>OU611985.1:6235286-9021728 GCA_914767915.1 Agriopis aurantiaria | reverse complement strand
TTAGGTTGACAGTGACCATCCAACAAAATGACAATATTGAATAGTGAAGAACTCTGTAGGTTCGTTAGGTTGACAGTGACCATCCAACAAAACAACAATTTTGATCAGCGAAGAACTCGGAAGGTTCGTTAGGTTGACAGTGACCATCCAACAAAACGACAATTTAAGCTCGCCACTCTTTGTCTTGCCAGTTTAGGCTATTAATTTGAATTTTTGGAAAAGTTAGGTTAGTAACTTTAAAAAATCATAACTCCGAGAGGGGGGGGTTCCGCAAGTTTTCCTTCAAGGGGGGTGTTCTTCCCCTCCCCTCCACCCCTCCACCCCCCTAAAATCGATTGGTGCTAAACTAAAGGCCTACCCATCGGTAAATTCTTCGTAATTATCTCGCAAGTTTTAATACTACAAAAAATAAACAACCATTTGACAGCAAAACTACCATGAAACTCAGCGCACAAGATGGCTAAAATGGCAGTTACCTGTCGCTACGGTACGTATAGAAAAATGCAGTGCCTCCATGTTTTTTCTAGCTCGATGATGATTACAGATCAAAGAACGTTTTATTGTTATTTTCACTGTGGTTATTTTAGCATGAATGTCACAGTAGATATGTGATGAATGTAGATGTCCTTGGATTTTACCACAGATCTGTGTATATCTGTGGATTTTACGGTATAAAACGTCATTGTTACAGAATCCTTCAGTGACAGTGATAAAGACATAATATAATGTCTGTGAATGTCTGCTTGTTTGTTTATGTTTTAGGAAAAAGGTAAAAACGGGACCCTATTACTAAGCCTACGATGTCTGTCTGTCTGTCCATCCGTCCGTCTGTCCTACCTAATAACGGCTGTATTTTTCTAACCGTACCTAATAGATAGACGGTTCAAATTTTCACAGAATATGTAATGTTACGGCGGATTAATGAAGAAATAATAAAATAATCAAAAAGTAAGAACGAAAGGGGGCCCCATACAAAAAAACGAATTTTTGTTTCCTCTAATTATATGTAAAAACGGTAGTTAGTAGTACAAGCTTGAGTACAAGCGTCAAACTTGGCGTGATTATAGTACACACTCTAAAGTATGACAACAAATATTGGCGTGTTTCTGGCTCAACGCATAAGCATTGCCATTCAACGTGGTAGTGCCACTAGCATGCTGGGTACGCTGCCAACTGGTAGTGGGCTTGAGCATACGGATTGTCTTTAGACCTTTAACGGTCTATGGGCAGTCTAACTGTATTTGTAGTGTTAGTATTAGCTTGTATTTGGTTTAGTTAATAAAGGCACTTGCCCAGTAAAAAAACAAATAATAAATAATGGCCAAGTGTGAGTTGGTGACAAATTTATGTTCACCGACGGTTCTTGTACGATCACCGACGTGAAGAAACGTCGGGTGCGGTCGGTACTTGGATGGGTGACCACCTGGGCGTTGATGGGATTTTGTCTTTTTGCACAATTTTTTTGTACTTTAGTAGCTAACATGCTATGTGGTGGTACTGGTACGGAACCCTCGGTGGTACTCAGTGTGCAAGCCCGACTCGTACTTGACCAGTTTTATTATAATTATTTTTTTCATGACTATGTATACAGAGTCCTTTAGTCGTAATATTGACATGATTATATGGCATTTTAAAGCGTCAAACAAGTCATAGTCACAATCAGAGCCTCCACCAATTTACTAGGGCATGAGTTTGACTTCACCTTGACTTACTCGACTCTGACTGTGACTTGTATAACGCTATAATACGCAAACTTGGTACAACTTGTAAACTTATGAAATTAAGCCTTGGCCAAACCAACGCGTTCAGCTCACGTCCGCGGTGGCGTGTGCGGTGGTGATCACGCCGCGGTCAGTCAGAAGACGCATCGATGTCTTCTGACTGGCCGAGGCACAGAGTATATCTGTGGGCCGAGGCGTGATCGCCACAGCGGACGCGACCTGAATGCGTTGGTTTGGCCTAGGCTTTACGACTAAAGGACACCGTAACCATGGTCACGAAAAAAAACCCTAAAAAATACAGCATTGGGATTGGGTTGGGTTGGGATCGTTGGGTTGGGATTGGATCTTGGAACCCAATATTCCATGTAATAGGCTAATTGGTTACCGTGGTACCGTGATTGTATGTAACTGGAGTAATAGTGTTCTGTATCTGTGGTATGGAATGGAAACTTTCTGAATTTTTTTTGGTCTTAGAACTTTGGAGTTGAAATTTATGAATAAGTGAGATAATGAGCTTTAAATTGGGTAAATTAGATATATATAGTAATTCACGCTAATATCTTCAGCATCGAAATAGTTCTTTGTTTGTGACCTTTTGCAAAAGGTCGAAGTGATTATACATTCGATCGAAGGCTTATGTACCTATTGTTTGTAGTGCGCAACTAATATTGGAGCAGGGAATACCTAGAACAACAGTTAATCACCAGAAAGTGAAAAATTCGACTTAATCACACTTAATACTATATAGGTAGTGGGTACTTGAGATAAATGGCGACAATGCAGTTGTCGATCTATCACCATCGTTATAAAAGATAGGCGTGACAAAGACGATGTGCATCAATATAATCAGTGTGGACACAAGTGAATTTATTTTGTCAGTGCAAGGTACATACATTGCAGGGCTACAAGCAGTAAAAGGTCAGTATATATATCATGTGTAACTAGGTAGCCATTTTAGGTTCTATCTCACTCAGTCTAGTCTAGGTCTCGGCTCACAGGTAGTCTATGTACATGCTGCATTCATTTCAGGAGCGTCAGATAGAGATAGGTGTTGTTTCCGTACTTTCTAGTACCTAGGGTGCACTTTTGCTAGGGGGGTATTTTTATTGATTATTTAAATGTTCACAAATGCAGCCCAGTCTTGTCTTGAGTGAGGTGCATATGACACCTGTGTTATACCAAGTGTTACAATAGCACTAGTGTTATGATTTTTACTTGAATTATTCATTAAAATGGCTAGAAATGAAAAATTAAACAAAAATAAACCTAGCAATGCTGATAATGATACAGGTTCAGCGATTACTTTGGGTGAAAATGATGATAGCGCTCCACTCATACAAAGCCAAACTGAAAACTGCATTGAACTAAAGAAAAACTATGATCATCTCCAACTAAGTAAATTTCTGCCTGGTACAGACTGTAAAAAAGAAAATGATGGAACAAGAAAAATATCTATCGAGCAAAGGTATGGAATGAAATAAAATATGGCAGGAAAATGAAAAAAAAACACCATAAGTGGGATATCCCGATAGCCCGTTGGTCCAGTTGGTAGTGAACCTACCTTTTGAGCTTGAGGGCGTGTGTTCGATTCCCACCTAGGACAAACATTTATGTGATGAACATTTGTGTTTGTTCTATATCTGGGTGTTAATATTTATTTAAATGTATGTATTTAAATCTATTATGTATGTATATCAGTCTCTGGCACCCATATCACAAGCTTTGCTTAGTTTGGGGTCAGATGACCGAGTGTGCAAAATGTGGATAAAGTTAAGCTTACAGTCTGTGGACTTAGGGGAAGGCAACTGGGGCTCCACAAGAGAGGGCAACAAGCATCTCTAGGTAAAATTTTCTAAGATAAGAGAACATCTTTTCCTTTTATATATAAAAACTGGCCAAGTACGAGTCGGATGCTGATGGTTCCAAACCACCACAAAATACAATAGTTATCAATTTAAAAAACCGACTTGTTCCGACTTAACGTCTAGGTACCAAAATAGTCCAAGCAATTGCTACGCCGTCACATAGTTAATATTTTGCAAGTGACGCTCGGTATAACTTTTAATGAACAGAAATTGATCACCGACTTGCACTTGGCCATTAATTATTTATTATTTGATATACTTTAGAGTGTGTTACTATAATCATGCCAAGTTTGATGCTTATACGTAGTACCGTTTTTACAATAGAGCTGATACAAAAATTCATTAATAAAATTAGTTTGTTGTATGAGGACACCCCCTTTCGTTTTTACTTTTTTATTTCTTAGTTTATCCGCCGTAACATTACATATTCTGTGAAAATTTCAACTGGCTATTTATTACGGTTAGGAAGATACAGCTGTTTAAAAGTAGGACAGACAGAAAGACAGACTGGCAATGTAGGCTTAATAGGGTCCCGTTTTTACCCTTTTGGTACGGAACCCTAAAAAGCATTGTTTGTTGAAAGAATTCCATATGAATCTCAATAAATTATTTGTTCTCATCATAGGAGCCAAAATTTAGGTTTGATGTCAGAGAAAATCCTTTGGACTACATAGTTTAGTTCTTTGGCACATCTCACATCAGATTCTAATGAGCATAAAAGCTATAATACTAATAAATACAAGACGTAGTAGATCAAAGGCTTCATCATTAACTTTTTCGAAAAATTAAAACTTAGCAAAGAATGTATCCCAAGTGTTTCCCAAGTTGAAATGGCAGTGGGCAGGGCACATATCACGCAGAATAGATGGCCGATGGAGCCGAAAGTTTCTGGAATGGAGACCACGGACCGGTAAGCGCAGCGTAGGACGTCCACCCACAAGACGGTAAGACAACCTAAAAGAGACCGCAGGGAAATGCAGGCTGCTTCAACCGGCCCTTTTGGAAATCGATGGGGGAGGCCTATGTCCAGAAGTGGACATCCTATGGCTGAAATTATGATGATGATTAATTAATTAAACCATAGTTCAAGTGTGGTCGTAGGGACATAGGGGTGATTTTATGCTAATTAGAATCTGAAGTGAGATGTGACAAAGAACTAAAGTAACTGATGTAGTCCAAAGGATTTTCTCTAATATAAAACCTCAACTTTGGCTCCTATAATAAGAACAAGGCTCAATTGTCTGTCAAAAAGCTAGGTATTCTGTCAAACATGTGACAGTACCACACAAGAAGCACAAGTTTGTTTGTGAACAGAGCACATCTCGCACCTTTGGGATGGACCAGCCAAGTATCAGCTTGGGGTGTTGGAGTCTAATGAGAAACGTGCCGAGAGGCTCATCAGCAATGAATCCCTAACTCTGACTAAGCTTCTTAGCCTTGAGCATAAGTTGCTAGTCTATTGGTTTTTTATCGGATCCATTTTGGAGAGTGTGCATCAGATCTGCATGATCTAATTATCCTGTCTATTTTCTATTGGTCTGCCAGAGTAGGCACGAAAAAGCGACACTTCATCATGGTTGATATTCCGAAAACCCGTATGAATTGTTTTGATTAGACTTTTGTTGTACTCTTAGTCTGTAGAATGCACTGTCTAAATGGGTGTTCCCCGATAGCTATAATCTGGGTGTCTTCAAATCACTAGTGAATCGATTTCTTCTGGGCAAGCGTGCTCCATCGTAGACCTAGCATCTTCCCTTAACATTAGGTGAGATAGCGGGCAAAAGCAAACCTAATATATAATGGAAAAAAAAATATTGACGTTTTATTTGAAACATAATACCATGGAAACAATTTCAAAAAGTAGTGGTTTAAGTACATCACCAAAAAATGTTGAGGGATATTATATGAAGATATTTTTTTGTGGTTCCAGCCCAATAATGGCGGTTAAAAAGCACGAGCTGGTCCAAGACGCTCGTCTGCTGGACCTGACCATGATGGTGAAGTATCTCCAAATTATGAGTGAGCACACCCACTACTTATCACCCGGAGAACTAATCAAGCACTGCCAGGATATTGTCAAGTGTTTAGGTAAGTGGATTATTATACTCATATGACTTTTGTGGTATTGGATTTTGTTTGGACTATGATCCCATAAAACAAGGTCGGATAATCCGAAAGTGACACAAGCCTATGTCTCTACCGCTACTAACCTTTTTGCTACTTCTATTTATTTATGTACTCTGTATTAATATACATAATAAATAGTATGTATTAATATTTGTGTGTGTGAAATTATTTGCTAGTGTTTAGTTATTTATTTACTGATGAAAAGTGGTGAATAAATATAATATTTATGAATTTGTATGTATGTTGATATATGTAGGTATATAAGAGTGGAGCTTAAATTGTGGTGGAGACGCACGAACTATTTAGACCCAAGTTAAACTAGGAAGAATTTTTCCCACTCAATTTATAAGCTCATACTACAGTGTGTTTATGTTTGGTGCAGCGAGAGCTCAAGGTTCGCCCACCGACATGTGGGAGTCCCTGCAGGTCGTGGAGGACTTCCTGGTACGCGTTATGAACTGTGTGCAAGAAGAGGTCCGCCATGAAATAATCACCGCGATATTAAACAAGTTCAACCAATATATCTCCGATCCACGTAAGTTAATTTTTACTTCTCATGCTCGTAAAGTTCTTGTTTATGTCCGATGTAAGTGGACTAAAATTGCTTTTTATGCTCTAGTGCACAAAAGACTTTTGCACTAGTGCATTAAAGTAAACTAAACCTCTTTAAAATTGTTCAAAGAGGTTCTGAACTGTTCTGGTTTGTGCAGAACCAATACAGAACCTCTATAAATGGTTCAAAGAGTTTCAGTTTGTAATACATGTAGGAAGTTTCCATGTAAATCTCTAATAATAACAATAGGGTATTATTAATGACCCAGACATAACTTTTGTCAAATAAAAAGAAGTTTATGTGCCAACTTTAGTCTTAATGGCGTTAGCCTGCCCAATAATGAGCGATCTTCTTCTTCTTTCGAGCCGATGTTCCGCAAAATACATACAATTCTATTTTCAAATCAAGTTTCTAGACCAAAACTTTACCACCCCCAATGGCACTCTCTGTGGCTTCATTCAGGAATGAATAATGACCTGATTGAATAATTAGCGATAAAAACAGATTTTGATTTGATTTTGCGCCAACATGTCGTCTCATTCAATACCGCACAAAGCCACGAAGAAGAAATTGAATTGAATTGATGTCGTCTCATTGTATTGTTTTCCTAAAATTGTGTATTTTTGATTGTTGATATAGTGATGGTGGATTATTACTTATTAAGTGTTAGTGATTGTGCTAGTGTGCAAATGTGATATATTGAGGTAAAACATGTATTTTCACGTTGTTTCCAAAACTCCATAGAAGCCTCTAGTGAAGTCTACTATAGGTATTACTGTCTTACAATATCACTGTTTCATTTCCTCGCAATTAAGGTGAAAAGCCGAGTGTATAGCTCGTGCTTAAAACTCATTTTATTCTCGACTTAAATATCCGCCCTCGGCCTCGGCTCGGGCTGATAAACGTCTCGGCTAAATTGACTTGTTTTAAGCACTCGTTGTACAATCTACTATTTTTAATCACTTTTAAATGCAATTGTCGTTCTGTCATTTTATTATATTTCCACCAAGGACTCCCTTTAGGGTATACTTGTTACTTACTTGTTACTTGCGTAGCGGGCTTTTTCCGCAACTAGGCCATTCATTGGCCCATTCCCTTTAGGGTATATATAAGATCTTAGATTTCCACGATCAAGTGGATGAATCGATCAGTAGTTCAAATTTGCAGGGATTAAAAAAGAGATGATTATACTTTTTCTCAAAACGTGTGGGAGAACTTATAAAATCGACTTGTATATGGCAACTGCGATCTGCCAATCACGCGGAGCCAAAAGCGCCAATACGGGGAAGAAGAAAAAAAAGAACTTATAAAACTGGAAAATACAATACAATACAATAACTCTTTATTAAAATACCACAAAACAAGGATAACATAAACATTACAATAAAAATATTATCTAGGCTTTTAACAGGCGGCCTTATCGCTTAAAGCGATCTCTTCCAGGCAACCGTGGAAAAGTCACCTGTCAAAGTCATAATTATCACCAGCCCACACATTCTCACCCTACTGTTAAGATATCCGCAGATGTATTGCGGGGGTAAGGTTTAACAACTTCTAGTGTCAATATTTCGTGTACCTACAGAATCGAACGCGTGTGCTGCTACATCTGTGGTGCTGGTAGTGTTGAACTCTGACAACGAGGCTGCTCAGTCGACCGCCCGGTGGCTGGTCCAGCAAGGCGAAGGTCCCGGAGGGGCTGGGCTCCGTGCCTCGCTCTCCTGTCTCTACACATGGATGTGTCAGTGGAACGGTACACCTAGCTTGGGAGATTGGGTCATAGCATTCATAAAAGCCTTGGAGGTGAGTTCTTTTTTACCAGCTTTTATTCAACTTGCCGTGTTAGTATGGGTCAAACCTTACATCTGAAACACTGTTTTAAACTATCACGGTTATTCACTAAAGTTATATGATTATTTACGGGATATTTACCGTGGTAAGGTTGTGGAATGAGCTCCCGATATTTCGGCGCAGTTACATGCACCATGTTCACGGAAAGACTGAAGAATGCGAGTTGATCAGTTAAAAAACTATCGGGAGCTCATTCCACAACCTTCCACGCTAAATATCCCGTAAATAATCAAATAACTTACAACTGAATTGAAAACAGTTTTCCCCGACCGATTGTGCTGAAATTTGGATTAGTTAGGATGATCAGTGCAGAGTTAGCTAAATGACGTCATTCTAAATCCAAGATGGCGCACTCGCAAAGATGGCGTACCAGTTATTTTTATGCACCTCCATGATATGAGTATTAAATGAAAAGGTTTGCTAAAAAGAATACGATAAAACATTGTTGTACTTAGTTTATTTTTTTTATTTTTATTTTTTCATTTAAGGCGCGCTTGTAGGTGGTGTAGCTTCCATTTGTATTAGGATAAATTCTAGGGTTAGTCCTAAAAGACTTGTTAAGTTTCCGGGTGTTAGGTGTCATTCGATTCTTTTTATATTTGTAGCAATGATAGCTCAGTGGTTGGCGCGTTCGAATTTCAATCAGATGTGTGGGTTCAAATCCCAGCAATGAGCTTGAGCTGCCGATAATGAAACATCATTAGGAGACCATAGCATGGTTACAGCTAGGGCACTTTCTAATGCCCGGCTAACTATCAAGTTGAAAATCTGTCGCCAAGCACACTGTGTTCCAGCAGCATCACATGGGAGCCGGTAGTATCAGAAAAATGATGGTAATCACGGCTAGCTTTTCAACCAAAAATAATTTAGATTGTCATTGTTGTCAACCGTAAAAAAATCCCGAGTATCATAGACATTCATTCATATTCAATGGATGTATGTACTATGTATGCATGCATGTATGTTTGTTTCTATGACAGTACTCCTGTAGCCAGATTTTGTAGTATAAGGCCTCGTAAGATTAATTTAGACCCGTAGGCAGACAACCAGCCCGATGGGTCGATGACATCAGACCCATCGCAGGTCATACGAGGATGAGATTGGCCCGAGACAGAAATCAATGGCGCAAGGGAGAAGAGGCCTATACCCAGCAGTGGCTTGATGCAGGCTGACGATGCTGATGATGATAAAGATTAATTTAATGTCCAGAAAGTCAAAGGCTACATTTTGTAATTGGGGTTTCAGCTGAAGATGATGCTTCATGCTGATAAAGATGAAGTATGTTTCTTCCCACTTTGATACCCTACGCATAGGCAACTTTTTATTTCGGAAAAATATAATACTGTTCCTGTAGGATAGCAAGTAAAACCGATTAACGTTTAAAAAAATGCTTCAATATTTCACAAACAAACGTGCATTTAAAATTTTATTTTTGTTAAGGAAAATGAACGTTTCGACATTTTGGTGGAAGTGACGGTGGACAACCTGGGCCACTTATTCTCTACGATGGACGAACCAGGTGCGCTGCGGCAATCTAGTGCTGCCGTTATATTCCACGTGCTTTCTTCTCTGCGAGAGTCGAAAGAGGCCCTCGATGTGGTAAGAAATCATCAATATCTCATCACTATTTAAAGCTCATCTACATATCTTAGATCAGTGGAAACCGCACACTGTGCGATTCACGCGATCTTTCTTGCCTCACACTTGCAAAATGTGGAATGAGCTACCTTCCGCGGTGTTTCTGAGAAGCTACAACATGGGGTACATAATGGGCGGGGGAGTTAATTGATCCTTAAAGGGTTGGCAACGTAGTTGTGATGCCTCTGGTGTTACAAGTATCCATAGGCGACAGTGACTGCTCACCATCAGGCAGCCCCAGTGCTAGTATGCCACCTATGGCATAAAAACCAAATTTTATTTCAGCGTGTGCTTAACTTCAGACTGAGTTTTAGCATAGATCTGATTATCACACACCAAACTCACATTATCACATTACCTATTAATAATAAAACGAGGGTATTAACATTTATTAGTACACAAACACTCCCAATATTCCCAAATATTTTTAACATTCATTCCTGGGCAATGTCGCAACAGTGCAACTCCATATGGGGTATAACTGCGTGGCAATGTCTAACTCAGACCTATTAACATCTCGACAGCTTTTGCATGCTTTATTTTCCTTTTTTTTCTTTGTACAAAGCTAATGTGTAATCGTCACATGACCAACCACCTCTGTTCGGCGGAGGGTATTGGTATGCCATCTCACAGGTTTTTCCTAGTTTGGGTACCAATGCACTTCCACTAGGAATATTAATATGTAATGACACCATGTATTACAATTATTAAGAAGACGTTTGTTATCAATAAATTTTCATTTCATTTCATTTCATTTCATAGATAGAAGCAGGCATAAAGAAATAGAGGGATATAACTAGTGTTTTAATCTCAGTGGTTAGCCGGGAAAGAGCGACAACGGCGCGGTCGCGAGATTTTAGTGGTAATGCTATACGCATTTGTTTTTATGGAGCCTGCAATATGTGGAATGAGCTCCCTCTGTACGCCGGGATCAGTTTCGAAAACTATTTTATTTTATTTCTTGTAGCCTCGGATACCGGGATCAGCCAGTAAAATGTATTTTTTTTAAACGGTTTTCTGTATCGGTGTATACAACCCTCCGTGATTCGTGGATACAAACCCTTTTATCGGTTAGTAGTTTACTAAAACCGTTAACCGTATTCCCTCATTCCCTCAGGTCACACCTCACGTGGACCGGGTCCTCACCAACTTGGCATCTGACAGCGGTCAGTTCAGTCGACAGCTGCTACAGGACCTCGTCGATATTCTGACAGAGATGGTGTACGGCCTCGCCAGCGTCGGCAATGATACTATGGGCTTCAAAAACAAGTATTATGATGTGGTAAGTGACACTGTCGAAAACGTGGTAATGATATTAAAGTAGAGCTGGGCAGGACACGTTGCTAGGCGCATTGATTAACGACCGATGTGGGCTGCATCTCTCCCCTTGTCGTCATACTTTCGGTAGAATCTTGTAGAAACTGCTGTGCCGTCAAAAGATTATGTTGTCGTCAGAAGAATGATAGGTACTTCTGATAGCGTGCTACATTTATTAGTGTTTGCCTAGAAAAAGAAGGAAGCACTGGCAACACCAGTCACGAATATCAATTGTCGAGTTTTGGCGCCAACGTGGAAAAAAACATGTCGGCTCGTTGGATTATTTTCCTAAACTTGTGTATTTTCGAGTGTTAATGTGTACTAAATGGTGAATTATTATTCATTAAGTGCTCGTAAACGTGCTCGAGTGTGGGCAAGTGATATAACGAGGTGAAACGTGTCTTTTCGTGTTGTTTCCAAAACTCCATAGGAGCATCTTGTAAAGTCTCCACCACTTTACAGGGGCATGAGTTCGACTTGACCGTGACTTACTTAGCTTGACTCTGACTGTGACTATGACTTGTTTGACGCTATTAAGACAAAGTAAACTGATTAATATTACGAGTAAAGGACATTGAATCCACGCTCAAGAAGATTTTAACAAAAAAAAAAACAATATCAATTGTCGAATTTTTGTTGACGCACAACAACTTGTGTGGTAACGCATAATTCCAAGCGATTTAGAAGACGACTTGCATTAATGGATATTTTTCAATATCCGACGCCATAACCATATGAATTTATTTTCTGCCTTTTTGCGCACAGCGTCTTCACTTACGATTTCCGCGCCTTTACTGATTTAACCGAGGCGGAAAGGACACATTAAAATATTGGCTGTAAAATAATTGTAATCTGTAGTCTGTAAACGATACCGCACTGTCAAGTAAGTGAGCGGCCTAATGTGGAATAAGCTAAGGAGTATGGTGTCCACAGATCCTATGCCTGGAGCGGCACATGGCGTCGCGCGGCTGCGCGTTCCTGCAGCTGCCACCGTGGCGCGGCAGCGTTTGTGCTAAGCCAGCTAGCACCTGCCAGCCGCTGCGCAAGGTCGGCCTCCACAACCTCGGCAACACTTGCTACATGAATAGTGTAATGCAAGCCCTGCTGCTGACTAGACAGTGAGTATACTAGGTTATGACCAACCACTCTGAGAGACGCACCCTCAACGTCATCACCAAGACCTCTCCCAAGGTACAACACTTAGCGCGATTACTGTTTATCCGTCACTGCCTTCTGTATATCATTACTCCGAGTCGCAGGGTGCTCTACGCTACGTTTGCCATTCGATGTGTACCATAACTAATGTTTTTTAACTTATGCTATCCGACGGCAAAACAAAGCTTCCCCCGTCTCTTTTAAAACCATGCAATCTGTCGCTGGATTCCACCATTTTTACACGTTCAATGCATTGCCATCTCAACCCACACTTATTACGCTTCTTTGTCGAAAGGTGCGCTTGTAAAAGTTGTCCCTTAATTTAGTTACAATTTAGCCTAAGCCTTATGCCAGTGGTTAATTTCATTCAACAACCAAATTGAATCCTTTCTCATCTTCAATTTCTAACTCACCTATTATCTCACATACAAACCTGAATCACGAATTGACGAATGGGCTCAAAATTACTTCCACTACACCGTTAGCGTAATTTTACTGACATTTCAGGGTCACTAAGATACAGGCGTAACCTAGTTTGAGACAATTTCATACCTTGGGTACTTTGAAATATAAAATATTTAGTTAAGTTTAATACCAACTAACAAAAGTTTGGCAAAACGTATGAACATAGTATTATAAATACTTATTGTACCATATTTTTAGAAAATTTGTTATATGTATATACTACTATATACTGATACTATTATTACAGAGGCTTCTAGTTTTGTGTACCTTCTGCCTTTTTATCTGTACCCTGTTATATGTAGTCTCTGTCTTGTTGCGTGTACCTTCTATTATATGTAGCATCTATTGTGTTCACTGTGTTGTATTGTACCCTGTATGATGAGTATAAATTTACCTTTATTGTGTTTGTTATTGTACATGTACATTTTGTGTATTTATCTTATTTTGCTTTTGATTTTACGGATTGCTGGGTATGATCTTATCAACATCTTCTGCAACCGTATATGACATATACGAGTATATGTTCCATTAATGTTTACATGTTTTAACTGCGTTTTCCCATCATCATACATTTTCTCGTTTTAAGACGTCAAAATATAGAATAATATTATCAAATGTTTCACACATAAACAAAATGTATCATACTGCGTGTCTATAGTGCGAGTTTTTTCAAATCCGAATTCTTCACGCGATCGTATTAAAAAAAATTGCTTGCTCATTTAATAATTTGAATTAAAAGCGAACTGAAAGTTTATATTAAAGTCTACGCGTATAAAGTCGCGGGCAACAGCTAGTATCTCATATAATGTGAAATTGTGCGAGCGAGAGAAATTGCAGACGGGAGATGGAAGAAACCCCTTTAAGGTGCATCAACACCACCGTTGTTACATTTTCTGATTCAAGATCAGATTACAAAGAAATCATAGTATAGACTATTTGTGTTAAAATTCTGCAAAAATGCTTTACAAATAAGAAACTGCGGTGTTTATGCAACATTACAATATGAATGAAACACTATGCTTTGTCGCTGGCATCCAGTAAATGCAAAAGGCAGGCTGTCGTTCAATGTGGAGGTTAAAGAGGGAGGCCTATGTTCAGCAGTGGACGTCTTCTGGCTGATGATGATGACTATGCTTTGCGTTTGGCTGTGCTTTTTTATTTGGAAATAAATTAATGATTGGCCTCCGACTCACCTGATGGTAAGCGACTACGTAGCTGAAAGCCCCATTTCAGCAACTTCGATTTAGAAAACCAAATTCGAAAACGAATATCGTTTATTATGCTTCTGGTGTACATCTGTATGATTTGCGATTATGTTTTATTAGCGACCAGATTTTTTTTGTTTGCAATGTTTTTATTTTTGTTTATTCCTATGCAACTGTGTGTCCACTTTCTCCATGTACTAGAAACTAAGCTTTTTATTCGACGTCTGATTAAAGATCGTCCGAAATTTGATAAGATTGAGATTAAGATGTTTATGTTTTTGACGTTTTGGCATTACTATGTTTCTATGGTGCTTGACGCACTTTGAAAATGGTTCGCCCTGTCCATAATGCGAGGAAAAGCCAATAACAAAACTAATCAACATAGAGAAACAGCTAACTGGATAATGGTCATTGTCATACGTAGTTAACATGAATCAAACAAAGAATTTCAACGTACGATTAAAAATATACAAAAATGATTCTGCTTCCAAACTAATTTTCATTTTAAATTTTACCAAGTTCGGTTTATGCCTTAAGAGAGAGAGAGAGAGAGAGAGAGAGAGAGAGAGAGAGAGAGAGATTTCTCATTCCTGGTTACTACAGAATCGGTGCATAATCTAGATTATTCTAGATGATGCATTGATATCTCGATAAGGCTGGCACAGGACTGCTTTTCCTGTCTAGTTCAGTCTGGACTCATGCCGCTCTCAGGGCAGAGTAGCTGGTTTCCCCGGCAGTTGTAATCCGTCCCACAGTCGCAGTGGACCTAAATGATCACAGAATGGTCTTTCCTTGCCAAGCAACAAGTAAAATAAATAAAAATAAGAATACATTTGTTTGTCCTTAGGTTTAGCACCCACGTCACGCTGGAAATGGGCTCGGTGCCGTACTGGGCCAAGATGGGTGTGCTATTCGCTAAGATGATGCACTCACTCTCGGACAATCTGGACCCGGTAGAATTCTTCAAGGTTTTCAAACCCCCCTTCTTCACCAACAACAACCAACACGACAGCTCCGAATTCTTAGGGTGAGTCTCATTGGAACGATTAAAAACCTCCTATAAAAGAAAGCTGAAATAAAACGTTATCTTCCAAGCAATAGGCTATAGAACTTTTTTTTTAAATCTTATAAGAAAGCTAAACATAAATAGAACTGATAACTGAAAACAAAATCAAAATGTGTTCAAAGTTAAAGAAGATATAAGTATTTAAATGTGTTGCTAGACAGGGAGCGTACTATACTTACTAATGACGTGTCGTCACTTGTGAGTACGCCATACATACTCCTTATTGCCACTGTGGGAAAGGGACAGAGCATCCCTTCCCAAAGCGAACAAAAACTTTAAACGCTAATATCTCAGAACTTTTTTTAGCCGATTTAAATAATTTTTAGTAGATGTACAACATTTATTTATATTTTACATTAAGCCTGATATTTATAACAAATAAAAAAAACTAATTTGCCTTTCTGTGCATTATTTTTAGGGTTACCCAATTTGTGTAAACGGGATCCTATTATCAAGCCTACGCTGTCTGTCCGTCCGTCCGTCCGTCCGTCCGTCCGTCCGTCCGCCCGCCCGCCCTACCTTTTAATGGCTATATCTTTTGAACGGTAATGGATAGCCAGTTGAAATTTTCAAATAATATGTAATGTTACGATGGATTAACTAAGAAATATTAATAAAGTCAAAAAGTAAAAACAAAAGGAGGGGGAGGGTCCCCATACAACAAATATATTTTTGTATTTGCTCTAGTGTAAAAACTGTAATATTAGCAAACGTCAAACTTGGAATAATTATAGTACACACTCTAAAGTAAAACAACAAATAACAAATACTGGCCAAGTGCGAGTCGTTGACAAATTTCTGTTCACCACGGTTCTTTTACGATCACTGAAGTTAAGCAACATCGGGCGCGGTCGGTACTTAGATGGGTGACCGTCTTGGGCGTGACGTTGTCTTTTTGCATTGCTTTTTTGTACTTACGTTAACAATTTAAGTAGCATATGGCCTCAATTGAAATGGTTTTTATTTCATTGAGAAATCAGTTTAATTGCAAAATAAATTTTCGTTGTATATTAAGTTTTTGTGTTTTATTGGCTGCGAGATTGGTGAACCCAGGTGTTTGCAAGTATATTTTTAAACGTCTGAACATCATTCCATTCGACACTTGCAAATTTCTGTCATAATCATCATTTTAGTACGTCCACTGCTGTCGATCCTTCCCCATCGATCTCGATCCCCATCGATTGGAAGCGGCCTGCACCCAGCGTTTTCCTGCGGTCTCTTTTAGGTCGTATGTCCATCTAGTGGTGTCACGCTGCGCTTACCGGTCCGTGGTCTCCATGCGAGATCCTTTCGGCCCTATCGGCCATCTGTTCTGCATGCTATGTGTACTGCCCGCTGCCACTTCCAATTGCTAATCCGGTGGGCTATGCCGGTAAATTTCGTTCGTCTACGGATCTCCTCATTTCTGATTCGATCTTGTAGAGAAACCCCGATCATAGCCCACTCCATAGCTCGTTGTGCGACTTTGATCGCTATACGGCACACGCTATGTCAAGTGATAAAGAAGACCGAAGAGTATAACTTGCCACTATGTTTAGCGTTTGTAGACTATGAGAAAGCCTTTGATTCGATCGACACATGGACGGTGCTCGAGTCTCCAGCGATGCCGTATTGACTATCGGTGTGTTGAAATGTTTGTACAATAACGCCACCATGGCAGTCCGAGTATAGGAGCAGAGTTCGAAGGCAATTCCATTGCAAAGAGGTGTAAGATAGGAAGACGCAGAAACGGATGTCGCTTATCTCTTATTTTAGTAATTAGGTTTTCAAATAACCGCTAAGCTATTTAATATTATTTATCATTCTGACAGGTATCTATTGGAGCTACTCCAGTCTTTCGAGCATTGCTCCGATGTTAACTTCGACTACTCGAAGCCTGCTGTTCCGAACGCATCACAATTTAATAACCTGTACCGCCTGCGAAACTCCGGCAGCCAGTCAACTTCCACCATGGTCAGGTAAGGAAACGGCTATGATGGTCAGCAATATTTATAGTCCCACCATCTTAGCTATTCAGTTGACAGCATCGCTAGTGGAGAACAAAGTATTTCCACCTAAGAAATTCACCAACAAAAAACTGTAGTTCCAATTTTGTCCACCTGAGCAACTAAGTTGGTGGCACTGCAAAAAGTAAGTGTCGAATGAGTCCGTCTTGGCATTAATGCTGAAAGTTAATGGCTATCAGCGCCGGTTTTCAGATGAACCCTCGAGTTTACACTTAACTAACACAAATGTATATAACTTTTTTTTATCTAACTGCAATTTAAACCAAAAGAACTTAGGAAATATATTACAAAATATTTATACTTACCCACTTTACAGTACTATATGATACGGAGTATATAATAATGATTATGCTGGCATTGTTTTCAGTGAGGTGGATATGCCGGATCCTGGGCTGAACCGAAGGTCCGTGTCTCCTCGCCCGGGAAGCAGCGGAAGTGGTACTTATATCTTTTGCTACTTGTAGTTACTTAATTGTGTACCGAGGCCTTACGGCTACTTCTTTAAACTAATTCTGTTTGGGTGATTGCGTAAAGTTGCGCGACCGCAAACCGTATATCGACGCGTTAAGGTTCACGTTCGCGTGATTTTCCGCACTGCGCTGTTTTAGTGTTTCGAGCCCGCGTTAAGAAGTAGTCGTAAGGCCCCTGAATGGAGACTACCCTTGTGGCTGACCTTAACGGTTAAGAGCACAGACACAAAAAGCTTGTAATTTTTTTTATATTTTAACATTAAATAAGTTGTTTTTATTTTTCTGTAAAATGTCAAGAGGACTACTCGACTCTCATGCAGACAACCTGTATATTGTTTCCATGTAAAGAGTTATATGTCTATTGCAGGGTCAAGCTCAAGCTTCAACAAGCGTCCGTGCAAAACTGAGAACCTGCCACCAAAAAAGCGCATTCGCAACACTGAACCTATCCTACGCCGCGACTCTTTTGTTGACAGCATGTTTGGTGGCGTCTTGCTCACACGCGTCGAATGCACAGAGTGTCACTCTTCATCTCTCTCTCGCGACGTATTTAGAGACCTACAATTGGCGTTTCCGGAGAGACAGGAAGACTTCCAGTATACGGTTCAAAACCTGCTGGAGTACTACTGCTCTGAAGAAACCCTCACGGGAGACAACAAATACAGGTGCCGCGAGTGTGGAGAGCTACGGGACGCGGAACGTAGCGTGCTCATTGAGACCACACCCAAATATCTGATACTTGTGCTAAAGAATTTTAAGTGAGTACCTATACAAGGTTACGCGGAAAGGGTGTACTAAGCCGAAAGGGGTCCATAGTTCCCATCATTATGAACAACTTATACTAAGGGACCACTCCTGAAATCGCGCAAAAAAAAAAAAAAAAACTGCTGTTACATAATTTGCCTAGTGTGAATTATATATATTTTTTTCGCGATTTCAGTAGCGCTCCCTTAGTATAAGTTGTTCATAATTATGGGTACCCCTTTCGGCTCAGTAAACCCATTCCGCGTAACCCAGCATATCTATTATTAGGGATATTTTAGCAGATATCCGGCGGTACAAAGCTCAACATTTTGTTAGGTCTAAGAGTATTTAAATTAGACGCTGGAGACAAAATAGGGACAGAGCAGAAAAATAGGTATGCTCTCATTCTTAGAGCTTCACAACTTAAAGAGTAAATAATTTTCGTTGCATTTGCTCCCAACTGCCCCCACCCTCCGTCAAGAAAATCCTGGCTACGCCCTTGGCTGCGTGAAATACAATACAACCAGAATGTTGAAAAGATGTCTTACCCTTGCACCACAGTATCCCCGTATCAATCATAATTAAAATGTGGCATCCTCTTCCGCAGGTTTGAACCGAAACTCCAAGTGCAGACAAAGCTGATGCACAAAATGTACCACAACTACAGCATAACGTTACCCACGGTGCGCTCTCAAGCGGTTCACTCTTCGTACGTGCTCTACGCGGCGGTCGTCCACACGGGCACCACGCTGGACTCCGGACACTACTACACTCTTGGCAAGGACAGTGACGCCTGGCATGCGTACAACGACCACAACGTCACCAATACCACCGCTTCAGAGGTAAACCGACTTCGCCGTTGCTGCACCCCCTATGTTCTTTTCTACCGGCGTACGGACATAGAAGAGGGCACTGCGCCCGCTTTGCAGGATCTCCCACCCAAATTGCAGGAACTCGTCATGTCCCACAACAAGGAGATAGTAGATAACGCGTGTAACCAACACCTATTAGGCTGCCCATGACGGTCTGCGAGACTGTCCAATAAGTTCGACGGATACGAAACCATCAATTACAAGGACTACAGCGACGAAGATTAGAGACTACGCGTTCCAATGTGGTGCCAAGACTCTGAATTATGAAACTAATTTGTAAATCTTCACTATGTACTCTTCAGTTTCTATTTTCCTTTGCTTTTACGATTTGTATTAGATGCAAGAACGAAAGGAAAGGTTGTTATTCAGCTTTTTCCAATTTAAAACAAAAACCTTAGTTTTCGCTTTTAAGTATCCAGAAAATGGAGTGAAGTCTGGCGTTAGTTTCACAAATTCGAGCCTAGTACGTTGTTGTCGCCCAATGTGATTGTTTCTCATTCATAATAATATATTAAATTAACAGTAAGCTAGTCAACAGTTGCAGAAGGTCTTATTTATGGATATGATCGTATGTGACGATGCAGGCGGAAGTTCGAAAACGAAAAATTAACCATATGGGTTATATTATTTATAGTATATTACTGCAGTAGCAGACAAGAGGGGTTTATGGTCGAACTGAAAATTTTAATTTGATGTAAAATATCTGCATAATTTTGTGATTCTTATATGCCTAGTTGCAGCCGTCTTTTACAGCACTTTTCCCAAAAACAAACATAACAGGAACTTGAAAGTAATCATTGAATAAAACTCTGCTTTTATGGATATAAATTAATTAATTGAAGTATAAATAAAGGAATAATTAGAGTTGTTATTCCAACATAGATTTAACTATTCATGTAATAGATTTTGGTCACGTCTTGATGTTATACAAAATCAAATATATTGATGTAAAATAGGTATTGAATTATTGTCTATTCCCTGATATTACACAATATCAATAATAGTAAAAGTGCAAACATGTTTATATGTATATTATATAATATGTACTTAATTGTTATTTATTTGTGCGCTACAACCCTTTCTGGGTGTGATCTTTTCAATGATCTGCTTCCATCTCGCTTTGTCTCTGGCTTCCCTTTGCTACTCCCGGTCTTCCTCGACACAATCCTTCCACCACTTCCTGGCTGGTCTTCTCTAGCCTCTAGCCTTTTTCGTAGTGGTTGCGCGTTTCTTCGTCATATTGTTTGAAAACTCGCTGAAAAATACATAACTTTTTTCCAAATGCATTGCATGCATTTTTAAATGCAAGAAAACAGGCCTGTTGCTAATTTTAACAATACAAAGGTCTATATGTTATATTTTAAGCATGAAGTCAAGCCTGTCGACTTATTTTAACAATAATGAGGATAATATGTTTTTTTAATGCATGAAAACAGGCCTGTGGCTAATTTTAACAATACAAAGGTCTATATGTTATATTTTAAGCATGAAGTCAAGCCTGTCGACTTATTTTAACAATAATGAGGATAATATGTTTTTTTAATGCATGAAAACAGGCCTGTGGCTAATTTTAACAATACAAAGGTTTATGTTTTTTTAATGCATGAAAACAGGCCTGTGGCAAATTTTAACAATCCTAAGGTTTATATGATTTGTTTATTGCATTAAGACAGGCCGTTTTACTAATTCTTACAATACTGACGTTTATATGAAAATAATTTTTATGATTTTTTTATGCATAAAATTACTTTAAACTCTTGTACGATCCGCGAAATCGTTTTCTGTTATGGGAATGTGATTCTATTTGCGTCATTCTTTTTATTAAACTTATTTAAAATAGTAAATTTATCTATTTAAAGTGGAATGAAATGCAAGCAACTAGAACCATATACTTATTATTGAATTTATTTATTTACAGGGAAAAAATTTAAAACACGGAATTACTATTGATAGCCCGTTGGTCCAGTTGGTAGTGAACCATACCTTCTGAGTTTGGGGGCGTGGGTTCGATTCCCACCTAGGACAAACATTTATATGATGAACATTTGTGTTTGTTCTATATCTGGTTGTTAATATCTATTTAAGTATGTATTTAAAAGTATATATGTATGTATATCAGTCTCTGGCAGCCATATCACAAGCTTTGCTTAGTTTGGGGTCAGATGACCGTGTGTGCAAAAATGTCCCGAATATTTATTTATTATATTATATACATACATATATACAAATTATAATTTAAAAAATACATAAATCGGACTAATCTAAAAGCCCTTCGGTGGAAGGATAAGTGACCAGAATGCTGGATGGCAATGCTAATTTTGTGGTCAAAGTAGGCGCCAGCGTTCCAGTCATCTGTTGCCTCCACCAAGCGAGGCCAAGTCCCTATATAAATCATGGCCGGCCGGCATGCGCCCTCTCCCGTCGCTACTTTGACGCGGCGCCTCACCACCCCAATCCTCTTGTAGTAAAATCCTCCAACTACTCGACAGACGTGACAGACCCTCCTGCTCTCCGTAGACGCCCTAGAAACATCTTGGGCGACCCGGACGACCCCATCGCCGTCATCACCGCGGCGGCGCTGGGCTCGCCCGATCCGATTGCTCCTAGCAATAGGAAATATTCAGTTTTTGGTACAGGCGTCGGTTACCAGAGGCACACACACACAGCGATCCCGCCGGCAGGATCGTAGACCCACAGGATGTTAGAAGATCGGTTAGATTCTCTCCAAATAATCATTCAGTTCAACAAACCGTTAGGGCTCCAGGGCACACCCCCTCTGGGGTGCCTGGGCAAGTCTGATTCCCACTCCCGGCGACGGCCCAAGCCGAGGTTCGTACCTTCGAGGTGCCCTTGTGCTAGTCGCCTATAAACTTAACCACCAAGTTATGCCGAACGCACTCTGCGTTCGCTAACTAGTCCGGTCAAGCTGTAGAGGCCAAAAGGCCAACAGTAAAAGTCACTCATAAAAAAAAAAAAAGCATGCGCCCTGAGCTCTTAGCGCAAGACGGCGCTTGGTGGCCGTGCCTGTCCACCATTTCGCTACATGAAGTGAAGGATTAATATACATGGTACTATACTTATTTGAATAAATGTGAAACAAACAGCTAAAATAATCGGGAGCCACCGATAAAATATTAATACAAATTCACGTGACTGCTGACCTATGTATTAAATTTTGTTTAAAAAAAAAACTCGATTACTATAAAAATTCTTTAAATGAAAAGAATTACTCTTGTTTTTATAATGTTATTTCGATGTTTATTGACATATTTCTACATCTAAGACTCTGATTTGTATAAAAAGGTTTAATTTAAAGCGTTGTACATTGGTTGAGTCTTAGGTAGAAAGCTAGAAATGAAATGCGATACCACAATATGTGGTGATTCGTTGATTGACCAATAAGAGTGGCGCACGAGGACCGTTTACGCATGCAAAAAGCGTCTGGTACAGAATAAGTGTAGTCTCGTTCTTGATTTTATTTATTTAACTGTCTGTCCCAGGTTGAGCTAGTGATTTTTAAGGGGTTATTTATCAAGGATAATCCGAGACATGCAGATCCAGACATGGGGATCCATCTTACACCATTTTGACAGCCGTTATTAAAGACTGTTGAGGAAATTTGATGGCGAACACTTAAATGATGTAATAATATATTTGCTAGCCCCATGGAACTGACTGTTGTCATTTGACACCTGCCACTGGCTTGTATTTTGTATTATACGAGTAATCTGTGCACAAAGTGTTGTTTTGATGCTATCCATAATGTGCAAAGGCGTTGATGTGTATACCGCATTTTTTTAAAATAAGGCAATAACATTTTCTCTGATTCTAGTAAAAAATATTTACACACCTTAAATCAAAACGTGTGAGCACCTTAGTTTAAATGTGTTTTTTTTTAGTCAAACTTTTAATTCTGTTGTTTCTTCCACTGGGTTTTTAATGAATTTCTGTAAATAATTTTACTGACTTTTAAAAGGATTTACCAATCCACCCACGGTGTCCTTTTACCGAGCTGATTTCACTGTCCTACCCAATTACAATATAAATTATTATTGATCCTACCCTTTATAATGTTCATAATGTGCTATTTATTGGTGTACATGTTTATTATACCAATAGTGTACGTAACATTCCCAAAAATATGGAATAAAATTCAAAACAACACCACGTGTAGTTTACGTTCAAAGAAATATTGTGCACTGTACAACCACCAACTTTGCAACCTCTAAATAATAAACCATCGTTCGAAGACTTAACTGCAATGTTAGAATATTGTTAATTTTGTATACATATTGTTGTCGGGACGCGTTATGTTATAATATAAAGGATAGGATGTAAATATGTAATAATCATATTGATTATCGTTATGTAATTACTATAAATAAAACTTCATGATATTTTTAAGGTGAGGATTTCCCACTTTTAAGCAAAGCTTATTACTACAGATGACCATAAGGCTTAACAGATTGTATTAAAGTCGCATTTAGAAGAGCGAAATCATGGCGCCTACACAGTCGTGCTCTTCGCTACCTCTATTATTGAGGTTTTTCTCATATTTTTCAAAAAGTATACCTGTAATGTAATATGTACCTTTACGGTGCCCTCTGCCACCTGCCCGGTGCCAAGTTATGATTTCGTAGACATCATTTAGTAAATCGGTATTTTAATGAATCAAAAAAAAACAGAGTAAAGCGCAATTTAGTGTTACTTTCATTTTTTTCTATCGAGCGAAATGGCCTTAATCGTGTTTCGGTGTTTACGGTTTCCTACATAAATTGATATGACACAAATTTTATAATTTTAAATGGAACTGGACAGACTTAATGACCAAAATTGCTAAAAGTGGGAAAAGAGGGCCTTAAACCGTGACATTAAATCAACATGAATTAGATGAGGCATGCCTACATGTTTGGGTTGTTTTAAAAAATAAAATATAATCGTTAAACATGTAAGTCTTGACTATAATACCCACAGATAAACATTACTATGACTATATAAATATGACTAAGTCTGGATAAACATTTTGAGATCCAGAAATATGAAGACAGCCATTCTTTATATATTTGATTACGAAGCATTTTACTCCGAAAGTTATCTTAAAACTACATAAATAAAATAAAGATTTTTTTGACTAGTTGTGGTAAATTACCTATAATTTTAAACTTGTACCTTTTGGAGTTAGCAATCACTGTGGCCACTAAGAATGGTAACGTAACAAGAAATTAATTTAATATGTCTATCAATTGGCATAGTTTTATATGGGAATGTTCTGGTGGGATCTCATTTCTAAAATGTTTTTTTTCCTTTAAATCAATTTAGCAAAAATTTTTTTTAAAACTAGAACACCTTTAGAAATATCTTATTTTTGGAGGTCATAAAATGGAGTTTTGTGTCAATACTTAGTTTACCAATCGCAAATAAATATTTTTGTGATAATTTCACAGCTAAGAGTTTACGATTTTTTTACTTGCTGTTATCTTTTTTTATTATTAATTACATCCCAATTTTCAAGTTTGTTTGTCTTTTAAAAGTACCTTAGAGTTTTGATGATCGGTGAAAGAGTATGTGACAAAATATCAAAACTTTGATGGAAGATGTTTTCTAAACTAACATTATTAGAAACTAGTAATTTGGGAATTAAACTGCGTGTGTTAGGTACATGGTAATTTTCAGCCTTTTGATTGCATTTGTAACAGAAATATAGACAAGTTGAAAAGTGCCTCGAGCTGCGTCGAGTAAAGGGTTCCCGTTGGGGGCCGTTTTCTCGGCTTGGCTAGGTCACTACCAAGACCCCTCATTTTCTATATAAATATGTTATATAAATGGATGGCTGCTATTTACTCTGCAGTGGTCCTCACGGTATTGTAAATATTGATCAACTGTTTTTAATTAGAAAAAAAAAAACTTCTTTTTTGAAGACTAATGTCTTATCAAAATAAAATTATAATTTGATTTGACATTCGTCTTATCTCGATTTGACATTAGATATTAGTAACATAAATAATAAAGCCGTGGTTGTTCTGTTTACATATTTTAAATACATACATCTATATATTATATGTAATGTATAGTGTTAACTACACTGTAGCGTTGTATCTAAAGCATTTAACTGGTACCTAAGCTAGTTGCACTGTTGTGGATAAATGTTTATTGATGTTGTTTAATTAGGTTTAATTCAAAACAAACTATGGAAATATCAAGAATATGTTAAGTAACACCCTGTGCACTTGTATATTTTAGCCAGGTACCTATAGTACTGCAACAAAAGACAACTCAAACATTGTATGTTAGTTACACTTCGGTTTATTGAATAAAGCGTAAAAAAATATTTTGTATGTTTTACTAACATTCATCATCATCCTTCTCAGCGCCGACCTTGGGGTACCTAGAGCGAGACAAGCGGTCGCGTAAAGGTAGCATTCCGATATTGACGACCGCGCCTGGCAGCAGCGGCCGCGTCGCGCGACCCACACGCCGCGTGGGTCGCTTGCATTGTTTAGCACTCCAAATAAATTCATACTGAGCAGTGGGTCGCGGTCGCCTAGATCGGAATGCTGCCTTTAGACATACGCGTCAAGCGCGCGGCTGTGATCGGCCGCGATGAACCAAGGTGTACCTTAAAGATTCATTACTGCGATTTCGACGTATTGAAAGAACCTTTGTTCTTCGTCGTATTTCGGTAGGTATTACAATCTCGGTCTTGCTGTTTATCTCCAAGTTTATCGCACAGCTAGTTTGTACCACAAAAACGTTTTTGATGTGTAACATCTATTGACCTCCGTCACGGCATATGAGTCAGTTTTACTGACGTCATATTCCCTCTTATGCCGTCATGTTTCACGTCTGGCACGGGAGTCCAGTGCCGTCCAACTTAAAAAAATAATTAAACCATACTTTAGAATTTACTATAATTCAAAAGTTCGGCGACGGGCAGGATTTGAATTCCGCAACGGTCCGGGTAAACAATTCAGGAATTTGGAGGCCAACACGAATGCGAAGCTCAGTGGCTAGCAAAATGGGGCGTTGCGCAGCTTTGAATATTGTCGGTCGCTGAATTTTTGAGTTTTCCTACATTTAAGTTTTTTTATATACTTGCCTACTATAGTCGACCATGGTCCAATAAAACAAGGTCTGGCTGGCATTCCGAGAGTGACACGGGCCTACGTCACTGTCCAATTGCCACTTCATTGCAACAAACACAGAAATTGGGAATCAAATTTGTGAGTCCAGCAACGGGTCGACACTTTCCCTAATTCGACACTTTGATTCATTATTTGTAAATAATCTGTGAATTAAAATATAAAAAGCATTTCGATTGTCATTTTGTTTGTCCGCTCGAGCGAAGCAATTCAAGTTAAACACGATTTTAATATATTAAACATTATTATATTATAAATCCAAACCACATAGGAATATTATCGGATTTCCACAGGTAATAGGTACACAGAGATTGGGGAGTTATGATTTCATGGTACTGGTAACAAAGCGTCGATGACGGAGAGTTTTGTCATCCACGTGACCTTTGTTTCTCGGAATGCCTATGTACCGTCAGCGAAATTATCGCTGCATACCGTATATTATTATACCATGAGTTTACCTATGTTCAAACGGTATTGTTTGTAGTTGTACCTAGTAAGTAATAATGTAAAAGCGTGGAAATGAGTCAAATTAAACAGTATTAACTTTACAATGGTAGGAGAATTTTTAGATTCTCTTGTCATCTCGCTCGTATATTATTATTTTTTAAAGGGCCATGTTTCAGGCACTAATGTTCCAAAATATAAATTGCGAATAAAATTATTGACACAAAGTTACTAAACCGGATTCGCCATAATTATGATGGCAACTCAACGACTAATTTTTACACATTTATATTGACCTGGCAAAACAAAAATAGGTATACATTTTTAAATAAAGAACTAATTAAAAAAGACATTTATGATACAAGTGCGGTAAGTTGGTTATTACAAACGAGTAGACGAATGTAAGCCCGAGACGAAGTCGAGGGCTTACCATAGTCACCAGTTTGTAATAACCAATCCGCACGTGTGCCATACAACGTTTTACAACACATTTGCGAGAAAAAAAGGCTACAAATGAAACAATTTTTATGGAAATGGAAAAAATACCGTAAAGTACACGCACGGTGCTATACATCTGAGCGTGCGGTAAAATTCATTATCGCACGCTCCGTTGTATGTTGCGTAATGTTTAATTTTCGAACGATGTATACAGGCTTCGTAAGTGCACTTTTTGAGCAAATATGTTGTAAATAACTATTTCAAGTTGGCATGCTCTTATACGAAACTATTAGGCTAAAATAAAATAATAAAGGGAAGGGAGCCTAAGTTGTGTAAAAATCATCCGTTGAGTCAAGTCAACGTTGACCTTTAACATCACCATCACTAAAAATATATAATACATTTTAAGTACCTAGTTTTTTATACAAGCTAATGTGGAACTTTGACTAGTAACGAAACGCCCAAACGAAATTTACTCCTACTTGCAATTGTTGTTTTATAGTAGCCCAATAGGGGATTATGAGATTTTCTGAAGTGCGGCAGAAAGGATACCGTGCACCCTGTTGAGTACCTCCACCATTTACTTTGATCATAATTATATAGCTTAAAGCTACTTAGTACCGAAAACACCGAAAAAAAAGGTTTACCAAAAACTGAGGTAACACGTATTGCACACACTGACACATTCAACTAGTTCTATAGACGCACACTTCAATATCGAGAAGCTGAAATACCAAAACTTGACAATAAAGTTTAGCGCGTGCAGCTGTTGTGAAGCACGTATTCTCCACTCCGCGCCTCTCTTTCCCTTTCACTCTCTCTCTCTCTATATATATATCTCACTCTCGCACCGTCCCCACACTACTTTCCTTTGGCATGACGCCTTCACAGCTGATCACAGATTCGTTCGTGGTATTATAATACGAACGCTCAATTTTTTTTTTCAAATCTTCATGTTATAAAATCGTCTTTCGTCTTGTAAAATCCCTTTAGGTAATCGTCAGATTATGGGTCAGCACGTCCAGGATATCAAGCAGAACCTATCTGTATGATAATCTGATGCGCTCGAGTATTTCAAAATGCCGTTTTTATTTGCTTTATCAAAAAGCCGCCGCGAGCTTGCGTTAGATACGTTCGAATCGACAGTCTTTTGAATGGGGGCTTCTTTTGGGTTCATTCTCAGAATAATAACATAGCATAGAAGTAGTACATTGAAAAAAGTGTGGTAAGGCCATCTCTAGGGTGAGTTTGACCAAAGATTATTGACTCAAAGATTATATTTTGGGTTCATTCTCAGAATAATAACATAGCATAGAAGTAGTACATTGAAAAAAGGGTGGTAAGGCCATCTCTAGGGTGAGTTTGACCAAAGATTATTGACTCAAAGATTATCAAAGATTATATACTAGGTTTGACTAAAGGCATAAAGCCCGAGCCATCCACCCAACGGCTTGCACGGGTAATTTGCATTTACCTTTGAACCAACTGCATTAGAGTTGGAAACTAATAAAAAAAACCGGACAAGTACGAGTAGGACTCGTGCTCTGAGGGTTCCGTTGGACAGAACCCACAGAGCGCGAGTCCAAAAAAAAAAGTTGAAATATTGAAAGACAAACTTAACTTTTAGTTGACTATAAGGTTCTTCCATACATTCCAACTACAAAATGTAAGTTTGTAATAGCAAAATAATTTTAAATGATATACCTTCAAATTTATAACTTTCAGATTTATTCCTATATACGTACTATGAGACCTTGCCTTTTGCCAAATTTCATGATTCTAGCTCAACGGGAAGTACCCTATAGGTATTGGTTCCCCTGTGAAATCGTAAAATATGCGACATAAACGTTCATATATTTTGATTGCGTTGACTTACAAATTTTATTTTTTTACAGCCGAAAGAAACCTCAGACCCAAGTATTTAGTATAAATTTCAACTTGCTACCTTTACGCGTTCTTGAGAAAAAGGGTCTTGACAGACGGACAGACAGACGGACAGACAGACGGACAACGAAGTGATCCTATAAGGGTTCCGTTTTTTCCTTTTGAGGTACGGAACCCTAAAAACGACCCTGATGCGTTGTAATAAGTTTTACTCCCTTGTTTGTTCTGATATATAGATCCAATTTGTACCATTTGGCCGGGCAAGTGAGAAGTGAAATGAAAGTACTGAGCTGAGGTGAGGCTCATCCTAGCTCAGCAGTGGATCTCAAATATACCACATCATAAGTACAAGCGGTATCATAATATAAATGATCTATTGGCGCAAATTTTTATAACTTTTCTTGTTAGAATTTACCTTGGAATTACACATTTTGACCGCGTTCCCTTCAAATAAACATTTTACATTCATTGATAATTTATTCTTAACCGACTTCAAAAGGTTGTATTTTTTCATGTTAGTAATTACCTCAGAACTCTTTCAGTTATAAACTTATTAGGAATATTCTTTTTTTATTTGGAAATTGTAGTTTTTAAATCTAAATAACTGGAAAAAATAATGTCATCCAAGTAAACGAAATTGCGTACAATTAAACTAATTTTGAAGTCGGTTTTTTAATTGATAATAATATTATCATAGTAAAGTAGGTACCTACAGTAAACAACATTATGTTCACGTATGTTCTTATTTTTCTAAGGTTTTGGATGGTAATTTTCTACTGTATCTAGCTGACTGTCTGACATTTTATAAGTATTTATTATTCTCCTCATTCCATTATATCTATCTTATTTTATAATTGGTTTCTCGTTCGTAGATTTATAAACCGATGAGTCTGCCACCCAGATTGTTCAATTTCTCAGTGGTTGATCGCGCTATTGTCTTGAAGAGAGTTCCCGGAATCTGACAAATAATTAATTTAAATTAAGTTACAACATTAGAAGTAAATGAAAAACATTGTATGAATTAGATATTATACTTATTTACACAATTCAAGCGAATGGGCCAAATCATTTCTTGCAAATTGGAAACACCACACCGCCTACAATAACCTTTTTTAGGGTTCCGTACCCAAAGGATGTAAACGGGACCCTATTACTATCATAGTACATACACTAATTATAAATATTGGACAAGTACGAATCGGTGACAAATTTCTGTTCACCACCGATTCTCGTACGATAACCGAAGTTAAGTAACGTCGGGCGCGGTCGGTACTTGGATGGGTGACCGCCTGGGCGTGATGTCTTTTTGCACTCCTTTTTTGTACTTTAGTAGTTAACAATTTATCTGGTGGTACGGATTCCTTAGTTCGCAAGCTCGACTCGACCTTGGCCTTATATTGTAAACGAGTTAGACACTCACCTCTAAGATAGAGTTAACTATGTTCGATACGCCGGAAGCCCCTTTGACGAGGGCTTGTCCCGCCGGGTAGAACTTGTCTCCAGTGTTGCCAAATTTTTCGGATTCGCTTATTGTGTCGACAATTGGCTTAGGCTGTGAATGGAGAAACGGGTTTCATTAAAATATTTCACTGCGTTGCTGTATACATCGCACTTCGGGCGGGCAATGTGGGCATGCCTCCCTGTTATAGGTACCATCTACCTCCATTATGTGCCGTTTCGCCCTGCGATATCGAAACCCATATAAGATTGAAATAAGTTGTCAAGGGCGTATCGAGACACGCATGTATAATAGAGTTCCCTATTATGGGTGTAAGGAAAACGTTCCAAAAACAGTGATTGTGAAATACGATATAAGAAAAAAAGGCGGATTAATTATTTTTTTCATATTTTTTTGTATTTTTAATGCATTTAGATGTAACTGTATTAGAAATACTATTAAAAGTTCGCAATGTAACGCAAATAAATATCCAGTTTACGCTAGAGTTCAACGAACGTTCCTCCGCCGCGCCGCACACTTTTCTACTGCGCGGTGCATTGACCCCGAGTTTTGTACGCTTTACATTGCTAATTTGCAAAATACTAAATTACTAATACCACAATAATTATAAGGCAAATGGTAAAGGTAGATAGTATAATAATAGCGTTTCGGCTTTGGGAGCGTTTCCCTTTCACCCGGTATAAAAAACTAAAAGGTTGGGTAATGTGCATAAGTAATAATATTTTGGTGTTATAGTATTTAAACAGTTATTTGTATGTATACGAATGTTATAGTCAAACCAGTAGATATATTTTGTAACAAAACATGAATAGGAATTTAAAAAAAATAATTACAAACCAAGTGTCAAAGTTGTTTGTTTATTACAAAAGAATTTGTATTTTTCCTCGCCGTTTTCATGTGATTTTTTTTTCGGGGGGATTTTTTGTTTTGTTTTGCACACACGGTCTTCTGAAATCAAACTAAGCAAAGCTTGTACTGGCTGCCAGAGACTGATATATATACATAATATATACTTTTACCCCCTTATTAATAAACGTGGAGTAGGCTTGGAATAGTTACTCCGTCTGTTGTCTTTTTCGATCGAGTTCAAAATGTGAAAGAGACAAGAAGACAAAACACGCCGTAACTATTCCAAGACTACTCCACGTTTATTAATAAGGGGGTAAAACACTTACTTAAATAGATATTAACACCCATATACAAAACGAAATTATTTTCTCTTCTGTGTATGCAACAAACACAAATTGTTCATGACATGAATGTTTGTCCTAGATGGGAATTGAATCCACGCCCCCAAGCGCAGAAGACAGGTTTACTTCCAACTGGGCCAATGAGGCTGTCAAAATACGCTGCTTTGACTATATTTAGCTAGGTACTTTATGGTCTAACCACAACGTGCACGACAGACTGTAGGGGCGTGGCGAAGTAGGTTTAAGTCGACCAACGTCTCATCTCCTGTTGTATAAAGGCAGTTGTTCTTTAGCCGGACTGAAATATGTCGTTCTTAGCTCATAATTTTTCACCTGAAAAATTCCCACAACAATGCTTTGAAGGTTTTCCTTCACCGAGAGGGCTCGACTGCCCAGTCCCTCTGTCTCGTGCACTGCGCTCTCGAGCATCGTGACGGGTGGCGCGAAAGGGCCTAAATAGATGGCCTGTAGAAAAATAAAAATCACAACATTAAAAAAAATTAAAGCATATGTACAAATTCTTGATTCGTACAATTATCTATTTACACAAATCATCAGTTCGTATATTTCTGCGATTGGTACAATTCTCTATTTACACAAGTTATCTGTTCGTACAATGAGCGATTGGTACAATTCTGCAGTCAGAGCAATTTAGCAATTTGTATAATGCTAAATATAAACTGCAAAATATTTTAATAAATTTTCTTTTAAATATACCGTAAAATCCGTGTCTAATATATAATATTATTTTTATTCTGTGTAGTGGCATATTAACTACGAATGTACGATGACGATAATTTCATGGTTGTCCGTACAAATCCACTATTCGTAAAATTTAGCCATAATTTCTTTGTTATAGATTGTACGAAATGATTTTGTTTGTACAAATCGAGCGATTGAGCGAATTTGATAAAAAAGAAACAGCACAATTTTTTTTTACGAATTGAGAATTAATCCGGATGGAGAAGCTTTCTGAATTATTCTTCAAATTAAAATGACCACCCTTGAGATAGGCATTTAATTTAAAAAAACAAAGATTATCAATGTGATTGGCAAAGATAACGCGTAACATTAAAAAAAAAGGGTTGCTGTATTGGGAACCGCCTTTTTTGAAGTCGGTTGAAAATCGGAATTAATCGTGATTTTTCATTTTCCACTCAAACAGTACCTATCCTATCTTCGTATTAATTGTGTAGGTGTTTGGTCCTTGATAAGGGTGTTCACTAGGTATACGTACTTCTTTACTTAATTTCGTCAATATCGGCTTAGCCGTTTAGTTGCAAAGTAGTAGAGTTACATTCTTATTAATTATGATACTGGTTTGTAAATGACGAGTAATGTGTACATAATGTAAAAGTGGGCACGAAAAATCGACACTGCTTTATGGCGGATATAGTGCTCAATCGAGATATAGAGATAGTGCGCATCATCGCTTAATATCAGGCGAGTTGGCGGTCAACGCAAGCCTATTATTAAATAAATAAATAAATAAAAATGTGTACTTTACAGATAGGTACATTAGTTTGGTACAGGTACATAATAGCCTAGGCTAGCTTGCATCTACGCCTACCCACATTGTTTATCTGGGACCTTAGCCCTTAACGCGGGCTCGAAACAGCGCAATGCGGAAAACCACGCGAACGTGAATCATAACGCGCCGAGGTACGGTTTGCGGTCGCGCAACTTTACGCATGTGTGGTTTTGTTGTTTTAATTCTCGATAAATATTTAAAACATGTGTTCAAATCGCGAAAGTTTAAAAATCACTATTTATAGCTAGGGATCGTCACATCATAGCCTATATATAGGAAAGAGGCCCAAAGTAAAAATAATTATATTGACATAGCCGTTGTAGCCAAAGTAGAGTGGATTACGGGACAGAGGCGGAAATATACAGGAAAGGGCGGGATGGGAGTAGAATATATTATGGTACCTATGAGAGTAGAGTGGACGAACTAGATCGGAAATGGTGGGACTGAAGTGGAGTGGTTTACGGGACGGATGCGCGGCTGGATCACAAAAGGGCTGAAATGGAGTAAAGTGGATTACGAGACGGATACCGAGTTGAAACGCAAAGGGCGGGCCTGGGGCCTTACGGACAACTGCTATTACAGGCACCTAATCCGCTCAGTTGGAAAATCACGCGACCGCAAACCTTATCGCGCCCAGATACGGTTTGCGGTCACGTGATTTTCCAACTGAGCGGATTAGGTGCCTGTAATAGCAGTTGTCCGTAAAGCCCTTGGAGTGAACTTGGAGTGAAAAGAGCGGAACGGGAGTAGAGTGGATTGCAGGACGGATGCGGGTCTGAAACTGAAAAGGCGGGAAGGGAGTAAAGTTGATTTCTATACTACGCGAGTGAAGCCGCGGGCAACAGCTAGGTATTAATAATCCCAGTAAACTTACTTTAGAATCCAATGCATTTCCAAGTGCGGTGTTCGCGGCTTGAAGTTTGTACGAAATGAAGTTTCCACTCGCAGAATCAGGCTCTCCTCCTGGGTAGTTCTCAGGAAGTATTCCTTTCGACACTTGTACGTCATTGCTGACTTGTGGCTGGTCGTTGCTGACTTGCGGCTGGTCGTTGCTGACTTGTGGCTGATCGTTGATGGCTTGTGGCGGTTGGTTGCTGGGCTGTGGCGGGTCGTACACCGGCAAATCGATCCGGATGGGGTCGTCGACGGGGAGTGATAAACAACCTCCCAGCAATGCCATGAAGAGCAACATGTTAGCCATTCTGAAATATATGATTTTTAGCTCAATATTCCATTAGAATAATTGGTAGAAAGAATAAATGAAGAACATTATACCTACGCGGGGCCAAGAACGGACAGAACGAACTCATTATAGGATTGTAGGGTTACAGAACCCAAAAAAGCATGTAAAAAGTCCTTTTCACACCACCTGTTCGACAATGGCCAATAGGCATGATTCCTAATGTTTAATTTATTACAAATAACCGGCTTAGCGATGAATATAAGTAAATACATTACACATACTGAAAAAATAATTTGAATTGGCTGATAAATCTCTGAGATATGAGTATTTAAAGTTTTAGGTGGGGATAGAGAGGGGATGTTCTATCCCTTTCTCGCAAAGCGTGTGTTAGTATAGCATTTGTATGGCGCTCCTGAGCCATGACGTCACGGCTCAGTATAGTGCGCTCTCTGCCTAGCATGAAATTAAATTAAATTAAAAAGCTTATATCTTATTTATTTTTGAACTAATTTTAATTTTGTTTTTGTTGATGTGCTCTATTTATGATCAGCTTTTTTATGAGGTAATAAAAAAAATATTAGTCATCATGCCTATTATACGTCATGCAAACCAAACCTAAAGTTAGCAATATGTATTGCCCTACGTTCTAGCCGGGCAATAATTTTGTACTCAATTTCATTATTACCCGCTCGCTGGCTACGGTCTAGCTGGGCAATAATGTTGCACTGAATTTCATTATAACCCGCTGCTCAACTATACATTTTTAGGCGTCACATTGCGAGAGATAATCTTTATAAAAATGTTTTTGTAGTGTTTTTAGTGTAGTTGTATTTCTTGTGTTTTTAATGTGTTTGTGTTTTTCTAGTGTATTTTTTGTTGTGTTTTTTTTTGTGCTTTGTGTATTGTGTTTTTCTAGTGTGTTTTTATTATTTATATATTTTTGTGTATCTAGTGTATTTTTGTTGTAGTGTGTTTAATAGTGTATTTTTCTAGTGTAGTGTGGGGTGGGTAGTGTGTTTATTTACAAAATGTCAAGACGTGACGACAGTTATTTTTCTACTAGTATATATTTTTATTGTCTCGCAGAAAGTGTGAAATATTAATTGATAGCCCGTTGGTCCAGTTGGTAGTGAACCTACCTTCTGAGCTTGGGGCGTGGGTTCGATTCCCATCTAGAACAAACATTTGTGTGATGAACATTTGTGTTTGTTATATATCTGGTTGTTAATATCTATTTAAGTATGTATTTAAAACTATATATGTATGTATACCAGTCTCTGGCAGCCATATCACAAGCTTTGCTTAGTTTGGGGTCAGATGTGGGGTCAGATGACCGTGTGTGAAAAAATGTTTTTAATACGTTTTTTGTTTATTCAAGTTTCCTTAGTTTATGATTGTCTTTCCCGGTGTATATATTACTCTATGATTGTCTTTGCCGGACGTAGACACAGTAGTAGATCTGTGCACAGCACGCACAGCATCATAGCACAGCATAGATTCAGTATAAGGCACAGAAAAGTTTTAAACGAAATTTTTTTCTCTTCTGTGGTATAAGGTGCACAGCGTAGAGGTACTTATACTGAATCTATGAGTCGGAGCTTTGTCGACGTAATTTTTTCTTATAGGTTGTGTCATATATTACTCTATGGGTTGTGTTGACAACGTAGGTTTACAATAAATCTTCCGTATTATAAGTAATTTTCTATCAGACAATAATGTTTGTGTATAAAGTGCTCAATAGTGTATTTTTGTGTTTGTAAGTATTTATATGTATTGTATTACTTCTTTATTTTTGTTTAAGGATTGCTGGTCATATTTTGTTTTATTTTAAATCGCGTTCGTTTTTTGTTAACGTGACGTTGGCCAAAGTGCCCTAAAGGTGGGCGGAAGCCATTAAAAAAAAAAAAAAAAAAAAAAAAAAAATCGTCGTGATAAATCGTAGAGTGAATCTATGCAATAAATCAAACGTTGAATTTGCCATGTCTTAAATTATCTGTGAAAAGAAACAGCGACCTAGGTATAAAACCCTTGGCACCATGGAAATGCCTGTTGTCGACCGTTGCTGTGGAACGTTCCCGCCGAAGTACGCATGTTATATCATAGCATTAATAGGCCTCGCAACCGGTTCACTTGGGATAGCAGGAATCATTCTATTCGGAGTTCTGGAAGAGATATTGCTTGCCAGCTTTCAAAAAACTGACAAGATCAATGGCGATTTGAAAAAGTTGATCTTAAGCACCACGGGTGGGACGTCACTGCTTCTACTGTGTGCTAACGTCATGCTGTTAGTTGGTGTTACTTTTAATATAAAAGGTCTGGTTGGAGGTGCTAAATATACGTTGCTTGTGATGTGTATCTTGCTCATAGGCTTGCTGGTGGTTCTGCCGTTGGCCTGCCAGATAAACACTGCGTGTCTTATCAAGCAGCTATCAGTTGTCGGGACCACCTTGGCCTACCTATGCATGGGATGTTTTATATGGGTCTGGCTGTATTTCATGGTTATAGCTTACAATCTTGAAATGGAGTTGTAAAATATACCTACTCACAACAAAATTAAACTTTGGTTTTATTATCTACTCGGCCCAAACCAATTTGCTCTGACAGCTGCAATAAACACTGTAAAAAATGAATGAGAACATTCTTTTAATATTTATTTTCACTAAGGATTTTGTTTAATTATTTTTTCTACCTACATACCACAGTCTTACGTTCAAAAATATAGCGAAAATTATTTTTTTACAATGTTTTTGCAGCTGTCAGACCAAAAAAATACTTGGACCTGGAGTTTGTATGAATTTTCAAGATTGCTACATTTGTTTATTTGGGAAAAGGCAGTGAAACAAACTAAAAGTAACGTTTACGTGAATATCAAACGAGTCCTGATAGGTACCATCAGTAAGTTCAATTTGGAATGACGAAGTTAATACAAACTTTCATCCCATATTATCTGGTTGTTAATATCTATTTAAGTATGTATTTAAAACTATATATCAGTCTCTGGCAGCCATATCACAAGCTTTGCTTAGTTTGGGGCCAGATGACCGTACGTGTGCAAAAACGTCCCGAATATTTATATATATTTAACTTCTTAGTGGATGAATTTCGAAAACGCTTATACCTACAGCTGACTTTATTGTTACATAGAATCCTAAATACCAACTTACACTGTTTTAACCTATCACGGCTGTTCACTAAAGTTATGATATTTACGGGATATTTACCGTGGTAATATTGTGGAATGAGCTCTCGATATTTCGGCGCAGTTACATGCACCATGTTCACGGGAAGACGGAAAAACCACCAACCAACTTATATATTTAATGAAAGTTATATGATTATTTACGGGATATTTACCGTGGTACCGTCTTCGACCAAAATAAAATGAATGGGCTTAACATAAGACATAACCATTGAAATTGCTTAGTAAAAACGAGTCAAAAACGTCGGACATACACTTCAACACCTAATTATAATTTATAACCATGTACAGTACATACTACATATGTTACAAAAAATAGATAGCGGTTTTTTGTTGTGTATTTAGGTACACTACGGGAAAGCACACGAAGGCATAATTTTGTCAGATGTTTCGTTATTAAGTAACAATAGTCTTGTGTCGCACTTCCGACGGCTAGAGACCGACTGAACAAAGTGAGCGCCGGCGCTCATTTTGTAGTCTCCAAAATGCGCTTCTTCTGGGCCCATCCATTCATTTTATTTTGGTCGAAGGATACCTACCGTGGTAACTTTAGTGAACAACCGTGATAGTTAAAAACCACCAAGGGCCTTACGGCTACCTGTGTTAAGTGATTCTGTTTAGGTGAAACAGTATCGCTTAAATTTTTCAACGCAATTATTCAACGTCTCTAGTCCAAACTTAAAGTTGGTTATTTGGATGACGGCACCTTAGGAGGCGACGTGAACACTGTCATATTAAGTGCCCAAGCCCCCTCTGCAGCCCATCAATAAGAGGTGGCGAGACGAACTTACTCCTACTGCAGCAGCTGGATCACCAAAGCACACGAAGAGTGAAAGGAGAAAAGGGAGGCCTATGCTCAGCAGAAGAACAGAAAAGGTTTTAAAAAAACAAGATTAAATCCAGCTAATTTGTATTAGCGGTTAACACGGTTAAACGATATTATAGTTAAGCTGGGCCTAGTGAAATGTAGATATAATTATCCTTTTACCTACATCTTTTGATTTGCCGACTGATGTTGCTCAGAGGCATGTCTGCTAGGTCCATTCTTATAATTTAACGTGGTCTCGCTTTCTCGGCTAATGAGAGAGCAAGACAAAATCTGGGTCTGGAAGTTAGTTGTTTTCCGTATCTTTATGTGTATCATGGCATCCTCGATACAGAATCCTATAGCGTAATGCGTTATTTTACTAATATGCAGAAGTATACCTAATTATTATACTTATGAAACTGGCTGAATTAACTGATTCACCAGAAATGTTGCGCAACTTCGTTAACGGATCGAAACGAAAAGATCCGGTTAGTAAATTATATAAATATAAGGAGTTTAGCCAGTCGGGAGGACACAGAGCAATTGTGAAAAACTTCCTCTACTTACAATCTAAAGGTGCGTCCAATAGGGGCCACGCAACTCACGCAAGGCTCTCATAATGAGAGAGCTCAGTAATCTGTATACTAGCGCTGTGCGCGTGCAGCGCGCGTACAAGCACATCAGTTCGCTTATACGCCTAATTTGAGAAGTTGAAAAAAAAGTTTTCTTCTATCCTTTCCATGGCTAAAACAAACGTATTCAGCCTCTGGTGGTTAGAAACAAACCGGACGGGCGATCCCACCGGCGCGGGACTGGCAGTGTGGCAGTGTGTGAATGCAAGCAGTGCTTTGTTTTACTAGGGCCACAGGGCACGCGAACTGATCGCACTACGTAAATGCACGCGTGCAGTGTTAGCAAGACTTTCGCAAACATGCGCATTCGCCAGATCTGGACACATCTGGGGCCTTACGGACAACTGCTATTACAGACACCTAATCCGCTCAGTTGGAAAATCACGCGACCGAAAACCTTATCGCGCCCAGATACGGTTTGCGGTCGCGTGGTTTTCCAACTGAGCGGATTAGGTGCCTGTAATAGCAGTTGTCCGTAAGGCCCCTGTACTGTAGAGTTTGTAGAGTTACGTCTAAACAGGGGCGGCCTAAGGGTGGTATTCCATTCGTCATAATATCTTTGTCCAATTTCGATGTCCATTATTTGATCAAATAAAATGTGTTACTAGTACAATGATGAATGATCAAATTTACATTGGACGAATAGAATAAATAGGTACCACGTTTAGCAATTGCGAGGCTCCGGGCCGGTAGATAATCTTTGCGAGGTCCACGTCTTTGTGGAATTAGTTTTAATGATGATACTTGACTAGTAATGTAAAGTACAAATAAATAAATAAATGTAGAGTTTTAAAATTGTTAATTGAAATTGGAATGAACAAGAAAAATATCGGGCGATACCACGCAAGAGAGCGCTAGTGGCGTGTTGTGAGTTTTGTAATACGCGCGGTAAGACGCGAAATTCAAATAAACATAATTAGTAGGTACCTACCTACCTAATGTTTTTTTACTTGAGCTGTTGCGCAATTGCGCAAGGGATTGGAAGAGGGAGGGCCCCAGGCGGTTGCCCATCTCGCCATTACAGGCCGCCCCGCTTCGATACAAAGTCGAATACCCAAATTCTCACTCTTTTGAGGCCTTTGACGTTACGTCTAAATATTTATTCTATACAACGTTGAATACCCAATTTCTATTACAGTAGGTAGACATAATAAACACATCCAAGGCTAACATATTCAAATAAATATTATTTTGTAATCCGTTCAATGCATAGCAATATCATTGATCCTATTTGGTATACCTGTGATCGAATCAGACCGAATACAATAATTACCCTATCTTATACATTTTTTGATGATAATAATTAAGTATATTAAAAGAATTCTGATTAGCCAACATTACTTAATTGATTCGTTGATGAAAATTGTAATAGATATTAATACGCACTCCTAATTATTTTAGTGGTAGGTACTTTCATGGGCTTAAATTTAATTGGCACGAAATTTTCGAAACTTTGACTTTTTAAAACTTTGTTCTATTTTGCTTTCATAAATTATTCAAGGGTATGCCGCCAACTGAAAATGTATTCATAAATATATTATATTCATTTATAGAAAGAATAATAAAAATACAAAGATTGCTCACCTTTTATCACAGGAAATGGGAATCCTTCAAGAAGCTTTGGTCTAATGGAAGTGCAGCGTGAACTCGCGCGCAACTCCGATGGGAGTCTGGTGCCGTCGCTACGCGTGCGCCTGACTTGTGGGCACTTTCACGTTACGTCATATAGACCTTGGCACTAGCCGAATGGTGCCACCTCTACAACCGTACTACCATCGCTGATACGTGTGAGCTAACACTGCGCCTCCACCGAAAGAATCGTATATAGTTAGTACTTAGTTACGTAGTTTTAACAATGCTATCATATTGTTCATCCGACAGTAACTCTGTTACCTTCTCACAACTAAACGACTAAACCGAACTTGAAGAAATTTGGGTAAAGGATTTTTTTGCAACTGAGTGATGAAACGAGCAAATCGCTCGCCTGATAGTGAGCGTCACGATTTGCCACCCAGAACTTAGAGCATTTATACAAAAAACCTGCGCGACAATACACTGCGCTCGTCATGCACCCTAAGCATACTTTTTTGGTGTCATTTTACATAGAAATCTGGCTGGACACAATGACATACAAAATCCTTGTTTCGAATTCTGTGACAAAATCTTTGAATTTGAATCTACTAAGTACCACAGTAAGTACCTATTGTATATCTGTGTATAACATAGATTCAGTATAAGTACCCCTCTACGCCCTCTACGACCTATAATGAAACTTTTATTAAAAGTTATAGGCGTCACAGGGCCTCGTCTATTTTTGTTGCTATTGGAAACAAAGCTAATGATGCTGTCAGCTTGACTCATTTCCAAGATTTTGACAAACCAACAAAAGCCTTTAAATATTTACATTTTTATGTAAATTAATTATGGCAAAGTGGCAAAGTTTATAGTAAATATTACAAATCGAATATGTTTTTTTTTTACTGTGGATGTTTGATACGTAACTGTAGAGTACCATTTTGGAGTAGCAAGTGTTGTAAAGACCGTGTCGCATCGTTACAATTTGCCAATCCGGACGACAACATGCTCAAGACCACACATCTTCGAACACGGGCTGATAAACCTCGAGGAAAAATCCACTGTTATGGTAAAAATTACATACTGTCGAGCTTGAATTCGTGGACTCAAGTTCGCTTCAAAAACAACTGTCCACAACTTCATCGCGACATACAAAACCCGAATTTTGATAACTACAGGAAAGACGCAACCAAAGATGTCAGAAAAACGCAATGGGGAGAGGGAGACACTAAGTATGGATTTACGTACGTAATAGGATATTTTGGACTGCTATGTGGCATGTACGGGCTTAAAACGAGCCTCACAGTTTTCCTTTCAAGTATGGGGGCAGCTGCCGACGTTCTTGCAATGTCGGTTGTAGAAATAGATATTAGCAAGGTTGCTCTGGGAGGATGTTCGTCGTTTAAATGGCGCGGAAAGCCGCTATTCATTAAAAACAGGACGCAGGTTGAGATCAACGCTGAAGCCGATACACCCTTGAGTTTATTGCGCGATCCTGAATCTCCAGAGAAGCGAGCTAAAAACCCAAACTGGCTAGTGGTCATAGGAATATGTACTCATCTAGGCTGCGTGCCTATACCTAATACTGGCGAATTCGTCGGTGGATTCTACTGTCCGTGTCACGGTAGTCAATTTGATAACTTAGGCAGAGCACGAAAAGGCCCAGCACCTACCAACTTAGTAGTTCCACCGTATACATTCATTAGTGATACTTTGCTTCTTGTAGGTTGACAAGAAAGCTAGCCGGAATCACAATTTTTGACTTTACATATTGCTACTTAGTTTAATAAACAGTTTTTCCCATTACTCTTGTTTTGTTGAGTCACGTACGATTCGTCGAAACACCTGTGAACGATACAACCACGGTTCACCGTTGGAGGTAGTACGAAAAAATTATTTGCCAATTCAATGCAATACAATTTTTTACCGATAGAACGTTTCGACTTAAAACTATCCAATGAATAAATGGTAGGCCGATACCACGACTTGCTGATACCGGGGTTCATCGAAACACCCCTCAACGAAATAACTTACAGTAGGCTTAGTCCCAGATGTGATAGTTTTCGAAAACTTTTTTCGTATTAGAGTGAAGCAATCTATACCGCCGATTACTACCGATTTTAGTTCCTCCGCGTTTCCGCTGGAGGCGCTTTACTAAAATGTATGGAACAATACGTAAACGAAAAAAGTTTTCGAAAACTATCAAATCTGGGACTAAGCGTACTGATAGCAAACGATCACCGGTGATCCTATGCAAACCAAAAATTCATTCAGAGCACAGAATAGGGACATTCTCGGTTCATGTCGGTTCTCGTCCAAGATACCACAGTGCCTAAAGACAAGGGTCTTTGACCAGTGTGTGTTGCCAGTGATGACATATGGTACTGAGACGTGGTCCTTAACAGTTGGCCTTTTGGAAAAACTCAGAGTCACACAGCGGGCAATGGAGAGAGCTATGCTCGGAGTTTCTTTGCGCGATAGAATCCGAAACGTGGATATTCGCCAAAGAACCAAAGTCACCGACATAGCTGTTAAAATTTGCAAGTTGAAGTGGCAATGGGCAGGCCACATCGCTCGGAGAATCGATAACCGATGGGGAAGAAAGGTTCTTGAGTGGAGACCACGAACCGGAAGACGCAGCGTAGGTAGGCCTCCCACTAGATGGACCGACGACATAGCAAGAGTCGCTGGCATCCAGTGGATGCAAAAGGCAGGCTGTCGTTCAGTGTGGAGGTTAAAGGGGGAGGCCTATGTTCAGCAGTGGACGTCTTCTGGCTGATGATGATGATGATGATGACAGAATAGGGAAATTGGAGCAACGATTTGGGTCGTTACCGCCTGTTCTACTGTTTGTTCTACCAATAGAACAAGTAGGAAACATATTTTCCGTTTGTTCTACCAAGAACAAGTAGGAAAAATAATTACCGGTTGTTCTACCAATATAACAAGTAGGAAAATATTATTAGCGGTTGTTCTACCGCGGCTGACTAACCTTCACACTGCTCTCAATGGTGTGACGGTTAAGAACTAATCTTCATACTGTACCTACTACTTATTGTGACTGTACTTACTGTACTGTAGTTTTATGTTTCTACAGTATAAAGTAGCAGGAGACCAGAAATAGGTACTGAGAAGGAAAGGATTGTAAAATGTGAAAAACTATACTGGTCCGGTACCCTGATATCACAAAATGCCTACGCTTTACCTCTTCATCTCTGATCTCCTGGTACTTTTTAGCGTACGCTGATAAAGAAGTCAATCAGCTTATTTTTCTCCGAGATGTAAAGGAACTGCTCTACTCCAGGGTCGACAGTTTCCGAGATATTGCCAAACCAAGTTTGACAGCTGTTATCCGAAATGAAGATCTCGACGAGATCTATCACTTATGTTAAGGAACTGCTAGGCCAGGATCGACAGTTTCCGAGATATCGCCCAACCAAGTTTGACAGCTGTCATCCGAAATGAAGACCTCGAGGAGATCTATCACTTTTGTAAGGGAACGCCCCACCATCTGTGGAACGCCCACAACCCATGGAGATATACCCAAATCCAGTAGCAGGCGTAGGGTATTGATGGTGATGATGACACTGACAACTGTCAAACTGACAGCTGTCAACGCCCCCAATTAGGTGTTGAAGCATATGTGCGACGGTTTTGACTCGTTTTTACTGAGCAATTTCAATGGTTAGGGCCCGTACATTTATTTTATTTTAGTCGAAGCCCTAATCATCAATTGCATAGTACGAATCTGCAGCACCTCTCAAGTGTCGCATTTTTTTTTCTTTTTTTTTATGCCATAGGTGGCAAACAAGCATACGGGCTGCCTGATGGTAAGCAGTCACCGTCGCCTATGGATACTTGTAACACCAGAGGCATCACAAATACGTTGCCGACCCTTTAGAACTCTATTAACTCGCCTTTTGAAGAACCCCATGTTGTAACTTCTCGGAAACACCGTAGAAGGTAGCTCATTCCACATTTTGCAGGTATGAGGCAAGAAGGATCGTGTGAATCGCACAGTGTGCGATTTCCACTGATCTATGATGTGTGGATGAGCCTTCAGGCGGTGGCGGCTAGTGCGATGGTAAAACCGCATAAAACCGCAACATAAAACCGGCATTGGAATGCTATTAGAAGTGTTATGTGTTCTAGACTCGAACCACTCTGGTGGGTGGGTAGTGGATGGGTTTCAGTGTCAAAATTTTTGAGATACTGTTAAACTGAGGATCAGCGAAAATTCTACTTAAATAAACCGGCCAAGTGTGAGTCGGGCTCGCGCACTAAGGGTTTCGTATCACCAGTCACCACTAAATTCAATAACGAAATTACTAGTTTTAACTTTGTAATGAACAGAAACTTGTCACCGACTCGCACTTTGCCATTATTTTTTATTTGTTGTAATACTTTGGTGTGTGTATTATAATTATGCTATGTTTGACGCTTGTACGTATTACCGTTTCTACACTAGAGCAGAAACAAAAATACGTTTAGTTTTTACTTCTTGACTTTATTTCTTAGTTAACCCGCCGTAAAAATTCATATTCTGTATAAAAAAAAAAGTGGATGTCTATGACGGTTCGAAAGATACATCCGTTTAAAGGTAGGACCACAGGGTAGGACGGACAGACATCGTAGGCTTAGTAATAGGGTCCTGTTAGTTCTTTGGGTACGGAACCTTAAAAATGTTATTCAGCTCACATCTATAGTAAAAAATCACTTGTCGATATTTGATCGATATCAATACTTTATAGCTTTGATAAGGTACTTCTCTAGTGATGGGCGTTGGGCCGAGATCATGCACGCGTCAAACGTAGTTAAATAGGTACGGCGGATTTACTAAGAAATAATAAAAATTACATAAAGTAAAAACTGAAGGGGGTCTCCATACAACAAAGCAATTTTTTTACTTATTTTTGTATTAGCTCCTCTAATGTAAACGGTAGTACGTACAAGCGTCAAACTTGGCATGATTATAGGTATTACACACTCTAAAGTATACCTAATAGCAAATAATAGGGCAGATTCGCCAGTTTCGCGACCACGTCCTAATTCCGACCATTTCACGTACCTGTGGCATAAAGGGACAAAACATAGGATACTTGACAGTAATTCATCAAAAAAAATATACTTTAGTGTATCTACGTAATTATCAACCCTACACACATGCACACTCCCCCTCTGGCTAACTCAAGCGTTTGATGAACAAAAAATATATAAGTTTGTGCCTCGCATTAAACAAACAAAAACACGCCATTTTGTGCAAAAAAAAAAATAGTGCAGTGCTGATACTTCCACGGTAAGTTTTAGCTGCATTATTATCGTTACCAGTTTGTTATTGTTTCTGAATGTCTAGTTATTGAATTGCTAAATCCGTTTACGTGTTCTTTTACCGAGATTTATGCTAATATACTAGTAATTAGCGGTGGTCGCATAATAGGTAAGCTCTTTCTTAGAAAAAGCTAGATCTCGTCCAGGGGGTCGGAAACAAGCGTAGTCCTGTCAATAAAGCCGTGTCTTTTTTACAAGTAAGGTATGAAAAATACCTTGTTCTGTTTTTAAATTTAGAACCTTGTAAGCACATTTATTATATTTACTAGTTTTCGACCACGTTATCCCTCAAGAATAAAAACATACTGATACCAAAAATCATTCGTGGTCGAAAACTATGCCAGCCGTAAAAAGCACGCAAGTATTCGACCATTTTTGTTTTTTAATAAACAAAGCGTATTCAATGTTTTTCTAAGTGATGGTTAATTATGTAAAAATAAGTAAAAATTAATTTAAATATTCTGTAAAAAAAAAAGTCATTATAATGAACGCAATTTCTTTAAAAAATGCTTTTGTTCATGGTCGAAAACTAAACAACCTCGATTCCGTTTTCGACCAGACTGACTTGACTTACATTCAAAATAGTAAAAAAAAAACTGCTGTTTTCCGATGTTTTAGTAGGGCTTTTTTTTCTAAGATCATAAGATAACGGGCGTAACACGTAAGTGATTGCACGTATTAAATTGAATCAAAAAATAATAATACAGTAATATAGCTTCATCTCTTTCGCACGCGCGGTAACCAGACGCGTGCTGCTGCGATCTGCAATTCCTGCGAGCGGGCGTGTATTTTGAACTAGGCATACGCGCCCCGCGAATAAATAATAATCAATGTTCGTGCAGGACGTCTCATTCCGCGCTCTGGGTTTCGGTCGAGTTGATATGGCCATGACATTTCTGTACTTGTACTATTATTTATTCCGCCAAAGAAAAATAATTTATGAGTTGTCCATTCGTCTGTAAATTGTGAATTTGGCCGCCCTCTGAACTTGCCGCCCGGGGCATAGGCCCCGGCTTGCCACCCCCTAGATCCGGGGCTGCATTTAATGGCCCTTGATAGCTTTCGGGTTACTTAACGACTTATAGACTCCACTTCACAGCTCCACTTGGTGAAAAATTAAACCGACAAAACTGCCCCCACAGACTGCCCCGTTTACGGCCGTCCGCTGGTTTAATTTTTCGCCTAACTGAATTACATTTTATCTACCTTTTGAAGTCGGTAAGGTCGATAAATGTGCTGATGAGCAGGTTGAGCGCCAACATGAAAAACAAACATGTCGGCTCGTTCTATTATTTTCCTAAACTTATTTATTTTCAAGTGTTAATAGTGATGGATTATTATTATTTATTAAGTTTTCGGGAACGTGCTTGAGTGTGGGTAAGTGATATATAACCATTATTAAGACTGCAAGCCTCTGTACCCATGGTCATGAAAAATAATAAAAGCTATTGTTGACACTATTTTGTAGTTGTCAATTGAATTTGACAACCAGTTTTGATCTTCTTCTTTCGAGAGTAGATCTGTGTTTCGATTAGTTTCGAGTCGATGTTCCGCAAGATACAATTCTATTTTCAAATCAAGTTTTTAAACCAAAACTTTGCCACCCCAACCACAGATCTACTACCTATAGATTTTCAATGAGCGTGGCTAGCTCAGTGCCTCTCGCTTCAACAAGGTGTGTTGCCACATTAAAATGATTTGCTATAAGTTAGGGTAATTTACCTACTATGATGGGTAGTGAATCTTCAATGAGTACTTTGGAAACAATACTACCTTTTAAATATTTATATTTTATACACTATCTGCTGCAACCCGCGGAGCTACCTGCAATGTTCTGGGAAGAAACGTACGTTGTCTGTCCTCATGACACACCCTATCGTCCTGACAAAATTTGACTTAGCCCATGATCTAAGAAAACAAGGTCTAGCAATTTGAGAGTGGTCCCGCAATGACGTCACTGCCACTTTATTCAATCAGCTGTTACGTGGTGTATCGTCATCTCTCTCGAACCTGTTGTAAATTGACATCATGACATCATTGCGGGACGCCCACGTAAACATTTTTTCTCGGATTGCTATACCTGGCGGAGTAAATTATTATACCATGACTTAGCCATTTCCTCGTAAAAACAGACAGAAAGTTACAAACTTACTTGCGTTTTTATCATAATTATTTGTTAGGATTAGAATATAGTACTAGAAAAAAGGTTGTAAAGTAACCATAGCATGATTTTTTATAATTAATAAAATATAATAAAAAAGTCAGAGTTAAAACGGAACGGGGGTCCCTCATGCAACAAACGTTAAACGTATTTTTGGATTTGTTCTAGTGTAAAAACGGTAATCCGTACAAGCGTCAAATTTAGCGGATTATAGTGAACATAAGTAAAACAACAAATAATAAACACTGGCCAAGTGCGAGTCAGTGACAAATTTCTGTTTACCACTAAGCTAAGCAACGTCGGGCGCGGTCGGTACTTGGATGGGTGACAGCCTGGGCGTAATGTTGTCTTTTTGCACAACTTTTTGTATTTTGTGATTGTAAAGAACTCTCAGCGCGCGAGCCCGACTCGCGCTTGGTCAGTTTAGTTTTTTCATGAATGGAATTATGTATAACATTCCAAATAATTAGATAAATAGACTCTTTAATGTTTACAGTACAAATTTCACGAACAGCGCGTAGCTTTTTGAATCGGTTCGCCGAAATCACCTTTTGCTTTTCCAGCTTCATAACTGTGGCCTCATTAATATATATTTAATATTAACATTCACCATATTCATATGGGCATAAAAGGGTCGGTATTTTGCACTTCTTGCAATGTGCCAGCTTTTTTCAGCAATGTGACAGGATCAGTTGGAAACCTGCAGAACGAATAATTTATGTTAGTTGCGGTGGGTAATTTCTTTCATAAACTGGCAACATTCATAATTTATTTTCTAAGTGAATAATTTGATAAAATTCATAGAATTAGACCACAAATCGACCTAAAAACTGACTAATTATGAATAAAATATTTGCGAATTGATATCCTGAATTTATTTAGGTGATCGTTACAAGCTTTATATGTTTACTTACGTGTGAAATGATATTTCATCGTATTTTCGCTCACTGCGCTTCTTGCAGCCCAAAATGCTACAACCAACCATTGTAAAATATCTTTTACAATTATTTCTCAGAGGAAACACGCATTTATCACATTTAATCACCAAAAAAAGGCAATAAATATAATTCAGACCCGTTTTGTTTGTCACTGATTATTACAGATTTTGACACTTGAGGTACCAAAAACAGGTCACGCCGATAAGGACAACAAAATCTATTTATGTCCTTTTCGTACTTGTGCTGAGCCATATCAAGTTGTCTCTTTCACTAAAATATATTGCCGATCTAGTTGTGTATATCTGTGACCCCAACGGCACTCTCCGTGGCAGTTTTGATATACAGCAAACACAGACAGCAAAGATAATTATATAGCTATGACTATTCCCGGTGTATATATTACTCTATGGCTATGACTCCGTATAGCGAACCTCCGCTGTCCGCTAGTTTAATTTTACCTCTGGTGAAAAATTATCCGGCTTACGTAAACGTACCTTACCTCCGTTATAGTGTATATATTACTCTATGGTTACAGCCGCTTCTTTGACACAAAAGCAAAGCACAAAAGTAATGGTCGAACGTCATCGCCGTGTCACCATTGGAAAAAAATTCCCCGGTTATATTTTTCTATTTATCTCCATTTAACATAGATAATTGACCAGTTTTCCTAGAAAATAGCTATCTTTTAATTTTTATTTTCATTTCTAGTAATTAGTTTCATTGTAGTTCTTTATCTTGATTTTTGTCTGTAGTCTACTTCCTTCTTTAAGTCATTAGTATGTCCGACGAAGAGCCTCCTGATCCTGGCGGTGGAATAATGTCGTCCGATTATAATATTCCTCCCTCTCCTGGTGCTTTTACAGCTATATCCACGACAGAGGAATTCCAAAAAACCCATAAACGCCCTAAGCGTAGAGCTTTGAAACGGGATGTAAGAGCATGCTCTCCCATTGACTCTTCTGGTGATGACTTTAAAAATGCTGATGATGAAATTCTTCCTTCAGGACAAAACACGCCTCCAAATTATTTTTCGACTGTGAGCAGTGAGCTTTCCCTTGCCACTCTTCCAAGCCCCATATCTGTGTCTCTGCCCTTGGGTCAGAAGACAGTTGCTTCAACAAGTTCTTCCTCATTTTTGCCCCCGGGCCAAAAAGTCCCTCCAACTCCCGTAGCTCGTCAGAGATATGTTGCATCGGATCGTGGACCATATGTTGTGCACGTCCAAAAAATTGAGGTATCGTCTTCTGCCAGCACTTCATTGCACCCTGTTACTTTTGGGCGTTTCCTCTTTGAGCGCTCAAGAGAATTTGAAGGAATTGTCGATGGATCAATTAAAAGCGTAGGCCGAAACAGGATTTCGCTGAGTTTCCACTCATTTAATTCTGCAAATTCATTCATAGACTCAAGCTCCCTCGTCAATAAGGGGTATAAAGCGTTTACACCCTCATATAATGTTAGTCGTCTGGGACTTGTGCGTGGCATCCCCGTGGACTTATCCGATGAAGAAATAATAAAGGAAGTACGGGTGCCCCAAGAGTGCGGCCCGATAATTAAAGTTCGTAGGTTGAATTTCAAATTGGTGATTGATGGAACAGTGTCTTGGAAACCTTCCCAAACCGTTGTATTAACTTTTGATGGTCAACTTCTACCCTCGAGAGTTTTTCTTTGCTATAACTCTTTCCAAGTTGAGCAATATGTTTTGCCTACCATTCAGTGCTTTTCCTGTTGTAGGTATGGCCATACTAAGGTCCAGTGCAGGTCTAAGCCGGTTTGCTTCAAATGCTCTTTAGCCCATTCTGGAGACTCGTGCAATGTAGAACCAACGAGCGCCAAATGTGTCTGGTGCCGAGGTGGTCACTTTGCTACCAATAAAATCTGCCCCGAAATGTCTCGTCAGATTTCTATTAAAAAAACAATGTCGCAAAATGTTTTATCATATGCTGAGGCATCGAAACTTCACCCCTCATCAAGAATGACTTATGCAGAAGTCACTTCTTCTTCTTTGGCATCTTCTCCTCCTTTACCCTCTCAGCTTTCGGGTTCAACCAATCACGTTACTGTGGAGCCTGCCAGAGTGCACTACAGGAGTAAAAAAATCAGGCCTGTTGGTTCAATTTCTCCCTCTTCTGGTTATGACCATTTGGCTCACTCAAACATTGTTAGGGGTGACTTTGCGGAAGCCGCTCCTAATGGATGTGCCCTTAACCCTAATAAATCCCCCGAGTCTCCATCTATTCAATCGGTTATCTCTGAACTTCTCAAACTTTTAAATCTTTTGTCCTCTCTTCTTAACCCTTCCCATGCTCATCTTTCCCCTTCCCATCCTTTACCGTCCAACGCTGCATTTAATCTAAATTCACTCATTTCCCTTCTATCTAATGGATCTCAAGTTCCTTCAATGGAATAGTAGATCATTATATAATAAATTATCTGATCTTATATATTTAATTAATAAACATAATATTACTGCCTTGTCTGTTTCTGAGACGTGGTTAAAGTCTGGTTCTCAATTTAGAGTTTCTGGCTTTGATGTCATCAGAAGTGACAGACAGGATGGTTATGGAGGTGTTGCCCTCCTGTTAAAAAATAATATTCCTTTCTCTCCTATTATTATTCCTGTTCATAGTGGTTTTCAAGCAATTGCTGTGCGTGTCAAGAATTATTCTGTTGTCTCACTTTATATTCCAGCCCCCTCTAAGTTAATTCTTCGTAAATTAGTTTCGGTTTTGAGTTCTCTGCCAAAGCCGCTTTTGGTCCTTGGTGATCTGAATTGTCATCATTCTGTTTGGGGTTGTGGTAAGTCCGATGAATGTGGTGAGTTTTTGTTGGACTCTCTTGATTCTCTTAATCTCTGCATTCTTAATGACGGCACCCCTACTAGGAGGACCCGTCCTCATGAACTTCGCAGTGCTGTCGATCTTTCATTATGTTCTCCTGAGCTTGCTTCTCTTCTGTCGTGGCATGTCCTTCCTTCTTCTCATGGCAGCGATCATTTTCCCATTCTTCTTGAATTTCCTCAACGTAATTCCAGTCCTGTCGCTGGTAATCCTCCTCTTCTTAAATATATTTTAAGTAATCATGATAGTCCTAATTGGGAAAAATTTCACGACCTCTCTGTTTCTGTTTCTGCAAATTTTCCTCCTGTTAATTCTTATAATATCTCTTCCTCCTCTGATAATCTGGTCCGTATGCTCCATGTGTGTGCTAGTCAATCGTTCTCTGTTAAAAAGCCTCCGTCCGGAAAATTGCCTTCTCCTCCGTGGTGGGATAAGGACTGCAGTAATGCTATTAAAGCCCGTAAGGTGGCTGAAGCTAATTTCCGCCGCTCTATGACTTTAGAGAACTTTTCTGAAGTGAATAGGTCCATTGCTAGTTCTAAGCGTCTTTTCCGCTTGAAGAAGCTGGATAGTTGGAGGGCTTATTGCTCTAGCTTAAGTCCTAGTACCCCTGCTTCAGTTATTTGGTTGAAAATTCGCCGATATAGACGCTCCTGGTGTCCTCCTCTTCGTTGCTATAGCCCTTCTCAGTCTTGGGCTGAGGCATTTATGGATAAGTTAGCTCCTCAGTATTGTCCTCTTCCTTCGGAATTACCCTCCTTGGCTGTTCCTTCGTCAAACGATCCCCTAGATCAGTCATTTTCATTAATTGAATTGAAAAATATATTAAAATCTGTCAAAGATTCTGCTCCTGGTATGGATGGTATTCCTTATTCATTTTTCTCGAAGGCCAGTGACAGTTTACTTCTCTTTTTCCTATCTTTGGTTAACTCTATATTTGATTCTGGTTTTGTTCCCGCTAGTTGGAAATCTCAGTATATTATTCCAATTCTTAAACCCGGTAAGGACCCGGAGGATCATAATTCGTATCGTCCTATTGCTCTTTCTTCTGTCCTTGCGAAACTTGCTGAGCACCTACTAAAAAACCGCCTTGAGTGGTTTCTTGAAAGTAAGGGCCTTCTTGCCAAATCTCAGTATGGTTTTAGAAAAGGCAAGAGCACTATGGACAGCTTAAGTGTTTTTACAACTGATATAAGACTTGCCTTTACTCGAAATGAATCAGTTATTGGTGCTTTTCTCGATATTTCTGCCGCTTATGACTCCGTCCAGCTTTCTATTCTCAGAAATAAACTTTCTTTGTTGAAGGTTCCTCCTAAGTTATGTAATTTTGTTATGAATCTTTTAACTGAAAGGTACATTTATCTTCGTTGCAGTGATTCTTCAATTTCTCCCCACAGAATCATTTGGCGTGGTCTCCCTCAGGGGTCTGTTCTTAGTCCTCCCTTGTATAATGTGTATACTTTTGATTTAGAGGTATCTATTGGTCTGTGCCGTATTCTTCAATATGCGGATGACATCCTTTTATATACTTCTCATCATAAAATTGACACTGCCAGTCACTGTATTTCTCAATCCCTTCATTGCTTAAACTCTTGGCTACATTTAAATGGTCTAGATCTTTCACCTTCAAAAAGTAACATTGTTATCTTTTCTCGAAAGCGCAATCCCCCTGAAATAGACATCTTAGTTAAAGGGTCTAGGATTCCAGTTAAGGAGTCAGTGAAATTTCTTGGTCTTATTCTGGACAATAAGCTTAGTGGTAAGTTTCATTGTGATTATATTGCTGATCGGTGTCGGAAAAATATTAACATTCTTAGGTGTTTATCGGGTGTTTGGTGGGGTGCTCATCCTTTTACACTGAAACTTTTGTATAACGCCATTATTCGTAGCATTTTAGATGGTTGGTTTTATGGTTCCTTTTTACTGGAGCCGGCTAACAAGGGTGGTATAAAAAAACTGGATCTGATTCAATCGAAAGCCCTTCGTATTGTTTCTGGTGCTATGCTATCCTCTCCTATCAATGCACTTCAGGTTGAATGTGTTGATGCTCCCCTTCATCTTCGCCGTCAGTTCCTATCTAACAGGTTTTTTTTCCGCTGTGTGCAGTTTTCTAATCATCCTCTTGTCCCTAAACTTCAGCTTCTCCATAGTCTCTCGTTTTCTTCTCGGTTTTGGCTCCATAAGCAGCTTCCTCTACTAGTGAAGAGTTTTGTTACATATAAGTCTTTAAAAGATCCTGTTCTCCGTTCTCCTTTGCTTCCCCTTTTCTCGTTTAGCTATGATGTCATTGTCTCTCGCCCGATTGTAATTTTAGACTTTGACATTTGTGCTGGTGACCCCCATGCTGATGAATATTTCCGAGGTCTTCTGCGGAGGGATTGGCATGGGTGGCACTATATCTTTACAGATGCTTCAAAACTCTCCCCTATGGGTTGTGTTGGTTGTGGTATCTTCCATGAACAATTTAACATTGTACAAAAGGTTAAGTTTCCTCCTGAAACCTCAGTTTTTTCGGGTGAGTGCTGGGCGCTCCTCGAATCTGTTCGTTATATTCTTATTTTTAATCTCCGCCGTTCTCTCGTCTTTACTGACTGTCGCAGTGCCCTCCAGTCTCTTCTTTCAAACCCCTTTTCCCCCAACTCCCACAATTCTATTCTTTTTCTTCTTAAGGAATGCTTATCTGTCTGCAATGCCAAAGGTCTTGAAGTTGTTTTTGTTTGGATTCCTGGTCATGCTGGTATCTCTGGAAATGAACGGGCTGACAGAGTGGCAAAGGATGCCGTTGTCTGCGGAGACAAAATTCCCTTCTGTATCTTCCCCCATGATCTTTCATCCCTTCCAAAGTCTCTTTTATTTAAATCATGGTCATTCTGCTGGCATGGCTCTGCAAGGTCTAAGGGTTCCGCTTATGCGGCTCTCCAGCCCGTTATACCTCGGAGGCCGTGGTTTAGCAGAATGCACTTTAGTAAAAAAATTACAAGTTGTATAATTCGAATGAGGTTGGGGCACTGTTGTGTTCCCACTTATTTTAAAAAGTTACGTATCAGGGACTCTTCTTTGTGTGAGTGTGGCCTTGATGAAGGCCACCTCAACCATATTTTCTTCTCTTGTCCACTGCTTGATCATTCAGTTTTTTTTCTTTCTCTTAGTCTTGTAGTTCCTTTTCCATCTTCTATGTCTGTTCTTCTTTCATCAAATGATATTTCAATTTTCCGTATTATAAGTAAATTTCTATCAGACAATAATGTTAGTGTATAAAGTGCTCAATAGTGTATTTTTGTATTTGTAAGTATTTATATGTATTTTATTACTTCTTTATTTTTGTTTAAGGATTGCTGGTCATATTTTGTTTTATTTTAAATCGCGTTGTTTTTTGTTAACGTGACGTTGGCCAAAGTGCCCTAAAGGTGGGCGGAAGCCATTAAAAAAAAAAAAAAAAAAAAAAGTACAAAAGTTCTACTTTTTTTGCTTGATTCAACACACGGAACACTATTTCTGTTAAATAGCTTCAACAGCGTCGTAATAATGAACGAAGGGTATTGTGTTTTCTCGATTTTCTTAGATAATTCATTATATTCTATGTAGTTACGGTAGTTACGTTCCGTATTGGTTTGAAACGTGTTAGCTAAATTTCTCCAAATCGACTCATATAAACTGTGATCAATTAATCATTTTCGATATGGCTCGAATAAATAACTCGTTTTTATGGGGAATACTCTTTGCATCGGCTACATGGAGTGTGTCACTATATCTGTACTGGCTTCTCAACATGAGTGGTAAGTGAGATACATAGTAAGTCCTTAGTTTTCATTAAGCAGTAGTAATTTTTTGTGAGACGTCTAGTCATAACCGTGCAAAATAAAATGCTTTTTTCAATAGGTACAATAAACATCAAACACCTGAGTGGATAATGTCTACACATGTAAAAATATAGATTCGTATTTTCCGGTTGAAATTGTCCTCATTGTACTTGCAGCATCCTTGCCAAATTTCATAAGATTGTTACAACATAGATGTGAAATGACACAGATTTTTTTGTTTAGTTTCTAGCAGGCAACTGTAGAAAAGTCTCACATTTGTCACATAATTTCATTGTTGTTTTAGGAGAGGCAACAATGCCTCACAGAGAAAAAAAAATGCATTATCAGCTGATCAATACAGATGAGAAGAACCGCATAAAAAATAATGACAAATCTATTGCAGCTTTAGAAGGAAAGAATCTCCTGGAGGATAATCCAAAATCTAACGATAAGTTCACGGGAAATGTATGGAGATTTCATAGAAACCGTGCAGAGTACCAGCGTAAACTGAAGCTTAAGGAAAAGTATGCCAAACATCTTGCTATGAAGAAGTCTGAAAATGAAGCAGTTGATAAAAGCTTAGGTAATTCAATGACTTAATCTTAATATTTTTTTTAATATGACTCTGTAAATATTTTGACATCGCACTTCTTTTGCATTTGCCAGTGTCAAGTACGGATGTTAAATTCCGATTCCGTAAAGTTGGAACTTTCGATTAATATTACACTTTCGATTCTGACTTCTGCTCCAACATTTTGGATTGGAGGTGCAGAACGCGGGGTGCGGTCAGCGCTTATGAACAAACATAAACTTGTTCAGAACAAGTTTGTAGTTGTCGCGCAGGGGACCCCTCTTCCCATGTGCTTTCTGTTGATTACTCGTTCACTAACTTGTCCTTAACACATCTTGCTCTTCTGCCTCCGATACTGACCCCGACAAGCCAAATTTGAAACTCTGACTACGACTTTAGTTCCGATAAAACCACCTTCGTAACATCCCGTGTTAAGTATTAAAATATTATTACGCTCATTAAAATTTTGTTTTTTACCCTCCTCCCCCATGTAAAGTAATAGATAGATAGATAGAAACTTTATTGTGTACACCAGAAATAAAAATTACAACACTATAGAAAACACTTACGAGCTAGTGCCACAAGTGGCGGCCTTATCGCTAAAAGCGATCTCTTCCAGGCAACCATTACTTAATGTACCATTCCTGTGCATATTTTTATACAGATTAACTCCGGAAACTTTTTCTGTGAATTCTGTAATAAGCTCACCATCCATGTGTTTATAAATCAGTGGGTATATGATTTATGAAAATCCTTTAATCATATTATGTTTCTAATTTTACAGATAACCAATTTGGTTTAATACGCAATGCAAATGATGTTCAAGTCCGTGACAAAGGCTACAACCAACATGCTTTCAACACTTTAATTTCACAAAGAATAGGGAACCACCGAGGCTTGCCAGATACCAGAAACAAATTGTAAGTACCTATGTTTAACACTTATAGATTGCCCCGGCTGGTCTAGTCATTCATGCTACACCGGGCTCTTTACAAGTAATTATTGCATGGATGTGTCCGCTTATCTACCTATAAGTCAAGCTTCTGCTCGCCTCACTATAGTCTGTCAATTACCCTCTGGGTGCCCGCCAAACATATTCATGTTATGTTGCCGGACCAGGTTCAAGCTGGGAAACAAAACTTCAACTTTTCTTCCTGCTGGGAAATAATAGCCACCTAACATTTCGACACCGGGAAACAATACCCTTGAATTTTTCGATGCCAGAAAACAATACGCACTAAACATTTCCACACTGTACTCCACGAATTAGATCTACTTCATCAAAACACTGGCTTACACGTCACTATTGTTTTATTGGTCGAGACGATCGACCGGTTTCGGAGCCATTAGAGCCCCTTCATCAGGGAATACGCGCGGTTCTACTATGTGAATTAGTTCTATTATCCCCCATGTAAAGTAATGTACCATTCCTGTGTCGATATATAGAATGTTTATTTGTTAAAAAAAAATCACACATTGGAACTTTGAATTTTGTACAGTTTCTAAGGTGGGCGTTGTTACCTGCGACACAATGCTCGAACTATTGTAGGTAACACCGTTCCTATTGTGTATAAAACCATTGTAAATATAAAAAAAAAAAACATTTACTTATTTCATTATAAAAAATTGGCTTTAATATTATTTTATTAAATAATATTCTTGCGTTTGATGGCCTCCTCTCCTGATGTTAAGCGATGTTCTGGGTGCTAGTTGAGTTTTTTGTATGTATTCTATGGCATCCCCGGCATGGAATACTAGTAGAGAGCTAAGAGTGTAAAGCTTTATTATAAAAGGTACCAATTTTTTCCAGATGCCGCTCCCGAAAGTTCTCAGAGAAACTTCCCAAAGCATCGATTGTGATATGTTTCTACAATGAACATTTCGAGACCCTAATGAGGTCTGTTCATTCCATACTAGACAGGACAGACCAAAAGCATCTCAAAGAGATCATCCTCGTCGATGATTACAGCGACTTAGAGAATCTACATGATGATGTGCAGAAAGCCGTCAATGATTTGAACAGTAACTTGCGCAAAGAAGAAGAAATGCTCGAAACTAACAACTTAGATGTAGAAAATGTTGTAGATTATATAAACGATGACAATAACATAGAAAGAAAGACAACTGACCAGAATGTTGCCAAGTTCTCCAAGTACGGCCTGAATATTCGACTGCTGAAGACTGCTAAAAGGGAAGGCTTGATTAGAGCCAGGCTTTATGGCGCAGATAATAGTGTAGGGGATGTGAGTATGAATTGTTTTACTTTGTTATTACTTCATAAATAAATTGTACCAAACAGTGCTCTGTTAGCATTTAAGTTAGGATATGAATACGTCTGTCTTTTTGTCACGGGACAAAAATAATGTATAAAAATTTATTACGGCTTGTGTGCATACAGGGCTACACAGAACTGTCGGTCTAAGCCGAAAGGAGCTCATTGTACTCATTATCAACAACATTTACTATTCACACTTCCACCTAAGTATTCACACTTCCATCTACATATTCACACTTCTATCTACATATTCACACTTGTATCTACATATTCACACTTCCATCTACATATTCACACTTGTATCTACATATTCACACTTGTATCTACATATTCACACTTCTATCTACATATTCACACTTGTATCTACATATTCACACTTGTATCTACATATTCACACTTCTATCTACATATTCACACTTCCATCTGCACCACTGAAACAACTGTGCCAGCGCCCCAGAGCCTCACTCCGATATTTCAATGAGTTGAGTTAGGGTAGGTGCTGGTAGGGGGAAAAGCAGAATACACCCCAAGCGGGACGTCAGTGCAAGACTTATCACCCCCATCTTGAATAAGAACAACTTATACCATGAGCTGTAACCTAAAACTGTGGAAAAAAACAGCTGTTACATAAAAAATATGAAGACCTATCTTAAACTTGCTACCTGAGATCTGTACATGCGAATTTCATAATCTATCTTCCTCTTATATTATATAAAAATCAATTGCTGTTTGTTAGTGCAAAACAAAAAAACGGCTTTGACCGATTTGTAATTTTTTTGTTTTGTTCAATAAAATATTCCCTTCAATATAAAAAAAAAAAAAAAAACTTTGCCCGGAAAATTAGAAAATTCGGGAACTTATTTCTATGAAATTTGCCAAGTTTGTCGGGTCAGCTAGTGTGCAATAAATTATTGAGTATGGTCAATCAGAAAAATCTACGGCTGAGTAGCTAATATTTTTTTCGCTTATTAGACGCCCCATTAGGGGTGTATTGTGCATTTCCCCCTACCAGTATCTCAACACAAGCCAACCAAGCTCTTTGAAATACTGAAGTGAGGTCCTAAGGCGCTGGCACAGTTGCTCCAGTAGGGTAGATGGAAGTGTAAATAAATATGTTGAAAGCCAGTCCTCAGGTCAGACAAACGAGAGATATGTCATGTTTGTGGTCAAATGTCTCCATGTTACACCCACTTTTTACGTTATACTGCTACAGCTAAACCGCTTTATGTAAACTAAGTACCGCACACTTTAAAAAAACACCCTCACTAAGGAACTTGCAGCTACACCAATAACCTAACTAGGTAATAGTCCACATGCAAAAAAGGTAGCAAAATCGTCTGCAGGGTAAGTACGACTAAATGCACCCAAAACTGATTTAGGCGATCTGCTAGTCTGTGGAATGCGCTGTGTATGTCTCAGAAATTAATCAGCCAATTTCAAATATTGTTTCTGTATGTGTAATGTATTTAATTATATCCTTCGCTAAGCCTGTTGTTTATAATATACTAGCTACGCCCCGCGGTTTCACCCGCAAGTTAAAATCGTCGTTAAGTTCTCTAAAATTTTCTGAACCATTTTTTTATAAACATTTTTGGACTCTAGCTTTGCAGCCTATGCCTGGCGTTTCAATGATTTCTTAATTTTCCAGGTTAAAAGATGAATATGATGATGAAAAGATACATTACTCCCTTAGGAAATTTTATCGAAAAAGGTTCAGCATTTAAAAAAAGACACATAGACAAATGTTTAATTTTTGAAAAAAATTATGCTACTGCGATTTATTATTTGGAATGGAGTGTAAATGTTTGTGCTACTTTTCAAAACAACTCAATCAAAACAAATACTTCGCTGGCTCATCATACTTCATACTAATATTGTGAATGCGAAATTGTGTTTGTTTGTTTTTCATTCGCGCAGCTACATTGCTACATATTGACGTGTTTTTTTGCTGAGTGATGGTGGAGGGTCGGAGATGATGATACTTTTTATCCTGGAAAAGTATTTTCGGTTCCTGAGAAACTGTCCACGCGAATGAAACCGCGGGGCACAACTATTTAACATTAACAACAATAGGGCATTCAAATATGTTAACTTACAATTATGTTTTTTTGCTGTGCTGACACTTTAAAAATTATTTAATTGGATTTCCTAGTGACCCCACTTAACGACGCGGAATCGCCGTGTGCCGATCACGTATCAGCACACTTGTTTGCTGACTAATATAATTACCTTTTCATCCCCCATCTTGGAAAGAGTACTTTTGCTCTTCGATATCTGAGTGCAAAAGCTGTTTTTATTATATAGTAAATTGATGAACTGATAAAGTAAATTGAATTTAGAACATCGTGTGCACTACGTTTGTGAATTCAAAACATCATTAAACCTATTTACTTCTACCTCCATGGTGCCGAATTTATCATACAACCTTTTATAATTTGTTAAAGACTCAGCCTCGGACCTTGTACAGACCTTCTTGATGTACTTTTTTCTTTAATTTGCTTTGCGCGCGCCATTTTCTTTCACGTCATATTGTTCAAACCTTAGGTTAAAAACAAGAAACTTGAAAACAAGTGAAACACCTAAAATGAGTGATCCTAGCGACGAGGAAGTTTATTTGACGGCAACAGAATTGACTGAAACTGTTAATAATGCTCAAATGTTTTTTTTTTGCATTTAGTCATTTCCTCGCTGCGGTGGGATGAAAAGTTACGTGTTGCACTCGAGTGCAAAGATTTTTCGCCTGGTGCTCTTTTGATTCCCTCGCTCAGGTTTCTAATTTTAGGATCCATCGCTTGCTCGGTCATCAAAATTGAGCACGCGGTTAAAAATCAACTTTGCACTCTTGTATAACAAATAACAATTTCTTCGTCATTTTAAGAAACGTATGAGGAATGGTTCTCTTAAACAAAACATCAACATTATTGACGTGTTCGAGCACGGTCGTACGTGAACTACGCTGTTCGGATATCAACGGGTGCGTTCGTTAAGAACACGATCGGAGCCATTTGTCATCGGTGCCGTAAATGTGCGTTCGGAAATTCGCCATGATGCAATTTTGTTGCTGATCGGTGTCGTCGCGTCGTCTGAAACGAAACGAAGAGAATGATTTCTTTTTCGATTTTATTGCATAGACATGAAGCTTTTTCTGGCCGTGCAAGCCGATTCCGCATCTATAAGTGTTGCCACTCTCTTATGGGTCTGTTTTACCTTAAAATGTGCTTATGTGCAAATGTGGTTTAACGCGTGCCATGATAATTATGATCTTTTCAGGTGCTAGTGTTCCTTGATTCCCATATCGAGGTGAACGTGGATTGGCTACCGCCGCTTCTAACGCGGCTGTCGGAAGGCGTCTCTTACTTGGAGCGGTACTCCCCGCGCGCGGTGATGCCCGTCATTGACGTCATCAATGCTGACACCTTCGACTATACGGCCAGCCCGCTGGTGCGGGGAGGGTTCAACTGGGGCTTGCACTTTAAATGGGACAACCTTCCTAAAGGGACTTTAAAAAGTAAGGAAATAAAGATCATATATTTATCCACAATGTCCTGCCTATCGTATGGGTTTTACTGTTACACAATTATCTGCTTGGGTAAACGCACTATTTTGTTTCTTATTATATATATATAATTATATATATATATATATATATATTATGTATACTTAATCTTAATCTTATGTTGTCTGGATCTTGAACAGGCTATCGTGCATGGTCCGGATGCAGGTAATTCGGCCAGCCGGTATCATCCAGGAAGGCTAGCAGCTTGCTGACGTCTGTGCATGCTCCCGAAGCTCTTTCGATGACCCAAGAACTGTCCTATGTTGATATGTCACACTGCTTCAATCTAGCAGCACCGTACTACTGCACGATACACCAAGTATATGGTGCTTCGTCTGCCGCCATGCAAGCCTCTAGACAGAGGACTGTCTGTAACCCAATATCAGAATGTTCAATAAAGATGACCGCAAATAGATAGAAACTCTTTATTGTGTACACCAGAAATAAAAGTTACAAACAGATAGAAAACAAACAAACAAACAAGTGGCGGCCTTATCGCTAAAAGCGATCTGTAAAACAATGCAATGTGGTCGTTTGTTCATGCAGACGATGGACAAATAACACGTCCCCAATATTTAGTTATTGTTGTAAATACAAAGTTTGTTTGTTGATTGATTATAACGTTTATTTTCAGCTGATGAAGATTTCGTTAAGCCTATAATATCGCCCACGATGGCTGGCGGACTGTTTGCTATCTACCGCGAATATTTCAACTACATCGGAAAATACGACGCGGGGATGGACGTGTGGGGAGGAGAGAACCTCGAGATATCCTTCAGAGTAAGAAGAAATTGTAATTGTATACATGTTTGATGAAATATAAGACTTAATGGTGGGTCACAGTCAAGATTTTTTTTGTTAAATATGCAAAAAAATATGTTTTTAAGGTTCCGTACCCAAAGGCTAAAAACGGGACCTACAACTAACTTACTAAGCCTACAATGGCTGTCTGTCTGTCCGTTATCTGTCTTAACCATTAACGGCTGTATCTTTTGAACCGTAATAGATAGCCAAATTTTCACAAAATATGTAATGTTACGGTGGATTAACTAACAAATAATAAAAAAGTCAAAAACTAAAAACGAAAGGGGGGTACAACAAAAGTATTGTTTTACGCACTTTTATATTTGCTCTAATGTAAGTACAAGCGTCAAACTTGGCATTATTATAGTAAAAACTCTAAAGTATAACAACATATAATAAATAATGGCCAAGTGCTAGTCGGTGTCAAATTTCTGTTCATTACAAGTTATACCGAGCGTCACTTGCAAAATGTTATATATGTGACGGCGTAGCAATTGCTTGGATATTTTGGTAGGTGTTATGTCGGACCAAATAGGTTTTTTTAAATTGATAATTATTGTATTTGTGGTTGTACGGAACCCCCAGTACGCGAGCCTGACTCGCACTTGGCCGGTTTATTTATGGTTGCTAACTATAGCAATATATATAGTAGCATAGGTGTCTAAACGTGGCTGAATTTCTATGTGTGTAATTCTCCGTGACCCTCCATCTAGTCGTATATTACATTATTTTAATTTAATTCCATTTAAGCAAGTAACGGTTACTTGTTATTATAAACTGATTAACCTTTTAGCGCATCGTGCAAGTAACCTATTCAACATAGATAATACGTCCCTATCTAGTTGCGCAGATACGCCGTTTACAAGACGCATTATATTGACAACAATATTGTTCAGAGCGACTGGATTCCCTCCGTCCGCATCACGACCATGTCGCACCAGCCCAAGTGTAACTCCTTTTTCGGCTGGTGAGCTCAAGGAGCATGACTCCTTGACGTACGCGGTGCTGGTGTCATTGCCTATGGACGCTGTCCTTTTGCCGTGACTACCGCAATTAGCGGCGGTGGCTTAAACCATAACGTTCAGCTTGATGCCGCGTCCAAGTGCGATGCCACTCCTGACGCAGCGCTTTCCGCGGCTCACAGCAAACGCCACAGCAGCAGCCAGCACCGCCAGGAGGTCATACCACCCATCATAATCGTTTGCCTGGCTGGCCGGCCTACTTTCCTGAGCTGAGGAAATGGGTTTAAAGTTTACGAAATTCTCATTGATGCGTCTCAACCCTCGCAGGTGCGTTTATAACCTTCAGTTGGAACCGATGGGCATGGAATATATCAATATTTCGCCACAAACCTCCTTAAAATGTGGACAGATAGATAGATAGAAACTTTTTATTGTGTACACCAGAAATAAAAACCGATCGATCGACGTATAAAACAAAATATCGAGTAAGAAACAACAGCGCCGCGCTGTCAGCAGTTAGGCCACGCCTCGGCTAACTGCCACTGGCCACAGAAATGCTTAAAGTGTGCGGGACCGCATTTTGGCAGCGAGTGCATGAAGTTCGCTGGTGTACATCGCATAAACGCTCAATATGTGGGAGCTGGGGGGTTAGACAAGGCCCATTTTCTGTTAGCGTTAACGCCTGCGGAAATATGAAATTACATGAAAATGACATTAGCTTGAGATGGCATCTCTCAAGCTTATGTCATTGTCAATGTCATTTTCATACAATTTCATCTTTCCGCCGGTGTTAACGCTAACAGCAAATGGGTCTTGGGAGTTTTGGCGCCAACGCGGAAAAAACATGTCGGCTCGTTGGATTATTTTCCTAAACTTGTGTATTTTCGAGTGTTAATGTGTACTAAATGGTGAATTATTATTCATTAAGTGCTCGTAAACGTGCTCGAGTGTGGGCAAGTGATATAACGAGGTGAAACGTGTCTTTTCGTGTTGTTTCCAAAACTCCATAGGAGCCTCTTGTAAAGTCTCCACCACTTTACAGGGGCATGAGCTCGACTTGACCGTGACTTACTTAGCTTGACTTTGACTGTGACTATGACTTGTTTGACGCTATTAAGACAAAGTAAACTGTTTAATATTACGAGTATTCTAAAACTAAACTCATACGACTTGTATATGGCAACTGCATCAATCATGCGGAGCCAAAAGCCCCAACTCGGGGAAGAAGAAAAAAAATAAAAATGGGTCTTGTCTAACCCTCCTGGACTGTTCGCTGTATAGACGCTACATAGCAAACAGTTGAACATTGTGCAATAAATAAAATAAAAATCTTTATTATTCTGTACTGTTTCAGATATGGATGTGCGGCGGCTCCTTGGAGTTAATTCCGTGCAGTCGCGTCGGCCACGTGTTCCGGAAACGCAGGCCTTACGGACTCGGCGAAAAGCAAGACTATATGCTTAGCAACTCGATGCGTATGGCGCGCGTCTGGATGGACAAATATGTTGTAAGAAGCCTTATTATAATATCAGCTTTTCATGGCCAAAATCAAGGGTAAATAAAGAAAAGAAAAATAAGAAGAAAGATAGAATGAAATTATGTTACAAAGTCGAGTTTGCGGAACATCTGGGAGTAGACAAGCAAAATAAACCGTCCAAGTCGGAGTCGGGCTCGCGCACTGGCACCAACCTGTGGCTCCGTACCACCACAAAATACTAAAAGAAGTAGTGCAAAAAGACAATATCACGCCCAGTCACCCATTAAAGTGCCGACCGCGTCCGACGTTGCTTAACTTCGGTGATCGTACGAGAACGTGAACGTTCAAGACGGTCGCGTCGCGCGACCTACTCATCATCATCATTTCAGCCATAGGACGTCCAGTGCAGGACATAGCCCTCCCCCATCGATCTCCAAAAGGGCCGGTTGGAAGCGGCCTGCATCCAGCGTTTCCCAGGGTCTCTTAGGTCGTCTGTCCATCTTGTGGGTGGGCGTCCTATGCTGCACTCACCGGTCCGTGGTCTCCATTCCAGAATCTTTCGGCCCCATCGGCCATCTGTATTGCGTGGTATGTGCCCTGCCCACTGCCACTTCAACTTGCTAATCCGGTGGGCTATGTCGGTGACTTTCGTTCGTCTATGGATCTCCTTATTTCTGATTCGATCTCGTAGAGAAACCCTGAGCATAGCCCTCTGCATAGCGCGACCTACTGCTCAGTATGAATTTATATGGATTGCTAAACAATGTAAGCGACCGCGTTGCGTGACATGTGGGTCGCTTGCATTGTTCAGCACTCCATATAAATTCAGAGCAGTAGTAGGTCACGCGATGCGGTCGCAGCTGCCGGTCGCGGTCGCCGGCTACGGTCGCCAAGATCGAAATGCTACCTTAAGGTTATTACACGCGCCGAAAATGTATTCCTTACCATCTTTTGTATCTACCCCGCTTGCCACTTTTCTGTAAAGCATAAAAATAAAATTTTGCAATAACTTAATAATGGTTACAGGAAAAAGTGTTAAGGCAAAATCCTTCAGCGGCTCACGTGTCGATCGGTGACATTGAAGAAAGAAAAGCTCTGAGAGAAAGACTCCACTGCAAGTCTTTCAAATGGTATCTCGACACCATATACCCAGAGTTGGAGGCCAACTCGGATTCTGCAGCTAAGAAACGGATGGCCGCTTTGAACGACGCCGACAAGAACAAGTTCCAACCGTGGCATTCGAGGTGACTAAATATAGGGTTATTCTGATAGTGTATGCTAAACTTTACTGTGTCTCTGATTGTTGGGCAATGTTTCCTGTTACTGTGCATAAATAAGCAGATTGAAAAGGTTACCGGACAAGCTTAAGCAAGGGAAAAAGTATTTAAATCGGTTAGTAAAGGTCTGAGATATAAGCATTTGTAAGTTATAAGTAAGTAGTTAAGTATAAGTTATATAAGTTTTTGTTCGGTTTGAGAAGGAATTCTCTGTCCCTTTCCCGCAATGTGAGGGTCAGTATGGAGTTTCTATAGCGTACTTACAAGTGACGTCATTAGTAATATAGTGCGTTTTGTTTAAAATGCTTATCTTCCTTAATTTTGAACACTTTTTCATTTTGTTATCGGTGATCGGTTTTATTTATAACCCCGATTTTTATAAGACAACTAGCTGTATTTAGCTGATATTTGCGTGCAGCGCGACCCCATTCGTCTTAAACTCTGAATGTTACCATCGAGATACAATTCCTATAGAGTCACAATCTCTCAGTGAAAACAGTCAAAAAACGTCCGAGCGTCATTGTACATACATTGTATCAATTATATAGTTCACAATGCCACATTTACTCCAATTTAGACGTTATGTCGCTTGCATAGTGTTCAACGTTAGTTGTCCGTTATGTCATCGTAGTTCTGGCATCGCGCAGCGTTGTAGTCAGATCGCGGTTACTTTGTAACTAACCAAAAAGTCGGCGTAATTCGTAGCGTGCGCCGAGTTTTGGTTCAGTCATTTTTTTGGCACGATTGTGACTATAATTATGTATTTTATCTCGATGAATGTTACCTATTAATAATTATTCTAATTTGTTACAGACAGCGAAACTATACTGATTCCTTCCAAATAAGACTGAAAAACACATCGCTGTGCATCCAAAGCGCAAAAGACGTAAAGACCAAAGGCAGTGGGCTGATTCTATCCAGCTGTATCCGCACACTCAATCAGGTAAATCCACATTTCCACACTAGTATTATGAATACTCAATAGGCATGATCACAGTAACCAAGAATAACTGAAATTATAATTCTAAATAAAGATAAAGGTTAGAAGGATCGTATAGATAAAAAAAAAAAAAAAGATTTATATGTATAAATATTTTGATAGATACAGCCATGATAAGTAAAACACCAATCTCAGGGAATGATGCCCACGATGTCACCAATATGAAAACGACCAACCTCAAGTGACCATCAACCCTGTGTTTGTTTGATCTCTGTGCTTTTTGTGTATTAATTATGTCATCTAGTTTAGAACATACAATGGGACTGCCATGAGAATGCTATAAAAGTCCCAAAAAAAAAAAACGAAAATACAAACATATTGTTATGGAACATAAATTTTCTGCAAAAATTAGTTGGTTGTTGGAAATAGTAGATTTGAAAGGACATTGCAGAATAGTTTTTGAAAATTAGACGTCATACTGTCTCGCGGTCGCTCTGATGACTGAGCTAAATGAGATATTTTTTTTTATCCTAAGTTTAAAATTGAAAGCCACTAATTTCTCATAACACTGTTTCCTATATTTTAATTATGACTCCTGGTTAATCCTTGAGTACGATTGAATTACCGTGGAAGTTTAAAACTGTGTTGCCATACATTCCAGATATGGTTCGAAACGTCCCGCAGTGAGCTCGTCTTGGGACGCACGCTTTGCTTGGACGCTTCCAACAACGTGGCGCCATCTCTGAGCAAGTGCCACGAACTAGGAGGCTCGCAAGAGTGGCGACATAAAGGCGCTGTAAGTAATAAATATTTTTTTTTGCGCCAACGCGGAAAAAACATGTCGGCTCGTTGGATTATTTTCCTAAACTTGTGTATTTTCGAGTGTTAATGTTTACTAAATGGTGAATTATTATTCATTAAGTGCTCGTAAACGTGCTCGAGTGTGGGCAAGTGATATAACGAGGTGAAACGTGTTTTTTCGTGTTGTTTTCAAAACTCCATAGGAGCCTCTTGTAAAGTCTCCACCACTTTACAGGGGCATGAGTTGACTTGACCGTGACTTACTAAGCTTGACTCTGACTGTGACTATGACTTGTTTGACGCTATTAAGACACAGTAAACTGTTTAATATTACGAGTAAAAGACATTGAATCCACGCTAATGAAGATTAAAAAAAAAAAAAGTAAGTAATAATTTTCAACTCCCCACCTCCAACGAGACATTGGGCCCTTGAGGTGAGCTCCTCTGAGGTGAGGTGAGATTTTGGGGTTTTCAAATATCTTTCAGAGCGCCTGGTTAATGCGACGCGTGACCAAAATGCATGTTTCTGGCTCAACGCATAGGCATTGCCATTCAACGTGGTAATGCCGCCAGTACGCATGCTAGGTACGCTGCCACCAGTAATTGGTAGTGGGTGGTAGTGTTACTGGTTTGGCGATTTCTTCTGCCTAAACTTGAAATCTAAAGTTGCAAAAGTTTGTTGTTTGTTTGTTGGTTGTTTGTTTGTTGTTTGTTTGTTTGTTAAGTATGTTTAAGTTTGTTTGTTTGTTGTGTTTGATGTTTAATATATCTTTAAATGGGCGATTCTAAAAACTTTGTAGAATTAAATAGCAACCTAATGATAATTGTTTCAGGCCGAGAGTCCGATTTACAACACTGCGGCGGGCATGTGCCTCGGTGTCGACCGCGCTTACCGCAGCGAACCCGTCATCATGGTCATCTGCAACAACCAGCCTACCAACCAATGGGACATCGTCAGGTCGTAGACAATACACCCCTTAGAACAGTAAGCGGCTCGTCGGTTGACACGTCAGGAACAAGAGTAGAGTGGCCTAAATCGACACGTGTCAGTCTTGTATAGCGTTCTCTATGTCGTACAATGACAATATAGCCACTTGACTGCTCATCCTTTACCCCGCATAAGCTAAATCTTCTAACATGTCAACCTAAACTATTTCGAGCAGGGCCAATCCTAGGCGCGAATTGAATGAATGACTTTTGATTCTCCAATCACAAGCGTCGAGTCGCGTCGAGTCTCCAATCACAAGCTGGCACCCGCATTGCATCATTTTGCAAAAGATAATTTTGACTGCATGCGCGATCATGTGGTTATATTATCTTTGATGTCGTAGAATGCGCTGTCAGTATGTTATCTCTATCAATGGAGCAGCTTTTTAACTGTGATTCCACCACCATTCATTTTGTCAAATGTCTCGTGGTAACAACAATTGTAGTATAAATTTTTATATGTTAAGTATCGAGATACAATACAAGAGTCACAATCGTGCCAGAAAATGTCCAAACCAAGACTCGGCGCACGTTACGGATTGCGCAGACTTTTTGGTTAGTTACAAGGTAACCGCGGTCCGACTACAACGCTGCGCGATGCCAGAGCTAAGATGACATAGCGGACAACTAACATTGAACACTACACAAGCGACATAACGTCTAAATCGGAGTAAATGTGGCATTGTGAAGTATATAATTGATACAATGTAAGTACTATGACGCTCGGACGTTTTTTGACTGTTTCCACTGAGAGATTGGGACTATAGGAATTGTATCTCGATGGTGTTAAGTTTATATGAAACCGATATTAACCGATTATCTCTTTTGTAGAGTAACGAATCTACTAGACAGACGACTATCATGTCAGAGGCCTTGAACCTTTTCGGTGACCGTGGTGATGAGTTCACTGGGATTCCTTGGAAATAAGGCTCGGTCTTGAACGCATCCCTGTACGAATTTACTTATTCTACCTGAGACACCGCTTATTAGGTTTACTTTAAACTATTTACACGTTGATGATAAAGATACGACGCTAGTATCTAAACATCGTCAGTCAGAATGTGATGTGTGTGTAAGTGAGGGTATGTTTGTGTGAATGCATGTTTGTGTGTGTGCGTGTGTGAGGAACGAGCTTATAAAATGGCAACCAAACTAATATTATACATCCCATAAGGATCTCAAACACACATCGATGTCTTCTGGTCCTTGCCGGACTGTATTTAAATCGTAATCTATTCTGCCACATAAATTTAGTGGCACTAGGACAGATAAAAAAGAATTGCCATATATATAAACTGGGATAAGCAAAAAGCATGAACAAAATAATGTGTTTACATAGGTATAGAAAATTATGCTTGTGAAGTTTTTTTTTTTTTTTTAATACTTTTTTTTATGGTAATACGAAACCTTGCGTGAATATGAGTAATTTTCATACGTCCAAATCATATTATAATTAATAGTAATGGTCCATGCTCTAAATGCGTATAGAAATGTTCAAAAAACATTTGATCTCAAATCGAATCTTATTTTTCTCTCGAAATATTGAATTGACAATCTGTAGTCATCGTAAATTACTAAAATTATGTGCGTTTGCCATAACTTGCTATTTTTTTAAACTATCCAATAAGCCTATTTTAGCTAAAATATGCGTTGTCTACGCGTTATGGGGCCGTCCATTAATCACGTGATGTTTTTTTTTTGCATTTTTGAACCCCCCCTCCCCCTTGGTGAGGTTTAAGACCATTGTTTGTGTATTGATTGTGATATTTCGTGATTGTTGCTAAACCCCCTCCCCCCTTTCAAGCCTCACGTGATTAATGAACGGTCCCTAAACACGAGACAAAGTACATTTTAGGTTGACCAATTTTACGTTTTTAAATAAAACTGTTAGATGATAATAGTTAGGTAAAACGCCACGTAAATACAAGTCATTCCCGTAAATTTAAGTTGATAGCATAAAAATCTTTGTAGAGTATTTTCTACAGGGTTACGCGTACTAAGCCGAAAGGAGGTCATCGTGCTCATCATTATGAACAACTTTTATACTATGAAACCAACACCGAAATTGCGAAGGAAAAAAATCTGCCGTTCCACATATTTTGTCAAGTACCGTTTACCGTTTTCTATAGAACTGCATTTTTTTTCGCGGTTTCATGGTTGTGGTCCCATTGTAAAAGTTGTTCATAATGATGAGTACAATGACCTCCTTTCGGCCTAGTACAGGGTCTATGCGTAACCCTGTATACAAATACAGATCCACGTAATTTACGATTACTTGAGTACCTCCCAATAGGTTTAAATTAATTTTGTTCCTACTCTAGATCTGTAAATGATGGGTTGATTTTTGCCTCCTGAAGATTGTACATTTTTGTATAGAATATTTTTACTGCATTCCATATAATTTTTAATATAAACATTTTTCCCGATGAATAAATTTTTTAGGTTATTCGTATCGGTAGGTAGTATTAGTATTCTACATTGAAGTTGTTCCCTGTAAAACAAAGTTATTGAATAACGGTACATATAAGAGTTATATTAAGTTATAATTAATAATGGATAACAGATTCTCTTTATTAGTTTTTTTTTTTTCAATTTGTAAAATATATTTTTGTAGTAACAATCGGCTACTGGACTGAATATTGTATCATAACAATGCTGACCATAAATAGAACCGATCACCGAAAACAAAATCAAAATGAGTTGAAAGCTTTGGTCTTGCTAGACAGAGAGCGCATTATACTTACAAATAACGTCACTTCTGAGTAGGTACGCAATACAAACTCCATACTGACACTTTGCGGGGAAGGGACAGAGCATCACTTCTATATCCGAACAGAAACTTTAAACGTTTATATCTCAGAACTTTATTAGCACGTATAATTAACAGTTTCTTCAGTGTATGCATCTCTAACATTTAATTATATTTTTCACTGAGCCTGATATTTTGAATGACCATACATACGTTGAGGGTCCTGGACCTCGTGACCATTCGTGATGGTGTCCAACGAGTCCAGCACCATTCTCTCGATTTTGGGTCTTCGCCTGTGAGCCCTTTCCCTTTGGGCTCTTCCTGATGAAGGCGCGCGCCCTCTTCATTTTCTGTCTCAGCTCCTCTTTCCGCATTTCGTTGAGCTCTGCCGTGGATTTTGCCAGACCAACGTGCTCCCCAGTGTTGGGAGACTTCTGCTCCTCCGTACTTCAACGACTTTAGTGGCCGGTCCCTCCAAGTTGGAGCCCGTGCCAGTACCGCCCTATCTCGTGAAACTAACCTCTTGTGGAAGTAACCGTGGAAGCCTAACGGGTGACTGACACCGTGAGCATGCCATGCATGCTAAGCCACCCACCGCCATGTGGGATGTTGACTCGACGATCATTGTCCCGATAGTCGTATCGGTGAACGGCCTTATAGGGAAGAGCCTCGACCAACATCTTAAGAGGCTCTCGCTAAATGGTTGGGTCAAGGGTCAGATGCAGAAGGCGGTAATCCTGGACACGGCACGTATTGTCAGGAGGTTCCTCACTCTGCAGCCCTAACCACCGGTAGCTTGGGCCCTGCCCCGCTGCCGGCGGCACCCTAGGTTTAGTTTTTTTTATAATATTTTGTTTTTATATATTTATTGTAAAAAAAAATTAAATCTAAGAAAGAAAATAAATACATGAATAATAATAATATATCTTTATTTCAGATCCAAGATCCATAATAGTTAAAGACATAAGAACACAAGTAGGCCACAAGTAGGCTAACACTAAAATAAAATTACAAACACAAAAAGGCAAGAAATGACATCTAGCTCCGTACATAGACAGTTAGCAAAAATTACATCAAATAATAGTTTTTATCCAATACTGTGAGTCTTTGTCATCACCTTCATCGCAACGTGTCAGCACCACATACGTCTCCTTCCTCATCTCTAAGCGCCTCGTTCATCGCTTTTGCATTATCGGTGTCCGGTGACGGATTCCTTCAATCATTTCCAAATTGTCATTTATATTGTTGTTTTTGCTTAATTTTTACCTTCCTAATCTGAACAAAAATTTAAACGCTTATATCTCAGAACTGTAGTAGTTGATTTAAATAGTTTCTTCAGTAGTTGTTTAATATTTAATTATATTTTTCACTAAGCTACTAAGCATTTTTTTTATTAATCATACACCTGTCGTTATCCTATTGTGCTAGATAGTTGCGATTAAACAGCCGTCTATTTAATCAGCTGGGAATTATTTATTTTGTTCAATCGTCTATAATAATAAATATTCCGGACCTTTTTGCACACACGGTCATCTGACCCCAAACTAAGCAAAGCTTGTGATATGGCTGCCAGAGACTGATATACATACATATATAGTTTTAAATACAAACTTAAATAGATATTAACAACCAGATATAGAACAAACACAAATGTTCATCACATAAATGTTTGCCCTAGGTGGGAATCGAACCCACGCCCCCAAGCTCAGAAGGCAGCTTCACTACCAACTAGACCAACGGGCTCACTAACAATCTTTTAAGGTCTCGCTTTTTGTTCCACCTCACACTCAGAATCTGTCGCTTTTAATTATAGCTTATCACTTTTGTGTATGTATATCTCCAATTTATTAAAAATAACAGGCTTAGCGAAGGATATAATTAAAAACGTCACACAAACCTACCGAAAAAAATAATTTAAATTGCCTGATACATTTCTGAAATATAAGCGATTAAAGTTTTTGATGGCGATAGAGAGCGGTTGCTCTGTCCCTCTGCCGCAAGCGTACGTTAGCATTAAATTAGTATGGCGCGTGCCGTCATAACGTGCTATACTGCGCTGTCTGTCTAGCATGAAATTAAAATACGTATAAAATATTTATTTTTGAACAAATTTTGTTTTCGTTGATGGGCTCTTATATGTGGTGATAAAAAAAATTGACAGGCATATTTCATGCTTTGTTGTGAAATCTAAATAATAAATATGCCCTGAAAATATGTAAAACAAAGTCATTGGTATCTGATTCTGCATTATTAGTTACTAGCGGTCCGCCCCGGCTCCGCACGGGTATAGTTATATAGCCTATATTAATCAGTGATAAGGTAGCATTCAAATGGTGAAAGAATTTTTTAAATCGGTCCAGTAATTTTTGAGCTAATTCGTTACAAACATACATACAAATCTTTCCTCTTTATTATATTGTAAGATAAGACTATTACTGGGTTACGCGGAAAGGGTCTACTAATCCGAAAAGGATCTATAGTACTCATCATTATGAACAACTTTTTATGGGAGCAGTTCCGAAATCACTAAAAAACAGCTGTTCCATAGACAACGGCCATTGATACTCGACAAAATGTATGGAACAGCTGATATTTTTACGCGAAAATACGATGGATTGAAATAAATATTGAAGACTGATACGGGTTTTTGTATCCAACTTAGAAACAAAACATGTCACCTCATGTTATTATTTTCCTATACTGTGTATTTTCGTGAGTTAATATGTAATATCATAATTTTTATTAAGTGTTCGTCTGGGCAAGTGATTTAACGAGGTGAAACATGTCTTTTCGTGTTGTTTTCAAAACTCCGTGATTGGCTACGCCCGTCTAAGACATGTCTTAGACGATTAATCGAGCAACGGATAGTAAATGCTGTGTGGACAAGACTTGTGACGCCAAAATCTTCTTAAGAGGAAAGAATAAATAAGACTGATACGTCATTTTATAATGACGTTGGAAACCTTTCATCCCGGCATCCACAGGCAGAGTTTTGCTGCCAACGTTGAAAAAACATGTCGGCTTATGCTATTATATTCCTAACTTGTGTATTTTCGAGTGTTAATGTGTATTAAATGGTGAATTATTATTCATTAAGTGCTCGTAAACGTGCTCGAGTGTGGAAAAGTGATATAACGAGGTGAAACGTGTCTTTTCGTGTTGTTTCCAAAACTCCATAGGATCCTCTTGTAAAGTCCCCACCACTTTACAGGGGCATGAGTTTGACTTGGCCCTGACTTAATTAGCTTGACTCTGACTGTGACTATGACTTGTTTGACGCTATTAAGACTATACAAAACAGATGAACAGGCGGTATCGCCTTAAAGGCTTTAGCCTGCCCGATGGGCGAAAATTCAAAAAAAGCTTCAAAAAGTAAAAAAAAAAAGCACAGAACCTTTGACGAAAGATAAGCTCTTTGCACAGAACCGGCAGCGAGGCCGTGCTCTTTAGGTCGACAAAATGACAACGAGGTAAGGATTTTTATCCTCCCGTGGAAAAATTGTCTACCGCCAAAATAATGGTCTATTCCACTTTATGAGTAAAGTGGAATAGACCAAAGTAGAGTCGACTTTTATCACCCAGGTGAGCCTGGGTGATAAAAGTCGACTCTTTAGTCGACTTTGATCTCCTGGGAATAAAATCACCTGGGTGATAATAGGCGACTCCGTTTAAATTATTGATACTGTCACAGATCTGTGCTAATTGTGAAAGATCCATTAAAAAAAAATCATCAAATCTTACAGCGCTCTGGGGCCTTACGGACAACTGCTATTACAGGCACCTAATCCGCTCAGTTGGAAAATCACGCGACCGCAAACCTTATCGCGCCCAGATACGGTTTGCGGTCGCGTGATTTTCCAACTGAGCGGATTAGGTGCCTGTAATAGCAGTTGTCCGTAAGGCCCCAGGACTAGTTTGGTCGATTCATTAAATGAATGTCAGAGTTTTGGAGGCAACGTGAAAAAATATGTCGCTTCATTGTAATATTTTCTTTTTTATGCTTCTTGCATATAGCGCGTTTGATTTGAGCAGGTTGAGAAGGGCGCACATACGTTGTCGCTTGCACACCATTGTTTTAAGATGAGCGGGTCACTTGTCTTGGTTGCTGGTTGTGGTTACGAGTATCGTGTGCAAGAGCTCTTATAATTAGTGTTTGCGCATCGTTTGTAACTTAAGCCTCGCTTATGGCGACGCGGGCGACGCCAAACACCTCTGTGTAAACACGAAAGTGTTAAGATCCCGTAGACGGATTACGAGACCTATCGCTCGCCCAGTCAATCTTTTAAAATACATATGAAATCACAGAAAAAAAACTATTCATCTTTTCTATTAAGGTCTCAAACAAATTTGTATTCAGTACCAAACAAGTTTTCATTGATTTATATAAACGACAATGGAGCTATGTTGGCCAAGCAGCTGCATGTGCGCTTTAAAATTGGCACCCGGTTCGATAACCACCGATAACCGATGGGGAAGAAAGGTTCTGGAGTGGAGACCACGAACCGGAAGGCGCAGCGTAGGTAGGCCTCCCACTAGATGGACCGACGACATTGTGAGAGTCGCGGGCATCCAGTGGATGCAAAAGGCAGGCTGTCGTTCAGTGTGGAGGTTAAAGGGGGAGGCCTATGTTCAGCAGTGGACGTCTTCTGGCTGATAATGATGACCTGGTTCGATCCTCGGCCTGCACAAATTACTTATTTAGTACATAAATTATGTGCAGTTTCTATGCAAATAATGTGTTGATAATGATGGTGATAAAATAAATGACAAAATGTTTTTTTTATTGTTGTTGTAATAGGTAATGTAAAAATTCTGAATTTCATAATAAAGACATTGAATTGAATTTAAAAAAAAAACCAATTGCAGTAAACGTAAAGCGTAACCCGTCCACGAGTTCTTAAGTCAGGTGATGTTTTTTATAGTAATTTTTAAACATTCGCGATTTGAACACATGTTTTAAACGTTTATCGGGACTTATCACGTATTATTTAATTTAGGTAAAAAATATGTACCTTTCGCTCGACGTTTCGACCATGTTACAATGGCCGTGGTCACGAGCTGACTGAAAACTGCGGGTGAGTTCGGCGAGAAGAGCGGGTGTTTTGTTCTCCTACCCTCACTTGATCTTGAAAAATGGCAGGGTTATACGTGATAAGTCCCGATAAATGTTTAAAACATGTTTTTTATATCTGATAAATATATTTTTGTATCTACTAGGTGATTATAATGCAACATTTAGGTTGAATTACAACCAGATCAAAATTATTGAGATACAATTAAGTCTTTACAACTAAACTCAGATCATTAAAGTCATTTTCAATAGCATGGCAATTGACAACCACCACTAACATAGTCCAGTTTTCACCACTAGTTTTCATTGTAGCTTTATAACTATTATGTTTTCGCCGAAAATGTAAATCTTTAATTTAGTTCTACTAGTGTGCCGCCAAGTTATTATTATTATTATTTCGGATAAGACCGCGTTTGACCACCAACTCGCCTGTTGGTAAGCGTCGATGTGGTCGAAGATGAAGCACGCAGACTTAGATGATACCTGTTCAATATTTGTATATGCCATAAAAACTAGACAATTGTGCTTACTGTATTCATATCACACATATAAATATAATTTTTATCTCATAGTTTTTGTCTTACCATTTTTTTGTAAACACTTGTTAAGGGTGCACATATCAGAACTGTATTAAATATAAAAAAGTGTTGTTTGTAGTATTTAATATGGGTACTGTTGGTGTTTCTCTATGAATAAAAATAAAATATTTACGAAACAGTTACATTCTATCGTACTGTCAAACCACCTGTCAAGTGCCATGCTATTTGAAAAGGACTATAGCTACTGAGGCCCTACGGCTACCTTTTAACGTGGGCTCGAAACAGCGCACTGTGGAAAATCACGCGAACGTAAACCTAAACGCGCCGAAATACGGTTTGTGGTCGCGCAACTTTTCGCAATCACCTAAACAGAATCGCTTAAAACAGGTAGCCGCAAGGTCCAGATATTTGTTGTAACTACGTAATTAAGCTTTTGTACAATTAGGTACTATGGAATTATATTTTATCTAGGATGAATAAATGTTAAATAAAACATAAAATCTTAATTTTTTTTTAAATTTTGCCTTGGTGTTTCGATAGATTTTTCAGTAATATAGGCAAACCATTAATTTAGGTACGATACTGAAGGAAGAGTATTTCAGAATCACAATTTAAAAAAAAACAGCTAATTATACGAAAATTAGCTATAGTGAAGCTTATCGGAAGAAGAGCTCTGAGAAGGTCTCATATTGACATTGGTATTTGTTTGAAAAAATAAAAAAACCATAAATGTGACCACTATAAAGAAATGTCTTATAACAAAATATACTGGTCTGACTATAATTATACTATTGAGGAAGGGTGTGCCTACATGGGTCGTTCCTATACAGGGCCGTCTTAAGTCTATTCTGCGCCGGGGTGCGGGACTCAGCCTGCGCCCTCGTTTTTTTTTACACTGCAGCGTGGCACGCGACCGACGACACACTGCAGCATGAAAGGGGTCCTAGTCAACCAAGAAAACACAATACACGTAATTTTGATAATTTATTTATTTATTACTCTAAAAAACAAAATTAACTTAAAACTTCGATTACTAAATATCTATTTATTACATGTACATACACATATATCAAACAAACTCAATTTTTCTTGCTTTTGAGTTGGCAAAGATTTTAATTAAATCATTTATTTTTATAACAATTTTGGATTCTATACTTATAATAGCTAAGTTTGTCAGTCTGTCTTGGGTCATGGTTGAACGAAGATAATTTTTTATTAATTTTAATTTTGAAAAGGATCTTTCACCTTCTGCTACTGTTACAGGCAATGTTAAATATATACGCAGATCTGTTGAGATATTGGGAAATGAGGAAATTAAATTATTAGAATTTATATAGCTTAAAATATCAGTGGGAGTACTTGTTGATGCATTGGGAAAAAATATTGGCAACAATTCTAATTCATTATATAAATCCTCCCCGTCAATATCAAATCTATTTTTAAATGTTAGTTTTTCTTGGAGCCGATAACACTGAGATTTTTTTTCTTGCATCTCTAATTTATTCCAGCATTCAATGTTTTGGAAGAGTGAAAAAACTGAATTGTGTTCCGTCAGCAAATCGAATCTCTCATTTAATTTCGAGATAGCAGTGTCCAGTAGAAAAAAATAAAAACATACTTTAAATTTGTTGGTTGGGTCTAAAATGGGCTCATCTGCAGCCTCGTAATCAAAATGTCTTTTTCGGGGACGTGGACGAGCAGTTTCTTTAAATTCTGTTTCACATTCTAATTCTTCAGCAATTAATTTTGCATCAGATAACAACTGTTCAAACGCGCTATTGGTGCGGTATTTCTCCAAATCTTTTTTAACCAGATTAATCATTTTGGTAGCTTCTGAAATAATTACGTCCGATTTTTGCAAATTTTTGCTTACAATATTAATCTTTAGTAAAATATTGTACCATATAACTACTGAACATATAAATCTATAAGACTTTAATTTGGCTATTATTGAACTCGCTATGTTTTTTGTGTCGCTGTCATACTTGTTATTTGTAAAAATATAGTATAATGCATCATAAATTTTATCCATGTTAAAACGGAGTGCTCTAAGAGCATCAAATCTACTTTCCCAACGCGTATTTGAAAGAGGTTTTAATGTCAAAGTAGGTATCTGTTTCATAATTACATCCCAGCGTGATGTGGATGCTGAAAAAAATACATAGATTTCTTGGACAATACAGAAAAAGTTTGTAATTTCCAATGAGCTTTTAGCGGCGTCATTTACTACTAAATTATGGGAGTGAGCAGCACACGACACGTAAAAAGCACGAGGATTCATGTCCAATATTTTTTTTTGGAGGTCTATATTTTCCCCCCTTATATTGGCCCCATTATCATAACCTTGGCCTCTCAAATCATCTAATTCAATATCGCATTATTTTAAGAAATCTAACAAATATGTCGCCAACCCTTTCGGACTAACTTGTGTAGTAATGCGGCATGACAAGCGCCGAAAGCGTAATAAAAGTAAAAAAAAAAATATTGTTGATGACTTTTTTTTTTGCTTGCGCATACATATTTGTCGTAAGTAACAAGTATTTAAAACTGTGGAATGGCGTTAAGTTCAATAAAATACCAAAAATTCAGCGCTCGACAGGCGCCCCCGGGCGCTCCGCGCCCGGGTGCACCGCACCCCTTGCACCCCCTGGTAAAGACGGCCCTGTTCCTATATATGACATGTGCTTTTAGAATAGGACCGAGTACAGTAGAATCCGGTTATAGTGACGGTCAAGCGACTAGCGACTCTCCGTCTTATTCACATGATGTTATTTAGAACGTGTTGACTATCATTATCTATACTAATATTATAAAGAGGTAAGATTTGATTGTTTGTTTATTTGCATTGAATTATAGGCTTCGATAATAAACCGATTTAAAAAAATCTCTCACTGTTGGGAAGCTACACTGCCCCCGGGTGATATAAGGCTATATTATATTTTCAAAATAAAAAACCTTAAACCCAAGGTGTAAAAAATAAGATTTACACCCGTGCGAAGCCGGGGTGCGTTGCTAGTTCGTATATATAAACTTGATGGAACATTCATGTCGTAATAAACGGATTAAAGTCGTTATATAACTAGAGTCTACTGTAATTGATGTGGTAATTAATGCACAAGCACGTAAATAAAACACAATTATATTTTTTGAAATGTTTAATAACAAAAACACTTTCTTATCTATAACACTTTTTTTTTCAAAATACAGTAAAAAGTTAGGCATTGTGCCGTAAAAGTCTTTGATTAATTCATAATTATACAGAGTGAGTTCATTTTATAGAGGCGGAAGGGAAACAACAAGAAAAAGTATGGAATTGATAAATGAAATGATGTGTATAAGGAATGCTTGATAAATGTATATGAGTACCTAGGTGTATAATAAGTAAGATATTTGTAGTCAAACGAATTATATAGTTATTTTGCGATGGGTATATATACCTACTACAAATATATAATTTAGTTTGCAAGTCGATATGTTTAATCTCTCTTCGATGAAGTAAAAGCCAGTGTCATTGAAAAACGAGGAACGTTATCAAATATCAACGCTCTTCGTTACGTTTTTAACAACTCCCTTACGGGACTTATTTACAATATGTTTACATCACATTCGAACTAAACAGCATAATGTACGTAAGATCCTCCTAACAATTCATTAAGATGTAGCCAACACGTGAACTACTTGGGCCACGTTTTAGATCTCAGCGGGAAGCAGGGTGTAGCAGCGACAGCGGGGCCATCATGAGAGCGAAGCGGATAAATCGGTGTACTCCAGTAGGTACTATATTGTATACCTAAGTCAATGCCCAATACGCATTATATGTATATATGGAACCGTTGTTGACCACTGCGAAGCCGTCCCACCGCACACTTTTACCACTGCCTTGCTGCCCGCCAAAGTTAAAATGTGGCATTAACGTTACGAAATTTGAAAGCGTTTTACTTTTAAAGCCTCATCTTATCGAAATAGATAGGCCGAAACCATCGTAGAATTAGGTTAATTACGAGTAATGAGAATATTGTCTTCAACACGAATTTACACACAGACTGCTTCTTAAGTGTTAATTCATAAAGTTAATCGACGAATTTAGCACTTAAGTCCAGCTTCAAGCAGTCAATGTACAGAAGCCGACACTGGCGCATTATAACCCGTGTTCTATGAGTTATCATTGGTCCCAACGCTTTTCGAGGGTTCTTTCTGAGGGTAAATAATACATCTGCTTCTTCGGCCAACATAATGCGATCCTAATAGAGCATTAATTTGTAATAAAACAAAAAATATCGCTGTATCGATCTGAAACAACGAATAGTGCTAATTGTGACTCAAGTAAGTTTTTATAGATTGTCTAGGATCTATAAAAAACTCCTGTTCGAAAAAATGCTCTTGATGTTTGATCATTATGTACTTGTTATAAAACCTTCGCTAAAATACTTATTAGTGATTGCTTAGTTTTATCAGCTCTCTTTTTGTTAGAATACGCGGTTCTATATTCTCAGATACTGCAATCGACCCGAAGCCACTTTTGATGCATTTACCGACAGGAAGTCCTCTCTTTTACAACTCACCATTAAAAAGTAGGTTTGCTATAAATAGGTAATACATATAAATACATATTATAATGCAGGTAAAAGTTTAACTCAGGTTAAGAGACAACTTTGTATATGATATGAGGTTGCGGTATAATAAGACGTGGTCACATAGGCGAGATATGATAAGGGCGAAACATGATATACCTATATTAATGTGCAAGTTACATTTAACGTGTAGTTCATTATGTGGAACTACTTTGGCGATTAATACAATTAATATAAACACATAGTTGCACAAACATACAACACATATAATTCAAAATTACAATTACCATTTTATCAATTAACTTAATCTATGTTAGGCCCGACGACTTACGTGACGTGACACTACGTGACTTTTTTTCATACAAATTAGGTACCTTCGTTGAATGGTACGCCTGATAAAACTTCTCGGATCACGTGTCACGTTACTTAGAAGGACATCGGGCCTTAAGAATAAACGCTGCTAAATCGTCTTGCTGACGAGGGAGAAAGAGAAGGGGACGGGAAGAAAACATTTATGACACTCGACTATAATATTTTACAGACGTTCGTTGTTGAAACCATTGCGTATCGCGACTTGCTATGTTTATGTTACTACTAATTAGTGAAACGTATTCTCTAAAAATGAATTCAATCTGTGATTAAACTAACGCCCTGTGTTTTATTTTCTTCGATTTCCATTTTTATGAAGCTTCCTGAGGGAACTGAGAGGAAATTATGGGTACTTAATGGATACCTTTTAGTTGTCATGCAATTCTATTACCTATATTTTATGGATAGTGGATTGAGTGGTAAATAAAAAAAAAATACAATCAATATTTAAAAGAAGCGACACCACTCTCTGACTGACTAATTGACTCATCACGAAATCTGGTAGATTCGTTATGGGGTGTAGATCCGCAGGTCCGCTGAAATGATTTTGTGAAACGGCTGAATGGTGGGCGATATAGAGGTTGAAAGTGAGGAGGATGAAAGTCCTATGGTTTTGATGTTAGGGACATGAAATTTAGTATTCAGTGAGCGAAGTACGAATACTCGCTACGTAAAATACGTATCGAGTTTCATACAAATTTTGAATTCCGAACTTGAAATTTGTTTGGAGTTCGATATATACGTATTTTAAGTAGCAAATATTCGTACTTCAATCACAGGTTTAAAATAAATATATATTGTTATAAGATTTAGAAAAAAAGACAGATTAAGGAGATGAAATTAGGGTTTGGGGTGTGATATCTGGGACAACTGATATAATTCTTCATTACTAGGCTATATTTTCACTAGGAATCTATAAATATAAATACTTAAATATTTTTAGGACAACTCGGCCGTGTTATATAAATATTGTGGTTTATAGGACAATTGGGATTGTTGCGGATGAGAGTTGGATTAGGGCAAACGGGTCAGATGCAGGGGGTAAGTTGGCACTGGAGAATTACGGAACTGCTATGGTAGCGAGGTGGGACGAGATTGAAGCGGCATGGGCGGGGCGGGGGAGGGGGTTATAGTAAGGGATGAAAATGAACTGAGAGCGAGAAATGGGGTGGGAGCAGGGGTGTAAATCTGACTACTATTATGCGAGCAAAACCGCGGGCAAAAGCTGTCAAAATTCACTAGTCTCTTTTATAAAAAGTTAACTTACAACAACGTGATAGTAAAGCAAGAAAGAAAAATATAAGAGAAAATTGTAAAATGTAGTAGTAGGAAAGTGATCTTTATCTCGTTTTCTTGCTTAACCAGATATTAGGTACAGATATAACTCGTGCTACAAGCGTTTCTCATAGCAAAGTTAACGAACAACCGTCACCACAGCTATTATAAAATTTGCCGCCGCTGTGTATGAAAACGAGTGCAAGCGATGTAAGTATGTGTATTTGATTTTGGAGTAAGTATCAGCTACTTTTGTGCTCGATTGTTTTTTTAATAGTAAAAGGGCGGCTATCTGGCTTGCTTTTCACCTGATGGTAACCGGTAATTGCCACCATCTAAAGTAAGAGGAATATTACTCCCCGTAAAGTAACGCCACGTAAATCCCTTTTTACATTTCTTGGCAATTGTTTACGCCCACTGATCTCAAAATGCAGTCATCTGTCCCTATCACTTGCATACAAAAGTGCAAAAGAGAGAACGCTATATTTACTCTGTTCCATGGATAGAGTATAGCGTCGTTGTTGATAGATTTGATGATTGCAGAAGAAGTTTGTTGACCCTTTTAAAAACGCTCCAGTTTGATGTTTACGGCAAGAACTTCGGGAAAAAATCCTACCACACTTGCATGGCCCCCAAAAGTACCGGATGGTTTGGGATTTCTTTAGATTTGCACGATTCTTTAGATTTGGGGTGAGATTTTTGAGGCGGGCTATACGGTAGCGGAATTCCGACAGGAATGTGATTAAAAAACTCTTCAGAGCTTTCCACTGTCTTTGTGTTAAATGTACCTACGCAGGGTTGCAATATCGCCCGCTGGCCCAGTTGGTAGTGAACCTGCCTTCTGAGCTTGAGGGCGAGGGTTCGATTCCCACCTAGGGCATAAATGTATATGATGGACATTTGTGTTTGTTCTATATCTGGGTGTTAATATCTATTTAAGTATGCAGTTAAAATTATATTATATATGTACCTATATCAGTCGCTGGCAGCCATATTACAAGCTTTGTTTAGTTGAAGGGTCAGATGACCGTATGTGCAAAAATATTTCGTTCAAAAACATTAATTAATTAGTTATTATATTAATATCAGTGTTTGATACAAAAGTCCCTTGGCAAGCCACTACAAGACAAAGCAAGTACCACAACATTTCCCTACTTTACCCTGAGGCAACGTTAGTAATTCGGAACATGGTTGACTTGACACATACTTTAGTATATTATGAATTTTCTACGTCCGTAGAGGTATTATAGGTTCAGCAAAATTATGCCCTTAGCTCGGGACTTCCTATTGTAATCCTATATAAAAAGGTACACCTATACGAACTAAGTTGGTAAAGGTACCTATACTATGAACTGGCAGCAAAACTAAACTACGCCATAGAATAAATTTACTACAAGTAACTATGCTAAGAAGAAACCTCAGATCACGTTAATAAAGGAGGCATGCCTTAGTAAAATTATCGTTCGTGTTTAAATGTCTCCATGGTCTACACTTTCTTCACTAAACCGCTAAACCATTTAACGAAAAATCTGTAGGTACGGCATACTTACTTATTTTTTACGCACACTAAGAACCTTGCAGCGATAACAATGAACTAATCCATATGCAAAAAATTATTAATTAGCTGAGATGTCATTTTGTTTCATCTCTATTCGTATCTAAATAGGTATGTTGGAAGCCCATCCTGGGCCTCTTAATCTATCAATCCATTCAATAGTATCTACAAAACATTGCCACCAGTCTCAGAATTTATTTTAATTTATACACCGATTAAAGTTATATGATTATTTACGGAATATTTACCGTGGTAAGGTTTTGGAATGAGCTCCCGATATTACGGCGCAGTTACATGCACCATTCATTATTATTACATGCACTATTCAGTTACATGCTTCGTGTTGCCGATGATATAGTCATCATGGCAGAGTCGCTGGAGGACCTCAATACGATGCTCAGCGACCTCAGTAGCCTTTCCCAACAGGGGGGTCTTAAAATGAACATGGACAAGACAAAAATCATGTCCAATGTCCATGTTGAACCCGTGCCGGTAGTCGTTGGGAACGATACTCTCGAAGTTGTTGACCATTACACCTATCTTGGACAGATTGTTCAGTTAGGTAAGTCCAACTTAGGCAAAGAGGTCGCCCGAAGAATCCAAGTCGGATGGGCAGCGTTCGGGAAATTGCGTGACATCTTCTCGTCCAAGATACCACAGTGCCTAAAGACAAGGGTCTTTGACCAGTGTGTGTTGCCAGTGATGACATATGGTACTGAGACGTGGTCCTTAACTGTTGGCCTTTTGGAAAAACTCAGAGTCACACAGCGGGCAATGGAGAGAGCTATGTTCGGAGTTTCTTTGCGCGATAGAATCCGAAACGTGGATATTCGCCAAAGAACCAAAGTCACCGACATAGCTGTTAAAATTTGCAAGTTGAAGTGGCAATGGGCAGGCCACATCGCTCGGAGAACCGATAACCGATGGGGAAGAAAGGTTCTTGAGTGGAGACCACGAACCGGGAGACGCAGCGTAGGTAGGCCTCCCACTAGATGGACCGACGACATAGAAAGAGTCGCTGGCATCCAGTGGATGCAAAAGGCAGGCTGTCGTTCAGTGTGGAGGTTAAAGGGGAGGCCTATGTTCAGCAGTGGACGTCTTCTGGCTGCTGATGATGATGACATGCACCATGTTCACGAGAAGACTGAAGAATGCGGGTGGTTGGTCCAACAGTTCAGAGTAAAGCCTTGGCCAAACCTTTTGGGGGAGGCCTATGTCCAGCATTGGACTCCCTATGGCTGAAATGATGATGATGATGGATTATATCTAAACTAAATTAAATGATCATTCACAGGGAGAGAGATTAAATGAAATTGGTAAAAGCCGTACTGTCAAACTGCGCAAGATGGTATTTACATAATATACGGCCATACTGTTTCATAAGTTTAATTAATTTTAAATGAAGCATAACAATTCAATAATTATATAATATTCTAAACGCTAATGCATAGACATGAGAGTCTTCTACGTGTGTTATTGCTGTGTGAATATACGACTATATCGGGAATCAAGCTCCACCAGCCAAAGAACAAATAAAAATACTATTATAATTATGTCAACAAGCGCTTAATATGCGTCGCGTTGCTTAGTGACTAAATAATTAACAAAAAAACATCGAGGAACTACGAGTTTTAACTGTTACTTGCACAAGTCTCATTATAAAGAGATGATTCTATAATTGAGTGCTGATTATCATTGATAGGGATGCTGATTATTATTGATAGAGGTGCGGTTATCATTGATAGAGGTGATGTTATCATTGAGTGGCTGATTATCATTGATAGAGATGTTGATTATTATTGATAAAGGTGCTATTATCATTGATAGAGGTGCTGATTATCATTGATAAAGATGCTGATTATTATTGATAGAGGTGCTGAATATTATTAATAGACGTGCTATTATCATTAATAGTCGTGCTATTATCATTAATAGCCGTGCTATTATCATTGATAAAGGTGCTATTATCATTGAGAGAGATGCTGATTATTATTAATAGACGTGCTATTATCATTGATAGAGGTGCTGATTATCATTGATAAAGATGATGATTATTATTGATAGAGGTGCTGATTATTATTAATAGACGTGCTATTATCATTAATAGTCGTGCTATTATCATTAATAGCCGAGCTATTATCATTGATAGAGGCGCTGTTATCATTGAGTGCTGATTATTTTTTATAGAGATGCTGATGACTCCCGGCGATTTTATACTTTGCTGAACTGAAGAACACAAATGGAGTATTTTGTCAATCTGTCAGTAAATAAATGTTCGTCAAAATGTATTCTTCTATAAGATGAACATGTCTTTGCGCTCGAAAAAGTTAGAGGCTTTTCTGAATATACTATTTGATGCTTATCATTACTTTGATTGCTGATTACAAGACAATGATGTTTACCAGCACTGTATATAGCAGCAATATTTTGAGACCTGTGTAAGACGGTTAGCTTATATTGATATAATTTGAAATGGACCATATTCTGAAGGCATCGAACTAAAATTCCAAACAATCTTTAAACTCACACAGACAACATATTTGAAACACTTTCAAACAGATTTTGACCAGCTATTGAACAATATTCTTACGATTTTTCTTAACCTACGCTATCTTCTCAATTTTTAATTAAATGCCTTAAAAATTAAGTCCATTCTATAAACCTATCCTCTAATATAATAATATGTGATAAAAACATGTATTTGTTGTTTTTTTTTTAATTTTTTAACTTTTTCTAATATTGCAACATACTTAACAATAACGTGACATTTACCTATCCTTGTTGACAGCGCGCTTGGGTCGATTTTATTGTTTGTGTGGGCCTTCGTCACAGATATACACACATACGTAGTAGCTTTACCTAGTCTGTGGTGTAGGTAATTGGTAGTAGGTATCATGGGCCAATGTGTAGACTGGTTTGACAGCTGTGCGGGAGACCTGCGCGAGTCGCCCGTGCTACGGTGGTACTACGGGAGACGGTATCTACGCTGTGAAACGATGTTCTAGCACCTCACGTATTTCTCTACTCCGGGAGTCCGTACGGGCGACCCGTGCAGGTCTATAGTACAGCTGTGAAACCAGCGAAACCGAAATTCGATTTAGGGTGCGTTCTGAATTACACTAATAGCATCAACGACGCCAAAAGCGCTTACGAGAACCACACAATGTTAAATAAATAATCAACTTTATTTGCATCTAAGTTTGAAAAAGTGAGTAAGTTATCTTTTATCTAAGTTACAATTTTCAGTGGTTAAGGCTAAGAATAATGCGTAAAACTTTTAGCTCCGGATCCCAAACTAGGCGACAAAGCCTGTGTCTTAGGTGCCCAATTCCAAAAGATGAATTTTCGCACTTTGTGGCTTGTTGGTTTTGTCAATAGCGCTGTTAGTGTGATTCCGAACCATTTTTTTATTACTACTAGGCTTGCGTTTGCGTTTGCGAGCGATGATGCGGTGTATGTGTATTTTTCCGTTTGACAAGTTGATAGCGTTGCGAATTTCAATAATGTTCTCCTAGAGAGCCAGATTTTAATTTATTCTATTGCTTAGGCTTGACATGACTTTGTACTGCTATCTGTTAAGTGATTCACTCTCGCTATAAACATACGCCGTCCTAAAAATCTACCTTGTGCCACCACATGACGACGCCGTCCGTTATTGACAGTTTTTTAGGGTTCCGAACCCAAAGGGTAAAAACGGGAGCCTATTACTAAGCCTGCGCTTTCTGTCTGTCTGTCTGTCCTACCTTTAAACGGCTGTAACTTTCGAACCGACAAAAGATAGCCAACTGTTTATTATTACGTATTATGATGTAATTACTGTTGTTTGTCATCTCAGTTCATTAACGAAAAATTCCCCCCCGAATGTCCCGAATAATTATTTATCGAAACTTATGGCTTTGTCCACAGAAAAGATTTTATTTTCGTGTGGCTTTGTCAAATCGCGAAGGTTTGAAAGTTACAGATGTTTTTTTATTGCCCCCTTACTGTAAAATTTTACTGTGGTCCCCCAAGAAGCTGTGACAACTCAGAAACTACACACGCACTCAAAAAAGACTACTTGATATTATATTGCTCTTCAACGAGAATGCGCGTAGTTGTGGTTTCTCTGCGATCTATCTGGACAGCGCGTTGCGTGTGGCGTGGCAAGAACAAATCTACGTGTGACATCAGATTAATTCGTTTTAATACGACTGCCTAGAAATAAGTTACGTTTTCAGAGTTAATGTAGGCTCACTAGGTGTTTCTAACTGATCGCCGATGTTAAACAACGGACGACAAGGTTAGTTTTCGGATAGGTGACCGCGGGGAAGGGTTGCTTTATTCGACCGTATGCATAATATTAGGTTAAGTAAGGTTTGTGATGCATAATTTCAAAATGCCTATGCCTAACTAGGCTACTTTAGTATGACAACCAAGGGCATAGCCAGGATAATCTTGAGGGGTGGGAGGTTGCCTCTCACCTTTTCCCACATTTGAGGGTAAATGCAACGTTATTTAAAATTATTTACATAGGTTGGGAAGATCTTTAAATGAGCGCTCATCCACACTATCCTATGGAAATGAGGGCATCTGTTCCCCTCCTGCCCGTACCTGGCAATGCCCTTGATGACGACTGGAATGACTCAGTTGGTAACGTAACTGCTTAACACTCCGAAGATCATGGGTTCGGTTTTCCAGCCGGAATGAAGTGTTTAATTAAGTTATCTGTTCCGGATCTAGATGTACCTAGGTAAGTTGGGAAGTTATAGTGCCAACGATTTAAAAAAAAAACACGTCGGCTCCTTGTATTAATTTCCTAAACTTGTGTATTTTAGAGTATTATTGTGTAATAATGGTGGATTATTATTTATTAAGTGTTCGTGAACGCGGTCGCCTGTAGGTAAGTGATAGAGAAGTGAATCACGTCTTTTCGTGTTTTTCAAAAACTCCATAGAAGCCTCTCGTGAAGCCTCCACCACTTTAATGGGGAATGAGTTTGACATGACCATGACTTACTAGCTTGATTCGGACTGTGACTCATTTGACTATATTAAATGCCGTAATTCAAAATTAAGACACCGTCAAAAGGCCTCTATCGCTAGACCAAAAACCCAGATAAAAAATAAATAACAGGTAAGTTACGAGTGTTTAAAGCGTTTTATTTTGTTTAGGGTTGGGTTATATTGTGTGGTATAGAATTCTAGACAGTCGTATTTTTTTATAAGGCTCAAAATACGTCCTTGATACAAAAAAAACTTTTCTACCAATAAATGAAGATAATTAAACATTTATGGCAACTTCGCGGCATCACGGAGAAATCGCTCTACCCAGATAGTGCAGGATCTTAATTCTATGATATGTTAGTTATAACTTTCATTTAGCATAAGATATTCCCTAACTATATAGTTATAGTGATTAATCACTTCTTTTATAACTACTTAATTCAAACTAAACACCAATTTTAAATGGTTGTTTTTTTGTCTTAAATAAATATATGTTATATTAAGAATAGAAATAATCATCAATCTATTTACAGGTTTAGTTGCTTCGAATACACTTTTCTTGTTTGGTAATGTACAACTCGTATCTTAACTCCTAGGCGGCTTTACTAAGAAAAGTTAATTATGTTATTCAATGCTTATATTACTTTTTAGATAGTCTCGTTTCTGCACGTGTCAATTTTTTATTGGAGATAGTTCTATTCTTGTCCAACAACTCGTCTGACAGTAAGTGACGGTGTGGTTGAAAATTGATCATGTTTATCTAGAAGAAATTAGGGGAACATCCCAGTCTTCAAAGAAAGGCGTAAAAGTCGAGTCAGAGCTGGAGACAACTCGGATGCACATGTTATCAATACAATAGCTGGAATACTATCAGGACTTAGACAGTTCAATTAGACCGACTTTGCCAGATAGTTTTGCTACCTATGGGGCGAACCAGCGTTGAAGTTTAGCGTCTACGAAATGTACGTCTCTCTCTCTCTCTCTCTCTCTCTCTCTGCATTTCAGTCTGGCACAAGTTTACAGAGCAATTTTAAGCATTCATTACCATAATTTACGATTCTAAGTAAGACCGCTAAGATTATCTAGATCTACTTAATCTAAGATTATGATTTTTAATAAACTATCTATTGTTACATTAGAACAATAGATCTTTGAGACTAAATAGTTTAGAATCTTTGAGACTAAATATTGTAAAGTTGCCGTGAGTAGACAACTTTGTACAAGTTAGTACCTTTTATTAAAGTTTATTGAATTTGGATAATGTCAAAAAAAAAAAAACGAAAACCCTGTCCAACCCACGTGGGTATTATTTGATGTCGATGTGTGGATTATATTCACGATATATGTAATTCCATGAAGATATAATATAGAAAAACTGAAACAAACATCTGAAAAACAGTTCTGTTAACATCCGCGAGCATAATAGAACATAGATCGTTCTGTAGAAATAGTAGCTGCTTAAGGCGTTTGCTATGTCGCTCAAAGTTAGCATATTTTTTGGCATATTACGTTTTTTTTTATAAAACTTCGTTTTATTTGTATTGATTTTTGGGCACAGCGCGAACAGATACGAAAATCTCATTGCATTTCTTTTGCACTTTTTGTTTGCTGGGCTTAGTTTAATGTGGACAAATTTAAGAAGCTGCACGCGGTTCGTACTCGTTTCATTATAATTTTGTTTGTATGGTTACTTAAGCTACGAACGGGACTTTGTCAAAACCTACGTCAACAAGGGTGACCCCTCGGTAACTACTATTTTTGACGGCCGAACAAAGTATTGCATCAGAACGTACCTATACTTATTTTTGTATAAACTTATGAATTTGGATTAAAGCAACTTCTATCCGCTTTCTAGACTGTCGTCTTACGGAATTCAACGTAAATTTACGTAGACACTTATAATAGTAATTACTATCATAACGCTTTACCATAATGTTATAGGTAGTTATCTAGATATATCCTCTAATTAATCCTTTAGTCTAGTAGGTATAGTCTTTAATAAATGATCTAATGGGTGTGTGAGCGGTGCTACTGAGTAGTAAGTACTTATAATTATATTTAATTGGTGTTATATTTACCTATTTCTTTCAGTGAACGTACCTTAAAGGTAAAATCTTAAGTGCTATCGGGAAGTAATTCGAAAAAAAGGACTCTCGAGAGAAAAGAGAGATATCTCGAGCCTTTTCTTTGAAATACTTATGGACTAAGTATGTAAACCTAAAAAAAGTAACACCATTTATATTGATACATGTATTAGCACTTAAAAACATTAATTCTGGTTTTGTTTGATATGTTATCCTCAAGAATCTAAAATAAACTGTTAAATAGGTTGTCTAATTTACAATACTCCTATAAATTGGCCGTCATTTTGAACTTGCCCAAAGATAAAACATATGTTTACCTAATTAATTTTTGCCTACATACATATAGATCTACTTTCGCTACATATTTCCACTAACCAATATTTCTGGTTTAGTTTTTTAATTACTTATCCTTTACGAGTCTAAAATAAATCGTTAAGTAGTATACTCCATACTCGTATAAATGGAATCGTCCATATAAAATTGCCCAAAAATAAAACTTAACGACACCTATTTTTTTACGCTACATATATCTAAACATTAGTATTACATAATCATTATTACTGTTTTTTATATTCAGTAAAAAAAAGATATTAGGTATATGTACAACGTGTAACGGGAAGGTGACAATTGTGACAATACTTAAAAAGTGACCAACTTGCAGTACACAAGTATTCTAAATTCGAGCAAAAAAATGAGTTCATGCGATATTGTATAGGTAATAATTAGGTACTTCATACAATATTGTCCCACTTTGTATGGATAACACAATTTTTTCTCGAATTCAACTAACTTGTTTTCTACAAGTGCTTCACTTTGATGGGTAGATCAATACCATGAAGTATTGTCACACGTTTCGTTTACACGTATATTTTTTTTTGCAATTTTTTTTTATTACAAAAATATAATTTTATTTACTTAATTAATTATAAATATATCAGTATTTAAGAAACAATGCCTATGGGCAGCGGTCTATTGGATTAGTTCTATTTATTAATGATATATTATATAGTTATAATATAATTAATATTGATTTTAAGTAGTGTTAGGTAATCATTCGGGTTTTTTTTCTCCTCTTTGGTTTGATCCCTATGAATAAACATCAATTTTTTTTAAAATTCTTTTTAGTAATAATTTATAATTATTTAATGGACAGACGAATTAAAAGAGACCGCAGAGAAACGCTGGATGCAAGCCGCTTTCAACCGGCTTTTTTGGAGATCAATGGGGGAGGCCTATGTCTAGCAGTGTACGTCCTACGGCTGAAATGATGATGATGATGAATAATTTATTTATATTTATCATACTCCAATAAGTGAAGTGCCAATGTGCGGTACGATGATACCTGCCCATATACGAATATCTATCCTATTCTCCTGACTTTAGTACCTATTACGATCCTACCCATTCCAGCCGGGCTGCGACGTATCGCGGTTACACCGGATATGCTACAGTAATCACAACTGTCAGGTGGTTAGGGTGGATATTTGCCTATGGCAGAGCTGAAGATTGCGAGACCCCCGGGCCTTACGGCTACCTGTTTTTTTAACGTGATTGGGAAAAATTGCGCGAGATTTTCCGCACAGCGCTGTTTCAGCATTGTTTCGAGCCTGCGCTAAGAAGTAGCCCTAAGGCCCTGGTCTCTAATATTGGAATGCTACGCTGACTTTCAACCATGTTCCGTTTTATTTATAAGGGGTTATGTTGGGTATACTCGGTAAGACTAGGTACTGTTCAAAGCTTTGGTTAAAGTAATCATACTTTGTGAACCCAAACATACAAGTATACATATCAATAATAATCGCTTTGGGCGAGAAAACCATTATACTGCCGTATTTTATAAATGATGCTAGCCTAAGTTTAATCTCGATTGTTGGTGTGTAATAAGGATTTATTGTATCGTAATAAATTGTAGTACGACAAGTCAGGATGGCTAATTTCGCCACGATAAGAAATAAATAGATAATTTTATATATTTTTTAAATCCTAGATAGGCACGCGCTTGGCCGCCATCTCGCCTGATGTAAAACGACGATGCGGTCTACGATGGAGCACGCGTATCTAGAAGAAACCGATTCACTCTCGACTTGACGACACCCAGCTTGTAACTGACGGGGAAAACTCATTCAGACAGCGAATTCCACAGACTAGCTGTTCGCACAATAAAGGTGGAATCAAAGCGCTTCGTACGGGTTTTCGGAATATCAACCATAAAACGATGTCGATTCTACGTGCCCACCCTGGCAGTCCGATAGAAAAAAGGGCAGGAGGGAATTAAATCATGCAGATCTGATGCACACTCTCCGAAATGTATCCGAAAAAAAACCGATAGACTAGCAACTTTACGCCGATGCTCAAGACTAAGAAGCTTAGTCTGAACCAGGGATTCATTGCTGATGAGTCACTTGGCACGTTACTCAATAGACTCCAACGCCCCAAGCTGGTGCTTAGCTGATCCATCCCAAAGATGACAGCAACTGCTCCGACGTGAAGTACCGTTGCACCTTCGATAGGATACCCAGCTTTTTGGCAGCCAATTGAGCCTTGTTTTCTATATAGGAGCCAAAGTTGAGGGTAGGAGACAGAGCTACGCCCAAAAGCTCATGCTGGTCAGTTATCGGAATGGATACATCCCGAAAAGTAGGAGCCAGTTGGTTGAATCTCTTGACAAAATTAACGTTAGCACGCACAGAAAACTACACAACTTCATAAATATCTACAGACGCTTGAAGTCGAAGACTGCAGGCAGGTTTTATCTACTGTATAACTGCGCGCAAGAGCTTTTGCTCTGACCATTACAGAAAGTTGCACTTGGTAGTTAAGATGTGAAAATGCCTCTTTGCAGAATGAGTACTTATAGGCTTAGGAATCTCATTGAGACAGGCTGATTAAGGATATGAATATTTTTACCTATAGTAAGTATATTTTCCTCTCAGTTCGAACCGTAAGAGACCGCGACAAAAACGTTTAGAGCACATACAACTAACTTTTTTTAATACCTGTAGAGCCTGTAAAAACGGAAAACGAGTACCCCTTATTGATCGAAGTGAAATAAAATAGAAATAATAATATACACATTTTAAACATAGATAAGTTGATTGAAATAATAATAAGGTAAGGAATTAAATCAACGGCTTCCTACCTTAAAGACATCCCGGCAAATAAGGAATTTTCTTGTAGGTATGTTTTTGCTGGCTTTTTCTGCTCGCTGGATGGTAAAGGTAACCATTTTGGAACGACTAAAATAAAGTAAAGTAGGGTACCTAAAGTAAATGATGTGTATTAGTTTTGTGAAGATTAAATCCAATAAATATAAAAATTATTATTAAAATAACTATATTTTTCTCGACACTTCATACTTTTCATCAATAAGAAACAAAAATGCAGATATTATACAACGTATATAATATTATAGTCTACAAAAAATAGTATTGTCTTATGTTTTATTTTTATATATGTAAAAAAAATACGGATCCAATTGATATCTGGAAAGCTCCTCATTCGATTCGATGGGTGACAAAAGCAAATTAGCGATTACCTATGTGTTATTAGAAAATGTTGGCTTTCAACCAGGTGTCTAGGGGATGTTAGCCGTTGAAAAATATATTGTTGTTTCATGAAAATCTAGTACCTACAAAGATAAGCTAGGCATGCTATGAAGTATCTACATACACAATCATAATTACGCCAAAGTGAAGTTTTAAGTTTTAAGCGCTGGAGATGTGAAATGTTTTATATTTAAGATGAATTCCGGGCTTAACAGGCAGAAGTTTTATATTTTGTGGCAAATCTAACTACTTAATAGTACAGTGATTAAAACACTCATAGTAACCTTACTTAATAAATAATTGCCACAGGGAAAACAACGACTATTATACATTGTAATTCGGTTTTTAACTTTGTGACGACTTGGCGTTTCTCGACTCCGAAAATATCAACTTTAAAACTTTTCTAACAACTGGCTAAATTGTTATCCGATCTGGGGTGATCGCACTTCACTAAGATGTATAACTTTCTCTAACTCGAGCACTATCAATTAAGGCTCGCATTTGTCTGTATTTTCGGAGGCGATGTAACCTCATACCTATAATTAAGTACTTAATTAAGTGCCGGATCGAAGAAAACAATAAGCACAGGGGCGACTATCGCCCGAGAGGTTTATCCTCCCTAATTATACAATCTTAATATTAAAAAAGTAGGTTAAAAAAATATAGGAGTTAGATTTTGGATATTCTAATAGCCGAGTGCCGGCGCCCGTCGGCAGGCCATATAGCGTGGCGACGCGCGCTCGCACCGGGCGCGGACCACTACTTAAATATGCAATGAAACTTAACCGTCGCGTTGTGACAAACATACTATGGATAAAAATAGACACAGTGCACTGACGAATGAGGTTTCTATCGCGCATTGAAGTAGTGCCGAGAGTAGGGGTCGCCATCGAGGCGGTGATAGTGGAAGAACGTGAAGGTGCGCAGATGAGCGCGAGGGTGGGGTAATGAGAGGCGGCAGCGGCCGCTGAGCTGTGACCAACACAAGAGATAGATTTCTGAATAGCGATCACTTATACTTAAACATCTTTAATCTAAACAGTTACATGATTCGCTTGGGCGATATTTTTAGTACTACAAAAAAGAGGCCATCAGAAACCTACATTGAGTGAACTCGACAGCCCGTGCCCGAATCTGTCGACTTGAAATCCACCTCTAGAGATGGAAAATAGCGCTCGACGCCCGACCTCCAAAGATACACGGTTAATAGAATGGAGTGAATCGGGCGCCGTTATATCAAGCTTAACTAGCACGTCTTGTAGATCGTGCGCTCTTAAAACTAATTCAAAAATGACATAAATACTGTTAGTTAAATACTGACAAGTCCATTATCGTATAATTCGTATAGAAATCCTTACAGAGCGCGGAGCGGTTTTCAGCCAAAAGTAGAGGATACTTAATGAGACAGTAACATGCGAGCGTGCTTCACACATAGATATGATAGTGTATGAACATAATTATAGGGTAGGTTAGGTAGTAATTTACTTAATCATTGATATTATAATGAAGTTGTATCGGTAAGTTGTCAACCTAAGATAGAACACAAGTATTTAACATGATTAAGACCTTAGCAACTGTGAACTGGCAACTGTGAAGCACGATCGTCTTAACAGACTACGCAAGTTGGCCACACAATGTGATTTTAAATGTTTTCTTTACATACATTAATGAATGAATAAAAAGTGAACCGAATAAATGAAGACATTTTTTTTTCACATAATATCAATATTTCGCACACTTCAATCATATATTTTAGAACAGGCGTAGTCTATATAACAAACAAACAAGTAAAAATAAAATAAAAGGAGTCTTCAACGAATAAACCATCGGGATATGAAATTCGACCGTTCTTGCCTTGAAAGCCGCACTGTGCTCGTCACTCTGAGATATTAGATGCTAAATCACTAACGGGCATAAGCCCGTAACTTTACTGAAAACATTGCCATTCAATCCAAAACACAGTAATGTTTGCGCACTACTGCTTGGCGGTTGAATAACTGGCAAAGGGGAAGTAGGTACTTCCTCATGCCAACTCTGCATAAGAGAGTTCTACCACTACAAACAAAAAAACTAAAGACATCGTCGTATTTAGACTGACCTTAGGAGGTCAGGTGTGAAGCAAAATTTATGAATTGCTAGGCTAGATTAGGTAAGACTACTCATTTATTTATAATCAGTGAACCTGTCTCAGCACCAGGTATTGGACTATTTTTCGAATATTATATTGCTAATTATGGGTCCTAAATTTAATGTACCGTGGTTTAGTCGTTCGGTTTAGTACGCGCTGTAGCTGTCTCATGTTGTCCATAAAAAAGCGGTCCGGCCAAAAATACCGTCCGCGCGGACCGTTTGTTTTTACGCCGCCAACTGTACGTCTATAAGCGTGACTAGAAAATCTGCTGGTAGGCTTTTAACGGTCCGCGCGGATCAGCCCGTTACCCGGTGACATTACGCGCGGTTAACAATGTATTAAAATCAGGTGTGTATTCATACTTTAGCGCTGGTGGTGGTAGATCTTGTGTCCGTGTGACATGCGCTCCAGGAAGCGGTGGAGGTCGTGGAAGCGAGGTCGCTGGGAAGGCTCGCGGCGCCAGCACTCGTGCATGAGGTCGTAGAGTTCGCGACGGCAACGCGGTGGCGGCGCGCAAGGCACGCACGCACCGCGCCCGCCCATGCGCCACTCGCCTGCGTTCGCTACCACCTGTACAACAAGGACCTGATTTTTACCTATCACGGTTGATAGCCCCGTTGGCCCAGTTGGTAGTGAACCTGCCTTCTGCGCTTGGGGGCGCGGGTTCTATTGCCACCTAAAACCTAGGACAAACATTCATGTGATTGAACATCTGTGTTTGTTCTATATCTGGGTGTTAATATCTATTTAAGTATGTAATTAAAATATAAATCTATTATATATGTATATCAGTCTCTGGCAGCCATAGTACAAGCTTTGCTTAGTTTGGGGTCCGACACCGTGTGAGCAAAAATGACCCGAATATTTATTTAATTTATTTGTTTACTATAGATATGTGATTATTAACGGGATATTTACCATGGTAAGGTTGTGGATAGAGTTCCCTATATTTTGGCGCAGTTACATGGGCAAGACATATCTGCAGACTCGAAAACACAAGATGGACAAAAAGAGTCACATAATGGATCCCACTCGATGTACTCGATAAAGGCTTTTTTATTTTAAGGCACGACGGTCACAGGCTGGACCCACCCACAACCTAATCACGGTAAATATTCCGCTAATAATCATGTTAGCGGGATAACCATATAACTGCACATAACTAATATAAAAATATACGTTTCGTTAAATCACGAGTAGTACACTCTGATTCTGATCCTGATGACAGTGTGTGCAAAAATGTCCCGAATATTTATTTATGGATATTCACTGTGCATTACTTAAAAAAATCTGTTTACCGTGATTAGTAGTATCGTGAAATTTTATTTTATTTAAGGATCAACAAAACATTAAACTACTGAAGTATGCAGAAAAATTAACTACCTAGTTGAAATACCAGCATCGTTGACCACGGATTATTTTCGCAGTTATAACAGCTACAGTCCAGGATTTCCAGTTTCTCGGCTTACAAAATTATTCGATTTGCTTCTTGTACTTACTTGTCCATCCGTTTCAAGTGCGAAAATAAGTACTTTTTTTAAATATAATAATATTTTTATAGATCAACGTTTGGCTACCAACTCTCCACGCGGTAAGCCACGGTGTGGCCGAGGATGGAACACGTTGATCTAGAAGAAGTCTGTTCACTCTAGCCTTGAAGATCCTAGATTGTAGTTCTTAGGAAACAAGGAGGACAGCAGGGAGTTCCATTAGTGGACAGTATGTCTTCCATTTTATTTTGATACCGGTCTATTCGACGTTTTTCAATAAGACTAATAAAATATTAATATATTAATTATAGTAAGTAAGATTTAAGAAAGTAAGATTACTTACCTGATCGTCAGACATCTCGTCGAATGGCTTGGCAGAACAATAAGTAAGTATTTCCCAAACGGTCACTCCAAAAGACCATACATCACTGGCCGGTGAAAACATGCCCTACAAAAAAGAAAAACCAATATCAATTACATTTAATGCTTTTTAAAACCAAGTTAAATGCTGTATTATTATAATAATATTAATTAAAAAAACCGACTTTAAAATAGGCACGCAAGTTTGTTGACTTGGTTGACATACATTTTCCAGTTATTATGATTTAAAAATAAAACTACTGAACCTATTTTAATGAAATTTCTATGGGAACAATCTGAACGTACATCTTTTAAAAAGAATTTTCCAAATCTGTTTATAAATCACCGTTTTAATCTATCACGGCTGTTTACTAAAGTTATATGATTACTTACGGGATATTTACCGTGGTAAGGTCGTGGAGGGAGCTCATTCCACAACCTAGGGTAAATATCCCGTAAATAATCATATAACTTTCTGTTTGTAATGATGTAAAACTCAGTATGTCTCGTCTATCTATCTAGCTATATTAAACTTCTTCTATATAAGGAAAAAAAAAAATTGCCTTGGGTTAGTCTCGCAAAAACTCGAAAATGGCTTGACCCTTTTGATATTTTTGTTACGCCCCTAATACTGGGCAGGTTTAGTATCAATATATTTTTTTTAGAAAATTTGCCCAACATTAGAAATTCGGGAAAAACTGAAAGTGCTTTTTTCTATAGGATTTTTGTATGAACCATAACTAATAGTAAAGGGCAACGTTATTCAGGTCAGCTAGTATATATTAAAAAGAAACCTATATCTATATACTGTATTTTTATATATTTATTTCTGATAATAATATTTGTATTTATATAAAATCTAGACCGTCTTCAGCCCCAGAAATGTTTCGGCTACGTCATATGTACGTTTCCTGAGGTATTTTTACAAAATCCAAAGCAGCTTTAAAATATAAACGCCAGGAAAAATTGAAAAATTGATGCTGTGAAAAGGCAAGCATGCAAAAGGAATATTTGCTCCAGTCTGCATATATTCTAAGATCAAGAGCTTGTGGCAAGAATTCATGATCTATCGTCTCGACCGGAGAGTACACAATCTACAAACGCCGTTGCTTTTTGTCTTGCCCTCTGTTGAACTTCAAGAGTCAAGAAAATCAAAATGTTAATGGGTTTTTCGGTAGCAACGTGAGAAAAACAGGTTGCCTCATTTGTTTTTTTTAAACTTGAGTATTTTTTGACTGATAATGTTGTAGGAAAGTAATATTATGAAGTGGAACATGTCTTTTCGTGTTATTTCCAAAATTAAATGGAAGTGTAAGTAAAGTCTCGTCAAGGTACTAGGACTAGGACTATGAGTTACTAGGACTTGACCGTGACTTACTTTACTTGACTTTGACTGTGATTATGACTTGTTTGGTCCACCAATTTACGGGGACATGACTTGGATATGACAGTGACTACTAAGACATGACGTTGATTCATTGGAAGATGAGGTAGCCATTAGTATGAGATGCAGATTCAGGTTCAGATACTTTATCAACCAATATAACAAGACATGTTCATTATAAAAGGAAAGTCAGTTTACATGAGTGCTTTTTTACAGTGTAATTAGCGTAATAAAGTATAACAATTTTATGTTATAAATTACATTTACAGTTACACACAACCTTTCTAGGTCAGAGCTAAAATAATTAATGAAAATCGTACATCCACGACAAGAAAACTAATAAATATATAATTATATTCTCTCAATATATATATTGTAGTCTTTGTATATATAATAGTCAATGATACATAATTAATTATACATTAATATCAGCAATAAAATTATAATAAGTATGAAGTCAAAATAAAAAATGTGAATCGTACAGTACATTATAATGTCAGTAACAAAATCAAAACAATAACCATGTAGTCTACGAAAAGGATTGTTAATTAAATTTTATGTCCATATATTCCCTCAGTTTATAAAATGCCACTTGTGTTGATACCCTTGCGCAGTCTCATCTTACCAGAACTCAAAATAAAGCTGGTGCGGCGTCTGAATCTGCAGAAGGCCACAAAAGCCGCAAATATAGTAGCCTAGACAGTGGGTATATATTTGAGCCTTTTGGGGTCGAAACTTTTGGTCCTTGGGGGCCGGGTAAACATTTTAAAAGATTTATCAACACGTCTGCTTGACTTATCTTGTGACCTTAATGCTGGCCGATATCTTGCGCAACGTACAATGCGGCCAGCATCTTGGGTACGATGTCTGCTGGCAGCGGTTTATTAGATTAGTTTAATTTTATTATAGAAACTGACGTGGTTTTCACACATTTTATTTATATTACACGGGAATTACTCACGTAAGATTAAGCCGGTTACTCTGGTAGATTAGTTTAGTTTAATATTTTAGTACTAGTTTGTTTATATTTGATTTTAAGTTGTTTTCATATATTTAGCATAATATTTGTATTAAAATTACTTGTTTACCAGTTTAGGTGTAGAATTAAATAAAGTAACATTACTAATTTTGAGTAAAATTTTCATTTCCATTCGAACCAGTGGACAATTTCACATATAAATTTCAATTTTGAAATTGAAAATTGTATGAATTTCGATACGTATTTTACGCATCAAATACCCGTATTTCATCGCCAGTTTTTTTACTTTAAAATCGTCGATATATGATGTACTATTTAAAATAATTCTAATCCAATATTTTTATATCAAGTTTTATGTTTGAAACGTTGTTTGGATCAAATTGAAAATTTCATCGTACCACGTCTCATTATTGTAAGTTTAGTATTGTAGTCAATGACTGTTTTAAAAATTACTTACATAATGATCGTAGTACTTTATCTGTGGTTTCCAGGTCACCCGCGGATCATTCCTAGAGTAAAAACGGTTATGAAGTCGTAACTCACCATAAGAAGGCTCTCCCAAGCCATCCAGCGCAGTGGAAGCCTTGTTCCGTCAGGCATAATATGGTAATCCCCTAAAAACTCCTCGCAGAACATTGCGTAGTCAGAAACTTTCACGTTCAACTCTTCAGTCACTGTCACATTCCTGTGTAATTTTTTAAAAATCAATGTAGCCCTTCGAGCAAAATAAAATGAATGGACGGGCCCTAACCATTGAAATTGCTCAGTAAAAACGAGTCAAAACTGTCGGACATATAAAAATGTACAGTATATTTGTTACAAAAAATATATCCCGGTTTTATTTGTGTATTTACACTTCGGGAAAGCATATGAATGCATAATTTTGTCAGATGTTTCGTTATCACGTAAAAATACACACGTGTTGCACTTCCTGCGGCTAGAGACCGACTGAAATGAAATGAGAGCTAGCGCTCATTATGTTATCTTAAAAAATGCGTTTCTACTGGGCCTGTCCATTCATTTTATTTTGGTCGAAGATGAAGCCCCAACAATCCCAACTTATTTTACGATATCAAACGAAAATATCTAATACCTGTAATGTACTTACAATGACGTTTATATGTCCTAATCTAAGTGTACGTCTCAGAATACAGAAAGTGTACGACCACCCACAAACATTCTAAATTCTAAACAAAATTTTCTTCACCCTATGTACGCATACTCTACTCGTAGGAATTTCTATCCAAGGAAATAATAATATATTTTTTTATGTTAGTTTAAGTTTCATTTGTATTTTCGGTGTGTAATAAAGTTCTATTGTATTGTATTGTAATAATAAGTGATTCGCTATCACTTATTATTATAGTGATAGCGAACCACTCAATATTATTTCCTTGGATAGAGATGATAATACAGAATCAACTATACTATCTAGTTGAAAAGTTTCACTGCAATAATAAACTGGCCAAGTGTGTAGGACTTTCGCGCTGAGGGTTCCATACCACCACATAAATGGTTATTACTAAAGTACAAAAAAGTTCCTAGTGCAAAAAGACAACGCCCAGGCGGTCCCATTCAAGTACAGACCGAGCCCAACGTTGCTTAACATTAGTGAACAGAAATTTGTCACCGACTCGCACTTGATCAGTATTTATTATTTGTTATTTTACTTTAGAATGTGTACTATAACCATGCCAAGTTTGAAGCTTGTACGTATTACATTTTTTATACTAGAGCAAATATAAAAATACGTTTTAAAAAAAACGTTTATTGTATAGGGTTTAGTTTAGGTTAGCCCTTTAGTTTTTACTTTTTGACTTTATTATTATTTCTTAGTTAATCCACTGTAACATTCTGTGAAATTTTCAATTGGCCATCTATTATGGTTCGCAAGATACGGCCGTTAAAACGTAGGACAGACAGACACCGTAGTCTTAGTAATAGGGTCCCGTTTATACCCTTTGGGTACGGAACCCTAAAAATACCGAATAGAGAAGATCGCCTACTCCCACCCTCCTGAAGTCGGTCAATAATGATACGCATAATCAGTAAAACGTCCAATGAGCAAAACATCTACCTTAATTCAAAGGAGACAATTTTTTTATTTGGATTATAGGCCTATCACAACCTGTAACGTATAGTAATGAAACTCATGTCGATTTGTTCCTCATAATCTCTAGATATAGTGGTAATATTAGCTTTATCCCATCTAACCGGAATATTGAGATATCAATTAATGAATCTCACCTAAAAATTTACAATGAACAATTGTATATAAGTAACATTGTTACTTATGTTCTAGTGATTTACTACCTACTAGTGATTGCCCGAGTGATTTAGTTTGTCACTTAAATATGTACCTACGTTTCTAGGATATAAAGTAACCTAGTCAATATCAGGGCTCAAACTATGTACACACCTTACTCATTTTGGATACGGAACCCTAAAAAGGGATGCTACGAGGGTGCTACACATTACCACATAGCAGTTCCACAAGCAGAATTGCTACGACTCTGCTACAGCGCTACGATCTACAACGTTTTATCTTTGACACATGGACCTGATCTAAGCGTTTTATTTATAGAATGATAAAGAAATTATCACTTTGAAAAAAAAAACATTGCCAGAAACGATGTCTTTTATAAAATAAATTGGTATAAATAAAAATTATAAACAAATTACCTCGCCGCCAAATCGCGATGTACTAATTCGAATGATTCCAGATACTTCATGCCGGCTGCAATCTGGCAGCCAATGTGAATCAAACTGGAGTAGCTGAAAATTAAATATGTAATTTATCATCATCATTATAACAGCTATAGGACGTCCACTGCTGCACATAGGCCTCCCGCATCGATCTCCAAAAGGGCCGGTTGCCAGTTGGAAGCGGCTTCATCCATCGTTTTCATGCGGTCTCTTTTAGGTCGTTTGTCCATCTTGGTCCACCCGGACTCCCTTCGCTGCACTTATGTGATGCAATAAATTTGTTTAATTCAGGCCTTGCTACAACCGCAATGATCTACGCCTGTATGACGTCGTAGGCATGGTTTGTTAGCCTATAAATAAAGTAATACCATTCATACCTCGATGTCTACAGTTTGTCGCATCTTGAGGTATAAAATATAAGATGTTTTCTTGTGCATATATTATCTTTCCTTGTAGCTTTTATTTAAAAATTAGTTTTTTATTTTATTTTGACAGCCATTTTGGCATTGCATACAATTATGGTTTCCCTTTTTGAAACCGCCATTATGCAATTGCAAATTGTATTGTCACCAGAGCTAAAAATGAATGCTAAATTTCAACATGATCCTTTAAGAGGAACTGGTTCTAATTCAGATTGCAAGATTTGAACCAAACAAACTAACAAACATTGCAAGTTAAATAAAAGCTTGTACAAAACCTTTTTCTGCCAAAAGTAGTATGTTAGTGAATGTAAACCTCAATTTCTTGTCCCTTCTGAGTATAGCCGGCAGGCAGGCGGCCTCCCCGCGGTCGAGCGCAGCGCACGGCGGCTCCAACAGGCTGAGGCCGAGCACGCGGGCCAGCTGCGGATGCTTGAGGCCGGCGCCCCAGGTCGCTTCGCGGGCAAATGCCGCTCTGCAATACACATTCATCAGTACATTACGCGGGGGTAAACAATTAGGTTTTTAAAGAGGGTAGCATTTACGAGTGTAGCTAGGCCCCTTAATCCATCTGAATTTAAAATCTCTTGTTTCACCCAAGTTGATGTACCTTTAGTACCTACTTTTTACCATACCTACTATTAGGAAATACCAGATTTTTTCGTAAATTTATACCATATTTTTATGTTAAAACTAGCTGCACCCGCGGTCACACCAGCGAGTTAAATCACCGTTAAGTTTTCTGAAATTTTCCGATTTTCTGCGCAATTTTCTTATTTTTTCTTAATTCTTCTACAGATAACCTTCTACAGAGTATGAGAAACTTAAAAAATATGAATGAAATCGGTAAAGTCGTTCTCAGGTTATGGCGTGACAAAGGTAAATAGCTGTGGTAAATAGGGATTAATTTTTATTATACAACAATATTCATAATTCAAAGCTATAGAACCTCCTTAGATAAAACTTTATAAAAAGGTAGGCATCTATCATCAGGTCAATTCGACGATACCAGTAGATCTGTGACGACACCAAATTATTGTGAGGTTATAAGGATTACAAATATTTGCAGTTTCAAATCGTTTGACAGTTAGAAGCAAAACACTGTTTTAAACTATCACGGTTGTTCACTAAAGTTATATGATTATTTACGGGATATTTACCGTGGTAAGGTTGTGGAATGAGCTCCCGATATTTCGGCGCAGTTACATGCACCATGTTCACGGGAAGACTGAAGAATGCGGGTGGTTGGAGAACAGTTAAAAAGTTAGGTAAATATCCCGTAAATAATCATATAACTTTAGTTAGAAGCAAGTTAGAAGTAGGTTAAAATGGACTTCCAAGATTTGTTTACAAATAACAAGTACCTAATACGCGTGAAAAAATCAGGGTGGGTACATAGTACATATAGATCAATGGGGTGGGTAGTGTCGTGACCTCAGAAAAAGAACTAAAGCACAGAAGTAGTGCTAATTTAGCATAAACGAAGTAAACATGTTACATTCTTTATTCATATGCCAAAATTATTGATGCCAGAATGAAACAGAAATATTTTTGACACGACGGCAATTTGACGAGTTGTACAATATTTTAATGTAGGTACTAGGGACCTGTAAAAGGCTCCAAAGACTACATACTATTTGATAGATTGCCTTGTACGCTTATATATCACGCTTGTATATATTTATTATTCTGTGATCGTTACACTACCGTAATTTTTAACAGACTTAAAAAAAAGAGGTTTGAAATCATAATTCAGTTGTTTTTATTTTTTTAACGTATGCTATTTCAGAACACCGCCATTTATGAACTGAAATGAAGTTTAATTAAAATTGGTTCAGTAGTTTGGCTTTTAAAACAAAATAGCTGGAAAATTCGGTTGGTTAGATGACAATTATTATGTCATCCAAGTTACCAAAAAAGCCTATGTTCAGCAGTGGACGTTTACTGACTGATGATGATGATACTTTTTACTTAACAACTTTTATTTCTGTTGTTAGCTAACTTTTTAGAACACCCCAATATCTACACAAAGATGCACAAATAACTCGTATAACTCTTTCCGTTGCGGAGTTATGACTAATTCTTTAGTCGTGCCTCTGCAAGACAAAATAATTAGAAAAAAAAAGGATTCAGAATTTAGAAAATTCACTTTTGAATTTTGAAGCTCTTTTCAATCCTCTCCTGTCTCTCTCAATGAAGTGCACGATAGGCAACTTAAAGTGGTTTATATAACACTTGGCGATACAAGATCTATTACGTATCCACGTATATTGAGTCAAAAGAAATATTAAAAATGTTGGCGACAACAAAAGCATTTCATTGCCAACTCTGGCGGGATCTCTGTATGAAAACCTCTTTAAAGATGTTTTACGTCAAAAATACTACGTGATCAAGGTGGCAATTAAGCATGGATCAACTTACTTTTATATACTAAGCGCTTCGACTCCGATTTTTACATTCACAATAAAACACATTAATCTATGTAGGTACTTAGTATAAACCATGGTATAATAATTTATTTGTTTTAAATGTTTATCGGGACTTATCACGTATTATTCAATTTAGGTAAAAATATGTACCTTTCGCTCGAGGTACATATTTTTACCTAAATTGAATAATACGACTTATCACGTATTATTCAATTTAGGTAAAAATATGTACGACTTATCACGTATTATTAAAAAATATGTAACTTTCGCTCGAGGTACATATTTTTACCTAAATTGAATAATACGTGATACGTCCCGATAAACATTTAAAATCTGTGTTCAAATCGCGAAAGTTTAAAAATTACTAATAATTTGTACTTCGCCAGGTATGGCATTCCGAAAGCAAAACGTCACGTGGGACGTGACACAAGCCTACGTCATCAACGCTGTGTTACCAGTAGCATGAAATCATAATTCCTCAATCTCCGTGTATTATCTGTAGGAATTCGATAAAACGATGTGGTTTTGATAAATAATATGTTTATTCTAAAAACAACAAAACAAACACGCGGACAAACAAAATGACAATTGATATGCTTTTTGTATTTTATTGAATAGATTATTTACAATGTTTTTATCCAATTTATGTGTTTGTTGCAATGAAGTGGCAACTGGACAGTGACGTAGGCATATGTCACTCCCGTAATGGCAAACCTTGTGTATAAACAAACAAAAAACATGTCAATGATCAAACGCTTTTCCTCGATCGTAATATCTCAATAAACTTATGAAATACGGCACTTACTTGATATCGTTATGGCAACCGCGCCATAGTGTTTTGACAACTACAAGGCGGCGACGGCCCCCACTTGGTGATTCCTCGTCGCTTAGTTCTTCTATGCCGTCGGTCTCGCATATCTGAAGCTGTAACAGAAAACCACAAAGTCGTTCGTACAAAAGGTGATTCGAAGACAAAGATAATATAACCACTTGATCACGCACGAGTCATAATTGACTTGGCTTGTACACGTATCACCTAAAGTTTGGTGAAACGTTTTTTTACCCTAAGCAACTCCTAAAAATTTTGGCATCTGATATAGGCTACTCCTAGGATTAGTGAAAACGGGCATTAGAGATTTTGGTAGAGTTGAAAACAAATTCTACGTTAAAAAATCCTTCAACGGTATTTCATTGTTATTATCATCCTTATATTTTGCTGTTAAGTTCATTAGGTTGAACAGTTTAGTAAACTAGGAGGGTGGATAGACACGGACTTATCAAGGACAGCATTCTGTGTGCTAAGAACTAAGTAAATATAAAAAAAAAACAGCACCGTATTCATAACTACTAAATTTACCTCACGTTGAAAGGTATTGATTTTTTGCGGTATGAACGTAAAAACAAGATATAAGATTACAAGAACTTCCATTGCTACAGGTCTACTCAATTACTTATATGATGAAAGGGGAATTCATCTACTCATCTACTCACTCATTCACTCATTAATCACGAAATCTCGAAAACCACTTGACCTACACTAAACGTCAAAGCTGAAGCGTAGAGTCGCTACGTTAAAGCTGAAATTTAGCAGGTAGATTCCTTATGGGGTGTAGAGGTCCGCTAAGAAAGGATTTTACGAAAGGGCCGAATTAAGGATGACAAAAGGGGGTTGTAAGTTTATATGAAAGTCTACGCGTACGAAGTCGCGGGCAACAGCTAGTTATTTATATGTTGAAAGGGGAATCTGTAAAACTGGGCAACTAAGGATCTGAGATTTGGGATCTGTTGAAATTGGAATCTGTAATAAAATCTGTAGAATTGGGAACAATTATTAAGAAATTAATAGAACGGCTGTATTTTTTTTTCATATTGCTACAGTAATTAGAACAAGTAGCTTGACATGTACCTATACCTAAACAGTATTATGGTTCCGTAGAAAATAGAGATTACTATAAAGCAGTAAAATGCAAAATAAGATAGCATCAGAACTTGCGGCAAGTCGTCCGTATCTACCGAACGCGGTCGCATGGCAACCAAGTTTAAAAGAATAAAAGTAAAATTCTGTTAAGGGGTTAAGCTAAGTTAAAAATATTTAAAAGATAAAAAGGGATGCAACGAATTTACATTTTTGTTCCGCGGCACGTGGGAAAGTTTTCGAGGAAATAGTTCTTAAGCACGTAATATAGTGGAGGGAGGGTAGGGTATTTCCTGTGTATTTCGCAAAAGCCTACTTTGGCCCAGTTTCTAAGTTTACCGAGCGTGGAAAATGGCTTCGCGCCTAGCGGATTTACAGGCCTTGAGAAAAAGGCCTTACCTTCCCTCCGCTTAGAATGACGCAGTAAAGCTTCTGCTATGCGATTTGTACTGAAAAGAGAATGGGTGAAGGCGGACTAATTGTCCACCACTAAGGAGATTTGCGTAAATGGGCAGTCCACCGAGTAAACAACATTTAATATGAAAGTAAAAAGGTAGGGGTGAATAAAAAAACATCCTGTCTTACTGACCACAAACACGCACTAAATGTCACCACTAACGAGATTTGCGTAAGACGGCAGTTCACTACTAATAATTTTAGTTGCTACACAATTTATAGTGCGTGGTGAGTAATTCAACTAAAATTTTTGTCTTTTGTTTTTACATATTTTTTGTGTTTACATTTTACCCGTTATCCTTTTGTGTAGCTTATCATCTAATATGTGTTCACCGATTCATAGGGTGGTAACATGAATGGGCTAACCCAATTATTGTTCTTAAATATTTAAAGTGATTAAATAATTTTACGTAAAGTTAAAATATCACGAACTGATTATTAAGTTTGAAAATCAAATTAAAAAAAAGCTACTAAATATTTTTATGTTATCTTTTTTAATTCATACAGTCTCAATCAATCATTTATATCTTCAAACTTAGAAATATACGATTCCTCGTATATTTCTATATACAGAACGCACAAAACATAAATTCTTAATGGTGACATAAGAAAATGTTGCCATTAAAAATGTTGTTTTTTATGTAGAATACGTTTGGCCACCAACTCACCTGATCGTAGGCGACGGCGTGGCCGAGGATAGAACACGTTGATTTAGAAAAATCTATTCACTCTAGCCTTGAAGATGCCTCAGTAGTACGTATCATAAATGACGACCCAAACCGTTGAGTACGAATCTTTGGAATTTCCACGAGGAAGGGGTGGTAGTGTGCAGATATTTAATCATTTTGTTAGAATTTACTTTACTCATTGCTAGTTTACACTTGTATAGGCATTTAAAAGTGAAGTGAATAAAGTTTTATATATATATATATATTTTTTTACATCGGACTAGGCTAACGTTTGACCGCGATCTCGCCTGATGGGAAGCGATGATGCGGATATAACTATTTATTTTCTCAATATCAGTGTTAAAGCACCCCAACCCGTAAAGTTTGATTCAGGCACGTAGTCATAACTTTAAAAAGTTACAGTAAAATAATATAGTAGGCAATCCGTAGTCGAAATGCGTTAGCTATAGTTTTTCATCCATTCTGAGTTACTCGACGTTAGGGCTCGAGATAAAAGAATAGGGTGATTGAGATTCAGAGCGCGTCGGCGACGGGAAGCCTTCGGTGTGATTCGATGATTGTTTTCAAACTTTGAAAAAATATCGATTGTTGACGCGTCTTTGCATACTTTTCTGAGATGGGGAACTGTAGGATTAGGCCAACGTTTGACCGCGATCAGGACTGGATTTCGGATAATCAATAAAACTAGGGTATTATTTACACAAAAAAATACGTTTTATATTAGATAAGTCTTTAGGAAATAAGTTTTCATACTGGATTAGCAAGTTGAAGTGGGCAGGGAACATAGCACGCAGAGCAGATGGCTGATGGGGCTGAAAGTTTCTCAAATGGAGACCACGGACTGGTAAACGCAGCGTAGGACATCCACTCACAAGATGGACAGACGACCTAAAAGAGACCACAGGGAAACGCTGGATGCAGGTCGCTTCCAACCGGCCCTTTTGGAGATCGATGGGGGAGGCCTATGTCCAGCAGTGGACCTCCTACGGCTGAAATGATGATGGTGATGATGAAATACAGACTCTTGTATAAATTATGGAGAAATACTCCGAACAGAAAGGTTAAAAAATCCTCACTGGAGCTGTTTGTAGACAAACAACTAAGGAATATTAACAGAACGTTTTATATAAAATCTTTAGACAGAGATCCTATTCTAACGGTGGACACAGACTGCAATCCGCAGGCCCAAACAAAGCCCGACGTCGAAATTAAATTGGAATTTTATTTTGGTCTGTACTTAGAAAAGCAAAAAAAACTTTTCTCTTTTCTATGAGCCTGTCCCACTGCGATTTCTAAGACCTAAAACCTCGAGCCCGCTCTGGGAGGCACTTTGACATTTTAACTAACGAGTACGAAAGTGGCATAATGATTCTATAGCGGTCAGAGCAAATTAAGTTCTCGCACGCAGAGATACTATACGATATGTAAAAGCCTGCGTGCGCGCAGCGTGTGACTGTATAATTTATATTTTTGGTGTCTCTTCTGTATTTGTAATATTATTTATTCTGTTATCTGTATTCACGGTTCTCATTCATCAGAAAAATAACAGCCTTATATAATATTTATTCTGACGAAAGCGGAGTCTGAACTAAGTGAACCAAATCAATTAAATAAATAAATATAAATAAATATTCGGGACATATTTGCACGGACATTTTTATTAAATTGATTAATTAATTAATTTACAGACTGATTATCAGATAACTTCAAGCCGACAGGGGGTAACTGTAATAATTCATTAAAAACACTTTTACTACAGGACCAAGTGACAGCTGTGGAAGGTTACATACGGTTTGCGGTCTGCAGTCTGCAGCTTCAGTCGCCAATGTTAGAATAGCGCCTTCAGTAAGACAGAAGTAGCGGATTTTGAGGTAATATTTTAACGAATTAAAGTATTATTTGTTCTTGTCGTCCAAGCTTCCAGCGTTGCTACAGTAAACAACCAACTGTGCTACTAAAGCGGTACCGGCTTTAGAGAAAGTTCACGGTTCTCACTCTATATTCTCTATTTCTCTCTTTATTTTTTCTCTCTGTTCTCTATTTTGCGCATTTTTTTATAATTTACAGGCCAGGTGATTGACCACATTTTATCCAATGTTTAGTGACGGTCTAAGATGATAAACACGCCTACCCTGGGATAGGACCTGGCTGACGAGTGAGACTGCCAGAATATATTGTTAGTTGCTTGCTTCAATAGCTAAGTACTAGAAAGTGCCTCCAAGCCAAGTTTCTCCACGATGTTTCCTATCACCGGCAGCTCAAGCTTATTGTTAGGATTGGAACACACACCCTGTGGTTTGGAATTCAAATGTGCCAACCACTTAGCTACCACCGTTACACTATGCTAGTTGTATTATGACGCGGCACATACTGTAACAACGATCAAATTATCGGCATAGATAATTATGAATACAAAAAAACAACTTTAAAATTAGTATATACGCAATTTCGTTTACTTGGATGACATATATTTTCCAGTTATTTTGATTTAAAAACCAAACTACCAAACCGATTTTGATACAATATCTAGGGGACTAATCTGAAAGTATATATATGCTTACAAATATTTCTAATTGGTTTATAAAGAAAGGAGTTCTGAGGAAACAAAAATCTTATTGAGAAAACTTTCCTCTTATTTTGAAGTTGGTAAAAAAGTAGCTCAGCTCGAGTAGCGGGGCGACCAGTTGCGACTCTTGCAATGCACTTGAATGGAGCGTACACGAATCGACTAAATATCGGCGATGACGAGATTTGCGTCGCTCGCACATGCCTTTACTAAGATAGACACCGAAATTTCACTTTGCCCAGACATGCACTTTAGTTGGATCAATGCTCCAACTAGCACGCCGCATAAGTCAGTTTGATCTACGTCGTTTTGGCAGTAGCACGTTAGACGTCAAGACAAAAAAACTGCCCTATAGTGCACTGCAAAAATCCTTTGATAGCAATTGACCGTGTAAGTAGAGTTTAACTACCACTTAATTACTCTAGTGACGCTATATAGAGCCCTGATTCCATAAAAACACGAAATATGCCAATAACACGCAACACTAACGACATGGTAACCTAGGTTACATAATTGAAATGCGTCAAACGAATCAAACGATTGGATACTACATTCTCTTGACAAACGCGCATGAAATGCACTAGCTTGCTCCACGTTATTTTGACTATTCAAAACTAGCGCGCTACGAACCTCATCGCGTTAGCAAAGTTGACTATGCCAATTCCACGCAGATACCGGTATGTGGCGGCGTTAAGCGTTTATGTGGTCATCGAAACAAAGGGCACATAGTCAATTCGTCATGTGTTTAATGACAAAGAATCTCATGTAAGTTAGAGAATAAGGGCCCAGGTAATAAAATGCGGCACGCTGGATTGTCATACAACTAGACGTGCTTGCTAGATCTATCCTAAAAGAGATCTGTGGTCGCTCGAGTTGCCGAGTATCCAACATTCACCTCATATGCCTTGTGTACGTGTGAGATAGCGCTCTTGGCTTAAAGTTTTTACCTCAGACGCTAATGGAATCTTGCGGTGTGTATTTGTTTACTTACATCTGCTCGTGAACAAACAACTTTGTACCTTGAAGTAGTACAAATATGTCTTAATTTACGTCTCTGTCGCGGAAAGAAAATTAAGTAGGTACCGCAGTGCGCTGAAATCGTGTACTCCATTATTAATTTGTAATTTGAGTTCTTTTAACGGGTTTTATTACATTATAAAGGCTTAACTTAACTTAGCACCCAATTTTAATTTAACTAATTCAAACAAATTTGATCAGTCAAAACTTTGAAAACGGTACCATTTTATATAATACATTTTATATTAAGCGTGTTATATTATAACCCGATTTATATTATCATCGTTATTATTTAACACGATTTAATTAGCTCACTTTTGACTAACTAGCTCTTAAAGTGGGATTGAGCATTTGGATTGTCTTTAGACCACAGAGTTGTGTATATCTGTGCTTTAGACCGTCGACGGTCTATGGCGTAGAGGGAGAAAGTATACTTAGCCTATGGTTTATGGGCAGATCAACTGTTTTTGAATAATAGGCCTAATATTTTTTTTTTTATTAGCTTATATTATTTTGTTTAGTTAATAATAACACTTGCAAGTTTAAAAAATGTCAAATGCAAGTCGGGCTCGTGTACTCAAGGGTTCCGTACCACCACAAAATCAAGGAAGATAATACCTTCCTTGGCAAAATACAATAATTACCAATTTAAAAAACCGTAAAATTAGTAAAATATTACGGTTCGATAGATAAAGCCGTTAATAGGTAGGACAGACTGACGGATGGACGGGCAGACGGACAGACGGACGGACAGATAGACATACAGACAGACAAATATACAGAAATCGTAGGCTCAGCAGTAGGGTCCCATTTTCACCCTTTGGGTACGGAACCCTAAAATGGCGGAACGATTTTCTGTGGACTGTATCAAACTGTATTAAGTCCTAGCATTTCAGGTACTATGTGGTATAGGTATACAATTACAAAATGTTGTAAAGGTCAAGCCAAAAAGATTATGTCATACATAGTTTATATATGCAGTGTCCGGAATGCAAAGCATCCGAGGTAAAAAGTCTGTGATCCAAAGTGCAGGAAGTATTTTTTCAATTATTTTTAGGTTTCCATACCTCAAAAGGAAAAAACGGAACCCTTATAGGATCACTTCGTGGTCCGTCTGTCTGTCCGTCTGTCCGTCTGTCAAGACACTTTTTCTCAAGAACGCGTAATGGTAGCAAGTTGAAATTTATATTATATACTTAAGTCTACGGTTTCTTTCGGCTGTAAAAAAATAAAAGTTGTAAGTCAAAGCAATCAACAGATATGAACGTTTATGTCGTATATTTTGCGATTTCACAGGGGAATCAAAACCTATAGGGTACTTCCCGTTGACCTAGAATCATGAAATTTGGCAAGAGGCAAGGTCTCATAGTACATATATAGGAATAAATCCGAAAGTTATAAATTTGAAGTTATATCATTTCAAAATTATTATTTTGCTATTACAAACTTACATTTTGTAGTTGGAATGTATGGAAGAACCTTATTGTCAACTACAAACTTAAGTTTGTCTCTCAATATTTAAACTTCAGTTAGTTTTTTTTGGTCTCGCGCTCTGAGGGTTCCGTCTAACGGAACCCTCAGAGCACGAGTCCAACTCGTACATTTTTTTTTTTTGTAAATTTCATGATGTTGCGCTGTAGGAAGATTCCAAAAAAATTTCGATAGGTAGGTATAGACTGCGAGTATTATTAAAGGACTCTGCTAAAAGACTTTCAACGCTTCGGCATTTTTTCACGCAGCCTACGGGCTACGTGCTGTTATCCTTTCATCACGGTAAAACAACTTCGCGGCGTCAGCTCCCGACCAAATTAAAGGGATTTTTTATGCAGACTATGTTTACGGTAATCATCGAGGACACCGGAGATGTCGAGGGAAAAGTAAACGAAGAATATTCTGTTTTAAATGAGTAGGTAGATTTTTAAAGAAGGGTGTTTTTAGACACCGTAGCGCTAACAAAGCCGATCCTGTTACAATATTTAAATAGCAGTAATAGCTTCGTGAAGAGGTCGAATAAAAACTTGTTTACGGATTTTTTACGATGTTAAAGGAGGTCGCGTTTTGTTGATAATTTTAAAGAGCTGATATTTTTGAAGTGTGATGTTATCGTACACTTTCATTGATCGAAGTCGAAATTTTATTCAAGTGTTAAGTATAGTGTTATTTTTTAATATAATTTTTCCCTCTCGCGTTTCTTCCGGACATTTTGACATGCATTAGTCGAAGACACCAGTGGTCTTTTAAATAAAATAATTATAATTACTAGCCACAGCCAGCGGCTTCGCGCGCATTATAGTAAGAAAAAATAATGGAGTTCTAACTAAATAAAAAAAAACAAAAAAAAAACGGGATAATAGTAGCCTAGATATTATGTTATTCCATGGTATAAGCTACCTCCATACCAAATTTTATATAAAACGGTTCTGTAGTTTCGGCGTTGAGTTCAACCAAACGTACACACTTACACACAAACTTTCGCATTAATAATATTAGTAAGATAATTTCAACTGAACTGATCTTAATCGAATTTTGCAAGGAAATAGTGTGCAGGTGCAAGCTCACTATAAATAAAGACATGGGATATTTTAGAGTTTCGAAAATTGGAGGTAAACTTGTAAATCCCAGATAGCATCGCAGGGTACAGCTAGTTATGTAGTACGTAGGCAAAGTTCACAGTAACTCATGCACAATCTCCGTTATAAAGTCTACTTTACTGTTTTTATCTCCAAATCAAATTTGCACTTTTGCGTTCGCCCTCAACCTAATGTGCATACGATAATTATTTTTTAATAGCCACCATTAGCATAAAAAGGAAAGTGCTCTATCGCCCCTTTTGATTTTTTTCCGTGGCATTACGACTTGTCATTAATTAAGATTTATAGATTGTTTTTACGTCTAAAAAGTTTTGTCGATTGCAAATAAATTTAGGCAGGGTAAAATTCTATTTAGGCTCATGTTATTGCCATAAACAATATTTACTCATAGGTTCGTTCTACTTTATCTGTCAGTCACGACAACTCTTCCTCCCATTCAAAATCGGAAAATGTTTCTTATTTAAATGAACTGTACTGGACTTTACGCAAAATAACTACCTACTAGGTAACCTCTAGACCTTTTGAACATGTTGCAACGTGGTCACAAGGTGACACGTTTTCGCGATTTGAATATGCGATCAGATAGCGAAAGTTTAAAAGTCACATATTATAATTATAATGTCATTTATTCAAAGGCTCGTAACAACATTTTCAAATCTTACGTTGCGTGTTTTACACCCTCCGCTGGACACGTATCGATTGGGAGGGGCGTCAAGTCTAATAAAATATTAAAATAACCGCCGCAAGCATTGATTTACAAAGTCATGGATGTAGGGCATTGTAGGGTAATGCAAACAACGTTGGACAACTAATTACATACAACTAAATACAACATAATTACAACAATCGTAGACTAAAAGTACAGATCACTAATTTTATAATATATATATATATATATTTTTTAAGCGATCTCTCCAGGTATATTTCAGATGAAGAGATAGGTATTCCTTGTGGAGTAATGGATGGAGGTGTAGAATAAGTTTTATCTCGTGTGGCGTTGATGTGTATCAGAAGTCTGAATCCAGATCCAAATTTTTTAATATCTTTTGGCGCAAGCTATTAACCTTGTTGTTAAGGGGACCGTGGGCCGAGCCAGGATGCGGGGTGTGAGCCAGATTGCATTTTCTTGCTACGGCCAGTAATCAATTTTTATGTGCATTTTGTAGACCACTCTGAGATCTTCTAGAGCTGGGCCGCGATAAGGTGCAAAATGCACTAAGTGTATTAGCTCTAACAGCCGCACTCAGAGACATTACTTAAGTTAAGGAATACTTAAAATTGCTCTGTCTCGTTTTTATGTTTTCATTTCCGTCAATGAGAAGTTGACAGAGCAATTTTAAGCATTGCTTAACTTAAGCAACGTCTCTGAGTGCGGCTGTTAAGTCATTACACCACCACACGAATAAATTGCTTCAAACTTATAATCCCTCCTCTATTTTGTATAGCGCTAAGAATACTATGATGTTCAAGAAAAAAAAAATATATGCGCTTTTACCTCAAGCCGTTATGCTAACTAGAAAATAGGTGCTCTATGGATCGGTAAGTTACCACATCAAAGGGCCTCCATGTTATCTTTTTATATTACCACTAGCGGTCCGCCCCAGATTAGTATAGATTATAGCCTATGTCACCCGGGGATAGTGTAGCTTCCCAACAGTGAAATAATTTTTAAATCGGTTCAGTTGTTTTGGAGCCTATTCAATGCAAACAAACAAAAAATCAAATCTTTCCTCTTTATAATATTAGTGTAGATAGTATACATAAATCAAAACGTACCTATATATACGCACACGTCTTCAGGTACGGTCTTTTGTATAACATAATTGTTCTAATTTTGTTATCAATTATAACTACGATAGTTAATTAGTTACCAATCAGTAAAAAACAATAAGCAAGTTTAACAGAGTTTTTTAAGTTTTTAAATTTTTCAACGTAAAAATTTGACTATATTAATTACAGAAAATGTCTGGATCAAGGTATGTCTTTCTGTTTCCGTAATGTATACATGTATACTGCTGCCTTGCCAAAACTAATCCAGATCGTTTTAGCCGCTAACAGCCGCACTCAGAGATGTTACATAAGCTAAGGAATACTTAAAATTGCTCTGTCTCGTTTTCATGTGTGACAATTTCCGTCAACGAGAAGTTGACAGAGCAATTTTAAGTATTCCTTAGTTTAAGTAACGTCTCTGAGTGCGACTGTAAGTCATGTAAAGGAAATAAATAGACAGAGACAGACAGAGTCACGGTACTTTCGAATTTATAGCATTTGTGCGTTACGATGCATATAAAGATACTTCAAGAAAGAGGTCAATCGGCGAATCCAACTCGGCTGGGCAGCGTTCGGTAAACTACGCAACGTCTTCTCGTCCAAAATACCTCAGTGCCTTAAGACGAAAGTCTTCGACCAGTGTGTGTTACCAGTGATGACATACGGCACTGAAACGTGGTCTCTCACTATGGGCCTCATAAGCAAGCTCAAAGTCGCACAACGAGCTATGGAGAGGGCTATGCTCGGGGTTTCTCTACGAGATCGAATCCGAAATGAGGAGATCCGTAGACGAACGAAAGTCACCGACATAGCCCACCGGATTAGTAAGTTGAAATGGCAGTGGGCAGGGCACATATCACGCAGAACAGATGGCCGATGGGGCCGAAAGGTTCTGGAATGGAGACCACGGACTGGTAAGCGCAGCGTAGGACGTCCACCCACAAGATGGACAGACGACCTAAAAGAGACCGCAGGGAAACGCTGGATGCAGGCCGCTTCTAACCGGCCCTTTTGGAGATCGATGGGGGAGGCCTATGTCCAGCAGTGGACGTCCTACGGCTGAAATGATGATGATGATGATGATGATGATACATATAAAAAGAGTTTTCTTGTTTCATAACTAAAAAAACTCAAGGTCAAGGCACCTTTATAAAAAAAAAAAAAAAAAACTGTTCGGCCGTTTGAGAGCTTCGATGCCACAGAAAGACACAGTTACATTAAAAATAAAATAAAATAAAGTAAAATAAAATAAAATCATTTATTTCAGGCACGTAAATGACCCATAAAATATTAACTAAGAGTACACATAAAAATAAAATGATACCACGCTGTAAAGAGGCGCTCGTCTACTTATACCTAAGTGTAAATCTAAAATCTAAGAAGCACAATAGTGCTGGGTCATTTTTTGTTGGCATCCATGTGCACCGAGACCCAATGCTTAAACATTGGGCTCCTTAAATCGTCAGAGACAGCCTCGAGTATCTTGTTAGCGGAACGACGCAGGCGTTGCCAGAATGAAGCCACCCTGGTTCTGATTACTGCGAAGAAGTCAGGAACCCCTGCCTCAGCGAACATACTCGACGCACTGCAGTAGCGCGGTAGCTTCATAAGAGCCCGGAATGCGTCATTATACTGGACTCTTATGGTGCTTATCGCTTTTCGTGTAAACGTTGTCCACAGCTGGCACGTATACATGCACAAGCAATACGCTTTAAAAAGAGTGGTCTTTACGTCCGTACTGCAACTTTAAACTTATAACAACCCTCTTTTTGCGTCGGGGCTTTAGAATACCACCCAGCCAAATTTTAATACAACTTTGATCGACATAATAAAGGACATGCCGTGTGTGTTAACTGAAAATAAAATTAATTATTAAAGTTTTTTTTATCAATTAATTTTCAGTATGTATTTTTGATGCCAAATTAACACCGACGCCAGTTTGACACGGCTCAAGAAACATTATTTAGTCATATCATAATAATATAATACTAACATGCGTTCAAGATTAAAGTTAACTGACGCGATGGTAGCTCGATCATGATCGACCGGTTTTCCTTGATTACCACAGGCTATGATTAGGTAAGCATTTATGTATAGACTTACCCATGAGCTGTGAATGTCTATGTATAGTAATTAGTAAGCTACATGGTGCACGTGGTGGACATAGCAAACTTATCATAGGACGCCCATAGAGTGACGATATAGTGGAACTGGCAATGGCTGAAAGTAAAAATCCATGTTGATGTTGTTAGATTTTTTTTTTGAATGTATTTGCTCGTACTATCCCGGTATGTCCTAAAACTGCGACCAGAACCACAGGAGGATGGGCAGCAGCGTCCTATTAGTACATGTCATAGTGAACGTGCTGCGATCCTCAAGCCGCCTGCCAAGCATGGGGATTATGGCAACACCCCTCTCTAAGAGGGAGGCCTTTGTTCAGAGTAAATTTTTTATGAAATTGTAATATTCTAGATTTCATATTTATCGCAAATTTTCGTAAATTTTGATGATATATCTTGTGGTATCTTTTTTATACGATGAAAGGCATCAACGTTAATTTGAAATACGAGCAAAGCAAGTACTTACAATATAACTATAATGCGTACCGCCAGTCAGCCATTTTGTAATCATTACGAATTCTGACACTGTTGTGGCTTGTATACGTTTCCGTCCAGTTATTGTTATTTACCGTTTTTATTCAGTTTTTATCGATTCCAAGTTCTATGAGAATAATAATTATCGATGATCGAATTGGTTCATTAATTATATATCATTTTTATTATAGAAACTGACGTGGTTTTCATACATTTTATTTTTATGCTAAGCGAGACACAGCCGCGCGCGCGCATTTACCTTGAAAAAGACTGCTTAATGCGGTTGAAACTATAGTCGGAGTGACCGGCTTAATCTTACGTGAGTAATTCCCGTGTAATATAAATAAAATTATACATCATCCTTACTGTTACCTGTCAAAATTATCATCCTATTCATCACCTATTCATAGTGAATTCATAGTTTATTTTTACTTTAAACATGCAAGCCAGTTTGAAATTTAAATAAAATCTTTTATAAGATACCGCCTTAGTTGTTATTTTTCTGAGTAAAAAGTTCGTTTCATTTTTAAATAGCACGACGTTTATGAGTTTTCATAGTAATTTATTCGGCCTGCAAAGTACGACAGATATGGGTTTTCATACAACTTTAACCGCCACTGCTTGCGCATATTTACCAGTACAGTAATTTATATTTATTTCAAAGAAAATTGACAAATAATTAATGATCGAATTTCCAAGCAAATTTGAGAGTAAATAATATTTATATGTACCTACCTAGACAAACTCAGGACACTTTTTAGGATTCAATGGATCTGTGGGGATTGGTGGTATCAAATTGCAATCGTCCTCCCACAGATCTAGTGATACAGGTTTAAAATATTTTGAGCTTTTATTTTGTTTTAGCGATTGTAAACTAAATTGTGAATAAAAGCATATAATTTAAAAAAATAAAAAACTCTGGACTCATGAATTTTGCACTAGAGTTGCGGCATACAATTGGCCGTGGAAAATACAACTTTCTTCAGTTAACCCTCAGGTTCAAAATTGTTCCATTGCGAATACGTGGCGCCTCGAATGTTCTAAACTCTAGTTTAATGAGTATGTAACTTTAAACGTACTGTAAACCTATATAGAGCTACCTTATCCGCAGCCGCTTGTACGTTGTTGGGCGTTACAATGATAAGAAGGATTCCCTGTACCTTTTTCGAATAAACATAATCTACTTTGTGGTTTTGACAAAGTGTAGCCGGAACTTTAAATAGTGATATCTAACAGTTTAATTCAAAATTATAAACCAAGGCCAATTAGCATGAAATTGCTGTATCCATGAAAGCGTGTTAAATGATAGCATCTATTATCGTTTCAGTATACTAATTAGAATAGAACACAATATTATAAACATGTTATTTCCATGAACATCATATCGAAAGCTGTGCAATTAGTTTAAGCTTATCCAGTGAAACGTATAGTAAGTACTGATGCTTTTATTCAATTTTATTAGAGACACTGGTCTAGTTGATGCGATGCGTGACCTAAATGCTGGTACTTCATATTTATCTAGCTCAACGAACAGAAGTATTTGCCTTTAGCATGGTGATACCGCCAGCATGCTGTGTACGCTGCTAACTGGTAATGGGTTTGAGCACTTGGATTTTATTTAAGCTTTCTATGGTTCTACGGAAAATCGCGGGTAACAGCGCGGGAGTCACACAACGATCAAACAAGGATCATACTTTATAGAGATATCAAAAAAAGGACACCGAATTGAGAACCTATCGAAAAATAAAATGCGATAGGTTGACACGCCTGTTGCTCGAAAACATTAAGCTTAAATCATGAAGGCTCATCCACACATCATAGATCAGTGGAAATCGCACACTGTGCGATTCACACGATCCTTCTTGCCTCATACCTGCAAAATGTGGAATGAGCTACCTTCTACGATGTTTCCGAGAAGATACAACATGGGGTTCTTCAAAAGGCGAGTTAATAGAGTTCTAATGGGTCGGCAACGTATTTGTGATGCCTCTGGTGTTACAAGTATCCATAGGCGACGGTGACTGCTTACCATCAGGCAGCCCGTCTGCTTGTTTGCCACATATGGCATAAAAAAACAAAAAAACATATCTGGCCGAATTCAATCGGATTTGTATACAATGCATCCTATTTACGAACACAATGGCATTGTTACAAGCCCTGTCACTGTGTTTAAGCGAGACCGGATGGCTAATGAGTTGTATTAAGTACTTGGTGTAATTAAACAGGCCTGCCAATGTCAAGCAGATGAGATAAGATTCTATCGGTATCATCGACGTGCCAATGTTCGGCTGGTAATGGATTGTGTTTGATTAAACCTAGGTACTTGCTTGTCGATATTTGGTAGAATTCAAATTATTTAACTAGGGCGTAAACGCTCTCTTTGACATTTATGGGCCACGTGACTTCAGTGACGTCACAAACAGCTTGCCTGTGACGTCATAAGGACCTTCAACCTACATAGAGCGTTTGCAGTCGAGTCATTTCTAATATGTATTTTAAATTTGTTTAGTTAATAAATGCACTTACCAAAAAACGCTATACTACTGTTATTTTAATCTAAATTCTATTATGTTTATTGCATATGATATCACAATAGGAGCATGAGGATATTTTAGTCCTCGTGCTCCTACTAGTAGGAGTACCAAGTAGGAGCAAGCGGAAACGCTTATTCTGTGAGAGGTATAGGTAATGTTTTTTCTTAACTCCATTGCCTTACGGGGTCCGTGTACTATTACTGCTCTTAGCTTTAAGAACTATGTGGATGTACTTTAAATTGTGCTTTAATTTCGTATTTACAAATACAAAATATTTTTATCTACATCATAATTTTTCATCATTTCAGCCTATCTTTTGTTTCTCAGTGGCTTTGTGGGACTCAGGCCTTCTCTCAGAGAGAGAGAGAGGATGGGCTTTAATCCACCATGCCTTTGAAATTTTGTGGTTCTTGGACAAAGGTGTCGGAACGATGTTTTCCTTCAATAATTATTTTGAGCGATGGCATCGAAACTGCACATAATTTGTTTTAGGTACCAAATAAGTCATTGGTGCAGGGCCGAGGATCGAACCGGGTGCTGTCACATTGTAAAGCGCACATGCTATCACTCTGCTACCGTTGCTTTTGTATCTATATAGCACGGTAAAGTTCCAAAATAAACACCGACCAATTTTCTCATCGGTTAATTAACTCTTTAATTGGTAAAATATCCATGCCAACATTGTTTACACATACGTGTACATTGTACACGTGTATACGTGTGTGTAGACGTTGTGTATGTATCTGACGATATAGTATTGTATGCTGTACATGCTGTACCTGCGTCTAGCTGTTTAATCACACATAATTGAAATACCAATCAGTCGCTTTCATTAAATAAACGCGATGTGATGACATGTAGTTATACGGGGTGTGTCGTAATGCTAGATCACAAAAAAGAGAAGTAAATAGAAAGGAAATGAGAAGGAAAATCTGTTACCAGGCATTATGAGTGAACCTTGATTGAACATTCTTATTTAGATCAACGCGTTGTACTCCGCATCACAGTTTCTAAATGATTTCAAATGACTGACGTTTCGTTCATATGGGTGCAACTGGCTACAACAAATTTCTTACAAAAATGCCTTGACAGCCGTTCCAAATTAAACAAACAAAAAAAAACATTTCTGTGGAGTGGATAGCCCTCTGCCCTAAAGTGACACTAAAATTAAGAATTTGGTCCTGTAACATTATCATAATTTACGAGTTTTTGGTCATTTAACCCATTCAATGCGAGCGAAGAAGTTTTTTATGGCTAAAATGGGGAATGTCACCTATCTGTCAGATAATTTAAAAAAAAAAGTATAAAATAAATGTGTATCTTCTTACATATGTATGTGTATATGTATGTGTGTCTTCTTACATTTTACACACACAATATGCACGTCGGAGCACTTTTCACTTACGCCGACATGCGGTGCGAAACGCATTTGGGGGGTAAGTAAAGATTTCATGGAAAAATATTTTGAAAATGATCAATAGCACGAAAACTGTGAAACTTTTACCCAATTCAAATTTTAATTTTCTGCACATCTATGATGTCCCCCTCCACCGTCCCCCTCCACCCAGTTAAGGGTTGTCCACGACACAACCTGTATGTGTCAAAACCATTATGACACAACCTGTATATATTTATTTCAAAAGGAAGAACTCTGACTGGTATTATGTAAGGTTTTTAGGTTCTAAACTTGCAAAATTTGTTGGTTGATTAAGTATGCATTTTTTGTCAATAAATAAATATTTGACTTTGAAAATAATAACATCTAAATTTCCAATTGAATTATAATGGGAGGTACTTATTTGGATAGTTTGATGGTCTAGTTTTTAACCATTTTAGTAAAGTTATTGACCTGCTTTTAATTTTTACCAATAAAATATTAAACGAGTGGACGCAATCTACGAACTTGTATGGCCTGATTGGCCTGGGCAATCGAGTTGTTTCGTTTGGTAGCATCTAAGCAATCTGCCATAATATCGTGACAATTGTCGCGATTCGCACTTTTCTCGCACAAATCCCAGTTTAAGATGTTTAATTTGCAAATTTGCATTACTTAATTTGTGATGTAGCTTTGTAAAATAATATAGTATTAATTATTATTAATTAATTAAGATAATTTTTAATTGGAAACACTGTTTTAAACTATCTCCGTTATATGATTATTTACGGTAAATATCCCGCAAATAATCATATAACTTTATTTTTAATTGGATTCAGAAACTAGCTAACATTAGCTCTCCCGTCCCTGAAATTTTACATATCTAGTAATAATAATTATAATTAAATAGTGTAACATTGAACTAACATAATCAATATTTTACGTTCCATTGTGACCGTAAGATGTTATTTAACACAAAAAGAACCAGGGGCCTTACGACTATGTACCTGTTTTAAGCGATTCTGTTTAGATGATGGGAAAAGTTGGGCGAACGCAAACCGTATGTCGGCCCGTTGAGGTTCACGTTCGCGTGATTTTCCAAACTGCGCTGTTTCAGCGCTAACTTAAGTCCGCGTTAAAGGTCCGTCAAAACGAGGGGTGTTTGAAATTTAAATTAAACTCTGTTAAAATTAAGGATGAAAGTAATCACATAGGTACAGTAGCGTGGATGATAAATAGGGGTGAAAACCATCAATATTTTGTATGGAATTGCGCTGACCGATGATTACAGACGGACCGCTTGCTGGGTGAAGGGCGCGATCCTAAGGTGACCATTATTAAAGCAATTTCTATATAAATTATAGACTTTGAAGGGCCACCGCGTCTGCCGTAAAATGGGCGCAATGCGCGCAACGTTTGCACTAACGAACACTCATTTTGATAATAAAGTTTTATCATTTGCACATGCTGCTCAACCGTGTAACTTGCCATGGTGATTTGGCATCAGTGACTGAATAAGAAAAAACAAATTTGACAGATGCCGACAAAACAAAATGGCCGCCACAGATTATTAACATCGACCCGCTCTATTTGAAAGATGCTGTCTGGGAAAAATATGTAGAACAGTAATGCTACTTTCTAGTTTAAAAATATGAGAAACGAGAGTAAAAAAGCGATTTCTCTACGTTGCTTTGAAAGAATCCCGATCCACTGTTCCCACAATGACCCTATATTAAAACAAAATTAAAAACGAAATTAGTGAGAGAGTGGCCGAAACTTGTCGTACTAAAAATTCCAACAAATAACTACGATACGCTATGCATGGAGCCATTTCTCAGCTCTAAAAAAGCTCGGTTCTCTTAACAAAGGGCGTAAATATATAATGTCTCCCGTTAAGTGGAAGGCATGGCGACCCCACAATGGGCCGAGGGCTAATCATCTGTCTCGTTCAGGTGGGAGTTTAATTTAGGCGAGTGGATCGATGTACACACAAACAGTTAAAAATTGTGTATGTACGTGATAAACATACATACCTGTAATAAATGTATTGAAATACTGATGTAATATTATTTGCGCCTGGCAGTTGTATTCTCGTTTTTAGAATGTTTTGTTGTTACAGTCCCGTAGCCCGACATATAAATTCGTACTGTCCGTCCATCTGTCAGTCTGTCCGTCTCTCCGTCTGTCCGTCCATCCTAATTTTTTATAACCTTCTAACTTCTATATTAGAAGTCTATATTAGTTATTAAGGCAAGTACTTGAAACTTTGCACAATTACAGTTTTAGTATAGATTTAAATTTTATAAGTATAAAATGAATATAATTTTGCGTTTTAGGGGTGGCTCGACTACATTTGAAATGGGAGTGAATTTTTTTTTCGCTGAATCCCTTCGTGTGGTTTATCGTTGAATAGGTCTTTTAAAATGAAGGTAATGTCTCATACATATTTTTTTAATCAAGTGTATATTTTGTGAAATATGGCCCGCCAAAGTGGCAAAAATTGTCCCCCCCCTGCATTTCTAAACTATTCGACACAGAAAATTTTATATTGCCATGCTGATAGGCCATATCAAAAATTTTTTTTTTCAAACATTTCTGATTTTATCTTATTGTGGTATAGCGATACAACTGTAATAAGTTCAAGACATCCAAGCTCAAAGGTCATTTACTTTTCGTAAAATTGTCTTAACAAAGATTATTTCCAAAGTAGTTTTCTTTTCGAATAAACCTTAAAAATTTATGTTATGTTGGTATTATGCACCTCTGAAATGTGGTTCCTTAAGTCCACAGGGCTTCGTTCTTTCGAAGTTTTCTGTGACCACCAATTTCTGAACTATGATGGTTGTGACCATAATTATATAAATTACGAAAAACGGAACCCTACGCACTTATCCGTGTCTCGAGTCTCGACATGCTCTTAGCCAGTTTGACTTTTTATTATTTACTAGCGGTCTGCCCGAGCTTCGCACGGGTATAGATTATAGCCTATGTCACCCGGGGATAGTGACGCTTCCCAACAGTGAAAGAATTTTTCAATCGGTTCAGTAGTCTATTTAATGCAAACAAACAAACAATCAAATCTTTCTTCTTTATAATATAAGTATAGATTAGTTAATATAATTTGTTAGTTAATCCGCCGTAACATTGCCAGCCACTTGGAAAACGTTCCAATTTAAGTAGTATAAAAACAATACACGACAGGTCTTTTTAAATAGCAGATTTGTCCACTGTTCGTATGAACTCCCCTAGTTCAACACCTATTAGATACTGGCGCGAACTCGAGTCCGCACCGAAAAGCAAATAGGGAAGTAACATATCTCGAGCTAGCATAATTGAATTGTTAATTCAGTGAATTGCGCGACAATTTTTTACTGGTCTATTTCCGTTTCGGACCCTAGGCTATACTGCGAGGCTCAACTAGTAGAACTGTTTGGACTTTTTTCCCGTAGTCGCAATTAGTTGTGTCGTCGATTTCGCAGGAGTTAACAGATGACTAGCCTATCCATTACGAATCCAAATGAATAACTATAATTATTGATTTTCTCCTACAGTTTAAACAATACATGTAAGTAAAGTTTACAAATGGGTACTGCATAATTGGGCCGCAGAGACTGGTAGAAACAAAGAAACGTCTAAGCCCTGAGCGGGACTTATTCAGGGTTGATGCTGATGAAAAGAGAACACAAACTTAGACGTCGCTATGTGGACCTGATTTAGCGACATTAAGAAGACCTTGTAAGCAATATTCCGTAAACAACCAAAAGTCGTCGTCGGTACGTGGCTATACCTTCCACGGTGTTTCCGAGAAGCTACAACATGGGGTTCTTCAAAAGGCGAGTTAATCGAGTCCTAAAGGGTTGGCAACGTATTTGTGATGCCTCTGGTGTTACAGATATCCATATGCGACGGTGACTACTTACCATCAGGCAGCCCGTCTGCTTGTTTGCCACCTATGGCATTAAAAAAAACAGTGAAATCTTCCTAAGTTTCACACCTAATCAAAATGCTCCTCGTGAGGTGGCACCAACGTCGCTTTCCACCTCCCGCCCACGGTTGCGGGGATACTAAGTAAGCAATGGCGCGTGCCGCTGTTGTATTTTCATTAAGAGAGCACAAACACTTTGAATTAGTGAACCACGGCCACCTGTATCACGTCCGGCTTAGGTACTAGATTTAATCTTTCTTAAATCTGAGTGGATTAGATTACTTTCAGTAGATGACCACATTGACCACTTATATTAAATAATAGCTGTGTCTTGCATTTATATCTTATGATTACTTCTTATATCATCAGGAATCTGCCAGTAAAAGTGACGTCAAAATTGATCCAGACGTTTTGGTGTCCATATGGAACATACATACCTACATAATTATATACGCACATCGCCTTTTATAAATAGGAAGAAAAAGATTGAACGATACCAATCCTTCAGCTTAATCTCTTCAAAACTAATTGCCATTCAATGTAAGTAATAAGTAATTTATTGATAAATTAATGTCAATTTACAAGTAAAAAAATAAATGTTCACTCAAAGTGAGAAAAATTACAATAATAATTAATTGAATGGTCGAAACAGGCTACTAATTGTATTACAAAAATAATAAAAGAAAAAATAATAATTAACATGTCAAAGGTACATTCATATGTCAAATCTATCTCTGTATTGGGGATGCTATGGAACATACAAAGACACGGGAAACTAACGCCCAGAATCAGAGCAGATATTTAAATTCATCATCCAAAAACTGCGTGGCCGGGACTTCCTGTTCATGAGCCATATAAGTACTATACAAGTATACAGCATTACGCAGAAAGAGTGTACTAAGTTGGAAGGGGTCCGTTATACTCATCATTAAGAACACCTTTAGCTTTCTTTAGGAACAAACCTGAAATTGCGAAAAAAATATCAGCTGTTCCATACATTTTGTCGAGTGTAAATGGCCGTTTTCTATGGAACGGCTGATATTTTTTAGCGATTTCAGAGTAGCTTCCATAGGAAAAGGTGTTCATAATGATGGGTACTATGGACCCCTTTCGGCTTAGTACGCCTTTTCCGCGTTACTTAGTATAGTGAGTGAGAGTTGAGTAAAACATTATTTAAGTGTGCTTTAAAATGACCAGGCGTAAAAAGTGCCGTGTCAGCACTAAATGACAATTAACGGTCAGTATTGACCGCGTAGATCACGTTATACATAATGTCTAAACGTTACGTTAACGGGTGCGGCCGGTCCATCGGATAAAAGCAATTTTCCATTAAACAAAAACGGAAATGTAAAAGTGATTGAAACCACGACATCAGGTCCGCAATTACGGGCCGCGATGTCAGCGAGACCGCCAAACGCCCGCGTCCTATAGCAAATACCTACCTACCGACACGTTTCACTTGATCACTGATTTAATTACCATTTTGTATGTACTCATTATCCCTACGTTAAATTTTAGCTAAATCGTGTCTTATTTTTATTAAATAGATATTGGACTTGAAGTGATAGCAGTTGAGCGGTAGCATATGCGCGCTATACAATCTGATCAATCGCCACCCGGTTCGATCCTCGACCCTGCACCGATTAGTTATTCAGTACTTAAATGAATTATGTGCAGTTTCGATGCCATCGCTCAACAACGGTGAAGGAAAACATCGGTGGAAACCAGTATGTCCAACAACCTCAATAGAAATTCTGGCGTGTTTCTGGCTCAACGCATAAGCATTGCCATTCAGCGTGGTAATGCCGCCAGCATGCTGGGTACGCTGCCAACTGGTAGTGGGCTTGAGCATTTGGACTGTCTTTAGACCTTCAACGGTCTATGGGCAGTCTAACTGTATTTGTAGTGTTAGTATTAGCTTGTATATTGTTTAATTAATAAAGGCACTAGCCCTAAAAATAATAATAAAATAAAGAATAATAAAGAACCTCAAAAGTTTAAAGACATTATGCCATTCATCAACATGCAGCCAGCAGCAACTTAGGCCATCATGATAGATTAAAGCCCATCCTCCACATCCACAATTAAAATAGTGCCTCCACGAGGTGTTAAAAAGAATTGCGTTAAGTTACATTTTTTCGCTTTGTTATTAATACTATCTACATATACTAATCTATACTTCTATACTAAGAGGAAATATTTTATTGTTTGTTTGTTTGCATTGAATAGGCTGCGAAACGACTGAACCGATTTGAAAAAATATTTCACTGTTGGGAAGCTACACTATCCCCGGGTAACATAGGCATTTTAATTTTTTTTAAATAGGGATTCTTACTAAAACTCCAATAATGTAACCTAAGGCGTAAAAAAATAAGATTTACAATATTGACTGCGTGTTTGACAGTTCTAAGACAGGACAACGTCTGTCAGGTCAGCTAGTAGGTAAATAATAAATAAATATTTCGGGACATTTTTCACACACGGTAATCTGATCCCAAACTAAGCTAAGCTTGTGATATGGCTGCCAGAGACTGATATACATGCATATATAGTTTTAAATACATACTTAAATAGATATTAACAACCAGATATAGAACAAACACAAATTTTCATCACATAAATGTTTGTCCTAGGTGGGAATTGAACCCACGCCCCCAAGCTCAGAAGGCAGGTTACCTACCAACTGGACCAACGGGCTATCACCGGGTTATTGCCATCACACACTCTACATTCTGTCAGCTTCAATATTTTAGTAAGATCCATACATAGTAATGAGTACTTTATAAAGTACTTTTAACATCCGTGGATCCATATCGTTATATACTTAGAAAAAACTTAGCTTATATGGAGGAATTCATGTCTGTTTTTTTTGACAACTCTTAACAAAATACAATCTATCACTACAACAACAGTTAGACTGCATAGATAGATAGATAGATAGATAGATAGATAGATAGATAGATAGATAGATAGATAGATAGATAGATAGATAGATAGATAGATAGATAGATAGATAGATAGATAGATAGATAGATAGATAGATAGATAGATAGATAGATAGATAGATAGATAGATAGATAGATAGATAGATAGATAGATAGATAGATAGATAGATAGATAGATAGATAGATAGATAGATAGATAGATAGATAGATAGATAGATAGATAGATAGATAGATAGATAGATAGATAGATAGATAGATAGATAGATAGATAGATAGATAGATAGATAGATAGATAGATAGATAGATAGATAGATAGATAGATAGATAGATAGATAGATAGATAGATAGATAGATAGATAGATAGATAGATAGATAGATAGATAGATAGATAGATAGATAGATAGATAGATAGATAGATAGATAGATAGATAGATAGATAGATAGATAGATAGATAGATAGATAGATAGATAGATAGATAGATAGATAGATAGATAGATAGATAGATAGATAGATAGATAGATAGATAGATAGATAGATAGATAGATAGATAGATAGATAGATAGATAGATAGATAGATAGATAGATAGATAGATAGATAGATAGATAGATAGATAGATAGATAGATAGATAGATAGATAGATAGATAGATAGATAGATAGATAGATAGATAGATAGATAGATAGATAGATAGATAGATAGATAGATAGATAGATAGATAGATAGATAGATAGATAGATAGATAGATAGATAGATAGATAGATAGATAGATAGATAGATAGATAGATAGATAGATAGATAGATAGATAGATAGATAGATAGATAGATAGATAGATAGATAGATAGATAGATAGATAGATAGATAGATAGATAGATAGATAGATAGATAGATAGATAGATAGATAGATAGATAGATAGATAGATAGATAGATAGATAGATAGATAGATAGATAGATAGATAGATAGATAGATAGATAGATAGATAGATAGATAGATAGATAGATAGATAGATAGATAGATAGATAGATAGATAGATAGATAGATAGATAGATAGATAGATAGATAGATAGATAGATAGATAGATAGATAGATAGATAGATAGATAGATAGATAGATAGATAGATAGATAGATAGATAGATAGATAGATAGATAGATAGATAGATAGATAGATAGATAGATAGATAGATAGATAGATAGATAGATAGATAGATAGATAGATAGATAGATAGATAGATAGATAGATAGATAGATAGATAGATAGATAGATAGATAGATAGATAGATAGATAGATAGATAGATAGATAGATAGATAGATAGATAGATAGATAGATAGATAGATAGATAGATAGATAGATAGATAGATAGATAGATAGATAGATAGATAGATAGATAGATAGATAGATAGATAGATAGATAGATAGATAGATAGATAGATAGATAGATAGATAGATAGATAGATAGATAGATAGATAGATAGATAGATAGATAGATAGATAGATAGATAGATAGATAGATAGATAGATAGATAGATAGATAGATAGATAGATAGATAGATAGATAGATAGATAGATAGATAGATAGATAGATAGATAGATAGATAGATAGATAGATAGATAGATAGATAGATAGATAGATAGATAGATAGATAGATAGATAGATAGATAGATAGATAGATAGATAGATAGATAGATAGATAGATAGATAGATAGATAGATAGATAGATAGATAGATAGATAGATAGATAGATAGATAGATAGATAGATAGATAGATAGATAGATAGATAGATAGATAGATAGATAGATAGATAGATAGATAGATAGATAGATAGATAGATAGATAGATAGATAGATAGATAGATAGATAGATAGATAGATAGATAGATAGATAGATAGATAGATAGATAGATAGATAGATAGATAGATAGATAGATAGATAGATAGATAGATAGATAGATAGATAGATAGATAGATAGATAGATAGATAGATAGATAGATAGATAGATAGATAGATAGATAGATAGACTCTTTATTGTTCACACCACAAATTTCATACACACGATAAAATAGCTTAGCCGTGCATACACCGTGGAATGCCTAAAGAATGCTTATGCTTATGCAATGTAGTCTTCATACTAGTATTAAAAAGACTTCATAAAAAGCTATACCTTAGATAAAGTAGGTAGGTACTAGAGAACTCGTTCTAATTCGAAAACTCGACTTGCTTTTAATGTCTGAACTTAAAATTATGTTAAAACCTATAAACCATATCTGGCCTTTTTATAAAGAAAAAGGACAATGATGTTTGTTGTCATAAAATTTTGAGTATGATCCTGACATGATAGAAGGGTAAATAATTTATTTTGGAAAAATACATAAAAAAAGAAAATTTTAACGTGAATACAATAAAAAGATGGATGAAGTAGTGAACAATATTAAAGAAAAACTCTCGACGGATAATCTCGTCGAGATGATGAAAAATGGTAAGAATTATATTAAATTAAAAGAAATGCATTGATATTTATGTACTACGATAAGGTACTACGTTGATACTATGCTTTGATATACGTAATCAAACTACTATGGTTCTACGTAAGAATTCATTGTTGCCCGATCGAAGAGAGGTCTTTAATGAACAAGTCGGCGTTTCTATGTATGTTTGAATGTTTGTGTATATTGTGCGACGATAACTTGCGTATTGTCGAATGAAACTTTGTAGGTACAATTTTTAAGTTCGACTCTTAACTATAGGCAGATCCGGTCGAGGGCTTGCGAACACGGTCGGTCACACGGCTTGCGGTCGCTAGGTTTCAGTTCGGGGCAATATAATATATCAAAAGTTTGGGGGGAACAACTTGGCTAAATGGTATAACACTGTTGATCATGGTTGACTGCGAGATAACTACAATTATCAAATAAATATTTTATTTTATTTTACAGCTGCTTGCAGTAGATATGAGATATAGTTACACAAAAGCTAAAAATAATGCAAAAAAATCTTTTCATATCATTGATGACTCAACCTTAACCTTACTAGCTTGTGCCTGCGATTTCGCTCGCGTATGTAATTTTTTTTTTTTTTTAATAATAATAAATATTTTATTATTAATAATAAATTTCTCTACACTTAAGTACTAAGGTTTTTTGAACTAAGAATATTATCCGGTTAGGTGAAAATGGTAACCGACAAATAAAAAAACTTTACGAAATGAATTAAAAAAAATTGTCTGGTAGAAATTGTTTTAGATAATAAGGCTGCCCATTGTACTACCGGATATTTTATTATTGCTTAGGCTTATGAACTTATGACTAGCCAATATATTTTCGGGTTATAATAAAGATATTGAAAAACTGTTTATCTTATGTAACATATTATTATATTATGTTTATTTAGGAATTTGTTTATTAATGTACAATATCAATTTACAAAGTTTCGTTTATATAGTAAAAAATTGCAACCCCTGTAAACACCACCTAGGAGTTGATTTTAAGAAAAAAATAAAACACCTGACTTTTATTTTCGTCGATTATTCACTAAAATTCAACATTCATTCTTTCATTTCATTCCGTTCATTAGTAAAATTCTACACCATTAAAACCTTACAACCCTCTTATGTCCATGAGGTATTTACAAATTTCTTGAGATGTTATTGGTATGTATGTATGTATATCATGGTTGTTCACTAAAGTTATATGATTATTTACAGGATATTTACCGTGGTAAGGTTGTGGAATGAGGTACCACGGTAAATATCCCGTAAATAATCATATAACTTTTATGTATGTATGTGTTTAACTTGCCTTGTTAGTTTGGGTCAAATATTTAAAAAAACAGCTGTTCCATACATTTCGTCAAGTGTTATTGAAAATTTTGTATGGAACAGCGGTTTTTTTCGCTATTTCAGGGCTAGTCGCATAGTAAAAGTTGTTTACAATGGTGTGTATGATCTCCCCAAATATTTCCACTGTCTCACCAGTCACCCAGTATAAGTCAATGACCAGGGGGTCTAGACAAGACCCATTTTCTGTTAGCGTTGACGCCTGCGGAAAGGTGAAATTGTATGAAAATGACATTGACAATACATTAGCTAGAGATAAATTATCTCATGCTAATGTCATTTTCATACAATTTCATTTTTCCGCAGGCGTGAACGCTAACAGAAAGTGGCTCTTGTCTAGACCCCCAGATTGCGAGAGTTGTCCATTTGAGTTGGTCGTCACAAGTTATGGTACAACAGGTGAATTGCAATGTTTTTTCAGCTAAAGTTATTGACAATGAACGCGTCAAAGAGGAAGACGTCCGAAGAACTTTGGATAAAATGGATACCAACCACTTTATACATGCCGAAGAATTAACTGAGAAATTAAATAAGATCACCGAAGAAGCGGCTGCTGCAGAAACTATGAAGGACAACGTGACTGTTGTAGAAAGTTCACGTTCTAGCATATTTTCAGTGCTTGGACAATCGAAAGAACAGGAGTCCTACGACCCTACTAATCGTAGACGTGATGAAGATTACATGATCCAAGACAATGTTACAGGTTTTTTAGATTAGATTCGCGAATTGCCTAATCTCACTTTGATGGACCATCATCTCATCCTGACCGAAATGATTTTTTGATATTTTTCTACTTACTGTTACATATTCTGGACAATGAAACCACACTCGTTAAAAAAAATCGTTTCATTTTCGTACGTTCTAGTGTTGGATGAATAACCCATACTTATTGTTTTTTTTTTTACATTAGACTAGGCTAACGTTTGACCGCGATCTCGCCTGATGGAAAGCGATGATGCGGTCGCAGATGGAGCACGTTTGCCCAGTAATAACCTATTAACCCTGGACTTGAACACTCCAAGATTGTAATGCTGCGAAAACACAGACAGGGGCAGGGCAAGGGTCCTTATGAAAGGTCTAGATTTAAATGCAACAGACCAACCAATCTGCTCGAAAATACTTGGTTACACAAACTTTGTCAACTCGCACTGACTAAGTAAGACAAAAAAGTTTTGGCGCTTATGTTAAAAAAAACATGTCGGCTCGTATTATTTTCCTATACTTGTGTATTTTGAGTATTAATGGGTAGTAATGACGGATTATTTTTTATTAAGAGTGAACGTTATTAAGTATAGGCAAGTGATATATTATAACGAGGTGAAACATGTTATTTCGTGCTGTTTTCAAAACTCCATAGAACCTTCTTGTGTAGCCTCTTTACTGGGGCATGAGTTTGACTTGACCGTAACTTACTTTACTTGGTTCTGACTGTGACTTGTTTGACTGTATTTAATTAACTTGACTTCTTGGGTTAATGGCCTCTGCGACTATATAGCAAAGAGCTTATGGAAGACTTTAGACTGAGCTATATAGTCACCATTTCTGCCAAGTATTTAATTAAGCTTGAAATTATTCCAATACTTGACACTGACAAATGCACAAAAAGTGCGACGCCAAAGTCTTCTCAAGAGGAAAAAAAGAAAGACAATAAACAATTTTACGCAAATAATCAGTGCCAGTGCTGGGTGCGTTTGGATCACAGATGTTTGTTTGGAGAGATGCCGCAAATTCACCTACTTGGCATATCTAGTGGATTAGAATAAAATCAAAAAACCAATCCAACTTACGCTACGAGACCATATTAAATATCTATTGGACGCAACAACTACGCCACACATTACCTTCATCAGTCTACGTCCTACGAAATTTTAAGAATAAGAATAAGAAGAAGAATAAAATATATTTATTGCCAAAAAACAAAAATAATGGACATATACTATAAGAAACATAGAAGATACAATGTTTGTTTGACAATATTTTTTGTAAGAACTAAAAACCTAAAACGTAGGTTACAAAAATTGTTTGGTTTCCAAATAACCGAACAAATGATGGTAAAAATTAACAGTGAAATATAAACATACAATTAATAACAAAGAAGGGTGGCGGACTCCTATACATTTTCAGCCTAGTAGAAAAAAGCCGCGTGCTCGAATTAAACAGTGTATTTGACTTTTTTATTATTTCTTTGTTAATCCGCCGTAACATTACGTATTCTGTGAAAATTTCAACTGGCTATCCATTACGGTTCGAAAGATACAGCCGTTTAAAGGTAGAACGGACGGAAGGACGGACAACGTGGGCTCAGTAATAGGGTCCCGTTTTTACGATTTGGGTACGGAACCCTAAAAACATACATTTGCCAAGGTACGTAACGAAGATTTTTTAAAATAGTTTTAGTGCTAGGGCATTATGTTGATTCGCAAGCTGAGAGGTTCTCAACTGAAGAGTATCCAGGTAATATATTCAGATCAAGCATAAGTGGTTATACTTATAAGTTAGTACTTACGTTCCCATGTGGCCCCTCTCCAAGGAAAGTGATGGGTTTCATGCGCCCCCGCGGGAAGTCTAGCAGGGGCGCAACTCCGTTTGGGGGCTCTGCTTCTGGTAGCTTGATGGATGTGAAGAGACCTGGGGCTGGCCGCTCGCGACGAGATTGGCGTTCTTCAGGGTATGTCTGGAATAAACGATGCTGATGAAAATTTTATCTTTTTTTACTCGACGAGGTTAAAAAGAGGGCATATGTTTAACATGTATGTATGATAATGTTTATTTGTATGATCCCTTATCTATACAGCCTAAAGCTTCAACCTATTTTATTACTATTCCCGAATGATTATTTATTTAATTCATAAAGTGACGAAAAGTTCCTGTAAGATGCATGGATATCATGCTTCCCAAATGATTTGTAGCTTTGTCCTCATTTTCTCTAATTTGTAAACGTAACTTACACGTATTTCAATTTCAGTACATACAAAATCACTTATACAATGCAGGTACCCATGAACCCTTATTTATCGTGACGCACATGGACGCAGAATGAGAAAGCGGGAATTAAATGTCCAGGTCAGTGTGTTGACAATGACATTAAAAAATTCAAACAAAAGAGTAACAAAAAAAAAAAAAAAATATATTGAAAGACAAACCTAACTTTGTAGTGGACAATAAGGTTCTTCCATACATACCTACTACAAAATGTAAGTTCATAATTGCAAAACAATATTTTATGTATAATATAAGTACATAACTTCAAATCTTAGTTTTTTTCTTAATATGTGCTTGTACCTTGCCTCTTGCCAAATTTCATGATTCTAGGTCAACGGGAAGTACCCTATAGGTTTTGATTCTTTTGCAAAATCGCAAAATATGCGAAAATATGGGACATAAACGGTTATATCTTTAAATTTTTAGATAGGTGAAAGAAATCGCGTAGACCCCAGTTTATGCTATAAATTTCAACTTGATACCTTTACGCGTTCCTGAAAAAAAGGGTGTTCACAGACAGATAGACAGACGGACAGACGGACAATAAAGTGATGCTATAAGGGTTCCGTTTTTTCGTTATGAAGAACGGAACCCAAAAACAACAACTAATAAAACATGTATTGTGACCATGTGACCACGTGCTCGCTATGTTGCATCAAATAAGTTATCTCGAAGGACAAGGTAATTTATGCGAATAACAATTTTGTTCGAGCACCTACTAATTTTGAAGTCGGTTTTTAATATTGAAAATTATTACCTTCTCAACAAAAAGACATAAATTAGTAAGGTGCTATAATGTTTCTTGATCTGAAATTGTATTCTCTAATTAAGTTTTGAAACGGCTCTAGAAGTTGACGTAAGTTTAACCAGTTTCAGAAGTCTAGATAGTTTGTAGTTGCAACCTCATTCGGTGGTCTTTTACAACCGCTGGTAAGTGAAGCTACTATTTCATCATCATCATCATCATCATTTCAGCCATAGGACGTCCACTGCTGGACATAGGCCTCCCCCATCGATCTCCAAAAGGGCCGGTGGGAAGCGGCCTGCATCTAGCGTTTCCCTGCGGTCTCTTATAGGTCGTTTGTCCATCTTGTAGGTGGACGTCCTACACTGCGCTTACCGGTCCGTGGTCTCCATTCCAGAACCTTTACCTTTGTTTTTAGAAAGCTACTATTTACCCGACATGTATTAAAATAAACTATACATAAGTGCTAAGCCAGGGTGGGTTGCTAGTTATATAAACCTTCCGTGAAAAATTATCTAACTGATGGTGAAAACCGCATCAAAATCCGTTGCGTCGTTTAAGAGGAGTTAGCGGTTATACAGACAGACAGACGCGGAAAGCTACTTTAATTTATACTATGTAGAGATAGAGATAGAGAAGAGAAGAGAAGAGATGAGATAGAGAAGAGAAGAGAAGAGATAGAGATTTGTATACAAAGTTATTTTTAGTTCTCCTAAAACTTCTCGCAGACAGTTTCCCTACAACTAGATAGCCCGTTGGTCCAGTTGGTAGTGAACCTGCCTTCTGAGCTTTTGGGGGCGTGGGTTCGATTCCCATCTAGGACAAACATTTGTGTGATGAACATTTGTGTTTGTTCTATATCTGGTTGTTAATATCTATTTAAGTATGTATTTAAAACTATATATGTATGTATATCAGTCTCTGGCAGCTATATCACAAGCTTTGCTTAGTTTGGGGTCAGATGACCGTGTGTGCAAAAATGTCCCGAATATTTTATTTATTTATACCTGACTACTTTTGTTTCATGACTTGTAATAATTTATTTAAATAATTTAACAACAAAAAACCTCTGAATTAAAAGTAAACTGAGAACAGAAAAAAAAACTTCTGTATTCTCCGCCATTTTATGCAATATTAACACAACATTGATTTACTTTACATTGCAATGATATTCGAAAGATATTGCAATTTTTTTTTATATTCACTCCGTGTTTTTTTTTCTTCTTAAATTGAAAACGTGCTAAAGAGGTGGAAATTGAGCGCTAACCAGCCTATGCCAGTTAATAAGTATATATAAGATAAATAAATAATCAGCTTCTCATTACCGACATAAATATCCCATATAGCTACAATTTGTCCGTTAGGAAGGAACTAAACAGTGGTCGTGGTCAGATCAATCTAACAAACCGATCTGACCTCGGATAACTCGGTTAAGCAAAGAATCATGTTGGCATTTTTGCACTGTGTTAATTTTATTATATTTAATGGTCACTTCATATTTTGAGCCTCACATAAGGTAATGAGAAGATGTCACGCAATTTCCTGAACGCTGCCCTTCCGAGTTGGATTCTTCGGGCGACCTCTTTGCCTAAGTTGGACTTACCTAACTGAACAATTTGTCCAAGATAGGTGTAATGGTCAACAACTTCGAGAGTATCGTTCCCAACGACTACCGGCACGGGTTCAACATAGACATTGGACATAATTTTTGTCTTGTCCATGTTCATTTTAAGACCCACCTGTTGGGAAAGGCTACTGAGGGCGCTGAGCTTCGTATTGAGATCCTCCAGCGACTCTGCCATGATGACTATATCATCGGCAAAACGAAGGTGAGTGATGTCACGAACCGGAAGACGCAGCGTAGGGAGGCCTCCCACTAGATGGACCAATGACATTGTGAGAGTCGCGGGCATCCAGTGGATGCAAAAGGCAGGCTGTCGTTCAGTGTGGAGGTTAAAAGGGGAGGCCTATGTTCAGCAGTGGACGTCTTCCGGCTGATGATGATGATGATAAGGTAATGAACAGCCCAGTATCTAGCGCACGCTGATTTACTGAGCCAAAAGTCCTCCAGTTTATGTTACAAATTGCTGTGTCAAGGAAACATTTAGTATTTATAGCTTCGCTATTAGTCGTCCAGCGCGGAACTGAGCTCTCGTTATTGGTGGCCATCGATCAGGTTGTGTTCATTAATTTTATAATAATTGAGTTATGCAACACCGCTTCTCTGGGGCTCTGGGATAATTAAATCTCGATACATCATATTATTTTAAATTAATTTATAAAAACTACTACCTTTCTAGCCCACTGTCATAAAATAAAATTTTGATTGAACTTCAAAGCTGATCCTCTTGAAAAACGGCAAAGAAATAGTATCCGTAATTACTAAGAAGCAGTATAATAAGGACAAATATGGACACTTAGACATGAACGAAGCAGTTATTAGTGATACATTTTTTATGTGCCGCCCCAGGCTGCCCAAGCCACTGCCAAGCGCGCCAACACCTCTCTGAGAGGGAGGCATTTGATCAGCAGTGGACGTATACTGGCTGATGATGATGATGTTTTTTTATGAACAGTATTGTATTAAGTACAAAAAAAGTACATTTAGTTGTGGCTGTGTGTGTCTGTGTGTGGGCACGTGCGCGCGCTTGTGTATGGTTGTTTCCGCTTAACTTATAGTAATGGCTGAAAGGAAAATTTTGTACGGAGGAAGCTTATAACCTAGATTAGAACATTATGCTTCTTTTATCCCGAAAAATAACAGTTCCTGTAGGAGATCGGATAATGCCGAAAGGCGTTATATTTATGTATATTTTTAGATGTATATAATCGCAATATTATCGGACGTACGGACGGACAGACTGACAGACAGATAGCGTAGACTTAGTGATAGGGTCCCGTTGGTACCATTTGGGTACGGAACCCTAAAAAAAGTCAAAAAGAAACGGGGGGTCCTCAATCCTCATACAACAAACGTATTTTTTAAAGTATTTTTCTATTTGCTTTAATGTAAAAATGGTAATACGTACAAGCGTCAAACTTGGCAGTATAACAACAAATAATACTTAATAAATGGCGAAGTACGAGTCGGTGACCAACTTTTGTTCACCATCGGTTCTCGTACGATCACCGAAGTTAAGCAACGTCGGGCGCGGTCGGTAATTTGATGGGTGAGCGCCTGGGCGTTGAAGGGATTTTGTCTTTTTGCACTATTTGTTTGTACTTTAGTAGCTAACAAGTTATGTGGTGGCACGGAACCCTCATTGCGCGAGCCCGACTCGCAATTGGCTGGTTTAATTCTATTTCGTTAAAAAAGGGTGATTTAGTCGCAGTTGTTCTATATTATTACAAAAATATTATAATAACTACTACAACTTTGTTGCACGTTGTAGTGTGTGTCTGTGTAGCTGTGTAGATAAAGTATAGCCCAATTTTCACTAGATGGCTGACGGATCGAATTAACACGCGGTATCGTTTGCGCACGGTAAACCATTGACATCCAGGGATGCAAATGCAGTAATCATAACGATAGGTCACTTCTACATGTTAAGACATATTTGCAAAGTGGCCTATTGTTAGTCAAAAATTATATTATAATAAAATTTACTAGTACAGCAGGTAAGGTACCTATACTATAGGTAACAACTGTATGTACTACATTATACTATAGGTCCTATAGTATAATCAAGTATAATGTAATGTTTTATGTGACCTATGTCCAATTCAGTTTATCCTTTTCTTATATAAAAGGCAATGTGTGTATGTATGAAGGTATGTTCCCTATGGACTCCAAAACAGCTGGACTGAAGGTGAGAGAATATCACCGAGAATATAAATATAATATTACTCAAAAATGCCTAAATTGTGGTCATTATTTTGACAAACTTCTTTGAGCAAAGTCGACCTTTCCGTGCTACTCGAATAGGCGTCAGCAAAGTTTTGCTGGCGCCTATGTTGAAGTGTGAGTGTGATTGTGAGTGCGCGTATGAGTACGAGTGGGGGTGAGAATGTGAGTGGGGGTGAGAGTGTGAGTGGGGGTGAGAGTGTGAGTGGGGGTGAGAGTATGAGTGGGGGTGAGAGTGTGAGTGGGGTGAGAGTAAGAGTGCCGATAAGAGTGCCGTCGAGAGCACCACCGAGAGTGCCGTCGAGTGTGCCGTGGAGAGTGACATCGAGAGTGTCGTCGAGAGTGCCTGTGAGAGTGCCGTTGAGAGTGCCGACGAGAGTGCCGATGAGAGTATCGGTGAGAGTGCCAGTGAGAGTGCTGGTGAGAGTGCCGGCGAGAGTGCCGGTGAGAGTGCCTGCGAGAGTGCCGGTGAGAGTGCATAAGATATTTTATAATGTTAGGTCTGAACCAGCCACCTACGCCAGTTACACCAACTACACCAGTTTAAAAACAAATAAATAGCCAGCTTCTCATAACCGCCGTAAATATACCATATAGCTACAATATTGCGTATTACACGCCAATATAAGCCAGGTTCGGCTTAATTGCCATTCCCCCAAGACGGTGTTGGTGTAATTTATATTAGGAATGAATTATGTTGCACGTGCAAGCCACTGATACGCGCAGACTGCAATCGTGACTGACTCTGCGTACCGCAGTACGACGTGTACGAAAGCTGATCGGGGGAGGCTCTCAATTCAGGCTGTATAATATGTTTTTTTATCGGTCACTATAATCAGTTCAGTGCAAATAGAAGTAGAATATGCAGTGATCTGTACTTTTTAACCGACTTAAAAAATCGTATGTTTTTTTAGTTTTTTTCTTAGGCATGGTTTGAACCTCAGATTACACAAAGAAGGTAAATATGGATTCTAACGCATCTGGCCTAAATCAGGCTTGATTTACTAGAACTCACCCAGCAGACGACCTTGTCGCCCTTTTTAGGGTTCCGTACCCAAAGGGTAAAAACGGGTCCCTATTACTAAGCCTACGCTTTCTGCTTGTCTTTCCGTCCATCTGTCTGTCCGTCCTACCTTTTGACGGCTGTGTCTTAAGAACCATAAAAGGTAGCCAGTTGAAATTTTAACAGAATATGCAATGTTACGGCGGATTAACTAAGCAAAAATAAAAAAGTCAAAAAGACTAAAAATAAAAATGAAAGGGGAACCCATACAACTAACGTATTTTTTAAAACCTATTTCTTTATTTGCTCTAATATAAAAACGGCAATCCTTATACCGTACATACGCATACAGTACAGGCATGATTATAGTACACACTCAGTAAAACAACAAAACTATTGTCTCTCGATTTTTATCGGATACATTTCGGAGAATGCGCAACCACCGTTTCATGGTTGATATTCCGAAAACCCGGACGAAGCACTTTAATACAACTTTTATTGTGCGAACCACATGACTATGGAATGCGCTGCCTGAATGGGTGTTCCCCGACAGTTACAATCTAGAAGTATTCAAGTCACGAGTGAATCGGGTTCTTCTGAGCTAGCGTACTCCATTGTAGACCGTATCATCAAGCGAGATGCAGATCAAACGCCAGCTTATTATTTAAAAAAAAAAAACATTACTTAACCACCTGTATTTTTTTAGAATAGTGACTAACAAGCGACCTTCCACCTGATTGTAGGTGGTCACCGACGCCTATGGACACCTACAACACCGGGACATTGTCAGTGCGTTGCCTATTTTGAGAACTCATATTCATATATTTTAGCATTCCACAATGTTTCTTAAGTGGTAGAAAAGTATTTCAGTTACAATTGTGGACCCCGTCGGGCACAGCTAAATGATTCATGGAAGAGAGAAGGACAACAATAAATACTAAATAGTACATTGTTATCCTAGGGGTGGAAGTAACTTATTTAGTCCCGAGACGGGGTTTGGCGTCCGAGAGTAGCAAGGGCGCTAATAGTTCGAGGGACTAAATAAGTCTTTAACCCCGAGATAAACACTGTTCTTTTCATTACGAATACAAAGAAACTAAAAATAAAAAACATGAACTGATTGTGTTAATACAAATCTGCTATACGGAAGTATAAACTAAACTCTACAATGAAGATCGGATTCCCGCCATTTTTTTTTCTTCCTGACACTTCCTGACACTGGCAACTGCACGAAAAGTGCAGGACCATAATCCTCTGAGAAAAAAAAATTTGGAACATGGCTCAATACATAGATTCAGCAATACAAATGTGAAAAAAAATTGAGTTTTTTTTTAATAATTTGAGTGTCTGTCTGTTTTCAACTGTCAGTGTCAGTTGAAAGTGATTCTCCCTAGGGCTATGCTAGGGCTGAAATGTATTACTTTCAACCCGCTCCTCAGGCGACTTTAAACCTACTTTCCGAGTATGAGTAATGAAAAAATATTTTTATCTGTTAAATTCGTCAATGGAATAATAAGACTCTATTCACCTTTCGTTTGAAGCAGCCCAGATTTTACTTCACAGGAAAACCTGACCTGCTGTTATGAAGTGTTATGTAGAACACGCCCTCATGTGGGGACATTTAACAATTTCTTATCTCGGGTAAACCATCTGCTAACCGAGTTATGTTTATGAGACCCCGGCTCGGGTAGTCCTATAAACAACATTATTATGATCCTATGAACCAAGTTTAGGCCACAATTGAATGCTTGCACGAGTATCGAGGGAACCATGAAGCCATGGCAAAACATTTACAAAACCCCATCGGCTAAGTCTGCCCGTTCATTATAATGCTGTGTTTTCATTTATCATTTTACAAACGGTCGCATAATACCCCTAATGAGTAAAATCCAAGCATACCTTAGGCAACGCCATTAATATTACAAACCCCACGCCGGCCTTTATGTGAGGGGTACCTGCTCAGTTTGTAGTTGGAAGCTTTGGTGGAAGGTAGGCTTCAAGTGAATGCTATAAAATATACGACTTTTTAGGTAATTTTAAATTTGTTCGCTTGCTAACTAACAGCAGACAAACAAGAGAGATATGCCTTAGTACAATTATCGTCCGTGTTCAAATGTCTATCTAAAAATACTACACCGCTAAACCGCTGTAAGTACGGTTCACTTAGTAATTTTTTACGCACATTAAAAAACTTATGGCGAAACCAATGAACTAACTAATAGTCTGTAAATGAAAAGAAAAGGGCGACAAGGTCGTCTGCTGGGTGAGTTTGACTGAAGGTATCAAGCCTTATTTAGGCCAAGTGCATTCGCACCCGCCACGCTGCCTTACTATATCTCCCTTTAATGTCTGATTTGAGCTTTCGAATCTGTACAGTTTGTATGGTCTATTCCACTTTGATATGTATGTTTGTGAGTTTGTTTATTTGTTTGCAGAAAATAATGTAACTTTCGTTGATCCAATCTTCATAAAATTTTATAGGAAAATAGTTCTTTCCAATATTTTTTTTTGTTTAGGTATACCAAAATCAGTCTAGTGGTTTTTTGCTGTGACAACTTCAATAACATTTCGTTAACAAGGGGGTTTGTTCTTACTAAGTTCGTTAATTGAGCATACTGATCTATCTGTGAAGGGCACATGATATCACATATACCTACGTGCCAAGTTTGAGGTTTGTTCGTATTACCGTTTTCACATTAGAGCTAATACAAAATACGTTAAATAAACACGTTTGTTATATGGGGAGCCCCTTTATTTTTTACTTTTAACATTTCTTAGTTAATCTGCTGTAATATTACATAGGTATTCTGTGAAAATTTCCACTAGTTATCTATTACGGTTCGAAAGATACATCCGTTTAAAGGTAGGACAGACGGAGAGACAGACAGACAGACTGACATCGTAGGCTTAGTAATAGGGTCACGTTTTTCCCTTTAGGTACGGATCTCTAAAAATATACATAATATTGACGGGTATTGATCGGGTACACAGACCAATTAAGAGTATATGCGATTTAACTATTAATCCAACTAGGTAAAACGCAACCGTAATCAATGCAATTGTATTCGATACGGGACACCTGATCCACTTTTAACAATCGTAAGCTGACAAATGTGCATTTTGCAAAGCGATCCATTATTTAATTCGGCTCTGACATCCCTAGTACACGTGCACGCCAGAGGGGGCGCGGGCGTCAGGACGTGTGACATATTCTCTCGCTCGGGTACTTACATACTAGTGCCACACACGGTGTTACCAGTAATGGAGTGCCCGGAGAAAATAGCGCCGCAAAAATATTTCATGAAAATATGCGGAAACAACCGCAGGTATACTTAACTTTCGACCGATAAACGATGGAACTCGTTAATATTTTGATTATCCGACGTGATAAGTTTATGTAATACTCTATAGTCTATGAGCGATGGTAGCCGAGCGGTAGCATGTGCGCTTTACATTGTGATGGCACCCGGATCGATCTCGATCATGCACCAATGACTTATTTAGTAAAGAACAATAGACAATGTCATTCGTTAAAATTCACTGAGCTGACACGGTGGATTAGGGTCCACCCTGAGATGTTGACTATGTCCCAGCAGTGGGAACATGATAGGCTGAAATGATGATGAACTTTTATACTATAGCCTCTATCCACAGCGGTAGGATTAGCAATGCGATATTTTACAATTCAAAAAATTAAGCCGTTTCATGTTTTCATAAAAGAAAATAAATGGGTTTATGAAATGATTTGGTGTAAAATATACCTAAGGTTTTCGTCTAGACTTTAAACATAAGATGTAAATTAAGTATTCAGGTGAAAATTCTCATTACTTTCATTTTAATATCTGCGTAAAAGAGACTCATTTAGTGTGCATTCATATCTCTGACTGGCCAACAATGATTACCAAAGTATTTTATGCCAAGACGAGCGCGCCCGCCGAGCTCCGTCGTTTACCGAGGAAAAGTGTACTTAATAACATTCCAAAAGTATACATTTCGTTTATTAAACACAGAAAGTCTGCGACGTCAATTCCATTTATATGTACGTATTGTAGGTATAGGCGCGCACTGCGCATCGTATCACCGTAAAGTTTTTAAAATATGTGAGGGGCCATACTTAGAGTTTGCAAGTAAGCAGCGCGTTTAAATCGAGAAGGAGTATGAAGCGCCATAACAAGCGTCTGCAGGAAAGCGAGAAAAGTTTCCGTGAAATAGTTCATAATAAATAATAATAAGACCGCCTATACTCTGTGCTGAATATTTTATGCCGTGGCAAGTGAATGGGATGGCTGTAAGTTATTACCGTCTTGCCTCCCCTGGATGTATGCCATGTTGCTTCGTGCTACAATATTTCTTCATTAAATTTGTTATCACATCTCAGCGCTTCCTAGACGAGTGCCGTGTCATTTCGATGGGAGTTTTTGGAGCCTCTAGCATTTGTTTCTTCCCACATCTACATACACGACCTTTCTCGGAATATTATTGTTTGATATTAATTAATCCATTTGATATAAATATTTACACTAAAAATTCTTTGATAGACTTTTAAGGCTGCGCTCAACGGCCAGCTATCTATTTCGCACATTTTCAACATTGATCACTGAGTGAGATAAAAAAAAACTGATTGGGCATTATTTTTTGAATAATATTTAAAATAGTACAAAGTTATTTTCGTGTTGATATTTTGTAGGATGAAAGTGAAGATAGAAAAAATATACTCCGTCATCCTATTAAAAAAAAAAAAAAATTGGCTTGCGTTTGGCCACGATCTCGCCTGATGTTAAGCGATGATGCGGTCTACGTTGGAGTATTAACACGAAATTGCAGTATAGGTATACTATTTACAAAGATATTCCAATGCTTATTGCTTTTTATATTCGCGATGCGATTTCAATAACTTTGAAATGCAGGAACCGAAGAAATAAAAGTGATAGTTTTTTTTCTCCAACCACTAAACTTTTCTCTCAGTAAGCTCCAGTAGATTGTAATTAAAAATTAAGTACCACCGGATCTCAGTCTCAGGTGCTCTTAGGCAAAATGCATTAATTAAGATCGGGGTAAAAACCTAAAACGAGTCGTGTGGAGCAGCACTAATTAGCTTAGTTACCGTATAGGTACATACTGTTATAATAACACGTGTCACAATACAACTCCATGTTATAAGAAGACATTGGCGTTGATTCTGTCATACCACTCACTAAACTAAACCAATCGGACAGGACTAAAATTGTCTGCCTCTCTTTTCATTTTGATATGTGAGAGAAGGCAACAATTTTAGAGCTGTGAAATTTAGTTTAGTTTAGAGTACATCAGAGTCGATGCCATTGCTTAGATTTCAATTATAAAAAGCACAATTTTACTTACAATGTTAATAATAGCAATTTATGTGATGTCGAGAAACTCGGCTTACATGAGGCCCTGAAATGGGCTCAATACTTTCTCACAAAAAGATTTTGGCAACAAACTGGCAACCCTAGTAGAGGTAACCCTTGAGTGGGCAGCGAGCATACGTCGTTTGGGCAAACTCCTGGTGTCATTATAAAATACGGACGCGCAGTGTGGATTCACTTTGAGAAATGGAAGGCGGGCGCTGAAACACCTGGGACCGTGCTTTCGTTTCACGATGTTTCTCCTGACTACCTTCAGCTATTCCGGCTTTTTGTCGGTACTCTGTGAAGTCACTTTATTTAGGTATTCTGCGAGTTATAGAACGCTCTGAAGTGGATGGAGCAGTGCTAGAATGAATTTACTCTAGGTTTATAACTGAGAAACTTTAATTGAATTCGGCTTTCAATGTTATCTTATGAGGTAAGTTTAGTCATTATAAAGAATTGATTCTAGGATGAAATCTAATCTTAAATAGATTTAGTTTTGTTTAAGAATAAAAAAATACTGATGATCACAGACCTTACTTTTTCATGGTTGCTATGTTGCAATGAGTTACTTATTACGGAAACGTTTGTCATAAGATTATTTCAAAGATCTATCAAGGAAATTTCTTGTTAAAAATAGGCACATTTGGGAGGAAAATGGATATAAACACAATATTTTTCATGTTTCGGCAAATTACATAGAATAGGCATATGTCCTAATGTATAATTTATTACAAATAACCGGCTTAGCGATGAATATAACTAAATACATTACACATACTGAAAAAATAATTTGAATTGGCTGATAAATCTCTGAGTAATGAGTATTTAAAGTTTTAGGTGGGGATAGAGAGGGGATGTTCTATCCTTTTCTCGCAAAGCGTGTGTTAGTATATCATTTGTATGGCGCTCCTGAGCCGTGACTTCACGGCTCAGTATACTGCGCTCTCTGTCTAGCATGAAATGAAAATGCTTATATCTTCTTTTTTTGGAACTTATTTTAATTTTGTTTATGTTGATGTGCTCTATTTATGATCAGCTTTTTTATGAGGTAATAAAAAAATATTAGTCATCTTGCCTATATGTTCAAACGGAACGTGTTCACGTCGAACATTACTTTTCTTTTGGCAAGATCAGTAGATTTATCTGAATTTCTTCAACTAGGTATCGGTACTAGCTCAATGTATTCTTGCTAGAAAAGAAGAAGAAAAACAAGTACTTAAAAAATATGCTAGTATGCATAGTCAAGTACGATTTTCTGTAACCAGATATAAAAACCAGTTTTGTAGTCTTTTGTTTTTATAGTGTTTGTTTATTGTTGAGATACTTTACTTATCTAACTGCTCAATGACAAGCCTTAGTTATCCACAATCTTGCGGAATCCTATCGCGATACTATAAACAGAGGATATCACACGTCGTACATGCACTGCGAAAGTAGTGGCATAATTGTCTATACATGCTAGCTATATTTGTTTATGGCAAATTATTTATACGCATCGCTAGGTAGCAAGTAACTGAATGTTAACTGCTGCACCAGCGAGTTTTGGCGTAGTTTTAGGTAGGCCGCGGTCGGGAGTTTGGTGCAATATCCTCTGTAAAAGACCAACCGTACTAAAGAATACCGACCAATCGCTAGACAACAATAGGAACCTGACCCAGTTCCCAAGCTTTGATAGGGAGTAAATATACACAGGAATAATAGAGTTATCTGGACCTACATATTTAATTCTACCCGACGACTAAAGCGAATGGGAGGGCATTGTATTGGCGTGTATGCATGCTTGTATGTTTCCCACTGACAGCTTAAACCAATTTGGTGACGATAGCTTTGTGTAGGTTCAAGGACGGTCACTGGGCTGTGACGTCATCATAAAAATGCGAATCATAAAGATGCGAGAACATAGAGGAGCTGCCATTTTATATTTGTCGTATGTCAAAGACAAGATTGCGACATGTAAAGCTGCTCTGTGATGAAAGTGGGGATGGAAAAAAAAACTCTTTGTATGTACCCCGGCTCCCGTCATCTACGACTTATCATTGAACTTAGTCCTTCTTCTGAGCACTGAACAGGTAGGCTACCACAATCTCAAAAACATCCTTATAATAATCTTAGATTGAGCTTTGTCTCGCTCTCTCGGCTAATGAGCGACCAAGACAAAATTTTATGTAAGGATATTTATATAAGCTTATTTTTGAGATTATGGTAACCCACCTGGGGCCTTACGGACAACAGGTATTGCGGCACCAAACTAACGTTAGATCCGCTCAGTTGGAAAATCACGCGACCGCAAACCGTATATGGGTGCGTTAAGGTTCATGTTCGCGTGATTTTCCAACTGAGCGGAGCTAACGTTCGTTTGAAAATGAAAGTTAGGATTTGTTATTATTTTTCGTTCAGGTGTAGCGTTTGCAAAATCTTTTTAGAGAAAGAAACTTGTCAATTTGTGTTTACACACTAATTGACAAGGTACTTGCAGTCTTCCAAGCGTTACCGCTTGGAAGACTGTAAGTAAACAGTTTAGAGAATGAGTGGAGAGTTTCTCCGAGGGATGGATTATATTTTCTACAGATTGTTTCCTCACAAAACACTTATAACAAACCGAATACTTCAAGAACAGAACATATAAAAGTTTACAAATTGATTACACACATTCATAAATTGTGCCAACTTCTGTTGCTATGTAACTAAGCGATGCCGACGTACCGCCGTTGAAATTAGGAAGAAAAGAAGTTAAAGCGCGCTGACTGCCGAACTTTTCTGATTGGAGAGACACTTGACAAAACTTTGTATTGCTTTCACATTAAAAGAAGTAATAAAGGATAAGTCTGAGGAGATTGATCGCGAGAGTTCGGAAGTGAGTATATTGTTCACATTTTAATGCGATGCTCGTTTTGCGTTCGCTTACTTGGGAATAAGGCAGTAGGTGCTTTGATTATGTATTCTTTGTTTTATCTGAAACATATCGTTAACGACCCGCTCCACGGTTAGATCAATCTCTATCGCATATGTTTAACAAGATAAAAAAACAATGAGTTAGAAAAAATTACGATTGCTTAGCAAGATAAACATTGCAAATGGTTTAATTAAAACTCAAGAGAAGAAAAAAATTCGCCGAAATAAAACATCATCGTCATCAGCCTGTAAACGTCCACTGCTGAACAAAGGCCTCCCTCGTAGAGAGGGGTGTTGCCATAATCCCCACGCTAGGCAGGAAATAAAACATATCTACTTGAAAATTGCTTTTTAGCAATTTTATTCTAAAGATATATATGATCAACCGGGTTTTTAAAACCCTTAAATTAATTTAATTAATTTAATTCGTATTCTTTTATTATCAAAAATTATACTAGCGAGATTGATGTGGCGGGAAGCAGGCTTTTAAATATCAATGTCATATCTGTTGTGGAACCGATAACCGTAACCTGGAGACATTTTTATGTGTGGAGAATACGAATCGGAAACATAGCGTAGGACGCCCTGAGACCTATGAAATGACGTTACACGTAAAGCAACTGGCAGTGCTTGACGGAAGATGCTTGAAGTGGCAGTGTCTGATTATGATGATGAAGATTGTTATAAATAACCTCTGTATTGGGTCAAATATTATTTGTAATATGATGAAATGATTTAAATTATAATGTGACAAGATATTAATACTGAACTTATAAGACATGTCTCTTTATCTGGGAACTGGCTTTATTGATATAACTAATGGTCCTAGTCTCAGAGATTAGCTTAACATGGATTTACAATAATTTAAAGACAATTTTTTAGGAACATCCTACAAAGCACGATTACAAAACTATATATGTTTTAAATTGTCAAGTGCAAAGTAAAAACAAAATGCAAATTAACGCTACTAAACTGCCTGCCCATAGACCGTTAAAGGTCTTTTAAAAAAACGGCGCTGACTGGTGCAATGGTCTTGATGAGGCCGCAAGGTAAGTTTACAAGATAAACATAAATTTAACGTATTTATTTTATTAGAAAAGCATCAGATGCAATACCTAACTGGCTTAAGTGAGATCCTTGTGTAATGAACAGAACAAAGCGAAACGGTGCAGTTATAAATTTTCCCAGCGTCCAGGCAAGGGGAATATTCTGAGTAACGATAAAAAAAAACTGAGATGAGCTTACTCCAGTAGAAATGCTGTTGGGTTTTCAGTTAATTTGAGAGCAGCTTTGAAAAATTTGTTTCGGTTATAGCCTATGTTGAAAGGCATGCTGCGATTCATGTGGGAAATATAAGATGCCATTTTAGTTTATTCTCTGTTTAGATTAATTTTATGCAGTTTAGGCTTTAATTTATTTTTATTTCAAACACACATAGTACGCAGAACCGATGGCCGATGGGCCGAAAGGTTCTATCGTATGGAGACCACGGAACGGTAAGCGCAGCGTAGGACGTCCTATAGGATGGACAGACGACCTAATGAGATTACAGGGAAACGCTGGATGCAGGCCGCTTCCAACAGGCCCTTTTGGAGGTCGATGGGGGAGACCTATGTCTAGCAGTTGACGTCATATGGCTGATATGATGAATATATAAAATATGCATTTTTTGTGTGAATAAATAGTTTTCAAAAAAACTTGGCCTTTATTATGAAACACCGTGCGAAAAAACATTACTGGTTTGACTATAATAACGTTTTGATACCTTTGTCATTTCGTTTCGCCAGAATAGCGGACGTTGCGACGCGACGTATCTGTGTAATTTTTTATGCATTTTTAAATCGCAGCAAGGGGAACGAACGTAATATGTTTCGATTACCGTTGCTTCGTGATCGTTCGGACTGAGAAAAAAGAGTATTGCATCCATGTCCCCTCTACCGTTTTAGCTATTCTCTTCCACGCTGAGCTTTGTTTCATTTTGATATTTCCCATTCTCTATTAATTAATTCCAGACGTCTGAATTGCAGACTTAGTGAATAATGTTAAAACCATTATCGCTTAAGTTTGTATTTTTATTACACTTAAACAGATTGGATCTACACAGAAAATATAATAGCTAGCGACAGTGGTTTTAGCATTTTTTTATAAAATAATTACTTAGCTTAATGCTAAAATCGTATTTGTTACTCTGTCTGAACTATTATTAAAATCTAACAATACTGATGGGCTTGGTTGTATATACGGGGTGTAGCAAAAAGTTGTCGTAATACTTAAGGGTGATGATCTGCCCATCAAACTAAATAACTTGTAGAGGACAAGTTTGATCAATTTGGGAAAAAAGTAATTGTGTCCTTTACAGACTACGTAATGTAGGTGACCTTAGACAGAATAGTAATTTTTAACTTTCGCGATTTGAACACATGTTTTAAATGTTTATCGGGACTTATCACGTATTATTTAATTTAGGTAAAAATATGTACCTTTCGCTCGACGTTTCGGCTATGTTACAATGGCCATGGTCACGAGCTGATTTCAGCTGACAGCTGACTGTCAGCTGAAGTCAGCTCGTAACCGAATAGATCACGACACGTGATCATTTTGTAACGCTGGTTTCACAGCTGGTTGAGACCCGTGCGGGCTCCTGGAGCGGAGACACCCATGAGGCGCTAAAACATCATTTCACAGCGATGCGGATTGTTCCGTACAGGATTGGCTTCCACTTAGATCCCGTCTCCCGTAGTAAGGCCGCACGGGTCTCCCGCACAGTTGTGAAACCAGACTAAGCGGGCAATCAATTTCTGAGCAGGTATCTTATAACCAGGATTAACACAGGTTTTTTATCCAGATTCCTGTAGGACAGATAGTGAAACGAGGGGTTAGTGAGATAGTGAAACTTTCGCATTTATAATATACTTAGTGCAATCAGTGAATGATGACTGATTTTTGCCGCATAGGCTTAAATTACAAAGAAACCCCGACTCGATATAATAGCAGCTGTATAATTCCCAAGTTATTTAGGTGCTTGATCCTATGACTTAGTTGTTGCACCAACTCCCCAATGAGTTGACGAGGCTATTGCAATGAGCTAAGCTCCCTATATATACTAGTTCCTAAAGCGCTACGTCCCCAGTCTGCCATCCAATTTGCATATTTTGCATGAACTTTGTTAGTGAATTCAAGACCACTTAGTATCTTCCTACGTAACAACTAAGCCATCACAGACATATGTTTAAACCGCTTACAATTCGAAACAATAATATGTTGTCCGTGTTCGTGAGTACTACACGAATCCCGGTCATTCTAATGCATAATGGTGGGCTCTAAATATATTTGAAAACATGGATAGGTATCGACCACAGACTTATATCCAAGTAAACGCCACATATTTCCAACACAATTATGACGAATAGTCGTAATTGAGTCCGGCTAAAACCAGTCGCCGCGAAAACAATCGGTGCCGCAAAACACGTGTCAGTTTGAAAGGAGAATGGGTAATTGTGCAATACTGAGTTCTAAGAATACCACAAATAAAGTGGGCCGACAGAATAAAGATAATTCTTTTAACTTTTAGGTGTAAAGAAAAATTCAAGCTTAGTTTTCATACAGTTTGGACCGCTTGTGAAGTCAACTTAGACATAGGTTCGTGGTATCGACATTGATCGACAGCGTCAGCGCTCAAAAGTATTCGAACTGGTAATCTGTGCATTCTACTTTTTTTTGCGAGCATTGTGAAAACGACAAAGGATTTCAATTAGTTTGTCGGTATTTGTGAAACGTATCTTAATTTACAGGCAGATGGGCCGACCGATGGGCCAGGATCGTCACGTCACGCAGTGGATGCCCGATGGACGGCGCAGACAAGGCAGGCCCAAGAAACGCTGGCGTGACGATCTTGACTCATTCCGGAGAGGTTGGCAAGATGTGGTGCAGGACCGAGATTTATGGAAGGAAATGGGGGAGACCTTTGCCCAGCAGTGGGACAGTATAGGTTAAAAAACAAGTTAATTTACATTGCTACTTAGATAAACTAAGGACACTTTCCTGACAGAATAGCACGTTATGAAAAACGTTGTATGACAATGTATATTACTCTATATTGTATTATATAAAGTTGAATTGCAGCCAAAGTGATAAATTAGCAATTATACATAATGACCAGACATTAAACATAATCCCCCTTATTAATAAACGTGGAGTAGGTAGTCTTGGAATAGTTACGCAGTGTTTTGTCTATTTCTCTCTTTGAAAAGTAAATTTTTTTAATTCGATCGAAAAAGACAAAAGACGGAGTAACTATTCCAAACCTACTCCAAGTTTATTAATAGGGGTAAATGAGTTGTGTAGATAAAGTGATAAATTATTTACTTTATCTAGATATTATTCATAATAGCTAGTGGGAGTTGGTTAAAGTAATAAATAGGTACCTAATGTCCCGCTCAATCATTCTCATCTCCACAATTCTTATATATGTATTATAACATGTTGTTCTCTATGGACTCTAAAATGGCTGGACCGATTTTGACGGGATTTTCACTGGCAGACAGCTGATGTTATACAAGGAGTATAATGCCCGCCGGTGAAATAGCGGGGCGCATCTAGTGTACTATAATGAATTACCTAAATGCATCAAAGATAACTAAATACAACAATGCTATAAATATATTATGCTGCAACTAAGTACAATGTTTGGATTAGCAAAAGCCAATGACCAAAAGTATGTCCTAAAACTGCGACCAGAACCACCGTAGGATGGGCAGCAGCATCTTTTTAGTACACGGTGAACGTACTGCGATCCCCAAGCCGCCTGCCAAGCGTGGGGATTATGGCAACACCCCTCTTTAAGAGGGAAGCCTTTGTTCAGCAGTGGACGTTTAATGGCTGATGATGATGATTATGAATGACCAAAATTGGCGTTTTTTTTTTTTGCGCTACCTTAATCTATAAGTACTTGATAATTAGATGCAGAATAATATGACTAACAACAGAAGGGGTAATACCTTATATAAGTCTAAACTAAATTATATCGATTTTTTTAAAAGTGAGATTTTAAAGTCAAATATCTCATCCCTGACTGCATTTGTAGATAAAGTATTCGTAAATTAATTCTTCTGATAGTCTTTTATAACTTGGGCCAGGGTTTCAACGATAGCCACGGAATAAAACCAACATAGTGATTTGGTCATTGTCTTTTATAATGTCTTTTCTATACTCGTTTATAAGTTTGTAAGCATAGTTTTCATTATTTTTGTACCGAACTACATAAAAAAAAAAATAAGAGGTATATGCTTATAACCTTCAAACCGCTGAACAGATTTTCTTGAATCATGGCTAAGAACACTATCAACCATGTCACCTTTCAAACAAAAAAGAAACTTGTGGCAAACTTGAGGCACTTGCTTGTAAGGGTTTTCTATCTGTTTGTAATAATAATTTCTGGTGTACACAATAAAGAGTTTCTACCTGTCTATGTCCAACCTAGCCGATGACTGGTAGGAGATGTTTAGCATTAAGTCCTCCAATTGTACATATCTACTTAATATGTAAGTGTGCAATAAAGTATTAAATAAATAAATATGTATCTAAAAACAAAAAAAATCGGTTCAGCATTTGGAAGTTACGATGCCACAGTCAAAAACATAGATACACGGACACACAGATACACACGTTAAATTTATAACACCCGTCTTTTTGCGTCGGGAGTTAATTAACACAACTTACTCTATGCTTATTTAAATTATCTCTAAGCCGTTTAATATTTTAAATTGTATATTCAGACTGTGGATATTAACATGATTGACATGAAGCTAATTAGAAGGAACAAGCGCGTACACTAAACCTTTGTGTTAAGAGCTAAAGCCTATAATTTTGCCATTACATTCAATGTTCAACGTTTAGTTAGACAATAATTGTCAATCAAAATTTAGACAAGAGATGATACTAGTGTGAAATGGTTTTAATTTTATAGTTTAAAGAACAATTGAGTTTATAATTTTTTATGTATCATAAGCCTATTATATATTTTTATTTTGGCCTATATTTTTACCTGGGGGCTTAGTCCCAGATTTGATAGTTTTCGAAAACTTTTTTCGTTTACGTATTGTTCCATATATTTTAGTAAAGCGCCTCCAGCGGAAACGCGGAGGAACTAAAATCGGTAGTAATCGGCGGTATAGATTGCTTTACTCTAATACGAAAAAAGTTTTCGAATACCTTTCAGCCCAGCAATGTATGGAACAATACATATACGAAAAAAGTTTTCGAAAACTATCAAATCTGGGACTAAGCCCCCTGTAGGTAGGTTGTGCCCGCTACCATATTGACCAGACTAGACGGATGCAAGGCTGGCTGCCCGACCTCGTTCAGCCGTCTCTCAGTCACGCAACACAAATTGCTAATAACGCCGCAACACAAATTGTATTTTTGTCTCTTCCTAACAACAGATATAGCGTAAAAAGTCTTTCATATGCTTTCCCTTACTTCATGAAATGCACATATACATGCGTAGGTAAGTAGATATATGCTGTGTTTAGTCACTTTTAAAAGCCATGTTGTTCGCCTATAACGTCTCTATTATTACATCTCACTGATCATAGGTATATAGCTAGTTGTACTAGCAGTTGTCATCCGCGACTTAGTTTTACCCGTAGATTTTCATATCAAATTTTGACTCTTTTTTGACCCTCTTATTTAGTTTTCAGTGGGTGTCTACACTCTTTAACGAATCCACCTACATATGAACTTCGTATGCCCATGCATAGTTTTTGAGATTTCAATAATTATTAGGGACTGTTTTTTCAATGATTATTAGTCATGTCAAATATCCATGTTGTGCCCACCCCAGTATCAGTTGGGAACTCAGTTCTTGAAGCTGTTGACGCGTACGTCTACCTAGGACAAACAGTCGAACTAAGTAGGTCCAACTTCAAGAGGTCAATCGGTGAATCCAACTCGGCTGGGCAGCGTTCGGTAAACTTCGCAACGTCTTCTCGTCCAAAATACCTCAGTGCCTTAAGACGAAAGTCTTCGACCAGTGTGTGTTATCAGTGATGACATACGGCACTGAAACGTGGTCTCTCACTATGGGCCTCATAAGCAAGCTCAAAGTCGCACAACGAGCTATGGAGAGGGCTATGCTCGGGGTTTCTCTACGAGAACGAATCTGAAATGAGGAGAACCGTAGACGAACGAAAGTCACCGACATAGCCCACCGGATTAGCAAGTTGAAATGGCAGTGGGCAGGGCACATATCACGCAGAACAGATGGTCGATGGGGCCTGAAAAGTTCTGGAATGGATACCACGGACCGGTAAGCGCAGCGTAGGACGTCCACCCACAAGATTGACAGACGACCTAAAAGAGACATCACAAGGAATAGCTATTTAAGTATGTATTAAAAACTATATAATTATGTATGAATATCAGTCTCTGGCAGCCGTATCACAAGCTTTGCTTAGTTTGGGGTCAGATGACCGTGTGTGCAAAAATGTCCCGAATATTTATTTATTTATTTAATGTAGAGGCATTTTAGTCACGAGTTGCATCGACCATCTCAAATATGTTTGGAAATTCTACCAACTCGACCAACGGGGCTTATTTAAATTCAATTCATTATTTAAACCGATACTTAGATTAACATTGTAAATTGTAACAATTTTCGTGTTTTTATTTTATAGAACGACGGAGAAGACATTAAAATACATTTTATTTGAGATTTATTAATCTCCTCTGCCATCTTATAAAATATCAACACGAAATATGCAATAATATCATTACCATACCATTTATACCATTATACCATTATACTTTATACCATTTGCAATGATATTTATTCTAAAGATAATGCCCAATCAGTTTTGTTAAATTATCAGTCAGTGACTTTTATCTTCAATAATTTTTGAAACTTGCGTAAGTTTAGCTGTGGCCATTGAGCGCAGCCTTAAAATAAAGCTGCAATGATGAAGATAACAAATAAGATTGTGTCCCAATGTTTCATTTATTACACATATCAATATAAATATAAAACATTACACATACCTGAAAAAATTATTTAAATTGGCTGATAAATTACTGAGATTTACGCGTTTAAAGTTTTTGATGGGGATAGGAAGCGGATGCGCCTTTCCTCTCCCGTAGAGCATGTGACTTCATAACGTTCTAACGTGCGCTCTCTGTCTAGCATGAAATGAAAATACTTCTAACTTATTTATTTTAGAACAAATTTTAATTTTATTTTCTTGTTGAGCTTTATTTACCTATGATCAGATTTTTACGAGGTATTAAAAAATTTGAATGTTTGCCTATTATATTATATTCAATACATACACGCACATTGAGCATTATATTGGTTTCGTTTTAAAATATTTGTTCCGTGAAGTAAAATTGACTGTCCACGAAAAATAAGATAACAAGAAGTGGCATTACCTAAATTCCTAAAATAGCTATTTCACAAAACCCTCCAACTCAGTAATAACAACAAATGGGCACTTATAGCAAAGTATATTAATTTGATAAGGCTTTCACACAATTCCGTGATGGCTCATTTATGCTAATAGCTAAACAACGTAAATGTTAAATTCATAAGTATCAATTAATGCTGTTAATATTTGAGCTGTGGAATGGATACTGTATTAATTCATTAATATTGAGCGTATGTCACTGTCACGGGGATTGGCTTGCTCTCGACTTGTCTTAGAACCTTTGTGTAGGAATTACTATATTGTGTACAATGACTAATGTTCGCCAAGTAAATTTAATGAAAATTCCGACGCCTGTCGACTGTCAACGCCTTTGCCTCCATCCAACCTCCATCAATCCAAAAATGCTGAGGTGGGTGCAATTACTAATATCAGATTTCAACAAGTCTATTTCCCAAAACAATTTTTTTATATGCGTTTTTTGTCAGTCGTCAAAGAGAAATTTGCCACGCTAAATATGGAAACACCAAAAGAAATTTTGTTTCGCAACTAGACGATCAAAAATGCTGCGTTCATGTCAGTTATAATTAGTGATGTCAAAATGTTTGCGATCCTCGATCAAAGTACAAACGTAGTTGATCCTATGAGTAGATCTGTGTACAAACATTTGCGAGCACGACGTTTGATACGTATTAAAATTCAAACCGTAGGTTTTTTTTTTTAAGAATGTCCAAAGCATATCCATAACTGTGTCTATAGATGAGTGACATATAAGGTTGCTAATGTTATTTACAGAAATTGAAGTGTCATTGTAAGAAAAGACTAGGACTAAACACATACATTTTCACTGTTTTAAACTATCACGGTTGTTCACTAAAGTTATATGATTATTTAAAGGGTGTCTTCCCGTGAACATGGTGCATGTAACTGCGCCTAAATATCAGGAGCTCACTCCACAACCTGACTACGGTAAAAATCCCGTAAATAATCATATACCTTTACATACATTTTCCTTTGACTACCTATGTACATATACATAATAAAATATTATGTTCATAATTCAGTGATTATTAGCTCATTACGAGTATAAGCCATGACGCATGTTAAGGTATAAATAGTTATATTGTCAGGCAGAAGCAAAGCTTTCAGTGATCATACCACTTAATAAATACTGTAACACGTTGAATTAAGTGGAACAAACATAAACCTTTGGCAATGCTAATGACATATAGCATAGACGTACAACCACTATAGTGTTTGACCGACTTCTTTAAAATCTCTATGGGATTCAATACATATACGAACGTGAATATTCGTACTTTGCCCACTGGACTTTAACACTTGTAAACTAAATTAGCGAGCACCAATGGATTACCTGCATAATCCGCTGTTTCATGAGATTATACTCAGGTGATACACGGTGCAAGTTGCTGGAAGAAGTAAGGCTAAATAAATAAATATTCGGGACATTTTTGCACACACGATAATCTGACCCCAAACTAAGCAAAGCTTGTAATATGGCTGCCAGAGACTGATATACGTACATATATATTTTTAAATACATACTTAAATAGATATTAACACCCAGATATAGAACAAACACAAATGTTCATCACATAAATGTTTGTCCTAGGTGGGAGTCGAACCCACGCCCCCAAGCACAGAAGGCAGGTTCACTACCAACAAGACCAACGGGCTATCAAAATGAGGGAACAGTATGCACCACGCTGTATACAAAAATTACTCGCTCGTTTTAGTAGGGTTCCGTACCCAAAGAGTAAAAACGAGACTCTATTACTAAGCTTACGATGTCTGTCTGTCTGTCTGTCCGTCCGTCCGTCTGTCCTACCTATTAACGGCTGTGTCTTTCGAACCGTAATAGATAGGCAGTTGAAATTTTCACAGCATATGTAATGTTACGGCGGGTTAATTAAGAAATAATTAAAAAGTCTAAACGTAACAACAAAAGGGGGGTCCTCTTTTTTAATCGTTTTTTTTTGTATTAGCTCTAAAAACTGTAAATTTACTGCCCAGTTCCGGGAAATGAGCTAGCTAGGTCTTATAAAAATAGGTTTTCCCTAATAAAACTCATTTCTCCTAAACACTGATTACATTAGCGGGCGAAGTTTCAGGGTTCTAGGGGATGTGGGTCACTCAGAGACTTGTTTATTAGACTATTCGTAGTTGAACATTTTGCTACTTAAGTGTAATGTTCGTACACTCTCTTTAAACAACACCAGGTGAATTATTTCCATCTTTATTACAGCTAATACGCAGATTAATTAACGACCGCCGCATTTCACGGCGAAAAATTCAATTAATATTTAGGGCACGAACAATGATGCTCATTAAGAATTAACGCTCAATTGCTGTGTTTTACGCACCGGCGTACCCGCGCACCATTCCCGAGGGAAATCAGGAGAACGGAGCCCCACCGCTGCCGTGCCGGTAGAGTGGTTACACACCGCGACTTTTAGCAGCGCTTCTGCAGCGATGAAGGAACGATATAATAGCTGACCGGTGATATTCGTCGTCGGTGTTGCAATTTTTCTATCGGACGGCTAAAGCGGGCATAAAAATGCAACACCATTTCATGCTCTATATTCTGAAAACGTAAACAAAGCGCTTTGAAACCACTTTTATTGTGCGAACCGCTAGATTATGGACTGCGCTGCCTGAAAGGGTGTTCCCCGGTAGTGACAATATGGGTGTCTTTATCTTTAAGTGAACCGGTTCCTTCCACGCAAACGTGCTCTATCACAGACCGCATTCTCGCTTACCATCAGACGAGACGAAGGTCAAGCACAAGCCTATTTATCAATGGCAAAAAAATACCCACAGCAGTTGTAGTTATAAAATCGCGATATCACATTGATCACATACAGTATCTACACAAATGCAATACAGTACGCAAACGCAATACAGTATTGACGCAAACTTAATACAGTATCGACGTAAACACAATACAGTATTGACGCAAACACAATATAGTATCGACGTAAACGCAATACAGTATCGACGCAAACGCAATACAGTGTTGACACAAACGCAAAATAGTATCGACACAAACGCAATACAGTATCGACACAAACGCAATATAATATCGACAGAAACGCAATACAGTATCGACGCAAATGCAATACAATACGCAAACGCAATACAGTATTGACGCAAACGTAATACAGTATCGACGTAAACACAATACAGTATTGACGCAAATACAATATAGTATTGACCCAAACGCAATACAGTATCGACACAAATACAATACAGTGCGGCGTTCCATCAACTCACACGTCTCGATACAGATGCGTATTTTACACACGCACGTTTGTATCGTTGCAACAAGTCGCCGTGTGTAACTATCCGTAAGTGAACATTTGCTCTACCTATGGACACTTTTCACTTTTAATATTGGACTTGTAGCCGGGCCTTTGTATACGCAACAAATTGTTTTTCCTTTCTTTTTATTTATTTCACGGAATTGATCAAGTTGTTGCTTTATTGGAAAATAGTACCCCTAGAGACAAGACACCAAGCGTGGCCCAAGAATTTATTTGCTCAATTGCAATATACACAGTTCTGTTATTACAATTACAGTACAGGTATTGATTGTTATTATGATTTTTTGATTGAATAAAAATACGCGTACAAAATGTGTTCAAAATACCATACGTGTAAAGTAGCAGTCGGTGTTTTTTTTTTTTTTATAGAATAAGTGGCAAACAAGCAACGGGCCACCTGATGGTAAGTGGTCACCGCCGCCTATAGACACCTACAATATTGGTAACAAAAATAATAAAAAAATTACCGACGCAAAACAGAAAATCAACTTAGTTATACTAGTCGGTGACAAAACTGACACGACTTGTCCAGTAGTCAAGTAGTCGTATGCCTCGAGTCATGACTTAAGTAAATGTGGTTTATATAATATATAATGATAAAATACTCATCATAATCGGACGAGTCCATAAAAAGCTATGCGTAAATTATGGGGGTAAATAGAGGATAAAAGGTCCATAAATAAAAATGTATCAAATTGTCCGGCAATATTTTTGAATCGGACTTAAAACCAGCACGTAAACGAATTAATAACGTAAAAGCAAATAGATTTTTGCATCAAAAAGTGAACCATTGCGTGCTATATTTGCTCGGCAGTCGTTAAAACTTATAGATTCGGTATAAATATTCATTTTGTTTAATTTATTACTACAGTGGGGTCGGGTTAATTATAATCTACAGTATTACCCTACCCGTTTATAAATACGACTACAGGTACGTTAAGAGAACAAAAACTAATTTACGAGGCACTTACTATTTATATTCACAACCTTACTTTATTAACCAACTTCCAAAAAAGAGGGGGAGGTTATCAGTTTTTTCCGTATATCCTTTTTAATATTTTTGTTATGGGCTGTTTCAGTTCAGCTTGCCAAACTCCTGTACTATGTTACCTCAATATTTCCTCAATTTTACTGCAACCAAAAAACGGGAAAGAATATAAAATTGGACAGATAGATGCAATATAGTTGGGTTTAAATATGGGTTGGGTTTAACACGATGATGAATTTTATTGGAAAACTCCTACTTTATCAGATTTTGATGAGAGAGAATTTTAAAATTGAATTGGCTATAAGTATCTGGATGTAGAATAAATTACAAGTTTTAAACACTCAATACCATTTATCAGAAAACATGTTGCGACTTATACTATACTAGCTCGATATTGCGGTGTTACCCGTGATTTTACAATTCTTGCTGCAACTTATGGCGAGGCATTTTATGCCCTGTCTGTCCTTGTGTTGTACACTATCGTCATGCCAAAGACGTCCGCTTAGTCGTGAAAAGCGAACAAACAAACAGTCAGAGACACAGTTACTTACGCTTTTATAACATTAAGTTAGGATTATTGCACCTAATTTCAATCATACGAGTACTTGATTTCTTTAGTACATAACACTTGTATGACAATGCCAGAAAACAATTGCGCGAATACCGTCCTTAGAGGCTTGAGAGAATTGAGGTGTAATAGTTATTTATGATACAAGTGCGGAAAGTTGGTTATTACAAACGAGTAGACGAATGTAAGCCCGAGACGAAGTCGAGGGCTTACCATAGTCACGAGTTGGTAATAACCAATCCGCACGTGTGCCATACAACGTTTTACAACACATTTGCGAGAAAAAAAGGCTACAAATGAAACAATTTTTGTTTATAACTTAATATCAGTCACAACAATAGTTTCTATAATATAATAAGAAAATGGCGCGAACATGCAAATAGCGCCACTATCACGTGGTGAAAATTAGAACTACATCTTTCGTCTCATTTTCTCTTTAGTATTAAACTGAGACAAACGTATTGAGTAAATGCGCTTCCAAGGAGGTTTGATCATTCAGCTTATTTATTCTCGTAATATGAAACTCTTTTGTGGAATTCTTATGTAATTATGATGGAAATTAAAAAAATACCGTAAATCACACGCACGGTGCTATACATCTGAGCGTGCGGACAAATTCATTTCCGCACGCTCCATTGTATGATCCGTAATGTTTAACTTTCGAACGATGTATACAGGCTTCGTAAGTGCACTTTTTGAGCAAATGTGTTGTAAAAAATATTGCGCTCACCTTAGAATATTTAAATAGTTATTAGTTACTAAGTAAGTAATTGCTAATAGTCCACATGCAAAATGAGTGAGAGTGTCATCTGCAGGTTGAGTTCAACTATAAAGCTATTAAGACTAATTTAGGGCAGATACGTTCGCACCCACCACGCCTCCTTACTCATATCTCCCTTGTTTGTCTGAACTGAGATTTGAATGAACTTAATGCGTAGGTACATAATATTTCGTTCGATAGCCCGTTGGTCAAGTTGGTAGTAAACCTGCCTTCTGAGCTTGGGGGCGTGGGTTCGATTCCCACCTAGGACAAACATTTGTGTTTGTTCTATATCTGGTTAATATTTATTTAAGTATGTATTTAAAACTATATATGTATGTATATCAGTCTCTGGCAGCCATATCACAAGCTTTGCTTAGTTTGGGGTCAGATGACTGTGTGTGAAAAAATGTTCCGAATATTTATTTATTTATTTATAATTTCATCGCAAGTTATCGTCGAACATATACGAAATATACAAAAATACGAACGCCAATTGATTTAATGATTTCGTCCGCATCGTGTCCGATGATGGCGACCTGGCTTGTTTCTGGCATGTGCTCATATGTATGATCTAAGAGAACAAGGTCTAGCAATCTGGGAGTGGTCCCGCAATGACGTCACTGTCCAGTTGCCACTTTATTCAATCAGCTGTTACGTGGTGTATCGTCATCTCTCTCGAACCTGTTGTAAATTGACATCATGACATCATTGCGGGACGCCCACGTGGTAATTTTTTCTCGGATTGTTATACCTGGCGGTGTATACTATTATACCGTGCTCATATGTACGTGGCTGGCAATTCCAAACATCATCTTGAACACAAGTTGCGCAATAGAACTGGCCAGCGCTGTTGTATGTGTAGTTTTGAAAGGATTTTCGAGACCATTTTGGCTCTGGGTACGCTTCGCTCGAACAAAAATGCAAATTTCACTCTTTCTGTTTGCCTTTTTGTTTGTTACCGGTTTAAGACATAACAGCTTAATCTTCATGCATGAAATTTGGTAGGCGACACCCACAGCGCATATACGTACAATATTATTGGAAATAGAATAAATGCGTGTAAAATCCTCGATAGTTGCAAATTAGGCAAAAAAAAAAAAAATTGATACTTGTTGGTTGTTTTGCTTTGTGTGGATGTTAAAAAAACATCGCAACGAATACTGAATTGATAGGTACGAAGGATTTCAAAGGGGATTTGTAAATTCACTAAGACAAATTCGGAAATATTAAATTACCTAATGGCTAGGACAAGATATCCACTCTCGTCTGCGTCACATCAATGTTTGTCTTTGCTTTCTACCCTCCTGGATCGCGTTTGAGTTATTTACCTCTATCTCAAATAGTACCGTACGTTGCAACCCTTGCGCTGTGGTCTCCCCTTCCCTAGTAAAAGCTGCTTTGGACGTCCTTTGTCACGACCCGACAAGCTTTGGTAGCAATACACTCTGAGCTTGGGGCCATGTTAGAGAAATTTTGCTAACAAAGCGACACAATAGAAAGGCCATAACGGATAGTCAACTATGCGACGGCAGGAAAATTGTTTTGAAAAGGATATCATACGCATTATTGATGGTATCTACCGAGTGTAAGCATAATAAGCACTTTTGGTTTTAGCACAAGACATAATCCGTCTTACTACAAAAGATTTAAGAACGCTTTAGACACGTGTTCAACAGTTGTTTCACTGTGAAAAATATGTTAAACACATGTCTAAAGCGTTCTTAAATCTTTTGTGGTAAGACGAAATAAGTTTTAGTAGAGATAACTTCTTATCGTTTCGTGTGATTAAAGTTCTGTGAGACGAATGCATGAATGACAATGACTGTTTTTTTTTTTTTGGGTTGTTTGTTTTTTGGTTTTGTTTTGTTTTTTTTTTGTTTGATGTAATATAATAAACTTATATCACATGTTACATTACATGTTTTTGAAACTGTATTATTTCGAGTTTTGGCGCCAATGTGAAAAAAAAACGTTGCTTCATTGTATTATTTATATAAACTTGTGTGTTTTCGAGTGTGAAAATAAAGTAGGTATTAGTTTTATCTTCATTAATATGCTTAGAAGTGATTAGTGTGATGAACTCGTGATAACCCATTTTGACCAAACTCTTCCATGTTCCGGATTTCGGTAAATTACTGACATGAAATAAACTATTTTAATGTTACTTATGTCTTAATGTTGATTACTTGTTTTATATTCGTCTTTACAATTACGGCTTTATATTTTCGTGTTTTGCCCGAAAATCCAGATACCTATCATTCAACAATGCATTTTGTAATAAGGCTCTTAAAAACTTTAAAAAGTTGCAGATGCGACCTCCCAATAGCACTTTCTGTTGAAATGCCTTCCGGGAAAATTGGCATTTTTCACAAATTGTTCCACTTTGTAGGTACTAGAAAAGATACGATATAAATAATTTTAAATGGTTTGAGTCAAGACTTTCGTATATTGTTTGCGTAATAAATATTCAAGCTTTCAAAACAAAGTACATACTTAATATATGTAACTAGCTTCGCTCTGCAAGAGTTTTAAAAATCCTTAAAAGAGAAAAGAAGATAAATTCCTTATTACCATAGTAACAGAGTCGCAAACTTTATATTTTTATAATAATAGTGTGGATTGTATAAAAACGCTTGTAGCCATTGATGTACCTTTTTAACTGACTTCAAAAAGAATGAGGTTATCAAATCGACTGTATGTTTTTTTTTAACTGTCCTTGCTTGTATCTTAGTTGTATTTAACCGATCATTGAAGCTAAGCGACGGACAATAGTCTTCGGATGGGTGACCGGAAGTGGCGTTTACAACTGAGCGAAGCGTGGTTTGGAAGGCACGTTCAATTATAGGCCCCGATTGTGTGTTCTATGACAACAACTGCTAAGCCATGTCAGTGCCCTTCAGGTGACCTAAAAACACTGACCATACTCGGCCTGTACTTTGATAAAAAATATTTTAGCCCTCGACCTTAGTATAACTACACAAAGAAACCAAGTACATTCGCAAAATTTAAGCCATTCAAATGGTGTCATATATGACAACAAAAAAAAATATAAAAAATTTACTATGACAATTTGCGCGGTGAAAACGTACCACAACAAATCAGAAAAGCAGCATAAGAGTTATGGTGTGACATTCCACAGGTAATCCATTAATTTCGTTTAAAATACCAATCGAAACGTAAGCTACAAAGCGAATTTGTAGCTTACGTTTTGAGAAGGCGTTGTTTGGAAACCTACCTTCTCTGAGTAGTTATTCTAAGCCCTCGACACAAAAAGATGGGCACCTTGTCATCATGTTATTGTATTTCTGTGGCAATGTGGCTCCCTAACACAATTGATGTTAATTTAGTTATTTTGTTTGAAAGGTGTCTTGATCGAGAGTATATTTAGCCTTCGACTAAAATGAAATGAATGGACGGGCCCTAACCATTGAAATTGCTCAGTAAAAACGAGTCAAAACCGTCGCACATATACTTCAACACCTAATTATAACAATGTACAGTATATTTGTTACAAAAAAATTACCCCGGTTTTATTTGTGTATTTACACTTCGGGAAAGCATAATATGAATGCACAATTTTGTCAGATGTTTCGTTATCACGTAACAATAGACACGTGTTGCACTTCCTACGGCTAGAGACCGACTGAACCGAAATGAGAGATGAGGCTCATTTTGTTATCTTAAAAAAAATGCGCTTCTACTGGGCCTATCCATTCATTTTATTTTGGTCGAAGTATTTCGCCATGATTCAAGAAAATCTGCCGTTTGAAGATTATAATATATTAAGCTCTTTTATCGGGGACTTTGAAAACATTTTATACTTGTTACAGTTCTAACTTAAACTTATCGATATAGATAAGTTTAAGTTAGAACTAGAACCTAGAGCTAAAACCGCTTCGCTCATTGTTTCATATCGGACTGGCTTCGAAGCCTAAACCGCCAAACCCTCGCCAACTAGCCGTGTGAATGTTCGATCAACAGAATCCGAATGGGGATTCATCGTGATAACTGATATATTGAATATTTGAATTTGTAATGTAGCCAGTAGGTCCGGCGAGTGAATATACCTATAGGTATTAACTAACCGACTTCAAAAAAGGAGGGTTTCTCGATTCGTATTTCTTAAAGTTTGTTATGTCGGAGAACTCCATAATTTAGAAAACGATTTGAATAATTATTGAAGTGAAAAGTTCTTAAGGTGGTAAGTTTCACCAATGGCGGGAAATTCAAATTTCAAACCGTTTTATTGTCCTTGTAGCTAGGCCGGGCAGTTATTGTAAACGATCACGTAACGTTCTCACATCAACTAACGATATAACTCTGATATAACGGAATCACAGAACATTAGTCCTTATTCTGAGAACAGAGTTGAATTGAATTAATGATGGATGACAATGACATTGACAGACGATAGACAGAAGGACATAACTGTCATATCGATAAATTGCCCCAACAACCAATGGGGCCGTAGCATAGATTCAGTATTTCTCCCTCTACGGGCCGTAGCCACAAAAAAATGTGTTATAGTTACAAAAGAGCGCGCGTAGTTTATATTTTCGGTAGGAACGTCAAGACAAAACTGTATAATATTCATTACATAATCTGTGGATTCGATAAAAATATCGGATCTAAAAAGAACGTAGCTTCACTATGACAAGGAAAAAAAAAACTGCGTCCTTTAAATATTGCTTTCTTTTGGCTATGGTTGCTTGACAATAAATTATGGAATTTCATAGGCGTTCATATTTCATCCTATTTATAGTAGACTAGCGGTCCGCCCCAGCTTCGCACGGGTATAGATTATAGCCTATGTCACCCGGGGATAGTGTAGCTTCCCAACACTGAAAGAATTTTTCAAATCAGTTCAGTAGTTTCAGAGCCTATTCAATGCAAACAAACAAACAATCAAATCTTTCATCTTTATTATATTAGTATAGATTTTACGTTCAAGTCGCTATTTTGTTCAACGTCTTATGTTAATTTGCTATCTTTTACACATATGCCGAATCCATGGTAAACCCTATAGGTAAACCGTCCTAGCTCAAACCGTTCATCTCAAGCCTGCAAACAAATAAAACAAAGTATATGAGCTATAAACAAGTATAATATCACTCACATGGTGTATAATATCGGTCGCTGCGTAGAAGCTCTCGTGGGGGTCAGGCCGCTTCATCATGTAGGGTCGAGGGAACTCCGGATCTTCACAGATTTCTGCAACAAATAACATAAATTAGAACAAATGGCCGTGTCTTTGCTTAGGCTGTTGTCTGGTAGCCATCCCAAATGTAATATGTACCTACTAAAGGCGCTTGCAGTCAATGCGTAGTACAAGTAACAAGTAGAAGTAGCAAGTAAAAGTAGGCATTCAGGGCGATAAGGAGCCACTCGCTCAGTGATGTCACAACTCGCGTGCGAGTACGAACTTGTACGAGTGTTCGAAAGAGACGAACGATGCGCAGTGGCCATCGCGCGAGCAGGGGAGGAAACGATGCTTCATTTAGCGCCAAGTACCAGCGCGAAATACCAAGCGCTACTTGGCACCAAGTATCACTGCCACGTTCACTATGCACACCGTTACAGACGATGCGTAGTAGGCACTTGCTACTTCTACTTGTTACTTGTACTACGCATCGTCTGCAAGCGCCTTAAGTGTTAAGGCTCCTCAAGACATCGGGTCATTTATATACACTATCTTCGTAAAATTTTGATAAAACTTGGTAAGCAACAAGTAGGTATGTTTAAATCGAAAATTCGAATTTCCTATAATATGATTTACTTTACCGAAGAAAAAATAATATTTTTTTTATTTGTAAATCCTATTGCTAAAAATTTAAATTGTAAGCTAGTACGAAATGTGTAAAAATTACCCGATGTCATAAGCGACATAGTAAAGAGCTGGAGCATGCTATATAGGGTTACGCGAAAAGGGCGTACTAAGCCGAAAGGGGTCCATAAAACCCATCATTGTGTACAACTTTTACACCGGAAGCATCACTGAAATCGCGAAAAAAATTACAGCTGTTCCGTACATTTTGTCAAGTGTCTGATCATCTATTCTGTTTGATAAATTGCAATGAAATCATGCTGGTAAAGTTTTTGTATTTGCGGACTAAAACAGCTTTTTGTGCACTAGTGCATAACAATAAACTGAACCTCTTTTAAAAAAAAAATCAAGAGGTTCTGTTTCTAATATATTTAATGTTATACGTTTGCCTAGGTCTTTAATAATATCTTCCCATAGATCAGGGTATTATTAAATACCCTGGCATAACTTTTGTTGCATGAAAATAGAACAATGTTCAAATTTCTGTTTTTAATGAAAGAGATATTTATTACTTATTACTATATTACTGTTTCATCATCATCATCATCATCATCAGCCTCTAACTGTCCACTGCTGGACATAGGCCTCTCCCAATGCACGCCACTGAGCTCGGTCGGCAGTACCTTGCATCCAGTTTTTACCCGCCGTTTTACGCAGGTCTTCACTCCACCTGGCAACAGGGTGTCCTACACTACGTATATTACTGTTTATTACCTCGCTATCAAAGTAAAAGCAGATTGTATAACTAGTGCATAAAACTCATTTTATCCTTGGCTTAAATATCTACCTTCGATTCGGCTTGATAAACTTTTCGGCTAAAATGGATTGTATTATGCACTTGTTTTACAATTTACTAGAGACATTATACGATGTTGGACCTGAAAATTGCAAAAAAATATTACTCTATCTCGATGGCATTAGAAATAAGTTTGAATAGCATTTATAAACGTATTGGTTTACGTCTTATTATGTAGCAAGCTACAAAGCTTCAAAGTGTTAATTTTTATAATCGAACCTTTACTCTATAACGGATATTAATTGACCGAGCAAATAGAGGTCTCAGATTCTAATAGGACAAGTCAGCGTTTCTATATAAGTATGTTTGTATTTGTTCTACAATAACGTGCGTATCGTTGATCCGATCTTTATGAAATTTGAAGGAAAGTAGTTTTTTTTTTTGTATGAATAAAATCGGTCGATTGTTTGCGAAGATATAGAGGTTGCGAGATCTCAGTTCGGGTTAAACAATTAGTTATTTTAAGGCCATATTTTATTGAGTGGCTGATAACTATCCCTAGGATCTGAATTGACCAATGTAATTGCTTAGTATTTAGGGTTCCGTACCCAATAGGTGTAAACGGGACCCCGGACCAAATTACTAAGCCTACGCTGTCTGTCTGTCTTTCCATCCTACCGTTTAAAGATGTATCCTTTGAACTGTAATAGATGGCCAGTTGAAACTTTCACAGAAGTAATGTTACGGCAGATTAACTAAGAAATAATTATAAAGTTAAAAAGTAAAAACTAAAGAAAAATTGTTATTTGTCATACAAGAGTGCAAAGTTGCTTTTTAACCGCGTGCTCTATTTTGTTGACCGAGCAAGCAAAGGATTCAAAAATTCAAAAATTCAAAAATTAGAATCTTGAGCGTTAGTGAGGGAATCAAAAGAGCACGAGGTGAAAAATCTTCGCACTCGAGTGCAACACGTAACTTTTCATCCCACCTCAGAGAGGAAATGACTAAATGCAAAAAAAAACATTAGCGCAGTATTAACAGTTTCAGTCAATTCAGTTGGCGTCAAATAAACTTCCTCGTCGCTAGAACCAGACATTTTAGGTTTTTTGCTTGATTTCTAGTATTTTGTTTTTAACCTAAGGTTTTAACAATATAATGTGAATAGAAAATGGCGCACACAAAGCAAATAAATAAAAAAAGTACACCAAGAAGGTTCTGAGTCGTAGTTTATAACAAATTAAAAAAGGTTATATGGTAAATTCGGCACCATGGAGGTAGAAGTAAATAGGTTTAATGGTGTTTTGAATTCACAAACTCAGTGCACACTATGTTCTAAATTCAATTTACTTTATCCTCTAGCGGATAAAAACGGCATTTGCAATCAGATATCGAAGAGCAAAAATACTCTTTCCAAGATGGGGGGATGAAAAAGATTTTTTAAACGTATTTTTGTATTTGCTCTAGTGTAAAAACTGTAATAAGTACAAGCGTTAAACTTGGCATGATTTTAGTACACACTCTAAAGTAAAACAGTAAATAATAAATATTGGCCAAGTGCGAGTCGATGACAAATTTTTGCTCACCGAAGTTAAACAACGTCGGGCGCGCTCGTTACTTGGGCGAGTGACTGCCTGGGCATGGTTGTCTTTTTGCACTACCTTATACACCACTACCGTACTACAGTAATTAGCAATTTATGTAGCGGAACTCTCGCAAGTCCTCAGTACACGAGCATGACTCGCACTTTGCCGGTTTATTTATGATCAAATTCATTATTCACTCCTATAATGAAAGGATAATGAAAGTTCGTTATAATTATTGGTAATTTCATTTCCGTAAAGTAAATTAGATAAATAGAAAAATTACAACGTTAGTAGTTATCTAAATGATCACTTATGTATTTTAAAAAAAAATACAAATAAAAAACAATGTTGGAAAATTGATATACTATAAATTATGTAAGGAAAATAGGCATAAAAGCTTATAATAATAAAACAAACAAACCTACAGGCATATTCCAATTAGTAATTGACATAGAATGCCTTTGTTCTCTATCGCAATAAGCAAACATCCTAAAGTTTTCCTCTCGGTCCACCAATTTATATATTTTAAATTGCGACATGGTGCCAACGCGCATATAGTTTTTATCTCGACCCTACATAAAACAACTCATCCGGGAGTCGTAATAAAGTCAGGATGTAATCCAAGGGGTCCTGACCCTAATTGTAAACAATACTACGCTTTCAAATGAACAAACTTCTCTGGACCGTTTTTTTTTACCTTCAAGTAATACTTCATTTCTGTGCCGCCCACGCTGTCACGTGCGGTTTGTGATGAAACCAAGGTTATTTGTATAAACAGGGTTATTGGTAATTAGCAGCATCTTAAGGGTGGCTTCAATACGTCAAACTAAAACAAGTTCTACTAAGACTAACAGCCGCACCCAGAGACGTTACTTAAGCTAAGGAATACTTATAATAATTGCTCTGTCAACTTCTCGTTGACGGTAATTGTCACACATGAAAACGAGACAGAGCAATTTTAAGTATTCCTTAGCTTAAGTAACGTCTCTGAGTGCGGCTGTGAGTTTTACTACTACTAAGTTTTGTACTAAGACTTATCAAAATTCGCGAGAAAAAAAACTGTTTCATACGTTTTGTCGTCCGGTGATTTTTAGGGTTCCGTACCCAAAGGATAAAACGGGACCTTATTATTACTAAGCCTACGATGTCTGTATGTCTGTCCGTCCGTCTGTCCATCCTACCTTATAACAGCTATATCTTTCGAACCGTTATAGATAGCCAGTTGAAATTTTAATAGAATGTGCAATGTTACGGCAGATTCAGTAAGAAATACTTAACAGCTGGAACCTTTACATTGGTTCTACGTTTTTAATTCGACGAGTTTTGGTCAAGTGAAGTTTGGCTAAAGAACTAACTGAGTATAGCCTTTATAATAAATAGTTGTCGGACTGATAGTGTTTGGGTTACTTCGAACATAATTCTAGTCGGACATCTAAAAGGATTACGTAGAACTGCTTGTTCTTTGGACTCTCTCAACTTTAATCGTGAAGGTTTTCGCAGCGCTACCCCAAGCGAGAACGCAATAAATTAAAATGGCAAACTACACTAGTAGCTGTTGCCCGTGATTTTGTACGACTTTTTTAAACTTTCTACCCCTTTTGCCTCAATTCGTCACGTCGCAAAATCCGATTAGCGAATCTACGCCCAACAAGGAATCTACCTGCTAAATTTCAATTTCGTAGCCCGGGTAGTTTTCGAGATTTCGTGATGAGTGAGCGTTATTTAGTTTATAACTTTTATAGATATTAATTTGCACGAGGCTTTTGTAATGAGGCGAATTTTCGGATGGTTTAATATTCCTATTTAATCACTCGTAACTACGCGTGTTTTGTGAAAGAGTTATCGGAATTGAAATTGTGTGCGTATATTTGTTTAACTTTGAAGCTTACTGAAGCGTATTTCAATGTTTATTATTTATTATGAATGATTACAGGTGAAGTAGGGTTTCATTTAATTAAATATAATATTACTGAGTGTGAATGAGTGAAAATCTATAACGAGTTGTACTCGTATGTTATACTAGCTGCGCTCTGCGGTTTCACCCACATGGATACCTTTGGTAATATTAGCCTAAATTATTCCTTATAACTTTAGCTATCTGCCAGTGAGAGTTCCGTCAAAATCGGTCCAGTCGTTTTGAAGTCCATAGGAAACATACACACATACATAAATTTTTATGTATATGAAATATTTAATGTGTATATTATATAGGTACATAAAATTTATGTATGTGTATAGGTATGTGTTAAAATATTCTATTAAAAGAGTCTAATTCTACAGTGGGTTGTATTCGAATGTAATATTAAACAGTCAATAACTCAGTATAATGATACTACTAAAACTAACTAAACTTAGACTCTCTTAAGGGCTTAGCCCAGCGCATTACTTTCATTCAACTTTTTTCAACAAATGCTTGAAGTAATGGTCTTTGATCAGGTGAAATTAACAGAGTATTCATGAAATTCTATAGCGGGTTGTACTCGAATGTAATATTAAACAGTAAAAAATGATACCAGGTAGGTACTAAAACTAACAAACCTTTGCTAGGCCCACCAAAATAACAAAAAGTTAGTCCGCTTGTATTTCTAACCTATTAAACATAGAAACTTGTAACTTGCTATGGAATGCTATGCTAGATAGGTCACATTAAAAACCGCTCTACAAAATTTTTTCGAACATTTTCCGACTCTCTTTTTGAGTTAAAGCGATAAAACTGAATTAAATTATAGTTTTTTTGTAAAATGATCTTAAAAATAATGTTTACGAAGTAGTTTTCTATTTCACTAAACCATAAAAAGTATAGTTATGTCAGAATGAAACATTTATGAAAGGCAAATTTTCAAAGAATTTAAAATTTTCTTCGTTCGTATTTTTCTATAGTCACCAATTTCTGAATTAATTTTGTGACCAAAATGTGCCAAGGTTAGCATGTACGAGTACAACCTACGAGTTATTGAAATCTAATCCAAGGGTGGATCCAATGGAAATCCAATGGACCCGGGTATGTCCTAAAACTGCGACCAGAACCACCGGAGGATGGGCAGCAGCGTCCTATTAGTGAACGTACTGCGATCCCCAAGCTACCTGCCAAGCGTGGGGATTATGGCAACACCCCTCTCTACGAGGGAGGCCTTTGTTCAGAAGTGGACGTTTACAGGCTGATGATGATGATGAATCCAAGGGTGCCGAGTTTTACGGAAATTACGTCTATTCTATACTAGAACGTATAAGAATTTACGACTTCTTGCTTCCAAATTATGCAATTTGGCAATTTGTCATTTTCTTAACATTTGTTTTGTTAGGCCATCATAATTTTTTGTACATTTATAATATTAATTTTTATTTATTAATATAATATAACATTTATTATAAGTAATTTACATTGCGGGAAAGAGACAGAGCATCCTTTCCGAATCCGACCAAAATATTTAAACGTTCATAACTCGTATCTCAGAATTTTACAAGCCGATTTAAATGATTTCTTCTGTATTATTTTACATTTAACTATATTTTTATTTACAAATTTGTTATTTTTAAAAAACGATAACTTAATTTTGATAAATTCAGTAAATTTTTGAATTGCATGAGTACTTTGTACTTAATTAAACTGTAAGCTTAGAATAACTACACAAAGAAACCAAGTACATTCGCAAAATTTAAGCCATTCAAATGGTGTCATATATGGCTCCAAAAATATATAAAAAATTTACTATGACAATTTGCGTGGTGAAATCGTACCACAACAAATCAGAAAAGCAGCATAAGAGTTATGGTGTGACATTCCACAGGTAATCCATTAATTTTCTTGCTTAAATCGTTTAAAATACCAATCGAAACGTAAGCTACAAAGCGAATTTGTAGCGAATACAAAGCAAATTTGTAGCTTACGTTTTGAGAAGGCGTTGTTTGGAAACTTACCTTCTCTGAGTAGTTATTGTAAGATTGTAAGATATTATTTTAATTTCTGCTGTAATCATCGAGATACAATTCCTATAGAGTCACAATCTCTCCGTGAAAACAGTCAAAAAATATCCGAGCGTTATTGTACATACATATATGTCTGTCGTCTATCCGCCGGATTAACTAACAAATACTAAAAAAGTCAAAAAGTTAAAACGGTCTAAGCGTGTTTTTAACGTATTTTTGTATTCGCTCTAATGTAAAAACGGTAATACGTACAAGCGTCAAACTTGGCATGATTATAGTACACACTCTAAAGTATAACAACAAATAATAAATAATGGCCAAGTGCGATTCGGTGACAAATTTCTGTTCATAACCAAGGATAGACAGACACAGCGTAGCCGTAGTAGTAGGATCCTGTTTACACCCTTTGGGTACGGAACCCTAAAAAAAGCACAAAATTTCCAACATCAAAATAAAAGCATCACTGGTGTCGAGTACTTATAGGTAAGTCTAAGAGCCGTGAGATGGAGCACGCTCGTTACGCGGAACGGACTTCCGGCGAGGATCGCCCGCATTGTTCAGGCCCATATTGAAAAGATGATGCCTCTGAGCCGAGGGTAATGGGGTCCCCTTACGATGTAAAGGCGCTACAGAAAATAGTGAACAGGTTTTTGGCGCTCCGATTTATAAAGGCGACGTATGTCATTACTTTTTTAAAAGCGAATAACAGAAGAATAATAAAGTGAAAGTGCAGCACACCTCCGGTGCCAATATGCGGCAGCCATTATGGGTGGCCCATTTAGAAAGTGGCAAGTATCACTTGCTGAATTTATTTTGAGATGAGACAGACATGGATAAGGTAATAAATTTTGTACTCAACAGGGACTCTTGGTGTTAGCTTCGGTGGTCCGACCCTATCAAAGATCCGGGCTAGATCCGTGTTTATATTGAAAAAAAAAAAAATTATGAGAGCAGAAATATTTATGTTAAAGTAGTAAACTTACGTGACATTCATTACTATCTAGTACTTAACAAATATGTATGTTTAAACACATTCAGCAGGTAACCACTAAAGTTGATAGATAAGTCATGCATTATAACAACGGGCTGTTGTTATAATGCATGACTAGTACCACTTACATGATTTTTAAACTTACATAATATTAAGTATTAGTTAGTAATTAATATATTATGACGTAAATTAAGTTTACTACTTTTCATAATATTTTTTCTTATCGTCATGTTTATAATAATAATTATTATGATATTATTATATCTATTATTTATTAATTCGTGGTTAATGATGCTGGTATCGTAGTTTTATATTTTGTTATAGGTATATATGTACTGTTTCTTAAAAGTAAAAAATAATAATTGGCTTACGTTTACCGCCAGCTCACCTGATGTTAAGCAATGATGCGCCAACTATCTGATGATTTAAATTTTAAGTTTGGTGGCGATGCTTCAACTTTCCTTTTGAAACTATGTTTAGTTCTTAGCGAAACATGCCCTGGTGTTGGGGCGACACAATACGGCTTCGATAACCTTCGGTATTAAAAGAGGACTGACTGATCATCTGACCGACTGATCTGGTTTAACCATCAGGAATGAACAGCTAAATTTCTGATTGGTGGGAGGTGAAAGCGCCACCAGTGCGAGCAGCTACGCATATGCGACCACCAAACCGAGTCACGTCAGCGTGGCGACTATGGGCAAATCGTAGTTCTCGGCTGTCCTGTTATACTTGATTAAGGTGGTGGTCATGGCAACCCTGCCGTCTCCATGACCGCCATCAAGGGGTGCGTAAAATCCCGGACTATCGCAGGTCGTTAAACTCCACTGACTGGCAACGACAAGTGACTGCGTATACTTAATGCAGACTGGAAGCGAATAGCTGAAGATCGGCTAAGTAGTGTGCTTTGGGAGAGGCCTATTATGTCCAGCAATAGACTAAAATGGGCTGATTATGGGATGATGATAATAACAGTTAACGTGCTGCATCTTCGACCGCATCATCGTTTTCCATCAGCGTCAAACGCTAACATAGACTGATTTAATTTTTCCACATCTTCTGCTATCGTTTTGACCTCTCGAGTAATAATAATAAAATATATTTCAAAGGATTATGTTTTTTTTAAAGTAGGACGTAGCAATGTAATGTCATAATATCATAGGATATGACATTCTTCACGACATTCCTGAGACAAAAAAATATTTACTTTCGCATTTATAATGACAAGGTATGTTCCTGCTGTTACGCCTGTAAGAAATTTATAATACTGATATAAAAATAAGTTATCACCCGTAGAAAAACACTAGACTCGCCGGTTGCCAAGATATCTAAAATACTCAATTTGATCTATCCGTCTCTATGGAAAGATCACAGATCAAAGGAAATACGAAACCAAGCAATGAAAACAATCTTCAGAGCTGCGGCAAACCGAAATAAATGGCGCTCATAACTTCACATGTTGGCCATATTGCCACAAAATATATCAGAAGGTCCTGTAATAAGCTAATGTTACGTAAGTTGTTACCATTGTATTCGTTCTGGTCATGGAGCTCCCGTTTGTCACGGCGTCCCAGGGTCTCCCTCCAGATGTTGTAGGGCTCCCTATAATCTTCGTCCACGACCGCAGGTCTGTTGATAATGAACTTAACTTAGTATCAGCCTTAATAAACTTAACTTAATCCCTAGTTCAGCTTCTTAATCTTGAGCATCGGCGCAAAGTTGCTAGTCTATCGGTTTTTATCGGATACATTTCAAGAGTGTGCATCGGATCTGCATGATTTAATTTCCTCCTGCCCATTTTTTTACAAGAATGCCAGAGCAGACATGTAAAATAGACACCGCTTTATGGTTGATATTTCGAAAACCCGTACGAAGCACTTTGATTACTTTTATTGTGCGAACTGCTAGCCAGTGGAATGCGCTGCCTGAATGGGTGTTTTCCGATAGTTACAATCTGGGTGTCTTCAAGTTGAGAGTGAATCGGTTTCTTCTAGGCAAGCGTGCTCCATCGTAGATGGCACCATTTCTTAACACCAGGCCAGTTGGCGGCCAAACGCGACCTTATTATTCAATAAATATATAAAAACTAGCGTGGATGCTGGGTATGCTGCCAACAGGTAGTGGGCTTGATCATTTGGACTAACGAAATTTCTAAATCGATAATTTGGAATATCGGTCAATCCTTCAACGGTCTATGGGCTGGGCAATCCAACTGTTAGTGAGTAGTTTAGGTATTTAGTTTTGGTAATAAAACTTAAAATTATAATACTGTAGGATGGGATAATTTCATCTTTTTGACGTAGTTTCCTACAACAAATGTTTTTAATAAATTTTTTTAATTGGGATTCTTTGTATAACGAATTAAAATAATACATAAGTGCAACTATAACATTAGAGCAACTGTAACGATATATTTAGTCTCTAGTACGAGTATAAAATTCCATTATATCTTGATAAGAGAGAGTTGCCAAATGTCTTCAAACTTTGAGGACGTCAACTTTCCCGCGACCACTTTGCAGTCCATAAAGGCTCCGCTTCACTGAAAGAGGGGCAGTGTGGCGCATGTTAATTCTCGGACGGGCGTTGTTTTGCACTGTCTTTCTCTATATCGACTATAAAGAAATTAAAAAGTGGCCTAAATGATTTTGAGAGTAGGATTTATTATAATCTCATTTTTCCAAAACAAAATTTAAGAAAATAGCACCTAAAATGTCTGTACTCGCTTAGTTAGGTTCACAAATCAATTAGCTACTATGCAATTAATTTGAAGTTATATGATTATTTACGGGATATTTACCGTGGTAAGGTTGTGGAATGAGCCGCAGCCCGATATTTCGGCGCAGTTACATGCACCATGTTCACGGGAAGACTGAAGAATGCGGGCGGTTGGAGAACAGTTAAAAAGTTAGGTGCAGACATAACGATCTACCCTCTTTCTTAGTCTTTTGCTACGGTTATCACTGGAACTCGAACTCGAACCTAAGTCCCGACAAAACACACTCACTGTATCACTGCGTATATTTTGAACACATTTTGAACGCGAATTTGAATTTGAATTTTTGAGGCAACCTAATACTGGATTCCACGCACTGGCGAGTTGAAACCATCACCTCGATTGAAATTCTGACATTTCGAGATCTCAATAGTTTCCTAATTAATTTGAAATTGGCATCAACATATTGGTATTTGGGTCATGCACACCATCACATGGATGTGTGTGGATGTTCGGGGGACGTGTTAGATCGGGAATGATTAGTGCGGGTACAAATTTAATTTTAGCTTGTTTTTTTAAACAAAATGTTAATATTGATTGTAGCAATTTTTTTTACAGAAGTTTAGTATTAGCATCATAGTATCCCCTTTAATATGAAACAATTATAGATATCAACCTCTATTTGAAGTAGCCACACACGAACTGTTTTGCGCTCAACCTGTAGGTATGCGAGTACCTGTAGCAAGTACCTGTGTTCACGAATATTTTACGCATGCAGTATGTCGTGGCTTATATTGTTCTTCGCATTACAACAGAACTGGCGTAGACTCGCGCACAATGTGACAGAGCCCTTATCCCTCTGGGACAAAATCAATACTCTGAGTATTTGGTTTTTCACAGTAATAGCATTATTAAGTGAACTTAAAAATACATTTTGGGAAAGGTGATATTTGGTATTCGCAGAAATATAATGTTCCATGTTTTTCTGGTTTTAAACCACATTATACGTAACAATTAACAAGTTTTGAGAGCTACGTTTTGCCGTAATAGGTATTTTAAAACTCTTTTACACCATAGAAAAGTGTACTTGAAGTCTACGTCCAAAATTATTACAAATGAAAAACTATGGTTATTTTACGAATCATCTGTATACATTGAACATGGGTTTTAGTCAAATAATGGTTACCTTAGCATGTGTATGGGAGGGCATTTGGCCAATGCCAGCGCAAGTCTCGGAGCTCTGCGGTTATTTCTAGCGTTTGAATTGTTTCTCAAAGATGGGCAAAATGGCTTCTTCAACATATTCGGGATTCTTCTTCGTGTTTTCTTGGTCAAGAGGATAGCAGTAAAAGCCACAAATGCTCCTGCTCCAACTACACCCCCACAGGTTAAGCCCACGGAGATTTTCATGGAGGAGTTCCGCTTTTTTCGAGACGATGGAGGGGTGTCTGTCCTGTAGTACTCTTCCAAAAACTCCGCGGACGCGTTGATGGTCGTCGGAACTGAAATTGATTACCATTTGTAATCCACAAAAATGCCAAACGACGCAAATATATTTTACTTTCAAGTGAATATTACATAATACGCAACTTAAAACGGTCAACGTAGACCACATCAACGCTTAACATCAGGCGTGATGGTGGTCAAAGCCAAGCCTAGCCTATTATTTATAAAAAAATACAGCCAGTGGCAGTAGTGTCGACATATTTTTTATAGACGATACCGGTCGATAAGCCAATGGATATATAGGATACACAAATGACAGTGTTTTTCGAAAGCCAACATTTGACAGCATACTATACATTCGTACCGAAAGTCACTATTTATGTTACAGTCGTACATATGAATAAAACGAATATTGGGCTATGCACACCTTAATAAAATCCGACGATGATAAGTACCAGGCGTGTGCTTATAACTGTTATTTGAACACGCAAAGGCAAACATTTACCTAACATAACAGCTGTTCATGACAAACCGTAGAGCACTAGGATTAGTCAGATATACACGAGCAGATCTGCACCGATTCAATTACAACGCTTTTGACGTGTAAACGACATAACATCCTGACCGATGGAAGCTGGTGGACGCGATATTATAAGATAATTGTCGGTCACGATGGTCACCGACTTGTTAGCAATACATACCGGTTAGCAAATCAGACGTTAAGGTTTGCGGGCGAAGTTAGTACCAGTTATAATAGATTTGCAAGCAAATTGAGTAGTGAGTACCTAATACAAAGACCTAAGTACTAATCTGCTGTCATGATTAACACTTGGACAGAAATAAGCGATGTTGGATCCTACTTTGTAGTAATATACCTTCTGCCTGCACATAGAGAATATACTGCTCAATAGTACATTGTTATCCTAGGGGTGGAAATAAGTCTTTAAACCCGAGGTAAACACTGTGCTTTTCATTACGAATACAAGGAAACTAAAAATAAAAAATATGAACTGATTGTGTTAATACAAATCTGCTATACGGAAGTATAAACAAAACTCTACAATGAAGATCGGATTCCCGCCAATTTTTTTTTTAACTTCCTTACACTGGCAACTGCACGAGAAGGGCAGGACCATAATCCTCTGAGAAAAAAAAAGTTGGAACGGTTCGATACAAATGTGAAAATACAACTACTTTTTTTTTAATAATTTGATTGTCTGTCTGTTTTCAACTGTCACTGTCAGTTGAAAGTGATTCTTCCTAGGGCTGAAATGTATTACTTTCAACCCGCTCCTTAGGCAACTTCAAACCTACTTTCCGAGTATGAGTAATGAAAAATAATAGTTCATTTTACATCAGGAATTTTATAAATAGAAAGCTTATGACTTTATTTGCCACCACCTTAATAACTTTACAATGCATTCAGACAAGCCACGTGTAAAGTTGATGATCGTGAATAAGGTAAATAATAACAATGCAAAAGCACAGAATACAAATTACTGAGAACTCATTTCACATCAGCGCAGAGTCAAGCAGCATATTGTAAAGGTTGGTTGGTTGAACAAGAATGGAGGCGTTCAGACACTCGAGGAAATGAATGGGTTGCTCGAGCACAACTAATTGTGAGGCACAATAGAGTCACGGAACGGGTGCGTTTGCTGCGAGATCCATATACCGGCAAAGCAGTATAATTGTCAGTGCTAGTTACTGAGGGTTTTGATAATAAACTAACAATGGAGTCATGGTGTGAACTGGATGTAATCGTATACAGGGTTGTTGATAATTACCTAATAAGCTCTCTACCCATTTTCATGTTTTTTTTAAATAATTCATCCTTTTTTTCCATACCAAAGCAAAAATATTTAAACTAGTCATGGAACAAAAAAGATTAAGTGTAATATAAGGAAGACAGCCAGAGGTTATTGTTAATATTGCTCACCTGCCTACAATAATTAATGTTGCTGACGTTACAACATTAAATTACTTTATTTTTATTTTATTATCTATAACCCTGTATAAAAATATAGATGGCGTGTGTTCATGCTGAACCTAAGACTAGCCGACCTGTATTGTACCTACACAAAAAATGCACAAATTACGTAAATAAATTTTCGAACGCTGACCAATTTGTCGTGCTTTCATTTATGAAGAAGTTACGCAGAAACTTAAAAAAAAAACCACGAAAGAGCTAGTAGGCTTTTAGTTAATAAAATAGATATATCGATACGTCTCTACGTATATATATAATGGAAAAAAGAGAGGGAAAAGTTAAAGTGAAAAAAAACAACACCATTCTACTGCAAATGTATCACGAATTATGTATACTTGTGTAACATATATATGTGTTGAACAAATTATAATAAATAAGGTGATTATCGCTGAAAAAAACCTGCTATGCAATATGTTTGACCTAACAAAGTCTCCGGCATGTGTCGGAGAAAGTACAGAAGGAACAACATAAAAAAAAAAACTCTAAGGATAAGATAATAACTTCTAAGTATATATTGGGTTCCCGTTACTGCACTGTACTGAAACTAGTTGTACTGTAACAACTTCAAATTCGTCGTACAAACATTTGTCGACTGTGAAACGACATTAAAACCTAAACAGGGTATGGCTAAATTCAAAACTAGGTCTAAACTAAAACAGAGTTACGTGCAAATGGCCAAGTGCCAGTGCAATGGCGTGTGGGTGCCAAGAGTCAGTTAATTCTGCACTAATTTCTAATTGTACTGCTAATGAAGTGTACTGCAGCTGAACAGATACGAGAACCAGATTAGATCAAGATTTTCGGAATAAGATACGAGTCGAACAGCTCTCTTTTACACAGTTTTGACACACAACAATACTAAATAATAGTGTACTGTGTATGCTACCTATGATTTATAATCATTTACCAAAATGTATTGTTGACATACAACTTACCCACATTTTTAAACACAAACTTATATGTTTCCTTCAAGACAAAGCATATTACGATGTTGACGAGTACTTGAATGATAAATTTTAATATATGTTGACATACCTACCTACTTATTCTAGACTTGACATTTATTTCTGACCAAATCTTATATAATTGTATTTTGTGTTGACTTGTATAATTTGACAACGGCCATTAAAATGTGAGTTGTAGTTGAAGTTAATTTGATAATGTGTAATGTGATAATATTTTTTTATTGTTTTGTTTATTTTTCCTAAGCTCCTAAAATTTTTTTGCATGCCGAAAGGTCGATTATTGCGCTCTTTTACTGTAATTTTTCCATCTCCTGTGTACCCATATTATACGCAATAAACGAAATATGAAACAGTTGAACGTTTATTCGAGATGCGATCATATTTATAAGTAGCCGTTACCTGCGACTTCGTACGCGTAGATGTTCAATCCGCTTTTGGTCCCTTTAATTCGGCCCTTTCGCAAAATCCTTTCTTAGCGAACCTCTACACCCCATAAGGAATCTACGTATCACATTTTAGCTTCGCAGGTCAAGTAGTTTTCGAGATTTCTTGATGAGTGAGTGAGTAGATGAATTTCGCTTTTATATGTATAGATAGATAGATTTTAAGCTCCAAGAAAGGTTGACAATTACTTACGGCGAAAATTTGAGGTATGCGTTAGTCAATTTTGTAGGTTTTCTTTAGATAAACTTAGGGGCGCTAACGGACAGTAATCAGTCTTGAGGATAACCATTAGCAAACGGTATAAACCGGCTAACGAAGGTATACCAAACCTTACTTTCATTTTAATATTTATTTATTTATTTATTTAATACTTTATTGCACACTTACAAATTAAGTAGATATGTACAATTGGAGGACTTAATGCTAAGCATTTTCTACCAGTCATCCACCAGATTGGACAAATGTTAGGTAGCATGGTAATGGTAGGTATGGTAATAGCGACCTATCCACATGAGGGGGTGTAGTTTATAAATTCTTTTTCTTCATTCTCTACCTACCTACGGTAGGTACCTACGTACTTGCCATTTATGGAAGCAGTAGGTCAAATTGTTTATTTTGGAGTTATAGAATTGTCTATCTGTTAATTAATTCGGTTACTAACATAATATTTTATTATTTTATTTAGATAAAATTTTTGTATTTATGGTGTCGTCACATGCGCAGTGACCATCTTGAGCCTACACAAAACTATCGACACTTTATTTGTTAAAGTCAAAGTGTAGTGAAGTGTGTGCAGTCAAAGTGGTTAGATAGCCCGTTGGTCTAGTTGGTAGTGAAACTGCCTTCTGATCTTGGGGGCGTGGGTTCGATTCCCACGTAGGACAAACATTTATGTGATGAACATTTGTGTTTGTTCTATATCTGGTTGTTAATATCTATTTAAGTATGTATTTAAAACTATATATGTATGTATATCAGTCTCTGGCAGCCATATCACAAGCTTTGCTTAGTTTGGGGTCAGATGACCGTGTGTGCAAAAATGTCCCGAATATTTATTATTTATTATTATTATATTGAGGCTGTATGTAGGTACCTCAGATCACATAAACAAGGGAGATATGCCTTAGTATAAATAAATTCTCGTTTGTGTAAAATTTCTCTGATGAAAAAACTACGTATGGCACACTTACATGTTTTTCACGCACACTAAGGAACTTGCAGCGACACCAATGAACTAATTATTTACATGCAAAAAGGAGCGGAAAGTTCGTCTGCACTGTGAGTTCGACTAAAGACATCAAACCTGATTTAGGCCAGATGCGTACCTGCCATGCCACCTTACCATATCTACTTTGTTTGTCTGATCAGAGGTAGGTACAATAAACTCTCTTTTTTGGGCTTTACCGTCGTTGGGGTAAAAGGAAAACATCCGGCTGACTTTTAATTTTTTGGAAAGAAAACTAACTTACTAATCGATTTAATGACTATATTCATGCAAAGCTTCATTACAATTTCAATTTCACATCGAAGGTTATTGCAAAAGTTATATACGATGTAAGTAGATACTTGGCTATTGGGATCTTATGAAATATATTTGAGTAGTGCTTGAACTTTGCAACCGTTACAATATTATTCACGACGAAGAAGAGAAGGAGAAGAAGAGAGAAAAAAGAAGAGAAGAGTTAGACTTCGAGTATTTATTGCGACACAGTTCTTCAACTATTGTGGGTAACCGTTTCTATATATTGTTTATAAAACCATAGTAAATTTTTCCAAATAAACATTCACCGTCTTACTACAAAAGATTTAAGAAGGCTTTAGACACGTGTTTAGCAATTGTTTCACTGTGAAAAATATGCTAAACACAACACATGTCTAAAGCGTTCTTAAATCTTTTTTAGTAAGACGGTCTTTAATTATTTATTCATCTATTTAGTTCATTATCATATTTTGCTGTAAGATATTTATTACACGTGCGGTAGCTTTTAATAAAACCGGCCAAGTGCGAGTCGGGCTCTCGCACCGAGGGTACCGTACCACCACATAACTTGTTAGCTACTAAAGTAGAAAAAAATTGTGCAAAAAGATAACATCCCATCAACGCCCAGGCGGTCACCCATCCAAGTACTGGCCGCGCCCGACGTTGCTTCACTTCGGTGATCGTATGAGAACCGGTGGTGAACAGAAAAATTACATAGACTCGCACTAGGTTATTATTTATTATTTGTGTGTGCCCGTTATACTTTAGAGTGTGTATTATAATCATGCCAAGTTTGACGCTTGTACGTATTACCCTTTTTTACATTAGAGCTAATACAAAAATACGTTTGCTGTATGGGGACCCCCCTTTCGTTGTTACTTTTTGACTTTTTAATTATTTGTTAGTTAATGCGCCGTAACATTAAATGTTCTGTGAAAATTTGAACTGGCTATCTAGTACGGTTCGATAGATACAACCGTTTAAAGGCAGGGCAGACAGACGGACAGACGGACAGACGGACAGACGGACAGACGGACAGACGGACAGACGGACAGACGGACAGACGGACAGACGGACAGACGGACAGACGGACAGACGGACAGACGGACAGACGGACAGACGGACAGACGGACAGACGGACAGACGGACAGACGGACAGACGGACAGACGGACAGACGGACAGACGGACAGACGGACAGACGGACAGATGGACAGACGGACAGACGGACAAACTGACAGATGGACAGTCAGACCGACAGACATCGTAGGCTTAGTAATAGGGTCCCGTTTTTGGCCTTTGGGTACGGAACCCTAAAAAAGTACTTTTCTAACCTAATGCTACGGATTTATTCTTAGCATGATATTAATGGATTACATGCTCTGAATTTATCATTGGAGCATGAATATAGAAGGAACTCTAGATCCTTGTTTCTAACAGTTAAGTGCCCACTTACGGTGCGATAGCTTCGATTTTGTACTAATTGGCTTACACTAATGAATTCGGTAGCTATTAATTAAATTAGTTATATTTGTCTTTGACAAAATTTGCATTGCCACCGTGTGCTACGTGCTGTTTTCTGATTTAAATTTATGAGCCCTAAAATTGTTACACAGTATGCTAACCTAAATAAATTTAAAGCTGAGTGTGGGTTTTGTGCAAAAAGGAATCGACTTCATCAAATTTTTATGCAACCGAGCGGATCAAGTTTCTTCCATAATGGTAAGTGTTAAGTTTGCTCATAATAGTACAGTGCTACCCAAATTTTAAACTCAACAGTTCAAACTGATTTTGAGAGTTCTGTTCTGAAGTACAAAGTAATACAAGTAACCCCCATAAGTTAGTTCTGTCCGTCCGTATATCCGTCCGTCCTAATTCGTTAGAACTTCTAACTTCAAAGTGCATGAAACTTTACACAAATACATATTTCGTATGGATATAAATTATAACAGTATGTTTTTTTTTTTTTTTTATGAGGTTTGGATGTGGTACGCGTGAAATGAAGATAAAAAAAAATTCGCTGTACTCACACTGTACTCACAGTAACCCACACGAGGGATCGTGTGGGTTCAAAATGAAGATAAGGTTTCAAACACCACTTTTTTATCAATTAAATCCTTTGTGAATTAATATGGCACGCCAAATTAGTAAAAAGTTGCATCCTGTTTTTCTAAAGACATAGAAACTTTTAACTTACCATGCTTATAGATCACATTTAAAACCTTTAATCAAAATTTATTTGAACATTTTGTGGTTACAATTTTTTCAGTAATAGCGATAACACTGTAATAAATTCAATAAATCCGAGCTCAAAAGTTTTTTCTATGATTTAACCATAAAAATATTGTATTATGTTGTCGTATAGTGTCTTGATGCATTTGCCTAATTCCACCGAGTTTCGTTCATTCGAATTTTTCTATAACCACCAATTTCTGAACTATGAATAATACACAATTTTATGGCCTTAACCCTACCATATGCGTGGTTTGACATGATTTAACTAGTTATTAAAATTGAGTTGGTGATAGATTCCCGAAATAGTTACTGGGTAGGTGGACGGACGATCTAAAAGAGACCGCAAGGAAACGCTGGATGCAGGCCGCTTCCAACCGGCCCTTTTGGAGATCGATGGGAGATGGGGGAGGCTTATGTCCAGCAGTGGACATCCTATGGCTGAAATGATGATGGTGATGATGAGGTGGCGTTAGCACAAAACGTAGACTTTTAAAGTGGCAATGAATAGTTATCAATTAAAAAATCGTATTCAAAATTAGTAAATACGCAATTTGGTTTACTTGGATGACATATTTTTTCAGTTATTTTGATTTAAAAACCAGATTAATAAACCAATTTGGATGAAATTTCTATGGGACTAATATGAAAGTAAATCCTATCAAACAAAATAAAAAATATTTCAAATCTGTTTATAAATGGCGGTGTTCTGAGGTAACAAACATTTAAATAAAAACAAATTGAGAAATCCTTCCCGAATTAAAGCTAAAAAAATATATTTTAGCTAAATTTAGAAAAAAATATTTTGCTTTACCCTCCTGTGGCATATCATTGAATAGGTCTGAGATTTGGTACATCTTTTCCTTAAACCAAGAAACTTGTGATCGTTGGCTTGCTTTAAAGTTTGCAATTTGTAAGTACCTAATTAATGTGGTACTCTATAGTTTTTTGAGAAATTAATGCTAATCGTTAATAATAATTATCATTTTAAGTCATAGCAACGTTTTACCTACTTTCAAATTGATAACAGTTGAGGTGAAGGCCTCCCTTCGATCAGTTAAACCACCGAGCGCGAGGTCACTGCCCTGCCAAAGGTGAAAATGAAGTTCAAGCCTCCGCATGAGTAGTTAATATACAAGAGCAAGTGTGCTTAAAAACTTTTTTACTTAGCGAGGTTTTATCCCATTTTGACGTATTATTGTACCCCCTGTTTTTTTTGATAAATTAAAAATATTATTAAAAAATAATTAACACCTATGTTTTAGTTTTTTATTATAATATTTGAATTTTTATTTGTATTTAAATTCTCAAATAAGTGCATCCAAAAAAGTTTACAAGTCTCACTTATGCAAAAAAGTGTATTCTGTATGGCTCCATTAATATAGACTAAAATCCTAAAATTATCAGAGACTTAAATTTTGGAATGTTAATAAACTTAATAACTAAACTTTATTAGCACAAATAAGCTACTATTACAGAATTCCTTAATGACAAAAATGTTTTGATATGTAATGTAGACTAAATAATTGAAATAAGACCGAGACTAGGTACTATGAATTTTTTAATAATAATAAGTATTATAGGTAGTAATTAACATGTTTCTTCTGTTAATTAAGGTACAAAATACAACTAAACCAAAATATGATTTTAACAATATTCTAACATATACTTATGTTAGTTTTTAACATTAACAAAAAACGAATAAGAATATATTTAAAAAAACCTAACATTTGTACGCTGTAACAGGCAAGGACATGAAATACGTCTCCATTTTTACGACCATGTATGCTACTTTATATGTATGTGTACCTAAGATATTCTGACAAATAAATAATTTGAATTTGAGTAATATAACGACCGAAGTTACTCTGCATGAAAAAAACTAACAACAACAACCATCAGACGACAGACTTGCTCGTCTCACTCCACCTCCGTCGATGTCCTTAATTTATTAATTTTACTCAATGTTACTCAATAATGTATACTTGCAGATCAATATTTTATCACGAGTAAGTCATTGCTCGTGCATTTCCCATCGCACTCATAGTTTGGGCTTATGCCAAGCCCGGAAAGTAATCAAAAATATTATGAAATGAAATATTTGAGTAGGTAAATTTCACCCTCAAATTGTTATATTGACGGTTAAAAAACTATTATAGAACGACAAAATAGGTATTCTTTCGAATTTGCCTTTAAGGCTACGCTTAACAGCAAAAGCTACTTGAAAGTTACTTGAAGATAAAATTTACTGATTGTGATACATATTCGTATTTAAAGACGTATACGTACGTCCGTACGTTCACGTTCTTTTATATAACCGTATTCTTTAAAAACTGAACACTGATATACGAATAATAAATATTGAACATATTCTTTAGAATAAAATTGCAAACAGTATAAAGCAATTTTCGTGTCGATATTTTATATGATGGCGGAGGAGATGAAACAATGTGCGAAAACATTGTATTTCTTTATCTCTTTCACACCATAAATTGCTTATATTATATTAATATTATAATATTAATATAATTTTATTCAATTTTTACGAGCTGTTTTCTTCATCTACTCCGCCATCCTATAAAATTATAATAAATATTATAATTATAAATTAATAAAGCATTTTTAACAACAATCAAACTTCTATTATCTCTTCTTCTATTTTTATACTTCGATTTTCTAATTATATTGTAAATAGTATATTTAAAAAAATAATGCCCAATCGGTTTTTTAATTCTCTCTCAGTATTTTTATATAAAAAAATGCTGAAAACGTGCCAGTCGGATAGCTGTAGCTGGTTAGCGCAGCCTTAATATAATACGTTTTTAATTTAAAAATACGAGTGCTTACTCATATTATTATTAGTCTCTATTAGTATAGTTTAGATAAGTGTAGTTTAAGATTCGTTTTATATTGTAGATTGAGCTTGTGAGTTACTGTTTTTATTTTATAGAATTTCAATAAAAAAATTATCTTAGATTTCACTTCATTTGAATATATTGTATTTTATTATATTTACAGGTGATAAAAAATCTTCGAAAGCAAAGCAAAATATTAATCAGTTATATTAATAATTATCACACTTATATTAAAAATACGAAAAAGTGTAAGTGTGTATGTTTGTCAGCACTTAACTCTGAGAAACGGATTAAGATAAAATTTGGTATAGAGTTAACTTACTACCTTGGTTTAATACATGTACTTTTTATTCCGAAAATATTCAATAATATTCCTTTATAATAGCGGGTGCAATAGCTAGTAAATAAATAATATGCAATTAGTATTAGTTTTGTATGTCGGTTAATCGTTTCAGTAATTAGACACCTATTTCAATACTCGTAAGGTTTCCTAATTGGACCAGATTATAAATAAACATTTCTTGACTTTTAGCACCCCTCTCCCTACTTAATGAGCTAATCCCACCCCCTCATGTGATTATCCGCCCTGCCGTTTGTACTAGCGTATGCAGGAACTCATTTGTATCTATGTTTAACTGACCAATTTCGTACATTGCTAACATTTTAAGTGAGCCTTTCTCTCAGTGCCCAGTTTCATATAACTTTGATCAGGCAAAACTGGAATACAATACCTGTTTAAGGCTCCGTAGTACTTTGTAGTATTATATATAAGTAGTCCAGAATATAAGTACCTACTACAAAGAATATAAGTGCCATAAGCTCGCCCTGTTTGTCTGTCTGTCTCCGTCTGTCCATCCATCCTAATTCTTTAGAACCTTCTAACTTTGTACAGTTATTAAGGTAAGTGCATGAAACTTTGCACAATTACAGTTATAATAGAAATCAAAATTTTAGAAGTACGAACAAAAATTTGTATTTTGTAGTAGGCTCTGGTGCATACCTACCTGTGAAATGGTGATATTTTTTCAGCTGTAGCCCTTCGTGTGGGCTATCGTTGAATAGGTATTTTAAAAATAAAATTAAATTGCATACATGACTTTTTTGTCAGATGTTATATCTTTACGAAATATGGCCCGCTGAAATGCTATAAAATTGCCTTCCCCCGGCATTTGTAAACTGTTAGACATAGATACTTATTACTTGCTATGCTAATAGTTTATTTTAAAAACCTTCATTTAAAATTATTTTGTATATTTTATGATTACAACTTTTTGAGTTATAGCGATAAAACTTTACTAATTTCAAGATGTTCTAGCACAATGGTCATTGACCTTTGATTCATTGAATAACCCATAAAAAGTATATGTTAATATGTTGCGATGATACATATCTGCAATATGGTTAAGTCCACCGATCACTTTTTCTATAAAACGCTAATTAGGCATACCAATTAGCCTTTTAAAGCTTAATTTATTAAGGTAAAAATTTGGTATTAGGTTGAACATGTAGACTAAAAACTACAATCATATTTTGATTATAAACTAGAATCTATTCCTCAAAAATTGGTCTGCGGAAAAGTTTTTTTTTCCAAGCTCGGAAAACTATTTCAAGCTGAGTATTTTGCCCGCGGCAAATCCTTCTCTTGAAAGATTGGAACGGTTTTTAAAATTAGTGGAACATTTTCGTAAATGGTGAGAAAAAAATAAGTCATACCGTTCTAAAGGCGAGTTTGGATGATATTGGAGTTTGATAAGATTGAGGCGATATTTACTGAGACAAAGTGTTCTATGGTATATTTTATTGCAGGAAATTCATTTTAGGTCTGTGGATAATATCTCAGCAAATACAGACAAGGCGCCTCTTTTCTCTCTGTAATATAATTGGGGGACGGAATAATCCAGATCAAAGATTTTGTTTAATTACAAGTTTTTCATTTAACAGACAGCGATTTATCACTAAAGACGCGGTTTTCTCGGAAAAGCTGTGGATTAATTAGCGAAAGATAAAATTTTGTGAAATAGCCGCCGGGTTGCGTGTGCTCGGAACAGATAAGGAAGCTCGATGAGAAGTAATGGATCTATTAGCGTGCACTGCCTGGCCATCCAGAGCCCTCCGGGAGATGCCGTGTTTTGTACGCGCGAAAAATCACCCAATCGTACTTCTGAATCTCTTCTGTTCTCTTTTTACTTCACAGTAATTTTGACAAATAATTTATTTGTACAAAACATTTGATTCAATAAACTGTTTCGGAATGCCGAAAGCGGAACGAGGGATGTTTATTTCCACGATTGAGCGTTGATTTGGACTGCGAACACAGCAAGCAGCGAATCAATTCCAAATAAATTATTCGACGACGTTGGCGCTGGATTATTTATTTTTTAAGTGGGGATATTAAATCCGCAATTGGGGATAAGCTTGTTTGAGAACGTGCCTCTAAATACCATTAAGTAAAGCAAAATATTTGTTTACTTACTTGATTTGAAGGTGACTTCACTGATTAGGATCCACTCGTGTTGGAAGTATAGCTTAATCATTACATGTTTGGCAGTGCGATTCTCTAGGTCAACGTGGACGATACGAGCATGTTCAGACACTCTGTCTTGTTTGGGTTCGTAGGCGACACAGTCTTCCTGCCAACGTTCTCCTTCTAGTGAAAAACATACTTCGACTTCCTTGAATAGCTGAAAACATATTTGTAAATATACTAAACAATAGGTCTTCCCGTAGAGCTTCAACATGAAGCGTTTCAAGAAGGGTGTCCATTATTACTTCTCCGGGCTGGCAAAGCACCGTCAACACCGCTAGTGGTGCAGGTGTCCATAGGCGGCGGTTTCTGCTTACCATCAGGCGAAACGCAAGCTTGTTTGCCGCTTTTCTTTATAAAAAAACAATAGACAATTTTTTTTACAAAAAAGATCTAGTTAAGACGCACGTCGTTCACTTGAACGCGGGTAACATTACATGCATTGAGTAAGATACAATAATTCTTTTCAGCTTTATTTCATACGCCCATAATATATTATAGGATATTCATTGTTTTGCTCGTAGTGTTTTTTTACAGTTTTGTGATAAATTTAGTTCCATAGAAATAATGTTGAGATAAAATAAACTCAGAGAATGCATGTTTTTGCATTTGTAATATACGGACGGAAAAAATACAGTGTGGTTTTTAGTAAATTTATGAACCATGGATACAATGAGCAGAACTTCTACATTACACGTCAAACAACGTCAAAACTTAAGCAGAATCAAGTCTTATAACATAAGTTAGCAGACATGTTAGTAGTGCAGAGTTAGTACCTGAACGTCTTTGGTAAACATGTTGTTAGTGTGAATGTCGACATGTCGGAAAAGTCGATAGTCACTGTAATTAAATGTCAAGTTTACAGCGTCGTCGAACATGGTCTTGTTCCAGCCCATCCAGCGACTTCCTATAAAACCAACGAATAAACTCATGTGGTCATGGCCCAGGTTAATAAAGCAAAGGTTAATCAAGTAAATAGTCATGCAAAAAAATTAATACACCAAAATAGGTATAGGTACTTATGTCTTAGAGAAAAAACTTAGTAAGTGGTTCATATTTCGGCAATGAAAACTCTTTATTAATTTGACCATACAACATTGTGTATTCTTAATTCAACACCCAGCACCCGCTTAAAATTGAGAATTTAAGCAACACTCACCGCTGGTGTCCAAAACATCCGCTAGCTCGAAGTCATTTGGTCCTAGAAATGAGTCAGTTAATTGTCCTAATCCATTGACGTAAACCCCACCAGGTGTCATGTATCCGTCATACGTGAGATCTTCGAAACGAGCGCCTCCTGTCATAGCTGACATTTCCCCGCCTTTTGGTGCCGAATATGCCACTATCGCCTCTGTAGAAAAGAGAATCAATAAATAGCCCGCCAGTCGACGGACGTCAATTGCAGATGCTAACAAAATATGTACAATCGCAAATAGTTATTCGCAAGGCATTGGTCCCGGGGCTGGTCACAGTTACTGGATCCTGTAACTGTGTCCAGTGGAACTGATACGTACGTTTCCAACGGCAACCGTACAGCTCGACGCGCATGCAAGCGGTCCTTGGATGCGCTGCGTAAGGAAAAAACCGCACTTTCGATGCTACGAAAGACGCTTCCAATGTCGTTTTTCTTGGTGTATACGTATTGACGTTTCCAGGGATGAGCTGGAAAAAGAAAGGTTTTTGTATTATTTATGTTACCGGAAATGTATGAAATTCGGGTTAGAGACGCGATGGACGCGTGTCCACTGTGTAATGTGTGCAATGCCCAAAATGGCCGAGGTATGTGAAATTAAAAATTAATTTCACATATTTATTTAGGAATTATGCGGAATGCCAAATCTCGAAACAGGTTCTACCTGCCTCAGTCTAGTATATAGGTCAAGGGTTTTGTTTGAGATTTCCTAAAAAGTCACAGTGATATTTCGCTTTTATGTACATATATAAGTATAATTAATGTTTTTATAATGCAATCAATAGTTATTAGTAGGTAATTACAACATAAAAAAATAGATCAATAGTACTTTGTATATTTAACCGACGAAAGGAGGAGATTTTCAACTCGTTCTGTATGAATTTTTGTATGCTTGTTACGCGATTACTTCGCCAATTATAAATTGATTTTGATGATTCTTTTTTTGTTTGATAGGTCATATTACAGCACATACATTTTAATAAAATTGATTAGGTGCTTTTTGAAAAAATACTTCAAATACCTAAAATGTATACCTACACAGATGACGTTTTGGCTTGTGACTCCCTTCAGCAAACATCATGATGAGGAATTTTAATCTCTGTTTTAAATATATGTATATTTTTTTAGTTTTGTAAGTAATTTAAGTTTGTACATGTAGGTATAGGTCTTGAAGTTGGTTTTTCTTTTTTGTCTAAAATCAACTTTATTAGGTATATGTTTTTGTTATTAAAGTTAAGTTGCCGTAAGATAGTTTTTACGTGTACCAAATTCTGAAACTACCATTTAAAAAAAAAAAAAACATACAGTCGAATTGATAACCTCCTCCTTTTCGAAGTCGGTTAAAAAACAAGACCAAAGTTACTACAAACAAACTGCGCAGGAAAAGTTAGAAACCTATATATGAAGTACCGGATTCGGACAACAGATGGATAGTGGTTTGAAAGACTGAGCAGTGAAATTGAAGTTTTGAATTCCAAACTGTACCGCCCGGGGCTCTGAGCGCTTTGGATTCGAACTCACATTTCAAACCAAAAATCTGAAATCTAATAGCCGGTATCATAGCGTATGAAAGTTCATTTTTCAATTAAGCTGGTAGAGCTCGACCACAGGTGCTTGAATTGAAATAAAAGTTAACAAATTAAAGCTGCGTTTTTATATTGCAGCTTTCGGTAAAACTACTGGGTTTTGGCAGGTAATACGTATAGCTAACAACAAAACAAATATACATGCAACCATGTTTTGATTTATCTCGTAGTATTTTTTTAATTGAACGCCATAAATAACTCGCGAGTAAAATAATACTGATAATTTTTTATGTAATAAAAAAGCTGACATCAAATAGAGCCGTTTACTGAAAACAATATTAAAATGTGTACCAAATTAAGGAAGATATATTTTTTTTTGGGTTCCGTAGCCAAAGGGTTTAAACGGGGCCCTATTACTAAGCCTACGCCGTCTTTCTGTCTGAATCTTTCGAATTGTTATAGATACCCAATTGAAATTTTTCACAAAATATGTAATGTTACGGCGAGTTATCTAAGAAATAGTTAAGTCAAAACGCAAAAACCCCAAACAATTTTATTTTTTATTCGCTCTAAAAATATGTAAAAACTGTAATACGTACCTACAAGAGTCAAATTAGCATGTATAATCATGCTAATTTGACTCTTGTACACAATCACAATCTCACAACAACAAATAATAAATACTGGCCAAGAGCGTGTTGAGACTGTCAAGACACGCATATGGTAGGGTTCCATAACCAAAGCCATATAAATGTAGTCACATTCAGAAATAGGTCGTAATAGAAGAAAACAAAAAACGATAGAACATAACTCTGCGGACTAAAAAAAAAAGAGATGTATCATCACGACATAACATAATACTTTCAATGGTTTAGTCAATAAGAAAACCACTAGGCAAACCCTTTATTAAGATCATTTAATGAAAAGGTGCCTTTGCGACCTTTGAGCTAGAACATCTTGAAATGATTACATTTTTATCGCTGTAACTCAAAAAGAGCAAAAAGCCAACATGATATGGTCACCCATCCAAGTGTTAAAAATTAAGAAAGTTAAAAGCCTTTTATTGTCTTGCAGAGGGCGAATTATAGACATCGTCATTTATTCTTACAATTGATGCCATACAAACTCCAGGCTAACACCTTCGACCAAAATAAAATTTATGGACGGGCCCTAACCCTTGAACTTGTTCAGTAAAAACGAGTCAAAACCATCGGACATAAAATATTTTTTTCTTTCTAAACACTTTGTTTCCTATGATATCTTGTACTTTTTCTTTTGTTCTATATTCCGTTTGATATTTCTTTATCATTTATTAATATCAACATAATATTTCCATTTGCTTTGGGTGTCGACGTAGGCTATAGGTATAGGAACATTTATTAGTGAAGTGATTCGGAGTAAGGTTACGTGACGCAATGGGGTTAATTATATGTAACTTGAGAGACACCGCACTTAAACTTCTCTCTGAGGTATAGCGTGCAAAGGAAAACTTTGGACGTCCTGATTTTGTGCCAAATTGTTAAGTAAATTAAGTAATTTACAGCTGTTTTGATATGTTTGCGAAATTAAACGCGGCCCGTGTAGACACTCAGTGGCGGTTTCAAAGTTTCAGCTTTCGAGGGTTGTTTAATGAGTTAATTTATTAGAAACATTCAGTATACGACCCTTTTTTTGGAATTAATTCCTCTAACTTCTATAAGCTCTTCACTTATTAAATTATTCTAACTAGGAGTATAAGCATTTAGCCCTGGCGCTGGGGCAATATAATACGGCACCGGTAACCCCTGCCGTAAGAGCCTGCCCTGTAAGAGGCTACTAAAAGGGGACCTCCGGGCTCGGGATGGTCAAAGTTCGGGCTCTGACCATCCACTTAAGCGTGCCCAGGAGAGAATGACAATGTTGTGTGACCAACATTGTCGTGGGTGGAGGGGCTAAGACAACACGGTTGTCTCGGGAGGAGCCGTAGCGCAGTGCTGAGTGCTCCGGTGCGTTCCTCTGGAGATCCCGGAGCCCTCTTGTGTCAAGCACTAAGGCTGGTCACCCGTGGGGTTATAGTGGGTATAATCCCACATAATCTGGCTGCACCCCAATGCAGCCGGGAATCTTTGACACATTTACCCCTTGAAAAAAATAAAAAAATAAAGGAGTATAAACATTATACTTACTCTGCTTCCATTAAAGTCCTTGTATCTAACCCATTGTTTAAGAGCGGCGCGCCAGTACTCCACCGCGTAACTCTCGACAAACTCGACGCCCACGGAGTTGGCAAATCGACCTTGGGTTTCGGTGCCTGTGATCAGGTACTCGTCACGAAGATCTATCTCGAGGAACTGTCGGCTTTTGGGTGAGATCAGACCGTTGGGGCACCACGCACCACCGCGTATCTCGGTTCGAATCCTTGGGGACAAAACATCATTTTAGACACTGAAGAATTCATGATTTACGTACCTATAACATAGCAATAGAAAATATACATTATATACACTGTAACATAAGGACAGTAATGTACACAAAGTTTTACTCAATATAAAACTGGGTATTTGGTTACAGCATCAATAGGAAAAAAACAAATTAAATTAAGATTTTAAATGTAAGATGTTTGTTAAGTTTGATGTCAATCAATAATTTAGTCTTAAATCATGCGAGCATGCCCCGAAGAGAATTTATTTCTACAAGTTGGGGGTATCTTGCTATGGGAGCTAGGGCCTCATATTATTAGCAATTTAATTTATAACTTGCTGTTGCCCGGGACGTATAAATTTTTATATAAAATTGCAATCCTCTTTTGGCCCCTTTCATTCAGCCCGGTCGCAAAACCATTCATTAATGGACCTTAAAGCCCCAAAATTCTACTTGCCAAATATCAGCTTCATAGTTATATATCTTTCCTACAATATTCAAATCCCAATTACACCTCCTCAATCCGTCTTGCTTTGAAAAAGTCTTGAACAGTATTTATTTATTTTAAACCATTAACCCATAACCCAATTTCACGTCTTGAACATTTATAACATAGGACATTCAAATACATTTTTAACCTTCAAAAATTGGTCACGTAGTATGTAGTACGTTCCCTAAGATAACATAAGTTTGTAAATTTAAGTAATAAAATAAATTAATATATTATACTAATTAATTATTATTATTTAATTTATGTTTATATGTACACTAGCTACGCTCCGCGGTTTCATCTGCACAGTGATGAAAAATGGTGATGATGACGATGATAAAAAGTCTAAGAAAACTATACCCATGCAAAAAATCAGGTCGACCTGTCGCTCTGCTGCAGCATGAAAGAGGAACAAACAAGCTAACAAAGCAACCAACCAACAAACAAACACTCTTTTTCATTTATAATATTAGTATGAAGTTTGATATGATGTTAAGTATATGCTGTTGACGGAGTGTTGATTATCCTGCATAATACGATTTACTAATGCCATCTGCCTATTTAAGCAAAATAAAACAAGATTATGCAATGAACTAAATCGAATCACTCTAATAGATATTTATTTTAAACGATTTAATTTACTCACTAAGTAAATAAACAGACTTAAAATCCATTTAACTTCAGAGCACTGACGCTCGTTTTTTAAGCAGATAACTGCTTGTTGGTTCAGCTAAGATTGCAACTTCGACCGAAGCAGCTACTCCGAATTCATAAATACCCGCTTAAGGCACGTTTGCGCATAAGCAAATAAAATTAGCGTAATAGTCTCAGCAAATAGACTAAAACGTTTCTGTGTTTCGTTTGTCAACAGAGGTAGGGGACACAGTCTGGCGGCTGGTGGCTATTCCATTTGAATATCTCAAGTACGATCTCATTGTAGGTAGCAGTGGAACAAAGCGCGCTAAACGCCAAATTAACGTGGCATTCGCAAAATCGTCTCTGACCCAACGTAAAGTGGCTCAGCTGATAAGGCTTCGGCACATCCAGCCGTACTTACATCTTGTTATCTTCGGGAATCCGGGCCCGAAAGGCTTTTGTCGGATCACGCTCGCTTAGAATTCATATGAAAATTTAATTTTCCGTTAGTGAATTTCTCAAACAGGAGTAGAGTTTTAGCGCTACTGTCTCGTGTCAGCTTATGCGGGCTCGTAGTCTGAATGCGAAACCCTCTGTTAATTGTTTGAGCTAAGTATGAGCGTTTTGCGGTCGGGGATTCACAATTGTTGTTACAGCTCGGCCGTATCATGGCTCTTTATTGTTGTAAGACAATGGGCGCCTAAAAGCGACGTATCGATTCGGGTGCTATTTGCATTGAATTTGTCGTCGAGTTGAGGTATTCCTGTATACTTACTAATGGGATGATTAAACTTTATAGTCAATTCTCACTCATATTCTTGGCTTTGTTCACAAATGTTCTGATCTATTGGATTAATTCAGTTGTTGAATTTTTCAAATTGATTTCAGAGTGGAAATTGAGTATGGTGATCGTAACTTCGAGATAAGTTAAATCAATTCACATTAGTGTTGTAATTTTAGATCAGACAGACAAGGGAGATAAATGACAATATTAATATAATATAGATATAATATAATAATTATGTATTAGGAGATTAATGTCGAGGGAAGGAGGAGGATGGCAAGGTGGTGTGGCGGGTGCGAACGCATCTGGCCTAAATCAGAGTTGTTGTCTTTAGTCGATCTCACCGTGCAGACGATCTTGCTAGATCATTGGTGTTGCTACAAGGTTGCGTTAACTATACCTCATAGTGAAAAAACAATATAGAAAATGAAGACATTTGGACACGATCGATAACAAAACATATAATAAAGGCATATCTCCCTTGTATGTTTGATATTAGATTGTACCCGTGCCTTTAAACAAACAGCTAATCAAAGATAAACTATACATATATTATTTGCTAGTTAGGTTAGTCTAATAAAGCTACGTGGCATTCACACAGGTATTTAAGTTTAGCCATAAGGTACTCAAGGTGCTGACCATCCATTAATTATCAGATTGCAATGTTTCAAAGCGCAGTTGCATGCCATCATTTTGCAGATTCTTGTTAAACATAAGTTATCCAGACGTGCAGCATTTGGCAATAAATTTCAAAGTTTCTAAGACGCTCCAGCGTATGCGGCTAGCTAGCGGAAGGAGCCAACTGCTGGATTTAGTAAAACTAATAGTTGATACGCCAAGCCAATGTTCTGCCATGAAAGATGAGACCGCTTCCACGTTAACACTGATTTTATAGTGTAATTGTAGTTATGACCAAAACGGCTTTTTTGTTCTACTTATGTGACTAAATGACCATGATAGCTGAGACTGCGTACCTATATACGCTTAAACACTCGTTTTCTGTTGTAAGTATGTAGTTAGTAACTTTGACCAAAATAAAATGAATGGACGGGCCAAACATTGAACTTGCTCAGTAAAAACGAGTCAAAACCGTCGGATATATACTTCAATAAAATTATTACCATGTACAGTACATTTCTTACAAAAAATAGATAGAGATTTTTTGTTGTGTTTTTACACTTCTGGAAAGCACACGAAGGCATAATTTTGTCAGATGGTTCGTTATCATGTAACAATAGTCTTGTGTCGTACTTTCTACGGCTAGAGACCGTCTGAATCGAAGTGAGAGCCGGCCCTCATTTTGTATGTCCAAAAATGCGCTCTTTCTGGGCCCGTCCATTAATTTCATTTTGATCGAAGGTCAGTAGCACGTCTACCTTCTGTGCCAGGAGTCATAGGGTCGATTCCTAGCCAGTCAGATATTTATATGTCGAATTTATATACCTGTATAGGTCTAATTATCAGTTGTGACTATCTGTAGTAGTGGAGAATGCCATGTCATTCTCCACTCAGGAAAACCTAGCGGGGAGCTAAAAGTGTATTTATTAGTGTTTACGTTGTTAATTGCACGCTGAATACCCGATAAATCAAGTGAACCCACAAAACACGCTAAAACTCGAAAATCTAAAAACGTCTTTGGACACGGTTTTTTATGTTCGCCAGTTTTTGTGTTCCGTCACAATTCGGAGATATTATTAAACAACAAACATTATAACGTCGTTTAATTGTTGCAAAGTTTAATTTTAACTAAGTGAGCCAATAATAAGTAATGGGTTCGTCAAAGTGGTATCAGGAAATGGTAAGATATTTCAGTTTTTTTTTTGTTTTTTAGTTATTTGATTTGTTTTCTAATATTAGAGATGATTAGAACTTGTCTCCTGACATTTCTTAGGCCATAATTTAATTTTATTATAGCTTCCACGAAAACTCGGTATATGGAAATAGTCAATACTACATAGTACTACGTGAATGGTTGATAGCCCCGTTGGTCTAGTTGGTAGTGAACCTGCCTTCTGCGCTTGGTGGTGTGGGTTCGATTCCCATCTAGGACAGTCCCTGAAGCCATATTACAAGCTTTGCCTAGTTTGGTGTCTTCTGTAGTTTGGGGTCAGATGATCGTGTTCTAAAATGGCCTGAATATTTATTTATTTATAATTATTTCTTACTAGCTGACCCGTCAGACGTTGTCCTGTCTTAGAAAAGTCAAACACGCAAAGTCAAAATTGAAAATCTGATTTTTTTACACCTTGGGTTATTATGTTATATTTCAAAAAAATAGGCATCTTTACTAAAACTCCAATAATGTAAGTAAGGATGCCTATTTTTTTGAAAATATAATATAGCCTATGTTACCCGGGGATAGTGTAGCTTCCCAACAGTGAAAGAATTTTTCAAATCGGTTCAGTAGTTTCGGAGCCTATATACAATGCAAACAAACAAACAATCAAATCTTTCCTCTTTATAATATTAGTATAGATTATAGATTATAAGGCTGCCACTTTTGGCACTAGCTCTTAAGTGTTTTCCATTTGTTTGTAATTTTTATTCTGGTGTTATCAATAAAGAGTTTCTATCAATCTATTATTTATAGTATTTTGTCTTTGTACAAAGCGTTTAACTAGAACTCACCTAGAGCTGAGTGGCGACACACTCTGATCGTAATTGGAACTCGATGAGAGTGACTCGTTGGATATCAGCCGGTTCTCCATTCCAAGTGGGACGTCGCACGAGCCCACGTCAGCTGCAAAAAAAGCATCGGTTAATGATCGGGAAATATGTAACAGTATATTATATAAATGAAAGATGTGTATGTTTCTTCCCACTCGACTCAGTAAAGGGCAATATCGCTTTTTATTAGTGGACTAATAGAATAAACCGGCCAAGGGCGAGTCGGGCTCGCGCATTGAGGGTTCCTTATCACCACAAAATAACAATAATCAATAAAAAAAACTATTTGGTCCGACTTAACGCTTACCAAAATAGCCAAGGAATTGATACGCCGCCATACAGTTAATATTTTGCAAGTGACTCTCGGTATAACTTACTAACGGAAATTAGTCACCGACTAGCACTTGGCCATTATTTATTATTTGTTGTTATACTTTAGAGTGCGTACTATAATCATGCCAAGTTTTACGCTTGTACGTATTACCGTTTTTACATTAGAGCTAATACAAAAATACGTATAAAAAAAGATTCCTTTTCGTTTATACTTTTTGACTTTTTTATTATTTGTTTGTTAATCTGCCGTAATATTACAAATTCTGTGAAATTTCCACTGGCTATCTATTACGGTTTGAAAGATGCAGCCAGATGGTAGGTCAGGTGTATGCAGTCAGGTAGGATAGACATATGGACAGACAGACATCGTAGGCTTAGTAATAGGGTCCCGTTTTTACGCTTTTAACTCGGAACTCTTATAAAAACATACTATACCGTCACAGGACAGGACATTATGATGTACGTAAGTAACGATATGACAAGTGTGTGCAGTCGCAACGATGTGACTCCTCGCTTATGCTACATATATTATACAGGAAATGCCTGCCTTCTGTCTTTCTTGAAAACTACAATCTAGAAAGGCATTTTCATGGCTTGAGTGACAATGTTTTGTTTAGACCTAAGTCCATCCTAGGGCTCTTTGTTGCTTACCATTAGGCGAGTTGGTAGCCAAACAAAAATCTAGCCTCAAAAAATATATTAAATCTCACAAAGACACAGTTGAAAATTATTAATTTGTATGTTATACGGAAATGAATCAAGTTAGATTAAGCCCGGTTACTCTGACAATAGTTTCAACTGAATTTGGCGGTCTTTATCAAGGTGAAAGCGGTTGAAACTATAGTCGAAGTAATATAATTAAAATGTGTAAAAAACCACGTCAGTTTCCACAATGAAGTTTAAAATATTTAATGACATTTCGTAGGGAACTAATCATTATCATCATTATCAGCCTATCATGTTCCCACTGCTGGGACACAGGCTCTCCCTTCTCTCAGAGAGAGAGAGAGCATGGTCCTTAATCTACCATGCTTGGCCCAGTGCATGTTGGTGTTATATTATGTCTTTAAACTGTTGATGTTCTTGAACATACCGGTATCTTCACGATCTTTTCTTTCATCGTTGTTGAGCGATGGCATCGAAACTGCACATAACTTATAAGCGATTAATGCAGGGCCAAGGATTGAACCGGGTGCCATCAGATTATAAAGTGCACATGCTACCGCTTGGCCACCATCGCTCTCATTAGGAACTAGTACGCATCGGGAAATAGGAATATTTTGTATGCTGGAAGATCTCGCGAGCTATTCTAAATGAAAGTCCAAAAAATATAAATCACAGAAAATAAATTTTCTGTGCTATAAATACATAAACACGTGTTTCATGTATTCGGTCCTTCCGGGATAGAAACGTGAAACAAAAGAGTAAAATGGCAGGTAAAGGGGACATTCGGGAGTGAAACTGTCAGGCACAGCTATGTTGTATAAAAGTTAAAAATCAACGCGTTTTCTATTTAGTTTGAAGTACTACACTTAACTGACGTGGACTTCAGAAAAATACGAGCAATGAAAGTAACCTGTGGGCCCTAATTCTCTATAAAACCAAATAACACGCCAATAATATACCGTGAACGTGTTATAATTCAGAAATAATGTGGTAACATCGGTTACAAAAGTCAAACGCGTCAAACGAATTAAACGCGTCTTCCAATTAGCTACTGCATTCTTGACAAATGCGCTTGAATTTATATTGACTGTTCAAAACCAGATAACGTAGCGCGTAACTAGATAACGTGACGCGGCTGCGTTAAGAGTTTATGTGGTCATAGAGAATGACTGGCACTGACTCTATTTTTCAATTACATTTTCATGTGATTTGTATGTGAATCTGTTTGTGAATTTCATAATATGCAATAAATTATTGAGTGATGAGTATATTACACAAATCAAATAATTTATTTGTCAGAACATGGTAGGCACACACACATACACATACAAAGTAGGATACAGGATGGTAAACATTTAAAAGTTGTATCTCATGACCTTTTTAGGTGCGACGTACCTATGTATTTTATTAGTCATTAACAATAATGACAACTCACCATCGTCTCCCGATAGAATGTCAACATGACGTGACTTATCTGTTACATGCAAGGATTGTCTACCTACTTTAGGGTATATATAACATCCTTGGTTACATGTGTCTGTGGCTTTCTAATTCAAATTAAAATTGTTTATTTTCAAGTAACCATGGAGTCCGACATAACATTCGGACATAATTAAAGACCTAGGTATAAAAATAATTGTAATACAGTCAGTGGAACGTCAAAATTTAACATAACATTACATACGATGTCAAATATTAAAAAACAAAAAAAAAATACACTAGTTCAATTAAAATAATTAAAATGTCACATCAAAATTTTAAGGCACAGAAATAAATACATTAAAAAAATTACAATAAATAGATTATTACTTTATAAAAATTAACAAACACGTCTTGGTGCACCTTGATGCTTGTTCAAAATGTCTGATCCCAACATCCCAACATAAGTTTTTCTGCACTAGTAAATTAATCAGCTAAAATTCAGTACAATCACATTTATTAAAAAAATTACAAGAGAACCATTCAATTAACGGGCGTGTGGTTTCAACTCCCTAAGTAAAGACAGCTGGAGTGTTCATTACTTACTTCTAATCAAGTGTGCGACAAGTTAGTCTTACATGCGGGGTGCCTTAATCTGACAAACATCCAAGTGAGCGATGTGCACCTAATCCGCAGCATTTCTGGGACACGTGATAAATTACATACGAACAAATTACGTGAAACCCGCGTGAGAAAAACAAACAATTTGTAACAAAGACGGATGAGCCGCGAACGCTGATGACACGGACGCAAGGTGATTTTAATCAATATGACAGGATGCAGACTTATGCCATTGAGTGACGAGACGAGCATGGTGCTCACCAAATGGTAAGCGTCACACTTCCTCATAACAGTCAGTGCATCCAGGATTTAGAAATCCAACAGTTCAAAACCCTGCGTGAAAATGCACTGCGCCTCATCACCGTGAGATTTTACGCTAAACATGCCTAGAAATTTCACTGAAAACATTGTTCTTCAATACAAAACACCGTAGAGTTTCCACACTATTGTTTAAGCAGGCCCAGGTGGATTCTGTAGAACAGCCTGATACTTCAAAATTCAGCAGTGATCAGAAACATCATAGAGCAAGAAGCTCTTAAAGTCTGATATTAGAGATTGGGCCACTCGAAGGCCTCTGATATGGCTTTTTCTACTTGTTCTAATTCTGAAAGAAGCAGGGCCGTCTTTAACCTATTAGAGGCCCTGGGCACATTAGAATAACCCCCCCCCCCCCCCATGATCTTGACAAAGCACTATTTTGTTCGAATAGACAAAGAAAGTTGATATGCTGATTTTCAGGCGAGTTAGAGTAAATCTAATAAGCAAGTAGGTATTGTGGTCAGTCATCTATGACTTTTTCTAAATAAAAATGTTTGTCGGTAATAAATATTGGTTATCATTTGGTGATCTGGCAGGAACTAGGCCCCTGTCGATCGCGGGGCCCTGGCCACATGCCCAGAGTGCCCAGTGGGAAAGAAGGGCCTGGAAAGAAGACCTACTTAAACAGACACCACATTCATATTATTGATTCTCTTGATCATCATAGCCAGAAATATACTCGTAAAAGTTAAGGAAGCACTTATTACATTTAGAAAAATACCCATAATAAAATAGGTATTTTTCTATTTTTTCCGCTTTAAAAACCACGAAAACATCCTACATGTTCCGCGGTTGACCAATTGCGGTAAAGTAGGCAGTAATTGGTATGACTTTTTCGTAAACTAGAAGTCGTAACAAAGAAGTGTTACGACATTTATTATATTTATATTTTAACACTGGCTTTTCTTCATATATTTTTGACTCAAGAGATCTAAATGTATTATATTATTAGGTAGTAAATTACAATTTGTCAACGCATTCTAATCCTTCTGCGTTTGTAATAAAGTGCTTTCCCGGTTATAGTGAATTAGTAAGTTCTGTGTAATCGCGTGAGAGTTGTGACACGTAGTTCCGAAGTCATAAACCAAGAAGCTCGCAGGGTATTACTGTGGGCTTTGCTGAGCCAAAAATGTTGGCGAAATCTTCAGTTACAGTTAATTTAACTTCTCTTAAATAGCAACGGATGAAAGTCCGTGGAAGAAGTTATTACGGTTCGTATTTTGTGTTACTTAATTAAAAAATAAAGTGTTTAAATGAAAGGTGAGCCAAAGTGAGTAATTGTATAAAGCAAAATATCTAAATATATTTTATTTCGACTACCTAGTAATATTATCACTAATCACTACAAAACAAATCATAAAGGACGTATTTTATGCTTAGAAATAAAACATTGCAGAACACAGTTGTGCATTAAGAGGGGGCAACCGAAATTTTATGCTAATTTGCCATGATATTCTAACTAAACCAAATATCCGATCACCGTAATAATTGATATATGTGAATTTTCAATTCATTTTCTTTCCGCCATTAAGACAGAAACATAATAGCAAGATATTTACTCGATACTTTAATGTTTTGAAAATGGTGCCTTTTTGCTAATTTTTTTGATTTTACTTGGAAAGTACTTCAGTTACATATCTAAAATAAATACTCACCGAAGGAAAATATAGTTTGTTTTCCAGTGTTAAGACAAAATTTACCTAGATTAATTAGTACTCTCATAATAAATTATATTCGATTTGAGACTTACGTCCTTTAGTTCTAAGCAACTATTCGGTCAAACGGCAAGTCCGATATTCAGTCTTATTCTGTTGCGCTTTGCATCTAAATAGCGAAACATGCTCCGTTTAACCTCAGTACCGCACTGTGCCTCAACGGGGAAGGACGCACGCGCTTGCTTTTCGCCTTGGTTTTATCTTCCGAGTGCGATTATATCAACACCTACTGTATTTTCAAACAAAGGATAATATAAAAAATCGATGGCTCGAACGCGACCACTTGATACGGCTACCAAGTGGTGACAATGACCTTAGAGCACAGACTAGGTAAAGCTACTACGAAAAAATAACATAGATACAAATAAAATGGATACGACTAGGCCCTAACGAATCCATTATTATGTATGCTCAGTAATATAACTATTAGAGTCGGAGTGTTTCTTTGTGACAGACAAACAGACAGAGAGAGAGAGAGAGAGAGAGAGAGACGGAGAGAAGCAGAGAGAGAGAGTCAGAAAGATAAAACTAAAAATTAAATGACATTATAAAATAATTTAGATTCATTATAATTTTATAAAATTAAAATTAAAAATCATTTAAATTAATGTGATGGTTAATTTGACTTGAGAGTTCCATCCACATTTTCTCACGTTTTTACGAGAAGCGGCTTTCTGCAAAAGGAGGAAGGTTCTCAATTTTAACAGACAAAAAATAGCTTGGTAATAATGGAAGCAAAAAAACATCTTCTAATAAAAAAAAATTTAAATGTGGAAAGTCAAACAATAGGTACTTATGTTTTTAACCGACTTCAAAACAGGGGCAAGGTTCTCAATTCAACCGGTATAAAAAAATACTAGTCGAATTGAGGACCTTCCTCCTTCTTTGAAGTCGGTTAAAAACATAAGTACCTACTGTTTGACCAGTTGGGTTGGCTCGGGTATGTGCTGGTAAGGGGAAATGCACAATACACTAGCGGGACTACTTACCTTAGTCAAAGTCAAATACTACTTACCTTTTTATCCGACTTCAAATAAGGAGGAAGGTTCTCATTTACCTTAGAGTACCTTCAATTCGACCAGTATTTTTTTATACTGGTTGAATTGCAGTCCACCACTGCGGTGCAACAATGCGGTGCAACACTGCGTTGCAACACTGCGGTGCAACAGTGCGGTGCAACAGTGTGGTACAACAGTGCGGTACAACAGTGCGGTACCATCTTTAAATATTTTGAATCAGTAGCATAAAATACGAGTTTCTCAGATCAAACGCTAGGTGGCACCACCAGTATTTCAGCAAAGTGAAGTTATATCAAAAAATAAATAGCTATTTTTGAATATTTTGAACTAATTGGTTGGAAACATAGGTGAGTTTTTTTTTGAGGATTAGGTGAGGTTTTGCGTGTTTTGCGTCCAACACTAGATGAGAGCATTTATATTTCAGAGAATCTTGACTTGTATCGTAAAATATTTCTGCCATCCTTGCATATTTTAAATCAGTAACGGTGATTATAGATTGTTCAGTTCTAATACTAGAAGACATCTTCAATATTTCAGTGAAGACGTTAAATCAGAAAATATTTCAGCCATCCTTGAATATTTTAAGTCTGTGGCATCGATTAATGGCTGCTGAGGTCTAAAGCCAAACGACGGCACCAATATTTCAGAGATTTTGAGAAGTAGCTTCACTAACGAAATTTCTTTATTTAATTCAAATCCGAAAATATTTTGACCATCACTACATATTTTGAGTTTTATTCAGTGGTAAATGATTTCACAGGGTGAGTATTAGGGAACTAACGCAGTATTTTTCATACATTTTGGGTAATGAGAAGCCACAGGCAAACCACGGCAAAACTTATCTCAGATGGCGCCACCTTCGCTGGTGCTGTCATTTGTGGCTTATTTGAGGTTATAAACATTGCTCTTGAATGAAACAATAAAAATAAACTTTGCCTTTAAACAGTAAAATGTTTCTTATATTTCAGAGAATCATGACTTGTATCGTAAAATATTTCTGCCATCCTTGCATATTTTAAATCAGTAACGGTGATTATAGATTGTTCAGTTCTAATACTAGAAGACATCTTCAATATTTCAGTGAAGACGTTAAATCAGAAAATATTTCAGCCATCCTTGAATATTTTAAGTCTGTGGCATCGATTTATGGCTGCTGAGGTCTAAAGCCAAACGACGGCACCAATATTTCAGAGATTTTGAGAAGTAGCTTCACTAACGAAATTTCTTTATTTAATTCAAATCCGAAAATATTTTGACCATCACTACATATTTTGAGTTTTATTCAGTGGTAAATGATTTCACAGGGTGAGTATTAGGGAACTAACGCAGTATTTTTCATACATTTTGGGTAATGAGAAGCTACAGGCAAACCACGGCAAAACTTATCTCAGATGGCGCCACCTTCGCTGGTGCTGTCATTTGTGGCTTATTTGAGGTTATAAACATTGCTCTTGAATGAAACAATAAAAATAAACTTTGCCTTTAAACAGTAAAATGTTTCTTGACAGTGGCGAATCTCAGAAAAAAGTTAATGTTTCCTTAGCTGGTAAAAAAGCGAATCTTTTGGCAAGGTAGGTATGCAATAAAATTATCAATCACTGCGTTGCAACACTGCGGTGCAACAGTGCGTTGCAACACTGCGGCGCAACAGTGCGATGCAACACTGCGTTGCCACACTGCGTTGCAACACTGCGTTGCAACACTGCGGTGCAACACTGCTTTACAACACTGCGGTGCAACACTGTGGACCAAGTAGACAGAGACACTAAGATTATACAAGTCGCATTAAGAACCTTCCTCCTTATTTGAAGTCGGATAAAAAGGTAAGTAGTAATACCTACTGTTAGACCGGCCGGGTTGGCTCGGGTAGGTACTGGTAGGTCAAACAGTAGGTATATTAGGCCGACTTCAAATAATGAGGAAGGTTCTGTGAAGGATGATGATGATATTTTTTAGTAAATTGAATTGAATGGAATGGAATTGAATTGCATTGCATTAAATTACATTAAATTAAATTAAATAAATCATACTTAAATAGATATTAACAACCAGGTATACTCGTAGAACAAACACAAAATGTTCATCACATTAATTTTGTCCTAGGTGGGAATCGAACCCACGCCCGAAGCTCAGAAGGTAGGTTCACTACCAACTGGACCAACGGGCTTTCGGGTATTTCGTTTCGCGTGTTTCGTTTAGTATAGTATAGCATAGCGTAGCGTAGCATAGCATAGCATAGCATTAGTTTAGTTTAGTTTGATTTAATGTTTAACGATCTCTGACTCTCTGTCTCAAGCGTAAAATTTTAATTTGAAAATTAATTTAGGCAATTTCAATTTAATTTATATAATTTATTAATTTTATATTGATATTGTAGAAAACTTAAAAATTAAGTTTAAAAATATACAACAAACACAATTTTGAAAATTGAAATAAACAATTTACGGTTTTGCGCGCCGCGACCGAACCCAGCTAATCGCCAAAACGCCAACATTATGCTTATCCTGTGTTTATTACTCCTTGCCGCATGACGAGTTCGACTACGCGAGTTATGTGTACTGGAGCTGCGCGCGACTGCCGCGCTGCCGTGGTTGTGTTTCACACTAATGCGGGTGATGCGAGACGCGCGGGTGAAATCAGAAATTTTCCTCGCTTTATACGCACTCTTAAAGCACATTTAAAAAAATTTAGATATCAATTTACCACAGAGGTTTAATGTCTCCCATTAAGTTAATATATAAGATGTATGCATTAGATCAAAAAGACATTGGCTGAAAAAAAAATCGGCGGAATAAAACCGAATGGTCAAAATAAATATATTGTAAGTTTTAAATGTTTGAGACGATGAATTTAACTTAGTTTTCAGTAACTTAGTTTTTATTTTGAGTAGGTATATTTTATCACGTTAGGTAGATTGGTAGTTGAAAGAAAAGTAGATTACGCACCTTGCTAAATTCACTCGTGTTAATTTAGTGCCCTCGCATGCGCTCGGGCACCAACATAACACCCGTGCATTAATAACGCACTTTGCGCTCGATGCAACAATCTACTATTATTTTACACCATTTTCTCATTATGCTGAATGTCCAAACGTTCTATTAGGTACTGTGGGATCTTTGAACCAGATAAAAACAAACAGCTACGGCGTCTAAGCGTTAACTGCCATAAGGTATTTCGACTTTATTTTAGTGCTATTTGTGAGCTCATTAGTTAATCGGTTCTAAAAGCATTTGAATAATTCAAAACGTAAGTTTGTAAGGGCTTTTTATTGATGCTTACTAAGATAACCTCGCAGATCTTTGTGCTGAAGTTGGGAAGTTTGAAAAGCTTTTGCGAATTAATGTTGTTAATAAAGTAGTAAGTAGGAAAAAGGATATTCCGTTTTATATAAAGACAAGTGCTTGAACTAAAATTGTAATATGTACTAGTAAAGTACATATAAAGCGAGAAAAATTAACCGTATAATTACCTATCTTAAGATTGTACCTAAGTGCTTTGCGACCCCGCCCCGGGGTGGGCTAAACTTGCTAGCTCATTACATTAATTGCCCGACGCAAAGGAGAATAACTATTAAAAATTCATAATTTTCCGCCTTCCACCTAATTCATTCCGATAGCATTACTTATTAAAATTTAAACCAGTTTAGACGCCACGCATAATGCTCCCAATTTAAAATTCTTACTAAACTTTACATTTGAGCGGGTAGGCCCCTGTGGGTTTCTTGCCGGGAAATGTATAGCTGTTTGTTTATTCGCAGCTGTTTTCTTTACAGGGCTGCGTGTGTGTGGCGTGGCGTGGCAGATTCGGGAGTGCGGTCGGCGGCAGAACGCGTTTCGCTAAAATACCTCGCGAGCAATGTTTCACAAGGGGTGACACGGTAAGGGGACGAGACTTGCACGCTCCGTGGTAGGTACATAAATTTTCTGTCGGTACCGCATCGGGACCGCAGTAGCTGGGAGGATAGCTAGTGGCTGTGCCTGTACGTGTTGCTCTACCAAACTGTTTAATATACCTTCTATCGTAAGCTGGCAACTTTCTGGTATTCATTCACGCAATCACTTGACGCAGTTGACAGACTCGAAGCGAGCTGAGGGTTGAGTTAATGACCAGGGACCTTACGCCCAACTCCTTGCGCGGTCTCAAACAAACGTTAAAACAGCGCAGTTTGGAAAATCACGTGAACGTGACAGTTTGCGGTTGCGCTACTTTTTTCATCACTTAAACTGGATGCTTAAAACAGCTAGCCGTAAGTCCCCAGAAGTAAGTAGGCATGGGCTGACGGTGGTGTTTTTCACAAATACAACTTTTGTCTCTATCAATACGGTCTTAGACCTTCAACTGTCTATGGGCAATCTAACTGTTATTGCATAATAATTATAGTCCTCCTCACCGATTTCGATGACGGCGATTCTTAATTATTGTTTTCCTTGACCCTTGACACATAATTAGGGCTCATGATAAGCCCTTATGTGGCTCGAAGGCCAAACTTGGTTTTAAAGATTCAATCGCAAATTCTGCCGTAGAGGTAGAGTATAGGTAAGTAGGTAGGTAGTAAGGTTTTGTATAATAGGCAAAATAGGTATGTAGTGTTATTTTTATTAGCAGTAGTAATTCATCGTTCATCGTTACAGTTCGAATGCTACATACAAGGTGCTACGTATTGTAATTTGAATGTAACAATTAAGACCCCAAGGCATTTCTAACGTCAAAAAGTTCCGACTTTATTGACTCTGGGTACAAACCGTCCACATTTTTTTATGTTGAAATATTTTTACAGCAATTTGTTGTATATATTATATTAGTTTTGTTTAAATAATATTATTCGTAAGTTTACTAGGAAATTTATTTTAGTTTAACAGTATGTGAGATAAATGTTAGTGGAATTTGTCCGTTTTTATTCTCAATAAATAATTTGAATTTGAATGTCATAATGTGTTACCTTTGACCTCCCACTAGATGGACCGACGCAACATTGTAAGAGTCGCGGGCATCCAGTGGATGTAAAAGGCAGGCTGTCGATCAGTGTGGAGGCCTATGTTCAGCAGTGGACGTCTTCTGGCTGATGATGATGATGAATGTGTAAAGCCTCAGGTAGCACAAGTGCCAAAATGTACAAATGCCAAATATTTTAAAAACGTCTATATGTTAAAACAATCAACCGTGGGAATGTTATACGTAGTAACCACAACTGCCAGAATGAATTAGTGACAAAACGTATACCTAAATGATAAAACAGATAGGTGTAAAGATGGAGTGACAAATAATTTTTTGATACTCTTCAGTGCATACAATGACGTCATAATTAGAAAATCTTTGAGTGCATACTATTTTAATTGGCGCTAGTGATCTTTACACATTATATTTTCATTGGTGTAATCGTAGCCTAAACAAAGTTATAGTTACACTAATGCGTGTTGGTCAATCGTATAATTTTATTATGGAGAAGTGTCACGAAGAAAAACCGTAGCTATAAAACTTCAGATTGAGTAAAACTGTGGAAGAAAGCGACGTGAATTATATTAGGATCCAAGAATTTAAGAACCAAACTAATTGCCTCGTTTATCGGTGCAGTTTAATTAAAATGTTTGTTATGGAACTTAATTAAGTTAGGTAAGTAGGTTAGGTTAAAGTATAAGCTTTCTCAAGACATACTTTTTACACAAATATGCATCAGATGCTTTTTACGTGCATCCGACTTAATTGCTTTTATTTTTGGAGTGTAGCTGAATCTTTTTCTAGCACATGCGATATGGTGATTATAAAATCAAGCTTTGATGTGTTCCTATCCAATAAGGGAATAATCAAAACCTGTCAAAATGTATACCCACGTGATCAATTTAACCATGATTAGTTTTTAATAACCCACAGCCTCCTTTTGGCTTCCTCCTTACTGCTAATGAAGTTTTCCCCTATCCTCCTGGTTTTATTAATCAAATTAATTATTTACTTCCAAAATTTAAATCGATACAACAATTCGAAGTATACAGGGTCCCGAAATACTCTCGATACCGGAGATTGGTATCAATACAACAATTAGAAGTATATAGTTTCCCGAAACACTCTCGAAACCGGAGACTGGCATCAATACAACAATTAGAAGTATATAGTTTCCCGAAACACTCTCGAAACCGGAGACTGGTATCAATACAACAATTAGAAGTATATAGTTTCCCGAAACACTCTCGAAACCGGAGACTGGCATCAATACAACAATTAGAAGTATATAGTTTCCCGAAACACTCTCGAAACCGGAGACTGGCATCAATACAACAATTAGAAGTATATAGTTTCCCGAAACGCTCTCGAAACCGGAGACTGGTATCAATACAACAATTAGAAGTATATAGTTTCCCGAAACGCTCTCGAAACCGGAGACTGGTATCAATACAACAATTAGAAGTATATAGTTTCCCGAAACACTCTCGAAACCGGAGACTGGCATCAATACAACAATTAGAAGTATATAGTTTCCCGAAACACTCTCGAAACCGGAGACTGGCATCAATACAACAATTAGAAGTATATAGTTTCCCGAAACACTCTCGAAACCGGAGACTGGTATCAATACAACAATTAGAAGTATATAGTTTCCCGAAACACTCTCGAAACCGGAGACTGGCATCAATACAACAATTAGAAGTATATAGTTTCCCGAAACACTCTCGAAACCGGAGACTGGCATCAATACAACAATTAGAAGTATATAGTTTCCCGAAACGCTCTCGAAACCGGAGACTGGTATCAATACAACAATTAGAAGTATATAGTTTCCCGAAACGCTCTCGAAACCGGAGACTGGTATCAATACAACAATTAGAAGTATATAGTTTCCCGAAACACTCTCGAAACCGGAGACTGGCATCAATACAACAATTAGAAGTATATAGTTTCCCGAAACACTCTCGAAACCGGAGACTGGCATCAATACAACAATTAGAAGTATATAGTTTCCCGAAACGCTCTCGAAACCGGAGACTGGTATCAATACAACAATTAGAAGTATATAGTTTCCCGAAACGCTCTCGAAACCGGAGACTGGTATCAATACAACAATTAGAAGTATATAGTTTCCCGAAACGCTCTCGAAACCGGAGACTGGTATCAATACAACAATTAGAAGTATATAGTTTCCCGAAACACTCTCGAAACCGGAGACTGGTATCAATACAACAGTTAGAAGGATATAGTTTCCCGAAACGCTCTCGAAACCGAAGACCGGTGATAGTGCTGGTGATTGCAGATACGATACCATAAAAATACTGTTAAAAAAACCGCAATGTAATGCAAATAAAATATCAGTACGCAAAAAGGGTGTACAAAACCGATACATACATATCGAGGGGATACATTACGCACAACTTTAAAAAAATCCATCATAATAAATATCCACACATTTTGTCGAGTGTCAATGACCGTTTTCTATGGAACAGCTGATATTTTTTCGCGATTTCAGAGTTGCTCCTATTGTAAAAGGTGTTCATAATGATGGGTACTACTAACCCCTTTCGGCTTAGTACATCTTTTCCGCGAAACGCAGTAAATAATGGTTTCACGTTTTTCGTCGAAACATCGCCCATTATTAGGGTTTAGTGTTGTCCCTGAATGTGCTTCTGTCGTATTACCTCTATAACAAGAACTTTCCCCCTTAGGGCAACTGCTACAATATTATACTAATGTATGGGTACTTTATCTACGTAAACTGGGATTATGTAAAATATGTCTGACGCGAATGTAATAGCATATTATATTCCCCTTACCTGCCTTGTGTACCATTCATATTAATTTGAATATCATTTTACGAGATATATAAGATTTGATTGTTATTTAATGGTAAATTTATGTTCAGATTGAAACTTTATGCTCTCTGGCCATGATTGCCCCCGGTGGCCCAGTTGGTAGTGAACCTGCCTTCTGCGCTTGGGGGCGTCGGTTCAGTTCCCACCTAGGACAAACATTCATGTGATGAACATATTTTGTGCTTATTTTGTATCTGGGTGTTAATATCTAGTTAAGTATGTGCTTAAAAATATATAATATATTTAAAATTCAAATTAATTTATTTCAGGCAACAATACAACCCATACAATTCATTAAATATATAAAATCATATAAAATTCTACTTAATATTATAAACGCGAAAGTTTGTATGTATGGATGTATGTTTGTTCCTCTTTCACGCTGCAACGGATCGACCTGATTTTTTGCATGGGTATAGTTCAAGAGCCAGAGAGTGAAATAGGCTACTTTTCATCATCATCATCACCATTTTTAATCACTACACGGGTGAGACCGCGGGGCGCAGCTAGTATATAATTTATATCGGTGTCTGGCAATACATATTACAAGCTTTGCTTAGTGTGGGGTCAGATGACGGTGTGTGCAAAACCGATATAAATGAATATTATGATGGCCGATGGGGCCGAAAGGTTCTCGAATGGAGATCACGGACCGGTAAGCGCAGCCTAGGACGTTCACCCACAAGATGAATAGCCGACTCAAAAGAGACCGCGCAGGGAAACGCTGGATGCTGGCCGCTTTCAACCGGCCCTTTTGGAGATCGATGCATGGAGGAGGCCTATGTCCAGCAGTGGACGTCCTATGGCTGAAATGACGATGATGAATTATTTTATATACTTTGCCAATGGTACCAACTCCGTGGTGCTAACAAGTATACTGATGCACACCAGTGTAAAGTCAGTTCTTTGCTCGCCGACTTCGTTGGTGGGCGGTCGAGCAAACATAAATAGGTACAAATATGCACGCTATATTATAAACACGTATAGGCACGATACGATGCACGTTGTTGAGATTTTGACTGTCGACGCACTCAAGCATCTATCTCCCGCCTCACTTGATGTTTTAGCTATATGACTTACACTTTCATCATCATTATATCAGCCTAACATGCTAAACCTAAAGCCTGAGTCCCAGCAGTGGGAACTGCTGGGACTCGGGCTTTAGGCTTTCTCAGAGAGAGAGAGATAGAGATAGAGAGAGAGAGAGAGAGAGAGAGAGAGGATGGGCTCTAATCCACATGCTGTTCAAGGCATGTTGGTGAATGTATATGTCTTTGAACTTTTGACGTTCTTGGACATACCTCCGGTTTCCGCACGATGTTTGCCTTCACTATTTTTTACAGATGGCATTAAAACTGCATATAATTTATGTACGTAATAAGTCATAGGCACAAGGCCGAGGATTGCACCGGGTGTCGTCAGATTATCAAGCGTACATATTGTTACCGCTCGGCCACACTTAATTTGGAAAATGTTATATGTAATGCACGTCACACAATAAATGTTTACATTTCATTGGTTTTCCAGGTTAGGTACTTACTTGTATTGGTGTCTGGCAGGCTATTTATATTTCGAAATGCAGCAAGAATTGCAAAATATGCATGCATAATTCACGTGTCCCAAATCGGTTTATTTCTCACCACGAGCGCAGATGTATTTTGGACGCTACATTAAACTTTTATTATAGATGACTATGGGCAAATAATAATGATTCGGTTGTACTGTAAGAATTAGTCTTTATAAAGTTAGATTGTAATATACTTTGATGTTATAATATTATATTGTTTATAAATGTTCCCAGTTCTGGGGAATACACTGACTGCTGCAACACAGCCCGCTTTAAAGCAGCAGATAGGAATTTCAAACTTGCATTTTGTGCGACTTTTGTGTAACAATAACAATATTTTGTATTTGCATTGTATTTGTATCAGTAATAAAAAAAAACGTAACTGTAAAACTTAACACAAATATACATTCAGAGCGGTTCCGTGTAGAATGTTTGTAGATGTATCTGTAATCTGATAAGGCGGCCCGTTCAATAGTTTGCTACCGATGGCATAAAAAAGGCCTAAATCAAGCCTCAGTCTACATGTGGAACGCCAGGATTTAAAATAATGTAAAACACAGGCGATGAATCCGTTAAAAAATTTAAATTTAAAAAAGTCTATGTTCCTGGAAAGCGCTTAATGCATTTGTTCACCTACGATAAAACACTAGTACATAACTCAAAGCTTTCTCGTTAAAAATACGGATTATTAACATTCCAGGTTCCAGGCACTCCCGGAACTGTTGTTTAATAATACGAAACAAATAGCTTTGCTTGCGTTGCCGTTCAACATGTTGTACGGATTATCCCGGAATGTTTGCGAGGCGAATACCTTGTTAGGTGCACAGTAACGTCGAAGACTAAGTGAACGAAGAGCCAACAACTTATCAAGTGTTTGGTTTTAGTGTCATAGGTAGCTGTAGGTATAAATAGGCTGCTCAGACGCGCAATTATCCTGTTTTTTCTACGTCTCTGAAATAAAAAGTAACCCTAGTCCATTCTTCTGATGCGTTGCGTTAACTTTCCGTCAAAAAGGTTTTGCTCATGTTGTTATCCAGAATTCTTCCTATTACATCTAGGGTACTTATGAAACATTGCATTAGCAATAGCATACTTATGAAATGATGCAGTAGTAAATTTAATTACTGGTACCAGCCAGTCTTTTAATATAATACGTCTTGTTTCTTATTAAGTTTGTAAACAAATGTTGTTGCGTCATTAAAAATTTTGGGTCATTAATTTTTTTATTTTTTTACATACTTTTATATACTTTTCATCTTTTTAGCAACATAACTATAAAAATAGTCTACCTACTTCTTTGTAAACCAAACAACACAGGTAGCGTTGTTTGGTACATTATTTAAGTCGTGAAAAGGTAGCTAACTGATGGACAGAGTCACTTTAGCATTCATTTACTGGTACAACCTCAAGCTTATATCTATATAAACACTAGAATCTTACTTAATGCAGCACAGCTGCTTTCCTCACGAAAATGTTGTATTTTCTGGAGTTCATGAAAGCCACGAAGCTTATGCGCTATGTGGCACAGCATTACAAGCGCAAACACAGAAATGGGAGCCACTTCATCGCTTCAGACATTAGGAAGAAATTAGTGATGTGGCACCTGGCGCACGTCTGACAGACAAGATTTCTTAGCAGATAAAATGTGGACAGGGTTGCATTCGGCAACGAGCCAGCCCTGCTGTAATATATTTATATCAAAGATTAACATTTAAAATTGCGTTTTTCCATTGTTTTTTTTTTTTTTTTTATTAATAAAAAGCCAATTTAAGCATTTGCCGCGCTACTAAAATGCTTGTTGTACGATACCTACTTTCTATCGTTATAAATGTATTTGGCATTTTTGATATGCGAATCAATAAAAGTTCTTTGCCTGCGTCAAATTACGTTGTGTTTTTTTTTTAAAGTTTTTCTAAACATTTTTCCTTGTTGTTTCTTTGGAGGCTACTTATAAATGCAGCCTGATTATCCGTTGCCTCCAAGTTAAATCATAACGCTATTGATTAAAAACCCGCTCGTTCGGAAAAAACCTTATGCTTTAAGCTGTCACGGTTCTGACAAGACTGGTTCAGTCCATGACCAGACCATGGTCAGTCTTCCCGTGAACATGGTGCATGTAACTGCGCCGAAATATCGGGAGCTCATTCCACAACCTTACCACGGTAAATATCCCGTAAATTATCATATAACTTTAAAACCTTATGCATCTAAAAATAAGGAAGTTGTTCATATGAAATAAGAAAGAAAGAAAGAAAATTAATAAAGACCGGGTAGTAATATCCCGCGCGACTTGTTTGCGCCTCATATTCATTTTATTCTCATTAATACGGTGGATATTTGAGTGACAGATATTTTTATCGCGCATAAAATAGCAAAGGCATTAAACTTTCATGTCTTATACGTATGACATAAAATATATATCTACCATGGGACAAAAAAAGACTAAAAACGAATGTAACAATTAGTGGTCTTATCACCAAAGGATCGGGTTACACTGCCTGCAGGCCTAGCACGGGTCGTGGACAAATTGTCTTTCCACCGTTTTCATGCCGCGAGAAAGAGATAAACGTATCCATATTCTAGCTTTGTCGCGTCTACGCGTGAATAAAAACGGTTAAAGACAATTTGTCCACGGCCCGTGCTAGGCCTGCTGAGAAGGTTAATTTCTGTGATAGAAATTTGTTTTCTTTTGAAGACTTTTGACATTACATTAATAGTATTATAAATAAAAATAATAATTATATAACGCGAATGTTTGTAGTTGAAAGTTTTCGCGATTATTGGAAATAAACACTTATATCAGAGTTTGTTGTGTGTATTTATATTATTTCAATTTCTTATGTTTTGAACTCAATTTCTGAGATGGCGGATGTCTATAGAAATGTTATGGAATTATTTATAAGTATACCCAATGATTTTTAACTTACGAAAGAAATTAGGTTTTCTAGTCAACGACGCGTATGTTTGTTTAATCAAAACGTTTCCTATTTTTGCAGTAGGTACATAGGCTCACATGTTCACAAGCGTGTCGTCAGGTACAGGCAAGGTGTGACAGTAGTCAGGAGAGAGTAGGTAAGCGTAACTACCCAGTACCCACACTCTCCTGACTTACCTAACTGCCCGCTCCCCCTCAAGACAATCACATGCGGCATGCGCCCTTGCATGTCCAGAGGTCTTGCGCCGGCTTTGAGACTTTATTAAATTGATAACTGGATTTGGTACTTGCCAACTTGCCTAACATTCTACATATTGTTTGTTTTTTAAATAGTGGGTGAAACCACAAAGCGTTCCTGGTATGATATAATTATGTCTTCGTAGTTTTATGATTTTATGATTTTGTTTTAAAAAGTATGTAAAGGGAAACCAAATAAAATCCAATCAAAAAAAAAATCTATTAAACTGCTACCACTGGGAATTGTTCTTAAATATCTGGCTCTATTACCTCGTTTTATAGCAATGCTCATGTAAATTGAGTTCATAAAAGCTTTGACAACTTGGTCAAACAATATTAGTATTGATCATCGTTCCAGATTCTTGAGACTTGTACCACAGCTTGTTTGGGTTGATGAATTTTTAAAACGATTCGTAGTTATGATGAAGGGGTTAGTGGTGGTTGGCGAATGATTAATATGGAAGCGAGGGGCTTTCGTGTTAGTCAGTTAGTAACTTATTGATGAGAAACAGCCGTTTCACACCTAATACTGCACGGTAATCAACATTTATTATTGACTAGCTAACCTGACAGACGTTGTCCTGTTCAACTTAAAATAAATGTATGTTAGTTATGGTTTTGAGAACATACAAAAATTCTGTAGTAAAAAGGAGCTATAATAGATTTTTACAAATTTGAAAAAAAAAACCGACAATATTTTCAAATTTTTCTTTCCGTATGAAACCTAATCATGAAAATATTAAAACAAAAAAATAACAAAATCCGTCTAGCTGCTCAGTGATGCGCTTACCAATGAACAGCATTTAATTTTTATTTATATATACACGGTTACACGGAAAAGGTGTACTAAGCCGAAAAAGACCCGTTATACTCATCATTATCTACGTACAACCGTAACTATGGGACCAACCCTGAAATTGCCAAAAAAATATCAGCTGTTCCATACATTTTGTCAAATGTAAATTACAGTTTTCTATGGAACAGCAGTTTTTTTTCGTGATTTCGGGGTGGTCCCATTGTAAAACTTGTGTAGATAATGATGAGTATAACAGACCGGTAAACGTCTAAATGACCTAAAAGAGACCGCAGGGAAATACTGGATGCAGGCCGCTTCCAACCGGCTTTTTTGGAGATCAATCGGGGAGGCCTATGTCCAGCAGTGGACATCCCACGGTTGAAATGATGATGATGATGATAACAGACCCTTTCAGCTTGGTAAAACATTCATAGCCTACGCTCTAAAACATTTATTAGTTATTTTGGATACGACCATTTCAAGAACGTTTCCCCGTTTTAAAAAAAATATAAAAAAATAAGGTGGTTTTAACCTGTGTGTTGTCTACCTGTGACAACGGACGCTGTAAAGTGTTCAAAATATCAGGACTAAAAAAAAAAAAAACACGCGCTATAACGTTCGAAAAAATTAAAAGAATGGACGGCCATTAAACTTCTGAACCATTGAATTGTCATATGTTTTTTAAGACGCGGACTTCAAGTTCCTAGCATTAGAACTGCACCCTTCTCCGTTCAAATTGTGTAATTTATTGTCTAAGAGTTACATTAGTTGAAGTGTGGAAACAGCAACTTTTCAAGGGGAATCGTAACTAGTAACTACCCTTTCGCTAGAAATTGTAATTGTTTTGTTTACGGTCCCTTATCCGCATTGTTTCGCCGGAATTAAACTTTAGTGTAATGTTTAATGTCTCTCCTAACGCCTGTTAGCTCCTCGTCTCTCTTTGTTGAAATTGCGTTTGATTGCAAATCCTAATTCTCTCAAATTAATTGACTTACAGAAACATAGAAGTGCTTTGTATGTGTGTGTTGTTTTAGTTTATGCTTCTTAGGTAATAGGTATACCTTTGTAATTATAATTAGGTATAAAAATTTTCTGCCTTGTCTAGATATTTACTAAATGTCCGCGAGTTTGTAGGATAGATTTTCATATTATAAACTTTCAAACCTCTTTTGTCCCTGTTAATTCAGCCCTTTCGCATTTTTTTATTGTGTAAGTATTTAAAAGTACTTAATCGAAAGTACATTCTAAAATATTGATAAAATGTTCAATATTATCTAAAAATTATAGTTATTCGCTTCTCATGCTCATTAAGTCTTGTTTTTTATTGCTCTAGTGCATAAAATTCAGCATTTTGGGCACTAGTGTATAAAAATTATGATTTTTTAACTGTTCAAAAAGGTTCATTTTGTAATATATCTATACTAATATTATAAAGAGGAAAGATTTGATTGTTTGTTTGTTTGTTTGTTAGTTTGCATTGAATAGGCTCCGAAACTAAATAACCGATTTGAAAAATTCTTTCACTGTTGGGAAGCTACACTATCCCCGGGTGACATAGGCTATAATATAATCTATACCCATGCGAAGCTAGGGCGGATCGCTAGTATTTCATAAAGATAAAGATAGTTTATTTGCACAAAACACGAGTAAATCATACACACATTACAAACAAAAAACGCATGCACATTAAATGGGTGAGTGGGTTCAAATATTAGTCACTTTGTTTCATGTTTTGTCTAGTTTGTAGGCGTACAAATCTAGAGAGATGGCATAAAAATTCATTCATGTACAAAGTCTGTCTAGATATTTCATATACCCATAGACATAACCTTCGTCTAATAAAAAGAGGTTTTAGCACCAACGTAAAGAAAATATGTCGCTACATTCTAATATTTTTGAGTGTTAATGTGTAATAATGATGGATTATTATTTATTAAGTGTACGTAAGTAAGCGTGCTTATGTTTAGCAAGTGATATAATGAGGTGTATTTTCATGTTTATGTATTAGTATGTTTCCAAAACTCCATAAAAGCTTCTAGTAAAGTCTCCACTACTTTATTTGGGCATATATAATTAACACAACATAATACAACTTTTCTTTTAATATAATACTAAAAGCTCAATTAGATCTCGTTAAAGAAATGCAAAAAAATGCTTGCAATAAAACACTCATCTCAATGTTTTAATTGTTTGTCGGGACTAATCGCACATTATAAATATATATATATATATATATATATATAAATTTGGTACCTTTCCCTCGACGTTTCGACTAAGTTATAATGGCTGTGGTCACGAGCTGACTGGTCAGTTTTTTTTTATATTGACTTATTCTGTTGTCCTTACGGCCTCTACAGCTTGACCGGACTAGTTAGGGAACGCAGAGTGCGTTCGGCATAACTTGGTGGTTAAAGTTTTGGGCGACTAACTCAAGGGCACCTCGAAAGTACGAACCTCGGCTTGGGCCGTCGACGGGAGTGGGAATCAGACTTGCCCAGGCACCCCAGAAGGGATGTGCCCTGGAGCCCTAGCGGTTTGTTTAACTGATTGATTATTTGGAGAGAACCGATCTTCTAACAGATCCTGGAGGTCTACGATCCCGCCGGCGGGATCGCTGTGTGTGTGTGTGTGTGTGTGTGTTGTGTGTGTGTGTGTGTGTGTATGTGTGTGTGTGTGTGTGCCTCTGGTAACCGACGCCTGTTCCAAAAACTGAATATTTCCTATTGCAAGGACAAATCGGATCGGGACTGGTCAGTCATTCTAAACAAGTGTTTATATAGCAAAAGTTTAAGTTAGTCATCTTAATCTCTTGAAAAGTGTACCTAAGAAGACTTTAAATATTGTTCAAAAGTTAAGTTTAAATAGTACGCGTGCGAATTCTACAAGGTATTATTTTAATTTTTGTTAAACTTCAACAAGAAGTTTAACATAACGAGAATATAAAAAGGACGGGGGAAAAAAATCTTTTGATATTATGTGAAAGTTCAACACATTTTTGTAAAGTTTAATTATTATTATACGGGTGTTCGGTTATACGACGGTCATATTGCATAACTGTAACGCCTTGGAACTTTTTTTTTAGGGTTCCGAACCCAAAGGGAAAAACGGGACCCTATTACTAAGCCTACGAGCCTGTCTCTCTGTCCATCTGTCCGTGTGTCCGTCTGTCCGCCTGTCCGTCTGTCCGTCTGTCCGTCTGTCTGTCTGTCCGTCTGTCCGTCTGTCCGTCTGTCCGTCTGTCCGTCTGTCCGCCTGTCCGTCTGTCCGTCTGTCCGTCTGTCCGTCTGTCCGTCTGTCCGTCTGTCCGTCTGTCCGTCTGTCCGTCTGTCCGTCTGTCCGTCTGTCCGTCTGTCCGTCTGTCGGTCTGTCCGTCTGTTCGTCTGTCCGTCTGTCCGTCTGTCCGTCTGTCCGTCTGTCCGTCTGTCCGTCTGTCCGTCTGTCCGTCTGTCCGTCTGTCCGTCTGTCCGTCTGTCCGTCTGTCCGTCTGTCCGTCTGTCCGTCTGTCCGTCTGTCCGTCTGTCCGTCTGTCCGTCTGTCCGTCTGTCCGTCTGTCCGTCTGTCCGTCTGTCCGTCTGTCCGTCTGTCCGTCTGTCCGTCTGTCCGTCTGTCCGTCTGTCCGTCTGTCCGTCTGTCCGTCTGTCCGTCTGTCCGTCTGTCCGTCTGTCCGTCTGTCCGTCTGTCTGCCCTGCCTTTAAACGGTTGTATCTATCGAACCGTACTAGATAGTCAGTTCAAATTTTCGGTAATGTTACGGCGGATTGAGTAAGAAATAATAAAAAAGCCAAAAACTAAAAACGTAAAAGGTATTTGTTATCGTATTTTTGTATTAGCTCTAGTGTAAAAGCGGTAATACATAAACAAGGTACGGAACCCTCAGTGCGCGAGCCCAACTCGCACTTGGCCGGTTTATTGGTAATTGTCAAGTGTATCAGGTGGTTTCCTTTGATTTCATAGCAATTTTTCTGAGTTATACTTATCTTGGTTTGTTTTTATATTAAAATTTGGCTTCAGGCAACTAGTATATATTTTTTTAAATATATTTAAGGATCAACAAACAATGTACAACAAAATATAAGACTACAGAAGTATACAGAAAAAAATTAGCTAGTTGATATAACAGCATCATTGACCACGGATTAAAATTCTATTTAGTCAGTTTCAGGTTTCAGGTCAGGTTTTTTTTTTAATTTAACCTGTATCTTTATCACTAACTAGCGGTCCGCCCTAGCTTCGCATGCGTATAGATTACTTATAGCCTATGTCACCCGGGGATAGTGTAGCTTCCCAACAGTGAAAGAATTTTTCAAAGAGCCTATTCAATGCAAACAAACAAACAATCAAATCTTTCCTCTTTATAATATTAGTATAGATTTATTGAAGAACATTGTATGATACTCGAACGGAAAGGGTTTTATCTATGGTTTTTACAGCCTCGTGACAGTGGTAATTTACCGCGCCCATATCACAATGTAAAATCGTATTCAGGTATTCAAGTTATTATTATTAATTGTTTTGAACCGTATGCTTTTATTTTAATTTTGGTCCCAAACTGATATTGTATCGACCCAATGTCAAGTATCATACGTGTTTGTGTGGTATTATAATTAATACAAGAGGTAGGTAAATACTTCAATTACCCCCATTAAAATCTGGCGCACGAACTACTGGAACTATTCGATAGGCATATCCGGAACATGTCGAAGTAAGTGATAATATCGACCTAACGGTCCGGAAAAACAGGGTTGGATATCCTTTGCATTCATTAATAGTATACTTTTTTCTTGACTTCCACGAGTCGTATGATTGTGTTGCCACGTGTTTTTTTTATTAACGTGCTTTTTTAGCTTCACTTGTATCAAACAAACGAACTACGAGTATGCAAACAAATCTTGGAAATCTTATATAGATAGATGTATCTATATAATTATATGAAAATTAATCCCTATTTACCTTGGTCACGCCATAACTTGAGAACAACTTTACCGATTTCATCACAGATTTCATTCATATTTTTTGTAAGTTTTCTTATACTCTGTAGAAGGTTCTTATGGTATGAAAAATTAAGAAAATTGCGCAGAAAGACAAGACAACGTCTGTTGGGTCAGCTAGTAATTTAATAATTCTGCACCATTGTACTAATCTGTTAGTCAGGAGGTGGATAATATAACTCATTTATGGCTAATCGTTAATTCATTTTTGATTTTGTTTATTTCTTTTCTTTTTACGAGTCCCATACATTAAAATTGGTGAGGAATACCTGACGATGCAGAAGGGAAGGTGGGTAGTTGACTTCTTCAATAGCTAATTATTAATTATTAGCAAATTATTTTATTTCATAAACCATGATAATTTGTTATTTCTCGTCATTTCTTATGCCATCTGTCGCTCCCTACAGCCTACCCAAAGATAATTTTACTCAATCCTAGCTCAGTCATAGTTCCTAATCTTGTCTTTCTAGGGCTACGGAAGTTCACCAGAAATATGGACGTGTACAGTGTATACTGCACCATCAAATACTCATACGTATTGGCAGGCGCAAAAAGTGCAATGGAAATGAAATAATACTAGCGCAATCGCTATCTATGGCCGAACAGTCGTTACAGCATCCGCATTGCGTTCAGTGTTTTTTATTCATCGAACTTTTTATGCCTTCCGCGTAACGGTTCTCTATAGAAAAATAATATTTGTTGTCAAAATCATTCATGTAAGTCGTAGCTGTTATTAGATTATTTTAGCTCAAAAGATATGAAACATGTACTTAGGTAACTTCAAAAAGGCTTGATACAAATCTATATACTTAGATAAACGTAAACTAAAGGGTCGGCAACGTATTTGTGATGCCTCTGGTGTTACAAGTATCCATAGGCGACGGTGACTGCTTACCATCAGGCAGCCCGTCTGCTTGTTTGCCACCTACGGCATTAAAAAAAACGTAGTATAGTATGAAGTTTTTGTCTATCTATATATATTATATTAAAGAAAGTCGTGTTACTTACACTATTTATAACTCAAGAACGGTTAAACCGGTTTGGCTGAAAATTGGTGGGGAGGTAGCTTAGAACCAGGAGACGGACATAGGTACTTTCAGCATCATCACCATTTTTCATCACTACGCAGGTGAAACCGCGGGGAGCAGCTAGTATAATATAAAACAGTGTCAGTTACACTATTGGTTACACTACTATTAATAATAAGAACGGCTGGACTGATTTTCATGTTCCATGATATGTTAAATTTTTCTCCGCCCCGATTACCGGAAAAATTAACGGAAAAAATTTAAAACCTATAACGTCTGTAGTTATCAATAAGAAGTGCATAAAACTTTGGATAATTACAGTTTTAGTATAAATCTAAAATTCAAAGCTGTAAAGTTCATTCTATTTCTTATGGAATGTTACCCCGAAAGTGTATTTTTTATATTCTTTTACAATTTACATCTATACTAAAATTGTAATTGTGCAAAGTTTCATGCACTTATTTTAATAACCATAGAAGTTAGAAGGTTCGAAAGAATTAGGACAGACGGACAAATAAACGAACAGATGGATGGACAGAATGAACACAAACTACCTATAATAAACCTATAAGGTTTCTTTGTAATGTGTGTAATTATTTCTATTAATACTCAAAAAAAAAACTTCCTTTAATAAAAATTTGTCTATTGTCTATTATAAGTAATAAGAGATCATAAAAATTACAATCGTAAGTTAATACAATCTACCGGCTTAAGAATACGTACCTACATAAGTCCGTAAAGTTCTGGTGTGGTGTTGCGGGTTCAATTTGTCACTGTCCTCGGCAATTTCCGCTTGGAACTAGTTTTTTCTTTGCACCACGTAAATTTCATTTCAACTATTTATTTGAAGTAGTTGCAATATCCTCGGTTCATTGATTTTTTATGGGCTAGTAGCTTTATGGCTACATCTAGATATGACTAGATAGCAGGTATGACTAGGTCGGTTCATAACTAAATCTCGACAACGCCTTTACTGTTTACTTCAGAGGAAATTACATTTAATGGTTTACTACTTCGTATATCCTACTTTAATATTATAAACGCGAAAGTTTGTATGTATGGATGTTTGTTCCTCTTTCACGCAAAAACTACCGAATGGATTTTAATGAAAGTTTACAATAACATAGCTTATACATTAGAATAACACAGGCTATAACGGGTTGTAGTAGCGAAGCCGAAAACCGAGCTCTACGTGTACGAAATAGCGAGTTTCAGCTGGTACTCAAATAAGTTAATATATACTAAATAAATAAAAAACATTTTAAATAAGCTTTTGGCCTTATCAAAGAAAATTATAACCGCCATTTTGGAGCGGCAGCCATATTGAATTTAATTCAATTTCTCTTTATCGTTACTTTTCAGGCTCTTTCATTTGATACAGTAGTTGACAAAAAATATACACATCCGCCAACATGTGGCAGTGGCCAGTTTGACAATATTACAATATTAGGTATTGCATATTGTATTTTCACCAGAACTAAAGGTGTATGCAAAATTTCAGCAAATTCGGTTTACTTGAACTGCATGGTTATAATTCAGCTAGCAAAATTTTACCTAAACATACAAACATTGCAATTTGAATAAAAGCTTGTAAAACAAACTCTTTTATATCGCGATAACTGCTACAAGTTGTTAAATTTAACTAGAAAGCAGCGTCCTATAAAAGCTCTTCTTTAGATGAAATCAGTAGAACTTTCAAAAGAACCATTACAGGTAATTTTTTTATAAGATAAAATATTACTTCTCCGAAAAATGCTTCCACGTACAGTGGGTTGTATTGATTACACCGCATTTTCGTAGAGAATACTACGGGTACGTGGCCAGCGTAGCAGATTTGTAGAACCGTAGCAGAGTGTAGCACAAATTCGTAGCTCGTAGACCGTAGTAACCGATTCCATGAAATTTTAAACAGAGGTTGAGTGAATGATTTACATAAAAAAAACAAGCTACATTGTGTATGTGTGATGCACATCTTAAACAATACGGTTGCCTGGAATAGATAGCTTTTTTATATTTTATTCATTTATTTAAGGATCATCAAACAGTATACAACAATTTTTTTAACTAAAGATGTATACAGAAAAATTTACTAGTTGAAACACCAGCATCATTGATCACGGACTACATCGTTGACCATGGATTAAAGCATCGGTGACCATGGATTAAGCTCGCTAAGTCTACCTGTTAAAGCTAAATAGTTTTATTATCTAAACTTTAACAGGTACATGCGCCAATTATTCTCCACTTCATAGCTTTTTGCTTAAGATGTTTGCCGGCCTAACTTTTTCAACGATTTCATGTTGTAGCTTTGTGCATATAGTGTAGGGAAAGGTCTTTCCATGTCTTACAAGTACGTAAGAGGTATGCGGTTAAAAATAAAATAAAACCCAGTAAAGTTATTTTAACGACTTTGTTGTATCAGTCTTTGTTCATTTGAATGTATAGTTTGATTTGGCAGATTTTGTAGTGACGTCAATTATAATTATAGTCTAATCAGTCTGTTTTGTCACAAGTATTTTTTTTTTATTGGACACATTTTTTTTCTAGTTAATGCAAGGATGTTCTAGGGTATATATAACCCTTGAGTTAATGTCAAACAACCAATGTTTTTTTTGTTTATCAAAATGAGATATGACCTACCAACCAAAAAAAGAATCATCAAAAACAATTCTAAATTGGCGGAGTAATCGCGTAACAAACATACAAAAAAAAAAAAAAAAAAAACATACAGTCGAATTGATAACCTCCTCTCGAAGTCGGTTAATTAATTCACTTGATAGTAGTAGACACAGAAAAGTTGAACGATTTTTTTATTTTATATATTACTAGCAGACCTGACAGACGTCGTCCTGTCTTAAAACTGTCAAACACGCAAAGTCAAAATTGTAAATCTTATTTTTTACACCTTGGGTTACATTATTGGAGTTTTAGTAAGGATCCCTATTTTTTTTGAAAATATAAAATAGCCTATGTTAACCGGAGATAGTGTAGCTTCCCAACAGTGAAAGAATTTTTCAAATCGGTTCAGTAGTTTCGGAGCCTATTCAATGCAAACAAACAAACAAACAAACAAACAAACAAACAATCAAATCTTTCCTCTTTATAATATTAGTATAGATATATATTTAATTTTTTTCTCTTCTGTGGTGGTAGATATCGTGCTTGATAGTAAGCCATTTTTTGTGTGATAACCAAAGTTGGACCCAAAAAGGTGAGGTCCAACTTCTTTAGTGATACACACTCAGTGTGGTCAAATAAAGCATTTTTAGTATTACCGATATTTTTTTGGCTAATTAATATGCAAGACTATAATTTTGTGAGACTATAGTGTAGGACAGTGAAAACAATTTTTGATTAATGTCTAGTATCGTGTTTTTTACGTAAACAAAATATCCAGACGATATACTAAAATAGAGTTTTAAAAGAAGTTACACAAATAAAAGCGGCTACATTTTATACACAGGTTTTATTCTCATATCTTGCCAAATGAATAAACGATGTTCTAACTGCGGGTAGTCGAATATACCCCCACGGTCGCTATTATCTATATCTCTAAGCCTTTCGGAATGGCATTATGCCAAGAGCTCACAAAATGTTTAGTGTATCGTAATATTGTTTTTATTTATCATGTTTTTTTTAACTTCCAACGGAAAGCTTATTTCTCGATTCCTTGTTTTAATTTAAGTTTTTATAAGCAATAGCATATTATTATGTTAGTTCTTTTATTACATTTAAAGTTTCCATTATAAAATATATGCATTTTTTTGCGATATGCTGATAATAAATGTACATAAGATTTTAAATCAGAAATTGTTGTAAATTACCGCCCGAAATGTAACATTACCATCACTTTGAAAATTTATTTAATTACTGTTTTATTACAGGCCTGTGGTATTCCGGAGTGCTATTACGTTTCATTGCAGTCATGTCCAGGGAGGGTTCTGTACCCATAAAAATGCAAAAGGACTTTTATTCCCTTTAACCCCTAATTTTAATAGTAAATATGCAAACACGAACCTTCTCAAAGTTCAAGTTGTTATTGCTTTAATGTAGACATTCTCAAAGTGTATTGAGTTAACGAATCGTCAATCAACTTATGAAATAAGTATTTGCAATAAAATTTACTCTGAAAAATCTGTTCAAAAGCCCGTTAAGAACGATAAAAATTAAGGCAAGGAAAAATGAAAAATCGCTCTTCACGATGGCCATCTATCTAATAAACCTAATATTGGTTCGATACGCGCTCAAGAGGCGTGAAATGACGCCCCACGCGGCGCTGTGGGATCCGCAATCACCAGTTGAGCGTGATCTTCCTTGTTTTTATTTTACTCCTCCAGAAATAAAATCTCCGTTGATACAGAAATTTTCGCAGCTCTGCATTCACTGGCCAGCCGCTTTGTAACACCCCCACTCTGCATAAAGAACTGATAAAGTGGAAACTTTTATTGGGTGTATTTTAATCATAGCCTTAAATCTGTGCAGGAGCTTTGAACAAGGATCGGCTGAGCACTTGACCGATATCTAGCTGTTCAAAACAGGCTTTGGCAAGCCGATATGGCTGCACTCCAATTAGTCAGATACGAGTGACCAATACATTATTAATATATTTGGGACATTTTCGGGACATTTTTGCACACACGTCATCTGACCCCAAACTAAGCAAAGCATGTGATATGGCTCCAGAGACTGATATACATATATATATGTATATAATTCTCAGTATTTAAAACTCTATATATTATATATATATTTATATATATATAGTTTTAAATACATACTTAAATAGATATTAACAACCAGATACAGAACAAACACAAATGTTCATCACATAAATGTTTGTTCTAGGTTGGAATCGAATCCACGCCCCAAGCTCAGAAGGCAGGTTCACTACCATACTGGACGAACGGACTATCGAAAGGTAGGTAATACGGAAACAAATCCAGGCATATCCTCAGTTACGTTGTACAGTTAAATAAAACCGGCCAAGTTCGAGTCAGGCTCATGCACTGAGGTTCCGTACCACCACAAAATACAAAAATTAGTGCAAAAAGACAATATCACGCCCAGGCGGTCACACATCCGATACGCATATCGACTACGCCCGACGTTGCTTAACTTGGTGGTAAACATAAATTCATCACCAACTCACACTTGGCCATTATTTATTATAGTTGTTTATTAGTTATTTTACTTTAGAGTGTGTACTATAATCATGCCTAGTTTGACGCTTGTACATATTACCGTTTTTAAATTAAAGCAAACACAATACGATTTGTTGTATGGGGACAACCCCCTTTGGTTTTAACTTATTGATTGTATTATTATTTTTGAGTTAATATGCCGTAACATTACACATTCTCTGAAAATTTCACCTGGCTATCTATTACACTTTGAAATATACAGCCGTTAAAAGGTAGTACAGAAAGACAGACGGACGGACGGACAAACAGCGTAGGCTTAATAAAAGGGCCTCGTTTACACCCTTTGGTTACGGTACCCTAAAAAAGGTTAATTTTATCTAGCGTAAGATATTAACTCCGCACATTCCAATGTAGACCGGAGAGTTGCTTTCTCAAATTACGCTTGCCCGTATCCTGGAGGGAAACAATTTGGATGTCTTCACGTCCACAAAAGGGGAAGTGGCCGTTCCTAAGAGTCCCTCGCTAAACTATTCTCCTTAAAATGGTCTCGGCAATACGAGGCGACATACTTGACGTAAGAAGAATTCAATGCTTTGTTATTTGAGGCGTGAATTAATCTTTGACATCTTGAAACTTAGACTGCTTTGACGTCATCGGAAAGATAGCTGATGGCATAATAGATGAATACATACGGATGCCTATTCCTAGCAATGGGATTCTCAGGCTGATGATATGCTTATGTTGATTATTTTGAAACAAATTTAAATTAAATTTTCTTAACTAGGTACCTAAGATCCTTTTAAAAGTTTAAAGACATGTCATTCACCCACATGGACATGGACAGCATGGTGACCAGTATTATTATTTATAGTGGATTATGGTCCACCTTTTCTCTTTAAGGGAAAGCCTGTGTCCCAGCAGTGGAGTTCTTCTAAAAGGCTGTGTCTTTAAGGGTCGGCAACGTATCTGTGATGCCCCTGGTGTTGCATCCATAGGCTACGTGATCGTTTACCACCAGCTTACCACTCACGCGCGCGAGTGAGACAGACGCGCGCTTTTAGTTGCCCTTTAAGCGATTATGTTACTTGACTACTCAAAAACACAGGTGTTGGATTGCGGTGAAGCGCCCAAAAAGTTACACCGTTCTGATTCAGGGCAAGAAAAAAGAAAATACAACTAAATAAACTTACTTTCATCAATCATCGTTAAGGCCGTAAAGTGTGTAGTAGCTGACTTTGAGTAGCTCAAAAAGAAAAGAAAAGAAAAGATTTTTCCGTTTGATTGTTATATCCTACGAAAATTTGAGTAATTTTAACTTTTTATCGGATAAAGTGCATACACGGTTTCTTTGGCTTGATGCCAAGGATCAATTTCATAGGCGCATTTAAAATTCAGACATTATTTTTAGGATTTTTAGGTTTTCAGACAAATTCAGTCATTATTTATAGGGATTTTAAATTCTCAAACCTATCAAGATATATTCAATATAAAAGTATACTTAAATATGACATAATCTATAGTTTGAAAGGATTTGGATTAAATTTAGTATAAACGTAATTTATTGCAAACACACATATGTAACAAGACAAAACTGTGTGGCTCTGCCTTTTCTAAAATATCTGTTTTTTCTGAGATCAGATTGAGCAACTTCAAAGCGCGTGACGCCGAGGCAAACCACCAACGCAATTACCGTTCTTTATCGATCGTCAAATTCGATAAAATGCCATAGAATCGATCATAGCAAGTACTGATCAAATAACATTTTATCAAATTAGACGATGTCAACTGTCAAATTTGACGATCGATAAAAAACGGTACTTGCACTGCAAAGTATGTTTGTTCTAGGTGCATAACACATATGAAGTACGTAGCATGTGTTAAAAAAACTATACACAATACATGTATGCTTACCTTTTCCTTAGTTAGGTGACATTCATCTTGAAAAAGAACCCCGGACTAGAATGCTTCAATTTCTGACTGTATAATTGTACTACCCTGGGCACCGTCACTTAACAAAGCTGTGATTTAGTCATTTATGGCAGGCTTGGTGCACTCCGCATTTTGGGTATGAAGCTACAAGTAGCCGACTTGTCGGACCTGCCGCGCCCGCTGTCGCGCGATCGACAGAGATCACACGTCCTGAATTACACTTTATTGTGTAGTAGCAAGAGTCACTTCTTGTTTAAATGATTTTGCGGAGTGAATCTTCTGTACCTTATTAGTTTGGGGTCAGATGACTGTGTGTGCAAAAAATGTCCCGAATATTTATTATTGTTATCTCTTTATTTAATTTTCTTCACGGGTCTAGCCCGGACCTTTGTTAGGCATTACAAGCCAACACTAAGAGGCCCTGTTGAGTACAAAATTTACAATTATGGGTATAAAATGGATTATAAAACTATTGTACAGTATTGGATAAAAAATCTGGGCTATTGTGGTGAATTCTTGATGGTATATGTTCCTGGTCTATGGTATGCGGTACGGCACCCACCAATTATGCCTCATTTCAAGATATTTTGGTAGGTGATGACTTGTCACCCACTAAATGGGCCCCGCATATTGGCTGCCGCATTTATTATTATTATACTTATATGTATTCTGTGGTAGGTCGCCTAGACTGTCAGTAAAAAAACACTTACTATGATCATAGGTCCGAGGGTCGACTGTGGTCGTTGTGACCGTCGTGAACTCCTCGTCATCGTCATACGGGTCAGTGGTTGTCGTCGTGGTGGTCGTGCGTTTCCGGTTCCGCTGCCTGCGTTCCGGACGGCGCGGTGGCGGCGACGGCGGTGCGTTCTCAACCGCCAGTGCCGTGCTCTTTCGGGCCGGTGGCACTGTAGAGCTCTTTGTGGCTACAGTGCCAGGGCCGCCAGTGCCGTCGCTAGTGCCGCCGGCACCCACATCGGGCTCGGCAATGGCGAGCGCCACTAGTGACACGACGAGCAGCCGAATCACCAGTGGCGCTAGACGCCCCATACTCGCTGTGGACAAAAAAACAGCAATGTAGCGATGAAAGTACATCTATGGAGGAAAGTGAACGCTGTTTAATGAACCTCCCGTGAAGTCGGTTTTTAGTAACATATTACTATTATTATTTTATTTATAATTTATTTCTGTTATTGTTTATTTCAAAAATACATAACTAGTTGTTTACTCCAAACTGAGACCTCGCGACCCCTATATCTTCGCAACATCTCGACCGATGTTGCCCATATTTAAACTCATGAATTTTATTGAAATGAAATACAATGTAAAATACATAATTTCACGAAGATCGGATCAACGATACGCTAGTTATCGTCAAATATAATATACAAACAACAAAGTAGCGCCGATTTTTTCGATTAAAATCTGAGGTCTGTATCAATATCTATATATTTTCACTCAATCAATAATTATAAACAACCCATATCCACCTCAAGTGACAAAAATAATGAACGTAGATATAAATATTCCCCAATAATGAGTTTGCAGAACTAGTAATAGTTTTCCAAGGAATTTGTATACCCTAAAGGGTAGTTTTCTAAATACGTTGCATCTAACTGACAAAAGGCTTGTCCAACCCGTTAAGGTAATAGAAAATGACAACCGCAGTCCCAGTGCCATCCCAATGGGACAACAAAACACTGCAATAACTCGATCACGTGACCGGAACTCTCCGGCAGTGACATTTGGCGCGTGTACGTAGCTCGAGAACTGGGACCAGTCGGAAAATTACGAATATCGACCACACTGTAAACAGAGCTATGCCATCGTACACGTGTTTACATGAACTTTGAACTTCATTCCCTTCCCACACATAGTGAATAATGGATGAAGTCCTTGAATGCACATTCAGATTAGTTAACCAAAGGGTTTAGTTTCTGCATGTTGCACATTCACATTTAATTATAGTTCCAAACATAATGGTGTCGACAGTTTTACTAAGTTTTAAGTCTGCGCTGCCAGTCTGTACTGTTTATTCCTTTGGCAAATTACAAGGTGACTAAATAAATAAAAAAGTGTTTTCTTTATGTTTCTTCGTTTGCGTATATCGTAAAAAAGGGAAATTCAAACTTGGTATGATTATGCACGTAGTGCAAACGTTTGAGTAATGCAATGATAAAAAATACAGCCAAGTTCAAGTTGGGCTCGTGCACTAAGGGTTTCGTACCACCACATACATTGTTAACTACTACAGTACAAACAAGTATAGTGCAGAAAGACAACAATACGCCCAGGTCACCCATCTCAGTATTTACCGACCGCGCCCGACGTAGCTTAACTTTGGTAAACAGAAATTTGTCACCAACTCGCACTTGGCCAGTATTTGCTATAGTTTACGTATACAGAATAGTTATTTATAATACAAGTGCGGTAAGTTGGTTATTACAAACGAGTAGACGAACGTAATAACCAATCCGCACGTGTGCCATACAACGTTTTACAACACATTTGCGAGAAAAAAACAAAAAATGGAAATTAAAAAAATACCGTAAATTACACGCACGGTGCTATACAACGGAGCGTGCGGTAAAATTCATTACCGCACGCTCCGTTGTATGATCCGTAATGTTTAACTTTCGAACGATGTATACAGGCTTCGTAAGTGCAGTTTTTGAGCAAATGTGTTGTAAATAAAGTTTCAGAAACCATTTAGTCGGCGGTAAAATTTCAGATCCAATTTAGTCAATATAAAATACGTACTTACTAGCATTTAGTACGCTCATAAAATGTACCTAGTAAATAATGAAAAAGTGTGAAAACTTGAGCAGCGACTTCCATTGAAACAATTCCAAAGTCCTAAAGTTGCATTCACTTTTTACGAGGTGAAGGTAATAGTAAAACCAAGTGTCCGTTGTCTTTCACTGTGAAAACGGACAGTAAAACTTTAGCTGGGTACCATTTTAGTCGTTCTAGTGTTGTTCTATCGGCTAAGCCTGTAGAAGAGTTCTTATAAAACCTGCTTTTATTAGTTAACTTTCAAGCTAAGAACCGTATAACAAAATGCAATTGTTAAATTTTAGGTATCTAGGTAGCTTATATAGCTAGCGGTATTTTAGGTAGCTTTCGGGCATAAAACTAAAAAGAATAAAGCCGTAATTGTGAAGACGAAAATAAAACAAGTAAAACATAACATTAAAATTGTTTATTTTATTTCAGTAATATAACGGAATGACTCTCAAATTTTCCGTCTAGAGTTTTACGAAAAACTACTTTGGTAAATTGGAGGTAATAAGTATAGACAATAGACAGATTATTATTTATGGCCAAATCACACATATTTTGAAAAATATTATAAAACACATTACAAATTGTTTTCCCCCACAAACCGATTCCAACTCAGCATAATGCTGCTCGCGAACAACTATGGCGCTGGTCTTCCGTTGGAACCGTTGATGACGTCACCCACAGTATATGTTGAGTTTACCAAAATTTGATCCATTATTTTCAATAAAAAGTACACTTATTTATTAAAAAAATAAAATTTTCTATAGATCTTTTTTATTTTATAGAATCAGAATAGCAATAATCCAGCTTTCGTTTAATTTGGTCGAAAACGATGACGAATAAAATAGTCACTAAAGTCCTGTAAATAATAATTACGTATAGTTCTTACAAAAACTATATAATGCATGATGATTGATGGGAGAATGTGATCCCATTTGCATTATTGTTTATTTTATGCAAATGAATAGCTTGACTTAATCTAAAATTTCGCAATAATAATGACAAAGAAACTAAACAATCGATTCAAGAGTGTAAAAACGTAGTTATGGATATAATAATTGTGACTTGTAAGTCTTGATCTGCAGATACTTTAAATGACAAGCCGGAATACTCTAAGCTGCAAAACTGTTTACGTACTCTTTAGACGATCGTGGTCAGATTTGGGCGAAGCTGAAAGCTGTGTCCGGCCCCAAATAATATATATCGCTGTCAACTGCTGTCAACGCACTAATGCCGTCGTTTCACCTCGGCTAATGCTCTGTGGGTCAAAGGGCCACTGTAAATTCTTTATGGCAATCAATTCACCTAGCTTGGCAAATGGAATTTCGCTGTAAAGAGGCATCAAGCCTGAAAATTTTGCCCCACACTAAAGTTTCACCCAAAATATATCGGCTCTGACATCGTTTTAAGCGTGTGTAAGAGTTTTCAATTTAATTTCAACTATGAGTTTGTAAATATAAAATATAATTTTAGGGTTTAGTATTAGAATGGCTATATCGCAAAATAAATTTATCTCACTTAGGCTATATCTCAAAATATCCGAGTCGCATATATAGTTAATACAAATGTTTCAACCGACTTAAAGAAAACGTTTTCAATTCGACTATTTTTTTGTAACAGACTAAGTATTTCGTGTTAGCTGTTAAGTATTTTGCTTAGTTAATTAAGGCACATGCACGCTAAAAACAATACATAGGTACTGTTCAAATTTCGCTTTTAACCGTCTTACCACAAAAGATTTAAGCACGCTTTAGACAAGTGTTTAGTATATTTTTGACAGTGAAACAACTGCTAAACACATGTTTAAAGCGTTCTTTAATCTTTTGTAGTAAGACGATAAATGTTTATTTGACAAATGAATTCCTATACACTATTACCACCTCGCAACTTTTTATGCCTATTGCAGTTAGACCTGTTTGTAGTAATGATTGTTATTTTGATATTTATTAATTTAATTGACATTATGTTTTATTTTTAATAGGCTAATTGTAAATTGTTTTTATACTTGAGGTAATTTATTAACGTAATAATGACTTGTGAATTATTACCAAATAAATGAATAAGAATACTTTCAATTAAAAGGGTGGTGTATATGATTTAGCCACATACTTGTATTGCTGGATAATTTTTTAAAGTAAATAATTAAATTAATACTTTTGTTGAGACGTAAAAACTAGATACAGTTCAATGCTAAGGAATATTGTATTTGAATATATACATTCCTAAATAAACATAAACGTTGGATCCATTACCTTATTGATTAAAAATAGTTCGCCGTTAAAAACACTATTTCCTATTGGGTATTAGTTTAATGTCCTTTATAGGGGTTTGAAACGCCTCGTCTATGCAGACACTTCCAAACCTACTTGATAGAATACATTTACTCAAATCCCCTGGGCAGTGGACTGAAAGCCTCCGGGATCCGATCCACTCCGATAATGTTTCTTCGAGCCCCTCACTTTTATATTTCCCTTTTAAGAGTTACAGATGGATGGCGAAGACAAAGGACGTATGAGAAAAGTAGCCGCAAAGACTTCTTTGTTTTAAATTGTCGTTACAGTTTTAGGTTGATATTTTTTAATTAGACATTTGTGCAATGTGACTGGAACTCTTAACGGTTATTAAAACAATAATCTGCCAAAGCTATATTGAAACGCGACGTTTATAATTCCGAATAACAATTTAGAAGCACCCGATCGAGTGCCGTTTCTAAGATCAATGTCGCGCCAACTTTAATTAAATTCGTTTTGTTATCGAATACACCCAGTCGGGTGGTTCGCTACGTCTCACTTGAAACGTTTCTTGAACGGAACCGGTGGCGGCTATAATAACTTTGACAGTTATAACCTTCGCGTTCAGTTCGCCAACTTGAAAGTTCGCACAAACTTTGGCACTTTTAGTCCACTTACAATACATTGTATGTCAGTTCAACATTTACTAAAGGTATTTACAAAAATCACTAGAAAAAACACTATAAGGCTGTCCAATATACTTCTATTCAGCGTTTTATGTCATTGATAGAGTGCCAAAAGTTGCCAGCAGTTTGTTTATTGCCATGCCTACAGAATATACTCTACCACTATCTACTTTCGAACTGATTTAAACGTTGCTACACGTAAGATAAGCACAGCAATTTTTCTGATACTATGACTGAATATGTATGAACTCACATATGATTTATATTTATCTCAAGTGGTTTTTCATCTAAAGTTGAATAATAATATGATTATGCTCCAAATTGGATTGAACGGCATACAATGAGGCAAATTTATTGGTACTTATACTTTAACAACCTGAGCGGAAACTATTTCAGTATCACACACATTTCATGATATATTCGGCTTTTAGGAACGACGTGGTACATTACGTGAATACGTACGTACTCACTGAATATTAAACACACACGCTTCATACATTACGGCATTTTTGCGTGGTACACGTAGCATGTAATTACGATTGAAAACCATTTTAGCCGGGATACGTAGAAAGACTACTAATCCTTCTGTAGACGGCAAGCGGATTGCCGAACGAAGCCACGCTGAACTCAGCCTTGAAATTGAGGTGAAATTTCATTTAGGCGAAAGAAGTGACGTAAAAAATCTTCTGTTATATGGCTCTCAAAAATAAAATCGTGCTAATGTGTCCGTAACCCTTCCACATGGAAAGAATGGCCGGCACTGGTGGCCGGCCGGGTTTGTCATCCTTTAATTTACAAAAGCGGTTTCGCGGTCCCCGACAGACTTTACCATTGATGGAGGTCCGAGTTTTTATCAAAAGATTTGACCGTGTATTGTCGGTAACATAAAAGTTTTCCGCGGCGGTCCACAAACCTTTTTCTATAGGTTTGCCGGGTAATCTCTGACAGGTCGTTTTAAAAGCAGCTCCTTAAAGATTAGAGCGCGATGGGTCCATTGTATTGGACTTTGGTTGCTCGCACACCAGACGCAGGTGGTCGACAAATGAATTTCCCCGATAGTAGAAAATTGATTTTCATTCAGTAGAAGACAGAAAATGGCTCGCTTCCGTTGAAAAGAGTATTTCTTCACAATAGAAGCGAGCTTCAGGAGACGACGAAAAGACTTAGTGGTGAGCGTTTCATTAATACGGTTATACCTGGACAGAGAGATAAATCTAGTAAAAAATAACTTAGGAATTAAGTTATCGCAAATTGCTTAAAATCTGTTTATTGCTTTAAAGCTCTTTTGAAAGGCCAAATGATTATTTTCAGCCAATTCTGTAAGTTATTTTAGTCATTAATGAAAAACAATTTCTTGCATTTATCTTGATCCACACATGGTTTACCGATTTTAGTATTGGTTTCAGAAGCACAAGTGATGCTGAACGTCTAGGATGTCTTACTGAGGCCATGACTCCAAAGATGATCATCAAAATTCACGACACCATGATAAATTACCAAAAAGTGAAAGTGCATGAAAAAGTTGAGATAGTGGGCATCTCAGAGGAATACGCAATATTTTACACCAACATTTAGTCATGAATGGCTTGGTGGTAGAAGAATGAGCTCCACTGAAGAGATAATGCCAAGAAACCAATGCCTATTTTGAAGGATTGCCAAAATTTCACTATATTGTGGGATCCAAAAGTTGGACAAACGTTGGATAAAATGTATTGAACAAAGGGGAAACAGTGTTAAAAAAACTTTTACACAATATAAATTCCTTGTTTAGTTTTTACCAGACTTATCATCCTGCATCGTAAGATTCAGCTTTATTTATGTTGTAAATTAGAATGTAAAATCTGTTTACACTGTATTAATTAGTCTGAATTAATCATAACTAAATAGACTGCCGACTGAAGTGTGCTTAACTTATTTAAATCTCGCTTTTTTACTCTACGTTATCTCCAGACATTTTAATTAAAATAACATAAAAAGAGAAATTTCTAGTAAGATAAAATATTTAAGAGGCTGAGTAAAAGACTTTAAATTTAGATTACAGCTGAGTATGTAAATCTACAGTAGGTACACTAGTACATGAAATCTATGAAGGGAGAATATCAAATGCTTAGTATAGCTATAGATTCCTAGCTATTGGCCGCACCGTACATGTAGACTTTCGTATAAACGTTGAACCCTCTTTTGACCCCTTAATTAATCTGTGTCGTAATCCTTTCTTAACCTTTAAGTGCTGACGTTCAGCTTTTGTATTATAAAGACGGACGTGTGGTCTCTCAGACCGCGAAATAATATACTCACAGATATCAAAAATAGTTGTTTATAGTATTGATTTGAATACAAATCCATAATAGTATATATAGTTTTTGGCTAGGTAATAATCAAATAAGTCAAAAATTTATAAATATTTGTTTTTTATATATAAACGAGTCAGACTTGTACTTACAAGATTAGTGTTAATTTATTAGAACAAAATCAAAATAAGTGATTACATAATGAATATATGAGTATTTTTCTAAGATATTTATTAGCAGTCAACTTTAAAAATTAAGCATATTAAAAATGTACTATGGAATGTTTACAATGATTTTTAATTTTAGAAAAATATCTTCATAAATCTTAGGAAGCTTCCACATCTCGCAGTAAGCGGAGATGTTTTTTGTAAATTTATTGGAGATAACACATGTGTGTCGAGACATTGCGATTAAAGAGTGAGTAAGTGTTTTTTATTTATTTTACATTATACTTTCTGCGCCCCGCGGTTTCACCCGCTATCCTTCAGGAATCGTATTTTTTGGCATTAAAGAGTAGCCTATGTGTTAATCCAGGTTGCTACCTCCATACTAAATATTATTAACATGTTATGTTAACGCAGTGGTTACATTTTTGAGACGTTTGGGGTCGAGACATTGGGCCCTTGGGGACAGGGAGCACACCTCATTTCAAAAATCTTTCAGAGCACCTGGTTAATGCGACGCGTGACCAAAATGCTGACGTGATTCTGGCTCAACGCATAAGCATTGCCATTCAGCATGGTAATGCCACCAGCATGATGGGTACGCTGCCAACAGATAGTGGACTTGAGCATTTGGATTGTCTTTAGACCTTCAACTGTCTAACTGTTTTTGTAGTGTTACCTTGTATTTTGTTTATTTAATAAAGGCACTTGCCCTTGTAAACGCATTTGAATGATATAAATAGCATGTAGTTATATGTTGCATAAGACAAGATAATTGTAACCTATACAAGGTTACAATTATTTTGTCTTTGAGACGTAGCGTTTATGCCATCTCACTGATTGCACAAAACCGGTTTTATATAAAGTTTATAGTAGTTTTAGTATTTAAGTTTTATAGTTCCCTAAAACCCCGGGCTAAGTTAACAATACTAATAAACATCACGTGTGCATTTGAAGGTATTTGCAAAGTTTTTCCGTGCTTCCGTGACGCTGCCGCACACCCGTTCCCTCAATTTATGACGTCGGCGTGCATTTGAATAAGTTTACCATAAAAATAGGCGTTCTGCGGGCAGAAACTTTGGCAATAAAATGCAAATGGTGACATTGGTGACGTTTCTAGATTACGCGGGAGCTACGAACCTAGCTAGAAGAGCAACATTTCAATGTTGAATTTTGAGTTGTAGCAAATATTAGGTTTGCGAACAGCTAAGGATTTGGAATTGCCATGACTCCAAGAAAATGAAAATATTTCGCTTGAATACGTTGTCGTCGCTTCTCATGTCTACTGTGAAGTTAAGCGCCATGATATGGGTGATAACTGTTTTAGTAAACTACGATGATTTATAATGAAAAAAGTTTAAAGGAAATATTCATGGCGAGCAAAATTTTAGATCACTGTTGCAGCACTGTTGTACTGTTGCTGTAATATAAATTACAAAATTATTCAAATTGTGATTACATTTTCGAAATCAATTTTTATTGATGCTGAGTATACAGCCAACTGGTAGTGGACTTGAGCATTTCGATTATCTTAAGACCTTCAGTGGGTATATGGGTAACTGAACTGTTTATTCATAATAGGCTAAATAAAGTAGTATTAGTTAGCTAGCTAATAAAAAACACTAGCCATAAAATAAGTGCCTCCACACTTATAAAACTCCAAAATTTATATTATTGGGATTCGAACCCACAACGATCCAAGCAGCTTGTTGCTTAGCTAGTTACTTAGGGTAAGCTGTAGTCACCGTCTCACTGAATCTTTTCTCGGGGATGTTTTATGCTACCTTCATTATCTTAGAATAAGCAACGCCAAACAACATCATATAGAACGAAAAAAAAGTCCAGGTAATGTCATAACCAAAGATCTCACACTTATTCGACGTACGTCTATATCTATACTATAATACTATACTATAATAATAATCTATACTAATATTATAAAGAGGAAAGATTTGATTGTTTGTTTGTTTGTTTGTTTGCATTGAATAGGCTCCGAAACTACTGAACCGATTTGAAAAATTCTTTCAGTTTTGGGAAGCTACACTATCCCCGGTTAACATAGGCTATATTATATTTTCAAAAAAATAGGGATCCTTACTAAAACTCCAATAATGGAACCCAAGGTGTAAAAAAATAAGATTTGTAATTTTGACTTTGCGTGTTTGACAGTTCTAAGACAGGACAACGTCTGTCTGGTCTGCTAGTCTATAATAAAATAAATCTAATCTCGTAACTGTATCCTAGTAGATCTATTTGTGAAAATATTTTACTTTCAAATTCTCCCTACGTTCTATCTACTATATCATAAGCATAATTCAATATGAATGAGATGAAACTTGGGTATATCATTGTTTTGATAGAGATTATTAGGGGACTCTTTCTCCTTGCATTCGCCAAGAGTGTGTCAAAGGCGCGGCAAATTCTGGTAACTATTTTTGCACTGATGTAAACTTTTTTTTATACAGAATAGATCGACGTTTGGGCACCAACTCGCCTGATGGTAAGTGACGTTGCGGCCGAGGATGGAACACGTTAATCTACAAGAAATCTGTTCACTCTAGCCTTGAAGATGCCTAGATTGTAGTTCTCAGGAAACAAGGAGGACGGCAGGGAGTTCCATTCTCGGATAGTATCTTAAATGACGACCCAAATCGTTGATTACGAATTTCCACAAGGAACCCCATGGAACCCCATGGAACACCACCCCGGTGGTGGTGTTTAGTCCTTCTGCTCCATCATCATCATCATCATCAGCCAGAAGACGTCTATCCTGCTGAACATAGGCCTCCCCCTTTAAGCTTTACAACGAACGACAGCCTGCTTTCTGCATTCACTGGATGCCCACGACTTTCATAATGTCGTCGGTCCTTCTACTTGTCCTGTAGTAAAAGTGGAAGGGTGGAATAAGTTCATGAAGCTCTTGCGCACACTCGTCGAAATCGTATCCGATAGAAAATAGACAGACAACCAAGGAAGATATGCCTTAGTACGATCATTATCGTTAAATTTCGATCGTTTTTGATAAACTTTTTTCACTACTTCGCTAAACCGTTTAACGCAAAAGCTGTACGGCATCGCTCTTATAAATTTTTCACACACGCTAAGAAACTTTTAGCTACACCAATGAACTAAGTCATAGCCCACATGCAAAAAAGGGCGGCAAGGTCATCTGCAGCAGTGGACTGGACTCAACTTATCAAGCCTGATTTAGGCTTGATGCGTTCACACCCACCACACCACCATACCCAATACCCATATCTCCCTTCTTTGTCTGATCTGAGGATGCAACAAACTTCTGTAAGTGGAAACGTATATATATAAAATAATATACATTCACGCTAGACACAACATCCTCTTTTTTACCCGACGACACAAAACAAAAAAGTTTTACGTGTATGTATTTTAGCCTGTGAACGTTTCCCGCTACAAGCTAAACGGCTCGACAGATTTTCACAAATGGGGTGTCGATAGATAGATTCCTCTAAGTTCGGGCTGGACACTGGGTAGGCGATGTCATCATAAATATATGATGGAATCACGTAAAGTAGGATAAATTAAAGCCAAGTGCGTGGGGCTCATATAAAAAAATACGTTTGTTGTATGGAGTTTGTGGTATGATGTACATTTCGTTTTGACTCTGTCTTTTTTTTATTATTTCTTCTTAGATAATTTGCCGTCATATTACATATTCTGTGAAAGTTTCAACTGGCTATCTATTATGGTTCGAAAGATACAGCAGTCAACACTTAAGATCAGGAGCCTTACGGCTACTTGTTTTAAGCGATTCTGCTTAGGTGATTGCGAAAACTTGTGAGATCGCCAACCGTATCTCGACGCGTTAAGATTCACGTGATTTACCGCACTGCGCTGCGCTGTTTTTCGTTGTTTCAACGCTGTGTCGAGCGTTGAGATTTAGCCGTAAGGCTTGAAGTGAGCTGTGTTCAAACGCCTAGCCTGTCAAATATAAAAAACAGACTACCTATACGGGCTATACGTATTTACCACAACATCAGCCAGTAAACGTCCACTGCTGAACAAAGGCCTCTCTCTTGGAGAGGGGTGTTGCCATAATCCCCACGCTTGGCAGGCGGCTTGGAGATCGCAGAACTTTCACCGTGTACTAATAGAATGCTGCTGCCCACCCTCCAGTGGTTCTGGCCGCAGGTTTAGGACATACCCGGGTCCTTTAACAATGTGCTGCAACAAACAGTCTTGTCCCCAAAATCGTTTTCTTCCAGCATAAACGTGAGAATGTTATGTTTTCAGAAATTTCTGAAATAATACAATATCGTCATTCATTTTACATGACAAAATAAGTAAACGATACCACTGTTGACAATAAGAGAACATGTAACGAACCGTAGGAACCTCAAACGTACCCGGGGATGACTTGAATTGTTATTAAGAGGGTGTTTTCCTCTTCCAACGTATTTTCAGTATAATATCATTTTAAGGATAAAAATAAGCGACCATTGTACTTACGTCACAATAAGTTATGGACATGCAACAGACAAGTACTCAGGCTTGCGTTGTGAAACGCGCCAACCACTGTGCTATCATACCGACTTTAAGTGGGGATTCTGTTTTTACAATCTTTTATTCAACTGGTCCTGTTATTAAGTACGATCGGGTGTATGGCACAAATCTTGCAACTGAATTTTAGGCCAGGGGCCTTACGGACAACTGCTATTACAGGCACCTAATCTGCTCAGTTGGAAAATCACGCGACCGCAAACCTTATCGCGCCCAGATACGGTTGTCCGTAAGGCCCCTGATGTCCTCGACCGATTAAGCAAAAATTTGGCATACTTATGTAAGTCCGGGGCAAACGTAATGTTATGGCACTGTTAAACGTAATGTTTAGGTGTTCCTATGGCCACAGAAGGTGGCCATAGGAACACCTAAACGAAACGACGTAACCCTGTCGAGTTTGGGTTCGTTGGATTTGTCTTCCCAAGAACTTTGGTCCTATATAGGTGATAAATTCATGGCGGACGCCCTAAGATGGCGGACAAAATATTCTTATCTACCATCATGATATGGGTATCAAATGAAAGGGTTTGCTGAGAAAAATACGAAAAAACTTGTTTTTACATAGTATTTTTTAAAATTAATAATTTATTTGAATTAAAATTTAAATATTTGTTTTTATGAAAAACCTATATAATTTTATCGAACCATTGTTATCTTATTCTCGATATCAACACTTCTTAGATTTAACATAATTTATACCGTACTAGCTGCGCTCCGCGGTTTCAGCCGCGTAGTGATGAAAAATGTTGATGGAGATGATGATGATGAAAAACTTATGTCACTCTCTGGCTCTTTAACTATACCCATGCAAAAAATCAGGACGATCCGTTGTTCCGTTGTAGCGTGAAAGAGGAACAAACAAACCAACAAGCAAACACACTTTCGCATTTATAATATTAGTATGATATGATCTATATACATTGTACATATATTATTTATTCATTTTATGTCTTTCATATTTCTCAATAACAAATAACTCCAGAATGTTACGTCAATACATAGGTACATACATACGTCGATATACTCATTCACAAATATCTTCCCGGGAATATCACCACTGTACAAACAAATCAATCATTCATAGCATTATAACAATTTCTTTAGCAATTTAGCATTGTACATGGGGGTTGCAAAAACAATCTGCCGTATCTGATACACAGCCGGATCTGCGGATCGATCGCACAAAATGATTGATAGTCGACGCCACATCAAATAGATCCGTTGTCCGGAGACGGAAGAATTGTCTAATGGGTATTTGAAGCCGAATTTTCCAGAACAATTTGCGGAGCGAGTTTATTTTCATTGCGGCTTAATGCGAATCCAATCAGTTTGCAATTTAGATTTACCGTGAAGATAATTATAAGAACAAGGTACGTACAATAATGTTGTTATAAATCAGTACAGATAAAGAGAAAAATATTTTTATTAATAATTGTACTAATAATTATAAGTCGATAAAAAAGACGAAAATCCTCGTACCTCATACCATAGACCAGCTCAAAGCCATCAAGAACCCACCAAAATAGCCCAGTTTTTAATAATACCTAAATAATAATTTATTAATAATTCGACCAAAATGCTGGTGTGTTTCTGATTCAACGCATTGCCATTCAGCGTGGTAATGCCACAAGCATGCTGGGTACGCCACCAACTGGTAGTGGGTAAGAGCCATTTAGATTGTCTTTAGACCTTCAACGGTCTATGGGCAGTATTTATAACTGTTTTTGTAGTTTTAGCATGTATTTTTGGCTAATGACATTTTTGTTAATGACTCTTAATAATACGGGCTACTATGCTGTGATATTTGAAAGTCGTCGAAAGAAAAAATATAAAAAAGAAATTCTAGTATTATTATTAATGTAAGCGCAGCGTGGGACGACAGACGATCTAAAAGAGACCGCAGGGAAACGCTGGATGCAGGTCGCTTCCAACCAGCCCTTTTGGGGATCGATGGGGCAGGCCTACGTCCAGCAGTGGACGTCCTATGGCTGAAATGATGATGATGATGATAATAAATACAAAACTAACCAAAACTCTGAGCTGAGTTATTATTAGTTACGTACCTACCTATTCATTTGTAATAATTCAATCTTACAGAACGGTTCAGTTGGGACAGACGATCTAAAAGAGACCGCAGGGAAACGCTGGATGCAGGTCGCTTCCAACCAGCCCTTTTGGGGATCGATGGGGCAGGCCTACGTCCAGCAGTGGACGTCCTATGGCTGAAATGATGATGATGATGATAATAAATACAAAACTAACCAAAACTCTGAGCTGAGTTATTATTAGTTACGTACCTACCTATTCATTTGTAATAATTCAATCTTACAGAACGGTTCAGTTGGGCCGGTAATTAGTTAAATTCCCACCTGAATTTGTATTCTGTGCCTGAACTTAAATTATTTTATGGACAGACGATCTAAAAGAGACCGCAGGGAAACGCTGGATGCAGGTCGCTTCCAACCAGCCCTTTTGGGGATCGATGGGGCAGGCCTACGTCCAGCAGTGGACGTCCTATGGCTGAAATGATGATGATGATGATAATAAATACAAAACTAACCAAAACTCTGAGCTGAGTTATTATTAGTTACGTACCTACCTATTCATTTGTAATAATTCAATCTTACAGAACGGTTCAGTTGGGCCGGTAATTAGTTAAATTCCCACCTGAATTTGTATTCTGTGCCTGAACTTAAATTATTTTGATAATATTTAAACGATATTATGATTAAAAACTGCTGCTCCTATGGGTATACCGCGAGTAGTAACTCCATCTGGTCAGTTATTCTCTATCTCACATGAAATTCCTTGTTATAAACGCGTGACGTGTAACATGAAAATATAATTGAGTAAACTGGCCAAGTGTAAGACAGGCTCACCCACTGAGGGTTCCGTACCGCCACAAAATACAAAAGGTAGTGCAAAAACATATCACTCCCAAGCGGTCACCCATGCAAGTACTGACCACGCCCGACGTTGCTTAACTTGGTGGCGAACAGAAATTTGTTACCGACTCGCACTTGGCCATTATTTATCATTTAATTTTGTTGTTTTACTTTAGAGTGTGTACTATAATCATGATGAGTTGACGCTTGTACGTATTACTGTTTGTACATTAGAGCAAATAAAAGAAACGTTAAAAAAACGTTTGTTTATAACCCATTTAGTTTTACTTTTAGAATTTATTATTATTACTAAGTTAATCCGCCGTAACATTGCATATTCCGCCTTACTAAAATAGACTGCAGGGAAACGCTGGATGCAGGCTGCTTCCAACCGGCCCTTTTGGAGATCGATGGTGGGAGGTCTATGTCCAGCAGTGGTCATCCTACGGCTGAAATGATGATGATGATAGTTAATATATTCTGTGAACATTTTAACTGGCTATCAGTCTTTTTTAGGTCGTCTGTCCATCTTGTGGGAGGACGTTTTACGCTGCGCTTACCGTTCCGTGGTCTCCATTCGAGAACCTTTTGAATTTCGTTACAAATTTATTTAGTAATACTGTTTAAAAAATTTAATTAGTACCACAGAAAATAAATAATTTATCGTAGTACTACCAGACAGGTTGGTAGTACCACGGGTAGGACACCATGTAAACACGGATAGTGCAAGTTTGAATTCTGCCGGTTTTCACATTTTCGAGTTTAACGTTTAAATTGCAATAACACTACAAACACAAAAAAACTTTTAGTTGAGATAATTTGGCTCTAGGTAGGAACATACAGCTTTACCATAATAACCCCCATTTTTATTCTTCGTCGGACAAAAAATATATTCTATTATTCCTTTATTATTTCCCTTCGTATGCTAATTCTATCCAGTAGGTAAATAATAACAGTAACATTCTGTACTATTCCGTATCCTGTATAGGTACGATTTATGTGTTTAACGTTTCCTTGGTGTTGGTGCTTATTTGTTAGCCGGGTTATTAGTACTCATGGAGATAACAAACAAAAACAAAACGTTTTTATAATGAAATGGATAGATACAACATTGTACATATAATAATTATATCGACTGTAACACAAGCTTATATAGATAAACGAAAAACGTGGCAACATACGTAAAGTCTATAAAATATTCACGTAAAAGTATGCATACATATTTTGGGGTATTTTTCTCATATCACTATAACATTGCCTAGTAACAAAACTTCGGAAGAAAACGTATCTAGTTTGCAATGGCATGTGTAAGCGGGAAAATTCTTTGGCTACAATTTGTACTACGATTCGATCACAGAACGCCTAGCCATAGCCAGCTAGAAATGGCAAATATTTATGTATATATATTTAAACATCCTCTGTGTATTCGCCTCTTTATTTTTATTTGTGTATTAGTGGAAAAACGTAACAAATTCTCAGTACGTTAATAAATAATAATAATAAATAATAAATATTCGGGACATTTTTTTCACACACGGTCATCTGACCCCAAGCTAAGCAAAGCTTGTGATATGGCTGCCAGAGACTGATATACATACATATATAGTTTTTAAATACATACTTAAATAGATATTTACAACCAGATATAGAACAAACACAAATGTTCATCACACAAATGTTTGTCCTAGATGGGAATCGAACCCACGCCCCCAAGCTCAGAAGGCAGGTTCACTACCACCTGGACTAACGGGCTATCTAACGGGTTATCTTTGCACATTGAAGTACAGTACGCACGAACAAGACACATTACACATGACTAAAATAGGTCGCCAATTACTTTAGGTTAGGAAAGGTCGAGAACTTAAAGTCCAGTTTTCACCAAAGTGTGTAATTATGGTCTCAATTTCAAACTTGGTACCTACTTAATTATTGACACATTAATAAATTAAATTATGTATGTGAAAATATATATTATATCCTTGGAAATAAAGTAGGTATGCCAAACGCGAGTAAACCTTAAATTTGAGGTTTTGCCATCCAAAAGTACTAATGAAAAACCTTTGAAATCTTTTTGCACTTCACTATGCGATAATTGAAACTTAACCTAGCTGTAAGATCCCTTAACTTATATAAAACTAGCTGACCGACAGACGTTGTCCTGTCTTAGAACTGTCAAACATGCAAAGTCAAAATTGTAAAACTTATTTTTTTACACCTTGGGTTACATTATTGGAGTTTTAGTAAGGATCCCTATTTTTTTTGAAAATATAATATAGCCTATGTTACCCGGAGATAATGTAGCTTCCCAACAGTTAAAGAATTGTTCAAATTGGTTCAGTAGTTTCGGAGTCTATTCAATGCAAACAAACAAACAAACAATCAAATCTTTCCTCTTTATAATATTAGTATAGATAAATATTCATTAATAATCTTAAAACACAATGGCATAGCTGAGAGGAACTCCTAATGCGTCGTACATTATTATAATATCATAACATAGAAACAGAATAAGATATAGTATCATATAGTACATCAAAGCATTATTTGCATTCTGAGGGACTAGCCGAGGATAGATCGCCCTCTGGGAGTTACTATGAATTTTGATATCAACATCTACGAGTATGCAGTGTTCAGGGTCCCAACAAAAAATATTGTGAACATTTTTTGTTACTCTTACTGTAACTACCACAAACATATTATCTAGTGTTTTATAATAATTATAGTGTTGCATCTAGAGACTAAACATATGGTTTGCGATACTTCTAATATTGGTAATATAAATATATTAAGTATGGATGTATAATATTTATGTAGTGGTTTGGTTTGTGACCAGCCACAATACATTATAGCTGCAGCCTTTATACAGCCTATAATATTACACTATGTACTCTCAAACATCGTTTTATGAATAAGGATTTGTACACACATATTCTCAATTATTAAAGCATAAAGAAAAAAATACTATCGATATATCTATCGACAGTTGACATCGAATATTAGTTAAAATATCGATTGTACTTTCGATATATATTGTTAATATTATAGAAGGCGCAAAGTATGAATAACTTGCAATAACATCGATAGTATTGATGAAATTGACATCGATAGTCGCTACGCTGGTAATTTTATCGATACTATTAACGACCTTGACAAGTTCACTATCGATACTACAATCGAGAGAATGTAAATTTGAAACTTTCGTGAACGTACCAATTTTCACCTTAATAAAATAATGCGTGATAACTCCCGATAAACATTTAAAACATGTCAATCGAGGGAATATCGACAGTATTGATAGTCATATCGATATTCATACTATTTTCGGGCTACATTTTTCAGCAAACTTTATTAACAAACTCTAATCGAATATTTCTAATGCAGTACTTGTAACTATGTCCTATTATTGTACTTATGTATGTATGTTACCTTTTAAAAAGAAAACAGCATCGTTATTAAAAAAAAAAAAAAAAACAGGTAAATAGTGCAATAAGTTCATGAAGTCATACTTAGTACATTTATCACCACTTCTAGGTACGTCATCTACACTTATTGCTTAGATCAGGTACATGTTATTTGTCAAAGACTTGTTGCTTTATATAAGAAAAGTTTGTATATTCATCATGTTCATTATTGTTGTAATCTCTAGAAATGCTGAACCTATTTTAAAAATGGTTTCAATGAAAGACAGACTGTTGACACAGTTTTTGAGTGACTCGATGTTTTGTTAACAATGTAGGAAAAGCCACAAAATCTAGTCGTAAATAAAAATCTTTCCAAAATTACTTATAATGAGATTTATTTATCATACAACGCTAAAAATTCATAATTACACGCAAATAAAAGAAAAACTTATATGCAATACTATTTCTTATACCTGTAGTAGAGATTTAAATACATTTAACTTGCCTCGTGGTAGCCCTAGAGGGGTGGAGCCAACCGGTCATAGAATATTGACTCTTATTTGAATAATAAATGCACTTGGAAACTGTGTGTGCTCTCGCTACCTAACTTCAGAAGATCTTCAAATTGACTATTTATTTCCGTTTTCAGTGGATCTTATATAAGTATATTTTTAGCTTTACAAATTAATACACTTAAAATAGATTTTTTTTCCAGAATGAAGGAAATATCAGCATATGTGGGCTTCCCACGAGCTGGACCGACGACATAGTGAGAGTCGTGGGCATCCAGTGGATACAGATGTCAGGCTGTCGTTCATTAGGGGGACGCCTACGTTCAGCAGTGGGCGTCTTTGTGCAGACGATAATAACGCCTGCCATTTTTTCATATTAAAAAGCATTTATTCCTAGCTGACTTTAGGAGGTTCTCAATTTGGTCTTTATTTTTTTTAAGTATGTACACTGATTACTCTGATATATGTGAACTAATTCACGTGAATATTTTTTTCATCATCATCATCAGCCAGAAGACGTCCACTGCTGAACATAGGCCTCCCCCTTTAACCTCCACACTGAACGACAGCCTGCCTTTTGCATCTACTGGATGCCAGCGACTCTTGCTATGTCGTCGGTCCATCTAGTGGGAGGCCTACTGGTGGTAGGTGGGAGGAATATTTTTTTATTAAGTAGAAAATGCTCTCGAGTTGTTCCTACAAAAAATACATTTATTTTATTGTGTGTAATTCCGCTTCTACGTTGCTTCGAGTACAATAATGATTATGGGATAAATTATTTTTCTATGTAGATATTTGTGATGCTAATTTTAAAATATTAATTACATAAAACAGATGGAAAAAAACTAACCTTAAACAAACATTGACTAAATCTGTAACCGGTTATAATAATTTGTACGAATGATATATAATACTTTATTATGCACAACTAAAAAAACAGAAAATTAACGAAAACTTAAATAAATAACTAAAAACTAAAACTTAAAATAACTAAATACAAACTAAAAACTTAAACTAAAAGACCATTAGTGGACGGAAAGGTCCCCAGAATGCTGGCAGCATTGCCACGTTGAATGGCAATGCTGAGTTTTGGCGCCAACGCGGAAAAACATGTCGGCTCGTTGGATTATTTTCCTAAACTTGTGTATTTTCGAGTGTTAATGTGTACTAAATGGTGAATTATTATTCATTAAGTGCTCGTAAACGTGCTCGAGTGTGGAAGGTGATATAATGAGGTGAAACGTGTCTTTTCATGTTGTTTCCAAAACTCCATAGGAGCCTCTTGTAAAGTCTCCACCACTTTACAGGGGCATGAGTTCGACTTGACCGTGACTTACTTAGCTTGACTCTGACTGCGACTATGACTTGTTTGACGCTATTAAGACAAAGTAAACTGTTTAATATTACGATTAAAGGACATTGAATCCACGCCCATGAAGATTTAAAAAAAAAAAATAAAGAATGGCAATGCTTAATTTCTGGGCGATATGATATTAACTAATGATATTAATTTTAAATAAAATATTTGACACATTCAGCAATTAATATGCAATAACTATAAATATTATTGAATTGGAATAAATAATTATACCCGTTTTCTCAGTGCACCTTGTCAACACGTGTTTCGCATCGGCATCCTCATGATGTGTTTACTCTCCGAGCACGAAGCCGAGAATAAACGCGATAGTTATACGCTATTTCATTTACATTTCAATTAAATAATATTCAATTCATTCAATGACGCTCTGTATTGAATGGTGAATTTAACAAGTTTTCAGATATAAATGAAATGTTTAATTAAGAAGAGTTAAGGAGCTAGGGCAACATTCATGATTTTCAGGTGAGCGAATTCATTTTAATCAATAAGCCACCCGGTGGGCATGAAGAATGTTTCTGTTGTGTACCCGAGTTTCCATCTCTACGGGGAAGGTAATTAACTGTGGGGAAACTTCAAAAGACCCTTCTGAGGCTATTACAAGGAATATGAAAAAGGAAAATAAGCAGGTAACTGCTTTTCTGACGTTAATGAACAGTACAACTATTTATAAATATTTAAAAACTTTCATTAGTCGTACCTATTATTTTATGAGCAACTAGCGACCCGCCCGCCCGGCTTCGCACGGGTGTAACTTACGTGCGAAGCCAGGTCAGGGCGCTTGTTACATATATAAACCTTCTGTAAAAAAATATCTAACTGATGGTGAAAACCGCATCAAAATCCGTTGCGTAGTTTTATAGATCTAAGCATACATAGGGACGGACAGATAGCGGGAAGCGACTTTGTTATATACTATGTAGTGGTAGTGATAGTGAAGTGAAGTGATATCAGTGTTTAATTCAGTTGTGGAAGTGGGTGCTTTTTACGTCTTACTTGTTCCAAATAAAATAAAAATTTCTGGACTTGTGAAGTACAAAATACTGTCATAATTCAAAAAATGGCAAGACTATAATTATATTAGCTACTAGCGACCCGCCCGCCCGGCTTCGCACGGGTGTAATTTACGTGCGAAGCTGGGGCGGGTCGCTAGTTATATATATATAAACCTTCCGTGAAAATGTATCTAACTGATGGTGAAAACCGCATCAGAATCCGTTGCGTGGTTTAGGAGGAGTTAGCGGCCATACAGACAGACAGACGCGGAACGTGACTTCAATTTATACTATGTAGAGATAGAGAGAGATTAGAGTTAGTCATGATATAAAAATGCGAAGTCTTTCAGGCAGCTAAAAGTTTGTAGCTCCAGTAGTGAAAGGTATGTAATAAGGTAAGTCTACATCGTGTGCCGAACAGTCTATTCATGGAGCTGAAATTCGAGAGGAAACTTTTTGTTTGATGCGCGTGTGTAAGATGATATTAAAGCACATGCATGATGTGACGCGCATAAACGAAGAGAACCGAAGTTTGAAAAGGTGCATTAATTTATCTGTTCCTGTATAGCAGCTTCCGATGTGAAGACGCGATCTATTCGCCTTTTTTAAGTATAGTGAAGTATTTACAAAACGTAAAAAAACTAAACTAACTAATTGAAGTTCGTTTATACGATATATAAGTAACGGAGGCCTATGGATAGTTCAAACGATCTCTAATTTCAGGAAAAGTGCCCAAAAAGCTAGGCACGTCGCCTCGCTGGATTGCGGCCCCTATTTAATTTCCTCGTAATAAAAAAATTTAATTTTTTACCCCCCTTTTATGGCATTTTCTAACTTTTTAGGGCCTGTATAATTTGACTGAACACGAACAAAATTAAATTAAGTTCTAATTCTATGAACAAATTATTTAGTGGTATAATTTCAGAAACTAGTGGAAGCTATTATTTTCCTGAAACCCATGGCACGGCGGTTACAGCTTGTCACGAACACTATAATTTGTTAATGTGGACACCACCGCTTTGGAAATACTAAGCGCACTAATGGTTTTAAAATTACTGTGGCTATTAGCGCTTCTTTGTTTTAGATTCTAAAACAAATCTAACTTAAACCACTATCTTAATGATTGCTTTAAACAAAAGTTTTTTAACAAGCTTTTATTTAACTTGCAATGTTTGTATATTAATTTGTTTGTTTAGGTCAAATCTTGCAAGCTGAATTAGAACCAGTTCCTAGTTACCGATTTTACATACACCTTTAGTTCTGGTGACAATACAATATGCTATCCCCAATATTGTAATATTTTCAAAATGGTCACTGTCACAAGATGGCGGATGGTGTATATTTTTGCAAGAAACGATAAAATGACATCATACTAAATTTAATATGGCCGCCGCTCCAAGATGGCAGCTTATGTTTACTTTGATAGATAGATAGATAGAAACTCTTTATTGTGTACACCAGAAATAAAAATTACAACACGATAGAAAACACTTACGAGCTAGTGCCACAAGTGGCGGCCTTATCGCTAAAAGCGATCTCTTCCAGGCAACCATTTTGCTAAGGACAAAAGCTTGTTTTTTTAACACTACTTACAACTTATTGAACGCGAAGGTCTCAAACATCAAGCTCAGTTACGTACCTACCTCTTGTTGGCACAAGCAAACTTTCTGATGGTCTTTGCCAAGGTATCCTCGAAAAAGGGCCGACCCTCTATGTGTAATTAAGGTCCCTGTGCGTCAACTTTGCTGTGATGTGGGTTCAAAAGCAATGCAAACCGAGTACGAGTATGTATATATGTATCCAACGTACCAATGTACACTCGACACGCTGCGTCTGTAGAAAATCAGAGTCCCCAGACATTGTAATTTGAGTTGTACCTGCGCGAAAATTAATTTGATGCTGTATATGAGGGCGCTGACTTAGTAAATGTGGTTGGCACTCCCTTTTGGCTATGTACATTACGCTACTGCCACGGGTGGGATTTGGACTCTTACTCGTATAGTTTTAATATTTATCGAAGAGTTTTGATAACCTCCACACTGAACGAAAGCCTGCTTTTTGCATTCACTGGATGCCCGCGACTCTCACAATGTCGTTGGTCCATCTAGTGGGAGGTCTACCTACGCTGCGTCTTCCGGTTCGTAGTCTCCACTCAAGAACCTTAGCTGGGAATATGTTCAGCAGTGGATGTCTTCTAGCTGATGATGATGATTGATAATAGAATACGAATACAAATCATTTATTCGGGCATAATTTATAGTACCTAAGCTATAGTGTTTATCCCAGGCTTCCGAACTAGTCAGAGACTGTGTGACGGGAGCCAATGGATTCTCCTAATTATGTATAAACTAAGTATACCAAAACAGTAATATAAAATGTAAAAATATATATTTAATGTGTGTGTAAGTGTGATGAGTATGTGTGTGTGAATAAGTGTGATGTTAGAATGACAATAAGTAATGTAAATATATGAACACAGAAGAGAAAAAATTCTACTTCTCTTTTCTGTGTATATGAAGACCATTGTTCGAGTCAATATTTTCGAGCTACTGGAAAATACGTGCGTTTTAAAACAAAAAACAAAAAACAAGAAATCAGTTTTATGTTTGGTGTATGCTTGATAAAATATTATAACAACATACTAGTTATAGAATAACTATTGAAACTAAACTCAGACTGTCTTCATGTTAATGTTTAAGCCATATGGAATTAAATGTATTTTTTTACTATAAGGTATTGTGTGTCTGACAGATAAATAAATGAACTCAAGACTAATACAATAGTATAAACTCGACGGATTCACTACACAAAGAACAAAGTTAAATTAACTCTAGTGACTGTTTGGAGCAGAAGGCAATGAAGTAAAAATTCTTCTCAGAAACGATTTCACTGCCGGTGACCATAAAAAGTTGCGACCTTCTCCTGACTTTCTCAGGTATCTCAAATCGCAAGACGTCAGTTGAACGTCGAATTTTCTAGAATTATACTGGATTTGGAACGAGATTTCGGATGTTGGAATGGACGAAACGGTGCTCGGGGATGGTAACCTAATTTTCTGGCTCGCCTTCTTGGAGCACTGCCTGTGGCGACGTGTCGCGTCGCGAGCGACGTGTCGCGTCGCGGCCACACCTCCCGCACCGATTACATTCGATCAAATAGAAAATTTCCTGTTACGATAACCGAAAATCTGGGCTGGAGATCATTCAATAATACCCTTACCGCACCTTCCACCTCTCATAACGTTATTTATAAAATCATCGCCGAAGCAAACATAATGTTATTCCAACATTATTTGAGCGAAAATAACGAAAAGGTTTTTAGTTTCCAAACGCGTGGCAGTGTAACAGTAGTATTAACTTGTCTGACTGAATGCAAGAGATTGACTGTATCTGAAAAGCCCACGGATGTTTATGTTTTGAAATATCCTCCTCCTCCTTTAGTCGTGCGGCTCACTGCTGAGCGTCGTGATGATCCCAACCGGTAATTTTCTGGGCAATTTGTCGCCATCTATGCCGATCAGCGGGCTCATGCATGGCATCACTAACTTTGGTGTCAAGCTGTTTAGCCACTTGTTCTATCATCGTTTCAGGCTTCAAACCCCTAGCTCTTTTTCCTTCCACTTTTCTTGTTATTATGAGCTTTTCAAGATTGTCCGCCGGTTTTCTCGCAATGTGCCCAAAGTACTGCAGAATCTTCTTAAGGCATATGGTGGCCAATCCCTGGCTTATATTGAGCTCATTCAAAATGGATAGGTTCGTTCTGTGGGCAGTCCAAGGAATGCGCAACATTCGCCGCCAGCACCACATCTCAAAGGCATCTACGCGTCGTCTGTCAGTCTCCTTCAGGGTACAGGACTCTTTTTCGTTTTTCGTTTTTGAAATATAACGTAATGTGAATAGCTGCAGCTCGTTTTTGTTGTCGTTAGTACGCTGTAGGTAAATATCTGGCCAAGAGCGTGTCAAGACACGCATATGGTCGGGTTCTGACGCCGAAGCCATAAAGTTATAATTGTTATTACGTTCATAGTTCATAAATTGGTGTTTCAAGACAAATTCTAAAGAACGAAGCTAGATTGACTTAGCCAAATTTCAGATATGTATCATCAGGACATATAGTCATCAGGACATCAGGATAATACTTTCAGCCAACGAGAAAACTAGAAACATTATTTCTAGATTATTTTTACAGAAAGGATAAGGCTTTGGCTTTGGCTTCTTAAAATAATTACAGTTTTATCGCTATAATTCAAAAGTTGTGATCACAAATGTATTTTTTTTGTAACTTAACCTATTAGCGCAGCGGAAAGACAAGTTTATTTGTCTAATAGTTTAGGTGAGAGGGATGATGTTGGGGAGAGGGAGCATTTTTTGTCACTTTGACGGGCCTTATTTCGCCAATGATACGATCACCGAAGAGAAAAAAAATCGTCTTTTCTGTGGATACGATTGATAAAAAAATATGTATGAAACCTTATTTTTATTTCAAAAGACTTATTCTACGAAATAACACGCAAAATAACACAATGTGAAAAAAAAAACCGTTTCACATGTTTCAGAACCACCCCTAAAACACAAAACTATATTATTTTTAACACTTTCAAAATTGAGATTTATTTGCCAAAAATTATTGTGTAATGTAAAGTTTAGTATAATTTAGTGTAATTTAATATAATTACCCTTTAAAAAAAAATAACGTGCAAAGGATAGGACGCACGAATATACGGATGGACGGAACGAATTTATAAAAGTTTTTTGTAGTACTACGGAACCCCAAAAAAACAAGTGTTATTAAGAGATGGCTTAAGTAAGTATGCTGTGAAATAATTTGAGTTTTTTTGTGAGTTTTTTGTAACTTTCTATTTTTGGCGGGCATTCGCATAGAATAATCGTACACGATTTTTAACTTAGTCTACAGGTGCATTAAGGGCATTATAAGGTTCGTCCATGCATTTGGCATGCTAATGCATCATTCTCGCTTCCGTGAGTTCTGGGTAGGTTGTACAGTAAACCCACTCAAATTCATTAAGATTCCGAGTGTACATTCATTGTAATAGAGGCACTTAATAAATTCATTTACATTTTCGAATGTGTACTGTAATTTTAATTTGTAATTTATTCGACACAATAGGTCCTTTTCTTACTGCATGCAAGTAAAGAAAAGAAAAAGAGAAGGAAAACATTTTCTATAACATTTAAATAGTAAATAGGTATATACTAAAAGTAGAATACAATTAACGGTACGAAAATTGATATTTTTAACACTTGTAGTGCCTCGCGGATTCACCAGCTATTCTACAGGAACCGTTACTTTGTTCGGGATAAAAGTGTTAATCCACAGTTCCCTATACCAAACTTCATCCATTGAACCGTTACAGAGTTAAGTAGAGAAAACATACACACGCGCAACTTTCGCAAAAAATAATAACTTAACTGCAGCCGCTGAAAGAATGCCTCTGAGAGTAGCCATAACATTGTAAAATGCTGAATTATTTATATACTATTTTCATAGTAAATTCAGATCACTTTTAACAAACTGTACAATACTTAGAATATCTATGTTTCACGGAAGAATGTGGTATGGTTCCTGCTATCTCTGAACCTACAAGAGATGCATCGTGTTTGGATCATATTTATATTAGTAGATCACAACTTTCTCGGGCACCTTTTGACGTAGTTTGTAGATCTAACGTTACGCACCACCACCCCGTCATGATCGGTATGAATCTGAACACTATATTGTAATGCATGGGGGACTACCTTTGTAGCTCAATTTTTTAATTGTGGCTGACAGTGCACCGGAGTGCGAACCGAAAATGACTGTGATATTTTTATCACGCAATTGTATTATTATAATTTTAACTATAAGCTTTTTTTAATTTTCTATTACGATTACACAACAATATGGGTTCCGGGCCTGAAAAAAAGTTTTATTTATTTTGTAAAACACTCAGTATCAAGCCGAACCACGTTGAGAATAATTATTTTGCATCTTAAAAAGTCATAAACTACATCACAAAGAAAAATATTTTAATTAGGTCACTTAACTCTATAGTTGGGAGTTTTTATAAAGTCCACAAGATGCCTCAGGCTAAAGTTTTAGTTAGTTTGCAGTGCAATCAGCCTCGAGCTTCTCTTGATAAGGTTAGCCACGTTGACGTACCAATCTAAAAAGCATCGAGAATACCACCCAATCTTTTCCACGAATGGATTCAATGAACGCTTCGGCTTAGCGCTTTTCATGGAATGGTGAGTTATTTAATATTTGTAGCACAAAATATGTAGCTCCAAGTATCGTATTAAAATGTTCGAGCAGGTAATAATTTTATTTTAATTAAAGTATGGATGAGAAAGCTAAATTCATTATTTCAGCCCAAAGATAATAATTATAACCACTTGATCAGGCATGAAATCAAAATTCCCTTTTGCTTCGGTCGCGGAGGTATATCGAATGGCGCTTGTGATTGGAAACTCAAAAGTCATTCATTGAATTCACGCGAAAAAGATTATGTAAAAAAAAAAATCCTTTACATCGGGGAAAGGATGAGCAGTCAAGTGGTTATATCATCATTGTTTTACCCCATCCCACTCCTGGGACACAGGCCTTCTCTCTCTCTCTCTCTCTCTGAGAGGATGGGCCCTAATACACCATGCTGACCCAGTGCATATATTGGTGAATGTCATGTCTTTGAACTTTGAGATTCTTAGACTTATCATCTTGGTTTCCGACACGATGTTTTTCCTTCACCGTTATATCATCAAACCTGCACAGAATTTATTTAGGTAGCAAATGACATATTATGGTCAGGGCTGAAGATTGAACCGGGTACCGACAGATTATAAAGCGCACATGCTACCACTCGGCCAACATCGCTCTTTACCATTGGCCACGCAGCTAAATTACGTATAATAATATAATAAATAATACATCATCAATCACAATCAGCCTTTTAACAGTCCATTGCTAGACTTATAGCTTACCCCCGAAAGGGTGATTGGGTCATATCCACCACGCTGGCCCAGTGCAAGTTGGTGGATAAATAATAATACTTACACTTACATAAATGAAAACAGAAAACTAAAGACTAAAATAATAAAAGATCGTTTATAGTATCTAATAGACAATGAAGACAATGAAGATAGTACAAACGATCTCTAATTCGATTAGGTTGATTACTATTGTTTGAATATTGATATGAAGTATTTTTAGTTTTTTGGTGTCATCATATTTTGTGAATATTCTCGATATGTTAGAGAAAAGTATTATGCTCTGGCGGCAATTAGGCAATGATGGGATCACGTTGTGTATGTCACGGCTTAACTACTACCTAAATTTTTATACGTATATCAATAATCAAACGTCTTGTAGAGTTCCGTATCAAGATAGTAAAAAACCCTTATGGTGAGACTCCGGAGTCGTAAAGGACTATGCATGTGGCTATCCATCTGTTTATCATAGCCAATTTTCCCAGGAGCTATGCAAGCAATTGACTTGAAATTTATCAAAGATTTAAACAACATTTGCCCAGACATTAAGCTGTAAAATTGTAGACAATTTTTTTTTCTTTTGCTAAAAATACAGCCTGAAACATGGAACAAAATTATAAAACAAATAAAGAGCAATGCGTTCAAGTTTTGTAATATAGAAAGTCTTTAAGCTAATTAAAAAAATTCTTCTCAATTTTTCTGTCTTTGATAAGTAATTGAAGACGGCCGCTGTTTATTTTTAGTTCGGAAATAAGCTTTATTAATTAAAAAAAATCTTTTTAAACACAAGCTTTTTCGTATTCTTTTCAGCAAACCCTTTTATTTGATGCCTATATCATGATGTGAATATTTTGTCCGCCATTTTAGTGCGTCGCCATATTGAATTTATCATCTAGGACCAAAGTGCTTGGGAAGACAAATCCAATGAACCCAAAGTCGACGGGGTTACGTCGTTTCGCTTAGGAGTTTTTATGGCCATCTTCTGTCTGCATCATCAGACCAGCTCGATCGTACCATAACATGGCATTGTCATCGAACTTACATAAGTATGCCAAATTTCAGCTCAATCGGTTGAAGATATCTGCTTCAAAATTGAGTTGCAAGATTCCACCCGAACAAACATAGTTACATACATACATTGCAAATTAATAAACGCTTGTAAAAATGCGAGTAGCCTGCAAAATGACGGATCAAATTGCAGAGCACAGCCAACCTTAACCCTATATTAATTAGCCGCGTTGCATAGAGCCGAGCTTGGGTTAAGCGTCAGGACGTTTTGACATGGACAGGGCTTGATTGCAAGCAAAACTCACCACGAGCCTCCAATAACATGTCCCGCTTCCCCATGAAAGCTATGCATTATACCTTCCTACTGCATTTAGGCATCAATTGCACCAAACTGTGCGATGGCCAATTTATCTTGATCTCGTCCGCCATAATTCATTTCATCTTGCAACACGTTTGCAATGTTACTAGTGCTAGTGATATTTTTGTCTTCAAAAATGTTAAAAATGAGCAGCGAAATTGTTGTGCTGGAAAACGGACTCTTAAGAGAGTGAAAATAAGCTCTGAAATAATGTGATAACAGTCTAAATGATAAAATAACAGTCTCATTGATCCCAGGCTAAAACTGCCAACACTTAGAGTATTTCAGACATACGAGTATATTTTTTCGGATTTGTTTTAGTACATATCTCGAATTTTCTCCTCATTGACAAATTTTATCTCCAAAGGCAGATTAAAAGTTGAAATATATAAAAGGACTTTGACTACCTCCGCCTAAGTCTGAGCCTTCGATCGCTTTGACTACCAACTCATTATGTTTTATACGATTTTTTAACCAACGGCTACTGTTACCATTGCATTGAGTTGGCAACATTTTGCAGCTTTTCCCGGCTGAGTTACGTTCACAAAGCGTTGATGAATCCCGCTTTATTTGTCCACGCTAGTAACTCCGCTTTATTAATGTGCATAAAGCTTTTTGTAAAGTAAACTTGGTGCTTTGTTTTTGAGTATTTTTTGCATGCGCAGCGATCGGAACTAATTTACTTCTCAACAAACATTTTGTCTCTCTTTTTTCGTATTCAAGAATCCAGTCGGTGGAACTTCTATTTTTCTTATTGTGTCAGCCATTAGGCTTCCTTCGGCCACTATGACTCAAATTATTATTTCTTTCTTATTTGGTCTATTAATGTTACCTTTCCCTTCTGCATTTGCTATCTCTCGCTATCTACGTTTGCCAACCACCAGTCATGCTGTCAAGACCACCCGAGGTCAACTATAGTCACATAAAAAACAACCTTCTTCTATCTTTCCTTTCTTGGTGAGGAGTTTACAGTTGTCGTATATCAAGTGGCCAAAGATCTTGTTCTTCTTTTATCCAATGTTGGTTGTAAAGTTTTTATTTTCATTTTCTTTAGTAGATACTTCCTAGTTTTCTTTTTCCATTGCCGGTCACTGTCATTATGTCACTGTATCTAATTATGACTTTGTAGTAAAATTTCAATATGAAGGGGGCAAGTGCCTTTATTAACTAAACAAAATACAAGCTAATACTAACACTACAAATACAGTTAGACTGCCCATAGACCATTTAAGGTTTAAAGACAATCCAAATACTCAAACCCACTATACCAGTTGGCAGCGTAAATAAATAAATACATTAAAAAAACATTTACATAAGATTCAGAAAATAAATTTCAATGAATACCGAAGCGTAGCGTTTTCCATGGCGAACAATATGTGAGCATGTTTGAGGAAAAAATAATAGCGCTTCACAATAAAACAACCTTATTGCTTCACGGATTTTTCCACTGAGTACAAAAAATTAGGGAAACAAAAGTAAAACCAAAAAAGACAAATCACTTGCGCCTCGTGAATCTCTGGCTCAGGGAGAAAACAATAGAACTCCGTCATGCTCTCGTCAATATGATGAGGCTCATTTAAGCTGCGCGTGCCAAAAACCCTTTGTCGAATTCATTAATTTACTTAATGAGCTAAACGCATAATGGAGCTTTGTTTCAGCTACTAAGCTGCGGCAAGCCGGTCTATTGTGACGTAGGAAATTGCACGCCCCAGTAAGCTAACTGTTGGTATCGTTTAGTAGGCTAACGAAATAACGAGCTCCTTATATAGTTTAAGTTTCAGAGTTCTTAGGCCCTCGGAGGCTTTTGAAATGGCTAGGTTGTTGTTATTAGGTTTAAAACTGAATAATTATGATATGATACTGAAATGCCAATTGGGCGAGAGACTGTGGCCGAATACAATGCAATGGCTATCCTAGCCTGACAGAATTTGGATCTGCCCTGATATTCCATACTAATTAGATATACAGTCGCCTATTCTGTAAATCCAGTCAGCCACTTAGATTTTTAATATGCATCATTAGTCGTTTTAGGGTTCTGTACCCAAATGGTAAAAACGGGACCCTATTACTAAGCCTACGTTGTCTGTCTGTATGTATGTCCGTCCGTCTGTCTGTCCGTCCGAAGATATTTGGAACCGTAATAGATAGCTGGTTGAAATTTTCACAAAATTTTTGATGTCACGGCGGATTAACTGCTCCACAGACTTTTAGTGAACTCCCCTCCCTCCTCCACACAACAAAGGTTTTATTAAACGTATTTTTGTTTTTGCTCTAGTGTTATAACGTAAAAGCGTCAAACTTGGCATGATTATAGATCAAACTCTAAAGTAAAACAACAAATAATAAATATTGGCCAAGTGAGAGTCGGTGACAAATGTCTGTGCATTGCCAAGTTAAGCAACGTTGCGTGCTCGGTACTTGGATGGGTGACCGCCTGGACGTTGATGGGATGTTGTCTTTTTACACTACTTTTTTGTTACTTTATGCGTGGTGGTACGGAAACCTCAGTACGCGAGCCCGAACAATTATTTTACTTTTTAACCGACTTCAATAAGGAGGAGGTTATCAATTCGACTGTACGTTTTTTTTTTTTTACTTATCAATATAGGCTATAATTATATATGTATATGTTTACCGCTCAAGTAGTATTAGGTGCATACTCTCATTTTAAATGCGGTCTACGATGGAGCACGCTTGCCTAGAAGAAATCATTTCACTCTCGACTTGAAGACACCCAGATTGTATCGGACGGGGAAAACCCATTCAGGCAGCGAATTTCACAGACTAGCAGTTAGCACAATAAATGTGGAATCAAAGCGCTTCGTACGGGTTTTCGGAATATCAACCATAAAACGATGTCGATTCTACGTGCCCACCCTGGCAGTCCGATATAAAAAAGGGCAAGAGGGAATTAAATCATGCAGATCTGATGCACACTCTCCGAAATGTATGCGATAAAAAACCCATAGACTAGCAACTTTACGCCGATGCTCAAGACTAAGAAGCTTAGTCTGAACCAGGGATTCATTGCTGATGAGACGCTTGGCACGTTTTTCAATATACTCCAACGCCCCAAGCTGGTGCTTAGCTGATCCATCCCAAAGGTGAGAGCAGTACTCCATGCACGACCGAACTTGTGCTTGTTACAGCGACAGCAACTTCTCCGAACTTCTTCTCTGTTATTATATAGGTAATTAACAATCAAGACCTACAATTTAGGTCAAATTGTAGTTCCTGATTGTTTATCATACTTCCTACCTCCATGGTAGCGCTTAGTTGTAAATGTTACTCGCTCTCCCCTCCTAAGACTAACCAAATCGTTCGATGCTTAATTTTGGTGATCTTTTAAGGACACCTGCTTGAGCTACACTACGAGAGCTATACGTGTAATTTGTATTTGTAATCAATTCTCAAGGAAAACATAAACATAATTTATTGGTGTAGGTACAATGTACAAACACTAATGTACAAAAAAAATTGTGGTTCTGCCTTTGCTTTAGTGAAAACACTGTTTTGCAAAGGCAGCGTCTTCATAACTAACATAAAAACTTTCGTAACTCCGGCCTAGTAAACATTGTTATATATAGATATTAGATATAGGGCCCTTCAAGTTGAAAATCGTTGAGAATTTAATTCAAAAGTACGCCAAAGCTAACAAAGTAGACTTTATCAACATCTTATTGTCGAGGCCATCCAGCTTCTGGACCACACAACCATTGTTAGAAGACTTAAGAGAACAAAACCGTTCGAATTGTGAAGTGAAAAGTAAAATTTCAGTGTTAAGTAGTGTAGTGAGATGATGGGAACAAAGTGTATTCTCCTTAATGTTATTAGATCCATTCTTAGTTTTTATAATTATTACATACGTAGAAGTTTAAAAGAATAAATTACTAAATTAAAATTAAAAAAAACTTAACACGCGTAAACGTTAAACGTTGAAGTTTAAATTAGAATTAGCACCGCTTTATGGTTGATATTCCGAGAACTCGTACGATACGCTTTGATTCCCCATTTATTGTGCAAGCTGCAAGTCTTTGGAATTCGCTGCCTGGGTGACTGTTCCCCTATAGTTACAATCTGGGGGTGTCTTCAAGTCGACAGTGAATGGGTTTCTTCTAGGCAAGCGTGCGCCATCGCAGACCGCATCTTCGCTTAACATCAGGCGAGTTGGCAGCCAAGCGCAAGTTTATTTATAATATATTTTTTATTATTAAAATTAAAATTTAACTAACTATAACTAATTTAATAAACTAACTATAACTAATTTAATTAAACTAACCTAACATTATACTAGATACTAAATAAATTAAGAGGCGCCTCTTACAAGAGCACTAAAAAATTATCAGATATGGAAAAACAATAGGTATGAATGTACCAGATATGAATAAACGTTACACGTCACAAACGTTAAACGATAAAGTTTAAGTTAGAATTAAATTACAAAATTATTATTAAAATTAAACTAACTACCTATAACTATTTTATTTTAACACTATTGTAACAACAACGCGCTCTGATAAATAAACTTGTGACGCAGAATAATTAACTCGTGATATAAGATCGAACGGAAGCTGGAAATCAATATAGAGGACTTCTATGTCACTGACTCTGATGGCTGACTCAGAGAAAATTCTCTGAAGATATTGATTACACTTTGGACTTTTTGTTAGGCTGAAACGTTTTCCCAATATGCAGAGTTTGACCAAATTAATTGCAAATAAAGTTAATCAATCATTAAACTAACCTAACATAGATAGACTAGATAGTAAATAAATTAAACGGCGCCTCTTTCAAGCACCGTAACAAGTTATCATATATGGAAATATCTTTCCAAATGTTTTTTTGTTGAGCTGCATTGTGTGAGTGGACTTTGCAATTCCAGTTGCGTCTTATTGAATTATCGCTCGTCTGTACGTGACTAGCCGGTCCGTGGCCGGGCCATCGAGTTGTAGATGTTTGCTCGATTCCCGTACGTGTGTGGCGAACTTTAATCGATTCCTGAATGGTTCTTGTCGCGTGTCGCACACTCCATGCCGTGCAATCGTGCGTGCTCGCTTCGTTCGTATCAGCCACGAAGCGAGTGGCTACGAAGCTTGTTCAATCAATTACATATCCCTGTGAAAATGGAAATTTTAACGTCGTTTCCTTGTTAATATTTATTCAAATTCTTCGTCTTTTCTGATTAGATTAAAATAACAAGGTCGTTAGTAATATAAACAAATGGAATATTCATTCGTTACATATCATTTTGTAACACTGGACTTTGAAATAGTGTTCAAGTACTTTATTGTTTGATAAGTTATATTCTTTTTGAACTTTAGAATCTGACGGCACCTGGTTCAATCTTCGGCTCTGCTCCAATGACTTATTTGTTAACAATTTTTTTTGTGCAGTTTCTATGCCATCGCTCTCAAGAAAAAGCATCGCGAGGATACCGGTATGTCCAATAACCTCGAAAATTCAAAGATATATGACATTCGCCAATATGCACTGGGCCAGGTGGATTAGAGCCCATCCTCTCTCTCTCTGAGAGAAGGCAAAAAAGCCCATTAAAACGCAATGGTAGTTATTATTTCCTAAATAAGAAAACCTACGTGAAAGTCATTGTGGGAACAGTGGATCATGGGTACACAGTGAAACATTGCTATATTTGGCAGACGGAACGATTTTACAGAGACTATCTCTTTCCATCGCCTCGTTTCCAAGAGTATTACACTACCGCTCTATTTGGCGCGTCATTCTGATCTCGCGCGCACGTGTTATAACAGGTTGAGAGTATCGACGAGCCAAAAAATTATAATACGTAAGTTATGGTGTTTGTTTCTGTTTTTATCTATTAATCGAGACTGACATTATTATAATTCAAAATATTAAATATTACATTAAATATTATTTATTTTCTTATAATATTAACTTGCTTTATTCACTGTGTACTTGTACTATGATTCACTGTATACCCATACGAGTACACAGTGAATAATTTCTCGTTTTATAAAAGCTCAATATCGACAAAATGGTTAATGATATATAGATGCTGTCTGGGGAAAATATGTAGAACTGTAATGCTACTTTCTAGTTTAAAAATATAAGAAACGAGAGTATTAAAGCGATTTCTCTACGTTACTTTGAAAAAATACCGATCCACTGTTCCCACAATGACCCTACGTACATTTTCAGCCTATCATGTTCCCACTGCTAGGGCTCAGCTAATAGTAGGTCTTCTTATTTAGAAAAAAAAAACACTACAAGTCACCATTGCGTTACACAAGACTTTGAAATAATGTCAAAATAGTTTATTGTTAAAAGTTTTTGTTTGTAACGTTTTTTAGTCGTTGCCGCTTGACGTTCAAATCGACGAAATTAATAAAACTTACAGTTTTTTTTATTATTTTACGTAGGTATTATTAATCAAGAATAAACACTACCTACAAGTTACCTTTGCTTTATATACTTTATTTTTAAAGATATACTTACAACGTTTTTTTCCCTTGTTTCCGCGTAACGTCCAAGTCGACGAAATTAATAAAACTTATGGAAAAATTTAATTTCACGTAGGTCTTCGTGTTTGGGAAAGAACACAATAAGTGAAAGGGTACCTTTTCACGCAACGTGGTTCTAAAAAATTGAGGTAAGTAATGGAACGTGAATAACAATTCGGCACTCGTGGGGGAAGGAATCGGAAGGCGGGTGGGGGGATAGATTGATGGTATCCGTTTGTAGCATCTGTCGTTTAAGTGAACATCGATTATAGTATACGCCTTGGTGTTCTTTTTTTGGTAAGCAACGTTTGACTTGACTCATCGCTCACGCGAAGCCTGGGGGATTAATTTTGCAATATAAACAAATGACATGCTGATATTCCCCTCCCTGTGGGGACGGTCGGGTGTCTCTCTAGATGAAAAAATACCTCAGTTCCGGCTATCGCGAGGAACATCGCCTTTATCATTCTGTAAGAGGTTTTGTGAATATTTGATAAATTAAGAGTGACTTCGAGGATGGATGTCGAAAACGAGAGTATATTTTTAAGGGATGGCAGTAACTTGTTGACAATAACACTATGATGTAGATTTATTGAAGTGTTCAGCTAGATTCCAAAGAGCTGGATATTTTCTCAAATAATTTCGACCACGATCCCGAGAGGTGGAGAATACGCATACGGATCCGTTGCAGATAACATAAAGTTAAAATATCTGAAATAAATTATAGATATTGTGTAGTACAGAAATAAGCAGCGCATATACAGAATCACTCATATCTTGTACTATTGCGATCATTTTACGTTGAGTTCAGATTTCAAGAATGTCATAGATCACATTGAGATGTTTTGTCTTTCTCTTCCCTGGCGCAATTCCCAATGTCGCGTCCCTGTATTTTCATGAGCTTTCAATACATTCGACAACCAAAAGTACAATTAGATGAATGATACCATTGGCGCTACTGTAAGAAAGTTAAAATACCTTTTGTTAGTTTTTGTTAGAATTGTAATGTAAAGTAAGCTATATCTAGTAATTATGGTATGTCACTGTCAAAGTATTGAACTGTCAAAATAAACATTGACCGGCCATACGTGGTGAAATGTACCTTGATGTGCTTCTTGCTGTTAAACTTATATCCAAATATAAATCAGTGTTTCAGACAATAATCTGTGTTTAATTATGGTCTAAAACCATCAGTTTTGATGAATACGGAACCAAAAAATAACAATCGAAACGTCAATTCCCGATAATTCTGTCTGACGTAATTTACAAGAGTTTTGCGTCGCACGACCCGGGAATGCGACGATGGCAACTTATAAACAAATCTGACTTTTAGATCGGTTGGAGTAAGGTTGAGAGTTACGATATATAAACTGAGCGGTTTTTCACGTCAAGCACTCGACATGATACTGGTGTGCTGAGCGTGTAAAGCCTGGTGTTCACTGTACAATTCCAGCGTAACCGCACATAACGGCGAGCCGTCTAACTACCGCCTCAAGTCGCGGTAAGATTTACTGCTCTCGGGGGGGAATTAATTCCTCCAAGTATTAAAATATCTCCGCTGTTGTTTAAAATTTTATGTTGGCAATATCGTTCATTGTTATGAGCCTGCTTTGTGCGGTACAATATTTAGGATTTGCTCAAAAATGATCGATATTGGTTAGTGTCATTTGCAAATGAGCTCCTTATTTACCTGAAGACGCAAAGCAAAAACGAAGGTAGTTATAGAAGAGTTAGAAGCTTAGCTTTTCATCATCATCATCATCACCATCACCATTTTTCATCACTACGTGGGTGAAACAGCGGACCATAGCTAGTATACAAATAAAATATAGACTTCCGCAAAATGACGCCTTATTAAATCAACTATTTGACTATCATAATGAAATCACAATATTTTTCTTAAAATTACATTTACTAAATAGAAAAGTAGGTAATAAGAAAGAACATAATATTTATTGAAGTTTCATATAGCTATAAAACCCTTCAGCAAGGTTAATCTAGGTAGTAGACAGGAATAGTATGCTTGACACAAATGGCCTTCCAATAGGAATGGCATGACACTTTGGTTATCCTGTGCTTCTGGTATGGGAAAACTATACAATGTTTTCATTTATTTGCCTATACTTCAGAAGTGCTAGCCACAACATTTTCCATTTTTACAAGTAGTCAATAAAGTTTTTTTTTTAAATTCAAAGCGTTTCTGAATTGTTTTGCTCGCGTAATCACTAAACATTAGTAAGTGAGGCTAACAAGTCACTAACACTGACTAATTAAAATGCTTGCGGTGCAATACATACGCACGCGTCATTAATACAGTTAATTAAGCCATGTTTTCATTGAAAAACGGTTGTTTATAAACACTGTTTCAGAAACAAAATCTAAGTGTTCCTGAAACAAACAGGTGTGTTTCTGTAACAAATAATTTTGTTTCAGAAACACTTATGGTATATACTATGTGTTTATCGGCATAATGCTATCTTCCCCGCTTGCGATGGGGGACACAGAAACAAATGAGTTTCACAACAGATGTATACGAGCGTGGACGTATGTTAACTTGTTTATTTGGAGATTACATACCTCTTCGGGTGACATATTGTAAGTAACTGATGATGTGGACGGCACAGTTTCTGAAACATAGTTCTTGGTAAACATCTACGTGATGTTTCAGAAACTGTGTATCCGAAACATCGTTGCTCAAAGAATACATGGGTTTAGGAAGGCACTGAGCATGACAGAACGGGGGAGTAACTGGAACATACCTAAACAGCGAATGCGCTAAGGCTGTGTCGCCTGTAAGACAAATTTTTAGTGTCTAGGGTTAAACTGCATAGGTAATTATAATATGAGTGTGGATATTTTTACATGACAATGGCTTAAAGTTTTGCATGTTAAATGGAAACAAGATTAAACAATCTGCATTCAGCAGACCAGCCATTGTGTTGGAGTGTAAGTATTCTTTTTAACTTGCCGTTTGTTTGTTCAGTCATTCGTCAACGCTGGAGTTTAGTCCTTGAGGGATGTGAGTAAAAAGTTAAGGAAGTACAGAGACTCAACTCTACAGAGAAGTGTTTCTCTATAGTGAAATTACAAGATGCGCAGTTACATCAAAAACATCAGGGCGACGAGCGCCATACACCGCGCCAATACACTATTGGCGATATGGTATGATAATAAACTGAAGTTTCAATTCTGGATGGCACTGAGCTATTATGGGCAAGCGTGACGCTTACCATTAGGCAAACAACATGCTCATTTCTTCACCCAGTTATTTCAAAACGTAACAACAAATTTTGTCACGAACATATGGCGGGAACACTGTTTTAAACTATCACGGTTGTTCACTAAAGTTATATGATTATTTACGGGATATTTACCGTGGTAAGGTTGTGGAATGAGCTCCCGATATTTCGGCGCAGTTACATGCACCATGTTCACGGGAAGACTGAAAAATGCGGGTGGTTGGAGAACAGTTAAAAAGTTAGGTGCAGACAACCACAACCACAACCTTACCACGGTAAATATCCCGTAAATAATCATATAACTTTATATGGCGGGAAATTAAAATTATTAATCAGCTATTTAAATGTTATTTAAAAATTCTTCGACTAGCTGGATTTCGATTTATGCAATGATCCGGGACATACTTTTATTATCGAACAGCCACTATCCTATAGGATGCATGTTAGTTGACAATCTGCATGTTTCCAGTCAGCGATGTAAGGCTGCATCCACATAAGGCAAGCCACCATAGCGACGAAAACAAAAGGTGTTTGTGAAGCCGGCAAGTGTAGCGCGAATAAAACATAGCGCTAAGCCTTTGTCAACGCTTGTACAAATGTACACACGCCTACGTTTTTTCTCGATTTTAAACAATATTTAAACAAAAGGAAGTTTTCAATTCAAATGTTTGCCGTTATGTGGTGTCTTTGCCATAAACTAATTTTTTACTTACTTCAAAAGAAGGAGGTTTGCAGTTCAACTGTATATTTGTTACGCGATTACTTCAGCAATTATGAATTGATTTTAAAGTTTTTTATTTTTATTTGGTAGATCATACTTTGAAAATGGTTCCATATAAATTTTATCGAAAGTAATACAGCGCTTTTTGGAAAAAACACTACAAACATATATACAGATTACAGATGACGATTTGGCTTGTCTCTTCAGCAAAAGTTTTGATGAGGACATTTAATCGTCAATTGAATTTTAACTGTCATTTTCTACTTTTTTGTATGTTTATACACGTAGGTACAGAGACTAGAAGTAGGGAATTTTTTCTAAAAATTTACTGTGTTAGGTATAATATTTTTATTTAATATATGACCAACATAGGCTACCAATGTACTTCATAAATTTCAACACTCGAGGCTACGACTTTTTTGATTATTCTACTAGATGTTTAAGGCGAAATGGTAGAGAACCGTGCACTTGTATGGCGGTAATGCGGCGTGCGCGCTTTCAAATATTTTCAATATTTAATTTTTCTTTATTTTCTACAAATAATCTTACGATTTTACAAAAAACTGCGACCACTAAAGTATTCGATTTTTTTTTTTGATAAATATATTTTCCCATGAATCTGAATGAAGTTGATTTAATCCATTGAACGGAACGTCAAAACGGGGGTTTTTTAGTAAAGTTTACGATTTTTTTCTATCGAGCCAAATTTCTTTAATCGTGTATCGGTGAACACATCCGAATAATATCATTCAAGAAAATTTATCTATACTAATATTATAAAGAGGAAAGATTTGATTGTTTGTTTGTTTGTTTGTTTGTTTGTTTGTTTGTTTGTTTGTTTGTTTGTTTGTTTGTTTGTTTGTTTGTTTGCATTGAAAAGGCTCCGAAACTACTGAACCGATTTGAAAAATTCTTTCACTGTTGGGAAGCTACACTATCTTCGGGTGACATAAGCTATAATCTATACCCGTGCGAAGCTGGGGTGGACCGCTAGTTAAACATAAAGAAATAATGACAATTAATCGATTTTAAAGGTCTACTTTTGAATATTTGTGAGGACTAATCGTCAAATTTGAAGCATATTTCGTCTTAAAACTAATTTCATCCGGCTTTTAAAGCAGGACGAAAATAACATGTTTTAAAGAAAATGTAATACAAATATTTTATTATGACATCTATTTTCTCTCAATCCGAAACGCCATCTTGAATATTTACTAAAATTAATTAACTGTTTCATTTTGGGTAATATCATACTGTTCGATTTTAACTACCAAAAGGGTCAACTTATCAGTACCACAATTCATGCCGTTACCAGTTCAAGGGTTTCGTCAATGGGATTGATTTAATTAAACTATGGACTTATCGAGGTAAGTTTATTATTTTTAACATTTCATACCTTCGGTCAAATCAAAAAATACAAAGATAACATAATGACGCACTATGGATTGAACACCGGGGACTTTAGAGTGGAATAAATGTTATAATAACTGGTTTGAGCGAATGGAAAAGTGTATCAAGCTACGTGGTGAATACTTTGAAAAACAATAAAAACTACTATAAGGTTCTAGTTGTGTTTTTTTCTTCAAACGACAAAACTTAAAAGGCATGCCTCTATGTAGTCATAACGGAGCTTTAACATGACAGCAGACAAGACAAACCAAATCATAAAAGCAAAACTTTGAAAAGGCGAATAAAAAATCGCGCTCAACATGTGGCGTGACCATTTCACTCGGATGAACCTGATGGCCGTTCAGGCCCCGCCAGTAAATAAGGATCACGGGATTATCGGGAGTGCGGTGTTCACCACGGAAAGGGTTCCACTGTGCCGAGAAGCGGAGTGTGTCGCGAATTTGGAGACGGCGTGTATTTTTGGTGAGTTTCAGTGCTTATTTTTTGGGGTGGATGTGATTCTCGGATAGCTTCGATCCTGTAAGGTTGAGTGGTTTTGGTTATATTGATCTTCTATCTCTACATGACTGGTCACTAAAAAGTTATTATGAAGTCGATTTGAAATTAGAGACTGGAATTTGATCGCACTTCTTAAATCTTTCAATCGCGAGCCCTCATCATTGTCGTAATCAATTCCAACAGTATCTAAGTATAATAATACTCTTATACTATATATTTAACCATATATTTAACCTATTTATTTATACCTCTTTATTGTAAACACCAGATAAAAAATTATACATACAGATAGAGAAACTCTACTAAGTACTGTACTCTCTACCAACTCTGTATGGCCTTTTACACTTCTTTTTTTTACAGAACTGCTAATTATACGCTAAAAACGCAAAAAACTGCCTCAATTGAGATGCTCAAATAGTTTCTCAGTTTCTTTGTAGGATCTAGTGAGAAGCCACTTTCTAACGGTTTTCTGACTTGAAACGTGTCATCATCATCATTTCAGCCATTGGACGTCCATTGCTGGGCATAGGCGTTCCCCATCGATCTCCAAAAGGGCTAGTTGGAAGCGGCCTGCATCCAGCGTTTCCCTGCGGTCTCTTTTAGGTCGTCTGTCCATCTTGTGGGTGAGCGTCCTATACGCTGCGCTTACCGGTCCGTGGTCTCCATTCCAGAACCTTTTGGCCCCATCGGCCATCTTTTCTGCGTGATATGTGCCCTGCCCACTGCCACTTCAACTTGCTAATCCCGTGGCCTATGTCGGTGACTTTCGTTCGTCTACGGATCTCCTCATTTCGGATTCGATCTCGTAGAGAAACCCCGAGCATAGCCCTCTCCATAGCTCGTTGTGCGACTTTGAGCTTGCTTATGAGGCCCATAGTGAGAGACCACGTTTCAGTGCCGTATGTCATCACTTTCGTCTTAAGGTACTGAGGTAGTATATTTTAAAAATAAATAAAATTAACAGCGTTAACTTAATTAATTAAAATTAATTAATTTATATTTTATAAAAGCCAAATAGATAAATTAGTCGTATAGGTTGTAACTCACAGTGAAGAATAATGTTCACACCTTTCACCTTTCTACATAGGTAGATAATTTAAAAACCGTTAAGTTAATTTTGTTTAATTTTGTATTTAAACAACCAAAACAAACTACAACTTTGATAGGATTTAGTTATTGTAAATTATGACAAAAAAAAAACACACGACACTTTGATTACTTGTATTGTCATAGTACAAGCACTCGTGAATGACGATCGACGACTTGATCCGAGATCCGTGTACGTACGCGTCTTTGTATGCGTGTATGCGTGCTTTGTATGTGTGAACGCTCGCTGTATGGAGCTGGCCTTCCGTACCTATTTATTTTGTGGCTATATGCTCAGATAATTTTACATTGTGCATCATACTAGTATCTGAATGTACTGAAGACTGTCTGTATGTTATGTAACTACTTAAGACAGCCACCTGAAAACACTATAACACCGAAATATAACTTTATTCCCCTCTATCTTTTACATTGTGGATTTTACATAGAGTAGATTAACCGCGTCGCGATAAACTCCGTTTCACATCACACAATGCCTGCCATAAGTAATCTGCTTACAGCGGTTCCTGCGATCTCAACTGGATTTGCTTCACAAATCACAATACTCTATGGAATATTTTAAATCAAACCCTTTTGCTTATTTTATACCTACGACTTACCTTTTGAGATGTATAAAAATAAGCTCTATTGAGACGTGACATACTCACACTTCAAATGTTGTTTACTCAGATAAGATTACGTTATTGAATAACGCCGCACCGGGGACATAACATTGAAACGTCTTTAGAAAATAACACTATGAATATGAATTCTTTTCATCCTAAAGTTGCCTAGAAAAGATCGCGATTATGTTAAAGCCGCCAGTTATTAGACGAATTTTTAAGATAAAGAAAATTTATTTGCACAAATAATTTTTTTTTTTATTTTTTTTTTGGTTCATATATATATTATTTTATATATTTAATAATGAGTCTATCTATCTTGTAGTACTGGATGGCACAAGCGGAGCACTTGATAATGCATATTCCCAACCAGTGCTTCGGTTTCCTTACAATATTTTCCTTTAGCAAGCTGAAGTGCATTCTTAGATTAAAGTCAAGAATTTTTATCCACATAAATATAAAATATTCCAAACCAAAGTATGCTAACAACGTGCTCTTCGAAAGCATACTTCTCTGAACCATCGTTATAATGTAATACCTTCGCTGTACTATATCCAATGTTTATCTACCTTTACCTGTATGCAGCTTGTCAAACAATGTAATACTGAAATCCCCTTGGGACTTTGAGTAAGCTTTATAAGATTAGTAGGGACGGACGAAAATGTTACAAACCGAGAGCGGTGAGAGCCATTTTGTAATTATTAGTGGCACGAATCGTCACCTTTGTTTTAACGTTCTCAAATACATTTATGCTTTTACCTGACAATGCAAAGCTAGAGGCTAAATAATAATAATAATAAATAAATATTCGGGACATTTTTTCACACACGGTCATCTGACCCCAAACTAAGCAATGCTTGTGATATGGCTGCCAGAGACTGATATAATATATACATAGATAGTTTTAAATACATACTACAAATAATTTATTCGGGCATAATTTATAGTAAGCTATAGTAATGATCCCAGAGGCTCCCGAACTAGTTAAAGACTGTGTGACGGGAGCCAATGGCTTCTCCTATTAATGTATCAATTAATTATACCAAAACAGCAATATAACAAAAAATATTACAAAGTATTTTAAAATTTTGATTACTATGCCAATAAGTAGCCAAAAGAAAAATAATAATAAGATAAAATAATTTTTAAACCATTAAATGCAACAGTATGCGCTATTCTATGCGCATTGCGTGTGTGTGTGTGTGTGTGTGTGTGTGTGTGTGGAGAGGGATGTGCGTGCGCGTAGTGTGTGCGTTCGTGTGTGTGTGTGTGTGTGTGTGTGTGTGTTTATGTGTGAATGTGAGCGTGCCAAACTAAAATCAAAAATAAAATCCCTCAAGCATATCCTCAATGCCCTTGTAGTCATAGTCCTTGAGCCAGTTCAAAATAGTATTTTTAAGTTCTCTGTCGGTGGGTTGGTCTACTTTGCCAGATTTGTTTATTTTGTGATATAATCGTGTGACAACTACCGTGAATTGTTTTTGTGCGTATCTGGTGAATAGATATAATAGGTAAATAGATATTAACAACCAGATATAGAACAAACACAAATGTTCATCACATAAATGTTTGTACTAGGTTGGAATCGAACCCACGCCCCCAAGCTCAGAAGGCAGGTTCAGTAAGCGTGAATGTGTGTATATTTAATTGCATTTTCCCACGTGTAGTTTAAATGCTTTAACTGATTTTGATGAGTCTTTGATAGATTTGCGTGTGTTTAGATCTTGTGACTGGGTAATGTCACTTACATTAGGTATCACAAATCATTACTAATATAAAATTCTTCTTTCCTTCCTTTTCCTCTTTTATCAAAATCAGATCGTCCGTTTGATCGTGAAAATAAAGTAAAAAAAGAATTAAAGAGATCAGCAAAATTTCTTTCGCGTTTTTACAATTGTCGGGATGGAAACCTGATTAAAATAAAATATCTTTTATACCCAAAATATACCTGTAAATATCTTCTCAGTGTTTGGAAGCATTCTAAAGTTTTCAATATCCGAGGGTTAAGCACTCCCATCACGATAAACCCTATAAAGAGTGAGTAAAGTAAGAAAACAATCTAAATTAATGAAGGACCATGACCCAGATAAGATTTGGAGCCGGTGAGCGGTAATCACGGATCTTAGGTACCTACCTACCTTTTCCCTAACACCTATGAGCCTCTCGTTTGGATAGCTCAATCAATATCAATTATTGGTCAGTGATTTCATTTAGTTCTAAATCAACACAGCCAAAGTTCACTAAACTAAAAGATCACTAATCAATCAATCAATTTTCACAGAATATGTAACGTTACGGCGGATTAACAAATAATAAAAAAGTCAAAAAGTGTAAACGAAAGAGGATCCCCATACAACAAACGTATTTTTAACCGACTTCGAAAAGGAGGAGGTTATAAATTCGACTGGTTTTTTTTTGTAACATATTTTGTATTAGCTCTAATGTAAAAACGGTAAGACGTACAAGCGTCAAAGTTGGCTTATATAATACATAGTCTAACTAAAGTATAACAACAAATATATAAATGGTCAAGTACAAGTCGGTGAAAGATTTCTGTTCATTAGTTACTTGGACGACCTTATCATATCTGTTTTAAACTATCACGGTTGTTCACTAAAGTTATATGATTATTTACGAGTCTTCCCGTGAACATGGTGCATGTAACTGCGCCGAAATATCGGGAGCTCATTCCACAACCTTACCACGGTAAATATCCCGTAAATAATCATATAACTTATCATATCTATCACCGAATCGAAATATAAATATTTTACTATTTTGAAGTCGGTTTTTAAATTGATAATTATTGTATTTTGTGGTGGTACGGAACCATCAGTACGTGAGCCCGACTCGTACTTGGCTGGTTTTTACTACCATATGTGATTATGACAGTCAGTATATAGTCGGGAAAAGAGAAAGATCATTTAACACAAATGGAGAAATAAAAATGTAAAATGAAATCTCCAAATATCACTCGCAATTTTTTTAATTAATTACGCCTACAGCTACAACTAACGTGTCGTAATATTTACAAGCTAAATTAATACACTTATTTAGGGATCGAATTGGGAATTTTGAAGGCAGCCTTTATTCTGGCGGATTATAATATATATTTCGTAGTTTTATTATTAGATAAGTACTTAGACTGTATATTGCTTAATGTAAAGAGATCGGAGAGTAATTAAAATTATATAGTTACAAAGTATTTTTCAGTCAGCTCGTCATAAATTAGTTCAGAGCAGTAATTAACTTAATATTATATTCTAATTAATGCCGAAGCTCTTAATAAGTATCTTTAATATGAAGTAAATCTATTAATATTGGTAAGAATATTGAGAAACCGGATCAAAATAGTAATTAGGTACCATCGAGATACAATACATATATAGTCACAAGCGTGCCAAAAAAATCTCCAAACCAAAGCTCGGCGAACGCTACGAATTGTGCAGACTTTTTGGTTAGTTACAATGTAACCGCGATCCGACTACAACGCCGCGCGATGCCAGAGCTACGGTGACATAGCGGACAACCAACGTTGAACACTATGCAAGCGACATAACGTCTAAACTGGAGTAAATGTAACATTGTGAACTATATAATTGATACAATGTATGTACAATGTCGCTCGGACGTTTTTTGAGAGATTGTGACTGTAGGATTTTATCTCGATGATAGGGACCCATTAAAACTGGATGTTAAACTTCATTCTCCTTCTCCGCGTCTAGCCGCCTGACTTCTGACAAGTCTGGACATGGCAACAATCATTCACTGACAACGTCAAGTATAGTAACAAAAATATTATTAAATCAGCACAAAAATAAGCAATTTTAAAATTATTTGTTAATATCCTAAACAACTCAACGAAATGGAATACTCAAACGAGTTCCGCCCGTATTATATACTGTTAAGAAAAGAAGAGGAGAAAGGAGATAAAGTGGCAAGAATGAACATGGAAGTTAAGCATAGTGCAGCGAAGGCACCTATTAACCCCTTTAATACGAGTCATGTTTCCACGCAAACTTATCCGACGAAACTGATCCCTGCTACTCCGAGGAAGGCGTGTTGCTTCTATTGCACGTAGACCACCATTAGAATAAATTTTAAACATCAAAATGCAGCGAAGCTTGTCCCTATGTTACTCCGAGGAAATCATACTGTGTCCACTGTTCGTAGACCACTATTGAAATTACTTGAAAAATCTAAATGCAATGAAGCTTATCCCTGTTGCACCGAGAAAAGCATGCTGTTTCCACTGCTCATAGACGAATACTAAAAAAAACTGAACACATCAAAATGCACCTGCAAAATTTACTGCTCGTGGTCACTACTAAAATAACTTAAAACAACAAAAAAATAAACGAAAGTCATCCCTGCTGCGCCGAGGGAAGCATGAAGTTTCACTGCTTATATATCACTTAAACAGCTTATGTTTATGTTATTTGGGAATCACTCAAATCTTTTAATAAACTAAACCGGATACCTCGACTGTAGTTTCAACCGCACAACGTCAGTTTCAATTATAATTACCTGAAATCATTGAAAATCTGACCTAGATTCAAAACCACTGTAAAGTAAGAGACAATGGTAAATATCGTGGTTTCACCAGCGTAGTGATGAAAAATGGTGATGATGATAGTCTATTTCACTCTCCAGCCCTTGTAGACCCATACAAAAAACAGGTCGATCCGTTGCTCTGTTGCTGCGTAAAAAAGGAACAAACAAATCATCAAACTAACAAACCAACAAACACATTTTCGCCTTTATAATATTAGCATGATTACATTACAATAATAATATTTCAGAATCCCACGAATTTGCAGTCAGATCAGCACAATTAATTATTACCAGTGTGTAGACCGTACAGGTTTAATAAACCAAATAAATCGGATGGTAGTAGCTTAACGGCATTATGAACTATGGTCAAGCCATTTTCCAACAGATGCCATAATATTTTGGTGCATAAAAAACCTGGCTAGTCTACCCACAGGATCTGTTAGTACCCACAGGATCTGTTAGAAGATCGGTTAGATTCTCTCCAAATAATCATTCAGTTCAACAAACCGTTAGGGCTCCAGGGCACACCCCCTCTGGGGTGCCTGGGCAAGTCTGATTCCCACTCCCGGCGACGGCCCAAGCCGAGGTTCGTACCTTCGAGGTGCCCTTGTGCTAGTCGCCTATAAACTTAACCACCAAGTTATGCCGAACGCACTCTGCGTTCGCTAACTAGTCCGGTCAAGCTGTAGAGGCCAAAAGGCCAACAGTAAAAGTCACTTATAAAAAAAAAAAAAAAAACCTGGCTAGTCCAAATGTAAATAATGCATATCACAAGTATTTATTGTATGTGTGCAATATGCTAACTTCTTATAGCCTGAGTGATTTGCCTAAGAGCCAGAAAAACCTGAGATGCCAGTCATTTAAAGATCGACCAGAGCGTTGGTGATTTTTAGACTCACCTACTACTACGCCACGGGCGCTACTTTGCTACGCTGACTTACAATCGTTACGTCACCTGCGCTACATTGCTACACTGACTTGCAATCACTACACCACCAGCGCTACATTGCTACGTTGACTTGTAATCGCTACGTCACCAGCGCTATGTCGCTACGCGAACTTGCAATCACTACGCCACGAGCGCTACATTGCTATGCTGACTTGCAATCAGTACTTCATCAGCGCTACATTGCTACGCTGCCATGCAATCACTGCAATCCTAATGCAGTTGATCACGCAAGATTATTGAATCAGCTAGCTGTTTCATCTTCCAAGATAGTTACATTTAAATTGTCCTATCAATTTGCATTGAAAAGGTGAATAAATATCACTCGACGTACGTAAATTATATCTCAAAGGTAGCGAGAAACACTCAAAGAGCACTCCAATTAGACGTCAAATCAAACTGCATTACAGAGTTGCTATAAAACTGTACTTTGTACACCGTATAGCTATAATAAAGTCAGCCAAAAAGTCTTCTAGCACTAGTACATAAAAGTACAGTTGCGCTTCGCGGCTTTACTTACTATCCTACAAGATCGTGATAAAATTGGTAAAAACCAAGTTACAAACTTCCTCTACACCAAATTTCATTCAAATCCATTCATTGTTACGGAGTTCATATCACATTCACTTACACACATTAGCAGTACATTTATTTATCTATACTACCTATACTACTATTATAAAGAAGAAAGATTTGATTGTTTGTTTGTTTGTTTGCATTGAATAGGCTCCGAAACTACTGAACCGATTTGAAAAATTCTTTCACTGTTGGAAAGCTACACTATCCCCGGGTGACATAGGCTATATATCTATACCCGTGCGAAGCCGGGGCGGACCGCTAGTTTATTATACATGTACAATTATTAAATTCGGTGAAGAAAAACATCGTGAGGAAGCCTGCATACGTACGGAGAAGAAATTCAATGGCGTATGTGAATCCAGCAACCCGCGACTGGGCCAGCGTGGTGGATATGGCCCAATCACCCTTTCGGGGGTAGGCTAAAAGTCCAGCAGTGGACTGTTAAAAGGTTGATTATGATGATGATTATTACTATTAAGTGATTTTTTTTAAACTTAATTTCACCCCTGTTTGTTATTTATATTTTTTTTTCTCGATTTTTAGGAAAAGGATTATTTTACAAATAATATACACTTCACTGTTTTGGCTTCAGCTATTATAACATTTTGTGTTTAGCCACTAAAATAAGTTTAGGTAACAACAAGTGTAAGTCGCTGGCATCCAGTGGTTGCAAAAGGCAGGCTGTCGTTCAGTGTGGAGGTTAAAGGGGGAGGCCTATGTTCAGAAGTGGACATCTTCTGGCTGATGATGATGATGATGAAGTGTAAATTCTTTGTTTAAACCTTCGATAGAAAAGCTGATAATTTTCAAACGGCTTAACTGATTTTTTATCCGACAGCGCAAGTAGGAGGGTTATGTTTTTCGAGTGTATGTATGTATATATGATGCTTTCTTTGACACGCTCTACAGCCTAAATGGCTTAATGAATTTCGATATGTAAGGTGTCATTTGAATCATTGTAATCACTGAATAGGTAAAGCTACTAAGTCTTTGGTTTTAATAGTGAAAGTGACATTAAGGAAAAAGAATTTAAGACGGCATCATTGAAAAAAAATTAGTAAACTTGTAAGGTAATTATGCTATATATATAAACATCAAAAAATTTGGTAATTTAAATTTGCTGGTGATAAGAGAGCTGGCTCATTCCTCGCGCAGAGAATTTCTTTAGCAATTCAACGCGGGAATGCAGCCAGCGTTCTTGGCACTTTACCACACGGACAACATCTTGTTTTTGATTTTTGATTATATTAGTGATAGTGATAAGTAATAATTAAGGATTTTTTATTTTCTTTGTTTGATATACCTACCTTTGTACTAAAATAAATAAATTTTATAAAAAATTTGTGAAAACTAAACTTGTAAGGTAGTTTTGCTAAATATATAAACATCAAAAAAATAAATTAAAACTTGTAAGGTAATTTTGCTAAATATATAAACATCAAAAAATTTGTGAAAACTTGTAAGGTAATTTTGCTAAATATATAAACATCAAAAAATTTGTGAAAACTTGTAAGGTAATTTTAATAAATATATAAACATCAAAAAATTTGTGAAAACTTGTAAGGTAATTTTAATAAATATATAAACATCAAAAATTTGTGAAAACTTGTATGGTAATTTTGCTAAATATATTACCATCATTCTGTAGAGCTCATTCAACAGATTTGATTTCAAAAATATATAAAACTACTATGAAATACTCAGTAGTTTACGAGATCGAAAGAGCTCTGTAACTACTACGAGTAGGTAGGTATAAATAGGTACGCAGTGCGCTTTTGTCACTTTTCAGTTACCGACAATTTATAAAACGCAGTTGCGTTATATTTTTTATAATTTTATTTACTGGGTGCTACGATGCTACAGACAAACACAGAGATACACAAGTTATATAAACTTATAACATACATCTGTTTGCGTCAGGGGTTAAGAAAAAACTATATCCAAACATTTAGTCTATAAATAATTGTTACTGATGAAACTGAGACGCCCCGTCTCACTGCGGGATCCCACGGGCCTTTTCTATAGCCTTTCATGTGCGGGTACTAAATGGGTCTACGTATGAGTTTGGGTGCTTACGAGCACTTGCATGTTTTCCCTTCCATTTCGTCTTATCGGTGGTCCTAGCATGCATATCTTTCTTGCTCAAATCTATGTTGTATGGCTATTGGTTTGATAGTTATAGTTTGGTACTTATCTTTAGCAGGGTTATTACCACCTGCACCATATCTAGCTTCTAGGCTTTCAAGGCTTGTTTTAGGCAAGAGTGCTCCATCGTAGACCGGCAGCGAGCATGTTAGTAGGAAACGCAAAATTAATATTAAAAAAAGGTCAGTTGTTCTCTTCTGCTGACTGTATCGTACCTAAGCTATACCGGCAGAGTAGTACATACAGTAGTATTGTGCTGTTTTATCGCCCATTTCACTGCGGGCCTATACCGACCCGTTAAAATAATAATAAAGTAGGGTAATGATTGCGTTAATTTTGACAGGTGTGGCCTAGTTTCACATTTAAACTCCTCAAAAATAATTACGTTTATTAATATTAGGGTGATTTGGGGATTATAGTTCCACGTTTATAATAACGTTGATTACTGATATAAGTAATATTATAGCGCGTATTTGTGGCAGATATTTTTTTTCAAGTAAAGGTTTGGGCACTTAGCCTGCTACCCAAGAAAAAGGATTTTTTTTCGGTCATTAGTATAGTTCTGCTTGACCTTATAGTGTAGTTTGATAGATTTCGGGATACGAGGTCTCGTTGGACTCATCGTTATACCCGGGAAAACAATGGCATTTATTTTTTCTTAAAAAAAACCGTCAGTCTTAATTCTAGCTACACTGAAAACATTATACCCTCTTTCTTCATTCGGGTACATATTACGAATAAATCATTCATAGAGTAATGGTGACCTTCCTATCACCTGTTTGCCAAATGAAAAGCAAACTTATTGTTTTTTCACTGCCAACTGCTTGCTACCTTTAATTAAAAGAATAACATACAATTAGCACAGTTTTCTAACTATAACAACTCTACACTAATATTTTAATAAGTAAAGTTTGTTTATGGAAAGGAACGGAAATGCCCTGCTCATTTCCCGGGAGCGTTGCTTCAGGCAGTGTGCTAGGAGGATACTGGTGCGTTCCTATGGAGATCCCGGTACCCTCCGTATGGCACAGAGGTCGGTGATATCTCACATAACCAGGCTTCACCCCAATGCAGCTGGGTTTTTTTGAAGATTTCCGCCCCGCCAACAACAAAAAAAGGGGCTAATCTTCAAAACTATAGATCCAAGTTTAAAAACTCTTTAGTAAATAGAAAACTACGCAATCACATTCGCAGTTTTGTTCACAGTGATGGGCCAAGGCGCGGGTACAAGCTTTTAAGATACACAGGTTCTATGAGTTGGATAGCTAGGTTAAAAATATGTCCTATAAATTTTTGAGCTATGAAACTTTTTTTTGTTCTTGTCTCAATACTAGGCAAAGGCAATGAGCTTAGAAGACTTTTGGGCAAAGGGCAATACAACTTTATGTTTAGAAGTTATCGTTAGACTGAGACAAATGAAACGGAAAAGAGTTTATTTATTTATTTTAACCAAAGATCATGCAAACAAGGAAGGATTACAATTATCGTTCTTATTCAAATGTCTCTATTTTTCATTAGAAAAGCTCTATACTGCTAAACAGCTTAACCTATTCTGTGGTACGGCTCACTTACAAATTTTCCAATTTTTTTCAAATATGTGCAATTTTGCACACTAAGAAACTTGTAGCATCACCTATGAACTAACTATTGTTTGAATGGTCTGAGATTTTAACAATCGTCCCATTTTAGGGTTTCGTACCTCAAAAGGAAAAAACGGAACCCTTCGTTGTTCACTTTTTTGCACACTTCGTTGTCCGTCTGTCCGTCTGTCAAGACCCTTTTTCTGAAGAAAGCGTAAAGGTATCAAGTTGAAATTTATATTAAATACTTGGGTCTAAGGTTTCTTTCGGATGTGAAAAAATAAAACTTGTAAGTCAACGCAATCAAAAGATATGAACGTTTATGTCGCATATTTTGCGATTTTACAAGGGAACCAAAACCTATAGGGTACTTCCCGTTGACCTAGAATCACGAAATTTGACGCAAATTTCGCAATTCTGACTTCTTGAACCTTTGTTCTTCGCCGGATTTTGATATTATGAACTCAGTCTTGGTGTTTAATTGTATGCATGGACCTCTCCATGACTTTCTGTGGTACCTTAATTTTGTGCGTCTTTTAATAACTTATTTTTTTGTTTTTTGGATGAAAGTCCCTGTCTTGGCATCCTACGTCTTGGGGTAGGATACGCTGGTTGGAGAGGCAAGTTCTAGAAGTGTTTTAATGCTCTACGTAGAACATGACTCTATACCATGTTGTCTACGGAAAAAGATAGAGTAAAGCCATGTTACACGTAGCTATTGACTGTCTTTAGGTTCTCATAATTGGGTTAGAGGTCCCAGAAATGTAATCTAATATAATCAATATACTTTCCTAATTATTATTCGCCTTCAACCAACCTTTCCCAAATAATAAACGTAGAACGTAGCAAATACTCCCAAAGTTTCCCCCAAGCCGGGAGAAAAATCCCAAGAACTCATTTATATATAACGCTGTAAAACATCTAACTCACGCGTGAAAAAGCTAATATTTTCCACCGGGAAGCTTTAAAAACGTTCATTACATTCAATTTAGAAAAGGGAGGGAATTAAGCAACGGATAAGATATTTATAAAAGGCATGGCAGTGTCACTGCTAAATTAAATATTAAATATATTTTTCAGGCTTTTCTACTCGGCTGTATATTACAGCAAAATTAGGCTAAGTATTGCTAGTCCGATGATCGGGCTGATGAGACATTTTGGTCTCAGTAGTTCGGTGCTATAAATTATTGGACTAATGATGCTTTCTTTTAGTTTGACGTTTACACAATTATAATAATGGCGAATTATTTTTTCTACTTTCAACCTGTACTTTTTCGGTAAAATCCATACGCAAATAAATAATATAAAACAATACGTTCACACTACAATGCACGCAAATAATGACTTAACTAGGTGGCCATTTAAATTTTTATCACATTCGACAAATTTTTCATAACCCTCAACTATCTTACCTCTAAACGTAGTGATTATATTATTATTATTCTCTTTGCTTACCTCCTCGATATTTCTGCTCGCCTGGTATTTTGTATCGCAGAAATAGATATCATGTCATAAATAAAAAATTATATACCATCTCTTTTTTTTTGGTACAAATTAAAATATGGGAAGATATTTATGAATAATGTGAATGTGTTAACGTCGAACTAAAAATCTCAGTAGTCCGATTAATTATAATACCGGACTAGTGACATGAAAAAGTCTCATCACTCCGATCAGCGCAATAAATAATCAGACTAGTGATAGATTAGATTAGACTAGGCCCAAAATTATAGCATACTAGCTATGCCCCGCAGTTTTACCCGCGTGGATTACTTCTTTTATCATCATCTATCTGAAATAAACCGGCCAAGTGCTAGTCAGCTTCGCGCACTGAGGTTTACGTACCACCACAAAATACAATAATTATCAATTTAAAAAACCGACTTCAAAATAAGTAAAATATTTATGTGGTGTCAATTCGTGTCGGTGAAAGAAACGATGAGGTCATCTAAATAACGAAATTACCAGCTATAACTTGGTAATGAACATAAATTTGTCACCAGCGCGCACTTGGCCATTATTTACTATTTTGTTATACTTTAGAGTGTGTACTATAATCATGCCAAGTTTGTCGCTTGTATAAGTACTAGCTGCGCCCCGCGGTTTCACCCGCGTAGTGATGAAAAATGGTGATGGAGATGATGAAAAGTAGCCTATGTCACTTTCTGGCTCTTGAACTATACCCATGCAAAAAATCAGGTCGATCCGTTGTTCCGTTGCAGCGTGAAAGAGGAACAAACATACATCCATACATACATACAAACTTTCGCGTTTATAATATTAATAAGATTACCGTTTTACATTACAGCTGATACTAAAACTAACCGGAAGACGCAGCGTAGGTAGGCCTCCCACTAGACGGACCGACGACATTGTGAGAGTCGCGGGCATCCAGTGGATGCAAAAGGCAGGCTGTTGTTCAGTGTGGAGGTTAAAGGGGGAAGGCTATATATGTTCAGCAGTGGACGTCTTCTGGCTGATGATGATGATGATGATACTAAAACACGTTTGTTGTATGGGTTTCGTTTTTCCTTTTTTTTTTTTTTTATTTAATCCTCCGTAACTGTACATGTTCTGTGAAAATGTCATCTGCCTATCTATTACGGTTCGAAAGATTTAGCCCTTGATAGGTAGGACAGACGGACGGACATCGTGGGCTTATTAATGGGGTCCCGTTTTTACCCTTTAGGTACGGAACCCTAGTAACCAGCCAACCTGCCAGTGAACATTCCATCAAAATCAGTCCAGCCACTTTGGAGTCCATAGAGAACATAAATACACACAATACACACATCGCCTTTTATACACATATAAAAGACTAGCTGACCTGACAGACGTTGTCCTGTCTTAGAATTGTCAAACACGCAGTCAACATTGCAAATCTAATTTTTTTACACCTTGGGTTACATTATTGGAGTTTTAGTAAGGATCCCTATTTTATTGAAAATATAATATATCATATGTTCATATGTTACCCGGGGATAGTGTAGCTTCCCAACAGTGAAAGAATTTTTCAAATCGGTTCAGTAGTTTCGGAGCCTATTCAATGCAAACAAACAAACAAACAAACAAACAAATCTTTCCTCTTTATAATATTAGTATATAGTATATTAGTACAGAAGTATAGATAAGTAATAAGTAGCTGCAGTCTGTGGCATTTTTCTTGATTTTCAGAGATTCCGCATTTTCCAGAATAAATTCCCTTGTCTCTTAGTTGAAGCGTCTAGTTATGTGTAACAGTAAACATTAAAATCTTGCCAAATCTCCCAAAGCAGAATATATAAGTTACTTGCAAGAGTACAACTTCTGCAAGTTCATCTCTAGTCTCAACTTAGCTTCAGAGATCCATGTTAACAGAATTTCATCATACAGCTTGCGTTTTTATACCTACCTAAAATAGGTACGTGTTGCCTAAACCAACGGAATAATTTCTCCTTTCACAAAGAAAATTTTTATCGAATTTGCTGATGTAACGAACATTTTTGGTAAATATCATACTTCGTAAGGTTCTCGTGGAATTAAGGTTAGATGACATACCTTGGTACCGCCATTCTTGACTGGCCTTGATATTTTTATGTGAAATATTTACGTGCCCGTTTCTCATATAAGTAGCTATTTGTAGGTCGGTGTGACATTTTTACTGCGAGCTAGGATTATTTATAGCAAGTGAAATGGGTGCCATCGTGTGGCAGTAAGGCTGGCACCTGTCACTTGTACATCCTAGCGTTTTCAATAACATACTTACGAGGATTGGGGTAGCATAACTCCTGAAAACACATCTGCCGTTTTGGCGTTCCATATTGTAAAAAGTCCCTTATTGGGCTCAACCTTTTCTTATTTGGTTGTTTTTATGAATACAAATGGAACTTAAATCATTTATAACATTCATATAAATTATTAAGTCCATAAGAAAATGACATAAAACCTGTATTTTATTATGTTTGTATGTATTAATCCGACCAAGGGTTAATAGTGGTTACCCAAAACACTTTTTCATGCACGATAAAGTGTCTCTAAAGTGCGAAGCCGACCGCAATTGAATTTTCCTGATAAACGACAAACAAAGGCGCAAAACGTATGTTTAAGTTAGAGTTAGGCTAAATAAACAGCGACGTAAACAGCTAGCAGGTTGGAGTCACTATCACGTATGGGTAAACTCCTGTATTAGGGCAAAAGCGCACTAAGCGACGCATCTCTTACTTTACCAACGACATTATCTAAATATATCTATATAGTACATATAATAAAACTGTTAATGAGGAGATTACTGTCAAGGATGGGTTATGAAACATCCTTGATTACTGTACATTAAAGATATTTTTTGATACCAATTTCTTGCTAAAGAACCCAAAAATACAGTAAAAAAAAGATTGTTTGTCTGTGTGTGTCTGTCTGTTCACGATAAACACGAAAACTTAGGTACAAATTTAAAAGTTTTTGAATTGTGTTCTGTGGAGTCTGGTGCTACACAATATAGGCATAAAAATCGGTTTAGGAATATTGAAGTTATGACACAATTTATGGGAAAAAAAAATGTAGGTACGGCGCGGCGTTGCGAGCGCTAGCGTCCCGCTGATACCTAGTCCCCAGTGTGACATCTGGCCTAAAAATTTGACTATTACAACTACTCACATCTCACCCACGCCTGCCATTTGTGTGTCTTAAATATTGCGCCGCGATGCATAGTCCATCGATTCCTAAGAATATATTGGTAAACATGATGCGTGGTTAAAATCAATATGCTTTTGTAGATATTAAAATAGAAAGAATATTTATATCAGTTGCACGCGTCATACTTGCGGAGAGTTAAACGGTAGAGTGATTTAACATTTTGACATTTATAAGTGGCTAAATAAACCAGTAAAAAATATGGTAAAAATGTTTTGGTAAAAAAAAATGTCTAAGTGGGGCCATACCTTTACAGTGTTTATCTATGTCCTTCAGGCGGCCGGATGAGGCAAACTAGGTGAAACGTGTGTTAGTATCACGCCTAAAGCGGAGATATTTTGCGGTTGAAAAGTTTACGCTTTTAATTACAGTCAAGGGGCCTTACGGCTAGCTGTTTAAAGCAATCCAGTTTAGGTGATGAAAAAATGTTGCGCGACCACAAGCCGTATTTGGGTGCTTTAAGCTTCACGTTTGCGTGATTTTCTGATCTGCGCGGCTATAACGTTAGTTTTTTTAACAGATTAATGAAAGTAGAAAAGCTTTGATACCGCGTAAGCAGTTGGCCATAAGGTTCATGGAAAAGGAAATTTGCCGGTCAGTTTAGGTACGGGTGACGCCGATTTCTGGAAAGGCAAATATGGGCTGAATATGAAACTATATAAAAAATAAAGGTGGCACTTTTTCATAGGTAAGAAAAGAAAATATCAAAGAAATGAGGGGGTAGCATGACAATGTAAGTGACATATCATCTTCTATATAAATATCTTCTAAGAAAAGTGATTAATATATTTTAAGCGTTTTTCTAGGAATCAACGCACAGACCAAACCTGTCATGACATTTGAACACAATATTCCTCAAATAGTCGTGGTGAACAATAAAAACGGATTTAGCGAAATCTTACTTCTAAGGAGAGAAATGAACTGAAAATATTTAATTTAAATTATTTTTTTTTTTTTTTTTATATTTGTCTGGAAATATTTTAAAAAATCATGCTACATTGATATAGCTCAGTTTGTGTGTCAGGTGACGAACGCATGTATATGGCATGCCACGCAAGGTTTGATCTGTTGAAGTTCGAAATTCTAGTTGGCAATGATCTGCTATAGGTAATGTTATAGGAACTGTGACGCCTACCACCAGGCAAGCGTCTTTCTCGTTTCATCATTCAATTGTATAAAATATATACAAACTAAAGATGTCTCAGGTTTTTTAAGAAATTATCCCCTATATGCTGATGATACTTTATAAATGTACTAATAGGTACGTGTTTTGCATTGTAAATAAAATAAAATTACAATTTATTATGAACAAGTTGAAGAAATCATTACATACACAGTATTTAAAAACTAAAACTATCACTACCTAATTATTATATACAAATTAAAACTAACAATAAATTATAAAAATCATTAAAAATACTAATCTAAAAGCCCTTCTAAAAGACTTCGGTGGAGGGAAAAGTGGCCAGAATGCTGGCAGCATTGCCACGTTGGATGGCAATGCTAATTTTTTGACCATAGTAATAGGCGCCAGCATTCCGTTCACATGTTGCCTCCATCAAGCGTTTGGCCAAGTCCCTATATAGAATAAAATAACTATTCTTGTAGGATAATAGGATAGCGGGTGAAACCGTAGGGCGGTGCTAGTGCCACAATATAGTTTTATGGAACGTTGTTAATAAAAGCCTGCATTTTTATCAGCGATTTTATAGAACTTCCACATTTCTCCTCCTTTTGAATTGTATCCTATTTCCGCCATTACGTTAACTACTTCGCCCTCATCTAGTTCTATATCTTTTCAACCGTTTAGTTATTAAAATGCAACAAGCAGATTTAGTTGCATTTTAATATCACTGGCTATGCCCATTGCCTAGGGCTTTAGCTGTGTTTTCTTTTTTCCCGTATTATTATCATTTAAGATCCATTCTCAGAGTGAACACTATTTCCTTGCAAATTTAATTTAGACTGATTTAGCTATGAAAACATGGCACACTCAGATCAGACAAAGATGGGAGATATGGTATAGTAGTGTGGCGGGTGCGCACGCAGTCTAATCAGCAGTGCAAGTACCGTTATTTATGGATCGCCAAATTTGACAGTTGAGATCGACAAATTCGAAAATATGCCATTTAATCAGTACTCGCTATGATCGAGTCTATGGCATTTTATCAAGTTTGACGATCGATAAAGAACGGTACTTGCACTGCAGCCTTGATACTTTTAGTCGACCACATCCACCAAAAGACCGTGTCACCCTTTTTTTAAGCGCCAAAAGAAGGAGGTGTCACAATTCGACTGTATGGTTTATTTCGTATGTTTGTTACCTACGCGACTACTCCGCCAATTATGAATTGATTTTGATGATTCTTTTTTATTTGGTACGTCATAAGTAAATTTCAGAGGTGGTCGCATTTGGAAACCACAGTATTTGTATCATACAAATCTTAACAAAATTGATACTGCGGTTTGTGAAAAAAAAAAACAACAAAATCCAAAAATATATACACAGATGACATTTTGTTTAGTGGTTCCCTTCAGCTTTTGATGAGGACTTTCAATCTCTGTTTTAACTGTCATTTTCTACTTTTTACTTGAACTACTTGAACTTTCCTTTCCTACGTTTTTTTTTCTGTCGTATATAAATTTGTATTTTACTAGATAAATATACTTAAATAATTATACTTGTTACGAGATCAATAGTACTTATTATATCGGAACAGCAGCAGCCCTCAGAGGAAATACTGAAGTACCGCGCTTATCAGCCCAAGGCATACAAGCTCCGGTAATGTTCCTTATTATTTCAGTAACGAGATGGAAGTTTTCTTTATCAAGAATACCTGTTGTTATTCAATTCAGAACGTTGATGGTATTACTGCATGGAATAAAATTTACTATTTATGTTGTTTTTAGGGTTCCGGATCCAAATATTGTCCACCTGGACCCTATTACTAAGTCTACGTAATACGTCTGTCCGTCTTACTACCGATCCGTCTGGCCACTGTTCAGTCGGAATATATGTCATTCTTTAAAATGGCTGTACCTATCTTTTAAATATCGCTATCTAATACGGTCGAAAGATACAACCGTTTAAAGGTAGGACCTACAGACGGATGGACGCACGGACGGACCGACAGACATCGCAGTCTTAGTAATAGGGTCCCGTTTTACGCTTTGTTTACGGAATCCTAAAAATGAATCCGTATTTACCTTGGTCACGCCATAACTTTAGTACGAGTTTACCGATTTCATTCATCTTTTTTAAAGTTTTCTAATACTTTGTAGAAGGTTCTTACGGAAAGAAAAGATTAAGAAAATTGCGCAGAAAATTGGAAAATTTCAGAACACTTAATGACAATTTTAAGTCGCGGGTGAAACAGCGAGGCACTGCTAGTATAACATAGATATAAATATAGATATAGATTTAACACTCAAGACTCTTAAGCTTAAAGATCGTTTTCCCACAAATAAATAAATCTGCCAAATCGTTAGATATGTTTCCGATATACATTTGTTTAAAGTTATTCGATTAGATAGATAATTCTGGGCAAATTTTACACTCTTGTGAAAGCATGTCTAGTCTTTTATACATGATACTTATGACGCACTATAAGTACGTGTAACACGTTTAATTTATACGTGTTATTAAAGTAAGTCCAGGGAATACGGTTTTTACAAGGTCCTTATCCAGTTTTTCATTGAGCACAAAAGAAAAAAAAATAAGATAAGAAAGAAGTTGTGTAAAAAGTAGACTCAAGTAATGAACCATATTGTAATGACGTTAAAGATTAAAACAGTATACAAAAATATCACAGAGAAAATTAGGATAGCATATCTGAGAGCACTAAAAAAAAATAAGAAAAAAAAAGTTGTGTAAAAAGTAGACTCAAGTAATGAACCATATTGTAATGACGTTAAAGATTAAAACAGTATACAAAAATATCACAGAGAAAATTAGGATAGCATATCTGAGAGCACTAAAAAAAAATAAGAAAAAAAAAGTTGTGTAAAAAGTAGACTCAAGTAATGAACCATATCGTAATGACGTTAAAGATTAAAACAGTATACAAAAATATCACAGAGAAAATTAGGATAGCATATCTGAGAGCACTAAAAAAAAATAAGAAAAAAAAAGTTGTGTAAAAAGTAGACTCAAGTAATGAACCATATTGTAATGACGTTAAAGATTAAAACAGTATACAAAAATATCACAGAGAAAATTAGGATAGCATATCTGAGAGCACTAAAAAAAAAAATAAGAAAATAAAAGTTGTGTAAAAAGTAGACTCAAGTAATGAACCATATCGTAATGACGTTAAAGATTAAAACAGTATACAAAAATATCACAGAGAAATTTAGGATAGCATATCTGAGAGCACTAAAAAAAAATAAGAAAAAAAAAGTTGTGTAAAAAGTAGACTCAAGTAATGAACCATATCGTAATGACGTTAAAGATTAAAACAGTATACAAAAATATCACAGAGAAAATTAGGATAGCATATCTGAGAGCATTCTTCCTGTTTCTTTTTTGCAGGTATGGCCAATTCAATATGGCTGAATACCTCAGAATAATAACTGAATACGTTGTCCACAGATCTGCATGTTAATGTCGTTGTCAAGCTACGTAATAAATATTTTCATTACTTCGTAGTTAAATGATTAAATAAATAATATTCGGGACATTTTTGCACACACGGTCATCTGACCCCAAGCTAAGCATACTTGTGATACAGAGACTGATATACATACATATATAGTTTTAAATACTTACTTAAATAGATATTAACAATCACAAATATAGAACAAACACAAATTTTCATCACATAAATGTTTGTCCTAGTTGGGAATCGAACCCACGCCCCCAAGCTCAGAAATTAGGTTCACTACCAACTGGACCAACGGGCTCCGTCCGTCCGTTAAAAGGTAGGACGGACAGTCAGACAGGCAGACAGCGTAGGCCTAGTAATAGGGTACCATTTATACCCGTTTGGGAACGGAACTCTAAAAAAGCTGTCATCGATAAAAATGATACTGCTAACTCGTAATAATTGTAATATTTTATCAAGAACTTGTCTGAGCTACTTAGTGGTTTGTGTAGTAACTTAGTTTTTCAGACTCATTTTTGCCAGTTCTCCCTATATCTTCAAATTAATGCAGGTTTGTGATTAAGTTGCCTCATTTTCCCATTACATTATCAGTTATTTATTTAGGCAGTTTGCGAACAAGCATCTTTGCTTATCGAACTTTTAATGGAAGTTTCATAAATATTTTATGAGACTCATGGCTCTGAATTGTGATTCCCATTCCATTTAAGCAAAATTTTCTTTATTATCTCGAAAATAAGATGTTTTATTACGCAAGCCCACATAAGTAACAGACCTTAGACCTTCAACGGTCTATGGGCAGTCTAACTGTATTTGTAGTGTTAGTTTTAGCTTGTATTTTGTTTAGTTAATAAAGGCTCTTGCCCAGGAAAAAAAAGTAACAGATATCAATTTTTTTATCAACAAAATTATTTGTGTGGTATATAAGTAAACAAAGGATCATCCAGGAGTTTACATAATAAGTTACACACTTATTAAATTACACCGCTTGCCCCGTAACGTTAACTATTTGTAAAATTTGATATTTATACGAGGTTTCGCAAATTAATTTTGATCCTGTGCCGTGCCTATCCGGGTGAAAGCCACGTCAGCCGTTTTCAAGCGAAGGAAAGCTTTATGAGTTTTCCTCCGCTTTTCCGAATAATTCTTTCATATAACGAGCGAAATTAAATTATTGTATCCGCCACGCCACCAGCCGCAGGTGAGCAAAACTTGAAATGCTTGCATTTATTTTTTGCCCTCTCCCCCATTTCCCAAACGTATTTTATTAATCGCAAGTTTAGAAACAACGCCGCAACCTACATACGTTTTTGTGACAGCACAGAAATTAATATGAAGGAAGCGGGAACCAGAAATTAAATGTCACAAACAGGCTATTCGGCAAATTTCAAAATGCGGCCATTCCACGGTCTAACGCATAATGTTGATTTTTATTGAATTTGTAAGCGGGGTTTTTATTCGGTAGTTACGCAAACAGACAGAACTAAATCCTATAAAACACACTTAAAAAGCTACAAAGGTAAGCAATAACGTAATTTTACCTCACGGTAAACCGAAATTCATTTCTTCATGTCTCCCCACTACCCCCGCCGCTTCGTCGCGTGCCTTCGCCCAACCCTCGAGAAACCGCGGAATGCTAGCCGATTCGTAAAAAGCAATTGTGCCCGCACCGTTTGCCTTTTTTACCGTACATTTAATGTGAACCAATGTAATAGTTATTTTACTTCCTCCCCAAGTATCGCCAATCGAACGTAATCTGATAACGAAAACCATGGAAAATTTCTTCGGTTCTAATTAGGTGCTGAAACGTGTTGAATTAGAATATTTATGTAAAGATTTTGCAGTCTCTGCTAATGCTTCTTTTGCTTTTGCCCTTTTGTAGGAAAATGTGCATGAGATTTTTTATTATTTGCTAATTTCTGCGTGTATTCTCGGTTCTGAGAAAAGAAAACTGCAGCAATAACTGCTGATGTGCCAGTACTCGCGAATCCTCACGTTATACGAATTTTCTTTTTTGTGAAATGGCAGATCGAGTTTAAATAGAAAAGTGAAACTCGAATAAAATAATAATAAAAACTGTATTTCGATTTTTAAATGGTTTAATGTATAAACCGCAAGTCCGGCCGCACATTGAGTACTGCTCCCATACTAGTGGTGCACCGAAGTATCAGCTCGATCCTCTTGACTCCTTGCAGAGAAGTGCCGTTAGACTTGTCGATGACCCAAACTTATCTGGCAAGTTGAAGAGTCGTTGAGCTTGTGCAGGAACGTTGGTTCACTCGGCTTGTTCTACAGATTATAACGGGGAATGGTCTGTATTGACCTTATCCCTACATCCCGGTTTTTCCACCGAACCGGCCGCCATCGCCAGAGCCAGAGCCAGCCATTTCTATAAATAAAAATGGCTGATGACTAAGCTCCTTAGTCTTGAACATCAGCGCAAGGTTGCTAGTCTATCGGTTTTTTATCGGATACATTTCGGAGAGTGTGCTACAGATCTGCATGATTTGATTCCCTCCTGCCCATTTTTCTATCGGACTGCCAGTGGGTACGAAGGATCGACACCGCTTTATGGTTGAAATTCCGAGAACCCGTACGAAGCGCTTTGATTCCACATTTATTATGCGAACTGCTAGTCTGTGGAATTCGCTGCCTGAGTGGGTGTTCCCTGATAGTTACAGTCTTCAAGTCGAGTGTGGTTTATTAAATAGGTTTCTTCTAGGCAAGCGTGCTCCATCGTAGGTCGCATCATCGCCTAATATCAGGCGAGTTGGCGGCCAAGTGCAAGCCTATTCCTAATAATAAAAAAAAAAGTGAAATATAATTTTTTTTATCGTACCAGCAACGTTTTGGAACTGTTACTGCTTGCAAAGGGCTCATTTAGTTCTGACGGATACGACGCAGAGCTTTTACAATTCTAAAGGAATAAGCGGAGAACATTTTTATAGCATAATAGTAGCTTTGAACAAGCTCAAACGGCTGCAATAAAAGGTACTTAGTGTCTGTAAATTGGCAAAGGCATTACCGGCTAAAGGTCTCGTGATATATCGAAATAATTCGAGTTCATGTTCAAGCGAAATCTTTTCACAACCGGCATTGTTGGACACTAACACAAAACGAATACAAAAACTCTTTAAGCAAACTTTGTTCGTATCATGCAATGCAGGTAAATACTTTTAACCTTTAGACTTAGACATGTGTTTAAAAATATGTTAAGCACATGTCAAGAGCGTTCTTAAATCTTTTGTAGTAAGACGGTTGACGTTTATGTCGTTAATTGAAAAATATCAAATCGTCCTGTATCGATACAGCTAAGCTCTTCTATAAACTTTATACTTTATCAATTGTTCCACTAAAATATATTTATGTGGTACTTTTTACCATTCGTTAAAAATAAACAATCATTTTGTAAGTCCTCTTTTCCAAGACTACGAATGCCTCCTAATAGACACACGGCACGATCCACCTAAATATTTACAGAACACATTTTTTACTTTAAAGAAACAAAACACGATACCCTACAGTGACTTGCTCGTAAAGCAGGAAAAAGTCGTCTCATTTATTTTCCTCTTAGCGATAAGGAAGGCCCATTGTCTGCCGGCTCCCGTCACCTGTCAGATTTCACAACGTTTCACGTTTTTGCAAACTGTATGTCAAACATGTTTAAATGTATTCATTCCTTGCCGAGCCAAAGCAAATACTAGCTAGAAAACTGGCCTGCCACGGGCAGTATCACATGACCAGAATTATTTATATACGAATCACTCGGTGACCACCATCCGCGCCGTATAATATGAGACATGCAGTGCGGGATTTCCTCGATTACTTTTCGGATAGACCAATACGGAGAACACATTTGTTTCCAGAATTGTAAGCGTCCGTGACGTTCCCATCCTGCGGGATTACCCAAACAGGAGACGTTTGCTGGTTGTTTTGAGTACCGGTAATATCGATCGCTCGTAAACGCAGTACTGTACCGCCGAAATTAGGACGAATGGTCACGTCAGGATCGTATCGCGTGACGGGCGCGTCTCTCTCGAGAAACGGTAATATAAAATTCTTTTATTGCACCGTCTAGTGGCCAATAGTAACCATTAAGTGCTTCATTGCTTTATTTATCTCTAGACCCATACGTTTTAGGAAAATTAGTAGGCACTTCCAAGGAAACATAGCCATACATTAACTAAGGAAATTACTGTAGCGAAGTCGTAAATACTTTATGCAAAAGTGAAACAATAAAGTTTGACGTGGCATCAGACTAATAAAGCGAGTTACGACTGCGGCTGCAAACATCTGAGTTACACCTTTGTCTTTCAGAAAGTACATACGGAGAGTTTTCTTTTATTTTGCTACAAACATAAGGGATTTATTTGTGCACATCGCAATTATTGCAACTGAAAATTCTAATTATTTAGCTATCGACATACCAAATTTTTATTTTTAAATATCATCCTTTAGTCTATTTTTGAAATCATCACATAAAAAACAGAAAGAAGCCGATATTTCGAAGGCCGTCAACAGTGTCTGGCACGAAAGTCTGATAAATAAATAAATAAATATTCGGGACATTTTTGCACACACGGTCATCTGACCCCAAACTAAGCAAAGCTTGTGATATGGCTGCCAGAGACTGATATACATACATATATAGTTTTAAATACATACGATATTAACAACCAGATATCGAACAAACACAAATGTTCATCACACAAATGTTTGAAATGTTTCAAACAGGCTTTCTTCATACAGCCCGGTACTGGCCTGTGCACCTGGATCGCATTCTTCTATTCAAGTTGTCGTTGACAGCTGCTCGTCTGATCAAATGGCTATTAATATTATATCGAATCACATTATCTACATCTAAAAAAGGACCTCCTTATTGTATAATTTGCATAAATTAAAAAAAGATTTGGAGATTTAATATAATTATGTGTAGGTACCTGACTTTAAGATTAGTTTTGTTTAGGGTATATTTATTTGTAAGTAGTATTAGGTTTTATTTTTGTTTCTTTTCAAATATTATTGTGTACTTTTCTTATTTAAATAAAACTATAAACTTTTGTTTATAATACCTGCGTATGTATTATTTTTAGTAACTTGACTTAGCCAAGTGCTTAAGCTTAAGTACATTCATCATCATATAAGCCATAGGACTGCCACTGCTGCACATAGGCCTCCCCGATCGATCTCTAAAAGGGCCGGTTGGAAGCGGCCTGCGGCGGCGCTTTTAGGTCCACATTGTGGATGGACGTCCTAAGTATACTTTCAGAGTTATAACAAGTCATGTAAGTACTTAGTTTTATTTTAGCTGTGAAAATAAATATGTACTACGTATAATTATGACTGACTTAGAAACATATTTAAATTTCTATTTGTTGACTAATAAGTTGAATAGGTACTTGTTAATTTCGACTTGAACTTCCTGATTCTTAGATAGTTGGTATATAGTTAAAATTTTGCAATTAATAATACCTTGTTGGCTATTGGCCCGCGGCGTAACATACCCTCTTCGAGTCGGGCTGTGTATATTACGTCCGACTCCAAGTACTGATAGTACCTTCGTATAACATCTTTTATACACTGATACACTAGAGAAAAATACTAGTTTCAGGGAATTCTTCAAAGATTTCAGAAGCTCTAAATCATTATTACCTTGATTTATAAAAGCTAGAGCGTTAAAACTTGGCAAACGGCTTTGTGTTGGTGTTTTATTTATGAAAGAGACCATGTTAAGATACTGTGCATTATATAGATGAACCTGAACATTGACAAAAAAATATTATTTTAGTTTTTTATTTTATTTTTACTGGCGCGTGGCGGTTAAATTCAACCACAGTATAATAAGTGCGTGCGTCATTTGTCAGCCACGTCTTGACAAAGTTTTGCAATGGTATAGGAAAAGCCGCCGACAACTCGATATGTTCTACGTACGGATATCTAATAGATGTTATAGAGGTATTACGGTCATTATCGTTTATACCGCTATAACTACCAAGATGGCGCTGCTAGTAAATTATTATTGCTACTGTTTTGGCTACGCTCTGTTTAAACTCTATGGCACGTGAAAAGCTGGTTCCAGGATTTCGAAATTAAACGGTTGAAATGGTTTATAGTACAAAATGAATGATTGTATTATCGTTAGTAATATTAGTAGTGATAATAAATAATCAGACTTCTTGGTTTTTATTTATCGTTTTATAATGTTATTGCAACTGTCAGGGCAACTAAATACTCGAACCAAGTTTAGTTTTACACATCTTATTTAGTTTTATGACATATCTTACATTATTACATTTGACATAACTCTAAACCACAAATGATTTTTTACAAATTATAAATAAAAACCATTTGATGTATTTCGGAACTTTACATGGTCATGATGGGTGTTATTACTGACATAACTTTTCCATCAATAAATTTGTTTCATGAAAATGGTTTGCTTTTTATACTATCATAAAAATGATTTGGCGACAAATCTGCCTCGTTGCGGGTGCAAAAAAAGAACTTTGGGAGCACATAATATGCCGTACATCGTGAAACTATAACAATGCTAGTAAGTCAACAGGTTATAAAAACGCTGTCGAATGTTTTCATCCGTGCCGGCAAATCGACATTAATCGTCAGCACGAATGCTGTATTTGCATATTCATGGCACGGAAAACCCCTTGATTTAACGACAACCGTAGAATGATCGTTAAACCCGGACAAAAAGTGTCACGTCATTTTTTTATTTTATCCTAACACGGAAAATATTTTTAGAGGGCCGCGCGTGGAAATTCTTTTGGAGCGCCGCTAACAGCTTTTGTTTGTGTTTACTTGTGCGGATGCCGTGTTCGGCAAGAGTTGTGTGGTGTCTACCAAACTCAGTTTAATATAAAGAATTGCTTCAACATGGTGTATTTGCCTTGGTGCGGAGGTGCCTGTGAGCATCCGAAGGTGGCACTCGGGGTCACGTTTGTTTTTGGGTTTGTTTGTTGCAATTGGTGCATTTGATGGGGTGGTGTTAGATGCACTCGCGCACCTCGTAGGCTTCGAGGATGCGCACTCGTGAGATGGAGACGTACAGCACGTGTAACGGTCAATCTCCAACTGCTCGGCTCCCGAAGTTTGGAATGCCAACACAACAAAAACGCACGGCGCGTAGCAATTCTACCAACATAATAATACTCGGAAACTAATGTTTCTCAATGCGTGGTCACGTGACAATAGATGTGCATTGATCACGTAAATCTCAAAATTGGAAAGAAAAAAAGAGGAAAATATAGGAAAGTTGGTTCTGTACGAACCATATGCCTGTTTTAATCTATTCAAATAACTGGTATTGTAATATTCTTCACTGATGAAAATCAAGATCAAGAATGTACTTCTTGATCGAAGAAAAGAACAATCATTTAGCTCGTCATAAAACAAACCAAATGAGTCCAAACTCAAGGGGCCAGTACATGACGAAGGTATGATGACTGCATCGGGACGGGAAGTAGATAGTGGAACTCTTAATAAAAGACTCTTTAAAACATATAATAAGCCCAAACTGGAGAGGTTTACTAGTTGTAGCCATTGGACAATTCAGCTATTCAAATACCATATTCACCATTTATTTATTTATTCATCATAATTTGTTATTGTTCCTGGCTCCATCATCAGATCAGTTGAAATTATTATATTGTCATCTAGATTACATATACTTGAAAAGTTTTTAATCGATACGACGCTATGAAAGTTGTTAAAAACTCCAAGCGTGCTCCATCAAAGACCGTATACAATATAAAAATAAAACAAATGTAAACTATTAGCAACACGAGCAAAGCTTTGCTGCTGTTTACATCTGCACAACAGTAAGCACCAAGTACTTTGCTAAGATTCCTTTCGTGTTTGACAGAAGGTATAACTTATGTTGGTGGGTGTACGAGATAGCGCTTCTTGGCCATGATTAATGCGCACCCTTGTCCTGGCACACGTCATCTCACCGGCTTTTATATAATTACTGTTGAAAACTTTGTTAACAGCGAGTAAACATTTGAGCTTGATGACCGTTTTGATTATTTACGTTGGTTTATGTACTTATTACTTTTTAAATTTCTATTCTCAGAGCTCTGTAGAAGCAAATTCAGGTTAAAAACTTAATATAACTTTAAAAAAATTGTATAGTTCCATCTCCTCGCCATCCTATAATATTATATAAACACGAAAATAGGTTTATATTATTTGCAATGTTATTCTAAAGATAATTCCTAATTGGGGTTTTGTTAAATACTTACTCAGTGTTTTATTTTTCTTGAAAAATGTTGAAATGCGCGAGTGAGATAGCCTTGCGCTTTTTTGCTTTTAGCTGCCCCTTAAATAAAGTGTTTGGGAATAAAGGTACTCAAGTGTAGCTGATGTTAATTTCAAAGCTGCCACATCAAAGTGGGTTATAGACGGGACGGGACACGTAGCCGGAATGCACCCTGAAAGATGGGTCCAGAGGATCACGTTGTACGTGTCTGAAAACGGCCGAAGGAGCTAAATTAAGGCAGGCCACTGACGAGAAAATGCTGACGAGATGACCTCGACGCATTCCAGATAGACTGGTCAAGTATGGCGGGTGGCCTCAATGGACTCTCAGCATTGTCTTGAAAAAGATGGGGGAGACCTTTGCCCAGGAGTTAGAAGGTATACCTACTAACACTATACAAACTATTCTTCGATCAGCGCGTCTTACTTGTACTAACCTACGGAGCTGAAACGTGGACCCTGAAAATGAAACTGGTCCATCGATATAAATTGCTCAGGAAGCTATGGAGCGAGCTGTGCTTGGGGTCTCTTAGAAAAATATAATCAGAATTGAGATTATCCGAGAGCAACCCACATAGCTCAATTGATTAGCAAGATGAAGTAGCAATGGGCTGGCCATATCTGCAGAAGACCCGACAACTGTTGGGGTAGACGGCTTCTAGAGGAGAGACCACGTATCGACAAACGTAAAGTAGGACGTCTTGCAGTCAGATGGAGCGACGACCTATGAAGGCGGCTGATGGCAAGTGGATGCGAAAAGCAGAAGATCGTGCCTTGTAGCGTTCTATAGGAGAGGGCCTACGTCCAGCAGTGAACGAACATCAAATAGGCTGATGAGGATACTAACTATAAGGGTAACCTGTGGAACGCTCTGTTAATTGCTTGGTGACAAATTTTCAACATGAGGGTGGTAGCTAGTCTGTCAAGTACTAGGACTACCATGCTGTTTTTCTCACGATGATTAACTGACAACTCAAGCTCATTGGTGGGATTTCAGCCCACGCTTGCGAGGCGTGAAAGACACGGCGGCGTCGCAGCATGCAAGCAACTGTAAAAAATCGACTCTTCCCGGTTTTCCGGTAATTGCACCGCCATGGCGCACTTCTGCTCCACATCGAAAGCTGTCCTGAACTTTATTAAATGGAGTGTAATTTTGAACCTAGTGTACACCGAAAACTTTACTTTTCCACGGGTTCATGCCGCGACGCCATGTCAACTTCTAGTCAGCGATGGACTTTACGCACCAATCATTGAGCTATCATGGCTACAACTGCAGCGATCTTCCCAAAGAGTAGCTTTACCTAGTCTGTGGATCTTCCATTAAAATATTTGAATTGCTTCAAAACAAAAAAACCTATTCCAGTGAGCCACAATCGATACCAATTTCATTTGTTTCGTTCATCCTACTCGATATCTAAACAAAATTGCTACTGCCAATGACACGCGATCGACTCAATGTGACAAAATTTAACCGTATCGATATGAATTTCAATAAAACGGTCCGACGAAATATCGTGACACGGTCAGCAGGTGTGTCACGGAGACGTCAACTTAGACGCAACCGATGGCGAACGTAACATTCTATAAGGTACACAAAATATTTCAATAGATTCTTATTGGCAAATTAAATAAATATTCGGGACATTTTTTTCACACACGGTCATCTGACCCCAAACTAAGCAAAGCTTGTGATATGGCTGCCAGAGACTGATATACATACATATATAGTTTTTAAATACATACTTAAATAGATATTAACAACCAGATATAGAACAAACACAAATGTTCATCACACAAATGTTTGTTCTACGTGGGAATCGAACCCACGCCCCCAAGCTCAGAAGGCAGGTTCACTACCAACTGGACCAACGGGCTATCAAATTAATTATCATCAGCCTCTTATTATCCACTGTTGGACATAGGCTTCTCCTAATGCACGCCACTGAGTTCGGTCGGCAGTTCTTTGCATCCAGTTGAGTACACAGCCATTGTACACAGGTAGTCACTCCACCTGGCTGCCTGGTGTCCTACACTGCATTTGCCTAAACGTGGTCTCTACTCTAGAACTCAAAATGAATGAATAGAAATGTATTTTCTGTTGTTTTTAACACGCTATTATCTATCTATATAATTATCTTCACTTGTGTATAACCAATAACTATATAAACCATTGACAATATAAATTATCTTTGATACACACACACTGAGAAAGGATTTTGAAAAATTCGCATCCCAAGGGGTTCCAAAAGAACGCCTATTTTGCAGACACCATTCACGCTAGGCAGTTTAAATTTGGAATGTATACTTCCGGGATAAGATAAACCCGTGATTCAGGATTTTTCGAAATATTCAAAACCGGGTCAGTTTTTCCCCAAATTTTTTTTTTGTGTAAATTGTGATATTATTCTGAGAATTATAAACGTTAGTGTTGTGAATTTTCAAATTGTATGCGAGGCGATTGAAAAATCTCCAGTCAACCAGTTTCAATCAGTTTCTGTATGATAACTATTGTCTCATGGGCAATATGGGTGTGTGCCCATTTTTCTATCGGACTGCCAGAGTGGGCACGTAAAATCGACAATGTTTTATGGTTGATATTCCGAAAACCTGTACGAAGCGCTTTGATTCCACATTTATTGTGCCAACTGCTAGTCTGTGGAATTCGCTGCCTGAATGGGTGTTCCCCGTTAGTAACAATCTGGGTGTCTTCAAGTCGAGAGTGAATCGGTTTCTTTTAGGCAAGCGTGCTCCATCGTAGACCGCATCGTCGTTTAACATCAAGCGAGGTGGTGGTCAAATGCAAGTCTAATATAAAATTTATAAAACTTGTAAACACCACTCGCGGTCATCCATCTTAAAACGGAGAAAAAAGCAAAATCGATTGGTTCGAAATCGGTCCGCTATAGTTTCTTTACAAATCTACCTCGTTTATTGATTCAGATGATTCCTTACCGATGCTTTTTGATTCATCAAATTATGAAAACGCTGACAATAAGGGCATGCTCGTTTGAATAATCTTTACGCTCATGTTAATTGACGTCAAATTTCGTTATCAAGATGAAACTGCGGGCCACGTTGTAAACTAACTTTAGTGTTATTGTCTTGGGAGGAAATTGCAACGCTGTTTGCATTAAACATAGTTTGTTGTTGATACGCTCGCTACGGCGGCGTCGGTACGATTTGCTTATTTACATTAGTGTGTAAGCTAAGTAATGAAAAGACCAACAAAAGTTACATTGCCTATGTTTTTAGGGAATCCGTTGGTTTTGCCGTGTTCGTCTGTTTGCGTTCGTAACCTAGTAACAGTCATTTTGCTAAGATGATTACCATAATTAGCATAGAGGCCGTTTTTTAGATTCCTTTATTATCTAAAGAAATTCCAAACTAGCACTATAAAACAGTTAAGACTGCCCAAAGACAGCTGAAAGTCTAAAGATATCCAAATGCTCAACCCCACTACCAGTTGGCTGCGTAGTGCGTACCCAATATGTTGACGGCATTACCACGCCAATGGCACCAATGGCAATGCTTACGCGTTGAGACAGAATCACGCCAGCATTTTGGCCACGGCGCGGTGTTCTAAAAGATTTTTGAAAATGAGGTGGGCTCCAAGGGCACGTCGTCTCGATCCTAAACGGCTCAAATATTTAAGCACTGCCGAGTATATATTTGCACCACTTGTGCAGCTCTACCGAATTAGCAGCCGCATCGACCCTACCTTGTGAGGATAGAGGTAGATAGAGGTCATTTTACCGGCTAAAACAGAAACAAATAGGTATAAAAATAATACATGTTTTTGACATGGCTAAGAACCCCAGAAATCTTAGACATGACGTGTCTTGTCTAGTGTTTCTGCTCGAGATACCTCGAGAAACTTTAGTTTTCTAGTTTTAACTAAAATTAAAACATGAATAACAGTAAATACAAGCTATAACTAGAAAATTCTAGTATTACAGAAACATTCAGTACAAACTAGTTATAACTAATGAAAACGCGTTTTAACTGTAACATATTCATTGAGTGGCCCATTTCCCTAAACAAAGTACTTCCTTCATGTGCCATCAGCAGTAATAGAAAACGCAACACCTAGCAGGAATTCTAATTGAATACAAATAATGCTTAATTTCCATTAGGTTTACTGGAAAAAATCTCTTTATTTAAATTTGCTCGGGAAGGGGAGACCGATCCATTTAATTTACATTTTGTGGGTAGAGGGCCGAGCTCAGCTAACGGTTGCGGTTTTTATATAAATAACAGGAACACTATTATTTTATTACGTTGCAATGTTATTAAACGCGTTTATTTGCTTATAAAATCATTATACGCAAAGATAATATAAATCGTCATTGATTATACGTATATGGGGGAGGCCTATGTCCAGCAGTGGACGTCCAATGGCTAATGACGATGATGATGATACGTATAAAATAAATTGGTGAATGAATCTGCACACATTATTAATGTAACAGCACAGAAGACATAATATAGCGTATAGCTTGTTACGTTATAAATCGTATGAAATAAGGGTTTGTTTTTTACAAATCCGATTTTCCATAACGATCGGGAAACTTGGATATCCCCCTCTTTTGCTGTGACACGACCGTATGCGCTCCAGGATATACATTACATTTTAACGAAGATAAGCCCATCCCCTATCAGTTGATGGTATTAAATAAATACGCAGGCACTGATTGAAATATATGGATTATAAAAATGTATCTAATAAACATGACCTTATAATTTTCATTTTTATTTTGAACACAAAAACCGTTTCTATCTGTTAGTGTGGCTTTCTTCTAAAAAATAAATATGTAAATGCTATTATAAACTCTTTTTAACCGACTTCGAAAAGGAGGAGGTTATCAATTCGACTGTATGTAATTTTTTTTTGTAAATTATTATTTTTTAAATATTGTATTATCTGATCTCTAACTTTTATATTTGTGCACGCCGATAAAGAAGCCAATCAGCTTATTTTTCTCCCGACATGTTTTACTTATACGGTTAATTTTATCATTATAAAATATAGCCTGTGGCACTCCAGGATTATGTAGCTTTCTTGTTGTGTGTTTTTTTACTGTTCAGTAGTTTCAAATGTTACTTCCAAGGAATAATTACAAAACTACAAACTTTACCTCATTAGAATACATTACAATGATAGATAATAACACCGACCAGAATAGAGAAGTAATTGTAAAAATCCGGGAAGACGTCCTATTTTCACATGTTGTTTTATCCAACATAACTTGTAAAGTAAACCTATTTATTTTATAATCCCACTTAGAGAAATGTATTAGATTTTTTTTAAGCTCTTTCTTAACTTGCCCTGTTAGTATATGTATGTGAGGGAAAAATCTTGCAACTGAATATTAGACCAGATATCCTCAATCGATTGAGTTGAAATTTGACATACTTATAGGTATGTTAGTTCGGTGGCAATGCAATGTTATAGTGCCATTGATCTAGTCTGATGATGGAGACAGAAGGTGACGATTGGAACTCCTAAACGAAACGACGTAACCCCGTCAAGTTTGGGTTCGTTGGATTTGTCATCCCAAGCACTTTAGTCCTAGATGATGAGCGGATGCCTAAAATTATAAAAAAAAGTTTATTTTATTATTAAACTATTTAATTTTCATTCAGCAGCCTGTCCTTAATTATGTGAAGCTAGTAGGCTAGTAAAATAAAACAAAAACGTATACTTTAAGCTGTGTGCATGAACTAGGTCGCAAATGTTCTTTATTTTTCAGTTTCAAGTCGCGTTCGTCAAAGGGCCTGCCACTTCACTCAATTCAGAAAAACTAGTGCAAAAGATGGTATTTTTAAATATTATACTACAAGTAAACTGCAGGGAAACGCTAGATGCAGGCCGCTTCAACCGGCCCTTTTGGAGATCGATGGTGAGGCCTATGTCCAGCGTTGGACGTCCTACGGCTGAAACGATGATGATGAAAGTACAAGTACAAATTGTGGAATTAAACCACTTACAGCACACGATAGCACTGACGTTTACTTTACAAAACTCAACTAAAACATGCCTGTCTTAAGAAAATAAAGATAAAGGTAAAAGGCTACGGCAGGTCTAAAGCAAAAGATCTTCTATTACGGGCCCTCGACGCCAAAGGGTCGGCCCTCGAGCCTTGTCTAATAATTAAAATATACAGAGAACAATGATACGTTTCGCTTTGCACAATGTTTATTGACGGCTATGGAACCCTTTGTGTTCTAATTTGCAAAGGGCCCGCGATGGGCTGGACCTGGGAGTCGAAGGGAACAGAATGTAAACATTGGGGAGGCGGTCAAGTGCTCACGTGAGTTGGAAATAACTAGTGCTTTTAAAATAAATTGATAATACTGGAATGGCATCTACGTAAATTATCATAAAATTTACAAAGGTACATGTTTGAAAAAGTTCTTGGAAAAGTGTGCACTTTGGAACATGTAGTCATGAGAAGCCATCGTTCTTCGCCATCTGGTCTACAGAAATTTAAAATCACAATTCTGTGAGTTTAGGTACGTTTCCAGTTTGTCTATAGCAGCAAGCCTACCACGCACACTGAGATAAAGTGTCCACCATTTTTATCCTCGCTTAAATGTGAGAAATCTAGAATATGGATACGTTTTCTCATTCTCGCGGGAAAAAAATTATGGACAAAATTTTATCACGGTTCCCGTGCTAGGCCTGCTGGTATTTAGGATCTCTGAATCCAGTTTCTGTCTACCACTTCACGCAGGTCGTGCCATCTGGGTAAACCCAAATCCATTCTGGCCAAAATGTGATCTCTCTAGTATATTTTGTTTTCTATAATACATACATATTGGTAGATATAAGTTTATGAAGATACTTAGAGATGACGCACTACAAGCAAGTGATGTGTGGCTGATTTGCTGAAAGTTACGCCACTCCGTAATGTATTAGGTTCAGAACTAAGGGTTACGTGTTCAAATCCCGGGTCTAGACAAATATTTGCATACGTATGCGATACAGCTACTTGTGTACGTATGTGTCACACTAAGTATTTGTTTGGGTTGGTGTGTAGTGTTGACACTGAAATGCTCGGGGGCGGTACTTTGCTATTTTGAGTGTGATTGTTAAAGTTTTATTCAGGCTTCCGCCGGATACAAAGATAAACATGACGGATCTTTAGATTTTTATAGGTTGGAATTCATTGTGCGTTTGTTTTTTAAGCATTTTGAGTGAAGCTGCTGTTTTGGAGTTTCGAAACAAATCTGCGTTTGTTTATGATTGTTTGATAACTTGCGTACCGTTGATCTAGTATATGTTTATCTATGGATCTACGAAACTTCGTAAGCAAATAGTTCATGCACATTCAGTTATAATGTTCAATTATGAGTCAAAATTGGTCAATCGGTTGTGAAGATAGAAGAGTCACGAGGTCACAGTTTGGGGCGATCAACTAATATGTATACCTATCTTAGTTTTTTAATAACTGCCAAGTGCATTTTTTATCTAAACAAAATTCAAGCTAAGAACCACTACAAAAACAGTTAGGCTGCCCACAGACCGTTGAAGGTCTAAAGACAATTAATCCAATAGCTCAAGCTCACTATCAATTAGCATTATTTTTATTTAATAAGGAAGGGTACTTGCCCATCTTTTCTCTATCTCTATCTCTACATATTATAAAATAAAGTCGCTTTCAACGTCTATTTATCTGTCTGTATAACCGCTAACTCTGCCTAAATCATGCAACGGATTTTGATGTGCTTTTCACCATCAGTTACAATACAATACAATACAATATTTCTTTATTACACACCGAAAATACAAATGAAACTTAAACTAACATAAAAAAAACAAATATACGGCAGTTAGATAACTTTTCACGAAAGCTTTTATATATAACTAGTGACGCGCCCCGATTCGCACGTAAATTACACCCTTGCGAAGCCGGGGCACGCTAGTAAATAATAACTAAGAATCCCAGATATTATAAAAATGCGCTGCCTAAATGCGATTGTTATAATCATTCTTCAAATCGCGTGTAAATCGATTTCTTCTAAGAAAGTGTGCTCTATCGTAGACCGTATCATCGCTTAACATCAGGTGATATTAGGTGGAGGTCAGAATAATAATAATTAAAGTCTAGTAACTTAAATATTTGAAGCCGAAATCGACTCGCATTCCAACTCGATACAAACAATTTATACCATTGACAGTAAGCAGAAGTTTCTATACCAATTTTCAAAGGAAACAACGACGGTAAATCGGCGTTTGCCACTCCCTGGCGACCAGACTGAGCGGCAGGATTGCGGTACTGGCGACCGGGTCAACGTATAAAACTCAACGAATCATAGCGCCTTTACCGCAACGGTGAATCATAATACACCCAGCGTCTTGCACTCAAGAATAGAGCAATACAATTTTATTAAAAATTACACCCGCACGTGCCTTTCTCGTAAAGGTGTCTGAACTGAACCTTTGTGTAGATATTATCGTGTATACTTCACCTCTGCAAAATATTCCCCACTAGTTACCTCCCAGTGACTGACCATAATACTTTCGCTTCTCGTAATTATGATTAAGCAGATTTTTAATAAGACGTACACTTGTAATATTTTTTTATTACTTAAATTTGCATCTATTTCTTTTATTCATTATTTCTAATGTCGTGGTTTATACTGTTTTTATTCGTTCATTTGCTCTGACAGCTGCAATAAAATTGTAAAAATTGAATGAAAACATTTTATTTTGATATTTTGCTGATATTGATATTTTTGAAATGTACTCATAATAATAATAAATAAATATTCGGGACATTTTTTCACACACGGTCATCTGACCCCAAACTAAGCAAAGCTTGTGATATGGCTGCCAGTGACTGATATACATACATATATAGTTTTAAATACATACTTAAATAGATATTAACAACCAGATATAGAATAAACACAAATGTTCATCACACAAATGTTTGTCCTAGATGGGAATCGAACCCACGCCCCCAAGCTCAGAAGGCAGGTTCACTACCACCTGGACCAACGGGCTATCTTATGATACTCTTATTTCAACTTTTTTATTATAATATGATTATCGCTGATCAAAGGTATTTAAAATTAAAGATATCGGGTCAGCGAAGACTGACACTAACTATTAAGATAATTTAATGCAATTAGCCTAAATTTGTTGCAAACTACATAATTACTACATGCTCAAAGGGTGAGCATTGCCATACAACGTGGTAATGGGGCAGGCATTTTGGGAACAATTCCCACTGGTGACGGTCTAATAGATTAATAGTAAGGTTTTACTACTTTTTTTTATGTTACGAAGTTAAAGAAGTCATGTTATTTAAGTACTGAAATAAAGTATTTTGAAATCAATGTTTGTAATATCAACATAATTATATTAATCGTGGAATGGCTTAGTCAAATCATACAAAAACGTAGAGTAAAGAGAGCGCCTTTTCTTGTTAGCATAAGCAAATTTTGCTAAATTTTCACTAATCAATTTGTAATCTCATTTACTGAGAGCTTATAGCATCGACGTTCATTTCCCTTTTTATTTGGCGGGCGAAATTTATCTCGACGTGTTCGAGCCACTTTCAAACTAATCCACTTAATTTGCGAGAGAAGATAGAAAGGCATAAAAACGTTAATGAAGTTAGCTCAACAACCTAGCATAACGCGATCTCGCGGCAAAGCCACGAAACTCCCGAATCTCACGAACCGGCGTGATTCACTGGATTTACCAATTTATCGAAGGGGGATTTTAAAAGTCGCGGTAATTAACAGCGAAGGCATTGAATCGGATCAGTATTGTCGCGACGAACGAGACGAAAACAAAGCAGTGGTCAGCACGTTATTGTGCGGAACTGGGACCAGTTATCGGACAATATTTGCAGTATAAACGAGCCAGTGGAATTTCCGCGCAATAAATCAAACAAGTTAGCATTGCGATTCATGTTTTGAAAATAAATAAAATATAAGCAAAGGGTCTTGCTCTCCCTGCGCTTCATTTGAATTCATAAAGGTGCTTGCTATATTAAAACAATCACAGCAGAAGGTAAACATATTATATTTTTGAAACTATGACGGTGTAGTTTTAGTCTGAAAAACGTGCCAGGACATGGTTGACCCTAGTCATGTAAAAATTACGTTATGATTCTACAAAAGTCATTGGGAAAGTTGGACTCGGGGAATTTTAGGTATTGGATCTTCAGCACAACTGATCCGAGTAAAGTCAGCGTTAAAGTTACTATTACAGTGACGCTAGAAACGGCTAATAAACTGGTAGTGTTTGCACCAGCTGAACCTCCCTGCATCTCCCTGGCTACAGCAAAACTTCCACATTGTTCGCTTATTGTTCATTCACGCAGGAACTTCGAACATAAAACTTTAGTTTAGTACCGTTAACTTTGCTATGTTCTTTGCTACACGTAAAGCTATAGTTCAATTCTAATTTCCGTTTGCGACGAAGAAAGTAGACGGTAAAAGAGCAATCAAGTTCGATTGAACTTTAAGGAAGAGCGAGTTCGCAAACTGTTCACGAAAGGGAATCTGCCTCAAAGAGCGCGACATCTTCAATCAGACATCGGGAATATCTTCAATAACTTAAAATTGACCTCATCAATGGCAAATGACGAGTGATTTAGTAAGCCACCGGCTTAGTCGAGATCTTGAAAGCACTCCGTCAAATCCACGTCAAGTGGTTCAAATTGCCCTCCCCTTCCTTCATGATGAGTGTTAGGAAAAAATGAAATCACGTTTCGTTTCCTGATAGTAGTTCAGTGGGACCTCTATAGGAAATGAATGTGTGAATAGCTGCTTTGTGCGAGCCATCAAAGGTGAAAAGGATGAAGCGTAATAGGGCTCTGATGTACTTAATAATAGAAGGCGAATGAAATTCCATTTTATTGCGAATCAAACACAAAGCAGTAGAATCGAGTCACGAACAAAGAGTTAGCGGTTTTGATTTATACTTGCACTCGCAATGTGATTAATCACTGCATTGCTCGCAGTAATTTACTGTTCCAAGCAAATAGTAGATTGCCCAACATTGTGTACTCAACTAATAGTTTATCGCAATGACTATTTTTAATAATTAGTAGCTGAGAGCATTTGGCATTGGAATAATTATAATAAAGAAGAAAGTTGTATTGCTTATCTTGATTATATTATATCGTAGGTAGTAGATCTGTGTTATATCGGTATAATTAAATTAATTAATACTAGAAAAAAAAAATGGCACCCGTTTAGCTCAGTGGTAGAGGTTTAGGTAGTTTGCCTCTTGAGAAGCAGGGTTTGATTAGCAGGGCTGGCCAGGCAGATGTTTCAATGATTAATTTAAGTATCTGCTTCGGGTCTAGGTGTCCTTGTCTTTGTATGTGTTCCCCGACACAAAGAATCCTAGAGGAGAGCTATAAGTGTGAATCGTACCCAAAGGGTGTAAATGGGACCCTATTACTAAGCCTACGATGTCTGTCTATTTGTTCGTCCGTCCTTCTGTCCCATCTTTAAATGGTTGTATCTTTCGAACCGTAATAGATAGCCAGTTGAAATTTTCACAGAATATGTGATGTTATGTTATAACTGAGAAATAATAATAAATTGAAAAAGGTAAAACTAAAGGGGAGGTTCCATACAACAAACTTTATTTAAAATGTATTTTTGTATTTGCTCTAGTGTACACACTGTAATACGTACAAGAGTCGAACTTAGCCTGATTATGATTATAGAGCATATTCTAAAGCAGAACAACAAATAAAAATACTGGCCAAGTGCGAGTTGGTGACAACCAGCGGTTCTCGTACGATCACGGAAGTTAGCAACGTTGGACTCGGTCGGTACTTGAATGGGTGACCGCCTAGGCGTGATGCTGTCTTTTTTGTAGCTTAGTAGTATGCGATTAGCTTAGTAGTAAGTAGCTTAAGGCTTTGATATAAATAGACTTTATTTCTTTAAAAAATCAGCCACATGAAAAATGTGGTAATTATTGTGTTTTTTTTTGTTTTTTTTGGTGGTACGGAAACTTCAGTGCGCGAGCTCAAGCTGTAATGCATTTGTAATGTTATTTTCTTTATTCGTTCTGCTTAGATATTAAGTAATAAGTTTAATAAGTACATTCAATCAATTTATATCTCTTAAAATGTAAATGCGCTTAAAATATAAAATGCGCGAGTGAGATTAAGGATGCCTGTTAAGACATTACCTGCCATGTTCCTTATGAAATTCTGAATGTGACGTCTAAGTTTAAAATGCATGAAGGAAGTATGATGAGCATAAAGAATGTTTTTCTTAAAAATAGGAAACGTTGTTGCGGAAGCGAGACAGACGAGTTAATAAAGTTCTAAGTAATTCAGTCAAAATTATGGGAGAAATCGTTAAACCCCACGGCGTTACAGTCTAAATTCCTCTGAGCTGAGCAACTCTTTGCCGACTCGAGTGCCTGTCGAACCTTTGTCATTTTAATCATACTTCCGATGTTTCAAAATAATATTATTGAAATATGTTCAATTTCCTACGTTCTGTAGCTCTTCGTAATTTTCTGCGTGTTGTCGTATAACGTCAGGGCTGTTATGTAAATTATGTCTCTCCGGAAATCATTTCAACTATGAATTATGCCTTTGTGTGTTCAAAACGAGTAAATCAAAATCCAAAAAAACGTAGGTGCATGAGGTTTTACTTTAAGCATAAATTCTGGCATTGCCATTTGTAAAATGAAATTGCCTACACAATTGCCGAAGTCTTAATAAAACGTTCTCCCAGTCGAGATTAGAAAAACACTGTACGTGACTCGACGATTTCGATGCAGACTACTACATAGAAATATACGCTTGGAATTTTAATTTGTCGCATAGTACCAGATAGATACACCTTGGCGACCGGTTACCGAAACTACTAATACATACAGGCTTAGTACCACTACATGTAGCGTAAAATTATACAGAGGTGACAGGGCGCAGGCGCATCGCCTAGCTGCCTACGTCCCCATTCGTACGTCCGCGCTACGTCCACGCAACGTCCGCTACGTTCGCACCACGCCGCAGGTAGGTACAGCAGCTTACAGCAGCTTATGTCTCGCCCTCTCTTAGTGTAATTTTTACCGTGTGCTTTTTTTGCTCTGTTTTTCATTACCATTATATGGGGCTGTGATCAAAGGACTATTTTTAAAAATACGAGCGTTGCACTTCTATTCTGCACGACTGAAACTTTTACTTGAAACTTTTTTGTCTGTTGTTCAATTTTTGTTGGTCCACGCCGCGAAAACTTAACGACACTAACTTTGAATGGATCTCATGAAAAGACACGTTTCTCGTTAAACGGTTTACAGTTTACAACATTCGAAGAACTAAATACATTGTTGTACGTTGAACTAAGAGAACTCTGAACTTTACAGGATTATACAGAACGGTGGCACAATGCCAAAAGAAGATTATTGTACTCATCATTATAAACATTCTAAAATACGAGACCAAAGCTAAAATTGCCAAAAAATTAGCAAGAAATGTCATTCACATACAACGAAATATTTGGTTGGTAACAGCTGGACATTTTGCAATTTCAGGGTTAAGATGTTGATGATGATGAGTACAATGACTTTATTTCGGCTAAAACCACCACTGTTCTGTTTATCCTTAAACATCGCATAGACAACAACAACCGTTCTTTTTTCTTGATTTTTTTAACCTTTTATGAAGGATAGCGAGTAAAACCTCAAGTGAAAGATATTGTGCACTAAACACATACTGTAGCAATGCACTACTATCACAATTAAACCTTTAGGTAGCAAAATTACTTAAATATATAATATTCGTCATAACTTTTGAAGAGACGAATCTCAACAATGTTTAAATTAAATCAAATCGGTGTCCGACGAAAACTTTTATAAGCCATAACAGAATTCTAATATTGCTCATACAGTCAGGCAATAAAAATGCCTGCCGTCAAATCTGCGGCGCAATTATTCATTCGAAATGCCAGTGGGGCCGTTTTGGCCCGCCCTCCCCTGCGAGCCTAATACGTAATCGCGCCATGCAAATTAAACATCCGTATTGAGTTATAGGTAATCTGAACGTTCTTGCAAAGAAAAGGAAAACTTTGAGTTTTACTGCTTTAATAAGATTTAAAAATAGCAACACGGGTTTCTTGACTAGGTACGTTTATGCCTACGCTACGCATCTCCAGAGACGAATTTAAGAGCTCTCTCACATTTTTTGACGAAAAACGCTACGAAAACTGGAAAGATCAATCGAATAAAATTCTGGAATAAAAAAAATAACGAAAAATATTGAAAATAACGGCCTAAAATTTTGGAAAAACTCAATATTTCGACTTGTTACCTAACTCCAATTTACAATAGTCGTTTTGCGTAAAACTCTCGGAGGGGAAGTCTGGGAGTAGATTTCATTAAATTACTGACATAAATTAAACATATTTTATGTTATGGTTTATTTGTATTACATACGTCTTGACAATTATGGCTTTATGTTTTCGTTATATGCTGATAATATAGATACCTAAAACTGAACGATGCATTTTATACGATTCTTAACAAGTTTCCTTTATATAAGTTAAAACTCGAAAAATTGTGAATTTTTTTTTTTCCATACCTACTATTTCGCTTTATCTCATTTATAAAAGTCAGTTGAGGCGTCTAAGCTGTAGAAGGGCCATACATATAAACAACATACCTACATTAAAAAATCGTATTAACATACATAACATTATTGTATTTGCAGCCATAGCTACCAATCTAGGTGTAGCTCGTGACTCATATATTTTGGTGGGTAGCCTTCCCATGACGAAGTTTTATTATTTTGTGTGCGTCCCCATTATAGTAGATTATGCACTAAGGGAATAAAGCAGTGTCTTACGTCACGGGTGGCATATTGAACCTTGAGCGTAACGAGGGACTCTAGAAAAGCAAGAAGAAAAAAGCAAGGCGTTCAAGCTGCCCAAGACGAAGACAGGCTTTATTCTAGAGGAGCATACTCTACAATAAAAAGCCAGGTTTAACTGAAAATCACAGCACCAAACACCGTCTTTTGTTTCACATTATTTGTAAACGTACCTTTTTCTTTTTTTGTGTTGTTTATGGTGGCCAGTTCGATTTTCGAACAAACCTCTTTACAACGCTTTATGAGCATATTTTTACTTAGAGTTTTCCACGAGTTTCCACACGAATTTGACGATCTAAATTCAAATCAGTTTATTCCCTAAGGCGTTTCATACAACTTCGTATCCCTTAAGAGATAATGCTTTACTTTACGTTAAGGTTGCATGATAATGTAATTGGACATTGTCGAGCAGGTGGTGTGAAAAATTACTTATTAGCCTGACATTAGGCTAGATTGTAACTAAAATAAGTAGCGCTATTTACAAGCGCAATAAATAAAAAATGCTTCTATATTTTACATTGTTATCAATACATATCAGCTGACTACAATACCCTCTTTTTGGTTTAACGTTGTCGTTAAGCCAATGGAACCATACGGTTCCTATGTTGCCAGTTTTTGATATAATTTGTAAAAATCAAGGTGCGAACTCCTAACCTGTTAATAAATTAAATTAGAATTCCGATTGCAGGTGGATATTAAAGGACCGTACCTTTATAGGGATATCGTACAATCACTGGTACCCAAGCACTCTTATCTAAGGGCTCGATCGCGACAAATTAACTTCAAACTGTAATAAAATTAGACTTTCCATAGTATTTGTAACACGGTGGAGTTTGCGAAGGTTTTGCGTTACTTGATCTAGAAATACAGATATCAATATACATAATTTGATAATTATGATTTATTTATGGTAATACAATTTGATCAACATTGTATCGATTAAAACATTACCTCTTCGTCAATAACAGATTCAAGCGATAGACATAGCGAGTCTAGGTGGATAGAGATAAAATTATTAATAAGGATTTAAACTTTTTTGAACTACTTTTTTCGTACTCTTCTTAGTAAGCCCTTTCATTTGATACCCATATCTTGGGGATGCATAAAAATAACTGGTCCGCTATCTTTGGGAGTCCGCCATATTGGATTCAGAATGACGTCACTTACCTAACCATGCATTGTCACCCAACCTAAATGTGTATGCAAAATTTCAGCTCTATCGGTTCCCATCGCTGTTTTAAATTTCAGTTACAAGATTTGACCCACACTTACAAGGGAAGTTGTATAATACGTTACTTTGGCATCCATATTGTTAGTGTAAGGTGGCGACTGAATTTTAGAATTTTATAAATTCGGTATAACTGTAACAGGAATAATAGAAAGACACGTATCTTTGTTAATAATAATAATTACCTACTATGTTTCCATACAAATATACTGTTATCTTTAAAAAAAACACACTTATATTATATATAAGGATATAATTACTAGCGACCCCACAGCTCTGCACGGGTCAAATTTACGTGCGAAGCCGAGATGGGTCGCTAGTTATATATAAATATAAACTTTCTGTGAAAAATTATCTAGCTGATGGTGAAAACCGCATCAAGATCCGTTGCGTGGCTTAGGAGGATTTAGCGGTTATACAGACAGACAGATAGATAGACGCGAAAAGCGACTTTATTTTATACTATGTAGAGAAGATAGAGATAGTTATAGCCTAGGTGTCTGACTCTGTTTCATGGCTTTAACATCAGGTAAGGTGGCAGTCAAACACCAGCACAAAAAAAGGATTATGCGTAAAATTGCATTTTTAAACAATAATTTAATTATACGTCTTTGTTAGGAATACTTCACTGTACAATTGAAACAAAAGAAATAAGCATTAGCTATTTGGAGATTACTTTGATGTCTGTTTCAATCATAATAGGCAGGAAATAGAATGAGACCGTCTTTATAATATACATGTTTCTGTTTGAGAAAAATAAATACAGAATAACGAAAAACAGCCGTGAAAGGACTGAACGCTCGAAATTCGATACCGCCGGTTGTGCACAGACGCAACATAAACATATTCTCACTGAGATATTTTAACGTTAATACTCAAGAAAATTGACGGCGCGGCGCAGTACATGAAATTCACGCATCCAAGCACACTAGGTTAACCATCGAGACGTGAGTTTTGACCACAGAAATATAATACTTTTAACCTTACACCTTTTATTAGGACATGTATGACGTGTATGCCTTATACGTGTCTATTTTTATGACAGATGTTTTATTTTATTTATATTTCTGTTTTTATTGAAAGACCACAAAACCTGAAATACATTGTGAACTGCCGGATTACGAAACCACCTACCTTAAATGCCTTCTTGACAGTATAATTGATGTGATCACGAAAGCTAAGATTATTGTCAATTATTACTCCTAGGTCACGTACTGATGAAAGTTCTGTCAAAGGAATGTTGTCTATTTTGTAACAAGCCGAAAAAGGAGCGTGCTTACGAAAAAACTTGATATAAAAGCATTTGAAAGCATTCAACATCATACGATTTTGCTTGCACCATTGACCCACACATTCGATGTCGGCCTGTAACCCCGCTACATCGTTCTCATCACAAATAGTCCTATAGAGTTTTAGATCATCAGCTAATAATTTAACGTTGGATTTCAATAAACCAGGCAAATCATTGATGAAGATGAGAAATAGTAGAGGGCCCAAGTGAGATCCCTGGGGTAATCCTGATGGAACTTCTGTTTCCAAAGATCTATATCCTTGAGCAACTACCAACTGAGATCGATTCTTTAAATAGTTATTGATAAGTTGAGAAACGTAACAAAAAATCTCTTTGACCACTAATGATTCCAGTAATTTACCTAGCCCTGAGAGAATTGAAACTGGCCTATAGTTCTCAACGCAATATAGATCGCCGTTTTTGTGTATTATTATATAAGCTACTTTCCATTTCGTCGGAAACATACTCGTGGCAAGTGACTTCTGAAAAATTATAGTTAAAAGCTCAGCAATCGTTCCTGCACAACTTTTCAAAACAATAGATGGAAGTGAATCTGGTCCAGTCCCTTTGTTAGCTAGTGCATTGAGCGCTTTACATACTTCTCTTTCTTCCAATAAAATTTTATGAAGTAGTGGTTTACTTGAATGGTCCAAAAATAAGTTGCATATTTCTTGTCCGCCTACGGCTAATTTACTGCTTAAGTACATTTGATCAAGTAAAGAACTTCTATTTATTTTTAACTTATTAACGTAGTACGCCAAATGTATTTAGGGTTTATCTTTAATGTCAAATGTGTATTATTTTAAAATTTTGTAAAACACTTCGCAAGCTAATCATCACATCTGATTACATTAAAAACCAACTTATCCTGAAGGTTTTTATATCTTTGATACTTTGAATGGTATTTAGCCTTTTCCCTTAAATATTTAATTAAAGGCATTGAAAACCAAACAGGAAATCGTTCATTTTTAGGGAGACGCCATGGGGTATTTTCTTAAATAACAGGTACGAATATTTTATAAAAAGTATCTACCATATTATTATCATCAACAGCATCATCGGCGTTGAATTTCTCAGACCAATTAATCTTAGATAGCTGGTCATTTATAGCGACATAGTTTAATTTGTAAAAACTCTTTCTTCTTCAGAGATCTGAAACTGCCTACTCCTATGGTTACAAGTAAAGCTGGGTGGTGAGAGTCAGGATCAATCAAATGAGTATGATTCTCTTTAGCCAAGATAGTATTACAAGCTATAATTCTAAAGACCAGATCGAGGGTACGGTTGTTACAATTTAACACCCCATTATTTTGCACAAGACTATGAAAGGCTAAAGTATCAATGATTAAAAGTTTAAAAAAAAGTGAGTTTGTGGGTCTCTTACCCAGTTGATATTTGGAAAATTAAAGTCTCCTATAATAAATGTTTGTGAGTTGGGTGTGATTTTATTATTAATAATGCTAGATACATTGTCTAAGATTTTTTCCAAATAGTCAAGTTTAATAGGTGGTAGCAGATAGGCCACCAATATATTAATGACAACTCCCGATGACCTTTCCCTAGATTAAAGGTGAGCAATAAATCTTCATTAGATGATTTCCATTGAGGCTTACGAAGGACCTTATATTTATCCAAAACTGCTACCAAAACGCCACCACCGGCCTTTTTGACCAATGAACATGCTTTCCAATCACGCTTGAATATATTGTACCGGTACACGGAGTCATTTAACCATGTTTCAGTAAACACCAAAATATCATAGTGATGTGATAAAGCACTCATATACAATTTGAAAGTTTTAGTTCGTAGATCTCTTACATTTTGGTAATAAACCATTATATTAACCATTAGTGCCTGTTAGTCTCATAAAGAATGTATAAATTCTATATCTTTGACCAAATAGCCTTAGCCTTAATGTCTTTGCAGACCAATACGCGCCCGTTGCGGACCCACTCAAATTGATAGGCCTTTGCAGCGGCAGCAGCTCTTGTGGCCGCTTTGTAGCTGTTTATTCCGCTTCATAGATGGCGCGCTTCTCTCCATCGATTTTAAGATGTGAAGTATTCAGCTTGTCTTGTCTGTGAGATTTATTGTACGTCTTGATAGTGGCAAGGAAGTTGTCTCTGATGCGAGGAGTCTGGCAATTATGGAACGTGAACATTTAGAAGTTTTGCAACTCTATGAGCAGAAATGATGTCTTTGTCACCAATATCATAAGAGACCACTTGGCTGATTTGCTTTACGATAGTGAGCACATTCTCAGTATTATTCTCCAGAACACATTGTATTTCTAAATTGCACACTCTAGATTGTTGCTCTACATGTGAGAAACGAGTGCTCGTTTCTCTTACTTGCAGCTTCAGATCACAGTTCTCTTCTTTAAGAGACAATGGCGTCGATTCTGTCATACCACTCACTAAACTAAACCAATCTGACAAGACTAAAATTATCTGCCTCTCTTTTCAATTTAATATGTGAGAGAAGGATGGCAACAATTTTAAAGCTGTCAAATTTAGTTTAGTTTAGTTTAGAGTGCATCAGAATCGATTCCACTATTTCAAAAGATTGTATCTCGCCGCGCTTCTTTAGCTCATCCAACTGAGACGTGATATACATACTCTACTCCTTCGATTAGAAGATTTCTTCTTTACTCGGTAAAATTATCTATTCTCCCATTTATTACCATGTTCTCACTAGTAATTTTGGCCTGAATGTCTTTAGAAATGATAATCGAGACCTCTTGAAATTTTAGGTCGAAATAAGCCTTCAAATCCTCCTGTATAAATATAATCTACCTGGAACAGTCCTCGTAAACTCGACTGTATGTGATTGTCTACGTAAATGCTCCGGTATGTCAAAGTCAAACTGACATCGCGCTGACAGCAACCTGACACTATAACAGCGGCTCACCACGACACGAAATTGTGACTATATAGTCCAAATATAGTCGCAGAGGCCATTAACCCAAGAAGTCAAGTCAAGTCGACACTCAACGAAAGAGAGCGGTCGTAAGAAGTTCTCAAGTTTGTAAAAAAATGCAATGTTATTTTACGTACTCACGGACGGTAGATTTAAAACTTTCCAGCTCACGGAGTGTCAAGTGAATATTTTAGACTCGATTACGCGATTACGCCGCAGTTATCCACCGAAGTCGAATGCTCAGGATGACTATTCCGTCTTCATAAACAGTTTCACAAAACTTTTCCACAGCTAAAACTGCTATAAACTTTATTCTGGCCGTAAGTATTGAAGCGGCAAAAAACACGTCTTGTTGCTAGTGTCAGTTCCACTTCGACACATATTGTGAACTATATCCCGTTATTTTTAAGCGCATCAGTTTCCAATTTTACACCCTAGGCTCTAATTCTGTATGAAGCCACATAACACGCCAGTAACACACCGTAAATGTTTAATAACCTTGTAACCATGGTTACAAAAAAACATGTTAACCATGGTCACAAAATTCGTACGCGTCAAACAAATCAAACTCATCTTCCGATTCGATACTACATTTACTTGAAAAACGCGCACTAAACGCTCTAACTTGCTAAACGTTATTTTGACAGTTAAAAACTAATGGCACACCCAGTATTTTGTAATGCATAATCTGGTTGGACCACTGTTTCTACCTACACTTACACTGGCAGGGATAGGATTTAAGCAATAAAACTGTACTCACATGGTTCATTTCACCTCTATATTTCACTTTATATTATATTATTACAATTATTATAGTGGATAATTAACTTCTTCAACAACTAAATGAACGTGAAGCCACGAAGTACGAAACAGAACAGAGAGCTAGTGGGCTGACTCTTCATCGTTTTATACGACTCCTTATCGCCATTGTTCATGCCCAGACGGCGCGAACGCCGGTGCCTGCGATTGGCTATTCAAGCAAGCAATCACATGCACCGGCGGCGCCACTGTCGGCGTCTATGATTGGCAGTCTCAAAATTACCCGCGAGTCAGACCACGTAGCCGGTTGTTGTTCCAATATCAATTGAGACATTATACTAAATATAATTAAACTAAAGAATTCTAAAGCTTAAATATAAGTATTGTTAACAGTCGGCCATCCAGCATCATAGTATGTCCTCGTACTATATTGTATAAATTAATTATCATAATATATTATACCGTTGATAATCAATATTTAACTTAACCATACATACCCATACTCTGCTTAATTTATACATGACATGTGTAAAGAGATAATTTTTGCTGTCTATTTTAATTAATTATTTATTCACTTAGTTATAATACAGTGTCTTATGTCTAAATTTATACATTTAAGAAAAGTATCAAAAATTATTTACTAAGAGCTTATATCATCAAATTTTAAGTTCTTTACCACGAGGGAAAAAATATTTTACATGGAATACAAAAATATAGAGCCAGAAGAACCAGCGGTGCCTTTTACTAGAATAGATTAATTATAGTCTTCCATTAACAAATTAAGTTATTTTACTTGGTAAAATACATGATTGATTGGAAATTAGGTACTTATTAAAGTTAAAGTTATACAATAAATCACATACATTCACGACGGATAGCATCCGCGTGCTATTTATAAAGCTAAAGTATGATCAGATACGACAGACAAAGTCCGCGTGACTGATTTGTACAACAAACGACGGCTAAATTCCGCGTTCCACAAAATATTACTAAGGATATGTATACTCAGATACGACGGGTAGATTCCGCGTGGCTGATATACAAGGTAAATCAATGAACGACGGGCAAATTCCGCGTTCCACTAAATATTATTCAGATACGACGGGTAGATTCCGCGTGGCTGATATACAAGGTAAATCAATGAACGACGGGTAAATTCCGCGTTCCACTAAATATTATTCAGATACGACGGGTAGATTCCGCGTGGCTGATAATACAAGGTAAATCAATGAACGACGGGTAAATTCCGCGTTCCACTAAATATTATTCAGATACGACGGGTAGATTCCGCGTGTCTGATATACAAGGTGAATCAATGAACGACGGGTAAATTCCGCGTTGAACGACGGGTAAATTCCGCGTTCCACAAAATATTATTAAGGTTATGTATATTCAGGTACGACGGGTAGATTCCGCGTGGCTGATATACAAGTTAAATTAATGAATATTATGAGTACTCCGAATCTGAAAAGTGACACATTGTAACATAACAGTTATAAAGTGGTTATTAAAAGGCAGTATGCTATTCACTGTTGCTAGAGAAATCGTGCAGCCTGTCAAATGCTAACCATCATTCAATTTTGTCTCTTGATATTACTAAGGAGTACTGAAGAGACACAACCGACCCTCGGTTGCCTTTTGGGTAAGTGGCGTATCTTGAATTTGATGCCTATCAAAGTCGTATACCCCAGTACTGGACTTTGTCTTTTTGACAGGCTTAAGAAAACTATTTTGTGAACGCATCAATTAATACCAAATGGTAAATATCCCCCCCTCCCTGTGCTGCAGACAAATGGGCTATCGTGAGCAGCACTGATTGTATCAAAAGGGATCTCAGCTTTTCCTCTAGAATGTAACATACCAATTTTTTTTTTACCACTTATGATGGTACGCGCGTCATACAACTAGACCACCAGACCAAGTGCAACGAGGAGATCCTTTGGCAAGGTAAATGCTGTCAACGGACTAGTGTTCGCCACAAGGTGTCCCTCCATCATCATCATCATAATCATCATCATCATCATCATTGTCATCATCATTGTCATCGTCATCATCATCCAGAAGACGTTCACTGCTGAACATAGCCTGCCTTTTGCATCCAATGGATGACTTCGACTCTCACAATGTCATCGGTCCATCTAGTGGGAGGTCTACGCAGCGTATTCCGGTTCATGGTATTCAGTCAAGAATCTTTCTTCCCCATCGGTTATCGGTTCTTCGAGCGATGTGGCCTGCACATTGCCACTTCAACTTGCAAATTTTAACAGCTATGTCGGTGACTCTGGTACTTTGGTGAATATTCACGTTTCGGATTCTATCGCGCAAAGAAACTGCAAGCATAGCTATATCCTTTGCCCGCTGTGTGACCGAGTTTTTCCAAAATACCAACAGTTAAGGACCACGTCTCAGTAGCATATGTCATCACTGGCAACACACACTGGTCAAAGACCCTTGTCTTTAGACACTGTGGTATCTTGGACGAAAGGATGTCACGCAATTTACCGAACGCTGTCCATTCGAGTTGTATTCTTTGGGCGACCTCTTGCCTAAGTTGGACTTACCTAACTGAACAATCTGTCCAAGATAGATGTAATCGTCTACAACTTTGAGAGTATTGTTCCCAATGACTACCGGCACGGGTAAAACATTGGACATGATTTTTGATTTGTCCATGTTCATTTTAAGACCCACCTGTTGGGAAAGGCTACTGAGGTCGCTGAGCATCATATTGAACGTATTGAGGACCTCCAGCGACTCTGCCATGATGACTATATCATCGGCAAAATGAAGGTGAGTGATGTATTCGCCATTGATGTTGATGCCGAATCCGTTCCAGTCAAGAGCTTGAAAACATCCTCCAATGCGATCGGGAACAGTTTCGGAGAGATAACATCTCCCTGTCTCACACCTTTCTGCAATTGGATTGATTCCGTCCTCTCGTTCTGTAATCGGATCGACATGGTGGCGTTTCTATACAAACCCTTGAGCACTTCGATATAGGTACCTATAGTCGATATGGCAACGCTGAAGGGACTGCAATACTGCCCAGGTCTTGATTGAATCAAAGGCTTTCTCATAGTCCACAAACGCTAGACATAATGGCCGATTATATTACTCAGTCTTCTGTATAATCTGGCGGAGCGTGTGTATGTGGTCTATGGTGTTCCAGCTCTTACGGAAACCGGCTTGTTCGGGAGGCTGAAGGTCATCAAACCTGCTTTCGAGGCCACACACAATATGACGAAATCTGTGTATAAATCTAGTATCGTAGCACCAGAAACGTTTGCATTTCTTTCACAGTACACATTTGTTTTGCTGTTTGTAGCCGTGTTTAAATTAGCTAGCTGTGAGATCTGCAAATTTCTACCGGTTTTCCGAATAATTGCATGTGGTTGTTCTGTGACAGTCTGGCCAGTCTGGTCAGTCTGTGGTGTGTGAACCTGTACGTATAACTGCATCGGGAACTATGAGGAGGTCCAACTTTGCACCTACATCATCGATAACAACTTTTACTATCTGCCTTCCTATACAATGTACGACAGAATTGCCAAAACCTCGTAAAAGATCGAAGCCATCAGCTGTACAATCCAAGCAAATTAATTATTTTGGACTTCAAACTAACGTATCATCAATCATTCACTCCCAAACTCATATTACGATTGGATTGCACAACCATTTACAAAGGTAGTCTTGGAATTTATTTGATTGGGCTCAGACGCATCGATGGGTTTTGGCGTAATCGATGGCAAACATTCAAAGGAAGGCATGAACTTGCTATCACTACCTATGCGCGTTACTTTTTTTGTCAGATGTTTCGTTTCTAGGCTTGAAAAAACAATTTTCAGTGTCGTGGCCAACTTTTCTGCACTTAATACAATACATCTTTTTACAGACTGCGTGCATTGCGATGCGAGACAGTGTGACCCTCCTTACAATTAAAACAGTGGGCAGGCCTATGCAAAAAGTTAGATTGACTCACAGGTTGCCTTATTAACCAGTCAGCGTTTGTTTTGATGCTACGAGCATTACGCAAGTAAGGCAATAGTTTAGTGGGGTTGTCGAATTGCGTTGCTTCAGCACCAAGTCGGAACAGACCGATTGTCAATACCATGTAGCAAACAGTCTACGGCCTGCCTACCCACTATACCACACCTATTTCTATGAACCAGTTTCTGGTAGAAGTATTCTTCTAGAGAGTCAGTAAACTGGGCTCTCTTAGCTAGCATGTCTAACCATTTGGACATAATTTTCTTTGGGTGGGAAAGCAGTTGAAAGTTTATCCTGCCACTCGACCCATGAAAACAGGACAGATGGAAGACCTTCGTACCATCTTTGAGCTGTGCCTTTTAGTTTTGGCAATGCAAAACGGACAATTTGCTTGTCCGTCCAATCATATATGGTCGCACACTCGTTAACCTTATGAAGCCAACATAGCCATCTTTTGTTCCTGTTTTGATGGGTCAAACTCGGGAATCGTGTTGTGTGGTGTATGTCGTGTTTTGCGTGTCATGTTGTGTATGGCAATTTTCCGAAACTATTGTTTGAAATGAATTTAAGAATAGCTGCAAGTTCAGTCAGGTATGAATTACTATTATACGTAGTGGACTCACCACTGGCGATTCCCGCTTGACTAACATGTTAGTGTCCCACATGAGTCTCGGCTTGATTGCCGGAACAGGGCTCGATGTGAGGCGCAGCTCTGCTGCGCGAGCGGTGCACAGCCCGGTCGCAGGAACAGGGCTCGGCGTGAGGCGCAGCTCTGCTGCGCGAGCAGTGCACAGCCCGGTCGCAGGAACAGGGCTCGACGCGAGGCGCAGCTCTGCTGCGCGATCAGTGCACAGTCCAGTCGCAGGAAAAGGGCTCGACGTGAGGCGCAGCTCAGCTGCGCGATCAGTGCACAGTCCAGTCGCAGGAACAGGGCTCGACGTGATGCGCAGCTCTGTTGCGCAAGCGGTGCACAGCCTGGTTGCAGGAACAGGGCACGACGTGAGGCGCAGCTCTGCTGCGCGAGCGGTACACAGCCCGGTCGCAGGAACAGGGGCTCGACGTGAGGCGCAGCTCTGCTGCGCGAGTGGTGCACAGCTTGGTTTCCATTGAGGTGTTCAGCTTGCAGCGCCCAATCAAGTGTTCGACCTAATGTCCGGTGATAGGGGTTGGTCTCCAAGATTGAAGAACGGCGGCTCGTACGCCCTCTCGAGTTTCGAGTTGAGTGACTGCGCGAACGACGCCTACGCATTTTTGTCTTATTGGGCATTGCACGCACGTGAGCAAGCCCGTGAGTAAGCGTGGACGTGCTTTCCGGGGTGCGTAGCACGTGTCTTCGTGGGTTATCCTGAAATTGAGATTATTCACGCAAAGTCACTGAGCAAAAACTGAGGCCTGATTGGCTAGAATTGAAAGTAGCTGCAGTAGTACTGGTAGTAGTACTGGTAGTAGTACTGGTAGTAGTACTGGTAGTAGTACTGGTAGTAGTACTGTTAGTGGTACTGGTAGTAGTACTGGTAGTAGCACTGGTAGTAGCAATGGTAGTAGCACTGGTAGTAGCACTTGTAGTTGTACTGGTAGTAGTACTGGTAGTAGTACTGGTAGTTGTACTGGTAGTTGTACTGGTAGTTGTACTGGTAGTAGTACTGGTAGTAGTACTGGTAGTTGTACTGGTAGTTGTACTGGTAGTTGTACTGGTAGTAGCACTGTTATTAGCTCTGGTAGTAGCACTGGTAGTAGCACTGGTAATAGCACTGGTAATAGTACTGGTGGTAGTACTGGTAGTAGTACTGGTAGTAGTACTGGTAGTAGTACTGGTAGTAGTACTGGGGGTAACGCAGACTGTTTGACAAACGCTAACTAGGATGACAAAACTATTTATTAACACAGCCCATAAATAATTTCACTCTTAAATCCCAGTCAGCAAGCATGTATTCATAAAGAAGTAAAATAATTTAAAAAAAATAATAATACTTGAACAAGTTTTTACGTACTCAGCTAAAACTTTCATTTTATACCATTATCAAGATGGTAGTAACATTTTGTTCGCCATCTTGGGGCGTTCGCCATATTGAATTTAGCACCTGGGAGCAAAGGTGCCTGGGAAGATAAACCTAACGAACCCAAACTCGACGGGGTTACGTCGTTTCGTTTAGGAGTTTCTATGGCCACCTTCTGTCTCCATCATTAGACCAGCTCGATGGTAGGTCAGGTACATAGCATTGCATTCTCACCAAACTTAGATAAATAAGCAATTGGTATGCCAAAATTTTAGATCAATCGGTTGAGAATAACTAGTCTAAAATTCACTTGCAAGATTTGTCCTAATTATACGAACGTACATACATACTATCAATAGGGCAAATTGAATAAAAGCTCGTTAAAAAACTGCAGTATTGGTAGTCTCAAAATAGGCTATCAGAAAGCAGCTATCAGAAAGCAACTTTCATCAAATTTATCCATTATAGCATAACCCCACCCAGCATCCTATCAATTCTGAGTATAGACCAATGAATACTTACAAAAAAAACAAGATTTGCAAAATCGAATTTATAGGTACGAGTATGGAGAAAAAAAAAAATATTTAAAAATAAAATATCAAACGTTGGTATCAATTTTATATTATTTCATTTGCATGGAAATCCAATAGTGTCGCTAATAGAGAATGAACCTAGTACTCCTACTCCAGTACCCTCCAGTAGTCGATTGAATTCATCCAAACACTGACTATAATATTAATCTGGAATTAAGCCAGCATCACTGGATAGTCTCGATCTAGGTCGACCAGTAAGTACCAACAAGAATCCCTGACCAATTTTCGTTTTTGAAAGCAAATTAATAGGTTAACACATTTCTAATTAAACAAATTGGCTACACAGCATCATGTATATTATTAGTTTTAGGGCGTTTTTAGTTCATCCCGTTTCTGAAATAATGGCACACCCAGTATTTTGTAATGCATAATCTGGTTGGACCACTGTTTCTACCTACACTTACACTGGCAGGGATAGGATTTAAGCAATAAAACTGTACTCACATGGTTCATTTCACCTCTATATTTCACTTTATATTATATTATTACAATTATTATAGTGGATAATTAACTTCTTCAACAACTAAATGAACGTGAAGCCACGAAGTACGAAACAGAACAGAGAGCTAGTGGGCTGACTCTTCATCGTTTTATACGACTCCTTATCGCCATTGTTCATGCCCAGACGGCGCGAACGCCGGTGCCTGCGATTGGCTATTCAAGCAAGCAATCACATGCACCGGCGGCGCCACTGTCGGCGTCTATGATTGGCAGTCTCAAAATTACCCGCGAGTCAGACCACGTAGCCGGTTGTTGTTCCAATATCAATTGAGACATTATACTAAATATAATTAAACTAAAGAATTCTAAAGCTTAAATATAAGTATTGTTAACAAAACCAAACAAAAAAAAAGGAATATGGTAAGGCCACGTGGTGGGTGCGAATGTATCTGGCCTAAATCATGCTTGACGTTTTAGTCAAACTCACCGTGCATACAATATTGCCACCTTAGAATAACTACACAAAGAAACCAAGTACATTCTTAAAATTTAAGCCATTCAAAAAAAATTACTATGACAATTTGCGCGGTGAAATCGTACCACAACAAATCAGAAAAGCAGCATAAGAGTTATGGTGTGACATTCCACAGGTAATCCATTAATTTTCTTGGTTAAATCGTTTAAAATACCAATCAAAACGTAAGCTACAAAGCGAATTTGTAGCTTACGTTTTGAGAAGGCGTTGTTTGGAAACTTACCTTCTCTGAGTAGTTATTCTAAGATTGCCACCCATTTTTCACATAGCGTGAACTATTAGTTCATTGATGTTGCTGCAAGTTTCTTAAAGTGCATGAAAAATTTGCAAGAGTGCCGTAGAGTCTTTACGTTAAGTGTTTAGTGGTGTAGCGAAAAGTAGGTAAAACATGGAGACATTTGAACACAAACAATAACTGTAACAAGGTATATCTTCCTTATTTTAATGATCTCAAGTTAAAATCAAACGCGTTGCACATTTCATCGTACTAGCAAACTTGTCATTGCCAACACCATGCAGATATCGCGACGCGGGTGGTTACAGAGACAAAGGGCACAGAAGAGTCAATTTAACAATTATATTTTCATATTATGACGTCACACGTTAATGGCATGGAATCACATGTGAGACAAAGAATAAGGGCCATGGTAACTTCACGTGCTCGCAACCGTTTGTATCTCGCCTCAGTTTCGCCCGGACATAACATCTGTACAGCCTGCCGCAATAGTAATGTACTATTTTTCATTAAATACTAAAATGTATATCAAGTTTCAACTTTATTTCAATGACACAAAAGCTCTTATATGCTTAATATTCTGAATACATTTTTGGGGACATAACGCAAAATATGTAAACAGTGTAACCAAATTCAGACGGTGAGCCACGTGTCTATTCCAAAAAAATAACTGTCATGTCATGTCATAACGTCAAGGTGGAACGCTGCGCGCACAAAGTTTCGACACGACAGGTTACCGCTCGGAAACGTTTCGTTTTCAATTATTTATGTACTATTTGTTTCGCTACTTGCGCTTTAGCATGCAATCTTAAAGTCAGATATGTAGCTATATAAAAAATATTCACATTACACCGCCTCATTCATATTCAAATGGATCATGAAAAAAATTTAGGAAATTAACATATTTGTTAGTTCAGAAAATGTACAATGACAAACTACGTATTGTTAGCTTCGTGAAACAAATGAAAACCCGACGAGTATTCTTTGACATTGGCTATTCATACGTGCCATATTAATACGACCCGGCAAAGCCCGTTTTGATAGCCTGTTGGTCCAGTTGCTAGTGAACCTGCCTTCTGCGCTTGGGGGCGTGGGTTCGATTCCCACCTAGGACAGACATTCATGTGATGAAGATTTGTGTTTGATCTATAATATCTGGGTGTTAATATCTATTTAAGTATGTATTTAAAAAATATTTATGTATGTATATCAATCTTTGGCAGCCATATTACAAGCTATGCCTAGTTTAGGGTCAGGTGACCGTGTGTGCAAGAATGTCCCGAATATTTATTTATTTATTTTATTTAAAGGCCCAGCGAAATGTGAATCAATCTTAATCATCTGTTTTTTTTTTTATTGGTGACATCATCTAAACATATATACCTAAATCGAAAGTTTTTTAAAACCTTCTATAAAATTGCTGGTAATCTATAAACGGCTAAACAGATTTTTTTAATCATAGCTAAGATTAATTACTATCAAATCAGCTTTAAAAAATGAAACTCAATTAAAATCTATCATTATTTGTGACACCATGTTAAAAACAAACACTACATCTATTGAACGTTGTAGTTATTGGTCTCACTTATTTTAAAGCAGTATATTGGGTAGATCTTGTCGGTAAACTGAGAACGATGGGTTTCGTGATTTATCCTCGACAGTGTGGCTTAAAGGCATTACTTAGAGGTTACATGGATAATGGTTATTATGGTCGCGCTTGGCGATGTATTAGTAGCCAGACTAGCACCATGCAGAAGCCTCATTAACATACTACGCATGGTTAGGATTCCACACCATATTTTCTAACTATGTTATCCCACGTTGGAATTTAGACCTACACGAAGTCCTTGGTGGAATAAATAAAGCAAGACAAATCGAATGAGCACAATGAGGTTATTAGTATAACATTCAAGAATAAAACACTGTTTTAAACTGTCACGGTTGTTCACTAAAGTTATATGATTATTTACGGGATATTTACCGTGGTAAGGTTGTGGATGATGGATATTCAAGAATAAAGTCTGTTTTTAATTTCAATTTATAGTCCACGGGAAAACATCCCCGGAGTCCCACCAGTGGGTCATAGCATAGAGACCTCGGTGAAACCCCTTAAATAAACCATGTTACTAAACTTTCAGTCCCGTCCTAATATTTATTTCCCGCAATAGTTTGGCTCAGGTGCACACTCAGAGCTACATAAAATGCTTACAAAGTGCTAAAGACTAAAAGACAATATAACGTGCATGTGAGATTTGGACAAAGTAATACTTAGACAATCTGACACTACGTGCATTGTGGGAAGTGGACAATGTGATAGTAGTCAGTAGTAGTAGAAGTAGGCTTCCAAAAAAAAATGAATGGACGGGCCAGAAGGAGCGCATTTTTGAAGATTACAAAATGTGCGACGGCGCTCACTTCGTTTCAGCCGGTCTCTAGCCGCAAGAAGTGCGACACAAGACTATTTTTACATGATAACAAAACATCTGACAAAAATATGCCTTCGTGTGCTTTCCCAAAGAGTAAAAACACAAAAAAAACCGCTATCGTTTTTTGTAACAAATTTACTGTACATGTACATAATCATAATTAGGTGTTGAAGTACATATATTATGTCCGACGGTTTGACTCGTTTTTTAAAGATTATTAATTTGCACAAAACACGAGTAAATCATACACACATTTAAAACGCATGCACAATAAGTGGTTTAAAATATGTGTCACTTTGTATCATGTTTTAGGCAAGTTAGGCAGTTAAGTTAGGTTTTAGGCAGTTTATAGGCGTACAAATCTAGAGAGATGGTATAAAAATACCGTAAATATTATTTATATAAATAATAAATATCATTAACTTACATTATATTACTTACAGAAATAATATACAATAAATAGTCAATTAATACTAATTATCTACTCGAAAAGTCCCCAATACGCTGGCTGCGTTCCCCCGCTGAATTGTGAGAGAAATCCGCTGTGCCAGGAACCAACCCGATCGTGGATCGAGACCCTTCTCCCTAATGCGGCGCCCTAGGTCCAGCACAAACTTCCGTGCTTCAGCACACCAAGGCCCCGCCGTCTCGACGGCAAACGGGACAAAATCGTATGCTGACCCCAAGCAGGCATATTTGAGGCATTTGCCTCTGGCGGCTGCCTCCGCTGCCGCGCCAGCAAACTGCTGGGTAGCGGGGAGGTGGCAGGATGCAAAAGTGCTCACGCATGTAGCATCCCACACGAGGCAGCGACCTCTCTGCCATGGGACCAATGTAAGTCCGTCGGGACGCTTGCCGTCTGTCCGAGACAACACCGGGGGCTCCAAAACGCTCGGCACCTCTGCAGACACATTGATGGCATGATGTCGAGGTCTACGGCCTGCACACCCCATGCAGCTAAGACCGTGGTGTCCATTTGCCTCAACTTTCGCTCCGCAAATGCAAACGTGGGGTTCGCAAACAGAACAACCAAGCCGAAGAGCCACTGCCACCCTCTGGGAGTCATCATCCAGCAGCGTGCCCATGTGTGGAGACCTGTGTGGAGACATCAGTGGGCCAAGTGGATCCCCCTGTTGCGCCCCCACCTGAGAGAGTATGCAGGAGTCGTTGTAAGCAAGGTTACTGGGTATCGAGTAACACTGAAGAAGAAATGGATAAATCGCCGGCGTCAAAGCTTTAACCTCTGATAAAAAGCAGTCCCTCTCCACGCTCTGTTGAACGCATTCCGGATATCCAGTTTTAAAAGCACGTCGTCGGAGCCTTTACGCATAGCATGCATACAGCAGACATTCCGACACTCCAGTCAATGTAAACTTAGACGGAAAGGTTAGAACTTATTATTTGTTGCAAGTAAACAATGTGATTTTACCAACAAACTATGTACAGAAATCTCAGATATTTTTACAAAACAACTCGAGCTCACAATTAAACGATACCTAACATTAGCTCTCAATAGAACACTGGCACTTGGGCACTTGGATATGCCTTAATACAATTATCATAATGATCAGCATTTTATTGTCCACTGCTGGAGATAGGCTTCTCAAAGGTCTCCTTGTTTCACCCACTTTTTTGGGTTACGTACCTCAAAAGGAAAAAACGGAATCCTTATAGGATCACTTCGTTGTCCGTCTATCTGTCCGTCTGTCTGTTCGTATGTCTGTCCGTCTGTCCGTCTGTCAAGACCCTTTTTCTCAAGGACGCGTAAAGGTGTCAAGTTGAAATTTATATTATTTAAGTCTACGGTTTCTTTCGACTGTAAAAAAATAAAAGTTGTAAGTCAACGCAATCTAAAGATATGAACATTTATGTCGCATATTTTGCGATTTCACAAGGGAATCAAAACCTATAGGGTACTTCCCGTTGACCTAGAATCATGAAATTTTGCAAAAAGCAAGGTCTCATAGCACATATATAGGAATAATTCTGAAAATTACAAATTTGAAGTTATATAATGTAAAAATAATTATTTTGCTATTACAAACCTACATTTTGTAGTTGGAATGTATAGAAGAACCTTATGGTCAACTACAAAGTTAAGTTTGTCTTACAATATTTCAACTTTAGTTTGTTTTTTTAACTCGCTCTCTGAGGATTCTTTCCAACGGAACCCTCAGAGCACGAGTCCTACTCGTACTTGTCCGGTTTTTTTTAAAATTCTGAACCGCTAAAATCTATAAGTACGGAACACTTACTTATTTTTCACGCACACTAAGAAACTTGCCATACCAATGAACTAACTATATTTCGACTAAAGGCATCAAGCTTGATTGAGGCCTGATGAGTTCGCACTCACCACGCCTCCCTAACATATCCCTTTTATTGGTCTGATCTGACCTCTGACTCTGAACCATGGATGGAAATCTTTCAAAGATTTTATTTATGATTGAAGATTGATTGATTGATTGATCAAAGATTGATTTTATTTTATTCCATAGTAGCTAAGCTGTGACTTTGTTTTGAAAAGTAAACATAACAGAGCACCAAAAGTTTAACAAAACCACGTAGCTAGCCATATTTGCAAACACTGTGTAAATACGGCAATTTTATTACACTTGTCTAGGAACGCAATTAGGTGGCGCATGCTTCCATTTCCATGGCATTCCAAATTCCTGCCAAGTGGCCCGAGTACGCTATAATTATGTATACAAATAAGGTCGAAATTTAAAGCAGGAGGTTGCAGGACGCTTGAACGAGGTCTGTTTTGAATCAGTAAAACTATATGGAGTCAGGCATTCAAATTCTGAATAAGGTACTCGAATTTCAAACACATACAATTTGCTTGTAGCAAAGTTTGCTTGTGGCGAAAGACATGTTTTGGACAAAATAGGCTATACTTCATATTCCCAATTAAAATTATGTATTCAAGAAATTGTACATCTATGCTGTTACTGGTTCTAATTACCAAACTGTGTGTTAAAAACCCGTTTCAAAGTAGACGATTGACAAAATACTCAAGAAAACGAAACGCTTTCTATTCGTTGTGTAAATTTTTTGCAAAGGCTAGTTCGAGACAACACAGAAGAAAAAAACTTGGAGTTTGTAAATTCTGTTAAAAAAAAAATATATAATTATTATGAGATAAAGACTATTCCGGAACGGAATCCGGAACGTAGATATTCGCCAAAGAACCAGAGTCACCGACATAGCTGTTAAAATTTGCAAGTTGAAGTGGCAATGGGCAGGCCACATCGCTCGGAGAACCGATAACCGATGGGGAAAAAAGGTTCTAGAGTGGAGACCACGAACCGGAATACACAGCGTAGGTAGGCCTTCCACTAGATGGACCGACGACATTGTGAGAGTCGCAGGCATCCAGTGGATGCAATAGGCAGGCTGTCGTTCAGTGTGGAGGTTAAAGGGGGCGGCTTATGTTCAGCAGTGACTGTCTTCTGGCTAATGATGATGATAGACTATACAGAGACTTAAAAGGGGAAAAAAATATTCATTTAAAAGTTTCTGTACTGAGTTAGTACTACAGCAAAGCATGAGTGCCAGCACTGGCAACAGCTGAGTGTATGATCAGGCTAATGTTGTATTTAAGTAAGTGTGATAATGAATGGAAACTTAACTGTAATTGGAATTTCGTTGTTACGAGAATGTAGTGCGAGATCGAATAGGTGTCAATATTTTATTCTATAATATAAGTTGTGTGCGGCTTTAATTGGACTTTAGGTTTAATATGTTATGTTGTGTGTGCTGATATTACATACCTGAATGTGTAATGACCGAAAGCCTGTAACCGAACCTATTTCAATAACATAAAATAAAATAAAAATTAACTCAGCTGTTAACCGATGTTATGGGTCTTAAGTGGAATAAACCATAGCAAAGGCACAACTTTCTAGGCTTATATTTTAAAGAACATTTTTTGATTCTTCATAGTTTATAATATTTTTAACTTCCCATCATCACATCTTCAGCCCGTAAACGTCCACTGCTGAACAAAGGCCTCCCGTACAGAGGAGTGTTGCCATAATCCCCACATTTGGCAGGTGGCTTGGGGATCGCAGTAAGTTCACCGTGTACTAATAGGACGCTGCTGCCCATCCGGTGGTTCTGTTAGAATTTTTAGGACATACCCGAGTCCATATTTTTAACTTAATTAAGGCTATCTCTTTCGCACATTTTCAAGATTATAAGATAAAAACTCACTAGGTTGGAATATAAAAAACGATTAGACGTTCTTTTTTAAATAACATAGCGAACGTTAAAAAAAACTATAATATTGTTGATATGTTTTATTTTGTCGGAAGTGATCGCGAAATACTATTTGTCGAGTTTTTTTCGATCACGATAATGGTTTTAAGCTATTTGCAATGTTATTATAATATAGATAATACCAACTTAATGTTTTTTTTTTCATTTAATATTTAAAATGTGCGAAAGAGATAGAGATATGCGATTATGGTCGGTAAGCGCAGCTTAAAGTGTTATCGGTGAGATAAGATCTTAATTATATTCTCGCAAAAAACATGATTAACAGAAAGTCTCAGATTATTATATAGAGCCAAATTTTATCACGCGAATTAAAACCTCTGAGCAAATCTCCGAGATATACTTAATTAGTAACAATGTTTAAATTTGTGTTAATATTCATTTCAAAACAAGGTTCCGAGAGAGAAGCTGAGCTTTTGATCCGAGCTCACAGGAAATTACGATGCAAATGGAACAATGTCTTCTTAGGATGACTGTCAATTTGGCACGTCATTTCCGCTTCGTGAAAACATCCGGTGATTATTCGGATACTGTCAAATGTAATAGGGAAGGATAGAGATGTCCAGCTGAATCGAATAACCTGTAGAATGTACAATTATGGCTACTGATTTTCTAAACTAAGGGCGTTTGTAGATGATGCGTAGTACAAGGCAAGTAGAAGTTGTAAGTAGGTACTACACATCGTCTGCAACGTTTTGCTTGGTGCTTGCTTTTTGCCACTCAAACAAACAAAAAACGTTATTAAACGTATTTTTGTATTTGTTTTAGTGTAAAAACGATTATAGGTACAAATTTTAAACTTTGCATAATAATATAATACATTCAATTATAAAACATCAAAAAAATAATACTGGGCAAGTGCGGTTCGGTGACAAATTTCTGTTCACCGCAACGTCGGTGCGCTTTTTGTACTTTAATAATTTCAAATATTAAAAATTTCTGTAGTGATACGGAACTCTCAGTGCGCGAACCGACTCGCAATTCGCTGGTTTATTTGTATTTTTTTTCTCTAAATTTAGGCACTGAATTGCCTCCTGAAGTAAAATTTTCTTTCATACTCGAGTACTTCGCCCAAAATAAAATTTTATTTTAGTCGAAGCTCGAGTATGTATAAATTACTAAATGATTGCACAGATTATCTACCTATATTAGTATATATATGCTTAAAATTTATTTTATAGATCACCTATTAAATTGGGTTAACCTTCAGATCAGATAAACAAGGAAGATATTCCTTAGTACAGATATCGTTCGTGTTCAAATGTCTCTACTTTTCACCGAATTTTTCTCTATACTACTAAACCTTTTAACGCAAAAACTGTATGTACGGCATACTTACTAATTTTTTACGAACACTAAAAAAATTGCATTGACACCAATGTATTTTATGTTTTATATATATATATTTTTATGCCATAGGTGGCAAACAAGCAGACGGGCTGCCTGATGGTAAGCAGTCACCGTCGCCTATGGATACTTGTAACACCAGAGGCATCACAAATACGTTGCCGACACTTTAGAACTCTATTAACTCGCCTTTTGAAGAACTCCATGTTGTAACTTCTCGGAAACACCGTAGAAGGTAGCTCATTCCACATTTTGCAGGTATGAGGCAAGAAGGATCGTGTGAATCGCACAGTGTGCGATTTCCACTGATCTATGATGTGTGGATGAGCCTGCAGGCGGTGGCGGCTAGTGCGATGGTAAAACCGCGACGCCGGCATCAGATCAAACAGTTCTTCAGAACACTCCCCGTTGTAAATGCGATAAAAGATACAAAGAGACCCAACGTCTCTGCGCATGCTATTACACACGAATTACTCACGTAAGATTAAGCCGGTCTCTCCGACTATAGTTTCAACCGCGTTCATCTTAGAAAGACCGCCTAATGCGGTTGAAACTATAGTCGGAGACCTCGAAAGATTCGAGATACTCGACTCCTGATTCCAATGATTAAATCACGTAGCTATATTGAGTAACACGTAATTAGATATTATTGATAGAATGTCATCAGAACGCGCTGCACTGTAGTCATTTCAGCTGTGGTAACGTACTGGGCCCTGATTCCGTAACTTTAACACGCACGTAACGCGCCGCGTTAAGTTAACCTCTTAAAATATGGACTCTATTCCCTAGGAATAAAGACCAACTTTTAGAGGTAAACTTAACACGGCGCGTTACGTGCGTGTTTGTAGTTACAGAATCAGGGCCCTGAACGTAAGTGGGACAATCCAATTGTCTCAATGCAACAGGACTAATTTGGATACCTGTGCTGTCTCTCGGACTGTGGTTTCCCTAGGCGCGCTAAACCACCTAATTCTCAGCCAATCTATAATTTAAATTCTATACTCATTCACCAACAAACAAATAATGAAATCTCGAAAACTAATTGAACTAAGAAGTTGAAATTTGGCGACTAGATTCCTATGGACTAGCTAGATCAATGCGCGTTTATGGCAAGGAATCCCAGGTAAGTTAGAGAATACGGGCTCTGGATATGGCGTAATGATTTTTGTTCTAACCTATTTAATCAGTTTTGCATTGAAAAACATGAATTGCAACACTGGTATACATATTAGGCACTAGTCAGGTCCTGCAACTGACCTGGCATCACACATAGTAACTCGTCATTCTTCTGGATCCTGCTAGGTTAGGTCGATAGGATGGCGCGGGTTTTGAACATGCATGTTCATTTCAGCCTATCATGTTTCCACTACTGGGACACAGGCCTTCTCTCAGAGAGAGAGAGAGAGAGAGAGGATGGGTCCTAATCCACCATGCTGGCCCAATACATCTTGGTCAATGCCATTATGTCTTTGAACTTTTGAGGTTCTTAGACATACCGGTTTCCTCACGATGTTTTCCGTCACCGTTTTTGAGCGATGGCATTGAAACTCGAGGCACATAGTTTATTTAAGTCATTGGTGTAGGATCAAGGATTGAACCAGATGTCGTCAGATTATAAAGCGCACATGTTACCGCTTGGCTACCATCATTCTTACTGCGTTGGCTAAATCACGTCTCAGGCGATGTAATGTCTGTGGCAAAACATGTGACAACATGCAACATGTGTTTGTGGTAACCCGTCCGAAGCGCTTTGATTCCACATTTACTGTGGGAACTGCTAGTCTGTTGAATGGGCTGCCTGAATTGGTGTTGCCCGATAGTTATAATCTGGGTGTCTTCAAATCACGAGTGAATAGGTTTCTTCTAGGCAAGCGTGCTCCATCGTAGACCGCATCATTGTGTTGGCGGTCAAATGCAAGGTTAAAATGTGACCGTATGCACCTATGGGTCTCAAATTGGCTTATTTGAACGCAGATATATTTCAGACGCTACATAAATCATCTCTTGTAGATGTATATAAAATAGGCCAATGATGTTGATGACCAACTAGTAACACTCTTCATATCATAGAAATCGCTTAACCTAGATACTCCATTAATATTCCATATAAAACGCAATTTATTTGAGACGCCTACACACAATACCAATCAAATTACAAACAGAAAAAAGTAGGAGTCTGTTTGAAACAGACTTAATTAATGGTAAAATGGAAAACACTCACATTTTCGAGATAACGAAGAATTGTTTGAAGTCCCTCGGGGGTATCGGGCAAAATTATCGCTTTTCTGATGATTTCGCATTGTTTGTTGCCTGTCTCAGTAGCTACGTTTTTAGTGTTTTCGATCCATGTTCCGAGGGACCGACTGAAATGTGTTTTTTAATTTAGAACCAAGTCAAAAAAATTAAGAATATTGCACGTAGTGAGACGTTTATTTTGTTAAAATTTAGGACCACTTTTCAACGCATGTGAGTAAGTTATATATGTGCAATGAAGTTCTTTAGTCTATACTTCACATTGTTTATTAAAAACGTCTAAAAACTTTGTCATTTAATAATCTGAACATCATTTTCCTTCTTGTTGCATAAAAATAATACTGAAAACAGAATAAAAACTGCTAAAAGACACGAAATTCGCTGGCGCAGAGTATGCTTACTCATAATTACCAGGGTTAAAAAAACATGGGCGTATAAAGAACGCTGGGGACTTAAGACCACTGAAAAACGACGTAACATTATTTATTTGCGGGCCCTCTTTCGGTTTTAATTCGGATTTATGTATGTACATTAAAGAAAGAGGCTTATACCCCGGACCCGCGACTGTGACACGGGAGTTCTTGTATGTGTCTACCTTTATTTTTCACATTACGTTTGCGTAAAAAATATGCACGGTACTGTTCTTTGTCTAATTTTGGTACACGTATCTGTTATACAGGTTGTTGGATAGCTAGATTCTTTGCTGCACATAAGCTCGCATTTGATCACTATTTGTGGTCAAATGTGTAAGAATAAATGAAGAATGATAATGATTGCTTAAGCTGATTAGCGACAACCTGTATCCACTGTCCATTTCAATGGTTTTTAGGGTAACATGCATTGCATAAGTAACCACAGCTCAAAGGTCGATTTAAAAAAATAAACTATTAAAAGCCCTTTTCTTTTCTTTTTTTAGGGAAATCTTCCAAAGATACCCGGCTTCATAGGGGAGCAGCCAGCCTAGGAAACTTTTACTATGGTATCAACCCTGAAACCGCGAAAAAAAACAACTGTTCCATACATTTCGTCGAGTGTCAATAAACTTTTTGTACCTACTCGTACCTATGGATACCTGTGACACTAGAGATATCACAGATACGTTGCCGTTACCTATAAAGAATCAAACAGCTCTTTTGAAGATTGATCTTGATTTAGTTCTATGACTGTTTTATAGCTCTGTTACCTAATGGTTCCAAATTACTTTAGTGTTTAATCCAGTTTTTACTCGTTTGAAATCCAACTTGCAATATCCTAGGTTCGCCAAGGGACGAGTGCTGTTGTGAACTGTGGAATGCGGAACGATGCACCTCTCATTTATGATACGTCGTTATTTCCAGTTACAAAATGTTGGACCAATCTGTTCGCAGTTTGTTTGATACCATGTTCTCTTTCGATTCACAATAATATTTCGTGCACCTTTTTGAGTCGTTCCTTGATTCCGTTACATCTATTGCCCGTCTCATTTATGGAAACGTCCTTTGAACGCTTTTGCCATTCGAGTTCTACCTGGCAATATTTGATATGATCTACATAATTTTATGCTGTACGAGCACGAGCCTTACTCGTGATTTCGTTGATATCTGCCCTGACATTGCAATTTTATTGGACTTTATATTGACGTACACTCACCTGTACAATTTCTTTATTCTATTTTTAAGACTGGGGCTCGTTTAAATTAACCTAATGGATTGAGGAGTATCCACCTTTTGATTCCACCATTTGTATCAAATTATTGTATTGTCATTTGGATTTCATTTACTTGCAAAGATTTAAATTGATTCGACAATTAAAAATAGATTTAGATCAACTTCCAATATTTGTTTACAAAGTTAGTTTTTTTAGATTTAAGTAAAGCTAATATAAGCATGTTCATTGTGGTATATTGATTACTACGTGATTATTAAACTAAATTTAAATATCTATTATAAAATACTTCTGCATGAGAATGTAATATTTGCAAACAGTAAGATATTATACCCACTCCGAAGAATTCTTGTCTTTAACACAATAAATGTAACAAAAGTCTTACAATAGATTAGTCAGCAATATAAATGAATGCGCTCACTGAAGGTACCTATACAATAAATAAAACGAGGTTAAGTACCTTTTCAATGACGGAAAACAAAAATTCCTGATAATATTCCACCTAATAGAGTAATAGACTGTTGTCATGTAAATGGAAAAAAACCTTTGCGATTCAAACATTATTCAATCAATTTACCCCGAAAGGATATGGAGGCAAAATCACGCAGATAAGCGGAATCGAGGGCCGTAGGGATGCCTGAACCTCAGTTACTTAAAATCGCATGTATAATTTAAAAGGAGATTCCACCCCTGGACGTGTGGCGGCGGCTTAACACGATATCAGGAAAATTGAATTTCATCTCGTTTTTTTTGTTCTGTGTCGTAAATTTTGTCAACATAGTAACAATACTATGTGACTAAAATAGATCTATTCACTCAGATAGGAAGAGAAAAAATACAAGGGATACATTCATTTTAAATGAGATATGGAAAAGCTGTAATAAATTAGCCATGCTAAACAACTAGCCGGTCTAAAAGCACTTTTGACCCCTAACAAGATTTATAATTTTATGGACTAATTAAGACCCCCCCCCCCCTAGGCAGCTTCCCTACGTCGTACTCGTAAATTTATTCCCATGACTTTTCTGTATAAATAGGGCCATGGATTTTAAAATAACCTAATAAATTATTTTTATTATTATTTTTATTTCAAACATATACAAACATATAAACAAAGATCCTATGCAGCTCTGAAAGAAGCGGGTCGATAATCCGGTAAAAAACAAGACAAGTAACAATTTTACCTTCCGTACCTATAAATGACCGTCACGGGCGGGATGCTCGGCAGATGTGAAACATGACGACATAAGATAGCGTTATAATGTTTGCCGTCACGGCTTAGTAGGTACAAGTTAGTTTTATTGCCAAGGCGCACAAATAGATGTTACACATCAAAACTAAACTTGCAACTCTTACAATCAGTGGTTCTATCGAACATGCAAAATGGATATGTGCACTATTACACAGTCGTGTTTCATTCGGCTTATCCGACGTTTTGGTATATATTGGGCGCATTACCATAATGCAGCATACAGTACCCTTTGTCCAGCCCGCATATGCTCAAAATCGATTTAACCATGTTGTATCCACTATGCTACTACATGTACGAAGAGTTGCCAGTCACGATATTCCCCTTCTGTTAAAATCAGACATCCTACGCCACAGTCCTATTATCAACAATATCTTGACCAATGCATAATATTATATTTATTAAGCATATTTCATTGGGTAGAAGCGAAATAGACCGGGCACATGTAAAAAAACCGGACAAGTACGAGTAGGACTCGTGCTCTGAGGGTTCCGTTGGAAGGAACCCTCAGAGCGCGAGTCCAAAAAAAAAACTAACTGAAGTTGAAAAATTGAAAGACAAACTTAACTTTGTAGTTGACAATGAGGTTCTTCCATACATTCCAACTACAAAATGTAAGTTTGTAATAGCAAAATAATTATTTTTCAATGATATAACTTCAAATTTGTAACTTTCGGATTTATTCCTATATATGTGTTATGAGACCTTGCTTTTTGCCAAATTTCATGATTCTAGGTCAACGGGAAGTACCCTATAAGTTTTGATTCTCCTGTGAAATCGCAAAGTATGCAACATAAGCGTTCATATCTTTTGATTGCCTTGACTTACAACTTTTATTTTTTTGCAGCCGAAGGAACCGTAGACCCATGGATTTAGTATCAATTTCAACTTGAGACCTTTACGCGTTCTTGAGAAAAAGGGTCTTGACAGACGGACAGACAAACAGACAACGAAGTGATCCTATAAGGGTTCCGTTTTTTCCTTTTGCGGTACGGAACCCTAAAAAAGTTACGATTTTAAATTTCTTAAAAGTTTACCTATTTTTGTTCGTGGCATTCATAATACATTCATTTAAAATGACAAAAAATCCTTTCGCACTAAAATAATGGTGTTTATTATTCAATCTATTCAAATATAAGGTGTGTTAGAAACGATTGGAATTCAATTTCTCTAGTGTTAGGGAAATTCTACACCAATGGCAACATACTAGGCTATGTATATGCGATGTACCGAGCAGGGAGGCCGTGCTCCAGTAATGTAATTTGAAAAACCGAAACATTACGGGACAGGATGTCGGTCTGCCAATGTACAGTCGCAACGGCAATCACAACAATGTTTTTTTTACGAAATAATATAAATGCGAAAGTTTGTGTGTGAGTAAGTAATTAGGTAAGTATGTTTGTTATTTCTTCACGCTGGAACAGCGATTTCGATGAATGGAGACTGCTTAACTGCTTATACCCTGGATCAAAACATAGACTACTTTTATCGCAAAAATTTTAACGTTTTCTGTGGCATAAATGATAAAACTGCGGGACGCAGTTAGTAAAAATCATAACAATAATTATTGTCTACTAAACAGTAAGAGATTGCTACATCAAAAAATCATCATTCATCATCATCATCATTCATCTTCATCATTTTTTTTAGTAATAGATTGAATACAAAAAATGCAACTGCTTGATTTTAAATTTTTTATAGCAAGATTCTTGTTAAACTATCTATTTGACTTTGATTAAGTGATAAGAGAGCTGGCTCATTCCTTGCGAAGAGAATTTCTTTGGCTTTTCAACGCGGGAATGCAGCCAGTGTTCTTGGTATTTTACCACATGGGCAACCACTTCATTTCGATTTTTAGTTTATGTGTATTTAAGTATTTTTTGGTTTTAGATGTAAATTTATAACTAATGTATTATAAATTTATCTAAAAATATACAACCTTTATTTAATTATAATAATTATGATGCACTTTAAGTGATATGTAATTTAATACAGTTTTATTTAGATAAAGATGTCGAATAGCTTCATACTTGTGTTTGCGACGGTACTGGCGGGAGAGCAAGCCATGTTCTTATTTAGGCAACCGAGGTAATATTACGACCACCTGTGTAGGTAGTTGTACATATGTAATGTGTAGACTACGTTATGTTAGTTTTTATTGTAATGTTACTATGTTCCATTCGTAGAGAAAAAGCAATTGGCAGTGATCATGAAATTTAGTAATATTGCTTTTATTTTAGGTATTAACTCAGGACAGATAAACAAGGGAGATTTGGTGAGGTGGTGGGTGCGAACGCATCTGGCCTGAATCAGGCTTGTTGCTCTGCAAACTCTGCAGATGAACTTGCCGCTCTTTTTACAAGAATTTTTTCAACTCATTCTGTTAGTATGTATGTTGGTACGTTCGTATGTGTGGAACAAATCTTGAAATTGAATTTTATACGTCAAAAACCGTGTAAAAATATTATTGTGTTCTTCGTAGTGGCATATTAACTTAGAATGTTTGTTTTGTGGTTTTTTGAAGTCGGTTTTTCTTCTTCTCTTCTTGACACCTTATTTTTATTTTATTTTATTTATTTCTTGTAATTTACAAATTTTACTCGATACTTTTATTTATATACACATTTACTTACCTATTTTTAACCGACTTCAAAAAGAAGGAGGTTATCAATTCAACTGTATGTATTTTTTTTTTTAAGTAAAAAATCGGGCTTATCAGTAGTCCGATTAATTAGTCCGACGATCGGACTGATGAGATTTTTTCGTCTTAGTAGTTCAGTGTTATAAATAATCAGACTACTAAACCTTTTAGTTCGAAAAATAAAATAAGAATCTCAGCGGCCATTTGTTTAAATCATAATTTAAATTTTTCTTAGCCCTTACTTTTCTTGCTTTCTCAGTATTTCAGCTTGCCTGGTACTTTTTTTGCACAGAAATAGATAACATAGTATTTTTTTTTAATAGTCTCACTTATATATAAATGTGAACTGGTAAACATCGAACTAAAAAGCTCAGTTGTCTGATTTATAACACCGGACTAATGAGACGAAAAATTCTCATCAATCCGATCATCGGACTAAATAATCGGACTAGTGGTACTAGGTAAAAAAAATATATAGAATAACAACTTAACAGAATTTTGGAAAGATCTGATCAATCTGGTTATCGTCGAACAAATATACATATAAATACCAATTTGTTCATGTAGACTCTCAAACCTTTGCTTCGCTCGGTCAATATAATTAAAGCTTGCTAACACTAAATACCAAAAAGACTTAGCCTACTATAAAAAAAACAAACAAATGGATTGCCTACAGACCGTTGAAGGTTCAAAGATAATTCAAATGCTCTATCCCATAACCGATACCCGATAACCGATGGGGTAGACGAGTTCTGGAGTGGAGACCACGTTTAGGCAAACGTAGTGTAGGACACCCTGTGGCCAGGTGGAGTGACGAACTGCGTAAAACGGCGGGTGAAAACTGGATGCAAGGAACTGCCGACCGAGCTCAGTGGCGTGCATTAGGACAGGCCTATGTCCAGCAGTGGACAATTAGAGGCTGATGATGATGATCCCATAGCCAGCTGGCAGCGTACCCAGCATGCTAGTGGCATTACCACGCTAAATGGTAATGCTTGTACGATGCTCATTGATTTTACCCGATTACATAAGGTAGAAAAATATATGAATTCGCATCGAATCAAAATTGTACTTACTTAACGATTTTACTACAAAAACCTTGAATGAAAACGCAGTGCAGCGCTTTCCAATTGCTCTTTAAGCTCGTAAAGTTTTATTTTCCAACTGAATTTTCGAATCGCAATGTTAAGAAACGTTGAAAGTGCCATTGGCAACGTGTAAGTTCAATAACTCCTCTTGAATATTGTATGCACGTTGAAAAAAATTCAATGAATTCTGCTCACGTTTTGATCAAGAACCGATGGTCAGATTGATTTTTGAACGACCTGCCTGCTACATGCACAGTTTACTGGCTAGCTATTTTATGCATGGACAGGTATGTTTTATGCATGCTTTTTTGCCTACCATTTCTTATGTAGCGTTTTCATCGGCGACTTTTCAGACTCGTTACGGATAACATCTCTTTATAACCTCTCTTAGGCTACATTCTTCACGTTTCTTAATAAGCAGGATCATGAAAGGCTGTAATGATGTTGATAAATAGTATATTATAATTATTATGAGAGGGGTTGGGGGGGTAAAGTGGCGTGAAATGGTTCGTTCAAATTAACTATCGGTAGATAATAGGTACCACCAGCAAGCTGGTTAGTATAATTATGCTTCTGCAGTGGGCTTGAGAATTAGAATTAATTAATATACCTACTACACCTATTATTACACCTAAAATACTCAACCTTTTATACAAGAAGCTAGGTAATTTAATTTAGGTATTACTGTGAGCTTGTTTTTGTGCCTTTTTTATATTTATATATTTCGTGACCTTGGATACAGATTATAGAGTCCTTCAGATGAAATAAAAAGTTGGTTTACAGGGTATTAATTACCGTCAAACAAGTCATAGTTACAGTCAGATTCAAGCAAAGTAAATCACGGTCAAGTCCATGTCATGCCCTAGTAAAGTGATGAAGATAGTACTAGAGGCTTCTGTAGAGTTTTGGAAAAATCACGAAATTACATGTTTAACCTCATTATATCACTGGCCTACACTCGAGCACCACCATCATCATCATCATCATCAGCCGGAATACGTCCACTGCTGGACATAGGCCTCCCCCTTTAACCTCCACACTGAACGACAGCCCGCCTTTTGCATCCACTGGATACCCGCGACTCTCACAATGTCGTCGGTCCATCTAGTGGGAGGCCTCCCTACGCTGCGTCTTCCGGTTCGTGGTCTCCAATCCAGAACCTTTCTTCCCCATCAGTTATCGGTTCTTCGAGCGATGTGGCCTGCCCATTGCCACTTCAACTTGCAAATTTTAACAGCTATGTCGGTGACTCTGGTTCTTTGGCGAATATCCACGTTTCGGATCTTATCGCGCAAAGAAACTCCGAGCATAGCTCTCTCCATTGCCCGCTGTGTGACTCTGAGCTTTTCCAAAAGGCCAACAGTTAAGGACCACGTCTCAGAACCATATGTCATCACTGGCAACACACACTGGTCAAAGACCCTAGTCTTGAGGCACTGTGGTATCTTGGACGAGAAGATGTCACGCAATTTTCCGAACGCTGCCCATCCGAGTTGGATTCTTCGGGCGACCTCTTTGCCTAAGTTGGACTTACCTAACTGAACAGTCTGTCCAAGATAGGTGTAATGGTCAGCAACTTCAAGAGTATCGTTCCCAACGACTACCGGCACGGGTTCAACATGGACATTGGACATAATTTTGTCTTGTCCATATTCATTTTAAGACCCACCTGTTGGGAAAGGCTACTGAGGTCGCTGAGCATCGTATTGAGCATCGTATCGTACACTCGAGCACGTTCAAGAACAATTAGTAAATAATAATCCAGCATTATTACACCATATACATTTTTTGCTCAATAAATGATTAAGTTTTTTTTTATAATATGTACATTCGAAATATTACAATACAATCAGGCTCAATGTTTTTTTACATTGGTGCTGAAACTCCTTTTTATTTGGTAAATGAAAGCTCTTGCCCTCCACGTTTTTGGGGTTCCGTAGTATTACAAGGATCCCTCATAAATTTGTTCTATCCATCCGTCTATCTTTCCATCTCTCTGTCTGTCCGTCCTAATTATTTAGAACCTTCTATCTTTTAAAGTTATTAAGGTGCATGAAACTGAATAATGACAGTTTTGGTATAGATCTAAATTTTAATGGTATATAGAAAGTATAATTTAAATTTTTAGAGGTAGGAAAATGCGAAATGAAAATAAAAAATCGCTATAAGGGTTGTAGCGATTTTTTATTTATATTATTATTATCTAATGAAGTATCGCTGAATAGGTCTTTCGAAATGAAGGTAAGGTTTCATACATCACTTTTATATCAAGCGTATCCTTTGCAAAATGGGCCATATATAAAAGTGATACACTTGATATAAAAGTGATGTGACCAAACTGACAAAAAGTTGGCGCGTGCATTTCTAAACTATTAGATATAGAAACTTGTAACTTGCCATGGTAATAGATAAAATTATTTTGTGATCACAACCTTATGAGTTTTAGCGATAAACGTGTAATGAATTCAGGACATTCTAGCTCAAAGTTAATTGACCTTTGCGTAAAATGATCTTAAAAAATAACGTTTTCAAAGTAGTTTTCTCTTTGACAAAACCATAAAAAGTAGGTTTTAATTTATTTGTAATTTATTATGTTAGGTATGTCGGAAGGCTCTGAAATTTGGCTAAGTTCCCAGAGCTTCGGTTAAAACGCTATTGCGATTCGTCTCATTCTAATTCTAAAGCTAAGTATCTATAATATTATAACGGAATCCTATCATAAGCGTGTTTTGACGTTCTTGGCCAGTAATTGATTATTTGATTCATATTGTTCCTTATCTAGGTTTGGTGAACCAAACATGTGTAAAAAAAAATCTCCAAGTTATTGCAAGTTTGAAAGGTAGATATAAAAGTGAATACATTGGTACCAAGTAACACGAAAATTTAAACCTATTTTGCTTACTTTCAATAGAAATAATCTTCCACTAATTCACCTGACCTCAACCACGCTCGTTTACTCGTTTACTCGCTGAATTGTCTAACACCGCCTGAAGTTTAATCACATCTGTACCTAATCTACCCGCTACCCGGCTACTCTAATTGAATCTGAACATACCTGTGAACCAAACGCAAAGCCCCTGTTAAGTAAGCTGCAGACCCAATACGTTTCAGTGCAAAAACGAAACGTAAATAGTTTGGGGGACTAGTTTAATCCTACAAATCCTTTAATGGACGTTCGGAAATGTTATCTTGAAGGTGAAACCACTTACTGTACCTTCAGGCTCAAAACGTAAATCAACGATGTGAAACTAAACGATAAATAAATTCCTTACTATGTTCAAATTGAGATCACTTTTAATGTGTATAGGTGCAATGTTGAAAACGTTTTGAAACAATTTTTGTGTTTTTATTATTATCGTGTCTATCATTACTTGACGACGCAAAGCTAAAACAAGTTTGTTTTTAGCGACGTATGTTTCCATGAATGTATGTATCCACCTCAACCGATTGAATATAAATGTGGTTTTAAGATTCCTTTAAAATAAAGGTTTTTCAGTTGGGAGGTGACTTGATCATAAATACAAGATGGCGACACGTAAAGTAAGAATAAAAATATATTTTAATTGCAATACTCCACTACTGCGAATAATGATGATGATTTAATGATACGAGGGGTGTGTCGTATCACTGAATCATTATCATTATCTGGCTATCATGTTCCCACTTCTGGGACACACGAGGTCTTTTTCAGTGAGAGAGAGAAGACGAACCCTAATCCACCACGCTTGACCAGTGCATGTCGGTGAATTTCACGAGTTTTTGAACTTTTGAGTTTTTTGGAAGTATCGGCTTCCACACGATGTTAAATTTCAAAATTTTAGCGACACCCAGCGTTTTCCTGCGGTCTCTTTTAGGTCGTTTGTCCATTTTGTGGGTTATTTATTTATTTCATTATCGTTTTTACATTAGACCTAATACAAAATACGTTTGTTGTACCGACACCTCCTTTCAGTGAAATTTTTTGACTTCTGACATCCATGTAGATGTTTGTCAAGGACATAATAAAGTGAAGATATACAACGTCCTTGGTGTTTGTAGATCAATGATAGCAATAATAGCAAATTTCTTAATGCAATTGAAGCTGAGATTTATGTATTCCAACAACACGAGTTTGAGCTACAATTGAGGGAGAAGTCATAGCATGGGAGTAGAACATTTCTTAGGGCATACACACACTCGAAAACATAAACCTCTTTTTTATGCAAGCGTGTACAAAATAAATAATGAAGTAGGATTTCATAATAGTAGGTTTTTTAAAGTCTCATCTGAAATCTACCACGTTTCATGCCGTATACCCTACTACTATACAGCAAAAAATGCAGAGTCATTACGCGCGATCCCGCTTGAAATTCTTGCTCTGCACTTTTTTTCAGACGAATGAAAAATTTAATTTTATCCTCATTTTTGAGCGTACCTGAATAAGAACGCTAGTCGTCTTTGAAGTTCATCTCTCAAAAAACTATTCTTTTTAAATCGAGCAAGCGAAAACGCGTGTGGTTTACTTACAGGTATTATTTATTCTATTGAGTTATTTCTGAAATTATCATACTTTAGATATTTTGCGTGCCCTTTTATAAGTATTTGAAAAGAAATGTTATTTTTTATTACTCATACTCGGAAAGTAGGTCTGAAGTTGCCTGAGGTGCGGGTTGAAAGATAGTTGACAAATAGAAACTTGATAATTATATAAGGGTTCTGTTATTTTCCTATGACATCCTAAAAAAAATAATGTAAAGTACAGAAGTTAAAACAAGGTGTTAAAATGCACGAAAAAGAAATGTAGAGAAAAGAGTACAATATGATGTAGAGAAAGAGAGAGAGAAATAAACCGTCTTACTACAAAAAAATTGATTGATTTGTGAGAGTCACGGGTATCCAGTGGATGCAAAAGGCGGGCTGTCATTCAGTGTGGAGGTTAAAGGGTAAAGGGGGGGCCTATGTTCAACAGTGGACGTCTTCCGGCTGATGATGATGACTATAAAAGATTTAAGAACACTTTAGACATGTGTTTAGCAGTTGTTTCACTGTGAAAAATATTTTATTTATTTTATTTTATTTTTTATTATCTTAGAGAAACTAACGGTCTTAATTAACAGAGTTAATAATTAGCTAGAGACAAAGAGGCCATTTAGAAGTTTCTACTTATAAAAACAGAGTACATTATATGAACGCTAAAACATGTAAATAAAAAAAATAGATGTATAATATTACTAGAACAAAGAAAAAAGCAATAGACTCTAAATAAACTAAGACAAACTAAGATGTGCACTTAACATGATAAGAAATACATTTAATAATATTTAAGACAAAATAGTACCAAAATTTTCACACATAATTATTGAAAAAGTTGTCACTTAACCACTTCCTTATGGATGAAATACTAGAGACAAATATATCCATACCTAGACTATATTTACGTAACCTATTATAGGTTCCACACGCACGAACGATAAAGCTATTTTGCCGATAGTTAGTTAATGAGACAGATGGTCTGAAGAGCGGTTTATATTTCCGAAATAATCCAGTTGGGACATAAAGATTAATTTTACTAAGAAGATCAGGGCAGTCAATGCTAGATGTGACAATCTTTTTAAGGAAAATTACATCAGATATTTCACGGCGATTGATTAATGGAAGAAAATGATGTTTTGCACAAGAATCAAAATGATCAACAGCTCTAGTTTTAGTTTTGTAATTTAAGTAACGTATGAATTTCTTTTGAATACTTTCTAATCGGTTAATATAAACATCATACCTAGGGTTCCAAATCTGAGACGCATATTCCAAGTGGCAGCGCACATAGGTACTATAGAGAATTTTTATAGATTTAGCGGATTTAAAATCCTTTGTTGATCTGATAATGAAACCAAGGGCTTTAGAAGCCTTATTCACTATAGCTGAAATATGCTTATCAAATATCAATTTGGAATCGTGAATAACTCCCAAGTCTCTCATAACCGACACACGTGTAATCGTAATCGTATGTTAAACACATGTCTAAAGCGTCCTTAAATCTTTTGTATTATTTCGTACTCTACATCATATTGTACTCTTTGCTCTACATTTATTTTTCAAGTCTCTATTTTTCAACTATCATCATTTACATCATAAAGTGTTTCCGGTCAGTCTTCCCTAGTGAATGGAGGCAGATCAATGCAATTTATGTATTGAATCCTCGTTGCATTGTCATTTAGATTTGTGACGTTTGAATCTATAATGAAGTTATATTTTCCATCCTGATATTGTGCTGTTAAAGGGAACTTTGATTTGTTGACAAGCTACGAAAACCAGCTAATATAAATGTTGAGAAAAATAAAAACATAACATTACTTGCAAGAAATAGCAACCTTAATGCAGTTTGATATTTTTAGTTTTCATTTTTGTTTTCACAAGAGCCAATTATATTTGACTAGCTGTGCCCCGCGGTTTCACCCACGATTTAAAATCGTCCTTAAGTTTTATGAAATTTTCCAATTTTCTGCGCAATTTTCTTAATTTTTCTTTCCGTAAAATCCTTCTGCAAAGTATTAGAAAACTAAAAAAAAAAAATTATGAAATCGGTAAAGTTGTTCTCAAGTTATGGCATGACCAAGGTAAATAAGGATATCTTTTTTATATTATTATATAGAGTATAAAATTGAGATCTATACTAAAATTTTTACTGTGTAAAGTTTCATACACTTGCCTTAAAAACCATGGAAGTTAGGTTTTAAAAAATTAGGACAGACGGACAGCTGAACGAACGTTTAAGGGTTCCTTGTAGTACCGTGGAACCCTAAAAAGAGAGTCAAACGCCTTTGGTGAATCTATGGAATGTGACAGAGCATAAAATATAATGAAAAATACAGCTAATACAGGGTAAGAGGTATTTATAAGTATCTCGCTACTGTGTCTAGTTTTTTAGGTGATCAAAACTTTCAGGGTGGGCCACGTACTAACGTATTCCCGCGCACGTCCGCGCTTTATCTCTTCTGCGCCACACGTCGCCGTACCGATTGTTTATACAGGGTTGGCTATTATTAGTGCATTTCACTGTTTCGGGGTATACTAACCAATGTTTCAACCCGTGAGCCAATTATTAACTTATCAATACTGTAACAGGCTTTTAATCAAAGCTTTTATTTGGAAGCTCGGCAAAAATATACATTTCAGTCCTAGGAATGATATGTTTAATGAAGCAGCGCGGAAATAATTTCAACCGCACTTAATAAAACCTAACTAAAGCAAAAATACAATTTCAGTTTAAATAAGGGCATCTATTAATTACGTGGCTTTTTCTCTTTTAACTTGTAACAATAAACAAGCTAACACTACAAAAACAGACTGACCATAGACCGTTGAAGGTCTAAAGACAATCCAAATGCTTAAGCCCGCTATCAGTTAGCAGCGTACCCAGCATGCTGGCAGCATTACCAAGCTGTATGATAATGCTTATACGCTGAGCCAGAAACACGCCAGCATTTTGGCCAAGCGTCGCATTAACCAGGCGTTCTGAAAGATTTTTGAAAATGAGGTGAGATCCCGATTTATGTGAGAGTTTACTGCTCCCAATTTTGACCTAACGTCTTTAATGGATGCCCCCTAATAAGTTTCCATAAAGTTCCGAATTTTTCCTGGCCCAAACCAATATAATATATACGTATGAAGTATTAAAAATAATCCGCATTGCTTTTACGTAACAATTTTCTGTGTCACTATGTAGCGATGGTGAAAAAGTAATGTTAATCAAGAAATTCACATTACATAGAGCTCCGTCATGAACTACGAGGGTAAATCTGAATTTCTTTTATTAGCTTCACTTATAACTTTAACGAACTAGGTGTAGTGATTGTAGACGAGCGGTAGCATGTGCAATTTACAATCTGACGGTACCCGGTTCGATCCTTGGCCCTGCACAAATGACTTATTTAGTACTTAATATGTATTAAGTGCAGTTTCGATGCAATCGTTTAGCAACGATGAAGGAAAACATCTTTAGAAAACCGGTATGTCCAAAAACTTCAAAAGTTCAAAGATATATGACATTCACCAACATGCACTGGGCCAGCATGGTGATTTAGGACCTATACTTTCCCTCTGAGTGAAGGCCTGCGTCCCACCAGTGGGAACATGATAGGCTGATAATGAACAAACTAGGTAAACGAATCTTGCAAGTCAATTGTAACCAACTGCTAACTATCGTATCGATGTGAAACATTGCATTATATAATCCAGACGTAATACAATAATTTGGTAACATGAACTGATCTAACGTTAGGGTCTTAATGTGGATAGTGGAACTTTTCAATAGCCCCAAGAATACCCGACCACCACTACGTAACGGTACGTGAATGGTTAGTGGCTAGTACTCCATGAATTTGGTTTGGTTTTGGTATATTTGGTTTGCTTTAAAGTGTCCATTTGGTTGCACTTGGTTACAAAAGTCTCATGATGGAGCCAGGAGATGGATATTGGGATTCTTCAATAACTAGCCCTCGAGTTTATCCTTCTTGGTTTGCTTTAGCGAGTCATCTAAGCGTATTCTTTAGGCTCTTCATCATCATCAGCCAGCAGACGTCCACTGCTGAAAATTGACCCTTAGAACACCACACTTAACGACAGCTTGCCATCTGCATGTACTGGATGTCCGTGACTTTTACAATGTCATCGGTCCAACAAGTGGGAGGCCTACCTAAGCCGTTTTCCGGTTCGTGGTCTCCACTCAAGAACCTTTCTTCCCCATCGGTGATAGGTTCTTCAAGAGATGTGGCCTACCCGTTGCCACTTCAACTTACAAATCTTGCTATGTTGTTGGTTATGGTTCTTCGGCGAAGACCGTAATACCGTCGATCCGGACGCTTTTTTTAGTTTCTTAAACTAAAATAATCATCTGAAAAATAGTGCACATAGTTTTTGTTAAGTTTTTCACAAGAACCCGTCTGTTATTGCTAGAAAAAGTGTCGTTATGATTATATCGATACCGGGGGCCTTATTATGATTCTTTGATCGGGATCGAGATTGCATGCCGTCCCGTTCGTATCTATTTACTCGCACCACGTGCGTAAGTGAGATGGCACGCGATCGCGATCACGATCCGAATCATCCATAATAAGGTAGCAGGTCTTTGTGATTCTAAGTAGAGGGCCTTTATTAACTAAACAAAATACAATCTAAAACTAACACTACAAATACAGTTAGACTGCCCATAGACCGTTGAAGGTCTAAAGACAATCCAAATGCTTAAACCCACTACCAGTTGGCAGCGTACCCAATATGCTGGCGGCATTACCACGTTGAATGGCAATTCTAAGTAGATGTATGACTTGCATTTACAAATTAATAAATGTGACGACCGTCCGGGTCTCGACGCACAGTAATGTGAATCAAAAGAGTAGGTACTCAATAAAATCGTACTTAGTTAGTTTTAAAGAGACGTATATTTCGCGAGGAACGTTTAAGCGTGTTACAGCGTCGTATCATTATGTAAAGTAGGACCTAAAACAACTCTGTGAACGTAAAACCGTATCAGCAAGTCCCTGACTGTAAGTCGTTTAATCAAAGGAAGTTTCGTTTACCGAATATTTAACCCAATATCGCTGAAATATTTACGAGTTCAAATCGAATCGTTCAGCTTGAGTCGGCTTTTAATGAGTTGAGTTAGGTCTCGAATAGAATCGAATAATTCGGGCATGGTTATTGTGGTATTCAAAATGGTGGTTGGTGGTTTATATCGGAAAAAATACCTTCATCAATATCATCTTTTTTTAAATAAGTAAAATAGATATTAGTAGACTATTCCACTACTTGAAGACACAGACGTTCTCTCAGAAGATGTGCTTCTATGCTGGTCCAGTGCATGTTGGAGAATGTCATATGTCTTTGAATTTTTGAGGTTTTTGTAAATACCGATTCCTTACGATGTTAAACTGCACAGTTTTTGAGCGATAAGTACTAAATAAGTCAATGTTGCAGGGGAGAGGATCGAACTGGGTGTCGTTAAGTTATAAAGCACACAAACATAATACCGCCTGGTCACCATTGCTTGGGGTAGGTTTTTGTACATTGATCTTAATATATCTATATACTCAGAATTCTGAGTCTATATATATATAAAAGCGAAATACATCTACTCACTCACTCACTCACTCATTAAACACGAAATCTCAAAAACTACTTGACCTACGAAGCTGAAATTTGGCAGGTAGATTCCATACGGGGTGTAGAGGACCGCTAAGAAAGGATTATACGAAAGGGCCGAATTAAGGATTACAATAGGGGTTGAAAGTTTATATGAAAGTCTACGCGTAAGAAGTCGCGGGTAATAGCTAGTATTCTATATATTTAAGTACATACATTTATATAAAAAGGCAAATTCCTCACAACTAAGATCAATGCACAGGGTTTCTTATAGGCAAGCGTGCTCCATCGTAGACCGCATCATCGCTTAGCATTGGGCTAGTCGGGCATTAAATTTGTATGTATAAAAAAACTATATCTTATCTTACTAATATTATAAATGCGAAACTTTGTGTGTAAGTGTGTATGTTTGGCTGAAGTCACCGCCGAAACTACTAAACCTATTTAGATGAAATTTGGTATGGAGATAGCTTATACTCTGTATTACTTTTTATCATCATCATCACTATTTTTCATCACCATGCGGGTGAAACCGCGGGGCTCAGCTAGTAAGATATAAAACTGAAATTAAGTCTATCGTTTTTAAATTTATGATGGTGACTTCGGAGACTATTCAGATGAGAAGAGAATTTCGGAAATTCAACTTCTAAGGGGATAAAATAGGGTAAAAATATATATATGGAAATAATTTTTTTATCATTCTTAAGGTGTTGAAATGGGGTAATAATGTTTGTATTGAAAAATAAATGTTTTTGATGCCACGGAAATCAATTGGCTAAGGCCGACCTTAGTTCGTTCGATTTTTCTAGAACCACCAATTCCTGAACTGTGAAAGGGATTGCTTAACACTACCATAATTTGCGTGACTCGACACGCTCTTGGCCGATTTTTCTTTTTATATGTTTTGTTTATGTATAAAAATGTCAATTGTAATAAAGACAAATAATTATCATGTCATAAGACAAAATTCCCATAACAAAGGCATAAGCCATGTTCAGATTGTTCAGGCTCACACCACAGTTGCCAACCCTGTTTTAGGTAGGCATCCAGTGAATCTGGCTCTAAATGCGGTTAATTACAAAAATAAGGCCCCAATAATCCTGTGATTTATTGCAGCGCCATTTTCCATCGGCCGTAAACGAAAAATACCACATTGCACCATTTACTACAAATTTAGTACCCACTTTAGACTAATGGTCTCTTTAAACTATTTTTGGCTAGTTGTTGTACGTACGTACACCTTTACAGGCGAAATTAATATTGAACTATTTTTTTGTATAAGGGTTTAATGTTACTCTCAGATCAGACAAACAAGTAAGATATGCCTCAGTAAAACTATCGTTCGTGTTTAAACGTCTCCATTTTTCTGTCAAGATTAAGATTAAGTCTGCAGTGGGTGGTCCCTTAAACGAGTGCTGCAGAATGACCTTCCAGAGAGAGATGGCGAGACATCGTGAAGCGCATCCTATCTGCCCCGTCCAACAATACTACATGACGACCACGACCGCTCTGCCAAGAGCTAAACGACTAAGAAGAAGAAGAATTAATAAATAATTAGGTGAGGTAAGTATGGGAGTATATATTATTCAGAATGATGTACGTCCGGGTCAATATTTACCTTTTTGGTCCGCGCATTATGAGTTCTACTCCGAGGGACACCACAGGTTCGTTACATGTTTAAAATTTACGCTTTTACCTACATAGTTTCCCCTTCGTCGCCAGGCCATGGCCCAGGGGAGGGGGGGGGGGCGCAAATTAATATTATGAAGGATGAGAAAAATATGAATTGTAGGTACAGTCAAGTTTAGACGCGCGGGTTTCAGGCGAGTTTTGACGTGCGGGATTTATCGGCAAAGCAAGACAATTGCACGGCCTTAGGACTTTGGTTACTTAGGAAGTTGGCTACATTTTTTTAATCTCTGGGGGGGCAGCTGCCCCTCCCTGCCCCCCTTGGCGACGCCCTTCCTTTACCACTATGCTATTTTGCTTTACCATTATGTCTTTATCATGAAATCATAAGCATTGTAAGCTATACCTACGTTATTGGCATCATTATTAGTATTTGTTTTTTTAGGGAGCGGTTCGGAAAATTATGTTAGTCACCTGAAGTGACCATCCACCCTGTGTTTGTTTGTTGTCTGTGTTTTGTTTATTAATTAAATGTGTCATCTAGTTTAGAACATATAATGGGACTGCCATGTAGAATGCTATACAAGAACCAGAAAAATATTAAATAAAAAAAAGTATTTGGTTTTAGTTTTTTTGTAATAAATAAAATAAATAAATATTCGGGACATTTTTTCACACACTGTCATCTGACCCCAAACTAAGCAAAGCTTGTGATATGGCTGCCAGAGACTGATATACATACGTATAAACAGTTTTAAATACATACTTAAATAGATATTAACAACCAGATATAGAACAAACACAAATGTTCATCATACAAATGTTTGTCCTAGATGGCAATCGAACCACGCCTCCAAGCTCAGAAGGCAGGTTCACTACCAACTGGACCAACGAGCTATCCATAATGGTAATGGTGTAATGTGTATGTGCTTGTACCGTGACTTCACTAAACGGATTCAACGGAAGACCAGCGCTGGTTAACCGCCGGCATTTTGCCAAGTTGGGGCCAATTTGTGACTTTATAACCGATGTATTTTTGTGATTTTTATAACGCAGTTGGTCATAAATAAACAAAAAAGTTCCAACAAAAATATTATAGGTACCAGTGGTTTGTCCTAAAACAACAACAGTTGATACACGGCGGAAACCTTTCTGCGGCATATTCCGGCAATAGAGCTGACTACTAAGCCTGTACGAACTAATTATAAGACCTACAAATAGTTATCTCTAGGATTTAAACGCACCGCAACCTTTTTAGAGTTACGTACACAAAGGGTAAAAACGGGACCCTATCACTAAACCTACGCTATCTGTATGTCTATATGTCCATTCGTCCGTCCGTCCGTCTATCCGTCTGTCCGTCTGTCCGTCTGTCCGTCTGTCCGTCTGTCCGTCTGTCCGTCTGTCCGTCTGTCCGTCTGTCCGTCTGTCCGTCTGTCCGTCTGTCCGTCTGTCCGTCTGTCCGTCTGTCCGTCTGTCCGTCTGTCCGTCTGTCCGTCTGTCCGTCTGTCCGTCTGTCCGTCTGTCCGTCTGTCCGTCTGTCCGTCTGTCCGTCTGTCCGTCTGTCCGTCTGTCCGTCTGTCCGTCTGTCCGTCTGTCCGTCTGTCCGTCTGTCCGTCTGTCCGTCTGTCCGTCTGTCCGTCTGTCCGTCCGTCCGTCCGTCTGTCCGTCCGTCCGTCCGTCCGTCCGTCCGTCCGTCCGTCCGTCCGTCCGTCCGTCCGTCCGTCCGTCCGTCCGTCCGTCCGTCCGTCCGTCCGTCCGTCCTACCTTTAAACGGCTGTATCTTTGAACCGCTATAGATAGACAGTTGAAATTTTCACAGAATATGTAAAGTTACGGCGGATTAGTATATCAGCCACTTCTAACTTCTAAATAATATTAAAAAGTCTAAAAGTAAAAAAGAAAGGGGTCCCAATACAACAAACGTATTTTTCTACGTATTTTTGTATTAGCTCTAATGTAAAAACAGTAATACGTACAAGCGTCAACTTGGTATAATTATAGTACACACTCTAAAGTATAACAATAAATAATAAATAATGGCCAAGTGCAAGTCGGTGATACTCGAGCGTCACTGTAGCAAAACATTAACTATGTTACTGCGTAGCAATTGCTTCGACTATTTTAGAAGGAGCTAAATCTGATCAATAACTGGTGATTCGGTTACTTGGACGACCTAATTGTATTTTGCGCTGGTACGGAACCCTCAGTGCGCGACCCCGACTCGCACTTGGTCGGTTTATTGTAACTACATAACTTTACTATTTCCTCCCGAAACCTAAACATAAAACGTGCTGCTGGATGAATAACGAATGCAAAGTGAACGCCGAGCGCGACTTGAAAACATTCTGTCTCAAAATCATCACTCTTACTCAACCCGCAAACTAAAAGCGTTTACTTCAAATCACTGTCTACTGCACTCCAGAAACAACTATAAAACTTTTAAATCGGGGCAAATTCAGTACTAACTATTCAAGTTTTAATAGATATCCGAGGTCTTGCTCAATAAGTTCGAATGTAAAAGAAGCGTAGAATATATTTTATTGTTGAATTGAATTCGGACCAACGTTTCTTAATTGGCGGAGCCTTATTGAGGGAACTACAAATAAATCAGCCAAGTGCGAGTCAAGCTTGCGCACTGAGGTTTTTTTTATCAATTACAGTTTTGGTAGATCTTAATTTTAAAAGTATAAAAAATCATTTTGCATTTATTTGTTCTTGTGAAATGGGGACGTATTTTTTTTCGCTTTACTTTTCTGTGGATTATCGTTGTTTAGGTCTTTTAAAACGAATGTAAGGTTTAAAAATATTACTTTTTAACATGTGTAATCCTTTAAAAAATATGCAACAAACAAATGGCCGTCCTGTGACGCCCAGCAGATGTGAAACATGTAGGCATAAGAGAGCGTCATGGTCATGCTGTTTGCCATCACGGCATACGAGTCGGCTTTACTGCCAAGGTGGTTTCACATCAAAAGTTTGAAAAACCTTATTTATTCAAAATTACTTCGTACATTTTGTTGCGTTCACAAATTTTTTATTAATTATTACACAGATTGCACAGTTATAGTTTGAAAGTGGAGAATGCCATTGTCCTACCTCTATTCCAGGAATAATTATAGGATTCCTGTGAGACAGACGGCAGCGAAATAAATCCAGATCAAGATAAGTCGTGATGAGACCAAGATGAGACTACTAGATCGAGATGAGCTCGAGATGAGATCGAGAGGAGATGAGTTTGAGATATGATTAGATCGAAATGAGTCGAGATCGAGGTGAGGTGAGATCGAGAAAATATAAGAACGAGATGAGCTCGACGTGCAGTGAGATCGAGATAAAGTGAAGATAAGATGAGATCGAGCTGAGACAAGATCAAGAAGAGATGAGATAAGATTGAGATTTCGTGATTGAAATGAAATCGTGATGAGATCGAGATCAGCAGAGATTGAAAACGAAATCGAGATGAGATAGTTACGCAAATACTTCTATGCCTACAAATACCATACTTGATTGAAATAAAAAATAAAAAAATATCAGAACCTATAAACACTACCATATACGTAAAAAAAGTACTAAATTGTTTCCATTGAATAAATGTCAGGGAAACCGAATTGGGGTGTTTTACTAAGAGCTGAACGGTCCCAAGTAAAGGTGTCGACTCTTAAAATAAATTGAAATGCTCCGTCGATCAAGATCTGAGCAGGACGCAGCGGTCGCTCGCTGCTTCGACGATAAATCAACTCGCCGCGTTTATGTATAAAAAAGAAAAAAGCCTCGGCAAAGTCGTTTATTTGTTTCCAAACTATACTCAAACGGTTTTCGCTACCGATACTTTAAAAAATCTTGCTGTGAAATTGAAATTTCACATTTCGTCGCACCTGCAGTCTTAGGGACAAATAAACGGGGCTCGGAAAAATCCAATAACTGCCCAAGTTTGTGCGTTCATTGGTTTAATTAGGCAGAAAATGCGTCGTTATAGCTATATGAAAATAAGACATGCTTTACTATCATCATTTCAGCCATAGGACGTCCACTGCTGGAAATAGGCCTCCCCCATCGATTTCGAAAAGGGCTGGTTGGAAGCGGCCTGCATTCAGCGTTTCACTGCGGTATCTTTTAGGTCGTCTGTCCATCTTGTGGGTGGAGCTAGGCAACGCTGCGCTTACCGGTCCGTGGTCTCTATTCCAGAACTACTCGGCTCCATCGGCCATCTGTTCTGCGTGATATGTGCCCTGCCCACTGCCACTTCAACTTGCTAATCTGGTGGGCTATGTGACTATGGTGACTTTCATTCGTCTACGGATCTCCTCATTTTTGGTTCGTAGAGAAACCCCGAGCATAGCCCTCTCCATAGCTCGTTGTTTTACTATGGAACCCATTAATTTTACTGATTTTATGGTTCTTAGACTTTAGTTTCCGCCTGAATTGTATGTGCCTATAAAAAGGTACAGGGAAATCGTGTCTTTTACATAGTTGGTTTCTATTTTATATAATGCTTAATCTAATTTGAGCCAAAATTCATATTTTAATTTAGATTCTAATTTTATTTTGCCAGCACTTCACAGGTTGCACGGCTAAATTATTAAGGAAAAATGTGCAAAATTTTCTTTGCTCTTCCATTATAATTGGTACTTTTGACATTGGATTAATTCCTTACCTTTCTCAGTCTGTTCGGGGCGAGACCCCTTGTTCTTTCGTCCATTCGGAAATAATTTATCGAGATTAAAATTTATGAAAATGAAATTTTACTTTGTGGCGGAGCTGTTCCGCCTTTTGTCGAAGGCGAACTTGAAGGGAAAATGAATTATGTAAGTACCTATAAATATTTGGGTGAGTTTTAATGGTAAAATATTTTTGGTAATCTTAAATGAAATCTTTGATTCACCAACGCGAGTGTGCCGCGACATAAGGAAATAAACAAATTAAATTGCCGTGTTTAAGATGAGTTCGCCTTGTTTATTTAACTTGGTATTTACGAAACAAACCCTAAACCTGCCCACTACAAAACTCTATCATGCATACATATGGCAAACAAATGAACGAGACATGAATATGGCTACGCGAAACTTGGTGAAACTCGTTCGCTTTTGGCTGGTGCCTTAGGTTCGCGAAGTTTACCAGTAAATTTACTGCGGTTGCTATTATGTCTGTACTGGATTAAAATATGGAAAGATATTTGATAGAATGTGTCTCTAGCAACCATATTCTTATGATACACAAAGTCATGTTGAATTTATGCTATGCATTTTTTATACCTGAGCGTTTGATCCGCTCAGTCGTGAAAGCTCACAGAAAATCAGTTTTCCCAGAGATAAAACGTACCTAGATCAATCTTGCGTACTGAAAAGAACTATATTGTGATTTTATCACATTTTTTTTTTTTATTTTTTTTATTTTTTTTTATGCCATAGGTGGCAAACAAGCAGACGGGCTGCCTGATGGTAAGCAGTCACCGTCGCCTATGGATACTTGTAACACCAGAGGCATCACAAATACGTTGCCGACCCTTTAGAACTCTATTAACTCGCCTTTTTCAATTCAATTCAATTCAATTCATTTTATTTCCAATATTTATAATTTTACAATATTAACCTAACATTTTTAACAAATCTAAAATTAACAATTCATTATGAGTATAAGTACCTTTCTGTAGGTGTCTCGTAAGCAGCTGTTCTAGGAAGACCTGTGTTACAGCTGCTACGATTCCAACCTCCGGCGTCTGTCCAATGTTATTCATTTAACTTGTAGGGTAGGGTCATAGGAGCAGCGCGCCAGTACGGTGTGTAGGTGTGTGTTTGAAGAACCCCATGTTGTAACTTCTCGGAAACACCGTAGAAGGTAGCTCATTCCACATTTTGCAGGTATGAGGCAAGAAGGATCGTGTGAATCGCACAGTGTGCGATTTCCACTGATCTATGATGTGTGGATGAGCCTTCAGGCGGTGGCGGCTAGTGCGATGGTAAAACCGCGACGCCGGCATTTGTTGGAGCTATATTCGAGAACGCTATTAGAAACAAATATTTTGTTATTCAAAGAAATAAATCGGCCAAGTGCGAGTCGGGCTCGCGCACTGAGAGTTCCGTACCACAACAAAATACAATAATAATCAATTTAAAAAACCGACAATATGGTACAGTAAAATATGGCATTTTGATTCGGTGAAAGAAATGATGAGGTCATCTAAGTAACCAAATTACCAGTTATAACTTGATTATGAACAGAAATTTGTCAGACTGACGGACAGACAGACAGCGTAGTAATAAGGTCCCATCCCTTTGGGTAAAATTTGGAGGAACCCTTAAAAGAATGTCCCGAATATTATTATTATGATTATCAATAATTTCACAAACATTTGGTTGCTCTTGCGGATCGAATTTACTAACTTTTAGTTTTAAGTAGTTTTTTTGGTTCCAAATAAAAAAATTGAGGTTTTTGTTTATCTTGCTAATAGAGTACATTGCATTCTACTTTGACTTATAAAACACCCGATAAATCTGAATATTTTAAAAGTAGTTAATTCAATTGATCTATCAAAGTATTTTTAGGAGATTCCAATATATAGTGAAAAATATTTTACAACACATTTGCTCAAAAAGTGCACTTACGAAGCCTGTATACATCGTTCGAAAGTTAAACATTACGGATCATACAACGGAGCGTGCGGTAATGAATTTTACCGCACGCTCCGTTGTATAGCACCGTGCGTGTACTTTACGGTATTTTTTTAATTTCCATTTTTTGTTTTTTTCTCGCAAATGTATTGTAAAACGTTGTATGGCACACGTGCGGATTGGTTATTACAAACTCGTGACTATGGTAAGCCCTCGACTTCGTCTTGGGCTTACATTCGTCTACTCGTTTGTAATAACCAACTTACCGCACTTGTATCATAAATAACTATTAAGTTCATATTTATGGTTGGAGTCTAATTATCACTAAACAAACTAATGTAATACCTTTAAAATTTTCTTATAAACTACAAAAATTACAATCCACGCTGAAAAATACAAAGGTCATAGTGCATAGCCACTGAAAACGCTGCATTAGCTGCAAACTCTGAAAGGAGAAAAAAACTACCGTCTTCTTGCACATAGTCCATCGTTCACGAAAGAGGTGGTGAAATGCGACAGTGAAATTATTGATTATTAAAGCGTAATTAATGTAATGCAATGGAAAGAGCTGTGTTTGGAGTTTCTTTAAACAATAGCATCCAAAACGAGGATATTCGCCGAAAAACTAGAATCACTGACATAGCTATTAAAATTTGCAAGTTGAAGTGCCAATGGGTAGACCACATTGCTCGAAGAACCTATAACCGGTGGGGAAGAAAGGTTCTTGAGTGAACACCATGAACCGGAAGACGCAGTTTATGTAAGCCTTTCACTATATGGACCCATCGTTAGAGTCGTGGATATTCAGTGGATGCAGACGGCAGGCTGTTGTTCAGTATGGAGTTCTAAGTGGGAGGCCTATGTTCAGCAGTGGAAGTCTTCTAGCTGATGACAATGATGATGATGAATCGATTTAAGCATTTAATGTAAAACTCATTTCGAAAAATTGAAATATAACATTATTTTCATTAAAGATATGATTTCCAAAGAAGTAACATACAATAAAATCCGTTAAAATTGTTTAATTTTAATATCACCACTAATAAAATATATAAATAAACATGACGTATACAAAAAATATGCAGAATATTCTGAGGTAATACAAACAAGTTACATATTAAATAATAAGAAAATAAATTCCCTTTTTTTTCAAAGGGAGATACTTCTAATGTTGGAAAGTTGAACACTGAGCATCTCTCGGGACCATTCGCCCGGAACGAGGAAAACCATCGCTGGAAAAATACACACTGTCTTTACAAATTAACCTTTTTGTTACAATCTTTTACACGATACATTTCACTGCCGAATTCCCCGTTTCACCGAAAACAATTCTGGAGGCCTGAAATATATTAGTTCACTTACCGTTTATTAATTCACGTTGTCACTGGCACAGCACTGAACTGCCATAGTCAACATGGTTCGTCACTCCACTATTCAAGTTCGGTAAAAAGGCAAGCGGGTAACATAGCGCGGTACTAGTCGGCCGATTCGGAGGTCCGGAGAGCTGAGAGTGCCACGACTGCCGGCTTCAGGCGTGGATCTGAGCTCCCGAAGCTGCCACCCCGTCTTTTATATATGGGGGGGTAGCAACGCGCACGCGTCCAGCACCCTGTTGCTTTCTAAGTGATGCATATTAAGGCATTCGCATCGATATGTACGAATATTAATTATTTTTTATCAAAAATATAAGCGTGGGTCATATTTTGAATTTGTTAATCGCGTAATAATCAGTTGGTCATAGAACAGGTGTTTGATTTGTTAGAAATAACGTAATATTACATATATTATACAAATAAATTATTTAAATTGGCTAATAAAGATATATTCTGATATAGGTAACCGATATTTTTTTGGTCGGGTTAGAAATGAGTACTCTGTCCCTTTCCCGTAAAGTGAGTGTCAGAATGTTTGTATTATGAAGTACTTCCAAGTGACGTCATTTGCTAGTAAGTATCGTGCGCTCTTTGTCTAGCAAGGTATTAAAATGCTTAATCTTCCATAATTTTAAACACATATTACAACTTAAATTGATAGCCGTTAGTCAAGTTGGTAGTGAACCTACCTTCTGAGCTTGGGGGTGCGGGTTCGATTCCCACCTAGGACAAACATTTATGTGATGAACATTTGTGTTTGTTCTATATCTAGTTGTTAATATCTATTTAAGTATGTATTTAAAACTATATATGTATGTATGTATATCAGTCTTTGGCAGCCATATCACAAGCTTTGCTTAGTTTGGGGTCATATGCAAAAATGTCCCAAAATATTTATTATTATTTTTTAATTGTCATCATTTATTAAGATTTTAGTACATAGGATATATTAGGAAAATAATGTTACAAATATGTTGTATGCATTTTGATTCAAACAAGTTTTCTATGCTTAAAAATAAATGATAAAAACAAATCGGATTAGTAGTTCCAGAGAAGTGTAAATAATAATATAGTTATAAACTCCAAAAGTTTATTTTATTTGTATCGACATCGATATTTTACATTTGCCCTCTTCACTACGTTGACACCCTCTCACTCCTAGCAACCTGTAACACCCCACCACCCTATCGTTTAAACACTGACTTACCAAAAAAACTTATGTACTGAAACAAGTTTCACCACAATAACGGTGGAAGAAAAGGAGAGTCTCTGCGGTGTGGCGAATCACTGGTTTCTCAAAAACATAAATTTTAATTCATTATTAAAATCATTTAGAGGATGGTTTCACAAATCTTAAAAGTTATTACGTAATCTGATTACCGAGACAATGCAAGGTTGAAAAAGGTCGGGAATATTAATTTTCCGAACATTTTGCTAGAAACCCCTTTTGTGAGAAATCATTTATGCAAATTATTGAGAGCCTCGGGCTAACTCTGATATCGAGATCGCCTTTGTTTGAGTTATCTGTTTTTATTTTGAGATACGGCCGTTAGACCTCTCTGTAGGCTTAAAAACGGGAAATCTTTAAAGAACCTGGAGCAAAGTGTTGAGAGAGCTTTTCATTTATTCAAATGCAAACAAGGGTCCTGCCATTGACGCTGACTGAAAAGCTGTAAATAAATAAATAATTTCCGCCTTTGTCATATCTGTTTTGATTTGGACTGTTTTTAACCGACTTCGAAAAGAAGGACGTTATCAATTCGATTGTAAGTTTTTTTTTTGTATGTTTGTTACGCGATTACTCCGCCAATTTAGAATAGTTTTTTGTTATACGAGCATTCTAGTTAAACTAAAACGACCCGAACCTAACACAGGAACAATGCACTTTTTAATCAAAAATATGTATAGAATTTCACATTTTCTTTTGTGTTTAGGAACTAATAATATATGTTCTATTATTTATAGCTATTTTAGAGGATCTGCAATACAATTTTTAAACTATAAATGCGTATTCGAAGCGTTGAAAACGGCAATAAAATGCAGGTAATTACATATAATTGAAACAATATTCACATATTTTTTATACACAATTAAATTAGCACAGTATAGCTTAATCAGCCTTTTAATAATCCACTGCTGGATTTTTGCCTACCTCGCCGCAACCCGCAATCTCACGTTTTCAAGTCTAGCGGTCTCCCAAATAGGCTACCACGGCTTTTTAGTACAATTACATTATTTCCAACATTAACATATACTGCATATTAAAAATCTTAAAGTCGTTCAATTCAATTCAATGTGCGTTGACTGTTGGGTTCAGAATCATTAATTGTTCCTTATAATATGTAACGAAGATAAGCACTGACAAAGAATCATTAAAAATTTATTTTCCAAATAGAGGACTAAACAGGGGAGAAATGTTGCATGGAAATTCATCATTTCTTACCGACTTCAAAAAGAAGGAGGTTATCAATTCGACTACATGGCAGTTGGTACTACTTTAGTTACCAAATAAAAAATGTATCGCATGTATGTATGTGTCAGCTGTATCGTTATCGTTTCTTGAAAACTTATCCCCTAAGGGGGTTAGTTCGTTCTTAATGGGTCGGCAACGTATTTGTGATGCCTCTGGTGTTACAAGTCATCATAAGTGACGGTGACTGCTTACCATCAGGTGGCCCGTTTGCATATTGCCTCCAATGGCAAAAAAATAAAAATAAAATAGGGGGCAAAAGATTGATATGCGTGCCAGATGGCAAAAGTTATTTTTTTGTTTAAATAAGAACGGCTCTCAAGGGATTTATGTAAGAAATTTGTTGCAGCCAGTTGCACCCATATAAACGAAATGTCAGTCATTCGAATACAGTGTGCGCATCACACTGTTTTCTGAGTTCGACGCGTTGATCTTAAGGTTCACTCATAATGCCTGGTAACAGATTTTCCTTCTCATTTCCATTCTATTTACTTATCTTTTCTGTGTACGAAGCCACGGACCACAGCTAGTATATATAAATATAATAGAGAAATGTAGTGATATTCTATAACATAATAATTTAAAATGTTGACCTTCTCAAAATTTTTACGTTCATTTTATCGTATAAGTACTTATTCAATACCTGTCGGGTTAAAGTCATCTAGCTCTTCATTGCTCCACTCCGCCCAGGGCCGGATTTAGGGGAGGGCAACCGGGGCGAAAGCCCCGGGGCCTCCACAAACGGGGGGCCCCCACAATAGAGACTTCAAAAAAAAAAATCTTTCAAATTCCAACTAGTTAACACTAGTAAGCATCTTTTCCTTTGATATTTGTTTTTTTTTGCTCTTTCACCTTTACCTACAGGCTACAGTACTTTATACATACATGATTATTTGATTATATTAATCTTAAATAACAGAAATCATTGATCTATATTTGTTGCCCCGAGGCCTCTGGACCTCTAAATCCGGCCCTGACTCCGCCCCGTAAATTACAGTTGCTAATGAACTACCAACATTATCCTAACGATTGTTCTTGGTTGAGTTTCAAGCCACAACTGTTTATTTCCCGCATTAAAACCTCCTAATCCTATTAAAATAAAAAATAAACTGGGTATAGCAACAAATTTTAAACTTCGCAACGGTATCGCATCACCCGGCGGTAAACTTTTCTAATATATTAAAAATTTCGCGTACAAACATGTTGCATTTACAAGTTAGTACGAAAGCACCTTGAAGCTTGCTAGAATATATTTGTATAGGTTGCCTCGGGTTGTAGGTTATACGAAAATGGAGAGAAACATCTTGAATTCAGTCCCGCATGGAAATATCAAAGCAATATTAGATTACAAACTAATAACATTTCTTGTTTTGTAGTCCAAACACCACTAAGATATTTTCGTTAATCAAATTATTTTTTAGATTTTTTACTGGGTATGCTGTTAATTTATATTATCACAAAAATAATTAAATACCGCCCAAGTTGTATGAATATATCGCGGTGTAAGAACCAGATGAGCGTATCTACGTTTTTACAATTTTACAGGAGAGCTAAAAAACGTCCATATTTCACTCTTTTGAACTTTAAACTGTTATATAAAAGATAATATTATATAATTGACGAATGGAAAAAGTATACAGAAATCGACATTTTGGCACATCATGCAGGATCACATTTAAGACACATTTATGAAAAAAAAAGATTTTCGAGTTTTTGGTAGATACGTTCATCTGGTTCTTACACCGCGATATAACTTGGTGACTTACCAACTTGGTAACTTGGTGGGGACTTATTTTGGTGGTATACGTAGTCTCAAGTTATTTTTTATTCGCTCGTTTAGTAATAACCTTTTTTTAGCGTTCCATCCGAAAGAGTGTTAACGAGACTCTTTTACTAAGCCTACGTTGTTTGTCTTTAATGTATTTAACGTTGTCATTAACGGCTGTATATTTTAAACCGTAATAGGTTTGCTAGTTGAAACTATCACGGAATACGTAATGTCACGGCAGATTAACTAAAAGTAATGAAAAAGTCAAAAAGTAATAACGAAACGATACAACAAACGTATTTTTTTTAACTTATTTTTGTATTAGCTTTAATGTAAAAACGGTACTACGTACAAGCGTCAAACTTGGCATCTCTAAAATGTAACAACAAATTATAAATAATGGCCAAGTACGAGTCGGTGACAAATTTTAGTTCACCACCGGTTCTCGTACGATCTCCGAAGTTAAGCGACGTCGGGCACGATCGGTACTTGGATGGGTGACCGCCTGGGCGTTGCTGGGATGTTGTTGTTTTGCACTAGTTTTTTGTACTTCAGTAGCCAACAAGTTATGTGGTGGTACGGAACCCTCAATACACGAGCCCGACTCGCACTTGACCGTTTTTTTTATAAGTAACTTTTCACACTAATAGCTACTAGGGTTAATGTGGAGGGTGTCATGGGACTCACACAAAGACAAATAAAACTAACATCAAGACCCAGAACAGATATTTAAATCCACCATCCAAACATTTGCTGGGCCGGGAATCGAACCTAAGACTTCCTGCTCATGAGGCAGACGTGCTACCACTGAGCCAAACCGGCCACCTGAATAGGACAAACTCCTGGGACCTCAAGGAAACAGCGATATTTGCAGGACGCTGCTAGCTGATGAGATGCGTCTTAATGGTTTCTTGTTAGAGTAACTTCATTTGAAAGGTATCTTCGAGAAATTCGATTTCCTGGCGAGACCAAATAACCTTATTATCGTAATGGAATCATCGAAAACATATTTTTTTCTTTTGTAAATATGACGACGACCATGTTGTTACTCAAATCATCTAAATATGCTAATTAGTTTTAAATTTGATTGAATTTTTCTTTATTTCTTCCAAAAAAATGTAAGCATTGTAACTTGGGATTTAGTTAAAACTAGTACCATGTAATCACAACAAGAAAAAAAGAGTACGCGACTAAAAAAAAAAACGCCAATGTAACACTGGGCTTAAAGACGAATCTAACGATACCTCACACATCAAAATTTCAAAATCCGTCAATCTGTTTAGGCTATTGGAGTTAAAATAAATACATATAAAATACAAATAAACATACATACATAAATATCCCCAATAAGTAGTATTAATTGGGGTCCTACCCTAGGGTTCTTGGGCAGTCAAGTAAAAAAGATTACCTCACTATGAAAATAACCCATTAACTGAAACTGACTGTTTTCGATAATAAGACAAACGATGTTAAAATTTTCGATTTATTGTAGTGTAATGGAGCCCCATGTTTAATCAGGGCATCTTGCAACATCACATAATTTTTATGAAGTATGTTTATAATTTACATAAAGGAAAGGAAAGAAAACATTTATTTTTTTGCACAAAATACAACATTACAAACCAGAAAAAAATACAAAGTAAGAAAAAAATTATAAATACTTATAACAAAGTTCCAGATGTTGCTGTAGTGCAACAGTTTACAGTGTAGCTTGTGCAACAAATTACTACCAATTTAACAAACTGACTTCAAAATTAGTATAAAATATGCAATTCCAGTTATTTTAATATAAAATCTAAACTACTAAACTGATTTTGAAGAAATTCCAATGCGACCAGGAAAAGAACTTTATTAAATACGTTATTTAATAAGTATCAGACATTCAAGTATTGTATCTGCAAATAAATATTTGCTTGTTATTTTTTATTACATAAACCCCACCCCACGTTTTCTACGGGAAAAATTGTCAATATACCGTCTTTTGTTCGTGAAAAAGTAACAAACAAACAGACAGACGTGTACTATGTCTACAACGAGTGACTCTCTTTATATTTCTACTCTGTCTTGCATAATAATAAGTGTAATATACATACATGCATAATATATAATATACATACATAATATACATGGCGTACCTCATACCATAGATCTGTTATCCCATCCACAAGTTGTTCACCTCAATAGCCTAGACGTTTTATATCCTATACTGTACAATAGTTTTATAATCCATTTTATACACATTCAATAATATTGTATTTTATATTCAACGGGGCCTCTTGGTGTTGGCTTCGGCCCCACCAATGCCTACCAAATGTCCGGGCTAGACCCGTGTTTATATTGAAATAAAGTGTAATATTAGATAGATAGATAGAAACTCTTTATTGTGTACACCTGAAATAAAAAATACAAACAGATAGAAAACACTTACGAGCTAGTGCCCTAAATGACGGCCTTATATTGTGTGTGACTTGGACTAGATATTGATGATCAAATATTAAAACTGTTTTTTCTATTATTCTGACAAGAGATTAATAGAATTTACGATGTACGGAGGTTGAATTCTCGTCCAAATTCCCATGGTGTAAGCAACGTCTTGCTTTCTTCTGCACGATTTGCCCCTGATTGGGTGAGAGCAACCCTGCGTCAAATGAATTCCAACGAGATTTGGGTTTTTTCAACACACTTTACGTACTTATAGGAATTTATTTAGCTTGTTTCTTGTTTCAAATTCTTACTTTAAAGTTTTAGTAACGTAGACCTACCCTACTCTTAGAAAAATTACATTTACTTAATTAAAACGACGTTTGCAGCTATAATCAGGTAGCCTAAAAACTCTAAGACTAAGGCTGCCCATTTAGCTATTTGGAGAGTGTGGTTCTGCTACCTGGTAGAAGCAATTATTATGCTTTTTCATTAGTACAGTATAAAGAAATCTAACAAGTTTCTTTGAACATTTTTTAACTGTAAAACTGGATTCAATTTATAAATCATGTTTTTTTTTCCTAGGAAAGTGGAAACCGCTGAAAAGTATTTTTGTATTAGCTCTAATGTAAAAACGGTAATAGGTACAAACGTCAAACTTGACATGATAGTACACAATTCGAAAGTATAACAAGAAATAATAAAAATGGCACCGTGTGAGTCGGTGACAAATTTCTGTTCATTACCAAGTAATAACTGGTAACTTCGTTACTTGGATGGCCTTATTATTTCGTTTACGGAATCGAAATGCCATCATATTTTACAAATTTTGAAGTTGGATTTTTTTATTGATAACTAGCTGAATCCCGCTACTTCGTACGCGTAGAGCTCGGCCTTCGGCCTCGCTACTATAAACTTATATGCTATAGACTTCACGGAGCCCGAGACCTTTCCAACGAATGCAAAACCGTGGAAATCGGTTCGTGCGTTCTGGAGTTATAGCGTCAGGAAGGAAAACCCGACTTATTTTTATATAGTAGATTATTTTATTTTATGGTGGCACTGGACCCCGTGCACGAGTCCGACTCGCATTTGGCCGGTTTATTTATCATGTAGAAGACATTTTCTAGGTAATCCTGGTTTTTTTTTAGCTAGCTGGCTTAGTCGTTTTTAAACCAGCTCGAATAATACGGATAATTTTGGTCGAACACTGTAACTATACAATCGTTTTGTTCAGGTGTTTTGTTCAATTAAAAACAACAACTCCTTGTTTTTAATTGAACAAAACACCACAACAATGTTGTCTGATTCATGCATGGATGTGAAAATAGGTCATAATGTCTATAATAATTGTCACTACACACCCTAAATTAAACGATATTTAAAAAAAAACGACTTCAAAAACTACAAAGCACAAGCCACTACAAAAAACAAATTAATACACGGATTTTGGTCGGGCGGGAGCTACGACAAGATAAAATTTGAAATATTTGGATAATAGTTAGATTAAACCTTCAAAAAAAGTCTTTCAAACCCCATACACTGCTTAAATTGTCTGTAATAAATGCAAAGGCCATGATACGTATCTTCATCATCATCATCATCATCATCAGCCAGAAGACGTCCACTGCTGAACATGGGCCTCCCCCTTTAACCTCCAAGCTGAACTACAGCCTGCCTTTTGCATCCACTGGATGTCCGCAACTCTCACAATGTCGTCGGTCCATCTAGTGGGTGATACGTATCCTATAGTAATATCACGGACAATTTCAACTTTACAAATTCTTTTCGCAAAACTTCTGAACGGATTATCCACTTCTATAAAAACCCCACGAACATGTTTTAGCTTTTACTTCTATATCAACCTTGTAATGCAAAAATGTCACCCTCCATTCTCACTGGCGCGAGGGTGCTATAATATGTACAAATGCGTTCCACCGTCTCGGGCACAAACGGCATTGATGGAATGACCGATACTATAATACCCCAGATAATCCCCTTAGCCGAAAACATATTGCTTACAGCTGAGGATAATAAATATTGTTATTTGGGGTGTTATTAAATTTTAGAAGCACACCCCTGTGGTTTATTTCAACTTGCGAAGCAGGTTACGCGGTGATGTTAAATTATTTATACCATGTTCAATATCTATCATAGATAAATTCATTATTTAAGAATTACACACCTTGTTGTCTGCCGTGTTACCTGAGAAGTGCAATCTAGGCATTTTTAACCCTTGGTGGTCTGGTGCATGAAAATCCCACGGCGTGCCTGGTGGTTCTGAAGGGACTGTTTTTTTATTTTTATAATACACGTCCTAAGTATGTTAGCTTTTATGTTTTCTGTTATTTATAATCTTGTATTTATTGGAAATAAGTTTAAAAAAACAATAAAGATATAACATAGGTCAACGGGAAGTAACCTATAGATTTTGACTCCCTTGTGAAATAGCAAAATATGTGAAAATATGCGACTCTTTTGATCACGTAGACACAAGTAAAAGTTGTTTGCAGCTGAAAGAAACCACAACTTCAGTATTTGATATAAATTTCAACTTCATACTTGAACGCGTTCTTGAGAAAAAGGGTCTTGACAGACGGACAGGCGGACAGAAGGACAGACGGACAGACGGACAGGCGGACAGACGGACAGACGGACAGACGGACAGACGGACAGACGGACAGACGGACAGACGGACAGACGGACAGACGGACAGACGGACAGACGGACAGACGGACAGACGGACAGACGGACAGACGGACAGACGGACAGACGGACAGACGGACAGACGGACAGACGGACAGACGGACAGACGGACAGACGGACAGACGGACAGACGGACAGACGGACAGACGGACAGACGGACAGGCGGACAGACGGACAGACGGACAGACGGACAGACGGACAGACGGACAGACGGACAGACGGACAGACGGACAGACGGACAGACGGACAGACGGACAGACGGACAGGAGTTCAGAATAATTAACTTTTTGTAAACCCTGAAACTGTTTTTTTTTAACTACACAGTGGGCTATATTGCGGGTAACATTTAAAAAAAACAGCAAAAATAATAATGAATAAATTCATAAAACCGTCTAATAGAGATCCTGGCTTCGCTCGACTCTTTCCTAAAATTCTTTCATATTCCTATTATTCCGAGTACGCAGTAATAGAAGTGAGGGCAAATTACAGTGGTCTCTGCTATAAAATGTATATAACCAGCGTAACTTTAAGCTCCAGTGCGTAAAAAACTCGAATCTGTTCTGTAAAATAGCTAGTGGTTTTGTGAAACAGCTGATTTGGCAATCCATCTGCGACATATTTATACACACACAGGTGCGTCAGTCAGCCTATCGCTTTGCGGTCGCGTGGTTCACTGCCATGTGTCTAGATTAAAAAGCAATCTTAGAAGGTGATTGCTAAGTCTATCTAACCACCGTCCATTTTAAGTTCATTAATGGAAATATTCTACCTACTGCACTGCAATAACCATCCCATGCTTTATTTTGCAATAAAAAGAGGGAACGCAGCTGTGAACATTCGTAATGCTAATGTTACATGAACTTCTTGCTTATTATTCGCCCTGACGATTAGGTCTTTTATATATTATGGTATAGTAGTTTTTAGATTATAAACTTTCGCAATTTGAACACATGTTATTTGCCCATCGGGACTTATTGTGCATTAATATTGTTAAGGTAGCATCTCGCTTGAAATTCGACCCGGTTACAATAGCCGTGGTCATGAGCTACAAATAAGGGTACGTAATTTTTTTTTCTGTAAATTAAATCAGACAATTAATTATGTACTCGTATCTACGGTCTACCAAAATGTTTAGTTTTTTATGAAATCTGTAAATTCAAAGATAACCTTTTTTTTCTGGGCAAGTGCCTTTATTAACTAAACAAAATACAAGCTAAAACTATGCAACCTTTATTTACTTTATAATATTATAAAGACGACTTGTTCAAATTTGATTCAATTGTGATTGAAGATTTGTTCAAAAATTAATTCATTTCGATTAATCTGTAAGAATAGACACAAAAAAAAGTAAAACAATGTTTACCTTATAAATTATTTGGTACTTAAAATAATTTTGCTAATACGTCATATAAAAGGTCACAGGTGGCCAAGGGTCTGCAAAAGTGCACCATTCAAGTTGGTTCAACACTTGGCTCGAAACGAAACCAAAAAGCGACGGATCGTTACAAAAGAGGGGTAAAACTGCACTACGACAAACTATTGAATGTCGCAAAAAATGTTTGTGTTACACCCAAAACAAATTAGATATTTTGCAGTTTTTTTTCCGAAAAATACGCCTTTGTATGTTGCCTATGTGACATCCACAATCATGTGTGAGTAAATATGTCGTAGTAATAAACTACCGGACATGTATCTGAATAAAAAAAGTAACAGGCTTAGGGCCGATTTTTGAATCCGCTGTTAAAGTCAGATAGTTAAGAAATCAATAAATTTATCTGTCCATTTAACCACCAAATGAAAAGCTTTTGATTTTTCAATGCTCTGTTACTGATCAGATATCTATCTGTGGTTTATTTGTTACTATTTTCACACTAATCCCTTGTGAAAGATACCCAGCTATGTAAAGTTGCAGGTGTTAGAGAGAGAGAGAGAGCAGCGATTTTCAACCGTTTCAAGTTAGTTTTGACGGGTAAAAATTACCACAATATTAGAGGAGTTTTGGCGCCAACGTGGAGAAAACATGTCGGCTCGTTATATAAAAGACAAAGACACCGCTGAATCAAAAATGTCAATGTATCAATATTTAAATTGTAATATATCGGCCATTGGCAAGTATATTATAATCGTCGAAGTAGACCAAATCAACAACGTCAAAAACTTCATTTATTAATCAAATGTCAATAAATAAACATAGTGCAAAACCGTGAATATTTTAAATAGTGTTTGGATTAAAAGTAATTGCAGACAGAAGTTTGTAACGCGATAACGTAAGTTTGTAACTGAGATAATGCGGCAGTACCCTTTATTATTTGCCCCCCGATGAGGGTTGCTTGCCGATGGGCAATTGGAATTAATGTAGGGGTGGACATTCTATGTTTATTTTTGAATTAATTTTTTTGTACTTATTTTTTCCATTTATGGTGTCTTATAATTTGCTTTGACAATATTACTTTGAATTATTTGATCATAGAAACGTATCTTACTCTTAGTGTTACCTTGTGTAGATACTTTCTTCATTGTATTATAATAAACAGGTCAAGTGCAAGTCGGGCTCGAACACTGAAGGTTCCGTAAAACCACTAAAAAAAATTGTGCAATAAGATACCATCATGCCCAGGCGCCCAACTAGCAAAACAGTGATGAAAGACAATATTTTATTACTAAATAGTGATATTAAAGACATGTATAAGTAACGTTTATCACTGTTAGTTGTATATCTGTGTTTTGAAACACAAATTAGCTGTATAAGGATATTTACCTAAATTGTGATATTAACCTACTAAATAAACGTTTACTCAGCTGCTTTATACGAGATATTATAACACAGCTGTAAATTGATACTCTTAACTTTAGTAAAAATTGTTATACAGTAGGTTTTGTGATGCCATTAAAACGCAAATGTAAACTAATATGGCTCAAAAATCTCTAATAATAGAACTAATGATATTTTCATATTGATCACCACTGTAGCTAACCTTTTATATAATATATGTCATTGTAACTGTTATATCTCAAATATTCTTTAAATAAGCATCTATTAACGTTTGTTCTAAAGCGCTCAAAAGAAGCGTTTATGCGGTAGTATAATAATTTGAATGTAATTGACGATTCATGATACGAATAATGAAAATTATGAAGATTAAATCACAAGATTGCTTTATTATATCAATAGAGACAATTTAAGATGGTTTTGTAAAAACAGTCAAATACCCCATTATGCGGCGTGTTTTTATCCACGCGTATGATCATTGATCTAATTTAAGACAGGAAACAGACATGCAAAGTCGGTGTTCTCATGAGGTTTCATGATCATCATCATCATTATTGTCGTTATCAGCCGAATATTATGTTCCCACTGCTGGGACACAAGCCTTCACTCAGACAGAGAAAGGGTTGGCCTTAATCAACTATGCTGGCCCAGTGCATGTTGGTGAATGTTATAATTATGTTATTGAACTGTAGAGGTTCTTCCTCTAGAGGAGGAATATACTGGTTTCCTCACGATGTTTTTGTTCGCCGTTTTCTGAGCGATGCCATCGAAACTGCACGTAATTTTTATCTAGATACTAAATAAGTCATTGGTGCTAGGCCGAGGGTCGAACCGGTTGCAGCCAGATTGTAAAGCGCACATGCTACTAAAAGGCCACCATTGCTCTCACCATCGCGGGGACTATCCTAATAAAAGTTTGTGAGTGTAGCTGTAGTAAGGTAGGTAGTGGTAAGTGGTTGGTTACACACGCGTCGACATTTTGCTCTTTTCGCGTTGACTGTGCCGTAGTTCGGGGATCGGCCGCCAGGGAAATCAATTGTTCATGTCAAGCCCCTGTTTCCAGCGCAGCGTACCTGTGCCTACAATTCGTTGATCAACAAGCAAACTTTACAATAACCATAAAGTTACCATGGCTAAAAACTCAGTGAAATTTTGGAGCCCATTTTCAAACGTTCAATAAGCTTAATTGTCATCATCATAATCAGCCTTTTAACAGTCCACTGCTGGACTTTTAGCCTACTCCCGAAAGGGTGATTGGGCCATATCCACCACGCTGGCCCAGTTGCGGGTTGGTGGATTCACATACGCCATTGAATTCTTTCTCCGTACATATGTAGGTTTCCTCACGATGTTTTACTTCACCGAAAAGCCAGTGGTATGAAAATCCGTACATAAACTCCAAAGACCTCATTGGTACGGGCCCGGGGTTGAACCCGCGACCTCACGCTTTCAAGTCTAGCGGTCTTCCATTATAAGCTTATCTGAGTTATATAATTAGAAGTACTTGTTGAACGCTTTCTACACTATTTGTTGATAGTGTAGTAGGCTTCTAAACTATTATGTTTGCTATGTTATGTTATGTTAATAAAAAAGGGCCTTATCTACTTCAACTTCTCTCTGACTGGGAAGTGTCGCGCACAAAAACGAGACAAACATAAAAGCGCGCAGCTATGACGCTCGCGCGTTTCCACATTTTCGCACCCGACCCAAAAAGAGTTATAAGTTTAACATGACTGTGTATCTGTGTGTCTGTTTGTAGAATCGTAGTTCCCAAACGGCTGAATCGTAATTTATTTATTTGTTAATAGGTGACTTGATTGATTAAAAGAAAGTCCTAAGGGATCCAAGAAAATATATTCAGCCGTTTGAAGATCGACCGATCGATCGACTGTGCTGTTTTATCGGGGATTTAAAAAAAACAAATTTTACCCGTGAGAGATATAAAATCAGAGTGTAAGAATTATGAAAGACCTTTTTTTTACATATTTATATAAAAAAACATTTTAAAGCTTTATTTAACATTTTTTTATGTTCAGGATAATTTTTTAAACTCTGTCGCCTAAGCTCTAGGAGCTTTGAAATTTTGCACAAGTATTCCTTAAATAAAACACGAGAGCATGAAAGCAATTTTTGAAAATTCATCCCATAAAACGGGATGAAATGTAAAGAAGTTTAGGACATTTACCGATACAGTCAGTGTTGTGTGTCGTAGTGACAACCCTGCCATTTTTCAAGATCAAGTGAGGGTAGGAGAACAAAACACCCGCTCTTCTCGCCGGACTCACCCGCAGTTTTCAGTCAGCTCGTGACCACGGCCATTGTAACATGGTCGAAACGTCGAGCGAAAGGTACATATTTTTTACCTAAATTAAATAATACGTGATAAGTCCCGATAAACGTTTAAAACACGTAAAGAAGTTTGTAATTTTTTAAGCTAGATATGTGGAAAGATGATAGGCTACTGTTTATAAGAGATAGTTTTTTTTATTTAGTTAATAATTATTAGGCTTGCGTTTGTCCTTCAAGTACGTTTCTGTTCCCTTTAGGGTATATACAAGGTCCTTGAACGACATAGATGCATGCTTTTAACTGCCCCATTTCTGACGTTTCTAATTAAGACAGAAGTTAACACCTATATAATTGATACCTCTAGAGTTTTCACTGTCAATAAAGTTCCCACTAAAAACGTGCACGTAGAAATAAAACAAAGCCGAGCTGTCATTATTTCATTAATTTATCACCTACAATTACAAAGAACAATGTATTTATAAGCTAGTCTAAATATGGAGGGTTTAATTCATTACACTTGGAATAGTACGAGTTCTCAAAAAAATCAAGTATCCTGTAAAACACTAATTCCGGTGCATTTTCGCCCCAAACGAAATCGGTGTGACTGAAGCCAGATTTTTTTACTTTGTGGTGTATTACATCTTTGGGCAGGTTGTCTAGAAGTGTTTGCACGTTAAATTCTGTACACAACCAGTCATCGTGGGATGTAATTAAATAAATAGGCAATACTACTTTACTTAAATTGTAGGTTGGGGCTGATATAACGCCGTGTTTTTTTATGTTTTCAGATGATCCATAGTCGAAATATTGGAATTTGCCATTATTTACAAGTTGTAAATAATGTTCTATAGTTTTTGTTGATGTTCTCGCCGGAATATGAGCTAGAAGGTTTTCTAATATATCTGTCTCTAAATCAATTTTGCCACCATTTGCTAGAAATAATAAAGGGTTGGTGCATAACTTTTGGGTGCTTATACAAAATTTATCAATAAATTGATACGGAAAATTATTTTTCACCATAAACTCATTTTTTCCAACAAAATTAAGAGAATGACGACCGTTCACTTTGTAGAACTCCGCCAACAGTTGAAAAGGGCCTTTGATTTGTAACATGAACGCGAGAGGGGCTAATAAAGTTGCCGAATGTAACACATGATTGTACTGAGGCAGAGTCGACAATAGCACAAGGAGGGCCGTGCCTCCCATAGAGTGGCCCACAAAATTTATTTCAAGTTCATTTTTGTTCCTTCTTTGGATATAATCAATAACCGCTGCAAGATCGAAATAACCCATCTCGTGAAAGGAAAAATCCCATAGCATGGATGGTTCGAGACTCACATAACCGTGATTAAAACGCGAGTACTTATTACCCCTCGCGTTTGTGAGCCAAACGTCGTATCCGGCGTCACTCAACAAGTATGGCAACGCTGTCCTCGGTCCAAGCAGCAGCCAGTCTTCTGAGCTTCCCATCAGTCCGTGGTGTAGCAAAGCCACCTTTTCCTTACCTTTCACTGATTTTGGAGAAACGGATAAAATTCTGTGAATATCTAAAACGTAGCCGTCCCTGGTCTGTACGGAATGAATTTCAGCTTGATAACCGTGGAACGAAATAATCTGAGTCGCTGACATGTTTTTTTCATCTTCTATAACACCCATTCTTAATGTATTAGTCTTCTTACTCTCTTCCTCGGAGAAAGCTTCGGCAAAAAAATTATGAAACGCCTTCTTGATTTTTTGTCTTCTTTTCTCAAATTTGTCTCGGAGAGCGGAAGCTTTTACTATATTTTCGTTGATTTTAAAAAAATCGTCTAATTTATTTTTAAGATTCTGCATTGAGGATTTTAGATTAATTTCTCCTGCCACACAAACTAATAATAATATTAACATAGAGATATTCAGAAAGGACATGTTTTCTTACAGATTTGTAGTAACGGACTCTTCGTGATCGTATGTAATACGTACTAGCTATATTAGAATAGTGCAAAGAACAAAGAACTTTGCTTTATTATATAGGCGGATAAGTTTACACATATAAATATAAATATTATTTTAAGATTTATTGATTTATGTTACGGACGATTATGGTAAAAAAATATGTTTTTATACAATCTCTGTATTGTCATAAAATAAGGCAGTCATCTATTGTCAGAGCTAAGAAAGCCAGTTATTCACCTTATTTTCAACATTCAAGAATATTAGAATAGATTCGAAAAAATTTGCTTGATTACCACATATATTTTTTCAAATATAATAATAATAATATGCTTGCGTTTGACCTCCTACTAGTCTGGTGTTAAGCGATGGTGCGAATTATTTAAAAGTAATGGAACTTTACTTATTCAAGAACAATATTTTGAAAAAATTCACTTTGGTAGGTTTAAGGGGCGTTTGCTCGCTGCGTACCTAAAACGCAGGATGCCTTAATCGCCTTGGGTCTAAAGCAAATGCGAGGACGGCAAAATTAGACTGGGGTCCATTGAGTTTTAGTTAAAGAGCGAAAGACGACTTTATTGTTTACTTGACATAGCGTACTTTATATCCCCGTAAAATTAAAGTTTCCTGAAGTAATGACCACGTGCGTGAAACCAGGTGGTGCAGCAAGCAGCAGCGACGTATAGTTCACACATTAATAAAAAAACAATAAGCCTAGTTTTTTAATAGGTAGGTATTATTCTATTGAATGTCTAAGTGTTGGGGAGTCAGAAAGAAAACGCATCTGATACGTTCGTAGCAACATGGCTTTGTATACTAGCCAAAGGTCTCCGTTTTTGAAATCACAAAAGAGATTGATGTCTGCAATTTGCAAACTTGAAATTCATCGTCTGTGGTAAACATAATAATCCGATGTAGTTTTTTGTTCGTCGGCGGATTGAAAAGCAATTTTTCCATATTGCACAAAAAGTATTTAAATTTTTCGATCTAAAAAATACATTAACGTCAATTTAAAAATGTATTAACATCGATGACAATGGACATTGTTGAACACTCTTAGATTCTATGTATGGTATATTTTTAATACAGCTACTTATGTAGTAATAAAATGTTTGTCAGCTACACTATGAAAGGCTTACAAAATCAATTAGCTCTTAGTGCGCCTTTGATACTGTCAGGGAAAAACTTATTATAGCCATAGCCAATGCTCTTACGTGACGCTGGTTATTTGATCTTCAGCCGTAATAGAATACTTCTTTAGTCTCACCTTTAATGCATTTTTAATGTACGTGGATGTTATTACGTGCTATTACTTTACCTGGTTCAACTTGTCAGCTGTCCCTACTTATTCTATACTTTGTTATGACTCATTTCTAAGCCATCTAATCCAGTCACAGATATTAGATCTGTGAATCCAGTACATTTAAACAAAAAAGTTTTGACATTACTACCCACAGTAACTAATATGTTATTCAGTGACACACAACCCACAACTAGTGACAGATGTCAAAGTGACATTAAATAGTGATAAGATCGATTGAAATGTCAACGTGACTGGCGCCAAAGTGACAGGTATTATCATCATCTTTAGCCAACATTACTTTAGGTAGTTCTCGCTCAAGATGATGGCGAAAGATGTCAAACATCATCATCAGTTCACTGCTTTAAGTGGGATTACAGATGTCAATATGGCGAATATCGCGATGCACTGTCAGTACTTGCCTTGGCTTAACTCTACGCAATTCAAGTGGGCGAAGTATACATCGCACGTCGTACGACGTAGTCGATGTCAATGAACTTGTAAATTGTTTTGAATGTACGTATCGAACTTCATACAAATATTGAATTTCGAAATTGAAATTTGTATGGAATTCGATACGTAATTTACGTTACGAATATTTGTAGATAGGTCCTTCACCCACTGGTCAGGTCATACAAAGTCACTCTAAATGTAATTAAAAACAATTTAAAAGCTCATTGACATCGACTATCATTGGCATATATCTGACAAAAATTAAATTAAAATTGTTTTAAAATTAGATTAAATAATGCTAGCTTATCGACCAAGCGTTTTATGATGTTGACGAGATTTTAATATACAAAAAAAAACTAAATAAAAAAACATATCTAATCTTATATTATCAAAAAATCTGTTTAATTGCAAAAAAAAATTATAGTAAATTTCTATTTTAGTGATTTTAAAATTTTGTAAGTATATTATTTTTATATACGAACATAGTTACATAATTGTGAAATTTACTTGACCTGTAAACATATGATTATTAATAAATGACTGACTTTGACATTTTGTCATGTGAGAGGTCTCTTAAAGATATAACGTCAGCGTTTCGCGATTTCAGAGTTAGTCCCATAGTAAACGTTATTCAAGATGATGAGTAAAATGACCTCTTTTTGACTTAATACTTCAGTCCCGTGTAATAGGCAAGATGACTAATATTTTTTTATTGCCTCATAAAAAAGCTGATCATAAATAGAGCACATCAACGAAAACAAAATTAAAATTAGTTCAAAAATGAATAAGATATAAGCATTTTAATTTCATGCTAGACAGAGAGCTGACTATACTGAGCCATGACGTCACGGCTCAGGAGCGCCATACAAATGCTATACTAACACACGCTTTGCGAGAAAGGGATAGAGCATCCCCTCTCTATCCCAACCTAAAACTTTAAATACTCATATCTCAGAGATTTATCAGCCAATTCAAATTATTTTTTCAGTATGTGTAATGTATTTAGTTATATTCATCGCTAAGCCGGTTATTTGTAATAAATTAAACATTAGGACACATGCCTATCCTGTGTAGTCGTTTGTGGTTGGCCAATCTGTGAGGATAACATAACATAAGTTGATTTGGTGTCTTTGTCTTTCTCCGAATTATGATGAAGGAATCGCGGACGAGGACAACTTGATTTAATGAACACCAACTACTCTATTATAATACTCGTGGCCGTGTTTCAACCTCATCAGCATTAGCAGCAGCAGCCAGAATACGTCTACTCACAGCTGAACATAGGCCTTCACCTAAAACTCCACATTGGACGACAGCCTACCATCTGCATCCACTAAATGCCCACGACTCGCACGGTGTCGTCGGTCCATCTAGTGGGAGTTCTACATACGCTGCGTCTTCCGGATTGTGGTCTCCACAAATATTTTATATGCGTAGTGTAGTATGAAATCTTTGCCAGAACCTTTCTTCCCCATCGGTTACCAGTTCTTTGAGTGATATCAATCGATCAAGACGATTGGTGTCAATTCAATTACCACTTGCAAATTCCAACCTATGTAATTCAAATCAATATCAATCTAGAGTATTATTAAGTACAGTCGTTTTTAATAATACTCTAGATTGATATTTTTCTTATCTACAATTATTATTATTAAATAATTAATTATTTATTAAATTCTTATTATTTATTATATTCAATTCTTTATTATTCTTTTTTAGTACAGTCGTATATACAAGACTTAAAACTTCATGTTATTATTACACAATGTGTTGTTAGTTACACTAACTATTATCAGATGGTTACGTTGCCTAAAAACTTAGGGAACCGCTGGTCTATTGAAATTGCTATAACAAGCAAACACTGCCATTATGAGGCACAAAAAAACACGTTGGTGTCCAAAAACTCAACTTGCATTGTTCATAATTTTATGTATGTGTATATTAAGCATGACAGTATGCTTTCCTTCTAGTTTTAAGTTTTAAGTTTTCAATCGAGTTGCAGGTGTGTTTCCGATGACAAAATTAATATGATATTTTTAAACTGATCAGAGGATGGAACCAGAAGAAGTTCTCAATGGCTAATGACTGATTCAGTTTAGACTTATTTGTTTTGTTTTCACAAGTTTAGTACTATTCAACATACGCCAAAGCGAGTGTTGATGATGAAGTCTGAAAGTGCCCACTGGAACGTTTTTAATGGAAATCAGTAGACCCGTCGAGTTTGTGTCCATTTGTTTTGTTATCACAAGCATTTTAATTACACATTATGGCGGACGAAAAGTTTATTTTAAAAGTTTTATTAAAATGATAGGAAATTGTTTATTTCGTAAAAATAGCATGATATAATTAGGCTGAATAAATTTTACTGTATTATTCGTATTTTCTATTTGTACGTGGCTTGTTTATTTTTAATTTTCTTTAATAAAATATATTGCAACATTTGCAACACATCTTTTTACTCTACATAACTTTAGTGGACACTGGCCCATCGTATTTTGCTTAAATTTTGTGTCACCCTGTATGAAATAATATCTACCCAAAGTTAATAATAAAAAAAAAAGTTATGGTTAGAGTTTCTTATTTTTATTGAAGCTGATAATCACTTTTGACTACATAGGTACATGATCTATGAATAAAATTAGTATGGATGAAAAACCTTAATTTAGATTATCCGATTGTTTGCCACTAATACTAAACTTCATTTTGCTTCTGCATATTCCATAAAAGTCCCTTTTCCAGATATTGTACAACTTTTTCAAAGATTAAAATATTTGCATCGAAGCCCCAAACAAAGTCAGTGTGAGTAACGCTCATGTTCCGAATTATATGGTGATCTATGGGATTTACCAAGTCAAAGTATAGTTTGAGGACATCAGGCATGGTCGCAAGCCAGTCATCGCTCGAGCTAATTAAAGCAATTGGTAAGGTTACATTCTGCAACGAGATTTCTTGCTCGGGGCGGTTAAATCTATGAAACTTTCCGCTGTCGGCCACTTGCATGTAATGCAAGAGAGTATTTGTTGATGCGCCTGCTGGGACGTGATATAGCAATTTTGCGACAAAACTTGCATTCCATCGCAAATCATGGTGAACACCAGCAAGGAACAATAAAGGATTACTACAAAATATCTTCGGTCCAGTACAGTATTTGGCGGCTAACCAGCTTGGAACTTTTCTGTTAGGTAAAAATTCACCGTCGCCCATTAATTTTATTATTTCCTCAGACATTCCGGTCATCACTTTTAAGGGGCCTTGGACGTTGCTCATGTAAACTAGTGGTGCAAGTAGTATTCCCACTCTCAAATATTCATTGTACTGTGGCATCGATGACAATAATACCAAAAGCGCCGTGGTACCCATAGAGTGTCCGATAAAATTTATCGATTCATTCAAATTCTTCCATTGTCTGATATAATCAATGACAGCAGGTAAGTCACGCTCCCCCATTTCTTGCCAAGTGAACTTCCAGTAGTCTAAACATTCCAAGTTCTTCGATAAATGCCCTCGGGAATAGTAGTTCCCTCTCGCATTAGTGAGCCAAACATCGAACCCAGCATCTGATAAGATGTAAGGTAGAGACTTGGTAGGTCCCAACAATATCCAATCAGTCGAGCTGCCGAGAAGACCGTGGTGAAGTAAAACTGTTCTATTGGCTTGAAGGTACGGGTTCGCCGTTATTCGATGTACTGTTAAAAAGTAACCATCCTTTGTCTCTACGACATGTGATTTCATGTCTCTCCCATGCCATAACGCTAGTTGCGGAGTGCCTAATAGTAGCTCTGCGCCGTGCGTGTCCTTATTTGTGCCCTCTTCTTTGTCATCAGCATTAATTTTGGCTAAGTCGTGGAATAACATTTTTAAATCTTCATTAAGAGGCCGGTCCACGAAAATTGCTTCCACTTCATCATCAGTCTTCAACTGCGGTTTTGATGATGGGTCAAAGAAATATTTAATGGTATCACTAATATTTTTAAAAGTTTTTGATATGTAACTGGCAAATTCGTTAAACTTTGTATTTACATAATCTGTCATAGAACAGTTCACTATGATGCTTTGAGAGAATATTAGCAACGAACATATTATAATTCTCATGTTGTGAGTTTTCGGGAGCAGTGCAAGAGTTAAACTGACCACAATACATTTTCTATAATATGTGATGTTGTCTTGACATAATTATTACTCACGTGTTTGCATAGAGTGAACAATGGACCGACGAATAATGTATCAATTCAATCCTCGATGCTTTGGATACAAAACCTATGAATAGCCTAGTCACCTACCAGTTTAAAAACAAATTCAAATACTATATTACAAGGTCTTAAATTTGGCATCAGCAGTTATACATTGTTTGATAAACATTATTATGATATTACTTCCGGTGTAAAATGTTACATAAAAACAATTAAATATTTTTTTAATATGTTTCCTGCATAGTGTTTGTCAGTATCATACTAATATTTTACATATACTATAGTCAACGTGCATAAGTTTTCACGACTCGCCCACCTTGCGGAAACTTTCTTTCTTAACGACGTAAACAATTTAAATCTAATGCAATATGCAGGCCGGGCTGGCGGCGAAGCGACTTCGCCCGTCTCCCTTCACCCAGCGCCATCTACCTGCACCTTATAAAAAATTCACCTTAATCTTACACCCAGAGAGTTCAGGAAGATACAGGCAGAGTACACTCAACTCGCTTTCTTATTATCGACATACTCAACAAGACAACTTAGGACAAGATGCCAGCAATTAATCTTGCTAATTTAACGTAACAATATCAAGTACCTGTGATAAGTTTTGATTTAAAAAAAAAACAGAATCATTTTTGACTTGCGGTGCCTCGTAATTTCTAGACATTCCCTTAGAAAGCGTAAAATGTTCTGAGTTAAAAAGTCACTCTCATACCCACCCTCTCAGCAAACCAACAAACAAACACACCATCGAATTTCAATTGTCTGAACGAAGAGAGGTCTCCGATTGTAATAGCTAATGCGAAAAGTCGGCATTTCGACGTTGTATTTTTGTTGTATTGCATTTCAAGTTGTTATGTTCGACGATAACTTGCGTATCGTTGATCCGGTCTTCATGAAACTTTGTAGGCAAGTAGTTCATTTCAATAAAATTTTCAAGTTCTTATTTGGGCAAAATTGATCATGGTGGTTCCGAAGATTTATGGGTCGCGAGGTCACAGTTCGGGGCGAACTACTAGTGTACCTAAGCATAATAATAGTTTACGCCGTAACATACTCATTATGCTCATGCTTTTGCTTTAAGGCTGCGGATTGTTACACTAGTTTTTAAGTTGTTTTATCGTATTTATGAAATTTGTGGTGTAAACAATAAAGAGTTTATCTATCCATCTATTATGCCATTGTTATCTATTTGCTTTTTTTCGGGTCTAACTCGGACATTTGAGAGGCATTTGGGCCGAAGCCAACACCAAACGCCTTGTTGAATATAAACTACAATAATTTATTGGAAATATATTAATATATTATATATATATTAATAAGTGTTTAGAAGGAAATATGAAACTGTTGTATACAGGATTGAAAAATTCTGGTCTATTGTCGTGAGTTCTTGATGGTATTAATGGACCCCTATAAAGGCTGCCTTATATTGGCGCCGGAGGGGAAATATTAGGGTACTGGCTTAGTGTCGAGAGGTGTGCTACACTTTCACTTAACGCAGCTTTATGCCTTCAACACTTCCTGAAGCTTAGGTTCTTATAAAACAGTCATTGTTCTTAGCTCTTGCGGTTTTCATCCACAGACGGACGGTTAAAGCAAACCATGGGTGCAAGTACTGTTCTTTTATCGATCGTCAAATTGACAGCTGAGGTCGTCAAATTCGATAATATGCCATTTTTTCAGTACTGACTGTGATCGATTCTATGGCATTTTAGCGAATTTGACGATCGATAAAGAACGGTACTTGCACTGCAGGGGTCTCATTAGAGCCATCTTGTTTCAATGGATAAACAAACTACGCTACTGATGGAAACCAAAACAATTAAAATCAAAGCAATCAAAGGCAAAGGAAGATAATGAAATAATAGATATATTTCGCACCAATTCCTGATTTATTTGCAAAACAGATTAAATTACTACCAAAAGTCTATTATACAATTCGAAAGATACAGCCGTTAATAGGTAGGACAGACAGACGGACAGACAGACAAACATACAGACAGACAGACATCGTACGCTTAGTAATAAGGTCTCGTTTTTACTATTTGGGTACGTAACCCTAAAAATCTGAAAAAACGACCTATAAATTAAAATTTCTAGTGAACACGGAATTTATAATGTATCCACTATATATACATACACCACTGACAGCCACTGGCATCCTCACTTGAAAACCATTTCCCGTTCTAGGTGTGTTTAACATTTTCGACCAAACCATTATTACTTTTGAAAAAATATATTTGCGGGTCAAGTCAATGGTGGAGGTGAGGGTATGTCCACTCAAACAAAATACAGAAGGGGGTGCTCTGGCAAAATTGTGTCAGAATCATTTATGTGCGGAGGCGTGAGGTGGCGAGGAAAGGTGAATTGCATTTTGCATGAACCTTGTGTTGGTACGGGCCAGCTCATTCCTTTGCTTTCATGTGCAAGTGGGATGGCATTTGGGCATGTTGGCATGTTGTGTCACAACAACGCATAGATAAAAACACATACAGTCGAATTGATAACCTCCTTTTTTTTAAAGTCGAATATAGGCCAGTCGGAGACGAATTCAGGTCAGATATGGTTTGGAGCCTACACACACTAGCATTGATCCCCGGTTTCCTCTTCCAAGACTGAATCGATCCTAATAAAATATACCTAAGATTTTTGAAACGGAATTTAGCTGTCTGTTTGTTTTTCTTTTTTTTTTAAATAGGAACTTAATTCATAGACATGGACATAATTTGTGTGGCAAAAAAACACAATATTAACAATGGGACGAAATTTGGCAAATTCGGTTGCTGGGTGTCTAAAGACAGCCGTTTTACTGATAAATTTTACTAATTTTAGGCCTTTCCTAATTAATAAAACAATAAAATTAATACATAAAATACGGGCCGAATAGAACATTCCACCTTTTTCGAAGTCGGTTAAAAATAGGAACATGACAGTCGTAGATATATAAGATTGCATTGCTTGAAATTTTAAATCACTGTGGCAGTTCATGTGGCAGGGTTTCGTAGCCAAAACTATATTAACTTATTGTGTCCACGGATGTGGTTCTGAAATTGGTAGTTTTTGAAAAGTTTTAACAAACGAAGCTTGGTGGACTTAGCTTAATTTCAAAGATGTATTATCCCTACGTAACAAATAATTTTTATGATTAAGCCAAAGATATATGCAAGACATTCTTTGTTTAGATCAATTTTACGAAAAGGTCATAATATATATAACCTTAAAATTATTGAAAAAATATTAGTTTTATTGATACGTATAACTCAATAAGTTATAATCTCTCTATATAATAGGCTCTCATTTCGTTTCAGTCGGTCTCTAGCCGTAAGGTAAAGTCACCAGTGTTGGACGAGCCCCCAGTAATGGACAAAAACTCAAACAAAGTACGAAAATAAGGTAATTTTTTTGAATTTCGCGCGCTATCGAATATTGACCATAGACTACATCTATTTGACTTACGTAATATGACATTTCATTCCATTCGGCCATTTTGTTTGCAAATGGCGAATGTAAAAGTGAGCTCGAGCTTTGCTCTCGTTGAAAATCGTTTTTTATTGCATCCATCGCTAAGACAGTAAGTACAAAATGTTTTAATTTGCTAGTATTTGCTATGCTTAAATGAAAAACTGCATTATTTCATGTTATTGTGGGTATATTTAAGAGATTTTTGTGGTGTTGTATTAATGTCAGTGTTTCAAATTTTGCGTATGTGAGTTGGTGTCCAATATTGGATTATATTTTTCTTGTTTTCCAATAATGGACAAATGTCGAAACTTATTTTTTTTTTACTTCCATAGTCCAACGTCATTTTCTAAATGCTCTTTCTATTCTGTTAAGTTATAGACTACTTGTGTTCTATTTCAACTTCTCCTTCCAGTAATGGACATAGGTGTCCATTACTGGGAATTTCTTTCAATCCAGTCATGGACGTTATACCTTTTTATCATTGCTTTATTTATTTTTAATCTTTTATTTCTGCAGATATGGCACCAAAAAAGGAGTATACTCCAGAACAAATGCAAAACGCTATAGAAGCTGTGCACAAAGGAGAAAAAATATCAGTAGCTGCTTCAAAATATGGTGTGCCCAGGATTACTTTGCACAATAAAATTAGTGGGAAAAGTCCTCTTATTTGTTCTATGGGTCCGGCAACATATTTAACAAAAAACGATGAAGACATTCTTGAAAAGTGGATTATAGATATGAATAACAAACATATTCCAATAAATAAAGAGGAATTATTGGACAGCGTCCAACGGATAATTACGGACAAAAAACAAAAAACCCCATTTAATGACAACAGGCCCGGAAAAAAGTGGTATAATCTATTTTTAAAACGACACCCCAACATCGCGGAAAGAACTGCGCAGAATTTAACTACGGCTCGTGATAATGTCACAGAAAAAGATATAGAGAAATGGTTTAAGGAAGTTGAGGATTACTTAAATGATAATAATCTGATGTCAATCCTAGAAGACCCTAAAAGAATATTTAACACCGACGAAAGTGCGTTTTTTTTGTCGCCAAAGCCAGGGAAAGTATTGGCTCAAAGAGGAGAAAAACATATTTATAGCTCATCAGGCGATGAAAAAGACAATCTTACCGTATTGGTAACAGGCAATGCGGCGGGCCAACTTGCACCACCCATGGTGGTGTTTAGTTATGAGCGCATTCCTGCAGCTATAGCAGCAAACTTTCCTAATGATTGGGCCATCGGAAAATCGCAAACCGGCTGGATGTGCGGTAGTACATTTTACGAATACATAACCAACATCTTTCATCCCTGGCTTGTGCAGCAAAATATAAAAACACCCGTGCTATTTTTCCTCGATGGCCACAAATCACATTTGACACTGCACTTGTCCAACTTTTGTGCTGAAAATGGAATAGAAGTAATCACTTTAAACCCCAACAGCACTCACATTATGCAGCCAATGGACCTGGCTGTATTTAGGCCATTAAAAGCTTCGTGGAAAAAAGCTGTAACAAATTGGAAGATGCGCAACCTCGGACAAAATTTAAAAAAGGAACATTTTGCTCCGGTTTTAAAAACTGCGCTTCAAACACTGACTGAAGATACAATCAAAAATGGCTTCCGTGGCGCTGGTTTATGTCCTTTTGGCCCAAGCTATGTTGATTTAACAAAAATCAAAACTCACCGGTCACGACAAGATGCTACAGCTTCAGGAAGTTCCCAAAAATATTGCCTGCTTCAACAATTTGAAAAGGAAATAACGTCTGTGCTTCGGCGCGAAAAGCTGGATCTGTTCAAAGAGCTCTATTACAAAGACAGACATGAATTAGAAGAATGCTTACCAGCAGAAGATACATCTCTCTACGTCATATGGGCTAGTATGAAGCAATCAGTTTTTGGGTCAAATCAATGCAACGAAACGTCTCTCCTTGCACCTGATGTTATGAACCCAGCCATTGCAGAAACTGCATTGCCAGATCTTGAAGAAATTGCGATTGCAGATAACGAACCTCCTGTTAAAAGTTCGTCGAATGATATGCCGGAGCATACGCCAACATGCTCTGTTACTAGAAAAACTGACCCTACAACATTTTTGGATGCTTCAGTAGCAGAACCTTGCACTTCTGGACTAAATGCCTCTAAAACAAAGAAAGGTCCTGAAATTAAAGATGCCCTTGAACCTATATTTACGATTGAATCTAATCCCGGAACATCTCATGGAATCGAAAACAGTGACGCCGAAGATGCAAGATATTCACCTTCAGTGATACAACATGATAAGACACCCATAAAAATACATACACCTAAGACTTCACATGACAAGGGAGACGACATAATATCTGCCGTAGAAAAAACTCCTAGGAGAGGAGCAGTTACAGCAAATCCTGTTAGTGTAGGAGCATTGAAAGAAAACCGAATTACACCAAGTAAATCTCAAAGAGTTTCTGAAAAAAATAAAAATATCATAATACCATCTCCATTTAAACGAAATTTATTCTGGCCTGAAGAAGATGAAACACAAAAAGGTAAAAAAAGAAGACTAAAGGAAAAAATACCTTCCGTTGTGACGAGTCGGGCGTGGATAGAGTACTATGAAAAGAAAGAAACTCAAAAAAAGCTGAAATTAGAAGAAAAGGAAAGACGGGCAAAGGAAAGAGCAGATAAGAAACTATTAAAAGAGACATCAAACAAATTTAAGAAAAAGAAAAAAGATAAAAGTAAACCAATAGTACCAAATGGTACATCATCGGACGAGACAGATGTGGAAATACCCTATGCTGAGAGTGATGACAGTTATTCAAATGAGACATATTTAGCTAATTTCAAAAAATCACAACAGGATAACCATTCCAGCTCTGACTCAGAGGATGTACCACTCGGAAAACTACGTCCAAAAAGGAATAAACTATCAAAGGGAATCTACGTAATCATAATATATGAGGGAGAACGTTTCCCAGGTATAATAGAAAACGTAGATGAAGGTTCCTACGAAATAAGCACAATGACTTTCTCAACGGGAAATACTTTTAGATGGCCAAATAAGCCAGACAAAATTTGGTATGCGGAGAAAGACATTGTCGAAGTAATTGATGAACCAGTACTTAGTAACAAACGAGGCTTTTATGTCGTGAAAGAGATGAAGAAATACCTTCCATTCGCCTTAGAATGAGTAATCTCTCAAATGACAAAGTTTGATATTTAATTATTTTTTTACTTAGAAATTTACAGAACTCGTATTTGATCTCTTAAATAACAATGGTTGTGATAATTGATAGGTACTTTATTATAGTTAAAGGAAACAAAACTTGTTGATTATGGGCACTTAAGTCTTCTTATGAATGATAAGTCTATACTAGTAATCATTGTCTGTACTATGCTTTACTATGTAGAAATGATACTTGATTATTTCAAAATTTAAGTGCCTACTTACTATTCTAAACTAATTATAGTTATTGTTGGTATACGTAAATGAAGCTGTTGATTAATTATAAAAAACACATACTAGAATTTTTTTGTACCTAGTTAGTTAAGAAACAAAACCGCAGTACAAATTAGTATCTAAGTAGCATACTAATGAAACTGATAATAATATAGTATCTAGTAAACTTAAGTTACTAAAATAAAAAAGAGACCTATTAAATAGTTTTTCATTAGATAACCATTTAAAAGTATGTTCATTACTAGGGGTGGAACATTGGGACCAGTTCAAAAATGGTAGTCCATAACTAGAACTTGTTCATAATTGGGTGTCCATGACTAAAATTTTTGTGTCCACCAATGGTGCAAAAATATGATGTTTTTGTTAGGACAATTTTAAGTTAGTTTACTTAATTGACATAAATATTAAGTAATAATTATTTACAACAAACACAGGACCTAAAAGAATTCCATATATTTCCTGATAATATTAATTACATGACAAGAAATTTTAACAAGACACAAAATGTTGTCCTAAAAGTGTCCATCATTGGGATCGTTACCTTAGTAAGTGCAACACGTGTCTATTGTTACGTGATAACGAAACATCTGACAAAATTATGCATTCATATGATTTCCCGAAGTGTAAATACACAAATAAAACGCTATAATATATAAAAGTAGGCTTAGAATATGGTCCAGTTTTTACCCTTTGGGTACGGAACCCTAAAAATATCCCCATTTCACATTTAGATGTAATTACCTACTAGACTTCAAATTCTATCATAAATTGGTGAAATCATAATTATCTAAAAAAAATATCTTTTAAGTAAATGAAGCAAATAATTTATGCGAAAAAGATAGGTGAGACCGATGAGCCAGCCTTAAAGTACCATCTCGCTTTCAGTTTGTCGGAGGACGTCTCGGCGAGACCGAACATCTACAAAATGTATACCTATATTATTTAACTTGATCTAGTAACTTGGATTGCAATGAGGATGAGCTTTGAATTATTTCTTATTTAACTTTCTCGCTATGAATTAGTGGTGTGCAGACTTGTTTTATTACTTCTTGAATACAGAATGAGATACAAATTTGCATTTGGTTTATCTATTGTAGTTTGGTAAATGCATTTGAGAGCTTACATATTTTTGTTGCTTCGAGTATTTCTTTTCACAGTGCCGTAATTTCTTCTAATTATTATAGAAGTGTATAGATAATTCGTTGGTCTAGTCGGTAGTGACCCTACCTTCTGCGCTTGGGGGCGTGGGTTCGATTCCCACCTAGGACAAACATTCATGTGATGAACATTTGTGTTTGTTCTATATCTGGGTGTTAATATCTATTTATGTATGTATGTACTTAAAAATATATTATATATGTATGTATGTATATCAGTCTCTGGCAGCCATATATCACAAGCTTTACCGTGTGTGCAAAAATGTCCCGAATATTTTATTTTATTTATTTTTATAATCGTGTGGAAGGAAACCTTTCAAAAGAGGTTTTACATAAATTAAAAAATATTTTTACATAATAATTAGCACTATCAATTCCAATCGCGACTTTAATTCAGGTATTGAACTTAATTTAGATATTTTAAATGTTGGGATATTTTCTCTGGGATAAAATTACCTTACTTCTGCAACTAAAGGTATTTTGAACTATGGAATTCGGGTCAGCTCAAAAATTTCCAAACCCACAATAGTCTAAAAGTATAGTATTCATTGTGTGCTGCGGAGGTCCGGCCTAAGAATAGACCTCCCCCTTCTCTTCCCGTGGGTGCCGTAGAAGTCGGCTAAGGGATAAACCAGAAGACGGGCAGCAGCGTCTTCTGAGTATAAAAACACCGACTGCGCTCGCCAACCCGCCTGCCAAGCGTGGCGAGTATTGGCAATCCCCCCCTTCAATGATAGATACAAAAAGGACCAGGCCCCCAGTCCCCGGCAGCCCCGCTATTCCTGGCTACGGTAGCGGTCATGGTAACGGCGGGGCCAGGGGTGCTAAGAATCCCCGGCAGACGCCCGGCTACCAACCCCAACGACGACGACTGGCCCTGGTAACACACAACATACGCACCATGAGGACTGATGAGAAGATTGTTGAGCTGGAAGAAGAAATGGGTAGGGTACGTTGGGATATCTTGGGTTTATCCGAAGTCCGTAGAGAGGGCGAGGACACGATAACCCTGAAATCCGGTAACCTACTCTACTACCGGGAGGGCGACCAACAGTCCCAAGGTGGTGTCGGCTTTCTCATCCACAAGTCCCTCATTAACAACATTATCACCATCGACAGTGTTTCGAGCAGGGTTGTATACCTAATACTCAGAATATCAAAGAGATATTCGTTGAAGGTCATTCAGGTATACGCACCGACCTCGTCACACCCAGATGATGAAGTGGAGGTTATGTATGAGGACATTAGTAGAGCCATACATACGTCCGAGACCCACTTCACTGTTGTTATGGGGGACTTTAACGCGAAGTTGGGCAAGAGAAGTGATGATGAGTTGAAAGTGGGGAAATTTGGCTGTGGGCAACGGAACCCTAGGGGACAGAGGCTGGCCGACTTTCTGGAGAAAGAGGGACTTTTTATGATGAACTCTTTCTTTCAGAAGCCGCCTCACAGGAAATGGACCTGGATGAGCCCCGATGGTTCTACGAGAAATGAGATAGACTTCATTATGACCACCAAGAGACAAATATTCAATGATGTCTCTGTGATTCACAGGGTGAAAACCGGTAGTGATCACCGAATAGTAAGAGGCACATTGAATATTAACGTTAAAATTGAGAGGTCCCGCCTAATGAAGTCCACGCTCCGACCGAACCATGCCCATATTCAAAACCCCGAGAGCTTTCAACTCGAGCTGTCTAATCGCTTTGATTGCCTGGAGAATTTTGCTTCCGTGGATGAGATTAATAACAGGTTAGTGGAAACTGTCCATGCGGTAGGTTCTAAGTTTTTTAGACCTGGCCGGCGCACAGATAGACCTCAAAAATTATCCGACCATACCCGTAACCTCATGGCTGATCGACGCTCGTTACAACTACAATGTTCCGATGACGCTGACTCATATAGGCAGCTCAATAGACAAATTTGGAAGTCATTGCGGCACGACATACGTACCTTTAATACGAACAGTATTAAAGAGACGATTGAGCAAAACAAAGGCTCCAAAGTGTTTGCAAGAGACATGTCTATTGGGCAAAGCCAGCTGACAAAGCTGAAGAGGGAAGATGGTAGTGTAGCGTCGACCAAAGCTGAGGTTTTAGGGGAAATCGAAAGGTTCTATGGACAGCTATACACTTCGGTTGCTAAACCTGTGAGCAGCTCGGCCAAAGACCCAAGAGCCAAGCTGAGCCGACACTATACCGAAGATATCCCGGACATCAGCCTGTACGAGATTAGGATGGCCCTGAAACAGCTCAAGAACAACAAGGCGCCGGGGGACGATGGAATCACATCAGAGCTTCTGAAAGCGGGTGGAACACCGGTACTCAGAGTCCTTCAGAAGCTCTTTAATTCTTTAATTCTGTCTTACTCGAAGGTATAACGCCAGAAGCATGGAACAGAGGCGTGGTGGTGCTGTTCTTTAAGAAAGGTGACAAAACCTTGCTGAAGAATTACAGACCCATCTCGCTTCTGAGCCATGTTTATAAGCTGTTTTCGAGGGTCATCACGAATCGTCTCGATCGCAGGTTCGATGACTTCCAGCCTATCGAACAAGCCGGTTTCCGAAAAGGCTATAGTACCATAGACCACATCCACACGCTACGCCAAGTTATACAGAAGACCGAAGAATATAACTTGCCACTATGTTTAGCGTTTGTGGACTATGAGAAAGCCTTTGATTCGGTCGAGACATGGGCGGTGCTTGAGTCTCTCCAGCGATGCCGTATTGACTATCGGTATGTCGAAGTGTTGAAGTGTTTGTACAATAACGCCACCATGTCGGTCCGAGTACAGGAGCAGAGTTCGAAGGCAATTCCATTGCGAAGAGGCGTGAGACAGGGAGACGTTATCTCTCCGAAACTGTTCACTGCCACAATGGAAGATGCCTTCAAGCTCCTGGAATGGCAAGGACTCGGCATCAACATCAACGGCGAGTACATCACTCACCTTCGGTTTGCCGACGATATTGTGGTCATGGCAGAATCGATGGAGGATCTCAGCATGATGCTCGAAGGCCTCAATCGAGTCTCTCAACAGGTGGGCCTTAAAATGAACATGGACAAGACAAAGGTCATGTCAAATATCCATGTTGTGCCCACCCCAGTATCAGTTGGGAACTCAGTTCTTGAAGCTGTTGACGCGTACGTCTACCTAGGACAAACAGTCGAACTAGGTAGGTCCAACTTCAAGAAAGAGGTCAATCGGCGAATCCAACTCGGCTGGGCAGCGTTCGGTAAACTACGCAACGTCTTCTCGTCCAAAATACCTCAGTGCCTTAAGACGAAAGTCTTCGACCAGTGTGTGTTACCAGTGATGACATACGGCACTGAAACGTGGTCTCTCACTATGGGCCTCATAAGCAAGCTCAAAGTCGCACAACGAGCTATGGAGAGGGCTATGCTCGGGGTTTCTCTACGAGATCGAATCCGAAATGAGGAGATCCGTAGACGAACGAAAGTCACCGACATAGCCCACCGGATTAGTAAGTTGAAATGGCAGTGGGCAGGGCACATATCACGCAGAACAGATGGCCGATGGGGCCGAAAGGTTCTGGAATGGAGACCACGGACTGGTAAGCGCAGCGTAGGACGTCCACCCACAAGATGGACAGACGACCTAAAAGAGACCGCAGGGAAACGCTGGATGCAGGCCGCTTCCAACCGGCCCTTTTGGAGATCGATGGGGGAGGCCTATGTCCAGCAGTGGACGTCCTACGGCTGAAATGATGATGATGATGATGATAGTATTCATTTAGTGATCTGTGCTTTTAGATAATAAATTGTTTAGCTAAATAAGATATTATTTGACATAGTTATTAGGATTTCAATTTGTTTATCGGTATTTCAAAAATGTAATAAATTAATCCCAAGATTGGTTTATGTGATTATTATGCTAAATTCAACATCAAAATGTTTGTTAAACACATACATATATATAATATGTCGTCTTCACACACAATATTTCTTTGCAATCAATGGTATCAAAAAAATCAACGGTAAGAAAAAAATCTGACCATCGTCGGGAGGCCCGGCAGATTTGAAACGTGACGGCATAAGAGCGTCATTGCATTTGCCGAAACGGCATATGAGTCGGTTTTAATTTAAAAATCAATAGTTTCACATCAAAAGATAGACGGAGAAGTTACTTTGCACACTTTTATCATAAGGCGAATGTGTGCGAGTATTGGATGAGTGTAACTGAACTCCGTAACGGTTCAACACTTCAAAATGTTTATATTATTATTAATATTTTAAAGAAAAAAATAATGGTTCTCTTATGTAGCTGCACTAGCGAGATTCGGCAAATCGCATTGCCACGACATGACGTTTGCCAAATCGGTCGCGATCAAGGACTTTGTATACCCCATACCCCATGCTCGCGATTTGAATTCGATTCAACACGATTTTCTATCGTGAGGGTGAGGTAGATTATAATATTATACTGAAAGAAATTCTGGGACAATTTTTTTTTTTGTACAGTTCACATATTTATGTAAGAAGTAAGAAGCTTTTTCTTGTTTACTGTTTTGAAAGGACATACAAAAGACACACGAAAAAAACATCCATCTGCACCAAGTCTGGGATGGGAACGGCTGACGCATGACATGGTCATAATAACTAAATGATAACACAACTAATAAATAATAATACTTCCTTTAACAATGACAGGGTGTTGGTTGACCAGCACGCCACGAAAACTTGCCTATAGCGCAATAATACCGATTACCGTGATACTGATTTCGATTACAGTAAAATTGCGATTTTCGAAACAAGCAATATTGCGATTTTTTAATTACCTGGCCATCCGACCCAAGACATAGGCTCGCATTCCGGGACAATATCGGTGGGTCCCGGTCATCTGGTAACCCTATCGTAACCCTAGTCGGAAAAGTAGAACGATTCGAAGCGTTAGAAAATGAAATCGAGTTTCACACCGTAATCCTTTGGATTGGAAGCTGATGTGGTCAGGAAAGTTGCCGACAGTTACGTGAATACTTGCCCAGCATTAGGATAGCAGATAAAACGGACACAGCTAGTTCATAAGATATGAGTAATAAATTCTGTTGGCCTTTTGGAAAAGCTCAGAGTCACACAGCGGGCAATGGAGAGAGCTATGCTCGGAGTTTCTTTGCGCGATAGAATCCGAAACGTGGATATTCGCCAAAGAACCAAAGTCACCAACATAGCTGTTAAAATTTGCAAGTTGAAGTGGCAATGGGCAGGCCACATCGCTCGGAGAACCGATAACCGATGGGGAAGAAAGGTTCTTGATTGGAGACCACGAACCGGAAGACGCAGCGTAGGTAGGCCTCCCACTAGATGGACCGACGACATAGTAAGAGTCGCTGGCATCCAGTGGATGCAAAAGGCAGGATGTCGTTCAGTGTGGACGTCTTCTGGCTGATGATGATGATGATGATGATGAGTAATAAATGAGGTAGCGAGAAAAGCGGTGTAACGACAGGGAGATATTGCAATTTATTAAATTGGATCCACTGCTGGCGGCTTTATTAGTAAGTAAAATATGCAAAACATTATTACGAGGCTAATTTACTCTCCTTGCCATCAGATATTTAATTTAGTTTAATTATTCATAATGTTTCATAACGCTTTAACTAAGGGGAGCTGATCTCATTCAATAAATTTTTAAGGTCATTACATAACATCTTTCACAAAAGATAAGGGTGAGTGCACTCTTTAGATAGAGGTGGGGTCTTTGGATGGGCCCAGGAGTGGGATAGCATAGGTTAAAAAAATAAAGACATTCGTAACATAAATGAAGAATATTATTCGTTTATGAATCGTCAGAAGGAGAAGCAGACTTTTGATCTAACAAATATTCTATTTTTAAACTACGATCATACTAATAAGCGCAGCGGTAGCTTTGTGGCAATTCTATGGGGCTAAATGAGACCTCAGCTGGTCTTGACTTGGTTGGTTAGGTCGCAAATTTTGAAATGCTGCATAGCATCGCGTTTTTTTTCACTCGTTTGCTCCTGCTAAGTCATAGTTATTATTATTCTAACGGCTGCATTGAAACGCAAGCTTATTAAGATGGCCGTAAGTGCTTTAAGATGGCCGCTCCCATCCACAGTCCATTTTTACACTAAGAGGGGACATGGACAGCGTTTTGTCCATACAAACGTATTCTCGTGTTTCCTCCCTGGATAATACCGGTAGAGCTATTTTTTTTTAAATGAAATTTATCTTCTATCTTATATCATTTATTTTATCTTATAAGTTAACTACTATAATAAATATGAGCCTTTAAATATTCCGAAAATTGTTTTTTTTAACCGCCATGTTCAAGCGTCTATCAAAAAAAAATTACGAGTTTATAAAACAAAAATTAATGACAGAAGCATAGTTCAATCCTTTTCACAACTATAAATTTAAAATATAATGAAATCGGCCTAGTTTTGAATGAGGAAACAAATAAGAAAAAAAAATGAGAAAAAATATGAGACGATGATTTTGTCTTCTTTTTAACCGACTTCAAAAAGAAGGAGGTTATCAATTCGACTGTATGTTTTTTTTTTCGTTGGTGTAATCGATCCGAGCTGCAGTTGTCCCTGTTACGGTCTACGGGGAGAGGCTTGAGGTCAGGGGACAGCAATAGATTTGCTAAATACCTATTCATCAAATTTCTTGGCCGTGGTATTCCCTCTTAAACATATAAAATCCGAATTGACAGAATTTCCAATAATATACACACATTTTCACAAAAAAACTAAAAACTGACTTCATGCCTAGTTCAATGCGTAGGTTGAATATTTAATTTAAAATGTAAACGGAACCACCTTCAAAATGCCTAAATCTAATAGACATCGTGTAACATTTATACACAAAAAAGCGGTCGAATTTAGGCTCTCCTTTTTTGGAGTCGGTTGGAAAGTGACAAAACCATTTTTGCTTGTCTATTTGTTGTCTATCATAATATTACAAACTTTTTGTTTTAATATATTTTAGTCAGACAGAATAAAATGTTAACAAGCAGCTTGTTACCTTTTTATAGTAGCAGTAGGGGGTCCTATTCAGATTTTTGGCATGACTTTTTCTGAGAACTTCTGTACAGCGCATAGCGTTCAATTCTATGAAAAATCTAAAGGACCTGTGGAACCACTGTAGAACAGTGGTAATATAATAACTTCTCGGGAAAAGTATCGAGGAATAACTTGAATACACTGACAGTAGATAATATCTACTACCTATAATAATATCTACCAGATTTCGCATCACCCTAGACACATCAGTATACGATGCGCTGCATGTTGCCGAGGCTAGGGGAAGATGGCGTAAAATTATGAAGGAGAGACTGATGGGAGGTGGGGGTCACGACCCTCAGACATGAGGAGCACGGTGCGAGGAGGAGGAGAAGATAATATCTAGTTAAAAACTTTTTATTACAACAGCATATATATAACTTAACTAACCAGTTACTGACCTTTCACTTTGGCACCTTTCATATTGACACGAAAAAGTGATGAATAAATATCATACTGACAAATCCAGAGCAAATTTTTTAAAAAAGCTTTGAAATATATTTTTTATGTAATTTTCTTCACAGCCTCAATCATGCCTATAACGAAGCTTATGAAGGGTCTCCCTTCAGAATATTTGGCCGCTGAAGGTTTGATGTACCACGACGTGTGCCTGACTGAATGCCAACGGGAATGTACTTCCAGAATCGGCGTCACACTTCAGCTGGAGCAGGAAGCTTATTTGTCGAACCATCCAGAAGTAGCACACTCAATTAAATTGTCAAAAAATAGATAGATCTGATACTCTTTATTGTAAACACCATGAGTAAAAGTTACATACAGACTTCGACTAAAATAAAATGAATGAACGGGCCCTAACCATTGAAATTGCTCAGTAAAAACGAGCCAAAACCGTCGGAGATATACTTAACACCTAATTATAAAAATTTACAGTATATTTGTTACAAAATATAGATCCCGGTTTTATTTGTGTATTTACACTTCGGGAAAGCATATGAATGCATAATTTTGTCAGTTGTTTCAATATCACGTAACAATAGACACGTGTTGCACTTCCTAGGGCTAGAGACCGACTGAAACGAAATGAGAGCCGCCGCTCATTTTGTTATCTTCAAAAATGCGCTTCTACTGGGCCTGTCCATTCATTTTATTTTGGTCGAAGCATAAAGATACAAACAAAATAGTGCCACAAGAGGCGGACTTATTGTTAAAAGTGGTCTCTTACAGGCAACCATTATAATTGATATTATATTGAAGCTTAAGTGGCATCTTTAAAGAGATAAAGCTTAGAAATGTCTAGGCGTTGAATATTTATCTCACATGCTGTTAAGTGATGGTGTGAACAAACATAGTTAAGACTTGGAACTGCCTTTAGGAAGTTCACTCCCTAGAGGCAGTTCCCTATCAAGGCTAGATCTATTTTAAGACAAGGTTTTAAAAAAATAGTCTTACGTTTGGCCGCCAACTCGCCTGATGTTAAGCGATGATGCGGTCTTCGATGGAGCATGCTTGCCTAGAAAAAACCGATTCGATCGTGATTTGAAGACACCCAGAGTGTAACTATCGGGGAACACCCATTCAGGCAGCGCATTCTACAGACTAGCAGTTCACACAATAAAACTGGAATCAAAGCGCTTCGTATGCGTTTTCAGCTTTGGATGCTGTTAACAATAAGGCCGCCTCTAATGGTGAGTTCCGGCACGTTCATGAGCTTGTCAGAACTCAGCGTTAGGTGCTTAGCGACAGAACTCGAGGGTGGGTGGTCATTTAGTGAACACTGGAACATGCCCTACGATCATGATGATCAAGAGGGACGTCAAGACGCTAAGAATCATCTAGAGGAAATACGCCAATCATGAGCTTCGCTGTGCACGATGCTTGGCTTCTTTTCACTAGACAATTCAGTCATTTGCTTCGCTGTTCAACGAGTTCGCATGTTTTGGTTTTTTTATTATAATTATTTGTTAAAGATTGGTGCCATGCTACAAATGTTCACAAGTAAAATGATGCAATTGGCAAAGAGGAAAAAAGACATTCTCAAAGAAGCTGGTGAAATGTTCACAAAACCTGCTGAAGAATTAGATAAGGAAATAAGAAAGATACTAGGCGTTCCGGAAACTGGACCATATACTAATGTAAATAAGTTTCTGCCTTATATTATAAATTCACTATGTACTGATTTTATCTTCGTGAATAACATGACCGTATTTTTTTAACTGATCTCTTTCAGGCTGATAAACCTGTTTACAATTTTGAAGACGTGGACCTTGTCAACGACCTTAGAGATATAGTTTTGAAACACTATCCCCCTGCGGAATGGGTTGTGCCTACTCCATACATGAGCACGCCAAATACGCCATCCTCTTCATTCATATCGATCATCACGTCTGACTCTACCTTGCCGACTCCGGGTTTGTTGATATACATTTTAACTGCAGCTCAGCATTTTTCACACAACTGTGACCGGACAAAAGATAAAAAGTAAAAAAAAAATGGTTAATTTTGTTCTAACTAGTTCGGCAGCTGTTATCTGAAAACATTGAACTATAAACCTTCCTCCATTTTGAAGTCGGTTAACAAATAAAAATTATCATATAATTGTAAAAAAATACTTCAATGATTGGTCGAACTGAAAATCATTCAGTTAAAATCATATCCTGTCCATTACTTTTCAACATTTGGCAGGTCAAAGTTTGTCTGAAAATTTATAGCAAAGAAATGATTTTTGACGAGTCGAGCAACCAGCTTACTCAATGGTAAACGCTGCAAATTTTGAAGTTCAAAACTAGCACTGCTGTACACCAAAAAATTATGATTAGAATATAGTGTAGTATTTGTAGTTTTTAAGGCTTGCAGATCTTGTGTAATTTTGTGTATGTTTGTACAGAACCAATACCGACACCCGAGCCAACAATCTCTGCAGTATTCTTTGCTATAATCTCGAACACTGTCGACAAGGCGATATTTATCCACGTGGATGACCGCGCCCTAAGATACGACACCGCGTACGTGGAAGTCTCTAAATGCGTGGAACAAGCCATGGAAGTACCCGTCATAGAAGTGAGGGAAGATATCGCCACACTTTTCTATAATGCCTACAAAATGTTTGATATCCACATTGTAGAGAAGGAGAGGCTTGGTAAGTTGCTTTTCATCCGACGACGCAAAGTCAAATGCAGGTTATTCTAGTTATATTTATATATTATATTAAAACTTATTTATAAAAAATATAAAAAAAATCGGGACATTTTTGCACACACGGTCATCTGACCCCAAACTAAGCAAAGCTAGTGATATGGCTGCCAGAGACTGATATACATACATATATAGTTTTTAAATACTTACTTAAATAGATATTAACAACCAGATATAGAACAAACACAAATGTTTATGACACAAATGTTTGTCCTACGTGGGAATCGAGCCCACGCCCTCAGGCTCAGAAGGTAGGTTCACTACCAACTGGACCAACGGGCTATTTACAGATTGTAACTATCGGGGAACACCCATTAAGGCAGCGCATTCCAAATACTAGAAGTTCGCACAATAAAAGTGAAATCAAGGCGCTTCGTACAGGTTTTCAGAATATCAACCATAAAGCGGTGTAAATTTTTCGTGCCTGCTCTGGCAGTCTGTTAGAAAAATAGGTAGGAGGGAATTAGATCATCCAGATTCGATGCACAGTCTAGGCATGATGACTAATATTTTTTATTACCTCATAAAAAAGCTGATCATAAATAGAGCCCATCCACGAAAACAAAATTAAAATTAGTTCATAAATAAATAAGATATAAGCAGATAATAAGCATTTCATATTAGACAGAGAGCGCGCTATACTGAGCCGTGACGTCATGGCTCAGGAGCGCTATACAAATGCTATACTAACACACGCTTTGTGAGAAAGGGATAGAGCATCCCCTCCCTATCCCCACCTAAAACTTTAGGTGGGGATAGGGTGAAATGAGTGTATGAGTGAAATGGCGTGCTTTTCGCGGAAAACAAACATGCCTGGGTCTTAGCGTCCATGAACTTGACCAGGTTGGCATCGCCCCATTCAGAGATGGCCTTATAGGACAAGTTCGTGCTTTCAACCATAGCCTACCATTATTGATTTTTTCCTTGAGGCACTAAGGAAATAGAATTATGCGCGATCCGAGCGAGCGCAATATGTTTTGGCTATCCCACAGATATCAGTGGGATAACCAAAACATATTGCGCTCGCTCGGATCGCGCATAATTCTACTTCCTTAGTGCCTCTGTTCCCACTGCTGGGACCAAATATTGCGGTAACCATACATTCTCCCATGATAAGAGTCTTATTTTACACAGATAGATGGCACTGAAGAGCAACATAACTATATTGACGAAAAAAGACATACATATTTTACGTTACGTATCTATGTTTATTGCAGCTGCTGAAATAGCCTGGGATAAAAGAATGCGGAAGAAACAAAAGAAGACTTTACGGCGTTTTACCAATTTTAAAGGTTTGTTTCGCAATTTATAGATAACTAGCGGTCCGCCCCAGCTTTGCACGGGTATATATTATAGCCTATGTCACCCGGGGATAGTGTAGAAGAATTTTTCAAATCGGTTCAGTAGTTTTGGAGCCTATTCGATCCAAACAAACAATCAAATCTTTCCTCTTTATAATATTAGTATAGATAATGTTAGCTCTATGGTGTAATCTGCATCGTCAATATTTGGAGTAAAGTAAATTATGGATGATTTTATTGTTTACAAGCTGCACCCCGGGGTTTCACCCGCGGGGATTACTCCTTATAAAATCAGCTATCTTCCAGTGAACGTCCCGTCAAAATCGGTCCAGCCGTCTCGGAGTCCATAGGAAACACACATAGCATACATACATACATTTAAAGTATATAGATTCATGTATAGTTTTAAAAAACACTTCTTTTTTTTCTCTTTTATGACTATAACAAGTAAACTAAAACGAAACAAAATTAGTTTTACTTTTTTGTTTTATATGCCTTTTTAATTGCACATTCAAAATAAGGTAATAAAAGATACATTTTCGTTAAATCATCATCATGCCACATTATACTCTTACAGGATACTATTGTATTTACAGGATACGAGACACCACCAACGCCCAAAAGTCAAATATCCTCGCACGAAAGCTATAGAAAGCCTCCACCACGACCCTGCATTTGCCATCCGCAATACCACTACAATCGATATCCTAAGGTACTCGTACTTAAATATTGTTGTTGACGGTATACAGCGTAGCAGTATTAGAGTGGCCACCTCACACGCTCTTTTTCTCGCCTGCCCCCAAAATAGGCCACTGCCGTCAACATCATTATCAGCCTATAAAGTTTCTTTTGCTGGGACACAGGTCATCTCTCGGAGAGAGAGCGAGATGATGGGCCCTAATCCACCATGCAGGATGCATGTTATTGAATGTCATTTTGAATTTTTTTTAGATTCTTGGACCGGTCTCCTCACGTTTTACTTCACCGTTTTTAACGATTGTATCTTAACGCGTCAATAATTTAGCTACCAAATAAGTCATTGGTGAAGAGCCGAGGATAGAACTAAGTGCCATCGGATTGTAAAGCGCACACGCTATCGCTCAGCCACAATCACGTACTTTAAGCTACGTACTTTTCAGGATCGCTTTGGCATCTACTTGCCACTTGAAACAGAATTCGGCGAAAACAACATGACAGCTACACCAGCAATATCTCTAGAGAACCTTCCAGAAGAAGCCAATGACGAGAAAATCTAGTATATACTATAGTAGGATAAACTATAGTATACCCGCTTTCAACTATACAATCTTACGTGCGTTACGTCCTACGAAAACTGATTAGAATTTATAGTTTTATTCAGCTTTTTATTGTCAGCAATAAAAAATTTGAACCAAATGGAGAAGTCTTTATTAATTATGATGATGATGAGCGTCACCCACCTTGGAGGGTTACTCAACGTCGGACGCAGCCGAAGAAAAATTAATTCTCATCTTTACAAGTAACACCGCTGTTTGCACACACTCATGGCCGAATACCATTCACACTGTCGCATAAAGTAAAAAATTACGTGTGTGTTAACGATATACCTAATATGGTCACTTCGATTTTTGATATTATTTACGGAGAAGATTGTGTAGCGGAGACGAGCGAGCTTTTGTAGCGCAGTTGAGTGGAACGGACTTATTTAGAGGAGTCGAGCTGAGACAATTTTTTTTGCACAAAGGTTTTTTTCACAAAGGTTTTCACAATTTTTTTTGCGCTGCCCGCTAGCATGGCGGTGCGGTGGCGGTGGCGGCAGTGCGATGATTCAACCCTACTCCGCTGTTGTCCCCCCACCTATAATATTGTAGTGGCAGACAAGAGGTACCAACCCTTCTGCGCTCCGTTTGCATCGCACTGCTATACTCCGCAGCGGTATAGTCCGCACCGGTAGTCTTTTCCCCACCGCGCTTCTCCGCTTGCCATACAATTTCCCATGGCTGACTAACCTTCACACCGCTTTGTCACACCGGTGTGATGGTTCGGAAGAAAACCTCACCATCCTACTGTTTGTATACTACATACATATTTGTTACATACTAGTGTTTAGGATAGGAATTATATCTCCTAACCTTAACACTGTTGCGTAATCTGTTCTCACGTTCAAACTCATGACTGACCACGACCAACTTACCTTAGTATATAAAAGGTACTCTTTGCTTACCTTTACACTGCTCTCCCACAAGAGCCACTTTGTTAGCGTTCACGCCTGCGGAAAGACGAAATTGTATGAAAATGACATTAGCTTGAGATAATTTCTCTCTAGCTAATGTCATTGTCAATGTAATTTTCATACAATTTCATCTTTGATATTAGCTTGTGATATTTTCTTTCTAGCTAATGTCATTGTCAATGTAATTTTTTTTTTTTTCTTCTTCCCCGAGTTGGGGCTTTTGGCTCCGCATGATTGATGCAGTTGCCATATTCAAGTCGTATGAGTTTAGTTTTAGAATTTAAAGGTAGGGAAACGATACGCGAAAATTAGGATATAGGAAGGATTAGGATGGACGGAACTCATGCCCCTGTAAAGTGGTGGAGACTTTACAAGAGGCTCCTATGGAGTTTTGGAAACAACACGAAAAGACACGTTTCACCTCGTTATATCACTTCCCCACACTCGGGCACGTTTACGAGCACTTAATGAATAATAATTCACCATTTAGTACACATTAACACTCGAAAATATACAAGTTTAGGAAAATAATCCAACGAGCCGACATGTTTTTTCCGCGTTGGCGCCAAAACTCCTTCAATGTAATTTTCATACAATTTCATCTTTGATATTAGCTTGTGATATTTTCTTTCTAGCTAATGTCATTGTCAATGTAATTTTCATACAATTTCATCTTTGATATTAGCTTGTGATATTTTCTCTAGCTAATGTCATTGTCAATGTCATTTTCATACAATTTCATCTTTGATATTAGCTTGTGATATTTTCTCTCTAGCTAATGTCATTGTCAATACAATTTCATATTTGATATTAGCTTGTGATATTTTCTCTCTAGCTAATGTCATTGTCAATGTCATTTTCATACAATTGATCTTTCCGCAGCCGTGAACGCTAACAGAAAGTGGCTCTTGTCTAGACCCCCGGGTGTGACGGTTAAGAACTAATCTTCATCCTACCTATATTGTTAAGAGAAAATTATCATTTCGAAATGGTGGTTATTTAAGAACTACCTAGTCATCTGGGAAAACTAAGATATCTTTCTGGGAAAGTGGTCATTCTAGAAACGTTCTACGTTTCCTATATACTACCTATATACTACTATAACTAGTAACTGTAATAATATAATAATATTATCTGATTTAAATAAAATGCAAATATTCATTTAATTTTAATTTTAATTCTAAAATCAATGGCAACTAAACATTGCAATGACTACACGTATATTACGTTAAAACATAAATAAATAAAACAGAACTATTCGCTATCAAAAAAATTACGACGAAACGTTGCGCTTACATAGCTATTCATAGCTTATATTTATTCGAAACATAGCTTATACTAATTTAAAACGTTTTAACACAACGAATTATACTTAAGAGGGCATATGGGCAGCGTTTTGTCCATACAAACGTATTCTCGTGTTTTCTCCCTGGATAATAGCGCTAGAGCTGTAATTTTTTTAAATAAAATGTATCTCCTCTTTTGTCATGCTTATATCATTTATTTTTTCTTATAAGTTAACTACTATAAGAAATAAGAGTCTTTAAATATTCCCGAAATTGTGTTTTTTTTACCGCCATGTTCAGACGTCTATCAAACAAATTTGACGGGTTTATATAGCAAAAATAAATGACAGAAGCATAGTTCAATCTTTGTCACAACTATTAATTTAAAAAAATATTGAAATCGGCCGAGTTTTGAATGAGGAAACAGAAAAATACGAGGCGATGATTTTGTCTAGGTTTCGTAGGTATAATCGATCCGAGCTGCAGTTTGTCCCTCTTGCGCTCTACGGGGACAGGCTTGAGGTCAAGGGACAGCAATATATTTTCTAAATACCTATTCATCAAATTTCTTGGCCGTGGGATGCCCTCTTAAGCTTTTACCTATGAAAACTAAATTAAACTTATTTTATTATTAGAAAACAACCCAAACCTTCGCGCTTACATGACTATCCAATCCATAGCTTATTTATAATTCGAAACGTTTTAACACATAACTTTGAATTATACTTTTTTCTATGAAAACTAAAATCAATTACTTTTATTATTAAAAACAATACAAATCTTCGCGCTTACATGGATATCCATAGTTTATACCACAGAAAAGTATTTATTTATTTATTTGAATAAACTAATTCGAAATATTTTAACGTTCCCTTACACATTTTCTAATGAACATTGAACATTAACCTACAGTTAAATATATTTAAAAAACATAGCTTATATTAATTTAAAATGTTTTTAGTCGTTTCTAAAAATACGATAGATAAAACAAAAATTTTTTTTCCTTACTCAAAAAGACAACACTTGTAACACTTCGTTTGTTTTTGTGTGAATGCTTCGTTCTCTTTCACTTATTATAGTATTTATTTCTAATTAATATGAAACATTTACAGTCATATGCATAGACGCCTGATAAACCATCCTGTAGGTGAAGTACGTGTATTCGATAGGTACGTAAAATGCGCATCGAATTCAGAAAGAAAAGAAAAAAAACTTTTTCAAATTTCAAAATTTTTCTTAAATTGATACGTATTTTACGTCGTCATTCCTACATCGCCCACTGTTCTGTAATATGACTAAACTCTATTTTCTTTTACTTGTATTATAAAAGGCGTAGGGTACCTACTCTCATTTGTATTATTCATAAACCTAGGTCAAAATAGTTTATGAAAAAAGCGTACCATTACCTACTTTTACATGGCTCTGTCAAGGTAATCCAAAGGACAATGTGATATATAATATTTTTCCACATTGAAAACTTAATTTTAAATCTATATCCTAAGTCGTTGGTAAATTATTAAAGTACCGTATGTTATTCAACAAAAACCAATTAAATTTGTAATAATTACTACAGTTAAATCAAAATATATAATTTAACTTGCTGCCCTCTCGGTTACCACGGCAGATTTACGATACTGCGTTTACACCTCACGCCAGGTGACCAGTGAATCAATTCTTCTGTGAAGCTAAACATTTCAAGATTTTACCTTTTTTATTTCGGCCGCGACCACTGAATCTGGTATCCGTACATTTGATATTCATTTCTGAAGAGATATTCTTGAAACTAAATGGTGTAAATGGATATCCTTCATCGACGTAAAATTTACCCATAAATTCGACCCTGTACAGCAAAATAAAATAAAATCAATATTACCCATAAATTATTCGATATTTAGAAATACTTTGGGATTTAGTCATTAAATGCTAGACAGTCAGAAAAATTGGCGATTGTCACTTCGATCAAAATAAAATGAATGGACAGGCCCAGAAGCGCATTTTTGAAGATTGCAAAATGAGTGCCAGCGCTCACTTTGTTTCAGTCGGTCTCTAGCCGTAGGAAGTGCAACACAAGGCTATTGTTACATGATAACGAAACATCTGACAAAATTATGCCTTCGTGTGCTTTTCCGAAGTGTAAACACACAACAAAAACCGCTATCTATTTTTGTGACAAATGTACTGTAGATAGTTAAAATTAGGTGTTGAAGTATATGTCCAACGGTTTTACCTCGGTTTACTGAGCAAGTTCAATGGTTATGGCCCGTTCATTCATTTTATTTTGGTCGAAGGATTGTCAGGGTTTGAACCTGCAAAAAAAACATGTAACCGCCCCCAATGCTCATGCCACTGCAATGGACTAACGGTAACTCTCTTCATAAGCATCAGCCCTGAATAACTGCTGGGTAGTAGACCTCCCTTTGTTTATGCCACGCTCCCTAGTCTCTCGGCAGTTGCATCAACTCGTCACTGTTTTGTCGGTTACTAATCAATACACCATTATAGCATATGAACACTCAAAAAACGTATTTTCCGAAATATTTAGGACTAGCAGACCTGACAGACGTTGTCCTGTTTTAGAACTGTTAAACACGCAAAGTCAAAATTACAAATCTTATTTTACTACGCCTTGGGTTACTTTATTGGAGTTTTAGTAAGGATCTCTATATTTTTTTTGAAAATGTAATATATCCTATTTTAACCGGGAATAGAGTTGCTTCCCAACAGTGAAAGAATTTTTCAATTCGGTTCAGTAGTTTCGGAGCCTATTCAATGCAAACAAACAAACAAACAAATCTTTCCTCTTTATAATATTAGTATAGATAAAGTGATGTGACACGAATTTCTCACACTAGTGACAAAATAAGTTAATAGTAAAATTGTTTTCAACAAGGTTAATAGCTTTATAGCAAAGAAAATTAAATTGCCACCTTGGAGCGGCGGCGGCCGTATTAAATTTAGCGTGATAAAACTCACTTTATCGTTTTCTACTCTTCAATCCCTTACGATTGATACACAGAACAGAAATTACATATTATAATATTCATAATTCTGACTACACAGAAAAAAAAAACTCTTTTCTGTGGATACGCATATTAACAGGGTTGGCAAGAAATATACACCATCCACCATCTTGAGTTGGTGGCCAAACGTAGATCTATTCTATATAGGTAAAATTATATTTAAAAAATGTGGTGGCCATTTTGAAATATGACAATACAATACAAATACAAAATCCAAAAATATTTATTTGTCTCCTAATAATAACAGATATACAATCTCTGACTCCTATGCTAGGTAGATTACCTATATTACAGGAGTCAGTTCCTTCCAAGTACAAAACTAATATCTAAATTTAGTATTAGATGCATGCAGTATTTGTGTGTTTGTGTATGCGTAAGTCTGTAGTGTGTGTGAATGTGTATGTGTGTGTGATTGAGTGGGACCATATTGGGTATTGCGTATTATATTTCACCAGAGCTTAAGGTGTATGCAAAATTTCAGGAAAGTCTGTTAGGAAGAAGTGGTTCTAATTCAGCTTGCAAGATTTGCCCTAAAAAAACAAACATATATACTTGCAAGATAAATAAAAACTCATAAAAACATTATGTATATGAGGCACTAACCAATGTAAGCGCAGCGAGTGAAGAAAACAACACATTCCTTCCATCAACACTAAGACGATGAAGGTCAATATAGCAAAGATAGCGAACCCTACGATTAAAATCCAATGGCCTTTATCAGTAAATATGCGCAGACATTTTCTCAGTATCATCAGCCACAGCATCTCCGCAATTACTGAAATATCAATGAAAGGCCAAATTAGATCGCACACTGTGCGTTTTACACGATCTTTTTTGTCTCACACGTGCAATTTGTGGAATGAGGCTTTCAACTGGCTGCCTATTACGGTTCAAAAGATACAGCCGTTAAAAGGTAGGACAGATAGACAGATAGACAGCGTAGGCTACTGAGCTTATATACGCTGTCTGTCTAATCCCACCCTCATCATCATCAGCTGGAAGACGTCCACTGCTGAACATAAGCCTCCCCCTTTAACCTCCACACTGAACGACAGCCTGCCTTTTGTATCCACTGGATGCCAGCGACTCTCACAATGTCGCCGGTCCATCTAGTGGGAGGCCTACCTACGCTGCGTCTTCCGGTTCGTGGTCTCCACTCGAAGAACCTTTCTTCCCCATCGGTTATCGGTTCTTCGCATAACCACTTCAACTTGCAAATTTTAACAGCTATGTCAGTACCCTACCCCACCCTACCTTACCCTTTTACTGAATAGGGTTCCATTTTTACCTTTTGGGTACGGAACTCTAAAAAAGACAATTTGTATACTAACGGTAGTGCCCTAGGCCGAGCGCCCACAGCCTCAAGTAAGACGCAACGTGCGACACAGTGCCCAACACGAAGTCAATCGTAACGATCAGCTGATTCGTCAACATCTGGTAGAACGGGGTCGAATGGCGATCGATCACTGCTTGCCACTTCGCTTCTTGCTTGCGACACGTATCATCGCATAGCTCACCACATGGATTTTCACATGCCAGCTTACACCCTTTCATGTGGCGACCCCGGAAAACTCTAATTTCATGCTGAAAATGTTAATTTAAAAAAGAGGTTACAATATAACCTTATCCATTAAACTGCAGTGATCACGTAAAAATAGTAGGTAAGTTATCTTTTTACATAAAAATTAATCCCTAGTTTCCTTGGTCACGCAATAACTTGAGAACGACTTCACCTATTTCACTCATCTTTATTTTTAGTTTTCTAATACTTTGTAGAAGGTTCAGAAAATTCCGACGATTTAAACTCGCGAGGGAAACCGCGAGGCGCATCTAGTTTGGAATAAATTTTAATCGAACATCACAATATTTGTGACAACGTACACCTATTTATAAATATTTAATGTTTTTGGTTGTTTTATGTCCATATTATTAACAAAATTAAGTTCTCTATACTACAAGTGTGCGTCATGAGAAGGGCATAGGTTTTGCAGTACCTTTATAACCCACAAAATTCAAGGAAACTGAAAAAGAACATCTTTAGCTGCATATCATCCAGGTGATCAAAGTAGAATAGACATATGGACATATTTACCAATGTAACCTAGTTGCGCCCCGTGGCTTTACCTGCGTGGACACTCCCTCAGAAACCGTGCATTTTCCATGTTGAAAACGTCGTATGTTACTTTCCGGCTGATCTCTCAATAAATAACAATGAACATACCATCCCTCTGGTCTATATTTCTGATATTCTTATAATATATATTTTTTGCAACAAGAGTTTTGAACGGGCATTTGGTCCGCCTCATGATAAGCAATTAATTATCCTAAAACAGAACCTTCTTAGATCAAACTTTGGTTCTAATAAAAATTTGGTATGACCACGTAGAGGTACCTATAATAGTTGTCGTTTTTCATTACATTTGTGCATTACATTTAAGGTTTATTTTATTTGATTAATTAAAGCCACAAGTTTTTTTTTCCTTTCGATCATCGCTTAGCGTCAGGCGAGTTGGCAGTCAAACGCAAGCCAATATAATTGAATTAAAAAAATGTATTGGATAATAAATAGCTTTGTTTCCACTTCTCAAACAAAAACTTAACCTATTTCTAAGTGGGTATAGTTAAAAACCATAATTATCTATATCTCCACTCAGGAATTCCGTGCCGTCGGCCCGCTAATTAAATCAGCATAGCTAAAAAACCCAAAACCATGAGGCATTGTTAATAATACAATAATAACCTACAAAGATTTATTTAACTTACTTGTAGGTTTCTCTTCACTTTGAGATTGAAGAGGTGAATATACACTGGAGTCCCAAATAGTAAAAGTAAGATACTCAAGATGATGACCAAGTTCAGAATGTTCTGTACCAGAGGTTGTAAACTAAAGAAATGAAAAGTCGTGCATTCAACCGGAATATCTACATGTATAGGAATGAACCTCGCCAGGAAATGAATTAAAATCGGCGGTGCACAGTGTGCGCTCATGTTGATGTCAGCTAGAAAACAAAATAAGATATAATCATAGGTGCACTCGTGGTTGCGTAGTATCTATCTATCTATCCAGTTATTGTCTTGTTACTCAGAAGTATAACTTTAAAAAAATATTCAAATAATAGACTTGCGCTTAACCGCCAACTTGCCTGCCCCCCGATTCTACTAAACAAATTGTCTTTGAATTGTAATTGTTGCGATTTTAATTATTAAATAACTGCCCCAAAATTGACAATAAAAAAAAAAAAACTAATTTATAATATTAGGTGGGTGTGTTTCTCTAGTATAAAAAAATATTTAAAACTGTCAATTTTGAGGCAGTTGTTTAGCAATTAAAATTGCAACAATTACAATTTAAAAACAATTTCTTTAGAAACCCTGAACCCTGTTTACCCTGATGTCAAGATGAAGTTTTCCCACTTTTAAGCAATGCATATTACTACAGATAACTATTAGGGTTAATATATTATGCTATTAAAGTCGCATTTAGTGGATCAAAACCAGGGCGCTTACACACGGTTGTGCGTTTAGTTACATCTGTTTTTGAGCTTTGTATCATATTTTTCGAAAAGTATAGTTGTAATGTAACGGTTACATCCTATACGAAATCGATAATTATGAAATCTGTATCTTAAGATATTGTAAATATCATTTAGTAAATAGGTATTTACATGAATCCAAAAAAATACAGAGAGAAAAGCACAGGGGCCTTACGGACAACTGCTATTACAGGCACCTAATCCACTCAGTTGGAAAATCACGCGACCGCAAACTTTGTTGCGCCCAGATAAGGTTTGCGGTCGCGTGATTTTCCAACTGAGCGAATTAGGTGCTTGTAATAGCAGTTGTCCGTAAGGCCCCAGGTGAGTGTTACTCTAATATTTCTTCTATCGAGCAAAATTTCATTAAATTACGGTTTCCTAGATAAAACCTTCGACCAAAATTTCAAACCAAACCAAAAGGTATACCTTGGTACTTTTCAGTTTGCTGATCAAAATTGTGTTAAAATTGGGTCTTATTTTAAGCTAACGCGTTTTTCATTTTAATGTGGCATTAAATAATAAATTAGTATATTCAATAATATAAAAATTTGCATGTAGGTTAAGAACACATGCAATTGAAGTTGCGACCTTTGCGTCACGTACCTAATTCGAGCGCAATACACCTTACACACGGCGCATCTAATATGTGCAACTAGAGAATATATGAAATACTAGCATCCTGTAAGTTGCGTAAGTTACTTGCACAATGCAAAACGCTTTAGCCTCAAATAATATCATTTAAATGTAAACGTGATGTCTACATAAATTACATTAATGTCCTCTCGACGTATAATGTCACGTTCGCACGACATTATCTTTTTATCACTCGCATAATGTCACGTTGTCAAACTCGCACAATGTCACACTCTCACATTGTCACACTCTCACATTGTCACGTTAGCACAATGTCACACTCGCACAATGTCACATTCGCACGTGCATTCGCACAATGTTACACTGACACAGACTAAAATTTGGTGTAGAGTTTGATACTTTGTCATATTTGTTTACTTTTTGTTTTGGTGACCATAACCACGCCAATGTATACATCAAAATGCAACGTTAGTTACGTGACGCAAATAGAAGTGACCAAAATTACGTTCGTCTAAGCTCATCCTAAAACTTACAATGGCCGTCGTAGTAAAACCACCATTTCCAATATATCAGAAACACAGTCCAGCCAAATAAACAGCCCAAAAATAAAAATTGTGGCAAAAATTGCACACATATGGCGTAGGCGTTCCTAAAGAACCTGTAAAAAAAATTAAAAAAGTTATATAGTACCTAACCATAGATATTTTAATTTTTCAAGAGAAATAGAAATGAGATAAACATTCAACCCTCAAAATGTCTCCGTAGTACCTAAATTTTTCACTATAGGTACCTACCGGTACACTGCTTAGGTCAAAAACTGTATCAAAGTACGACTTATTTTTCACACACATTAAGAAACTAGTAGTGATACCAATGAACGCATCCGTAACGCCACCTTACCATAATTATATTTCTTGTTTGTCTGGGGGCTTAGTCCCAGATTTGATAGTTTTCGAAAACTTTTTTCGTTTACTTTTTGTTCCATACATTGCTGGGCTGAAAGGTATTCGAAAACTTTTTTCGTATTAGAGTGAAGCAATCTATACCGCCGATTTTAGTTCCTCCGCGTTTCCGCTGGAGGCGCTTTACAATAATGTATGGAACAAAACGTAAACGAAAAAAGTTTTCGAAAACTATCAAATCTGGGACTAAGTCGATCTGAGATTTAAGAGAACAACAATAACGCGTTACAATAATTCTATGGTGCACACTGGTTTCAAATAAAAATCGGTTTTTAATTGTAACCTGAATGTAAGCCCAGTAAAAGTTAATAAAGGCTTCGACCAAAATAAATGAATGGACGGGCCATAAGCATTGAACTTGCTCAGTAAACACGAGTCAAAACCGTCGGGCATATACATCAACACATTATAATCATGTAGGTACAGTACATTTGTTGCAAAAATAGATAGCGAATATAATAACTATGTTAGTAAAAGAGAACACCTGTGTTTGTCTATTGCTCTCGAACCGTTTGTCGCCGTGGATGGACGTTGTCACGCGAATAAGACAAAATGGGGACTACTAATCGGCGTTTGTTGACATTAATTTACATTTTATGACAAAATAGAATGATGAATATGTACTCGCGAGTGAAAAGTGACACCTGAGCTTTTACTTCGGTTTTTTGTTGTGTTTTTACACTTCGGGAAAGCACATGAAGGCATATTTTTTGTCAGATGTTTCGTTATCATGTAACAATCATCTTGTGTCGCATTTCCTACGGATAGAGACCGACTGAAACGAAGTGAGCACCGCCGCTCACCTCATTATGTAATCTTAAAAAATGCGCTCCTTCTGGGCCCGTCCTTTCATTTTATTTTGGTTGAAGACTAAAGGTGATTTAACCATTTGATTGGTGACTTGATCGAGTGTGTTTTTAGCAATGATTCATTAAAATGTGTTCAGTCGTTTGATGATTATTATCCTTTTATCGGAAGTTTTAAATTATACTTGTAAATGTATAGCGGAAATGGACACGAGCTCGAAGACTAAATAAATAAATAAATATTTTGGGTCATTTTTGCACACACGGTCATCTGACCCCAAACTAAGCAAAGCTTGTGATATGGCTGCCAGAGACTGATATACATACATATATAGTTTTAAATACATACTTAAATAGATATTAACAACCAAATATAGAACAAACACAAATGTTCATCACATAAATGTTTGTCCTAGGTGGGAATCGAACCCACGCCCCCAAGCTCAGAAGGTAGGTTCACTACCAACTTGACCAACGGGCTATCCAAGACTGTACAATACTGACCTATGGTTAACAGCGCTGAGAAGAATCCCAAACAACATGTGCACTGTAGCAATTATTATTGACAGTTTCATCATCTGTGAGCTTTTCATTGCAATCTTGTTTTTTGCCATCTGAAAATCAATCGTGTTTTTTTTCAGAGAGGATATTAGTGCCATAAGTCTTGTGCAAATGCTATGGTCTGTATAATACGGGATGATAATTTTGACTGCTCACAGTAAGGATGAGGTAGTGTATTATCGTTAATGAACCTATTCGATCAATAATTTATACTCATAGAACTTGGAATCAATTGTTAAATGATTATGCTGTATGGTCAGATTATAATACAAAACAAATTATATATGAACTAATGATTACTGACGGTACGTATTATAGTTGTATTATAAGTATTAAAATATCGAAATTGTCATGTAAGTCAAAGGAGGTTGCTGTAGCTACCAAAGAGGTTGCTTCAAGGAGGTAGGGTGAATGCGGGTGAAACCGCGGGGCACAGTTAGTAATAAAAAAATATGATAAAATCATTCTTATTTATGATTTTTTTAGAACGTTACACGACAGCTGGCAATAATCAATGTGTTAACAATAAAAAAAAACAAATCATTGATTAGGTATTTATTATTTACTTTTTACAAATAAGTGTGCGACAGATAATTTCAAATAACTTTAATATTTACAAATATATAATACAGTTATCTATATATACATTTTTATTTGTTTGATAAATTTTATTTCGAAACCGATTTTTGATAGTCTGCTGTTTATGCGTGGAAATTCACCAAGTGGGCGGTACCCATCAATGAAGTACGACATTATTTTTACTACATTTTATCGGAAAAAATACGAAACTTCATGAGCGTGACCTGTCAAAATTATCATTCTGTATTAGACTGAAAGAGACCGCAGGGAAACGCTGGATGCAGGCCGCTTCCAACCGGCCCTTTTGGAGATCGATGGGGGAGGCCTATGTCCAGCAGTGGACGTCCTACGGCTGAAATGATGATGATGATGATGATTAGACTGACCATATATCAAGTAATGAAAGGTTTCAAGTTTTTTTTTTTCGTCGAACAAATAATCAGAACAACATAAGTCACAACAAGTTCAAGCCCTAATTTTAAGGTTTCTACGGAGTTTTGGAAACAACGCAAAAAACATATTTTACCTCCGTAAATTAATTAATTGCTTTCACTCGAGTACGATTACGAATATTTAATGAGAATATCCATCATTACACTCGAAATTACACAATTTACACTCGAAAATACACAGCTTTAGAAAAATAATACAATGAATGAAAAGTTATTTTTACGTCAGTGCCAAAACTCCCAATCGTATTTGGTAATTATTTCATTCATTATATTACCTATGAAAAATCATAAATTCATAGCAGAGATGCAAATAAAGAAAAGTCACCTTATAGTACTAACAGTTACCAGTAGCCATAATAGTGAAGCTAATAAAAGCGTATGAAAACCGCGGAAACCAAAGTCCAGGGGCCTTACGGCCAACGGCTAACTCGGTATCAAACTAACGTTAAATCCGCTCAGTTGGAAAATCACGTGAACGTGAACCTTAACGCGCTCATATACGGCTTGCGGTCGCGTGATTTTCCAACTGAGCGCATTTAACGTTAGTTTGATACCGAGTTAGCCGTTGACCGTAAGACCCCAGTATCCAGCGGTAAGTAATGAACATCGAGCGAAGTAGTGTTCGATAGCTCGTATATATTATATGTATAGAGCGTCGTATCTGACGCGCGATCAACGGTCGCGGTTACTTACTGCCGGGTACTCTAGGTACAGTACCTGCCACATTGGATCTGTTCCCCAAATATACTGTTTGTTAAGCCTGTTCTTGTACGACATAAGAATCGTTCCAGTACTTTGAGTCAGAGCACCCTCTCCGTGCGTGTTTTTGTACATGCTGTTTGTTGTAGACAAGTTAAAGGATCTTGTGAACAATTGATTGAAACAGAAGCCAGCATATATGCTCCATATGCCCATCAACAGTAATATGTATCGACCTGAAAAAAAAGCCAATTCGAAATGTAAAAAATAATTTAAAAAATCTAATCTGTAGATTCTTTTCAATAATGAATAAAGATATAAAAACTAAAAAAATACGCATTGACCTTCTCCTCTTTTCGTCGAATAAAAATAACAAACAAACCAAACAAACCAAATGAGCCCAAAATCAAACAAACCAAATGAGCTCAAAATCTAGGAGTTCGGTGATTTTTTAAGAGTTATACTACCCACCTCCTGGTTCTATCATCAGATTAGATCGATGCACCAAAATGATTGTGTTACCATCCGAATTACATAATATACTTGCAGTCTCAAATCGACACGACAATTGAAAATAGGTTAAAACCGATCAAAGGTTCGTTTACATGGCTACAAGAAAAGCTTAAAGATATGGCCTGATGATGATTTATTTGAACCGTCTAAAGTTCATTCGCAACGGACGGATTTAAAAATATACCTTAAAATACAAATAAATAATCAAATAAATTTTTACATGGGGCGGTGATAGGCTTTAATTTATTCCCTCTCAGCATAAACAATAAAAAAACCAGACAAGTACGAGTAGTACTCGTGCTCTGAGGGTTCCGTTGGAAGGAAAAATTAGAGCGCGAGTCCAAAAAAAAAAACTAACTGAAGTTGAAATATTGAAAGACAAACTTAACTTTGTAGTTGACAATAAGGTTCATCAATACATTCCAACTACAAAATTTAAGTTTGTAGTAGCAAAATAATTATTTTTAAATGATATAACTTCAAATTTGTAACTTTCGGATTTATTCTTATATATGTGCTATGAGACCTTGGCTTTTGCCAAATTTCATGATTCTAGGTCAACGGGAAGTACCCTATTTGATTCCCCTGTGAAATCGCAAAATATGCGACATAAACGTTCATATCTTTTGATTGACTTACAACTTTTATTTTTTTACAGCTGAAAGAAACTATAGATTTAAGTATTTAGTATAAATTTCAACATGATACCTTTACGCGATCTTGAGAAAAAGTGTCTTGACAGACGGACAGACAGACGGACAACGAAGTGATCCTATAAGGGTTCTGTTTTTTTCCTTTTGAGGTACGGAACCCTAAAAACTACCGAAATATCCCTTCAATCACCCTTATTTTAAGGTGCATAATCATACTTCATACTAATATTATAAATGCGAAAGTGTGTTTGTTTGTTCCTCTTTCACGCAGCAACAGAGCAACGGATCGACCTGATTTTTTGCATGGGTATAGTTTAAGGGCTGGAAAGTGACATTGGCTACTTTTCATCATCATCAGCATCATCACCATTTTTCATCACTGCGCGGGTGAAACCGCGGGGAGCAGCTAGTGTAAGTAATAATAACAATATTATGTTTTGCGCTTGCATTTGACGTTATTTGATTTAGTTGGTAGGTCTGTTTCATACTTACCACCAAATAAAATGTCCCAAATTTCGTTGCCGGGTCTCTGAAGTAACTGCCTTTCGCAAAATATCATCCATAGTGCAATCGTGGTAATTATAATGCCATGTCCCATATCACTAAACATCACAGCGAATAGAAATGGTACTCCTATTATCAAAAACAAACCTACAAAACAAATTATAATGATACTGATTAGTCACTTGACTATCGATTTTTTTTCCAGCTAATTTCAGTTTAACTCTACGAAAAGGGAGAGAGACCTGTAGGAACCTTTAGCTTTGTATTTAATATTCAGTTAGCTTACATTTCATTTTTATTGTTTAATTTAAATTCTTTCCATATTTATTTAAACAATAACTTCAACTTAGCTTTATTTTATATTCAGCTTTTAGTAATTATCTTGGCTGCAGGGTGAGTTCGACAAAAAGCATCAAGCATGATTTAAGCCTGATGCGTTCGTTCTCGCCTCGCCACAAGTCGCTGCCTATCGTACAATTACTGATTCCTTAGTCTAATGATTATCAAAATTGTACTTTGTACCTGGGTTGACTTCTTTGTATCTGGCATCGCCGTAAGCGTTCACAAGCGCTTGGGGGGCGCGAGTGACCTTATTTGTCTGCTGCAGTGTCGGCGGGAGAGCTTCACTGTTTTGGACTTTTGTTATGACAGAAGGCGCCCTTACGCCCATAATTTCCTGTAATCATTGTTTCTCGTATTAGATTTTTTATACATCTGAATAAGCTAACGTCACGTGATCACACCTGATGGAAACCGATGTTACGAAGATTATAATTATTAAGCACGTTTGACACGTGCTATCGTTGTTTGGCGGAGATAAATCAATTGCCATTCATCGTCAATATTGCTCAACGTGTGGATATTTCGAATGGAATTTTGTGCTCAATGATTTAGTTCTACGTTTACTCTTACGTCCTTACTGCAAATGCAGAGTAACGAAGTATGGCGGCACTATACCAAAGGAGGTATATCAACCAAATAACCCTGAAATAGCAAACGAATAACAGCTGTTCCATATAAAATTGTATTCACACTCAAAGAAACGTACGGAACAGTTATAATATTATTTTGATCGTGATTTCAGGATCACACAGACTCTACTAATAATTCAGAAGTTCCTATGAAAATCCTGCATGCCACACCGGACATTGTACTGGTAATCAATTCACGAGAGCAATTTAGAGGTGGGACGCGCACACACGTACGCGTAGGTTGCATCTCGATTCTGTGTCCAGTTTAATCAACTATAATTCGAGGTATTAGATAGAAAAATAACAAAATAGAGGAAAAACACATGTGAACATTTTGTCCGTCATATTGGGGCGTCCGCCATATTGAATTTATCATCTAGGACCAAAGTGCTTGGGAAGACAAATCCAATGAACCCAAACTCGACAGGGTTATGTCTTTTCATTTAAGAGTTCCTATGGCCACCTTCTGTGTCAATCATCAGACCAGCTCGAAGGTAACATAACATTGCATGGTCACCGAACTTACATAAGTTTGCCAAATTTCAGCTCAACCGGTTGAGGATAATTATCTGCTTCAAAATTGAGTTGCTAGATTCCACCCGAAGAAACACACACACACACACACATTGCAAGTTAAATAAAACCTTGTAAAAACCGATTCACTCACGATTTGAAGACATCATGTAACTAACAGGGAACACCCATTTAGGCAACGCATTCCACAGACTAGCAGTTCGCACAATAAAAGTTGAATCAAAGCGCTAACCAATAAAAATCGTGTAAAAAATGCATACCGTGCATGTATCCATAGACTTTTGAACCTTTACAATGTCCCTTTCCGCAACCCAACACCGTCCAATAAGACAATTCTTCGGTAAGTCCAGCGTCATAAAGTTCATGTTATGATAAATAGCTTTAGTTTTTCGCACTTGGATCAACCATACGCGCCACTGTTTGCTGACAGCGCGTAAAGACATGCAGCGATAGAATTTGGATTTAAACAGGACCTAAAAAAAATTGTTGCTTAGGTGGCTTCCTCAGATAAGACAAACGATATGGTATGGTGGCGTGGTGGGTATAGGCCTAAATAAGGCTTGATAACTTTAGTCCAACTCACCCTGCAGACAACCTTGTTGCATGTAAATTATTATTTAGTTAAAAGGCATGTGTCCTAATGTTTAATGTATTAAACATAACAGGCTTAGCGATGAATATAACTAAATACATTGCATACATAAATGACTCTTTTTTTCGTGGGCAAGTGCCTTTATTAACTAAACAAAATACAAGCTAAAACTAACACTACAAATACCTACAGTTAGGCTGCCCATAGACCGTTACAGGTCTAAAGACAATTCAAATGCTCAATCCCACTACCAGTTGGCAGCGTACCCAGCATGCTAAATAAAAATTAAATAAATTAAATGTGCTGATAAATCTCTGAGATATGATCGTTTAAAGTTTTAGGTTGAGATAGAGAAGAGATACTCTGTCCCTTTCTCGCAACGCGTGTGTTAGTATAGTATTTGTATGGCCCGCCTGAGGCGTGACGTCATAGCTTGGTATAGTGCACTGACTGTTTAGTATGAAATTAAAATACTTCTAACTAATTTATTTTTGAACTAATTTTAATTTTGTTTTTGTTGTCCAGCTCTTTTTATAATTAGATTTTTATTAGGTAATAAAAAAAATATTAGTGATGCCTAATGGTGTCGCTGCAAATTTCAGTGTACCTATATACGTAAAAATTTGTGTGGCGTTTTTAGCTTTTGCGTTATGCGGTTTAAAACAGTGAGTTAAACACGAAAACATTCAGGCCATTCAGGATATTTTAAGCACACACGGTCACCTGGCCCCAAAGCTTGTACTCTGGCTGTCAGAGACTGATATACATACATAAATATATTTTGAAATACATACTTAACACCCAGATATAAAACAAACACAAATATTTGTCACATGAATGTTTGTCCTAGGTGGATATCGAACCCACGCCCACAAGGGCAGAAGGCAGGTTTACTACCAACTGGGCCAACGGGGCTATCAAATAGATAACTCCAAATACCATCACTCAAGAGCTTTAATACAATTATTGTACTAAAGCATATCTGGAGCGATGTTTTAGTTAATCCGCCGTAACATTAAATATTCTGTGAAAATTTCAACTGGCTATCTGTTACGGTTCGGAAGATACAGCCGTTAAAAGTAGGACAGACAGACAGCGTAGGCTTAGTAATAGGGTCCCGTTTGGTTACGGAACCCTAAACAAACGGACAAAGTTGCTCTTTTGACAGCTTTATGGCCCTTTTGGCATCGGAACAGGCTAACGTTAATCCACGATCTCACCAGAAAAGGTATAAAAAAATTAACTACCATTATGTGTCCAAGAACCTCAAAAGTTCAATGAGCTATATGACATTCACCAGCATGTACTGAGCCAGCATGGTGGATTAGGGCCCGTCTCGCTCTCCTTTCTCTCGCTTTCTTCTCTTTCTCTCTCTCTGAGGCCTGTGTTCCAGCAGTGGGAATAAGATAGGCTGATAATTTGTATAATAAGGGTAAAGACTAACATTCTCCAAATCCTTAATGCGATTTTGAATTCTATACAGAAGATCCACTCGCTCTTCTGGGGACCTAGGGCACGGATGGATGTTCGCTTTAAAAGCAGCACACACTTTCTCCATGCGACTACGCAGCTCTTCGCCTTGACAAGCAGCCATGAAAGCTACTTTTCTCACTTCTACTCCCTGAAACGCAGTTACAACGTCACATATAAGCAAAAATAATAAAACCAGGTGGTTATATCTTCATTGCTAAAAAACAACTTTGAACAACTTTAATTTAGATTTCCTAGCCGCAAAAAGAGCAAAAACAGTATACACTGGAAAAGATACACATACAGACACATACAGACGGACATACGGACATACAGACAGGCGAACAACAAATTGATTCTATAAGGATTCCGTTTTTTAATCTATTGAGGTACGAAATCTTAAAAATCTATATGTATAAAAATGAATCCCTATTTACCTTGGTCACGCCATAACTTGAGAACGACTTTACCGATTTCATTCTTTTTTGTAAAATTTTCTTATACTTTTTAGAAGGTTCTTGCGGAAAGAAAAATTAAGTAAATTGCGCAGGAAATTGGAAAATTTCAGAAAACTTAACGACTATTTTAACTCGCGGGTGAAACCGCGGGGCGCAGCTAGTTAATAATAAAATAAAAAATTTACCGTATTGGGGTTTTCTAAGACCACGTCATGGTTCGCCTGTCGGTAATGGATATTTCCTAACGAGATTCTCCACAGCATCATTTGGCACTGAAAGCTCTTGGACGTTTCCACCACTCCAGTCATGATATACAGCGTGCCGTGAAATAGGGCATCACCGCTATGTTCCTGGAATCTACGAACCGCAACAATAATGTTAAAGGAAATAACGTGAACGTGTTCCATGGACATCATGTGAGATCGTGGTCGCCTTAACCTACCACTTACTTATGCAATATACTAAAAAACTGGTGTGAGTAGTATCGCTACCAGTTTCTTGCGTGAAAACGTCTCTCGAGGAATTAGCATGGCTCAACCTCTTACTCGCCAACTTATTTTGTTTCTGCTTAGCTAACCTCTTCCATCTTCGCTCCTCCGCTCAATGGCATAGTGTCACAAAAATATTGAAACAAAAATAGACTACAACTAAAGCGTTACATCTCTAACTCTGTCGGGACCTTAGCTTTTCGGGAATACTTTCAGATGGAATACTTAATAGAGAAGAAATAAAGATTAAAATCGGTAAATTAATCCATTGATTTCGTACTTACTTTGTTAAAATGTCATCCATGTCAGGTTTTGATCCATCCAACATAGGTCCAACATCCTCCAAAATTAAGCTCATTTCTTTTAGCTCGACAAGATCTTTTTTGAGGTCAGATAAGTTTTCCACATTCTCTATAATGTCGGTCTCCCATTTTTCGATCATATTCTGGAAAGAGAAAATTAGAAATTATGAGGGTAGCTGTGCTCTCCAAAGTACTTGAACTTGGGAATTTCATACAGCAAGCGCACCTACGTTTTCACTTGCTAACAGTAAAAAACCGCAATGAAAAATACCTTACAAGGCACACGTACAAAGGCATCCCTTTGTACCTAAGATCCAGAGCATAACCAAATTTCAACCTAGCCTCTACGAAAACGAGTGAAAACAAACATACTAAGTATGCTAGTGATATTTGTAATGCTCTATAGCGGGCGTTTGTTCTATATTTTCCTTTGATAGAGAACCAGAACCAGAACAATGCTGGACAATTTCCTACCTACGGTAAATCAGGAAAAATTCACACTCCACAGCGACTTGTAAACCATGACGCCGCCGCCTCCTCTCTCCAGTGAGGAATGTGCCTGAGATGAAGTATTTTAAAAACTCGTACCTCGAACATAACCATCTCCGAGGGATGTATAGGCTTAGGATCCATGTCTGGAGCTGCGATGGACACTCTATCACTTTCTTTTAACATTTCATATTCAATGTACCCCAGTTTTTTCTCCAACTCTTCGCATCGTCTTATTTCTACCGTGTAGCTTTTAAGATGGTGTTCTGTGTCGGGATGCATCTTTAAAGTTATATAAAAATACAAGTAAAATGTTAACATTGGTGCGGGCCCACTGAAGTTCTTCAACAGACTCCAACCGTCGTTAGTTAGGTTGTTTTTAGGGTTCCGTACCCAAAGGATAAAAACGGGACCTTATTACTGAGCCTACGCTGCCTGTCTGTACGTCCTACCTTTTAACGGCTGTATCTTACGAACCGTATATAAGATAACCAGTTGTCACCCATCCAAGTACCGACCGCGCCCGACGTTGCTTAACTTCGGTGATCGTTCGAGTACCGGTGGTGAACAGATATTTGTCATCGACTCGAGCTTAGCCATTATTTATTATTTGTTATACTTTAGAGTGTGTAATATAATCATCAATAAAATTCATCATCAAAATCATTTGACAAAACAGTCAAATAAAGAACCTCTTTTTGATGACGGTTGAAGATAGCTATAACATTATGTAAATATAACAACTTACGTCTACAAATTGCACGCAGCTCATTTCCCCCAGTTGCGCCATGTTTTCGAACGCAGTCGCCGGTTGCAAATATAAATCGCAAGGGACCACCGTGATACTTCTCAACATGGTGCTGCAAAGCAAATGTTTTGCGATTATAGGCCGGCCGTATAACTCCAGATTTGCTCGTGATACTACGGGGATTCGCCTGTGACGCTACAAGGGTACGGGGCAATACGACACAGAGGATCGCATGGGAAATGGGTAGCGGCGCGGCAGCCCACTCTATTTGCCGTCTCGCCCCGAACCCTTGTAGCGTAGCAGGTTAATCTTACGTTATGCTGCCGGCCTGGGGCTCATTTTTCATTCTTAATTTTTGTTCGTATGATATTTCGCACGAAAGTATCATGCGAAATGGCTAACTTACGAACGAAACCCCAAACAAAAGTTGCATTTTGCATTCTCTGCAATGCAACCGGGATTTGTGAAGATTTTGTCATTAATGACAACAAATACAAATTTTATTAATAACCCCTAAAGTTACAAGTCAGATAGGCATTAAATAAATTCGATAGTAAAATAGTACAATCGCGTCTCATTAAAATATTTCAATTAAAATTCAATCATAAAAGTACATATGTGACACAGTCAAATAATTAATAAATAAAAAGGATAAAAATAATTCAATTATAATTACAATTACAATAATTACTATTATAAATATTCAATAATAATCTCAATAATCTTTCAACTTAAAAAAATCATCAAGGTTCTAAAATAGCGATTGTAAGAGCCAAGCTCTAAGCTTAGTGTTAAAGCACGCGGTGGATGGTGCATCCCGGATGGAAGCGGGTAAGCGGTTATTAAAGTGGAATAGACCTGTAGATCGCGGGCCCTAGGATATACACTGATCTCTCCGATTTGACGAGCCAGTGCGATGGCGTTACTAATTGCGCTTTCTTCACGTTGCTCCGCAGATCCACGCCCCTGCGCTGAAATGCATCGAGGTGTGTGTGAGTGAACAGGGCAACCTGGTATATGAGTTCACAGAGCAGTGGCAATATCTGAAGCTCTCGAAACAGTTCAACGCAGGAGACGTCAGTTTGTACCCCGCATATGGCACGAACAAAAAAGTGGCCCTCATTTTATTAGTTGTTGATCTCTTTCTCTCTTGCGGAGTTTTGATATGGATCGAGATTTCCCTTTTCCCACGCTTCGTTGGCCTTTTGAATAGCAAATTTTTTTTAGGACTGTGGTTCCGGTGTTTTTTCGTCACACTAGCTATTTATCGTTATATTTCGTTACACTGTACGTCTTGTAATTTTTTTTATTTCATTTTTTTTTAAATCAATTTTTGAAAAAAGGAGGCAGATAATTTTAGTCCTGTCAGATTGGTTTGGTTTAGTGAGTGGTATGACAGAATAGGTCTCATTAATTCTCTGAGCGTTTATCTTAGCAATATAGAGCGCGGACAACGCTGGTGGCGATGGTGGTTGTCTGCCGTCCGTCTCGTGCATATGGCAGGCGTTCTCAGTAGTTCGGTTATTTAGTCCGGTCGCCGGATTAGTGAGACTTTTCATCTCAGCAGTTCGTGAATACTTACTTCGTACTTAATACGACCGGAATATTGAACCTGATAGTTCAGTATCGATATCGGACCTGCACTAGTAAGAAAAGACTGACTAAATAACCGAACTACTGAGACACGCCCGTTCTACTGACCGTGGTACTCCCAGCAGGACTGTCACAAGAAATATGCTTAAATAGCCATGGATCCACCTATGGATTTAAGAGGAGATAAAGGTCTCCGCGGATCCGCATGTGGAGCTGAGCTGTGAATCCAAGAGGACGGAAGGTTAAAAAAGTATTTAATATTTAAATTGTCTTACCTGGTTGAGTATCAGTTAACAGTCGTTTAAAATTTACAATCTAGATTTCCACATTATAATATTGAAAAATAAATATTTGAAAATTATTTACCCACAGACACCGATGAAAAAAATGAACGTCGGGGAAAATACTTCACAATTTCACAATACATATTCGTCGGATGTTTTTTGGACAATTTATCAGAAACACTGAGCACCAAAGAGTATTTTTTATTTAGTTATACTAGTATTACATTCTCTTTGTAGCAAGGCAACATAGGCACAGAAAAAAAAAGGTTTTTTTTGTGAGTTTAAGGCAAGGATGTTCTACCTATTGTTTCCTTTAGGGTACCATACGCTTCTATACCTGATCTAAGGTAATATAAGGTTCATGTTTCACCAAAATTGTATATATAATTATAAAAAGGACTTTGTATACCTACTACTACTTTGAAAGCGTTTTGTTCCAATCAAATCAACTGGTTGGCCAGATACTTACTTTGGTATAATTTTGTTCCTAACGAACCAACTGGATAAAATGAGTTCATCGAGTTCCATTCCGCTCAACTAGTTGGTCCGTTCAGTTGGTCGGAATGCAATGTAGTGCTTCCTTTCCGACCAACTGAACGGATCAACTAGTTGAGCGGGATGGAACTCGATGAAGGTGTTAAGTATGACTACGAGGAAGCACCGAAATTTAATTTCTCATGGCCTAATCAATGGTGTATTCCAATTTGATCAGTTGGGTGATATCACCTGGGAATATAATCAACTGGCTGACCATAGGCGACTGCATTTAAATTATCATTTGAGTATCCTTTGATCACCTGCACCTTATAGGTGGATCATTCCTGTGACCATAGGTGACTCGATTCATATTATTATTTTGGTATCTTTTGATCACCCATGAATATAAATAAAAACGGGTCGAATTAGAAGTTTCATCATCATCACATTGATGTACTCGTAAGTAACTTTTTAACCGACTTCAGAAAGGACGAGGTTATCAATTCGACTATGTTTTTTTAATATATTTTTTAAAACAGTCATTGAGCAACCTTGTTAGGCCACGAGGAAAAGCCTGGTTTTGAAACTATCAATGTAAATCAGTATTTAGGTTTAATTTAGGTGATCAAACGCAAGCCTATTATTGTTTTTTTTTATATATAAATAATAGGTTTACCAATTGTTCGAAATAATATGGATAGATCCTCTTGTCCCCCGCAATTGATCCCAGTGGGGGAGAACCATGAGAGAACAGGATTTTTTTCCTTGTTGTGCCCTACAAAATAAGCATTCTGTGTACTTACAAATAACTCAAGGATTATTTAATTATAATCCTTAATAAATAAATATACTTATTTCAATTTACAATTCAACACAAAGGTAATTCGGGCTATTCCAATGTCAGTGGTGGTAATTAAAACTATATTATTTGGAGTGGACATTTTATTTCAGAAACAAAAAATTTTTTTATCATTAAACAGTAAAAAAGTTAATAAAACTTAATACATATTGGTACAATTATTTTTATTTTGCATACATTAAATATAATTTCTCAAGAGCGTTTCGAAACTCGCGTATGATAGGGTTCCGTATACAAGTTCCCAAAAAGATCGGTCTATTCCACTTTGGGTGATCGAATGAAGCTCTGTGGACTTTGTAATTAGTAGAAGTAATAGGGTAGGTTTGTCACCCATACAGTGACAAACAATGTTGGTGATACAAACACATTATATGATAATATATGTAAGAGCTACCCTTAAAATGCAAAATTACATACTTTTAATTCTTAATTATAATTTTTTCAATACCTACTACTACTGCAAATTGTATTTACTGAAGGTATACACGGTTACGAAAAAAACCTTGACGACACATAAAATGAAAACCAAGAACACTGGCTATAATATTGCCGATAGGCCTTTGGTCCAGTTGGTAGTCAACCTGCCTTCTGAGCTTGGGGGCGTGGGTTCGATTCCCATCTAGGATAAACATTTTTGTGTGATGAATATTTGTGTTTGTTCTATATCTGTTGTTTTTGTTAATATCTATTTAAGTATTTAGGGAGAAGGGCCTCGATCCACGATTGGGTTGGTTCCTGGCACAGCGGATTTCTCTCGCAATTCAGCGGGGGAACGCAGCCAGCGTATTGGGGACTTTCGGTCAGGGCTCGGTCCGCGGAGGACTTTTCGAGTAGGTAATTAGTATTAATTGACAATTTATTGTATATTATTTCTGTAAGTTGACTAAGTTAAAATATCGGTATATATAATATATAAATTATGTTCTATTTATAATAAAAATATATTTATCAAATTTAAGTATGTATTTAAAACTATATATGTATGTATATCAGACTCTGGTAGCCATATCATAAGCTTTGCTTAGTTAGGTGTCAGATGACCGTGAGTGAAAAAAAATTAAAAAATGTCAATGAGATCTATGTTTGCAAAATTGCGTATATTTTGGTTCACATTAATTTAGAAATTATTGCATGGTGCTTTGCGACATTCGCACGGAAATACGGACTGACGGACACAAATATCTTATAAAGGTTCTTCGTTGTACTACGGAACTCTAAAAAGTTTTAACAATTACATACCCACAGAAAACAAAATTTATTTTGTTAACGTTCTTGTTCATAAACTAATTAAATGTTTTGTAATACGTAGTAAACTATTTTAACCGACTTAGAGAGGTTTTCAATTCGACTGTTGTTTTTTTTATTTTTTATTATTTTAATATAACAAAACAATGATGTAATGAAACAATATAATATGCCTTATAACATAACTTAAAATCTCCGGCACTTCCATTAGTAAAAAAAAGGTGATAATATTTAAAACAAATCTGAAACCTTTTTGGCCTCAAATATTAAACAGACTTCAATCAGTTTTTTTTTAATACGCACTTTAGCCGGAGTTTACTTGTAACGAGAGTTGGGACCCAACGTACCACCAGGAGTATGACCCTGGGTTCCACCACACCACCAGTAATTATGTGACCATGGAACTCACCAAACCACCAGAGGTATAACCAGTGGCAAGAGAGGTCCGCTGGCGGGTGTTCAAGCCACCTGCCTAGCGATCAAATTAACTCCATCACCAGAACCTGGTGAACGGTTCCTATAGGGTGCCTATTATTACGTAGCTCCGTAATAGCTTTAAATTTTGGCAAAGGGCTTTGAAGGTTTTGGTTCTATCATATAAACGCAATTGTTTTTAGGGTTCCGTACCTCAAAAAGAAAGAAACGGAACCCTTATAGGATCACTTTTTGTCCGTCCGTTCGTCTGTCAGTCTGTCTCTCTGTCAAGGACCTTTTCTCAAAAACGCGTAGAGGTATCAAGTTGAAATTCATATCAAATACTCGGGTCTACGGACTCTTTCAGCCGGGAAAAATTAAACATGTAAGTCAACGCTATCAAAAGATATGACCGCTTATGTGCATAATTTTGCAAATTTTGTGATTTCACCTTACCTGTTCACTTAGAATCATGAAATTCGGCAAGAGATCTCACAGCAAACATAAAGGAAGTTTTCTAAAGATGTTAATTTAAAGTTTTTAATTTATAAAAATGTTTTGTAATTACCAACTTACATTTTGTAGTTGGTATGTATGGAAGAACCTTATTGTCGACTACAAAAAAGGTTAAGTTTGTCTTTCAATATTTCAACATTTATTTTATTTTTTTGTTTTGACTCACGCTCTGATGGTTCCGGCCAACGGAACCCTCAGAACGCGAGTTCTACTCGATCTTATCTGGGTTTAGTCGTGGTGCATATAGGTTACCTTACGATATATTACTATTTTATTAGTTTATTCTGTCTATCTATTTACACTATGCAAATCATTTATAGAATTTTATTTCATATCTAATTACGTATAGAATTACACTATAACTCACATACATTACATTACATGCATTCATCACACCAAACAAAATAATATATTATATTGCACACGAGCATCGCCGCGCACGCGCTCCTACTATCTCCATCCAACGGGAATTAAAAATCTTAATAGATCCATCGAGGAAATACTAATAGATCTTGTGAGAAAAAAAGTTCTCGATAGATCCATAATTTTAAAATGGGATCTAAAGAGAAAAAAATATCTCTTTATATCCATTATGGATCTTAGCATTGGATCTATGGAGAATGATCCCCATTTACCGTTAGCTAGCGCGCGCTGGCCGTCGCTGCCGGCTATTGCTGACTGCAATCTGCGTACACCAGTCACTAATTAGCTACGGCGCGAAGCCCATGAGCAACACAATTTACCCGGTAAATAAATACGCATTTTATAAAGTTTCAGCCATCTATCAATTTGGACTACTAATCCATCCCCAAAGTGCACAATGTATTTCATATATTTGTAAAGGGGGAGACTTATACAAACAAAAAACCATGTAATAATGTCCTAAAACGTTGGGTTTCTGCGATATTTGTAAATGGAAATATATAGCACATAAACAATAGCATATAAGCAATAGCTAATATTATTATTTATCCATACGGAATAGACCACATATTGCGTGCACCACGATTATGAAAATTTGCTAAATAGCGGTATATGTTAGGGCCACCCTGCATACAAAAATCTTCAAAGCCCTTTACTATAAGAAAACATGTTTTGCAACAGATCTAAACAGTTAAACGGACTACCACTAGGATTGGCCATTTTCTCGTGACCGAACTAGAATGCCGAACTAGTTTGGCCAAGAGGGAACTTAATTCCTCGTAGCCAAAGTTTAATTTTTCCGTGTATCGAGGTGCAATGACAATGTGCAATGACAATGTGCAATGACACACAGACAACTTAGGCAGACGTGCTACCATTGAACTATATAAATAGGTACAGTGTACACAAAGGAGTCTTAAAATATTGGTACTCTGTTTACAAGAACTAGCATTATTTTCCCCTAAAACTATGCAGGCGAAGCCGCGTGTAGGAGCTGGTTATTTATAATACAGTGAAAGATGTATTTTCGTATTGCACCCGAATTTCCAAACTATACTAAGTAGTTGCGTTTGCACCATTAATGGTGCAAGTCAATGGTGCAAACGGTACATCGGGTCCTAACTGACCACCCACCCGGTAGACTGCTGGTGGTCTCTTAAGAACAAGTTTTCCTAACCGACCACCCCCGGTTGGACAGCAGCTGGTGGTCTGTTAAGAATTTTTTTTCCTAACCGACCACTCAGGTGAATACCTGGTGGTTTGTTAGGAACAAGTTTTCCTAACCGACCACCTAGGGGCATGGTTTGGGTGGTCCGTTAGGACTAATCATAGCTTGTATTCAAGTTTTCACTACCTTTACTGGGGCGTAACGAGAATCATCAACCACTTGAAATACTAATACTTTACACAAGCTAAATAGGCGTCAAGTCTAGAGCCAAAGTTAGATGGGCGATCGAAGTTGGTAACGCAATTTTTTGAGTAAAATGTAAAATTATTTATTGAATGGTTAATGGAGGGGTCCATTAAGCTTAATATATTTACATCATAATGTTAATTAAACTCAGTTTGAAAATTTATATTTCTTAATGATAACCTGAAATAGGTATCCTTCAGGCTAATAAATAAATATTGAATTTTGAGCTAGTCTGCTGTCTTTATAAACGTTTTAAACTTTACTAAGTTGTACATTTGCCATAGTAAGTTTATCGCGTTTTTTCTTTTTGGATGAGCAAATGCCCTCTGGTTTTACATCCACTGCAAGTATATCCGCAAAACAGAACGGCTTGAAAGGCAGTCCGCCGCCGATGAAAAACTTACTCATGAACTCGACCCTGGACAGAGAGAATTAAGTATATTCTACATGTGTAATTATTATTTAGTAGGTAGGTAGGTAGGAACCGGAAGACGTAGCGTAGGAAGGCCTCTCACTAGATGGACCGACTACATTCTGAGAGTCGCTGGCATCCAGTGGATGCAAAAGGCAGGCTGTCGTTCAGTGTGGACGTTAAATGGGAGGCCTATGTTCAGCAGTGAACGTCTTCTGGTTGATGATGATGATGAGGTACATTATCCCACTGGATTAGCAAGTTGAAGTGGCAGTGGGAAGGGCACATAGCACGCGGGCCAGATGGCTGTTGCGGTTGAAAGGTTCTCGAATGGATACCACGGACCTTTAGGCGAAGCTTAGGACTTCTACCCACAAGGAGGAAGACGACCTAAAAAAGACCGCAAGAAAACGCTGGATGCAGGCCGCCTCCAACCAGCCCTTTTGGAGATCGATAGATTGAAATCGAAATTAATGGATTACCTGTGGAATGTCACACCATAACTCTTATGCTGCTTTTCTGATTTGTTGTGGTACGATTTCACCGCGCAAATTATCATAGTAAAAATTTTATATTTTTTTTGGAGCTATATATGACTCCATTTGAATGGCTTAAATTTTGCGAATGTACTTGGTTTCTATGTGTAGTTATTATTCTAAGATTTCAATCTTAAAATAACCGATGTCCACATTATGTCACCCACAAAAAAATATCTTTTCAATTGTGTCGCCCTATCGTTGCGACTTAAAACTACTTTGATTATTTTTGTACTAATCTTGAAAAGCTTTCTAAAATTTAGGTCCATACTTGACTAAATAAATTGTAAGCACTTTTTTGTGTTGAATTCCTAAAACGTTGAATTCCCAATATAATAAATTAATGGCGATGTGGCAAGAAACAGCTAATTATAATTTTAATTACCTAGATATACACTAACCAATGCAAACGTAGCGTGTGTAAGAAAGCCGAGAGCCCTTCCATGACAACCAAAATCGAGATAGTAAATACAGCCCAGACGGGAAAAATTATAAAAATTCTCAGTACTCCCATTCTATTGTGCTCTTGGAGGCTTAATTTTGACAGAATCATCACCCAAAGCATCTCCGATAGCTCTGAAAATAATAATAATAGTTAATTAGACAATCATCATCAGCCGGAAGACGTCCACTGCTGAACATAGGCCTCCCCCTTTAACCTCCACACTGAACGACAGCCTGCCTTTTGCATTCACTGGATGCCCGCGACTCTCACAATGTCGTCGGTCCATCTAGTGGGAGGCCTGCCTACGCTGCGTCTTCCGGTTCGTGGTCTCCACTCCAGAACCTTTCTTCCCCATCGGTTATCGGTTCTTCGAGCGATGTGGCCTGCCCATTGCCACTTCAACTTGCAAATTTTAACAGCTATGTCGGTGACTCTGGTTCTTTGGCGAATATCCAGGTTTCGGATCTTATCGCGCAAAGAAACTCCGAGCATAGCTCTCTCCATTGCCCACTGTGTGACTCTGAGCTTTTCCAAAAGGCCAACAGTTAAGGCCCACGTCTCAGCACCATATGTACAAGACAAATTGGACAATACAACCACGCAATTGTTTTTACTGGCAGCTGCAATAGTATTGTCAAAAGCTGAAAAACATTTTCTTACAATATTTCACTGTAGAATATCGGGTATCTGCTACAGTCTTACGTTCAAAAATCTCGTGAAAGTGAACAAAATTCGTAATTTCTCTTCGCCTTCTTATAATGTTATTGGAGCTGTCAGAGCAAATCAATGTTTGGCCCGAGTTTAGATGCGACCCAAGATTAGTGCTTCTTGGACTCTGACACAAGAACTTTGCGTAGAATGTAGCCGCCATAATGAAAAATTTATTGCACACCCAACAATCAACTAGCGAACCATTAGATCATACAAATAAAGGAGACATTTGAACACGAACAATAATTGTACTAAAAGCGCTTGCAGACGCTGCGTAGTACAAGTTGAAAGCTACTACGCATCGTCTGCAAGCGCCCTAAGGCATAATACTGATATCATCAAATAGTAATAAATATTTTTTCAAACTACCTACATAGCGCAGTTACAAATTTTATTTGTCTAATATAATAAATAATAATATATAAAGTTATGCAACTGTAAAATTTCAATGATAAGGTATTTGAAATAGTTTTATACGCATCACTGCCACTTGGCAAATTACGAATGTTTGCAAAATGTTCTTTGTATTCTAAAAACGAATTTTTTCTTCATCCAAGGACACATTTATACGTTTCCCGCTTCATTTTTCTTAGACTCAACTTAGACGAATAAAACTACAATTGCGCAATGAAGTTCGAAAAAATATAGAAAACAGTTAAAAACAGTAGCAATTATACTAACGTGAGTGAGCCAAGGAGAGCGCCCAGAGTCGCAAGTAGGACGCAGTATGCGATATAGTGCTGAGTACAAATTCGATTGTATGCACCCCCTGGTGTATCATGAGCTCTCCAAACGGGACTTCATAGCGAGCCATCTTTGCCTTTATATGCTCATTATTAATATCCGAGGGCTGATATTTCCGAAACTTTGTTGTTGTAACTTCATTCTGAAAATATGACAGATCTGATGCAAAAATACGAAAGTGCAGCTATGCGGGACATGGAGGCCACTTTCCGGCCAAAACTTTTTAGACCGTCTTAAGGCGCCGTTCTCAATTTGGCCAGATTTTTTAATGTATTTACACATAACTCCGATATGTATTGTGTGGAACAATTTACGTGATTTATTTTTACTATGTAGAGGAAGCACTTGACGTGTTCTCATAAAAATTCACTTTGGCTCTGTCGTTTTTGAACTAGCTGTAATAATTCAATAATATTGTACGAGCGCCTTTTGACTTTGCGCAAGCATTTTTAGAGCATTCACTAGTTATGATGTCGTTTTTAGGGTTCCGTAGCTCAAAAAAAAAAGAGGAACCCTAATAGGATCACTTCGTTGTCCGTCTGTCCGTCCGTCTGTCTGTCCGTCTGTCTGTCCGTCTGTCAAAACCTTTTTTCTCAAGAACGCGTATAGGTATCAATTCGAAATTTATATTAAATACCTGAATATACGGTTTCTTTCGGCTGTGAAAAATTTAAACTTGTAACTCAACGCAATCAAAAGATATAGAAGTTTATGTCGCATATTTTCGCATATTTTGCGATTTCACAAGGGAATCAAAACCTATAGGGTACTTCCCGTTGACCTAGAATTATAAATTTTAGCAAGAAGCAAGGTCTTATACCACATAATATAAAGGAATAAATCCGAAAGTTGTTAATTTAAAATTATATCATATTAAAAAAAAATATGCAATTATAAAGTTACATTTTGTAGTTGATATGAATGGAAGAACCTTATTGTCAACTACAAAGTTAAGTTTGTCTTTCAATATTTCAACTTTAGTTAGTTTTTTTTTTTGTCTCGTGGTCCGATTGTTCCTTTGGACGGAACCCTCATAGCATTCGTACCCTACTCGTACTTGTCTGTTTTTTTAGGGTTCCGTACACAAAGGGAACCAGGGCCCTATTACTAAGTCTACGCTGTCTGTCCGTCTGTCCGTCTGTCTGTCTGTCTGTCTTTTTATGCCATAGGTAGCAAACAAGCCGTCTGATGGTAAGCAGTCACCGTCGCTTATGGATACTTGTAACACTAGAGGCATCACAAATACGTTACCAACCCTTTAGGACTCTATTAATTCGCCTTTTGAAGAACCTTCATGTTGTAGCTTCTCGGAATCACCGTGGAAGGTAGCTCATTCCACATTTTGCAGGTATATGAGACAAGAAAGATCGTGTGAATCTCACAGTGTTTGATTCCCACTGATCTATGATGTATGAATGAACTTTCAGGCGGTGGTGGCTAGTACGATGATACAACCGTGACGCCGGCATCAGATCAAACAGTTCTTCAGAGCACACTCCGTTGTAAATGCGATGAAAGATACAAAGAGACCCAGCCTCTGTGCGCATGTTGAGGGGCTCTAAGTGTTTGGTGAGCTTGGAATCATTTACAAATTCTTACAGCTCTATGGTGAAATGCATCTAGAGAAAAGCTGAAGCAGCCACTCGATGTCAGAAAAATCACCGAAATCGAGTTTTACTGTAGAGAATTCACTGTGCCGAGCCCCACTCGCTGTTATCAGACGCACTGTAGTAGTAAGAGTCGACCTAATGAGAGTTTGACGTGCCGAATACAATTCACGCGAGCAGAGATTAACCCCCAAAAAATTACATATGGTCAACTACGGAATGCTATGTTTAAAAAAAAACAACTGATCTAATTACACTGGAGGTTGGTACTATATTATGAACTTTTAGCCTTTACTACCTTTATTCAAATACTAGCTGCGCCCCATGGTTTCACCCGCGTAGTGATAAAAAATTCACTCTCCGGCTCTTGAACTATACCCAAACAAAAAATCTGGTCGATCCGTTGTTCCGTTGCAGCGTGAAAGAGGAACAAACATCCATACATCCATACATCTATACATCCATACATACAAACTTTTGTGATTATAATATTAGTAAGAAGTAGTAAATATAGTAGTAAATTATAGTAATTTGACGGTCACTAGAGACAGCATGGGATATCGGGTCGTTAAAAACAAATAACATCCGTCATCATCATCATCATCAGCAGCCAGAAGACGCCCATTGCTGAACATAGGCCTCCCCTTTAACCTCCACACTGAACGACAGCCTGCCTCTTGCATCCACTGGATGCCAGCAACTCTCACATCACGAACTTACCATAATTTTCTTCTTCATTTTGTTGTTGTGATAGTTGACGTAAAAAGGTGTTCCGAAGAGTAGTATAGGAACCATAAGTAGTCCAAAGCATACTAGAATAGGCTGCACAGTCGACTGAAGTTCAAACAAGAAAAACTCGCAACCTGCATCTTGTTTCTTCTTTTCAGTGGAACCAAAGAGGATCATGTCGATGAACAGGATAAGAATTGGAGGAGAACATGAGCTGCCGTATCGTATGTTATCTAAAACAAAAGAAATAATAAAAACCGGCCAAGTGCGGCAATACAATAAGATTGTCCAAGTTACCGAATTAACAGTTATTATAACGCCTTCCAATCGTCAGAGTAATTTGCTACGCAGTTTGCTACAGGCGCTCGAGTAGGATAACTTGGTAATGAACAGAAATTTGTCACCGACTCACACGTTGTCTATTATTTAATATTTGTTATTATACTTTACTACAATTATATAATAATACTTTACATAATACTTTATTGTGTACTACAATCGTGCCAAGTTTGACGCGTACGTATTATCGTTTTAACATTAGAGCTAATACGAAAATACGTAAAAAAAAATACGTTTATTGTATGGGAACCCCCTTTCGTTTTTACTTTTAGACTTTTTTATTATTTGTTAGTTAATCCGTCATAACGTTACATGTTCTGTAAAAATTTCGACTTTCTATCTATTACGGTTCGAAAGATATAGCTGTTAATTGGTAAGACAGACAAATGGACGGACAGACAGACATCGTAGGCTTAGTAATAGGGTCCCATTTTTTCCCTTTGGGTACGGAACCCTAAAAAGACACATTGTCCATTGTCTACACTTATTATTATTCTCCCACATCTTTCATACAGTTTCTCCACACTTTATTGGGTCCTCTCCCGATAGTTCACATCTCTTAGTTGCATGACTTTTCTCCATGCCTTATTAAAATAATTATATTAAACAATCCTGCGTTTTTGCTAAATTGTGCTTTGTGGTGCGTGAATTTTTTTGTCAGCTAAAATTACTCAAGTTAGCATGTCATAATCAGATATATTAATTTAAACCCAATATAAGGAAATTCAGCTACGTACAATTCCGTATAATGGTGTGCTGTATTTTTGTGACATTTTAATCGAAAAAGTGTAAAAAAAAATGAATTTTAAAATTGTAATTAATTTAAACTTACCGTGGCCAGAATAGAAGTGGATCCATTTGAAAAATATCAAGAAAACAAGCCAGAAAAAAATTGTTAAGAGAAACATAAACTCTGGTATAAATTGTAAGAAGATAAGATAATATTGTTTGAAGTGGCTGTAACAGAAAATATAGTAAATTGTTAGATCAAACAGTTAGAGTTATATGATTATTACTGTGGCAACATATTACCGTGATAACATATTATTATTATATAGTTTACCACGGTAAATATCCCGTAAACAATCATATTGAATAGGTATCTTCTAAGTCTGCGTGCTTCATCTTCGACCACATCGTCGCTTACCAACAGGCGAGTTGGTGGTCAAACGCGGACTTATCAGCGTTAAAAAAAATAAAAAAATATTATAACTTTAGTGAACAACCGTGACAGCTTAAAACAGTGTTTTTCAAACAGTTAGATCATCGAACTACTAGTCAAACAGAATGGAATAAACGGTCTGTAACAGATGTATATATAAGGTCTAGATCACATTGACGCATGTTTTTAACCGACTTCAAAAAGGAGGAGGTTATCAATTCAGCTATATACATTTTTTGTGTTTGTTACACGACTACTCCGCCAGTAAAATTATGAATTGATTTTGATGATTTTTTTTTGTTTGGTAGGTCGCACGTCATAAGTGGTCCTATATAGCAACTGATATAGCGTTTTTTTAAAAATCTTTAAAAGCTTGACAAAAACTTTTCACCAAAATAATTTGGTCGAATTTCGGCAGAATCTCAGAATCTCGTTTTGTGCATTTAAATTATCTTTATAATTAAAATTACTTACATGTGGTTAAAAATGCTGACTATAATGCCAAACAGCATGTGGATTATACCAATTATCAGGGACATTTTCATCTTTATCGAGTTTTCAATCATGATCTTGTTTTTGGATATCTAGCAGACATGAAATAAGGGAAACAAAATGACGTCACTGTGCATTACAAGCTACAAGCGGAGAGCAGTGCCCACTGCCCACAGAAAATAGAAAAAAAATATTTTCTGTGCATCTTTTCTGTTTCTGTGTTTTTCTGTGTAATCAAAGATAATAAATAAGACTTTATCGGTATCATACATCTAAATCGGTAGCTACAGTCGCTTAGAAGTTAATAGCGGAATAAAAACACAAACATTACCCAGCAACTTATAAACACGAACCGCGAATAATTTTTGGGTAGGATAGAGAGCTTGGATCTAATATACCTATATTCATTGGCGGATCCAGGCAGGCCATGAGGGCCATTCCCCCCCCCCCCCCCCCCAAAACACCTAGCAACTCCATACATTGGACTCAATTTTTCAATTTGATTCCTTCGAACCTTGGCAGAATGCCCCCCCCCCCCAAAATGAAATCCTGGATCCGCCCCTGCCTATATTAGTTCTAAGCTATGTACCAAAACCGCGCAACCACGGCTCTAATCGTAACCAAGAAGCTATAATGGCTCCGAAGCCGGTCATTCGTCTCGACCGATAAACACCACGTGAGTTTAAGCAGTTTTGTATTAATCATACTAATATTATAAATGTGTGTTTGTTTGTTGGTTTGTTGGCTTGTTAGTTTGATGGTTTGTTTGTTCCTCTTTCACGCAGCAATAGAGCAACGGATAGACCTGATTTTTTGCATGGGTATAGTTCAAGGGTCGGACAGTGATTGTCTACTTTTCATCATCATCATCATCATCATCACCATCACCATGTTTCATCACTACGCGGGTGAAACCACGGGGCGCAGCTAGTTTAATATATATGTACTCGCTGACTGACCCGACATACGTTCTCCTGTCTTAGAACTTTCAAACACGCGAAGTTGAAATAGTCGTTAAGTGATAAATTTTCCAATTTTCCTAATATAATTAATTTATAAACTATTAAAATTAATTTTAATTATAATTAATTATAAATTTTTCTTTCCGTAAGAACCTTCTAAAAAGTATTAAAAAAGAATGAAATCGGTAAAGGCAATCTCAAATTATGGCGTGACCATGCGTGGTAAATAGGGATTAATTTTATATAATTATATAGATTGTATCCGCACTGGGCCAGCGTGGTGGATATGACCCAATCACCCTTTCGGGGGTAGGCTAAAAGTCTAGCAGTGGACTGGTAAAAGGCTGATTATGATGATGATGATAGATTGTACAATTACATGATAGTTACCGTCCACACGGGGTCTAATCCGAAAGGGTATGGTACATGCAATCTATTCATATGATCGATATCAAATATAGCAGATGTGGCCAACTTTTCTATGGAATAAATATTGCCCCACATGCTGTTACCGAAGTTCATGGCTCTGCTGAATATATCATTATATACGAAGCCGGTAAACATACTGAACAGGCCGAGAAGACATATCACGTAGCGTCCTGAAAAAAGACGTCAGAATATGAGATCGAGTATAAACCTACTCAACAAGTTGAAAAGAGCTTGTCGAGATCGAGACACGTTTCGGCGCATGCGTTATGATTGGATTTCATTCGTTTCGGACCCTAGGCTCTACTGCGAGGCTCAACTAGTAGATAAGAGCGTTTGGACTTTTTTCCCTTAAGCGCTAGTTGCACTAGTTGCGCTTAAGGGAAAAAAGTCGATTAGAAAAAAAATACCGAAGGCTCAACTCGGTCCCTAGGCTCTACTGCGAGGCTCAACTAGTAGCATTATCCATACCAAAATGCTTGAAAAAGCTCTTCGGACTTTTCGCCAAATACTGAAAGCTGCCAACATATTTTTTTATTGTTTAATAGGCTTGCGTTTGACCGCCATCTTACCTGAAGTTAAACGTTGATGCGGTCTACGATAGACCACGCTTGCTTAGAAGAAACCAATTTACTCGTGACTTGAACACCCAGGTTGTAACTATCAGGGAAATTCTATTCAATAGACAATAGACACTATTTTATACAGGCAGTGTATTCCACAGTCTAATGGTTCGCACAATAACAGTGGAATCAAAGCTCTTTATACGGATTTTTCTCGTGTTCATTTTTGTTGTTTCTTAGTCCCGTTGCTTTTCCGAGTCCCAGCAGTGGGAACATGATAGGCTGAAATGATGATGATGAACTAACATTAAAGGTAAAGCAACATAAAATAAAACCACCTCGCGCATTGAGGGTTCCGTACCACAAAGAAAAAAAAGACAATATAAAAAACCGACTTCAAAGTTAGTAAAATAACCTGTTCCTATGGCATTCCGAATTGGTGAAAGAAATGAATAAATTGTTTTATTGGATTCAAGTGTAATTATGTATTCTGAGTGACAATTAAAGCTTTGCCACAGTTCATCAGTTCGATGAACCTAATTGTAATAATTAGGTTCTTGGAACTGATCTGATGATGGAGCCAGGATGTGGCTAAGTTTTAACGAGTCTCATACTATACACTTGGGGACAAGATTCTGATGGTGGGAGGAAGGTGGATAATAGAACTCTTCAATAGCTAAGTGTGTTTTTAGGTATTTTTTCCAACTATAGTAATTTAATAAATACTTTGTCATTTTTAATCATAAACTAGTACTCACCGCCAAAAAATATATTCCAAATCTCATTACCAGGCTGATTTACAAAGTCCTTTTCATATATTAACATATAAACACCAGATAACGTCATGATAATGGCATGTCCGATGTCGCCAAACATGATGGCGAACAGAAACGGAAATGAGATCACAGTAAACAGCCCTAAAAATAAAGAAAATCGATGGATAACAGAACCTCTATGGTAATGCTGACAGCATTGCTGCCACGTGGCAATGCTGCCAGCATTCTGGGGACCTTTCCCTCCGATAATAGTGTTTGGGTTAAGTTTTTATTTAATTATTTTATGTTTTAGTTTTTAGTTAATATTTAAGTTTTCGTCATTTTTCTGTTTTTAAGTTATGCATTATAAAATTTATAGCCACTATCGGTATGGTGCCATATTGGTTCTGTTATAAAACAATATTGGGACGATTTCAAAGAGCAGATTTTATTAATATTTTACCTGATTTTGTTTTGCTCCATACTTTTAGATATTCATTTCACCGATTTCGACAGTTCATATCAATTGGGTTAAAACCTTGACTAAGTTAAAATGTTGATTTTAAGAAAAACATATAAAGTGAACATAAGAGTGCAACTCAGGTTGAGTCCGACTAATATTTTTCATATTATTCACCTCATATTTAGAAAATATTTGGAATTCCCCTAGAGAACCACCCATTTGAGCAGCTTTATCACGTTGCGCTACCTTGGGGCCTTGATCTTAAAATAAGCCTTCTGCATTTTCTACCTGTCGCAATAATAATAAAATTCGTTTTTTTTTTGCATTCAAGGTCTTCAGACCTCAAACTAAGCTAAGCTTGTGATATGGCTGCCAGAGACTGATATACATACATTTATATAGTTTTAAATACATACTTAAATAGATATTAACAACCAGATATAGAACAAACACAAATGTTCATCACATAAATGTTTGTCCTGAGTGGGAATGGAACCCACGTCCCCAAGCTCAGAACAGGACCACTACCAACAGGACCAACGGGCTATCTCAATGGAAGAACACACGATGAGGCCCGCGTCATCTTTGCAGAATGGGAAATGGGCCTAGAAACTTCAGATGATGATAATATAATGTGGCTCTTGATGAAATTAATTTTACCTGGATTCACCTCCCCATATTTAGATTCGCCGTAAGCATTTATAAGCATTTGGAAGGCGTACGTGAACTTATTTGTATGTTGTGTGGTTGGTGGCTCGGCCTGTGTTTGAACTGGAACTAGAAACGACTCAACGTTTGATTCCACTTTTTCCTAAAAAGTAAGCATATGCCTTTTAAGAGTCTTCAAGTATAAAAACTATTAAGAACTACAGTAATACCCCGCTTTACGCGACCCCGTTATGCGCGGTTTCACTATAACGCGAATTTCAAATTTCGCGCTCAAATGCCCTGCATTACGCGAAAGAGTGCGTATAAACATAATGTATAGAAAAATAATTAATAGTATGTATTGCATAAAGTGTTCTTAGAATTAAAGTGATTAATTAAAATGATTCGTATTTTTTTGTATTAAATTTTGACTATTTTTACATAAACCTACGCGAATTTTAGTTAACACGATTTTTTCCGGAACGTATCCCTCGCGTGTATAAGAAAAACTCTAAAGTAGGCTAGTGATAAGCTGAATGATCATTCGAATATTTGATTCAAGTGCTGTTATGCTTACACTTAATTGTTATCAGTACCTACCTATTTTGTGTCACCTAATTCGTCATATCCTATAGAACAGAGGGGAACTACCGAATCCTACGTATTTTTTTTCTTATTCTTAGCTTAATTGTCATTATTATTCTTTAATGCTCAAACAACGTTAAAGCATAAATGAGTTAGTTTTTACGCTTCCAATTTTTATTGCAATTCAAGATGCCTCAATTCAAAATATGTCTTTAAAGTTCTTCTTAAGAAAAGCTGAGTCTCCTAATGTTTCATTTATTACAAATATTAGGCCTAGCGCAAGATATACAATACACATACTGAAAAAAATAATTAAATTGGCTAATGAATATCTGAAATATAAACATTTAAAACTTTTGGTAGGGTTAGAGAGCGGATGCTCTGTCCCTCTCTCCCAAAGCGTGTGTTATTATAAAACTTGAATAGCGCGCGCACGGCTTGACGTCACAACGTGCTATATTGCGTTCTCTGTCTATATAGATAGGTAACTCATTTTTATTCACACCAGAACTACCTACATACATAAAACTAGTCTAGCATGAAATTAAAATACTTATAACTTATTTATTTTTGAACAAATTTTAATTTTGTTTTCGTAGAGGGGTTCTATTTATCATCGGCTTTTTTATGAGGCAATAAAAAAATATTACACAAGCCTTTTATGCGGTCCACTTAATTTTGATGAACGCATATTAAAGTGTAACTATAACATAGGGATAGGTGCATACTGAAATATCTCTCATTGTTTCTTGGACAATTTTCAAATTCCTTTCCGCCAACCAACATTGCCCTATAAGGCAGTTTTTAGAAATATCCAAGGTCAAAAGGTTCAAGTTATGATAGATAGCTTTGGCTTTCCGGACTTGGATCATAGTTGATTGCCATTTCTTGCTGATCAAACGCAAAGATCGACAACGGAAATATTTGGCTTTATGCAGTACCTAAAAAAACATAATGGATAAATCAAATATTTCAGCCATTATTCAAAAGCTGGTAAACTGATTAGTTTTAACCAATAGATGAAAACTTTACAGAGATAAGTTACCAAAGTACAACTTTTAAGTCTAGCAAGGTTATGGAAAGTGCGGCTGTGTGTACCGTGTATGGATTTGTACGCACTCCGTATTGGCTGAAAGCATTGAGATGAAATTTAGTGTGGAGTTACGTCTTTTTATTCTGGAAAACAAGCTTTTCCTGCAGAATAACGTGTCACAGCATAGTGCTCCTAGTCACATAATAATAATAAACCAAGTGCGAGTCGGTCTCACGCTATGAGAGTTCCGTACCACTACAAAATACAATAATAAATTAATTATCAATAAAAAAAACGACTTCAATATTATTAAAATATGGCATTTCGATTCGGGGGGACGAATAATGAGGTCGTCTAAGTAAGGTCTTGGTAACGAAACAGAAATTTCTCACTGACTCGCACTTGGCCATTATTTATTGTTAAATTTTAGAGTCTGTACTATAATCGTGCTAAGTTTGACGCTTGTGCGTTTTACCGTTTTTACACTAGAGCAAATATATACACATATACAAATATAGTCACCGACATAGCTGTTAAAATGTGCAAGTTGAAGTGGCAATGGGCAGGCCACATCGCTCGGAGAACCGATAACCGATGGGGAAGAAAGGTTCTTGAGTGGAGACCACGAACCGGAAGACGCAGCGTAGGTAGGCTTCCCACTAGATGGACCGTCGACATAGTAAGAGTCGCTGGCATCCAGTGGATGCAAAAGGCAGGCTGTCGTTCAGTGTGGAGGTTAAAGGGGGAGGCCTATGTTCAGCAGTGGACGTCTTCTGGCTGATGATGATGATGATGATGAAATATATACAATAATACGTTAAAAAAACACGTTTGTTGTATGTGGACCTCTTTCATTTTGATTTGACGTCTGATGTACTATTGCCAAGACGACCAACGGAAGCTTGCTAATTAGAGCATTGATACAACATAGGTATACGTGCGCCGTATATCCTCCTATAGGTCTGAGGGGACTGAGGAGGTACTACTCTATCAGTGCCCCGAGGGCAAAAATATGTGCCATAACCTCTTCCAAATCCACGATACGGTCTTGGACTTTATCCAATACTTCCATACGCTCCTCATCAGTATCGGGGCAGGGATATATGTTAACCCTAAATCCAGTGAAAATCTTTTGCATGCGTGCCGATAGCAATTCTCCTTGACAGAAGGCTAAAAAGGCCACTTTCCTTAATTCACCACCCTAGAGAAAAATTGTTATAAAAAAATTAATTTCATTAAAAATACTATACTTCACTTGACATGATGACCATAACGTGTTTCTTTCATAAGCAGTACAACTCGCATCACGCTGCTACCTCAGGCTCAGCGCCCATTGGAGTCGAGGCGGCGTCACGGCGGCGTACAATAGGCAGTAGAAAAGTCAACTCTCCCCAGTTTGCCGTAGGTTCAAAATAGGCTAGTGTATGTACTTGTGTTTCATTAAATACAAATATCAGGCTTATCAAAGGGGATAATTAAATACATTACACATGCTAAAAAAATATTTATATTAGCCGATAAATTTCTAAGATATAAGCATATAACGTTTTTGGCGGGGATTGAGAGGGGATGCTTGATCTATCCCTTTCGCACAATGAAAACAAGGCTTAGTGAAAAATTTATAAATAAATAATTATTTTCATGTTGCATAAACTGACATAGTATGGGCTTTAGCGGGAATGTTACAAAATTTATAACTTAAGAATGGCTAGACTGATTTTTATGATTTATGTTTTGTAGGATTAATCTCCGCCCCAAATATCAGAATAACTATTAAAATAGACGGCTGAGCCCTACGAGTGGGTCATAGTAACGAGGCCAGAGGCCGCACTCTACGCGTACGAAGTAGCGGGTATCAGTTAGTTATAAAAAAAAAAAAACATGCTGTTTTTGGCCTTAAAAACTGACAAAGTTAGGTCTTTAGCGGTAATGACTGAAGAAAAAATGAAAAAATAAATATATACAGTCGAATTGAAAACCTCCTCCTTTTTGAAGTCGGTTAAAAAAGGATTATCATCATAATTACAGTGTAAGGGTCTTCTAAAACTTCATCGTAGCTCGCCTGCCGATAGTAAATGTTTCCTCGAGAAACCCTCCAGAGCATCAACTGGAAGGGGAAACATCTGGTTCTCTGCACCACTCCAGACATCACAAACAACCGACCACCAAGAGGATAGTCTAAACTATGCTTATATCTACAAAATAAAAGCTATTACAGACGGCTTACATTCACGATTATGTATTATCAGCCGAGACGAAAAAAATACTCAATAAAAATACTTTCAGAACCCGTACAAATTTTTTCAACATTTTGAACTTGAAGAATCACAGCGTTTAACAAAGTTTCAGTATTTTTTTATTACATTTCGAATGTTTAGAGCCATTTTAATGTTGATACTTTTTATTATGGTGGTGGAAAAATATTTTTTAACTCTTTCTCTATAATAAAAATATCAACATAAAAATTGCTCTAAAATGTTTGCAATTGCTATTCTATTATGCGGTTCTTTTTTTAATTCCTACATAGTGAACAGAGTTGGTCTTTAACCAGTGTGTATTGCAAGACTTGCAAGTGATGACGTATCGTACTGAAACTTGGTTCCTTAACTGCTGGCTTTTTAGAAAATCTCGAAACGAGCCGCACAGCGGGCAATGGAGAGTATTGGAGAGAGCTATGCCCGGGAGTGTCTTTGCGCGATTAAATCCCGAAACAAGAATATTCGCCTAAAAACTACCGTCACCGACTTATATAGCTACTCAGATTTGCAAGTTGAAGTGGCAATAGGCAGGCCTCATCGCTCGAAGAACCGATAACTGATTGAGAAGAAAGATTATTGAATGGAGACTACGAATCGGAAGATGCAGCATACGTAGGCTCCCCACTAGGTTGACCGACGACATCGTGGGAGTCGTGGTCATCCAGTGGATGCAGATAGCAGGCTGCCGTTCAGTGTGGAGTTCTAAGGAGAAGGCGTATGTTTAGCAGTGGACGCTTCTGGCGGATGATGGTGATGATGATCCTACTATGTTCACTAAATCACTCAGATAACTATTCACTAAGATATTTGGCCCAACGCCGGCTGGTGAGTGGAGGCGTTGGCGTCGCCATCATAAGCGGCTCTTTTCGTTTTAGGTAAAGTTTAAAATCGTCATTAATTGCCCGCGGTCCTACTACGTAGTTATACTGTCAGTACCAAGGGCATTTTTTTGCCCATGGTACTAGCAGCTGTCACAGTTCTTTAGCTTAGTTTTCACTATCGGACTCAGCAGCATCGGACGCACGATGTCGTCGGTCCATTGACTGGGATGCCTATCTACGCTTTCATCCGGTTCGTGGTTCCACTAAATAACCTTTCTTCTCATCGGCTACCGGTTCTTTGAGCTATGTGGCGTACCCATTGCCATTTCAACTTGTAAAATTTAATAGCTATGATGGTGACTCTGGTCTTTGGTGTATATACTTGTTCCGGATTCTATCGCACAAAAGCAACTCCGTGCATAGCTCTCTCCGTTGCCTGCTGTGAATTACCTAATAGGTACCTGTGTGATTATTGTGCTTAAATAATTTAGTGCTTAGTGTATAATGTACATACTTGGCAAAGATCTTTTCCAACCCTATTTCTGCGCTTCCCAACATAGGGCCAATATTAGTCAAAACATATCGCATTTCTTTCATTTCTAAAAGATCTTGCTTCAAGTTAGATTGGTTCATAGAAATTTCTAAAACATCAGTTTCCCATTTCTTGATCATATTCTGTAAAAGGATTTTTTTAAAGGTTATATTTGTGCGTATCATAATCTAATGGCACCCGGTTCGATCCTCAGCTATGCATCAATGACTTATTGATTGATTGATTAACTTTTTATTGTTCACACCATAAAATTTGATACAGAGGACAAAAAACTCTTAAAAACTAGTGTAACAACTGGCGGCCTTATCGCTAAAATCGATCTCTTCCAGGCAACCTTATTTCCAGACAGACTTATTTAGTACTTAAATAATTCACGTGCAGTTTTCAATGCCTTCGGTCGGTGAAGGAAAACATAGTGAGGAACAGTTTAATCATGAAACTAAAAAAATCCAAGAAATATGATGATCTCCAACATGCATTGGGCTGGCCCAATGCTTGACCCAGTACTGTGGATTATGACCCAATCTCTCTCTCTATCGATCTCTTTGTGAAAAGGCCTGTGTCCCAGCAGTGGGAACATATTAATAGGCTTCTTTATTTTTATACAAAGAGTGGCAAACAAGCTTGCGGTCCGCCTGATGGTAAACAGAAACCACTGCCTATGGACACCTACAACACTAGTGGTGTTGACGGTGGTTTGCCAGCCCGGAGAGGTATTTATAGATACCCTTTTTAAAACGCTTCATATTAATGAAGAAGGATATTTCACACCTTGCAGGTCCGCGGAATAAAGGAGCGGAAAATCGTGTAGAAATAGTGTAGGATTTCCAGCTTTGCAAGATATAGAGGTGAGCTTTATGACGGTGTCGGGATGTGCGGTAGTAGAAATCTGACGCAGGTATAAGATCGAAAAGCTGTTCAGAGCATTCCCCAAAAAATAAGCGATAAAAATGCAGACGGAACCCACACCTCTTCGGGGGCTAAGTGGATCCAGCTTGTTAGTGAGCTTGGGATCGTCAACAATTCCAGTGGTTCGCCTTTATAGGGAGTCAAGAAGCTGCAGCTGGTATTCCGATGTGCCATTCCAGAGATGGGAGCAATACTCCATGTGGGTTCGGTTTCCAAAGAAAAACCCTGGAACCGCGGAGCAGCACAAAATGGAATTGTTTTCGCAGAGAACGCACAAATTTGAAGACACAAGTTATGAGGGGTAAACTTCACTAGATTAAGATCGCCCCATTCCGAGATCCTCTCAAGAGAGTTCTCAATGTTAGACATAAAGTAGCTTTACCTAGTCTGCGGTTAGACACAAGACTGTTTCTCACTTTTGATCGTCGGGAACGTCGAACGAAATTAAATGCTTCCACTGAAAAGTTGTGTTTTGTCAGTTACCCCAATTGAACCTGCAACTGACGTTGTGTCCTCTAGAGGGCACCATATTAAAAATTTAACGTCACCTATAACCAGCTAACGATCAAGACTATAAGGTCCAAAGTAAAAAAAAAAAGTTTCTTTGATCAAGACGCTTCCTGTGATACTTAATTTGTCAAATTATGATAAGTACCTAGTATATAGAAGTTATGAGAATACACATTTAAGCCCACTACACCACACATGTCATGTGTAGTGAGCTTAAATATTATGGATTAATATCATTAGACCTTCAACGGTCTATAGGCAATCTGTTTTTGTATAATACTAAGTAGTTTTGGTATTTATTAATAGTTAACTTGTATTTTTAACCCCTGACGCATAAAGAGAGGTGTTATAAATTGAACGTGTGTATAATATGTATTTAATCAATATTATTATGTTTTACCTCAGTCTTTGCCATATCATGAATGTGCAACGCTTTGGGTTGCGTCGCTGGAGTTGGTATCTCTATTTGATCCAACTGTATCTCGTTTTCAACGTGCCGCAACTTCGTTTCAAGACGGGCGCACTGGCAGACTTCCGTTATGTATTTCTTTTGAGATGGAGCTGTCTCTTTGTTCATCTATCAAGACAGTTAAAACAATCTTAACTAATAGCAACTACACAAACTTACTAAAAGCGAAAGGAACTTATATGTTCATACGCTTTTCACGACTAAACGGCGAAATTTGACAGAAAGATAGTGGGTATCATGAGGACGGACATAAAATACTATTTCCCCCAGAAAATGCGGGAAAACTGGTAATCTAAACACAACACTGCAGGTCATCACTGCGGGGTAACACTGCGGAGTAACACTGCGGGATTGAGCTTGTATAATCTATATAAATATAAATTTAATACTCATTGTTAAGCGCATCATTTGAGAACGGTAGAACTGTTTTTTAAAGTCCGAATAAAGCTTTAAGGGCAAGAAGTTGTCCGAAAATTTGAAAAATTCGGGTAAATATGAAAGTGCTTTTTTCAATTAGATTTTTGTATGGACAAGACTGGACAGGAAAAAATCAGTCGGATCCCTTTCGACGCATTGTACGAGATTAGTACCATAGATTTGCACTTTAGCCTCAACGCGAATGACCATGAAATCTTACTAAATCTTCATCATCATCAGCCCTGAGTGACCCACTGCTGGGTATAGGCCTCCCTTTGTGTATGCCACTCTCCCCGGTCTCTCGCTATTCGCATCCACTCGTTCCCGACAGTATTTTTGATGTCGTCAGTCCACCTCATCCTCGGTCGGCCTGGGTTCCGCCAACCTAGTCTCGGCCACCATGCAGTCACTGCTGTACACCACTTCCCATCGCTACGTCTGGCCATGTGGAAGAAACTAAAACTTATCAGCTGGTTAATTATAATAGTTATTTAACTTTTCTAAAATTTAAGATATTCAGAATCAGAACTTACCCAATATTCCCCTATCATAAGAAATAGAATATAATACATAATATTATACAATACAGAATTGACCGAACGATGTGAGGTCTAATAGTTAACAGTGGGACAAATCGGCGTTTAAACAAATTTATGTTTGTATATACAAATTGATAGACAAATGGACGCTCATAGTGAAATAAAATTCATTCTAATATTATAAATGCGAAAGTGTGTTTGTTTGTTCCTCTTTCACGCTGCAACGGAACAACGGATCGACCTGATTTTGTGCATGGGTATAGTTCAAGAGTCAGAGAGTGACATAGGATTTTCATCACCATCACCATTTTTCATCACTACGCGGGTGAAATCGCGGGGCGCAGCTAGTAAATACATATTCGGGTAGTTTTTGCACACACGCATTCACCTAGAATTCCGTATTTTAGGGAACCCTCAAAATGTAGAAAATGTGCAAGAATAGTAAACCCTAAACCAGTATCGAAGCCAAAATAACGGTACTGGTACTATATTTATGATTGCTTAATACGTACATCTAAAAACTGAACGAGGCCCATATCTCCTAGTTCGGACATTGCTTCGAACGCGGCTTCGTGTTGCAAATACAACTCACATAACACCATTGGATCGCTCCTGAACATAGTGCTGAAATATAAGAATACTATAAACACACAAACACACATAATGTAGCCCAGAGACTGTTGCTGTTGTGAGCAATACTCTTGCAACACTGTGTTATCAAAAGAATTATGTAATTTGTGTATGAATTTCTAGTGTAATTCCGCTTCTACACAAATACAAATACAAATTAAAAACTCAAATTTAAACTTGTATTCATATACAAATTGAAAATGGACTTCCGCAAAGTAACGCCTGATTCAATCAACTAAAGAATTATGTGTTGGTAGTCTTTGTATATTAATGTACATTACATCCTATCATACATTATAGCTGTCGTGTGTGGTCTCCTGACGATTTCTATGGAAAGATGTAATGAGATGTATCGTGCTATAATGTACATCTTTACATTATAGCTGATGTGTGTGAAGCCTTTTAATCAAAGATTTCATAGTATACTTTGTTCTTAGTACTGCTCCTATGCAAAAGCCTCTCCACTCTTCCTCCCCTATACTTTTCCAGTATCGTTGAAAACTTCGACCAAAATAAAATGAATGGACGGGCCCAGAAGAAGCGCATTATTGAAGATTACAAAATGTGCGCCGGCGCTCACTTTATTTCAGTCGGTCGCTAGCCTTAGGAAGTGCAACACGCGACTATTGTTATATGATAACGAAACATCTGACAAAAAATGCCTTCGTGTGCTTTCCCGAAGTGTAAATACACAACAAAAACCGCTATTAAAAAAAAAAATTCATCCTCAGCATTTCGGCCGTAGGACGTAGGCTGGACATAGGCCTCCCCCATCGATCTCCTAAAGGGCCGGTTGGAAGCGACCTGCATCCAGCGTTTCCCTGCGGTCTCTTTTAGGTCGTCTGTCCATCTCGTATGTGGACGTCCTACGCTGCGCTTACCAGTCCGTGGTCTCCATTCGAGAACTTTTCGGCCCCATCGGCCATCTGTTCTGCGTGTTATGTGCCCTGCCCACTGCCACTTCAACTTGCTAATCCGGTGGGCTATGTCGGTAACCTTTGTTCGTCTACGGATCTCCTCATTTCTGATTCAATCTCGTAGTGAAACCCCGAGCATAGCCCTCTCCATAGCTCGTTGTGCGACTTTGAGCTTGTTTATGAGGCCCATAGTGAGAGCCCACGTTTCACTGCCGTATGTCATCACTGTAACACACATTGGTCGAAGACTTTCGTCTTAAGGCACTGAGGTATTTTGGACGAGAAGACGTTGCGAAGTTTACCGAACGTTGCCCAGCCGAGTTGGATTCGCCGATTGACCTCTTTCCCGAAGTTGGACCTGCCTAGCTGGACTGTTTGTCCTAGCAAATTAACACATGTACTGTACATGCCTCAACATGCATTGATTTTAAAACAGTAATTGTGTACACGGTTATAACTAGGCGTTGAAATATATGTCCGACAGTTTTGACTCGTTTTTACTAAGTTCAATGATTATGGCCCGTCCATTCATTTTATTTTGGTCGAAGGTTGAAAAGAATAAATCTTTGTTAATACACGTAATGAATAGGACATTTGTTCTTTGTAGCCAAATTTTATATTTAGTATTGCCAATTGTATTCAAATCCGCTAGGAGTAATAGTGTTCCGTGATTCAAATATAGGAAATCGAACCATTAGGACACCTCACCTGGCTGATGATTGGTACCGCTGGTAAAATGTTCATTAATTCCATAAAATAACAGAAATCACCACAAAGAAAGAATCAACCAATAAATTCACAATAAATTAACGGAACACGTAATATACCAGATATTTCAATGATCTCAACAATGCAACGACCCCTGTGGACACCTGTTTAGAAGTGTCTGTTGACATAAGTTTTTTTATAGTTTTGTTTTAACTACTCTGTCAATCAAAGTGTATTTTAAATAAAGAAAGAACAAGAAGAATGTTTCCGGCCTATTAACCTCAATACTACAAAAACAGTCATTATAATAGTTTTATCAACGATCTACATCGAGATAAAATTGTTATAGTCACAATCTCTTAGTGAAAACAGTCAAAAAAAATCCGAGCGTCATTGTAAATACCAAAGAGAATATATTGTATCAATTATTATACTCCCCAATGCTACATTTACTCCAATTTAGACGTTATGTTACTTGCATAGTGTTCAACGTTAGTTGTCCTCTATGTCATCGTAGCTATAACATCGCACGGCGTTGTAGTTGGATCGCGGTTACCTTGTAACTAACCAAAGAGGACACAATTCGTAGCGTGCGCCGAGTTTTGGTTCGGAATTATTTTTGGCATGATTGTGACTCTATATGTATTGTATCTCGATAACGATCTATTACTATACTACGGTTTTATGTTAGATTTGCCGTAAATATCGAAAAAAAGTGTCACATGCTCGGTAAACACACCACACATCTTCACCCACATCTACACACGTCACACACCTACATATCCCCACACACACTTCACACACACACGTCTCTGCAAACCCTAACTCTTAGGACTTGTGTAATTTGTGTATCGCAGAGACGACAGACACATACACCTTATACCAATCCTTACACCTACACACCTATAGATGTTCGTGTGCATGTAATATGAATATGAAAAACTTAGACGTAAAATTATTTTACTCAAAAATGCTTGTGTTGTCATTATTTTGACAACCTTCTTTGGGCAAAGTCAACCTTTCCGTGCTACTCAATGAGCTGAGACGACTTTCGTCATGTGCTACTCCAAAAGGCACCAGCAAAGTTGTATGGAACTTCATTATTGGCGTGTTTTAGGACGCGCGAATTTATAGCGCGCTGTGATGGTCTGGACCTACGCTACGCTTTAATTACTTACTTACTATAGTTGAATATTGTATAGATTAAATAACGCTGTTGATTGCAAAAAAAAAACAATCGTTTAGATTTTTCCTTTTTCTTGTGCGTAAAGCCACAGAAAAGAAAATAATACTTTTCTGTGCGTAAAGTTAATAATTATCGGGCAATGACTTACAATACTAAATCAATTCTCTCAAGTCTCGGGCCCACACATCATGACCGTATTTGACAGCTTGCCCATTCCAAAACTGTCAAAATTCATAATTTATCAAAGTCAAACCGTTGTTACGAAATAAGTGAATAGCCCTGGGGCATAGATTCCTGAATCTATGCCCTGGGGCCATAAGGACAACAGCTAATTGCGGCACCTAATCCGCTCAGTTGGAAAATCACGCGAACGTGAACCTTATCGCGCGCAGATACGGTTTGCGGTCGCGTGATTTTCCAACTGAGCGCATTAGGTGCCGCAATTAGCTGTTGTCCGTAAGGCCCCAGGTGACTTTGACAATGAACATGCCTGGTGAATAGAAACCCAGAGACCCAAATGTTTGAATTGGCAAATCTTGATAATAATATTATCTACATTAGTATATGAAAAATCTTTGATCTACATCTATTGGTCCGAATATGTGGTCCGAATAAATGAATTGAAAGTACATAAATATCATCATCATCATCCACAGCCTTCCTTATCCCACTGCTGGGTATAGGCCTCTCTCTTGCTATGCCATCTGCCTCGGTCCTGTGCTAATCTAGTCCAGGGGTGCAAGTACCGTTCTTTTAGCGATCGTCAAATTGACAGTTGATGTCGTCAAATTCGATAATATGCCATTTTTTCAGTACTCGCTGTGATCGATTCTATGGCATTTTAGCGAATTTGACGATCGATAAAGAACGGTACTTGCACTGCAGGTTCGACCCGCGATATTAATAATATCGTCGACCCATCTCGTCGACATAAATATATTGATGATTTGAGTTTTTTTTTTTACAAAACTGTCTCACGAGATGTCTATAGTTTTTCGCCTAGTTATTTTTTCTTACATTTGTTAAGTATGTGGAATATTGCTTCAACACTATGCCTCAAATTGTTTTTGTACCCGCAAATGGGGCCTGCGGATTATCCGATATCGTTTACAACACAGAATTCCCTATTATATTGATTTACAAAATAATTACGGCGTTGTATCTTACGGCCACAAATCAACGTGTTCCCTTGTGGAACTCAATCGATTACTGGCAGGTTTTGGTGCGTTTCTTATGTTATTCTTCGTTCTCCTGGGATCAAAGCACTGGAATAATTTACTGTTCCCGAACTTAGTTTTGAGGCAGGCCGAGCTGCGAGCTTGCAACTCCCTTGACGCAAGGGCGTAAGCCTATTTTCTCGCTGCAGGTACATTACCATCAATTTGCTTTCGGTTGTTTATGTTAAGTATTGTTATAATAATAATAATAAAACCGCGGGTCGTAGTTTTTATTGAATAACTATAAAGTAAATTGTAGACGCTCAAAAATCATGAGAGTCAATTTCTGCCTACAAACTGCTACGCAGTTTGGCAGAACTGTGTCACTCTAATATGTATGTTTTTTTACTGAGCAAAAAAATACATGTGATAAAAATTTAAGGATTCTCTTTTGGATAGTTTTCAAGTACAATAACTTTAATTACCTATACATAATGGAATCGATAGAGGCTTTCGAACGGAAAAAAATCAGGTGTATAAAAAATATCGAAGCTTTTATAAAATGTTTGAAGTCTCCTTGCCTTATTTTATCGAGTGATCGTAGTATTTGTTGCAACCATGTTTCACATATGATCTAGGGAGTTGCTTGCATATTCATTCCTGTGATCGATTCTTCTGAACTGTATTACCTTACCCATCCACGGAATTTACAGAAATTGGAATTGGAAATCACAGTTCCAGCAAACTTTGTATCTAGGAATATACGCTTTTGGATATTTTATCCACGTAGGTACGTACCTCTGTATGACCTTTGTGAATGACATAACTTACAAAGTAAGGGTAACTTACATTTATACATGGTGTTTAGTTCAGTAGATGAGTGCAAAACTATAATGGCATCAGGATCCACAAGGATGACGATGATGGCTTAGATTTTAGAATGTTTCCTTGAAAATCCTGTTTATTTGGAACTGTATCTACCTACCTACTTTTACTGTTCGAAAAACTTATACTTTTATTAACTGTGTTGTGATTAAAATACTTTTTATGCCATATGTGGCAAACAAGCAGATGGGGCGCCTGATGGTAAGCAGTCACCATCGTATATGGATAATTGTAACACCAAATTGATATTACATCCAAAATACTCTCAATCTTAACGTGGACTTAATGAAAATATTTTTAGGTTTCGTAGTACTACAAAGAACCATTATAAATTCGTTCTGTCCGTCCATCTGTTCGTCTTCAAATATATAATTTGGCCCTTTCACAAAATAATTTCTTAGCAGATCCTTTGACATAAAATATTAGGACACCAAAAAAAGTATGACTACAACAAAACATTCCAATCAAATATTATGACGAATGACTTTATGACAAACTAGCTGACCTGACAGACGTTGTCCTATCTTACAACTTTCAAACACGCACAGTCAAAATTGTAAATCTTATTTATTTACACCTTGGGTTACATTATTAGTAGTACATTAGTAAGGACCCCTATTTTTTTTTTTTATATAAGATAGCCTATGTTACCCGGGGACAGTGTAGCTTCCCAACTGTGAATGAATTGTTCAAATCGTTTCAGTAGTTTCGGAGCCTATTCAATGCAAACAAACAAACAAACAAACAATCAAATCTTTCCTCTTTATAATATTAGTATAATGATAATGAATATGAATTGTTAATTTTAGATTTGTTAAAAATGTTAGGTTAATATTGTAAAATTATAAATATTGGAAATAAATGAATTGAATTGAATAGATAACATTATGCGAATGAATATGTCACCCCTTTGACCCCATAAAGAATCTGCCTGCCAAATTCCAGCTTCTCTATTCGAGTAGATTTCGTGATAAGTCAGTAAGTCATCAGTAAGTCTGAGAATGTATGTTTTTTCCGGATGCAATCTGGAAGTGTTTTTTTTCTTCGGAAATCCGAAATTCTTGCTTCCTGCTACGTACCTACGTGGCGCTTTCGACTAGGAAAACATTCGGAACAAAAGTCAGTATATTTCTGTGTTGCTCACGGTTAAACATAGTCTCGCCCACGCTGCTCAGGCGCCGTACCGCGTTTCTCCGGCCGCCCAGTACCATTTGCTTTCTCGACGCCTGTACACGCACCAGGTTAGTTCCATTTTGTATAACTTACGTCTCCAGATATTTGTTCCTGATTATTTACCTGAGCGAATTCATTTCAAAGGTACACGTGCTGTGCGACACTGCGTCGGGTTCAGTGCATTGTTTGTGTTCGGCATGTGTTACGTAGTCCGCAGTTTTTCAGATTCGAATGTCGGTTAGATAGTTACTGGTATTATGACGTTAGAGTTTCGAATGCGCGATTATTTTTAGCTGTGCCGTTAAATGTTCCGACTAGTGCATATCACAATACCTCGTGTCAGACAAAAACCGGGTTTTCGATACTAAAAATATCCCATATCGAATGTTTGCGAATTCTATTTTGGAATTGTTTCGTTAGGTATACGTGCGCACGCCTGGTATCCATTAGCTCGGCGGATTGATCGATATTGGCACGGAGTATTAATGATGAATGCCATGTTATGATATATATTATCTATTATTGTTTTGCCATCATTTGACTAGATCGTTGATAGTAAACATAGATGCGATATAAAATAAATCATATGAATGAATCCGCCTCGGTGACGCAGAGATTCCAGATGATGCGTGTAGAAGCCAACTACGCAACATTATACTGAGTTACGCAGAAGGGGTGTACTAAGCCAAAAGTGGCCCATAGTACCATAGACAAAAGGAATAGTTCCTTTTATCTATGATAGTACCCATCATTGTGAACAACGTTTACTAAGGGAGCAACTCTGAATTTGCAAAAAAATATATCAGCTGTTCCATAGAATACGGTCATTGGCACTCGGCAAAATGTATGGAACAGCTGATATTTTTTTCACGATTTCAGCTTAGTTCACATTTAAATAGTTGTTCATAATGATGAATATTACGGACCCTTTTTGGCTTAGTACACCCTTTTCGCGTAACCCTGTATATGATAAATTGCCTTGTCAAATAGTCGACTCTATTTTTTTTCTGGTGTTGTTGAAATTGGCTCCGGCAACAGGATGTTACGTATTGTTTGCTTTTACGCTGATCTCATTAAATTTTAACGGCGTTTTTACGACACTTTACAGAGCCGATGCAAATGTAAAGGCTAGATGCCAAACACTGGTGCAGTCTTCGAGAATTTAACCAATGATCATATAACTACGGGAGATGCCAACATGTTAATCCCATAGCATTTTTTCTGTTTCTTTTTGCGAGCGAGTAACACGCGTCGCACACGTTAGTTAACGATTACGATGCACGATTAATGCACACACATGCAAAAATATGTTTACATATATACCAATGATTGTTCATATTAATAACACACATAACAAACATTAATTAAAATACGCACACAGTTCTAAAATACAGCGTCACTAAACAATGCTTCATCTTCGACCACATCGTTGCTTATCAACAGGCAAGTTGGTAAATAAATAAATAAATAGACGTAGACATATATTATATACGCGAAAAATAATTTGTGTGCATGGTCATGCGGTAAATTTTTTGGCTGAGGAGCTCGCTTGCCGCCCGATCGTTAAATGCTCAAAGGGCATCGTTAAATAGACAAAGCGTCCATATATAATTAAAAAAATTTCATCGTAACAAAACATAATATGAATGAACACAATGATAGATCAGGAAGCTTGAATAATTCATCATCATCATCAGCCAGAAGACGTCCACTGCTGAACATAGGCCTCCCCCTTTAACCTCCACATTGAACGACAGCCTGCCTTTTTCATCCACTGGATGCCCGCGACTCTCACAATGTCGTCGGTCCATCTAGTGGGAGGCCTACCTACGCTGCATCTTCCGGTTCGTGGTCTCCACTCCAGAACCTTTCTTCCCCATCGGTTATCGGTTCTTCGAGCGATGTGGCCTGCCCATTGCCACTTCAACTTGCAAATTTTAACAGCTATGTCAGCTTGAATAGTTAAATTAAGCTAATAAGAGTTTGTTCAATGTGGATTTTGGTCATTAAAATACCGAACAATCAATACAAAAGGTAATTTAAAAGGCTGAAAATTAGCGATACTCTTTGGTAACCTAACGTTAATGGACTTGCAAATTTTTACACAACTCGAAAAGTATACCTTTTCGGGTTCCGTAGCCCGGCCAGGAACTCTTATAAATTCGTTGTCTGTCCATCTGTCTGTCTATCCGTCTGTCCGTAAAGGTCCATGACCTACAAAGATAATACAGTTATATCGTCATTGGTAACGTAACTTATAGCGAATAAGCCCGTATACTTATTCGCATTGCTACAAACAACTTTTATTAGGACCAGACTGATAATTTTTATTGTTTTATATAAAAGTGACCATAGGTAAATAAAATCGACCATCGAAAAAAAAACTTTAAAAAAATATATTTTTGGGTCATTTTTGCACACACGGACATCTGACCCCAAACTAAGCAAAGCTTGTGATATTGCTGCCAGGGACTGATATACATACATATATAGTTTTTTTAAATACATACTTAAATAGATATTAACAACCAGATATAGAACAAACACAAATGTTCATCACACTAATGTTTGTCCTACGTGGGAATCGAACCCACGCCCTCAGGCTCAGAAGGTAGATTCACTACCAACTGGACCAACGGGCTATCAGTATAATATATTCAAAATCAAGGAAGATAATATTTATAAGCATTTTAATGTCTTAGAGCGCACAATACTTACTAATGACGTCACTAGTGAGTATGCCATACATACTTCATACTGACACTCTCTCTGCGGGGAAAGGACAGAGCATCCGTTCCTAATCCGAACAAAAACTTTAAACGCATGAATCTCAGAACTTTAGTAGCCGATTTAAGCAATTTCTTCAGTAGTTGTACAATATTTAAATATATTTTTCACTAACCCTGTTATTAGCTTCTGTAACCACCTGTCTGGTAGCTTATTAAGCATGATCCATCCAAAATATAACACCATTAGGTATAAAGATTAGTAATTCTACTGGGACCAAAACTTCCCAGTTAACTTACCAGAAAATAATTTCGGTAAAACTATTCGGTAAGATTACTGGGAATAACCCGTTTATTAGTCAAATAACAAAACGCGATGTAGGGTGGTGCGGTAAAACCTGTTTACAGACTATGCTAGCGTAGCCATATGCCTTTTATCCGACTTCAAAAAGGAGGGGGTTCTCAATGCGGTTGTTTTTCCTATGTTTGTTACTTCAGAGTTCCATCATGATGTACAAACCGATTTTGTACATTTTTTTTATTTTTATTGTAAGGATATATTTTTAGATTGGCCCATAGAAATTTCATCAAAATCGGTTTAGTAGTTTAGCTTTTGAAACAAAATGACTGGAAAATATTGTTATTTGGATGACAATGTGGTCACCCTAGAAATCGAAATTGCGCGTATTTTATACTAAGTGAAGTCGGTTTTTAAAATTGATAATTAATGAAGGCAGGTTGCTGAGAAAATGCGTCTGGCAGCTGCAATGACTTTAAAAAACGGATTAAAACATTTTCTGTTTTCTATATTGGCTAACAGCACAGATCTACTACCTATAGATTTTCAATGAGCGTGGCTAGCTCAGTGCCTCTCGCTTCAACAAGGTGTGTTGCCACATTAAAATGATTTGCTATAAGTTAGGGTAATTTACCTACTATGATGGGTAGTGAATCTTCAATGAGTACTTTGGAAACAATACTACCTTTTAAATATTTATATTTTATACACTATCTGCTGCAACCCACGGAGCTACCTGCAATTTTCTGGGAAGAAAAGTACGTTGTCTGTCCTCATGACACACCCTATCGTCCTGACAAAATTTGACTTAGCCCATGATCTAAGAAAACAAGGTCTAGCAATCTGGGAGTGGTCCCGCAATGACGTCACTGTCCAGTTGCCACTTTATTCAATCAGCTGTTACGTGGTGTATCGTCATCTCTCTCGAACCTGTTGTAAATTGACATCATGACATCATTGCGGGACGCCTACGTAAACATTTTTTCTCAAATTGCTATACCTGGCGGAGTATATTATTATACCATGACTTAGCCGTTTCCTCGTAAAAAAACAGACAGAAAGTTACAAACTTACTTGCGTTTTTATTATAATTATTTGTTAGGATTAGAATATAGTACTAGAAAAAAGGTTGTAAAGTAACCATAGCATGTTTTTTTATGATTAATTAAAAATAATAAAAAAGTCAGAGTTAAAACAGAAGGGCAAAGGAAGGGCCCCCATGCAACAAACGTTAAACGTATTTTTGGATTTGTTCTAGTGTAAAAACGGTAATCCGTACAAGCGTCAAATTTAGCGGATTATAGTGAACATAAGTAAAACAACAAATAATAAACACTGGCCAAGTGCGAGTCAGTGACAAATTTCTGTTTACCACTAAGTTAAGCAACGTCGGGCGCGGTCGGTACTTGGATGGGTGACAGCCTGGGCATGATGTTGTCTTTTTGCACAACTTTTTGTATTTTGTGATTGTAAAGAATTCTCAGCGCGCGAGCCCGACTCGCGCTTGGTCAGTTTAGTTTTTTCATGAATGGAATTATGTATAACATTCCAAATAATTAGATAAATAGACTCTTTAATGTTTACAGTACAAATTTCACGAACAGCGCGTAGCTTTTTGAATCGGTTCGCCGAAATCGCCTTTTGCTTTTCCAGCTTCATAACTGTGGCCTCATTAATATATATTTAATATTAACATTCACCATATTCATATGGGCATAAAAGGGTCGGTATTTTGCACTTCTTGCAATGTGCCAGCTTTTTTCAGCAATGTGACAGGATCAGTTGGAAACCTGCAGAACGAATAATTTATGTTAGTTGCGGTGGGTAATTTCTTTCATAAACTGGCAACATTCATAATTTATTTTCTAAGTGAATAATTTGATAAAATTCATAGAATTAGACCACTAATCGACCTAAAAACTGACTAATTATGAATAAAATATTTGCGAATTGATATCCTGAATTTATTTAGGTGATCGTTACAAGCTTTATATGTTTACTTACGTGTGAAATGATATTTCATCGTATTTTCGCTCACTGCGCTTCTTGCAGCCCAAAATGCTACAACCAACCATTGTAAAATATCTTTTACAATTATTTCTCAGAGGAAACACGCATTTATCACATTTAATCACCAAAAAAAGGCAATAAATATAATTCAGACCCGTTTTGTTTGTCACTGATTTTGACACTTGAGGTACCAAAAACAGGTCACGCCGATAAGGACAACAAAATCTATTTATGTCCTTTTCGTACTTGTGCTGAGCCATATCAAGTTGTCTCTTTCACTAAAATATATTGCCGATCTGGTTGTGTATATCTGTGGCTAACAGCAACAATCTTACGTTCAAAAGGCTAAATTTGCTAGAATATTCTGTTTTCATCTGTCATTGGTTTTCATTCTACTTTTTACATTGTTATGGCAACTGTCAGACGCATTATTTCTGCGACCGCACTATAAAAGGCACAGAGGTTTTTTGTTTTTATAAATGTCATACAGGAAAAAGTCATATTGACAAAATTCCTATCACAAAGGTACTATGCCAAAATATCTGTGATGCCAAAGCCACTTTGGCAGTTGCCAACCTCATTTCAAATGTCAGAGTCAATTCGAATACCTATTTATTTTTGTCTGTGATTTTTGTGAACCTAGTTTCAAAGACTACTATATTGCCTAGTTTACCTCTTTGAAGTGGTTTCTTGCGGCATATTTTCTGAAATTCTCAGTATAACATCGTAAATATTTCGAAAGACGTTTCTTGTTGGTCTGTCATTTCAGTTCGGTTATAATCAAAGATGATGTACCTATCTACAGACATACAGACAGACATTGATGTAAGTAAACAGAGAATACTGGGTAAATTCAATAGGGTATATACAAGATCTTTGGGTAATTTACCTAATCAGACAACGCTTTCAAATGTCGCAGTAAGAACTTCATAGTTTTTTTCGATGCTCCGAACAATATCTAGATCTGTGTCAATATTATAGTCCATTACAGCGGCCCGAAAAATGTAGAAGCATTGTGAGCCGTAGCGTAGCCGAGGCCTGCATACGTGAGTCCATATCTAGATAGCCCGTTGGTCCAGTTGGTAGTGAGCCTGCCTTCTGAGCTTGGTGGCGTGGGTTCGATTCCCATCTAGGACAAACATTTGTGTGATGAACATTTGTGCTTGTTCTATATCTGGTAGTTAATATCTATTTAAGTATGTATTTAAAAAATCTATATTTATGTATGTCAGTCTCTGGCAGCCATATCACAAGCTTTGCTTAGTTTGGGGTCAGAAGACCGTGTGTGCAAAAATGTCCCGAATATTTATTTATTTATTTTTATTTATATAATTGCTCAGTTGCATGTGGCCAAGGCTAGTAAAGTACTTATCTCAGATAATGCGCGGAACAAAGATTTACGTAGTAATGAAATCATTGGCACTAGAATATATAGGCACTCATTTTGTCAAATTAAATAAAAACCGTAACTTTTCACGACGCTTGCTAAGGGTTCCGTAAGGTTCATATAATTGTGTTCACATTCATAGTTCACAAATTTGTGGTTATAGAAAAAATCAAACGAAAGCTCTGAGGACTTTCACTGTGGACTTGATTTTAGAGACGTATCATCCCAACGTATACTTTTTATTTTTCAAAAAGTAAACTACTTGGGAAACATTCTTTGTTAATATTATTTTGAAGAAGAAGGACAGATCGATAGACGGGCAGACAGACAGACGGATGAAAAGAACGAACTTTTAAGGGTTCCTATTAGTACATGGGACCCAAAAAGATTTTTCATAGTCATAGAATAAAAGTTGTTTTTTTTTTTTTTTTTTTTTTTTTTTTTTTATGTTGTCATAGAATAAAAGTTGTTAGGTATGATGTAGAAAAGCTACCCATGAAAAAACTCATAATTATTGATAACCAATGAATGTTGATAACCCACTATATATATATATATATAAATATAATCATATCTATATAGATAATATCTAATTTATAAAAATATCATGCCACGGTGTTTGTGGTCGCACTCCTCCGAAACGGCTCGACCGATTTTTATGATTTTTCAAATGTATGTTTGGTAGGTATGAGAATAGGTCAGTATATTTCATCTATATATTCTTTCGAGAAAGAAGAAGAAGAAGATCTATATATTTTATTATTATTTATATCTATTTATCGCGGGTGAAACCGCAGGGCGTAGCTAGTATAACAATATAAACCTTATAATGTAATTTAAATTTGATAATTCTAAAGCTCAAACGTAGTCCGCGTCATCGCTTAACATCACGCGAGATGGTAGTCAAACGCAGGCCAATTTTTTTTTTCTGTTTTTTATTTTATATGCCAAGTATAATGGGGACATTCAACTTGGCAATGCGCAATACTTTCTTGCAAGACATATCTGAGGCAACGTGAGAAAACCGTAATGGATTATCCTATAGCGTAGTATAAAAGACCTCACTCTTAACCCTTAACTGCACCGATACGGAATGGATATTTCGTTCAAAGAGTATATTGCACATTCAAAGCAAATAGTATATAAAAGATATTCCAAATAGAAGATATTCCGAAATTCAAAAGTTGGTAGTTACTCAAGAAGTTCTTGGTAGTCGTCGGACTTTTTCAAAACTCCCGAAATTGCCGAAATTTTCGAAATTCCCGACATGCATTTCGACTCCATTGAGGTTTCACATGAAACCAATAGACATAGGTATTACGTATTACGTAACTAAAACACAAAATGTAACCAATACACAAATGTATTGGTTTCCTGGGAAACTCTAATGAAATGGACCTGCATTTACTAGCTTTACTGTCCTAACAAACTACTTTCAATATTAACGTTTACCATTTTGAATATCTTTCAATAGCTCTTGGTTTTCTCGCTCGTAACTACATTTAAATGTTTTAATGATATTAAAAATAATTTAACTTGCTCAACCTTTTGTTAACATTTTAACACTTTATTAACACATCCAAAGATAATATAAATTGTCATTGGGCACATCTATAGCAGAGTCCAGCAAAAACAACCCGAAACCCTGACAAAGAGGTTAAACTTTGTCCCTAATAATGTTTGTATTATATTTGTTGTCGGGTTCAGTTATATAGTTCATCTAGACGAGAAAACGTTATGTCGGTATCTACAAGAATTCAGTTGACGTCACGAGTGTAAATGTATAGCGAACATTTCAATGTATTCAAAACACAATTGGCACATGAGTGAGCTCCATAATGACATGCGAAGGTTCCAGCTGTGTACATTATAAAGATTGCCAACAGATGATTTAGAAGTTATAAATGAATTAGTTATTCTCGGAAGGAAGTCATAATAAGCTTATATTCTTATGAAACACAGGATTACCTAGTTCAGGCTAGACCGTAGTGTTATGTTACCTTGTAATGAATTTTTTCATGAATATTATTATGTTCTATATATATTATCATTATGTTTGTCTGTAGAGCTTAGTTTTGATTTGACGACCGATATGAGGCCGCGGGTGCCGAAATTTATCGTAGATTCCTGGTCGTGCATGTTTGAATGATAAATTTGAATATCTGCTTTGTATATAGATGCTATGTAGTTGTCAGTGTATTTGTGTATTCTATACCATGGCTTCCTGACACAACATAGGAAATCCCAGTAAAGAGCTATGAGTGTGAAACATTTGAATATTTTGAATACATACCTGTAGGTAACCTATTATATATTTTATTAATTTATTCTATCTATCTATTTACACTATTCAAATCATTTATTATATTTTATTTCATATCTAGTTAAGTATAGAATTACACTTAAACACACATAACTCACATACATTACATTTCATACATTCATCACACCAAACAAAATAATATATTATATTACACACGAGCATCGCCGCGCGCGCGCTCCTACTATCTCGATTTACCGTTAGCTAGCGCGCGCCGGCCATCGTCGTTGCCGGCTAGTGTCGCCTGCGCACTCCAGTCGCTACTCAGCTACGGTGCGAAGCCCATGTCCCGCGGCACAATTTATCCGGCCAATAAATACGCTCCAATGATTCAGCCATCTATTATTCTTCCACACGCATCTCCCAAAATACCAACATTTCCTTTATTTTTTAAATGTAGAATATAGTAACAGATACACAGAAATCGCGAATAAAATTAGCTGTTCCATACATTTTGTCGAATGTGAAGACCGTTTTCAGAGCAGTTTTTTTTTGCGATTTCAGAGTTGCTCTCATAGTAAGAGTTGTTCATAATTATGAGTACTATGGATCAAAGTGGTCCATAGTACTCAGGGGCTTAGTACACCCTTTCCACGTAACCCTGTAATTTTAGCTGCAGGCCATTTTCAAATCAGCTGTATTTAATTGGTTGGTCCGTTTTATTAGATCTTGACTAGCTCTTAATTTTAGATTTTTTTTTTTCTTTTTCGGAATCTATTTATTTTTGTTAGAATTAGAGTTAATCTAATTTAGTTGTAAGTTATTAGGCGTTGATATAACCACTCGTAGGTTCTTTATTGCTGCAGCGCCAGGCAACATATGCATTTAAGGACGAACGAGAAAATGTGGGCCAAGGTGGTGCCTAGACCAGCATTCGTGAGGCCCAGTTGCGTATAATTGTGCAAAGCTTTATGCACTTATTTCAATAACTAAGTATAGATATTAGAAGGATTAAGACGGATTGACGGATGGCAGAACCGACATAGTGGGTTACACGAAAAGGGTGTACTAAGCTGAAAAGGGTTCATAATAACCATCATTATGAACAACGTTTACTAAGGGTAAATAAATATAAATAAATAAATAAATATTCGGGACATTTTTGCACACACAGTCATCTGACCCCAAACTAAGCAAAGCTTGTGATATGGCTGCCAGAGACTGATATACATACATATATAGTTTTAAATACATACTTAAATAGATATTAACAACCAGATATAGAACAAACACAAATGTTCATCACACAAATGTTTGTCCTAGATGGGAATCGAACCCACGCCCCTAAGCTTAGAAGGCAGGGTCACTACCAACTAGACCAACGGGCTATCAAAATATCGATGGGTACCATGGACTCCTTCCGGCTTAGTACACTCTTTCCGCGTAATCCTGTATAAGGGTTTCTTGTAGTAAAACAGAACACTAAAAAGGAGGAAGTTCTCAATTCGACTGTAATTTTGTGTATGATACGCGATATTTGCCCGATTTGTGAACTTTTTTATTGAATATAAGTCATTAGTAATTTATTGATAAAATGTCAATTTACAAGTAATTTTTTTTTTTTATAATAATAAATTTATTGATTATCACAGACTACTACTAATTGCATTACAAAAATAATAAATAATAAAATTAAAATAAAAAACATGTCAAACAATTCTTACCTATATGTCTATTATGTATATATGTTATAGCCTAGATATATCTCGAGGGTGGTTTCATTAAATTTTGCAGAAAATCTTCCCCAAAGATTACATACTTATACTACGTATAATCTATGATATTCCTCTTGGAAAATAAGGGGGTGAATCCCGTTTATTAAACTTCAACCACTTTCCGTATAGACAGTTATTATGTTTTTTTAAAATATACAGTATGATTTTACATTGTAACGTTATCCTTTCCCAGAACACATACAAAAATGAGTCGTGTCGGCCGAACCAGGCGCACCCGCGTCTATGACTGCAACTACAACAAGGGCGAGAGTTACTACCGCCCAGTACTGGACAGACTGGACGGCAAGATTCCGGCCCCCAAGGAGCCTGAACGCGACCGTGCCAGGTCAGACGCGGAGAATCGCATCAAGAGTGCTTTAGAAGACATCGAGGCGCCGCAGGACGATTTCTTTGACTCGAGAGGCGCGCGCGCGCTTAGAGGCAGGCCGCTCTCTTCTGCGTTCGAAGACGACGAACTCACTGATGATGTAAGTTGAAGTCTTTCATAATCTTTATTGGCTAGGTTTTACCACTTTTAAGCAACGCTTATTACTACAGATGACCTTTATTGTATTAAAGTCGCATTTAGCGGAGCAAAACCATGGCGCTTACGCACAGTCTTGTATTTCGCTACTTCTATTTTTGAGGTTTTTCTCATATTTTTCGAAAATTATAGCTGTAATGTAAAATTTTCTTTTGCAATTTCCTTCATACTTATGAAATATGTATATTAAGTTATCGCAGACATAATTTAACAATTACGTATTTGAATAAATATATAAAAAATAGGGAGAAAAGCGCAAACAAGTGGTACTTTCATATTCATACTCAATTTTTTTCCATCGAGCGAAATGTCTTTAGTCGTGTTTCGGTCTTTGGGGGTTCCTAGATAAAACATTCAAGTTTGATATGATACCGTTTTTTTAATTTTAAGCTAACAATGGAAGTAGGTACTTAAACTAGAATGACCAAATGTATAAAATTCGGAAGAGCCAACATAGTATTACGTGTGTTTTTACAAACATTTATTTTATTTGCAATGTCTGTTAGTAAGTCTTCGTCCACCATTTTCATTTCCTAAAAGAAACCGCAAGAAAACGCTGGATGCAGGCCGCTTCCAACCAGCCCTTTTGGAGATCGATGGGGAGGCCTATGTCCAGCAATGGACGTGTTATGGCTGAAATTATGATGATTTCTGTAGGTGTCCCATTATCAGCTGTTCTAGAAAGTCCTGATGAACGAGATTTCATAACATAATAATTATAAATCAGGGTGACAAACGTAGTATCATATAGAGTACTTACTACGCAGCATTTAGGTACTGCAATTGTTTGTGTTGGCCTCGGCGGTTACCATCAGCCGAACCACTAACTCGTCAAGTCATGAATAAATAAATATAGCCTGGACTTCAAATATTTACGGTCCACTTTGAACAAGTCTATACTTAAAATGCTGTCCCGTTTTCACGCGTGAAATTTTCTATCAGCGAATAGTGGACTTAGCGGCAGAACCAAATAAAACCTTTTACAACTATAGTGCTACCATAACTCGAGTCTATCACATACAAATTGAAAATCTCAAAAATCAATCCCTGAAATAAATTGTTGTCAGTAATAAAAACGCATTATACTCGACCTGGATATTTCAACCAACGTGTACAAAACGCGAGCTATTTTTACCAGTATTACAAGCGGCCGAGTTTTGACGTTCGCGTCATATCAACATTCATAGCGGAGCTGAGTGGTCTGTAAGAGTTGTGGTCAGAGTCTTTGAGAAAGGAAGACTAACAGAGTACACAATGTCATTCAAAACCATGCTGACAATAAATTTAATGACTTTTAATCATGATACCTACTACCCAAACTTTTGGTCATGGACGTAACAACCATAAACTCCATGCTATAGATATTAATTAACTAGAATCTACTACAGATGTGACTACAGATATGAATCCATGTGATAGCAATACTTTTCTAGTGTATAATATATGTACATATCTACTAAAATAAAAACAATCAAATCGAACAATCCAATCAAACTTCTCAAACTAATCATATTTTCAAACCACAACTTTAAACATTCTTAGATCAAACTCTTTTATGTAGATAAAATTTGGGTAAAGCACAGAGCTGGGTGAAAAAGCCACCCGATGAGCGAAGATGAGAGCATTATATAATAAAAATATTAAATAATTGTAAAAAACGAGAAACGATAAAATTGAAATCATAGATCGCAGATTACTTTAAAGTTACTGCAACAATATTTTATACCTGCAAATCATGTGTTGGATAACTAGTAGCTTCCACATTCGAAGCAAAAATCAACTTATTTCCGAGTACGATTGCTATCTATATACGCGCAAAAAATATTTTTCATCTTCGGAAAGAGTATTTTGCTCTTCGATATCTGAGTGCAAAAACCGTTTTTATCCGCTAGAGGATAAAGCAAAATCGAATTTAGAACATCGTGTGCACTAAGTTTGTGAATTCAAAACATCATTAAACCTATTTACTTCTACCTCCATGGTGCCGAATTTATCATACAACCTTTTTTAATTTGTTAAAAACTCAGACTCGGAACCTTCTTGGTGTATTTTATTTTAATATGCTTTGCGCGCGCCATTTTCATTTCACTTCAATATGTTAAAACCTTAGGTTAAAAACAAGAAACTTGAAAACAAGTGAAACACTTAACATGAGTGATTTTAGCGATGAGGAGATTTTATTTGACGCCAACGGAATTGACTGAAAGTGTTAATAAAGCGCAAATGTATTTTTTTCATTTAGTCATTTCCTCCCTGAGGTGGGATGAAAAGTTACGTGTTGCACTCGAGTGGAAAGATTTTTCACCTCGTGCTCTTTTGATGCCCTCACTAACGCTTACGATCCTAATTCAACAAATTCAATTCAATTTTAGAATCCTTCTCTTGCTTGGTCATCGAAATTGAGCACGCGGTTAAAAAGCAACTTTGCACTCTTGTATAACAAATAACTGTTTACTATTCATTTATAATCTACTACTCTTCAAATTGAGCATGCGGTTAAAAAGCAACTTTGCACTCTTGTATAACAAATAACTGTTTACTATTCGTTTATAATCTACTAGCTAACCTGACAGACGTTGTCCTGTCTTAGAACTGTCAAACACGCAAAGTTAAAATTGTAAATCTTATTTTTGTACACCTTAGGTTACATTATAGGAGTTTTAGTAAGGATCCCTATATTTTTTTTAATAATAGCCTATGTTACCCGGGGATAGTGTAGCTTCCCAACAGTGAAAGAATTTAGAACCGATTTGAAAAATTCTTACTACTGTTTCGGAGCCAATTCAATGCAAACAAACAAACAATCAAATCTTTCCTCTTTATAATATTAGTATAGATAGTAAACTCGTTTACTATTCAAAGTTTTACGGTGCGACGTCCATTCATTTATTAACTTTTGCTCCAGATGACTGCACAAAAAATTCTAAATATCTCCATCATTTCCCAGAACTTGAATGAAAACAACGATAATATGAAAAGATTAAAACAGAAAGCTCTCGACAACATGATCGTTCAAAATAGGAAATGTCTGAAAATTTCATCTATTATATCTGATTCAATGCTCTACAATCTACAAGTAGCTCTTCAATTAACGTTAAGTTTAAGTCTCAATATAAATCAAATTAGTATTGTTTATTATCGCATCAATACCTATTTTTCGAGTTGTTTTCCAATAATAACGTTTGAGAAACAACTAGAAAATAAGTATTGCATTTTATGAAGTCGAACTTAATACCTTAACGTTGAACAAATAATAGAGGTAGGTACTTAGAAACAGTATGATTATTAACCGGAATAGTTACTGTGATGAAACTGTGGTTGTAGAGTCTGCCTGTGAACATGGTGCATGTAACCGACATATCGGAAGCTCCTTCCACAGTCTTATCACGGTAAATATCCCGTAAATAATCATATATGGTATGGAGCGATAGTGGCCGAGTGCTAGCATATGCGCTTTGAAATCTGTCAGCAGCCCTGCACCAATGACCGCATGTGTTCCAGCAGTGGGAACATGATAGGCTGATACTGCAATCATATAATTGTAGTGAACAATCATGATAATAAATTTAAAATAATGTTTTTTATACAAATAAATTCCGACTTGTCCCATTAGAATCTGAGAATTTTCTTCGCTCGGTCAATAAAACTTTGGCATTGGGGATATTCTAAAGATGATCTAATTGTAAGTAATCAACTAACCAAATTTCAGCTTCTTATTTACATAACTTTCAATTCAACATTCAAACTCCTATTTCACCTCCATAATCTTTATTTTAAATTATTAATTTCAGAGCCAATTTTTATATACTTGAAATAAAAAAATAAAAAGACAAAATCTTTGTACTTCCATTTGCCCTCTTAATTCGGCCTTTTCGTAGAATTCTTTCTTAACGGACCTCTACACCAACCCCATAAGGAACTGTATATAGTTTCAGCTTCTAGATTTCATGAAGAGTCAGTCAGTCAGTCAGTCTATCAGTGTGTAATATGTGTATCAGTGATCAGAGTGCTATTTCACTTTGATATAGAAGATGAGATGGGTCGACGATATTATTACTATATCGAGTCGAACCTGGATTCAATAGCACAGGACCGAGGCAGATGGCATAGCAAGAAAGAGACCGAATGTCAATTACTTATTGTCCGTAAAGTCTAGCATAACTTCTGTGCATGCATGAACCTATTTTTAATAGTTTTTTTACTAAACTTGTTTAGATCGATAGATTCAAAAGATATTAGAGAAGACAAGAGTTGGCCGCTCATTACTTTAAGGTCAAGAATTTAAATTCAAATTTTGGTCGAAGTGTGTTCTTTAAATAATGAACTTGATATCATGTTTGAGAAAACATACATTATTACATGAACCCTGAAAACATAAACAGTTGTATGTATAATTAGACATGACATGATCAAAAGTCAACATTAACTGCCAAAGATTACACAAAGTCTATATTTATGTAGCATACCCAATTTTATGATTTGTTAGCTTTTGCTCGCATCCTTTTATGTATACGACGATTGCCTATTATTACACTTCAAAATACTATCAAGTATGTATGCGTTAAAAAATGTCTAATGTTAGCCAGATTCCAGAATCAGAAACAAATAGACAAAGGAATTCAATTAGAGAGCCCAGTTCTGAGAGCGCTGCCTTAGACATAATGATTAGAATATAATACATAATTAGAAAAAAAACAACATTATAATCAATTCATAACTGGCGGAGTAATCGCATAACAAACATACAAAAAAAACATACAGTCGGATTGATAACCTCCTCCCTTTTGAACTCGGTTAATAAAAAAGCAGGACTTTTTTAGGATTCAGATTCATTAATTTCGACTTAACTCCAAACCCGACCTTTAAAAAGAAGGTTCTCAAATTCGTCGGTGCTCCATGGACCAATTGAAACTTGACCAATAATTAGTCAATGGGGAAAAATATTGTTGCGGACAGTTGTCCACTATGACATGTCATCGTAGCTCTGGCATCGCGCGGCGTTGTAGCCGGATCGCGGTTACCTTGTAACTAAACAAAAAGTCTGCGCAATTAGTAGCGTGCGCCGAGTTGTGGTTCGAACATAAATTGGCACGATTGTGACTCTACAATACAGAGTCACAATGGTGCCAAAAAAAGGTCCGAATACATACTATACATACAGACCATGGTAAACATACAATACACACAGACATGGGTAAATTCCATTATAGAAATTCTCGTATTCCCGTACGTATAGGCGGTCATTATTCTTTTTTTTTAAATCATGATATAATAAGTATCTACCGCTCCTATTTAAACAGCAATATGATGAAATAGAGGGCAAATATGAGAAAAAAAAACGAAACTACGACTGTAACCGCAAATATCCCTTTTTAAAGGAAATGCTCGGCAAGTCTTGTACACAAAATTCATAAAACCTATTGGATGCTCAGAAATGTAACCGCTCGTCGCGTTCACTGTACATCTCGGCAACTCAATGAATATGTTCACTTTATTAGATTCCTGACTTTAACTGAGGCATAACGTAAAACCTCCGTACAGACCTCGGTCCGTATGTCTCTCGGTACAAACGAACAGAATGCGTCAAAGGAATATTTAGATAGTCCGGATACTTACAATAAGCTCTTGCTATGAGTTTTCTGTTTCAATGAAAACTCTATGAATAGCTTTGTCAACTGATATTATTTTGGCTTAGTTTCGATGAGACTGATGAGAATTTTTCGTCTCAGTAGTCCGGTGTTTTATATAAACGGATTACTGAGCCTTTTAGTTCGATGTTTACAAGTTCACGCTCGTGATTGATTGGCCATTACAATTTATTATCATTATAGGCATGTGTCCTAATGTTTAATTTATTACAAATAACCGGCTTAGCGATGAATATAACTAAATATAACTAAACTAAAAAACGAAGTTAATGTTTAATAAGACGTACAATATTTTGAGAAAGTTGTAGATTTTTTTTTTAATTATATGCGTAGATACCTAATTATTGCTATTTTAAGGTAACCTATATACCTGAGTGAATAATGGAAACTTTTAGCCTATCAGGGGGCGTGGGTTAGATTCCCACCTAGGACAAACATTTATTTTGTGTGATGAACATTTGTGTTTGTTTCATATCTGGTTGTTAATATCTATTTAAGTGTGTAATGTAGTAATGTATGTAGTGTATTGTATTTAAAACTATATATGCATGTATATCAGTATCTGGCAGCCATATCACAAGCTTTGCTTAGTTTGGGGTCAGATGACCGTGTGTACAAAAATGGCCCGAATATATATATATATATATCAAAGACGTTTTATACCCTAAAGGGTAAATACCCTAATATATGTATCAAAAGGTTTTTGACGTGAGAATTTTCGATTGAAAATTAGGGTGCTTTTTCGATATTAAGTCAAAATAAGGAGCAAAAAAAAAAAAGTTCATTAAAAAAAATTGTATGTGTGTTTAGGACATAAAAAGGTAAGTTTTCACCAAATTACGTGAAAAAAAAAGATTTTATTTGTAAAAGGTAAAAATAAAAAACCAAAAGCTTGGTTATTTGATTTTTTCACATAAATTTTGAGGTTATGTGAAAAAGTCTGTAAACAAGAGTTGTACATATTTACACAACGATACTCACAATATTTACCGATATTACACAATATTTCGTACCGATAGTTAACGATATATTACCTACAACTTTGCCATTTAACTTTTTTCGTAAGACTTGTAGTTTTGCCAGAAATTGAAATAAGCCGTTTTTTACCCTAACCCGCCCCCCCTCCACTTCCTGACCTTAAATCGCCCGTAAATAATTTTTCCTTCCATTTTTGTTGAATTCTCTTCTTTTTCCAATCGGTATCAAAGTACTATAATTTTTTTTTGTTTCAAAAATTATCTACCCTGGGGAGCAAGTACCATTCTTTTACCGATCGTCAAATTGACAGTTGAGGTCGTTAAATTCGATAATATGCCATTTTTTCAGTACTCGCTGTGATCGATACTATGGCATTTTAGCGAATTTGACGATCGATAAAGAACGGTACTTGCACTGCATGTCTATACCAACGTGTAAACAATTTAAATCATACTCGCTATCCCGACTAGTCAATTCCTGCAATACAAATTGAAATAGTCTATTATTCATGCACTCAGAACTGAATCTCTTGGCAAGGAATAGTAAATCATAACACGGGGCAGCAGTTGCCTAAATATGTATTGGTACATACACGGTCGAGAGAAAATATTCTATATTGCAGACAAGCCAGCAGTGCAAGTACCGTTCTTTTATCGATCGTCAAATTGATAGTTGAGGTCGACTAATTCGATAATATACCATTTTTCAGTACTCGCTGTGATCGATTCTATGGCATTTTAGCGAATTTGACGATCGATAAAGAACGGTACTTTCACTGCAGCTTTGTTGTAGCTTACACCTACACAATCTGCCCTGCGTAAGACTGAAGGCAAAAGCACTTATGATTATACAATTTTTGAATCACATAGTAATCACGATTAATTATTATTATCATAATTATCTATGAATACTCATCATTTCAGCCGTAGGACGTCCACTGCTGGACATAGGCCTCCCCCATCGATCTCCAAAAGGGCCGGTTGGAAGCGGCCTGCATCCAGCGTTTCCCTGCGGTCTCTTTTAGGTCGTCTGTCCATCTTGTGGGTGGACGTCCTACGCTGCGCTTATCAGTCCGTGGTCGTGGTCTATGAATACTCAGTGATAATGAATCACTGAACAATGTTCTATTTCTATTCAAAAACTTCTTTCGTCTTTTAAAATACCGTGATCTATGGCTATTAAAAGACCCAAGCAAACTTTACCTCCACATATATAACAAACTAAACCTCTTTAACCAATTTGAACAATTTATTTATTTATATTTTTATTATGCACAAGAGCATAAAATGTAGTTTTAGGATGAGAAGATTGAGAAGTGAAATACAATTGTTTAAAAATATACCAATAAAAGCCATGTCAATAACAAAAAATAAAATAGACTCCAAATAAATTTGTGCTTACCTATATGTAATCTGTAGTATTAGTGGATCAAAATACATAATAGGTAGCTAAACATATTTCAGCGAGTAGATGAACAATTGGCCGTCCGAGCCATTCAATTCAAGTACTTAATCTACCTACTTTAGTTTTAATTTAAGTATTTTAGCTGTATTTGTAACTCCTAAGCGCGTGCGTTAAGTTAAAATTAGCAAATCTTTTTCGGGTCACCAAGAGACCGGCCTAGCCGAGTTAGGGGCCCACTGCTAGTTCAATGTAACCTAGTTTAGATATTATTTGTGGCTATGTATATACAATATAATCACGATAATGTTAAACCGTTTCAGAAATAAATGTTTAATTTAATTATTTTTTTTAAATTTGGTACATTAAGCAATGCGGTAACAATTGGTGCAAGTATAATAAAGAATAATATAAAATATTTTGTTCCAATAATCGAAGAATCGCAATCAATTCAAACTTAAGCTTATTATATTAATTAAACAATATCACTTTCTCAAAGTTCCTTACCAGGCGGACGGGCGCGAGCTAATATCATTTAGTTTCTCTCAGGTTACCACTAACTTCTAAAATCTGTTCGAATTGTGGTTACGAAACTTGTGGAACTTTGCCACCAATAACTTGAATTTGTGTTAATATCTGACATCGGAATATTAATCTATGATTTTGAGAATTCCTCAGGTATTTATTTCACAGACACATATTATGAGCATTAATCTGATGTTTTTGTAATGGCATTATGGTAATAGATTGCTGAAATATTTGACACCATGTATATCATTTAATTTTGTATGATGTACTTGCAACGTCCGACATTGTTTGTAACATCATAATTATTATCATTATACTAGCTGACCTGACAGACGTTGTCCTGTCTTAGAACTGTCAAACACGCAAAGTCAAAATTGTAAATAAATTTTTTTTACACCTTGGGTTACATTATTGGAGTTTTAGTAGGGATCCCTATTTTTTTGAAAATATAATATAGCCTATGTTATCCGGGGATAGTGTAGCTTCCCAACAGTGAAAGAATTTTTCAAATCGGTTCCGTTGTTTCGGAGCCTATTCAATGCAAACAAACAAACAAACAATTTAATCTTTCCTCTTTATAATATTAGTATAGAAGTATAGATATAGACCACGTTTACTAGTTTTGAACAACAAGTGCTTAAAACAAGTGATTTTAGCCGAGACATTTATCAGCCCGAGCCGAAGGCGAGAACGGATATTAAAGTCAGGGGTAAAATGAGATTTAAGCGTGAGTTAACACTCGGATTTTCACTTTAATAGCGAGGAAATGAAACAGTGATATTGTAAGTAATACCTATTATATAGTAGACTTCACTAGAGGCTTCTATGGAGTTTTGGAAACAACATGAAAATACATGTTTTACATCATTATATCACGTCCACACACTCGAGCACAATCACTTACACTTAATAAATAATAAACCACCAATACTAATTATTACCATTAACAATCTAAAATACACAACTTTAGGAAAATAATACAATGAGACGACATAAATATTTTTTCCATAAAACGCAATTTTAGTCCGCTTACATCGGGCATAAACAAGAACTTTACGAGCGTGAGAAGTGAAATAGTGCACTGTTACCCTAGGGGTGAAAGTAAAGAAAGTAATTACGAATACAATTAAACTAAAAGGTTTTCCACTACTGCTTTAGCCTCTTCTCTTATGAAATCAGGCGTTAAATCCATATCGGAATCAGATGAACTCATTTTTAACCGACTTCATGTTAATACAAATCTGCTATACGGAAGTATAAACAAAACTCTACAATGAAGATCGGATTCCCGCCAATTTTTTTTTTTTGGAACCTCCTGACACTGGCAAATGTACGTGACGTACGGGACCATAATCCTCAGAGGAGAAAAAAAAAGTTGAAACATTGAAACAACTAGTTTTGTTTTTTATAATTTGAGTGTATGTCAGTTGTCAACTGTCACTGTCAGTTGAAAGTGGTTCTCCCTAGGGCTGAAATGTATTACGTTCAACCCGCTCCTCAGGCAATTTCAGACCTACTTTCCGAGTATGAGTAATGAAACATAATTTTTCATTTTATTTTCATAGGGATAATCGCAGAAAAGAAAAAACCCTTCTCTTTTCTGTGGGTTTAATCACAATCATCTAAAGTCAAAACAATAGCTCTTGTATGCGGTTGAATCCGCGTAACAAAACAAGTTTATGGGATAATGTACGCAACTTTCTACAAAATTGCGGATTTCACACATTGTGTTTAAATCATAAGGGAATTACTAACGTTATTAGACCAAGCCAAAACAAAACAAATTTGCCTCTTTATAATTACTTGATTTAAATTAACTCACGGGTCTAAAGACCTTACGGACAACTGCTATTGCGGCACCAAACTAACGTTAAATCCGCTCAGTTGGAAAATCACGCGAACGTGAATCTTAACGCGCCCAGATACGGTTTGCGGTCGCGTGATTTTCCAACTGAGCGGATTTAACGTTAGTTTGGTGCCGCAATAGCAGTTGTCCGTAAGGCCCCTGCCCGGACATTTGAGATGCATTGGTGGGAAAGCCGAAGCCAACACCAAGAGGTCCTGTTGAGTATAAAATACAATTATGGGATTTGTGTAAATGGGAATTATAAAATTATTGTACCGCATTTTAGTAAAACTGAAAACATTACACGATAAAAATATCTGTGATACCCCTCCATTCCAGCACATTATTATTGAAGGTATATAGCCTGGAAGAGGACGCTCTTAGCGATGAGACTGCTTTTTGTGCCCATATTTAATGTATTTTTTGTAATATATTTTATGGTATCAATAAAGAACTATTTTATTGTATTTATTACCTAGGTACTTATTCTATGCGCGGATTATTATGTTAGTGTTTAGGTTAACGTTATCTCATGACCTGTGCGACTGTACCACATACCGTAAACCGCAAACTTTATCTAAATTAAGTATTCCTGGTAAAAAATCCTTTAAATTTTTAAGGATTCATAAATTAATTTATACAAAGATAGATAGAAACTCTTTATTGTGTACACCAGAAATAAAAATTACAACACGATAGGAAACGCTTACGAGCTAGTGCCACAAGTGGCGGCCTTATCGCTAAAAGCGATCTCTTCCAGGCAACCATTGGATGGAAAGAATTTACGTAACAGAAACGACGGGGGATGCTAAAACACTTTTAATGATACCATTAAATAGATACTACAAAATGCATGATATATACATGACCTCATAATTTTTTGTTTTATTTTGGACACGATAGAAGAACTGGACAAACTTGACCGGAGCGAACGGTTTATATTCGTCATAGGGGCTTTCTTATAAAAGTTTGATAATATATTATATATTATATTATCAAACTTTTATAATAATTATGCTATCGCGGATTTTTTTGTAGAACTACTTAATAACTAGTGTTGTGTAGATAATATATTTGATATAGATAGTGCTGTTGCTATTGATATAAACTCGATATATAAATATTTTAATTCATTGGCTGTCACAAAAAATCAACGACAGAAGTTGTCCTTAGATTGCTTATATTGTAATCAAAAGCTCGTAAAGGTTTGACCACACGACGATGTGAAGGTTTAATGAAATGCCAGCTCACAAACAATCCTCTACAAGTTGAAATGTAGAATATAAATGAAGCATCAACAGCGATAAATGGAAATTCCATTAACAGACGTCACGACCAGAAAACTGCAGAGAAAATGATATGTTGAAAACAATAGAGAGGAATATTGCAATAATTTAAATATTTTCTTTTCCCTCTGTTGGTTATGTTTTGCGATGTGTATGAAAATTAATTTAGATAATATATACTCGTATTTGTTAGAACTGCGCGTCTCTACTCATGCTCGTAAACTTAAATTGATATATGTATAATATTGATGATTTGAGTTTATAATTGTTTAGTTTCAAAAAATCCGATCCCGATGCGAGTGTTTGTTGGCGGTAAAAATCACCCTTTGTTGTATTCGCCGATAACGTGCAAGACGTTGCGTATTTAATAATGTTATAAAAGTCGTGCAAACCTACCAAACAAGTTTGGTAGCTTTCTACCACTGACACTTGGGAACACCTTGTTGTGAGGACGTGAGTTCGTTTCTACCAAATGTATTGTTTGTAAATTATTTCTTGTATTAGGTTTTAGCTTTGTGTTTTTGTGACGTTTCAAAAGTGTATCATAGTATACCTACTTGAGAAAAGATTAAATGAATTACATTGAAAAAAAAAAAAACTTGTGTTTTAACCGACTTCAAAAAGGGAGGTTCTTAATGCCTTTTTTATGTTTGTTACCTCATAACTCCTTCACATATAAACCGTTTTTTTTAAAAGGATATACGTTCAGGTTGTTCCCATAGAAATTTCATCAAAAAATTTGTTTTAGTAGTTTGGTTTTTATCAAAATAACTGAAAAATTCATCATCTAAGTAAACGAAATTGTTGAAATTGTTGAAACTAATTGTGAAGTCGGTTTTTCATTATTAATTTTGAGTTTTCTTTAGAGGCATTGACATTAAGTCGAGTATAAAACAAAGGTCAGAGTGATTTTTGTGTGTTAGCGCTATTATGATGTGAACTGTTAATGCGTAATGACATGGAGAAGCCCAGTTTAAAAAATATATAATCCCATAGCTTCTCATCATCATCAGCCAAATGTTCACTGCTGAAATTAAACCTCCCCCATAGACTTCCACAGTGAACGACCGATCACCATCGGTATGTATCGGATGCCCGCGACTCTCGCCATGTCGTCAGTCCATCTAGTGGGAAGCCTATCTACGCTGTCTTCCAGTTCGTCGTCTCCCCTCAAGAACCTTTCTTCCCGATCGGTTATCGGTTCTTCAATTGATGGGGCCTGCCTATTGCCACTTCAACTTTCAAATTTTAATAGCTATGTCGGGGGTCTCTCGTTTTAGGGTGAATATCCACGTTCCTGATTCTATCGCGCAAAAAAACTCCTAGCATAGTTCTCTCCATTATTCGCTGTGAATCTGAGTTTTTCCAAAAAGCCAACATTTAAGAATCACGTCTCGGTAACATAATATGACAAACTGCTACAAAAGCTACCTTAGATTTTTTAATGAACTATGTGCATCCAGTGGTTTTACCCGCAATTTTTCAGTTATTTCGTAATTTCCAGGACAAAAAATATCCAGTCAGTTCGATGCACACTATTTTATTGTTGTCTTTCATCAATATCACTACAGCTGCTTAGACGATAAAAGTTAACACGTCGCCAGAGGGATAGTTCAAAAAACTACTTTTGCAATTTTAATATAACTAGTGTAAGCCCGCGGCCTTGCCCGCGTTGTGAACAAAATATAGCCATATGTCATTCAGGGATAGTGTAGCTTTCTATCACTGACAGAATTTTCAGAATCGGCTCTGTAGTTTTTTAATTACTTATTATAATAATACAAAGTCATGCACAAATTTTAACTCATAGTAAAATTCCTTCTTAGATTATGTATTACTAGCTGCGCCTCGTGGTTTCACCCGCATAGTTATGAAAATTGGTGATGATGATGATGATGAAAAGCCCATGTCACTCTCCAGCCCTTGAACTATACCCATGCAAAAAATTAGGTCGATCCGTTGCTCTGTTGCTGCGTGAAAGAGGAACAAACAAACCAACAAACCAACAAACTTTTCACATTTTTAATATTAAGTATGTAGTTTAAGTGCCATAGTGCTTTTTCATTGAGCCCATTTATTCAACAACATTTTACCAAAATATGTTCATGTAAGTTCATGAAGAGCATAATCCTAATAATATTTTTTATTCCAATTCCAGATCACTGAATCGCTGAAACGTTTGCGCGCTTCCAAGAAATCGTCACGTTTTGCCGAGGATCTTGACTTCGATAATAGTGTCACTAACCTCGAGAACCGAATGAGGATCTCGGACAAAATTCTCGAGAGCGTTGGCATCGGGTCTTCTGACGTGAGCGGTGCGAGGCGAGCGCTGCAGGAAAACGAGGAGCGCACAGAGAAGCGTATCTCACGCAGGCTGCAGCAAGCACAGAACGACGAATCGCAGAGCTCTCTCACTAAATGGACTGCGATAAAGAATGTTGACGAAGAAAGCGCGGCTTCTCAAAGGATGAAGGCGACCAGAGCCCGCTTGACTGATTTAGAAGATGAAATGACCGAGCTGAGCGAACGGACCGCTGCCAGAGAGAAGCGTGCCGCACGCCTGCGCGCACTAGTTGCTGACTCTGACTTCGCCGATAGCACCGTTGCTGCATCTAAGATCACCATCCGCGCAGAAAAGGAGAAAAAACAAGTCACTTTCTAAAAAAAGAAAATATTTTCTATAATGTTTATTTTGTTTTATACTAGTACTCTCTGTTCTAAAGCATGTTTCAGAGCAATGTGAGTAATGAGATAGATAAGTTTGCTAGGTAGGTATATACCTGCATTTGACAATGTACAATGATCGAGTCGATGTTTATTTTATATTTGGATAGAATAAAACGCTTGTATTGCCTTTTTTATTCATTGAATTTTATACAGGTACTTATGTACTTTTTTGCTCAGCCTGTCTCGTCCCACTGTTGGACAAAGGCATCTTCCAGTTTCTTACACGCATTATCCCCCGCCAAGTAAGGTGAAAGACGTGACACTCAGCAAAATAGGTCAATATGGAATATCACTCAATGGGAGTCTTATGATGACCGACGACCCCGTCTTGAATTAGATAGCACAACGGTGGATCAGTTTCTTCTTGGCAAGCGCGCTCCATCGTAAACTGCAACATGATGACAGCCAATCTTCTTCTTCTTATATATAAAAGGCGATATGTGTATTGTGTATGTATATTATGTATGTTGCCTATGGACCAATTATGACGGGACTTTATATGGCAGATAGCTGATGAATTAAGGAGTAATCCACTCAGAAGAAATCGCGGGGCGCATATAGTATAAAATTATAATTAAAAAATCAACCAAGTGCGCATCGCGCGCCGGGGGTTACTTACCACCACATACATACATACAAAAATATGGAAACAAAATAATGTTTAAATATGGGACCCTATTACTAAGCCTATGATGTATGTGTGTCTGTCCATCCGTCTGTCCGTCTGTTCGTCTGTCCGTCTGTCCATCCTACCTTTAAGGCGAGGTTTTCCCAATTTTAAGCAACACTTATTACTACACGTACAGATGACCATAATCATTGGTTTATTGTATCAAATTGTATTAAAGTCGAATTTAGCGGAGCAAAATTATTATATTTTTGGGGTTTTTCTCATATTTTTCTTAAAGTTTAGCTCTAATGTAAAATTTACCTCACCGGTTTCCTTCATAATTATGAAATCTATAGTAAATAAAAATAGGTAATTGAATGAATCCAAAAAAACAGGGATAAAACCGCTAATCAGTGCTACTTGTTTTTTTTTTTCTAGCGCTTGATATGTGCTTAATCGTGTTTCGGTCTCATGGGTTTCCTAGATAAAACATTAAATTTTGTTATGACACCATTTTTATAATTTTAAGCTAACCATGGAGGTTTGCACACTTAAACTAGAATGACCATAATTGGTAAAAGTCGGAAAAGGTCTCGTCTTAAATAGCTGTATCTTTCGAACCGTAATAGATGGCTAAATAATTGTTTTACAGAATATGTAATGTTACGACGGATTAACTAAGAAATAATAAAAAAGACAAAAAATTAAAACTAAATAGGGTCCCCATACAACAAACGTATTTTTTTAACGTATTTTTGGATAAGCTCTAACGTAAAAACAGTAATATGTATAAGCGTCAAACTTGGCACGATTATAGTACACACTCAAAAGTATAACAACAAATAATTAATAATGGCCAAGTGCGAGTAGGTGTCAAATTTGATTACCAAGCTATAATTGGTAAGTTCGTTACTTGCACATACATCCATGAGCAATTTAAACACAATTTCCGTATTTTTAAGCATTTTCCGTAGTTTATAAATTACTAGCGGCTCGCCCCGGCTTCGTACGAGTATGGATATATAGCCTATGTCACCCGGGGATAGTGTAGCTTCCCAACAATTTAGTGAAATTTTTTTCAAATGGGGTCGGACCCGTGCTCCACCTTTCGACTAAAATAAAATGAATGAACGGGCCCTAACCATTGAAATTGCTCAGTAAAAACGAGTCAAAACCGTCGTTCATATACTTGAACACCTAATTATAAAACTGTACAGTATATTTGTTACAAAAAATAGATCCCGGTTTTATTTGTGTATTTACACTTCGGGAAAGCATATGAATGCATAATTTTGTTAGATGTTTCGTTATCACGTAACAATAGACACGTGTTACATTTCCTACGGCTAGAGACAGACTGAAACGAAATGAGAGCCAGCGCTCATTTTGTTATCTTCAAAAATGCGCTTCTACCGGACCTGTCCATTCATTTTATTTTGATCGAAGGCTCCACCTAGGTTCTCCATCTGGGTGAAGCACGGGGTACTTACAAGTCCCCGTGCTCCCCGGGGTACTATCAGTAATTACAGTCTTGTGCAAAATAGATCAGACCCGTGCTTCACCCAGGTGGAGAACCTAGGTGGAGCACGGGTCCGATCCCATTCAAATCGGTTCAGTATTTTCGGAGCCTATTCAATGCAAACAAACAATCAAATCTTTCCTCTTTATAATATTAGTATAGATAAATAGTCAACGTATCGCAATGACACTTTATAATTCAATCAATTATTATACAATCGCATAACTCAGATTTTCGTCGAGTTTGGAATTTTGATTTCGGCACGGTGCATTACAATAATGATGCGGTTGTGACAGACGGGCCGTTTCCACGAAATGATGACTATCAATAATAACATGCAAATGAGAGCGATGGTTGCCGAGCGGTAGCATGTGCGCTTTACAATTTGATGGTACCAGGTTCGATCCTCGGCCCTGCACTAACGACTTATTTAGTACTTGTCTTAAATTACGAGCAGTTTCGATGACATCGCTCAACAGCGGTGATGGAACACATCGTCAGGAAACCGGTATGTCCAAAAACCTTAAAAGATCAAAGAGATATGACATTCATGTACAAATACCTACACTGTAAACGAGTTGTACTTACCACGGTTTTAAATTCTACTTACAAATTTGAAATTTGTACATAAATACAAATGAATCCAAAATAGCTTTGTTTACTTTATTTCTGCACTGTGTTTCTTGATGTAAAAGTAGATAATTTAATGCTTCATTTGTCCAAAGCAGACATAAGAGTGTACTTGAGATCAGTGTATTCTTCGGCCCCATGCAAACTGCCTTCTCTGCCGATACCAGATTCCTTCACTCCTCCAAATGGTGGTTCAGCTGTTGACAATACGCCATCATTTACAGCTACCATACCAAACTCCAACTGCCGAGACATCCTAAATGCCTGACCTAATTCTTTTGTAAATACATAAGAAGCAAGCCCACTTCTAGTTTCGTTCGCGATTGCCAGAGCCTCCTCTTCAGTTTTGAACTTAAAACACGTTGCTACTGGGCCAAATATCTCTTCTGAATATATTCTCATGTCTCTGGTCATATTAACCAGTAGAGTAGGTTCATAGAACTTGTTTCCCAGGCTAGTGTTGAGTTTGCCACCAATAATGGCTTTAGCCCCTTTCGATATAGCATCTTCGACAATACCTGAGACATTTTTTGCTTGATTTATGTTAACAAGAGGACCACATGTGACGCCTTCCTGTGTCCCTGGCCCAAGTATACATTTCTGAGCAATTCGTTTGCTGAAACTATTTACAAACTGGTCATGAATACCTTCATGTAATAAAAATCTATTAGCTCCAACACAAGCTTGTCCACTATTCCTAAATTTGGCTAACAAAGCTTGGTCCACCGCATGTTCTATATCAGCACTAGGAAACACTATAAATGGAGCATTTCCTCCGAGCTCCAACGCAACTCTTTTTATACCTTTAGCTGCCATCCCATATAATATTCTTCCAACATGAGTAGAGCCAGTGAATGTTATTATGGCTATATCATCATCTTCGCACAAAATTTTACCCAATGCAGGTGCATTTTTTCTGCTACTTGTGACCACGTTTATAACTCCTTTTGGGACTCCTGCTTGCTCTGCCAACTCTACAGAGGCCAGTGCTGAAAGAGGCGTGTCTTCCGAAGGCTTTATTACGCAAGTACAACCAGCTGCCATCAACGCTCCAACCTTGCGAGTGATCATGGCATATGGAAAATTCCAGGGAGTGATGACTGATGCAACCCCAATAGGTTGACGGGTTACCAGAATTTGCTTGTTATGCCATGGACTCGGAATTATTTCACCATTTATGTGACGCGCAGTTTCAGCGAACCATTCCAAAAATTGATTTCCATATGCAACTTCGAACCTAGCTTCCGACAGTGGCTTTCCTGCTTCGGCTGTGATGATCGCCGCAAGATTGTCCGTGTTTTGTTGACAAATATTGAACCATTTTCGTAGTATGTCAGAACGTTCTTTGGCCGTAGTATTTTTCCAAGTTTTGAAAGCATCCGAGGCAGCAGTGACTGCAATCTTTGCATCGCTAGCATCCATATCCGGTACCTCTACAATGACCTTGTCGTTGGCTGGGTTAAGAACGGGAAAAGAGGCACTGCTTCCCGCTTTTATCCATCTACCGGCAATATACGCTTGCTCCTTCAGTAAATGCATTCTTCTGCAATGTTTAATGAGTCTTACATACCGAGTTGTTCTAACTGGCAATGTATCCATTTTTCTATCTCAGCGGACGCTAGACTCTCTCCGAAAAATACCTATATACTATACAGTCACAGAATTCTTCCTATATTATAATCTCATAATCTAAATGATAAAGAATACCACCGTAGACCATCAGTAGACAAACACACGGAATAAAGCTACACAGCAACTGAATCAACATGACAATTATTATTTTAACTTATTATTTACAACAGTTACTTATATATATTTACTAAACGACGATCCGAGCTTCGACGTAAGCAGAGGTAGGTCACAAAGAGAATACAATAGGTAGGTCAGTTCAATACATATGTACTTTTTGCGAAGGAACTAACACCATCTACTGCAGGGCCCCGCAAATTTGGGCTGTCACTGATTTTTTTATTTATTTTTTATTTATTTCATGACCATTTGCCCGGTGTATATATTACTCTATGGACGCGGCGTAAGTTATAAAATATTAATGTCAAAACTGTGGGTCAACCACAGATATACACAACCAGATCGGCAATATATTTTAGTGAAAGAGACAACTTGATATGGCTCAGCACAAGTACGAAAAGGACGTAAATAGATTTTGTTGTCCTTATCGGCGTGACCTGTTTTTGGTACCTCAAGTGTCAAAATCTGTAATAATCAGTGACAAACAAAACGGGTCTGAATTATATTTATTGCCTTTTTTTGGTGATTAAATGTGATAAATACGTGTTTCCTCTGAGAAATAATTGTAAAAGATATTTTACAATGGTTGGTTGTAGCATTTTGGGCTGCAAGAAGCGCAGTGAGCGAAAATACGATGAAATATCATTTCACACGTAAGTAAACATATAAAGCTTGTAACGATCACCTAAATAAATTCAGGATATCAATTCGCAAATATTTTATTCATAATTAGTCAGTTTTTAGGTCGATTTGTGGTCTAATTCTATGAATTTTATCAAATTATTCACTTAGAAAATAAATTATGAATGTTGCCAGTTTATGAAAGAAATTACCCACCGCAACTAACATAAATTATTCGTTCTGCAGGTTTCCAACTGATCCTGTCACATTGCTGAAAAAAGCTGGCACATTGCAAGAAGTGCAAAATACCGACCCTTTTATGCCCATATGAATATGGTGAATGTTAATATTAAATATATATTAATGAGGCCACAGTTATGAAGCTGGAAAAACTAAAGGCGATTTCGGCGAACCGATTCAAAAAGCTACGCGCTGTTCGTGAAATTTGTACTGTAAACATTAAAGAGTCTATTTATCTAATTATTTGGAATGTTATACATAATTCCATTCATGAAAAAACTAAACTGACCAAGCGCGAGTCGGGCTCGCGCGCTGAGAGTTCTTTACAATCACAAAATACAAAAAGTTGTGCAAAAAGACAACATCACGCCCAGGCTGTCACCCATCCAAGTACCGACCGCGCCCGACGTTGCTTAGCTTAGTGGTAAACAGAAATTTGTCACTGACTCGCACTTGGCCAGTGTTTATTATTTGTTGTTTTACTTATGTTCACTATAATCCGCTAAATTTGACGCTTGTACGGATTACCGTTTTTACACTAGAACAAATCCAAAAATACGTTTAACGTTTGTTGCATGGGGGCCCTTCCTTTGCCCTTCCGTTTTAACTCTTTGACGTTTTTATTATTTTTAATTAATCATAAAAAAATCATGCTATGGTTACTTTACAACCTTTTTTCTAGTACTATATTAAATAATTATAATAAAAACGCAAGTAAGTTTGTAACTTTCTGTCTGTTTTTTTACGAGGAAACGGCTAAGTCATGGTATAATAATATACTCCGCCAGGTATAGCAATTCGAGAAAAAATGTTTACGTAGGCGTCCCGCAATGATGTCATGATGTCAATTTACAACAGGTTCGAGAGAGATGACGATACACCACGTAACAGCTGATTGAATAAAGTGGCAACTGGACAGTGACGTCATTGCGGGACCACTCTCAAATTGCTAGACCTTGTTTTCTTAGATCATGGGCTAAGTCAAATTTTGTCAGGACGATAGGGTGTGTCATGAGGACAGACAACGTACTTTTCTTCCCAGAACATTGCAGGTAGCTCCGTGGGTTGCAGCAGATAGTGTATAAAATATAAATATTTAAAAGGTAATATTGTTTCCAAAGTACTCATTGAAGATTCACTACCCATCATAGTAGGTAAATTACCCTAACTTATAGCAAATCATTTTAATGTGGCAACACACCTTGTTGAAGCGAGAGGCACTGAGCTAGCCACGCTCATTGAAAATCTATAGGTAGTAGATCTGTGGGGTCAACCATTCAGTCAAAACACATTGATGTAAGTAAAGTCATTGTCAAAACATCTTTGGGTTCACAGATCTTTATATCCACAGATATACATTTATATCTGTGTTTGGGTTCGATGTTTGACATCATCAAACGAAAAAACGTAATTTAGCAGCCATATTGGTAGCAAATTGGTAGGTAGGAAAACTATAGAGCGATTGAAACTGTTTGATTGATTGAAAGTGTAATACTGAATCTATGGAAGTGTAAAATGTCCGTGCTAAATATGGCTATTGGCGCGTTTGACTTCCACGCTGCAAGTATGCATGGGTTCAAATCTCAACAATGATTTTGAGCTGTCAGTGAAGGAAAACATCGTGATGATTCCATAGAATGGTGGTAGGGTGTTTTCTAGTGCCCGGCTGGCTACCTACCACCCTCAAGTTGAAAATCTGTCGCCAAGCACCTGGCAGTTCCGGCAGCCTCGATTGAGAGCCAGTTACTATTCCAGTCTAGGTGTGTTTAACATATTGTAGGTATATACCACACCATTACTGATCAAGTGAGTTGTGTTCAAATGCGTAGCCAGTCAACAGTAAAATGTCCAAATATTTTTGTAACCCACCCGCTACCCGTGCATCCAACCTCCAAAAGTACTGCGAATAAAATAGCGAAATTGCCATCCTTGACAGCTGTCCCAATTCATTTATAACCAAGGACTTTGTATAATGTAACTTCCTTGTTTATAACCAATGGCAACAGCTACTCCATATCCATCCTCATTGTAATCATAGCTGATTGATATTGAAACCGACATTTAGTTCAGAGTAAAAAATCAAGAAAAAATTTAAGAATACATACCTATAAATCTAAAAAAACTTTTTGCTATTATTTTAGTATTTAACCTTATTCTGAGGTAGGCATAAAGTCCTTGGCCTACAATATATAATTTTTTATATATATATTTACCTCAGCTGCGATTCTATAATTAGGGCTTTGATTATGTATACATATTACATAATCAAAGAAATAGATATTACTCCTATATGTTTGCGGGTGAAACTGTGGATTGCACTTGTATTATACGAAAGGCAAAGGCAAAGGCAAAACAGCAATGAATGATGCTTCGGTGTAAACTTCGAAAGGCGTTACTAACGCCTTCGTATAGTTTCAAACTATTGCGGTATAGACGTCTTGTTAATAGTTCGATAGTAATGGGAAAGTAGTGGTAGAACTAGATTTGTATCTGCATTTTACAACTGCATAGAAGTTTCTCCTAAAATATGCCACTTCGATAAGCCAGCTCTCTCCATCCAATTTTTCCCGGCGTCTTATTATGGATCTAGTTTATTTTTGTGCAACTTAACTGTAGTTGCATTGCATTGCATGAAGTTTGCTCCGAGGCCCGAACTGACACTTCTCGTGCGGCCTTATGAGCCTAATCAGCTTTTTACCCGATGACCAACAAAAAAATGATCATTGCTGACGATGAGATCGAAGAATGCCTAAATTGTTAGCTTTGAACATCGGCGCAAAGTTGCTAGTCTATAGGTTTTTTTACCGGATATATTTCGGAGAGTCTGCATCGGATCTACATAATCTAATTCCCTCCTCCCCATTTTTCGACAGCCAGGGTGTGAACGAAAAGGTGACTCCATTTCATGGTTGATATTTTGAAAATGCGTACGAAGCACTTTGATTCCAGTTTGAATCGCTGCCTGAATAGGTGTTCCCCGATAGTTACAATCTGAGTATTCAAGTGGCGAGTGATTTAGTTTCATTTAGGAAAGCGTGCTCCATAGAACTTTCTAGTATATGTTTATCTATGATAGAACACATCATTGCTTCACAACAGGCGAAGTGGAGGTTAAACTCGAGCATATTATATTATAAACAACAGCAAAAAAAGTACTCGTACTATGTTTCCGCTCAAATGCCCTTAAGTAATTTTTTTTAAATTCATTTATTTCATATATATACACATAATTGATCAAAATTAGTATCTAAAAACTAAGCTGTTTGTATCGATACTAAGCTTCACTATACGCACTGACATAATAGCGCAAACTTAAATAAATTTAAATATTTAATATTTAAACCTAACGTTTACAAATAAGTATTTAGGTACCTGTATTACAATTTCACAAGCAAGCATCTGTTCACCCCGGTAACATCATTTATTTAAATATGTGATAAGCATAATATTACCAACCTATAAACTACCTCAATCCCCGAACAATAAAATACATGCAATGTGAAGTTACGTACAAATCGCTCGGAATCGGCCGCAGGCTTGCTCAAATGCCTTTAAGCCGATTTTAATAAATGAAGTGGTAATCATTGAAACGGAAATATTCTATGGTGTCGATACATTCCCCCAGGTTTAGCCCCTTGAAGGAATAGCGACCGCAGGTCGTTTTTAAAAAGTACGCATGCTTCAAGCGGCCTGGAGCTGGTCGTATCCTTTTCTAATTTATACGACAGATAGTAAACAAAACAAGGATGAATATACAGTGTAATCCAAGTGTCACTCATAAACAATTTTCAAAATCTCGATTTTAGTATGAATTTTAAAAAAATATCAATTTATAAAACCGACTTAAAAATTAGTAAGCGTACGAACAAAAGTATTGCTACTTCCAAATCAGCAGGCGCTGAACAAAATTAGGTAGGTATTCATATTCACGGATCACGGTATCGGTGGATACAACTCGCCCGGATCCGTGGCTAATAAAACCGATACCGGGATCCGTGGATACAAACCCGTAAAAACTACTGAGCCAAAGTTATCGAGAGATTTTTTTCCTATGATTCAAGAAAATCGGTACAGCCGATTTTCGAAAGAATTAAGAACAATTTCAATTTATATAATACTAGCTGCGCCCCGCGGTTTCACCCGCGTAGTGATAAAAAATGGTGATGATGATGAAAAGTAGCCTATGTCACTCTCTGGCTCTTGAACTATACCCATGCAAAAAATCAGGTCGATCCGTTGTTCCGTTGCAGCGTGAAAGAGGAACAAACAAACCAACAAACAAACACACTTTCGCATTTATAATATTAGTATGATAATTTTAATAATAATAATATAGTATATAGTATAGACTATAACAACGGCTCACACTCACGAATATGATTATCGGTCGAGAGTCACACGGGACTTTTAATGAAGTGAATTTCAATTTATACTGCCTGTTCCAAGCGTCATTAATTTTCCAGTGGGGAGTTGCATCAAAGTAAACAAATAAACATGTTAGTCAGAGAGTTTTAGGCAGAAACCAATTCCATCTTAACATCTATCATGAAATGCTGCAAGGTCATACCTTGACTAATAGAGGCGGACATTGCGCAAATCGAGTGCTCACATTCACAGGATGCTTAAAATAATTAGAGATTTATATTTTAGGCAGCTTGCGAGGCCGTCAGCCCTGTACAGTGTATTTTGTCGAGTGTAATAGACCATTTTCTATGGTACAGCTGATTTGTTCGCGATTACAAGGCAGGTCCTAGAGTAAAAGTTGTTCATAATGATGGATATTATTGACCTCATTCGACTTAGTATACCTTTGCCGCGTAATCCTGCATAAGTATACGTAAGTCAGCTGGCAGTGGCTGGAACAGAAAAGGATTTTCGTACCACTTGCTTTTCGGTGAAGGGAAACATCGTAAGGAATATAAATACCTATATAAATACGGAGAAAAAATTCAATGGCATAAGTGAATCCACCAACCCACTACTAAGTTTTTGTAATGGTGTCGAATAAAATTGATTTTCTTTCTTTCTTACTGGGCCAGCGTGGTGGATATGGCCTAATTGCTCTTTCGGGGGAGGCCAAAGTCCAGCAGTGAACTATTAAAAGGCTGATGCAATTAAATCAAATAATAATAATAAACAAATAAAACTTGTCATCTAGCTCCTATGTTATACAAAATGTCTTATATAAACATGTTGTTAAACATTAATATTAACTGCGTATTACGTGTAACATAATTTCTGTAAATGAACTATAGTATACTCCAATGGTCCCTCCATCGAATCGAAGCGGAGCAGGAAATTCGTAGCTAATAAAGTTGCACAATACATCTCGCCGCTCCGCTGCACTTTTTTTATACCATAGGTGGCAAACTAGCTAACTGGCAGCCTGACGGTAAACAATCACTCTGACCTATGGATACTTTGCCTCGCTGAAGAGATTTCCTTGAAACACACCTAAATATAAGTAGTATATTTTAAAAGAGTCCGCGATGGATGGATGAGTTGACCTCATCCCTCCATCGCAGTTTTACTATGGAACCGGCCGCCATCGCCAAAAAAGCCATCCTCATATTATAGATACGTGGAAGTCTCGCACTGTTCGATTTGATCGATTGTTTCTGCCACGCACCTGTCAGTTGTGGAATGGCTTACCACCTTCGGTTTTTCCTCCAAAATATAACCTCAATTGCTTCAAGCGAAGAGTGAATAGAGTCCTCAAAGGTAGGCAACGCACCGCCAATGCCCCGGGTATTGTAGGTGTCCATAAGCGACGATGACTACTTACCATCAGGGCCCCGATTCTACTAAAGAAATTGTCATTAAATTGTAATTGTTGCGATCTTAATTGTTTAATAACTGCCTCAAAATTGACAGTTTTAAATACAACCACCTAATATGACAACTTAGTATATATTTTTTTTAAATGACATTTTTGAGGCAGTTATTTACTAATTAAAATCGCAACAATTACAATTTAATGACAATTTCTTTAGTAGAATCGGGGGCAGGTGTACCGTCGCTTGTATGTCTTCTACTACATATTTAAAAAAAAAAAGTATCTTAACAAAACATTATGATCATTATTTAGAAGACACGGTACAAACTTAACTAATATAAAATCAAAGTATAAAATAAATTAAACTACAGTTATCTAAGAAACCGCTGCCCGTAGGTATCGTTCCCAAAGTGCTATATTACTATAGTTAATGCTTTTTTATATTTATTTTTATATATAATAGTCGTAGTAATAGTCGTATAATAGTCGTAGTAATAGTCGACAAACAAGCGACGGGCCACCTGATGGTAAGTGGTCACCGTCGCCTATGGACACCTACAATACCCGGGGCATTAATATACGTATTACTATAGTATTAATACAAGTTAATTAGTTTATTTTTGTTTGTTTCTGGAATGTTGAGAATTGCAAATCTTGTAGAATAAAACAAGTTCCACGGAGATTTCTATAAATAAGTTTGTATATTAAAAACGTGAGTCGTCTGAAATAACAATAAGCTACAATTATTATTTCCGGGTAGACCTTCCCAATCCATACCAAGATGGCTGCAATTGTTCACCTGGCATATTACAAATATCCATGTCAGTTGATCAGGTGACTATTAATTATGTACGTTATTGGATAGATCTTCGATCTATTTATAATTTAATGCTGTCTAAGTATGCTAGTGCATTACTACGATACCGTTAAGAATAAATTATGTCATAATATCTTTAGATGTGCCCTCTAGTTCTACTCGCTATACTGCAGGGTATATACAAGATCTTTGCTATCCTGCTAGTGATTCCCCTAAAGTTGTCAATATACAGTACTCTCTTGCTAATCCACCACTCGACTATCGGACAACTACTAATCCGCCGTTTTTTGCAAAAGTGGCCTTATCTGTCTCTGTAATCCGCCGCATTGAAAATCTGCAGCTCGATAATCCGCCGTGTATGCGTATGATAAACGCAGTTTTATACTTCACGGCACAGTCATGACTAGTACTATTTAGTCCGCCCGCCGAAAACCAAGGTAAAAGGTAGCGCACTGCGTTTTCGTCTAATTAAAGTTACATTTTTGTTGATTTTCAAAAAACCATAACATAAAAATCATAAATTCCAATGTTTTGTTCAATTTGTTGTTCCAGAACATTATAATCCATCTTTTTTAGTAATCCGCCGATGGTTGGGATTTTGTGATGACGGATTAACGAGAGAGTGCTGTACTTAGGTATTCACATGCCGAAAATCTGACGTCGTCTGTGGCTCCCATATCGGCTTATTTAGCCACGAGCGGAAATGCTATCAATTAGACGCTGCATAAAAACCTCTCTTGTAAATATTTGGTGCTAATGATGATGGTGTATAGCCAAAGTACTAAAATATAAAATATCCAGCCATTACGGACTTGAGTAGAAATAAAATTCACACACAACATTTTGCACCTATAATCTATATTTAAAAAAAACAAAAACTATTTACTTTAGTCACGCCATAACTTCAGAACGACTTTACCGATTTCTATCATTTTTATTTTGAAAGTTTTCTTATATTTTGTAGAAGGTTCTTACGGAAAGAAAAAATAAGAATATTGCAAAGAAAATTGGAAAACTTCAGAAAGGTTAACGACGATTTTAAACTGCGGGTGAAACCGCGGGGCGTAGCTAGTAAGAAATATTTAAAACTAGAAACTGCCTTTGTTCCTTGAATTAAAATGTATTCAACCACGTACTCCAATCTCAGAAATCTTACGCTAAAATCTGGCTCTTTTCCATATTCCCCACTTAATCGTCACAATCTCCGGCAATTTACACGTTTTTTGCTTTATTATTTGACATTTACAATCTTTTTACTACGAATTATGTTATTAAATCTGTAACATTAGATAATAAATAACATTCACATAATGTTATAATGAAAGTGTATGCTCCATTCATGTGCTTCATTCTCAAGAACCTACCTACCTACTCATAAACTGCATCACATCAACTAAACACATTTCTGCATGTGTCATTTGGCACAGAAATTAAAAACGAAAAGGAATCCGTCAATAGAATGCACGGCCATAGTATTGACAGAGCGTCATTATTGGCAGGCGGCGCGGGTGAGCTTGCGACAGGCAGGTGGGGTCAAAGGGAGATAAATCGGGAGGCTGAGAGCAAGGGACCGTGGGGGACAGTCGCATTCGAACGGGCAGCCGATTCGCACGCTCTTCCTATCCCAGTTAGGTGCGTTGGGTCCATGCTATCGGGTAGTGAAACCAGTGAGTGATTACATTAGTCATTGGTGTTTTTTGACTGCAGAATAATCCCTGTGCAAGATGTGGGACGATGTGATAGAGGAGGACAACCCCGCGCCGGCGCCTGAGGAGACGGCCGACGGGGCTGCTCCCGAAGGTGCTGCGGTTGATGGGGCGGCACCCGAAGCAGATGAGCCTCCACTCCCCGAAAACCTGACATTTGGCACGGAACCAAGGAAATTAATATTCCAGCATTGGATAAGGTAACAATTTAATTATAATTTTGTTATACGACTTGTTATACATTAAATTTTCAAATTGTTTAGTCAATTCAAAGCAGTGGGAACGTGATAGGCTGATAATGATGATGATTATAAGATATTCTTATGTTTTATATAAATACAAGTGTCTAAAAGTAACTAAGTTACTCAAAGCTGAATGCCTCCCTGTTGCTGAGTAACATAGTGTCACAATTTTCATGTGTATTATTAATTTAATAATAAACTACTATAAGTACACTATTTTCTTCTTTGACACAGTCTTCAGACACAGTCCTTATGAGATCAAAAATAAGATATAAAAAAGTAAATTTTGCATCTTAATTAAATCTTCAACTGATAGGATTATTTCGTCCTTGCAGGCCAGCTTCGACCCAGTACAAATACATAAACAATTACCGACAAAACTACTATAACGATGTGATCGCGTACCTCGACCGCCGCAACCAGGGCTTGCCCGTGGAGAAGCCGAGGGCACAGACCTGGGGCGAACGTGCTCTACGCTCATACATGGCCACCAACCCTAGGTCTCCTTCCAAGTCTTCAGACGCGCGCCTGCTCCACTGCATCTCGATTGGAGCTCGCTTCCACCGCTACCACAGCAAGTCTTTAATCTCGAGGAAGTATTCCCGGCTCGGAATTAACACCGTCTCCATCTAGCTTGGCTCTAACACCCCGCTTCTGATGGCTTCGTGGACCCACCATGGTCTCCCGCGTGACCTCTGTCTCCCTGTTACAGGATTTCGTTGTCGTAGCGTGACCAGCTGCCCTGAACCGTGGAGTCCTTGAACGGAAGCTGTCCGCATTCCTACCTAATTTAATATCTGTCTCATTTTGGTAAGACAATAAACGTAATTAAGCTTATAATTTGTTTTATTTTAATAAATCGCTTGCGATACTGACTCTTTAATACATTTTATCCTGATATTTAGGTAGGTCCCAAGTAAAACATATTTTTCTTGGCTCTATGTGAGGACGGTAACAACGTACAGGCAAATAAATTAAATATTTTAATTTATTGAAAGCTTTGCGAGATGTTCTTAGTACTTAACAATTAATTAGAAAGGCACTGCGACTTATAATTTACTTAGTCTTCATTTTGTATTATTAATACCAAATTAATGATATTAATTCAACCTATCTACATTATAACTTGTGTACTAAATAAAATTCGCAAGTTTTTGACTGGTAGAAGTTTTTACGGCTCGCACATACTTATTTAAAAACTTATATTCAAAGACATTTTTTACATCTATTCTGCATTGATCTAAACTCAATCACTATTCACTTGCCTAATTTGATAGAAAATTAGAAATGTCAAAGTAATTTCTATACCTGAACAATTTATGTACTGTAAGCACAGTAGTTTTCAGTTAAAACGACGTAAATACACTGCAAAGTTTGTTTTACATGCTTTTATTTAACTTGTAATGTATGTATGTAGCTATGTTTGTTCGGGTGGAATCTTGCAACTCAATTTTGAAGCAGATATCTTCAACTGATTGAGCAGTAATTTGGCATACTTATGTAAGTTTGGTGACAATGAAAAAGTTGTGAAAATGTTCATCAAATTAAAGGGTTTGCTGAGAAGAATACGGAAAAGCTTGTGATTAAAAAGTAAAACAAAAAATATTATTTACAACGTACATTATGTACACTTTTACTGTCCAGTTGTGCACACTGTTCATACACTAGAAGCAAAGATTATATCTAGAAGTAATAGAAATAATATATTAAATAATAATAATATATTATATTTTATTTATATTACACGGGAATTACTCACGTAAGATTAAGCCGGTCACTCCGACTATAGTTTCAACCGCATTAGGCAATAAAAAAAAAAAAAAAAAAAAAAATTGTGTGAAAACCACGTCAGTTTCTATAATAAAATATATTATATATTATTAGAGTATTTTTACCTAAGTTTTAAGGTACACGGAGTACAAGTCAAAGGCAATAATTACTTCATAGTATTTTTTTTTGTTTTAGTTTTCTTAATCGTTTACATTGATATATATACGGACATTGATATGATGAATTATATTTTTGAAATTCATAGATTCTCGATTGTATTGTGTGCAAGGGAATCTGATTTTAATGCCAAAACAAAATAGAAGAGCTAACTTCATTAAATAATAAATAATAACTACTTAACCTATTATACGAAACATGTGGATTTCCACTAGACCGTTGAAGGCCAAAAGACAATCAAAATGGTCTAGCCCTCTACCACTTGGCAGCTTACTCAGCATGCTAGCAGCATGGAAGAAATTGCCTGAGGGTCGTAAGCTCGGCTTAGCCTGTATATTAAGAAAGAAATAAATAAATAAATTTATTTAAGCTAAGACGAATTCAAAAACTGAAACAATTCTATAACCACTATGCCATAAGCATCTACCCAAATGATTCCATATAGGTCTGTAAGAAGAAAAAAACCCGTACTAATAGGGCTAACATGACATAGACATAGACACAATTTATTTGTGGCAAAAAAACACAATATACAATGGTAAGTAAAACAATAAATGGATTATGGATTTTTTTTTTAAATTTTTTAGTGCATGCGACGACGAACACTATTATTTTATATAAATATGTTATCACTTAAGTGACAAATAATTGTCTTTGTGGTAATAAAGTTCTTTAAACCTAAACCTATAAATTAAAAATAGAACTAAACTAGAGCTTATATTATTATGATTGTTACAAACCCGCTCCAACTCAGCATGATGCTGGTCGTAATCAACCGGCGCTGGTCTTCCGTTGGACCGGCAGGTGACGTCACGCACGAACGTACCACACGGCACAAGCTTGCTAACTTTCAAACGATAAACGAGCAATTCTTGTATATAAAATTATTTCTGCAACTACCTACTCATTTCGCTAATAACAACAATAAATAACAATGAATTTCCTAAAAATAAAATTTAGAATGTAAGTACATAATAATTTTTACAACACATTTGCTCAAAAAGTGCACTTACGAAGGCTGTATACATCGTTCGAAAGTTAAACATTACGGATCATAAAACGGAGCGTGCGGTAATGAATTTGTCCGCACGCTCAGATGTATAGCACCGTGCGTGATGTATAGTACTTTACGGTATTTTTTTAATTTCCATCATAATTACATAAGAATTCCACAAAAGAGTTTCATATTACGAGAATAAATGAGCTGAATGATCAAACCTCCTTGGAAGCGCTTTTGCTCAATACGTTTGTCTCAGTTTAATACTAAAGAGAAAATGAGATGAAAGATGTAGTACTAATTTTCACCACGTGATAGTGGCGCTATTTGCATTTTCGCGCCATTTTCTTATTATATTATAGAAACTATTGTTTTGACTGATATTAAGTTATAAACAAAATAATAAAATTGTTTCATTTGTAGCCTTTTTTTCTCGCAAATGTGTTGTAAAACGTTGTATGGCACACGTGCGGATTGGTTATTACAAACTCGTGACTATGGTAAGCCCTCGACTTCGTCTCGGGCTTACATTCTTCTACTCGTTTATAATAACCAACTTACCGCACTTGTATCATAAATAACTATGATATATTAAGATCAGAGTGCCTCGTGTCATTTCTGATCATTTTGATTATATACATGATATACGATCAAGGATTTTCTGTCCCCATTAGGGTATATAACATCCTTGTGTACGATATATCCAGTTTTTTTTACTTGGCTTATCTGCCACTTTTTGTATTGTGGCAATTTTTTATCGCCAGTGCGAAGTGATAGTGCAATTAGTGTTCGAAGAGGGAAAACAATAACGATAAAAAAAACATACAGTCGAATTGATAACCTCCTTTTTTGAAGTCGGTTAATAAAGAAAAATAACGCGAGACGTTTTAAAAACATTTATGAACAAATTGAGCAGAATAGGTATACCTACTTGAAAACACGATTCTACCTGCTATTCTACAGTGTCCACATTTTTCGCGAGAAAGCAGTGAGAATACGACATAAGTATAAATTGGTATAAGTATCATAATTGGTATAAGTATCTATAATAAATATATAAAATAAACCGGCCAAGTGCGGTCAAGGGCTCGCGCACTGAGGGTTCCGTAACACCACAAAATACAGTAAGATTGTTCAAGTAACCGAATTACCAGTATACCATATAACGGCTTCCAAAATTGTCAGAGTAATTGCTACGCAGTTTGCTACAAGCGCTCGAGTATAACACATTTATAACTTGGTAATAAATTTGTCACCAACTCGCACTTGGTCTTTATTTATTATTTTTGTTATACTTTAGAGTGTGTACTACAAACATGCCAAGTTTGACGCTTGTACGTGTTATCGGTTTTACATTAGAGCTAATACAAAAATACGTAAAAAAAAAAAAAAAAATACGTTTGTTGTATGGGGATCTTTCGTTTTTACTTTTTACTTTTTTATTATTTGTTAGTTAATTCGCCGTAACGTCACATATTCTGTGAAAATTTCAACTGGCTATCTATGATAGGTAGGACAGACGGACAGACAGACAGACTGACAGTCAGACAGACGTCGTAGGCTTAGTACTATGGTCTCGTTTTCACCCTTTGGGTACGGAACCCTAAAAAATGCTGTTCCATAATCAATGTTATTCCCACACAACGTAATGCAAAGCACAATATTGGTATTTCTTTAAAAAATTTTTTTTGTTATTCCTGTTATCTAACTTCTATTATATTCTATATTTATATGAAAATCGATGTTATATGTTCCCTATGGACTCCAAAATAGCTGGATCGATTTTGACGGGACTTTCACTGGCAGATAGCTGACGTTATAAGAAGTAACTAAGGCTACTTTTATCCCGGATAACGCGGGTAAAACCTAGTTATAAATAAAACATTCAAAGTCTTGATTTTTATTTCATGATTTCTACAGAAATACAGAAATGTTTATTTGTGAAAATGAAATTTAAAGACAAACACAATTATCCAAATATGAGTAGGTACATTATCACAAAAACTGGCCCCAACTCAGCATGTTGCTGGTTGTAGACAACCAGCGCTGGAATTCTGTTGGGCCCAGCAAGTGACGTCACGCTCAATACCTGTGCGTGCGCGCGCGTACAAACACATATAATATTTAAATATAAATTTGGGCACTCAAAAGGCTCAAATATATACTCGCTATCGAGGGTACTACATTTGCGCCTTTTAAGGTTTTCCGCTGATTCAGCCGCCACACCAGCCCTGTTCTGAGTTCCCGGAAGATGAGACGGCGCAAGGGTGTCCACGCAAGTTGCATCCCACACCAAAGCATCTTCCAAGGAATGAGGGTCATTCAGGTCTTTTACCATCGTCACGCATGAGACCACTTGGTTCTAAAATGGCCGCACAGTTAGTGGTGGTAAAAGCCCGACGGATGATTAGCATAAACTATCACGGTTATTCACTATGGTTATATGATTATTTACGGGATATTTACCGTGGTATAAGGTTGTGGAATGAGTTCCCAGAACCGGCTCCGGCTCCGACTCCGGTAAATATCCCGTAAATAATCATATAACTTTATTATATAGATATTATTACAATTGTTCGATCGCCCAGACCCCAATATGGCGAAGCACAATTAGCGCGATTAATGTCTTCCATTAAGTATGCTTAGATAAATACGCGACTATTTTTCATCTACCTCGATTAATTAACAAATGAGAGTGATAATCTTAAGGTGGCCCTCTGCGCCAAATTCAAACGTTGGGACGCCAAATCTGAGAAAAGTTTTTGCTTAATTTTATTTATCTACGAGTTTCAAACAAGGACGTTTTATTCCCTTCAGGGAATATTATAGCGTCCTTGGTTTCAAATAATTAAGGCTGAACTCCTCTCTATCTCTCTTCCAATCAAAGAACGAGATCGTAAAAAGCAATCAATGTAAAAAAAATCAAGAGCGTGTCGAGACACGAAAGGCAAGGTTCTGTAGTCTAAAAATATATACCTATATTTAAGTTCAATCAAAAAATATTCAGCAAACCATGGTTGATGGTAGTAAAGAAAAAAACATATTAGCTAATCCAAACTTTGTACACAGCTTTGTGTATATACCTTTGTGTATTTGTACATAGCTTGTTAATATAATAAAACGACAACTACCTACTTACATATTTATGTTAAGAAGTATTTAAAAAATTGAATGTTGGCCGTCATGGGACTCCTGGCAGATGTGAAACATGACGGCATAAGAGAGCGTCATTTCGTTTGCCGTCACGACATAAGAGTCGGTTTACTGCCAAGGCGCGCCAAAAAACCAGTGGATGTAAAAGGCAGGCTGTCGTTCAGTGTGGAGGTTAAAGGGGGAGGCCTATGTTCAGCAGTGGACGTCTTCTGGATGATGATGATGATGATGATGATGATGAAGAAGAGTTTTGGGGCTAATGGTAACGTAGAAAAAACATGTCGGCTCATTGCATAAATTCCATAAATAACATGAAAGAAAGCTCAAATCAAATGTCAATATACAAACGTCAAACACTTGCATTTATCTGTGGATTTATTAGTCAAATGCCAATAAAAAAACGACATAAACTATAAACTTCATAAAATTCCACAGATAAGCTATTGCAACTGAGGCATTTGAGCTATTTATGTTCAAAAATGTGTTTTCTGTTCCAAGGTCGGGCGCGGTCGGTAATAGGATAGAGACATTAGTGATCTCCTGGATATGATTTTGTTAGTTTACACTACTTTTTGTATTTGGTGGTACGGAACCCTCAGTGCGCGAGCCCAACTCGCACTTGGCCAGTTTATTTATAAAATACGAACACTTTTAAAAGTGTAAAAGGACACTTAATCTAAGTCAACATAGAACATTGAAGATGTCACAGCCGCGTGAGTTGCGTGACACATCCACTCAGCGCAAGCGGCTCAAAATTTCAATGTCAAGATATCTAAAATAACTTATCTTTGACAGTCAGTGAGTGTAATCATTTGGGCGGAAGCCAGCTTTCTGGTCTACCTAGCAGGTAAATCAGGCAATCAGCCAAATTGAACATACATAATTAAATGTTGCAATGACCAAGGGAGCACACATCTTTCGGATCCTACACCGATAATAGTTATTTGTTATACAAGAGTGCAAAGTTGCCTTTTAACCGCGTGATTAATTTTGATGACCGAGCAAGCGAAGGATAGTAAAATTAAAAAAAAAAAAATCGAAGCACGAGCGTAGCGAGTGTTTCAAAAATTAGAATCCTGAGCGGTAGCGAGGGAATCAAAAGAGCACGAGGTAAAAATCTTTGCACTCGAGTGCAACACGTAACTTTTCATTCCGGCTCAGCGAGGAAATAACTAAATTCAAAAAAGAAAATGGCGCGCGGAAAACAAATAAAAAAAAAGTACACCAAGAAGGTTCTGAGTCTGAGTTTTTAACAAATTCAAAAAGTTGTATGATAAATTCAGCACCATGGAGGTAGAAGAAGTAAATAGGTTAGGAAGTGAACCGATTTTGATTTAGGTTTTTTTGTGTGAAATGTGATTTGATAATAGCCACAGATATACATGAACCAAGAAAATTGTTAGCCTTTTGAAGATTACTAGCTCTTTAAAGAGGATAAAAAAAAACTTGAACCCAAGATTGATCCGAGGTGTTTGGACTGGACGAATGTGGAAAAAACTTTGGTAGCCAATGTAGTGAAAATCAACTACTAGTAAAAAATACGCGATTCGACGACGAAATAAACCGGCCAAGTGCGAGACGTAATAATATAATAATAATATTTAATACAACTTTGGGTAATAATATTGAGTAATACAATTTTGTGATTAAACAATTTAATTTTTAATTACGAAGCATTTTATGCAAATCAAACTACTACTGAGAGATATTAATGAAAGTTCTGGTGAGATTTTTTTTTTATTCTAGTACTTAATTCGTGCATGTGGATTGCAAAGTTCAAAAAGTACAAGTTTTAAATTAAATTAAATTGGTTACAAATAGGAAGGAAGATGGACTGGATATAGAATGTATCTTTGCAAATGGTTACAAAATTATATTTTACAAAATTATAAAATTATTCATTAAAATTTAATTTCTCACAAATACCTAGTCCTAAAATTCATAATTAATTCTTCATTTATTTTACTTCTTTAGTTTTAAGGTTTAAGACAACTATCGAGTAATTCTAATCCATCAAAGGCAATAGTTAGAAAGAATAGCTGATTTGGCACTTCTCGAGATCTCAATACTGTTTATGTCAAAAGTGTTGCATTGCGGGATTTGCGGGACATAGCATACTGGGGCCTTACGGACAACAGCTAATTGCGGCACCTAACCGCTCAGTTGAAAAATCACGCGACCGCAAGCCGTATCTGGGCGCGATAAGGTTCACGTTCGCGTGATTTTCCAACTGAGCGGATTAGGTGCCGCAATTAGCTGTTGTCCGTAAGGCCTCAGGAATGTTTTTGATGGGATCATAGGTATATCTTTTTGTGGACTAATCTTCCTATTGCTACAAATATTAAGCCAACTTAAATAATTAAACTTTTTGTTTAACTTGGCAGGGCTAATGCCGATACGCAGTATCTCGTAAAATAAACTAAATACACATTATACACCGAACAGCTGTGGACATAACTTTTCGGTGTTTTCGTCAATAGTCAACCTGTTCACCATCGATATTTATATATATATTTTTTTTAAATCTCTTATTTTTATTTGTTTTTTCTACTGGCTTATAGGATTTCAAAACTCATCAACGTGTTTTTATACTAGCTTTTATTTAACTTGCCTTGTTAGTTTGCCCCCAACCGATTGAGCTGAAATGTTGTATACACATTTAGTTTGAATGACAATGGCGTCGATTCTGTCATACCACTCACTAAACTAAACCAATCTGACAGGACTAAAATTATCTGCCTCTCTTTTCATTTTAATATGTGAGAGAAAGATAGCAATAATTTTAGAGCTGTCAAATTTTGTTTAGTTTAGTTTTAGAGAACATCACACACACACACCCACAAACACACACACACACGCGCGCATGTACACACACATGCACTCTAAACTAAACTAAATTTGACAGCTCTAAAATTGTTGCCATCCTTACCTTACATATTAAAGTTTAGTTTAAATAATGGTACAGCAGAGTTGACACCAATGCATGTTCAGCTAAATTCCGTCATTCTAAATCCGATATGGCGGACTATTTTATACTTTTCCACATGAGTAACAAATGAAAGGATTTGCTGAGAAGAAGACAAAAACTAAAATGACGTCACACTAAATTAAATATAGCAGACGCCCCAAGGTGGCGGACAAAATTTTCTTATCTATTATCTTGATATGGCTATCAAATGAAAGGGTTAACTGAAAAGAATATAAAAAATAATCAAAATGGATTGTTATTTAAATGTGTTCTTATTATTATTTTTATTTTTGTTTGAGAGATAATTCAAGAAACTTTAAGAATGTCTTTGATTATACCGAAATTACAGTGAATGATTACATCACTAAAGCTTGTACAAAATTATAAATGTATAAGCTCTGACCTCTGACTGCCTTGTTTCTATTTGTAATAGGGTATTTGACTACTTTTGGGAAACTATTGCACATTAATGCCTGATATAATTTAATGTGTATTAAATTAATTAAATGCAGTATGCATTTATATTTTCTGGATATCAGTCGTATTTGCGATATAAATCGATGTTAAAGTTTGAATAAAAAAATATCGCGCCAAAACGCAGACCTGCGTCTTAGCTCCGGTCACGTGACTCATTGACATCACACAGATATAAACAACTGCAGCCAGGCAGCAAAAGTTTGATAATCAGTTTAGTTAGTTTAGTTTAGTTCAGTTTTTAACGAACTAATTTCGGTGACAATTTTTTGACAAAGGAGATACCTACTCATATTTCTATATCAATTCATAGATAATTGTATAAACAAGTGACTAACGAATAATGTGCCATCTTCTTTATTCTTCTACTAGCTGCGCCCCATGGTTTCACCCGCGTAGTGCTGAAAAATGGTAATGATGATGAAAAGTACTCTCCGGCCATTGAGCTATACCCATGTAAAAAGATCCAATGCTACCGCTAATTGCTGCGTGAAAGAGGAACAAACATACCAACAACCAACAAACTTTTCACATTCATAAAATTAGTAAAATTCTCAAAGCTTGATCCGAGATCGCTGTACGTAGACTAACAACTTATATGACATATTCTGTGGAACGCAATGACGATTTATTATTACTTTGGTGAAATGGAACCATTTTATATTCCAAACAAACCTATGTTGGTCACCACCTGGCGGTATGGCATTAAAAGCTTCAGCCTGCTCGGGGGGTGTTTTTTTTTTTATCACCACCACATGACAGATGACATAGTCGCACACGCAGACATGACAGATAACATAGTCGCACACGCATCTCTGAGCGTGTAGGTAGGCAATGCGCGCGGTAGAAAAAAAAAGGCTTTAATTACTAGGATAACAGAACCAACCAACAGATAACACCAAGTGGCATGGCATTAAAGGCTTTAGCCTGCCCAAGGGGTGAAAAAAAATGGTCACCACCACATGACAGATAACAATATAGTCGCACACGCAGCTCAGAGCTTGTGGGTAGGCAATGCGCGCGGTAGAAAAAAAAGGCTTTAAATACTACTAGGACAACAGAACCAACCAACAGATAACACCAAGTGGCATGGCATTAAAGGCTTTAGCCTGTCCAGGGGGTGAAAAAAAAAGGTCACCACCACATGACAGACAACAATATAGTCGCGCACGCAGCTCAGAGCTTGTGGGTAGGCAATGCGCGCGGTAGAAAAAAAGGCTTTAATTACTAGGACAACAGAACCAACCAACAGATAACACCAAGTTGCATGGCATTAAAGGCTTTAGCCTGCCCGGGGGGTGAAAAAAAATGGTCACCACCACATGACAGATAACATAGTCGCACACGCAGCTCTGAGCTTGTGGGTAGGCAATGCACGCAGTAGAAAAAAGGCGCCAATTACTAGGACAACAGAACCAACCAATAGATAACACCAGGCGGCATGTCATTAAAGGCTTTAGCCTGTCCAGAGGGTAAAACAGGCGGTATGGCATTAAAGAACTCAGCATGTCAGGGGGGCGGAAAAAAATGTCAATACCATAAATGACATATGACAGTCACAGACGCAGCTCTTGTACAAGGCAATGCGCGCTGTAGAAAAAAGGCATTAATTACTAGGACAACAGAACCAACTAACGGATAACATAGGCGCGCACGCATGTCGCGCGCTGTGGGCTTGAGACAGAAAAGCTTGTGTAGGTAGGCAATGCGAGCAATAGAAAAAAGGTATCAATTGCTAGGAAAACAGAACCGACCAACAGACAATCTAAGGCAGTATGGCATTAAAGACTTTAGCCTGCCCGGACGAATAAAAAATTAATCACCACCATAAATGACAGATGTCAATTGTCATAGTCACAGCTTGTGGGTAGCGGCAATGCGCGCAGTAGAAAAAAGACATTAATTGCTAGGAAAACAGAACCGACCAACAGATAACATAGGCGCGCACGCAGGTCGCGCTGTGGGCCTGTGGGAAAGCAATGCGCGCAGTAGAAAAAAGACACCAATTACTAGGACAACAGAACCAACTAACGGATAACATAGGCGCGCACGCATGTCGCGCGCTGTGGGCTTGAGACAGAAAAGCTTGTGTAGGTAGGCAATGCGAGCTATAGAAAAAAGGTATCAATTGCTAGGAAAACAGAACCGACCAACAGACAATCTAAGGCAGTATGGCATTAAAGACTTTAGCCTGCCCGGACGAATAAAAAATTAATCACCACCATAAATGACAGATGTCAATTGTCATAGTCACAGCTTGTGGGTAGAGGCAATGCGCGCTGTAGAAAAAAGGCATTAATTACTAGGACAACAGAACCAACTAACGGATAACATAGGCGCGCACGCATGTCGCGCGCTGTGGGCTTGAGACAGAAAAGCTTGTGTAGGTAGGCAATGCGAGCAATAGAAAAAAGGTATCAATTGCTAGGAAAACAGAACCGACCAACAGACAATCTAAGGCAGTATGGCATTAAAGACTTTAGCCTGCCCGGACGAATAAAAAAATAATCACCACCATAAATGACAGATGTCAATTGTCATAGTCACAGCTTGTGGGTAGAGGCAATGCGCGCAGTAGAAAAAAGACATTAATGGCTAGGAAAACAGAACCGACCAACAGATAACATAGGCGCGCACGCAGGTCGCGCTGTGGGCCTGTGGGAAAGCAATGCGCGCAGTAGAAAAAAGACACCAATTACTAGGACAACAGAACCAACTAACGGATAACATAGGCGCGCACGCATGTCGCGCGCTGTGGGCTTGAGACAGAAAAGCTTGTGTAGGTAGGCAATGCGAGCTATAGAAAAAAGGTATCAATTGCTAGGAAAACAGAACCGACCAACAGACAATCTAAGGCAGTATGGCATTAAAGACTTTAGCCTGCCCGGATGAATAAAAAATTAATCACCACCATAAATGACAGATGTCAATTGTCATAGTCACAGCTTGTGGGTAGAGGCAATGCGCGCAGTAGAAAAAAGACATTAATTGCTAGGAAAACAGAACCGACCAACAGATAACATAGGCGCGCACGCAGGTCGCGCTGTGGGCCTGTGGGAAAGCAATGCGCGCAGTAGAAAAAAGACACCAATTACTAGGACAACAGAATCAAAAATAAGTATTTCTAGTCTGTAAGTCACGTGACGCAGTCACTTGATTTGTTTAGCACTCCATATAACTCATACTGAGCAGTTAGTCGCACGACGCGGCCGCAGCTGCTTGTCGCGGTCGCCAAGATCGGAATCGCATCGCAACCCCTATATCCTGCACGGATTTTGCTCTAATTATAATAAACTAGCGGTCCGCCCCAGCTTTGCACTGGTATAGATTATAGTCTATGTCACCCGGGGATAATGTAGATTCCCAACAGTTAAAGAATTTTTCAAATCGGTTCAGTAGTTTTGGAGCCTATTCAATGCAAACAAACCATCAAATCTTTCCTCTTTATAATATTAGTATAGATAAACGAGCTTTATAAATTAAAAAATAAGTTTATTAAACTTAAGCTTTTTCGTATTCTTATCAGCGAACCCTTTCATTTGATGCCCATATAAATCATCCGACATCTTAGGGCGTCCGCCAGATTGAATTATCATCTATGACCAAAGTGCCTAGGAATACAAATCCAATGAACCCAAACTCAACGGGCTTACGTCGTTTCGCTTAGGGAATTCCTATGGCCATCTTCTGTCTCCATCATCAGACCAGATTGAAGGTGGTACCTTCTGGAAGCTGGTAACATTGCATTGTCACCTAACTTACATAAGTATGCCAAGTTTCAGCTCAATCGGTTGAAGATATCTGCTTCAAAATTGAGTTGCAAGATTCCACCCGAACAAACATAACTAGATACATAACTTACAAGTAAAAAAAAAACATACAGTCTAATTGATAACCTCCTCTTTTTTGAAGTCGGTTAATAAAAGCTTGTAATTAGGTACTTGATTTAAAAAATTCAGGGCAATCTGATAAATATTTCGTAAGTTATCGTCGAACAATAATATTCCTACATTAATAATAAGTAGTACATTACTTTACTACTATACTACTAATCTGTGTGCAGGATTAATGGAGTAACCATCTAATATCAGATTTCCGCAAAAACTGCTAGTTTTTCTTAAAAATAAAGTATATAGGTATCTGTAAGGTAATTTTTGCCAGCATTTTGCTAAAGATAGCAATTGTCTGGGCTTCTAATTTCTCCGCAAATCAGTTTTTTGACGCTCCTGAAAAGTTGGTGTTTACAACTTACGCTAGTCTTCCATAGGTAGTGCGTGTGTATGTGTAATCTATGTCCGGTACAAAAAAGGTAAAAAGCACTTAAAAAATATCTGAAATACAGACAATTGAGATGATATTTATGTTTAGTTATTTCTTTTCAGGTTGTAGTAGCCATTCTCACGCCAAAAGTTACGTGAAACAATAGTAGATTGTTGCATCAAGCGCAAAGTGAGTTATTAATGCACGTGTGTTATGTTGGTACCCAAGCGCACGTGAGGGCTCTAAATTAACACCAGTGCATTATGTACTCATTTGGGGGAGACCTTTGCCCAGGAGAAGGACCGCATAGGTTAAAAAAATAATAATTACAAACTTACATTTTGTAGCTGGTATTTAAGGAAGTGGTATGGAAGAACATTATTGTTAACTACAAAGTTAAGTTTGTCTTTAAATTTTTCAACTTGTTTTTTTTTTTAGATTTAAATTTTAACTTGATACCTTTACGCTTTCTTGCGAAAAAGGGTATTGACAGACGGACAGACGGACAACAAAGTGATCCTATAAGGGTTCCGTTGTTTTTTTAGGTACGGAGCCCTAAAACACCGGCTTCTTCGCGATGTTTTCTTTTACTATTTTCGAGCGATTGCATCGAAACTTCACATATAATATACTTATATTAGGCAATTTTTTTTGTAATTTATTTAATTTCATAACCTGCTTAAAAATTTTGCCTGGATTTGAGTTGAGAAACTTTGAAGTGGAGCCATTAGTGAAATATGTCCTCATTGCCAGCGTATTATTATCCTAGTCCAATTGTTTCCAACGACTTTCTATAACTAGACATTTACCGTCTTACCACAAAAGATTTAAGAACGCTTTAGAAATGTGTTTAGCAGTTGTTTTACTGTGAAAAATATGTTAAACACATGTCTAAAGCGTTCTTAAATCTTTTATGGTAAGACGGTTAATGTAGGGCGAACGTCACAACACACAATAGGCATGATGACTAATATTTTTATTACCTCATAAAAAAGCTGATCATAAATAGAGCACATCAACAAAAACAAAATTAAAATTAGTTCAAAAATAAATAAGATATAAGCATTTTAATTTCATGCTAGACAGAGAGCGCACTATACTGAGTCGTGACGTCACGGCTCAGGAGCGCCATACAAATGCTATACTAACACACGCTTTGCGAGAAAGGGATAGAACATCCCCTCTCTATCCCCACTTAAAACTTTAAACACTCATATCTCAGAGATTTATCAGCCAATTCAAATTATTTTTTCAGTATGAGTAATGTATTTAGTTGTATTCATCGCTAAGCCGGTTATTTGTAATAAATTAAACATTAGGAATCATCTGATGAAATAGTCTTATGTAAAGACACGCCCACTGAAGGCACTGAGTGTCACGTCAGTAGGTACCGACCAAGCCTGCGATCCGTCAACGTTTCTGCGCTCGTCTTACAATTGTCTAACCACGCTACGTCTTGTTGTAACAAAAAAATATTGCGGCAAAAATTGCCAATACTCATACATTAGACTGAATTATTTCCATTGAAATAATCGTAACTACAAGTCTGGGCTACGTATAGTAGCTTTACCTAGTCTGTGATTGTTTCCAACATGGTATTGTATCGTTGCTCGTTGCCAACAGCTATACTGAATCATCAGTTAATATCATTGTAATGGATGAGCCCTATCTTTATCCGCTAATTATCAAGTAATTGATAGCTTTGGCAGCCTGGTGGATAAAATTTTAATCTAGGCGCCGTTGCTTCTTTAAAATATTGCAAACCAAAGACAAGATCGAGATCTACGACTAAAATAAAATGAATGGACGGGCCATAACCATTGAACTTGCTTAGTAAAAACGAGTCAAAACCATCGGACATATACTTCAACACCTAATTATAACCATGTACAGTACATTTGTTATAAAATTTAGATAGTGGTTTTTTGTTGTGTATTTACACTTCGGGAAAGCACACGAAGGCATAATTTTGTCAGATATTTCGTTATCATGTAACAATAGTCTCGTGTTGCACTTCCTACGGCTAGAGACCAACTGAAACGAAGTGAGCGCCGGCGCTCATTTTGTAATATTCAAAAATGCGCTTCTTCTGGGCACATCCATTCATTTTATTTTGGTCAAAGATCGAGATCAACATGTTACATTACAAAATAAATTTTCTCGAACATAATTCGTGGTATTTTATATCCTCGCAATTTATGAGAAAATCAATTATACAAGCATTGGTGGTAGTTGCGTATCGATGAACTTAAAATTATATAAACCTATAAGATTTGAAGAAAGGATATTTGGCTTACGATTGAATGAGCTGACCATGATTGTACCACAGTTACCCATAGCAAATAATAAAAGAGTTGAACTGTTTCCGACTCCTGTATCAAGAACGAGATTTGCACGCCCCTCCGGTCAAGTTTGTCTACTTCCTAACTTGTCCATTTCCAAAGTGCACAGAAGAAATTCAAAACTGTGCTGCTCCGCGGTTGTATAAAATTCTAAATGGAGAATATAAAACTAAAAAGTACAGTAATAACGAAATAAATAAACCGGCCAAGTGAGAGTCGGGCTCGCGCACTGAGGGTTCCGTACCACCACAAAATGCAATAAGGTTGTCCAAGTAACCTAATTACCAGTTATTATAACGCCTTCCAATATTTGTTGGAGTAATTGCTACGCAGTTTGCTACAGGCACTCGAGTATAACACAATTACTAACTTATATAATGATATAAGTTAGTATAACTTGATAATGGACAGAAATTTGTCACCGGCTCGCACTTGACCATTATTAATTATTTGTTGTTATACGTTAGAGTGTGTACTACAAATTTGCCAACTTTGACGCTTGTACATAATATCGTTTGTACATTAAAGCTAATACAAAATACATTTAAAAAATACTTTCGTTGTATGGGGACCCCTCTTTCGTTTTTAGTTTTTGACTTTTTTATTATTTGTTAATTAATCCGCCGTAACGTTACAAATTCTGTGAAAATGTTAACTGGCTATCTATTATGGTTCGAAAGATATAGCCGTTAATAGGTAGGAAAGACGGACAGACGGACAGACGAACAGACAGATAGACAGACATCGTAGGCTTAGTAATGGGGTCCCATTTTTACCCTTTGGGTACGGAACCCTAACAATTTCACTGGAACGGCATTATTTCGATGTAATTTCGTTCACATTACAGACGCAGGTTAACTACTCACAAAGTTTATTTTATTTCGTTCTTTGAAATTTATTCTTTATTTCTGTTCGCATGAAATATTTGTAAGTACGTGTGTAGTATGAACACGCATACAACCTTATGTGTCGATACACAATTAATGTTTGAAATATCTAATTTATGAAATCTGCCTCGTGCGCCTCGTGTCGTGCGGTGACAGAGATTCCGAGTTCACGCACACAAAACCCAAAATATGCTAAACGGGTGTTTTGTGTGGGAGTTAGCTTTCCGTGTATTTATTTTTCTGGGCAAGTGCCTTTATTAACTAAACAAAATACAAGCTAATACTAACACTACATATACAGTTAGACTGCCCATAGACCGTTGAAGGTCTAAAGACAATCCAAATGCTTAATCCCACTACCAGTTGGCAGCGTACCCAGCATGCTGGCAGCATTATCACGCTGAATGGCAATGCGTCGAGCCAGAAACACGCCAGCATTTTGGTCACGCGTCGCATCCAGGCGCTCTGAAAGATTTGTGTGTGCTCTAAGTTGTGACCCTTCACATCATGGAGCACAGAATTGTAATGAGCTTTAGAAGCTATGAAGCATAATTTAACTTACCATGCAGCGTGAAAAAAAAACAATAAATAAATTACGTAAAATATATAGCTCGTTTTTTATTGAATTGTTGTATATTCCCAACCACTCAGCGGTTACATATTCCATCCTATCTACGGGCTATTATTAGATTGACACCTAAGAAACAATTCTTTCGCCAATTGGAAAGAGTTTTGAAATCGGTGACAGATACAAATTGTTGTACATAAATATAACAAGCTCGGTTGTCTGGGAGCCGGAACGGTTCGCACAAAAGAACCAGACAAGAAGAATAGAACAGCTGTAAAGCGAGTGTCAATGTTAAATAATGGGAAAGTCTCTGCTATGGCATATTTTCAAACTTATCTAACTACAGTGTAAACTATATTTAGTGCCACTCAATTAACGACAAACGTCAAAATTACTTGACTTTGGTTGGTTTAGCTTGTTGTCCATAAAATGATACACTCTTTCTAGCATCACACCCAGTCTAAATAACGACACAATACGTCATTATTAAGCAAGTAACAGTACTTTCTAATACCTCGTAGGTACTTATATACCTCGACTGTCAGTTTCATACGTATACGAAGATAACAGACTATACGCAATATTTGCAAGCGTTGTTATTTGTATCAATATTAATGTTTGTTGTTTGTAAATTTACTTTACTAGTAAATTCATATTTATATAATAGTAAAATAATATTGATTGTTTTTCTCTCCATTTAACGACACCTCTCAATAACGCCACAAAATGCACAGTCCCTTAAGTGTCGCTATATAGAGTTTACACTGTATTTACATAGCAAGAATAGATTGCTACATTGACCATGTGGTATTAGAAAAACTACGCAGTATACTACTACGTCAATGTGAAAGATGCCAAATTTGTTGATTGTTGTGTCTATCCGTCTGTCCGTTGAACTGTCCGGATGTCACACAGCATTATAACTATAACATTTATTAACCAAAATATACATACATGTTATTATGATAAGGTACTGCTGCTTATCAAAATAACATGTGTGTCTCGACACGCTTTTGACAACTTAATATATCATGTTACTGCATATATCATTGTCAAATCTCATTACTACAATCTCAGTCCCCTGCAGCACTCTCATTGCGTAACTTTTCTAGTAATGACATTTGCCTTCAAGAACTAGGCCTCAAGAAGCCCAGACTGGGCCTCATGAAATCCAGACTGGAGTTCGTGAAGCCCAGTTGGCTTTTATGAAACCCTTAACAGCTACCTTACGTACATCATCACTCCATCTAAAAGTGTCTTATTCTAATCTAAATCATTTTATTTCTTCACATGCTGTGAAAAGAGTGAACATCCACCTATAATATACTGTTACATACTATAAAATCGAATTTATGCAACAAATCCAATTTTCTGATATGAAGGTGGAACAACATAAAAATAAATCCATAGGTATTTTAAAGCAGTCCTATTAACTCTTACGATACGACACATAAATTATAAAGTTTGTCACTGTTCCAAGTCCGTTCAATTTTAAGGTGAACAAAATTTAATTGCCTTGAAAAAATATAACAATGGCCTTTCTGTGTTTAAATATACTCACAGTTTTTAGTTCATTTCTAATCATTATTGTAGGAGAGATTTCGCGACTTATAGCAGCTGCTAAAATCGATCAAACCCACGGCGAGCAATTCATTAAGAGCATCGCCCATGGAGAGAGTAAGTAGATATGCCATTGGGACGAGTTTAAATTATTTGTAGAGCGTCAAATTACAATCCGATTTATATTTTAGAAATGTCTAAGATGCCGCAATATTTGCTATTTACTGCACCTTATAAATTGTGTGAGGGTGGGTGCGCCGCAAATGTCAGTAATGTCGTTATGGTGTTCCCACTTTACGTGGGAAAGAAGGGGAAAGAGGAATACAAGAAAATGTTCCAAAGGGACTTCAAAGAAATACATTCTACCATATCAAATGCACCATTTAAAACAAGGACAACGAGACATCCGTTCACTCTGTGTCCTTCTAAAATTAGAAAAAACAAAAAACTACCGTAAAGCATTTTTTTGTTACGGCATGTTGTCAATATTCCAGATAGCAATAACAGCTTGTAATCAAATGACTAACTATGGTTTAATTTAGCAATAACAAAATTAAACTGTTTATATAAAGCCACACAAAACAGTGTTCTTAAAAAATATTTACACTTACTTTTTGCCTTCGCAAAAAACTCGATATTTTGTACTTGTAAATGTACTGTACTGTAATGTATGTAATGTACTGTAGAACATTTATTTTTTCAAATTTATTTCTAGGTTTGTCTAATAGTATAAATTATTCATAAAAATTTGTACAGTAGTCTCATTTTGGCTTAATACACCCGTTCCGTGTAACCTTGTCTTGTAACGAGAATAATAAAGACTACAATTATAAAGCAAATACTTAGTTGTTTATTTAACACCTGACCATATATGTAACTTAATACCACTACTTTCCATCTTAGGTCAAAATGCGCTTTTACAAAACGTACCATTCGTAGCACAAAGCCACTAATTACAAATTACTAGGTGTTCAGGAGGAGGTTAGAACTGATTATTTATACAATTAATTACCGTATTAAATATGTGTGCAAGTTGGTTACTTTATACCTTAAGCATGGCAAAATCATTCACTATGGCGATATTTCAATAATACTTACAACAAATGCAACAAATACCACTGTGGCTTTTTGCTACGGACATCTGGAACAGGTGACTTAGCTGGCTTGAAATTAACGTAATTGACAGCTGACACCGCAAAAAAAAAACTAATTATTTTATGGTAGCTTGATTTAAACTGTAGTGATAAGAGAATGTCTGCTACATTCCCGGACTCCCCATCTACCTCGTGACGTAGGTGGGGGGAGGCCGGGATTGGAGGTATAATGATACACGAGCACTTTTTTGCTGACGATTTATTACTAGCATATCCAACCACATTCTCTTACCAATACAATACAGCTTCTCATTGCTTGTTTTTTATATTATTTGGTCTGTACTGCGTCGATAATGTTGACAGGTGCTGCAGTTAGGTCTTTGGCTGGTAGTCTTTGGGTCAGGGCTAGCAGAACTTCAATGGCGAAAATCTTACTGGCAGTATAACGAAAAACCAGCTCAAAATGCCTACCGAAGATTCCAGATGGTCAGCCAGCCAATCAGAGAGTCAATGTTCAAACAATGCGATTGCCCTCCACACAATGGTAAGTTCAAAACAGTTACTAATTAAATTCGCTACTATGCTTCGTAAAAGCAATTCGTCATCAGGAACTCTTCTTCTTTGTCCCACGAGTGAAGATTCGTTTCCAAATCTAAATTTTCAGAATGCAAAATTAATTTCAAATTAAACGAAGCTGCTTTAGATCTAATGAAATATAGTGGTGTCATAACTGAAAAAGATGCGCAGAAAGTGAGAGAAACAAACGTCGAAGAAACCGTCCCTCTGCCACGAAGAAAGAGGTTCAATGATGAAGTCCCTGATAACAACTGTTGCTGTCCACCAAGGAACATGATGATGCCGACTATTATAACTGAAAAACAATTCAATGAAACTCTTAAAAGAATGAGTGAGGGTAATTAACTGATTATACCCGAGTATCCAAAATATGTTTTTTTTTCATATCAAATAACCACCTAAACGAAAATATTAAGTAAGCGTAGGTCAAAAACATAGAAATACCAATAGAAATATAATAATCAACCCGTCCACTGAAATAGGCTTTTTTCCACCACTTAAAGCTAAAAAATTGTGGTACGGTAAACTACTGAATTATGGTCCGGTCAACCGGGCTAAGAGACTGTACCACGAATGAGTCAATATTTTGTCCATGGTTTTACGATACACCTAATGTAAAGCATTAGAATATAATTAAATAACTTAAAATGTAATAGAAACCAACATACAAGTAGGTATAGGCATTTATATAACAGAAACAGTAAGTACAACAATAAATAAGCCAATTTAATAGTACAATAACAATAAACATTTGTGAAACACAATAAAATATAGAACCCAACTTTCTTTATTTGGCGTTTGCACGTAATTTCTCATATGCAATGTACATAATTTTTGATCATATTAAGTCTTTTCAAATATGTAGTATCGAATGGTTTTTACTATTGAGGTGTAAAAGTTAGTTTTAAAAATAAGACTATGAAAACGAACGTTTTTATTGGGGTCGGAAGTCGGAACATATTGTTGACGAATAAAGTGTCTACCTATCTATTGAAAGGGTTCTACAGAATAAAATGAGGAACAAATAAACTGCCAATTATATCTCATAACATGCCTAGGGTAAAGGTCTGAGTTCTTAGCGTGCAAAGTTTCTTTTATTGTGTACATTTCTGTGAGACCTACTCGTCTGTTGGTAAGTGACGATGTGGTTGAAGGTGAAACATGCAGACTTAGACAAGAATATAATAATTGTTTTTGTCTATTATTATTTTTCAGAGTATTTATTTAACATCACGCTATCATAAGCTTTGCTAGCTATATTTTAATCTGAGCACAAGGTCAACCTCCTGTAGTAGATGTATTCTCAAAAAGAAGATCAATGGAAAAGAACCGATAACGAATGAGTCTTATTTTTCAACGTTTTGATTCAGAGATGTATTATTGGATTTCATAATCAGATTTCTTGGATAAACTCACGTTTACAAATAAATCTGTTTTTAAACCAATTCTAACTCCCGTAGGGCAATAGTAAAAATCATTCGATACTTCATGTTCTTCGCATGGTCTTTAATAGTGATTAATGCATTGCCAATTTCACAAATGAGATCCACAAATAATCATGATGCAAAAGGCAAACATTTTGTAGAAAATCTCATTCAAGGAGACAGTAAGTAGCTATCGTTATCGAGAAAATTTTAATTTTCAGGCAAGCATTACATTGACAATTACCTTTTAGAATTATTGGAGAAGCCAGGTTATTTACTATTCACTGCGCCTTACAAACTATGCGAAGGTGGGTGCAGTGGACAAGAAGACAATTTTGCTATGGCGTTTCCACTCTATGTGGGTGAAAAAGGAAAAAAACAGTACAAAAGCCTTTACCCAAGAGATTATAAAGAAGTACACTACACTAAACCAAACGCACCTTTTAAAAAGAAGCCAACAATTAAACCGTTAACTCTTTGCCCTACTGAAACAACCACTGATGAAACAACTTTTTTGCATACTACTGTCCCTAATACTGAAACAGAAACTCCCACGTCAACAACTCAACCAACTACAGCTTTTGACACAAATACCCCTATGTCAACAACTGAAGAAACGCCAACGCCAAACTCTGAACCAAGCACAGATTTTGAAACAGAGACGCCTACACCAACATCTGAAACAACTACCGTTTTTGTAACAGATACGTTTACACTAATAACAGAACCAATCACCAATTTTGAAAACGAATTGCCCACATCTCCATCTGAGTCCACCTCGGATTTTGATATCAAAACGCCTACACCAACAACTGAAACAAATACAGTTTTTGTGACATATACTCCTACGCCAAGAATTGAACCAACCACAGAATTTGAAACAGAGATTCCTTCACATACAACTGAAACATCTACAGTTTTTGTAACAGTGAACCCTACTCTAACAACTGAACCAACGACATATTTTGAAACAGAAACGCCTACACCAACAACTGAAACAACTACAGTTTTTGAGTCATACACTCCTACGCCAACAATTGAACCAACGACAGAATTTGAAACAGAGACGCCTACACATACAAGTGAAACATCTACAGTTTTTGTAACAGTTACCCCTACTCCAACAACTGAACCAACGACATATTTTGAAACAAAAACGCCTACCCCAACAACTGAACCCACGACATATTTTGAAACAGAGACGCCTACACCAACAACTGAAACAACGACATATTTTGAAACAGAGATGCCTACACCAACAACTGAAACAACGACATATTTTGAAACAGAGATGCCTACACATACAACTGAAACATTTACAGTTTTTGTAACAGATACATCCACCCTAGCAACTGAACCAACGCCACATTTTAAAACAGAGACGCCTACATCAACAACTGAAACAACTACAGTTTTTGTGACATATACTTATACGCCAACAATTGAACAAAGTACAGAATTTGAAACAAAGATGCCTACGTATACAACTGAAATATCTACACTTTTTGTAACGGATACACCAACCCCAGCATATGAACCAACGACATATTTTGAATCAGAGACGCCTACACCAACAACTGAAACAACTACAGTTATTGTGACATATACTCCCACGCCAACAATTGAACTAACCACAGAATTGGAAACAGAGATCTCTACACATACAACTGAAACATCTACAGTTTTTGTAACAGATACATCTACCCAAACAACTGAACCCACGACATATTTTAAAACGGAGACGCCTACACCAACAACTGAAACAACTACAGTTTTTGAGACATATACTCCTACGCCAACAATTGAATCTACCATGGAATTTGAAACAGAGATGCCTACACATACAGCTGAAATATTTACAGTTTTTGTAACCGATACACCTACCCCAAAAACTGAACCCACGACATATTTTGAAACAGAGGCGCTTATACTAACAACTGAAACAACGACATATTTTGAAACAGAAACGCCTACACCAACAACTGAAACAACCACAGTTTCTGTGACAGAAACTCCTACGCTAACAACTAAACCAAGTATAGTTTTTGAAACAGAAACTAATGTGCAGACTCCTGAACCTGGCACAATTTCTGAAACTAATGCTCCTGCAATGACTACAAAACAAAGTACCAAAATAGAAAAAACTAAACTTATTTCAGCTACTGAATCAAATACAATTCCTTATATTAATATAATTACATTGGTTACTGAATCAAATATTGGAACAAAGACATCTGTTTCAACTTCTCAGCTACATACAATAGTTATTGTGCAACCATATCCCATTATTATTATTATTGAGAAAGCTCCAACTACTCAAATGTCTCCTAAGTCCACAACAAATTTTCAAACTGAACAAACTAAATCATTGCCTAAAATCACCAAAAGTTTTGTCATTACTATAAACACCGTAAACCCTGGAATTGACGTTTTAGTAGACATAGAAAAGAAAAACATTAAACCAATTGTCTCTGAAATCGTTAATGACTGGAGTAATGGTTCTTTGGAAATACTTTTAACAACTACTCAAAAAACTTACGTCACAAATACAGATAGTGTAACAGAAATACCCGAAACAAATGGACCACAATACCCTGAAAAAGATAATTATAAGGAAGACATAGACTCTGAAAAGCCTTATTATGAAAAAATAGAAATAGTTGTACCTGAAATCAACGAGCAAATATCCCCGGAAGAGACTAACGATACAATTTCAGAAACAGTGATACCAAAAATTGATGAACTAATATACACAGAAAAAGACCGCAATGAACCAACTGTTTTAGACAGTGACTACTGGAGTTCTTTGGAAACATTTTCGACAACTCTTCGAGAAACTTCCCTGACAGATACCGATGTTGTAACAATAATACACGAAACAAATGGATCAACACACATTGAAATAGACAACGATAAAAATAAAGACATACCATTATCCGAAATCGATGGAACTATTTACCCAGAAAAGGATAACTCTGAAACAATTATATATATAACAGAAAATGAGTCTTTGGATAGACTTACGACAAAATCTTTAATAACTGATATCACAAACGCTGATGGTGTTATATGTCCAAAACTCATACCTGGAAATTGTAAAAAGCAGAGAACAAGGGTAACGGCAAAAATTGTTATTCTTGACGGAAGTCATAGTGACTTCAGTGATAACTTTCACTACTTTTATTAGAAAACAATACGGCTTTTTAGAATACCTACTACTTACTACTACATATAAAATTATTCGAACAATTTTATGAATATTAACATGAAACTGCCGTTGTTAGATAATTTTAACGTGAAAACGTTTCTAAAAAGGCTTCCATTCTAAGATTCCACCAGAATTAGTAACGAAATAATTGTTGCTGCCAAATAAATATTTCTGTTGACTCAAGGATTGTATCGCCTAATGTTATATAAATTCTGAACTTAGACCACTGTTACCACTGTACGTGCAGTTACGCCATGAGGAATTGAGGAGGAGGAGGGGAGATGAAAAGAGCCTCAAAATATACGTACCTGGTGTAGTGATACTAGGTACGGTTTTTAAATAAATCTAAATTTGTACAATTCATGTTGTCAATGTGTAATTTATATGTTTAGTTAATTCCTAACAGGCTTAGCGATGAATATAACTACAGTACTTTGTTACTCTAGGGGTAAAAGTAACTTATTTACTCCCGAGACGGGGTTTGGTGCTCGACCGTAGTGAGGGCGCTAATAGTTCGAGGGACTAAATAAGTCTTTAAACCCGAGGTAAGCACTGTGCTTTACATTACGAATATTAAAACATGAACTGTCTAAAGAAAAGATGAGTGATATGATTTTAAGTAGCTTTCTTTTGATTTGGGTGGTAAAAGGTATTCCACTACTGCTTTAGCCTCTTCTCTTATGAAATCAGGTGTTAAATCTATATCGGAAACAGATAAACTCATTGTGTTAATACAAATCTGCTTTACGGAAGTACATATAAACAAAACTTTACAATGAAGATACAACTCCTAGCATTTTTTATTTTTTTTTAACTTCCTGACACTGGCAATTGCAGAAGAAGGGCGGGACCATAACCCACTGAGGAGGAAAAAAAAGTTGGAATATGGTTCAATGCAAATGTGAAAATATAACTAGATTTTTTAAAATAATTTGAGTGTCTGTCAGTTGTCAACTGTCACTGTCAGTTGAAAGTGATTCTCCTTAGGGCTGAAATATATTACTTTCAACCGGCACCTCAGGCAACTTCAGACCTACTTTCCGAGTATGAGTAATGAAAAAGACATTACACATAGTCATACTATTTTTTTAAGTTAAATTGGTTTATAAATCTCTAAGAGTCCCTTTCTCGCAAAGCGTGTGCTAATATAGCATTTGTATGGCGCGCTAGAAGCCTGACGTCATAACTCAGTATAGTGTCTAGCATGAAATTAAAATACTTAGACTTAACTTATTTATTTTTGAACCAATTTTAATTTTGTTTTCTTTGATGGGCTCTATTTATGATCAGCTTTTTTATGAGGTAATAAAAAATATTTGTCACCATGCGCCTATTATTTTTAGTGAATCATCATTTGCGCGTCCCGGTTAACTGCCATAGGTACGTCAAAACTTTCCCATGAGTAGGAAACCGGCCACTACCTTCGAAAATAGATTTTTGATCGAAGGCCGCTATTAAAAGATACCTCTTTATAGAGCTACACTATTTGAAGACACTTCATGTGACCTATAGTTGAAAGGCCTTTGGCTTATAACTTTTAGGGTTCCGTTCCCAAAGGGTAAAAACGTGTCTGTCTGTCCGTCTGTCGTAACGGCTGTATCTTTCGAACCGTAATATATAGCCACTTGAAATTTTCACAGAATATGTAATATGACGGTGGATTAACTAAAAACTAATAAAAAAGTCAAAAATTAAAAACGTAAGGGAAACCCCATAAAACAAACGTATTATATAAACGTATTTTTGTATTAGCTCTAATGTAAAAACGGTAATACCTTAGAATAACTACACAAAAAAAACCAAGTACATTCGCAAAATTTAAGCCTTCAAATGGTGTCATATATGGCTCCAAAAAAATTATAAAAATTTTACTATGACAATTTGCGCGGTGAAATCTTACCACAACAAATCAGAAAAGCAGCATAAGAGTTATGGTGTGACACTCCACAGGTAATCCATTAATTTTCTTGCTTAAATCGTTTAAAATACCAATCGAAACGTAAGCTACAAAGCGAATTTGTAGCTTACGTTTTGAGAAGGCGTTGTTTGGAAACCTACCTTCTCTGAGTAGTTATTCTAAGGGTAATACGTACAAGCGTCAAACTTGGCATGATTATAGTATACATAAATAATGGCAAAGAGCGAGTCGGTAAAAAAAATCTGTTCACCACCGGTTCTCGTAGGTAAGATCACCGAAGTGAAGCAATGTCGGGCGCAGTCGGTACCTGGATGGGTGACCGCCTCGGCGTTGATGGGATTTTGCCTTTTTGCACTACTTTTTTGTAATTTAGTAGCTAACAAATTATGGTGTGGTGGTACGGAACCCTCAGTGCGCGAACCCGACTCGCACTTGGCCAGTTTATTTATGGAGTCAATACAGAGTTATTTTATTGTATTACCTACTTATTCTGTGGAGTATGAAGGTGCTGAGCTGATTATTATGGTCGCGTTATTAAAATTTTCTAAACAATTAGTTTTGTGTAAATCCTTAGAGCTGAGCTGCTCTGGACTTAAGTCACAGAATACTATTAGTACAAGTTGAGTGCGGACAAACATACCTACACACTTAAGGCACTTACAGACGATACTTAGTACAAGTAGCAAGTATACTAGTTGCAAGTAGCTTCTACGCATCGTCTGCATCGTTTTGCTTGGCAGTGGAAGCGGTTAGTAGCACTTCCACTGCCGCTTGCACTAAGTAAAACGATGCAGACGATGCGTAGTAGCTACTTGCAACTTGTACTTTTTTTTTTTCGAGCGTGAAATCATCCAATGTTACCCGGCTGCATTGGGGTGCAGCCAGGTTATGTGAGATTATATCCACTAAAACCCCCCGGTGACCAGCCTTAGTGCTTGCAAGTGCTTAACAAGAGGGCTCCGGGATCTCCAGAAGAACGCACTTGCTACTTGTACTACGCATCTGCAAGCGCCTTTAGATACAGACGTTCACATTTTGTAATGTTAGTGTGATAAGCTATATGCTTATCACACTAACATTGCTACGTTATGTAAAACACTATAAATTATTTTACTACCGTTTTCAATAATAATTCAAGGAATAAAATTGATTATTTCTTTTTATACGCGTATCTAATTGGTAGCAGCTAGTCAGTTCAGATAATATAAAACCGACTTTCAAGTTGTTGTTCCATAAAAAAAATTATAACGAATGTTCAAAATAATACCTTGCATTTATATATTATTAATTGTTCAAAACTCATACTGTGGGATAGATCAAAGGACATACATGCCATGTGACCCTGATAGTAAGTATAGGTTGCTGCAGTTGCTGCACTATGTGCAGATACAATACCGATACAAAAAATATGCGTCGTCTAGACTAGGCTACAGACCCTCTTACATTTTTCGCCGGTAAAAAATATTGCGTCGAATTGCTATTATACCAATCCGATACTTAAAAGAGTTTTATTTCGGTTGGTGTTATTATTAAATAAAACCGCGGCGAGGAAACGACTACAATCGGTCTTGTTTTCACCTGTGACAATTTCCGCCAACGAGAACTTGACAGCAATTTTAAGCATTGCTTAACTTTTAAGTAACGTTTATAATTAAGGCCGTACGTGTTTCAACGCTTTTTAGGGTTCTGTAGTACAATAAAGAACCCTTATAAGGCTTATAAGCTAGGTGTGTCCATCTGTCTGTATGTCCGTCTGCCAGTCTGAGTCTGTCTCATCATTATTTCTACATAGTATTTTTTTAACATTACAACCAAAATAGTTACGCGAATTTCTTTGTTAGAGTATTGGAGACATATATCTTAGCTTGAAAATAATAACAATAAATATGCATTTTAAAGTGTTCCATAATGTATCTAACAATTACACATTCATGTGTGAAATAGCGGTTTAAATAACTTTTAACATTGCACCTCCTAGTTTGGTATATCTTTGAATAAAGTTCTCGACATGTTTTATAGCCCTCTTTTTTACAAAAAAGTGTTGTATAAAACATTTCTAATAACAAACATTTGAACAACAGAACATTTTGATGTCCTGTCAAAATAACTTACAACAATGCGTGGCCTTTCCCTGTAATTTCGAAGCTATTCAATGTAGAAACGATTAAACATCACTCGTTAGATCATATATATAGTCAAAATTATCTACTTACATTATATAAAGCACATAAAACTTATATTTTCAGTGATTTAAAGCATAGTGGGAGTGCAACTTTTGTATACATTGATAGAAAACTGCTAAATACCTAAAACAAAGTTTAAAGATCTTAGAATAATATTCTTCCGTAATACTGATTTCCTGTTAGTTTTCTTTCGTACAAAATTAAAGCATTCTCTTGTGATAACACAAACTTCATACGAGTTTTTTGAGAACATAATATATTATATTCGGAACCTTGTTATATTCATATCTCGATACGTTCTTGACAACTTACGGCCTTACTTATTACGTTTTCACTTGTGACAATTTCCGTGACGAAAAGTTGACACAACAATTTTAAGCATAGCTTAACTTAAGTGGCGTTTATAAGTAAGGCCGTTTTGCTCTATTACAGGTAAATGTGTCGATCAACCACCAGTCTTTGTTCTACCAGTAATCATCAAGCTATTTCGGTATCCTAAATTATTTAACTCCAATAATTCTGTTCCAAAAACAGATATGCAAAAAAAAAATACGCAAAAATAAATTAATTACAATGAAATAAAAATATCACTACTGCCTTGTAAAATAAAATATAACAATATGTGCATTGTTCTGTCCGGAGTACAAATAGGTATGTATGTATTAGTTTAGAAGCAAAAATGTCCTAGACGTCGTAGCACTATAAAATGTTCTTTCACTGCGGGAAAATTGCATAACAACACAGGTGGCCTAAGACAAAAGGCGTGACGTCAAAACCTACGACTCTCGAACAATGCGCTAATTAGGTGCTAATAAAGAGCTGACGAGAGAAACTGACATTCAAATTCCAAAATGCGAAAATCAGCAACAGTGAGTACAATTTCTAACATTTATACTCGAAAAAACAAAACACTGCAGATCAAACAGTATTTAACAGATTCTGCGAAAAATTATTAGCACATTTGCCTTCATCATAAAATTGCCTGGTGTCTAGTTTCAAAGAAATAAATCTCTTGTCGTCTAAAACAATGTTGAAACCTTGATTGAACTTATTTTTGTGGGTGTCTATATATTAGATATTTCTTCCTAATATTTGTTCTGACTTAGATTAAAGACTAGTTTTTCGCATCAAATTTTGACCTCGAGAACCCTATACTTATATCTTTACAACCACTCTACCGATTTTACTCATATTCGAACATAAAAATTGTATTTGCATTACTTACGAAGTTTTAGCAAATGTATGTTTTTATATTTGATCAACAGTACACAAATTATTGTTGAACAAATATACAAAATTACAAATATACATAATTAAATACACAAATACAAACAAACTTTTATTAGTTCCGGTAGACTTTGAGACCTTCGATTTGCTCAGTTACAAATATGATGATTCTTGTCAATAGTTGTAAATATGTATCAATATTTACATGGACGTGTTGACGTCTATGAATATTTATGAGTATCAAAGTCAGAATCGGTGTCACTTGACATTGGTTGTTGGCGATTGCAGTGGGAGGGGCTGACTTAAGTAGAGAGGGAAGTATATATTGGGTCGTTCAGTGGCCGTCAGGACAGTCGAGCTGTGGATTGGTAGCCGAAAGGCTGAAGGATTAGTGCTGTGTAGTAAATCAGTGAAAATATACTTGTGGAGATACCTTGCAGACTGCTATTCGTAATACTAATCATTAACGTACGTAGTATATAAATATTAACCAGTAGTTCACACTGAACTTTGATCTCGTTACTAGTTAAGTCGTGACTCCCATCATATCTTTGCAACCCTTGGACCGATTTTACTCTTAACTTCAATTGGAATGAATGAAGATCAGATTAACAATACGTAACTTATCGTTAAACAAATATACAAACATTCAAACTCACAACATACATACAAACGCCGATCAGTTCCCGTATACTCTGAAACGGTCACTACGCTCGACAAATCAAATGTAACAGTTAATTTTACAGATAAAATGGGAAATGTTGATACTTCTTGCTGATTTCATTATAGTTACAAGACAAACGATAGCTGGCATTACATACCACGATGACTTTGGTGTTGATGAAAAATATAGAAATATACACGAATGTGATCCATTTTATTGGCATCCCTTGCATTTACCAGAGCAATGTGCTGAAATGTTCGCTGATTTGATCAGATCACGTGTTACTGTGGCCAGTAAAAGACCTGTCAGGGTAGTAACAAGAAGAAGAAAACCAAACTTTGGCCGGCCACATGCAACGAAATTGCAAGAAGATATTTACTCTCTTCGACATTATTATAAATATTTTGAGCCAGAATACGAACAGCCAATATATGAAACTGAATATATTTATGGTAACAACAATGACTATTCAATAGACAGATTTGAACAAGAAGAAGAAGTAACAAATTCGTTTACCCCATACATCACTTCATATGACAAAATGTTGGAATTATTAAGGCAAGATATCAGCACAAATCCCATTGCTCCCGTGATAGGGATGTCTAATTATGGACCTGTTGCCATGTATCAACAACCCATATCAAAGAAAAGTAAGAATATTATTAACAAAATCGCTCGTGCATATTCTCTCGCAAATAAGGTTGACAATACTGATGATGGTTATTATTATGGTAAGATTGAATTTCCTTCGGACAACTTCACTAGCAATAATCAAGACGCAGACAGCGTCAATGATAAAAAAACGGAAGTAGAAAATACCAAAAGAGCTAATAAGAAAAAAATAATTAAAAAGAAACAAGCTAAAAAACAAAAACATATCAATGGTCTAATGATACAGTAACTTGTATATGAAGAGGTAAGTACTAAATAGGTAAATTCCCGTTAGCGCTAGCTTTTAGTTTGAGCTTCTCCAGTACCTATGCTTGTTTCCGTGGTGTAGTAGTTTTAAATGAAACTACACCTATTGTTTATAGACTTACATGTATTACAGTCCTGTATAATCTGATATACGATTAAAACAGCAATATTGCTCACTAGAAAACAATGGCAGTTGATGTAAAGATTAAAAACGAAAAAAACTGACTTCATTGTGAAATTTCTAAAACAGCGCATAACCAACACAGCTGCACTAACTATTACAATTCAAATTCAACTTTAATTTATTCAACTCTTTGTCAGATTCTTTCTTTTAATAAGATAATAAATGCTGTTAATAAAGGTACTATTTATAGATTTTTTTTCATCTTGTTACGTGTTGTTAGTGTTAAAAAACGTTTAAGTTTTTCTTTCTAAGAAGTCTAAGAACTATCGACACAATAGAAGAGGGTTTGTAACTAATACTTAATATTTTTCCAGGCTATATTTATAATTTATTCGACGGCATGGGTGGCATGTACAATTACGGGTCTCAATTACATGGATCATTCGAACTTCAAACCGCTAAAATCACCGCCTTCAGAAGATGCATGCAACCCATTGTACTGGTACCCGAGAAATATACCGGAGTATTGTTATTTTAAAACCACTCCCAAATCTGGCCAACAACCTTTGCCTATTCCATTACCAATACCAATACCTTTGCCGCCGCAGCCATTCCATATGCCAATGCCTGTGGGTCCAATGCCTGTGGGTCCAATGCTTGTGGGTCCAATACCTGTGGGTCCAATGCCTGTGGGTCCAATGCCTGCGGGTCCAATGCCTGCGGGTCCAATGCCTGTGGGTCCAATGCCTGTGGGTCCAATGCCTATGGCTCCAATGTCTATGGGCCCAATGCCTTCGATGTTCCCTGTACAGCTACCTTATTCGATGTCACAAGGCTATCAGATGCCTGCTCCATCTATGCCAATGTCAATATATCCACAACCAATGCCTCTTCCTTATGGTATTCCTTTAGCACCCACAAATCCTATGCTGCCGGTTGCAGGAGTACCAGCAATACCTTATCCTAATGTTTTTCCTCAATATAGACCACGATATCAAGCAGGCATGGTCCCTGGGATATCAGGTATGGTCACGCATGATGGAGGAATAAATATTTTGCCATTCTCTGATGCCTATGCAGATTTGCTAGAGAAACATAAGCAGAAGATTATACGAAAGAAAATTATGAGAGTTCTTGATAATTACGATGTCTATTCCGGATGGAAAGAACCAAGAAGACGTAGACGCAGGCATTAGTTTACCTTTATGGATCTCTTTTCTTCTTAGGATATGAATTACATAAAATAGTCTAGCTATACGTTGCTTTATCTGTGTATGAACTATAATTTTTAACGCAAATATGCTAACCTCGGCATAAGTTACATATTTGAGGCGTTTGGGGTCGAGACATTGTGCCCTTGGGGACCGGGAGCTCACCTCATTTTCAAAAATCTTTCAGAGCGCCTGGTTAATGCGACTCGTGACCAAAATGCTGGCGTGTTTCTGGCTCAACGCATTAGCATTGCCATTCAACGTGGTAATGCCGCCAGCATGTTGGGTACGCTGCCAACTGGGAGTGGGCTTGAGCATTTGACTTTCAACGGTCTATGGGCAGTCTAACTGTATTTGTAGTGTTAGTTTTGTAGTATTTGATTTAGTTAATAAAGGCACTTGCCCAGGATTTTATTTTAAACTAATACTTATGGTACTGGCAAAATGTCAGCTGTCAAATGTGAAGTGATAATTATAGTTATGTAAGGTAACGTGGTAACTGGTAAACTATTAACGATTGTTTTAGATACATAATAGAACAATTTACTATAAATATTAGTATATATCTATTATATATACGTGCATTTGGTTGTTGTTGGTTCCTGCGATACAAGCTCCCGCTTAGTGCAGGGGCCGCTGCTACTTTAATATGTATTGTATTGTGCATTATAGTAAATAAAGATTTTTATTATTTATTATTTGTTTGTATAATATTATGAATTATCTGTAATTGCTTGCTTTTCGATGCAAAATGTATAATTTTGTCTTTAGACGTTGCGTCAACAATATTTACAAAACTGGTTACATTTTATCGAACTGTCATAAGTGCAGTGGCGTAGCTATCGGAGGACTATAGGTGGTGCCGTGCGCCGGGGCCCTCAAGCTGAGGGGGCCAGCAAACCTCAAACTCAACTTGCGAAAATTTCTCCCACCTTCAGAATATAACTCATACACATACATGTACCTACCTAATAAGTAGCTTTGCACCTTTAAAGTATTCATAATTATACATTTATATTTATACTTGTTAAAACCTGACCAGATCAGATAGGCCCCCAATTATTTTTTGCACCAGGGTCTTTGGTTACCTAGCTGTACGCCTCTGCCAACTGCCAAGCTATTTGAAAAAGATTATAATAATTGATAGAAAGCAGGATTTTATTACAAATCCATGGCGTTTACATTCTTAAAAGAGACCGCAGGGAAACGCTGGATGCAGGCCGCTGCCAACCGGCCCTTTTGGAGATCAATGGGGGAAGCCTATGTCCAGCAGTGGACGTCCTATGGCTGAAGTGATGATGATGATGACATTTTTATATAAGTAGTTAATCATTATCAGCAGCAGCATAGTTGGTGTTCATCCACTGCTGGACGAAGGCCACTCCTAAAGAATGCCATAAGCCATGATCTTCTGATTTTCGCATACACCAATAATAATTGATTTGCGCATTTTGTTAATAATATACAACAAGATATGGTCAAAATTTTATTGCGATTAAAAGAGTAACGGTACATATAAGCATTTTAATCTAAGTTATACCTAAACAAGTAAGTATGCCAAATAATTAAAATAACATGACTACAAGTTGAGATAAGTTGAAATTGTCTCTAATTCTATTTGAAATTATATAGTAGTACCTACTAACTTCGACTAAAATAAAAATATGAATTTTGGTCGCAGCCTACTAAGACATATTTTTTTCCAAATTTGACATTAAGGCTGGTTTCACAGCTGTACGGGAGACCCGTGCGGGTCGCCCGTACGGGCTCCCTGAGCGAAGACTCATACGTGAGAACATCGTTTCACAGTGACGCGGATTGTTCCGTACGTGACTAAACTTGTCTCCGAGTAGATCCCGTCTCCCGTAGTAGGTACGGGCGACCCACACGGGTCTTCCGTATAGCTGTGAAACCAGCCATATACAATAAACTAATATTTACGGCAAAGACTACATTAGTTAAGTAAATTAAGGACACGTATACGACATAAGGTATCTATTTAACCGAATAAATTGCACGGAGATGTTTCTGGAGATATTTTATAATCGCCTTGTTTCTATTATTCAGTTTCCATAGAACATGTAAGTTTGGTAGATATATTTAAAATTAGACAATAATAACCGATACGCATCTAATTACGAGAAATTATTATCAGGAAACTACTCAGGCAATTTTGTTACAAAAAGCAGATTTAAAAAAACAGGCATTAGGCATAATTATCATAGATATTCATACAAGATCAAGAACAGAAATACCAAAACTTTAATGCAGCCAAGTCACATAAAACAGAAATGATATTATGATTTGGTGTCAGTTAAGGTCTAACTTGGTATTTTTGTTCAACATTTAGGTACCTACATCTTTAGTAAGAAAATACGCTATTTTCTACCCTTGTGCTTGTATTATGTTACACGGACAAATGATGGTCACGGATGCAGGAAAAGTCGCGATTCCAAAATAGATGTATACTTTATACTTTATATATATATGCGCATGTGCACCTGCATACTTGCATATATACTGAGCATTTATTATCAATACTTAGGTTGCGTTCGCAACATAGCATTTTGTCGAGTGAAATTCATCGCATGAATTCTGGTTTCGAAACCGAGCGTCGTGAATAATGTTTTGGAACGAGGGTTCCTTTTTTTATCGAGATTTTTTTGGACAGTTTCGTTTATACTCATGACATTCCCAACGAGAGAGGGAATTTCATGAGTGTAAGAGTGACCGTCAACTGTAAGTTGAAATTTTATTCTTTCGATGGCGCTTAAAATTACCAGGCAAAAATTCAACGATATGTTTTGGAATCAGTGGTGAGTTTAAATCACTTTTAACGAAGGAAACTTGGCTGTTTTGGAACGGAGCTTAAAAAATAAACACACTCGCATAACTAGTTACCGGTGTTAAAAAAATACATGTTCCATGTTAAAAATTACCGCTATTGTGTTCAAGCTTTTACAAACGATACCTACACATACACAGCTCAATCTACAGCCAAATAGATACCTAGGTATATGTTCATAAAGTATTTTTTTGATATTAAATTTAAAAAAATTATTTAAAATTCCTCTATATAAACCTAACGTACTACAATATTTACAAGTATTCACTATACACACGAGTAGATATACCTGTGTATACGAATATTTAAAACTTAACTATTGGACGGACTTCCTGAAGGTTTTTCATTTATATAACAAGTTTTATTTTATTAGTATACAGGATGATCCGAGACCCAGTCTGATTATCCTTTTTTTATCAATCGACTTGAAAAAAGGTGGTTCTCAATACGACTATTTTTTTGTTGGTTCCGTACTCAAAGGGTGTAAATGGGACCCTATTACTAAGCCTACGCTGTCTGTCTGTCCGTCTTACCTTTTAACGGCTGTATATTTCGAACCGTAATAGATATCTAGGTGAAATAATAAATACTGGTCAAAAGTGAGTCGGTGAGAAAAATCTATTCACCACCGGTTTTCGTACGACCACCGAAGTTAAGCAACGTCGGGCGAAGTCGGTACGTTGATGGGTGACTGCCTGGACATGTCTTTTTGCACAACTTTTTTGTACTTTCGTAGTTAAAAATGTCTATGTGATGGTACGGAACTCTCAGTGCGACTCGCACTTGGGCGTTTTTTTTGGTAGTATGTTACACGATATATTTCCAAAGTTAACCTATTTTATTGGTTCTTATTTTATTTTGGTATCTAAAGGATGGTCCCATTCAAATAAGAAGAAAATATTTCAACTTTTAGGGTGTACAATTAGGGGATGAACACCGATTATTGAACTTACTGTAAAGTATATTTTTTTTATGTTTTATTTATCAAGAACCTCAAAAAAAACATGCAGTCGAATTGATAACCTCCTCCTTTTTGAAGTCGGTTAAAAAATAGTTATAACCTTATGTCGCACATTGTCATCTCACTAACTGATGTGTAGGAATGTTAATGTTAACTGAGATTGTAATTATATCCATGGAACCACCTTTTAAGGAACGGACATGGTTCTCGTTAAGTACACATCCTGTATAAATCTAATCACACACTACATTTGTTAACGTACTCTAAAATATCCTTAAAAACTATTAGGGTATGTTCACATTAGTGACATTTTGATCGTATCCGTAACATTTCTGATACGGGACAATTTTAACTTCTATAGTTAGCAGTTGCACCCACAGAAAAGAGAAGTACTTAAAGAAAAGCACTGTTTTAAGCTGTCACGGTTGTTCACTAAAGTTATATGTTACTTACCACGGTAAATATCCAGTAAATAATCGTTTACTTAAAGAAAAAAAAACTGTGGTAGCTACCCATCACGAATGGGGATGAGTTTTATGACTGCTTTGACGCATCACGCGCTCTTTTGCTCGCACAATCAATATAATTCAATTATATAATATGACTGGGTGATTTTCGAAAACGTTTTCTATACCAAAATTGTCTTTATTATAACGTTAAACATATTTTAAACTATTTCACAAGTCGATCCTAAAAAGATTTTATCGATCTAAATACAAACGACAAAATTATTTTTTGTATATAGTACCTTATGTATAGGTATATCTCTTGTATACGCCGTGTTGGCCTTTTATTAATATTGATGTTAATAAAAAAATAATACAATACATTTTAGGTATTATCATTTTATTTAAAATGTATAGACAACATTTTTCAAGATCACCTTCAGGTATTTACTGTAATTAAAAGGGTTGACTATGCGACTGAAAGGGGGCGTAATCTGTTGACGCGTTCTTATGTTTATTTTTGTATTAAGTATATATAAGTATTAAGTGTCATTTACGAGTACCTAAGTTTTACAAATTAATGTAAATTTTAATATGAAAAAATATTTAACAGTATTAACATTAATTAAGTCTGCACTGCCGCAAATGTTATATTTATTACTAATAAGTAGATATATTATTCTGACTTTTATCTTACGATCCTACGAATAATAATATTATATCCCTAGCTAAACCCTTAACCTAATTGCAAAGATCTCAAAAGTTTTAAACCAATAAAATATAAGTAATACAAGCAAATACAACATTTTACTAAATGGAATGTTCTGTATGGAACGGTTTTAAGTACTTAACTATAATTTAAGTCTACGTCTACTTTGTTATAAAATAACAATAACATTAATTAGTGTGATGTCTGAGTGGAAATACTTAAGGCCCTCTTTTCCGACTTTTAGCAATTATGGTCATTCTAATTTAATTGTGTATTTCATAATTATGTAGGAAACCGCAAAGGTACATTTTACATTAGAGCTATACTTATCGAAAAATATGAGAAAAACCTCAATAATAGAAGTAGCGAAACGCACGACTGTGGGTAAGCGCCATTTTTTGCTCCGCTAAATGCGACTTTAATACAATAAACCAACCCTTATGTCATCTGTAGTAATTAGCGTTGCTTAAAAGTGGTAAAACCTCGCCTTAAAAGTGTAATAACCTTAACAATAGTTATTTGTTATGCAAGACTGCAAAGTTGTTTTTTGGCGCTAGTACTTGTTTTGAAACCTTAGCAAACGAAAGATCCTAGGATTGAATAAGTATAGAATACTGAGCGTAGCGAGGGTTTCAAAAGTACGAGACGCAGAATGACTTTGCTGCCTAGCAAAACACACAACTTTTCAACTCACCTTAGCGAGGAAAATATTGTATTATTCTAAGTTAAGAAAGGGACTTTCAAGAATCAAACTATGTGAGGAGCTATTCAACGAGGTTGGAATGTTTTAACCAAGAAAAATGTTAGGGTTCGACAAATTCATCACTTTTAAATTACGAATTACTTTACATGCTAACGGATAAAAACAACTTTTGCACGCAGATTTTAAACGATAAAGAAAGCCTTTTCGAGCTGGTGAGATGAAAATAATTATGACCTACCTACAAAATCAAGAAAAATACAATAAACTTAAGCAATACAATAAAATACAACATTTTACTTAATGGAATGTTCTGTATGGAACGGTTTTAAGTACTTAACTATAATTTATGCCTACGTCTACTTTGTTATATTATAACTTTGTTATAAAATAACAATAACATTAATTAGTGTGATGTCTGAGTGGAAAAAACTTAAGGCCCTCTCATCCGACTTTTAGCAATTATGGTCATTCTAGTTTAAATGTGCCTACTTGCATGGTTAGATTAAAATTATAAGAACAGTGCCAATTCAATATTGAATGTTTTATCTAGGAACTCCCAAAGACCGAAACACGATTAAACACATTTCGTTCGATAGAAAAAAAAGTAACACTGATTTGCGCTTTCTCCCTGTTTTTTTTTTTTGGATTCATCCAATTACCCATTTATTAAATTATGTCTGCGATATCTTAATATACAGATTTCATAGTTATGAAGGAAACCGCAAAAGTACATTTACATTACAGCTATACTTTTCGAAAAATATGAGAAAAACCTCAAAAATAGAAGTAGCAAAACGCACGACTGTGTATAAGCGCCATGGTTTTGCTCCACTAAATGCGACTTTAATACAATAAACCAAGTCTTATGGTCATCTGAAGTAATAAGCGTTGCTTAAAAGTGGTAAAACCTCGCCTTAAAAGTGTAATAACCTTAATTACCTAAGCGCCAATAGTTATTTGTTATGCAAGACTGCAAAGTTGTTTTTTTTGGCGCTAGTACTTGTATTGAAACCTTAGCAAACGAAGGATTCTAGTATTAAATATGTATAGAATACTGAGCGTAGCGAGGGTTTCAAAGGTACGAGACGCAGAATGACTTTGCTGCCTAGTAAAACACACAACTTTTCAACTCGCCTTAGCGAGAAAAATATTGTAATTATTCTAAGTTAAGAAAAGGACTTTCAAGAATCAAACTATTTGAGGAGCTATTCAAAGAGGTTGGAATTTATTAACAAAGAAAAAAAATTAAGGGTTCGACAAATTCGTCACTTTTAAACTACGAATTTACTTTTCATGCTAACAGGTTCATAATGTATTAGTAGAGATAATTATGTTATGTATACTATTTATATGTTACAGACAGTAAAAAAATGTTTGTAACAATAATTTTTATATAAAATATACTTTCAAATTATATAATAATATATGTACAACATAGCGATACAATACAGACCTATAGTCACAATTTTTAACAGAAAACAGTCAAAACAAAAATCGTCCGAGCATTGTTGTACATGCCTAGACATTAATTATATAGTTCGCAATGCCTCATTTACTCCAATTTAGACGTTATGTCCCTACGCTCTTGTATAGTGTGCAACGTCGCTTATCCGCTGTCATCGTAGCACTGGCATCGCCAAGCGTTGCAGTCGGATTGCGGTTGCCTTACAACTAACCAAAAAGTCGGCGCTAATAAGTAGATTTAATTATCCGACTTTTATCTTACGATCCTACGAATAATAATATTATATCCCTAGACCCTTAACCTAATTTCAAAGATCTCATAAGTTTGAACCAATAAAATATAAGTAATACAAGCAAATACAACATTTTACTAAATGGAATGTTCTGTATGGAACGGTTTTAAGTACTTAACTATAATTTAAGTCTACGTCTACTTTGTTATAAAATAACAATAACATTAATTAGTGTGATGTCTGAGTGGAAATACTTAAGGCCCTCTTTTCCGACTTTTAGCAACTATGGTCATTCTAATTTAATTGTGTATTTCATAATTATGTAGGAAACCGCAAAGGTACATTTTACATTAGAGCTATACTTATCGAAAAATATGAGAAAAACCTCAATAATAGAAGTAGCGAAACGCACGACTGTGGGTAAGCGCCATTTTTTGCTCCGCTAAATGCGACTTTAATACAATAAACCAACCCTTATGTCATCTGTAGTAATTAGCGTTGCTTAAAAGTGGTAAAACCTCGCCTTAAAAGTGTAATAACCTTAACAATAGTTATTTGTTATGCAAGACTGCAAAGTTGTTTTTTTGGCGCTAGTACTTTTATTGAAACCTTAGCAAACAAAGGATTCTAGGATTGAATAAGTATAGAATACTGAGCGTAGCAAGGGTTTCAAAGGTACGAGACGCAGAATGACTTTGCTGCCTAGCAAAACACACAACTTTTCAACTCACCTTAGCGAGGAAAGTATTGTATTATTATAAGTTAAGAAAGGGACTTTCAAGAATCAAACTATGTGAGGAGCTATTCAACGAGGTTGGAATGTTTTAACCAAGAAAAATGTAAGGGTTCAACAAATTCATCACTTTTAAATTACGAATTACTTTACATGCTAACGGATAAAAACAACTTTTGCACGCAGATTTTAAACGATAAAGAAAGCCCTTTCGAGCTTGTGAGATGAAAATAATTATGACCTACCTACAAAATCAATAAAAATACAATAAACTTAAGCTATTGCTAGTTATTGCTATTGTTTTAAAATACAACATTTTACTTAATGGAATGTTCTGTATGGAACGGTTTTAAGTACTTAACTATAATTTATGTGTAGGTATATCTACTGTGTTATATTATAACTTTGTTATTAAATAACAATAACATTAATTAGTGTGATGTCTGAGTGGAAATGCTTAAAGTGATAATAATATTACCCAAACGCTTAACAAATATGGCTTACCTACCAATTCAAGAGTACTTATAATTATTTTGACAGCAGAAAGAAAAATAAAGAACCTAATTTTAAACATGTTCATAATGTATTAGAAGAAATAATTATGTAAGTACACCATTTATATATTATCGTTTTTTTTTTAATACAATGATTACAAAAATTACTTTCAAATGATGTATGTACACCATCGAGTAACAATACCTATTGGTAGGTGATTTAGGTACCTATTGGTAGGTAGTATTGTATATCGATGATGTACATACATAATTTGAAAGTAATTTTTGTATTCAAAATTTTGTGCAAACATTTTTCTACATGTATATTGTAGGTATACTTATAAAATAGGTATTGTATCTCGATGTAAGCTCATCAAAACTTCTAAAAATCCCCGACGAATCCTTATAATGCGAATGTTGATATAAAGCCGAAGATTGACAGATTTTGATGTCTGACTAAATAATTATTTGACATACTTATTATTTATTTCATAACGTTTGTCATCTGCTTTCTCCTTCCATTTTGCTTCAGTCTATATTAGATTCCTTTGATTTGTAATTTATTTACGTCTTAATAGGTACTTAAAAACGTTAGTTAAGTTTATCTATGCTTAAAACTGATGACTGCCAAACTTCTAGCTGGCGACACGTGCAACGACTGACGAAAACGAAACAAAGTAAATATTTACCTAGCAGGTACACCCTAAATTGACTTTTTTATATAAGGCGGCCAGTATTTATAATTACTACTACTATTCTACAGGATAAGATATAAGTAATACAAAAAAAAAACAGGACATTTTGGTCACACACGGTCATCTGACCCCAGACTAAGCAAAGCCTGTGATATGGCTGCCAGAGACTGATATACGTACATATATAGTTTTAAATACATACTTAAATAGATATTAACAACCAGATATAGAACAACCACAAATGTTCATCACACAAATGTTTGACCTAGATGGGAATCGAACCCACGCCCCCAAGCTCAGAAGGCAGGGTCACTACCAACTGGACCAACGGGCTATCAAAGTAAATTAATAGTAAGTAGTTTTTTTTTTAAACAAACTTTAATAATAACCTCATTCATATGATATGTTGATATATATGAGATATATGAGATATGTTGATAGTCAATATCTCTGAAGAGAAAAAAAGCTTTTAGATATGGGTGATTCAAATATCCTTTGCGTAATAAAAAATTCATTTAGGTAGGTTTTAATTCTCCAATTTCAAATACAAATTGAACCTTTAATATTATGGTTTCCTTTCAAGCTCTTTCATTCGTTTTTTTAATGCCCTAGGTGGCAAACCAGCAGACGGGCTGCCTGATGGTAAGCAGTCACCATCGCCTATGGATACTTGTAACACCAGAGGCATCACAAATACGTTGCCGACCCTTTAGCATTAACTGGGTTTACAAAAAATCTACACCACCCGCCATCTTGTGTTAGCAGCCATTTTTAAAATATCCCAGTATTATGTAGGTATTACATATTGTACTAGCTGTGCCCCGCGGTTTCACCCACGTGGATTACTCCTTATATCATCAGCTAGTGAAAGTCCCATCAAAATCGATCCAGCCGTTTTAGAGTCCATAGGGAATATACATACATACACACATCGCCTTTTATATATAAGAAGAAGACTGAAACCAGAACTAAACGTGTATGCAGAACTTCAGCAGTATCGGCTCGGAGGAACTAGTTTTATTATTATTCAGCTTGCAAGATTTAGCAAACATTTCAAGTTATATAATAGCTTGTAAAAAACCGTTCTTATAGTGCTAACAGACGCTCGAACGCGGCTGACGGACCGCCGTCCAACCAACGGGAGAGAAAGAGTGAGAATATCATATTTCCCTCTCTTTCTCTCCCATTGGTCAGACGGCGATTGAGGTCAGTCGCGTTCGAGCGTCTGTTAGCACTATTACAAAACAAGTAAAAGCAATTCTAAGCATAGATTAACTGCATAAACATTTTAAATAAGTAAATATGTAATGATGTCATTTTAAGCAATTTTATTTAACCGCGCTATCGTACTGTCGAGCTTTTCTAAATGTAATTTATTTTTAAACGTGTCTTAACTAGAATACATTTTATAAAAAAAACTTATGCTATCCTGTTTTTCATATTGAAACTAAATTATGTAAGTATTTTTAAATAAGTAGGGATAATAATGAAGCAGACAACACAGAGGCACAAAGGCAAAAGTTTTAACCGGGAATCACGGAAGCTTATTTGCTCAAAATTAAAATGCGGTAAGAATATCAACAGAAGTAATGATAAATCGAAGCCCAGATCTCAAAGACATCCTTATTTAAATCTCGTTGCGCTTTGTCTCGCTCTCTCAACAGTAAAGAGCGAGACAATGGTATAAGAATAAATAACGCTTCGCAGTTATTGTTGCCTACTAGAATTTCTAGTGTTAGGGATGGAACCAAACAAAGACACGGACAATTAGCACTCACGTATTTAATCTCATCATTCTAACACGGGTCTGGGGCGATTTTTTTAGGTGAAGACAAAAGTTGCGCGACCGCATACCGTATCTCTGCGAGTTAAGGTTCATGTTTGCGTGACTTTCTGAACTGCGTTGTTTCAGCGCTCAATCTGACTTTTATGACAGACGTCACTGTATTGTGGCACTGATAGTGGTAAGTATACCGGCCCAGGGTGACTTAATATTCGAAACGGAAAAAAAATCTGTGACCGGAGTATTACAAATTTGAAAGTTTAGAAAACTTTTAAAAAAACCAGACTTTTGAGGTAAGGAACCCTAAAAAATCAACGTACATACTCCATACAATAAATAAAGTTGAAAATTTAAAAAACTGGCTTGTATCTATGCTACACGATTCTACTCCATGTACGTTTATGACATCCTAGTATTTCCGATTCGATAAAATAAACACCCAGTATAAAAAGTCACCAGATTGGATTTCAAGACGTCTGTCGTGTGCTGGTCTTTTAATAAAGGTTATAAAAAAGTTATTATCAAATTTTTGTGACGGCTAACTAGATCACTTTTGAACTCACATGAAAATTTGCTAGAATTGCGGACGAAGCACACAATAAAAAAGTCTAGTTAGTTATACACGTACCCAATCGAAGGTTATTAACAAACACACAGCAGTGTTTTGATGACATAGTTATGTCAATCAAATCCGGTCGTATAGTCAGTTTTTGAAAATATTAATTACGGCTTCATATTAGCTTCGATCTATCATCGCTAGATTGAAATTTCAAAACAACACAAATAAAAATAAAAAAACACTTGCACAACTAATAACAAACGGATAGGTACATAAAACACAGAAACCATGGCCTTTAATAAAAACACTCCCTCAGCCATGATAACGATATTTATTAGAACTCGAACATCATTACGCAAACCTTTATACCTACAACAAATACCTATTTCTGAAACCACAACTCGAAAAAAATTGTGCCTCTCTAAGTCGCGATTAGCATTTCCATTGAAATTTGAGTTACCCTTCTACCAAATAAAGTGAATTTGGTCGAAGTGTTACCTACCTATCAAGATTCCATAGTCTTTTTAGATTGTCTTTGCAGTTACGTAAATAAAGTAAGGGATTTTATTCCTCCATAACAATATTATTTTCTAAGTAGATATTTAAAATTAATATCTAAAATTTAAATCGTATTTATTTCCTTCAAGGAATCGTTAAAGGTCTGTAATAATACTATAATTCGAATGTTATGTTTACATTTTTTTACTTACTTAGGTACTACTCATTGTTTTTATACGACTAAATAATGCTACTATCTAATTTTATTTACTAACGTAGTCGAAGCTGCTCTGTGAAAGGCTATCTATATTTTTGACTCTTCACGCAAAAATTAGGTATAAAAGAATAAGAAGTATAAAGCCTATATTATACTCCCTTTATTAATAAATAACGTGGAGTAACAATGGAATATTAATTACTCCGTCTTTTGTCTTTTTCGAGCAAGTTAAAAGTTGGGAAGAGAGAATAAGACAAAATACGAAACCACTCGAAGGCAATACGCGTATACGATACGTATAGGTATGTTTATTTAGGGGGTAGGTAAATGTGTGTGTGGGTATTTATAGCTCTCAAAAAGACTCAAACAGGCTCAAACGGGCTGAAAGCAGGGTCAATTACACTGGATCTTAGCTTTGTAAAAAATCTATCTATATAGCTATTTGAAACTTATGGACTCGTTTCCGAATTATACATGTTTCTATTTTAAAAACTCAACGGTATTATACTAAGTCCTGTCAGTAATTCCTTGTATCTAAGAATTATTACCATTGCATGAACTATGAAGCTGTATGGGCAGCCCTGCCTTATATGCGCATTGCGCATCGCGACAATAATTATGTTGTCGACACTCTGTCGAGCGAGAATGTGACCAGGCGCCTACGGTTTCGTATACGCGTGTCACGCTTTGGCACGATAAAAACAGACGACAAAACGTTGTCGCGGCGCGTATGTTAGCCCAGCTAGACAGACATTTGACAAATACTTCATCATCATCATCATTTCAGCCATAGGACGTCCACTGCTGGACATAGGCCTCCTCCATCGATTTGCAAAGGGCCGGTTGGAAGCGGCCTGCATCCAGCGTTTCCTTGCGGTCTCTTTTAGATCCAACAAATACTTACGTATCACTAAACAAGAAACCGTATAGTAAAAAAAATATATGTTATATTTTATTATAGAAACTGACGTGGTTTTCACACATTTTATTTATATTATTACACGGGATGTACTCACGTAAGATTAAGCCGGTCATTCCGACCGTGAATCCCGTGTTATATAAATAATATGTAATATTTTTATACTAAAAAACTGTCCGTAGCGTAGCTAGTGTAGATACTCGAATTTAAATCATATTTACTCCTAATGATTATTAAAAAATCAGCCTAGAAAATTATAGGCGAAATTCAATACATCGCGATAGGTATCGTATCGGGTGAAGTGATGTACTTCACAGTTTCGTCTCCGAAACTGACGGCTTGGTTTCAGAACTTGTGGCTGGCAGCAGGCTGCTCCGGGGGTGTCACATTCAAACCCATGTTATCGTAAGAGAAGTCCAGAGTTGTGTCTTCAGCCGGATGCCTGTTACTAAGCGCTGTGCTCATAGTTTTCGGTGTAGTCGCTCCCTGGCTCTTCTCGGTCTGTGATGTCCTAGTTTCTAAGTCCCGCACATTGAGAGGCTGGGGGTTACGCTTTGGAGGCTCAGGATTTCGTATTTCGAGTTTGAGGTCGGGTCGGGGTTTCCCCGTTTCGGCGTGAGGGTTGTAATGTGTCAGGTCAAGAGGATTCTGCTTCACGCGGTTCTGAAATTAAATACGATTGAATGTGAGATTTAGATAAATTTTTATTCAATACAACTTATAAATCATCGAAGTCAAAAAACGTTAACCAGTGCATTATGAAACTTTGAAATAATAATAAGGAAAACTGGCTTTATAAGTAGGTACACATTTTGAACAAATGTATTTACCTTAGAATAACTACACATAGAAACCAAGTACATACGCAAAATTTAAGCCATTCAAATGGAGTCATGATGGCTCCAAATAAATATTTTTTTTTTCTATGTCAATTTGCTTGGTGAATTCGTACCACAACAAATCAGAAAAGCAGCATAAGAGTTATGGTGTGACATTCCACAGGTAATCCATTAATTTTCTTGCTTAAATCATTTAAAATACCAATCGAAATGTAAGCTACAAAGCGAATTTGTAGCACGTTTTGAGAAGGCTTTGTTTGGAAACCTACCTTCTCTGAGTAGTTATTCTAAGGTATTTACAGTTATAACTTTGTAATGAACAGAAACTTTTCATCGACTCGCATTTGGACATTATTTATTATTATTTGTTATATTTTAGAGTATATACTAACCTATAGTCGTGCCAAGTTTAATGCTTGGACGTATTACCGTTTTTACATTAGAGCTAATACAAAAATACGTAAAAAAAAATACGTTTGTTGTAAGGGGACTCCTTTTTTTTCTACTTTTTGACTTTTTTATTCATCATCATCATCATCAGCTGGAAGACGTCCACTGCTGAACTTAGGCCTCCCCCTTTAACCTCCACACTTTTTATGATATTTTAATATTTTGTCTGTCCGTCTGTCTGTCTGTCAAGGCCCTTTTTCTCAAGAACGCGTAAAGGTATCAAGTTGAAATTTATATTAAATACTTGGGGCTACAGTTTCTTCGGGCTGTAAAAAAATAAAAGTTGTAAGTCAACGCAATCAAAAGATATGAACGTTTATGTCGCATATTTTGCGATTTCACAGGGGAATCAAAACCTATAGGATACATCCCGTTGACCTAGAATCATGAAATTTGGCAAGTGGCAAGGTATTATGGCAAATATATAGGAATAAATCCGAAAGTTATAAATTTGAAGTTATATCATATAAAAATAATTATTTTGCTATTACAAACTTACATTTTGTAGTTGGAATGTATGGAAGAACCTTATTGTCAACTACAAACTTAAGTTTGTCTTTCAATATTTCAACTTGAGTTTATTTATTTTATATTTTTTGGTCTCGCGCTTTAAGTCTTCTGTCCAACGGAACCCTCAGAGCACGAGTCCTACTCGTACTTGTCCGGTTTTTTTTTCTATGTTCACGTAATGCGCGCTGATAAGTTACGATATAGTTATAAGGACGAAAGTAGAAAAGGACGTGGTAGAAAATAGCAAATTTAGCAATAGATAATTAAATATTAAGCTTATAGTTTTATTTTGTTTTTACTAATAGAAACGCTTTTGTTTTATAGTTATTATTATAATTTAGGATAATAGTATATAATAGAATATAGTTATAAATTATGTATATGTGTTAAAATAAGTTAAATTGCAGCGCCCTAACAGGGTCTTTGTACCGACATGTAGGTTTAAGGACCTCATGTAATGTGTACACTGGCAACAATAAACAAACAAACAAAAAAATAAACCTCTAATTTGCACTCTATTCCCTAGGAATAAAGCCCAACTTATAGTGGTTAACTTAACACGGCGCGTTATGTGCGTGTTTGTAGTTACAGATTGAGGGCTCTGTTGCATTTATTGCATATGACAGTCAGACCGCGCCTACTCATTCATGCTAACTGAAGACCTCCTCAATGGTTATGATTCTTTCGTGATTGTTACTTTATTTTCGCCAATTTCTCTATATTGACGGATAACATGTCGAAATCACTAGGAATAAATAATTAGGAAGAAGGTCGTTGACTCACACATCCACACTGTGAGAGGGAGAGGGTAATACTTCTAAGTGCACCGTTGCGTTTTGCATGTGTATTCATTTTCTATCGCAGTCTGATGACGCCTACTCATTCATGCTTTTACTGAAGACCTCCTCAAGGGTTATGATTCTCTCGTGATTGTTACTTTATTTTCGCCAACTTCTCTATATTGACGGCTAACATGTCGAAATCACTAGGAATAAATAATTGGGAAGAAGGTCGTTAACTCACACATCCACACTGTGAGAGGGAGATGGTAATACTTCTAAGTGCACCGTTGCGTTTTGCATGTGCATACATTTTCTATCGCAGTCTGATCACGCCTACTCATTCATGCTTTTACTGAAGACCTCCATAGGGTTCTAATTCTCTCGTGATTTGTTACTTTAATATTGACGGATAACATGTCGAAATCACTAGGAATAAATAATTAGGAAAAAGGTCGTTGAATCACACATCCACACTGTGAGAGGGAGAGGGTACCTAATACTTCTGAGTCCACCTGTTGCATTTTGCATGTGCGTACGTCTTCTATATGTCGTGATTGTTAGTTACTATTTTCGCTTAAATTCCCTTTATTGCTGGAAAACGTGTCTAAATCACTAGGAATAAATAAATAGGAAGAAGATTGTTGACTCAGACATCCATACTACGATTAACAACACATTCACACTTTGCTGCGGGATTTAACGCACACTTCTACATTCCGTATTGCATCTTCTAACGTAGTCCGACCACGCCTACTCATTCATGCTTTACTCACGACCTCCAGAAATGGTACAATTTGAGTTTCAATCGCAAGAAAATCGGTTTCTTCTAGGCACCGTAGATTCAGGCGAGGTGGCGGTCAAACGCAAGCCTATTAATTAATAAAGAAAAAGGTATGGATCATAAAAGAGGACTCGGGTGATGTAACTTTATTAATTTTATCAACCGACTTCAAAAAAGGAGGTTCTCGACACGACTGTGTTATTTTTGCGTACGTACACGATATTTTCTCCCGTTGTGAACCGAGTTCCGTTGTAGGTACTACAGGGAACCCTTATAAGTTCGTTCTGTTCGTCTGTCCAAACCTTTACAAACTTCTAGCTTCTATAATAATATACCTAGTTAATAAGATAGGTACTTAATGTATTTAAAAAAAAATGATGCGTCTGTTAAATGTGAAATAGGGAGTAAAAATTTTTTTTTCGCTGCATCCCCTAAGTGGGTATCGTTGACTAGGTTTAAAAAAGTAGGTACATATAAGGTATCATGCATCACTTTTTTAGGTAAAAACTAGATCCTCTGTAGGTATTTCTAAACCATTCGACATAGAAATTTGTAACTTCCCATGATGATTATGTCATAATTAATAAAAACCTTTAGTCAAAATTGGTTAAATCGCGTGCAATAAATTCGGAAATAAATTCAAAAACAATCTAAAGTTATGGCTTAAAAAAAAAAACTGTACATTTCACGAATTTTATGTATGTACAAACGATTTCATAGTAGATCTCATGTTTATTACTTCTAATGATTGTTTATCAAAAATATGAGATAATAATATGATGTATTTTTTTCATGTTTCGGTTTGACATACCTACATAATCGATGTCACCATAATCTAAAACTTTATGTAACACCTTTGTACACAGTTTTAAGCAATAAACGTTATTCTTTTCTATTCTATGCAATGCAATATACTATTATCTTAGCAATACACTATTATACTCGCGTCTCTCTCGCTCAGGCCTACCTGTAGCGGTGTGATAGCGTCTTCTTTTACCTTCTCACACACACTTATTTACCCCTACCACGATAGCTCTCTCTCTTTCATATCTAGCTGTAGCGGCGTGACAACGTCTTCTTCTAACTTTGGTTTTGCATTTACAAAACTTACACACACATAGGCATATCTTTAAAAGCCTTAATTGCACCACCACACGCTCTCTCTCACACAGATTAACTTGTAGCGGCTACTTCTTTTAACTTTTGATTTAATATTGATTAAGAGTTATATCTATCTGAAATAATCTAAGTACAATAGCCTCAAAATGGCTGTCTTTTTAACCGACTTCAAAAAGGAGGAGGTCATCAAATCAACTGTGTTTTTTTTTTGTTTTTTTTTTATGATCTTGATTTCATTTCATTTATTCAGTAAACATACAAAACAGAATGCAATAATTTTAAAATAATATTGATTTTACAGTTTAATGATCTGTAAATAATGATAGAAATCACCTAACAGATTTTCTCTTTCCCTCCCGTTGGTTGGACGGCGGTTCGGCAACCAAGTACGTCTCGTCTGATAGCACTATAACATCCCACTTGCAACAAAATGCTCAGGATGCTCGGAAAGGATGGCAAGTGAATAAAATCAGAATCACGAAAATGAAATCCATAGGTACTAGGGCCGCAGGTGCAATAGAAACCTACTTTGAATAAACAACTGGTTTATTGGGTCAGCCCGCAGTCGGTATTTTGCATTGTAGTACTGTGTTGTACTCGTGCATTAGCTCCGCTTTCACCCGCTATCCTGACAGGATGCAATCTATATAACCGTAGTATACTTAAGTAAGGACAAAAATACACACAAAATTTGCATTTATAAAATTATAAGCAGTAAGTAGGTAGACTAACAGATATATAACTGTAATGAAAATGCCTGTTTGTTATATGTGAATTATGAAAGCGGATGTTTTATTTTTGCTAGTATTTAAAGCTTTTTTTCTCGGATGAATTGCACAAAGTCAGACCACCGTCAAATCTTTCGTTTAATTTTTTTGCAGTCATGGGTTCGTAGTCAAACGCAGGTATGACGCAGGTTCCTATCTACTTACCTACTTAAAATATAATTTACGGTGGATTTACTAAAGTCAAAACAAAAGGGGGCCCCAATGACCACAACAATCGATTTTAGGGTTCTGTACTGACGGAACCCTATTACTAAGCCTACGATGTATGTCTATCTGTCTGTCCGTCTGTCTGTTCTACCTTTAAGCAACTGTATCTTTCGAACCGTAATAGATAGCCTGTTGAAATTTTCACAGAATATGTAATGTTACGGCGGATTGACTAACAAATAATAAAAATGACAAAAAGTAAAACGAAACGGTATAACAAACTTTTTTTTTACGTAATTTTGTATTAGTTCTAATGTAGAAATAGTAATACGTAAGTATATGAATTTGGCATGATTATAGTATACACTTTAAAGTATAACAATAATTAATAAATAATGCCCAAATGCGACTCGATGACAAGTTTCTGTTCATTACCAAGTTATAAGGAGCTGGTAATTTTATTATTGAATTTTTTGGTGGTACGGAACCCTCAGTGCGCGAGCCCGTTTTGCACTTGGCTGGTTTATTTTTAAACGTATGTTTGTATTTTACTGTAATGTAAAAACTGTAATTCGTAGGTCAGATAGTCAGTCAGAGATAGTGTAAGTACCTAGTTTTCTATCGGTGTTTTTTAGACCGCTTTATTAATTCTAGTGATTATACATATACAAACCTATGAACCTATGATACACATCACACATCATCAGCTATTAAACAGCCACTGCTGGACAAAGGCCTCCTTCTGTTTTTTTTTTGGTAAAATTTTCATGACCGTGGGTTCAATGTCCTTTAGTCGTAATATTAAACAGTTTACATAGTCTTAATAGCGTCAAACAAGTCACAGTCAGAGTCAAGCTAAGTAAGTCACGGTCAAGTTAAACACATGCCCCTGTAAAGTGGTGGAGACTTTACAAGAGGCTCCTATGGAGTTTTGGAAACAACACGAAAAGACAGGTTTCACCTCGTTATATCACTTTCCCACACTCGAGCACGTTTACGAGCACTTAATAAATAATAACTCATCATTTAGTACACATTAACACTCGAAAATACACTAGTTTAGGAAAATAATCCCACGAGCCGACATGTTTTTTTCCACGTTGGCGCCAAAACTCCTGGCCTCCTTCTTAGAGAGGGGTGTTGCCATAATCCTCACGCTTAGGGATCGCAGTACGTTCACTATGTACTAATAGGACGCTGCTGCCCATCCTCCGGTGGTTCTGGTCGCAGTTTTAGAACATACCCGTAATCGGGTTACATACGTATAAAAACTCACAAAGTTTATCTCTACGCAATATTAGTGTAGAATCTACACTACACTACATTATCTACACTGTAGATATAGATTTGACGATAATCAAGAGTTTGTTCAATTCAGCCTGACTTTAGTACCTTATTACCTTAGATGGCTGGAACCTCTGCTTGATACACCGCCAAGAGAGCCTGCCACGGCAGACTATTACTAGCACCACCAGCAGTACGGCTAGAGCTACACCACTGATTATGAGAGCAATCTGCGCCTGGCGCTGGACACCTGGAAGGACATATCATTTGTACAGGGGTTGTGCATAAAAATCAAATAAAATGAAACAGAGTGAAAAGAGATGAAAGGAGGTGAAACTAGTCATAACGAGGTGAAACAAAGTGAAACAGAGGAAAAAAGTAGTGTAGACTGGTTAACCCATTGAAGCTTTTACACAAAAATGGTGCCATACCAGGGGCGGATCCAGGATATCATTTTGAGGGGGGGGACATTTTGGATTTCATTTTGGATCCGCCGATGTGCTATACTTACCTAAAACAATTACTATAGTTGTTAAAAAAGTAATTCATAATTCATTTATTCATTGCAAAATAGGTAAAAACAATAAATTGTGATCTTAAATAATTATAGTTAAGCACTCTATTTTCGCTGATAAAGCATGCAATCAGTTTTTGTCATATTTTTTTATTTATTTTTTATTATATAAGGTATTGTATTGAGCAATAGGTAGGTTATGGGACCGTCCATTATTCACGTAAGGCTTGAAAGGGGGAGGGGAGAGAGGGTTTAGCAAAAATCACGAAATATCACTAACAATGGTCTTAAACCTCACCAAGGAGGAGGAGGGGTTAAAAATGCAAAAAAAAACACGTGATTAATGGACGGCCCCTATGTACGCATAATCGCAGCGCAGTAAGTAGTTATGTATAATAGTACGGTCATATAGGGGTGTGAGTCCCGCTGACGTCTCATCATCATCAGCCATTAAACGTCCACTGCTAAACAAAAGTCTCCCTCTGAGAGAGGAGTAATGTCTTAATCCCCACGCTTAGCATGCAGCTTGAGAATCGAGAATAGGTACGTTCACCGTGTACTAAATACGACGCTGCTGCCCATCCCCCGGTGGTTCTGGTCGCAGTTTTAGGACATACCCGGGCTCACGTCTCGCTCTAGCTCAAGGCTCTAGCTTGCCTTCGACCAAAATAAAATGAATGGATGGGCCCATAGAAGAAGCGCAGCTTTGAAGATTACTAAATGAGCGCCGGCGCTAGCTTCGTTTCAGTAGGTGTGTAGCCGTAGGAAGTACAACACGCAACTATTGTTACATAATAACGAAACATCTGAAACCCGCTAAGTATCTATGTTTTGTAACAAATGTACTGTACATGGTTATAGTTAGGTGTTGAAGTATATGTCTAACGGTATCGACTCGTTTTTACTGAGCAAGTTCAATGGTTATGGCCTGTCCATTCATTTTATTCTGGTCGAAGTAGCTCGCACAGCAAACAATTTCTAAATAGCCGTAGGTATGATCAAAATCATAAATTCTTTACATAGTTCTAACATCATGACATAAAATTGCTAAGGATATAGAATATTTTGATTTTTGTAAAAACAGTAAGTATAATGCTAACTATCAAAAATAAGTTATAGGTAAATGTGAATATTTTAGCAATACTTAACTTTACAATGTATTTTTTAATACTTTTACATAATTTAGGAAATTAATAAAAAATATAAGGAGGTTAATATATTTGTTTTGAACTGGTGACTTTGCTATTAGAATCATCAACTTTTATATCTGACACTTATTTCCTATGATAATAATCCCAATGACGTAATTAGTCTTCCATAAGCTCATTGTATAATCCTAAGTCATTATAGTCTTTCTTGTTTTACAACTTTCAGAATATCTCTCACTTTGACATTGACATTTCTTTGTATACATCTTTGCTAAGAACTTATGATTTTAACTATGGCTTTAGTACCATTGTTTTGGTTTCCCTTCCCATGTGCAATTTAAACCAAGTAGTAGGTACATACGTTAATTTAGCTAAGAAACAAGTGAGTAAATAAAATTAATTAAACCTACTATTTATGCCTTTGTAGTGGTACGGGACCTTAAAACCTAATTTTGTGGTGGTACGGAACCCTCAGTGCGCGAGCGCAACTCCCACTTGGCCAGTTTTATCAAAAATGCCACGTTTACCCCGCGCCACGTAGGCGCGTAAAGTGATGTATATTAATAAAATTGTTCTTAGGAATATTATTGATCGACAATAACTTACGGATCGTTGATACGACTGCTCTGAAATTTTAGTTCACGCAAGTGTCATTTTAAGTTTGAATTAGCGACGGACGAGGCTTTTTCCTGGGGCCTTACGGACAACAGCTAATTACGGCACCTAATCCGCTCAGTTGGAAAATCACGCGACCGCAAACCTTATCGCGCCCAGATACGGTTTGCGGTCGCGTGATTTTCCAACTGAGCGGATTAGGTGCCTGTAATAGCAGTTGTCCGTAAGGCCCCTGCACTGGCTAAATGAGCTACCAATGAAGATGATTATCTATATACAATAAAAATGATTTACCTTGGGCGTGACCAAGGTAAATAAGGATTCATTTAATTTGAGAACGACTATACCGATTTCATTCAATTTTTTTAGTTTTCTAATAGTTACCTACTTCAATGTTTTAATTTATTTAACAAAATCCCCTTCTTTAAAACAAAAACAATAAACTTGTAGTAAAAATTTGTAGAAGGTTCTTACGGAAAGAAAAATTAAGAAAATTGCGCAGAAAATTGTTTTTTTTTAACTTCGCGGGTTTGACAGTTCTAAGACAGGACAACGTCTGTCGGGTCAGCTAGTAATATATATTATGTATTAATGAATAATCGAGGTAACGCGAAAGCAGACTAGAGTGACTAAAAGGTTATAGCTTCGAGATCACATGACACAAGACAAGTATACTGGGTTACGCGGAAAGGGTGTACCTACTAATCCGAAAGGGGTCCATCATTATGAACAACTTTTACTATGGGAGCAACCATGAAATCGCGACAAAATATCAGCTGTTCTATACAAAACGATCAAACATACGACAAAACTCCCCCGCAATTTCAGAGTTGCTCTCATAGTAGGTGCCTATAAGTTGTTCATAATGATGAGTACTATCATATGGACCCCTTTCAGCTTAGTACACCCTTTCCGCGTAACCCTACATGAGTGACAAGCTTATCATTAGGGTCTCGTTACGAGTTACGTAACATAATCACCTACATACAGTGCCTTACGTAGGCACTGTATGTAGGTGAGTATGTTGGAATTTAGACTTATGTCGTTATAGAAAACTAAATACGACTTTTAGCACCAAGGTGAAAAACCTATATTTTTATGATCAATACGACAATAACTTTTTGGGTATTTTTTTAGTATGATAGCTCAGCAGAAATTTGTATTAGTACAAACAAAACAACAAACAAAAACACAAATATACAAAAACAAATTCAAATTATAAAAAAATTAATATATAATAATATTAATATATAATACTATTATTCATTTACAAATTATGCAAACATAATGCTTTTTAACCGACTTCGAAAAAGAAGAAAGGTTCTCAATTTGTCAATTTTTCTGGATTCCGTACCCAAAGGGTATAAATGGGACCTTATTAGGGAGCCTACGATGTCTGTCTGTCTATCTGTCTGTCCGTCCGTCGGCTGTATCTTACGAACCGTAATTGAGAGTTGAAATGTTCACAGAATAATTATGTAATGTTACGGCGGATTAACTAAGAAATAATAAAAAAGTCTAAAAGTAAAAACGAAAGGGGGAGTCCCAATTTTTTAACGTCTTTTTGTTGTAGCACTAATGTAAAAACGGTAATACGTACCTGCAAGCGTCAAACTTGGCATGATTATAGTACACACTCTAACTAAAGTATAACAAATACTAATAAAAAATTGTCAAGTACTAGTTAGTGATAAACTATACCGAGCGTCAGTTGCAAAATATTAACTATTGTGACGGCGAAGCAATTGCTTGCTATTTTGGTAGTCGTTAAGTCGGAACAAATAGTTTTTTATATTGATAATTATTGTATTATGTGGTGGTACGGAACCCTCAATGCGCAAGCCCAACTCGCGCTTGGCCGGTTTATTCACTTATTATTATGTCTTCTGTGCTTATACCAGGACTCTAGGCCTGGCCAACTCCGCACTTTAGCACAGAAGACATAACTATGTCGGAGATGCCATAAAACACGCAAAGAGACGCATAGCAGCATCGAGATACAATACATATAGAGTCACAATCGTGCCAAACAAAATACCGAACCAAAACTCGGCGCACGCTAGGAATTGCGCAAACTTTTTGGTTAGTTACTATTTAACCGCGATCCGACTACAACGCCGCGCGATGCCAGAGCTACGATGACATAGCGGACAACTAATGTTGAACACTATGCAAGCGACATAATGTTTAAATTGGGGTAAATGTGGCATTGTAAACTATATAATTGATACAATGTATGTACAATGACGCTCGGACGTTTTTTGAGTGTTTCCACTGAAAGATTGTGACTCTATATGGATTTTATCTCGATGCATAGCAGACAGATTCAGCTCTGATCAGACGGTAGACGCGCACTAATTATTAAACGTGTAGGTACTTACTACTGACGTCTGCTGGTGGAGGAGCTGCGTCAGATCTTCGCATGTATCGCAAATCCAGAAGATAGCCTGAAATGAAAAATTACTACTTAATATTTATTGCTAATTTTAATCGAACATTTTAGAACACATTAGGATAATAATTATGTTTACTGAGGCCGTATTGCAGCACCAAACTAACGTTAGATCCGCTCAGTTGGAAAATCACGCGACCGCAAACCGTATCTGGGCGCGTTAAGGTTCACGTTCACGATCTAACGTTAGTTTGGTGCCGCAATATACCTGTTGTCCGTAAGGCCCCTGTTCACATATTTTCATACCAATCATCTTTATCGATTACTTTCCAACCACCAGCCGGTAGTTGAACTGTGTTATGTCTTTTGTAATTTAACTCCATTCGTACGGCCAGCTGCTTTCATAGTTTTTAGGGTTCCGTACCCAAAGGTGGTAAACCCTATTACTAACCCTACGCTGTCTGTCTGTACGTCTGTTTGTACGTCGGCTGTAACTTTCGAACCGTAATAGATAGCCAGTTGAAATTTTCACAGAATAAAATAATGTTACGACGGATTAACTAAGAAATAAAAAAGTCAGTGACAAGTAACTGAGGCCTTACGGACAACTGCTATTACAGGCACCTAATCCGCTCAGTTGGATAATCACGCGACCGCAAACCTTATCGCGCCCAGATACGGTTTGCGGTCGCGTGATTTTCCAACTGAGCGGATTAGGTGCTGTTGGTTTTCCAATAAATTAATAAATTAATAATAAAAAAAAAAAATAGCAGTTGTCCGTAAGGCCCCTGTTCATTAACAAGTTATAACTGGTAATTTCGTTATTGAATTTTGTGGTGGTACGAAACCGAGCCCGTGCGCTGGTGCGCGAGCCCGACTCGCGTTTGGCCGGTTTATTTGTTTAGACTCGCGCTCTGAGTGTTCTGTCTAACGGAACCCTCAGAGCGCGAGTCCTACTCGTACTTGTCCGGTTTTTTTTAATGACGTCAGATGTGCTATTGCCAAGATGACAGAGATGGGACTAGATTACACGGCGTGCTAGAGTTAGACAGGCCACAGACAATCAGAAAAATAGGTGAACTAGCATTACCGATCCTGAGAACACAGACTAAATAAAGCTATTAGGTAGCAAGTCTTTGCCTGAGATAAAAGGTCTAAAGGCGACACCGTTTCAAAAAGATAACAGAGGATTTTCGATTACACTTGTTGTAATTTCAAACGATGCACCTGTGTTTACACTTTGCAGCCGCTTCCTTTCCGCACTCACACATTGACATTTGTTTGTTATCGCTTTGTTATCGTACACAGGTGTAACTATGGTGTGTATTGTGTAGCTGCCTAGTGGAATCCACGGACTGTGACGGTTATGGGTATTGTTATACTCTCAGATCAGACAAACAAGGGAGATATGGTGAGATGGCGTGGCGGGTGCGAACACATCTGGCCTGAATCAGGATTGGTGCTTTTATACAAACTCACCCAGAAGATGTCCGTGTAGCCCTTTTTTGAATGACGTTTTTGTATTTGTTCATTGGTGTCCTCACTGTTAATGGCAAAATTGCCCCAAAAACCTATGGGGCCGTAGCCAAAAAAAAAACTCTACAAGTTTCTTAGTATGCGTAAAAAATGAATAAGAGAGCAGTACCTACTTACAGTTTAGCGGTATAACTACTTAGTATTTTTTTAAAATGAAAAACGGAGAAGTTTGAACACGATCGACAATTGTACTAAGGCATATCTCCCTTTTTGGTCTGATCTGAGTTACACCCGTGTTATTAGCGGTCAGCATACGCCTCTCGTTTTTCTTGCAGCATGAGCTATAAATTGGTTCAGTTTTTAATGATAATTACCTACCTCTATCTTTTTTTATGTTATGTATGGAAATTAACAATGACTGTTTACTGTTATGGTACTTATTCCTGGGTTATGGTGGGCCCGGTTTGAGACATAATTTTTTTTTATCCTTTTTGGTCTTTGTTTTATATTTATTTTTGTGTATTTTTTCCGAAAGTAAACATGATCTAATTCTCTCCTGCCCATTTTTATATCGGACTGCCAGAGCGGATACGAAAATCGACACTGCTTTATGGTTTACATCCCGAAACCCCGTACGAAGCTCTTTGATTCCACTTTTATTGTGCGAACTGCTAGTCTGTGTCATACGCTGCCTGAATGGGTGATATAGTTACCCCGATAGTTACAATCTGTGTTGCTTCAACTCGCAACGCGAGTGGAAACGGTTTCTTGCTCGCACGCTTGCTTGCAAGCGTGCTCCATCGTAGAATTCGTAGACCGCATTCGAGTAAAGGAGGACAACGCAAGCTATTACAAAAAAAAACCGGACAAGTACGAGTAGGACTCGTGCTCTGAGGGTTCCGTTGGACATAAACGTCAGAGCGTGAGTCCAAAAATAACTAAAGTTGAAATATTGAAAGACAAACTTAACTTTGTAGTTGACTATAAGGTTCTTCTATACATTCCAACTACAAAATGTTTTGTAACTTTCATATTTATTCCTATATAAGTATGTGCTATGAGACCTTGCCTTTTGCCAAATTTCATGATTCTAGGTCAACGGGAAGTACCCTATAGGTTTTGATTTCCCTCTGAAATCGCAAAATATGCGACATAAACGTTCATATCTTTTGATTGCGTTGACTTACAACTTTTATTTTTTTACAGCCGAAAGAAACTATAGACCCAAGTATTTAGTATAAATTTCAACTTGATACCTTTACGCGTTCTTGAGAAAAAGGGTCTTGACAGACGGACAAATGGACAGACAGACGGACAGACAGACGGACAACGAAGTGATCCTATAAGGGTTCCGTTTTTTCCTTTTGAGGTACGGAACCCTAAAAAACAATGTCTATTTATGTGTCTACGTCAATCCGCTTTGGCCTTGAATAGGTATATAGGTTATAGATTATGTTCTCAGGAAACAAGGGTTGTGGCAAGACATACTAGTCTCTAGCGTCCAGGCAAACCGGCTAGTTCGATGCGGTGGCATGTCGACTATGTAGGGATGGTATCTTTTTACTTGTAACTTCAATTGCGCACAAGAGCCCCGAGAGATCAGAGAGATTCTTGACCTGAAACCTTCTAAATGCTCAGCCGAAGTGCGACAGAGACACTCATCCGTGAGAGAGAAGAGGCCAAACATACTCGCAGACGATGTTAAGGTCAGGAAACTGGTTGCACAAGTTTGGACCTTATAAAATCGACTTTATGAAACTTACAGTGTAAGTAAAGGAAGTACCTACTCTGCCTCTCAGCTCTTATGTTTAGCTTTTCACGACTAAACGACGGCTAGACTGGTCTTGATGAATATGGAGAGACAGTATTACTTAGGCATCTTGAGAATCAAACACTGTTTTAAACTATCACGGTTGTTGTGTCACGGTCGTGAACATGGTGCATGTAACTGCGCCGAAATATCGGGAGCTCATTCCACAACCTTACCACGGTAAATATCCCGTAAATAATCATCTTGAGAATACTTTCTATACCGAAAACATGCTTGAAAATTGTCAAATTGCAGGTTATATCTTGTAACGTATATAGTTACGTATTTACTTGTGCAGCAGAGAGTATTCCAATACATAGTAGCTTTACCTAACTCGTGATTCTAATTCAAAGTAGCACGCTCGCGCCTTTTTAGGGTTCCGTACCTCAAAAGGAAAAAAACAGAACCCTTATAGGATCACTTCGTTCTCCGTCTGTCCGTCTGTCAAGACCCTTTTTCTCAAGAACGCGTAAAGGTATCAAGTTGAAATTTATACCAAGTACTTGAGTCTACGGTTTCTTTCGGCTGTAAAAAAATAAAAGTTGTTAGTCAACGCAATCAAAAGATATGAACGTTTATGTCGCATATTTTGCGATTTCACAGGGAAATCAAAACCTATAGGGTACTTCCCGTTGACTTAGAATCATGAAATTTGGCAAAAGGCAAGGTCTCATAGCACATATATAGGAATAAATCTGAAAGTTACAAATTTGAAGTTATATCATTTAAAAATAATTATTTTGCTATTACAAACTTACATTTCGTAGTTGGAATGTATAGAAGAACCTTATAGTCAACTACAAAGTTAAGTTTGTCTTTCAATATTTCAACTTTAGTAAAAAAAAATGTACTCGCACTCTGATGGTTCTTTCCAACGGAACCCTCAGAGCACGAGTCCTACTCGGACTTGTCCGGTTTTTTTTGAAAGGGACGATTTAAAGGAACTTGTCGGACTTTGCGGAGGATTTATAAGGGTATAAGCCTATAAGGGTTCTGTTTTTTTGTAGCCCGTTGGTCCAGTTGGTAGTGAACCTGCCTTCTGAGCTTGGGGGCGTGGGTTCGATTCCCACGTAGGACAAACATTTGTGTGATGAACATTTGTGTTTGTTCTATATCTGGTTGTTAATATCTATTTAAGTATGTATTTAAAGCTATATATGTATGTATATCAGTCTCTGGCAGCCATATCACAAGCTTTGCTTAGTTTGGGGTCAGATGACTGTGTGTGAAAAATGTCCCGAATATTTATTTATTTTATTTTATGATTTTGCGGGGTGTCTTCGAGTGCCCAGCCGAAACCATTGTAAGGTACATATGCGGACTCGCTAAAAGAATTTGCCATACCTTTTTATAATGTTTTTATTTAAAATGCAACTCCACGGACTCCAGGGTCCATGATTTTTATTATACTTGACTACAATTTTGTTAACTTGAACGAATTTACTTAGTTATTCACAATACAGGGAGAGGAAAGTTAGTTATACCTATCTTAATCTAAGGTTAAAACAATTCGGTACTAGTGTTGTGTATATACCGCGAGCAGACCAGCGACCCGCAAGCAGCACCCGATCACGAGTATGACAATGTGCCAGCCATCGAACTCCTCAACCATATCTGAGGGAAGAGAGCGACCCGACACACGACGCCGCCGCAAGAAGGTGCCTTCGATGGTGAGCATGAATGCTCGAGGCATACACACAACCCTTATTTCTTTACATTTTTAATCTTTATTTCTCCATACCTTGACACTCCTTGACGCATAATCCCGAGTCGTAGTTATGGTCTGTCTTGTTACAGACGACGCTGCATGGTGCGCATCTGTTAATCTCTGGTGAGCAATATTCCTCCAAGTTGCAGGTGAACTGGCCGCAACGAGGCCCGTCCAACGTCAGCTGCGCCGAGGCCGCGCTCGCCAACGCCAGAAGGCAAGCTAGTCGCGACATCTTTTAGCTGCGTAATAGAAGGATAACTGAATCAAACTGACTACCATGGTGGCCCAGTTGGTAGTGAACCTGCCTTATGTGCTTGGGGGCGTAGAAGACCTTGGACAAATATTCATTTGTCCCCTCAACCCACCCTTAATACCACTGCAAGTCATAACGGATTATCACAATTCATCAAAAAAGAAATAAAGAATTTAAGAAAGATAGACTTTTTTAATAAGCTTATTAGGTATGTTTTTTTTTCTCGAATAAGTGGCAAACAAGCTACGGGCCACCTGATGGTAAGTGGTTTTTCGCTAGTCTCGACTGATAAACCTAACGCCGCGCCGGTAAGCCGTTTTGCCTTCATACTAATATTATAAATGCGAAAGTGTGTGTGCGCTAGTTTGTTTGTTCCTCTTTCACGCAATAACAGAAAAATGGATCAACTTGATTTTTTTGCATGGGGTATATGGGCCAAAATGTGACAGGCTTCTTTTATTATCATCATTATCACCATTTTTCATCACCACGCGGGTGAAACCGCGGGGCGCTGTTAGTAGTTTATAAAAAACCGGACAATTACGAGTAGGACTCGCGCTCTGTGGGTTCCGTTAGATAAGATGGAACCCTCAGAAAGAGAGGCCAAACAAAAAAAATACAACAAAAATGTTGAAATTTTTAAAGACAAACTTAACTTTGTAGTGGACAATAAGGTTCTTCCATACATTCCAACTACAAAATGTAAGTTTGTAGTATCAAAACAATTATTTTTAAAATATATAACTTTAAATTTATGATTTTTGGATTTATTTCTTTATATGTGCTGTAAGATCTTGCCTCTTGTCAAGTTTCATGATTCTAGGTCAACGGAAAGTACCCTATAGGTTTTGATTTCCTTGTGAAATCACAAAATATGCGAAAATATGCGACATAAACGGTTATATCTTTTGATCGCGTAAACTTACAAGTGGAATTTTTTCACAGCTGAAAGAAACCGTAGATTTGAGTATTTGATATAAATTTCAAATTGATATCTTTATGACTTCTTGAGAAAAGTGGTCTTGACAGACGGACAACAAAGTGATCCCATAAGGGTTCTGTTTTTTCCTTTTGAGGTACGGAACCCTAAAAAGGTGCTTAGATAAAAAGGTTTTTATAGTATTTTTACTTTGCGTTCCTACCTGTTTTCCACTCTTGTAGAACAAATAATATGAAATTATTTACAAACACCTCAGTATGGCAGGTCGCACAGCGATGAGTCATTCTCAGTGGCCGTTTATTCAACGTCTTACGAACTTAGTCATGAACAGAGGCCTTACGGCTACCTGTTTTAAGGCGCGTTCCGATCACGATTTCAAATTTGTTTTTCACCCACTCACGCCATGATCTATTTGCTATCTAAAACGGCTTTCTTTAAAGTCGTAAATCGTATATCATTATATTTGATGATGATGATGACTTTGTGCTTGTGGTTACATGATTTTGAGGGTTGTTATTTAATTTGCAAAATATAAATATTATCAAGTAAACAGTAGTCTGGTTATGAATTTCGTATAAAAAATATGTATGTTGTCGCTGAAAATTCAGAATGTTTCAATTCAAAGGCTTTTTTTTGTTGCACAATTTGTAATTTTTTTTTAAAGAATCCATGTAATATAACAATATTTTATTCGGTTAAGATTATTTACAGGTGTTTTATCTACATGTAGTATTTTTTTTAATGTGACCAATTAATTTCATTACATCACACTAAGCGATTAAAAACACTTCTTTTGGTAAATTTTGCGACTATGCAATTCAGTTTAGGTGATGAAAAAGGTTGCACCGCAAACCGTATCTGGGCGCGGTAAGGTTCACGTTCGCCTGAATTTTCCGTACTGGGGTGTTAGACAAGGCCCACTTTCTGTTAGCGTTAACGCCTGCAGAAAGATGAAATTGTATGAAAATAACATTAGCTTGAGATAACATCTCTCAAGCTAATTTCATTGTCAATGTCATTGTCATACAAATTCATCTTTCCCTAGTCTAAACCCCCCCCCCCCCGCGCTGTTTTAACGTTAGTTTGAGACCGCGTAAAGAGTTGGACATAAGGTTCACAATATAAATAATTATAAATTAAAAATACCGACTTCAAAATTATTAGGTAAGTAAATACGCAATTTCGGTTACTTGGATAACATATTTTTTCGTTGTTGAGGGGATGTTGTCTTTTTGCACATATTTTTTTGTACTTTAGTAGCTAACAAGTTATGTGGTGGTACGTACGTAGGCAAGTTCCCTCGTCCAAGGCGAGGGAAATACCATGCAAACATTTCCAACGTGTAAAAAGTGTCAGGATACCGTACCGTAGTGCCAACATTACCGACTTTCGCCGCAGGTAAGATCGGCATGAGTCATACTTTTTACTACCCACACGTTTGCCGCCAAGTTAAAATCAATAAAGAAATTTCTTCTATGTAATTATATTAGTGAATTCCACTAAAATAGAATATAAACACGATGCAGGTGGTGAAAATTTTTCCAAAATAAAATGAGAAAATTTTGGCATGGAATTGGAAACATTTAGTTATGTTATTCATATCCTTATTTATTATTATACTTAGATAAGAAATGAACAATACGCATGATATATTTCGTTTTTATTATAAATCGTGATTACATTTTAACTGACTTCAAAAAAGGAGGATATCGTCATCGATTGTGAATCTACTTCACTTTCTCTGGTCCCATTTCAATTTGAAGAAAATATTCCACCTCAAAGGGAGAAAGTAGGTGGAAGAATCCCAAATCCAGAATCCAGAAAGTAGGTGGAATTACGCCAACTTTAAAAGTTTTTTTTTTTATTTTTTATATTAAAATCTCAAACTGAGGTGCTAAAAAACATGGTACTAGACACATTGAGATATTCAACTGTATACAAGTGAGAAATCTACGTCAATAAATACATTTTCGTACGTACCTTCTTCACAGTTGACTATAAAATATACCACTATGAAGCTGACTAAATAAAATTTAGGTCATGATAGCCATGTCACCTCGATACGCGCTACCTCTACGATTCAAAGGCCTGTTAATAGCAATTCAACTAATAACTGAATTATACACTGCGGAAGCTGCGTAAAGTGAAACTTTCACGGCGGGTACATGGGATCAAACTTTACTCTCCATAATATACTCATGGCTACAAAGCGTTGTCTACCACAGAGCTTTAGTTACTGAAGCCTTGAGTTTTTGGTATGGTTGCCATGGTGATGAAACATTTACAAAGGAAGAAAAGGATCGTTGTATATATAAACTATAGATTATTAACGGGATATTTACCGTGATATGGTAGTGGATGTGGATAGAGAGAGCTTCAGATATTTCGGCGCAGTTACACCCCGCCTTCCCGTGAACATGGTGCATGATAACTGCGCCGAAATATCGGGAGTTCCCAAAATATCCCAAAACTGTAGCGAACCACCGTGTTAAATTTTAACTGTGTTAATATGGATTTAAGGTTAACGTTAAAAATGTCCAAACAAAAAGTACACTAAACCATGGTAGGTACCTATTCTGTAGTGTAGTGTAGTAGTTTAGTGTAGTAACATTTATTGCAAACTAAATATAAGACATTTAAATAACGAATAAGAATGAAAATTTTACTGAACATTTGTAATGGTTTTTTACATCTGCTCAACAATATACAATTATGTATCATGTAAATCTAACGTAAAGGAAGTAATTAGGGAATAATTGTAATATATTTCATTATTTTCATATACATATATTTGTATTTGGTTGTCGGTCAATGATAAGATACCAATTTGAAACCTCATTTTATACAAAAACTATTACCATCGAGCAGGTATCTCGAGATACCCACAACTCTATACTGCCCATGACTAAAGACCAAAGCAAAAAACACTGCTTTATCCCCTTGTTAAACAATCTACTATTATTAATTCTGCTTAGACTACACTTATGTAAACTCAATCATTTTATATATGTTCAAAAATGTTGAAATAAATAAATATTCGGGACATTTTTGCACACATGGTCATCTAGCCCCAAACTAAGCAAAGCTTGTAATATGGCTGCCAGAGACTGTTAAACATACATATTATATATATTTTAATACATACTTAAATAGATATTAACTAACACCCAGATATTGAACAAACACAAATGTTCATCACATGAATGTTTGCCCTAGGTGGGAATCGAACCCACACCCTCAAGCGCAGAAGGGTTCACTACCAACTAGACCTATCTAATAATGCACGGGTGAGAAAGAGGACGCACTAAGTATCTGATCAAATAGGTAACATTTTAAAATTATAATCCAGCCGCTGAGAAATGTCTTATGATAGCTGCAATAACACTGTAAAAAATCTGAATAGAACATTTTCTTTTAATTATTTACTGTAGTATATTGGCTACCAGCTTCAATCTTACGTTCAAAAACTAGTAAAAGTGATCAGAAGTAGTTTTCGTTCGGCTTTTTTTAATGTTATAGCAACAGTCAGGCGGTTTCTCTCACCTGCCGCACTTTAGTAAGTTAACTTACGTGTAGTTACTCACTAACTATTATTTATTCTGTGTAGTAGTGAATCATGTTAGAAATATCTATTAACCTAATGACGTCTAACACTTAATGGAGTTTATTATTACACTATTTCGAACATCATTATCATCACAAAATGTGTGCACTATTCGATTATTTTGAGATTATTGTTATATTAGTATTTATTTTGAATAAAAACAAATTAATTTCGGTGACAACGGTTCAAGTTATAACTGGTAATTTCGTTATTTAGACGACCTTGTCATTCCAACTTCGACCACATTTCACCGTATCGAAACGCCATGTTTTACTAATTTTTATTTTTTATCTTTATTCGAGACCAACAGCACAAAAATATATACATAAGTATTAAATAGTTATTTTAAAATACAGCCATTAATAGGTAAAATTTTGAAGTCGGTTTTAAATTGATAATTATTGTATTTCGTGGCGGTACGGAACCCTCAGTGCACTAGCCTGGCTCGCACTTGGCCATTTTATTTTACCTACTTATCTCATCATCATCATTATTCATAATTTCAGCCGTAGGACGTCCACTGCTGGACATAAGCCCCCATCGATCTCCAAAAGGGCCGGTTTGAAGCGGCCTGCATCCAGCGTTTCCCTGAGAGACCGCTCTTTTAGGTCGTCTGTCCATCTTGTGGGTAGACGTCCTACGCTGCGCTTACCGGTCTCTACTTCCCTACTCTGGCCAAAAAATTAGGATAATCATGTCTTCTATACCTTTATGCGTTCTTGAGAAAAAGGGGTTTGACAGGCGGACAACAAAGTGATCCTATAAGCGTTCCTTTTTTCCTTTTAATGTACGGAACCCTAAAAATATGGAAAACCCAACCGATTTATTTTGGCGGATCATATAATTTTGCAAACGGTTCACTAGTTACACAGGTCTAGTTGTAAATGATTTACTTATATCAATCCTCGCTTTCAATTTTTTGATTTTGTTTGAATTCAAGTGTAAGTATATTTCATCCCCACTTGACGTCGCTATCTTGTATTTATGATGACGCCACCTACCCAGTGGCCATCCCTGAACCTACACAAATCTATCGATATCTCATTTCCTGGGTCACTTGAGAGCCAGTTTCCATTCCAGGTCTGTCAAACAATAAATATAATGGGATAAGACTTTTAAGCTTAATAGGGGATAATATACCTACAAGTATACACATTATTTGTATACGCTAAATACAATAAGCTCCTTTTTTTCGTTTTTTTTTCACAACAACTTTCGCACGTTTTCAACATTTTTGAAGATAAAAATCACTGAGTTGGTAATAAATAAAACGTGTGCATTATATTAAAATAACATTAGAAATAGTATAGAGCAATTTTCATGTTGATATTGCATATGATAGCATAAGCTGCCCCTTAAAACGTGACAATGAGGCGTGGTGATCTAACATCAGACGCGGATCACCTTGAGTCTGAGGCTCTTGCGCACGCGCACGTATCTCTGACAACGCATACTTATAAAGATACTTCTAGGTATGCCTATGTGTACTATTAGTTAGGACAGGTATTCGGGGTCATTATGGGGTAGGGCAATCGAGTCAAAACAAAGCGTTGTCGTCACATCGAACAATATTTTGTCAATGCCTTGTCACATGACGTAAACATTTGCTTAAGGACCATTAAATATTGTTTACATAAATCAATATGTATTGCAGAGTATAGGTAAAGATAGCCAAAACAAAATACTATAGCACTAGCTGATGCCCGCAATTTCGTACGCGTATATAGACATTTGTTCTTATAAAGTTTCATCATCGTCATCATCATAACCAGCCTATCATTTTCCCACTGCTGGGACATAGGCCTTCTGTCAGAGAGAGAGAGAGAGAGAGAGAGAGAGAGAGAGAGAGAGAGAGGGGATGGGCTTTAATCCACCATGCTGGCCCAATGCATGTTGGTGAGTGTCATGTCTTTGAACTTTTGAGGTCTTTGGACATACCGGTTTCGTCAGAATGTTTTTCATGAGCGATGGGCATCAAAACAGCATAATAATTTATTTAAGTACCTATACTAAGTAAATAATTGGTGCAGGCCCAAAGATCAAACCGGGTGCCGTCAGATTGTAAAGCGAACATGCTACCGCTGGGTCAACATCGCTCTTCTCCTCCATTTGCCCCCCTTGATTCAGTTCTATCGCATTTCTCTCCTCAATCGCAATCTTAGCAGGCATCTACATTCTATTTCATCCCCTGAAGGAAAAAATAAAAATAGCCAAATTTCAGCATTGTAAGTCAATTAGTTATCGAGGTTTCGTGGCGAGCCAGAGAGTGTAAGTAGTTGAGTATGTGTATTTCGCTTTTATTTATATACTTAAATGTTTAGACTAACTGCATTATTACTATGGCCTAATTCAAGATAACTGTGTTCTTAGTACGAACTTGTGAATGTTTATATGTAAACTACCTATTCCCCGCGACTTCGTCTCCTTGAAAAAAAATTAAGGGGACCAATATTTTACCAACTTCATTAAATAAACGTTTTGAATTTAATATGATCAACACCTTTGGGCACCTTTTCGTCGTTGAATAGTTAGGTTATTATATTTTATTTGTGACTAATTTATTCTTGAGTATTAGAAATAATTATTTTACTAATCCTAGTATACCTATACAAATTATCTATACGAAAAATACATATACGTACTGCCTATACCATTGCTGGGCAAAGGTCTCCTCCATTTACTTCCAAAAATCTCCCGGTCCTCCGCCACCGCCACCTCTTGGCAACCATTCCATAATGAGTCAAGTTCGTCACGCAGAGGCCTTCCTTGACATCGTTGTCCATATCAGACCCAGTGTGTGACGATCCTGCAGTGCAAGTACCGTTCTTTATCGATTGTCAAATTCGATAAAATGCTATAGAATCGATCATAGCGAGTATTGGTCAAATGGCATTTTATCGAGGTTGACAATGTCAACGGTCAAATTTGACGATCGATAAAGAACGGTACTTTTTTAATTTTCTTTTTTTATTAATTTTTTTAAGGAGTTTTGTCGATATTCGGCCATGCTACTCCCGTAAATCTAATAACATGTTTAAACTATCTTAATCTAGTTTTTTATTACTTGTGAGCTCTTGTTGTAGTTTCGTCGAATATAAGTACATAATAATAATATCTTTTTTGTTATTTTGATTTATGGCCTCCACTAGACAGGCTTTGTCCTAGTGTAACAGTAAATTATTATTTTTAAGGTGTTACTTTTTAAGCAATAAAAAATCTTTAAATCTTTAGGTTTTTTTATGGAGTACAGTACCTACCACGAACTTTAGAACTTCAACATTTTGGATGGCATTCCTATCGAGAACAGCGTTAAGTCGCTCAATAAATAAAAATAAGGGCAGCTTTATTCTAGTTTGAGTGAAGCATGATCGCCAAGAGAAAGAACTTAGTTATTGACAAGTCTCACATTATGTTAGATAATTATTTCGATTATTTCGAGTCCTGGAGACCCAGGGGCGGATCCAGAATTTCATTTTGGGGGGGTTAGGCATTCTGGATTTCATTTGGGGGGGGGGGGGGGGGGGGGCATTTTGTCAAAGTTCGAAGGAATCAAATCGAAAAATTGAGTTGAATGTATGGAATTGCTAGGTGTTTTGGCGGATCCAGGGGGATCCACCAATGTGGAGACCACGTTTAGGTAAACGTAGTGTAAGACACCCTGCGGCCAGTTGGAGTGACAACCTGCGTAAAACGGCGGGTAAAAACTGGATGCAAAGAACCGCCGACCGAACTTAGTAGCGTGCATTAGGAGAGGCCTATGTCCAGCAGTGGACAGTTAAAGGCTGATGATGACGATGACATTATATTAATGTACATATTTAACACGCTTAAATTATTTTCTAAGACATAATATTATAATTGTTTGTACAATTGTTTATAATGTGAAATTGGACTCTAAATTATAATAATTGTATTTATCGTAAATAAATAAAAAAGGACGGGCCACAGCACAGGACCGGAAAAAGATGGTGCGCTGATGAGACCTATACCCAGCAGTGGGTGGAAAATGGTTGATGATGATGATGATGGAGAAATAAAAAAAGATTTCCTGACGATATGGACGTCATGTGGACGATATTTGGACTCTACAATAAAAAAAAAGCATTTTTTTATTTTTTTAAACGAATAATTTATGGCCCTACAGTTTCACCAACAATGACTCGCCGAAGAAAAGTATCCTTCATAAGGCATGTCAGTCACATACCACCTCATTGTTGTTTCCTTTTAATTTGTATGCAAGAAAAGTAACCGTGAGTGGCTCAGAGGCCGGTCTTCTACACAATACGCAAAAGTTAACCGTATTCAAAGGGTGTATGGCCTAAAATTGCATAGATTACAATGCGCGACAAAATACGTAGGATGTACTGGTACCAAAATGTTATTGTTTCGACATAAACACTATTTCGTAGATACTTGATACCTGTTTACCGAATGTGATGCCTACCTTAAATTAATTGAGCAAACGTATGCGTCGAATCAGCTGTACGGTTCTCTGAATTAAATACTTAAAGTTAGATACTTCCTACGATGCAATTGTTTACATCCGTTAGAGACAGTGACAAAACAAAGCCTTCATACAGGGTTACGCAGAAAGACTGTACTAAACCGAAAGGGATCTATTATACTCATCATCATGAACAACTTTTACAATGCGGCTAACCAAGAAACCCCAAAAAAAATCTGTTCCATACATTTTCTCGTGTGTAAATGAGTTTTCTATGGAACAGCTGATATTTTTTCACGGTTTCAGGGTTGACGCCATAGTAAAAGATGTTCTTATTGGTGAGGTAGGTATAATCAAGGAAGATAGACTTCTTCCTTGGTATAACAGACCCCTTTCAGCTTAGTACATACTTTCCGCGTAACCCGTGTAATGAATGGAAGAAGCCAGCTAGGTATTCTCGAGATAAGATAACAGCTTTTTCAGAAGTCAACATAATATTATTTTATAGGCTTGACTCATTACCGTGGTCGTATTTTTTGCATATTTTTTTTACTACACACGATGGAAGGATTAAAAAATTGAGAAAATATTTTTAAAGTTGGGTACAGAACCCAGGGTTACCCACAAAAAAATGATCTCTAAAAGTAGCCCGCATTGATATATAATTATATGGTATAACATTTTCTAGCGGTTCATTTAAAGCACGGTATACTCGTATACCGCATACAATACATTGTAGGACTTTATTGTTTGCTATATAACAACTGCTAAACCATGTCTGAGGCTTTTGAGCGGCCTAAAATCTCTGACATTAGGGCTAGCCACACAGCCAATACGAACATACATATTATATACGAACATTATATTTGTATTTGGTTGCCGGTCAATGATGAGATATCAATTTGAAACCTCATTTTAATCAAAAACTTATCACCATCAGGTATCTCGGGATACCCACAACTCTATATTCCTTTGTGACGAAAGACCAAAGCCAAAAAAAAAACACTGCTTTATCCCCTTGTAAAACAATCTACTATTATTAATTCTGCTTAGATTACACTAATGTAAACTCAATAATTTTATATCTTTAAAAATTTTGAAATAAATATACGTATAGTTCTAGCATTAGCTAACAGCAGTTCTAATGTTACTAGCTGAATACCGCGGGGCTACCCACAATTTTCCAGTTTTCCGCATTTTTGTAAGGAAAGGTACCATATATCCGTCCTCATGATGCACACTATCTTCCTGCAAAATTTCGTTAAGATATCGGCCTTGCCGTTTAATCGTAAAGAGCGAACAAACAGAGAGAGAGAGAGAGAGACAGTTACTTTTGTTTTTATAATATTTGTATAATAAAATTACAACATTATTTAATTAATCAATTAGTTCCTACTTTTTGATTCAATGCATAATGAACCAAGAGAACAGGGTTGATAAAATATATTACGCGTGCCTGAAAAATCAGGTCTAATTTGGGGCCCATTGCATTTTTTTTAAAACCTTGCTTAGATTGAATGAATTAAATTAATTTGGTTTATTTTGGAAGTTAATATTGAATAAATAATTTATTATTATTTATTATATATAAGGACAAAAGTTCGCAGTCGTACGGGGATAGCCAAAAATGGCCTCGATATGATATGGAAGGGTCGTAACATCAACAAAGAGACAAAATTACTGACGTCAACACCCTAGTCTTCTCCATATTCCTATATGGGTTAGAAGCGTAGACTCTAAAAGACTGACGGATACAGACACCTTGGAAAATTCGGCGTATTCCCCATTTCCCATATTCTTAAAGAATTCAAACTCGACAAGAAAAGCCAAGGCTTTCCAACACGTATGCTGCTGGAATTCAGAACAGATGGCGGAATATCATACGAGAGGACTCTGACGGATCACAACCCCCATAATTGGGGAATCGGAGGGAAGCCATGCGATGAGGAGGGGGGGGGGGGGGGACATTTTTACTACATCTTGTGGTTTCACCCCGGACTTTGCAGTTTCCAGACTAATGTGCTGCAAACTATTTCCTAGCCAAAGGTCACCAAGATCGGCAAGATCAATACAGCCGTTTAGTCGTGAAAAGGGAACAGAGGGACAGACATTTATAATATTTGTGGGAAATTATCTGGTGCTGTATTATTAATGGTTTTAACAAACATTAACAAAGTACCGTAAAAGCCTTTAATGACGTCATAGTACAAAGACAAGGGATTATTACGAGAATCGAAGGTTCTTCTGAGAATTACTTTGAGTCATCAGCACGCAAAAAATACGTTTCATCACGAGGCTCTACTCTAGTCACATGATAGAGCATAATATAGGTATATATATATAGTAGGTACAAATATAGAGTCAAGCTAGAAACCTGGAGAGAAACGAAAGCAGAAATCTTAACAATATTTATACATTCGCCAATTGTTAGTACCTAGAGCTGCTCTGGCTCGGTGTTAAATCGTGATAGCTGAGCAGGTTACGTTATTTTCCCTCGGAAATGGTGTCACTTTACTTGATATCTCCGCTTGATAACTTGAGTGTTTTATCTTAAAATAAAGGCTGTATTTAAGTGGGTTTTAGGTACTTACCTCTGTTTAAAGCACTGTTGACATTGCTATGAGTTCCGAAACACTTACACTGGTCTAATACGGACTAACTTTCTACAGTACTAAAAACGTTCGAAGCCTTCGCAGGCTTGGCGGCCAATCGCGGTGGTAGTCGTTGGAATGCGACTCCGGCGCAGGTAGACCTACACCTGTGTGTGTGCGCTCACTCACCCGTATACGGTGTAATTACATAGTATCAACATTGCTGCCTTTGTGTGCGTGAATGCAGTGCCGGATTAAGACTAGAGTACTTTTCATGAAAGAAGTCCCACGGCAAACAGCGGAACTAAATTTCCATGTTGTAGTTGTCAGGTGTTGTTACTGTGTTTGGACGCTAGTGAGATTTTTATTAATTTTCCATCGTTAAAGAGTCGTGTACGATGCCAAAAGTTGTTAAAGTTCTACTCGAGAAATGATACTGATATTGATTGATACGCGATGGGGGGGACTTCAAACATGAAAAGCACTCTACTTTATGCCCTAAGGTAAGCAATCCGCGTCTATGGCTTTAATTTATTTATTTGTATAGGACGATGTCGTACGTATCGATATCACATTTTTATAGACTACGTCTGTTCACCAACTTGCCTGATGGTAAGCGACAGTGTGACCGAGGATGGAACACGTTGATCTAGAAGACATTTATTAGCCTTGAAAATGCTTAAAGAACTGAAATCATACCTGAATAGAAATACAGTTGGTTTTGGTAAACAAATTAGAAGTATGTTTGTTTAAAACTGTTTTTTTTTTTCCTGTTGATGTTTTCCAACTATAATTTTCTACGCGTTGTTCATTTTATGTATAATTTTTCGGAAGTGTTGGCAATAAAAACAGTACTGTTTATGGCGCCCCCCGAGATGAGGTGCCCTAAGCAATTGCTTAATTTACTTATGGGGTGATCTGGAGCTTCTGAGTGACGAAACCAGATCACAGCACGGTAGATAGACGACACTATATTTTCAGCATCATCATCATCATCATCAGCCGGAAGAGGTCCACTGCAGAACATAGGCGCTTTAACCTCCACACTGAACGACAGCCTGCCTTTTGCATCCACTGGATGCCAGCGACTCTCAGAATGTCGTCGATCCATCTAGTGGGAGGCCTACCTACGCTGCGTCTTCCGGTTCGTGGTCTCCACTCAAGAACCTTTCTTCCCCATCGGTTATCGGTTCTTCGAGCGATGTGGCCTACCCATTGCCACTTCAACTTGCAAATTTTAACAGCTATGTCGGTGACTCTGGTTCTTTGGTGAATATCCACGTTCCGGATTCTATCGCGCAAAGAAACTCCGAGCATAGCTCTCTCCATTGCCCGCTGTGTGACTCTTGAGTTTTTCGAAAAGGCCAACAGTTAAGGACCACGTCTCAGTACCATAAGTCATCACTGGCAACACACACTGGTCAAAGACCCTTGTCTTTAGGCACTGTGGTATCTTGGACGAGGTGTCACGCAATTTCCCGAACGCTGCCCATCCGAGTTAGATTCTTCGGGCGACCTCTTTGCCTATATTTTCATCAACTATTATTATTTTATTCTGTGGTGTTCTCTCTCTTTGTAGATCTAATTTGCGCAATTCGATATGGTTTACTGAAAGAAAAGGTTAGCCTGAACAGCAGCAGTTCTGTATTATAAAAACCATCTGTCAGTGATAGCTTATTGCAACAGCCATAAAATTCGCAAGCGAAGATGTTGAATAAACATTATGTTTAGTACCCACTTGTACTAACTACTGCCTATGCTGTAAGGTACGCTGAGTCCCAGAATTGTAGTTTTCGAAAACTTTTTTCGTTTACGTATTGTTCCATACATTGCTGGGCTAAAAGCAAAGATTCTCCGATAGTATTCGAAATTTTTTTTTCGTTTACTTATTGTTCCATACATTGCTGGGCTAAAAGCAAAGATTTTTTATTCGTCAAAGGCTAAAAGGTATTCGAAAACTTTTTTCGTAATATAGTGAAGCAATCTATACCACCGATTACTACCAGTTTTAGTTCCTCGACGTTTCCGATAGAGGCGCTTTACTAAAATGTATGGAACAATACGTAAACGAAAAAAGTTTACGAAAACTATCAAATCTGGGACTAAGTGTACTATTATGCATATATTGTTTTTTTTTTTTTTGCATATTTTCATGATATTTTCGTAGTTTTAAAACACACGAACGTTTTTAACTGACGAATGAGTTTATAATGGACAACATTTCATTTTTGCAAAGAGTCAAAAATTCGAAAACAATTTGGGGATTAGCCATCGAAAACCCCATAAAAAAAAACAAAAAAAAACTAGCCACTATTTTTTAAGTTATTTGAAAAATAAATAAATAATGGAAATATAGGATTAACGGGCAATAGCTAATTTGCCAAAAATTCGAATTAAAAAATATGAATCTATCTTACCATCTATTTCTATTACCCCGTATATGTTCAAAAAATTAAAATTATTAGGTAGTCATGGCATAACATCGTGTTCCATCTACATAATATGAATAAATAATAAGAAGTTGTGGAAGGATCATATGATTAAATCGCACAAAATACTTACGACATTAAGTATTACTTTATCGTTTAATAACTAAATAAATGGAAGCCGTGGTAGCCCATTTGGGAGACCGCTAGACTTGAAAGCGTGAGGTCGCGGGTTCAAACCCCGGGCCCGTACCAATGAGCTCTTTGGAGATTATGTATGGATTTTCATACCACTGGCTTTTCGGTGAAGGAAAACATCGTTAGGAAACCTGCATACGTACGGAAAGGAATTCAATGGTGTTTATGGCGTATGTGAATACATCAATCCGCACTAGGCTAGCGTGGTGGATGTGGCCCAATCACCTTTTCGGGGGTAGGCTAAAAGTCCAGCAGTAGACTGCTAAAACGCTGATTATGATGATGATGATGAACACATAAACAAATGGAAAATCTAGTTTGCGTCCTGGCATCCCAGCACATGATGTTTTGCTATTTGATGTTGACAAATTTGACATTGCCTTTGACATAAACTTTTTTCATATTCGTCTGGCTATGGTATAAACAGATATAGAGCCTATAATTTATATTATTATTTAAAAATATAACTATTAAGTTAAAAATAAAACTGAAAAATACGTGTCCAATATTTTTTCATAGTCTATTAATTAAACTTATAAAAATAGGTAGTAAAAAAATGAAATATTGTCCATTCGAAGAGTAGGTAGTAGGTAGGTACATAATTATATATTAATGTATGTACCTACTTACTTATTATTATATGCACTACGTTCTTACTTTCATTGGTATTTACTTTATCATTATTATGCTTTTTGTTATAAGTAGGTAATATATAGGTATCTACTACAGGGGCCATTACGCCTAGCTGTTTAATAAAGCAATCCAGTTTAGGTGATGAAAAAATGTTACGCGACCGCAAACCGTATCTGGGCACGTTAAGGTTCACGTTCACGTGATTTACCGTACTGCGCGGTTTTTACGTTAGTTTGAGACCGCGCAAGGAGTTGGGCGTACGGCCCCAGAGGTCTATAAAGTGTGTAATAGCATAGATAAATATATACTAGGTAATAGTACATTGTTATCCGAGGGGTGAAAGTAACTTACGTATTTAGTCCCGAGATGGGGTTTCGCTAATAGTTCGATGGACTAAATAAGTCTTTAACCCCAAAGTAAACACTATGCTTTTTACCAATTACCTACTGCATTTAAAAAAAAAAACATGTTGTGTATACATATTTAGGAATATGGTTTAGTTTAAATTTGTATAGTCTACTCTAAGTTTAAATTGTTTTGACCATATTTTGTTTTGTGTGCCAATAAACTAAATAAATAAATAAATTTTATTTTTATATAGTTAGGTACAAAAATAATCAGCAAACTATGCTTATAAACTTAAAAACTAGTAGGCAGAGAAAAAACATTATAAATTTGCTAATCCAACATTACGAATACAAGGAAACTAAAAATAAAAACATGATCTGACTAAAGAAAATATATGTAGGAATTTTATTTTACAAAAATCAAAATTTTTGGTGTGAAATTTATTTAAATTTTATGGTAAAATTTAGTTGTAGTTTTAGTAACTGATTTATTTATTAAAACATGTAAAACATTTGTAAAACGCATATTGGAAATTGTTAAGTATTTATGGTTTTGTATCAGTTGTATCATATAATATTCTAAGTTGAATAAAGAGTTTAATTAGATATTTGAATTTGTTTCTCTAGTAGTGATAGTAAAAGTAAAAATTGGAAAGCTATGGAAATACTGGGACACGTAGTTTTATGAGTTTTCAAGTGTTTTCTGTCCCATGGAACAGGTGGGATTTTTTCCCCACCAGTTCAATGATGGAACTAGGCAATGGAACCACTGGGACCAAGCCAAAATGTCAACATCCACGGACGCTCCCCAGTCGGTTTTAGGCTCTAGTTTATAAAAAAAAGGTGCTAAGTAATGCAATGAAACACCGCTACCAGTAGGTACTACAATTTATTTATATTTAAACGGACTAAAATGAACACGAATAATTACGAAAATCGATAGCTTAAAACAAGTTAATCTAACTTAAACTAATAAAACAACAGAGAACATTCAGCTTCAGTCAGAGAGGCAATTCATATCGACAGAAAAGACAGTCGATATGGCATTCTAGATTATAAGAATACTAGCTGCACCCCGCGGTTTCACTCGCGTGGATTACTCCTTATATCATCAGCTATCAGTCAGTGAAAGTCCCGTTAAAATTGGTCCAGCCATTTTGGAGTCCATACATACGTGCTATATATATATATATATATATATATATAAGAAGATTACAAATCGATATTTATACTAGCTGTTGCCTGCGATTTCGTACGCATAGCCTTCCATATAAACATTCTAGCCTCTTTTGCCCTTGCCTCTTTTTTTTTATTCGGCTTTTTCGCATCTATTGTCACACTTATAGATAAAAACTGACCAAGAAGCGTACGAAACGAACTATATATGCTTGCATTTCATGCATTGCAGGGGCCTGTATACCCTCTGCAGCTCTCTCGCTCGCACATTTTCACATTATTGAAGATATAAAATCAATGAGTGTGTTTTCCAAAAAGTAACAAAATCATGTCTTGGTGTCTATCGTAACATTACAAACATAGAAATGTTTGTTTCGATATCTTGTAATTTGACGGAATAACATGACACGAGAAATAAAAATCACTTGCTAATAATGTAATTGTATGTAATAATTTACTGTGTCAAATTAAAATATATCAAATTGACAATTTCTTTGTTTGTAATGTTACGATAGACACCAAGACATGATTTTGTTACTCTTTGGAAATTCACACTCATTGATTTTATATCTTCAATAATGTGAAAATGTGCGAGCGAGGGAGCTGCAGAGGGTATACAGGCCCCTTAAGAGAGGCAAAAGGGGGTTGAAATTTTATATGAAATCTACGCGTACAAAATCGCGGCTACTACACAGCTGCGTCTTTACTTAGTTAAACTATGCTTAAAATGGTCCGTCACCTTCTCCCAAACGGATTTTGTACATTCGCGAAAAAGAGATAGAATAATTTGTAGATTAATTTAATCGTGCTGCACTCGACCAACGGAACGACGATTGTTTACATAGAGATAGAAGGCCAAAGAGTGATATAAGACAAATTTTATACCGGAGAGAAAGGTTGGTTCCTGGGGGAATTTCCACGTGAATGAAACTGCGGGATGCAGCTAAGTAATTCTCTACCAGCTTATAAATAGCTCTATAAAGCCTGCCTGACACTGTTTTGAGGAACGAGTAGGGACGGTGCCGAAGTGGCATGTGAAGCGAACCCTATACTGTATTAAATAGAGCCGATTTCCTAACGCAAAAACAAAGAACGCGTTCGCAACCCTCGCTGTTTAAAATTCACGAAATCGAATGCTTTGCTTTATGCTATTTGGTTCCTCAGAAAATTGGATATTACATCAAAAATAACTCATATATTTATTTCTTATGATTATTATACTTGTGCACATATCGTCTGACACACGGCGGCGCTAATTTGCGTACCTAGAGACAGCACGTATTGCATACGTGTGTCGAGCTCACGCACGCCCTTGTTCCAAGTTGGGTAGGTTTCTTCCCCGTGTGTGAGACGAATAAAGCTGGATTCACAGCTGTGCGGGAAGGCCTTACTAGGGGAGACGGGATCTACGCAGAAGCAAGTCCCGTGCGGCGACCCACGCGGGTCTCCCGTACAGCTGTGAAACCAGGCTATAAGAAGCCCGTAATGCAAGGGTGTAGCAAGGATTATCTTAGAAAGTTTTTTTTTTTTTTTACTTTCTCTCCCGTTGGTTGGGTCCGTTAGCCAAATCCACACGACTGTTAGTAGGTACTAGTATTAGGTTGGGATGCTTTTAGAACAAGCCCTTACCCACACTCTCTTAGAAGTAATACCTGGCGACGCCCTTGTAAGGTGCAGTGCCGGGCTGACTAAAAGCTAATTATTGTAAAGAGAGTCCTATATTATGTTACATACAGTAGAATTTCAAATGGTCGCGTGCTTCTACTATTTACCTTTCTTTTTCTTAACCTAGATAATAAACCATAACGAGAATACGATTATTAATTGACAGCATAAATCAAGTCATCGTACCTATCATAAGTCATAAGTAAGTCATAAGTAATTTATTGATAAAATGTCAATTTACAAGTCATATAACAAATGTTCACTTAAAGTGAGAAAAATTACAATAATAATTAATTGATTGAATAAAACATACTTTATAATTGCATTACAAAAATAATAAAACATAAAATAATAATAATAATACATGTCAAACAACTCTTACCTATATGGTAAAGGTACATTCATATGTCAAATATATAAAATTAATCAAATCTGTAAAAAAATTACATATTGTGAACTATGGTAAGTTGACTTGATTTAATCATTTGTTTAGTATTTGTAATTCTGCGTTGTGTAAACTAAAACTACTTTGTCTCCAGGGGTGCAAGTACCGTTCTTTTAGCGATCGTCAAATTGACAGTTGAGGTCGTCAAATTCGATAATATGCCATTTTTTCAGTACTCGCTGTGATCGATTCTATGGCATTTTAGCGAATTTGACGATCGATAAAGAACGGTACTTGCACTGCAGGTTTCATAAAAGTACCAAACTAATATATTCTAATTTAAGTCGAATGTCTCTTTTATAAAAAGGCCCATTCACATTACTACGGGCAAAAAAATAACCACCCATGTTACTACAGTTAGTAACATGGGGAACGAATGTTTGCGTAACAACTGTTTAACATTGATAAGTAACGTATTTTGACAGATTAGCTATTGTAAAGCTGTGAAAAACTGTGATGACAAAATTTGTGAATGAGAACCCTTATTTCTATATAATTTTATCTTAACCATGATCTAAGAAAACAAGGTCTAGCAATCTGGGAGTGGTCCCGCAATGACGTCACTGTCCAGTTGCCACTTTATTCAAGCAGCTGTTACGTGGTGTAACGTCATCTCTCTCGAACCTGTTGTAAATTGACATCATGACATCATTGCGGGACGCCCACGTAAACATTTTTTCTCGGATTGCTATACCTGGCGGAGTAGATTATTATACCATGATCTTAACTAGATTAATTTCTAGAAAATACCTACCTATTGCGTGTTCACTACAATTTTGGCATAACAAGGAATACATGTTAAAGAGAAAAAATACAGTACGTAAAATTACAGCTAAATTAAACAAATAACAATTAATCAATATATCTGTTAAGAAATAATCATAAAAAACAATCAAATAAAATTCATAATATAAACCAACGATCAATCAATAGTAATATATAAATAAAAATCGTATTACCCCTTATAAGGTAACCTTGCCGTGCGCGAATACGTAATATGCAAATTTTAAAATTCGCGCTAAATTGCTCCGCTTTACGCGGATGCGTTAATTGCTCCATTCGCGCTTGGTAGCGCGATTGCATTAACCAATAAAAATTTAATTAAATTTAAACTTTTTTTAAATAAGGATTTGAAGATTGTCATTCACACATATGTTCTATCTTCGACAATCAATGCAAAACGGTGTTCGTTACGAAACACGGTGTTGCTTTTTGTTTTTTTCGCAAAATGTAACGCAAAAAGCCTTAGTAAACTATTTTACAAGGAAAAATACGAATTATTACTATTTTGTAATGTGTTTGGCATTGTGATGTTTAAGCTCATTGTGATGTTTTAGCTCGTCATACCTCCATAATCATACCTCCTTATACGCGAATTTCACTAAACGCGATTTTGTGGAGGTGGGGGGGGGGGGGGGGGATATGTATACTTAACCACTTTTTTTTGTGGGATTACTAAATGCTCCACAAAGTTTTTTTAAAGAGTGGACAATTAAGTATTTATCGATCAATCAATCAAAAAAAATTAAATATTTTTGTATTAGCACTTTCGCTCACAACTTAGGAAATTGTATGCATTTTAAAGTTAAGCAATCCATAAATTCAGCCTAAATATTTTAGTTTTGTCACTTAAACTTTTCTAATGAAGTAACAACACTATTTTAATGAGAACCCACAGACAAAACTAATCTCAGGTGGCGCCACCTTCGCTGGTGCTGTCATTTGTGGTTTATTTGAGGTTGTAAATATTGCTCTTGAATGAAACAATAAAAATAAACTTTGCTTTTAAACAGCAAAACGTTTTCTCAGTGGCGAAATAAAAAAAAAATTGTTAAAGAATGCTTCCTTTGCTGGTAAAAAAGCTGATCTTGTGGCAAGGTAGGTATGCAATAAAATTATCAATATTATTTTTTCTCATCGGAAGGCAAACGGTGTGTACCTTAATTTTTACACTGAAATGCACTACACAGAGACATGTTTTAATACCAGACGATATTTATTGCGTAATTACTAAAATTATTTATTGATATTTGACACTTTTGACAGTGAAACAACACCAGCGATAATGCGCCACCTGGCGAGATAAATAAGCAGTGTGTCTCCCCATTACGTATACGACAATCACGACACAGCACCAAAAAAGTATCTATGGTTCAAGTATAAGAAGAAAAAGTTTTGCTTATATCTTATAAATATTATAATTTATTTTAGATACATTTAATATATTATCTATTCATAATTGTGTCTAAGTTGTCTATGTATGTCATAGACAATTAAGACACAATTATTAATTAAATATACTTTATGGTAACAACATGACATAGCAAAAATATTTTTCATATTTATCACAGCTGCATGTAAATTCTGTATTTCTAAATTCCTAAATGATTATTGATCCTACTTTGTGAAGTGGTTCAGACTAATATAGACCAAAATGGTGGCCGGTGTGCTCAACTAGTTAGTATTGTAAGGCAAAACGGCAAGGGATTTGAGCTGTACCCTTAGTACAAGTTTTGATAGTATTCGAAAACTTTTTTCGTTTTCGTATTGTTCCATACATAGCTGGGCTGAAAGGTATTCGAAAACTTTTTTCGTATTAGAGTGAAGCAATCTATACCGCCGATTACTACCGATTTTAGTTCCTCCGCGTTTCCGCTGGAGGCGCTTTACTACAATGTATGGAACAATAAGTAAACGAAAAAAGTTTTTGAATACTATCAAAACTTGTACTAAGGGTACTGGTAGCGTTTTATCGGATTAGCTTAGTTTTAAATATTAGTTTCAGCTTTTTTTTTATTCATTGTTCCAGTGCGTCTTAAGGTGGTACGTTTCGCCTGTGACGAGAAATTTAAATTTCAACCAGGTTTCTTGTTGTTGTAGCTCGGCCGGGTATTTATTGTAAATGATCATGATGTTTGCGCAAATAAATTATTATTCATAACAAAATCATGTAAAGCTATTTATCTCTAATGCAAATTATTACTTACATTTGTCAATAAACAATTTTTTGCTGTTTCAAACGGTTTATTGACAAATTTATGTAATATGGTGCGTTACTGGTAAATAGCTGTACATAATAATGTAAAGAACAACCAACGATTTATGCAAACACTGTCATTTTAAAATAATCACCGGCCTAGCTACAAGGGCAAAAAATAACTGTTTGAAATTGGAAATTTGAATTTCCTGCCATATGTGAAACGTACCACCTTTAGAAACAGTATCCATGTTTGTACAAAAAAAAGCAAGCATTTTTATAAAATCACCGTGTTGCTCCACTTTTGAATTGCTCGTATGAGATTTATGACCGACTTTCGAACGAAATCACAAACATATAACTAATACGCATGCCAAAAGAAGATAGATAGAAATTAGATACTCCATGGTCATTTGATTGATACTGGCAAGTTATACACCATTGTAAAGGCTCGTTATTTACTTATAAATTTAAAAATGGAACACGAAAAATCTTGGTTCAATCTGGCGGGAATTTGCCGTAACAATGGAGCTCACTCGACGTGATTTTCGTGTTATGATTTATTATGACTTTAAAAAAGGTTTAAAGCCTCAAGAATGTTTTGAACTTTTAGTCACGACTTTTGGTGAGTCTACGTGTTCACGTGCAACTGTTTTTAATTGGTTTGCTGAATTTAAAAGAGCACGGGTTAGCTTTGAAGATGAGGCGAAGACAGGACGGCCGCAACCGCAGTTACTCAAGAAAATGTGCAAGCTGTGGAAAAAAATATTCGTGAGAACCGACGAATTACATACGTAGAGCTTGAGCGTGAACTGGGTATTAGATCAGCAACATTGCAAACCATCATTCATGATCAACTGTCCCACCATAAGCGTTGTTCAAGATGGGTGCCGCACAAACTCAAAGATTTGCAGAAAGACTGTCGAGTGGATTGGTGCAAATTTGTGATAGATAAATTTGACTCTGGAGAGAAAAAAAACGTTTATGATATACTGACAGGTGACGAAACATGACTATATAACTACGACCCTAAAACAAAGTGACAGTCCACAGTATGGTGCTTTGAAGATGAGCCGACTCCAACAAAATGTCGCCGAGCACGAAGCACACAGAAACAAATGGTTGCCTCATTTTTCTGGAAGACGGGACATATTGCTACGGTGGTGCTAGAAGATCAAAGGCCAGTTAATTCAGAATGGTATGTGACAGTTTGTGCCCCAAGAGTATTGTCAGCTTGGTGTGACAAGCGGCCGAAGTCAGGAACCCAGCACCTGCTCTGGCACCACGACAACGCTGCCCCGCACACTTCTGCCAGAACACTTGACTGTTTCAGTTCAAAAAAGTCACTATTCTGCTTCACCCGCTGTATTACCCTGACCTAGCACCCTGTGATTTTTACCTTTTTCCGAAAATTAAAGGAAAATTAAAAGGGAAGCGATTTCAGAATAAATAAGATGCCCTGGCTGCTTATAACTATGAAATTTCTGAGGTGTCTAAAGAAGAGTGGTCATTAGTATTTTCCAAGTGGTTTGGACGGATGGATGGATTGAAGTGTATACGTGTTCACGGTGAATACTATGAAAAAATTGATAACTGAAATAAAGAATAAACTCTGAAACTTTTGAGTATCTAATTTCTTTTGGCATGACCCTCGTACATATAATATATCGACGGGAAATTTCTGGAGCAATCCATATTTTATCTCTCTCCTCATGTTTTATTATCATATGAGTAGAAATATATGGCAGTGTTACTACGCAGATTGTTCAATTTGATCGAAATGCTCTGTTGTATATAAGTCAAGTTTGAATTTTTCGTAAAAAAAAACCAGTTTTAACTCTAATACAGCGACACTTAAGGGACTGCGCATTTTATTGCGTTATTGAGAGTTGTCGTTAAATGGAGAGAACAAAAATCTATATTATTTTACTATTATAATATATGCATTAACTAGTTAATCATAAAATTTACAAACATTAATAATGATACAAAAAACAACGCTTTTTGCGTATAGTCTGTTATCTTCGTTTACGAATGTTTTTTTTTAAATTTTTATATCGGACTAGGCTAACGTTTGCCCACGATCTCGCCTGATGGAAAGCGATGATGCGGTCGAAGTTGGAGCACGTTTGCCTAGTAATAACCTATTAACCCTAGACTTGAACACTCCAAGATGTAATGCTGCGGAAACACAGACAGGGGCGAGGCGTTCCATTGTTTTTCTGTTCTAATTAAGAAAGTGGAGTCAAAACGCTTGGTGCGAATAAATGGCATTTAACAAGCCATTTTTTTTTTTTTTTTTTTTTTTTTTTTTTTTTAGTTTTAGTAAGGGTGACGCCTTGCCGTTCGTCTGGACGTCCGGTAATGAAAAGGTGATGGGGGGACCAAGTTCGTGAAGTTCCGTTGCACACTCTCCGTGGAAAATCCTATAAAATACCACCAGTCAAGTAATTTCGACGTTTTCAAGAGTTTGTCGTTTAATCGAGTGTCGCTATATTGAGTTTACACTGTATAAGAAAACTGTCCGAGCTTTTAGCAAATGTTCCAATCACACCCTATATTTTCGGCGGCCGTTTTATAACTCAGTGTGAAAATGTTAAAGTGAGTAAATATTAAGGTAATATCTTAGAATTTAATAGGCGAATCGAGACTCCATTTAGGACGAAAGTGTCTCGCGTTTATGTACTACTCTCCCGTACTTAGATCTGTAGAAGTATCATCAGTTTGAGCAGGATCTTCGGGAACGAGGAACCCAGATCTGGGGTCCGGGAGGGGAGCATTTTCCTCGTGGATAATCGCTAGCTTGTTGAACTTGCGTTTGCGCATCAACTGTAATAAGAAAACACATCAATTAATACTGCAACTTACATCGTAGTTTTCGGTGGGGAATTGAGACCTCTCGCTTGCACATTATCTCATTATTGAAAATATAAAATTATTGAGTCAAAATTTTCCAAACCATGTTTTGCTGTCTATCATAAGATTATATATTTAATCTTTAAAACATATACAAACATATAACATCTAATACATCTATCATTATATACATATAACTATATTTATCGCGTTATTGTATAATGAGAAGCCACAGGCAAAACTTATCTCAGATGGCGCCACCTTCGCTGGTGCTGTCATTTGTGGTTTATTTGAGGTTATTAACATTGCTCTTGAATGAAACAATAAAAATAAACTTTGCTTTTAAACAGTAAAATATGTCTCTAATGACAGTGGTGAATCTCAAAAAAGAGTTAAACGCTTCGTTAGCTGGTAAAAAGCGAATCTTTTGGCAAGGTATTATAATATAGCGATGAATATAAGTAAATACATTACACATACTGAAAAAAATTATTCGAATTGGCTGATAAATCTCTGAGATATGAGTATTTAAAGTTTTAGGTGGGGATAGAGAGAAGATGTTTTATCCCTTTCTCGCAAAGCGTGTGTTAGTATAGCATTTGTATGGCGCTCCTGAGCCGTGACGTCAGGGCTCAGTATAGTGCGAAATGAAATTAAAATGAAATGAAATGAAATTAAATTAAAATGTTATATCTTATTTATTTTTGAACTAATTTTAATTTTGTTTTTGTTGATGTGCTCTATTTATGATCAGCTTTTTTTATGAGGTAATAAAAAAGTATTAGTCATCATGCCTATTCAACTGATCGGAACACAATGTGGCAGAATGTGATAGATACCTTCGCTAAGTTTCCACTTTCCTCTCCTGAACTGCTGGAACTGGTGATACCTTCCTCGAGGGTCAGCCGCTGGGTCACACCTTGCAGCTGCAGGTCCAAGTAAAGCTGACCAAGCTGTTCATTCACTAACGCGGGCTGTTGAACACAACACGCATTTTATTACGAAGTATCAGTACAGGAGGGAGTTATGAGGTATTGATCAGTTATTTGTTTAAGTAGGTAGTAAGTAGTTATAGTTTTTTATTCTTATTTAACAATAAGCTTGCGTTTGGCCGCCACCCCGCCTGACGTTAAGCGATGATTCAGTCTACGATGGAGCACGCTTGCCTAGAAAAAACCGTTTCACTCTTGATTTGAAGACACCTAGATTGTAACTATCGGGGAACGCCCATTCAGGCGGCGCATTACACAGACTAGCAGTTTGCACAATAAAAGTGGAATGAAAGAGCTTCTTACGAGTTTTCGGAAGTGTAATTAAGTGTAGCCAGTTATTTGTTTCAACGGGTAGTGGGTAGTTATAAATGTGACTAGTTATTTGTTTTAATGGGTAATGAGGAGGTTATGAGTGAGACCAGGTATTTGACCAGGACACCTGGGGACTAGGTGAGACGAGGCGTGTTCAGAATATTTTAGTTATAAAACACTGTTTTAAACTATCACGGTTGTTCACTAAAGCTATATGACTCATTTCACAACCTTACCACGGTAAATATCCCGTAAATAATCATCATCATCATCATCATCATCATCATTTCAGCCGTAGGACGTCCACTGCTGGACATAGGCCTCCCCCATCGATCTCCAAAAGGGCCGGTTGGAAGCGGCCTGCATCCAGCGTTTCCCTGCGGTCTCTTTTAGGTCGTCTGTCCATCTTGTGGGTGGACGTCCTACGCTGCGCTTGCCAGTCCGTGGTCTCCATTCCAGAACCTTTCGGCCCCATCGGCCATCTGTTCTGCGTGATATGTGCCCTGCCCTTATGTGTGTAAATAATCATATAAATTTATTTTAGTTATACTTAGAACTAGCAGCGCAGCGTCCCGCTGTTTCACCGGCTATCCTATAGGAACCGTTCATTTTTCAGGATAACATTTAGCTTAATTGTTAATCTAGCTAGGCCATAGACTAGAGCATACGCCCATACCAAATTTCATCCAAATCTGTTCAGCCAGAGTATGTATTAATGATATTAGTCTAATTCAGATATTAATGTGACATTAACTTTTTGTATAACGTGGTAGTGATGTACTCAAAACACTCAAAATCTGGTATGTTTTTCTTAAAAATTACTAAGTGGACTTTACTACTTGGTTACTTAGCAAAGTAATTATACTTTGCTAAGTATTGGTCAGATTTTGATGTATTGTATATATTGGTAATATATAGCTCTAGGATCAATTGAGAATGACAAAATGTACTTACTTGTTCCATGTTCCTCATTTTCTGTTTGTCGTCTCTTAATACTTCTGCTATGGGTTTTGTTGCTATTTGGTATGTATAGGTCGAATCTGGGGTCATGTACGGCTGAAATATTAAATAAAACTATAAAATACGCATAAGTATTATTTAAGAAGTTTCTGCCTTTGATAACTGCCGGCTTTATTTCAACGCGACTAACACAGACATTATGTTTATCAGTTAAATTGCGCTTTTTATAAGAACTTGACATGGTATTTTTTTTTTTTTTTTATTAATTTTTATGTAAATTTATTATAATCTGTTGTTGCGAATGTATTGTAGTGAGTGAAAACATTTACTCTAAAAATCTCAATACTTCATGCTTTGGTTGTAGATATAGTGAAGTATTGAATTTTTGGTGTTAAAGTAATTTGGAAATGCGTGAGAGTGGTGTTCTAAATTTAAATTTGGTGTGATTAGCGTGATGTTCACATCTATATTAGGGATTTATTATGTCGACTATAGTCATTTTCAAATAGCTTGGCAATTTACAGTTGGTTTAACAATACGATAGAATGTAACGTAATTCGTAAATATGTGAAGTGACGTCACAAGCCTAAATTGTTATAAAAACATATAGCTAAGCTATTATGAAAAACACTAAAACGAAAAAAAAAGTTAAGTGTCAAGTGCCAATTTATTTGAAAACGACTATGGGCATAATAGCCTGCGGCTTCGCCCAATGCAAAAAATGACAACTGGTTAGCTCGGACTTTTTATGGTAAGTCGTTTACATTTCAGGCAGTTCAGTTGTGGAACCAATTGCCCGTGTCTGTCAGACATTCTCCATCGCTTGCTACTTTCAAAGATCGCGTTAAAGAGTTTTATTTGTCAAAGTTGCAGCCTTGTTAATGCTGTAATGTCGAACAGCTTATTCGTATTATTTGTATCATTAATTATTACATAATTATATATATATGTATTCATGTTAATTGCATATCTATTAGTATATTTATTTTAAAGAATTTTAAGTAATAGTGTGTATTACTATTAGAATGTATGTGTATGGTATAAGTAAAAATTTAATAGTCGATCCTCTACGTCTTCTATAAATCCTTTCCATCCTAAGGTTGCCTGGAAGAAATCGCTTTTTAGCGATAAGGCCGCCAGTTGTTACACTAGTTTATAAGAGTGTTTTGTCCTCTGTATCAAATTGTATGGTGTGAACAATAAAGAGTTAATCAATCAATCAATGAACTAAATATTAGTCATTTGTCTCGTTTCATCTACCTATGTTAATATGTTTGATCTACATACAGATCTTTCACAGTTATTTTACCTCTGACATAATGTCATCTCTGTCCGTTCCGGTGGCTTCACTGCTGTCAGAGCAAGAGGCTTTCTCATATTTGAGGTAAAATAACTGTGAACACTGTCAAAGCGAATAAGAGGAGTTAAGGGACCGTCCATTAATCACGTGATGCTTTTTTTGGCATTTTTTAACCAACAATGTGCAATGTTATCTTACAGCTGATAAAAATATTCTCAAAATTTTAATCAATAATTTTGAACACCAAAATTTGTTGTAAATGTGCTTGAAGATAGCTGTAGAAAGCGCGTACTTAAATATATTAGGATCGCACCTTTTTAGCCTAAGGCGGCGGCATATCCGTAAATTCATTCAAACTCTTGCGCAGTGGTAATTTGGGGCCGTTTAAGCCCTTATAGAGCCAGTGGTCATTTCCATGGAACTCTGGAGAGATTTAGTGATAATATAATAAAATGGTATTTTCGAACAGTTTCTTTTTACTTTGATTCATAGGTATACTCTTGACTGCCACCCCGCCCGATATTAAGCGATGATGCGGTTAAACGTGAAAATTGCAGATAATGCTGCAGTTAATGTAACATGAATGTTTTTTTTTACATATATTAAAAAAATATACCTTATATGGGTCCTTAGTTTTATTATTCTGGTCGCCACTATCATCTGCGCTGTTCGAGTCAGTTTTGAAGAAGGAAGAGTAGAAAGAGGAGTAGCTGGACTCTCCGTCTGTCTTTTCCGCGTTTTCCTCATAGCTGCACGCAGTCTTGGGATGTCCATACTGCGAGTCCGGAGCCACGGGAGATGTCTTTTGAACAGGACACCACCAAGATTAAAATAATTTATTTGTTGACATGTAACTCTATTATTATTACTCCTGGAGCTGTCAAATTTTCACCTGCCTACAGCACTCACCACAGAAAAGATTAAATTAGAACGGATTTCAAGGCGTTTTTGTAAGAAATTTGTTGTAGCCAGTTGCACCCATATAAACGAAACGTCAGTCATTCGACATCAGCTAGCAACTGTGACGCGGGCAAAGATTATATGTATTATTATGTGTTGTGTTATGGGAAAGCTATTATGTGTGTCTTAATGGGCGAAAAGCTTTAATTATATTATTAAATTGATTGATTGTGAGTTGTAATTTAATTTTAATTGTAATTATAAAGAACTTTGAGACCTAACCCAAAAAGGTAAGCTCCAAGTTCTTTGGATGCGGAAATCGACGCAATGACAAAAAAAAATCGGGACATTTTTCACACATGGTCATGTGACCTCAAACTAAGCAAAGCTTGTGATATGGCTGCCAGAGACTGATATATACATATATAGTTTTAAATACATACTTAAATAGATATTAACAACCAGAAACATAGAACATACACAAATGTTCATCACATAAATGTTTGTCCTAGGTGGGAATCGAACCCACGCCCCCAAGTCTGAAGGCAGGTTCACTACCAACTAGACCAACGGGCTATCTAAATAAGAATGTTCAATCAAGGTTATGTCATAATGTCAGGCGACACATTTTCCTTCTTATTTCCGTTCTATTTACTTCTCTTTTCTGTGGCTCTCACCCAATCGCTGCAGACTTCATCCTTCAAAGGAGATAGATGGGTAAATAGAAACATTTAATAATTTACATACACAGAACAGCTTTAAAAAAAAGAGGGATGGTGAAGGCGAAGTTTTGACAAATACAGAGGTCTCATTACAATAATGAAGTGTAATAAGATGATGCAGGAAGATGCGACGGAGCCATTGGGTCTTTTGCAGTCGTCTCGCATCAGTTCATTAAGTTCCAGGGGCCTCACGGCCAACTGCTTACTCGGTATCAGACTAACGTTAAAACCGATAATCACGCGAACGTGAAATTTAACGCGCCCACATACGGTTTGCAGTCGCGCCATATTTTTTCAACACCCTAATCTGGATTGCTTGCCAGCTAGCCGTAAGACCCCAGGACTGACGGGACGCCGGCACAGATGAAAGCCAGACGGATGACGTCATTCAGGCTGGCGTGCAGCGGTATGCGCCCAGCGCTGGGTGATTATACGTACTGCCTGAGCAATTTTTTTGCGCTTTTTATTATTTTTATTTATTATAAATGTATTTAGAATTTTATACATTCTCAACGTATCAAGATCTCATTTTTAATTTTTCTTTTTTGATATTTACTAATAAAGTGAGACAGAGAGGGCTCGGTGCGGCTTCGTGTTTCTATAACTCGGTTATTATATGCATATACATGCGTATATATAAATTTATACAAATATGCGGAAACCGCTACAATAGCACGTAAGTGAAATTGTAAATTTCTTGTTGAGAAATATAGTTCTATAGCCCGAAAAGCACGTATTATAGTAACTCAAACTGAAATACAGTGATGGTAAAGTTAAAAATAATTTAAACCGTATAATCGACATATTAACATTGTTATAAAACTAAATAAATAATAACAATAAATGAAGCTAAACTTACCTGATCATAGTTACTGGTGGTGAGGTTAAGTGCGTCAGAGTACTGCTGGGTCTCTGGTGGCATTACATTCTGCATCGTGTACATATGGGAATTGAGAGGCGAATACAATACCGGTTGTCCGTACATCATTGACATTGGGGCTTGGACCATATATGGCACTGAAATATATGCACATACAATAAAGCTTCTTAGTGATATTAAATCGCGGAACAACGATAGTAAATTTACAGCTGACGACCGGTAAAAGCCGTGGTAAGGTAGCCTATTTGGGAGACCGCTAGACTTGAAAGCGTGAGGTCGCGGGTTCAAACCCCAGGCAATGAGGTATTTGGAGTTAATTCAAACCAATGAGGTATTGGAGTTTATGTACGAATTTTCATACCACTGGCTTTTCGGTGAAGGAAAACATTGTGAGGAAACCTGCATACGTACGGAGAAGTAATTCGATGGCGTATGTGAATCCACCAATCCGCAACTGAGCCAGCGTGGTGGATATGGCCCAATCACCCTTTCGGGGTTAGGCTAACTCCAGTGGTGGACTGTTAAACGGTTGATTATGATGATGACCGATATAGCTCTGCGGTAGAGCAAATGCCTTAAGATCAGGGTCCGGAATTTTCGTTGCACTTAATTTGTTAGGCATGTCACGTTTATCGACTTCCGATTGTCGATGTAAACATGTCGAAATATGAAACCTAGAATTATTGTATGTAAAAAAGGTTAAACTTACTAGACATTCCCGGCATGACTGGCATCGCTGGTATCCCGCATGCCGCAGGCATTCCAGACATTCCGTATGGTCGATGATACCCGATAGTCGGCATTACTGGTCTACCGGAAACAGGATCCTTTCTGGATGTGCCCGGCATATGCATACTGGATGTGTTCGGCATAGACATACGAGGTGTGACCGGCATATGCATACTGGATGTGTTCGGCATAGACATACGGGGTGTGACCGGCATATGCATACTGGATGTGTTCGACATAGACATACGAGGTGTGACCGGCATATGCATACTGGATTTGCTCTGCATAGACATACGGGGTGTGACCGGCATATGCATACTGGATGTATTCGGCATAGACATACGGGGTGTGACCGGCATATGCATATTGGATGTGCTCGGCATTGACATACGAGGTGTGACCGGCATATGCATACTGGATGTGTTCGGCATAGACATACGGGGTGTGACCGGCATATGCATACTGGATGTATTCGGCATAGACATACGGGGTGTGACCGGCATATGCATACTGGATTTGCTCTGCATAGACATACTTGATGTGCCTGGCATAGTTATACTGGATGTGTTCGGCATAGACATAGGCGCATAAGCCACACCAGCAGCCGCTGGCGGTATGGAATGTCCAGGCATCTTAGACAATACGGGCCGATGGGTCATTATCTGCCCTTGCTGAGGCATGCTGAACTGATTAAATCTGTTAGCGTTTTGTGGTGACGCCCACTGGGTTGCGCCTGGAAAATGTGCAAAGTAATCACAGTCTGTTTTAACAAGACCCGCCCACCCTTTTCCCCATTCGCTTCATCATCATCATAGTCAGCCTTTTAACAGTCCACTGCTGGACTTTTAGCCTACCCCCAAAAAGGTGATTGGGCCATATCCACCACGATGGCCCAGTGCGGATTGGTGGATTCACAAACGCCATTGAATTCCTTCTTCGTACGTATGCAGGTTTCCTCACGATGTTTTCCTTCATCGAAAAGCCAGTGGTAACAAAATCCATACATAAACTCCAAAGAGCTCATTGGTACGGGGACCCGGGGTTTGAAACCGCGACCTCACGCTTTCAAGTCTAGCGGTCTCCCAAATGGGCTAACACGGCTATCCCCATTCGCTTGAAGTGCTCTTACCCAAGCAATTGTTTCAGGAATAATCGCCAGGCAATATTAAATAAATAAATATTCGGGACTTTTTTGCACACACGGTCATCTGACCCCAAATTAAGCAAAGATTGTGATATGGCTGTCAGATACATATTATAAAATAATAAATATATACATACTTAAATAGATAGATTAACACCTAGATATAGAACAAACATAAATGTAAGTAGGAATCGAACCCACGCCCCAAGCGCAGACGGCAGGTTCACTACCAACTGGACCAACGGGGCTATCAAATAAATATTGTGTATTGCTACATGTCGACAATATGAGTAGAACTTATTGCCTAGATGAAGTTGTTGTACTTATGTTACTATCCCCTAGTTTCTGAAAGCCTGTTGATTTTAATCTATCGTCAAAACTCATGTCAAGGCTGTTGTTTTTTCGTTCAACCAATCACGTCCGTTGACATGAGATTTAACGTGTCAGTTAATTTTTATGTTGATCAGCATTTCAGAAACCGGGTGTATATGTAACTCGGTGTTGATGCTAGCATCAATATGACATAGTACATTGTGGCGTAGGAAATTGCTTGATTTTACGTGACGTCATAATAAAATGTCTGTGTAATGACACCACTAACACCTTAACAGCTCATTTAATTACCCGGTTGTCCTATTTATTTTTTACCATACCAAATCGAAAAGAGGTTCATTATTTCTTTTAAAAGTAGGAGTGAGTCTAATCAGGTTACGAAACGTCTGCTATTACTGTATGGCTTATACTGTATGCGGTGTGATCAAGCGATAAGCACTGCATTGCGTAACCGTCTTTCACTCGTCTATGATAAATGTAGTAAGTTATAAAGGTCGGCGCACACAGGGCATGAAGACATCTTTTTTTATTGATGTACGTTTGGCTAAAATCTTAGGGCGACGAGCGTAGACAATCAAAAGCTTTATCAGGAGTCTGGTGGCGATTGTATTCGCGGATGGAGCAAGTATATTTGCGCGACCAGGATAGCACATGATCGCCATTGCCACCAGACTTACACAATAAGACCTCACAATAGGCCTAAGGTATCCGTGGTAGCCTATTTGGGAGACCGCCGATATGGCCCAATCCCCTTTTCGGGGGTAGGCTAAAATCCCGCATTGGACTGTTAAAAGGCTGATTATGATGATGTTAGGCCTAAGGTTTAACTTATTACAAATAACAGGCTTAGCGAAGGATATAATTAAATACATACACACATACTGTAAAAACTATTTAAATTGGCTGATAAATTTCTTATAATTATAGATACAACCGTTTAATATTTTAGGTGGGGATTGAGAGGGAATGCTCTGGCATTTCTGATTCTGATCCCTTTCGCAAAGTACAGCATTTGTATGGTGCGCGCAAGGCTTGACGTCATAACTTGCTATAGTGCTCTCTGTCTAGCACGACATTAAAATACTTATAACATATAAATTTTTTAAACGAATAAGTATTTACGAAAACGTAAGTTTTTATTTAGAAAAAACTTATTTGTTTCAAAAATGAATAAGTTATAATTATTATAATGTTGTAAACAAATTGTTGATTTGTTTTCGTTGATAGGCTCTTCTTTGTGATCAGATTTTTTAATGAGGTAGGTCATAAACAAATATTAAGATTGGATATTAAGATTGGTGAAATGGTATTGGCTACTGACCGACGGTGGAGGTGGAAGGGAAGAAGGGCGACGGCCCCGTTCCCAGTTGCCGTTCGGGCTGCGCCGGGCAGTGATGCTTATGCGCTGCCCTATCAATGTATTTCGGGTTAATTGCACGCTTCTGTCCTCGCGACGTCGCTTGCTGTGGAATTACAATACACTTCTTACTGAATTTATAACCAAACCTTAAGCCAACAAAATGATTGTGCGGTTTCTTGAATGTTTATCAATTAAAGCTTTTTTTATGCCATAGACAAACAAGCAGACGCGCCGCCTGATGGTAAGCAGTCACCGTCGCCTATGGATACTTGTAACACCAGAGGCATCACAAATACGTTGCCGACCCTTATGGACTCTATTAACTCGCCTTTTGAAGAACCCCATGTTGTAGCTTCTCGGAAACATCAAACGTCGCGAAACGTCGCTTTGATTTTGACATAACATTTTGAAGACAGACTTGGGATACTTTTGAAAATGAAAATGAAAATTTTAAATAATATAGAGAAAGACGCCTTCATGTGCTTTGTTTCTTGATCTTAGCAATGCGTTCGATTTCGTTGATCACAAGATATTACTTAATAAGTTGGATCGGTACGGCATCAGGGGCCCTGCGCAGTTCAAATCTTATTTGAATGGCAGAAAACAAGTAACGAGAATATCTCGTTATGATAAGGGTACCAACTTTTTGCTGTATTTTGACTGATGAAAAGGTTAATTGCTCTGGAGTTCCGCGAGGTACTATTTTGGGCCCATTACTCTTACTTTTATATGTAAATGACCTTCCTTGCGCTCTTGAACATAGCAGCATTCTATTTGCTGACGACACAACAATTGTAATAAAATGTAACAGCATTAATGATTTTGAGAGCAGCGTAAAAAACTGTCTTTCCAATGTTGTAAATTGGTTAAATTCAAATAAATTAAAAAATTATATATCTAAAACTAAATTAATACATTTTAGAACACGGCAGAGCCACCATATTAATGTAACTATCAACTATGAAAATAACATTATAGAACAAGTTGCAAAAACTAAATTCTTAGGAATACATTTGGACGCACATTTAACATGGAAGGACCATATTAGCACAATTTGCTCCAAATTAAATAGTTTCGTTTTCGCTTTGAAAAGATTACGCCGATGTGCTCCTTTAAAAACTGTTCTAATGGTATATCACGTTTATGTTTGTTCTGTTATTCGCTACGGGATCATAACTTGGGGAAATGCATGTGATGACTTTGTAAACAACCTTTTCAAAGCTCAGAAAAAATGCATTCGTGCTATATTTGGTATGAAGTGGATCGAATCATGTAAGCTTGTTTTCAAGTCCCTGAATTTACTAACAGTGCCCTGTCAAAGCAATCAAAAAAAAAAAAAAAAAAAAAAAGCAATCAGTCTTTATTTACTCCTTTTGATACTTTTGGCTAGAGAACAGATACTCATTTACGACTCAACATACCTCCTGTAAGATTAGAATTATTCAGGAATAACTGCATTTACATGGCGCCACTTATTTATAATTCCATACCAATCGGACTAGTGGACTTGCCCTATTATAAGTTCTCTGCAGAACTAAAAAAGTGGCTAGTGAGCGAAGGTTTTTACTCAGTTAAGGATTTGTTGGAAAAGGCATCGTGTCGCTATTACGTCTATAGCGAGGGATGCTGAAATAAATTATTATTATTTTGAGTAATTATTTGTGACATTATATTATTATATAATTAATTATTGATTTGCATGCCTGATTTAAGGTTGTTTTGGCTGTACAATCCTAATATAAGATAAATGTTACCCTTATACTAGCAAATAAAGAATTGAATTGAATTGAATTGAATTAAATAAAAGCTTGTGAAAAAACATGGAAAATTAAAAACGCATCTAGTCATGGACAAACTTACCAGAGGCACACGCTCTGTGATAGAGTCGCCAGCTGAAGTCGGGTGGAAGGACGCATTGCAACGCGCCAAATGTTCCTTCTTCTTTTTTCTCGTTTCGGCCTTGTCTGTATCCTCCTTGCTGGCACGCATCTCTCGGTATGTCTTCTTGACAAACTCCTTTTCCATCTCAGCGTTGTGTCTGTCCAATGTAGATTTCGATGTTATTGAATTTGAAAACAAGACTTAGGCAAGGCGCAAGTGTAGGATACAAGCTACCGATGAATATTTGATTTCTATAGAACCAGTATTAAGTCAGCCACTCCCTGCGCAGACTTTGTGTCTAGTTGCTTCCACTTGATTGGTACTGGGTGTGCCGTGTCGGCAACAAAAAGTGTCTACGTTTGCGCAGCGCCCTACAGTTTTTACACATTCAGAGACAGATTCGCACGACTTCCCAGCCCGCAGAGTCGCGATGTTCGTGATGTTTCCATAACTCCACAGAACCCTCTAGCAAATTCTCCACCGCTTCACTACCACCGCTTTTCATATAGGACATGACTTAGACTTTACCGTAATTTACTTTGCTTGACTCTTACTGTGACTATGACTTGTTTGACGTTATTTCATACCTTGTAAACATCATTATTATTCCGAATTAAGGACTGAAAACATCATGAAAGAAAAGGAGGAACACTTACTTAACGATCAGGTGGGACGTCAGTTTCGCGGTTTGGTTGTCGGCAAGGACCTGTCCCGGACTATCGCTCCAGACAGCCACCGCGCTCGAGTTGGAACTTAGATCCATCCAGTCGCCCGAGTTCTGCCCCATTGGAGAGGAGCAGTTGCTGAAAACAATAGTTTACTTAAATTGACAGATATTTACTTAGATGGACCGACGACGTTGTGAGAGTAGCGGGCATCCAGTAGATGCAGATGGCAGGCTGTCGTTCAGTGTGGAGGTTAAAGGGAGAGGCCTATGTTCAGCAGTGGACGTCTTCTGGCTGATGTTGATGATGATGATGATGATGACTGGTATTTGATTTATTAAAAACACCAGGCTTAGCTAAAAATAAAATTATACGGGTGATTTTTTTACCATGGCAGAAAAAATATGATGTGATAGGTACATGGTGTGCAAGCCTATGGCATAGTAACTTGCAGATTTTTACAAGCTAAATTAGTTTGTTTAGGTCAAATCTTGCAAGGTGAATTAGAACCAGTTCCTCCTAACTGATTTGGTTGAATTTTTGCATACACCTTTATTTCTGGACAGTTTTGGAGACAATACAATAATTAAGCAATACCCAAGATTGTTATATATTAAAAAAAGGCTGGCAAAAAAAATTTAAACTATAAAAAATGTAAAGCATCATCTATATATTAAACAAGGTCGTGTATGTAACACCATTTATAACTCAAGAATGGCTGGACCGCTTTTCATGATCTTTGATTGGTTGTATTCCTCTCTGTCCCGAATAGCAGAATAAGTATTAAAAAATCGGAAAATTCACGTTTTTTATTTTATTTTAGACGATCAACTCTATTTATAGTCCGATTATTTATAAGACCAATTTTTTTAAAGCTACTAAGATTCGAGTCGCGGCGAAGAAGCGATGCACGGAAGCGCAGCAGCACAATTTAGAAAACCGGAAGAAGCCTCTTTCACTGCCGCTTTTACGCCGCCTCGATTTTAAGTCGACGTTGGGCCTAACGTCGTCTACGCTCTATTAAAATTACATACCCAGAAGCATGCACCGGTGCCTTCGGTTCGAAGTCAAACGGTCCTCCGGTCTCGCTGTGATTTCCATAGCAGTTACTCGGTATCTGACTGTCGAAGTATCTACGAAGTAAACGTTTTTTTTATTAAAATACTAAACATGTAAAATTTACAGTAGATTCTAAATCCTATCTGCATTGCAAGTGCCGTTCTTTAACGATCGTGAAATTAGACAGTAGAGATCGTGAAATTCGATAATATGACATTTGATCAGTACTCGCTATGATCGGTTCTATGGCATTTTATCAAATTTGACGATCGATAAAGAACGGTACTTGCACTGCTGGGGCAACATAAATTACGACAAGATCATTAATGTCTAGCGCGGAAATTTAATGAGCTACTTACCTAGTGAATCAAAAACAGAAATGCTAATTTCTAGCGCAAAAGCATGCAGTCAGCATTTGCTACCTTTATAGGGACCGTCCATTAATCACGTGAGGCTTGAAAGGGGCGGAGGGGGTTTAGCAAAAATCACGAAATATTACAATCAAAACACAAACAATGGTCCTAAACCTCACCAAGGGGGAGGGGAGGTTAAAAAAAGCAAAAAAAAAAAACATCACGTGATTAATGGACGGCCCCATAGGTAGCAAAATATGCTGACTAGGTGACTTGATCGAGTGTTCTTAGCTACGATTCATAAAAATCTATTCCGCCGTTTGAAAATGGTCAGCTCTAGGAAGTTTTCATCGGGCGAGTTGGCGGTCAAACGCAAGCCTATTATAAAAAAATACGTTTTAAAATAACCGGCCAAGTGCGAGCCGGGCTCGCGCACTGAGGGTTCCGTACCACATACATTGTCAACTACTTAATTACAATAACTAGTGCAAAAAGACAACATCACGCCAAGGCGGTCACCCATCCAAGTACTGACCGCATCAGACGTTGCTTAACTTGGTGATGAACAGAAATTTATCACCGACACACACTTGGCCATTATTTAATATTTTGTTCTTTAGAGTGTATACTATAATCACGCTAAGTGTGACGCTTGTACGTATTACCGTTAAATTAGAGCAAATACAAAAATACGTTAAAAATATACGTTTGTTGTATCCCCTTTTGGTTTTTACTCTTTGACTATATTATTATATCTTAGCTAATCCGCCGTAACATTATATATACTGTGAAAATTTCAATCCTGCTGTCTATTACGGTTCGAAAGATACAACCGTTAAAAGACGGACGGACGGACGGACGGACGGACGGACGGATGAACGGACCGACAGACAGACAGACAGACAGATAAATAGATAGCGTAGGCTTAGTAATAGGGTCCCGTTTTCACCCTTTGGGTATGGAACCCTAAAAATTACAATTTATACTTTTCATATTGATAATTATACAATTTGACATGCTCGCAGCATCTGTCTTGATAAAGATGTGTTAAAGTTAAACCCAATGCCTTCTACAGGGTTACGCGGAAAGGCTGTACTAAGCCGAAAGGGGTCCATTATATCATCAATATGAACAACTTTTACTATGGGACCAAACATGAAACCGAGAAAAAAATATCAGCTGTTCCATACATTTTGTCATGTGTCTATGACCGTTATGAAACAGCCGTTTTTTTTTTGCGATTTCAGAGTTGCTCCTATAGTAAGAGTTGACCATAATGATGGGTACTATGGACCCCTTTCGGCTTAGTACTCCCTTTCCGCGTAACGTACGCGAATAAGTCCGCGTTTGACCACCATCTCGCCTGTTGGTAAGCGACGATGTGGTCGAATATGAAGCATATCTCCATCGTTTATCTGATCTGAAGGTGCAGCGGTATCAGGGCCTAGGGGTCTAGACAAGAGCTACTTTCTGTTAGCGTTCACGCCTGCGGAAAGATGAAATTGTATGAAAATGACATCAGCTTGAGATAATTTCTCTCAAGCTAATGTCATTGTCAATGTCATTTTTCATACAATTTCACCTTTCCGCAGGCGTTAACGGTAACAGAAAATGGGTCTTGTCTAGACCCCCTGATCTGGTCAGTTCATCTTACCTCTGCAAGTTCTCGTTGAAGTTAAGTTGGTTGTAGCTGAGCGGTGTGTCGCTGCTGGACTTGCTCACAGAGTCTTGATGTGGTGATAAACCACCCAGCTCTATCTCAGAATCTCTCTCCTAGAATGCAGAACATTGCGCTAAACTTCTAGGAAACTAAACAGTGTACGTGTTTTACAGCTGCACTCAGAGACGTTACTTAAGCTAAGGAATACTAAAAATTGCTCTGTCAACTTCTCGTTGACGGAAATTGTCACACATGAAAACGAGACAGAGCAATTTTAAGTATTCCTTAGCTTAAGTAACGTCTCTGAGTGCAGCTTTTAATGTCATAAGTATGGCCCAGTAAAGTAGTGGAGACTTTACTCTTCTTTGGACCGTACGGAGTCTTTATCGAAACTGGCACACTGACTGGACACAGATACATAACGGAAGCTCAAATTCCTAATGCAGATCCCGCATTGGCCGCTCTTAAATTGGCCATCTCGAAGTCTCACCGTCAATCCTATAGAGCATGTCTAAGACGTTCTGAAGTGACGAGTGAGATCAGTGCAGCCAGCTTAACAGACCATCACAGAGCTAAAGAATGTGATTACCACGGAGTGCTCAGAAAATAATAATAAATGTAAGCATTATACCACAGTTTCCCCATTAGCACGTACACCCCCTTGGTTGTCCGTTTGATCATCTCGTTTGCAGTTGTGTGCCGCTCAATATTGAAGTGTGCGTTTGTAGAACTAGTAAGAATATGTCAGTGTGTGCAATATGTGTTTACCACGCACCCTTCAGTCTTTGGCGGACTTTTTTCAGAACTAGCTCGAGTTTAAGGCAGATTCAAACTATATATTATCAAAGGCGGAGTCACACTATACTAAATGTCGGATGACGTCGGCAAAAAGGGAAGTCACGCTCTATACTAAACTTTTACATGCAATACTTTATAAAAGAAAAAACAAACACAATAACATTTTGAATTTATACTTTGCAGTACCTACACTACTAGCGCTTTGAGCTTTTACATTATTTCTCACAAATTTAATCAAAATGTTAAGATAAAACTGACAAAAACTATTCCTTGTAAACTCATATACAAACTGAGGATATGTCTAATCTAAAATTAAAAACAAATAGTAAGAATAAAATTGATTCTTTGCCATGCTGCGTGTTTTTTTTTTGCATATGGTTAATAAAACACTATCCTAATGTAACACTCCAATAATATGATTTAGACATAAATAATGTTTGTAAAAAGAATGCCCGAATGATTTTATTTCAGTTATATAGCGGAGTTAGGTTAGGTTAGCTTTTTATGTTTTTTTCCGTGTGTGCAAAAATGTCCCGAATATTTATTTATTTATCTTAGATCGCATCCATAGTAAAGCCAGTTATTACAAGCAAGGGAAAGTCAGTAAGCCATAATACTCACATGGCAGCTGAGCTGCGGCAATTCCAATCTCAGCTGATTTTTGGGCTTTTCCATCAGAGATTCTACGAAGGCTGCCAGATCCTGGCACCGCTTACCCATCCTCTGCTTTAAGGCTTCCGCTGATTTGGTTCGCAGCTGTTTAAAACATCAAAATAAAAACATAATTATTGAATACGACTGTTATCTATTATCTTGAATAAAACTATTAGTGCATTACTTTACTCGGTGGTAAACAAACAGATTGAAAAAAACTAATGAGGGTGGCATTTGTGGCACGAGCGTAGCTAGAGCCATATTCTACCTGAGTTTAAATCAGTAGTTCCTCCCAAGTGATGTATATAGTGATTGTACCACCGGTTGAGGATATCTGCTTCAAAATAGAGTTGCAAGATTCGAACCGAACAAACATACATACACTGCAAGTTAAAAAAAAACCTTGTAAAAGAAGAAAACCACACATTTAGTAATTCAAAAACGCAGCAACTTCAAAGTAATCTGTGATATCATTACAGGTTACTTCAAAGTTACTATGTCTCAGTGTTGTATATAAGATCGGAAAAAAGAACACGGCAAGTTTTGGATATTTACAGGATTTAAACAGTACAAAATAAATAAAATCTAAAATATTGGATTATTTATAAACCTTTTTGCCTTTTTTTAACTTTTGCATTTGACGCTGTGCACCTAAAGCGCTTCTTCCGAATCGGAAGACGCAGCGTAGGTAGGCCTCCCACCAGATAGACCAACGACATTGTGAGAGTCGCAGACATCCAGTTGAAGCAGATGGCAGGCTGTCGTTCAGAGTGGAGGCTAAAGAGGGAGGCTTATGTTCAGCAGTGGACGTGTTCAGCTACCTTATTATGGATGATTCGGATCGTGATCGCGATCGCGTGCCATCTCACTTACGCACGTGGTGCGAGTAAATAGATACGAACGGGATGGCATGCAATTTCGATCCCGATCAAAGAATCATAATAAGGCCCCTGGTTGATGATGATGACCTTCTAAAGCAATTTTTATCAAAACTTATTTTGACTAATCTTAAAAATAGTCTTTACCTCGGTCATGACTCCTATGATTCTATCCCGTAAGCATTGTATGTTGGTTTTCTCTGCTTCAGTAATTTTGGTCGGTTCAGGCATACTGAACACGTCAGGATTGGTCGGACCCTATGGCAGTAACAATAAGGTTTCTTTACTGTCTTGGGAAAAAAAGATATTTTAAAACAAAAAACAAACTTCCTTGTGAAGGTTCGCCTTTCCTTGGCATCAAGTGTTGTGTTTTTTTTAAATTTATTTAAGGATCAACAAACAGTATACAACCAAATTTAAAACTAAATAAGTATACAGAGAAATAACTAGTTGAAATACGAGCATCGTTGACCACGGATTAATAAAATTAATGCTTAGCCAGTTTCAAGTATTTCATGTTTTTTTGTGAGCTCAAGCTCACTGTTTGACATTTTGGTAAGTTTGAATAAATATGGTCAAATAAGCCATTGTCACTTGCTTTGCTGTTTGAATACTTTTGACTGAATTTATATTAATCATTCAGTACCCATAACTTCAATATCGATGTTACTTGATATATGAAATGCACGATTTAGCAATACATTATTATCAATTTCAAAGTTTTATATGACATAGCTGAAGTGGCTAAAAGTATTGTTGTCTTTTTCACTGTAATATATACAGAAGAGGACACCACCAGTTTAGTTTAGTCTTAAGCAATACTTACTGTGATGACATGGTGTTTCGCAATTACAAACTCAAGTTTCTTCGACCACGGGTTTATTACCGAGGACCACTCCGTCTCAACTTGGATGTAATCTCCGTTTTGTGTCAATATTCTGTAAAAATAAAAGGTCATTAACACCATGTATAAAACTCTCGAAAATCTATAATCTAAGCAAGTATACAGCGTGATTTTCGGACAACTGCAAACGCGATTCCAGGGTTGGTCCCATAGTAAAAGTTATGTTATATATAGATAGCCCGTTGGTCCAGTTGGCAGTGAACCTGCCTTCTGAGCTTGGGGGCGTGGGTTTGATTCCCATCTAGGACAAACATTTGTGTGATGAAGATTTGTGTTTGTTCTATATCTGGTTGTTATTATCTATTTAAGTATGTATTTAAATATATATATGTATGTATATCAGTCTCTGGCAGCCATATCACAAGCTTTGCTTAGTTTGGGGTCAGATGACCGTGTGTGAAAATGTCCCGAATATTTATTTATTTATTCAAAAAATTCGGCAACCGGCAGGTTTTAATCAGCAGGTTGTTCAGCAGAACAATCCGAGTAAGCGCCTACATTGCTTAAGTCACATTTCACAGAATAGGCTATCAGACAGATTTTATTGACCATCAAAACGGCGACTATAAATAAAGCCATATTAAATTCGTATTTTAAATGAATTGCTTCGCTTGAACGGACAAACAAAATGATAATTAAAATACTTTTGGATTTTATTTAGTAGATTATTTACAAGTTTTTTTCCTAATTTATGTGTTTGTTGCAATGAAGTGGCAACTGGACAGTGACGTAGAAATGTGTCACTCCCGGAATGTGATATCTTGTTTTTAACCGACTTCCAAAAAGAGGCGGTTATCAATTCGACTGTATGATTTTTTTTATTGGAACATGGTCAATATAAATATACACGAGTGCCTCCCAGCCCAGCGTCATCAGTCCGCAGCGCGCCGCTGGCCGGTGAGCACGTCTGTTGTTGTCTCCGCAGGTTCATACCGCCAAATACTCAATAAATAAATAGGAAATCTTACCGATACGGTTTCATTATTGGAACACTTCCTTCTTTGACAACGTTTTCATAGACCGTTAGCAAAACGGGTAGTTCGTCCGGATGGTACATATTCACGGCGTTTTGATTCAACATGTCTTGAGGCAGGTAGCCCAAGAATGGGATCGATTCCGGGTCGATGTACTCAATAATACCATCAGGGCCGTGCCGGATCACGAAGGCAAACGGCTTTGTAACCACTTCTTCAGGAGCTGGAAAAAAAGTCGGATGATTATACTCCTGATTCTTCTTTATTTTTCTTTTATTTACGCTTCTCCTCACAGTCACCTCGGCCACGTATAGGGTTACCATTTCAAAATCAATCAAAATGGAGGGATGCCCAAAATGGCTGTTTTCTTTTCAGTAAAAGGCTCGTCTAAAGCAATTTTCTGGTAAGATGAAGATAGGAATAAACATTAGTTTGAACCTTTCAGGTGACATTACTATTTTACTTTTACAAACTCATACGTGTTCTTATGAAAAAACGTTTAAAAGTTTTCTTGAGTCACCAATATTAACCGACCGCACTGTGTACTAAACCAAAAATGACAGTCATATGCGGCAAATGGTAGCCCCACTAATGGCCATATTTGCGCCCCGGTCAGGGACTTGTCGTTTCACTAGAGGAGTACCAGGTGTCTCGACGAGTATACATCATCTTTATCATCAGCGAGAAGACGTCCACTGCTGAACATAGGCCACCCCCTTTAACCTCCGCACTGAACGACAGCCTGCCTTCTGCATCCACTGGCTGCCCACGACTCTCACAATGTAGTCGGTCCATCTAGTAGGCCTACCTACACTGCATCTTTCGGTTCGTGGTCTCCACTCCAGAACCTTTCTTCCCCGTCGGTTATCGGTTCTTCGAACGATGTGGCCTGCTCATTGCCACTACAACTTGCAAAACAGTATACAGCTGTAACGAAACCTCTGTCTCCCTACCACATATTATAAATGCGAAAAATTTGTTGGTTTGTTGGTATGATTGTTCCTCTTTCACGCAGCAACAGATCAACGGATCAACCTTATTTATTGCATGGATATAGTTCAATGGCCGGAGAGTGACATAGGCTACTTTTCATCATCATCAACACTATTTCAACACTACGCGGGTGTAACCGCGGGGCGCAGCTAGTATATTATAAATGCGAAAAGTGAGTATGTAAACGAGTGTTTGTTCCCAATGAACTTCGTAACAGCTGAACTTATTTGAAAGAAATTTTATATGGAGGTAGCTTAATACTGTGAATTGCCAGACATAGGCTTTAATCCCGAAAAAAAACTATGGTTTCTGCAGGATAATGGATGAAACCGTGTGGTGCAGTTAGTATGACATAAAAGTATACAAAATAACAGTGTCTTGGATAAGAGTACCTACAAAAATAAATAAATATTCGGGACATTTATGCACACACGGTCTTCTGACCCCAAACTAAGCAAAGCTTGTGATATAGCTGCCAGAAACTGATATACATACATTTTTTTTTTTTATACATACTTAAATAGATATTAACACTCAGATATAGAACAAACACAAATGTTCATCCCATGAATGTTTGCGCTAGGTGGGAATCGAACCCACACCCCCAAGCGCAGAAGGCAGGTTCACTATTAACTAGACTTTACTAGACCAACGCAAAAGTGGTTGTCCTCGTCTCGTCTATTAAACTGCAAAAAAGAGAGTAAACTATTTTAGTTCAACTAAAACCATCATTCAAATCAAAATAAGCGAGTTGAGTTAAGCTGTGTAGATATTGCAATATAGCTGATACAGAAAACATACTCTGTTATGCACAACACACCCTTAGCGAGACGTCAGTGCAGGACTTATTGCCCACACACCGTGTTCTATTAGCATTGGAAATACACCATATACTCGTAATTTAAATATCATAGAAATGTCAAAATTATGTGATTTAATTAACAGAGTTAGGGTGTAATCCATATTAATATAACTTACTTTTGAATACAGAATGAAAAGGAGTCGCCTGGACGACTAGGCAGATTACTTTTAGGTCGACACCACAGTAATCTTTGAAAAAGAACTTTAGCAAGAAGGGCGTGTATTGGACTTCGTTTTCTTTTACTCCGAAACCGAATTTCAGGCTTCTGTAGCGGCGTATACGGCCGATCATCGACGACCCTGAAGCAAGCCCTAGTCCTGAAAAAATTTGCTCTATTAGTGCGAGAATCCACTGGAGCTGTGTGGAACTCCTCACAGGTTTTAACCCAGTCTGGGTGGGCTGGGTTAAAAAGGATTTACATAGAAAACCGTATTCTGTGATTAGCTTTTTGAAAATTAAGGGCTTGTTTACTAAGGGTTAGTATAAGAATGGCTAGATCGCAAAATTTATTCATCTCACTTGGGAAATGTCTCAAAATTAACATCATGGTTGATTTTACACAGCAGAAACGGAGCATCCTGGTATAAATCACGATTTTTAATACATGGTCAAAATGCTCCTCTTTCTTAATAAGTACGGCAAAACAATGGAACACAATGCCTCTCACTCTGTTTTTCAATCTAAACGGAAAAATAACTGGTTTTCAGCAGCATTACAATCTTGGAGTGTTCAAGTCTAGGGTTAATAGGTTATTACTAGGCAAACGTGCTTCATCTTCGACCGCATCATCGCTTTCCATCAGGCGAAATCTCAGTCAAAAGTTAGTCCGACGTAAAAAAATATTTTTAGAATCTGCACATAAAGTTTTTTAACTATACAATTAGAGTTTTTTTTTAAATATAGCTTGGTTTCATTTGTTTCTCATAGTCGTGCTGTATTTGTTTTTTTTAACTAGACTAACCCATATGACTCGGGATAATTCAAGGAATCTAACAATACCATATATCATTATCGGTCTAGGCGTCTAGGCGTCGGTGGAATTCAGAAGTCCACATACATACATACACAAGCCCCAAAATCATAACACAAATGTTTTGCCCAAAAACAAGTCCTGTAAAAAGGTTTATCTACCTTTGTCTTACTTATGAACAAAACAAAATAAAAACTTTCCTTTACCTTGTCTGCCATTTTGAAGTTTCGGCAATCCTAATCCACTGGTGATCATAGATGCAAACGTTTTATGATCCTGTAAAAAATTATTACAATACATTTAAAGATAATCTTAAACAGAAGCATTTATTCGAGAGCTTGCAATAGTGCCATTTTGCAGCTAGTTTATAATGACAATGATAAACCTCCTGCGCATGTTTTGCCCTAAAGTGTGTTATATGTTTTGTGTGTTATATTTCGGGAAAACAATCGCAGGAGACCCCACTTTAAACCAACTTATCTGTTGAATTATATGAGGCCGCCATAGTAGCATCGAGTTAAAAATACGTGTAGTGATGATAGTTCCGTGGTTGGCACGTTCGAATTAGAGTCCGTAGGGTGTGGGTTCAAATCCCATTAATGAGCTTGAGTTGCCATATTGTGGGAACTATAGCATGGTGGTACCACCAAAGTACCCTCTTTCTAATGCCCGGGTAGCTAGCTATCGTACTCAAATTGAAAATCTGTGCCAAGCACGTAACGGTGGGTCGCAGCAGCATCACTTGAGAGCCAGTTCCCATTTCAGGCTTGACGTGTTTACCATCTTTGACCACATCATCATTTCAGCCATAGGACGTCCACTGCTGGACATAGGCCTTCTTCGTTGATCTCTAAAAAGGCCGGTTGGAAGCGGCCTGCATCCAACGTTTCACTGCGGTCTCTTTTAGGTCGTCTGTCTATCTAGTGAGGGGGTGGACGTCCTACGCTGCGCCGGCCCGTGGTTTCAATTCGAGAACCTTTCGGCCCTATCGGCTATCTGTTCTGCGTGCTATGTGCCCTGCCCACTGCCACCTAAACACACCGTCACTTAACATCAGGTAAGCTGTAGTAAAACGCCTTGCCTGTCAACCATTCAAAAACCGACAACTTCCTGTGGGTATAAGGGTTATGGTTGCATACGTACCCGAGGATGTATAAAGTCGATAAATGATCGACCGAGCCAAATGTCCTTCGAGAAGCCTAGGGAGGTCGCGATAGAGTTCGAAGTGTACATCACAATCCCATCATGCATAGAGATCACGCAAGAAAAGCCACCCTGAAAACCACAAAAAAATATATATATAGTAGTTATGTCATTTTTGTCACCTACACCATTCCATCAATTGGATGCAGATTGCAGGCTGTCGTTGAGTGTGGAGGTTAAAAGGGGGATGCCTATGTTCAGCAGTGGACGTCTTCTGGCTGATGATGATTATGATCTCACCTTCCTGCTGCAGTATAAAACTGATCGGTATCATAATTTTATTATATCTGCGTGAATCTTCCAGTGAAGATACACTTGTTACGTGTACACTTGTTCATCATCATCATCATCATCAGCCAGAAGACGTCCACTGCTGAACATAGGCCTCCCCCTTTAACCTCCACACTGAACGACAGCCTGCCTTTTGCATACACTGGATGTCCGCGACTCTCACAATGTCGTCGGTCAATCTAGTGGGAGGCCTACCTACGCTGCGTCTTCCAGTTCGGTGTACACTTGTTACTACGTTTGTTTATAAAATGGGAAAAATTCACCACTGATGTGCGTTTCCTAAGGGAGGAACAAGTCGAGATTGCATTAGATAGAACTAGATTTCAAGACTTGTCGGCCGACTATTTCCATTATCATAACCAATGGTCATTTGGCATGGAAAATTTCACGTAATTAATGTTATTGCTGGGATATAATAACTTTTGTTTATTTATTTTAATACTTCAACTTTTATTGCAGTTAAACTAGGTCCAACCATTTATTTGCTCTAACAGCTGCAATACATTGTAAAAGGCTGAATGCATTTGAAAAGCTTTGCTCTGACAGAGCTAGTAAATGCTTGTACCGAGTTTAGTTTTAGTATTTGCGCAATAAGAAAACGTTACTTGTTAGATTAGTTTAGTTATCAAATATCTTTCTCGGCAGTATCACTGCAAAGAAACATGCTTTTAAATATAAAAATTGGATCAAAATCCGGCCAGACATTTTGGAGAAAATTTTAACAGACTCACATACAAACACACAAACAACTGCTTATCCTAAACGCATAATATTTATACGGTTAAACCTTCTCCGTCCCATTGTACGTGAAAAGTCTACAAACATAATCAAATTATTATTTATATTATTTAAATAACCACTCAAATAAAATGGGGCAATATCCCGTATAAATCGCCAATTATAATCCTGCCTGTATAATCCGTATAATTATTATGTATCTCGGCGCGTTAAGGTTCACGTTTGCGTGATTTTCGCAATCACCTAATCTGAATCGCTGAAAACAGGTGACGGTGCGGTCCCAGTACCCATAAAAGTAGTCTATTTGTAGACATAATCACCAACCCATTTTTATGAAGACATAATTTTTAGGATTCCGTACCCAAAGGGTAAGAACGTTACCCTATTTCTAAGCCTACGATGTCTATCTGTCTGTTCATCCGTCTGACCGCCCGTCCGTCCTGCCTTTCAACGGCTGTATCTTGTGAACCGTAATAGATAACCAGTTGTAAATTTCACAGAATGTGTAATGTTACGGTAAATTAACTAAGATTTTTTTTAAATCTAATAGTAAAAACGAAAGGTTTAACCCATACAACAAACGTATTTTTTATTAGCTCTAATGTAAAAAGGGTAATACGTAAAAGCGTCAAACTAGGCATGATTATAGTACACGCTCTAAAGTATAACTACAAATAATAAATAATGGCCAAGTGTGAGTCGGTGACAAATTTCAGTTCAATGCCAGTTATAACTTATAACTGGTAATTCGATTACTTGGACGACCTTATCATTTCTTTCACCGAATCGAAATGTCATGTTTTACTAATTTTGAATTCGTTACTTTAAATTGATAATTATTGTACATATTTTGTGGTGGTACGGAACCCTTAGTGCGCGAACTCGACTCTCAATTGGCCAGTTTATTTACGTCTCGAATTTAGCAAACTTGTGTTCTACAACTTGTTCACAAACTGTTTTGCACGTGTTGTATTTTTTCTTTTATCTTGTTGAATAACTTACTTTTTATTGTTACACAACTGTGCCAAACTGCATAACAGTTTGTAGGCAGACATCTACTCTCTTTAACAAAATTTCATCATCAACGAGTAGGAACACAACATTTTAGACATTACCTAATTATAATATTGGATAACTATTAACTGTATAACTTACTGTGTTGTCGGGATTTGGGCGAATTGTCGCGTAGCGCACGCCAGGGCTGACCGGATGTGGGATGTCCAACAACTAGAAGATTGAAGTGATACACTTGTAATAAAATGATGAAACTTTAAGCTTAAGGCTGGCCTTAACAAAGAATTTGGTCGTTTTTATCAAACGTAATAGAGCCTTAACGGTATTCGCTACTTGCAACAGTCGCCAAAAAATATACAAAAAAGAAAAAAGGTAATAATGGCTTATTCCTCCAGGTCTTTTTTAAGGGGCGGTAGAGATGATCACGGGTCACCTTTTCTCTTATCAAAAATGTCGAGAGAGTAAGAGGGGCCGAGATAATCATCACCGCGCTAAAATGGGTCCAAGGCCCTTATTCACAAAAAAAAACATGACAGTTTTTGACAGCAATCTGTCAAAGTTTGTCATTTATCGAAGTTAAGCCGTCGTCGTTACGAAACATATCTGTGTTACGAAACAAGTAAATAAGGACCCAGTGGGACCCAGGTACGAGACAGTGACAGTCAGCGATTTACTTGTCATAATGACATTATAGCCCAGCAAAGAAGCCCACGGACACAAAACTGACTGCAGTTCATCGTTAAAAAAAATTTCAATTGTGAGTCATGTCTTGGAAAACTTTGCCGAGCCGAGCAATGATTATTCTTACGCCAGCCCTCTGACTTTACTATAAGCCGGGAATACGAGTACACATGCCTGTAAAACGGAACAGTAGCGTGCATGCTAAGTTAACGGCATGTGGAAGTAACTGGTACACTGTGGATACATTTGCAAGTTAAACTGCCATGTAATTTGCGTCCTTGCATGCCAATTCCCCACCCCATCCCACCCCCATATTGCATACCAGTAAAAGGCACTAAATCAAATGTTGTGCTATCTACTTGCGTGGCAGATACAGGCATGCCAGTTAGCGTATACACATGAAAGTAGGTGGCACGTGCAATAAGCTTTTATGCAAGTGTGCCAGCTACAGTCATGTGTATTCCCGCCTATACGCCAACCGGATATACACCGCGGGTTCTTCTAGGCTAGCGTGCTCTAGACGGCATCATCGTTTATCATCAGGTGTGTTGGCGATCAAACGCCAACGCCTTTTTTCTTTAAAATGTTATAAATGTGCGTAATGGGTAGCTTTAATTTCTTCTAGGCAAAATTGGTTTAATAAAATTAGGCCTTAATTGGTTTCTTCTAGGCAAGCATGCTCCGCATCATCGCACTTAACATCAGCGAGGTGGTGGCGGTCAAACGCAAGCATAAAGTAACGCCTTTAAAAATATTATAGAAATACAACACCATATATACCCACCAATAAATAATAAATAAATATTCAGAACATTTTTTCACACACGGTCATCTGACCCCAAACTAAACAAAACTTGTAATATGGCTGCCAGAGACTGATATACAGTCATATATATTTTTAAATACATACTTAAATAGATATTAACACCCAGATATAGAACAAACACAAATGTTCATCACATGAATGTTTGTCCTAGGTGGGAATCGAACCCACGCCCCCAGCAAGCGCAGAAGGCAGGTTCACTACCAACTAGAGCAGGGGTCTCCAAACTACGGCCCACGGGCCAAATCCGGCCCGCCCCTGCCATCAATCCGGCCCGCGACAGCTTAAGACTAGTAAGACAAGTCCATGTTATGGCCCTTGTAACATATCGAAAAAAAATATTATGGCCCCAAGGCTTCAAAGTTTGGAGACCCATGAACTAGACCAACGGGCTATCGCGGGTATGTTCTAGCAATATGTGAATGTGTAAATGTGCAAACATTGCGAGAGCATACGGAAATTTAATGTGTCTCTAGGTTTTATACATTTCTAGAAAAACGCCACTTTATCACGGCAAACAAAATTTTCCATCGTAAGCGGCACGGCGCTTGACATCAGGCGAGTTGGCTTAGCGCAAGCCTAATTGAATTATAAAATAAAGTTCCATCATAGGCTATCGGAAAGTGATTTGATTGGTAAAAACAATAGGCATGATGACAAATATTTTTTTATTACCTCATAAAAAAGCTGATCTTAAATAGAGCACATCAACGAAAACAAAATTAAAATTAGTTCAAAAATAAATAAGATATTAAGCATATATAAGCATTTAAATTTCATGCTAGACAGAGAGCGCACTATACTGAGCCGTGACGTCACGGCTCAGGAGCGCCATACAAATGCTATACTAAAACACGCTTTGTGAGAAAGGGATAGAGCATCCCCTCCCTATCCCCACCTAAAACTTTAAACGCTCATATCTCAGAGATTTATCAGCCAATTGAAATTATTTTTTTAGTATGTGTAATGTATTTAGTTATATTCCTCGCTAAGCCGGTTATTTGTAATAAATTAAACATTAGGATGGATGAAAGGTATACGCTGTCCTTTTCCCGCAAGGTGAGTGTCAGTATGAAGGTTGTATGGCGTACTCAAAAATGTCATCATATGTAAGTATAAGGCGATCTCTGCCTAGCAAGATATTTTGCTGATCGGCTCTATGTATGGTCAGCTTTTTTAAAAACAATAAAAAAACACAGTCCGTTAGCCTATTATATTATAGTGCATTACTGTAGCGGTAAGAAACTAGAGCAAAAATGAAAATGTTGGTCGAGGCGTATCCTAGGCCAGCATACGCGAGATATTACAACCTTATACAAACATTGGCGGCCACTGAGCATTTATGGGAATGCTCAGTAGCCACCAGGGTTTATATGGTACTTTTCTGAAACATTGCATTGAAATTCTACGTTGTCTTTTGTATGTAATCAACATATGTGACATTTGGTGAGGTGAAATAAAACATTTGAAATTGAATTTATAACTAAACATAAAAATAAGCATAAATATTTTTTGCCAATTTTTCAAATTTTATAAAAGAAAAACTATCAAACAAACTTCATAAACAAAATATTTTTCAGGTGGCTGATTTAATCAAGCGTTACTTTGGGGATACATATTCAGAACTGCTTTTAGACAAACCTAAAATGCATTTGCGTTTCAATGTCGTATCAAGAAGCGAGTTCTTGAAATTATGAGCAGGTTTCAGTAAAATACCTAATAATATATTTACACTAAATAAATAAAAAAGTTTTTTCCAGACCGTCCTTCCGGCAAGTTTTTATAGATACGAGTAAGCTCAGCTCAACTGGAGGTAAAGTCCAAGAGAAAACTTAGACTCAAATTTTCTTTGGGACCATGCTTAGAATTTAGGTTGTATTGCCAGCGGTAACTATATCTCTTTTTAGATATTCTCTCTGAAAAGCTGCCAATGATGTGTTTTAGGTAATACGTAACCTTTCCTAGAAGGTTTTTCTCGACCAAACAACTTAATTGATAAGAAACCGTAATAATACTGAACTGTTTCAGTAATTAACTCTTCTAACAGCGCCACATTTGCTAAATAAATATTTTACCGGTAGTATACAGTGTGATTCTTGGCAAAATGCAAAACCATTTAGTCATTATGAAAAGCTGTTTCTATGGAACCAAATATGAAATAGCAAAAAATAAGTTCCATCCATGTTGTCGAGTGTTAATAGCTTTTTCCTTTGGGAGGGCTAACTTCTTTCACAATTTCCGGGTTATTCCTATCGGGATTGCACTTTATCTAGAATCACACTGTAGGACGATTCATTGTTAAATAAAGTGTACCTTCAGGAGGCCTTAACCTAGCACATTGTTAAGAATAGAGGGGGATTCTACCACGGTCTCTAATTATTAAAATCATAGGATGAACTTTCAATTTTTCTACAACAGAGTTAAGAAACTTTATCTCCATCTTTTTAGAAAACAAATGAAAAGTAAAGCAAAATTAAACTTATGGTAGAAGAGGTCGTGATATTTCCCCGAACAACGTAATATTTTTTTTAATCACGAACCGCTTCATTCGCTGTTCTGACTTCAGGTGTTGAAGTTTCCATGCATTTGGCGCCCATCTCTGGCACTTTGATATCCTTCGCAGCTTCGGCAACTGCAGAACAAGATAACAAACTGCGGATAAAAATGCAACTACACTTAAAAAATTGGTAAACATAAATGTATCAATACAAAAAACTGACTTCAAAAATAATACGCGCTCGAACAAAATTATTGAATTAAATTAATTTATAAAACCTATTCAGGACCGAACGATGCTCGGTGGAATTAGTAAATTTTCAAAGATCTATCGTGCCGACATAACATATACCTACTTTATATGGTTATAACTACTAGGGGTATTAGAAGGTACTGCAATCGCAAAAAAAGTTTTAAAAAGTTATCATTATGTTACCTAAAGTTATACAGTATAACCCTGGCGCCGGAGCAATAGATTATAGAATACGGCACCGTGCTCTTTGCCTGTAGTAAGAAGCTATTAAAAAGGGATCTCCTGACTCGGGATGGTCAAAGTTGGGGCTCTGACCATCCACTTAAGCGCGTCCAAAGCGCGTTGTCTTAACGACAACGTTGTGTGACTAACTTTTCAACGTTATCAACGGGCGGAGGGGCTGAGACAACACGGTTGTCGCGGGAGGAGTCGTAACGCAGTGCTGAGGGAACCCTCTTGTTAAGCACTAAGGCTGGTCACGGGGGGGGGGGGTTTAGTAAGTATAATCCCACATAACATGGCTGCACCCCAACACCCCAATGCAGCCTAGAAGAGCCTATTTAGAAGATTCCAAATCGAAAACAAAAAAAGTATTTACAGCTGTCATCTTAAAAATAACTACACTTAAACTTTCTATAGATATCGTTAAATTACAATAGAACGGACAAGATACGTACCAACATTTGATTAGACAGTACGAAAGATATCTGTCTATGACATACCTTCCCCGGGCGTGCGTAGCTGCGGCAGCGTACTAACCCCATATCGCAGTAGGTACCTAAAGGTTAACTAGAAAGAAAATATTTTTACGAGATTGACTCAGCGTTTCACTAACTCGTTCACCCTGTAACGATAATAGTTTGGTTTTATTAAACTCTTTTCAGCGAGATCATTTATAAGGAATGCAGACCTTTATCAGCATAGACACCGCGAGAACATCAACTTGTATGAAATCCCAGCGTCACAAAATAAATAGGTAGAGAGTGCCGGCTTCGATTGAACTTGATTTTAATAACCTACGCGCAACCATAGCGAAAGCTGGCAAAGCAACTATAATGTTCTGTAAAAAGTTTAGATTTGGGAATTACAATAAAATAAAAATAGGTATAATGTTACTTTAAAACACATTTACTTCTAATAGAAAAGGGTAACCAATCGTGTGCGGGCGCCTGTTAGCGCTCGTCGTAGGCAGCCGGCCTTCGGTGCCTATTTTTTATTATTTATTTTCTTTCGATAAGTTTTTACAATTTGATAAGGCACAATTTGACATTTATGTATTGACGTCTGACTGCCAAGACGACGGACTTTGGACTAAATTATGAGGCACGCTAGTTAGAGCATTGAGCCATCTGAAGACAGGCCACACTTGCAAAGCATGCGAACTCGCGGAGTCTATCTTGAGTAAGGTCTGTTGGCGAATGGTGTGGAGTGGACCTAGGATATCACTTAATTTCATCAATTTAAAACTATAAATATCTTAACCATGCCATCTCTTTACATCTACGAATGTATTATGTATGCCAGAACCAAAGACTGGCTACGTAGTAGCTTTACCTAGTCTGTGGCCAGGAAGAATCTACTATGTAGCATTCATAAAAAGCCTGAAGCATCACACTATACACACAGACTCGTATTTCCTAGGTGTAGGCCTCAAAACACAAACAAATTATTTCTTAGAAACTGTGTGCGTTTATACAATGTCATTCCAGAACAGTTATTAGGTCTCAGCGAATTATTTGACGAGCCAAGCATACTACTCTGAAGATATGTTTATTAAAGACAAAGTACAATGGAAAAAATCTGTATCAAAATCATTACAGAAGAATTTACCTTTAAAATTAGAAAAATATGCCGACATTATTTTTTAAATTATTATTGCTTAATGTATTTCTTTTCAATTATTATTAATATGATAAAGCTTCTTTACAGCTGCAAAATTATTGACAAGGCCATTTTACAGCCGATAATGTGTACCTATATTGTACAATAATTGTGATATATGTTAATTTTAAATTGTGATTTTTATCCTGTAAATGCCGTCGTCAAGTGTATATTAGTTATACTTATAAGACCCGAAATAAATAAATTTAATTGAATAAATATTAACACCCAGATATAGAATAAACACAAATGTTCATCACATGAATGTTTGTCCTATGTGGGAATCGAACCCACGCCCTCAAGCGCTGAAGTCACTACTAACTATTAACTAACGTGCTATCTAACTATACCAACGGGCTATCCATCTACGGGCTATATCTATAGTATCTTATAAGCAATTTAGTTGCATGAAATTGTATTTTCAATTCATAAAAGCCCTGTTCGACGATAATCCGCGTGATCCGAGTGATAATATCAAATCTAAACATGCATAATTGTGGTGGAGATTCCACAGCATAGCGTTTCAAATCATTCCAAATAACTTTCTACTCAGCGAAATTATTTCACTGTTTCTACTAGCCCTTTGATTCTGCTTTTATTTTGCGAACTGCTAGTATGTGGAATGCGCTGCCTGAATGGTTGTTCCTCGATAGTTACAATCTGGATGTCTTCAAATCACGATTAAATCAGTTTATTTTAGTCAAGCGTGCGTATACAGCATTATCGCTTAACATCCGGTGAACTGGCGATCAAAAGGAATCCCATTATTTATTTTTTATTTAAAAAAATACCACCATTTTAAAAGTCATAACGCTTCTACAATTCAGCGTCACCTTGACAGCAAATTTTGTATACAGTATAGTACATCATGTGTTTATTTAGACTTATAATTAGTACATGGGGTACCTAAAGTATCACACGAGTACCCAAACTAGTACGTAAACGGGTACCTATACTAGTATATGGGTACCTAAAGTAGTACATGGAAGTACTAAATCTATATACGATACATCTAAAACAAAGTCGGGTTAGTTACACCATTTATAACTCAAGAAAGGCTGCACCGATTTTCATGATCTTTGATGTGTTGGATTTCCCTCCGCCCGAATAGCAGAATAAGTATTAAAATATCGGAAAATACACGAAAAAATTAATGATAAAGAAAATTAATTTTCCCATATTTATATGGAACGGCAAGAATTAAAGTCTTATACATTGACATATAACAACATTGAAAAAAAATTATGTCATCTATGTCAAATGGGGTTGCTGTCGCTACCAAGGAGGTTCTTTCAAGGAAGTATATAACGCGGGTGAAACCGGGGGGTGAACAGCAGCTATTATTTACCTAAAGTAGCTTAAAGTAGTACATACATAGATACCCTACCTAAAAGAGAGTAACATATTGTAAACAATGAATTTTCCAATCCGGGAAACAGTTGAATAAAAACTTTTCCACATATACTTTTTCGAACATAAAGAATGTTTACAAAGCTCCAAAAAAATATTATTTTACTAAGCCTGTTGAGGTTGTTCGAGTCTTATGAAATTAGAAAAGGTCGTATGGTTGTACTTCTCCACCTTAAAACACGTGAGCTAAAATGTGAGTTGTTCACAACGACCTATATGTACTGTTGTTCACATGTTTCAGATTTAATAATAAACCGGCCAAATGCGAGTCGGGCTCGCACACTGAGGGTTCCGTACCACCACAAAATACAATAATTCATCATCATCATCATCTTCAGCCAGAAGACGTCCACTGCTGAAGGCCTTCCCCTTTAACCTCCACACTGAACGAAATCCTGCCATCTGCATCCCTGGACACGCGACACTCACAATGTCATCGGTCCATCTAGTAGGAGGCCTACCTACGCTACGTTTTCCGGTTTGTTGTCTGCACTCAAGATTCTTTCTTCCCCATCGGGTCTTCCAGCGATACAATAATTATCAAATTAAAACACCGACTTCTATGTTATTAAAATATGGCGTTTCTATTCGGTGAAAGAAAAATGAGGTCATCCAAATAACCCAATTACCAGTTTTAACTTGGCAATGAACAGAAGTTTGTCACCGACTCGCACTTGGGCATTATTTATTATTTGTTGTTATACTTTAGAGTGTGTACTAAAACCAAGTTTGACGCTTGTACGTATTACCGTTTTTACATAAAAGCTAATACAACACTAAGTTTCTTGTATGGGGGACCCTTTTTCGTTTTTACTTTTAGACTTTTTTTGTTATTTCTTAGTTAATCTGCCGTAACATTAGAAATTTCAACGAGCTATCTATTACGGTTCCAAAGATACAGCCGTTTAACGGTAGGACGGACAGATAGACAGACAGACAGGCGGACGGACGGACAGACAAGACAATGTAGGCTTAGTAATAGGATTCCGTTTTTACCCCTTGAGTACGGAACCCTAAAAAGTGATCAGCAGGAAAAGGGGTTTTTATCGGGGTTTTTAGTCGCATTTAGAACAAAACCGGCGCTTACACAGTCGTGCGATTCACTACCATTTTTGACATTTTTCTCATATTTTTCGAAAAGTATAGCTGTTATGTAAAATGTACCTTGAGCGAACCTTGGAAGTAGACAAACTAAACTAGAAACTACAAAATTACCAAAAGTGGGAACATCCGTTAAATGCACCTTGTTCATGGGAAGTTTTGTCATGGCGACTTATTTAATACTAAGGCTTGGTTGTATCATAGTAGTATAGTTAAAGTGAAGGTTTATGACAAATTTGACAATAACAGTAATGCTGACTTTAGCAGTTACTGCGAAATGCGTTGCACCAGCTTATTCACTTGCATAGTTAAAGTTCACAGGGTTTTTTTATTTTTATTTTAACGCGGATAAGTCCGCTTTTGACCACCAACTCGCCTGTTGGTAAGCGACGATGTAGTCGAAGATGAAGCACGCAGTCTTAGAAGATACCTATTCACTCTGGCCTTGAAAAGGCCCAGGTTATATCTCTCAGGAAACAAGGAAGCGGGCAGGTTGCAAGTCAAATGAGACCTTATTTACCCCAGATGCATAGCTGAAATTATATTTTAGGCATCTGACAGATATTTAACATAAACAATAGCGAAGCGTTGGCAGTTACAGTTAACAGTTAAAGTTATGATGTCATTTAACAATTGTCGGATGGTGCAACAAAATGTTTGCCTAACCGGTATTAAATTTAACTGAAATGTCGATGTTTGTTAAAGCAAAGATTATATTAAAGCTAAAGTAAGATGGTGCAACCCACCCTTAATCAGCTAATCATGGATCATTTGGTCGTACTGTACCTACATGTCGTACTAAACTACGTTTCAACTGATGTAAAATCACAAAATATTAAAAAATAGCCGCAATTTCAGCTGACCCTAAGGGATTAAACATATTAGAGACTAGCGGTCCGCCCCAGCTTCGCACGGGTATAGATTATAACCTATGTCACCCGGGGATAGAGTAGCTTCGCAACAGTGAAAGAATTTTTAAAATCGGTTCAGTAGTTTCGGAGCCTATTCAATGCAAACAAACAAACAAACAAACAATCAAATCTTTCCTCTTTATTTCCTAGAAGAAGAGAAGCACTTACCATGTTGAGATTCTTCTATTAACACCGCGAGGGTTGCGTCGGGCTCTGCTGGTTTGGCAGACTCATCGGCAGGGACGGCATCAACCACCTTCACCTCTGCCGGTGATTGCTTCTTTTTTTTCGAATCTTTATCTTTCTTCGGTGGCTGGCACAGTGCACTAGACACATAAAAATGACTATGTGAGTATTTATCACACTAATATCATAAAAGCGAATGTTTGTAAGTATGGATGTTCCCACTCAATTCCGTATCGGTTCCGTAAGGAGTAAGGAGGTATTTTATACCAAGGACACAAAGGGTACACTTATCCTGGCACATTTTACTTTTCATCACGGACAGCAGGTAAACCAGGCGAATGCAGATAGTGTAACTACTCGTATAAAGCTTGATTCCCAATGCATTAGGGCTCGTCCGGGCCTGGACTCCGATATTAAAATGTGACCCTTACCACACCCTTATCACACATCACACCCTTACACCCTTATCACACATATCGTACAGCCGAATTTCAAATGTTAAACTTTTAATTCTAGCTTCATTACAAGCTTTTATTTAACTCGCCTTGTTAGTATGGATCAAATCATGCAACTGAATTTTATAACAGTTATTATCCCCAACCAATTGAGCTGAAATTTTGCATACACGTTTAGCTTGGATAACAATGTATGGTTAGCTAAGTGACGTCATTTTAAATCCAATATGGCGGACTCCTAAAGATGGCGGACCAGTCATCTTTATGCACCCCCATAGAAAGGGTTTGCTAATAATACGAAAAATAAAAATGGCGTCATACTTAATTCAATATGGCGGACGTCTAAAAGCTTGTTTTGATAGTTTATATTTAATTAATAGTTTAATTTTTCGTTTGTTTCACAGGGACGCGCCACGTAGTATGCCGTTGAAATTCAGAGTTTAAGGCACTTTAGGACCACAAAACACTAACCTGCTCCCAGTTGTTGACGCCTTCCCTCCATAGCCGCTGCTTCCGCTGGAATTGCTACCGGAATGCGTCGATTTTGAACTATGGCTGAAATAGAACATACTATGTCAATATAACAGTTACACAATTTTATGAGATCAAATCCTGACAACGAGGTCCAGGCGATAGACTTTTAGTTGAGGTGTTACCGACTGAAACTTCGTCATCTGTGATGACCGGTATAGCGCAGTGGTAGCGTGTTTGCTTTATAAGCAGAAGCTGCCGGGGTAGATTCTCGGCGGAAATCTAAATGATGAATTTAAATTGAATATAAATTACAGCAGACCTTTCAGTAAAAAAAATAAGCTTTTGATTTACGCTTTTGAGTTTTTTTATTCATTACTAGCTGTCCGCCCCAGCTTCGCACGGGTATAGATTATAGCCTATGTCACCCGGGGATAGTGTAGCTTCCCAACAGTGAAAGAATTTTTCAAATCGGATCAGTTGTTTCGGAGCCTATTCAATGCAAACAAACAAACAAACAAACAAACAATCAAATCTTTCCTCTTTATAATATTAGTATAGATATAGATTAATAGTTATCGGTCAGTAAGGCTCAGTAGCCCGTAGCACGTCTGCCTTAATAGGAAGTGTCAGGTTCAATTCCCGGCCGGGAAATATTGAATGAAGTTTTTTTTTTTATCTTTCCTTTTTAGTATGTGTTCGTATGTGTGGGACTAATCTTACAGCTGAATTTTAGGCCAGTTACCCTCAACCGATTTCTTGAACTGAAATTTGGCATACTTAAGTATATAAGTTCGGTGACAACGCAATGTTATGGTACCATCAAGCTGGTCTGATGATGGAGACAGAAGATGACCATAGGAACTCAACAACAAAACCAATTAACCCCGTTAAGTTTGGGTTCGTTGGATTTGACTGCCCAAGCACTTAGGTCCTAGATGATAAATTCAATATGGCGGACGCCCCAAGATGGCGGACAAAATGTAATTATCTACCATCATGATATGTGTATCAAATGTAAAGGTTTGCTGACAAAAATACGAAAAAACTTGTTGACAGAATATTTTTGTAAAAACAATGTTATATTAGTGAAAATAAAGTGGGTTTTTAAGCTTCAGTGGGTTTTTTGTTTCTGGGATCCCGGGAAAATCTTGGTGTGTCGAGTTGACGAAATACATAATTTGGTTTCACTAACTGCGCGTGTTTGGTTCCGCATGTCCAGGGGCCTTACAGACAACAGCTATTACAGGCATCTAATCCGCTCAGTTGGAAAATCACGCGACCGCAAACCGTATCTGGGCGCGATAAGGTTTGCGGTCGCACGATTTTCCAACTGAGCGGATTAGGTGCCTGTAATAGCAGTTGTCCGTAAGGCCCCAGTTAGCACATCTTTTGTATCTCGATGATCAAAGCTAAGAACACACTCGAACAAGTACCCTTGAATCCAAAAATCCGGGCAAGTACGAGTAGGACTCGTGCTGAGGGTTCCGTTGGACAAAACCCTCAGAGCGCGAGTCCAAAAAAAACTAAAGTTGAAATATTGAAAGACAAACTTAACTTTGTAGTTGACTATAAGGTTCTTCTATACATTCCAACTACAAAATGTAAGTTTGTAATAGCAAAATAATTATTTTTTTATGATAAAACTTCAAATTTGTTTCTTTCAGATTTATTCCTATATATGTACTATGAGAACCTGCCTTTTGCAAAATTTCATGATTCTAGGTCAACGGGAAGTACCCTATAGGTTTTGATTTCCCTGTGAAATCGCAAAATATGCGACATAAACGTTCATATCTTTTGATTGCGTTGACTTACAACTTTTATTTTTTTACAGCCGCAAGAAACCGTAGACCCAAGTAATTAGTATAAATTTCAACTTGATACCTTTACGCGTTCTTGAGAAAAAGGGTCTTGACAGACGGACAGACGGACAGACAGGCGGACAACGAAGGGTTCCGTTTTTTCCTTTTGAGGTACGGAACCCTAAAAATCGATTCGGTCGTTTGGGAGCTACGATGCCACAGACATATACACACGTTAAACTTATTATAACTTTTTGCGTCAGGGGTTAAAAACATTACTAACCTCCTTCTGGATTGACTGTTGCTACAGCTGTGGGAATAAGCGGAGTCTGAAACCTTTGCATTTGTCTCCGGATCGTCAATGTTATCCATTTTGAAGCTGTGCCTGTGGACAATGAGGAAATTATTAAATAACTAAGTATGTACATTGCACTGGTCTTAGACCAGTGTGTATTACCAGTGATGACATACGGCACTGAAATGTGGTCTCTCACTATGGGCCTCTTAATCAAGCTCAAAGTCTCACAACAAGCTATGGAGAGGGCTATGCTCGAGGTTTATCTGAAATGAGGAGATTCGTAGACGAACGAAAGTTACCGACATAGCCCACCGGATTAGCAAGTTGAAGTGGCAGTGGGCAGGGCACATATCACGCAGAACAGATGGCCGATGGGGCCGAAAGGTTCTCGAATTTAGCCCAGGGACCGGTAAGCGCAGCCTGGGACGTCCACCCTCAAGATGGACAGACGACCTGAAAGAGACCGCATCAGGGAAACGCTGGATGCAGGCCGCTTCCAACCGGCCCTTTTGGAGATCGGTGGAGGAGGCCTATGTCCAGCAGTGGACATCCTACGGCTGAAATGATGATGATTGCGCTGGTTTTCAGCCGACCTATCAAAAACAATCAAAATCATGTCGTCACTTTTTGTCGAGTGTATACATGACAAGGCTACTTCTATATGCCTGTCCCGCTTTGCCACAATAAATTATCTTTAAAAAAACCGACTTCATAAACCACAAACATTCAATAAATTACAATAAATTATCAATAACGAAGATATTCTAAGTTAATATACCACAACAAAGAACAAAATAATATTTTACATGAAGTCTAGGGAACTATATTTTATTATAGAACTTAGATAAAAAAAAAAAATGTTGTTCCTGCCCACTTCAAAATCCGTGTAAAAATATTATTTTGTTCTTTGTAGTGGTATATTAACTTAGAATATCTTCGTTATTGATAATTTACTGTATTTTGTGGTGGTAAGGAACTCTCAGTGCGCGAACCCGACTCGCATTTGGCCGGTTTATTATAGCAAACCTCTGTATATTGTCCAATGTACAGTTTACACCTGTACTGTACCTTGCATGCATGCACAGAATGTCAACACTAAACTTTTGGGTACACCACTCTAGAGATTGGTAGAGGAGAGTTGCCTGGACGGCTATCCGTGTAAGACTGGCGTGCTATACAATCAGCCTGCAAAATGTAGACCTTGCGCGCACGGGTGGTTTCTGTTTCGCTACCGCGACTGGTTTGTCGTAGAATAGAGGATATAAAAGGATTTCACATAAGAATGTCAATACCAGGAATGAGCTAAATAAACATTAACCGTCTTACCACAAAAGATTTAAGAACGCTTTAGACATGTGTTTAGCAGTTGTTTCACTGCGAAAAATATGCTAAACACTTGTCTAAAGCGTGCTTAAATCTTTTGTGGTAAAACGGTTAGAGACACAGAGACACACTGTAACTTGACAAAGACCAAAGATACCATTATTTATCTCACAATTTTAGGTTGGTTTTTTAGACTCAACTGCAGTTGACGTTTTAATTCGTAAATTTTTAAGGTTCCGTACCCAAAGGGTTTAAACGGGACCCTACTAGGCAAATACTTAAAGTAGCTTTACCTAGTCTGTGCTACTAGGTCTACGCTGTCTGTCTGTGTGTCCGTTTCTCTTCTTTAATTCGGACCGTAATAGAGCCACTTGAAATTTTCACCGAATATGTAATGTTACGGCGGATTACTTAACTAAGAAATATAATATAATAAGCCCACCGGATTAGCAAGTTAAAGTGGCAGTGGGCAGGGCACATAGCACGCAGAACAGATGGCCGATGGGGCCGAAAGGTTCTCGAATGAATACCACGTACTGGTAAGCGCAGCATAGGACGTTCAACGGTTAACCCACAAGATGGACAGACGACCTAAAAGAGACGGCTGGGAAACGCTGGATGCAGACCGCTCTCTGTCCAACCGGCCCTTTTGGAGATCGATGGGGAAGGTCTGGGTGATTCGCAAATAACGCGATTGAGGATTGGATTTGAAATGAGTGTATTATTAGTCTTAAGATCTTGAATGTTAGTTTGAAAAGCCTTTTCTGTAGTACCTAAAGTCTTTACCCATTTATAAACAATACTTATCCGTTTTTTTTTTTTAGTTTTGTTTGCCATGTTTTAAAGCTCTGAAACAAAGGGAATTACTATGAATCCATTCCACCAATTTTTTTGTCAGTCTTGCAGTAAGTACTTACGTGTTATTATTTTTACAGCAGGATAGGTAAAGTAAGTAGTATAATAGACATTTGAATGCATTTAAAGTTTTAATAGTGGTTTAGTTCCCTATGACAATGTTTTTCTAATAATTAATATTACTAATAATTTCTTTGTACTAACACTAACTTCTTTGGCGCGGTTTGCCAAAGAAATCCAAAGAAATTAGTGCCAAAGAAATTAGAAACCACCAATATTTATTTATTTTCACAAAAGGCTGATGTACGGTTACAACCTTTTATTGCCTCGTGCATACTGTTTGACTTAGGAAATGTGCACAAAAATATACAAGCAACAGAAAAAATAATAGCATGACAATAACCATCAAAGAAATTAGGCACTTACTGGACCAAAACCCGTTACGTGAGGGGAAAAAAATTATTGTTCATCGCTCTGTAAAGTTAGCGAACGCCTGCTTCTGGGGTTGGATAGCGGGTGCCTAAAGGGTGCGGGGAAGATCGGCAATATGTCCCAGTGGTCAGTTAAATCAGAGTAGTGTAACGGTTCTAAAAATATCTTCCGTTCATGGCAAATGCCACATACGCTAGCAGTCAAACTTAACGAATAAAAAAGTCACCACGTTGACATAAAGATCGTTGACAGAATGAAAGTGACTGACGTAATGTCAGATCGCTTTCACCTTTAAACGAAACAAATATCAACCCTCATTTAATAACAAAATAATATTAAAAACTTGGGAAATCGTACCTTCGAGAAGGATTAGTTTATATAAAGGCCTCCGGCCATAAATTCTGCGATTGCCGCCGCTACGTTTCCAAGTGGAAGTCGCAAATTTATATCTGAACCTAATTTAATTTCGAACCCCGAATTGCAGATAATCGGGTGAGTTTTTTTTGTTGAAGTGTTTAGGTTTTGTGTTTTAAAAGTGTAAAATATATTTCTTAGTAATTTTCTGTACCACATTCTTTCTTCATCTTGTGTTATTAGCTCTTCAAGCATTATTCTGTACCTTGGATCCTTCCGATCAAAATTATGTTTGCAACGCCGGTACCACGCCGTGAGACTTATGGGCGCCTGTCCCGATCTCCACTACCTTCGTGGAACTCACGCGGCTGGACCGAGCGGCTCTTATTGTGCCACTCCTGATGCGTAGCCTTAACGCATTCCAGGGTTTTTCTCCCGGCATCGCAACATTGCCCGTGCTCCACGCTGGCCATACTCTGGCTGCCTCCGAGTACTACTGACTCTCGCTGCCGCGACGCTGACCATACACCGGCTGCCCTCCGAGTGCTACTGACTCTCGCTGCCGCCACGCTGACCATACACCGGCTGCCCTCCGAGTGCTACTGACCCTCGCTCCCAGCACGCTGATCCTCGCCAGCCGCACACGCTGCCCAGCTGAGCTTACTACGTGCCACGAGCCGCGTCGAGCCACGCGGCGATCGGCGCCTACGCTCTTAAAGCTAAGTCTCCTAACAAGAGACCAACATATTTTCTCACCACCTTCCGAGCTCACGACCCTCAGTCTAACTCGCATGTAACTTCACCTTTTTCTTGATTAAATTTTAACTTATACTCTCATAGAATCTTTCTTTGAAGCGCCTGCCCACTGCTAGGTAGGACATAACCCAAGCATCACTTGGGGTACGTTTCAGTGGCGCCCAGGTATTACAGCAGGAAGGTGGAAAAAAACGTGTTGATCTCTTTGGCGTGGTCTGCACACGGCACTTTTTGTAAAATTGTGTTGTCCTTCTGTAAGTTGGATGGGAAGGCCCTGTGCTGGTGCGGGAGCCCTTTGGTGAAGAATACCCCAGCTGTTGTCTCCCATGCATGTCGTAAGAGCCGACTAAGGGAAACGAAGGTAACACCTACAGAAGTAACGCCTTCTGTCCGCGTCTTCTACGCACTATAATATCCTTTTTACTTGATTTTTTTTTTAAACTATAGAAAAAAAAACTCATTCTTTACTTGTCTTACTTGAACACACTTAAAATCACTTGTTTTAAACTCAATTTAGTTAAACTAAACTTACCACCCAACTTAGACTCGGAACATCTATACTTGTATTCTATTGTAAAACTTACTTCAAAGGAAACTTGCCCGATATCTTAAAAACTTCAACTCTAAACATTAATACTAAAAATGAACTAGCTTACTTAAATCAAACTCATATACACCTGACAATAATGTGTTAGGATGACTCGCAAAAATAACTATAAATCTTTTAAAAGAAAAACCCCTACCCTCAACTTAACTAAAAACTTTTATTTATTTTTAACACTATAGCTTCCCTCTGAAGAAAAATTAATTAATCTTGCATCTAAATTCGACCTTGCAACTCAAAATAAAAAAAATAAAAACTGACTTGATAAGAAAACTTAGAATATTTTTATTTACATATATCATATAATATCTATTTATGTATGTCTATTAAATATCGAATAGAGCGGATAGTGAACTCTGAAACTGAAAGCCTTCTCACTAAGAGCGGTTATTGCAAACTCTTTAAAAATAAGCCTCTGAAAATGCAAGGAGCGGTCTCGTGAACTCCGAACAAAAAGCCCAAAACACGAAATATTAATTAAAATAACCTTTACTATACTAGGTAACTCAAGTCAGTCGTCTACAGAGATCTAGCAACACTAAGCGCTTATGGTTTCCCTCCTCGGAGAAACTCTACTAGAAAATACTACTCGCTGTAACTAAACTAAATCTCTCTTTTAAATAAAAACAAAAACTGTATCTATACCCCGATAACTTCTCATACAGTCACCTAGACTATACATCGCTACCAACAAACTTATGGTCAAATACTTGCATACCACTACTCTACTCTCGACGACGTACTAACTACCAAAATAGTTCCTTATTTTGTTAGTTTTTCTTTTATTTTGCTGCTTTTAAGTATTGTATCTAACATTCTTAACAGCAAAAGAAAGAACCCACCGGTATTCTTGCCGTCTGTTATAGGTGCCCACTAAAGCATTTATACAGCGATACCGGACTCTTCAAAGTACGCCACAAGTCATATTGGGAACTTCAGACCATAGCATCCTGATTTCATTGATTTTACACTCGAGTCTTCCTAATGATAATATGTTAAACTCAGCCCTGGACAGGGAAGGTGTAATTTTATAACTAGGATGCAAGTAGGTCAGCGAATTTTCATGAGCAAAAATTCTTAACTGAAAAAGGGGGTATGTAACGGTTCTAAAAATATCTTCCGTTCATGGCAAATGCCACATACGCTAGCAGTCAAACTTAACGAATAAAAAAGTCACCACGTTGACATAAAGATCGTTGACAGAATGAAAGTGACTGACGTAATGTCAGATCGCTTTCACCTTTAAACGAAACAAATATCAACCCTCATTTAATAACAAAATAATATTAAAAACTTGGGAAATCGTACCTTCGAGAAGGATTAGTTTATATAAAGGCCTCCGGCCATAAATTCTGCGATTGCCGCCGCTACGTTTCCAAGTGGAAGTCGCAAATTTATATCTGAACCTAATTTAATTTCGAACCCCGAATTGCAGATAATCGGGTGAGTTTTTTTTGTTGAAGTGTTTAGGTTTTGTGTTTTAAAAGTGTAAAATATATTTCTTAGTAATTTTCTGTACCACATTCTTTCTTCATCTTGTGTTATTAGCTCTTCAAGCATTATTCTGTACCTTGGATCCTTCCGATCAAAATTATGTTTGCAACGCCGGTACCACGCCGTGAGACTTATGGGCGCCTGTCCCGATCTCCACTACCTTCGTGGAACTCACGCGGCTGGACCGAGCGGCTCTTATTGTGCCACTCCTGATGCGTAGCCTTAACGCATTCCAGGGTTTTTCTCCCGGCATCGCAACATTGCCCGTGCTCCACGCTGGCCATACTCTGGCTGCCTCCGAGTACTACTGACTCTCGCTGCCGCGACGCTGACCATACACCGGCTGCCCTCCGAGTGCTACTGACTCTCGCTGCCGCCACGCTGACCATACACCGGCTGCCCTCCGAGTGCTACTGACCCTCGCTCCCAGCACGCTGATCCTCGCCAGCCGCACACGCTGCCCAGCTGAGCTTACTACGTGCCACGAGCCGCGTCGAGCCACGCGGCGATCGGCGCCTACGCTCTTAAAGCTAAGTCTCCTAACAAGAGACCAACATATTTTCTCACCACCTTCCGAGCTCACGACCCTCAGTCTAACTCGCATGTAACTTCACCTTTTTCTTGATTAAATTTTAACTTATACTCTCATAGAATCTTTCTTTGAAGCGCCTGCCCACTGCTAGGTAGGACATAACCCAAGCATCACTTGGGGTACGTTTCAGTAGGTACACGATTTCTTTGCGCCAAAGAAATTAGTGATTTTTCTTCGGACAAAATTGTTTGTGTTATAACTTAAAAACAAAACTTAAGAATGCAGAGAAAACTAATTTAAAATTACTGTAAGTATTTGTTATCAACATGACAAAAAAAATTATGCTTATTTTACTTTTAAATGTAAGTTTTCCCTGATATAAAAATACAGGTAGGTAAAGGACGCGCCAAAGAACTTAGGATATTCAATTTAAAAAAAAAATTACGGCTTATTTTATACGTTATGCAGAATATTACTAATGCAATAAAACACATGTACGATAAATTTAAAAGAGAAAAATATACCACTATGGAAATCAAATGTTTATATGGATTCTCAGGCTTGGACACTTCTCAATCGCGTCATTTGCGAATCACCCAAATTCACTAAAACTTCGAATCGGCTCAATAGATTTCAAGGCCAATAACACATTATTGTAGGCATTAGAGGCCTCTACAAAGTATGCTATTTAATATTCAGATAATCGGGAAAAAGAATGCGCCAAAGAAATTATGTTTGTTGGGCCAATTCTTGCGAATCACCCGTCTATGTCCAGCAGTGGATAGACCAGCAGTGCACTTGGCCGCTATTAACACTAATGCTGTTTTACGTGTTTATAGCGCAGAAGACATGTATTTAGCTGTCGGATAATTAGAGTCGGAGTGAACGAAAATTTTAATTATAATCTATCGTTGTAGTAATAACCGTCTAAATGCAGTTAGTTAAGTCGTTATTTAGTGTGCATTTTACGTTTAGGTGGCCGTTTTGTATGTCTTAAATTTGTCGGATATGTCTATTGACCTTAGGAATGGTACGCAAACACCAAATCCCTAGGTTTCGTCCGTTTTGTTTGCCCGAAATTCATTAGTTATTTTAATGTTCTTTTCCGAACCATTATTAAGGCGACATGGTAGAGAACCGTACACTTGTATGACGGTAATGCGGCGTGCGCGCTTTCAAATATTTTCAATATTTATTTTTTCTTTATTTTCTATAAAATTTGAATGAAGTTGATTAATTCCATTATTCGATTCGGGAACGTAAAAACTGGTGTTTTTTGGGAAAGTTTTAGATATTTTTCTATCGAGCCAAATTTATTTAATCGTGTATCGGTGAACAATGAACATATCCCCGAATAAAATATTTCAAGAACATTTATTACACATAAATAAATAATAGCCCGTTGGTCCAGTTGGTAGTGAACCTGCCTTCTGAGCTTGGGGGCGTGGGTTCGATTCCCATCTAGGACAAACATTTGTGTGATGAACATTTGTGTGTGTTCTATATCTGGTTGTTAATATCTATTTAAGTATGTATTTAAAACTATATATGTATATATCAGTCTCTGGCAGCCATATCACAAGCTTTGCTTAGTTTGGGGTCAGATGACCGTGTGTGAAAAATGTCCCGAATATTTATTATTTATTTATTTATTTCATGTCAATTAATCGATTTTTAAGGTCTACTTTTGTATATTCGTGATGACGAATCGTCAAATTTTAAGCATATTTCGGCTTAACCACAGATATACACAACCAGATCGGCAATATCTTTTAGTGAAAGAGACAACTTGATATGGCTCAGCACAAGTACGAAAAGGACATAAATAGATTTTGTTGTCCTTATCGACGTGACCTGTTTTTGGTACCTCAAGTGTCAAAATCTGTAATAATCAGTGACAAACAAAACGGGTCTGAATTATATTTATTGCCTTTTTTTGGTGATTAAATGTGATAAATGCGTGTTTCCTCTGAGAAATAATTGTAAAAGATATTTTACAATGGTTGGTTGTAGCATTTTGGGCTGCAAGAAGCGCAGTGAGCGAAAATACGATGAAATATCATTTCACACGTAAGTAAACATATAAAGCTTGTAACGATCACCTAAATAAATTCAGGATATCAATTCGCAAATATTTTATTCATAATTAGTCAGTTTTTAGGTCGATTTGTGGTCTAATTCTATGAATTTTATCAAATTATTCACTTAGAAAATAAATTATGAATGTTGCCAGTTTATGAAAGAAATTACCCACCGCAACTAACATAAATTATTGTTTCTGCAGGTTTCCAACTGATCCTGTCACATTGCTGAAAAAAGCTGGCACATTGCAAGAAGTGCAAAATACCGACCCTTTTATGCCCATATGAATATGGTGAATGTTAATATTAAATATATATTAATGAGGCCACAGTTATGAAGCTGGAAAAGCAAAAGGCGATTTCGGCGAACCGATTCAAAAAGCTACGCGCTGTTCGTGAAATTTGTACTGTAAACATTAAAGAGTCTATTTATCTAATTATTTGGAATGTTATACATAATTCCATTCATGAAAAAACTAAACTGACCAAGCGCGAGTCGGGCTCGCGCGCTGAGAGTTCTTTACAATCACAAAATACAAAAAGTTGTGCAAAAAGACAACATCACGCCCAGGCTGTCACCCATCCAAGTACCGACCGCGCCCGACGTTGCTTAGCTTAGTGGTAAACAGAAATTTGTCACTGACTCGCACTTGGCCAGTGTTTATTATTTGTTGTTTTACTTATGTTCACTATAATCCGCTAAATTTGACGCTTGTACGGATTACCGTTTTTACACTAGAACAAATCCAAAAATACGTTTAACGTTTGTTGCATGAGGGACCCCCGTTCCGTTTTAACTCTGACTTTTTTATTATATTTTATTAATTATAAAAAATCATGCTATGGTTACTTTTCAACCTTTTTTCTAGTACTATATTCTAATCCTAACAAATAATTATAATAAAAACGCAAGTAACTTTCTGTCTGTTTTTACGAGGAAATGGCTAAGTCATGGTATAATAATATACTCCGCCAGGTATAGCAATCCGAGAAAAAATGTTTACGTGGGCGTCCCGCAATGATGTCATGATGTCAATTTACAACAGGTTCGAGAGAGATGACGATACACCACGGAACAGCTGATTGAATAAAGTGGCAACTGGACAGTGACGTCATTGCGGGACCACTCTCAAATTGCTAGACCTTGTTTTCTTAGATCATGGGCTAAGTCAAATTTTGTCAGGACGATAGGGGTGTGTCATGAGGACAGACAACGTACTTTTCTTCCCAGAAAATTGCAGGTAGCTCCGTGGGTTGCAGCAGATAGTGTATAAAATATAAATATTTAAAAGGTAGTATTGTTTCCAAAGTACTCATTGAAGATTCACTACCCGTCATAGTAGGTAAATTACCCTAACTTATAGCAAATCATTTTAATGTGGCAACACACCTTGTTGAAGCGAGAGGCACTGAGCTAGCCACGCTCATTGAAAATCTATAGGTAGTAGATCTGTGGGCTTAACCCATGTTACAACTGGTAGTACAAGTACCGGAACTTCCGGTTTGCCAAATCTGTCAAAACGATGTATGACGTAATTTAGGGACTCGTTGAGTATCCACGAGCGTCTATACCTAATGTGAACGAGGCATATACTTCTAGTCGTCACGTGGTGATCTGAACAGATGTAACGAAAAATTTCACGTTTCTCTTAAATATTATAAGGAAAAAATTGCGCTTTTCCTGTTACACCCAAACGACGATTTTCTTCAAAGGTCAGATCGATCATACATATTTGTTTAAATATAGCATTGTATGCGATAGTATACGTGACACAAATTTTCAACCGACTTCAAAAAAGGAGAATCTCATATTTGTTTTTATGTGTATGTTGTTGTTACGTAATCTAAGATAGATAGAGATGATAGAAAAGATAAAGACGCGTAATATGGAGTCCAACAAAACGTAAAACAAATTATAATTTTCAGAAGGCATCCTAGCGAATATTTAAAAGTTACAGTTATCCTAGTAAGTGTGCGTATGTGTGGTCACAGAAGACATAATAGACACAGAAGGTTCACTCCGCGAAGAAATTTAAATAAATAAGGACTCTATCTACGAGGCAATAAAGTAGCAATTCAACTCGTACAGCGCTGGATACCGCTCGCTATATTCACCTAAAAGGCCGCGCTCTTTCTATCACGTAGCTCTATCTCTCCTGACGCGGCACGTGTAACGTTAGGGTTATCTTCTGGATATTTACACATAATCATCATCATCATCAGCCAGTAAACGTCCACTGCTGAACACATGCCTCCTCTTCGAGAGGGGTGTTACACAGAATACTTATTCGTATTTACTTACCAGCTATGTAGCCTATGTAGTACCTACCTATTACTTATATTCTACTTTAATTGGAATGGCATTTAATCTGCATATAAAAACTAACGCTTATTCTGAATATCGTCCAATAACAATCATGCAAAAGTATCAAAAATTTAGAGTTCATTTCAATTAAATAATATTTACAGTAAATTCATGTTAATTTCAGTATTTATTGTTAAATTTTTCATTTAAATTTCAATTAAATAAAGTTTATAGTAATTTCAAGATTAAAAAATATTAAAAATTTAATATCATTAGTACAAATTGTTGAAACGAATTTTTTGTTACAGATTTAATTACAATTTGTTTCAGGTTAGGTTAATTTTACTTTTTTATGTAATTAATATTTATGTCAGGTTAGGTTTAAATTAGCATCACAAATATCTTTAGAGTAAAATAGTTTGTCCCAAATCTTTATTGTACTCAAAACGACGTAGAAGCGGAATTACACTAGAAATTCATATACACATTAAAAATGGACTTCCGCAAAGTAACGCCTGATTCAATCAACTATCAAAAGTATCAGTTAAAGAGGCCTTAAAGACAACGACTTACAAGATCATCCCGATGCATATTTAGGTAAAAACTACATAAAACATGGAGAATTCATTTGGGAGAACTAATTTGCAGATTCTGTTGAAAATAATTGGTCAAGGTCCCTGACAGAAAAGATGCTTAATTACGCGCGACGTGGCTAGAGCGTAGCTTGCGGGCCGGGCGCGAGCCGAGCGGCCAGTTGCCCTACTATGATCCTCTTGGGAAGGGACACCGGCCGAACATACCTAAAGTCCGGAGTGCGCCGTGTGGTGTGTGATTTACGTGATTGTGTTCTTGACTTTCTGTGTATGAATGATGAAATGAAATGCTCTGTTTGGTATGCTAAAAAAATTTACATATATGCCAATTCCGAAACCATATCGAGATTATGTTAATTTATGTGAACAACCCTTATTATTCTACTCTGATCTTTTAAAACGATAAGATGCCATTTATTTTAAAATAAAGCTTCTACTTTCATTGAATTCTCTAAATGACGTCACAGTTGTAGCATTTTATTATCTGTCTTTTAAGAAAAAAAAACAAAACTATTTGGTAAAGAAAATATATTTTACAACACATTTGCTCAAAAAGTGCACTTACGAAGCCTGTATACATCGTTCGAAAGTTAAACATTACGGATCACACAACGGAGCGTGCGGTAATGAATTTGTCCGCACGCTCAGATGTATAGCACCGTGCGTGTGATTTACGGTATTTTTTTAATTTCCATCTTAATTACATAAGAATTCCACAAAAGAGTTTCATATTACGAGAATAAATAAGCTGAATGATCAAACCTCCTTGGAAGCGCTTTTGCTCAATACGTTTGTCTCAGTTTAATACTAAAGAGAAAATGAGACGAAAGATGTAGTTCTAATTTTCACCACGTGATAGTGGCGCTATTTGCATGTTCGCGCCATTTTCTTATTATATTATAGAAACTATTGTTGTGACCACAGATATACACAACCAGATCGGCAATATCTTTTAGTGAAAGAGACAACTTGATATGGCTCAGCACAAGTACGAAAAGGACATAAATAGATTTTGTTGTCCTTATCGGCGTGACCTGTTTTTGGTACCTCAAGTGTCAAAATCTGTAATAATCAGTGACAAACAAAACGGGTCTGAATTATATTTATTGTCTTTTTTTGGTGATTTAATGTGATAAATGCGTGTTTCCTCTGAGAAATAATTGTAAAAGATATTTTACAATAGTTGGTTGTAGCATTTTGGGCTGCAAGAAGCGCAGTAAGCGAAAATACGATGAAATATCATTTCACACGTAAGTAAACATATAAAGCTTGTAACGATCACCTAAATAAATTCAGGATATCAATTTGCAAATATTTTATTCATAATTAGTCAGTTTTTAGGTCGATTTGTGGTCTAATTCTATGAATTTTATCAAATTATTCACTTAGAAAATAAATTATGAATGTTGCCAGTTTATGAAAGAAATTACCCACCGCAACTAACATAAATTATTCGTTCTGCAGGTTTCCAACTGATCCTGTCACATTGCTGAAAAAAGCTGGCACATTGCAAGAAGTGCAAAATACCGACCCTTTTATGCCCATATGAATATGGTGAATGTTAATATTAAATATATATTAATGAGGCCACAGTTATGAAGCTGGAAAAGCAAAAGGCGATTTCGGCGAACCGATTCAAAAAGCTACGCGCTGTTCGTGAAATTTGTACTGTAAACATTAAAGAGTCTATTTATCTAATTATTTGGAATGTTATACATAATTCCATTCATGAAAAAACTAAACTGACCAAGCGCGAGTCGGGCTCGCGCGCTGAGAGTTCTTTACAATCACAAAATACAAAAAGTTGTGCAAAAAGACAACATCACGCCCAGGCTGTCACCCATCCAAGTACCGACCGCGCCCGACGTTGCTTAGCTTAGTGGTAAACAGAAATTTGTCACTGACTCGCACTTGGCCAGTGTTTATTATTTGTTGTTTTACTTATGTTCACTATAATCCGCTAAATTTGACGCTTGTACGGATTACCGTTTTTACACTAGAACAAATCCAAAAATACGTTTAACGTTTGTTGCATGACCCCCCCGTTCGGGACCCCCGTTCCGTTTTAACTCTGACTTTTTTATTATATTTTATTAATTATAAAAAATCATGCTATGGTTACTTTTCAACCTTTTTTCTAGTACTATATTCTAATCCTAACAAATAATTATAATAAAAACGCAAGTAACTTTCTGTCTGTTTTTACGAGGAAATGGCTAAGTCATGGTATAATAATATACTCCGCCAGGTATAGCAATCCGAGAAAAAATGTTTACGTGGGCGTCCCGCAATGATGTCATGATGTCAATTTACAACAGGTTCGAGAGAGATGACGATACACCACGTAACAGCTGATTGAATAAAGTGGCAACTGGACAGTGACGTCATTGCGGGACCACTCTCAAATTGCTAGACCTTGTTTTCTTAGATCATGGGCTAAGTCAAATTTTGTCAGGACGATAGGGGTGTGTCATGAAGACAGACAACGTACTTTTCTTCCCAGAAAATTGCAGGTAGCTCCGTGGGTTGCAATAGATAGTGTATAAAATATAAATATTTAAAAGGTAGTATTGTTTCCAAAGTACTCATTGAAGATTCACACACATCATAGTAGGTAAATTACCCTAACTTATAGCAAATCATTTGAATGTGGCAGCACACCTTGTGGAAGCGAGAGGCACTGAGCTAGCCACGCTCATTGAAAATCTATAGGTAGTAGATCTGTGGTTGTGACTGATATTAAGTTATAAACAAAAATTGTTTCATTTGTAGCCTTTTTTTCTCGCAAATGTGTTGTAAAACGTTGTATGGCACACGTGCGGATTGGTTATTATAAACTCGTGACTATGGTAAGCCCGCGACTTCGTCTCGGGCTTACATTCGTCTACTCGTTTGTAATAACCAACTTTCCGCACTTGTATCATAAATAACTATTTTTGCTCCTTTTGTTTGGTTTTACCGTCTAGTTCTTTTCAGGGAATTAATTTTCTTTTCCACGTCAGATTAATTGGTTTTTATTATGGGTGGTACTCACAACAATGTATAACGTTAAATATAAATTAATAAGTAAATTTGATATGATTAATAATTCATATTCAAACGTGATGTCACAATCTAAGAATAAAAAACACAGAACCTTATATAATAGAACAAATAAAATTCTAGACTTTTGGAACTCTTGTGAATATAAAGACAATGTATCAAGCAATACAATACAATACAATACAAAACTCTTTATTAAAATACCACAAAACAAGGAAAACATTACAACAAAAATATTATCTAGGCTTTTAACAGGCGGCCTTATCGCTTAAAGCGATCTCTTTCAGGCAACCGTGCACGGCAAACTAGAGTGCTCTATCATAAGGTACAGTATATAGAACACTAGCGGTACGCCCTGGCTTCGCACGGGTGTAGATATATAGCCTATGTCACCCGGGGATAGTGTAGCTTCCCAACAGTGAAATAATTTTTCAAATCGGTTCAGTAGTTTCGGAGCTTATTCAATGCAAACAAACAAACAAACAATCAAATATTTCTTCTTTATAATATTATTATAGATTATAGAGTATACTAGCAATGTTTTGGACAGACTGGCATATAAGAATACAAAGGTTTGTTTAATAAAGTGCACAGTACAAAAAGCCATGTTGTCCACCATGGTGCAGTGTGCTTGCAATGCAATCAGGTGTCAGGAATGAAGAAGTATTACAAGCAGAGGAGCCATAAGTAACATAAGCACAACCACTCTGGTAAGAATGAAGAACTAACTAAAAAGGATGTTGCAAGGACTGTAGTTTTAACTTTAAAAATGTAGTATGTTTCGAGGCCTTCACTAAAAAATTAATAAAAGGAAAACATTGTGAGGAAACCGGTATGTCCAAAAACCTCAAAAGTTAAAGACATAATATATATATGACATTCACCAACATGCGCTGGACCAGCATGGTTGATTAGCGCACATCCTCTCTCTCTCTCTCTCTCTCTCTCTCTCTGAGAGGAAGCCTGTGTCTCAGCAGTGGGAACATGATAGGCTGATAATGAAGAAATGTAGCAAGTTCACTATAACCAAGAATTATTTATTACCAGTGTAAAGTAGATCGAAGATCTATTTTTATTGTTTATTTTAATTTTAATACGTCACAAACTACTTAATTCTAATTACAACAAACCAAACTAAATAAATTTGTCTAATCAAACAGCCCGCTCCAGATTGTTTCCGGTGCAAAAGTGCCCATAACACTGGCAGCATTCCCACGCTGAATGGCAATGGCCAATCTATGCACCAGGAACAAGCCAGAGCGAGAGTCGCCACCGTTATTTCGTATTTTGCGGCCAACTTCTGAGATCATGCTCCTGGCCTCATTGCCCCAGCTGCCCATAGTTTCCACGGCAATGGGTACAAAGTAATACTGTGGCTCCATTGCCGCGTACTTCTACCGCTTTCTACAGGCGGCATCTTCCGCTGCTGCTGCCGGTGTATGGACGGTTCGACTCAGGTGGGTGGCTGCGACAGTGCTGACGCAAGTAGCGTCCCACACTAAACACTTGCCGTTTTTCCATGGCACCAGAGTCAAACCGTCTGGTCGTTTACCATGGGATCTACTAAGACCCGGTGGCTCCAGAACACACAGAACATTGGCAGAAATGAAGGTCCTTCGAACTATCTTATCGAGGGCATGATGTTTCGGAAACCTACCCATGCAGCGACGACAACTCAGGGCGTGGTGACCATCAGCCTCCACCATGGAACCGCAGGTGCATCTATGTGGTTCACACACCTTGCAGCCCAGATGGACAGCCACAGCAACACTCAGGGAGTCATCATCCAATAAGGTGCCTATAGGTGACTATTTATATTTAAAAAAAACCTTTAATATAGTAGGTAACTTCTTTACTTATGGACACTGCATAGTAGAACTTTTAAACGTCACCAATTGCCACAAACTCTTACTATTAAGTCTTTACCATAAAACACAACTTATAGAAAAAATACTCAAACTCTTTTTAGATACCTAGTTGATACTTTTTATTTGGTACAATTTGCGATGGTTTATCCTATTGGTATTTTGTTTGTATTTAAAATGTGTACTTACTTACCGTACGTATTTGGAAATATTTTGATCTTTACAATCAATTTACAATACTTCACACACCTTTAGTACTACGCACAAAGATTCAGTTTGGAACCTCATGGCATAAAATCAAGTCCGTAAACACATTGGTATAAAGTAGGTATCTCAAGACGTTAATAATATGCACATTTCACTATAAAATACTCCGTGCAAGACACCGTATCGAGTTTATTAAAATCATATTAAACACTAAACAGTGTTTATAGACTACCGATACAGATACAGCTGATATTGATAGATAGAAACTGACTGACACTAGTGACACTGCGTCTGTCACCTGTGGGTTGTACCTACCTTACCAAACAAACTAATCGGAAGGTACCACTATTCGTAATTGATAAGTTATCGAGTTATTTCGATTCGATGACATTTCGATACTAGTGCGCGGTACCATATGGGTATTGACAGAATCAGAAAATACTTATTGTAGGTATAAACTGTGTAGATGGATCATATATAATAGATTAATGTCCTTTTTAAATTCCAATGACATTCTAAGCAATGATCAATTTGGCTTCCAAAAAGGAAAAATACATCACTAGCAATTTTCAAAATGTTAAATAACGTCTGGGAACAAATAAATTAAACTTAAACAGGTGTGGCTCTGTTGCTTGACATTTCAAAAGCGTTTGACTGCGTCATGTGTCCTCAACTATTATCAAAATTAGTTTAATTTAATTTTACTCCATGGGTAAAATTAAATTGGAAACAGTTATTACCCATACATTTAAAAATAATCGTATTGTTCGCAACAATCGACGATTTTTATTCACGGCTAACTATTATAATCAATCAGTCTTTATAATCATTAACACGAATTTATGATATCAAACTTTTCAAAAATCAATATCACTCACTTTTAATATTTATTTTTGACAAATCAAATTCAATTTTCTTCCTATAATGTTCTCGAGATATATCAGAGTTTTTTTTTTCATTATTTCTTTTAGTTTTTCAGGATTTTCATTCTTAAGTCACGCTCTGGGGGCTTAGTCCCAGATTTGATAGTTTTCGAAAACTTTTTTCTTTCACATTTTGTTCCATACATTGCTGGGCTGAAAGGTATTCGAAAACTTTTTTCGTATTAGAGTGAAGCAAACTATACCGCCGATTTTAGTTCCTCCGCGTTTCCGCTGGAGGCGCTTTACTAAAATGTATGGAACAATACGTAAACGAGAAAAGTTTTCGAAAACTATCAAATCTGGGACTAAGCCCCCTGTATTCCTTTTGCCTTTCGGCAACTGTTTTTGGAGGCATAGATAAACAAACACAAATTAAATTATTCTTATTTTTTTGTTACTTATTTAATTAGTGCCTAAAAACATTTTAGGACAAAAAAATGTGCCAAGCAATATCTTTTTATATTGACTGTTTGCTGTCTCTACCTATCATTTCTATATTTTTTTAAATGATAATGATAGAATATTTAAACATGTAAATTAATAAAATGCCTATACCGATCCACTTTTGTATTTTTTTGTGACAATGGTATTAATAATTATGATAATGATATTCGATTTATGTGTAAGTATCGATTAATATTGGTTCTACGGACTTCACTATTAAATGAATGACAGGCGAAACTAGCGTACCGTCGTGTACCGTCACAGATCTTGTATATCTGTGTGTACCGTAGTACTTTCTGATAGTACTAAATTTAGAGATGAAAGTAGTCGATATTCGAGTATTGGTGCCAAGGTAAAAATGTCACCCAGTAAGTATTGGATTGTTTCCTTTATCATTATGTTTATCGATCAAAACAAGTTTGCTGAAATCAAGAAAAAAAAGTGTTGACCATACTACATGTATCACATGATTGGTCATAATATTATAGGTATGAAGCAAAGATTATATACTAGAGGTATATACTAGAGGTATGAAGACACTTTTTTTAAATTGCCATTTTCATTATTTTTATATTTTCATTTTTTAAGTCGAACGAAGCGTCGCCATGTCGACAAAATATATTTATCGATGTAAACTGAATTACTATCTTATATTATATTAGATATATATATAAGATTATATTAGATATATCTTATATTATATCTTATATTATATTAGATTTGTTTCAAGAGTGATACACTGATTGAGTTATTATCACTACAACACTTATACCTACCTAAAACAAAAACATTTTTATCGTAACTTAAAAATGCATTTTTATCACAACACTACGATTCACGCTCAACAACACGTGAGTTGACGACAAAGAGAATAAAATCCTGTCTGACGATGGTATGTGAAGTGGTGAAGAGCGGGAAAGGTATACTTAAGTCTTAGACTTAAGGTCGATGTTTCTTGCGAAAACGCAAGGAGCACGTGTTGGAAGAAAGAGACAGCTATACCTATAGAACGCAGAGGGTCGCGTGGCCCGTACGGGCGCTATCCAAGATATTTGTTCCTTGTATCCAAGACGCCACCCACCGTATCCTCACCACAGAATAAGGACTAGCGGATACCACTGACTGTATGATGTTTACCAAAAATTATTGGTGCCTCTCTTCAGAGGGGCTAGTCCCAGATTTGATAGTTTTCGAAAACTTTTTTCGTTCACGCATTGTTTCATACATTTTAGTAAAGCGCCTCCAGCGGAAACGCAGAGGAACTAAAATCGGTAGCGGTATAGATTGCTTCAGTCGAATACGAAAAAAGTTTTCGATTACCTTTCGGCCCAGCAATGTATGGAACAATAAGTAAACGAAAAAAGTTTTCGAAAACTATCATATCTGGGACTAACCCCTTAGAGCTAGTCTGAACTAAAATTTTCATTCATGATCATTCAGTTCGTACTTCGCAACTGTTAACATTGGCCAACCAAAACTTTGCCTTTTAAGGCCCTCTTCTCCCATTTTTAGCAGTTTTGGTCAAGGTCAATAAAATTTAAGTAAGATTATCTACTTCATGAAATGGTGTCATATCAAAATCGAATGTTTTATCTAGGAAACTGCAAAGACCGAAACACGACAGGCTCATTTCGCTCGATAGAAATAATTTGTAATTCAGATTTTCTCTTTTTTGGATTTATTTAAATACTATCTATTTACTTAATGATGTCTACATTACTATCTTAATATACATATTTCAGAATTATGTAAGGAACCGTAAAGACTAACTTTTGTTCTAAAAGTTTGCAAAATTTACGAAAAAAATCATTGTTCCATACCAAAAAATCATTCACTCCCGACAAAATGTATGAAACACATTTGAATTATCGCGAACAAGTCCGCGTTTGACCAAAAATTCGCCTGTTAATCCGATAAGCGAACGATATTGCAATAGATTGCAATAAACTTCAGAATATTATGTCAACTTGCCAAGTTTCGCTGCAAGTAACATAATTATTATTTGGGAACCTGAAATAATGAATTTAAAACGTAAGCAATGAAAATTCATATTATCTAAGCTTGCCATCCGACTTGTCGGCGTAGGCGACTATTTCCATAAATATCACCTACTAGCTACGCCCCGCGGTTTCCCCCGCGTAGATTACTCTTTAAATCATCACCTATCTGCTAGTGAAAGTCCCGTCAAAATAATTTTGAAGTCCATAGGGAACATACATACTACTACATACACATCGTCTTTTATATAACAAGATGGACCAGTCGTTTGGCCCATTTATCACATAATATTTTTTTTGGTGTGTTTAATTATTATTGTGTAACATAGGTGCCATAAATTAAAACAACATCTGCAGTTCAATAAGAGAATCTTCTTTATATTTCCAGTAATGAGAAAAAGGGTCTTGACTCTTGACCAGTCTTGACAGACAGAAGAACAATTAAGTGATCCTATAAGGGTTCCTTTTTTCCTTTTCAGGTAAAGCAGTAGATCGTGCCACTATCTATTTTAGTCTGCGCAAGACAGTCTACGCATCTCGACTATACTAAATTCAATAGTATAATAATAATACTATATAATCAATATAATACAATATATACTAAATATATAGATTATAGAGTATATATTATTAGTTATAGAGATACATTTAATGACGATATATTATTAATTAAGATTATTATTAGTTAAGGGTCGGTTAATATCTGTGATGCCCTTGGTGTAACAGGTATCCATAAGCGACAGTGATCACTACCATCAGGCGGCCCATTAGCTTGTTTGCCCCATATGGTATAAAACATTTAGAATTATTGAATGTAAATCAATAATTTGTTAGTGTGTTCAAGATACAAGTATTGTTATTCAATTGCAAAATAGTTGAAAAGTACAAAATACGTATTATACTACAATATTATATATTTTTTTTTTGCTTTGATAGCTGCCATAAATTGTAAAAAGCCGAATTTTCTTTTAATATTTCACTGTCGTAGGTCCATCAGCTACTACCAGAAAGAAAAAAAATGGAAGCGTTATACCTACAGTTTCCCCTTTAGCACTTACACTACCCCCTTGGTCGTCCATTTGATTACATTTTGAGCAAATCGCTTGCAATTGTGTGCCGCTCAATATTAAAGTGGAGACCACGAACCGGAAGACGCAGCGTAGGTAGGCCTCCCACTAGATGGACCGACGACATAGTAAGAGTCGCTGGCATCCAGTGGATGCAAAAGGCAGGCTGTCGTTCAGTGTGGAGGTTAAAGGGGGAGGCCTATGTTCAGCAGTGGACGTCTTCTGGCTGATGATGATGATGAATATTAAAGTGTGCGTTTGTAGAGCTAGTAATAATGTCAGTGTGTGCAATATGAGTGTTTACCTAGCACACTTTAGTTTTTGGCATACTTTTTTCAGTACTGGTTCGAGTTTAAGGCAGATCCAAATTTTATATTGTCAAAGCAGCTTCCAGATACAATCCTACAAGTGATCAGAATTTCGTTTTATTTAAGCTTTTTTCAATCTACTGCAGGTGTCAGAGTTAAAAAAAACTTGGACAAAGTATAGTACTGAATACAGAAAAACTTACCAGTCTACTATGTGCTAGTACCAGTCTATTTGTTGCCAAAAGCGGAACAAGTACATGCAATAAGGGAATAAATTCTTTCCCGTGTGTGTTCATCAAGTGTTGATAACACTATGAGTAAAAATCGTGCGCCGTTATAGCATGCTACATAATTATTGAGAATTTAAGACATATACATATTTAATTGAGTGTCTTAAAGTTTATAAATAAAGTAACAAACATAACAGAATAAATAAAATGAGATGAGACAAACAATTGAAAAATTGCATTAGTTATGTAACAATTTTTTTTAAATGATAATTTTATATTTAAAATATTCACCCACCTGCTACCCTCATCATCATCATTTCAGCCGTAGGACGTCCACTGCTGGACATAGGCCTCCCCCATCGATCTCCAAAAGGGCCGGTTGGAAGCGGCCTGCATCCAGCGTTTCCCTCATCTTACTGCTAAGATATCCTTGGGCTGCCTCGCGTGGGTGAGGTTTAATGAGTCATTAAAGTAATCGAGTAATATCCCATTTGTATATATATCACTTATGTAGCACGGCACAAAGCCGCACGATGACGCTTGACGACGTGCAACCTTTGTAATGTTGCTAGCCGACAGCAGCCAAGAGGAGGTTGGCGATCTCTTCCCTGGGTGAGCGCGCCGAGAGCTGCATGGTGACGCCGCCGTGGGCCGCGACGAGGCGTGCACGCACCATCACCGGCACGCCCGCGCGCCACAGGCCGCCCCCGCGTATTTCCTTCACCGCATCTCCGCTGATTGCCGCCTTCGGCAGCCCTAAGTGCTCGCACACCGCGTTACCAGCCTCGCCCACATCTGATTGAGACATAGCAAACGTATCGCTCGCTTCCACTGCCGACGCAGCCTTCTCCCACGAAGCCTCCCAATCATCCGTAGCAGCTCGAGTACGGAATTGATCGGCGCAACCAATCTCAATCTCCTCTATGGGATAAGAATCAGCATAACCCTCACCCGGATCTGGTAACCCAGTAGTAGCGTCGCAATCACGAACCAAGAATTCCAACGTCGCCCCTATGTTCACAAATGTTTCAATAGGATTCTTTGGAAACTCCAATACAATAAACACGCTGTCCTGCTTATCGTACAGAAGCTGCGCGCATGGTGTTTCACTGATATGTTTGTACGCAGGAGGGAGGTCTAAGCGAACGTGAACTTGCTCCAGTAATTGATCGCTGAGAGTGTTCACGCACTCAAACTGCAAAACCAAATGACGTGCAAAAACATGTTTCACGCATCGGACGAAGTACTCGGTTTCGGGTTCAGTCAATTCTATCGGATAACAAGACTTGAATATAGGCCCAAGCTTCTCGATTCCAGGTATGACCTTCAGCTGATCAGCGTACTGCTCCTCACGGGAGATAGTCGGCAGTTTGCGACTTTCGATTTCTACAGGTGTTTCTTTAGCTTCTTGGGGTTCCTCTGCAGTAGGCACAGAAGTGAGATTAAACGGTTCATCGGGAGTAGTCTTGAGATGATTGAACAGTGCTTGCTCTAAAAGGATAGGATTCGGAATCTGTATATTTATAATGTAATCATTTATCAGTTGGTGATCTCCAGAATCTAAGACTGCACAGTAAAAGACAGCTCGATCACGCACCTCATCTTCATCATCGAGTGAACAGCGCTGCAAAAGTACCCGAATATTAGGAAGCAGTTCAGGACGCGCGGCTCCAAATCGAGCTACGGCTGATACTGCAGCAGCTCGCACTGGCCCTGACTCCAATATGACGCGATTATAGATGTATCTGATGTACCTGGATGGCTGGCGGGCTTTTGGACCCTCCCGTCCGAGGATGTGTAAAATGCGGACAGCCAGAGTAGCGTGTTCGCAATCCTCGATAAACTCGCAGAGGTGAGCCAGTCCAGTTTCTTTTGCATCTGGATTTTCTTCGACCAGTTCAATTAATGCGTCGGCAATAGCACTTTTGTATTGCAACCCGCCTTCATCTCGAAGCATTCCAGCTAAGAACGTCGCTAGCGACTGATGCTTCCTGGGGTATTTAGTGCAGAGGCGCCGTATAGCACGAACGACGACGATCTTGAACTCGTCAGATATCTCAGACATGAAGCTCGATATTTGTTTCATGAGGCGGTCGATTGAGCTTTCGGCTCCAGTGGCAAGCAGTGTGGTCACTGCTAACGTTGCAACGGAGCGATTAGGATCAGAAATAAGATTCTCCAAGTCAACCGCACAAGCAGCAACGGCGTTGGGATGTTTCGCTGTTAATTTAGCGAGTGTTCGGGCTCCAGCGAGCCGAAGTGTGGCTTTGGATGAGCCACAGAAGATTTGTAGCACTGATACGGCTTGGGCAAGGTCTGCTGCCGATTTCCTTAAGTTAACGATGGCGTGAGCGGCTTCGTAGACGACCATTTCGGATTTATGACGCAGGCAAGATTCGATGAACTCCATGTAAGTGTCGAATGTTTCTGTGGGGTCTTCTTCGGCGAGTTTGGCGACGTGGCGGATGAGAAGGCACAGTGCGTAGGGCGAGTGCCGAATCTGTCCCTTGGTGAGCTTCAGGACGAGCTTCACGGTGGAGAGGCGGTCGTTGCGGCGAGCGCCCGCCACGACGGCCAGTGCGTGGTACGACACCATCGCATTGTCTGATGAAATAGCTTCCTGGAAAGAGTGAAACATCCAGTCACTAATAATATTTTATATTTATTAAGTAGCTTTGGAATAGTTGGTCTGTTAACTCTGTAAACATTAAGCTGCAGGGTTTAAATTGAACAAAATCTATTATTAGATAACAATTTAACCTAAGTACTCTTAAAGCTATGTATTATTTGTTTTATTTAGATAATTGTGTATAGTTTAATTTATAAGCAATATTACAATATTACCTTGTGATATAAATAAATTTATTTAGGCTTTTATGAGGCTCTTGCCGTATGCCTACGCCCACTGCCCCACTGCCCAGCGATACACCTTTCTCTGATCAATTTTCCAGAATACATCCTCACTCTCTCTGTAGCGACGAATACGGTTTGCCCATGTATAGAATTTATGCTTCAGATAGTCAATTCGTTCCATGATATTGTCAAAGTAGTCCTGGAGGCTGATACTGGTCCCAGCGAATGCCCGAGTCAAGAAACGCAGAAACGCATGATGATTATTCCCCTGGCTAAAGCGAATCAGCTTTGCGATGAGAGTCCTAGGGCCTTACGGACAACAGCTAATTGCAGCAGCTAATCCGCTAAGTTGGAAAATCACGCGACCGCAAACCGTATCTGGGCGCGTATAAGGTTCACGTTCGCGTGATTTTCCAACTGAGCGGATTAGGTCCCGCAATTAGCTGTTGTCCGTAAGGCCCCTGAACATGCATATATGCCGTTTGATCCATACTTGCCATGCGGGCACATCCCCAGCAGTTCGCAGTGCACATCAAGTGTTCGCAGTGCAACGCGACACGCCGCGATGGCATCGCAGTACAGGATTGAGTGAGTATCTGTCAAATCTTCTCTAGCCCCTAAGTACATTCCAAACATGTACTTAAATCCCTCAGTAAGCAGAGAAGAGCAGAGCGAGAGGAGTTATGAAAAGAGGTGGTTGTTTCCATTCAAGAGGACACAAGCTAACTTGAGTAGCGGAGTCGAGCGGAGCAAGCAACATTTTAGTTTTATAAAACAAGCACCTTGATATCTTTCTTTCTCTGAAAGAAAGCCTGTGTCCCAGCAGTGGTAACCTGATAAGCTGATAATGATTATATTTTTCTGTGTTAGAGGATGCCATCGACATGCCGATGCGGTGAAACACCTTGGACTGCTCTACTCTCCTACTACGCTCCACTATTTTCTGTTCCTTTCCGTCCGCTGTGCTACTCGGCTTGATACAATTCTTTTCGGAATGAAACTTTCAGAACTTTATACCTCTACCAGCAAACGCACACTCCTGGGCATTTTGTTCGCAAGTTCAGTCGCCACTGGCCGCATTTTTCGCGCAGCATCGCCAGCATCAGACGCAGATTGAAACAGTGTAAATAAAAATTCCATAATAACTCTGTTAAAAGCTTGGGTAAGCGGATTCGGAGGTACGATTTCTTGCGGAAGCTGCGCATTTGCGGTGACGAGGTTCCGTTACAACCCTAATTTCAACCATTGCAATAGGCTGATTTTGACAATTCTCTTCTATGATCCACTCGTGTCCACCTCTAAAAAGGCACCCCTTAGCCAACCAATTAGGAAATAATAATGTTAGTGTATGTATACTAAGTAGAAACTGTCAAGTATTGAATGTTACCTGCGCTTCATTCACCCAACGGCGCACCAGATCTGGTACACTTGCTGACAAGTGCAAAGCAGAGACTAGGGCTGCGGAGCTTACAGCTGGATTCTTGTCTACGATGGCTTGTTTCATATAACGCTCGATTGCTTGCAACATAGTGCTGTCTGTGATGGTACATAGAGCCCGGATTGCAGCCGCCCTGTACAAGTCCTCTTTGCCTGTCATATCTTTCGTCAGCGATGAGGTTACGATAATAACATCTTGGGCGAGAGAACTCAATTCCTTGATGGCTAAATAAACGAGTCGACGCAGCATCACATCCTTAGACTGAAACAGCTTCGTAGTAGCAAAAAACACATCCGTAGCTTCCTGCGTGGTAAGGCTCTCTCCTTGGTTCAGCAAATATATTATTTTCGTCAAAATATGTATGCATTTCCTTGGGTTCACGGGGCTTGAGTTGAAGTATCTTGCCTCCTGAAGCAGGGCTGTTTTGTCGAGATTTTGGAACACGCTACTGATGCCATCTTCGTCTTCCTTTTTATCGTGGCGACTCATTGTGTTCTAGTATTAGATATAATCCTTTATTAAGAACAACAGACTTTAAGTAATAATTATAAATACATATATTTAAGATTGTCACAGTAGATGATAATATTATTTGATTTGATTGAAAACGAGAGTTTTTTTTTAAGTTTATTGAAATGACAAATGACGCCAATGACTTATTTTTTTTTTTTTTTTCGCCCGTCGGGCTGGCTAAAGCTTTCAAGGCCATACCGCCTATTCATCAGTCGGTTACTATGACTGTTTATCACAGATATACACAACTCTGTGGTGTTTATGATTTGTTCATGGAATTTGATGGAATTCATCTGTGGAATTCACAGTTATATTATTTGGAATTAGTGTGGAAGCACAGATATACACAACGGAAGTGGTGGAATTATTCCGTGGATTTGTTATAAATCTCAATAGAACGCACAGGATCGTGTACATCTGTGATAGAACGTTTTTTTTAAATATTTTTTTTTTTCAAGACTTTCAGTCGTAATATTCAACAAGTTTACATAATATTTTATTAGATAGCGTCAAACAAGTCATAGTCAAAGTCAAGCATAATAAGTCACGGTCAAGTCAAAATCATGCCCCAATTAAGTGTTGGAGGCACAGGTTGGAGCAATATAAATACTACGTAAGGTTGGAGGCTTTACAAGAGGCTTCTATGGAGTTTTGGAAACAACACGAAAATATAGGTTCACCTCACAGATCTACATATCTGTGGTTCACCTCCTTTTTATCACTGTCCACACTCGAGCACGTTCGAGTGCGAGTTAGGCTCGCGCACTGAGGGTTCCGTACCATCACAAAATACAATAATTATCAATATTTAAAAAAACGCACAAGTACGAGTCAGACACGTGCTCTGATGGTTCCGTTGGACGAAAAACAGAGAGCGAGTCCAAAAAAAAAACTAACTGCAGTTGAAATATTGAAAGACAAACTTAACTTTGTAGTAGACTATAAGGTTCTTCCACACATTCCAACCACAAAATGTAAGTTTGTAATAGCAAAATAATTATTTTTAAATAATATAACTTCTAATTTATAATTTTCGATATTATTCCTATTAATGTGCTATGAAACCTTGCGTCTTACCGAATTTCATGATTCTAGGTCAACGGGAAGTACCCTATTGGTTTTGATTCCCCTGTGAAATCGCAAAATATGCGACATTAACGTTCATAATATCTTTTGATTGCGTTGACCACAGGCGTTGACTTATAACTTTTATTTTTTTACAGCCGAAAAAACCTTAGACCCAATTATTTAGTATAAATTTCAACTTGATACCTTTACGCGTTCTTGAGAAAAAGGGTCTTGACAGACGGACAGACAGACGGACAGACGGACAGACGGACAGACGGACAGGCGGACAACGAAGTGATCCTATAAGGGTTCCGTTTTTTCCTTTTGCGGCACGGAACCCTAAAAACGACTTCAAAATTAGTAAACTCTTTCGTTTTTATTGCTTCCGAAGTAGGTATACCCAAAGAGAGGTAGGTACACCTCTTTGATTATGAATATGTTCAATAAGTTCATCGCAAGCAATCGCAAGGACGTTTCAGATCTACTACCTACCTCTACCTAAAGGGAAAGGACAGAGTACTCATGCCATAGATTCAGTTTTCTCCCTCTACGACTCATGCAGAAAAAACGGTCCGAGCAAGAAGCGGTCCTCGCTTCTTGCTCGGACCGTTTTTTCTGGCGGCAGTTTATCCCTTTCTAGTATAGGGTGTTTTTTTCTACTTCTCTTTTCTGTGGTCTTATTCTATACGTAGTATAAGTATGAAATCTTAGCTTATTTTATTATACCATGTGTGCCATGTGTACCATGGGTGCCATACCATCTAACGTGTAGGTACTACATTGAATCAAAGGCCATTTTGGTACAAAGTTTTATTTATCAAAATATAGATAAGTATAGTAGGTACTATAACAATATATCACAATCATTTTGCAATGTTTCATACAAATTTTTGTATACTTATAGTAGATCACACGCAGCAAATAATTACAGATGTTATCTTCGAACAGTTATGTAGTAGGTAGTAGGTAGGTAGGTACTTACCTACTTAAGGCAAGTACGTTACGTAAGTACGTTAGATTATAATTTTCTGTTAAATATGCTAAATAAAGAACTTCGTATACACAGGTAAGTACAGGTAGGTAAGAGACGCAGTCGCATCACGTAGGTACCTATGGACTACAGAAGGTTAAATCGAACGGGAAAAGTGCGTGTAAATGAGGGTATTTTTTTTTGTGTATAAACGTAGGTATTTATATAAACCTACGTAAGATTGGCAAATAAACTTACACTCAACTTAGAAACTCAAAGTGTCTAAACCTATTAATTTTATATTTTATGAGGTAAAAGATAAACCGTAGGCTTGAGTCTGCTATGACATGCAGCAGAAGTGAGCTAAACCAGTAGCCAGTATCCAACAAATTATTTTACGAAGCGTCGTGTCCTTCTCTGGGCTCTTCATCTCTTTCGTCCGCAGTCTCTGGGTCCTCATCCAAGACGATTTGTCTAACTGTGTACATATTTTCGAAGGGCGCTTCTGGGCCTTCTTGCAGCCAGTTGTCGGGTGAATAAGAGTTGTCGTTTTTCTCGACTATGTGGAAAGTGTATGCCGGACGAGGCTTGTCAGTCTTGTTCACCCCACTCTTGTGGACGACGTTTCCGTGAAGAATGAGACAAGATCCTGGAATGGAATAAAATACGTTACGTTACTTAAAAACAAATTATTTACTTAATGTTGCTTGCGATTGACTGCCATCTCGCCTGATGTTGAAGCGATGATGCGGTCTACGATGGAGAACGCCTGCACGCTTCGAAAGGTTTAAAAATATATATAAATAGGCTTGCGCTTGGCCGCCAACTCGCCATGATGCGGCCTACGATGGAGCACGCTTGCCTAGAAGAAACCTATTCACTCGACTTGATTGACACCCAGATTGTAACTATCGGGGAACACCCACTCAGGCAGCCAATTTTACAGACTAGCAGTTCGCACAATAAATGTGGAATCAAAGCGCTTCGTACGTGTTCTCGCAATATCAACCATAAAGCGGTGTCGATTCTTCGTGGTCACTCTGGCAGTCCGATAGAAAAATGGGCAGGATATTTTTAAGCAGTTGATTGGAAGTTAAATTTTGTATGAATATCTACGCGTATCATGCTTCAGAACTCACGACGTTTAATAGCATGAAATTTTGTTCAGGTGTTTTAGTGGAATGCGCTGCGCTGAATCTGGGTGTCTTCAAGTCATGAGAGAATCAGTTTCTTCTAGGCAAGCGTGCTCTATCGTAGACCGCATCATCGCTTAATATCAGGCGAGGTTACGATCTGGATGTCTTCAAGTCACGGGTGAATTGGTTTCTTCCAAGTCATATCAATATAGATCAATATATATGGTTTTAAGGTTCGTACGAAGACATTCATACAAAATTTGAAGGAGGCGAGGCGCGAATGAAGCCATCTTATTGGTCGATTTTTTTGTCGCGCACTGCTTAGCTACTTCACATCTCTGGTGGAAAAACACCCTAATACAGCACATTTGATTTTTCAATTTTAAACTTTGTATGAATGTCTACGCGAACGAAGTTATTGTACAACAGCTAGAATTGTTAAAAACAAATCTTTCCTGCTAATAATATTAGTATAGATATATATTGTGTACCCAGTTGTGTAGGTTTAATGTGAGTAGGTACCTATTATGAAGGATAATATAAGCGTACCTTTTTTCACGGGAACAGGCGTGAAACTCGAAGAAGGGTATGCTGGGCTGGGTTTGTCGTGGATAAACTTCTCTTCTGAGTTAGGGTCGGGATTCCTGATCAGTCTTCTGTGGACCCCTGATTTGTGGGAGCCGCCCGCGATCCACAAGCACCCATTTTCAACAGTCGCGTCTTCAAGAGCTATCCAGAACCCGATAACTGGGTTGGGTTCCGCAAACAAGTAAGACGAGTCTTGATGCGGCTGAACTGCAATATAATTTAAACATTTTTATTATTATAGTTTGAAATGTCTGCTCAAACGCTTAATTGCTTAGTTATTGAAGAAATATTCCACTATCCACCTCCTGGCTCAATCATCAGACCCTCGTTACCACACAATTTCAGGGTTTACTAGTGGCCATTGGATAGTTTGAGTATATCCACCTTTTGGCTCCATTATCAGATCAGTTCACAATATCAGCATATCATGTTCCCACTGCTGGGTCACAGGCCTTTTCTCAGAAAGAGAGAATGGGCGTAATCCATCATGCTGGCCGAGTGCATGTTGAGGTGAATGTTATTAATGACTTGAGTGACTTTAATGACTTGGCGAATGACTTTAATGACTTGGGTGAATAGAGTCCTCAAAGGTAGGCAACGCAATGACAATGCCCCGGGTATTGGAGGTGTCTATAGGCGGCGATGACCACTTACCATCAGGTGGCAAGCTAGTTTGCCAGTTATTCTATAAAAAATATAAAATAAACTAAAAACTTGAACTTTTGAAGTTCTTTGTCATATCGTTTTTCCTCACGATGTTTTTTCCTTCACCGTTCTTGAGCGATGGCATCGAAACTGCATGTATCATTTTAGGTCAGATTTTATATATGTATATGATGACTCGGGAAAAGACCGCCAAGTGCGGTTGAAACATTGCTCAAAAAAAGTGTATCCGTATTTTGGCCAACATAAAATCCCCTGACATTACTATTACGAACTTCCATAAATCCTACTTCGTTAAATTTAAAATCCTATCATTGACATCAATATACATATTAGAAATTAGCAAATTCGTAAAAAAATACCCCGACTTATTTAAAAGAGCAATCGACAAGCCGCGTAAAATCAGATCACAATATAGACATAAACTTATTGAACCGAAATCTAATCTAGCAATTCATAGTTCTGGCCCTACATCTATGGATGTAAAAATATTCAATAAACTACCAAATAAAATAAAAGACATAGAGAAAGAAAACAGCTTCATTAATGTTCTCAAACATTTCTTGGAATCTAAATGTTACTACACCCTAGACGAATTTTTCAAGGATAACTTCGACGATGTACAAATAGACCGTTCCGTTCTTTCTGTTGCCATACCCTAACAGGGTCATATGTACTACTTGTAATTTTAAAAATATAAACATGTTATTTAAGGTTTGCATGCATACATATGTCGCAATAAACATATTGAGTATTGAGTATTGAAACTATAGTCGGAGTAACCGGTGTAATGTAATAAAATATGTGAAAACCACATCAGTTTCTATACTTAATAAGGTCATTACTCAGGACCGAGGGTTGAACCCGGTCCTATTAGATTGTAAAGTGCATATGCTACCACCCGGTCACAATCACTCCCATCATCAGATCAGTGCGATGGTACCAAACTAGCGTATTGTAATCCGGATTAGGTACATATAATTGCATAGTTTCAAATCAATACGACAAGTAAGTAGGTTCACATCAACTTGTTTAAACAGTTCGTTCATCATCATCATCATCTATATTAGCCTATCATGTTCTCACTTTTAATCGGGGTTTCAATAATTGATATTATATTTAGGAGCCCTATTAGATACAAGTTGGGTACAAGATAAAAATGCATAATATAAATTTGTTCTTAAGATATTTCTCACTGAGTTGTTCCATACATTTTTTCGAGTGTGAATGACTGTTTTCTATGGAACAGCAGATATTTTTTTCGCGATTTTAGAGTTACTCACATAGTAAAATTTATTCATACTAGGACCCCTTTCGGCTTAGTACACCTTTTCCGCATACCTAATCCAGTTACAGGGCACGGGCCTCACTCTTTGTATACCTGCATTTGGCGTGTGTCCAGAAATTTATGTTAAATTCCACCCCTATCTGAAATAAGTATTTTCATCGCCTCGTAGAAGTCGAGTGTTTAGCTTTGATAATTTTTATTTTTTTAATAATCCTCTCCTCGTGCCTAATTGGCGTCTTATAGAGGATTAGAAAAGAATACCTATATATAGGTACCTTCACTGAAAGAAATCATTAAGTTTATGCGTAGGTTGTACTTAGAAACGATAATATACGAATATTATATTTATTCTAAAAATACGTAACAACGCCTGGAAACAAACTTTTTCTGCGCGCCAAAGTCTGACGAATGCTGAATCTCAATACTCGGAATTAAATACCTGCATTGTCAGTCTCGGTTTTGATCAAATCCGCGAAAATAACGAATGCTTATAAAGCTTTTAATATACCACAGTAAAGTCAAGAAATTGTCTTGTAGTCCGATTATTAAAAACACCGGACTACTGAGACAAAAAAGTCTCAGTGCAAACCTCTGTGCTTTTGCCTCTTTTAGTGGAAAACCCTTTGCACAATTAAATACGTACCGACAAAGTACGTACAAGAATTAGAGGAGTGAAAATATGCTGCAAATCAGGTATACCTATACTATTAGGCTTGAACTAAATTAGACCTTCAAGGGTACTTTTCCAATATAAGTAACATCGAACATGACATGTCTTTAGTACAATATACCTACTTACAATATGATTGTTACCAAGTAGTGGTTATTATTTATTATTGATACTGTTGTAATACCAAGGAATTGTTTGTAGAGCGATAAAATAGTAAACGTCGGCCGGGGTTATCACCACCAGTTGGATTGCGATTGTAATATAAATTCCTGCCGATAGTCAGGAAAAGACAAATACAAAGGAACTACTTTGTCATCAGAAAAAACTTCTATACAGTATAATAAAATAACCCGACTACGATATTTTTCCTCGCGATGGTTTCCGTCATCAGCAGCTCTAGCTTATTGTTCCTTATTTTTAGGATTTGAACCCACACCCTGCAAATTAGAGTTCGAACGCGCCAACCACTGAGCTATGGCCGCACCGAGTGCGGCCTTCAAGTGGTATTCACGCCGTTGCAGTCTGCGGCCAGGGGCCTTACGGACAACTGCTATTACAGGCACCTAATCCGCTCAGTTGGAAAATCACGCGACCGCAAACCGTATCTGGGCACGATAAGGTTTGCGGTCGCGTGATTTTCCAACTGAGCGGATTAGGTGCCTGTAATAGCAGTTGTCCGTAAGGCCCCTGTAGTCGCCTGCGGAATTCCACCATTAAAAGGAAAAAAAATTTGGAAGAATGGTTGTTGAACTTACCTTCGCCGCTAACGCTTGGGTTCTTGAAGATAATCATACTTTGCACTACCGCGGGTTGAATCAGCCCTAGCATTTTGCATTTGTTCTTTACTCGGTCACAGTACGTGTAACACCGGAACAAAGGGTGGCGGAAGTGAAGAGCATGCCCGATCTGTTAATTATAAAGGACACATTATATTTAGGCATCATCATCATTATCAGCCAGAAGACGTCCACTGCTGAACATATAGGCCTCCCCCTTTAACCTCCACACTGAACGACAGCCTGCCATCTGCATCCACTGGATGCCAGCGACTCTCACAATGTCTTCGGTCCATCTAGTGGGAGGCCTACCTACGCTGCGTCTTCCAGTTCGTGGTCTCCACTCATGAACCTTTCTACTTCATCGGTTATCGGTTCTTTGAGAGATGTTGTCAGCCCATAGTGCCCATTGCCACTTCAACTTGCAAATTTTATTAGCTATGTCGGTGACTCTGGTTCTTCGGCGAATACCCACGTTCCGGATTCATCGTGCAGAGAAACTCCGAGCATAGCTCTCTTCGTTGCCCGCTGTGTGACTCTGAGTTTTCTAAAAGGACAACAGTTAGGACTATGTCTCAGTACCATAATATATGTCATCCTCATCTTTATTTAGGTATAGATAGTAGGATATGCAGGCACTGTTTACAGACGTTCACTGCAATTAAGTAAAGTAAGTAAAACCGACTTCACGGGAAATGAGTGAAATTCAATTAGCGGTTTTAATTTTATACATTTTGTTGACTGTAAATGACCTTTTTCTATGGAACAGCTGTTTTTTCCACGATTTCAGGGTTGATCCCACAGTAAAAGTTGTTCATAATGATGGGTACTATATACCCCTTTAGCTTAGTATACCCTTTCCGCGTAGCCCAGTATTTAATAATACTATTACATTTTATATAAGAAATGCCTTGACAATATTCATGTTCTACAACACAAGGAGTTCCGAGTAGATTGGCCTGTTCTGTGCAAAATTCATACTGCCGTAAAGTAGCGAGTCTGTCAATTTTCTACAGGATTAATTTCGGAAAATGTGCATCAGAGCTACATTATGACCTTATTCTGCCATCCCCTTTCTACTACAGGACAAGTAGGAAAACGGCCCACTACCACCCATACATTGTGGATTTTCCTTGGATACGTACCAAACGTTTCGATTCTACGTTTCTAATCCTTACGGACAAAGATTGGAACAACCTGCCAGCTTCCTTGTTTCCTGAGAGATATAACCTGGGCATTTTCAAGGCCAGTGTGAATAGGTATTAGGTATCTTTTTAGTCTGCGTGCTTCATCTTCGACCACATCGTCGCTTACCAACAGGCGAGTTAATGATCAAACGCGGACTTATCCGCGTCAAAAAAAACTGTTCTAGGGAAAATTAGTAGGTAGGTATATTACCTTATTCAGTGAGTATTTTGGATTCACTTTGATGTTGTCTGCTTCATCTAAGGCCCCATCTTCGATAAAAGGTCGTATTTTGTCATTGCTTTCGGCAAAATAAACGTTGTTCTTTTGCTGTGAATAAATAATAAACGTTATTTCAAGTGTTAAGGCCGCGTTCACCTGCCAGAGTTAAATCTCTTTCGCACATCTTCAAAAGTTTAAGAGATAAAAATTCGCTTATTTAATGATACTGTTGGGAATATTATTTGGCACTGCAAACGTTTTTAAGTTGATATGTTCATTTTAGCGGAATAGAATTAAAAATAGAGTTTTTTTAAATGTTTACATGTGTTCGTGATTTTCGTGTTCAAACAGAAGCCTCTAGTAAAGTCTCCATCACTTTACTAGAGTATGACTTAGACTTGACCGTGACTTACTTTGCTTGACTGTGACTATGACTTGTTTGACGCTATTTAATACTTCGTAAATATTATTATTATTCCGACTAAAGGACTATGTATCAACGGTCATGGAACAAATTTAATAATATATAAAAATTGTAGAAGTCTGTCAAATCGGAGTTTTGGCGGCAACGTGAAAAAAATAAAGATCTTTTTTATAACCTAAAGGAAATAAATAAAATAAAAAGCGTTTTTTTTTTTATTCGCTTTATTGTATTATTTTCATAAGCTTGTGTTATGTCGAGTGTTATCCATACTTACACTTGCATTAATGCACAAGACGTGGGATACCAACATTCTCTAAAAAGGAAAGAAGAAAAAAGTTATTCTTACCGATTTATCCTTCATGGTTTTTGTTTCTTTCAGCAGGTTATCAGAGAGCTCATATGCAGCCCCCTGCAACTCGTCGCATTCCTCTGGCGATAGGAGATCGTCAATAACGACGTACCCATTTTGTTCATACTGAAAAATATTCACTGATTTCGATAAAAGTGGTCTAGCTTAACTGTGCGCCTGTCTGTGGCATCGTAGCTCTTTAACGACAGAACTTTTCTTAACGAACGTTACTTTAGAGTCTGGCAAATGAAAATAGAGAACGAAAACGCCCGCCAAATTAAAAAAAATCCCCATTGCAACCCCAACATTAATATGAAATGCAAACATTACTGTGTTACAATAAAAATTAATAACTTACAAGCTTCGACCAAAATTTTGGTCGAAGCTTACAAGTATCAAGATTCAAGTGTCCAGGCATTTCATAAATTTTTAAATTTGCCGCGCATTTTCAGTCTCTACTTTCATTAGCCAGACTCTATTTATATCTTTCTTCGCGATTTAAGAAAATCTATTCAGCTGTTTGAAGGTCAAGGTATCGGGGCTATGCGGCTACTTCTTTACACGGTCTCAAAACAGCGCTGAAAATCACGCGCATGTAAACCTTAACGAGCCGACATACGGTTTGCGGTCGCGCAACTTTTTTCAATATTCTAAACAGCAGTGCAGGTACCGTTCTTTATCGATCGTCGAATTTGACAGTTGAGATCGTCAAATTCGATAAAATGCCATTTGATCATACCATTAATTATACCTGAGAATCATACTCGCTATGATCGATTCTATGGCTTTTTATCGAATTTGACGATCGATAAAGAACGGTACTTGCACTGCAGGATCGCTTAAAACGGGTAGTCGTAAGGACCCATCTCTTTTATAGGGAGTTTAAAAAGACTATTTGTAGGTACAAATATACCTCTCGTAGAATCATTTTTTTTTTGGGAAAATTTTGAGCTTTTGGCACAGAAGAGAAAAAAAATCGTTCTCTTTTCTGTGGCTTTTGGCTAGAGTAGAAGCTTCAATTCAAATCCGTTTCTTCGAGCAACTCTATTTGCTCGATGACTCTGGATCAACAAGTTGGTCATCTTTTATCCCGCGAAATGTAATGTCTCTCTAGATTTATGGTATCGGGATGAACGGCTGAACGCATCAGTAAAATCATATTATTTTTTTATTTTTTTTATTATTTAATAATAGGCCTGCGCTTGACCGCCAACTCACCTGATATAAAGCGAACTAGTACTTAGACTACGTCAATGTCGATTTATATTATCTTTGGGCTACGTTAACGAAAACATTCCCAAGAATCGCACCCTCAGATCATTCAAACAAGGGAGATATGGTGAGGTGGCGTAGCGGGTGCGAATGCATCCTGTCAAAATGAGTTAGGGTATATACAAGATCTTTGGTCTGGATGCCTTCAATCGAAAATACCACAGACGACCTTGCCGCCTTTTTTTGCATGTGGACTATTAGTTACTTCAATAGTGTCGCTGCAAGTGTCTTAGTGTGTGTGAAAATGAGTAGGTAAGTGAGCCGTACTTCCCGTTTTTTGTGTTAAGCGGTTTATCGGTACAGTGAAATATTTTAAATGAAAAATTGAGACATTAGAACACGAATGATAATTGTACTACGGCATATCTCCCTTGTTTTTCTGATCTGAGAGCACACCGAATTACGGATGTAGGTCGCAGATGGGATTCATATGTCATATTTTGCTACAAGGTACTACACAATAATGAACTCTATTACGCAGATATACAGGTCATTAGAGGTCGTGGAGTTGGAACAAGGCTGTTTAGTTGAAGCTTTATTAAAATGTATGAAATGTACTTGTAAGTGTTTACCAATACAAAGTGAAATAAGAAAATATAGGTTATAGCACAAGACGATACCTACTTACGTACTATAGGTAATTTCGACTTAGCTTGTGTCTCTTGTACGCACGCAACAACCCAGAAGTAAGTACGTATTGATCCAAGACTCTAATCATACATTGCGTCCGCACAAAGCCAAATAGATAAAAACTTTTACTACAGGTCACACCAGAATTAATATACATTGGAAAAGACTTAAAACTATAGTCTAGGTAGGTACCTATAACAACTGGCGACCTTACAATCAGCGATATCTTACAGGCAACCTTAACCACAAGATTGTTTTCGTTTATGATTGCGCCAATGTGTACTTAGAATAACTACTCAGAGAAGGTAAGTTTCCAAACAACGCCTTCTCAAAACGTAAGCTACAAATTCGCTTTGTAGCTTACGTTTCGATTGGTATTTTAAACGATTTAAGCAAGAAAATTAATGGATTACCTGTGGAATGTCACACCATAACTCTTATGCTGCTTTTCTGATTTGTTGTGGTACGATTTCACCGCGCAAATTGTCATAGTAAATTTTTTATATATTTTTTGGTGTCATATATGACACCATTTGAATGGCTTAAATTTTGCGAATGTACTTGGTTTCTTTGTGTAGTTATTCTAAGAATGTGTATCGGTTTTAGTGAAACTTTTCCCGATTGGCATGATAATTAACGGCTAATGAAACACGGAGTTCGAGATTGTCTCTCAGATCAAACAAACGATAGCTCTACCAGCCGTAAACAGAAGACATATAGACCCAATATAATCTTATATGTATTGTATAGACCATCGATCAAATAAAGAGAATGGATGGGCCATAACCATTGAATTTACTCAGTAAACGAGTCAAAACCGTCGGACACATACTTCAACACCTAATTATAACCATGTACAGTACATTTGTTACAAAAAAAAAATGATAGCGAATATAATAACTACGTGAGTAAAATAAAAGAGAACACCTGTGTTTGTCTATTGCTCTTGAACCGTTTGACATTGACAGACGCTAGACGGCTAAACATGTTGACAGTTGAGTAGCGTTAGTGAGCTTTCCTTGTCTCACTAAGTATATGGGTATATTTCTGTCCCACAACGATGAAATAAAACAAAATGGGGACTACTTATCGATGTTTGATGAAATTAATTTACATTTTATGGTTTTTTGTGGTTTTTTTACACTTCCGGATAGCACACGAAGGCAAAATTTTGTCAGATCTTTCGTTAGCATGTAACAATAATCTTGTGTCACACTTCCTACGGCTAGAGACCGACTGAAACCAAATGAGAGCCGGCTCTCATTTTGTGATTTTCAAAAATGCGTTTCTTTTGGCCATGTCCATTCACTTTGTTTGGTCGAAGGTATAGACCACGTGTTCGCTGCTACACGCAGCTGTTCTACGTACGCGAGGCGACTGACGCCCCCACCGAGTGTTGCTATTTAAGACGTTACATTCTATTTTTGTATGCTTATTTCTATGTTCGCCGTCGCGTTGGCACAGTCAGCAAAATCTCAGCAATATAAAAACAAAAACAAAGTAACTGTAATCAGTTGCTTTAGCGCTATTATGTCTTCTGTGCTTTAGCTTAGCTGTTGTTTAGTTGCTAGAGCAGAAACCAGGCATACTGTTTAATAATACTACACCGGCTTCAAAGCCGATCGCTGGGCTTTGAGCGTAGTCTTTAAAAAACGTTAAAAATAAAAACGTTTGTTGTATGGGTTTTTTTATTATTTCTTAGTTAATCTGCCGTAACATTACATATTCTGTGAAAATTTCAACTAGCTATCTATAACAGTTCGAAAGGTACCGCCGTTTAAAGGTAGGACGGTCAGACGGACGGACGGACAGACAGACAGCGTATGCTAAGTAATAGGGTCCCGTTTTTAACCTTTGGGTACGGAACCCTAAAAACACAGTTATGGATATAATGCGCTTATGAAATATCGCGGTTGGTACAATATACGGTGACACTGGTAACTACTGTAATCATTTGCACTGATTAGAAAGGGGTCTTTGAACCTTTGTACTATCAGTAAACTGACTAACAGAGATTTGTTTGGCACCAACGTAAAAAAAAGCATGTTTCATTATATTATATTTAATTTTATTCGTATTATTTTCCTAAACTTGTGTACCTATTTTCGAGTGCAAATGCGCGTGCTCGTGGACACTGGACGTACTCGAGTGTGGGCAAGTGATATAACGTGGTGAAACATGTATTTTTGTGTTGTTTCCCAAGCTCCATATAAGTCTCCAGTAAAGTCTCCACCACTTTACTAGGGCAAGACTTTGACTTGACCGTGACTTTGCTTGACTCTGACTTGTATGATGAAATTTCATCAACCTTGATAAAGAAAATACACACTGGCAAATGCACAAGACGTTTGACGCCAAAAAAATAAACAGATAAAAGAATAGAAAAATAAAACAATTATAGTATGAAGTGAAATACTATTTGTACTAAATGATGATCATGTAGGACGTTAGACAAAAAGACAAATGAGATGTTCCACTATTGACGAAAATTTCATTCGCACTCTCGCGCATTTCAATACATAATTTTTAAAACATAAAATGATGTAATAAAACCTTAGCTGTACCAGTAACGAAAATAACACTACAAAATTAAAAAGAAAAAAACCTAGATTTAGTATTTTAAATTTGAATATTATTTAATGTTATGTGTATTATTTCTTAGGTAGTACACCTTATATTATAAAATAAATAAATAAAAAAAATAAATAAAATAAAATAAAATAAAATAAAAATATTTTAATGCCGCCAGCATGCTCGGTACGTTGCCAACTGGCAGCGTGCTTGAGCATCATAATATGGATTGTCTTTAGACCTTCAACGATCTATGGGCAGTCCAACTGTTTTTATATAATATGCCAAGTATTTTAGGTTTTTAGTGTTAGCTTGTAATGTGTTTAGTTAATAAAGTATTTGCTAGTTAAAAAAATGCCGTTGCGTCAAGGAAAAGAGCATCTGATTCATCGATAACAGTCACAGACTAGGTAAAGCTACGACGTTATAGGTAACAGTAAATAAAACGCCCTTGTGACCAAAAATATTTTGAATTTGGAACGCACGAATTATACGGATTATGTACAAAAAATAAATAAAACCTACTGGCTGGCTGAATGGAGCTATTTCACTGAGCTATCCAATTTAAATTAAGAAAAAAAAAACCGTCAGTTCTAGTACGTTTTTTTTCTGTTCTATTTGGTCTCGTGGTTGTTTTGTCATTAGAAAAGTAAGTAAGTAAGATCCACAGAAAAAAAAACATTTCGGTAAGATCTGTGATTATCATAATCATAAAATAAGTTCTTGCCGTAGAGAAAGAAAGTTAGCCAATGGTTCTTGCAGTGACGAAAATGAGACACTGACTCCGGAATAATTTTGTATAGAGCAACAATTATCGTAAATAATTATACGAGTGTTTCAAAACCAAACAAGAATATAACGCTGAATTTTGAAAAAAATACTAATTGCACTCTAAATAATGTATAATGTTTATTCCTTTGTTCTCTAATTGCCCTTGAATTAAATTCCCTTTTTTCACTTGTTGTTAAATCTTCTATTAAGTAAGTACATTCAAACATTATAATATATCTTCCAAAATATCGAAATGCGCAAGCGAGATAGAAGACGCACGAAATATGGGTTCTAAATATCTAATAAACCGGCCAAGTGCGGCCAAATCTAACTTGGTTATGAACAGATATTTGTCACTCTCGCACTTGGCCATTATTTATTATTTGTTGTTATACTTTAGAGTTTGTACTATAATCATGCCATAAAAAATACGTTTTTTGTATTGGGCCGCTTTCGTTTATACTATTTGGATTTTTTTATTATTTCTTAGTTAATCCGCCGTAACATTACATATTCTGTGAAAATTTCAACTGGCTATCTATTACGGTTCAGATCAGATTGCGGTCTCAGAGGATTATGTTCGCGCACTTCTCGTGCATTTGCCAGAGTCAGGATGATCATAAAAAAAAAAAATTGGCGGGAATACGATCTTCTTTGTAGAGTTTTGTTTATACTTCCGTATAGCAGATTTGTATTAACACAATGAGTTCATCTAATTCTGATATGGATTTAACGCCTAATTTCATAAGAGAAGAGGTTAAAGCAGTAGTGGAAAACCTTTTACCACCTAAATCAAAAGAAATATACTTAAAATCGTACGACAATTTCATGAAATAAAATTCACAATATTTTGGCAGTTCATGTTTTTATTTTTAGTTTCCTTGTATTCGTAATGAAAAGCACAGTGTTTACCTCGGGGTTAAAGACTTATTTAGTCCCTCTAACTATTAGTGCCCTCGCTACGCTCGGGCGCCAAACCCCGTCTCGGGGCTAAATAAGTTACTTTCACCCCTGGGCTGGGGTAACAATGTACTATTGCAGAACAGAAACAGATTTACTTTTCGAGTGTTTTTGTATAATGTAAACATTGGAATAGTGAATCTATTCCAAAAAAAGTGTAATACCCATATACTTAAACAAAAAATTTATCATACAATGCCGAGGTCTTAGAATAACTAAGTACACAAAGAAACCAAGTACATTCGCAAAATTAAAGCCATTCAAATGGTGTCATATATGACACCAAAAAATATATAAAAATTTTACTATGACAATTTGCGCGGTGAAATCGTACCACAACAAATCAGAAAAGCAGCATAAGAGTTATGGTGTGACATTCCACAGGTAATCCATTAAATTTCTTGCTTAAATCGTTTAAAATACCAATCGAAACGTAAGCTACAAAGCGAATTTGTAGCTTACGTTTTGAGAAGGCGTTGTTTGGAACTTACCTTCTCTGAGTAGTTATGCTAAGGCCGAGGTCTGTTTTGTATGTGCCATAGATTTTATTTAAAGCCAGACGCGAAACCAATGTGCGTTCGAAACAAGCCAAAAGCGCATATCCATACAGGAAATATATTATTATTAGAATCGCAGCAACCCACGGTAGTTCGTCACTGGAGCTTCTGGCCAATTCGGTATTGCTTACGTTAGTCATAAACAAATGGTTAGGTAATACTCGTACCTGGCTAGCCTAATAGGTAAATACACTGTCAATGCTTCAACAAAGCCTTTCGCAAGCATTGTCAATAATCTATATCATACCAGCAGGCCTAGACAAAGTTACATTCTATTAGCGATGACGCTCCAAAAACTCCAAAAATGTATGGGATTGACTTATGCTATCGAAATGTCACGTGGTCCATTGCTATCGAATAGAATTTTGCTAGACAATGACATTCGACATTTATTCGATTCCATGAAACGAATCGACTGGCCTGCTGGAAGTTTTTGTTCCTTTTATTAACTTCAAAAAGATGGGAGGTTTTGTATGTTTGTTACGCGATTCATCGTCATCATCATCATCAGCCGGAAGACGTCCACTGCTGAACATAGTCCTCCCCCTTTAACCTCCACACTGAACGACAGCCCGCCTTTTGCATCCACTGGATACCCGCAACTCTCACAATGTCGTCGGTCCATCTAGTGGAAGGCCTCCCTACGCTGCGTCTTCCGGTTCGTGGTCTCCACTCCAGAACGTTTCTTCCCCATCGGTTATCGGTTCTTCGAGCGATGTGGCCTGCCCATTGCCATTTCAACTTGCAAATTTTAACAGCTATGTCGGTGACTCTGGTTCTTTGGCGAATATCCACGTTTCGGATCTTATCGCGCAAAGAAACTCCGAGCATAGCTCTCTCCATTGCCCGCTGTGTGACTCTGAGCTTTTCCAAAAGGCCAACAGTTAAGGACCCTGTCTCAGTACGTGGTACTTTGCCAATAATGAATTGATTTTGATGATTCTCTTTTTGTTTGGTAAGTCATATTTCAGAGGTCCCATATAAATTTTTACATCCTTAGATTTCGATGTGTTCAAATTTAGTTTGAAAACAATATCTACCACTTCTGTAGATATTGTTTTCAAACAAACCATAATATTATATCTTCATATTCCACAAAGCATATATCTACTAGATTTATCATTTTCTTTATACCTAAAGCAAAACGAGTTAGATTGGATTTCATGGGAACATCAGGTAATTATTAAATTATTTATGCCTAGGTAAATAGCCTTTCAGTGAATCATCAAAATCGTAAACAGTTGCGAAAGTCATGATAAATAATTTATACAAAATACACAGTATCCTTTCAATTGGGAAAAAATCTGTAATAAACTGGCCAAGTGCAAGTCAAGCTCGCGCACTGAGGATTCCGTACCACCACAAAACACAAAAAGTAGTGCAAAAAGACAACATCACGCCCAGTTGGTCATCCATCCAAGTGCCGACTGCGTCCGACGTTGCTTAACTTGGTAGTGAACAGAAATTTGTCACCGAGTCGCACTCGGCCATTATCAATTTATTATTTTTGTGCACCCTATGTCCGTCCTTAAGATTACACTATAATCCTGCCAAATCTCGCTTGGCCGTTAAGTCGTGTAAAGCGAACAAACAGACACACAGAGAGATATAGAGTTACTTTCGCTTTTTAACTATACTAATAATAATATTATAAAGAGGAAAGATTTGATTGTTTGTTTGTTTGCATTGAATAGGATCCGAAACTACGGAACCGATTTGAAAAATTCTTCCACTGTTGGGAAGCTACACTATCCCCGGGTGACATAGGCTAAACAATATGACGTCATTGAGGATAATTTTTTTTTAAAAATAGGATCTTACTAAAATTCCAATAATGTAACCCAAGGTGTAAAAAACATAAGACAAACCCGTGCGAAGCCGGGGTGCGTTGCTAGTATATTATATATATCAAAGTTGTGTTAGTTACACGATTCCTATACATTTTGTATGGAACGGCAAAATCGCTTATTGTTCCATACATTGCTGGGCTGAAAGGTATTCGAAAACTTATTTCGTATTAGAGCGAAGCAATGTATACCGCCGGATACTACCGATTTTAGTTCCCCCGCGTTTCCGCTGGAGGCGCTTCACAAAAATGTATGGAACAATACGTAAACGAAAAAAGTTTTCGAAAACTATTAAATATGGGACTAACCCCTCTGAAAGAGAATAATTTGTTTCCCATTGGACAAGTGGCTCCGTATCGTCAAATTTCAATAGGGCAAGTCTAAGAGCAAGACTAAACGCGAATCGGAGTAACCGCGAATTGGACCAACCGCAAATTGGACTAATCGCGAATTGGACTAATCGCGAATTCGACTAATCGCAAATTGGACCAACCGCAAATTTGACCACTCGCGAATTGGACCAACCGCGAATTGGGCATGTTTTTCACCACTGAACTAACTGCAAATTGGACCAATCGCGCCCAAACGGTTTAAAACATTGGTTTTGTGTGGTAAACTGCGGGTCATGGTAGAGTTGATTAATACCAAATACTTAACAGTCATACCCAAATTACAATCCCTGTGGTTCTATGGTGGAGCTAGTTCTATTCATGGTTAAATCATCATAATATAATTATATAAATACTCACAAATAGGTTTAAAAACACAACACAAACTAGGTACCTATAACATCTAGCAAAATGCTGATAGATTGCCAACTTGATCGTTATCGTTAAATAAGTTGATAGGCCTACATATATTATACGATAAACAAACATTGGTAAGTACATTATAATTAGATATAAATATAATATTCAATAATTATTAGTAAAAATTTAAAAACAATTTTAAACTACCACGTTTAAATTTGTATTAGTTATCAATTATAAATAATGCAAATATTGCATTGTCTTCCAGTTCTGAACTATATTTAAAGTTTCAAATCTTCAAGCAAAATCAAGCTTCAAAATCGATTCAAAATTTTGTACCGAATAGACAATCAGGTAGACAGGAAGGTCTAATAAAAAGTTGATAAAAACTTGGTAAAATATGACAAACTACCCACGTATCTAAATCGCGCGACAAGGGCAACATTGATGCAGTGAGAAAGCACACTACCTTATAAAAATGGCCCTTGATGTTGATGTAGAACTTTCTAGAGCTCTCATAATATTATTAGCTATCTATATTACAATCACTACTTCTGAAATTGAAAGGGTAATTTGACTGTTCTTCTCACCTGATCCATTGGATTCCGGCTCATTTTTCCGTTCGTATAAACTTTAATAATTTCGAAATAAATCCGTACGACCGGTCACACTCGGCATCCGAACCGAAATGGCCGACTCGAAACTCGTGTCGTGCGTTGCACATCTCCCACGGAGCGATGGCGTCATGCACCAATTTAGCTATCCATCGACGACTGAATACCACAGTGATGATTAGGGTACCATTCGGGACCAGCGTTGGAAGAAACGTTGAGAAATTATAACGTATTAACGTTGAGAAATTATAACGTATTTACTTATTGGCAACCTAGCCCTATATGGTATTTATATTACTTTTTATATAGATATACATAGATAAGTCGATGAAGTATGAAGATTGTTCTTAACTTTCTTCATATAACTAAATGACGTCAGAGCGTAATTTCTGGGAGTGACTAATTTCAATGATGGTATTTATATAAGGTGACCAATTTTTGGTGTTTATTTTGTGTTCAACCTACGTTGCATTATGTATGTCTTTTTCTATGTAGGTACATGGGCGGAGACTGGAGAGTCAGACTAGGGGCAGCAAGGCGAAAGAGAGATATTAATATAATGATAGACGACATTTTTAACCGACTTCAAAAAGGACGGTTCTAAATTCGGTTGTATTAAAATAGTAGATTGTACAACAAGTGCTTAAAACAAGTCATTTTAGTTGAGACGTTTATCAGCCCAAACCTAAGGCAAGGGCGGATATTTAAGTCGCGGATAAAATGAGTTTAAATTTCGAGTTATACACTCGGCTTTTTCACTTTAACTGCGAGGAAATGAAACAGTGATAATGTAAGTAATACTATATTTATCTATGGTAATACCTATAGTAGACTTTACTAGGGGATTCTATGGAGTTTTGGAAACAACATGAATAGTTATTTATGATACAAGTGCGGTAAGTTGGTTATTACAAACGAGTAGACGAATGTAAGCCCGAGACGAAGTCGAGGGCTTACCATAGTCACGAGTTTGTAAAAACCAATCCGCACGTGTGCCATACAACGTTTTACAACACATTTGCGAGAAAAAAGGCTACAAATGAAACAATTTTTATGGAAATGGAAATAAAAAAAATACCGTAAAGTACACGCACGGTGCTATACATCTGAGCGTGCGGTAAAATTCATTACCGCACGCTCCGTTGTATGATGCGTAATGTTTAACTTTCGAACGATGTATACAGGCTTCGTAAGTGCACTTTTTGAGCAAATGTGTTGTAAAATATATGTTTTACCTCATTATATCACGTGCACCCACACTCGAGCACAATCACTTACACTTAATAAATAATAATCCACCATTACTATAGGTACATTAACAATCGAAAATACACAATTTTAGGAAAATAATACAATGAGCATCAGCATGCATGTTCAGCAGTGGACGTCTTCTGGCTGATGATGATGTTGGTGAATACAATGAGCGACATGTTTTTTTTATGTTGGCTGGCGCCTAAAGCAAATCACCGAAATTTTGCAATGTTCTCTTTTTACTCTTTTTAGGATTCCGTACACAAAGGGTAAAAACGGGACCCTATTACTAAGTCTACGATGTTTGTCTGTCTGTCTACGATGTATGTCTGTCTGTCTACAATGTCTGTCTGTCTGTCTACGATAAAAGATACAAAGATACCTCAACGTCTCTGCGCATGCTGATTGGCTCTAGGTGTTCAGTGAGCTTGGAATCGTCGACAACTCTACGCTGTAATGCAACAAGTGGCTTAATATACCTACTGATATTTGGGTGCTCCGTTCCAAAGATCGGAGCAGTACTCCATGTGAGGTCGGACTTGCACTTAGTAAAGCAAAAAGTCTTTGTATCAATGTGAAGTACGAGTACCGCTTCGCCTTGTTGAGCACACCTAGTTTCTGCAAGGCGAGCTTGGCCTTACTCGACTGAAAGCGAGAAACCCCATTTAGAATTAAATCCATATTTCCATCCATGAAAATAAAAAGGTACTTTTGAGAATCAGAATCAGAATCAGAATCAGAAATCATTTAATTGTAAAAACTGTGTACAAAAGATGGTAAAAACATTGTAGTATCAACAGTCTGCCCTTTGCGAGCGTACAATAACTTAAAGCTAGTAGGTATTATGCTAACTTAAAATAACTGGTTTATAAAGTTATTATTCTAATCATAATAAATAAATATTCGGGACATTTTTGCACACACGCTCATCTGACCCCAAACTAAGCAAATAAAAATTGTAATAAAATTGTAATTATAATATTAACAATAAAAATTTAATTAGTCACCAAAATATTCCTTTAAATTGTAATATCCTTTGGAAACAAGCCATGATTTTAATTTTGTTTTGAATTTGTTGTCGCATAACATTTTCATATCAGTAGGTAACTTATTAGCTAGCTTACCTCATCTAAGCTTTTGAGTATCATAAATAAGTTAAATTAGAAGGATCATGTATTTATTTCTTTTATTGCTAATTATTTTTGAATTATCCTTCCATCTCCTAAACAAGATTTTCCTAAGGATCTATTTTTTTAATTAACACTACGCGGGCGAAGTCGCGTGCAACAGCTAGTTCTGTATCTTTATACAGAATCTCTGTATCTTCTGTATCTTCATAAGACAATAATAAACAATAATAAACGTGTTATTACCTTCGACCAAAAAAAAAAGCTTGCTCCGCGTTATTTTGACTGTTCAAAACGAGCGCTTTACGCGCCTCATAGCATTAGCAAACTTCAAGTAGCTAACAGACGAGACGGATTTGGTTATAACGGACCGCCCTCTGACCAACGTTGGATGGCGGCCCGTCAGCCAAATCCACACGTCTGTCAGTACTATCACATTGCTAATTCCACGCAGATAACGTAAGGTGGCTGCGTTATGCATGGTCATGAGAAAATGAGAATAAGGGCACAGCGTCCACTTTGAGGGTTCCGTAGTACGTACGTAATAAGGAACGCTTATGAGTTCTTTATGTCTGTCCATCTGTCCGTCCGTCATATCTGTGACAGGTCCACTGTCACTTCAGCTTCCTTAATTCATGAAGTCTTCATACATTTCTATAATGTTTACAGATTTCTTTGGCGTGGCGCCAACAATACCTGTAGCTCGGGACTGTTGCACGTACCTATAGTAACTATTTCTGTGACTGTGGTTCAGATATATGTACGCGGCTTTCACTCTACTACAATCACTCTTTTCTTAAAGTTATAAATTCAAAATCATAGCATAGGGTTTCACAGAACAGTGGTGCTGGAAAGGAGGTCATTATACTCATTATCATGAACGACTTTTACTATGGGACCAACCAAGAAAATACGAAAAAACCAGCCAAGTATGTGTAGGACTCAAAAAAAATGTAACTGAAGTTGAAATATTGAAAGACAAGCTTAAGAATAAGGCTTTGACAATAAGGTTCTTCTATAAATAACAACTACAAAATGTAAGTTTGTAATGTTAAACAATTTTTTTTAATGATATAACTTCAAATTAACAACTTTCAGATTTATTCCTTTATATGTGCTGTAAGACCTTGCCCATTGCCAAAACTCATGATTCCAGGTCAACGGGTACAACGGTACCCTATAGGATTTGATTCCCCTGTGAAATCTCAATATATGCGACATAAACTATCATATCTTTTGATTGCGTTGACTTACAACTTTTTTTTTTTTTACAGCCGAATGAAACCGTAGACCCAACTATATTTAGTATAAATTTAAATTTGATACCTTTACGCGTTATTGAGAAAAAGGGTCTTGACAACGGACAGAGAGACGGACAGACAGACGGACAGACGGACAGACGGACAACGAAGTGATCCTCAAATGGAAAAAAGGGACCCCCTTTTTTCCATTTGAGGTACGGAACCCTAAAAATAGGTTTTAGGTTTTTAATTGTCGTTATTCTATGCAGTATTTTCGTCCGAACTAAATTATAGCTTTACTTATTTATCTATTATAATTATAGTTTAATTAATGGTCTTTGTGCCACGCCACCGATTTATGCCTAGATAGGCAAGAGAACCAATATTTTTGGATATTTTTTTTTCCATTCTTTCGTTTATTAGTTTCAGTGAACGTATCAACAAAGGCTATAATTATTATTTTAACGCAGGCGTGTTGCTTGTTGCGCGCTTCAGGTGCCTGAAGGCAGGGCGGGGTGCAGCGCGGGGCGGGTAACAGAGCTAGCCCGGATCTCCGCCCGCCTTTCTCTGCTTCATTCCGACTCCAGTGCTGGCTGGGAATGTTCGCTGCTTCAGCAGCAGCCCTTAGTCCCACAACGCGTTCGGAAAAACTTAAAACCCTTTTCAGTCTCGATAAAATTCATCATGAAAATGAAAGCTGTCAGGAACCACTTACCCCGTCCGTAGACGCGTTTCAGTAGTTACTGGTATTTTTTTATTTCGAGTGTTTTTATTTTATTTTCGCGGCGCGAAAGACATTATTCGCTCGTGGTTAAGTTCGATCCTTTTAAATATGTCTCTTTTCGTAAAACTTCACCGTTTCAAAGTCATAAAATGTAAGGCAGATCAGTACGCGCGCTTCGAATTCCGAGGTAAGTTTCTATCAAGGAACATTATTACTCCTAGCGGAGGTTTCTATGTGAAGATGATTCGTTCTGCTTTTATATTTCTTTTTGCTTTGACTTTGATTTTAGTTTCAAATGATTTTGGTTTTACTCGAAAAGTATAATGATATTATCTTACAATAATATTGTTATTACTTTATTAAAGCACGTCCCTAATTTAGTATTGGACCTATCTCGTTTTATCAAGTAATATTTATCTATTTACGTATGTTTTAAATTCACCGTAGTTGTAGCCACTATTATAGAAATTGACCACACACTACTTAGTAGCACATAGGTAGGTATGTAGGATTGGTGGCATATAGGATTATAGATTATTTGCCGTATTCTTGGCAGGACGTGTAAAAAACGTGTAGTTAAAATGCAACAAGTATAAGCCTCCATCATTGTTTAAAACCAATAAGGCTAGATGTTAAAGTTTTTTCATTGGACATTTAAGTCCAAATTAGAAATAACTACGTGATGCACAGGTTTCTTTTATTTTCTTTTAGCAACGGAGCTTTCCATGTTACAGACAAAATATATTTTTCTTTGTGTTGTAACCTTTTGTACTTTTGATATTTTCTAGCTACATTGTAATCGTATTTTAATTTTTTGGATAGACCCGATCGATACAACCTTTTTACTGAAAGCAAAGCTACGCTCTAGAGAAATATTTTATGTATTTTGGTTGTAAGTACGGTTCGTATGTGTTTGACCTAATTTATCATTTGATTTGTATTATTTTGGCCTTATCTTTAATTACTATTGTTGAATATTGTATAGAATATATAACGCTACTGATTGCGAGTTTTTTTTTAACTCAGTTTATAATTTGATTTGAATGATTTGAAATGTAAAATAATTTTTTATCAATCAATATGTATAGATACAATGTTTGTGATTGACATTAATTCGTGTTGGTTTGTCGTGGTTTATAATTCTAAATCAACAAAAAAATTAAACACAAATAACTTTCACAAGCTACTATCTAATAAACGGTTTTATCCTCAAATTTTTCACACATGGAGGCGGAATATTTTCTTCAAATATAAATGAGACCACACGTGATATGTAGCCTATTCAATAAAAACAGAACCATTAAGGCGGCTCTTCCGGTCCGCAGTTCTTCACTCGCATAATTATGTAATATGTTTTGTCAATGATGTGAACTTTTTATTATTATATATTAAGAATATTTTGGCGTTGCACGTATTGCAAATTTTTCAGTGTCAAGTGTTTAAATAAAGTCATATTTTTCAATAAGTCACAGTCAGAGTCAAGCAAAGTCAGTCACGGTCAAGTCAAACTCATGGCCTAGTAAAGCGGTGAAGGCTTTACAAGATGCTTCTATGGAGTTTTGAAACAACACGAAAATACATATTTTGCCTCGTTATAGGTATCACTTGCCTAAAGCTCATGCACGTTCTCGAACACTTAATAAATAAATGATCCTCCATTAATACACATTAACACTCCATTAATACACAAGTTTGGGAAAATAATACAAATGGTTTTTTCACTTTGGCACCAAAAGTCTTCAATGAAGAACATTATTGAAGATGGCTAATCGTAAAGATTACAATAAATACACATAATGCTAAACTCTACAAATACATAATTCTCAAAATAGACAAAAGAGGTACTTATTGTGTTTTAAATAATTTCAATAGATTGCTCTTACTTCATGATTAATCATGCCATTTCTTCGTAGGTATGGTAAATACACTGTTCGTCACTTGGGAGACACCACTGATTTCAAATTCGAGTACCTACGGCACATACTGTACATGTGCCTTAAATTTCACCCTCGTTAGGAATGTTCGTTTACCCCAGTGTAAAGTCATGTAACACTAATAAAAGTAACAAAATAGTATTCTTTAAATAAATCAAACAATGGAAATCTTCTTACTCGCCCACATGTCGAAATGGGGTTTTAATTTGTTTTATTCCCAAATGGGCTACAGCCCATGCCGAGATTCAATTCAATCACGAAATTCTGCACACGCACCTCCGAAGAAATTATTGGATAAGATGGTAGGTTTCTTGTATATATGTATAATTGTATATATATAGATATATTATATTGTATGAAAGCAAAATACTGACTTCATAAAATACATCTATATATGTATATATAAATATAGGCCACATCGCTCAAAGAATCGATAACCAATGAGGAAGAAAGGTTCTTGAGTAGAGACCACGAACCGGAAGACGCAGCGTAGGTAGGCCTCCCACTAGATGAACCGACGACATTGTGAGTCGCTGGCATCCAGTGGATGTAAAAGGCAGGCTGTCGTTCAGTGTGGAGGATAAAGAGGGGGGGTGGGCTATGTTCAGCAGTGGACTTCTTCTGGCTCCTGGCTCATGATGATGTATGAATCATAAATCATAATTTATTCAAAAATATAAAAAGGTCTGACAAAAATACAAAAACATAAGTAAACATAATTAGGTCTGTATGGTATATATATTACTAGCTGCGCCCTAGAGAAAATCGTCGATAAGTTTTCTGAAATTTTCCAATTTTCTGCGCAACTTCCATAATTTTTCTTTCCGTAAGAACCTTCTACACAGACATAGAAAACTTTAAAAAAAAAGATGAATGAAATCGGTAAAGTCATTCTCAAATTATGGCGTGACCAAGGTAAATAGGGATTCGTTTTTATATAATTATATATAGATTAAATTTTTCGAGCTTATATAGTAAGGTGGCGGAAATATCAAATCCGCCCCCAAGTATTAGCTTGGCAGTGATCTAACTTATACATCTAGATATCTAAATATATTCGATTCCCATCTAGGACAAACATATATGAGATGAACATTTGTGTTTGTTCTATATCTGGTTGTTAATCAAGCGTGCCCCCTCCCTCGACGTTTTCAAACTCCGCGTAAAAGCGCACTATCTCGCACTATAGCTGCTATCTATACTCATTTACAATTTCTGTGACAAATATAATGTATGTAAGTATCAACATGTGTATGTATCTTTGATAACAGTAGGTATGTTAAATATTTTTATGTAGTTTATTAATTATGTAGGTAGTTATGTAGTATGTTGTTTATATTATGTAGTCTATGTATATGTATGTATTAGTATGTAATATTTATTTGTAGTCTATTGATTGTTTGTTGTTATTTGCATAGGTATTTACTTTCATTATTTTTTTTTTTAGTTAAGGCCACACATTATTAAATATAATTCCTTTCCGTGCATGGTTGCCTGGAAGAGATCACTTTAAGCGATAAGGCCGCCTGTTAAAAGCCTAGATAATATTTTTGTTGTAATTTTTATGTTATCCTTATTTGTGGTATTTTAATAAAGAGTTTTGTATTTGTATTTGTATTTAAGTATGCATTTAAGTATGTATTTAAATATATATTTAAGTATGTATTTAAAACTATATATGTATGTATATCAGTCTCTGGCAGCCATATCACAAGCTTTGCTATGACCGTGTGTGAAAAATGACCCGAAATATTTCTTTATTTATTATATTTAAAAAAAACTACCGGCAAAAATAGTGTACGGTTTCTGTAGGAATCTGGTAAAATAACGGGGCTCCACTAGTTTGACAAATTCGAAATACTTAGTAAACGCTGATGATAGGGTTGCTTTTTCGGGTTATAGACAAATTATGTATTATTTGAATACGTCGTAAGTTGAAAATAGCGTGCTTAGTAGGTATATTTATAATATACTAACTTCGGAAACGTTTAACTGTAGGTTATTATTTGTATCAAAACAACGCAATATGCTAAAGACAAGTATGTAAAACAAAGAACACGTAATTGGCGAAGGTACTATATCAAGCTGACTTTGAAGAGCTACGAACTTGTAAATGCCTTCAGTTTCCTGTAAGGTTATTTCGGAGTTGTTGCTGTTTTCGGAAAGTAGTAATGATATGATTATTTACGGGATATTTACCGTGGTAAGGTTGTGGAATGAACAAAAACCATGAACTTTAGTGAACAACCGTGATAGTTTAAAACAGTAGTAATGATGTTGCAGTAACTCATTGGCATCAACTTTAATTTAATATGTATGTAATTTTAGCGGTGTTGGTAGGATCATGAGGTAGGAGGAAAAACATTGTAGGGCTGTTTAAAGAGTTCGCGCCCGGGGAAGTATTATACCTTAAGGCTAAGATCCGGAGATTTTTCATCATATTGGGATGCGCCCTATGCAGATTATTATTTAGACTGTGTACAAAAAATATGTTTACTGACATTTTTATCTGTTGATAAATATGTTTACTGGCATATAAAAACATGGCAATTAATTTAAAAAAACTGAACTTAGCTATGTCTACGCGTGCCCTATACGTCTACGAGATGTAAGTAAGATAGGCATACTAAGTAACCGTCTTTCTTCGGCTTAATTATAATTTATTCATACGACCGCTGTAACAAAGCGGCCACATCACTTACAAAATATATTTTTTTTTCGTGTGAATAATGAATAACATCGTCGGTAATGGTGAAAATAACTTACCTCGTTTTTCTCTTTTGAGCTTGGAAAATTTAGCTTGACAAAGGCCAAGCCATGTTGGTACCGGTGCTTCTTTTTAATGATGCTATGAAAGCCCGCCTTGGAATGGACGAAGGTTTATAATCATAAGTAGATTTTGATATACCTACATAATAATTATTTACGGTAAGTATTGGTCAAATCATGCAAGCTGAATTAGAACCACTGCCTCTTATCCTACGGAGCTGATTTTTACATAGTAGTTCGTTAGTAGTTAGTTCATTCCCGATATCAATGCATTTTATGGTAAGCATGACCCGAATCAACATCCAGGATGAGCTCCAGATAAAGGAACTCTTCAACGGTCATCAGCACAGATACGAAATTTTGTGTACGCATTTTATTATGATAACCAGTTTTAAGTTTTACCATGACATGGTTGCTGCAATCAGGGTTGGGCCCTGACTATAGAACTCCTTTATGGTTAGCAGCACAGACATGAAATGTTGTATACGCATTCAAGTATGATAACCCGTGATAACCCATTCTAAGTGTCACCATGACATGACTACTGCACTCAAGGTTGTTTCCTAACGAAGTACTCCAGCCATAGATTCAGTGTACTTATACTCAATCTATGTACTCCAGCCATAGATTCAGTATAAGTACTGAATCTATGACTCCAGCACAGACACCAAAAGTAGCATAAGCGCTTATTTATATTCGTTTTTACAAATGATATTATTACCTATTCAATTCAATCAATTTATTTTAGAAAACATAATTCTATAGGTACCTACAATACTTGTTATTTTTTTATAAACTCTTGTCTATTTTTTATGAAACTTGATTAGTATATTTTATTTGGCTATAAAACATTCTGATTTGATTTACTTTTCAACCTACTTCAAAAAGGAGGTTCTCATTTTAACTGTTTTTTTTGTTGTATTGAATAGGATAATACAAGGGCGGTAAAATTTTAATTTGATAAACATATTACATCTGGAAAGTTGTAAAATTAAGGGATCTATATGGTATATATTGAACTTCCCTTGAAGTAACCTGTTATTTACTTTTTTTATATTTAATTATTGTGTATTTGTAATATTAAATTAACACTGTTTATCCGGGAAAAAAGAGATTCAAAATTTTATTAAAACAAAGGGTTGAGTACGAACAAATATACAAAGACAAAACTAACTAACATAGCAGTCCGCACATTATGTTGACATTGCAGATATTTGAAAGAAACTTTATAAAAAAACTTAAACTAATCTCCGGAAATAATAAACATTATTTTGTGCGTTTTAAAATACGTAACCAAACGTTGAAAATAGTTAACCTAAAACTACATGAAGTAGGGAAGAGCTTCGTTTCCGTCTGTGTTTACATTTTATTTCTTGCTAAGGATCTTATTCTCTTTGGTCCCTTCGCGCCTTTTCCTCTATCTAGGTTCTTTAGGAAGTAATTAAAGTTAAATCCTGAGTAGGGTTGGAATGCGATGCGAATAATTTTCCGCCTTGGAAAAACCTTGATTTTGGACTCGGCTGCTACCACTACTCGGAAATAAGTTCATTCTTTCTTTGAAAAGTCTACTTATTTAAACACAATTTGAAAAATATAAATAATATCTATATTGCATTATGTGGTATTTGATAGCCCCGTTGGTCCAGTTGGTAGTGAACCTACCTTCTGAGCTTGGGGGCGTGGATTCGATTCCCACCTAGGACAAACATTCGTGTTTGTTCTATATTTGGTTGTTAATATCTATTTAAGTATGTATTTAAAACAATATATGTATGTATATCAGTCTCTGGCAGCCATAAGCTTTGCTTAGTTTAGGGTCAGATGACCGTGTGTGAAAAAATGTCCCGATCTTTTTTTGATTTTTTTTATTGAAAAATAAAAAATTTATGCTTAAGACCACACGACAGAAGTGAAAACTTCATCAAGGCTGACTATATCTCTCTTGCTCGCTTAGTCGACTCGAGCCGACTTTACCCGAACGAGTATCAGAGCATGACTGTCACACGAGTTCAATGCTTTTCCTTTTTTGAGTATGAATCCTGAATACTCAAAGTTTTTCCCCATACCAAAAAGTGCCCAAGTGCCTAAAAAGTTCGCTTAATAAAATACGCAGTTTTTACCGTAGCTAGTTTGGTAGTTAGGATGTAGGATACATGTGAAGGCTTCTTCGAAAGTTTCTACTATAAACCTGCACCTCTCCACGTCGGGATTTCTTTATCTATATCTATACTAATAATATTATAAAGAGGAAAGATTTGTTTGTTTGTTTGCATTGTATATGCTTCGAAACTACTGAACCGATTTGAAAAATTCTTTCACTGTTGGGAAGCTACACTATCCCCGGGTAACATAGGCTATAATCTATACCCGTGCGATGCTGGGGCGGACCGCTAGTAAGAAATAAATTAGGATACTTTTATCAAAGGTATCCACGCAGGTGAAACGGACGGGGCGGACGTAGTTATAGTAAACTAAATAAAAACAATGGAATATCAATAAACATTTTCCGTATTTTTTTTTTCGCCATCTTGTGGGTGGACGTCCTACGCTGCGCTTACCAGTCCGTGGTCTCCATTCCAGAACCTTTCGGCCCCATCGGCCATCTGTTCTGCGTGATATGTGCCCTGCCCACTGCCATTTCAACTTACTAATCCGGTGGGCTATGTCGGTGACTTTCGTTCGTCTACGGATCTCCTCATTTCGGATTCGATCTCGTAGAGAAACCCCGAGCATGATGACCCACAAGATGGACAGATGACCTAAAAGAGACCGCAGGGAAACGCTGGATGCAGGCCGCTTCCAACCGGCTCTTTTGGAGATCGATGGGGGAGGCCTATGTCCAGCAGTGGACGTCCTACGGCTGAAATGATGATGATGATGATGATTTTTTTCGCCATACATACATACATACAATCACTCGAAAAACATAACCCTCCTTTTTGCGCTGTCGAATAAAAAGCGGGCGGCAAAAATGATCATAGGTAGTTTAATAAACATAATTTTTAGAGAAAAAAAAACCGACTTCATGACTACCTACATTTACAAACTGAAACCAAAAAGTAGAAAATAATATTTTAATAACTTCAAAGCAATGAGCATTAAAGGACAATCAACGAAATTATTAATACATATATAACCTACTTATATATTTACAATTTATAATCAGTTATTAGAGTCGGTCCTCTTGAAGTCGGTTAAAAATGCGAGGTATGTGGGTCGTTTGTTGACTAGCGACAGCTGATATTTTAATTACATTACATTGCGATCATTAAAATAATAAACTACGGAACCCTACCATATGTGTGTCTCGACACGCTCTTGGCCAGTTTTTATGAATTACCTTTCTTTCCGTTTTAAAGTAGGTACCTACTAAAGTAATGTTGTTAGCGAATTAGTAAATTGAAATAAACGCATTTTGCCAACCCAACATTAATACGGCAATGGAGCGCTTAAAATATCATATTTGTCAGAGAGAGGTACGAAGCTCATTTAGTATTCAGAAAAGTAATTTTACCTCAATTTATACGCAAAGCCTTTTGAAGTAACGTAGGTGGGATATCAAACACTATGTTATTACAAAACAGAATTTACACGTAAAATTAAGGTGTGACAGAGCCTGCCTTGGAACGACAAAGTGCTTGGTAGATTTTAGCCGTGTTAAACTATGCATATAAATTATATAGATTGTTATTGAAGCTGCCACTGGTTGTGAAATTACACGTACAGTGCCATTGTGTTAACCTTGAAATAGTACAAATATTACTTTATACGCGGGATTAAACGAACAGCAGTGCAAGTACCGTTCTTTATCGGTCGTCAAATTCGATAAAATGCCATAGAATCGATCATAGCGAGTACTGATCTAATGGCATATTATCGAATTTGACGACTTTACCTGTCAATTTGACGATCGTTAAAAGAACGGTACTTGCACTGCAGATTTGTAATGAGGGATTGTTTAACGTGGGTAGCCTTTACGGCACGAACGTAATAAGAGCCGTACTCTACCCGAGTTTGAAATTTGTCCAAGTGATGTTACTTTATACCATACTGACAAGGACATCGTTGATTTTTTTCAAACATTCTTACCATATTGTTATGTAAAAATTATCAAAAACACAATAAAACCTCCTTAGATGAAGACTTTCAGAAATAGGTTTTGATCTGTATAAGATAGCATCAGCGCTGTTCGTTTGGACATTCGCCGTAATCACCGTATTAGTAAAAAACAATCAAAGTTGTTTCAAGTAGATAAGTGCGCGCAAAAAAATATTATTACAACCAAAAAATAACAGTAAATAATAAGCAAGGGTATAAAAAGTGCTTGATAATAATATAACAGTCAAAATATAACTCATTATGTCCATAATATTTCTGATTTAGAATGTTTTTCTTTTCTTAAAACACTAATAGTCTTCTTGGATCAAACTATTTCAATTCGATAAAGTTAAGGTAGGTATTAGTTCTCCTGCTCCTACTAATGACGTAAAGAATACCAGGCTCCTACTAGTAGGAATACCCAGTAGGAGCAAGTGGAAACGCTCACGTATAGTTTCTCGTGAGAATGAAACTGGCCCAGACAGCTCGCCTGATCGTGTCAGTCTTCCAAATTTTTTACAACCTTCTAACTTCAACAGTTATTAGGATATTAGCATTAAACTTTGCACAATTATAACTTTAGTATAGATCTCAAATTAAGAGTATAAAATATATAATACTAGCTGTTGTCCGCGACTTCGTACGCGTAAACTTTCATATAAACTATCAACCCCCTTTTGTCATCCTTAATTCGGCCCATTCGTGAAATCCTTCCTTAGCGGACCTCTACACCCCATAAGAAATCTACCTGCCAAATTTCAGCTTTGTAGGTCAAGTGGTTTTCGAGATTTCGTTTTTAATGAGTGAATGAGTGAGTAGATGAATTTCGGTTTTATATATAATTATAGATTGCATTTTATTTATTTACTTGGCTCTGGTACATGTGAAATGTGGAGGTATTTTTTTACTGCACTCCTTCTTGTGGGTATCGTTGAATAGGTCTTTCTATAATGAAGGTAAGGTTTCAGACATAACTTTTTTATGGAGAGTTGTATCCTTTGCTAAATATCGCCCGCCAAACTAACAAAAAGTTGTTCCTCATTCCATTTCTAAATTATCTGACATAGGAACTTGTAACTTGCAATGCTGATAGGTCATAATAAAAACCTGTATTCAAAATTATTTTGAAAATCTTGTAATTGCAACTTTTTGTTTCATAGCAATAAAATTGTAATAAATTCAAGACGTTCTAGTTCAAAGGCCATTGTTTTGTTACAGAGCTTTTTTCGTTCGAATTTTTCTATAATTACCGTTTTCTGAACTATGAATGTGACCACAATTATATGAGTTTTGACTATGGAACCCTATCCATAATTATGCGTGTCTCAAAATGCTCTTAGCAATAGCAACTGACGAAATGTTCTATTGGTGACATGGGACTTTGCGCATTTGGCTTTTCGGGAAATTGTAAGCGATTAAATAGCATTTCGATGATATAACGTTCTATAAAAGGACTTCGATGAAATATCTTGCGGTAATGAGTAGGTAAAAACCTCACATAAGCTCTTTGGTAAAAACCCATTAGTTTCGGGTAGTGTCACTTGTCTAAATGAGAACATTATCATATAATTTAAATGACTCTTTATTCCAAACAAACCCTAAAGTAAACGTTATCCTCCAGAGCAATCACTGTGACACCGCCCGAGGAGCATGCCCGCCACGGGGAGGTAAACCTCTGAAATATAACAATTAATTATTATTAACTACGGTATTAACTGCCGGTCCTCCCGAATCTCAATGTGTACTTTATCTTTATTAAACGGGCTCGGATGAATGGAGCATAGAGTAAACATTACCGGTGTCGTTATTATATTATCTCTAACATAGTATTATAATGTGTTCGTAATTTGAAAAACCCACACCGAAATTAATTAATTTGTATAATTGTCGTTCTAAATTTCGTTCGTCTTGACGGTAAAGTAGTTGGTGGCAAATTTTTGTGACATCTAATATAATTATGTACACTACAAGTACCTACTATGTGCGCCCATGGAAGTAGTATAGGGGGTATAAAACGTCCTTGTGTGCGCCACAGATAAGATCTGTGATGTGCGCAGAGTATTTTTAAATGCAAAGAGTTTTGATTATGTTTTCCACTAAAAATAGGCGGATGCACAGAGGTCATGTTAGAATTTATAGACAAAACATAATCATAACATAACATAACATTTCCAAAAAGCTATGTCTTGTGATTGGCTCGTAATACAAGCCTAAACTATCTGATAAAGTTTTTTTCGTAGTTTGGTAACAGGCAAATTTAAAAAAAAATTAAAACTACCCCAAAATATTGTTGTAAATTTTATGTGAATAGGGAGAAGTCATCAAGATCAGCAGACGTCCGAACTTCAATAGAAATGGAGTTTAGAGCTTGCCACCGACTATAAGCTAAACTCTGTGCGTTACTGCACTGCACGCTAAACTCTTTGCATCTCTGGATTACCCCCCTTCCCTTCCCTGGCTAACTGTGTGTGTTTTATTGGAAATGTAACATAAACGCTCTATTTGTTACAGGCGGGCACAAGTTCACACCTATACTGCAGCGGGAGGATGACTATTTGGTTGCTAATAAAGTAAGTAATATTCTTATTTAACCAATGCCTAATTTTATACAATTTTATTCTTAATTTTATTTTTATTTTGTTTTATTCCTTGTAAACTGTCTAATTTTATTTTTAACTAGACTTTTACTAGTTAAATGAAACTAACTCCCGTATTAATAAACGCATTATTATATACCTCGGATCCTCACTTTGAGTGTTCACTTTGTTAAGGTATCCTTTGTTGCTCTTCCAAGCCATTAACATTTGGCATCATTAATCGTCTTTCAAGATTCCCTCAGTTCACCTCAAATGATGGCAAAGTGAGACATTACGTAGTGGGTGCGAACGCATCAGGCCTAAATCAGGCTTGATGTCTTTAGTCGAACTCACCCTGCAGACGACATTGCCGCCATTTTTTTGCGTGTGGACTGTTTATTAGTTAGTTCATTGGTGCTGCTACAAGTCTCTTAGTGTGAGTGAAAAATGAGTCTAGGGAGCGGTTTAGCGGCATAGTGAAAAAAAAACTAGACAAGTACGAGTAGGTTTTCCAAACAAGAAAAAAACTAAAACAAGTTGAAATATTGAAAGACATACTTAACTTTGTAGTTGACAATAAGGTTCTTCCATACATTCCAACTACAAAATGTTAGTTTGTAACAGCAAAACAATTATTTTTAAATAACATAACTTCAAATTTAAAACTTTCGGATATATTTCTTAATATGTGCTACGATACCTTGCCTTTTGCAAAATTTAACGAGTACCCTATAGGTTTTGATTCCCTTGTGAAAACGCAAAATATGCGTAAATATGCGACATAAACGGTTATATCTTTTGATCGCGTAAACTTGCAAGTTTGATTTTTTCACAGCTGAAAGAAACCATAGTTTTTAGTATTTGATATAAATTTCAACTTGACATCTTTACGCGTTCCTGGGGAAAAGGGTCTTGAAAGACGAACAGACGGACAACAAAGTGATCCTATAAGGGTTCCGTTTTTCCCTTTTGAGGTACTGAACCCTAAAAATGAATGAAACACAGAGCCATGTGTTCAAATGTCGATAATTGTACCAACTTGTTTGTCTGTTCTGAGGTAGACGCATCTTGTAATGAGGTAACTTTAGTAAGGGAACCTAAAAGTTACCTTATTTTATCAACTAAAATAACAAAACACGACTTAAGGGGTGCACCTTAAGGGGTGAGGCTAGGGAGAGGTAACCTCTATTAATATAGAGTAAGTATAACAAATCAAAATTAAAATATTACATTATTCAAGGTCTGTTAAAATACATTTGAATTAATAATGAAAATCAAGCTTACCTAAACGTGGTAAATTGGTAAGTTTTGAAGAAAAATGTTAACAGACATACTCACACACACTGCCCTTCGTCCTAAATAAAATGAACGGACGGGCCAATGAAATTGCTCAGTAAAAACGAGGCAAAACCGTTGGACATAATTATACTCCAACGCCTAATTATAACCATGTACATTACATTTGTTACAAAAAATAGATAGCGGTGTTTTGTTGTGTATTTACAATTCGGGAAAGCACACGAAGGCATAATTTTGTCAGATATTTCGTTATCATGTAACAATAGACGCGTGTCGCACTTCCTACGGCTAGAGACCCACTGAAACGAAGTGAGTGCCGGCGCTCGTTTTGTAATCTTCAAAAATGTGCTTCTTCTGGGCCCGTCCATTCATTTTATTTTGGTCGAAGTTCATGCCGCAAATGCATATATACCTGAGAAAGCGGAATATTTAACGAGCTCTTTCAATGGCTAATTAAGAAGTTGGAGCGAGTTTCGTTAAATATGAATAACTAGACCAGAGACCTTACGGACAACTGCTATTGCGGCACCAAACTAACTTTAAACCCGCTCAGTTGGAAAATCACGCGAACGTGAACCTTAACGCGCCCAGATAGGGTTTACGGTCGCGTGATTTTCCAACTGAGCGGATTTAACGTTAGTTTGGTGCCGCAACAGCAGTTGTCGGTAAGGCCCCTGAGACGGCGTAAATCGGCTGCTGGAGTTGACGACTTCATAAATGATGACAGACACGCCGCGCGCGTTTGTGAGACCACGACTCAGCACAGACCTAGATATAAACGCAAAGGGTCGTGTGAATGTATAGTTTTCTTTTTAGATCAAGAAGGCGGGATATTATTTATGTTGTTCATCATCATCATCATCATCAGCTGGAAGACGTCCACTGCTGAACATAGGCCTCCCCCTTTAACCTCCACACTGAACGACAGCCTGCCTTCTGCATCCACTGGATGCCCGTGACTCTCACAATGTCGTCGGTCCATGTAGTGGGAGGCCTACCTACGCTGCGTCTTTTGCTGTTATTATTTATGTTATTATCGTAGGTATACAGAAGTGCTACTTTTGGCGTAACGTCCCGTTTTTGCAAGCTGTTTTATAATTTGCAACGTATTTTGTATTTTTTTTAATGGGCAAATTCCTTTATTAACTAAACAAAATACAAGCTAATAATAACACTACAAATACAATTAGACTGCCCATAGACCGTTGAAGGTCTAAACAATGCTAAAGCTCACTACCAGTTGGCAGCCTACCCAGTATGCTGGCGGCATTACCATGCTGAATGGCAATGCTTATGCGTTGAGCCAGAAATACGCCAGCATTTTGGTCATGCGTCTTTGGTCAAGATTTGAAAAATGAGGTGATCCTGGTCCCCAAGTATTGTAATTATTTGGTTGTTTTATCAAGTCCTATACCAAGAATTCCATTATTCGCCTCCTGTCTCCATCATCAGACCCTCGAAACCAAGTGTAATAGTTCCTCGAGTTTGGGGTTCTCTGGTTTGATTTAACGAGTCACATTTTAGCTTTTTTGGTCTTTGAATGTTTGATCATGTGTTACGGATTTAAATGACATCTTGGTATGAAGATCAGATAAGACAAACAAGGAAGATATGCCTTAGTGCAATTATCGTTAGTGTTCAAATGTTCTCCCACTTTTTTCACTATTCCGCTAAACGAATGTTAAGTACAGCACACTTACAATTTTTTTCACGCACAAGAGATTAGCTTTGACACCAATAAACTAATAGTCCACGTGCAAAAAAGTCGGTTTACGGACGATAATTTTACGCGGCTTAGGCCGATCGTGCCTCTCTATCGCTTGTTCCGCGCTCTCGCTTGCACGCGAGGCTCAGGCGGAACGTGACAATTTTTCGTGCGTGCAGCCGGCTTTCATCGATTTATAAGACGTTATCACGTCAAAAAGGCGGCACGGTCGTCTACAGGGTGAGATCAAATAAAAGCATCAAGCTGGATTTAGGCCTGATGCGTTCACACCTACCACGCCACCTTACCATATATTTGTTATTTGTCTAATCTGAGGTATCATCATAATATTTCTATCCCAAAAAAAACTTATGGTTCTTGCAGGACAATGGATGAAACTACAGTTATAAATATTGACCAGATTTCACTAATAGAGACGAGCTTTTCCCGGAAACAACTAGAATTTTTCCGTATGTAACCGAAAGTATGTATCCTCTGTCCTTGTTACGTCCGACCCGAGGGACGATGCCTGTGTAACATGATCCTGAAAGTTATGAAATATCAACATGGCATTCATTTATTCATCTTTTACCATCAGGTGGCGTGCTTGTTTGTTTGTCACTCTATTATAATCATTGCAACCCGTGATTTCCTATTGCATTACGAGCAGCCGTCCTAAATTAATTATGAAAATAAGGTATAATTGAAATAGCACACAAATGTGGGCTGCAGAACCCTCGGTGCGCAAGTCAATGTTTTTTTTTTTATTTGTCTGCCAATATGGTGTTATAATATATAGTTTTATGGGATAACAAAAAACTCATTTCGCATTCAGTGTTATTTCTAATTTGTTAATTCTCAAAATGTTTAGTCCAAAATAATGTACGTAATGTGTGGTAGTTTTGACACAATAAATAAAATACTGCTACGGAACTCAAAACGCTACACGGGTCTTGTAACAAGTGATATGCTACGAGCGCCACAACTTAGCTACGAGCGCTACAGATTTGCTACGTGTGCTACAGATTTGCTACGAGTGCTACAGATTTGCTACAAAGCGCTACAACTTTAACCTATGATGATCACTACAGCTTTGCTAAAACACAACGCTTTTACTAGGAGTAGTTTTACAAGAACTACATAATATTACATATTAAAATATAAATTAAATATTCCTCATAAAAAAAAAAGACGTCGGATGCCGTAAGTACCTTATACGACACTAGCGCGGTCCGCCCTAGCTTCGCACGGGTATCTATTATAGCCTGTCACCCGGGGTTAGTGTAGCTTCCCAACAGTGAAATAATTAGATAGCCCGTTGGTCCAGTTGGTAGTGAACCTGCCTTCTGAGCTTGGGGGCGTGGGTTCGATTCCCATCTAGGACAAACATTTGTGTGATGAACATTTGTGTTTGTTCTATATCTGGTTGTTAATATCTATTTAAGTATGTATTTAAAACTATATATGTATGTATATCAGTCTCTGGCAGCCATATCACAAGCTTTGCTTAGTTTGGGGTCAGATAACCGTGTGTGAAAAATGTCCCGAATATTTATTTATTTTTAAATCGGTTCAATAGTTTCGGAGCCTATTCAACAAACAAACTAACAAACAAATCTTTCCTCTTTATAATATTATATTATTATAGTATAGCTATAGATTAGTATAGATGACAGAAGCAGTGGGTCGAAAATACCTTAAAGTGAGCAAGAACTCTATTTCTATGCTATATTATAAGACAATAAGACAGTTACACGACGTTAGTAACAGTTACTGTCAACAACTACATCTCAGTAACAGATATCCTGTAGATACCACAGACCTTTATCAAGATAGACACAGCGGCTAGCCAAGTTATAAGAAAACCCCGCGTGGTTCTATTGAAGCGCCTTGGCAGTAAAACCGACTCGTATGCTCTTATTCCGCCATGTTTCACACCAGCCGGGCATCCCGTGACGGCCATTTTTTTGTACCTACTATGACGTCATGAGAGCAATTTAGTGGTAGTTCAACTCCATTCTTATGCAAACCACAGAGTTTTGAAGAGTTTTTACCACAGAAAAGTTTTTTTTTGTTTAAATTAGAACGTCTGTCAAGGCAAATTTGTTGTAGCCAATTGCACCCATATAAACGAAACGTCAGTCATTTGAAATCAGTTAGCAACTGTGATGCGGACAAAGAACTTTGAGACCTAATCCAAAAAGGTAAGGTCCAAGTGCTTTGGATGCGGAGTTCGACGCGTTGATCTAGATAAGAATGCTCAATCAAGGTTCACTCATAATGCCTGGGACAGATTTTCCTTCTCATTTCTGTTCTATTTATTTCTCTTTTCTGTGGTTTTTACATTTTACCATGGCGCAATTTGGCATTTATTGTACTGACGACTGACGTGGTACTGTCAAGAAGACGGAGATCGGACTGAATAATGTGTGAATAAATAGTTGGAGCATCGATCCAACTTATGACAAGGTCTCTATCCTGATATAGGTATGTGGAAGACACAAATTCGCAGTGCTCCCTAACCGAAAAACCTGTCTTGTTTACTGGGTTATTTATGACCGCACGTGGAAATTTTCTATCCTAGATAGAAGCTGTTGAAGATACATTTATTGAAAATAAAGTCTTGCTTTATACAGGGTGCTAGTTTTTTATGAAACTGAAATAATATGGTTTGACAGATACATCGTTTTTTAAAGTAAAATATAATTTATTTGCACTAAACATGAGTAAATCATACACACATTTAAAACGCATTATAATATATTTTAGTCATTTTATATCATGTTTTGTCTAGTTAGTGGGCGTTCAAATCTGGAGAGATTGCATAAAAATACCGCGAAAAATATTTTATTTTTTTAAATTTAATTAAGTATATACTTAGTCAAAACAATGTGCATATAGTTAAAATTGGAATTAATTAACAGATAGACATTTCTATAATTGCAAAATAAACATTGACCTAATGCAGCCGTGACTAAAATTTCTAATATATTATGTCAACTTTGAAATAATATTTCTCTCCTAAAAGTTTTTTTAGTTTTTTCGTTTTAAGTCCTAATTCGGTAGATTATTGTAGACTAGCAGACCTGACAGACGTTGTCCTGTCTTAGAAATATCAAACACGCAAAGTCAAAATTGAAAATCTACACCTTTGGTTTTTTACACCTTGGGTTACATTATTGGAGTTTTAGTAAGGATCCATATTTAAAAAAAAAAATATAATATAGCCTATGTTACCCGGGGATAGTGTAGCTTCCTAACAGAGAAAGAATTTTTCAAATCAGTTCTGTAGTTTCGGAGCCTATTCAATGCAAACAAACAAACAAACAATCAAATCTTTCCTCTTTATAAAAAAATTATAATAATAATAATAGATCCCATACACAATGGGCCCGATTTTGAAGGCACAAGTTAAATTTAGTTTAGCTTTAAAACTTGTTATATTTAAAAAAGCTAATCGGTATTCCAGAGGCACCACTTAAATTATTATAAAAACGTCAAAATCAAATTTTTAAATCGAATGAACGTAATGTGCCGTAAACTACTCAATTCACGTTTAAATGCAGTTTTGCTATTCTGAAGGCACATTTTAAATGATTTTAAATCGTTTTAGTTGCCAAAACAGCTGACATTTTAGCTTATAGGTTAGTTTTTTAACAAGGACCATTTGAGGTCCTCTTTAAAATAACTTGAATTTCAAAGTGAGTTTAAACTCATTATTTGTGTTTTTTGCTCAAAAAAACAAACGTGTCCTAATGATCAACATACAGATAAGCATATCAAAGACTTAAAATCGTATTGGTTCGACGGGAAATGTGATCAAATGTGGATCAAACATGATCTACTTTTTGCGACTAACAAGTGGCACCAGTAATAGAAAAGTAGATTATACTTATCTGCTTTATGGTTGAAAACAATACAAGACAATACATATTACAAGATCTAGATGCGTGATGGACCCTGAAGGAATTATTATTATGCATCTCGAAGATGCGTTTATTCATTCCAGTGCTGTAAGAAAACTGCATAACATAGAGTTGGAGCTAAGGAGAACACACCAAGGTCAGCACCTACCAATACGTAAGATTCGCGGCGCCCGGCGGTTTTCTATTTTCCTATAATAAAAAATGTCTTTTGTCGGTTCGCATAGAGCACATCACTTACTGTTAAATTTAATCAAGATTGGTTCAATGGTCTAGTTATGTTGTGATAAATTGTTGAATAGGTACGTAGACAGAGTAAAGGGTGTTTCTATTGAAGCAGGGATGAGAGGAGCTGAGATGAGTAGACTTCAGTAGTGGAGACGAACAGATACGTGTAGTCGTGTAGCAGAGACGAGCGGAGCGGGAGCATGATCCAATAGCATAACTTTATACTTCGCTCCTTTCAGCTGCGCTAATCTGCTTGCCATACAATTAATTCCCTGTGTCCGTTATGATCCATTGAAGCAGAGCGGAGACTAGATAGCATGTCTCCTGCCCACTGTCCTGGTCTCCGTCTGTGCAAATGTCTTAAGTAGCTAACAGACGAGACGGACTTGGCTGACAGACCGCCGTCCAACCAATGGGAAAAAGAAAATTTACTTTTTCCCCTTTCCGTTGGTTGTCATCAAAATACACATGTCTGTTAGTACTTATATATCCAAACTAATAATGCACACTACTACCTTACCAAAGGGCATTATAGTAGGATCAAAAAAAGTAACTGAAAGAGAACCCATACTTATTTCATTCATAATAATTCAATGGTGATGAGTAAAGATCTCACTCTATAACATTACAGAACGGTTACCAATTCTTCGACCAAAATAAAATGAATGGACGGGCTATAACCATTGAACTTGCTCAGTAAAAACGAGTCAAAACCGTCAGACATACATATACTTCAACACTTAATTATAACCATGTAAGTACAGTACTTTTGTTACAAAAAATAGATAGCGGTTTTTTGTTGTGTATTTACACTTCGGGAAAGCACACGAAGGCATAATTTTGTCAGATGTTTCGTTATACACTTCCTACGGCTAGAGAGTGACTGAAACGAAGTGAGCGCTGGCGCTCATTTTGTAATCTTCAAAAATGCGCTTCTTCTGGGCCTGTCCATCAATTTTATTTTGGTCCAAGTACCAATTGGCACATGCGAAAAGAAAGAAATAATGCTCATATGACTGTTCCATTCCTTGTGACCGGCCTACACTACACTGTTACAAGTCACACTCACAACTTAATGCGGTGTGGACAGAGTACTTAAAATAAAATCCATAAAATTGTTTTTACTTCCAGGTGCTGCTTAAAGCTACACAATCTGAGCATCGCACGAATGTGTGTCAATACATCACCCCCATGAAATAGTACTGCAAGGAATATCCTAATACTACTCTACCGAGTAGTACAGCTATGTCCGCTGTCCATCAATCTGCTGTGACTTCAGAGTTATAATGATTTGGGTAGATTCTAGCAAGGTTCAGAATGCAAAATACATAGACTACAATATTTATATAATTGAAAGATGCCATTGATAATATAAGTAGATTTAATAATATTTAATAGGAAAACTGTAAAAATGTTTCAAAACTTAATCTCTTTGAAATAAATACTACATAAATAATATATTTTTTTTATTTCAGTTTCATTTAAATACATATGTCAAATAAATCCAAAAATATTTGTTATTCACTAATATCTAACCCACCCCTAACCGTTCCCGGCACAAAGGTACCCAAAACACTCGCTGCATTACCACATTGGATGGCAATGGCCAACCTTTGCACCAGGAACGAGCCAGAGCGGGAGTCACCACACTTTATCTTGAGCCTGTGCCCTATCTCCGAAATGAGCTTCTTGCTCAACGGGCTCGAAATTGTAACGCAGCTCCAACGCCGCGTACTTTTCCCTTTTCTTATCAGCGGCATATTCCGCCCTGCTGACGGTGAGTGGACGGTGCAACTCAGGTGGCTGGCTGCGACAGTGCTGACGCAAGTAGCATCCCATATCAGGCACTTCCCGTTCTTCCAAGGCACGAGAGTCAGCCCGTCCGGCCTCTTCCCGTCAGACCTGCAGAGCCCGGAGGGAACGTTTGCTGACACAAAGGCTCTCCGTACTATGTCATTGAGTGCATGGATCCATTCATCGTGCTGAAACCAAATAATCTAATTTAATACTTGGCAAGATCGAATAGAAAAACAGCAGTCGATAATGGATTATCTTTTCATTTTCAATTGATTCGCTTTGAATTTGTTAGACCTTGCTAACATTTTAAACAAGTGGAAGTGTATTGCGCTGCGAAATTTTGAAAGTGACCCTTTAAAAACTACATTTGCTTTTCACATTTAATAATATTACAAAAGCGAGTTTGTAAATGCGTCTGTTTGGTTTCTACTCACAAAAGAACTATTTCTGCTGTAGGAGTGACTAAAATCACGGACTCTGCCTGTCCAGTATATATTCTAGCTACGGCCGTTGACCAGAACGACTTAATGCTTTATCATAGTGAGTAAAACCGCGATACACTGCCTATCCAGCATATATTCTAGCTACGGCCGTTTTACCTGATGTTTAGTGATGTTGTAGTGGTAAAACCATGACGCTGCGTCAGCATACTTCCCGCTGTAGATACCAGCTCTATGCCTGTGATGAATAGGTCAAGAGCCGTAGCATTTTAATCCAACTTCGTTCTAGATTGTGTATTTTCGACTGTCCAGCCAGAGTGGTCGTTGTTTTTTCGGTTATCGTTGACTTGATTCTGTTTTTCTGTGAATTCTGTTGATCCACTGACCAATAAGAGGTTTATCTTTTTATTTGTGGACACGGAGAGAAATTGAAATAACCAAAAATTTTATTGTTTTTACCAAATGGACGTCATCCGGCAAATTTTTATTTCTTTTTGTGACCATGTATACAGAGTCCTTCAGTCAGAATACTATTGAGGTTTACATGATATTAATTAATAACGTGAAACGACTCTCACAGGGAGAGTCGAGCAAAGTAAGTTGCGGTCAAGTCCAAGTTATTCCCTGATAAAATGGTGGATACTTTACAAGAGGCTTCTGTGGAATTTGGTAAACATCCGAAAATACATGTTTCAGGTCAATAAATCGTTTGACTACACTTGAAAACGGTCGATAAAACTTATTAAACAGTAATTTACTATTATTAAACGATAACACTCGAAATAACACAAGTTTAGGAAAATAATACAATCAGGAGACATGTTTATTTTCACGTTGGCGCCAAAACTCCATGAGCCGGCTACATATAATGAATTGCCATAGCTATGAAATCTGAATCGAGCTTTTATTTTTCCCAAGAATGTGTTATAATTCGCAAACAAATGTCTAACTTTCATTACCTGTGTTTGTTTTCCGTGGCAAAAGTGTCCCTTTGAACTTTAATAAATAAATTTACTATGGTAATGAAAACTTTCTTGTACTTTAGTGATGTTTTGTAACAATTGAATTGTATGCGAACTATTAACATGTTTCTCTTAAAAATTAACCTGCAGAATAGCTGTAGCACCCGTCGAATCATCATCATTTCAGCCGTAGGACGTCCACTGCTGGACATAGGCCTCCCCCATCGATCTCCAAAAGGACTGGTTGGAAGCGGCCTGCATCCAGCGTTTCCCTGCCGTCTCTTTTAGATCGTCTGTCCATCTCGTGGGTGGGCGTCCTACGCTGCGCTTACCAGTCCGTGGTCTCCATTCCAGAACCTTTCGGCCCCATCGGCCATCTGTTCTGCGTGATATGTGCCCTGCCCACTGCCATTTCAACTTACTAATCCGGTGGGCTATGTCGGTGACTTTCGTTCGTCTACGGATCTCCTCATTTCGGATTCGATCTCGTAGAGAAACCCCGAGCATAGCCCTCTCCATAGTTCGTTGTGCGACTTTGAGCTTACGACTTTTGCTTATGAGGCCCATAGTGAGAGACCACGTTTCAGTGCCGTATGTCATCACTGGTAACACACACTGGTCGAAGACTTTCGTCTTAAGGCACTGAGGTATTTTGGACGAGAAGACGTTGCGTAGTTTACCGAACGCTGCCCAGCCGAGTTAGATTCGCCGATTGATACAACCGTCGGATACAATTAATAATATAAAAATTTATGAAGTAAAATGTTTACTAAGAATAATATCAATAAGCATTTTAGGTAAAAAGCTTGCAACACTTGCTATTTGCCTAATGAGTGACACCACAGGTAATCATGAAATCGGAACGAAATCGGAAGGAATTACCGGTTTTTTAATGATGTTTTTTCATCTGTCAATTCAAAATAAATGAACAAAAGTAACTCAAATTCCGGTCAATATTTTAGTTTATGGGTGCCTCTAGAATACCAATTGTTAGAAGTTAAACTTATAGTTAGAAATTTTAGTTAGCTTTCTAATTTTAAATGGTGCCTTCAAAATCGACCCCAATTACACTATAGTTAAAGGTGTTCTTTAGTGAGAGATTGCGATAACTGTTTTGGTCACTAGAATTACTTAGCGTCAGATATTTCCGGAAATAATTCTGGATTAGTTTTTAAAATCCTTTATTATATAAACTAAAGACTAATTTCCCGTGATTTTTACACAACAGAGGATTCTGAAAACTGATTGTAAAACAACAATGCCTTTAGCTTCCAATTCACTTACCTACTTGTCAGACTCAAATTTGTTCATACATATTCTCTTGTCGCCACGCTTGGCAGGCGGCTTGGGGATCGCAGTACGTTCACCGTGTACTATAGTCCTTTTCAAATAGCATGTCACTTGACAGGAGGTTTAAAAGTACGATAGAATGTAACGTGATTCGTAAATATTGATTGTGACATCACAGAACTAATTTAAGGTTTGAAATTTACCGCGAAAACATATAGCTAAGCGCCACTATGAAAGCTAGTGGTAAAAACTAGCCTGCTAGTGGTAGTTGTCAAGTGCCATGCTATTTGAAAAGGACTATAATAGGACGCTGCTGCCCATCCTCCGATGGTTCTGGTCACAGTTTTAGGACACCCTACCCCATACCCTGGTCCATTACCGTGGATTTACAATATATTCTCGTCTTAAACCCTTAAGGGTTTAAGATGCGCCGATGAAACTTGACGAAACGGTGCACAGAAAAAAAGGTAAAAGTGACAAAAAAAAAATTTTGTAACGGCGCGCACAGTCCACCCTTCGCAACTCGCAGCCACAGACTGCCGAACCCCCATCTCGCGCGGTTCTGCGCGGGTGTTTTGGTCACGTGGATTAGGTATCTTCTGCGCGTCTATTTCGTAATATTACTAAACATACGTACCAGGGGCCTAAAAAATAAATTTAAAAAACTAATATTCATGTTATTAATTTTCCTATGTGCAGGTGAAAGAATCAACTGGAACGCATTTGTGGTTATCGCAATAACTCGGGCTATGGTGATGAAATAGACTTTATAGAATAATATTTTTTATTCAAAATGTAGCAAGTAAAATAAACTTCTGTGATAGTAAAATTAATCAAGTTGAATTTCCCTCATGAGCGATATTTTTTTCAAGTCGCTACGATTTGTAGTTTGTCCTATATCTTAGGTTAAAAATACCGATTTGGCAAATCTTAAGCCGTTAAAACACTGCTTTAAACTATCACGGTTGTTAACTAAAGTTATATGATTATTTACGGGATATTTATATTATATATAAATATCAATATCTATATAAATATAAATAATAATTTAAAAAAAAATATAAAAAATATATTTAAATATTTAATATTTATATTTAATATTTTTTATATTCTCGTTATTTCGGAAGTATTTCTTTCTCTTTATATCGGAAGTACTTATTTTATTTAACTTGGAAGATCTTTACCTCCGAGCTTCAACCAAAATAAAATGAATGGACGGGCCATAGCCATTGAACTTGCTCAGTAAAAACGAGTCACAACCATCGGACTTAATACTTCAACACCTAATTATAACCATGTACATTACATTTGTTACAAAAAATGGATAGCGGTTTTTTGTTCTGTATTTACACTTCGGGAAAACACACGAAGGCATAATTTTGTCAGATGTTTCGTTATCATGCAACAATAGTCTTGTGTTGCACTCCTTACGGCAGACACAGACTGAAACGAAGTAAGGGCCGGCGCTCATTTTGTAATCTTCAAAAATGCGCTTCTTCTGGGCCCGTCCATTCATTTTATTTTGGTCGAAGGAGTATGGTTTTAAAGATGTTGTTTGTCCACAGCGGCTTGAATGGGTCATAACACACCCAATAGGCCCCGGTGAGGTCCTGACGCTGCACCTTATGAGCCGCGGCCGCTGGAACTCTCACAACATCATAGGCGTGTACCGTCTCGGGCTGCAGATCGTCGTCCAAGATCGATACCTGCTCGTCACTGACAGTCTGCTGGATGACCACAACAAACCTGTCATGGTGAGTGAGAGAACTTAGTTCCGCTGTGGTAACATTATAATTATTATGTCATTCGTTTGGCTCCACCCTGAGCGTAGTGCCAGCAATCTAAGGTTTCTCAGGTTCCTGGTTTGGATACACCCCTATTTTCGTTTTTAGAGTTCCGTACCCGAGGGGTTTAAACGGTACCCTATTATACTAAGCTTACGCTCTCTGTCTGTTTGTCCGTCCATCGGGTGTATTTTTTTAACGTATTTTTGTATGAGCTCTAATGTAAAAACGGTAATACGTATAAGCGTCAAACTTGGCATGATTAGGCATGATTATAGTACACACCTTAAAGTATAACAACAAATAATAAATAATGGCCAGGTGCGAGTCAGTGACAATTTTCTGTTCATTACCAAGTTAGAACTGGTAATTTTGTTACTTGAACGACCTATCTTTTCTTTCACCGGATTGAAATTCCATATTTTACTAATTTTGAAGTCAGTTTTTTATTGATAATTATTGTATTTTGTGGTGGTATAGAACCCTCAGTGCGTGAGCCTGATTCACACTTGGCTGGTTTTTTTATTTCTTGAACCACCACGGACCGGCCGGTCAACCATTAGGTACATTACACTTTTATAAAAGGCACATTGGTAGGTATTAGTTATTCATTATTTTGCCAATACTAAGAGTAAGCAAAATGTACCTAAGGCTAGCTGATGCTGATAAGTCTACGAAGGAATATATTTTTACTACTATGAAAGCAAGCAATCATGGTTTTTTGATAGCAGATTACTTCACCTCAGTTCACTTATTGTACACCCAATTTCATCTTGAATTTTGATTATTGATTTTCATTATCTCAATACAAATATTTGTATAAAAATATTATACATCATCATCCGCCATCTTTCTTATTCCACTGCTAAAAAAAGCTGCTGTAAAGTATTTCGTGAAAAAGATCATTACTCACATTGAATTATGTAGAAACAAATGTTTTATACCTATCTATTGCCTAAAAGTTTTACTAACAAGAAATAATAAAATGAACAAGCAAATAAAAAACTACGAAGTAAAAACTACGAAAATTAGTAAGTGTGCTTACCGCATACATCGGTGCATCAGAATTGATCAGCAGTGCAAGTACCGTTCTTTATCGATCGCCAAATTTGACAGTTGAGGTTGTCAATTTCGATATAATGCCATTTGATCAGTACTCGCTATAATCGATTCTATGGCATTATATCGATAAAGAACGGTGCTTGCAGTGCTGAGTTGACAAACGCATCGCATTCGCATTTGACAAACGTTTGTGAGCTCGTCGCTTTGGGAAACTTAATAATCCCTCGATCACCTCACATCCTACTCGGAAATACAATTACTTAACTCCATGCAATCTATACTGATTGGAATCAGCTATGGTATTATGGATGTCCGTTCGTGATTCGGATTGTGATCACGATCGCGTGCCATCTCACTCACGCGCGTGGTGCCAATAAGTAGATGCGAACAGGACGGCATGCAATCTCGATCACAATCAAACTTCTATAATGAGCCCGCAGGTCATCCAAATGTCCAATTTGGAATTCAATGGAATCGTCCAAGCTCTAATCCTATGTTATGCTGCCCTGGTACTACCTAGCCTAATGTTTACTTAGCCTAAGTCCATTAGTCAAACTTATGCAACGGCTACTAAATTACCAGACTATTTTGGCTATCAAATAAATGTAGATTTGTAAATTTAGGTATAGTATTTTAGGACAAGGTGTTATTAGCATAAATGAATTTGACATTTTCAAGTAAGATTTTGCAACAGAATATTTAATAGGTCGGATTTATTTAACCTGTTTGGGTATGGATACCTACGCCATCTACCTACCTACCTAGGTTATCAATTTCAAACTTCAGAGCTTTACCTTACTTTGAAAAGTAGTTATCTTATGTTGGTTAATTACTGCTAAGACGGAAATAATTTTCATCCAAATTAAATTAAAACTCTGTATAAAAATAAAAGATTATGCAAAAATAAAAGATAAAAAAAAAAAAAAAAAAAAAAAAAAACCAATGTTATTATGCTTGTAGAGTGGATGATTAGATGAGAGAGAGATCTAGTTTTTAGAGAGTTCAGTATAATACCACGCAAAATTATACCTAAAATCTCGAAGAGTGTAACGTTTTAAATAGTTTCCAGGATTTCTCATTTTGGCCCGTTACAGAGATTACTCGCACATATTTTGGGAAACGATGTACGTGCTTCTTTTTATATTATGTGAAAGAAGCTTTCGAGGTGGTCCCACACAATTTTTATAAGTTTGGCTTAAGAATAATAAATATTTTGTTCGAGCTCCTGTTAATTTGGCAATATCAATAATGCCATGCGAGCGAGGGCATACTCATTTTGAATTCGGTTCTTAACATTTATAGGTAGTATTTTCTTATTTTATTATGTTGGTTAGTAGGTAGCATTTTATTTTCCTTGTATAATCAAATAAGAACATGCTGTAAACTAAGTTGAATAATAATTTAAAAAACATACATTCCAAATGATAAGCTACTCCTTTTTTAAGTCGGTTAAAATACAGATTGTATTGAGAACCATCCAAATGAAGGCGGTTGAAAAAAAAAAAAAAACTGGGTGTCCTCAAGTCGAGAGTGAATCGGTTTCTTCTATGCAAGCGTGCTCTATAGTAGACTGCATCGTGGCTTAACATCAGGCGAGATGGCGACCAAGCGCAAGCCTATCTATTATAAAAATAAAAATAAAACTTATCCGCAGACTTTGTTTTTGCGGTTTTCTTATTCGGTGTCATTTAAGCAAGGACTTTGTATACCCTAAAGGGAACATTTAAGACAGTTTGTGTAGTACCTAGTGTGTTCGTTTCCACTCAACTCTGAGGTAGCTGATTTTGATACCCTGGGGACTTACGGCCAACTGCTTACGCGGTATCAAAGTTACGTTAAAACCATGCAGTTAGGAAACACGCGAACGTGAACCTTAACGCGCGCAGATACGGTTTGCAGTCGCGCAACATTTTTTCATCACCTAAACTACTTTATAAGCCGCAAAAATGACAATTTCTGTAGGATAGAAGAAGAGTTCTGAAGCCTCAGCGCATTGCTAATATTATATATGTTTATACATAATAATCGATGTGTGTTCTGTATGTTGCCTATCGACTCCAAAACGGCTGCATCTATTTTGAAGGGACTTTCAGTGGCAGATAGCTGATGTTATAAAGAGTAACTAAGGCTACTTTTATCGAGGGTATCCACGCGGGAGAAACAGCAGAGCGCAGCTAATAATTGATAATTACTTATGTAGTTATCTACACTTTATTGCCCACTCAGCATCATTGTGTTGCTATTGCATAATAAATCCAACTAGCAATGGTTTACTGTGACAGTAAATTTTATTGCCGCGGTAAAGCGGTCGGTAAAAGCGGCACGTACATGATACTTTAGTACTTCACAGGGTCTCACATAAATGAATGACATGTGTCTACTTATCTACCCGTTAACTAATTAAAACGTTAAAAATCGGGCAACTGTCTTAAAAACCCGTAAGCCCTTTGATTCCACTTTTATTGTGCGAAATGCTTAATCTGTGGGATGCGCTGCCTGAATGGGTGTTCCCCGATAGGTAGAAACTGGGTGTCTTCAAATCACGAGTGAATGTTTCTTTTAGGCAAGCGTGCTCCATCGTTCAGTTGGCGGTCAAACGCAAGCCAATTAGTTGTAATAAGTTAATTACTAAATACCTAAACAACTTAACCTGTCGTGCAATAATACATTTTTAGAAAAAAAACAATAACCGACTTCAAGACTATATATACCGACATGTACAAACTTAAACTAAAAAGTAGACCCCATAAGATGAGAAAGCTTTAATTCAAATGACACGGTTGCGAAATCTTACCAACAATAAAGTAGTTTTCTTTTAGAATAGGTACATATATGAACGTAGTTATAGGTTTAGTTATTATAATGCCTCCCTACAAATACATACAATTTTCTTTATTCTAATGTTTCTGTCTGTGATGACAGTACAAACAGAAATTAACAGTCCACAATAAAACTTTTGGTCAAGGGAACCACAAACCAAAACGTCATCTGTGTTAATCTCCGAAGAAGAACGAAAGGTTATTTGGTGTAGGTATATATTTTTAGTTTTTGTTGATTTCTCATAAAGTGCTAAATCAACTTCGATAACATATACAGTTTTTAGAAGCTTTTTTGTATATTCGTTTGTTTAGGTCAAATCTTGGAAGCTGAATTAGTACACGTATATTTTTTGTTTGGTAGGCAATACTCCCATATATGGGACCAACTCTAAAAAAGCTAAAGCTACAAAAAAAGCTTCTAAAAACGTTTTGCTTATACTAATTAACCAATACACCACCCCCTTCGTGATATTAAAAAAACTGTACGCATTCACATGAACCTTTGCATTTCTACCATGATACATGCAGAGGTTGTGATTTAAAAAAAGTACATAGTACGTACAAATGAAACCAGTCTTAATAAATTTACACAAAAAAATCTGACCAAGTTGATTATCATCACCAAAAATTTGTTGAACAAATTCTAAAAACAAGTTTAATATAACAATACTATAAAATCATTGATGTAAGTAAATAGGGGGAAGATACGGGACGAACTTCTTGACGTGGACCGCACAATATAGGCTCCGGGGCACAATCCACTTCAGTCACAATCGAACTGACGTTTTGATAGCACGTGAATTACTTGTCAAAATTGTGTGAAATAAAGCAGCAAAATTTTTTTTCCTGTGTTTTCATAAGGTGCACCAACAGTTCGAAGACAAAAAACAAATTTCACGGCATAACTTTTCACTCGTAAATGCTTAAAAACAATTAACTTAATTTTCTTCAAATGTCACTTCTATGGTCTAGTGTAGTGTCTAATGGAGCGGTGAAGTTGACGTTTACAGTATAGACGTCAACGTCACCGCTGACTCGAGCCGGAACAGAGCCATATTTATTGGGTACAATGTTTGGATGTCACGTGTCTTCCCCCTTTTTATAACAGTCATTGCATAAAATATAATACAAAAAAAAATTTGCCATTATGGTTTAGCGATAGAAAGTTAGTGACTTATTAATTGGCCAATCAAGTGTTTTTTTTTATCATGAAAGTTGCTATCCCAGAAATTGCGAGAATAAATCTGCAGGCATAAAATGTTGACAGCTTTACGCCGAGAACTGCGCAGTGAGCTACCTTACTGTACAATGAATAGTGTTCATAAATACTAAATTCTCTTGAAATTGAGAGACTAGCTAGGGCCAAGCAGTACGGCGATAATCTCATCTATTACTCTGCCCACTGGCTAATGTGATGCAATCCAGTTCTGAGATTATTTATTTTTAGGCCTTTTGGTGTAGCAAAATAACTGTACGAGCGCAAATATGTTGACATTTTGACGAGTGTCGAGCTTTTTTTGTAGAACTTCGAGATACATATTGCAGCTTTAATCTGTCGACAAATACGCTGAGTAAGAGACAAGGCAACTAGTACAATCAATAAGGGACCTAGAAGTCTTTGATAATTTGCAATTTAGCTGTCAGAAACGGTGTCGCCCTTTCGTGCCCACGCACGAAAGGGCGACACCGTTTCATGGTTGATATTCCGTAAACCCGTACGAATAGCTTTGATTCCACTTTTATTGTGCGAACTATTAGTCTGTGGAATGCGCTGTCTGATTGGGTGTTCCTCGATAGTTATAACCTGGGTATTTTCAAATCGCGAGTGAATCTGTCTCTTCTAGGCAAGCGAGCATCGTAGACCGCATCTTCGCTTAATATTAGGCGAGGTGACGGTCAAACGCAAGCCTATTATATAATAACTAGAGGTCAGCCCCGGCTTCGCAAGGGTATTTTTTTTATTTTTATTAACCTTTACTGTCCCACTCCTGGGCAAAGGTCTCCCTCATTTCTTTCCAGACAGTGCGATCAACCGCCAGACTTGACCACTGTATCTGGGACGTGTCGAGGTCATCGCGCCAGCGTTTTCTAGGCCTGCCTTGGCTCCTTCGTCCGTTTTCAGGCACCCACTGTGTGATCCTCTGGGCCCATCTATCAGGGTGCATCTTGGCACGGGTATTATTGGAGTTTCATTAAGGATCCCGATTTTTAAAAAAACGTACCCTATGTCGACTGGGTATAGTGTAGCTTCCCAACAGTAAAATAATTTTTCAAATCGGTTCAGTAGTTTCGGAACCTATTCAATGCAAACAAACAAACAATTTAAAAAAATCCTATTTTAATATTAGATAGAAGTATAGATAAATAAATTAGAACTGAATTGATTTTTATTCTACTCTAATCCAATACCGGGATATATTGGTTTCCAGTGCTATTTATATTGCACTATAATTCATTCCCGGTATTAGCCTAGATGGGATCCTGTTAGCAAAATCCATGGGTAAGGATAGAATTACAACAGAACTCTTAAATAAGTACAATGGAACTCCGTTAATTAATAACCTCCAAGATGGTTTAACACCGTCCTCTCCACCACATAAAAGAAAAAAAATATGCTCTTCAAAGATAACTCCGCAGGCATGGCACCAACGCGTGGTTGTTTTGTTTTTTAACCGACTTCAATTCGACTGTATGTTTTTTTTTTTTGTTCCTTTTTTTTTGTATGTTTGTTACGCGATTACTCCGCCAATTTAGAATTGTTTTTGATGATTCTTTTTTTGGTTGGTAGGTCATAGCTCATAGGTGGTCCCATAATTTTTTTATCGATATTGATTCAGTGCTTTTTGAAAAATCTACAAAAATATCTACAAATTCAATGTACATTGGAAACATTGGACAGTGCCACCAACTTAGCTGTTAAGGTGGACAACATTGGAACTACAGTTATTTCTTGGTGAATTTCATACTTTGTTCTCTACTAGCGACGCTGTCAACTAAACAGCAAACATCACAGATCTACTACTGACAAACATAGAGGAACAGACTTCAAAAAACAAAGAAGTGTCGCCATGGCGACCATGATGCGACCATGCCCTGTTGTTTTTTGTTAAATTTTCCACGACCATGGATACAGAGTATTTGAGTCGTAATATTAATAAGTGTCGTGTATTTAGTATTAAATATTTTATATAGTGTTCAATAGCGTCAAACAAGCCAGTCAAGCAGAGCTAATCATGCACGGTCAAGTCAAACTCATGCACCAGTAAAGTGGTGGAGGCTTTACAAGAGGCTTCTATGGAGTTTTGGACCCTTATTAGGGTTTATTATTCCTTTTTAGGGTTCCGTATCCAAAGGGTAAAAACGGGACCTACGGGTTAACTGAGCCTACGCTATCTGCATGTGATGTCTGTCCTACCTTTTAACGGCTGTCTTTTGAACCGTAATAGATAGCCAGTTTTTTTTACAGAAATTGTAAATTACAGCGTATTAAGTTAACAAATAATAATAAAATCTAAAAGTAAAAACTAAAAGTGGCCCTACAACAAACGTATTTTTTACGTATTTTTGTAATTGGTCTAATGTAAAAACGGCAATATGTAGGTACAAGCGTCAAACTTGGCATGATTATAGTACACACTCTAAAGTATAACAGTAGGTAATAAATAATGGCAAAGTGTGAGTCAGTGACAAATGTCTGTTCAATACCATGTTAACCAACGTAGAGCGCGGTCGGTACTTGGATGGGTGACGGGGCAAGGAAGTTATTAGGGTATAATATATACCATCCTTGGTGACGGGTGATGGCACCTGGACGTGATGTTTTTTGCACTTTTTGTATTTTGTGGTGGTACGGAACGTACGCGAGCGCGCTCAGTGCGCGAGCCCGACACGCACTTTTTTATCTCTGCGGAATAAATCCCACCAAAAATTTAAAAATAAAGATAATTTTTAGGAAAAAAAAGAACCGACTTCATGATTATACCTTCATATACAAACTAAAACTAAAAAGTAGAAAATAATATTTAAATAACTTTAAAACAATGAGCATTACAGGACAATCAACGAAATTATTACTACATATATTACCTACTTATATACATATTTACAATTTATAATCAGTTATTTTTGGAGTCGGTGCCAGCCAAAGCAAAAATAACCTTAATAGATACCTACTTGATTAATCTATTAATATTTATGATATGAATGTGAAATAGAGATAAATATAAAAGAAATCGAACAAAGGCTAATAATTGAAAAGAAGCGCATCAAAATTTATATGCATTTAGACACAACCGTCAACGGGAATTCCGCACATCAGCTGTAAGACTACGGTGCCAAAAATTAAACTTCAGTGCAGAAAACATAATATCAAAATAGACTGTAGAAAAGTATTTTCCTACAAAGGCAGGATTAACCCTTTGCTGGCACCGACTCCAAAAATAACTGATTATAAATTGTAAATATGTATATAAGTAGGTAATATATGTATTAATAATTTCGTTGATTGTCCTGTAATGCTCATTGTTTTGAAGTTATTTAAATATTATTTTCTACTTTTTAGTTTTAGTTTGTATATGAAGGTATAATCATGAAGTCGGTTCTTTTTTTTTCTAAAAATTATCTTTATTAAAGAGGCTTTATCGCTCTTTATATGTGGCATTGTAATAATATATACCATCTCACTTTTGACCTGTCTGTAAGTTTCTATATAATACGAAATGTCTTGCGCAAAAAATTGTTGGATAAGATGATAGTGCGGCAGATTGTAAAGACCAAAAAGTGCATCGGCAATATCAGTTTAGCGTTTGTGGACTACCTATGAGAAGGCTCTCGTCTCTGCGTGATCACGCTGGTTTGTGTGGTTACAATCCTCACATTCCATAATCATAATTATTAATTACCTAATTTTGTGAATTTTGTGAGCGATTGATGAGACCACGGTTAGGTTCTATTTTTACTATTGTACAAGGTCTTCCAAATTTCTGGAGGCTACTACGGACTTTATTGTGATTTCTAAATTTTCTGTATTTTTTCGAGAACAAAGTATCTTGTATGTTCGTTCTCATGATACAAGCCACTTCCTTCCCAAAAGATTAGATTATGTCAATTCAGCGCCTAATATCACAACTTTGAATAACGGACTTAGGACCTTACGGACTTTTGGACATTGTGTACGGTTCGTGACCTCGTGGGTCGCTTGCTTTGTTTAGCACTTCATATAAATTCATACGGAGCAGTGGGTCGCGCGACGTTCGCACGTTGTCGCTGTTGCCGGTCGCGGTCGCCAACATCGGAACGCTACCTATTTTCACTATTGCACGCCCCGCCTTCTACCTCCTGTATGAATCCTCTCCATCCTATGATTGCCTGGAAGAGATAGCTGTTAGCGATAAAGCCAGTGATTGCTGTTTTATCATGTGTATGTAATTTTTGGTGTGAACAAGGGTTGATCTAACTATATATCTTTGACCTTCCGTAACTTGAAATGTAGGTATACCTTTTTTGTTTTATATTGCCATCCTACTAGTGAAAGAAAGAAAGAAAGAAAGAAAGAAAGAAAGAAAATAAATTTTATTCGACACCTTTACAAAAACAGTAAAAAAAAAGTATTTGGGAAGTTCTATAAACGGGGTTCATCTCCAAATATTCAACCCGTAGGTGGAAAATTTCCTTCAAAATTAAATGGGACCACAGCTGTCGAGATATAAACTTATTCCATGCAAAGATACTTATCGTGTAACAAACACACACAAAACACAGTCAAATTGAAAACCTCTTTTTTTTTAATAGGTTATATACAAGGCCAATTTTTTTAATTTTTTTCTTTTGTTTTTTTATTGGTCTCCTGTGCTACATTTTACCTTGAATCAGGTTTTTTGTAAGTATCGTATTTCTGTAATTACTGCTATGAAATATAGCAGTAATGCAATAAATCTTCTTACTTAATATAAATGGCGATATGTGTATGTTTGTATGTATGTTCCCTATGAACTTCAAAACGGGTGGACCGTTTTTGACGGGACTTTCCCTGGAAAATAGCTGATGATATAAGAAGGAATCCACGCAGGTAAAACCGCGGGGCGCAGCTAGTTATATATAAAACACTTTCTACAGTATTTGAAACGAGAAGCCTTAGAACGCAAAAACCTGACTCGCTTTTATAACAAAGCAAGTCTGACGTGAAGTGAAATAAAAGACATTTTCTCAGTCAGCTTTGTTTACAAGGAATTCTGCGAAGTTGTTTAAATGCTGAGGTTGAATGTGACACGCTGTTTCAATACAATTTTTCGTTTGTAATTGAAACCTTTATTTGCACTTGTTGCATTTCCGTGTCATATTTCAGATCCATATACCTATTCAGACAGGCTAGCCTATTAAAATAGGCGATTAGCATGCCACCATCATGCAACAAACTATTTATTCATGAGGTATCTCAATTTCGTCAAACAAACAAAGGAGTTTAGTTAATTTGTTCTAGCAACAGTACGTTCTTATTTGTTTTGTGAGCTTTGGCTGGCAATTTAAATTTAGAGATCGACCTCAAGATTTGTATTAAAATTTACGACCTTATAAAGAAATCAATGTTTGAAATTGTTCTCGCAACTTCTCGGTGACGAAAATTATCAAGCACGTAGAGACAGAGCTACTTTAAGCATTGTAAAGCAAGCAATTAAGGAGGGCAAATGCAGGTTGTAAGATTGTATGAAAGGCCTTTGCTTTTAATGTTAGGGAAATGAAATTTGACATTTTAGGTTAATGGTTTGAAATAAATAAATACTGTAAATTCAAATTCAAAATATTTACTTGTCAGTATAATTTTTTTTTCCGAAAAATTCGGATTAAGAAGGGGAAATGGGGGTTTAAATTTTTTACGAAGCTGAAATTTGGCAGGTAGATTCCTTATGGGGTAGATGTCCGCTAAGAAAGGATTTTAAGAAAGTGCCGAATTATATATGAATGTCTACGCGTACAAAGTCGAGGGCAACAGCTAGTAGAAAATAAATCCATGTTTTGGAAAAACTCGAGTTTAACCCTTACACACTAGAGACATAAATATTTCTCCGTAAAATTGAGAATTCTGTGGAAAATACATACGACTATACGTTAACCCAGAAAACCTTTTTGATAGGTACCGGAATTTCAGCAGAATTTTATTTTTAAACTAGGCCAGGGCTTTATTCAATTTCAATGTTTGTGTACAGAAGCATTTTGCCATGAAGGAAATGGATCTCAGATCAGACAAACAAGGGAGATATACCTCAGTACAATTATTGTTCCTGTTTTTTTTTTTACTATATCGCTAAATTGTATGACTGTATGTACAACGGCACACCTACTTATTTTTCACGTAAACGAAGTAACTTGCAGTGACAGCATTGAACTAATTAATAGTCCACATGCAATGACAATATAAATTATCTTTGTCCACATGTAATAAACTTTATTGATTTAAAAATACTTTATAAAAACCTTTGCGTATTATTCTTAGCTAAACCTTTCATTTGATACCCATATCATGATGGTAGATAAGAACATTTGTCCGCCATCTTGGGGCGTCCCCCATATTGAATTTAGTGCTTGGGAAGACAAATCCAACGAACCCAAACTCGACGGGGTTACGTCGTTTCGTGTAGGAGTTCCTATGGCCACCTTCTGCATCCATCATCAGACCAGCTCGATGGTAGCATAACATTGCATTGTCACCGAACTTACTTAAGTTTGCCAAAATTTCAGCTCAATCGGTTGAGGATAACTTGGTCTAATATAAAAACATATAAAAATAATATAAAATCATCATTGAAATTTGAGTAAAATGTTTTATCAAGGTTCCCAAATTCAAATTATGATTATTACGGTTTGAAAGTTTCCAAAATTAATACGTCTTAGAAGTACGTCTAAAAAGATGTGGAAAAAATGGTCTACATTTTATAATACGTCAATATTCGCAAATTTATTCTATCGAGCGAAGTAATTCAAATTGTGTATTGAATATCGTTAAACCCCTGATAAAAGACTACTATGAAGAATACTATATATTTTTCTTAATTTCGTAACAATAAGAATTATTTTAAAAACAATAATAATAATAATCTATGGCTCGTTATAGGCAATTCGCGCTCCCAACACACCTTAAATTGCATGCTTTGTCCCACCATAGATAAACATATATACGCCCCACACATACCGCGGCAAACTAACATGGCAAGTTGGATAAAGGCTTGTAAAAAAGGACGACGAAGTCATCTGCTGGGTGAGTTCGATTAAAGGCATCAAGCCTGATTTAGACCAGATGCGTTCGCACCCACCACGCCACCTTATATATAGGTTAGTGTGATTTCAGAAACGGATCATTATTATTAATCCCCATTGTTGGTCTGACGGTTTACCCTGGCTTAAGTTGAATTGGGATGTAAAACCACATCTATCCTTAACATGGATAGTTTAAACTAGCTGTGCAGCGTTATATTCCACATTTTCAACTGAGGATAAAAAAGGAGGTTCTTTATTCGACTGTATTTTTTTGTGTATGGTACGCAATATTTTTGCCGATTGTGATTTTATTTATTCTTTTATGAATAGGGTAATGGTTATTTTATTATTCACAACTTTAAAAACAGAAAATTAACGAAAACTTAAATAAATAACTATAAACTAAAACTTGAATCTAAACAAACTAACTACTAATTAAAACTTAGATTACAAACAAAATATATATATCATTATCAACATCATCAGCCCTGAGTGACCCACTGCTGGGTATAGGCCTCCCTTTGTTTATGTCACTCTCCCCGGTCTCTCGCTATTCGCATCCACTCGTTCCCGACAGTATTTCTGATGTCGTCAGTCCACCTCATCCTCGGTCGGCCTGGGTTCCGCCAACCTAGTCTCGGCCACCACGCAGTTACTGCTGTACACCACCTCCCATCATTACGTCTGGCCATGTGTCCTCCCCAGTTCCACTTCAGTTCCTTCACCCTTTTTACGACGTCTGAAGCTTTGGAGCGACTTTGTATCTCAGTGTTTCGGATACGGTCCTGCAATTTGATGCCGAGCATGGCTCGCTCCATGGCTCTCTGTGCGACGGCTATCTTAGGCACAGTCTTCTCCGTGAGCGTCCATGTCTCAGCACCATAGGTCATGGTGGGCAGGACACATTGGCTATAGAGACGAGTCTTCAGGCACTGTGGTATCTCTTTAATATTTTTTTTAAACCCGCCCCGAGCTGTACCTGGTGCGAAGGTGCCCATAACACTAGCAGCATTGCCGCGCTTAATGGCCATGGCCAACCTATGCACAAGGTACGAGCCGGAGCGAGGGTCATTATTTTGAAATGAATAGCATAAAGTATAATCAGGCTTTTGACTGGAATTTATAGGCCTACCCCCGAAAGGGCGATTGGGCCATATCCACCACGCTGGCTCAGTGCATGTTGGTGAATGTACGTCTTTGCACTTTTGAGGTTTTTGGACATACGTATTGGAGTGAAATAAGACAAGTATCTTCTAAGTCTGGGTGCTTCATCTTCGACCATTTCGTAGCTTACCAACAGGCAAGTTGGAGGTCAAACGCGGAATTATCCGCGATAAAAAAATATACTGGTTTCCTCACGATGTTTTCCTTCCCCGTTTACATAAACATGCTTACGTATACGTTAGCTACTAAAAAAACAACTTTGGGCTTTGTAAAAAACAGCAAAACAAAGAAACAGAAACTCTGTGTGTTTTAGTAGGTACTTACCCATTATTATTATGTTACGTCAGACTAGGCTAACGTTTGACCGCGATCTCGCCTGATAGAAAGCGATGATGCGGTCGAAGATGCAGCACGTTTGCCTAGTAATAACTTATAAACCATGGACTTGAACGCTCCAAGATTGTAATCCTGCGGTAACACAGACAGAGGCAAGGCGTTCCATTGTTTTGCCGTTTTAATTAAGAAAGAGGAGGCAAAATGCTTGGTGCGAATGAATGGCATTACGACCAAGTAACGGTGACGCTTTGCCATTTGTCTGGACCACAGCGAATTTTTTTTCTCTTCTGTGGTCTGGACGTCTCGTAATGAAAAAGTGACGGGGAATAAGTTCTATTGCACACTTTCCTTGGAAAATCCTAACAATACCTACATATAAATTACTTATCTATACTATATAATAATAATAATATCCACAAGTTGTTCTCCTCAATAGCCTAGACGTTTTATATCCTATACTGTACAATGGTTTTATAATCCATTTTATACACATTCAATAATATTGTATTTTATATTCAACGGGGCCTCTTGGCCCCACCAATGCCTACCAAATGTCCGGGCTAGACCCGTGTTTATATTGAAATAAAGTGTTATAATAATATAATAAAGATGTAAGATTTGATTGTTTGTTTGTTTGCATTGAATAGGCTCCGAAACTTAGCTTTTAGGCTTTTGAACCGATTTGAAAAATTCTTTCACTGTTGGGAAGCTACACTATCCCCGGGTAACATATGCTATAATCTATACCCGTGCGAAGCTGGGGCGGACCGCTAGTTGTTAAATAAACACGAAACTTAGGTTTCGTGTTAGTAGTGTTAGCACTAACTTTGTAAACACCATTTCATCACTTATATTTGAGTGAAGAACTTTAAAGATTACACGAGCCAAAAGGAAAGTTGGCATCGAGCCAGCCTTGGCGAGACGATCATCGGTTCAGGCTCGTACAAGCAACAAGTGTCTGAAAGCGAGAAAAACGTGAAAAGCAACAGCTGACTTATGTATTGAAATCGTTGTATTAATTCGACCCTACTGGCCGACCAAAACTTGAAAAGTATAGGTATAGGTGTACCTTTTTACCCGACTGCTCAATAAGAGAGCTTTGTTTTCGGGTAAGTATAGTAATAGTAATAACAATAATAATCTTTATTTGACACAAGGAAAAATACAATCAAACAACTGAACTGGCTGCCTGGCCCTGGCCTAGTAAATAACGGTGTTTCGGAAGCCAGTGGTTTCTACCAGTAGTTAAAAATTAAATATTATGTTAAAGATATAAATTTAAATGTAATTAGTATAAAATATCGAAAAATTTAGTAATATCAACAAAAATACAAATATTACACAAATTGAGAAATAATTACTAAATAGAAAATTATACAATTATAAATGAACTGTAAGTACAGTGCAGTTGTAATTTATTAAGATAACATGGAATTTTTTAACATAATTATATTTATAAAACACTGTTTTACACTATCACGGTTGTTCACTACAAGTAAGGTTGTGGTGGTACCATCTACAACCTTATCACGGTAAATATCCCGTTAATAATCATAAATACCTATAACTGAAGTATGTTTGTGTGTTCCGGCAAGAAAAACGGCTTAACCAATTTTGAAATGTGACGTGTCATTACATTTATCTCCCCATATTTGGAGTGTGAGGCTGTGGAGGTCCGGCCTAAGAATAGACCTCCCCCTTCTCTTCCCGTGGGTGCCGTAGAAGTCGGCTAAGGGATCAACCAGAAGACGGGCAGCAGCGTCTTCTGAGTATAAAAACACCGACTGCGCTCGCCAACCCGCCTGCCAAGCGTGGCGAGTATTGGCAATCCCCCCCTTCAATGATGAATACAAAAAGGACCAGGCCCCCAGTCCCCGGCAGCCCCGCTATTCCTGGCTACGGTAGCGGTCATGGTAACGGCGGGGCCAGGGGTGCTAAGAATCCCCGGCAGACGCTCGGCTACCAACCCCAACGACAACGACTGGCCCTGGTAACACACAACATACGCACCATGAGGACTGATGAGAAGATTGTTGAGCTGGAAGAAGAAATGGGTAGGGTACGTTGGGATATCTTGGGTTTATCCGAAGTCCGTAGAGAGGGCGAGGACACGATAACCCTGAAATCCGGTAACCTACTCTACTACCGGGAGGGCGACCAACAGTCCCAAGGTGGTGTCGGCTTTCTCATCCACAAGTCCCTCATTAACAACATTATCACCATCGACAGTGTTTCGAGCAGGGTTGTATACCTAATACTCAGAATATCCAAGAGATATTCGTTGAAGGTCATTCAGGTATACGCACCGACCTCGTCACACCCAGATGATGAAGTGGAGGTTATGTATGAGGACATTAGTAGAGCCATACATACGTCCGAGACCCACTTCACTGTTGTTATGGGGGACTTTAACGCGAAGTTGGGCAAGAGAAGTGATGATGAGTTGAGAGTGGGGAAATTTGGCTGTGGGCAACGGAACCCTAGGGGACAGAGGCTGGCCGACTTTCTGGAGAAAGAGGGACTTTTTATGATGAACTCTTTCTTTCAGAAGCCGCCTCACAGGAAATGGACCTGGATGAGCCCCGATGGTTCTACGAGAAATGAGATAGACTTCATTATGACCACCAAGAGACAAATATTCAATGATGTCTCTGTGATTCACAGGGTGAAAACCGGTAGTGATCACCGAATAGTAAGAGGCACATTGAATATTAACGTTAAAATTGAGAGGTCCCGCTTAATGAAGTCCACGCTCCGACCGAACCATGCCCATATTCAAAACCCCGAGAGCTTTCAACTCGAGCTGTCTAATCACTTTGATTGCCTGGAGAATTTTGCTTCCGTGGATGAGATTAATAACAGGTTAGTGGAAACTGTCCATGCGGTAGGTTCTAAGTTTTTTAGACCTGGCCGGCGCACAAATAGACCTCAAAAATTATCCGATCATACCCGCAACCTCATGGCTGATCGACGCTCGTTACAACTACAATGTTCCGATGACGCTGACTCATATAGGCAGCTCAATAGACAAATTTGGAAGTCATTGCGGCACGACATACGTACCTTTAATACGAACAGTATTAAAGAGACGATTGAGCAAAACAAAGGCTCCAAAGTGTTTGCAAGACACATGTCTATTGGGCAAAGCCAGCTGACAAAGCTGAAGAGGGAAGATGGTAGTGTAGCGTCGACCAAAGCCGAGGTATTAGGGGAAATCGAAAGGTTCTATGGACAGTTATACACTTCGGTTGCTAAACCTGTGAGCAGCTCGGCCAAAGACCCAAGAGCCAAGCTGAGCCGACACTATACCGAAGATATCCCGGACATCAGCCTGTACGAGATTAGGATGGCCCTGAAACAGCTCAAGAACAACAAGGTGCCGGGGGACGATGGAATCACATCAGAGCTTCTGAAAGCGGGTGGAACACCGGTACTCAGAGTCCTTCAGAAGCTCTTTAATTCTGTCTTACTCGAAGGTATAACGCCAGAAGCATGGAACAGAGGCGTGGTGGTGCTGTTCTTTAAGAAAGGTGACAAAACCTTGCTGAAGAATTACAGACCCATCTCGCTTCTGAGCCATGTTTATAAGCTGTTTTCGAGGGTCATCACGAATCGTCTCGATCGCAGGTTCGATGACTTCCAGCCTATCGAACAAGCCGGTTTCCGAAAAGGCTATAGTACCATAGACCACATCCACACGCTACGCCAAGTTATACAGAAGACCGAAGAATATAACTTGCCACTATGTTTGGCGTTTGTGGACTATGAGAAAGCCTTTGATTCGGTCGAGACATGGGCGGTGCTCGAGTCTCTCCAGCGATGCCGTATTGACTATCGGTATGTCGAAGTGTTGAAGTGTTTGTACAATAACGCCACCATGTCGGTCCGAGTACAGGAGCAGAGTTCGAAGGCAATTCCATTGCGAAGAGGCGTGAGACAGGGAGACGTTATCTCTCCGAAACTGTTCACTGCCACAATGGAAGATGCCTTCAAGCTCCTGGAATGGCAAGGACTCGGCATCAACATCAACGGCGAGTACATCACTCACCTTCGGTTTGCCGACGATATTGTGGTCATGGCAGAGTCGATGGAAGATCTCAGCATGATGCTCGAAGGCCTCAATCGAGTCTCCCAACAGGTGGGCCTTAAAATGAACATGGACAAGACAAAGGTTATGTCAAATATCCATGTTGTGCCCACCCCAGTATCAGTTGGGAACTCAGTTCTTGAAGCTGTTGACGCGTACGTCTACCTAGGACAAACAGTCCAACTAGGTAGGTCCAACTTCAAGAAAGAGGTCAATCGGCGAATCCAACTCGGCTGGGCAGCGTTCGGTAAACTACGCAACGTCTTCTCGTCCAAAATACCTCAGTGCCTTAAGACGAAAGTCTTCGACCAGTGTGTGTTACCAGTGATGACATACGGCACTGAAACGTGGTCTCTCACTATGGGCCTCATAAGCAAGCTCAAAGTCGCACAACGAGCTATGGAGAGGGCTATGCTCGGGGTTTCTCTACGAGATCGAATCCGAAATGAGGAGATCCGTAGACGAACGAAAGTCACCGACATAGCCCACCGGATTAGTAAGTTGAAATGGCAGTGGGCAGGGCACATATCACGCAGAACAGATGGCCGATGGGGCCGAAAGGTTCTGGAATGGAGACCACGGACTGGTAAGCGCAGCGTAGGACGTCCACCCACAAGATGGACAGACGACCTAAAAGAGACCGCAGGGAAACGCTGGATGCAGGCCGCTTCCAACCGGCCCTTTTGGAGATCGATGGGGGAGGCCTATGTCCAGCAGTGGACGTCCTACGGCTGAAATGATGATGATGATGATGATGATTTGGAGTGTAATTGGCTACCATTAAGATAACATTCCGAGCTACGCAGCAATGCCGCGGCAGCAATGCAGCCGCGGCCTCGGAATGTTATCTCATATTCATATGAGACTAGCGGTCCCCCCAGCTTCACACGGGTATAGATTATAGCCTATGTCACCCGGGGATAGTGTAGTTTCCCAACAGTGAAATAATTTTTCAAATCGGTTCAGTAGTTTCGGAGCCTATTCAATGCAAATAAACAAACAAACAATCAAATCTTTCGTGTTCATAATATTAGTATAGATTATAGGTTTACCTATAGAGAATGTATGGGGACCAGCAGTGCTGCGGCAGCACTGCTGCGTGCTGCCGAGTTCGGAATCATAACTTTAGGGATAAAGTCGTTGCTATAGTTAAAATGGGATAGAAGTAGCGCAGTTAGAGCAAGGATATGCGCAAACTATAAAACAAGAAACCTTTTGAACTGAAACGACCCAAAGTAGTAAGCACATTTTGTATCGCTAGTACTATTCACTGTACTAGTAACACCATTTTATATCAAAGATACACTGGAAGGGACGTATTATACCCCTGTATAAAACATTGTAGGGAAGTGTTTTCACTATAAATATACGAGTAAATATCGTTGTATGTGCCAAAACCTCAATTGTAATTTTAAAAAATATGTCACTTGAGCTTATGCTGCTTGGATTGCCGGCAAAACTTTCTTGTTTTTATAATATCGCAACCCCCTATGTACCCATTAACTATCCTTAAAATTAGAGGAATCTATCGACACCCAACACCTCATTTATCAAAATCTGTTGAAGCATTTAGGTTGTAGATGGGAACTTACATATTATGGAGTTCATACCTATCTACCTACCTACATACATACATTCACACACACACACACCCAAACACACCCATACACACTCTCATACAAACGTTAAACCTAATACCCTCCCTTTTGCTTGCCGTAGGTAGTCCTGGTTGCGTTGCGACGTAGCTTATTGATCGTTACATCGGGTGCTCTACAATGTTCGTCCTTGGTAAAATAATTCCTTTCAGCTGCAGCAAATGTAGAAATGTTTTGAAAGTGTTTTTTTTTCATACTGGTTTCTCAGATTTAAGCTCGTTTATTGTCGTGGCGAAGTAGATATCCCCGGACCCGGGTATGTTTTAAAACTGCGACCAGAAGCACTGGAAGATGTGCAGCAGCGTCGTATTAGTATACGGTGAACGTACTACGATCCCCAAGCCGCCTGCCAAGCGTGGGGATTATGGCAACACCCCTCTCTAAAAGGGAAGCCTTTGTTCAGCAGTGGACGTTTACTGGCTGGTGGTGTCATAGTCGTGGTGGTTCCGTATAAATATACTAGCGTAAGAAAAAAATAGCAAGCAAAGAGTTGTACTTTTTCATTTATATTTTACTATTTAGAGCCACGTTTTGGCAATGCCTAACTAGTACGCGCATTTAAATACAAAAAAACCTCTCAAGGAATAAAAAAAACTTTCAACTATTTTGTGAATTTTTCATTCTGACGTATTTTCATACTTCAATAACATAAAAAAATTAAAAAACCTTTTTATATTTGAGTCAAAATTACAATTAATAAACTGAATATTTTAAGTCAGAGATTGAGTGAGTGTAGTTGTATTTCGCTTTTATATATATACTATATAGATATAGATAAATATGGAGTGTCGATAAGTGACATTTAATTAAATTCATGCGGCTAACCGCAACTTGTACAGTAATTTATTTACTTTACTTACATCAATAATTAGTTGAGCTCGTTCTGGTTTGATTTAAATGACATTTTATGTAGGCTTCTTCGAATTGTACCCACATCAAGTGTAACAGATTTTCGAGCACGAATTCAAAGTTGTCTTGAGTTATCTCGCATAAAAATAAACTAGTTCTAGCGGTTTTTTTGTATTTACGTAAGTATTACCTCTTTTGATATGTTTACTTACTAGCCCCGTTGGCCCAGTTGGTAGTGAACCTGCCTTCTGCGTTGGGGTGTGGGTTCGATTCCCACCTAGGACAAAACATTCATGACGTGATGAATATTTGTTTTTGTATATATATATGTAAATTTTAAATACATACTTAAATAGATTAATACCCAAATATATTGGATATTCGTTGAAGGTCATTCAGGTATACGCACCGACCTCGTCACACCCAGATGATGAAGTGGAGGTTATGTATGAGGACATTAGTAGAGCCATACATACGTCCGAGACCCACTTCACTGTTGTTATGGGGGACTTTAACGCGAAGTTGGGCAAGAGAAGTGATGATGAGTTGAGAGTGGGGAAATTTGGCTGTGGGCAACGGAACCCTAGGGGACAGAGGCTGGCCGACTTTCTGGAGAAAGAGGGACTTTTTATGATGAACTCTTTCTTTCAGAAGCCGCCTCACAGGAAATGGACCTGGATGAGCCCCGATGGTTCTACGAGAAATGAGATAGACTTCATTATGACCACCAAGAGACAAATATTCAATGATGTCTCTGTGATTCACAGGGTGAAAACCGGTAGTGATCACCGAATAGTAAGAGGCACATTGAATATTAACGTTAAAATTGAGAGGTCCCGCTTAATGAAGTCCACGCTCCGACCGAACCATGCCCATATTCAAAACCCCGAGAGCTTTCAACTCGAGCTGTCTAATCACTTTGATTGCCTGGAGAATTTTGCTTCCGTGGATGAGATTAATAACAGGTTAGTGGAAACTGTCCATGCGGTAGGTTCTAAGTTTTTTAGACCTGGCCGGCGCACAAATAGACCTCAAAAATTATCCGATCATACCCGCAACCTCATGGCTGATCGACGCTCGTTACAACTACAATGTTCCGATGACGCTGACTCATATAGGCAGCTCAATAGACAAATTTGGAAGTCATTGCGGCACGACATACGTACCTTTAATACGAACAGTATTAAAGAGACGATTGAGCAAAACAAAGGCTCCAAAGTGTTTGCAAGACACATGTCTATTGGGCAAAGCCAGCTGACAAAGCTGAAGAGGGAAGATGGTAGTGTAGCGTCGACCAAAGCCGAGGTATTAGGGGAAATCGAAAGGTTCTATGGACAGTTATACACTTCGGTTGCTAAACCTGTGAGCAGCTCGGCCAAAGACCCAAGAGCCAAGCTGAGCCGACACTATACCGAAGATATCCCGGACATCAGCCTGTACGAGATTAGGATGGCCCTGAAACAGCTCAAGAACAACAAGGTGCCGGGGGACGATGGAATCACATCAGAGCTTCTGAAAGCGGGTGGAACACCGGTACTCAGAGTCCTTCAGAAGCTCTTTAATTCTGTCTTACTCGAAGGTATAACGCCAGAAGCATGGAACAGAGGCGTGGTGGTGCTGTTCTTTAAGAAAGGTGACAAAACCTTGCTGAAGAATTACAGACCCATCTCGCTTCTGAGCCATGTTTATAAGCTGTTTTCGAGGGTCATCACGAATCGTCTCGATCGCAGGTTCGATGACTTCCAGCCTATCGAACAAGCCGGTTTCCGAAAAGGCTATAGTACCATAGACCACATCCACACGCTACGCCAAGTTATACAGAAGACCGAAGAATATAACTTGCCACTATGTTTGGCGTTTGTGGACTATGAGAAAGCCTTTGATTCGGTCGAGACATGGGCGGTGCTCGAGTCTCTCCAGCGATGCCGTATTGACTATCGGTATGTCGAAGTGTTGAAGTGTTTGTACAATAACGCCACCATGTCGGTCCGAGTACAGGAGCAGAGTTCGAAGGCAATTCCATTGCGAAGAGGCGTGAGACAGGGAGACGTTATCTCTCCGAAACTGTTCACTGCCACAATGGAAGATGCCTTCAAGCTCCTGGAATGGCAAGGACTCGGCATCAACATCAACGGCGAGTACATCACTCACCTTCGGTTTGCCGACGATATTGTGGTCATGGCAGAGTCGATGGAAGATCTCAGCATGATGCTCGAAGGCCTCAATCGAGTCTCCCAACAGGTGGGCCTTAAAATGAACATGGACAAGACAAAGGTTATGTCAAATATCCATGTTGTGCCCACCCCAGTATCAGTTGGGAACTCAGTTCTTGAAGCTGTTGACGCGTACGTCTACCTAGGACAAACAGTCCAACTAGGTAGGTCCAACTTCAAGAAAGAGGTCAATCGGCGAATCCAACTCGGCTGGGCAGCGTTCGGTAAACTACGCAACGTCTTCTCGTCCAAAATACCTCAGTGCCTTAAGACGAAAGTCTTCGACCAGTGTGTGTTACCAGTGATGACATACGGCACTGAAACGTGGTCTCTCACTATGGGCCTCATAAGCAAGCTCAAAGTCGCACAACGAGCTATGGAGAGGGCTATGCTCGGGGTTTCTCTACGAGATCGAATCCGAAATGAGGAGATCCGTAGACGAACGAAAGTCACCGACATAGCCCACCGGATTAGTAAGTTGAAATGGCAGTGGGCAGGGCACATATCACGCAGAACAGATGGCCGATGGGGCCGAAAGGTTCTGGAATGGAGACCACGGACTGGTAAGCGCAGCGTAGGACGTCCACCCACAAGATGGACAGACGACCTAAAAGAGACCGCAGGGAAACGCTGGATGCAGGCCGCTTCCAACCGGCCCTTTTGGAGATCGATGGGGGAGGCCTATGTCCAGCAGTGGACGTCCTACGGCTGAAATGATGATGATGATGATGATGATTTGGAGTGTAATTGGCTACCATTAAGATAACATTCCGAGCTACGCAGCAATGCCGCGGCAGCAATGCAGCCGCGGCCTCGGAATGTTATCTCATATTCATATGAGACTAGCGGTCCCCCCAGCTTCACACGGGTATAGATTATAGCCTATGTCACCCGGGGATAGTGTAGTTTCCCAACAGTGAAATAATTTTTCAAATCGGTTCAGTAGTTTCGGAGCCTATTCAATGCAAATAAACAAACAAACAATCAAATCTTTCGTGTTCATAATATTAGTATAGATTATAGGTTTACCTATAGAGAATGTATGGGGACCAGCAGTGCTGCGGCAGCACTGCTGCGTGCTGCCGAGTTCGGAATCATAACTTTAGGGATAAAGTCGTTGCTATAGTTAAAATGGGATAGAAGTAGCGCAGTTAGAGCAAGGATATGCGCAAACTATAAAACAAGAAACCTTTTGAACTGAAACGACCCAAAGTAGTAAGCACATTTTGTATCGCTAGTACTATTCACTGTACTAGTAACACCATTTTATATCAAAGATACACTGGAAGGGACGTATTATACCCCTGTATAAAACATTGTAGGGAAGTGTTTTCACTATAAATATACGAGTAAATATCGTTGTATGTGCCAAAACCTCAATTGTAATTTTAAAAAATATGTCACTTGAGCTTATGCTGCTTGGATTGCCGGCAAAACTTTCTTGTTTTTATAATATCGCAACCCCCTATGTACCCATTAACTATCCTTAAAATTAGAGGAATCTATCGACACCCAACACCTCATTTATCAAAATCTGTTGAAGCATTTAGGTTGTAGATGGGAACTTACATATTATGGAGTTCATACCTATCTACCTACCTACATACATACATTCACACACACACACACCCAAACACACCCATACACACTCTCATACAAACGTTAAACCTAATACCCTCCCTTTTGCTTGCCGTAGGTAGTCCTGGTTGCGTTGCGACGTAGCTTATTGATCGTTACATCGGGTGCTCTACAATGTTCGTCCTTGGTAAAATAATTCCTTTCAGCTGCAGCAAATGTAGAAATGTTTTGAAAGTGTTTTTTTTTCATACTGGTTTCTCAGATTTAAGCTCGTTTATTGTCGTGGCGAAGTAGATATCCCCGGACCCGGGTATGTTTTAAAACTGCGACCAGAAGCACTGGAAGATGTGCAGCAGCGTCGTATTAGTATACGGTGAACGTACTACGATCCCCAAGCCGCCTGCCAAGCGTGGGGATTATGGCAACACCCCTCTCTAAAAGGGAAGCCTTTGTTCAGCAGTGGACGTTTACTGGCTGGTGGTGTCATAGTCGTGGTGGTTCCGTATAAATATACTAGCGTAAGAAAAAAATAGCAAGCAAAGAGTTGTACTTTTTCATTTATATTTTACTATTTAGAGCCACGTTTTGGCAATGCCTAACTAGTACGCGCATTTAAATACAAAAAAACCTCTCAAGGAATAAAAAAAACTTTCAACTATTTTGTGAATTTTTCATTCTGACGTATTTTCATACTTCAATAACATAAAAAAATTAAAAAACCTTTTTATATTTGAGTCAAAATTACAATTAATAAACTGAATATTTTAAGTCAGAGATTGAGTGAGTGTAGTTGTATTTCGCTTTTATATATATACTATATAGATATAGATAAATATGGAGTGTCGATAAGTGACATTTAATTAAATTCATGCGGCTAACCGCAACTTGTACAGTAATTTATTTACTTTACTTACATCAATAATTAGTTGAGCTCGTTCTGGTTTGATTTAAATGACATTTTATGTAGGCTTCTTCGAATTGTACCCACATCAAGTGTAACAGATTTTCGAGCACGAATTCAAAGTTGTCTTGAGTTATCTCGCATAAAAATAAACTAGTTCTAGCGGTTTTTTTGTATTTACGTAAGTATTACCTCTTTTGATATGTTTACTTACTAGCCCCGTTGGCCCAGTTGGTAGTGAACCTGCCTTCTGCGTTGGGGTGTGGGTTCGATTCCCACCTAGGACAAAACATTCATGACGTGATGAATATTTGTTTTTGTATATATATATGTAAATTTTAAATACATACTTAAATAGATTAATACCCAAATATATTCGATATTCGTTGAAGGTCATTCAGGTATACGCACCGACCTCGTCACACCCAGATGATGAAGTGGAGGTTATGTATGAGGACATTAGTAGAGCCATACATACGTCCGAGACCCACTTCACTGTTGTTATGGGGGACTTTAACGCGAAGTTGGGCAAGAGAAGTGATGATGAGTTGAGAGTGGGGAAATTTGGCTGTGGGCAACGGAACCCTAGGGGACAGAGGCTGGCCGACTTTCTGGAGAAAGAGGGACTTTTTATGATGAACTCTTTCTTTCAGAAGCCGCCTCACAGGAAATGGACCTGGATGAGCCCCGATGGTTCTACGAGAAATGAGATAGACTTCATTATGACCACCAAGAGACAAATATTCAATGATGTCTCTGTGATTCACAGGGTGAAAACCGGTAGTGATCACCGAATAGTAAGAGGCACATTGAATATTAACGTTAAAATTGAGAGGTCCCGCTTAATGAAGTCCACGCTCCGACCGAACCATGCCCATATTCAAAACCCCGAGAGCTTTCAACTCGAGCTGTCTAATCACTTTGATTGCCTGGAGAATTTTGCTTCCGTGGATGAGATTAATAACAGGTTAGTGGAAACTGTCCATGCGGTAGGTTCTAAGTTTTTTAGACCTGGCCGGCGCACAAATAGACCTCAAAAATTATCCGATCATACCCGCAACCTCATGGCTGATCGACGCTCGTTACAACTACAATGTTCCGATGACGCTGACTCATATAGGCAGCTCAATAGACAAATTTGGAAGTCATTGCGGCACGACATACGTACCTTTAATACGAACAGTATTAAAGAGACGATTGAGCAAAACAAAGGCTCCAAAGTGTTTGCAAGACACATGTCTATTGGGCAAAGCCAGCTGACAAAGCTGAAGAGGGAAGATGGTAGTGTAGCGTCGACCAAAGCCGAGGTATTAGGGGAAATCGAAAGGTTCTATGGACAGTTATACACTTCGGTTGCTAAACCTGTGAGCAGCTCGGCCAAAGACCCAAGAGCCAAGCTGAGCCGACACTATACCGAAGATATCCCGGACATCAGCCTGTACGAGATTAGGATGGCCCTGAAACAGCTCAAGAACAACAAGGTGCCGGGGGACGATGGAATCACATCAGAGCTTCTGAAAGCGGGTGGAACACCGGTACTCAGAGTCCTTCAGAAGCTCTTTAATTCTGTCTTACTCGAAGGTATAACGCCAGAAGCATGGAACAGAGGCGTGGTGGTGCTGTTCTTTAAGAAAGGTGACAAAACCTTGCTGAAGAATTACAGACCCATCTCGCTTCTGAGCCATGTTTATAAGCTGTTTTCGAGGGTCATCACGAATCGTCTCGATCGCAGGTTCGATGACTTCCAGCCTATCGAACAAGCCGGTTTCCGAAAAGGCTATAGTACCATAGACCACATCCACACGCTACGCCAAGTTATACAGAAGACCGAAGAATATAACTTGCCACTATGTTTGGCGTTTGTGGACTATGAGAAAGCCTTTGATTCGGTCGAGACATGGGCGGTGCTCGAGTCTCTCCAGCGATGCCGTATTGACTATCGGTATGTCGAAGTGTTGAAGTGTTTGTACAATAACGCCACCATGTCGGTCCGAGTACAGGAGCAGAGTTCGAAGGCAATTCCATTGCGAAGAGGCGTGAGACAGGGAGACGTTATCTCTCCGAAACTGTTCACTGCCACAATGGAAGATGCCTTCAAGCTCCTGGAATGGCAAGGACTCGGCATCAACATCAACGGCGAGTACATCACTCACCTTCGGTTTGCCGACGATATTGTGGTCATGGCAGAGTCGATGGAAGATCTCAGCATGATGCTCGAAGGCCTCAATCGAGTCTCCCAACAGGTGGGCCTTAAAATGAACATGGACAAGACAAAGGTTATGTCAAATATCCATGTTGTGCCCACCCCAGTATCAGTTGGGAACTCAGTTCTTGAAGCTGTTGACGCGTACGTCTACCTAGGACAAACAGTCCAACTAGGTAGGTCCAACTTCAAGAAAGAGGTCAATCGGCGAATCCAACTCGGCTGGGCAGCGTTCGGTAAACTACGCAACGTCTTCTCGTCCAAAATACCTCAGTGCCTTAAGACGAAAGTCTTCGACCAGTGTGTGTTACCAGTGATGACATACGGCACTGAAACGTGGTCTCTCACTATGGGCCTCATAAGCAAGCTCAAAGTCGCACAACGAGCTATGGAGAGGGCTATGCTCGGGGTTTCTCTACGAGATCGAATCCGAAATGAGGAGATCCGTAGACGAACGAAAGTCACCGACATAGCCCACCGGATTAGTAAGTTGAAATGGCAGTGGGCAGGGCACATATCACGCAGAACAGATGGCCGATGGGGCCGAAAGGTTCTGGAATGGAGACCACGGACTGGTAAGCGCAGCGTAGGACGTCCACCCACAAGATGGACAGACGACCTAAAAGAGACCGCAGGGAAACGCTGGATGCAGGCCGCTTCCAACCGGCCCTTTTGGAGATCGATGGGGGAGGCCTATGTCCAGCAGTGGACGTCCTACGGCTGAAATGATGATGATGATGATGATGATTTGGAGTGTAATTGGCTACCATTAAGATAACATTCCGAGCTACGCAGCAATGCCGCGGCAGCAATGCAGCCGCGGCCTCGGAATGTTATCTCATATTCATATGAGACTAGCGGTCCCCCCAGCTTCACACGGGTATAGATTATAGCCTATGTCACCCGGGGATAGTGTAGTTTCCCAACAGTGAAATAATTTTTCAAATCGGTTCAGTAGTTTCGGAGCCTATTCAATGCAAATAAACAAACAAACAATCAAATCTTTCGTGTTCATAATATTAGTATAGATTATAGGTTTACCTATAGAGAATGTATGGGGACCAGCAGTGCTGCGGCAGCACTGCTGCGTGCTGCCGAGTTCGGAATCATAACTTTAGGGATAAAGTCGTTGCTATAGTTAAAATGGGATAGAAGTAGCGCAGTTAGAGCAAGGATATGCGCAAACTATAAAACAAGAAACCTTTTGAACTGAAACGACCCAAAGTAGTAAGCACATTTTGTATCGCTAGTACTATTCACTGTACTAGTAACACCATTTTATATCAAAGATACACTGGAAGGGACGTATTATACCCCTGTATAAAACATTGTAGGGAAGTGTTTTCACTATAAATATACGAGTAAATATCGTTGTATGTGCCAAAACCTCAATTGTAATTTTAAAAAATATGTCACTTGAGCTTATGCTGCTTGGATTGCCGGCAAAACTTTCTTGTTTTTATAATATCGCAACCCCCTATGTACCCATTAACTATCCTTAAAATTAGAGGAATCTATCGACACCCAACACCTCATTTATCAAAATCTGTTGAAGCATTTAGGTTGTAGATGGGAACTTACATATTATGGAGTTCATACCTATCTACCTACCTACATACATACATTCACACACACACACACCCAAACACACCCATACACACTCTCATACAAACGTTAAACCTAATACCCTCCCTTTTGCTTGCCGTAGGTAGTCCTGGTTGCGTTGCGACGTAGCTTATTGATCGTTACATCGGGTGCTCTACAATGTTCGTCCTTGGTAAAATAATTCCTTTCAGCTGCAGCAAATGTAGAAATGTTTTGAAAGTGTTTTTTTTTCATACTGGTTTCTCAGATTTAAGCTCGTTTATTGTCGTGGCGAAGTAGATATCCCCGGACCCGGGTATGTTTTAAAACTGCGACCAGAAGCACTGGAAGATGTGCAGCAGCGTCGTATTAGTATACGGTGAACGTACTACGATCCCCAAGCCGCCTGCCAAGCGTGGGGATTATGGCAACACCCCTCTCTAAAAGGGAAGCCTTTGTTCAGCAGTGGACGTTTACTGGCTGGTGGTGTCATAGTCGTGGTGGTTCCGTATAAATATACTAGCGTAAGAAAAAAATAGCAAGCAAAGAGTTGTACTTTTTCATTTATATTTTACTATTTAGAGCCACGTTTTGGCAATGCCTAACTAGTACGCGCATTTAAATACAAAAAAACCTCTCAAGGAATAAAAAAAACTTTCAACTATTTTGTGAATTTTTCATTCTGACGTATTTTCATACTTCAATAACATAAAAAAATTAAAAAACCTTTTTATATTTGAGTCAAAATTACAATTAATAAACTGAATATTTTAAGTCAGAGATTGAGTGAGTGTAGTTGTATTTCGCTTTTATATATATACTATATAGATATAGATAAATATGGAGTGTCGATAAGTGACATTTAATTAAATTCATGCGGCTAACCGCAACTTGTACAGTAATTTATTTACTTTACTTACATCAATAATTAGTTGAGCTCGTTCTGGTTTGATTTAAATGACATTTTATGTAGGCTTCTTCGAATTGTACCCACATCAAGTGTAACAGATTTTCGAGCACGAATTCAAAGTTGTCTTGAGTTATCTCGCATAAAAATAAACTAGTTCTAGCGGTTTTTTTGTATTTACGTAAGTATTACCTCTTTTGATATGTTTACTTACTAGCCCCGTTGGCCCAGTTGGTAGTGAACCTGCCTTCTGCGTTGGGGTGTGGGTTCGATTCCCACCTAGGACAAAACATTCATGACGTGATGAATATTTGTTTTTGTATATATATATGTAAATTTTAAATACATACTTAAATAGATTAATACCCAAATATATTCGATATTCGTTGAAGGTCATTCAGGTATACGCACCGACCTCGTCACACCCAGATGATGAAGTGGAGGTTATGTATGAGGACATTAGTAGAGCCATACATACGTCCGAGACCCACTTCACTGTTGTTATGGGGGACTTTAACGCGAAGTTGGGCAAGAGAAGTGATGATGAGTTGAGAGTGGGGAAATTTGGCTGTGGGCAACGGAACCCTAGGGGACAGAGGCTGGCCGACTTTCTGGAGAAAGAGGGACTTTTTATGATGAACTCTTTCTTTCAGAAGCCGCCTCACAGGAAATGGACCTGGATGAGCCCCGATGGTTCTACGAGAAATGAGATAGACTTCATTATGACCACCAAGAGACAAATATTCAATGATGTCTCTGTGATTCACAGGGTGAAAACCGGTAGTGATCACCGAATAGTAAGAGGCACATTGAATATTAACGTTAAAATTGAGAGGTCCCGCTTAATGAAGTCCACGCTCCGACCGAACCATGCCCATATTCAAAACCCCGAGAGCTTTCAACTCGAGCTGTCTAATCACTTTGATTGCCTGGAGAATTTTGCTTCCGTGGATGAGATTAATAACAGGTTAGTGGAAACTGTCCATGCGGTAGGTTCTAAGTTTTTTAGACCTGGCCGGCGCACAAATAGACCTCAAAAATTATCCGATCATACCCGCAACCTCATGGCTGATCGACGCTCGTTACAACTACAATGTTCCGATGACGCTGACTCATATAGGCAGCTCAATAGACAAATTTGGAAGTCATTGCGGCACGACATACGTACCTTTAATACGAACAGTATTAAAGAGACGATTGAGCAAAACAAAGGCTCCAAAGTGTTTGCAAGACACATGTCTATTGGGCAAAGCCAGCTGACAAAGCTGAAGAGGGAAGATGGTAGTGTAGCGTCGACCAAAGCCGAGGTATTAGGGGAAATCGAAAGGTTCTATGGACAGTTATACACTTCGGTTGCTAAACCTGTGAGCAGCTCGGCCAAAGACCCAAGAGCCAAGCTGAGCCGACACTATACCGAAGATATCCCGGACATCAGCCTGTACGAGATTAGGATGGCCCTGAAACAGCTCAAGAACAACAAGGCGCCGGGGGACGATGGAATCACATCAGAGCTTCTGAAAGCGGGTGGAACACCGGTACTCAGAGTCCTTCAGAAGCTCTTTAATTCTGTCTTACTCGAAGGTATAACGCCAGAAGCATGGAACAGAGGCGTGGTGGTGCTGTTCTTTAAGAAAGGTGACAAAACCTTGCTGAAGAATTACAGACCCATCTCGCTTCTGAGCCATGTTTATAAGCTGTTTTCGAGGGTCATCACGAATCGTCTCGATCGCAGGTTCGATGACTTCCAGCCTATCGAACAAGCCGGTTTCCGAAAAGGCTATAGTACCATAGACCACATCCACACGCTACGCCAAGTTATACAGAAGACCGAAGAATATAACTTGCCACTATGTTTGGCGTTTGTGGACTATGAGAAAGCCTTTGATTCGGTCGAGACATGGGCGGTGCTCGAGTCTCTCCAGCGATGCCGTATTGACTATCGGTATGTCGAAGTGTTGAAGTGTTTGTACAATAACGCCACCATGTCGGTCCGAGTACAGGAGCAGAGTTCGAAGGCAATTCCATTGCGAAGAGGCGTGAGACAGGGAGACGTTATCTCTCCGAAACTGTTCACTGCCACAATGGAAGATGCCTTCAAGCTCCTGGAATGGCAAGGACTCGGCATCAACATCAACGGCGAGTACATCACTCACCTTCGGTTTGCCGACGATATTGTGGTCATGGCAGAGTCGATGGAAGATCTCAGCATGATGCTCGAAGGCCTCAATCGAGTCTCCCAACAGGTGGGCCTTAAAATGAACATGGACAAGACAAAGGTTATGTCAAATATCCATGTTGTGCCCACCCCAGTATCAGTTGGGAACTCAGTTCTTGAAGCTGTTGACGCGTACGTCTACCTAGGACAAACAGTCCAACTAGGTAGGTCCAACTTCAAGAAAGAGGTCAATCGGCGAATCCAACTCGGCTGGGCAGCGTTCGGTAAACTACGCAACGTCTTCTCGTCCAAAATACCTCAGTGCCTTAAGACGAAAGTCTTCGACCAGTGTGTGTTACCAGTGATGACATACGGCACTGAAACGTGGTCTCTCACTATGGGCCTCATAAGCAAGCTCAAAGTCGCACAACGAGCTATGGAGAGGGCTATGCTCGGGGTTTCTCTACGAGATCGAATCCGAAATGAGGAGATCCGTAGACGAACGAAAGTCACCGACATAGCCCACCGGATTAGTAAGTTGAAATGGCAGTGGGCAGGGCACATATCACGCAGAACAGATGGCCGATGGGGCCGAAAGGTTCTGGAATGGAGACCACGGACTGGTAAGCGCAGCGTAGGACGTCCACCCACAAGATGGACAGACGACCTAAAAGAGACCGCAGGGAAACGCTGGATGCAGGCCGCTTCCAACCGGCCCTTTTGGAGATCGATGGGGGAGGCCTATGTCCAGCAGTGGACGTCCTACGGCTGAAATGATGATGATGATGATGATGATTTGGAGTGTAATTGGCTACCATTAAGATAACATTCCGAGCTACGCAGCAATGCCGCGGCAGCAATGCAGCCGCGGCCTCGGAATGTTATCTCATATTCATATGAGACTAGCGGTCCCCCCAGCTTCACACGGGTATAGATTATAGCCTATGTCACCCGGGGATAGTGTAGTTTCCCAACAGTGAAATAATTTTTCAAATCGGTTCAGTAGTTTCGGAGCCTATTCAATGCAAATAAACAAACAAACAATCAAATCTTTCGTGTTCATAATATTAGTATAGATTATAGGTTTACCTATAGAGAATGTATGGGGACCAGCAGTGCTGCGGCAGCACTGCTGCGTGCTGCCGAGTTCGGAATCATAACTTTAGGGATAAAGTCGTTGCTATAGTTAAAATGGGATAGAAGTAGCGCAGTTAGAGCAAGGATATGCGCAAACTATAAAACAAGAAACCTTTTGAACTGAAACGACCCAAAGTAGTAAGCACATTTTGTATCGCTAGTACTATTCACTGTACTAGTAACACCATTTTATATCAAAGATACACTGGAAGGGACGTATTATACCCCTGTATAAAACATTGTAGGGAAGTGTTTTCACTATAAATATACGAGTAAATATCGTTGTATGTGCCAAAACCTCAATTGTAATTTTAAAAAATATGTCACTTGAGCTTATGCTGCTTGGATTGCCGGCAAAACTTTCTTGTTTTTATAATATCGCAACCCCCTATGTACCCATTAACTATCCTTAAAATTAGAGGAATCTATCGACACCCAACACCTCATTTATCAAAATCTGTTGAAGCATTTAGGTTGTAGATGGGAACTTACATATTATGGAGTTCATACCTATCTACCTACCTACATACATACATTCACACACACACACACCCAAACACACCCATACACACTCTCATACAAACGTTAAACCTAATACCCTCCCTTTTGCTTGCCGTAGGTAGTCCTGGTTGCGTTGCGACGTAGCTTATTGATCGTTACATCGGGTGCTCTACAATGTTCGTCCTTGGTAAAATAATTCCTTTCAGCTGCAGCAAATGTAGAAATGTTTTGAAAGTGTTTTTTTTTCATACTGGTTTCTCAGATTTAAGCTCGTTTATTGTCGTGGCGAAGTAGATATCCCCGGACCCGGGTATGTTTTAAAACTGCGACCAGAAGCACTGGAAGATGTGCAGCAGCGTCGTATTAGTATACGGTGAACGTACTACGATCCCCAAGCCGCCTGCCAAGCGTGGGGATTATGGCAACACCCCTCTCTAAAAGGGAAGCCTTTGTTCAGCAGTGGACGTTTACTGGCTGGTGGTGTCATAGTCGTGGTGGTTCCGTATAAATATACTAGCGTAAGAAAAAAATAGCAAGCAAAGAGTTGTACTTTTTCATTTATATTTTACTATTTAGAGCCACGTTTTGGCAATGCCTAACTAGTACGCGCATTTAAATACAAAAAAACCTCTCAAGGAATAAAAAAAACTTTCAACTATTTTGTGAATTTTTCATTCTGACGTATTTTCATACTTCAATAACATAAAAAAATTAAAAAACCTTTTTATATTTGAGTCAAAATTACAATTAATAAACTGAATATTTTAAGTCAGAGATTGAGTGAGTGTAGTTGTATTTCGCTTTTATATATATACTATATAGATATAGATAAATATGGAGTGTCGATAAGTGACATTTAATTAAATTCATGCGGCTAACCGCAACTTGTACAGTAATTTATTTACTTTACTTACATCAATAATTAGTTGAGCTCGTTCTGGTTTGATTTAAATGACATTTTATGTAGGCTTCTTCGAATTGTACCCACATCAAGTGTAACAGATTTTCGAGCACGAATTCAAAGTTGTCTTGAGTTATCTCGCATAAAAATAAACTAGTTCTAGCGGTTTTTTTGTATTTACGTAAGTATTACCTCTTTTGATATGTTTACTTACTAGCCCCGTTGGCCCAGTTGGTAGTGAACCTGCCTTCTGCGTTGGGGTGTGGGTTCGATTCCCACCTAGGACAAAACATTCATGACGTGATGAATATTTGTTTTTGTATATATATATGTAAATTTTAAATACATACTTAAATAGATTAATACCCAAATATAGACTTGCCTTATAGATACAGAATTGTCGTACTTGCCGCGCGATAGACAGAGATAACACGACATGAGCATTGGACACGAGCAAGGATTTTATATATACCCTAAAGTATAAAATCCTTGGACACGAGTTACGCGATAGATAGACAGGCACCTTCTAGGTTAATATAGCTGCAGGTAGTTAGCGCTTGCGCGTCCTTAATTGCACTTTATTGTGTGGTAGCATTATGTCTTCTGTGGTGGTAGCAAGAGTCTCTAAGTACTTATTTGAATGAACTTGCGGTTTGAATCTTCTGTACTTGTACTAATATGTATTCTGTGCCACGACTCCCTTGTTTGCTTGATCTGAGGTTGAATACAATACTAAAAACGCTATGCGTGCTTTACACTCATGAATAAAACTTCTGAATCGTGGTCACGTGATACAGCTGCAAACGCGAACAATTATTCAACCAATGAGGATTTAACCACATTCAACACTGTATCTACTAAGTAGGTAATATCTGGAACTAGAGAAACCTCAGATAAAATAAATGTAAGTGTTATACATACAGTTTCCCAAATAGCTTTTAGGTACACCTTCTGGGTCGTCCGTTTGATTATCTCGTTTGCACTTGTGTGCCGGTTAATATTGAAGTGTGCGTTTGTAGAACTTAAGACTATGTCAGTGTGTGCAATACATGTTTACCTCACCCCCTTCAGTTTTTGGCAAACTTTTTTCAGACATTACTTTGTACTTACTTTACTTTTCTTTTTTACAGTACAGTAGTTGATTGCCCGTTGGTCCAGTTGGTAGTGAACCTGCCTTCTGAGCTTGGGAGCGTGGGTTCGATTCCCATCTAGGACAAACATTTATGTGATGAACATTTGTGTTTGTTCTATATCTGGTTGATAATATCTATTTAAGTATGTATTTAAAACTATATTTATGTATGTATATCAGTCTCTGGCAGCCATATCACAAGCTTTGCTTAGTTTGGGGTCAGATGAAAGTGTGTGAAAAAATGTCCCGAATATTTATTTATTTATATACTAGCTCGAGTTCAAGGCAAATCCAAGTTATAGGTATATAATCATAGAGAGAAATGCTTATATTTTTGCTTACTAGCTGCGGACCGTGGTTTTACCCACATGGACAATCACTCAGGAACCGGTAATTTTTCAGGGTTAAAAAGTATCCCTCCATATATCTCTATCCAAAAAATCAAGTCGATCAGTTGCTATATCACTGCGTGAAAGAGAAGCAAACAAACACACCAGCATTTATAATACTCACTAGCTAAATGCCCGCGACTTTGTACGCGTAGGCGTGCTATTATGTTTTCTGTGGCGTAGGGCCTCGGACTTCGGCTTTGCCCACAGATACATATTTTAACCGACTTCAAAAAAGAAGGAGGTTATCAATTCGACTGTATGTTTTTTGTATGTTTGTTACGCGATTACTCCGCCAATTGTGATTTGATTTTGATAAAACAAGCGATGATACAACATCTTTTACTTAAATGATGACTCTTATTAGCTTTACTTGTAACTTTGTAACTGTGTAAACAAATCTTGGAAGTCGATTTTAACTTACTTCTGTAGTATTGATTTGAAACTTAGCTACTTTATGTAATCGGGCCTTACGCGGGCTCGAAACAGCGTGTCACAACAAATACTCATGTTAATCTAGTGCACTGGGACACCAACATAACACTCGTGCATTAATAACTCGCTTTGCGCTCGATGCAACAATCTACTATTTTTGTTTCGATATGTTTTAATTTGACGGAGTAAAATGATATTTAGTGAGTTATTTTGCTTGTTAGGTACCATATTACTTTAATTAATAAATAAACTAGAATATTTATTCCGGAATTCCGTAACTTCAATGCCCGCATCAAATTTTAATCTACAGAAGGTACACACATAAACTTTCGGCTTCGGTTATTTCTACTCTCTACAAACAGATGTACTTTAAACACGACACGAGTATAGGAAATTAATGAAACAAAGTTGTTATTACAAAGTTTGCTAAGTTGGCATCGTAGTTTTGGTACGTTAGTTTTGAAGTTTGTACGAAGTGGCTAACTTCGAAGACGAAGCCGGTTATTCATGAGGGCTCTATGAATAGACGCATTCCAACATACACACTGTGTTTGGTTCTGTGAGCACTATAGATAAGTAGCTGTTTTCATACGTTTCTCTTTCCCGAAGAGTGTTGCAGTTTGAATGGCGTAACGTAAACAAGTAACATCATCTGTAAGTATAGTGCGCTCTCTGTCTAACAAGATATTAAAATGCATAATTCCTTCATTTTGACTCGTTTTAATTTTGTTATCGGATTTATTTTTATTTTACAAGGCAATTAAGTGTTCAGAATGTATGTCAAAGATTTGTTTGTGTCGTATTTTGGAGCAACACGGAGCGACACGGGTATTAATTATGTCGTTCCAACCATGCGAAAGATCACTCATAATGATTAAATAGAATAATTGATTCTGTGGATTAGAGCATAAAATCATCAGTGGATTACTTAATTGAAAGCTCATATACCTATCCTGTTGGTTTATTATACAAAGCTGTACATTTTGGATTTGATTCAGTGGAACCGAAATCTCGGTAGAATAATTTATTTCTACGTAATCAAAACTATGAAGCATATCAAACCTTTTTGTATACAGTGCCGTATTATATCTATTGTAAATTGTTTTTAGGGTTCCGTAGCACTACAACGGGCCATTTCCTTTCGTTCATTCTGTTCGTCCTTGTGTCCGTCTGTTTGTTTGTGCATGAAACTTTCCACAATTACAGTTTTGGTATAGGTAGATCTCATGTTACAAGTATAAAAAAATAAGGGGTATATAGTTCTAAGTCAAGGGGTTTTTTTAGGGTATATATAAGATCCTTGTTCTAACTAGGTACATGTGAAATGGGAAATTTTTCGCTGCACCCCCTCTAGGTTGCGTTTGTCGTCGTTGTTAGGTCTTTTGAAATGAAGGTAAGATTTCATACATCACTTATTTATCAAGTTTTTTCCTTTGCAAAATATGGCCCGCCAAAGTGCCTGTTACTGTGGCGGGCTATATTTTGCAGGGGTCCTAAATTTCTCCAACCTTTAACTTAAATCAATAGGTGCTATTGATTATCATCATATTGATCATCATCATCATCATCCATTCCATATTGCACCAATATGGAATGGATGATGATGATGATGATCATCTTAAAAGGTTATCAAAGCCATTTTCAAAATTATTTCTATCATTAAAGTCAATTTATTGTATGTGATGAACGTTTCTTGGGCTTGCTCAATGATAATTTATATCGTCATTGGGCTTGATACATTACTGCTTTCATGACTTAAAAAGGTTTTCGTAACAGTACTTATTAATAAATATATAAAAAGAGATGTGTGTAAGTATGTATGTTCGTTCCCAATGGACTCCGAAACGGTTGAACCGATTTTGATGGGACTTTCACTTACAGATAGCTGATGATCCACGCGGATGAAACCGCGGAGCGCAACTGGTTTATAATAAATTAACATGATTTGTCAATCAATATGAATTTAAGGTAAACGAAGACATACATTCCCCCGAAAATATAAAAAAACAAGCTTCATATTCATATTTAGGAAATTTATACAATAAATTAAGGAGAAACAAAATATACCTAATTTAAACTGGAGCAATGTTTTCAAGAAAAATCGAATTTTCATTTAATGCTAATGCAATTTAATTGTTCGCGACCCCACTTTGTTAGTAGGTGATCTGATATGTCCCTTTTGCACTTGATGATATTCCGTGATATAATTAGTTGAATTTTTACAGGTCAAGACGTATTTGGTTAGCAATGAGGTAGGTGGAATTCGGACAAATAAACAGTTTTTAGGGTTCCATACTTAAAAGGTGTCCACGGTACTCTATTAGTAACAACTCTGTGTCTGTCTGTTAGTCCTATCTTTTGACAGCTTCATCTTTTGAACTGTAATATAGCAAAAAGACCACCGGGCTGGCCACCAGCCCGCTGGCATTGGCAGTGGATAAGGCTAGCATAGGACCGGAAAATATGGCGCGCTGAAGAGGAGACCTATACCCAACAGTGGGTGGAGAATGGTTGATGATGATGATGATGATAACAAAAAGAGAAGCGTCGTCGTATGATTGAAGTGGCGCGTGTACTAATTTACTGGATAAAACACCTCTCTTTTTGCGTCAGAGGTTAAACAGTATAATGAAAAATACAATGTAAAACAATAAATATATATATATATGACGGAGCGGAACTATAATGTTTAAAGCGGGTATCACCTGAACAGGCTCGTGCGTAGCAACACCACTTGCTTGAGTCGGAATGACAGTGACAGGACTTGGTTGTTTTTAAAAAATAAAATAAAAAGAACTTCACTTCCATTCCGTGCTCAAGGGAGGTTTTGCACTCGTACCATTCTGTTAATATTAATCTGTTCGAATCTTAATGGTTACTAGGTGATTTGATCTTGTTTTATAGTAAAATCAATAAACACAGCTCAGTGATTGTGTAAAGTGTTTATTTTGTGAAACAACCTGTTGGAACATTTTGGACTCAAAGTTACCATACACATGGCCGAGACACCTCCACTGATGGCGGATGACTACCCTGTGTCTCCGATATATATATATATTTATTTGCAATTTGTATAAATTATCAATTATCTTTTTTGTGCACATACTCATGTGCACAAAAAAGAAGAGTCGTAGGGCCTGAGGTCGTGCGTGTGAGAAATTGCTGTTTCCAGTTCACTGTTAGTCCACGAAGCTTCTCTTTTAGCACAAACTCCTAGCCAGTTGAAAATTTTACAAAATATGTCATATAACAGGGGCTAACTTAAAAATAATAATACGTTTTAAACGTTTATCGGGTTATTACATGTACATGTATTACATATATTCAAATCGCGAAAGTTTAAAAATTACTAATAATAATACAATCAAAAAGTAAAAAAGGTTCCCCATACAACAAACGCATTTTTAACTTATTTTTAACTTTGCTCCAGTGTGAAAATGGTAATTCGTACAAGCATATCATAGTTAGTAATGTTATAGTGCACATGCACTCTAAAGTAAAACAACCAATAATAGTTACCGGTCAAGTGCGAGATGGGCGCGCGCTGAAGATCCCAGAAAGCATATTTTTGATTGCGGATTCCTCGGTGCGCGAGTCAGAGTCGCACTTGGTCAGTGTTTATTTTATACAAAACAAATTAAAAATGCAAAGGTCGTTTGACAATATTTTACGTTGGTGGAGGACATTAAGCGTGGGTAAAGCTACGATCAGCTAGAGGCAAAATTATATCCACTGGGATATAATTTTATATATACATATAATAAAAATAAACTAATGCAACTAATGTTATTATTGTTTTTTGTTAGGGTTCCGTACCCAAAGGGTTAAAACGGGACCCAATTACTGAGCCTACGCTGTCTGTCTGTCTGTCCGTCTGTCCACCCGTCCGTCCGTCCGTCCGTCCGTCCGTCCTATTTCGATTCGATGAAATGATAAGATCGATGTTCGAATAAGGTCGTCCAAGTAACGAAATTGCCAGTTATAACTCGGTAATGAACAGAAATTTGTCACCGACTCGCACTTGGCCATTATTTATTATTTGTTGTTATACTTTAGAGTGTGTACTATAATCATGCCAAGTTTGATGCTTGTACGTCAGACTTGGTACGTATGTTGACGTTGGTATATAGGTACCAACATACTAGTGCGGGAGAACTAGTCTGAGACTGTGTCGGGTGCCAATTGCTACTCTTGTATATCAGGATAATTATGCCAAAGCAAACAGTTATATAGATCAAAATATATAAAAATTTACAATTTAGTTAATTATTATTATACCAAAGAGACAAAGAGAGAAAAAAGTAACAGCTTACAAAATAATAAAATTCAAATAGTTATAAATGACGTCACCAGACCTGTAAGTACAAACTACATTATTATTCACGATTATTCGCTGAATGTGTTTGCTACTTATTAGGTACCTCGTACTTATAATACTTATAGGATATTTTTGATAAAAGTGTAACTGGATGGTTTTGGTATATTTAGATATTTAGATTGTATTTGATTTTGTATTTTGGAATTATATACACCTACCCACCGCGGGAAGAAGTCGGCTCCGGGAATCAGGTTTCCTTGTCCGGAGTACGACGCATTATAATAACTGTATCCACAAAATGTTTATCTAAATAAATTTTTATAATTTATTATTATTATTACATACTAGCATTCACTTTGCGCGGAAGAGATAAAGTATCCCTTGCTACAAAACTTTAAAGGCTTGTATCTTTATAATATTCAATATTATGTAATGATTCAAATAATTTCTTTAATATACACATGACAATATTCTAACACTAACACAGTTGACTCAGCTTGTTATTTTTAACAAATTGAACACAAATACGTTTTCAGCCAGCTAGCTCAGCTGTGTATCTCATTCCTCGCGCATCTCTGATTGGAAAGGCAGCTTAATAATTGGGGTCGATAGGGATCGAGTTTTTTTCATCAATATTTATAAATCTAATCATTATAATTACCTCAATCAATTTATATTTTCATTCAACGCTGATTGTTTCATTCTTATTCACAATCTAGTGAAGATAACAAGTAAAATAATTTTAAGATTCATTCAAGAAATTAATTTAACTTATTCATTCAAGCAGTAAGTTAAGTCAAAATGGAAATAAATCATGCAAGCAATGATTTCGGTATTCTTGAAAACTTTGGTAAGTAAAATTTTTATATTCCCGCCAAAGCGATTGTAAAAATTATTCCTTTCTTATATTGCCTGTAAGGCTGTCATAACACTCTATTTTTCGATTGGGTGAAAATTATTCTACCTAATATTTTTTGGTAATGTGTTACCAACGAGTATATGAAATTCATTTGGAAACTAGTGTTGAAAAAGTGTTTCATTTGCACTCAACGAAATGTATGGAACAACTGATATTTTCGCAATTTCAGTGTTGATCTCATAGCTAAAATTGATCATAATGTACGTACGTATGTATGAGTACAATGACCTCCTTTAGGGTTAGTACCACCGTTCCGTGTAGCCAGCAAAATGTTTACCTCAGAAAAAATAGATGGAAGTGTTATATCTACAGTTTCCCCTTCAGCACTTACAACCCCCTTGGTCGTCCTATTTCGTTTGCTCGCTGCGTGCCTAAAATGCAATGTGCCCTAATCACCTTGTGCCTAAACCAAATGCGAGGTAGGCATATTGAGATATAGGTCCATTGAGTTTTAGTTCAAGAGCGAAATAGACCCCGTGAGAGTTAGGTCAATTGATTTGTAATTCAAGAGCGAGATCGACCCTGTGAGAATTAGGTCTATTGATTTATAGTAGTGTAAGAGCGAGATAGACACTGAGAATAAGGTCCATTGATTTGTAGTTCAAGAGCGAGATAGACCCTATGAGAATTAGGTCCATTGATTTTTAGTTCAAGAGCGAGATAGACTCTGTGAGACTTAGGTTCATTGAATTTTAGTTCAAGAGCGAAATACGACTTTATTGTTTACTAGCTGTACTCGGGGTTTCGCTCGCATCTCGTTTGCAGTTGTGTGCCACTCAATATTGAAGTGTGCATTTTGTAGAACTAGTAAGAATATGTCAGTGTGTGTGGTGTGTGCAATACGTGTTTACCTCGCCCCCTTAATTTTTTGGCAGACGTTTTTCGGTTCTAGCTCAAGTTTAAGGCAAATCTAAACTATATAATTATCAACGAGTTTTACGAGCAAGTAGGTATATACGAAGTCGTGGGAGGTAGGTATAGCAAGTGATATTTAGGTATTAATTACAGATTAATTTATTCCAGAGCACATCCAGACTTGGTCTTTACCAGAAACCGTAAGAGGACTCGTCGTTTTAATATTTATCTACTTAGTAGTTACCACCAAGGTTCTTCCGAATTACATGAAGCTGAGAGCACCCTTCCAACTGAAAAGGGTTCTAATGTCTTATAATGTTTGGCAAGTGGCATTATCAAGTTACACGTTTCTTATCGTGAGTTCCAAAATAATTTATTTAAGAACCACTTCTCCCACACATCAGCAGCCATAAAACGTCATCTGCTGGATAAAGGCCTCCCCCTTTTTTTTGTTAAAATTTTCATGACCGTGGATTCAATGTCCTTTAATCGTAATATTATTTATTTTATTTATTTATTTATTTATTAAGGCTTCACATTGATAACTACATTATTACATACACTGAAATCTTATAAATGAACATAGCTAAATGTGTTATCTTTTAAAGGAAGCACATATTAAACAGTTTACGTAGTCTTAGTATCGTCAAATAAGTCATAGTCACAGTCAGAGTCGAGCTAAGTAAGTCATACGGTCAAATCAAACTCATGACCCTGTAAAGTGGTGGAGACGTTACAAGAGGCTCCTATGGAGTTTTGGAAACAACACGAAAAGACACGTTTCACCTCGTTATATCACTATCCCACACTCGAGCACGTTTACGAGCACTTAATGAATAATAATTCACCATTTAGTACACATTAACACTCGAAAATACACAAGTTTAGGAAAATAATCCAACGAGCCGACATGTTTCTTTCCACGTTGGAGCCAAAAAAAAAAACAGGCCTCCCTCTTAGAGAGGGGTGTTGCCATAATCCCCATGGTTGGTAGGCGGCTTGGGGATCGCAGTACGTTCACCGTGTACTGATAGGACGCTGCTGCCCATCCTCCGGTGGTTCTGGTCGCAGTTTTAGGACATACGCAGGTCATCTTTACCAACTTTTAGCAATTTTGGTAACTTTCATGGTAAGCTTAAAAATTAAAAAATGGTCTCATACGAATAATGTTTTATCTAGGCAACTGTGAAGACCGAAACAAGATTTACAACATTTGTCTTTAGAGTAACACTGTTTTCTGATAGCCCGTTGGTCCAGTTGGTAGTGAATTTACTTTCTGAGCCTGAGGGCGTGGATTCGATTCCCACGTAGGAAAAACATTTGTGTGATGAACATTTGTGATTGTTCTATATCTGGTTGTTAATATCTATTTAAGTATGTATTTAAAAACTATGTATGTATATATATCAGTCTCTGGCAGCCATATCACAAGCTTTGCTTAGTTTGGGGTCAGATGAACGTGTGTGCAAAAATGTCCCAAATATTTATATCAGCTTTTTTCCCTGTTTTTTTTTGGAATCATTAAAATACTAATTTCTAAGTGATGTCTACGATATCAGATCTACTATTGGCCACTTACTCGCCTGATAGTAAGCGACAGTGTGGCCGGAGATGGCACATTTTGTTTCATTTTTATTTCATACAAGATCGACTTTTTGATTTTATAATGTACATATTATTATCAAATGATCGTATTAACGGTACGCAAGTTATTAAGTTTGTTTGTTCGTTGAACAAACATACATAACACTGGACTGCACTGTTAAAGGCTGATGATGATGACGATGAAACACAATCGTCGTTCTGTTCCCGTAGGCACACTGAGATCTTCGCTTCGCTCGGACAATGAAATCTCAAAAATCAAATTTTAAAGCAGTCTGTCTGTTTATCTTGTCACAAGTAAAAGGCTAAAACGATCATGATGAAACTTAACTGACTAAAAAAGATTTAAGAACGCTTTACACATGTGTTCAGCAGTTGTTTCACTGTGAAAAATATGTTAAACACCTGTCTAAAGCCTTCTTAAATATTTTGTAGTAAGACGGTAAGTGGATAATCGTAAGCTTAATTATCTGTTATCCCGAAAGAGTACGGATCTTCACACTTTAATTATTATTATTCCTTGTTTCCTAAGAGCTATAATCTGGCTATAAAGCCCAGAGTGAAAAGGCATCTCCTAAGTCTGCGTGCTTCATCTATGGCCACATCGTTGCTTACCAACAAGCGCGTTGGTGGTGAAAGGAGGACTTAAAAGCGATTTAAAAAAATAGAGCGTTTGACTGTATTAATAATATAATTATATAATATAATTATTAATACAGTCAAACACAGTTAGAAAGAGCACAACGGGCATTGATCAAAGTCATTTTACGCAAACCATTTCGCTTCCCTACCGACTCCCTTTACAACGAGTTCAAAGTATTGCGAGTACGACAGATTTATATTTACTTCGCAGCCCTAAAAACCCACTCAAGTTTGAAAACCCACCCTGACTACGATACTATTATAAATAAGCGAGCTTACAGATTACCGATCCCTCGAGCTACCTCACTGATGGCTAAGCGGAGTCCTGCTTACTCTCTTCCATGCGTGTACAATAGCATCTGTAAAAGAGCTTGCCTAACCCCTAATCTTGTTAAATTTGCTTTCAAGAAGAAAATTAGAGATTGGCTTCTAAAGTTGTCTCGTGACGAAACTGAAGTCCTCATTCATAGCATATACAGCGAGTAGTGGATACTTAGAGCTGCAGGATCATACGTACATACTCTACCTTCTTGCATCTATTACAACTCCACACATGGTATCAACACACACACACATACACACCCATACACACACACACACACACACACAGACACTGCACCCCCAGCATCTCTGGGACAACTATCTTGCCACAGAGAATTTTAACTTCGCTCAAGGACGTACTTTGCCATCCTTGTTTATAGGTAAATTTTTTATATAACGTTTTTTCTCTTTTTTTGCTTTTATTAAAGATTAACAAATATCTTCTGCTAAGACAGAAGCTACAGACGTAACAAAACCCCTAAGGTAACTTCGCACTCGAGCTCCAAGACACAAGCCGCGTGCTTAGTTTGGAGCTCACCGACCCAACCACACGATGTCTTACTAAATTACTCTTAATCGTAAGAGATTTGTCTACTAATTAGTTGCTCTTTCTATGTAAGTTTTCTTTTTTGTGTGAATAAATTTATCTTATCTTTTATCTTATCTTATCTAATTCATACTGGTGTAAGCCTAGAAGTTTTTTTTTAAATTACTTGTTTATTTATATATTTATTTAAGTACAAAGTTAGGTAAACCACTATTCAAAACATGCAACATACTTCCGTTGTTGCCATGTTTGTATATTAAGGACATTTGTATTTTCACCAAAGAGTACCCAGATTATTTTAAAAAACGTAGTCAAGTTATTACCCGTCAGAAAAGAGTCAAGTTCACTAACCTATTGTATCAACCTCCTGTCAGAAAAGACTTGTACAAAAGAAATGTGTGTAATATGTGTATATCCATTTATAATAAGGTATACCTAATGATATAAAAATTTTGGAAGGTAACAAATTTAAAAAAGAATTGACTAATTGGCTTCTTAACCATTTTTTTATAGTGTTAAGGAATTTATGGAATTTAATTCTAATATTATTCGTTTCTAAAATACCTATTTAAATTCTTTAGTATAAAAATGAGCATTTGCACGTCTGCTTGCAGACTGAGTACAAAGTGACATAAATATAATATTAGGACCTTTTAATGTAATGTATTCTAGCAAATAAATGATTTGATTTGATTTAAATTCCTAAATACTAACAACTAAAATATAAAGAACCGATTTTGACTAAACGCTCTATGTAGGTCGAATGTCCTTATGACGTCACACAAAAGCAAATAGAGGCAACTATTGTACGGCGAGAAGAACTCGTTTGCTTATGTGTGATGTCACGTGGCCCCATATCAAAGGGAGCGTTTACGCGGGAGATTAATAATTTAAAAAAAAATCTGGCATTTAAAACAAATACTGAAAATTATGAGGATTAAATCACAAAATTACTTTATTTTTATATAATAAATTAAGACGGTTTTGTAAAATAAGTCATATACCCTTTTGCGGGTCACAGCCACAGTTAGGTGTGATTAAAGAATATCTAACACCATACGTCTAATTTTTTTTTTTTAGTACCTTCATTACATTTACAACCACGGCGTTATTACCAACAGATGTCCAAATGGAGCAGCTTTGCGAGAGGTAAGAACACATAAAAATAAACCGGCCATGTGCCACTCGAAAAACAGAACCCTCCTTCTTGCGCAGTTGTGTAAAAACATCACAAACTTTGTAACGGGTAGTGTTGTGACACATATAACATTTCACAGTACAAGCCTGTGAGATGAAACCAGACGATTTTTTGAGTTAAAACCGAACTAATTAATTATTTTCTTTTTGATGAGACTAATACGGTCTTCATTTAATTTGGGTGAGTGGAATCCGGAAAATAATGTTCGTGAGCTGTAAAATTAAGATAGAACGGACACACCCAATATTAGTGTTAATTTTGTGTTCATATAAGTATCTATTACTTTGTTTTTGCGTTGCGTAAATGTTATCGATAAATATATCGACAAGGACTTTGGGCATCACTAAGTGGTTATGTAAACAAGCTACAAAATTTAAAAATTTAAAAACAAAAATTTCCTCTCTTTCGCGCCACGTTTTCACCCTAATAACTTTTTCTAGTAAATACAGCTGGCTTTGAAGATGATCAGTACCTAATTATATTGTTTTCATTTCAGGTCGCTAATAAAATATTCCCGTACTTCTTAGCTAAACATTTGGACCTTCTTGACACGGTATTTTTCGTTCTCCGAAAGAAAGACAACCAAATTACATTCCTCCACCTCTACCACCACTCGACCATGCTGACATGGGCCTGGCTGTATTATTTGTACCACCCTTGCGACAACTTCGTGATAGTCGGAATGCTAAATAGTTTCGTTCATATCCTCATGTACACGTACTATGGAATTTCTTCGCTTGGCCCTAAATATGCGAAATATATCTGGTGGAAGAAGTACCTGACTATGGTACAATTGGTGAGTGTAAATTGCATATTAGATGATATGTCCGGTTGTCGCAGCAGTTTGCTATTTGTCTTTCCAATTTCACCAAGATCAGTGGCCTTACGGACAACTGCTATTACAGGCACCTAATCCGCTCAGTTGGAAAATCACGCGAACGCAAACCGTATCTGGGCGCTATAAGGTTTGCGGTCGCGTGATTTTCCAACTGAGCGGATTAGGTGCCTGTAATAGCAGTTGTCCGTAAGGCCCCAGGGCCCTAATTCTGTATGGATTTCGTTGGTGCTCGATGGACCAATTATGGTTTGACCAATTGGTAAAATTATGTTTCCGTCGTCCAAATTTTCCATCGTTTCCCATTTGATATTTGGGCTATGGAAACATGTAATATTCCCCATAGATCAATATTTGTTCAAATTTGTTCAAATGGTCCACGGTGCACTGACTATTACCCCCGCATAACAACCTAATAACACGCCGTAATCATTTTATACCATGGTTACCATGGTAACAAATAACACTGTAAGCATGGTTACAAAATTAAACTAATCAATTGGTTTTTCCGATTGCATACTAGATTATTCTCTAGACAAACGCGCACATAACTCGCTAGCTTTTTTCGCGTTATTTTGACAACTCAAAACGAGCGTGTTACGAATCACGTTAATTAACTTTACATTGCAAATCCACGCATATAACAAAGGTACTAACGGTATAGAGTCCATTTTGTTATTAATTTTTCATGTAATAACGTCACATGTTTATGGCAAGCTATCTCATGTGAGATGGTGAATTAGGGCCTAGCTTAGTTTACGTTTAGCCACCAATACACGCCGTGAAAACTTGACGAAAAGAGAAATTGATTTCCATTTATAATTTTAGCGTGAACTAAATTTTTTTTAATTTAAAATATTTATTTTATTAAATCTGCACTAAAAAACAATACAAATGTACAAAGTTCTGACCTAAGTCACCTCAGAAGAAACTATCCACCAAGATATTAACGCTAACGCTCAGTTTGGTGGCTAGAGCCGAGAATCTTTATTAATGTACCATGGTGAAATAAATAAATTTAAAATTAAAAAAAAACTACTGCTAGTACTATGAAACCTTTATGATCTGTAGTAGCTCACAGTATTTTGCAAGTAAACCTAATCTTTTTGGTTCTAGATTCAGTTCATCTTGGTCCTGTTGAACATGTACTACCAGCAAAAGCTCTCCCCTTGCCCTGTACCGGCATTTTTCTACAACTATGCCATGACTGTCAGCTGTTCTTACTTTTTCCTCTTCATGAAATTTTACCTAAACAAATATTAGAGATATAAGTACTTATTCATCATCATCATCATCAGCCGGAAGACGTCCACTGCTGAACATAGGCCTACCCCTTTAACCTCCACACTGAACGACAGCCTGCCTTTTCCATCCACTGGATGCCAGTGACTCTCACAATGTCGTCGGTCCATCAAGTAGGAGGCCTACCTACGCTGCGTCTTGCGGTTCGTGGTCAAGAACCTTTCTTCCCCATCGGTTATCGGTTCTTCGAGCGATGTGGCCTGCCCATTACCATTTCAACACCTATGTCGATGACTCTGGTTCTTGGCGAATATCCACGTTTTGGATTCTACCACGCAAAGAAACTCCGAGCATAGCTCTATAAGCTCTAATATAAAATAATAGGACCTAGGCTATTTACTTCCGCTCGGGGTGGAAAACGAGTTTTCCAAATATAAGAAGCCAGTCGCCTTTATAAATAATATAATTATAATATTCTTTATTGCGTTAAAACATAAGTCTTTATATATATACTTGAACTTAATGTTTATTACACGACTACGACTGTAATAGTTATTTATGATACAAGTGCGGAAAGTTGGTTATTACAAACGAGTAGACGAATGTAAGCCCGAGACGAAGTCGAGGGCTTACCATAGTCACGAGTTTGTAATAACCAATCCGCACGTGTGCCATACAACGTTTTACAACACATTTGCGAGAAAAAAAGGCTACAAATGAAACAATTTTTTATAACTTAATATCAGTCGTAACAATAGTCTCTATAATATAATAAGAAAATGGCGCAAACATGCAAATAGCGCCACTATCACGTGGTGAAAATTAGAACTACACCTTTCGTCTCATTTTCTCTTTAGTATTAAACTGAGACAAACGTATTGAGCAAAAGCGCTTCCAAGGAGGTTTGATCATTCAGCTTATTTATTCTCGTAATATGAAACTCTTTTGTGGAATTCTTATGTAATTATGATGGAAATTAAAAAAATACCGTAAATCACACGCACGGTGCTATACATCTGAGCGTGCGGACAAATTCATTTCCGCACGCTCCGTTGTATGATCCGTAATGTTTAACTTTCGAACGATATATACAGGCTTCGTAAGTGCACTTTTTGAGCAAATGTGTTGTAAAAAAAATTATGTTATTTTTATAGAAACTGTTATAGCCGTTTTCTAGAACGTGTTTAAAATATTTTATTTAAGATTGGTATATGTGATCATATTTAGAATTAAACGTTGCTTTTAAAGATTGTTTACTTTTATTAAAAAAACGAGATTATCCAGTTCCCCAAAAAAATGTTCTAGGATAAAGAGATTTAATCCCTGATAAAATAGCTAGTAATCTTGTAACGGCTGAACATATTTTCTTGAATCATGGCTAAGAAGAATCTCGATCAAGTAACCTTTAAAAAAAAAAACTAATACAAAAATACGTTTTTTTTTTTTTACTTTTAGTCTTTTTACTACTTCTTAGTCAATCCGTCGTAACATTACATAAGTACTAGATATTAATTTCAACTGGCTATCTATTTCGAAAGATACAGCCGTTTAAAAGTTGGACAGACGGACGGATGGACGGACAGACAGACAGACAGACGTCGTAGGCTTAGTAATAGTTTAATAGGGTCCCGTTTTTACCCTTTCGGTACGGAACCCTAAAAAATACTAAAACAAAACAGATTCAGCCGATTGGAAGCTACGATGTCACAGACAGACACACATACAGGGATACGCATATAGACTGTACTAAGCTGAACGAGGTCATTTTACTCATTATTATGAAGAGCTATTACTAACCCTAAAATCGCGTGGAAAAAACAGCTGTTCCATACATTTCGATTAGCGTTTTAGGGGTTTGTCTTATTAGTAAAAGTTGTTCTTAATGAGTATTTAGGATATTTGTTGGTTTGTATTTATCTGACTATAACTGATTGTGTCCTGACTTAGATTTGATGTAGAAGGCTATCCTAAACAGTCATCATCATCATCATTAGCCAGAAGACGTCCACTGCAGAACATAGGCCTCCCCTTTAACCTCCACACTGAACGACAGCCTGCCTTTTGCATCCACTGGATGCCAGCAACTCTCACAATGTCGTCAATCCATTTAGTGGGAGGCCTACCTACGCTGCGTCTTCCGGTTCGTGGTCTCCACTCAAGAACCTTTTTTCCCCATCGGTTATGGATTCTTCGAGCGATGTGGCCTTCTCATTGCCACTTCAATTTGCAAATTTTAAACGCTTCAACTTGCAAATTTTATCCTAAACAGTATGTGTGGGTAATTAAAACTCCGGTAGATGTGCTTTATTTGAGCGCCAGCGAATGACTGGTTAATCATTGAATGTCGGTGCGCTTCATCAAAATGTTTATAATAACAATCTGTGATGTAGATGGGACGACAGACCCTATTACTAAGCCTACGCTGTCTGTCTGTTTGTCTGTCTGTCCGTCCGTCCGTCGCTACCTTGTTGTATCTTTCGAGCCGTTATAGAAATAGCCATATTACTATAGAAACTAACGTGAGCGTGATTCATTATTTAAACTAATTGACGGTTAGCACTCACGGGTATTACGAGTACCTACGGACGTTATAGACGTTCATCCTCAGGGAGTTTGCGCGGCGGAGGCTCGACGCTAACTGCAGTCGCCCGTCGCGCCGCGTGCGCTTATCTTTGAGACACTTGCACAGGTAACGCGGGTGCTGCGAAGGGCTGGGGAAGTCCCAGCCCGGCTGGTATCGGAGGCTCGGAGCGCCCGCTCGCGCCTCATTCTCACTCACGGTGAGAGATAGCCAGCGGTGCCCATACGACAAACGTTTTTTATTTGCTCTAATGGAAATACGGTAATGAATTATACAAGCGTCAAATTTGGTATGATTATAGTACCGACACACTAAAGTAAAACAACTAACAAATAATGGCCAATTGCGAGACGGTGATAAATTTCTGTTTACCGTCGGGCGTGGTCGGTACCTTATTGGATGGTCGACCTGGGCGTGATTTGTCTTTTTGCACTACCTAGTCTTTGTATTTTGTGGTGGTAGGGAACCCTCAGTATGCGTACTCGACTCACTAAACCCAACTCTAAAACCTTTTTGGTTACAACCTTCAGAGGCAGGCTACCGTAAGGTTGTTTAGTAAGAGCAAACCTTACATAACCTGGTTCCTGTGCCTGGGTCTGAAGTTCGCTGGTCTGAAGGCTGTAAGATACCTTAAAAAAAAGGAAGGAGTATGAAAGTAGAAAAAAATATTTTGCCAAACATCTTCCTACAATAAACTTCCTGTCAACAGTTTAGTATAAGTAGCCATAAGCACAGTAAATCGCCATTGAGCTGATTGAGACGATTTAGCGCCTAATCCGTTGTGGATCACAAACCTCGACGACTTTGTCGCTTATATTGAAACATTTAACTCATTTAAAGGCACAGGATATGTGGTATTGGGTTCTTAAATACCAGTAATAGTTAGGGTGGTACTTTTTATTACCCGTGATCAAAGTACCAGCCATAGTTATGTAATGCAATATTATAGGCAAGGTTTTTCATTTTATAATGAAATCTTAGATCAGGTAAATTATATTTGTCAAAGAATGAAATGTGTAAATTACCTCAATTTATGCAAATATATTCGCAATGTCTAAGAAAGGCACAGAACACACTGCTGTACAGAAATTTTGTGACAGTAATGTTCTACTTTAGAAACAGTTCAATAAACATTCCAGATTATTTTAAATAGTCGTCGCGCTCAGAAACGGACGATTTGTTCACCAGTACCCACAGTTTAAACAATATATACTGATCTGAGCACTCAATTTATTATACCACAAGGCCAGGACCGCTGTGGCAGGACCGCTGTGGCAGGCAAATTTGGAATTCGAAATAAGTAGGTAATTCGCGTCACTTTGCCTTTATTTGTTACTAGCTGCGCCCCGCGGTTTCACCCGCGTAGTGATGAAAAATGGTGATGTGATGATGATGATGAAAAGTAGCCTATGATATATGATATATCTCGAAAACCACTTGACCTACTAAGCTGAAATTTGGCAGGTAGATTCCTTATGGGGTGTAGAGGATTTAGTAAGGATTTTACGAAAGGGCCGAATTAAGGATGACAAAAGGGGGTTGAAAGTTTATATGAAAGTTTACGCGTACGAAGTCGCGGACAACAGCTAGTATTATATATTTTATACTCTTAATTTGTACATATAATTTAATTATTACAATTAATAAATAAATACGTCACAAATTAACAAACTACTTAATTCTAATTATAAATAAACTAATCTAGTCAAACAGCCCGCCCCGGATCGTTCCTGGTGCAAAAGTGCCCATAACACTGGCAGCATTCCCACGCTGAATGGCAATGGCCAATCTTTGCACCAGAAACGAGCCAGAGCGGGAGTCGCCACCGTTATCTCTTATTCTGCGGCCAACTTCTGAGATCAAGCTCTTGGCCTCAGTGCCCCAACTGCCCATAGTTTCCACGGCAATGGGTACAAAATAATACTGTGGCTCCATTGCCGCGTACTTCTGCCGCTTTCTACAGGCGGCATCCTCCGCTGCTGCTGCCGGTGTATGGACGGTTCGACTCAGGTGTGTGGCTGCGACAGTGCTGACGCAAGTAGCGTCCCACACTAAGCACTTGCCGTTTTTCCATGGCACCAGAGTCAAACCGTCTGGTCGCTTACCATCGGATCTAATAAGACCCGGTGGCTCCAGAACACACGGAACGTTGGCAGAAATGAAGGCCCTTCGAACTATGTCGTTGAGGGCATGGTGTCGCGGAAACCTACCCATGCAGCGACGACAACTCAGGGCGTGGTGACCATCAGCCTCCACCATGGAACCGCAGGTGCATCTATGTGGTTCACACACCTTGCAGCCCAGTCGGAGAGCCACAGCAACACGCAGGGAGTCATCGTCCAATAAGGTGCCTAGGTGAGGTGAAGGAAGCGCGTGTAGCCATGCCCCAGATTCTGACTGCGACACAGCCTTGAGCCTCGCCAAATCAGCTCCTGTGACATTCTCCGACATCTGCATGAGGATCCTTTTAGCCCCGACGTCATCCCAAGCCCGCTGGACATGTGGGGTCAGTGGGTTCGGCACATCCACGCTGAGGGTAGACCAGGCCGACGCCGCCTCAGCCAAGTAAGGTATGCTCGCCTTGTCGCCATTGGTGGAAAGAATTATAGCAACAAGGTCCGCAACCCCATGAGCTGACGCCAAGAAAGCCGGCAAGCCAACATCGCGTACACGCCGAAACCCAAGACCCCCGTGCCGTATCGGTAGAGCCGCTTGAGTCCATTGTGATTCGCTGAGGGAGATGTTAAGGATCGATTCAACAGTGTCCTTTAGTGCGCCGTCGAATGAAGAAACCTCTTCCGGACAAAGCCACGTTGGAGTAGTCCGCAACAAGTATGTGACTTTAGGAGCAGCAAAACACATACGCAACAACAACATCGCAACGTGGGCAGAAAGATTTTTAAGACGTTCCTGGGCAGCAAGAAGAAGTTTTTGACGTGAAATAATAGCCTCAGCCTCAGCCTCTTAATTTGAGATCTATACTAAAGTTATAATTGTGCAAAGTTTAATGCTAATATTCTAATAACTGTTGAAGTTAGAAGGTTGTAAAAAATTTGGAAGACTGACACGATCAGGCGAGCTGTCTGGGCCAGTTTCATTCTCACGAGAAACTATACGTGAGCGTTTCCACTTGCTCCTACTGGGTATTCCTACTAGTAGGAGCCTGGTATTCTTTACGTCATTAGTAGGAGCAGGAGAACTAATAACTACCTAAACTTAATCGAATTGAAATAGTTTGATCCAAGAAGACTATTAATGTTTTAAGAAAAAAAACATTCTAAATCAGAAATATTATAGACATAATGAGTTATATTTTGACTGTTATATTATTATCAAGCACTTTTTATACCCTTGCTTATTATTTACTGTAATTTTTTGGTTGTAATAATATTTTTTTGCGCGCACTTATCTACTTGAAACACCTTTGATTGTTTTTAGGGTTCCGTACCTCAAAAGGAAAAAACGGAACCCATATAGGATCACTTCGTTGTCCGTCTGTCTGTCCGTCTGTCTGTCCGTCTGTCAAGACCCTTTTTCTCAAGAACGCGTAAAGGTATCAAGTTGAAATTTATACTAATTACTTGGGTCTACGGTTTCTTGCGGCTGTAAAAAAATAAAAGTTGTAAGTCAACGCAATCAAAAGATATGAACGTTTATGTCGCATAATTTGCGATTTCACAGGGGAATCAAAACCTATAGGGTACTTCCCGTTGACCTAGAATCATGAAATTTGGCAAGAAGCAAGGTCTCATAGCACATATAAAGGAATAAATTCGAAAGTTATAAATTTGAAGTTATATCATTTAAAAATATTTTTTTTACTATTATAAACTTACATTTTGTAGTTGGAATGTATGGAAGAACCTTATTGTCAACTACAAACTTAAGTTTGTATTTCAACATTTCAACTTTAGTTAGCTTTTTTTTGGTCTCGCGCTCTGAGGGTTCCGTCCAACGGAACCCTCAGAGCACGAGTCCTACTCGTACTTGACCGGTTTTTTTAAAATATGTATTTCTGTCAACTGAAGAAATTAACTAAATCGGCTTATAAAATTCTGCGATATTATAAATTTGCTAATTGAATATAATATTGAATTATAAATTTGTTTTTTTTAAATATCGGGACATAATTATTTATTTCTATAAAATAAATTAAATTTAAATTTGTTAATTTTATATTGTAATTTTTTTTCGATCGGTAGGGATGCTCTGGCCCTCTCCCTCAAAGCGAATGTTAGTATGAAATTAGCAGGGCGTACTAACAAACAAACGTCATTTATAAGTAAAATGAATACAGTGTCTCTATAGCATAGCAAGACATAACGGCCTGTTATACCAAATTTGTCGGTTTTAAATCAATTTTATTTAGTTAAATTACAATATTTGAGCTGGAAAAAAATACATTTCACAGATACTTCTGTATTTGAGTTTATCCATTGGTTCAAAATTTGATAGAATAAATATTCATCGATCAAAAAATAAACTGAAACAAAGTCGATTTAGTTTATTTTTTTCGTTTTATGCTCTAATGAAAGTTCGCAACAACCTGGAAATTGCATGTACTGAAAGGCAAGGCTCAAAGGAAAAGGAAATCCTATTCAAAAAAAATTGCATTGGATAGAATTTGATAGTGAATAGTTTCGTTTTTTAGTGAAATTAAAAGCGTAAAAAGGTCGCGAGAATTTGCGCGCGCCGCGCACTGAGTGCGGCGCCAAGTACCGCGCCAGGCGTCATCGAGGTCGGACCTATGTTCGTTTTTGTCGTTGCACTCCCCCCGCGGGCCTCGTTACTCTTGCGTGGCAAAATACATCGTCACTCTAACTTGGCGGGGGCTGAGGGAGCGTTTTGTTGCCTACGCGACTCGGATAAAAGGCCGTTAAAATGCTTATATAATATGTATAAATTTCTCATTTTTGAACACATTTTAATTTTGTTTCCACTGATCGTATTATTTAAATAAATTATTGAAATTAAATACTTTCTAAAGGATGAAAAAAAAAATTAAAACATTTTAAAATACACGCGTTAAAATCAGTTAAAAGTATTTTAATTTGAAAAGTTCACCCCTAATTGCTACGCAGCGTCGAATCGAAAGTGCCAGATATTTCCTAAAACATGGAACGGAATCGAAAACGAACTCCGTCGCGTGAAGCACTTGAAATCCCTACAATATGTGCCCGACGTTACTCTACAATAAATCGTATCTCTTCTCTACATAGCATAAATTAAAGTATATGTCTATCTGTCTGTATAACCGCTAACTCTTTCTAAACCACGCAATGGATTTTGATGCGGTTTTCAGCAGTTAGACAATAATAATTTTTCACGGTAGGTTTATTATATAACTAGCGACCCTCCCTGGCTTCGCACGTATATTATACCCGTGCGAAGCCGGGGCGGGTCGCTAGTTTTGTATATAACTCATTGTTGACCATAATCAACTTTTTATCTATACTAATATTATAAAGAGGAAAGATTTGATTGTTTGTTTATTTTTTTGCATTGAATAGGCTCCGAAACTACTGAACCGATTTAAAAAATTCTTTCACTGTTGGGAAGCTCACTATCCCCGGGAACATAGGCTATATTATATTTTCAAAACAAATAGGGATCCTTACTAAAACTCTAATAATGTAACCCAAGGTGTAAAAAAATAAGATTTACAATTTTGATTTTGCGTGTTTGACATTTCTAAGACAGGACAACGTCTGTCAGGTCTGCTAGTAAGACAATAAAAATAAATATTCCTATAGCCTATTTTGACATTGGCGTGTTTTTCATCCGACACGCGAAAACAATGGGTGTTTTAATAAAGAGTTTTATTATGTAAATGGAACGCACCTGGTCCCTCTGCGTTCTTACCTGTATTCTAAATGCATGAGGAGTGCGCTTTGTTAGGAATATACCTAAACATGTTTTGAATTTCAGCTATTACGTTTTTTTTTTATATAGAATAAGTGACAAACAAGCAACGGGCCACCTGATGGTAAGTGGTCACCGCCGCCTATAGACACCTACAATACCCGGGGCATTGTCAGTGCGTTGCCTACCTTTGAGGACTCTATTCACCCCTCGTTTGAAGCAGTCCAAATTATATTTCGGAGGAAAAACCGAAGGTGGTAAGCCATTCCACAACTTACAGGCACGTGGCAGAAACAATCGATCAAATCGAACAGTGCGAGTCCTCCACGCATCTATAATGTGCGGATGGCATTTCTGGCGATGGCGGCCGGTTCGGTGGTAAAACCGGGATGGGGGGATAAGGTCAAAACGTGTTACGTGTGGTTAGGTTACATGATTAATAAATTAATGTTTGATTGTTCGCAGGCTTACGTCGAAATGGAAGTGAGGTATCGTCCACCATCGATCCCCAAGCAACTGGAATCTCGTAGAGATATTCGCTTCGAGAGTGATGTTAATAACCAGCCACCTGCACCTTCTGCGGTTCACTCTGCCGCCAACAGTCAAGCCAGCTCCAAGCAGACCTCTCCTCGTGGCTCCATACATAGCTCACCGCAATCTGATGGAGAAAATATTCTCTTAGACGTAGAACGTAACATAGCCTCATTGGAAAGGTCCATTCAAAACAAAGAAACAGTCATCGAGATAGAGTCGGGAGAAGAGACGAGGGCTGGCAAACTGAAGTCCGCTGGAAAACTATTTTTGAAGTAAGTCATCATATAGTTCTAACAATGTGCATTCTTCTATTTTGTACAATCAATTAGATTTTGTAGTATAGACTAATAGTTAGGTAAAGTGTGTTTGTACGTGGTAATCTCTGGCTGACAAAGCTATTCTCCAAAAAAAAAACATCGACTACATTCTACTACTTACTATGCTTAAAATAATATATATTATAGTAAACGCATTATCATCTGAGTCGTCAGGTCATAAATCATTGTCTGTCTATCTCGCTCGCACTTACAGGTCTTATGGTATGACGTTTATTGCTCGACGACTCAGTTGGTAACGCGGTGACTATAGTCTTATTTTGTTCACAACGCAGCCGAAGCCGCGGGCAAAAGTCAATTAATAATATATTAAAACTCAAGATGGAAAATTCATCAGAGTGGCTTATAACAACGGCTATGTCGATAATAATGTCGATTGAAAAGATTTTTTTTTATTAGGTCCCAGTTTTTTGAGTTTGTTTACTGACGATGTTGGCCCAGACACGCCCCATCCTGTTTATCCTGCATCTGTTACTTCTGTATTCAGTTTAGTATTCAGGACGCGTCTTAGTATGAAATGTACATACTGATGAACTTTATGCTCCCGAAATTGCTTTTTTAGTCATTAATCAACAACTAGTGTTTGTTGTTAGACTTGTTACTTGGAACATGACAAAACAAGGGCTGCTTTATTTTTCAACTGTCAAGTGCCTTTTTAACTGTGCAAATACTTAAAATTACTATATAACTCGGATGGGCAGCGTTCGGGAAATTGCGTGACATCTTCTCGTCCAAGATACCACAGTGCCTCAAGACGAGGGTTTTTGACCAGTGTGTGTTGCCAGTGATGACATATGGTACTGAGACGTGGTCCTTGACTGTTGGCCTTTTGGAAAAGCTCAGAGTCACACAGCGGGCAATGGAGAGAGCTATGCTCGGAGTTTCTTTGCGCGATAAGATCCGAAACGTGGATATTCGCCAAAGAACCAGAGTCACCGACATAGCTGTTAAAATTTGCAAGTTGAAGTTTCAATGGGCAGGCCACATCGCTCGAAGAACCGATAACCGATGGGGAAGAAAGGTTCTGGAGTGGAGACCACGAACCGGAAGACGCAGCGTAGGGAGGCCTCCCACTAGATGGACCGACGACATTGTGAGAGTCGCGGGTATCCAGTGGATGCAAAAGGCGGGCTGTCGTTCAGTGTGGAGGTTAAAGGGGGAGGCCTATGTTCAGCAGTGGACGTCTTCCAGCTGATGATGATGATGATGATGACCTAAAATTAATAAATTTCAATTAAAAACCGTCTCCAACATTAGTGAGCGTTCGAACAAAATTATAGATATTGCTAATTTAACAGGCGCTTAAACAGCGAATCTATATAATATATATATACATATGTGTATATGTATACCTATTTTTTTAACCATAAATAATAATAAATATTCGTGACTTTTTGCACACACGGTCATCTGACCCTTGAGTTGGATAAAAACTACTTTAATAACTATTGAGGCAATAATGACATTTTTGAGCACCTCGAGATCTTCCTCTACATAACACATGGTAAAATATACTTATGGTTTTTAAGGTTTTTTTCCAACTTTTAGAAGGCAATAGCCTTCTAGAAAATATCCAAGGTTAGTGATCCAAGGAAATCTTTAACCATCTTTATTACATTAATTTAAGAAACCAAGACTGTAGTGTAGTAAATGGGTAAACGTTATAGTTGATGAGACATCTTGCTGGGTAGCGGACAGTACATCAGTAAGCGTATAGGTAGATGGTACGACATACCTAAATCTTTATTAAATTAGAAACCACAACCACTCTTTGTACACAGCTCTTCTAGTCTGTGTGAAACTAGGATTCAACTTATTCTATCGTTCTTAATTGCCTGCGAAAGGCACGATTTTTTAATCGCTTGTATGATTTCTTAAATCTATATATATAAAAGCGAACGTCATCTACTCACTCACTCACTCACTCACTAAACACGAAATCTCGAAAACTACTTGACCTATGAATCTGAAATTTGGCAGGTAGATTCCTTATGGGGTGCAGAGGTCCGCTAAGAAAGGATTTTACGAAAGCGCTGAATTAAGGATGACAAAAAGGGGTTGAAAGTTTATATGAAAGTCTACGCGTACGAAGTCGCGGGCAACAGCTAGTCAATAATATAACTGATAAGATCATTGGTTCAAACAAAGACTTTCTTAGTAGCTTTACCTAGTCACCTACGACCACCTACGACACAAAAGTAGTTTTTCTAAAATGCATCTTTTGTTTGGGATTTCATTCGAAAGTCAGTCATTTCGCATAATATTTTCTTGCGTAATATAAAACAAGCAATTCAAAAATCGAACCTCTGTAAAGAGCAGAGTTCTCCCAGATTTGCTATTTAATTTGGACAGGTTCTCTCTCTCTGATATTTTTTACTGTTTTGATCTTTAAAGCTATAACAATATGGTTAATTCTAGAAGATTTCTCGTTTTTGCACATGTCATTGCTTGTGATCAAGTACATTTTAAAGCAGGCCTGGCCTAATTGGTGCTCTGTTATTGTGCACAGACGAGGATTTTCCTTTGGGGCTGAGAAGTCTACACCCGTTCCTGACCACGAAGTGCGGAGCAGCAAGCGCTCTACCTTGAAGAGTGTGAAGAGCTTCATGAAGTTAGGGCGATCCAAGAACCGCTACAGCAGTGGAGATGAAGAACAGGGTCTGCTGGACGCAGCCTGCGGGGGGCCTCTCTCGGATGCCGACCATGTCGTCAGCCAAGCATCGTTCTCTTCAGATGAGTTACTCGTTGACACTAGATCGCCATCGGACACGCCGAAAAAAACAATGTGAGTACGTGAATGGAAAGAGTTTTGAAAGTTTTTCAACAATACGGGGATTTTATTATATAAATTTCTATTATTTATAAAAAAATAAAAATAAAAAAAAAATATGATCTTTGTAAATTATATGTATATGAAACAGTATCTACTTAGTTCTAAAGTTTGATACATGAAAAGCGTCGTAGATATTTGTTAAAGTCTGATATCAAATACATACCCGCATAATAGATGTAGGTACCTAGTTATATACCTACCTAACGGCTCCTTAGCAATTAAATGCTTATATTATTTAAAATAAATACTGAATTTGTTATTTATTCATATTAAATTTTTAATATTAATAACCACTAAAAGCATAAAAACTACAAAAAAAAAAAATCACAAGTTTTTAGAAGAATTAATATTTAGTATGTTGTGTTCCTCGATAAATTGTTGTGTTTGGAAATAGTAGACACGTCAGTAAATCATAGAACAGGTTGAGAACATAGGTATCGAAAATTAATCACTAGGCTTGTTATGGTAAAATTTAATACATGATTACAAACCAGTAGCACTACGAATAACGACATGATAAAAAGTAGACGTATCTCAGTCAATGTATGTATTTAAACAAGGAACCCAAAAACTACTTCAAAATTAGTAAACAATAAACATGAAGTCGCTTAAAATAGTATACTGGACAGGTATTTAATTTGTTAATAACAACAAGTACAAGAAATACAAATAAATGTTCTACAACAACAACAAAAAACATAGCATTGATACTAATCTGGCCAAACTTTATGAATTTTTTGTGGGACCACTTCGAAACTTTCCTCTACATAGTAAACCAGCACTTAGTAAATAAGGTCCATTTTTTACCCTTAGGGTACGGAACCCTTATAAAAATTTTAGCACAAAAATGTGAGATTATTTTTGCAAATTATCAATGCTCCTGTAGTATGTTATATTTTATCCTGTATTATATTTTGTATTTTGCATGATATAACTGTTTGCTTTGGCATAATTATACTGTTATAATAACAGTCCCAGACTAGTTGGGAGCCTACGGAAAATCACGTTATGTAAAATTAAATTTATGTCAAAATAAATTACTTTTCATTACTCATACTCGGAAAGTAGGTCTGAAGTTGCCTGAGGAGCGGGTCGTAAGTAATACATTTCAGCCCTAGGGAAAATCTCTTTCAACTGACAGTGACAATCGACAACTGACAGGCACACAAATAAAAATAAAAAAACTAGTTCTATTTTCACATTTCTATTGAACCCAAGGACTTTGTATACCCTAAATGTTCCAACTTTTTTTCTTATTTTTTCTCCTCATAGGATTATGTTCCTGCACTTCTCGTGTATTAAAATCGAGTGTATTAAAATCGTGTATAAAATTGGCGGCAATCCGATATTCCTTGTAGAGTTTTGTTTATACTTGTGTATAGCAGATTTGTATTAACACAATGAGTTCATCTGATTCCGATATGGATTTAACGCCTGGGGCCTTACGGAAAACTGCTATTACAGGACTATTACTACTATTGCTGGAAACCTTATCGCGCCCAGATACGGTTTGCGGTCGCGTGATTTTCCAACTGAGCGGATTAGGTGCCTGTAATAGCAGTTGTCCGTAAGGCCCCTGATTTCATAAGAGAAGAGGCTAAAGCAGTAGTGGTAAACCTTTTACCACCTAAATCAAAAGAAAGATACTTAAAATCGTACGACAATATTATGAAATAAAATTCACTCATACTTTCTTTAGTCAGTTCAAGTTTTTATTTTTAGTTTCCTTGTATTCCTAATGAAAAGCACAGTGTTTACCTCGGGGTTATTTAGTCAACAACAAAACAAACAAACAATAGTACATTGTTTGTTTGTAGGTACAGAAAAATGTATTGATAACATCTCTGTCCTTGCCAAGACTATAGTAGCTTTACCTATAGTCTGTGGTTCTTGCACTGCCCTTCCAGTGTCATTAGTCCCATACCAGTGAATGTAATAAAAATCTCGTTTTCTGTTCTACGAACAGCCATTTACCAGGCAACAGGGGAGCATTACTGACTGTTTTAATAGCCTTTCTAGTTTTAATGAGTGCTCCAGGGCTCCAGCAAATTGGTAACGTGATCGTTCAATGAAAGCTAGTTTTTATTTTTCTCGAGCAATTATCTAAGGTTGTTCCAATAAAAAATACTAGATAAGATATATTTATTACTGAGAACAAACAAAAACAATGGACATACGATATACTATTAGAAACACAAGGAGAAACGATGTTTGGCAATAGGTGTACACTCAGCTGTACTGCGAGATCCCGAAGAGTCACACAGGGCTGGAGATGCTTTTATAGACTAAATTAAATAAATAAATAATCAAAAATCAAGTTTATTCAGTTCTAGTTTAAATAAAATACAATATTAACAATCAAAAACAAGGTGTTCTCCATGTGGCAAAGTACCAAGAACGCTATCTGCGCGAGGAATGAGCCAGCTCTCTTATCAAGTTTATGAAAAGTTTTGTTAAAATTATACTAGGTTATACGGAAAGGGTGCACCAACCAGTAAGGGGTCCCTAGTAGTGGTACCTATCATTAAGAACAACTTTTATAACATCGTTTTGTACTATCACAGTTGTTCACAAAAAACCGTAAATAAGTAATCATATAACTTTAGTAAAAACCTTTTACTATCGAAGCAAGTCTAAAATAGCGAAAAAAATATCAGCTGCTCCATAGTAACAGCAGATATTTTTTTCGCAATTTTAGGGTTGATCCCATAGTGAAAAGTTATTCATAATGATGGGTATATTTTAATCTATTTTTGGTAGACTGGGGTGGCATTGCAAGAAATGTTACGCCACCCCATGAAGTTTGCTGTCCAGAGCCATGGCTTCTGCTCTATATTGATATACATATAGGAAATGAAATGACCCCATAGAAAATATCGATATTAGGAAATTACCGTGTTATTTTCGTGCATTTATCTGTCGCATTAAGATCATTGAATGTTAAAATATTTATACTTTACTTCTTCGGTATGTAAAACAAAAACTAAATGGCTTTAACACAGTCTCAAATGAGTCCCGGGCGAAGCTTAGGAGCAGACTCTTGCGCCCACAAAATAGAAATCATAAGAACTTTGTTTTATCTGAAAGTTGAACAAAAGTTGCTAAGTATGATGTTGGGAAGCTGCGTGCGTGAAGCCTTGGTACATTGTATTGGCAGAAGTTGGTATCTGGGTGAACTATGTCGGTAACAAAGCTCAAACTTGGCAGGGCATCAGCGTTGGACAACATCGGTACAACGATACTAAAGCCGGTCGACATCCAAGTGTGTGTCACCATCATCGAGGCACGTCAGCTGGCTGGCTTAAACATGGACCCGGTGGTGTGCGTGCAGATCGGAAACCAGCGCCGGTTCACACAAGTCAAGGAGAGCACCAACTGCCCCTACTATAACGAGGTTTGTACTCTGTGTTGCCCGAAGGCCCAATCTTGCAGTGCCTCTAGCACTACCTCTTTTATATTCATGACTAGCTGACCGACAAACTTGTCTTGTCCGATTTTCATAGAAAGAAGTTTACGAATTTTCCAATTTTCCGGGTCTTTTTTTATTATTAATAATGTATTTATAGTTTTCTTAAAGTCTTTAACTATTCAAAGTCCACGCACCTATTTATTTTGCATCAATTCCACGAAGATTTTGGCTTTGACGACTCGTGAAGTCACAGCCTCTGCTCCCAGCGCCTTTAAAAGTCAGATAATCACAACGTTGGATGAAACGTGCACATAATTTTATTTCATGGAGCATTGATAGCATGTTTACTCAAGTATACAAATATAATATTGTAATAAAAGCACGGCGTCACGCGAGGTCAAAGTAATTAACAATTTACGTTGCAACTTTCCAACATTCAACCGACTATAACATTTAATTCTACCTTGGTGCCGTTGTGTCGTACGTAGGTAAGAATATCTAGCACTTACCTCTCTATTTCACACAATGGGCCATAGTACTACAATGAACCCTTCCAACATTCAACTGACTATAACATTTAATTCTACCTAGGTGCCGTTGTGTCGTACGTAGGTAAGAATATCTAGCACCTACCTCTCTATTTCACACAATGGGCCATAGTACTACAGTTCGCTCAGTCCGTCCGTCCGCCCTTTCGTCCGTCTGTTTTTCCGTCGTCGTTGACGTCAGTTCAGGCACACCGCACATGTGTTATATACCTAAGTAAGACTGTACTGTTATGTTATATTGTAATACATTTTTTTATGCCTTTTATGTGGCGTTATGCCTTTTATCACTTCCACCCTGGAGCTTAGGTTCTTAGCTCTTGCGGTTTTCACCCCCAGACGGCCGGTTAAACCGGCCGGCTGGCCGGCCAGTGGTCGAAGTCTCTGGGGTTTTAGCCACATGGAATACGGAGTACGCGGTGTCGCCACTCACCGAAGGTTCGCCATAAAACCGCCCCTATATACGTATTAATTAATTATTATTATTGTTTTAACCACATTCCGGCGGTATTTTTCAAGCTGAGTGCGCTATATCCACTTCATCTTCCATAGTTTAATAACCTACTTTTCAAGTCTGGGCTGGCTAAAGACTGGAGGCATTATCTGAGGGTGGCATTAAGCCTAATACAATATGTATTGTTAAGATTGCATTTTCTTTGTTCACAGTATTTCGTGTTTGACTTCAAAATGCCGACCGTGATGTTATTCGACAAGATGATCACTCTTTCGGTAAGTTATTTTATAATTAAACATTCAAAACAGTTTGTTAACAAGGCTTATGTATAATAAACGTTGTAACAAAAAAATTAAGTCAGATTGTCTAACACGCGCTAAAGAAAAAAAAAAGTTATATACCAAGGACGATTTATATTATCTTTGTTATATACAAATTATTATTAGTATTTAATAGTTGATAAAGTTATATGATTATTTACGTGATATGATTTTTTTTATAATAGTTAATGTTAGCTTAAGTTGTGATTTTATTAGCAGATAGGCGAAATATTTACGACAGCGAATAATGCTTTAGTTTGGCAATATTTGAAAACGAAACAATGTACACTTTTTTTCTTTAAATAAATTATTATATAAGCTTGCGTTTGGCCGCTTCTTACTTACGTATTTCTTGCTAGCCAAACTCATTTGAAAATGATTATATGGGTGGCTTTACCAAATTATATGACTCTGATTCTAAGTAGATAGCATTATATTAATAACCATGGTGTTGTCTTGTTATCTAACATTTCTTTGACATTAAATGAAGAAGTATATAATTCCGAATATTTTCTAAACAATTCAATATATCTTTAGGCCAATAATTTCAGCGGATCCCAACATTTCTAACACCTTCATCCATTAATCAGACCGTTGCGCTCGCGGTCGGGCTTTGAAACCGATGCGGTATTATTAAACAGTACCTACGCCTGCTTTCCGGCGAACCTGGGGCTCGATTGTTAAATCGCTCGTATGGACTTTCGCACGAAAATATCATGCGATTTTAAAGACTTTCTATTGATAGAAAGCAAATTTGAATGGTTCAAACCACTCGTTGCGTTAGCGAGTGATATAATTATTTCATAAATGAAACTTTTGTATAGGATTTCATTCGAAATTCATCTCGCATGATATCGCATGATATTTTCGTGCGAAAGTCCAAACAGGCAATTTAAAAAATCGACCCCTTCTAATTCCAGTCAGTTTTCATTGCATATGGGGTAGGCGCTAGCTAGCATTCTTAGTCTGTAGCAGAACCAAACCGGGTCAAATAAATACGTACTCTAGAGCCTTTAATCTACCTATATTATACTTAATTACTTAGCCTAAATTTATACAGCCTATTTGATGTGCTCTGCCAGCTAGATTGACACTTAATATTTTTATTTTATTCATATACGTTTCATTTCAAGTTGTCTTAAAACCTATGTGATATTTATCAAGTTCTAATATAGATGGAGCCTTTTTGATACTAAATGTTTTTGATGCTCTATTAAATATTTCCCATAATGTAATAGGCATGTGTCCTCATGTTAAATTTATTACAAATAACCGGCTTAGCGAGGAATATAACTAAATACATTACACATACTGAAAATATAATTTAAATTGGCTGATAAATCTCTGAGATATGAGCGTTTAAAGTTTTAGGTGGGGATAGGGAGGGGATGCTCTATCCCTTTCTCACAAAGCGTGTGTTAGTATAGCATTTGTATGGCGCTCCTGAGCCGTGACGTCACGGCTCAGTATAGTGCGATCTCTGTCTAGCATGAAATTTAAATGCTTATATCTTATTTATTTTTTAAATAATTTTAATTTTGTTTTCGTTGATGGGCTCTATTTATGATCAGCTTTTTTATAAGGTAATAAAAAAATATTAGTCATCATGCCTATTGCTCGTTATACCTACAACATCCTGTAACTCGAACTGCGTTAATACCTATGTGTCGTAAGTAAAAAACAAATATCTCGCTGCTCCCGAATTTCAAACGACATGTTACTATGTATTCAAACAATAAGTAAATATTTGAATTTCAACATTTCAAAAACTTTACTACCTAAACTGTAAATTAACTGAGTCGTGTACTTTACCTGTAATTAAACAATTCATTAAAACCTCGTTTGGGCGCTGCTTACCTGCCAAAGTTTTTGGGGTAAATGTTTTATTTGTTTAACTCGAGAGCTACTTTGATATTTTAATTTTAAAGGAAATTTGCTTCAGTTCATCAAACAAGGTTGATTTCATTCAGACATTCAGATATGCCTTAGTACAATTATTGTCGTTCGTGTTCAAATGTCTCAATTTTTATACATTTTATTCACGATGCTGCAAAAACTTAACGCAAAAACAGTAAGTACGCTCACTGACGTGGTTTTTACACATTGTATTTATATGACAAGGGAATTACTCACGTATGATTAAGCCGGTTACTCCAACTATAGATACTAAAGTCACGCGGTGGCCTGCAGTGCAAAGCGAGACGCAGCCGCGCGCGCTCTATCACCTTGAAAAATACCGCCGAATGCGGTTGAAACTATAGTTGGAGTAATCGGCTTAATCATACATGAGTAATACCCGTGTCATATAAATAAAATATGGCTCACTTACCGCATTTTTTTATGCACAGTAAGAAACTTGCAGCGTTTGAACAAGCGATCAATCAATTCCCCACATTTTCAAAATTTTGAAGATAAATAATCAATGAATGAGAAATAAAAAGTTGTGTTAATCCAGGGTACATGAGCAGAGTGATAAGTCGTGTAAAAATACGCTTAGGAATAATTTTATCGCAAATTGCTTAAAATGCATGTTTGAAAAAGATTTACCTCCAATGAAGAGATAGCGCACGAAACCAATGCCTATTTTGAAGGGTTGCCAAAATTTCACTATATTGAAGGGATCCAAAAGTTATAAGAAACGTTGGATAATGTACTGAGCTAGACTATGTGCTGTGTGACTGTGTGTGGATGTGTGCGTGTGTGCTGTAGACTATCTTAAAAAAATTATAACTTTTACAAAATAATTATACTTACCTACCTTGTTTAATATTTGAGGTTTCCGTAACTGAAGGGACCTTATTACTAAGCCAACGATGTCTGTCTGTCCGTCAGTGCCTCTATTTTTTAACGTATTTTTGTATTAGCTCTAATGTAAAAACGATAATACGTACAAGCGTCAAACTTGGCATGATTATAGTAAGTACACACTATAAAGTATAACAACAAATAATGAATAATGGCCAAGTGCGAGTCGGTGTCAAATTTCTGTTCACCACCGGTTCTCGTACGATCACCGAAATGAAGCAACGTCGGGCGCGGCCGGTACTTGGATGGGTGACCGCCTGGGCGTTTTTGGGATGTTGTATTTTTGCACAATTTTTTTGTACTTTAGTAGCTAACAAGTTATGTGGTGGTACGGAACCCTCGAGTGCGCGAGCCCGACTCGCACTTGGCCGGTTTTATTGTATTTAATGGTGTACTCATTCAGTCAGTCTCATTCAAATTATCAATCACTCAAACATTCAAATTATTTTCTAGAATAAAGGTTTTCCTCCATCGAAACCGCGATTAAATTATACCGTAAATGATGAAAAGGTAGATTTCATGTTTCATATAATTTCAATAGGAGACATCAAGGCGCTGGTAGGTCAACTATTGAGTTAAAACTAAGTGTTTCAATATTAATTACGACACTGTCCATTTGTGTACCTAGTTATTTTTGCCTAGCGCGAACATAATTATATTGTCAGTTGTTTTCTTGTGAACTCTATAACACTAGCGCAATATTGCATTGCGGCAAGATCGCGTCAATCCATGTTTCGCTTTGTTACAGGTGATGCAGTCCCGACATCTATTGCGTGCGAACAAACTTCTTGGCACCTTCAAATTGGACGTGGGGACCGTATTCAATCAACCCAGTAAGTGCAAGTATTAAATAATTTCATGCGAGTTTTGCTTTCTTTTTCTACTCGCTAGTACGAAAAGTGTAATGAAGGTAGTCTGCTTTCTGAGAAAGCGGTTTAAAATCCCGGTCGGGCAGATTTGCATGATCAATTTTATAAGTGAATTAATAAACTTTTATTTCTGGTGTGCACAATAAAGAGTTTCTATTTATCTATTACTAGCTGCGCGTCGCGGTTTCACCCGCGTAGTGTTGAAAAATGGTGATAGTGATGATGATGAAAAGTAGCCTATGTCACTCTGTGGCTCTTAAACTATATTCATCAAAAAATCAGATCGATCCGTTGTTCCGTTGCAGCGTGAAACAGGAACAAACAAACACACTTTCGCATTTATAATATTAGTATTAAGTATGATAGTATGATTTCTCACAAGTTAATTTCACCCTCGTACCAAGTCTCTTCAAGTGTAGACCTTTAGGTACTTCAAGGTCCTATTTTGTCCCAGTAATACAGAGCTATAAATTCCCGGTTTCATATCCCATTGTTCAAGTAAGGCCCATCGCTCACTAGGCTCTTCTAGAAGAAAAATAAACTTTATTAATAAATAAATAAACTTTTTTGAAACAAGCTTTTTCGTATTATTCTAAGCAAACCCTTTGATTTAAAGCAAAAATATTTTGTACGCCATCTTGGAACGTCCGCCATATTGAATTTATCATCTAGAACCAGTGTTTGAGAAGACAAACCCTACGAACCCAAAATCGACGGGTTACGTCGTTTCGTTTAATGACCACTTTCTGTCTCCATCATCAGACCAGCTCGATGGTACCATAAAATTGCATTGTCATCAATCTTACATAAGTAGAATTTTTAGCTCAATCGGTTGAGGAAAACTGGTTTAAAATTCAATGCCTATTAGGCATGTGTCCTAATGTTTAATTTAGTACAAATAACCGGCTTAGAGATGAATATAACTAAATACATTACACATACTGAAAAAATAATTTTAATCGGCTGATAGATCTCTGAGGTATTAGTGTTTAAAGTTTTAGGTGGGGATAGAGAGGGGATGCTCTATCCCTTTCTCGCAAAGCGTGTGTTAGTATAGCATTTGTGTGGCGCTCCTGTGCCGTGACGTCACGGCTCAGTATAGTGCGCTCTTTGTATAGCATGAAATTAAAATGCTTACAACTTATTTATTTTTGAACATATTTTAATGTTATATTTGATGATGTGATCTATTTATTATTACCTTTTTTATGAGGTAATAAAAAATATTAGTCATCATGCCTATTGTCCTATTTATACGAAACAAAATACTAACAAGGAAAGTGAATATTTTTTTTTAATATAGCCGCGCCCTGGAATGCTGTTTTTTATTCCAGTTTAAATCTGTATTTTCCGGAAAATAGGACACCCGTTACCTGTCCTCATGATTTACAACTACGTCCTTGATGCCAAATTTAATTAATATCGATTACCATTTGTCTTGATTATTTACGACCAAACAAATACCTGACCTTATGTAACAAATAGACAGAGTGAATTTCGCATTTAAGGTGCTTGCTTGTTTTTATAGGGACCCGTTCAAAAACGGGAAAAGACACCGACGTCTTCCACTTCAGTGGCATCATTACGGACACGCACTGATGTTTGAAGTCGTACTCTTCGGTGTCTGTCCGTATTTATCACAGAAATGACGAAAAATTTTTCTGTTCTGTGGTATTTATATTACAGTCTATTTTCTCAGTAACTGTAAAAGTTATCGACTTTAAATTTGGCGTTTCTTTATCTGTGATTTTTATTTCTGGTGCGCGCAATAAAGAGACAGATTTACATAACGTTTTTCTACATAACTTTAAGTAAAGCAATTCAAATATACCTCAAATATATTTAACCCTTTTTGTCTATCGTGGAAAGCTTTTTTTTCAGGCGATGAAAATAATGGCCATCTTCTCCTTAACTACTTGGAAAATAACAGGCGGAAAATATATCTTCTCTTCTCTTCTCTTCTCTTCTCTTCTCTTCTCTTCTCTTCTCTTCTCTTCTCTTAACTTAACTTAACTTAACTTAACTTAACTTAACTTAACTTAACTTAACTTAACTTAACTTAACTTAACTTAACTTAACTTAACTTAACTTAACTTAACTTAACTTAACTTAACTTAACTTAACTTAACTTAACTTAACTTAACTTAACTTAACTTAACTTAACTTAACTTAACTTAACTTAACTTAACTTAACTTAACTTAACTTAACTTAACTTAACTTAACTTAACTTAACTTAACTTAACTTAACTTAACTTAACTTAACTTCTCTTCTCTTCTCTTCTCTACATAGTATTAATTCAAGTCGCTTTCCGCGTCTGTCTGTATGGCCGCTAACTCCTCCTAAACCACGCAACGGATTTTGATGCGGTTTTCACCATCAGTTAGATACATTTTCATGGAAGGTTTATCGCTAGTAAATTAATAAAATAAAGTTTCGATATCCGGTACTTCCGAAATTTTGAAATGAAATAAAATATCTTGAATTAGTACGGACGGAATTCTCGACCAGCGATTGTTACTCACAATATTATGTCGAATTTATACAAAGCACTCATGGATAACAGTTAAGTGCCGCGTAAAAGTTCAAATTTTGCATGACACTGCAATCGTGACCCGTTATATTGGTGTTTTCAAAGTTTCTGGGCATGTCGACTCTGATCCTAATTCGAAAGGCTACCTTCGTGGCCCGATAAATAGAAATTCTTGCCATTCAATCCTAGCCCAAGGGGAATAAAACACTTGGACATGCGAGTTTATATTGTAGGTTATCCGACTATTTCTCCTCAGTGTAAGCGAGAATTATTATAAATGTAAAAGTGACTATCTCACCGGGATTGTAGTGAAAATTGCAAAAATGCCTGCCTGGCTGAGTATAGGCCTATATTTATCTATGGTATAGGTATAGTGGTTTTGCTTTAAGGAATTCAGAACGCAACTTTTCTTGGTCACTCAAGAAAAGTTGCGTTCCCTGTTCATGAAATGAGAACTTAGAGAAACTAATTAAAAATACAACCTCCCTCCCCCCGCCATCCCTCCCCCCTCGCGGGGGTCTTGAAGGGTCGAGCTTGGACTCATTTCCTTTGTTTAAACGAATCCCATACCCAGACTTCCACTCTCCACTTCAGTTTCACCATCAGACCCTAGTCACCAAGAAGTGTAACCTCTCGAGGGCGGTTAACGAGTCACATTACCGTGTTTATTCGTTTTTTTAATTACAATAATGATTAAATTGTTGAGTAATAATTGGTGTACCTAATGTTATATTTGATGCGATGTTTTAAATAACTGCAATGCGAATAAACATTAATACCTACTTTAAAGCATAATATAAGTTTTAACTCGTTTTAATACACGTTGACACATGGGCTAGTGCAGTGTCGAGTTACGTAGCTGACTTGTTGAGCAAATAGTAATTTAGTGGTTTTTAGGGTTCCGTTATAGCCCGACAAGGAACCCTTGTAAATTCGTTATGTCGGTCTGTCCGTCCGTCCTAACTTTTTAGAACCGTCTAACTTCTATAGTTATTAAGGCTAGTGTTTGAAACTTTGCACAATTTCAGTTTTAGTATAGATCTCTATTTAATAAATGATTGTGACCACAATTGCCTGACTTTGGCAACGAAAAACGGAACCCTACCATATGCGTGACTGGAGTCTCGATCATTGCTAGCGTTTTAGACATTGTTTTAACGACATAGAATTTATATTACTTTGTCGATATATTATCTAAAATTAGTCTAAGCTTATGAATGCCCGCGAATTTGTTCCTACGACAGGGTTTGGCCTGCGGTCTTACTAATAAATATATGTAATTTAAAAAAAATTTTCTTAGGACGTACCTACGTTATATGAAGAAGATTTATGCAAATTTCATTCTTATAGACCCAGTGGTTTAGGCTGTGCTTTGCTTATCAGATAATAAATTAATTTAAGATTTTTATTAAGTTAGATATAAATAGGGGTCCAGGCCTGAAATAAAGATATTTTATTTATTATTTATTTATTTAGAATAAACTAAGGATTTTTTTTTCGTGAATTTTGTATGACCTTAGATCTCAGACCTTAGACCTTCATGCCATCTATGTACCTACATATTTATTTGTAATTCAATGGATAAAGCTAGACCTACCGTTGCACATCTTAGCGGTAGGGACAGAGGATGGGCCGGCGGGGGAAACATATGATTTATGTTAGACCGTGGCGGGCACTACCCGTGTCCCGTACGGGGAGGCACGAGGAGGTACAATTCACCGCCAAAATTGAGTTATACCTACATAGATTTACAAAAACGTGGATGTTGGACATTGGTTGGAGAATGGAACATAACTACAAAAATCACTTAAAAGTTTCCTGAGTTTACCCGACTGCAGTATTATTTTTTCTGTGGATATATGTAGTCTAAATTATCTACAACCGCTTGTGGTTACACTAAATATTATGGTTACAGTACTTAAGTACTTAAAAAATATTATTTCATTTACCTACTGTGGTAAAATAAACTTTATTAAACATTATTATGATCAAAGTTTTCTGAGATTCTTTAAAGATCACCAAAACAAGAATAACAGATACATAATAATCAAATGGAACTTTTTGCAAATCATGAGCAACTTAGCCCTCCTCGTCAACTGGATCCCCATTATAGGATCAGGGAATTGTATAAAAAAATAATTAACAAGCTAAATTGTCGAATTTCCTATACGTACTTGGAGAACTACGCCGGGCTATACTAAAGTAGACACAGCTCTAACAGCCTACTACGCATTTTCGTGGCTCAGCTATGGCATCATGCTCTTGGGCAATAGTGTAGACGCCACCGATCTCTTTGTTATCCAGAAGACATGCATCCGTATCCTCGCCAATATTCATAGACCCTATTTTATTAATCTTCTATATATATGAAAGCGAAATTCATCTACTCACTCATTCCCTCATTAATCACGAAATCTCGAATACCACTTGACCTACGAAGCTGAAATTTGGCAGGTAGATTTCTTATGGGGTGTAGAGGCCCGTTAAGAAAGGATTTTACGAAAAGGCCGAATTAAGGATGACAAAAGGGGGTTGGAAGTTTATATGAAAGTCTACGCGTACGAAGTCGCGGGCAACAGCTAGTTAATATATAAAACTGTCGTGTATATATATACAATTTTTTTTTATTGTAAATTTTTTAGTTGGTGTACCCATAATTTTTGAGGAAAATAATTGATAACCGAAGCTATCAAATAAGGTCTAACTATAAACTTACCTACATTAATCTTGCCCAACCACTAAATTAGCAATGCATAACTCCGGCCCAAATCCAATGAACATCAAAATATGATATAATAAACAACATCGTTTTTGTTTCCAAGACCCTAAAAGATACCTGTATAAATTTAGTAATCATTCAATATTAGATGAATATGTTTAATGTAAATAAAGTTATTCGTTGGTTAAATATAGATTCTCAAATAATAATTAAAATTAATATTGCTAGCAAAATGATACTATAGCCTGTATTTAGAAGACAAATCAATTATGAAATAAATCAACCCGCTCTACTGTTTGTTGCCATACCCAATTAGGGTCATAATATGATACCTACCTTACTTGCCACCTAAGATCTGTAAGTAAATTTCATAACATGCAATGACTTATTAAGTATTATGAGCCTCATGGAAAACCGGCCCCGTCAAAGCTTTAGTAAATAAGCAAGCTTCTACAAGTATTGCATGTACGATTTTAGACATGCGAATTCTCATAAATAATGTTTTTCCTTGTTAACAGATCGCCAGTTTTATCACAGATGGGCGACGCTGATCGATCCGGACGACGTCACGGCTGGAGCTAAAGGATTTCTCAAATGTGACATCAGTATCATCGGTAAAGGCGACACTGTCAAGATACCGCCAAAGAGTGAAAAGGATGAGGATGACATAGAAGCGTAAGCTAGTAGCGAGTATTCTTGATTTTACTTGAGCGACTAATGTGGCAACACAACAACTGAAATGGCGCAACCTCAGATCAAACAAACTAGGGAGATATGCCTTAGTACAATTAAGTATCACACACACACATCATCAGCCCGTAAACGTCCACGATCCACTGCTGAACAAAAGGCTCTCTATTAAGTATCGCTCGTATCGCAATTAAGTATCGCTCGTGTGCAAAATGTGTCTGTATTTTATCCACTTTTTCATTATAGAATACTGCTAAACCGGCTTAACGCAAAAACTGTAAGTGCAATGAACTAACTAATAGTACATATACACACCACACCCACACCACACTAACCACACACAATCATAAAAATTCAATTCCAAAAAACATCACACTACCACACATACACAAAAAAGCACACAAGGTAGTTTGCAGGGTGAGTCCGACTAAAAGGCATCAAGCCTGCTGATTTATTTGCGCCGCCACGCCACCTTACCATATCTCCATTGTTTCTCTGATGTGATCTGAAGGGGGTTTAGTTTTTGTACAGGAGCAAAATAAAATGATTAACTAAAAAAATATTTAAAAAAGCTATTTAGAGTGTCGTCATTTTATTTTCTGGGGATAACTATTTTAAAACACTGTTTTAAACTATCACGGTTGTTTACTAAAGTTATATGATACCATGACCTAACCACGGTAAATATCCCGTAAATAATCATATAACTTTAGCTATTTGAAGCATACTCATAATTTTTTCGCTGGTTGTCAATATTTTACGTTTTTTAGGAAGGTTTTTACTATTATTTTTATTTAGATATAAGTTTTTATGTGTGGGTAGAGGCGTTGAATTTACGAGGCAGTACTGTAGTTGAAATGATGAAACAAAGTTTTTGCCAATTCTCTTTCGTGGTGCTCAACTAGCCGGTCTCAACTGGGCGTGTAGGCTCAGTTAGGTATACTAATTTCTCGAAAGAGGTAATGGCATGGACACATTTCAGTGAGAGAAACCAGTTTAACCATGATTTTACAATTGGGTTGGCACTTTACCCGGTCCTGATTGTGCCCTAAAACCTAAAATAATAATAAAATTATGCATTTAATGAATAAAGGACGGATAGCGAGGGCCATTTAGAATCACACGTAAGTGAAGGATTCTAACGACTAAATCACCACCGTAGGGAGTGATTCAAGTATTGGAATCGTGATCGACGCGAGTGATTCATGGCCTTCGATATAAATCCGTTTTACTCACGAGTTGCATACTATACTTTATACAATGACTACGAGAGAAAAAGAATGATAGAACATTTTTTTCGCAAGGAGGTTGTATAGCATTGAGATGGAGGTGGTATGTTCTAAAATCAAACACCAAAATAGTGATGATTTTTATTCACGGTTTTCAGTGAATAAAATAAGCTTTGTAGAGAGGAAATGGTATAATAATCGTTTCGGAGGCTTACAGACTGTAATAAATTACGATTTCGTTCTCTCTATCTTTTGTTTCCAATTATTATGTTTGATGTTTGTTTAGGAACCTTCTACTACCTGAGGGAGTACCGATAGAACGTCAGCGTGCTCGTTTCACCATCAAAATCCACAAGGCAGATGGGCTGCCCAAAATGAACTATTCTATCGTTGCCAACGTGAAGAGAGCTATCACAGGGGAGACCCATAACCTGGTGGATTCATACGTCGAAGTGTGTTTCGCGGGTGTGATTGTAAGTAAGGCGAAAGAGAATGTAATCTTTTACTACCTTTTTGTACTGCCCATTACGACTCCGCTGGGCAAACTTACCTTTACATGTCTATGCCCGATCAGTGCTAGTTGCTTTTGAGGGTTCCGTTGTAAACGGAACTCGTATATGACCGTTTTCTATGGAACAGTTGTTTTTGTTTTCTCGATTTCAAAATTGTTTTCAAAGTTGTCCCTAATGATGGGTACTATAGACCCCTTTCAACTTGGTACACCCTTTCTGCGTAACCCAGTAGATTTCAAATTTCTCCTAAATGTATTCCAAGTTTACGCTGCCAACTGGTAGTGGGCTTGAGCATTTGGATTGTCTTTAGACCTTCAACGGTCTATGGGCAGTCTAACTGTATTTGTAGTGTTAGTTTTAGCTTGTATTTTGTTTAGTTATTAAAGGCAGTTTATAGCTCAGATACTTTATTGGTTCATTTCAAGCCATGAATGTCTGTAGGGGTTCACGTCAGTACGCAAGAACTGCTACTCGCCGGAATGGAACGAGCAAATAGTGTTCACGGAGATGTTTCCGCCGCTGTGCCAACGCATTAAGCTCCAGCTTCGAGACAGCTTCTCAGTACAACCCAACATCGTCGGCACTCACTTCATCGATCTGACCAAGATCTCACACGACGGGGAAAAAGGTAAACCGAACAGTCAAACCTTACAATATTAGCCATCATTTCCAAGATTCCGTAGAAATAAATATATGAAATACATAAAATGAAACAAGGGACTCTTGTATATGGTCGTCGTGTACGTCCGGTGTCCAGTCCATCCGCCCATCCCTATCTAACACAGCATTATAACTTAAACATTTATGAACTGGATGAAGTTTGGTGCCATATTACCATACGATATTCGCCTTCAAGGCTCTCATACAGTGTGCTATATTACAATGTGCCGTATTTATGTGGGCTATCGTTAAATAGGGTTTTTAAAATGAAGGTAAGGTTTTCCATTCTTTTATTAACCCCCGACGCAAACAGAGAGCTATAAGTTTAACGTGTGTATCTTTGTCTGTCTGTGGCATCATAGCACCCAAACGGTTAAACCGAATTTGATTTAGTATTTTTTTGTTTATAAGGTGACTTAATCGAGACTCGAGAGTGTCCTTAGCTATCTGTTCAGCCGTTTGAAAGCAGGGGTGGATCCAGGATTTCATTTTGGGGGGGCCCAATTTTAATTTTGGGGGGGCCATTCAGACAAGGTGCACCTGAATCAAATCGAAAAGTTGATTCTATCCATGATCCTTGGTCGAATGTTGTTGATGTTGTTGTTGTTGTTGGAATCGCTAGGTGTTTTGGGGGGGCTATGGCCTCCATGCCCCCCCCCCCTGGATCCGCCAATGTTTGAAAGCTTTAAGCTCATTTCTTTGCTCAGTGGTATAAAAAATATATTTAAACTTGTTACTGTTACGAGTTTTTTTAAATAAGCAACGTGCCACCTGATGGTAAGTGGTCACTGACGATAGACACCTACAATACCTGGGGCATTGTCAGTGCGTTGCCTACCTTTGAGGAAAAGGCGAAGGTGGTAAGCCATTCCACAACTTACAGGTACGTGGCAGAAACAATCAAACAGTGCGTGTCTTCCACGTATCTCTAATACATATATGGATTGCATTTCTGGCGATGGCAGCCGGCTCAGTGATAAAATTGGGATGGAGGGATAAGGTCAAAAACTCATCAGAGCATTCTCTGTTATAATATCTATAGAATAAGCTGAGTAAACCAACGCCCTGGCGCAAACTCGGCAGCTCTAACTTGCCAGATAGGTTTCTGAGGTTAGGAGTGTAGGTCAAAACGATACTATCAAGTTTATTTTATTCATTTAGATCAGAAATTTTATTTACCTTGGTTTGGTGAGATTGTTAGTGATAAAAATGCAGTCCCATGTAACGGTGAATTTTGCGTAAGGTGGATAACATGGTTCCAGGTTTTCTCCCAACTTTTGGACCAGCTTACATAAACCTGTACGGCTCTACTCGAGACTACAACTACTCTAACTCAAAGAACACTCTTAACGAAGGCATGGGCGAAGGCGTAGGCTATAGAGGAAGGTAAATATCAAAAGTCAAAACAGGCCAAGTGAAAATCAGAAGTGAGTGTATGGTCTGTATGGCTCACAGATCTGTAATCAGGTTAGATGCCGTGAGTTCACCCAAAATACCAAATAGCCTTAATGAATTGTAAAAACCCTTCGAAAACAGTTGACCTTGCGAATTCTTACTAACTTATGCTAACTTGATACAGACTATGTATATATTTTAACTCATGTAGTACCGCGGAATTTGAAACATTCGAAAAAACTTTCGCGAAACTTTCATTCATTGTCATCATTTCAGCCTATCATATTCGTCATGCTGGGACGTAGACCTGCTCTTAGGGAGAGAGGATGGGGCTCTAATCCACCATGTTAGCCCTAATACTACTACTGCTAATATCATAGTATATGTCTTTCAACTTTTGAGGTTCTTGGACATACCGGTTTCCTCACGATGTTTTCCTTCAACGTTGTTGAGCGAAAAATACAGATATCCATTCAATTGGGAATTCAGTTCTTTAAGCTGTTGATGCGTACATTTACCTAAGACTAACAGTCGAACTAGGCAGGTCCAACTTCAAGAAAGAGGTAAATCGACGAATCCAACTCGGCTGGGTAGCGTTCGGTATACTTCGCAATGTCTCCTCGTCCAAAATATCTCAGTGCCTTAAGACGAAGGTCTTCAACCAGTGCGTGTTGCCAGTGGGCCTCATAAGCAAGCTCAAAGTCGCACAACGAGCTATGGAGAGGGCTATGCTCGGGGTTTCTCTACGTGATCGAATCAGAAATTAGGAGATCTGTAGACGAACGAAAGTTACCGATATACCCCAACGGATTAGCAAGTTGAAGTGGCAGTGGGCAGGGCACATATTACGCAGAACAGATGGCAGCCAATGGGGCCGAAAGGTTCTCGAAGGGAGACCACGGACCGGTAAGCGCAGCGTAGGATGTCCACCCACAAGATAGACAGACGACCTAAAAGAAACCGCAGGGAAACGCTGGATGCAGGCCGCTTCCAACCGGCCCTTTGGCGATCGATGAGGGAGGCATTTGTCCAGCAGTGGAATTCCTATGACTGAAACGATGATGATGTTGTTGAGCGATGACATCGAAATTGCACATAATTTAAGTACTAAAAAAGTCATTTGGTGCAGGGCCGAAGATCGAACCGGGTGCCGTCAGATTGTAAAACTCACATGATACCGCTCGGCCACCATCGCTCATAACTTTATTTAGTCAGTTTTATTCAAGTTATTAAGTTCATACTCATACTTATGAAGTAAATAACAGCGCTAATATAAAAAAACGAACAAAATATCGATATGGCCAAACCAACAGGTGCTCGAGCAAAATTTTTCTGAGACCACCTCAAGAGTTTCCTCTACACAATAAAGAAAAAAACGTAAATCGGTTCACAAAATTTGGAGTAATCATCGTACATACATAAAAAGCCCGTACTGGGTTCAGTCAGTGGATACGATCGATAGAATCGTAATGTTCAAATTGTTTTTAACTGACTTCCAGAGGGATTCTGAATTCCTTGATTCCGTCTTAGCGCGTAATTTTATTTATTAAATTATCATAAGTAATTTATCTTCCAGCCTTATAAATTCATTTTGGAATTCATAACATACTAAGAAACCTGCTTCCTCGCTGCGTTCGACAGCGCTAAAATAGCTTAAGTTGATTTTGAATTCTATTAATGCAATTAAATGCATCCATAGCCCCTAATATCAATTACACCTTACAGGATCCTCGTCTCCATTCACACAGAGATACTGGAAGGTGTTGAGTACCCGATGTCCTCGGAAGTGGAAACGGAACCAATCCCTCCCATAACTGAGTCCATCTTCCATAAGAACGATGAATTTTTCCTTTTTGGCACAATTTTCGAGGCCAACATGGTTGATAAACGACTCGTGGATAAACCAATGTATTTTGAAATGAGTTTGGGCAACTCTGGAAACAATCTAGATGGGCATAGCGAGCCTTTGAAGAAACTTACGAACCTGGCTGTCGAGAATCTCGGTGAGTATCAACCTCAGATCTGACAAACAAGGGAAATATGGTAAAGTGGCGTGGCGGGTGCAAACGCATCTGGCCTAAATCAGGCTTCATGCCTTTAGTCGAACTCACCCAACAGACTACCTTGTCGCCTTTTTTTGCATGTTGACTATTGGTTAGTTCATTGGTGTCTGTTAGGTATGTTTACCTGAGGCACAGTTGCGTCCGCGCCGTATCGAATAAATCAGTACGTAACCAGCCAGTGGTTCCGTTGGACGTCTCCTAGCTCCACGTAGCACCAAAGTAGGTACTTCACAGTGGCGACGAGGATGGGATATGAACTCACGCGTGCAAAGCACATTGGATTGGTTTTTTAGTTTGCGTGAAAAATGATTAAATGAGCCGTAGGTACTTACATATTTTATGTTAAGCGTTTTAGTGGGGAAAGAAATTCATGAAACATGGAGACATTTTCGCCATGAACACTTGGTACCTAGACTTAATGAGGAACTCAGTGAGAGTGATTTTAGTAAACTTTAGAGAAATTTAGAGAACGAAGTCCTTCTAACTGCGCCCCACAGTTTTCCCAAGGAGACAATCCCTCAGGAACCGTATATTTACCGGGATTAAGAAAATCCTGACACTCACCGGCTCTCCAACTATCTCTATGCAAAAAACGACATCTATCTGTTACTCTGTTCCTGCGTGGAAGTGTTACAAACAAACACACTTTCACATTTATGATCTATACTTCTATACTAATATTATAAAGAGGAAAGATTTGATTGTTTATTTGTTTGCATTTAATAAGCTCCGAAACTACTGTTCTGATTTGAAAAATTCTTTCACTGTTGGGAACCTACACTATCCCCGGGTGACATAGGCTATAATCAATACCCGTACGAAGCTAGGGCGGATCGCTAGTATTATATAATATAATTTTTAGACGAGCTTCAAGTTGACACGGGCTACTGGCGCAGTACTACAGTCCCGTCCAAAGCGATCTCCACAGATAAAAACAACTACTACCTGCCAATCTGGGAAGACAAGCAAACCATGCAGATCCGCAGTGTTTGGCCAGACTACCGCCGGCGCATGTTCAACTCCAACATGATTGCTAATATTATTGAGAAATTTGTAAGTAAAATAAGTCACGTGAAATACAAAACTATCAGCACCTGTTTATGAAGATAGGTAATATGGAGGTAATATCTGTTTGTGTTACAGGTGTATGGACACCTGGCAAGTGATTATTTCCGCTTGTCGTCAGGCGGATCGCATACCTTTTTGCCACTTTTTCGCCATTGCCCTGTTCTATTCGTGTCACCATGACTGATAAATACATACTAAATTATTCATATTTATACTGTAGGAATTTCTAATTTCATGCATTCTATGAAAAGATAAAGTTTTTTTTCTTGTGTGTATGAAGAAATTTATTTTGCTGTATGTAGGAGAATGGCCTGGCTGCGGCGCAGGCTGCCATAGAAGTTGAATCTGGCGTGGTGAACAATAGCATCCAAGTGCTGAAATCTACCCTAGAAGTTACCAGTAACGCCTGCGCGGCATATGTTCAGCGCATGACGAACGCCCCGCCTATGGGCAAGACTTCACTGGACCGGGAGAGGCAGAAGCTGTGCCTTTTTGATATAGTAAGTAGAGTATACGGCGCTACTTCACAGGTTAGGTCATATTCCGGTGCAATGACAAAGATACAATGCTTCGAGTGTTATTAAAACACTACTGCTGTAAAAGACGACGCTCATCTTTTCAGCACTCGAAATAAGGCCGGTGGGGCAACTGGTTATTTTATTTTATATAGTCTATACTTAAAAAAACTGACACTTATGTATGGCCACCAACTCACCTGATCAAAAGTGATGTTTTGGCCGAAGATGGAACACGTAGACCTAGAAGGTATTATTCACTCTGGCCTTGAAGATACCCAGGTTATAGATTTCTGGGAACAAGGACGGGGGCTTAGAATATGTGTAGTTAATCTAAGGACGGTGGTAAGGCATTCCAGTCCGCAGCGCTTCGCATTTTTAAGTAGGAGGCAAACTGGCTAGTTCGAAACGAGAATCAAGACTCTGCAAAAGGCCTTAAAAGGCACAAATGTAGTAGCCTAGACAGGCACATGTCATTATGATTATTGGGGTCAAAACTTTAGACCGTGGGGGTCAGGCGCTAAAAGTATCTACACGTCACGCAAGCATCTCGTGATCAAAATGCCGGTACCTCGCGTATCTCGTCATTATTGCAATTCAACGCGGCAATGCAACCAGTATTTCGAGAACAATGCCTGTGGGCTGTGGTCTATTAGATTACTGTAGTTTTATATATTGATTTAGGTGAGTTCGCTATTATTTCAAATATGTCTAATCTACTGCTACTTGTTTCAATAAGAACATTTGAATGTAATATTTCCAGAACCAAATCTGCACTTTGACAAAAAACTTGAAAGCTCTGATCACGAAGCACTCAATCAAGGATCGGCTTCGCACTGCATACACCTATCTAGGAAAATTGAAACATATTTGCGAAGACGTAAGATATTTCATTGTTACATCATGATTGAATAATGTAGGTACTACTTTTGACTGACTCTGAATTATTATTGCAGCCACAACACGCAATGCCAGATGTTTTTATCTGGCTGATAAGTAACGGTAAGAGGCTGGCGTACTACAGGGTACCTGCCCGGGATATCATCTATTCAGACCATCCAGACGAGTCTGGCAGAATCTGTGGGAAACTCCAAACAATTTTCTTAAAGGTAATATTGTTTATTTCTTTAACATATAATTATATATACACATGTCAAGAGTGCAAAAGACGAAAAATATCTTAATATCTAGGTTCTATCTAGGTTCTATGAGAGTTAGAATATAATATATTATATTATAAGTAACTCTCATATATATACTATACTATAGTTTTAACCGCATTAGGCGGTCTTTTTCAAGGTGAATGCGGTTGAAACTATAGTCAAAGTAACCGGCTTATCTTACGTGAGTAATTTCTGTGTTATATAAATAAAATTATGGAGTTGATTGCGGATAACATACTCATTTAACATACAAACTTGCATGCAAAATATTAACTAATGATAAAAATTATATGAAAAGTGAAAACCTAAACCAATTTCAGTGGCCAGGAAAGAAATCATGTAACCCAAGTGGTTGGGCTATTCCAGTAAAAATATCTCTCTATCTGTGGCTAGGAGTAATTTCTGAAAAGAAACATTACATTGATGGCCTGCCTGAAGGATACGCATTGACTTCGGAATTTAAAAATGCGGGCTATCAACAGACAAATGCCCCGCAAAATGTACACTACACTGAAAAACATGTGAGTTTAGTTTAATTTGATTCAAAATATCAAGTTATAGTCATAGAATATTTTTTTCACACATAATTATTTTCAGACATTCCAAATGAGGGCATACATGTACCAAGCCAGGTCTTTGATAGGCTCAGATTCATCAGGCTTGTCAGACCCATTTGCAAGAGTCATTATTGGAGACAACTCTGCTACGACTAAAGTAATCGACCAGACTTTGAGTCCGACGTGGGATGAGCTGTTAGTGTTCGATGACGTATTACTTTACAGCACAATTGAACACATAAAAGCTGACCCACCTACAATCATAATTGAAATTTTTGATCAAGACAGTGTGGGGAAATCCGAATTTATAGGACGCACATTAGCAAGACCGTACATCAAGTCAATAGCTGATCTAATAAATAAACCTCAATATCCGCCTTTATTGGAGTGGTACGAAATCAGACGTGGTGAGTATAAAGCCGGAGAACTGCTTGCTACTTTTGAGCTACTCGAAGTATTGAACAAGAACGACACTACTGGACTTCCTGCACTACCCAGCCCGCGAGAGGTGGCTGTAATAGCTCCAAATGGCACGACTATCAAAGGGCCCATATTGCCTGTTCCGAGAGGGATCCGTCCAACTCTATCAAAATATCGCATCGAGGTCCTTTTTTGGGGACTACGTGACGTGAAACGCATTCATTTATTGACAGTCGACAAACCGTTGGTAGATATAGAATGCGCTGGTAACATTTTACAGTCAAGTAGGATAAATAATACAAAACAAAATCCAAACTTTAGTAATCCAGTAAAGTTTATCGATGTCGATCTTCCCGAACAGGATCTATACCAACCTCCTTTGACTATTCGGGTGCAGGATCATCGTAGCTTTGGACGGCTCGTTCTAGTTGGAACGCATACTATTAATTCTGTCCATAAATACATGTACTCTCCGATGAGTAAAAGGGAGAGAGAGATCGAAGACCGTAAAAAGTCAGTAATACAATTGCAAAACGTTGATTTGCGGACAAACACGATTATACAAGATGATTTTGAAGTTGAGAATGAACTGGAAAGCTGTCCTCTTCTCTTGCCACAACGTTGTGGTATTTCTTATGGTTCTGGTAAGCAACGTACCAGCAATAAAATACCAAAGAGCTGTGGTTCGAGAAAACGCAAACAAAGTAGTGATTCGGTGATGGGTGAAGCCGATTGCAGCAAAGATTGGTGGACTAAGTATTTTTCTTCAGTTGAAGTCATGATAGAGGAGGAAAAAGAAGCAAAAAATCAAAGGCAAGGTTTACAGCCATCGCGTATAGATGAAGCTCACTCCCCACGAGTGGCTTCTCCGCGCTCAGAGCGAGGACAGGAATGTGGTGGAGGTGCAAAGCGACGCCCTGTCCCGCCAAAAGTTATTAAGGTCCAACCTACATCTTCGCAGGCGGCAAGCGCGGCAGCGTCCACTAAGACTACTCAGATACCAAAATCAGCTGTGACTAAAGTAAGTATTTCTTTTAACACTTTACTACCAGTCCAATTTGACTATATAGCTCATACTTTTATATGAAAGCTACGCAAAATAATTATTAATCAGCCTTTATTCTTCTCTAGGTTTATCCACACGAGCTAGAAGCTGTACCTGAATATGACGAATTTAAAGAATGGCTGCATTCTTTTCTGCTGTTGCGAGGGAAAAAAACCGGAGCAGAAGATGATGATGATAACCGTATAGTCGGAGTTTTTAAGGTAAAAAAAATAAATAAATATGCGTGTAAGTAGGATTATTTAATGCGTTTTAATCTTAGAAAAATCTCAATTATCATTATATTACAGGGGGCTATTAAAATATATAAATGGCCTCTTCCAAGAGGAATTGAAGATCATACGGTGATGGGCTTCGACCCTAGCGCTGGATTCTTCCAAGGAGTACCCAACAACGATCCAATTCACGTACTAGTTCGAGTTTACATCGTCAAAGCGACCGATCTTCACCCTATGGACTTCAATGGAAAAGCAGATCCTTACATAGTATTGCATTTGGGTTCAAAGAAAATTAATGACAAGGAGAATTACGTATCGAAACAACTTAATCCTGTGTTTGGAAAATGCTTCGAAATAGAAGCAACCTTCCCTCAAGACTCTATGCTCACTATCCAAGTGCTGGATTGGGACTTGGTTGGATCTGACGACTTGATAGGAGAAACGAAGATTGATCTTGAAAACCGTTTTTACAGCCGCCACCGAGCCACGTGTGGGCTGCCGATTAAATATGAAGAGTATGTTTTTAATACATATTGTTTATGTTTATTGATTGTGCTAATATTGCTTCCTGGGTACTACTAATACTAATAACATGTTCAGGACCGGATATAACCGATGGCGTGACGCCATGAAACCAACGCAGATTCTCGCTAAATTGTGCAAGGATGGCAAACTGGACCCTCCTGTTTACGAGCAGGGCCGTGTGAAGGTCGGGCGTACCACCTTCAACATGCAGATGGATGATGCTGAACTTTTCTCCAATCCAGACACTACAGATGAGCAGATGGCTCTTAACGTTCTGCGACGTTGGCAAGAAGTTCCTAGAGTCGGAACTAGACTGGTAACCGAACATGTTGAGACGCGGCCACTGTATAACCCTAACAAACCTGGTGCGAGAGTTTTTACTAACATTTCACTAACATTTTGGCAAGTTAAAACTGTTAATCCCACAACCATTGCTGTTTTTAGGCATCGAACAAGGTCGATTGGAGATGTGGGTTGATATGTTTCCGATGGACATGCCAGCCCCGGGACCGCCGCTAGATATATCCCCACGTAAACCGAAGTCTTATGAGATGAGAGTTATCATCTGGAACACAGATGACGTAGTGTTGGAGGATGATGCTTTTTTCACTGGTGAAAAGATGTCTGATATTTACGTGAAAGGGTAAGTTTGCTGTTTGTCGACTATCGATATCGATATCTTTGTAATTACTCAATTCAATACAAATTGGTTTGACCATATAATTGTCTATAAACAATAATTTTGTCTCTATGATACATTATCTTTCAGATGCCTATATGCTAGGTAAAAAACCTGGGGTATAGGCGTCTGCGCTTTCATATAAACTTTTTTTAAGTGTGTACCTACCAGCTCTAAAACATTCACAAATATTACGCAACATTGGTGCCGTACAGTGTCGTATTACTCATCATACCATCGTCTCTGTTCTAAGAGATCAAATGCTTAACAGTATTTCTTGTGGTTCAGATGGCTCAAAGGGCCAGAAGATTGCCAGTCCACCGATATTCACTATCGCTCTTTGACTGGTGAAGGTAACTTTAACTGGCGCTTCATATACCCGTTCAACTACATGGAAGCTGAAGAGCGCATAGTGATCTCTCGGAAGGAATCCATGTTTTCGTGGGACGAGACAGAGTGCAAGATTCCTGCGCGGCTGGAACTGCAAGTTTGGGATGCAGATCATTTTTCTGCTGACGATTTTCTTGGTGAGCATTCCTTATTATTACTATATCTTAAGAGTCGCGGGCATCCAGTGGATGCAGATGGCAGGCTGTCGGTCAGTATGTAGTTCTAAGGGGGAGGCCTGTGTTTAGCAGTGGACGTATTCTAGTTGTCGATGATGATGACTATATCTTATTGAGATATTTTATCTGTAACTTTAGAAATCAAAACCAACATAATAATATGTTAATGTTGTATAATGTGGTACTATAATGTGGCAGATTTAATATTTTTCAGGTGCAATAACACTGGACCTCAATCGGTTCCCACGTGGCGCTAAGTCAGCTAAGCTGTGCACATTACAGATGTTGCGAAACGATGGTTCAGTTCCAATGGTAAACATCTTCAAGCAGAAGCGCGTGAAGGGCTGGTGGCCATTCTATATTAAACGAGACACAGAGGAGATGGAACTCACTGGGAAGGTTGAAGCTGAAATCCATCTCTTAACTCGAGATGAAGCTGATAAGGTCCCTGCTGGACTAGGTCGCAGCGAGCCTGACCCTCTTGAAAAACCGAAGTAAGTAGATCTTTTCACAGTCTGTCTGAAATATGTACCGAAAACAACATTATTTTATGCTGAACATTTCAAGGCTTGCTAATCTAGATGATTATGACATTCTGGGTAGGCCGGACGTAGATTTTTAGTGGTATCAAGGGCAATATATCATACCTGATTTTCCGTTTTCAGTCGGCCCGATGCTTCGTTCATGTGGTTCCTGAACCCACTCAAGTCCATCCGCTACATCGTGTGGCACAACCACAAGTGGACCATCATCAGACTGGCTGTCTTTTTCACGGTGGCCCTCGCCATCTTTCTGCTTGTCTATGCCGTTCCCGGATATACTGTCAAGAGACTATTGGGCGCTTAAACTTACATAAAGTAGCCTTTATTGGTAGCCTTAAAAGATAAACTGACTTTTAATTTACTTATTCTTCTAGTTTGAGCCAGAGATGTCTACTATACCTACTAGTCGTAGGTTTGAGCTTAAACTAAGAGGTTATCCAACCCAACCAAAAAAATTAAGAGTATGACATTAAGCAATGAGCTTTACGACCAAAGTAAGAAAGGAAGCGTCTTTAAATAAACCGGCCAAGTGCAAGTCGCGCTCGCGCACTGAGGACTCCGTACCACCTCAAAATTCAATAACGAAATTACCAATTATAACTTGGTAACGAACAGTAACTTGTCACCGACTCGCACTTGGCCATTATTGTTTTTTTTTGTTATATTTTAGAGTGTATACTATAATCATGCCAAATTTGACGCTTGTGTACAATACATATTACCATTTTTACATTAGAGCTAATACAAAAATACGTAAAAAAATACGTTTGATATATGGGGACCACCCTTTTTTACATATTGACTTTTTTATTATTTCTCAGTTAATCCGCCGTAACATTACATATTCTGTGAACATTTTAACTGGCTATCTAGGTATTACGGTTCGAAAGATACATCCATTTAAAGATAGAACAGACAGATAGATGGACGGCTGGACAGACAGACAGACAGACATACTGACAGACAGACAGACGTACAGACAGACATCGTAGGCTTAGTAGTAGGGTCCCGTTTTTACTCTTTGGATACGGAACCCTAAATAGGAGTAAATACTCAATTGGGGTGTATATTTTATTTATGATGATATGCGATGTCTTCTATCTTTTGTAAACCGATGTCAAAAATGTTTCGTATATTGAATAGGGGGAAAGGGGATAACATTTAGTTTATTGATATAAAATTTGTTCCCTTAAAATAATTTACCAAAATCTATACCAAGTTATGCGGAAACGGTGTATTAAGCCGAAAGGGGAACATATTAGTACCCATCATTGTGAACAACTTTTTTTATAGGTAGCAACTCTGAAATCACGAAAAAATATAACTTCAATTTTTATTCAAAAAAACGGCTATTCAAACTCAACAAAATGTATAGAAAAGTACGCGATTTTAGTATTGGTTACTTAGTAAAAATTGTTCATAATGATAGGTAGGTAGGTAGTGTACTATGGACCGATTTCGGCTCAGTATCTATCTACACCCTTTCTGCATAACCTTGTACTACCTTGTACCTTGTACGTTTTGTATCACGTAAATATTCTTTGAAACATTTTATCTAACACTAATGAGATTTTGTCATTTACTTGTGCCAATATAAGTGGGTACAACACAAAGTCAAAAACTTAGGAATTTTGCATCGGTTTTTCAATTATGTCGATATTAGGATCCAAGATCCATTTTACATATCAAATTGAACTTTAGATTAGAGACCTTGTCTACGAGTATGAACTTAAATGTATATCTTCTATCATTATTTAAATCAAGGATGGATTCTATTTTGTCTATGTATAAATGTACCCATTAAACTATTACCCAGGCAGTAAAAACTGGTTGCAAAGACGTCCAATTTACGTTACCAAATGATCACTTGTAATGTGTTTTTATATTTTTGTTAATATTATAGGCTTGCGTTTGACCGCCAACTTGCACGATGTTAATCGATGATGCGATCTACGGTGGAACACGCTTGCCTAGAAGAAACCGATTCACTCGTGATTTGAAGACATCCAGATTGTAACTATCGGGGAACACCCATTCAGGCAGCGCATTCCACAGACTAGCAGTTCGCATAGTAAAATGTCATTATCTTTATTCGTACAGCTAGTACAGCTTAGATGTAACTCAATTTTTCTTATGCTCTTGCGAATTATTCTAATTACGAAGCATCCACTTTACATAAAAAATATTATTTAGGAATAAAATCAATTGAGAATTTTCGTGACAACTGTAGACTCCTCGTTAGTCACTTGCTGCCTGGTACTTTCGTGATTAAAAGGCTTAATAACTCGGGCCCAAGGTTTCGCAGTATTGGAATCAATGTAAAGTGATACGCTATATATATTATTAGGTTAAGTAATATAGGTATTAACCTCTCATTCTGAGCAGGTATTATTCTGGTAAATTCTTTGACGGCCCTTTCCAGAATCTGACATTTCTAGAATCTGCGGTTTACTATTCAGGCTTTACAGGCTCAGGTTTACTGAGGCTTGACACATTATGACATTTATACAGTTTGTACTCAGAACATTTTTGTCATGAAAACTTTCTGACAAAGGAACATAATATCCATGGCATTTTGTACATTTTGACATTCATGCTATCTGAGGCTTCACACATTATGACATGTAGGCGGTTTGTACCTGGAGTCAAATAAACGGATAAATCAACTTTTACGGATATATCAAGTATATTTTACATTATATTCACAGATAAACTAGGTGGACAGCTGGTGGTCTGATAAGATCAAGTTTATCTAACCGACCGACCCAGATGGACTGCTAGTGGTCTCTTAAGATCAAGTTTTCCTATCCGACCACCCGGTTGGACAGCTGGTGATTTGTTAATAATAAGTTTTCCTAACCGACCACCCGGTTGGACATCTGGTGATTTGTTAATAATAAGTTTTCCTAACCGACCACCTAGGTGAACAGCTGGTGGTTTGTTAAGAACAAGTTTTCCTAACCGACCACCCGGTTGGACATCTGGTGATTTGTTAATAATAAGTTTTCCTAACCGACCACCTAGGTGAACAGCTGGTGGATTGTTAAGAACAAGTTTTCCTAACCGACCACCCGGTTGGACAGCTGGTGATCTGTTAAGAATAAGTTTTCCTAACCGACCACCTAGGTGAACAGCTGGTGGTTTGTTAAGAACAAGTTTTCCTAACTGACCACCCGGTTGGACAGCTGGTGATTTGTTAATAATAAGTTTTCCTAACCGACCACCTAGGTGAACAGCTGGTGGTTTGTTAAGAACAAGTTTTCCTAACCGACCACCCGGTTGGACAGCTGGTGATCTGTTACAAATAAGTTTTCCTAACCGACCACCTAGGTGAACAGCTGGTGGTTTGTTAAGAACAAGTTTTCCTAACCGACTACCCGGTTGGACAGCTGGTGATCTGTTAAGAATAAGTTTTCCTAACCGACCAACCAGGTGGATGGTTTGGGTGGTCCGTTAGTAATAAACGGCGTTGCGTTCAAGATGTTTATCGGTCAATATACCTATAGTACGCAGATGTTATGGAAAATTTTAACGTGTCTAAAGTGTACAATTTCGCGATAAGGTCTATTTTACCCTGGCTTACCTTAAGAACTAGGAGTTATAAGAATATTTATATATTTATTTTTTTATCTTTGCAAAATCCACTGTGTGCACCGCTTAAACAAAATAATTATGTACTTGTAATAGTAAACTTTTGCGGATGATTCTTTTTTTCAAATAAATGTATATTATAATTATATTGTACAACTTTATTGCTTACTTATCCACTCGTATGCACTCGTGTCATGAGTGTGTGTGTGTGTGTGGTTACCGTGATAGCAAATATCGTAAAACCGGCCAAGTGCGAGTCGGGCTCGCACTCTGAGGGTTCCGTACCACCACATAGTTTGTTAGCTACTAAAGTACAAAAAAATTGTGCAAAAAGACAAAATCCTATCAACGCTCAGGCGGTCACCCATCCAAGTTCCTACCGCGCCCGACGTTGCTTCACTTCGGTGATCGTACGAGAACCGGTGGTGAACAGAAATATGTCACCAACTCGCACTTAGCCATTATTTATTAATTTTTTTGTTATACTTTAGAGTGTGTACTATAATGATGCCAAGTTTGACGCTTGTACATGTACATATTACCGTTTTTACATTAGAGCTAATAATAAAATACGTAAACAAATGTATATTATGCAATTAGTGAATAAAGAACGGATTTAAAGCGAGGGTCATAGATGAATCACGACCTAGTGAAAGATTCTAACGACTGAATCACGACCGTAGGGAATGATTCATGATGATTGAACCACGAGCGTAGCGAGTAATTCATGGCCCTCGATATAAATCCGTTTTATTCAATAGTTGCATACTATATATACTTTATACCATGACTACGAGAAAAATAAAGATTTAAGGAGTTTATATCGAGTATTTTTTGCGCAAGGAGGTTGTATAGCATTGCGATGGAGGTCGAATAAATTGGTGTGTTACGGTTTTCAGCGTTTAAAATAAGATTTTTAGAGAGGGAATGGTATAATTACGTTTGTTGTATGTGGACCCCCCTTTCGTTGTTACTTTTAGACTTACTAATTAGGTATTTCTTAGTTAATTCGCCGTAACATTACATATTCTGTGAAAATTTCAACTGGCTATCTATTACGGTTCGAAAGGTACAGCAATACAATACAATATTACAATATATACTTTATTAAAATACATAACAAGGATAACAAACATAACAATAAAAAATATTATCTAGGCTTTTAACAGGCGGCCTTATCGCTAAAAGCGATCTCTTCCATGCAACCGTTAATAGGTAGGACAGACGTACGGACGGACAAACAGACACACATCGTAGGCTTAGTAATAGGGTCCCGTTTTTACCCTAATGTATGGAACCCTAAAAATGAATTCAATGGCTACGCTGCAGTATTGCTTAGATTTTTTTGATAGCTGCTTTGAAACATACTTTTTTAGGACGCTGGCAAGAATGTTTACGCATGCTCCTACTGGGTTCTCCTACTGGTAAGAGGACTTTTTATGTCCTTATGCTCTTACCTATAGGATCATAAGGATAGGTAAGTACACAGTAAAGATTATTTTTTTGTTTAAATCTTTTCTGTGGGTAGGTATATCCTTGTGATCTTACTAACGAACTGTCACCTACATTTAATTAACACACACTATTACTCACCTATTACGTATGACATTGAGGAATCAATAAAATACTATACTTTATTAACTAACAAGTTTTTTCGTATTATTCTCTACAAACCCTTTCATTTGATACCTACCACCACCACCATTAGATATTTTATTTGGTGTGAGATAAAGTGTAGGTAAACTGTAGGTACACTTCCGTAATTTTTTTCTGAGATAAGAGTACACTAGTAGTTATACAGACTAGGTAAAGCTACTACTTATAGAAAGTCTTTGGTTATTTGGGCCTTCACTTATTTTTAAACGTAATATGTTATTTGACTGTACGCACATCTTCTGGCATAGCAGCGGAGGTACAGGACCACATTTAGTTTTAGGGGATTTTTTTTTATATACCATCCCCCCTTCTAAAAAGCTTATTTTATTCACTGAAAACAGTGAATATAAAGCACTTTTAATCACTATTTTGGTATTTGGATTTAGAACACACTAATATATTCGACCTCTATCTCAATGCTATACAAACTCCTTGCGCAAAAAATACTCGTTACAAACTCCTTAAATCTTTCTTTTTCTCGTAGTCGTGGTATAAAGTATAGTATGCAACTCTTGAATAAAACGGATTTATATCGGGGGTCATGAATCACTCGCGTCACTCAGGATACTTACACTCGAATCACTCGCTACGCTCGTGATGCATCAATGACTCTCGCTTTAAATCCGTCCTTTATTCACTAATTGCATAATATATATACTATTTTTTGTTAAGATATGTTCACCTCGCTTTTATCGATTCTATAAACTTTTTGTGTAAGGTACCACATACCACAATACACAATATTATAATATACCTACCTATACTTTTGGTCTATGTGTCTCATTTGATTATCCTACTCCTATAACTGTAGGTTTAAATAAAATAAACAAATGTTTTGGGACATGTTTGCACACACGGTCATCTGACCCCAAACTAAGCAAAGCTTGTGATATGGCTGCCAGAGACTGATATACACATATATTATATAGTTTTAAATACATACTTAAATATATATTAACAACCAGATATATTATAGATACTTAATAATGTCGAAGAGGAAACTAGCGAGAATTAAAAAAAATACACTAAACGGCTGGTGCTACGTTCTGGATTCAAAATAGCGCCCTCGTCTCAAAATATTATTTTGCTCCCTTGTCATACAATCTACTATTTTCGCAAGTATACACAAGTTTTGCCAGTTGATTTGGTTAGTAAGTACGTATTAATGGTGCAACTCAATGATGCAAACGGCACATCGGGGTCTTTTCACTGGCTTTGCTGTTGCAATTTTACTCATTACATAACCAATAATCAATATGAAAATCTAAACTAAATGGTTAATTAATAAACCGGCCAAGTGCAAGTCGGACTCGCGCACTTATGGTTCCGTACCACCACAAAATACAATAAGGTCGTCCAAGTAACCGAATTACCAGTTCGCATAACGTAATAGGCATGTGTCCTCATGTTTAATTTATTACAAATAACCGGCTTAGCGAGGAATATAACTAAATACATTACACATACTGAAAAAATAATTTTAATTGGCTGATAAATCTCTGAGATTTGAGCGTTTAAAGTTTTAGGTGGGGATAGGGAGGGGATGATCTATCCCTTTCTCACAAAGCGTGTGTTAGTATAGCATTTGTATGGCGCTCCTGAGCCGTGACGTCACGGCTCAGTATAGAGCGCTCTCTGTCTAGCATGAAATTTAAATGCTTATATCTGCTTATATCTTATTTATTTTTGAACTAATTTTAATTTTGTTTTCGTGGATGGGCTCTATTTATGATCAGCTTTTTTATGAGGTAATAAAAAAATATTAGTCATCATGCCTATTGCTACGCAGCCACAGTTAATTATTTTGCTACAGGCGCTCAAATATTACACAATTAGAACTTGGTAATAAACAAAAAATTATCACCGACTCGCACTTGGCCATTATTTGTTATTTGTTGTTATACATTAAGAGTGCGTACTATAATCATGCCAAGTTTGACGTTTGTACAACTTGTACGTATTACTGTTTTTACATAAGAGCAAATAAAAAATACTTTAAAAAAATAGGTTTGTTGTATGGGTACCCTTTAGTTTTTATATTTTGACTTTATTATTTCTTAGTAAATCCGCCGTAACATTACATATTCTGTAAAAATTTCAACTCGCTATCTACCTATTACGGTTGGAAAGATAAAGCCGTTAGGTAAAAGGTAGGACAGGCAGACGGACGGATGGACAGCCAGGCAGCGTAGGCATAGTAATAGGGTCCCGTTTACACCCTTTGGGTAGGGAACCCTAAAAAAGCACACTAAGTAGCAACTATTTGCAATAACTGTAACAGGGTATCATATCACCCTACGTACCTACCTAGACATAATCCGTCTTACCACAAAAGATTTAAGAACGGTTTAGACATGTGTTTAGCAGTAAAACAATTGCTAAACACATGTCTAAAGCGTTCTTAAATCTTTTGTGGTAAGACGGAATGTGTTTTAGCACCATGCTGATTTTAAAGTTTCACGCTGCGGAGCAACCGACCTCAGCTTCAGGTCAGTCCCGCGTCACCGCACTCCGCGTCCCAGGTGTGTCCAGCACGCAACAAATAATAGAAAAAAAAACGGACAACTACGAGTAGACTCGCGCTCTGAGGGTTCCGTTGGACGGAAGCCTCAGAGCACGAGTCCTACTCGTACTTGGCCGGTTTTTTACTCCTTGAGGAAATTCCGTATGACACTAAAACGTCCATAGCAGTCTAGATTGTGTGTTTAGATAGATCTGAGCACACAGCCAGCCGTTCCTGCCAGCGAACGCTGAAAGCGGTTAGGAAACAGGTTTAAAATATATAGGCATTTCGGGTACGTTGGTTATATAATTAAGCTCAAAAATATATTTATAACCAAATTATTTTCATTAATAACGAAAGGTATACAACAACACGAAATAAGTTAAAAACTAAGCGCGCACGAACACAAATTTTAAATTAAAGTTATGAAGTCTATTCTATAGGTACTAGTAATCCAAACATACATTTCGGTGTGAATCGATGCATTACCCATCAACACATTGTCCCAAAGCTACCAGATCTGACGTTAGGAACTTTAGACCGGGCAGTCAGAGCCGGCAGAGGCATCCGGGCAGATAAGATACAAGCAGCCATGACGCGGGCAGTTATCTGAGGAGTCATCATCGCTGCAACTGATCTGTCTGGGCTTGGGGACTTTCATACCAGGTGTTTGTCATCCGCAACTACCGCAGCGGGGAGGGCGGCGGCAGCAGCGACGCCGGCGCGGCGGACAGCGTTTACGGCAGCAGCGACGCCGGCGCCGGGGACAGCAACTTCTGCACCGCCGTTTGCGCCGTCGCCGGCAGCACCCGGCCTCTTTCGGCTGCCAGTTCTGATAATAAGACCCTTTCCTTTCCAAAAACCCCAGAGAGGTTCCGTTCTCCAGCAATGACTCGACTGCTTGGCACAGACCATCAGAATCTACATTGTTCACTTTCAAGTGACGAAGGATCTCGTGCATAGTAGCGCCTCCTTTGTTCTCCATAAGGAACTGAATCACGGCTCGCTCCGGAAGTTGTCGGGAGGATGAGCTCGCCTCAATCGCTTCGGGTTTCATGGCGACGGTCTTTGCAAACAAATTTAAATATTTTTATTTTATGGGGGAAGCATTACAAATTTAGGGTACACATAATTCAATAAAATTAGAATTTTTTCACAGTTTTCTTTAAAAAAAATCATAAATACAAAAATTTGACAATGATTGACTGACAACATCTAAAAAAAATGAACTCTTGACAATTTCTAATTTTAAATGTTTCTTACTAGCACAGAGGTTTACATAATTTATAATTATGCCTGTAGACACCTCAGAATACAGAAAAAACTAGAAGGCGTAAACGCACCCAATAGCGAAGCGACAAAAACTAATCTAGTAGAGAGTAGTTTTACGCAAACGTGATTAGTTTACTTTGTGACCTTAATCGCGCGTGACGTGTTTTACCGTTGCAATATTATTTAAGTTATGCCTTCCTGTGTCGTCCCAACGTGTAAAAATTCAGCTGGGCTACAAAAAAAACAAGATGGGATCACATTCCATACGTAAGTAGCGCATTTAGATGTTGTATTATTTGATAATTGAATTAATTGTTCAGTCTTTCATTGTCGTAAGTAATGATACCTCCATTTTGTCGGTGTTACCAAATATCGAGAGTTGCAATTTTCCTTAGAATGAAAACTTTTGTTGGTGGGTAGTTAATATTAAATAATTATTTTCAAAAAATCTTTACAGCTTACAAATAATTATACAGGGTTACTGGTAATCACTTAGTCAGCGTGCTTTAAAGGGAATGTGGTCTGTACAACTTTTGTTCAGCTACTTTTGAAAATTCTACTGAAGAAAAAATCTACTGTCCCATACATTTTGTCGGATATCGGTGAACTTTTTGTCTGGTACAACGGTTTTTTACCGATTTCCAAAAGGAGGAGGTACTATGTTCGTCTGTATGTATGTTTTTTTGTATTTTCAAGATATTTTCGCCAATTATGAACTGATAAAAAAAAAAATTATCCGAAAGGCATGTCATGCCGCATCCAGGGTTGACTTCCTGCGAGGGAACTCTTCAACGGTGAATAGTACAGACACAAAATTTTGTAAATGAACTAATCCATAATAGCCTGTTCTAAATTCTATCATTACATGGCTCATGCACCCAGGGTTGACTTCCGATGAGGGAACTCCTAAACAGTGAATAGGACAGACATAATATTTTTGGTACATGGATTTAATTATGATAGCCCGTTTTAAACTTAAACAAGAAACTTACGCAGCAGAAAGGTAATTAAATGTTTTCATCGAAAACTTGTTTTATTTTAAAACCATTGAAATTAATAGGTAAGTAACAATAACTAAGTTAGTTTTACGTTTAATTTGCAGTACACGGGTTGTCTGTTTGGGGTGCACTAAGCCACCAAAAAAGAGGTACCATTGTGCTCACCATTATGAACAACTGTTTTTTTTTCTATGAACAGCTGTTTTTCCCGCAATTTCAAGTACCATACTAAAAGTCGTTCATAAAGATGAGTACAATGATGATGATAATGATGAGTACCTTTTCAGCTTTGTACACCCCAAACATATTAACCCTGTATATGTATAAAAAGTAGTAGCTAGTAATTATATTTTTCATTTACTTATGTTTGTTTTTGTGTCGATCCGATCAGTATATTGATTTCATTAAAAGTGTGTGTGAATAGTATCTGACCTAAAACATTTAACCAAAAACGGGTAAGTAATGTCTAAGCTGGCAACATTACGCGGGTGGAGGTGAGACAGGCGCGGGACGTGGGTTTTGTTTTTTGGACTCAGCGTGCGGCTTGCAATCACAGCTTAAGGCGGTTTCTGGTTCTTTCTCTATTCTGAGGTAGACACGATGATAATTTCCTTGCAAGGAAAAAATGTGGTGGATGGATTGATTGAGCTGAAAATAATATTAAAAGGCCAGGGGCCTTACGGGGCCTTCGTGTACCTTATCGCGCCCAGATACGTTTACGTACCCAGGTTTGCGGTCGCGTGATTTTCCAGACTGGTCTACGCCCATGCGGGGGCCCCGCTTTATTTTTATACTTTTTGACTTTATTATTTCTTAGTTACTCCGCCGTAACAACACATATACTGTGAAATTTTCAACTGGCTGTCTATTACAGTTCGAAAGATAAAGCCGGGACAGATGGACGGACGGATGGACAGACAGACAAATAGCGTAGGCTTAGTAATAGGGTCCCATTTTTTTCCCTTTGGGTACGAGATCCTAAAAAGAAGCTTTAGAAAAGAAAATGTATTACGCCGTAAGAAAATCTTGGACCATTGATCGATCTATATTGATCTACCCTTTTCTGAGATTTTGGATCGGTGACCATGGCTATATTGAATTTAGTGTAATGACACTATACATGATGATATTTTTTGTCAAGCCCTCAGGATTGACAAAAAATATAGGTACCTATACCTTTTAATATACACCCAGCGTATAGGTAATTAGGTACACCACAAGATTTTATATCCCTTCCGATTAAACGGTGAAGGATATCAAAAAACCACGAATTTTTAAGATGTATTACGGCATGTAATAAATACTGTTGTGAAGGCAAATACGAGTGTAAATTGCTCATATCAATCTGATAAAGTAATCGTTGCGCGTGCTAATTCGATGCCAGCGCCATCTAGTCTTTTTTTGTTGTGTTAGCTTGTGTTGCATCAATTTGCGCTGTCAGGCATGGCGCACTCCGGACTTTAAGTATGTTCCGCCGGTGTCCCTTCCCGAGAGGGTCATAGCAGGGCAATCAGTGGCAAAGACTACTATATATATACGGATCAGTGGCCGCTCGGCTCGCGCCCGGCCCGCACGCTACGCTAGCCACGTCGCGCCAATTATTTTCAACAGAATCAGCAAATTAGGGCTCCCAAATGAGGTCTCCATTTTTCATGTAGTTTTTACCTAAATATGCATCGGGATGATGATCTTCTAATAGGCTTCTTAAACTTATACTTTTGCATGATTGTTATTGGACCAAATTCAGATTAAGCGTTAGTTTTTTTGTGCAGATTAAATGTCGTTCCAATTAAAGTAGAATATAAGTAATAGGTAGGTACTACATAGGATACAAAAAAAAATAGGATACATAGCTGGTAAGTAAATACTTATACGTATTCTGTGTAACACCCCTCTCGAAGAGGGAGGCGTGTGTTCAGCAGTGGACGTTTACTGGCTGATGATGATGATGATTCTTTGTAAATATCAAGAAGACAACCCTAACGTTACACGTGCCGCGTCAGGAGAGATAGAGCTACGTGATAGAAAGAGAGCGGCCTTCTAGGTGAATATAGCGAGCGGTATCTAGCGCTGTACGAGTTGAATTGCTACTTTATTGCCACGTAGATAGAGTCCTTATTTATTTAAATTTCTTCGCGGAGTGAACCTTCTGTGTCTATTATGTCTTCTGTGGCGCTGTTCTCATTCATTATTTTGGTTAGAAATAGTTAGAATATAAATAAGTACCATGAAATATAATAATAAACGTGATTGGGAAACTTTTCTCGATAAAATAATTCAGCGAAAACGGGCCATCTTTAACCCGTTTTAGTAGGTACCCATTTATGTAGGTACCTAATCGTTTTCATCTGCCAATTACCTATATTCTTTTTTTTTGTTTGTTTGAAAGGTGTCTTGAAAGCACAGATCTACTACTTGAAAGAGAGTGTTTTAGCCACAGATATACACAACTCTGTGGTTTTAGCTATGATTCATAAATATCTATTTAGCCACAGATCTACTATATATGTGTATTTAGCCGTTTGAAGATTGCCAGCTAGTAACTTATATCGAGAGTTTTACGGCGAACAAAAAATTTCAAATTTCTGTTCATTACTAGTCATAGATTTGTTACTAGTATATTTTTATCTATGACATTACCAAGTTATTATACTCGAGCGCCTGTAGCAAACTGTGTAGCAAATTACTCTGACGATTGGGAAATTGGAAGGCGTTATAATTACTGATACCTAATTAATACTTGGACAACATTATTGTATTTTGACTCTAGTATATAATCTTTGGTGGTACGAACATCTCAGTACGCGACCGCGACTCGCACTTGGCCGTTTTTTTTATAAACCGCACGGAATGCTTTTATTAGGTTTGTTGACGAGGATATGTAATTATGTACGTATAGTGTACCTACGTATCGGAGACTTCGGAACATAAAATAACATATTAATCTATACTTTTAATAATATAATATATAATATTATTATAAAGAGGAAAGATTTATATGTATGTTTGTAACGAATTGGGTCAAAAAGTAAAGGACCGATTTAAAAAAAAAAACACCATTTGTATGCTCCATTATCACTGATTAATATAAGGCTATATATCTATACCCGTGCGAAGCCGGGGCGGGCAGCTAGTAATAATAATAATATTATAAAGAGAAAAGATTTGTATGTATGTTTGTAACGAATTGCCTCAAAAAGTACTGGACCGATTTGAAAAATTCTTTCACTGCTGGGAAGCTACACTATCCCCGGGAAACATAGGCTATAATCTATACCCGTGCGAAGCTGGGGCGGACCCCCTAGTTATATTATATATATCAGTATTTGTACTTATTTGTTAATAATTGAACAAATATTTATACTTAGTTCTATTTTAAGTTAGGTAAGTAGTACCATAGATAAATATGTAGTAGGTACTTCATAATAGTTTCAGTTTAGACATGGAACGCACAACATTCCAGGGCCCCAATTCTACTAAAGAATTGTTGCATAGATTCAGTATAAGTACATCTATGAATTGTTGCGATTTTAATTGTTAAATAACTGCCTCAAAATTGTCAGTTTTAAATATTTTTTTATACTAGAAAAATACAACTACCTTATATTATAACTTAGTATAAAAAATATTAAAAACTGTCAATTTTAAGGCAGTTATTGAACAATTAAAATCGCAACAATTACAATTTAAAGACAATTTGTTTAGTAGAATCGGGGGGCAGGTGTTTTGCCTACTTTAGAGTGTGTGGGTACCTATCATAATCATGCCAAGTTTGAAGAGCAATTATCCAAAAAAAAACACGTTTGTTGGACCTTCCCCCCCACCCCACCTTTTTTTTTTTTTTAAATTATTTCTTAGCTAATCCGTCGTAACCTTACATACCTATTTTGTGAAAATTTTAACTGGCTATCTATTACGGTTTAAGACAGTACTAACAGACGAGACGCAATTGGTTGACGAACAGACGTCCAACCAACGGGAGGTTAGAGAAAAAAAATATCTTTCCCTCCCGTTGATTGGACGGCGGTTCGTCAACCAAGTGCGTCTCGTCGGTAAGACGGACAGACAGACGGAAGGACAGACATATAGTGTAGGCTTAGTGATAGGGCCCTATTTTTACCCTTTGGGGATGGAATTAAAAAATAGTACAAGTATAAATTGTTGTTTTTTTTATTCCTATAAAACAGAGCTGGTAGTTTTCAACAGATTTTCTTGAATCAAGCTAAAAATACTCTCGGTCAAGTCAACTTTTAAACATAAAAATACTAAATCAAAATCGGTTCAGCCGTTTGGGAGCTACCGTACGATGCCACTGACACATATACACAGACACACACATATATATTACTCTCGTTAAACTTATAACACCCCTATTTTTGCGTCGGGAGTTAAAAATTGTACAGATAAACAAAAGGTGGGGTTAAAGCAGCTACTGACGTGGGGTTGAGACTAATCATCTCTCTGATATTCTTTTCAAGGTGCTATAAGGTTCTCCTCGCAGCACACGTTGAAAATCGTCAATCAATATATTAATCATTCTTAGATTAATAATGTCACAACTCAATCAAAGGTTGAGCCCTGTCTCGAAGAGCCAAGTCAGTGGAGGAGTTAGAGCGGCTCCTACCAGCACCGCTTTACGTAGTAGCTACGTACCCCACTTAAATAATTATAAACGAAATGATCGTTACTATACGCCAGAAAAAAATTCGTTTGCGCGATTCAGCCTTTACATTTTAACTATTCTTCTTACAGCTTCTAAAATACGAACGCCTTAAATTATACTTAGTGTAAATTTAATTAAAATATTTGTATTTTTTTTTAATTTGTTAAATAATTTTATCTCTCGATATCACTTAAAAAATTAAACATTTAGTTATTAAAGATTCAACAGCGACGTCAGTGCCATCTTCCGCGTTCGGCTCAAACCATTTCACAAACGCAGCGCGTCTACCCTCTTTTTACCCGATTACGGCTAAGAGAGTATTTTGTGTTTGACAGTCTATTTACGTATGTGTGTGTTTATTATGTGTTCCCTTTAATCTCCTGAACAGGAGTAATAATGTTCCTTGCCTGAACCACTTATCATTATTTTGACGAATGGTGTCTATCGACGAGGTCGAGGGTGAGGTGAGGGGGTGTGGTGTAGGAATAGACAACCCGTCTGTCTAGGTGTCTATTCCTCGTGTCATAGGCTCCAGGCTGTTATAATTATATACCAAGGGAACATCCTTGCATAGGCTATACCCACAGGCTATACCTATGACGTTAAGCTGTGACGTTAAGTTAAAACTAATAAGGCGGATTTTATGACTTATTAACAAGGAGAAGTATAATCAGGGGCATAATAACAAGGACGTTATAATTATATATTCTATTGGCAGTATATATAAAAGTTATCATAGAAGCAATTTAAAAAGTTAGTTCCTAAAAATGCGACAGATGGCGTTGACGAGACAGGGATAGTTTTTTTTTTCCAAAACTACAGACGAAGAAAGGTCAATAAAGCATCTTGTTTATTCTCCAATGACTGTTTTCTATTTACTGTGATTTACTTACATCAATGTTATTTTCATAGATAAGTTGATTGAATGAATATTATCCTATTATTTTTATCATTATTAATAATAAGAATAATAAGAATCATACGCATATTATATAAATCTATGCCATTGATGTAAGTAAATAGATCTATTATATTCTTAACTAGACACTAGACACCTCACCGCATACAAGTATATATTTTTGAAAGGAACTGAAAATAGTTTATTCGAGATTAACATCCATATCAATTAATTACAAAATAAAAAACCGGTCAAGTGCGAGTCAGATTCGCGCACTCAGGTTTCCGTACCACCACATAACTAGTTAGCTACTAAAATACAAAAAAATAGTGCAAAAAGACAAAGTCCCATCAACGCACAGGCGGTCACCCATCCAAGTACCGACCGCGCCCGACGTTGCTTAACTTCGGTGATCGTATAAAATAGGTCGTGAACAGAATACTTGTAAAAATTCGCGGTTTTGCTTTTGGCACAAACATGGAAAAAACATGTCGACTCATTGTATAATTTTCCTAAAATTGTGTATTTTCATTTGTTAATGTAATAGTAATTCTGGATTATTATTTATTTAATGTTATAGTGATTGCGCTCGAGTGTGGCTGGTAATATAATGACTAAACATGTACATGATGATAATGATGTATTAGATAGCCCGTTGGTCCAGTTGGTAGTGAACCTTCTGAGCTTGGGGGCGTGGGTTCGATTCCCACCTAGGACAAACATTTATGTGATGAACATTTGTGTTTGTTCTATATCTGGTTGTTAATATCTATTTAAGTATGTATTTAAAACTATATATGTACGTATATCAGTCTCTGGCAGCCATATCACAAGCTTTGCTTAGTTTGGGGTCAGATGACCGAGTGTGGAAAAATGTCCCGAACATTTATTTATTTACAAGAATTTTCTTGTTGTTTTCAAAACTTCATAGAAGCATCTAGTGAAGTCTACTAATTCTACTATAGATAGGTGACTATAGGTATTACTTACAAAATCACTGTTTCAATTTGTGAAAAGCCGAGTGTATTTCTCGCTTGCTAAAACTCATTTCATCATCATCAGCCAGAAGACGTCCATCTGCATCCACTGTGACTCTCAAACTCATTTTACCCGCCGTTGAAAAATGTCTATTCTCTGAAAACTTCAACTGGATCTACCACAGTCTGTGGGATCTTCCTATTACGGTTCGATACAGCCGTCGGACGGACGGACGGATGGATGGACGGATGAACAGACAGACAGCGAAGGCATAGTAATAGGGTCCAGTTTAGATACGGGACTCTAAAAATTAATGCGACAGCACGGCGACAGCAGACAAGACAAAAAGAAATGTCATTCGGTAGACAAATGTTTTCTGTAGTCGTTAGAAAAAAAACATAAAATCATTGCATAAATGTTGCATAACCGTAGAGGGAGAACCTGTGGGGAGAACTGAATCTATGTGCATAACACACAGATCTACTACCTATAGATTTTCAATGAGCGTGGCTAGCTCAGTGCCTCTCGCTTCAACAAGGTGTGTTGCCACATTAAAATGATTTGCTATAAGTTAGGGTAATTTACCTACTATGATGGGCAGTGAATCTTCAATGAGTACTTTGGAAACAATACTACCTTTTAAATATTTATATTTTATACACTATCTGCTGCAACCCGCGGAGCTACCTGCAATTTTCTGGGAAGAAAAGTACGTTGTCTGTCCTCATGACACACCCCTATCGTCCTGACAAAATTTGACTTAGCCCATGATCTAAGAAAACAAGGTCTAGCAATTTGAGAGTGGTCCCGCAATGACGTCACTGTCCAGTTGCCACTTTATTCAATCAGCTGTTACGTGGTGTATCGTCATCTCTCTCGAACCTGTTGTAAATTGACATCATGACATCATTGCGGGACGCCCACGTAAACATTTTTTCTCGGATTGCTATACCTGGCGGAGTATATTATTATACCATGACTTAGCCATTTCCTCGTAAAAACAGACAGAAAGTACTTGCGTTTTTATTATAATTATTTGTTAGGATTAGAATATAGTACTAGAAAAAAGGTTGTAAAGTAACCATAGCATGATTTTTTATAATTAATAAAATATAATAAAAAAGTCAGAGTTAAAACGGAACGGGGGTCCCTCATGCAACAAACGTTAAACGTATTTTTGGATTTGTTCTAGTGTATAAACGGTAATCCGTACAAGCGTCAAATTTAGCGGATTATAGTGAACATAAGTAAAACAACAAATAATAAACACTGGCCAAGTGCGAGTCAGTGACAAATTTCTGTTTACCACTAAGCTAAGCAAAGTCGGGCGCGGTCGGTACTTGGATGGGTGACAGCCTGGGCGTGATGTTGTCTTTTTGCACAACTTTTTGTATTTTGTGATTGTAAAGAACTCTCAGCGCGCGAGCCCGACTCGCGCTTGGTCAGTTTAGTTTTTTCATGAATGGAATAATGTATAACATTCCAAATAATTAGATAAATAGACTCTTTAATGTTTATAGTACAAATTTCACGAACAGCGCGTAGCTTTTTGAATCGGTTCGCCGAAATCGCCTTTTGCTTTTCCAGCTTCATAACTGTGGCCTCATTAATATATATTTAATATTAACATTCACCATATTCATATGGGCATAAAAGGGTCGGTATTTTGCACTTCTTGCAATGTGCCAGGATCAGTTGGAAACCTGCAGAACGAATAATTTATGTTAGTTGCGGTGGGTAATTTCTTTCATAAACTGGCAACATTCATAATTTATTTTCTAAGTGAATAATTTGATAAAATTCATAGAATTAGACCACAAATCGACCTAAAAACTGACTAATTATGAATAAAATATTTGCGAATTGATATCCTGAATTTATTTAGGTGATCGTTACAAGCTTTATATGTTTACTTACGTGTGAAATGATATTTCATCGTATTTTCGCTCACTGCGCTTCTTGCAGCCCAAAATGCTACAACCAACCATTGTAAAATATCTTTTACAATTATTTCTCAGAGGAAACACGCATTTATCACATTAAATCACCAAAAAAAGGCAATAAATATAATTCAGACCCGTTTTGTTTGTCACTGATTATTGCAGATTTTGACACTTGAGGTACCAAAAACAGGTCACGCCGATAAGGACAACAAAATCTATTTATGTCCTTTTCGTACTTGTGCTGAGCCATATCAAGTTGTCTCTTTCACTAAAATATATTGCCGATCTGGTTGTGTATATCTGTGGCATAACATAATAATATACCAAAGAGAATAAAATCACTACGTATATCTTCGACCAAAATAAAATGAATGGACCTAACCATTGAAATTGATCAGAAAAACGAGTTAAAACTGTCGGACATATACTTCAACACCTAATTATAAAAATGTACAGTATATTTGTTACAAAAAATAGATCCCGGTCTTAGAATAACTACACAAAGAAACCAAGTACATTCGCAAAATTTAAGCCATTCAAATGGTGTCATATAAAAAAAAAATTACTTTGACAATTTGCGCGGTGAAATCGTACCACAACAAATCAGAAAAGCAGCCTAAGAGTTATGGTGTGACATTCCACAGGTAATCTATTAATTTTCTTGCTTAAATCGTTTTAAATACCAATCGAAACGTAAGCTACAAAGCGAATTTGTAGCTTAAGTTTTGAGAAGGCGTTGTTTGGAAACCTACCTTCTCTGAGTAGTTATTCTAAGATCCCGGTTTTATTTGTGTATTTACACTTCGGGAAAGCATATAAATGCATAATTTTGTCAGATGTTTCGTTATCACGTAACAATAGACACGTGTTGCACTTCCTACGGCTAGAGACCGACTGAAACGAAATGAGAGCCGGCGCTCATTTTGTTATCTTCAAAAATTCGCTTCTACTGGGCCTGTCCATTCATTTTATTTTGGTCGAAGACGTATATATACTTTAGACACATTGACCAATAGAATTCTTTGTTTAGACATCATCGCCGAAAATAACTAAAATTCATAGTTTTAGAGAGGCATTGATTTAGAAACCTGTTAATTTTATGCGTATAGGTACCTATATACCTACAGGCAAATAGGCTCACTGTAAATAGGTAGCTCCGAGTAGCTATAAAAGAAATGTCGAACGAGAAAACTGTTAGGATGATTATGAGCACTTTCAACACGCTTTCTTTGAAGAAGAATGGAGTGAGTGCAAACGAAATAGCTGAATATCTTCGATTGAGATACGGAGATGTTTGGAGACTCAGTAAACTAGTAGCCAAGGTTAGTTTGTAAGCGATAACAACAGGGGCCTTACGCCAGGCATGGCGCACTCCGGACTTTAGGTATGTTCGGCCGGTGTCCCTTCCCGAGAGGGTCATAGCAGGGCAATCAGTGGCCGCTCGCCTCACGCCCGGCCCGCATGCTACGCTAGCCACGTCGCATCTTTTCTGTCTGGGACCTTGACCAATTATGTTCAACAGAATCTGCAAATTAAGGGCTCCCAAATGAGGTCTCCATGTTTCATGTAGTTTTTACCTAAATATGCATCGGGATGATGAATATGATGATATTGTAATAGATCTCTTAAACTTATACTTTTGCATGATTGTTATTGGACCAAATTCAGAATAAGCGTTAGTTTTTTGTCATTCCAATTAAAGTAGAATATAAGTAATAGGTAGGTACTACATAGGATACATAGCTGGTAAGAAAATACTAATAAGTATTCTATGTAACACCCCTCTCGAAGAGGGAGGCATGTGTTCAGCAGTGGACGTTTACTGGCTGATGATGATGATGATTCTGTGTAAATATCAAGAAGACAACCCTAACGTTACACGTGCCGCGTCAGGAGAGATAGAGCTACGTGATAGAAAGAGAGCGGCCTTCTAGGTGAATATAGCGAGCGGTATCCAGCGCTGTACGAGTTGAATTGCTACTTTATTGCCTCGTAGAGAGTCCTTTTATTTAAATTTCTTCGTGGAGTGAACCTTCTGTGTCTATTATGTCTTCTGTGCTTACGCCTAGCTGTTTTAAGTAATCCAGTTTAGGTGATGAAAAAAGTTGCGCGACCGCAAACCGTATCTGGGCGCGCGCTCACGTGACTTTCTGAACTGCGCTGTTTGAGACTGCGACAGAGTTGGGCGTAAGGCCACAACTTACAAGTTCCGAACGATTCCGCATGCTCCTTTACTGGGTTCTTCTGCTGAAGAGAAGTCATACCTACCTAAATGTCTTTATGGTCTTACCGATAGGGTCATAAGGATAGGTAGGTACCTACATCCTCGTGCTTTTTAGGGTTCCGTACCCAAAGGGTGTAAACGGGACCCTATTACTAAGCCTACGTTGTCTGTCCGTCCTACCTATTAACGGCTGTATCTTTCGTACCGTACAATAGCTATATAGTTCAAGTTTTCACAGAGTATGTAATGTTACGTTATTTAGTAGTTCTGAGGTGGCTGCTGACTCGTGAGTCGTGCATATCTCATCCTGCAGGCGTAGATCGCATAGATTTGTCAGTTTCACGCAGAGGCAAAATTTGTATTTAAGCTGACAACGTGGCGTGGGTATAGAGTATCGAATCATAAATAAATGGAAGCTTTAGGTACCTAGGTAGGTATACCTGCAGTTTCCTCTTTAGCACTTAAAGCCCGACTCGCACTTGGCCGGTTTTTCTACCTCATTCGCCATATGGTTATTTTTCCAGGCTCAAGATACACTCAGGCGCAGGTTAATGCTCGGGTTCCTCGAAAGGAATGGAGATCGCTACGTGAAGATCGAGAAGCGTCGCGTGCCGCTCTGCTGTTGCCCGCGCGTTGGACAGCGACTTCCCCGCCGCCGCCACCCTCGCCGCTCCAGGCTACCGACGACGACTCTGCGCAGAACATATCATCGATATCACAGCCACTGACAACATTCAACATCCATGGAGGCCGCGCTAACCGGCAAGCGTGGTCCATTGTATATCGCATCATCGCTTAACATCTGGCGAGTTGGCGGTCAAACGAGAGCCTATCTTTTATAGGTATTTAATAAAACCGGCCATGTGCAAGTCGAGCTCGCGTACTTAGGTTTTCGTACGACCACAAAATACAACAATAATCAATTAAAAAAACCGACTTCAAAATTAGTAAAATATAGCATTTCGATTGTGAAATGATAAGGGGGGTTAGACATTATACCTACCCAGTTACCCACATACTGTTAGCGTTAACGCCACATCTGTTAACGCCTACGGAAAGATGAAATTGTATGAAAATGACATTAGCTTGAGAGATATTATCTCAAGCTGTCGATTTTGTGCTATAAATATATTATTATATATATTTTCTTAATTTGTACTTAATTATCATAAAACCCATAGATGGGAAAAGACGCTGGATCCCGAAATACAGTGCAAACTAGTTCGGGATACAGACGCTTCAATATATAAAATGTACCATTACTATGTTCCCAATAAATGATTGATTGATTGATGTAACGAAACATCTGGAAAATTATGGCTTCGTGTGCTCTCCCGAAGTGTAATAATAACACAATGAAAAACCGCTATCTATTTTTTGGAACAAATAAACTATACGTGGTTATAATTGGGTATTGAAGAATAAGTCCGATTTTGACTCGTTTTTACTGAGCAAGTTCAATGGTTATGGCCCGTTCATTTTATTTTGGTCGATGTGTCGAAGTATTATTAGGTCTATTCCACTTTGATCACCTGCGGGCCTAGCACGGGCGTGAATAAATTGTCTTTCCACCCTTTTTATCCATGATAGGGAGATATTTTATACCATTAGCCTAAGCACACTATACTAACAAAAAAACTTCATAATATATCAGTGATCATTATTTTTATTCAGTAATATTTACATGCTTTATTAACACATTCAAAACAATTAATCAAACATACGAGTTTACAGGTTCGGTGCATTTGTTGTTTTGAGTTTATCGTCCCTAAGGAGACGAACAATAGCAGACTACATAATCATAACACATGCAATTTCATAGCAGCTTTGCTGACATACACGATCTGCATATAGTTTTATAATCACTGATAATGTCAAGGATCCATTCAAATCAGACTGCACGCGTTTATATTTTAAATGGATTCAAATCATGTCCTTAGTGGCAAAGGGTGGCATGATCACAATGTGATTATCATTGTACTAACAGACGTATAGATTTGGTTCGCCGGAACGCCGTCTGACCAATGGGAGAGAAAGAGATAACTTTCTTTCGCTCCCGTTGTTTGGACGGAGGTCAAAGTCCGCTTAACACGTGCGATCAAAATACTAGAAAAAGCACTAAGTGATCGCGTGAGCTTTACTTATGTCTCTAGCTCTACAAAGGTTTGTCCGCGAATTATCGTCGCTTGAACAAGAACATGCAACCTACCTAATGCGAGGAGTTAGGTTTGGTCACGCCACACAATCCTTTGCAGCGGTGTAGCTGCGACGTCCTACATACAAACATTTATGGTATACTACACTACGGTCTGTCAAATTTAGGATGATAATTTTGGCAGGTCACGCCCATGATGTTTCGTATTTTTTTCCGGTAAAATGTGCTTACAAATAATGTCGTACTTCATTGATGGGTACCGCCCACTTGAAGAACCGTGTACTTGTACCGTGAAGTGCCACGCACAATGAACAACCACAGAATATCGAAAATTGGTTTTTAAATAAAATAAATCGAACTAATAAAAATTCATAAATAGGTACTATATATTTTTTTGTAAATACTAAAGTTATTTGCAATTATTTATAGCGCATTTATTTATATGTAAAAAAATAAACTTGCCTTATAATTTAATTTTTTATGCATAACCATGTAACTATCGATTACAATTTCTATGAGAATAATATCGAATAGGTTTATATACTGCCTCTTCCTTACTGTGAGCTGTCAAAATTATCATTCTAAATTTGACAAACCTGTTTTTCGTATGCGGTAGGTGTACATAAAAGCGACACCACAATAGCACAGTAAATATAAGCAATAATCTTTAATATAAGCTAGAGCTGTAGTTTGACTCGGACGTGTCCTTGAATTCAATGCCTACTGTCGGTCACAGGGCCAGGGTTGCTAAAAAAATCTTTTCTTTTGTCGAAGTCTTCTACGCTGACGACACATACACACGGCGAATCTCAATGATGCCACTGATAACGCGTCGCCGTGACTATCGCTCTGAGTATACCGTGAAGTATCGTAGCGGGCAGGGGAAGGGCCGCTCATTTGATTACGTCAGTCAATTTGGGCGTTTGATTTAAGGGTCCCTTTAGGGGTATATACAAGATCTTTGGTTTTAAATCATACTACTGCTTTAGCTTATATATCTACTGCGACAAAAGCTTGAGAAAAAAAAATTGAATAGCTGTTCATCGTTCTTTTGACTGCGTGATATTTATATACATGCATATATACATAAATAAAAGGGGCTGCCGTTCAAAAGTCGCGCGTCTAATTTGAAGGCACCCCCTAATCACACGAGAATTCAATTACACAATTAATAACACTAACATTACAATATTTAAAATCGAGAGTGAACAAACGGTCATAGGCACAAACTGTCACATTATTAATACAAGTACAAAAATTTACATCATGAATTCTATTTATGCGTGACTTAACAAGTGAGCATTGTAGTGATGTAAGTTTAATGTATTTTGTGATGTTTATATGTGGTAAGCAGTAAGCTCAGGGGGTCTAGACAAGAGCCACACACTGTTAGCGTCCACGCCTGCGGAAAGATGAAATTGTATGAAAATGACATTGACAATGACATTAGCATGAGATAAATTATCTGAAGCTAATGTCATTTTCATACAATTTCATCTTTCCGCAGGCGTGAACGCTAACAGTGTGTGCACAGATATACACAACCAGATCGGCAATATATTTTAGTGAAAGAGACAACTTGATATGGCTCAGCACAAGTACGAAAAGGACATAAATATATTTTGTTGTCCTTATCGGCGTGACCTGTTTTTGGTACCTCAAGTGTCAAAATCTGTAATAATCAGTGACAAACAAAACGGGTCTGAATTATATTTATTGCCTTTTTTTGGTGATTTAATGTGATAAATGCGTGTTTCCTCTGAGAAATAATTGTAAAAGATATTTTACAATGGTTGGTTGTAGCATTTTGGGCTGCAAGAAGCGCAGTGAGCGAAAATACGATGATGAGCGAGAGGCACTGAGCTAGCCACGCTCATTGAAAATCTATAGGTAGTAGATCTGTGAGTGTGTGGCTCTTGTCTAGACCCCCAAGTCAGCCATATTATCCATGTCTTCCTGATGACAATTAGCATAGGTTTTTACCAGACTTCAAAAAAGGAACAAAGTTCTCAATTCAGTCCGTTTTTTATACTTTTGACTAACGAGAAAAAAAATCGCCACAGTGTATGACTTTCCACAACTTTTGATTTGTTCATGTGTAATAGTAATAAAAATATGGATTGTTGTATTAAGAGTTTGATGAGTTGAACGTATTGTTTCCAAAACTCCAGAAACCTCTAGTCTCCACCTATGACTTGGACTTGACCATGACTTAATTTGCTTGACTTAAGCTGTGACTATGAATTGTTTGACTTCTCTCACCATAGGATGAAGATATTATGTTTGATATAATGGTAATGGTAAATCACCTGGGTGATCAAAGTACTCTTTAGTGTCCTTTAATCACCTGGGAATATAATCATCTGGGTGTCCATTGGCGACTCCTGCCTACACTATAGTATAGGGTATCAAATTTTTGCATAAAATTAACAGTTCGCGTGTGACAATCCCCGTTACCGAAAGTTGACAGAGCAGTTTATAGCATTAATTAGCTTACGTTTAAAATTAATAATGGGGATGGTATCTAATGCACAGGCCGTTTACGAGCCAACGGTGAACACCGGGGCCTTACGGCTAACGCTCAACGCTCAACGCGGGCTTGAATTAGCACAGTACAGAATATCACGTGAACGTGAACCTTAACGCGCCGAGATACGGTTTGTTGTCACGCAACTTTTCTCATCACCTAAACAGAATCACTTTAAAAAGGTAGCCGTAAGGCCCTGGTCAGTTCAATGTCGACTGGCTCGATACGGCGAGAAGTGTTGGTAAACTCCCAACAGTATTTTTATTAACATGAATTTAATTCAATATCTCTAATTCATAATTATAATATATACTACTTTTTTTTTTTTGTAACAATTAGAGTACAGGACAAGACGTTTCATAATAAAATAACGATTTTAAAACAAATCATTAGTTAATATAAATTAAACAATACTGGGATAGCTTTCGCACACCTATCCCTACTTCTAAATTGAACACACGAGTGATCGATTACTTAAAAAACTTACCTCTGTATTACACCTACTCAAAACACGTCGTCATAATACTCTAATTATTTAATTAAATATACGTTATTAAAATTCAATTATAATTTTTCATACGCGTAAAATAAAAGTTAATCCGAAATAATATAGGTATTTCTACTATAAAGATTTGTTAACAATATTGGGGTTAAAACTTTCACGTGTAGCTCTCGTCAGCCGCACCTGCCGCGTCTTCATTGAAACTCGCTCGCTCAAGATAGCAGGTGGAAATTAGTCACGTCTCAATAAAGATAAGTTTATCACGAGTCAGTAGGAACAATGCGATGCCGGATGGACAATCTGACACCGCCTTGCATGTGCTACTGTACACGGGCTTAATGAACATCGGAACGGTCGGCAACCAAGCATCCCGAAGGTGGGTCATAACAACAATATGGGCAGTGGCGTAGATATCGGAGGGCTAGGCGGTACCGTGCGCCGGGGCCCTCAAGCTCAGGGGGCGCACGGGCCGTGACCAGCAAACGTCAAACTCAACTTGCGAAAATTTCTCCTATCATCTTTATTATTAATACCTTCTTAAGGTCATGTTATCTTAATAAGGTGCAAACCGTTAAAGTATTCATAAATACCAACTTATATTCGATAAAATCTAACCAGTTTAGATACCCCAATTTGTTTTTGCACTAGGGCCTTTTGTTACCTAGCTACGCCACTGGATATGGGCTCAAACTCAAAACCGCGACGCGACATCGCATCATCCAAAACTGCGAGATCGCTCAACGTATCGCCAAAGCTAGCAATGTTATCTTTCCTATAATTTGTTAATAACAATAAAAGTGCAACACGCTTGTTACTATTCACTAGTGGACAAAGCTTAAATTTATACATTCAGTACGGTTACAATTCCCGAATTAATGGGTGAAGTAACAGCATTGCGGCGCGAAATGCCGTCGCATAGCGGCTTTACACAGTTTCAAGTTTGAGCCTTATGGCAGGCCGCCCGTTCATCGACCTTCTATACAATTATCAGCAATGGGACCGTAAGTGGACATTGCCAAGGTTCATTTTAATAAAATAAAAAATTACACATGCTCTAAGAAATAAAGTTATTTACAAAACCATAACATACACCAACATATGTACAAAACTGCTTAAAACATACACTATAAAAGTTAAAACTAGTTGGATAATAAAATTCATTTTAAAAAGTGACCAAATGTGGCTCAAAATTACCAAGGAGAAAAAATCCACACGCCCATACTATTCCATAAAACTGATGATCTATTGAAATTTATACTAGCGACGATACGATAAAAAATATTACATTACTGTATGGAAGTATAGACAACAGCAAAGGAAACGTTAAAAAGTAGGGTAACCAAAAAAAATTAGGAAACATTAAATTTATGGTCCACAAATCTTAGAATAAGACTAGAATATAATAAATTATATCTCATTTATAATCTTATATTTTAGGCACAACTTTAGTGAATGCTTATAATATCTCTACCAAGAAAAAAGCGTAATGCGTAAGCGTAAGCGTGGGAATAATGCGTGATAACTCCCGATAAACATTTAAAACAACCAAGAGTCGTGGTCTATATATGCACATACTAAATTAGTTTAAAAAAAAATACCAAATTGACAAAACCTTTAAATTTGTATATCAACCGATGAAGTTATGACAGTGATGAGGTTTGAAGATATTTTTCTGATTGGCGATTTTGAGCCTTACATGCGAGCTCTAGCTTCAAACAAAACCATATTGTGTTCGTTTTAAAACAGATGTATAAAAATTATTTCGTTATTAAAATACGTCTAAAATATCATGTCATGCGACGATTGAAGTTGTGATTGAAATTATTGCACAGTTAAGGACACGAGCTAAACATATAATGCGGAATTATTCAATGCGAATTAAACATATTTTAAATATTTTGTAGAGTTCATAATAGGGTGCAGTAGACTTAATTCACCTGGCGTAAATCACCCTATGAATTAGTCTACCTTCCACGGCTCTACCGACATTTATTATTTGGCCGAGTTTCATTTGATATTCAGTTATTCATGATTTTAACTTTTTATGTGATTGTGTATGTGATGTATTTCTTTGTTTGTGTTTCTTTTTTACCATATTCGTGTCTGTTAAATATAAAAGTGACATATCAGTAAAATGATTGTGAAATTACATAGTGACAGATGTCACACTGCCTTCTGTCACAATGTAATCTGTCACTAATCAATCAAGAGTCTTGGGTGAAACCTACCTCCAGAACTATTGTGCGAGGGCTGATGATGATTTCGGAAAACCAAATGAAAGTAGAGTAAATAATAAATGTCGTGTGGGGCGGTAGACTTTAATCACTTGGGTGAATCAAGTCGACTAATTAGTGTACTTACTTAATTAATTTGCATCTGTTGAATCAGTCTTCCTCACTGACAACAGTAGTGATTGTATTACAACCAATAATTATTTATATCATTACACATTCTCGGACAGCACATACGACACAGAAATAATTATTGCTTATTTATTGCGAATGAACATTCATTTCCGTAAATCTGTAAATATAACTTCTTAGTAAAAATATTTTTACATAGTATTTATTTATTACCTAATGTGTGCTAACAAAGCTAAAGGGCCATTTTTCTTCTGTCCATGGAACAGCGACATAATATTCGTTTGCGTACAATAATTAACTAGAAGTAAACATGTTAGTTAAAAAAGTACCATTAAAATTCTATCCGAAATCTCATTTTCGGTAGGACGCAAAATGACATTCATGGCAGTGGTGGAAAAAAAACCCTTGCTAGTCTTCGACCAAAATAAAATAAATGGACGGGCCCAGAACAAGCGCATTTTTGAAGATTACAAAATGAGTGCCGGCGCTCACTTCGTTTCAGTCGGTCTCTAGCCGCAGGAAGAGCGACACGCGTCTATTGTTACATGATAACGAAACATCTGACAAAATTATGCCTTCGTGTGCTTTCCCGAAGTGTAAATACAGAAACCGCTACATATTTTTTGTAACAAATTTACTGTAGGTTATAATTAGGTGTTGAAGTATAATTGTGTCCAACGGTTTTGCCTCGTTTTTACTGAGCAAGTTCAATGGTTATGGCCCGTCCATTCATTTTATTTTGGTCGAAGTTGATAGTACCAATGTTTTTTTAACGCTTTACATATTATTACTATGTAAAGCCTAATATCGTGTTACATACAACATACATCCATAAAATTATAAAATTCGCCATATTGAATTTAGTGTGACGTCATTTATACTCTATGACGAAAAGTATTATGACGCGTCGAACGACACATGATCGAGTGGATCGAGACATCAAAATCCGTTAAGCAGTTTAGAAGATTAAAAGCAAAATGCATACATACATAGACTGTCAAATTCACGACCCTCCTTTTGCCGTAGTCGGGTAAACATGAAAACAGTGAAATCACATATTACGTATACGGTTATTTTGATGTTTGTCATTGGACATTTCAATGCATATTTTCCTCACTACCACTCATGTTCAATTAGCGTCATGTAAACTTTGTTATCGTACATTGAATCAAAACACAAATAGGTACATTCAATTCTACAATTAGTTAGTTACATTATAATGTATAGAGGCATATTAGCACACGTTGTTTACAAGAAACACGACTCTCTCAGCGTTTCGTATTTGTACTATTATTATGTCAAATCCGCGGTAAATTAGTTTTTTTAAGGCGGGCTAATTGCGACCTATGATGGGTGGCGCGTGAGGGATATCTCTAACATAGATTTTAAAGCGGATTTAAATTGATTTGAACAATACTCTCGTCATTTATATTATAAACAGTGTTGTAGTTCATTATATGTAAAAAGGACATCATTCAGAGTTCATACATATTTGGGCTAAATCTGAAAGTGCCTGCCAAACAAAAATAATGTTATTTTGCATTAGTATACATTATTTTATTTATTTGTTACTATGGGACCAAACCTGTAGCATCATCCTCATCATTTTTAATAAGTTTTACTAATTATTATTTTTTCAACAAACGTAGCAAATCGTAGTATGCTACCTAAAAATAATGGCTTTTTAGGCCTTCAACTATAACCCTTTCGTTAGAAGATACCAGGGCAATTACGGCTACCTCTTAACGCGGACTCGAAACAACGCAGTGCGGAAAATCACGCAAACATGAACCTTAACGCGTCGAGATACGGTTTGCGTTCGCGCAACTTTTGGCATCCCCTAAACAAAATCACATGAAACAGGTAGCTGTATGGCCCCTGTGCCCATCAGTGGGACGTGTATAGGTTGTTATGTGTGTGTGTGTATGCCGTAACACATCAATTGTTTACTATAATGTGCCCAAAGCCAGCGCGATAATTATACCCAGATTTGCTTTGTTTTGTTATCACGGAGCCAGTTATCCATGTTGCTTAGGGTACATTGGACGACTGTCACATTTACGCGCGCGACTATTAAACCTTGGCAGCTTTAAGAACATCATCAACAGTAAAATTATGAATGAACAATTGTGTATAAGGTGTCGTGAACCACTTGGTGCAACACGTTGATACACATGGACTCAATGATCTTATATGTTACACTAGATCTAGTGTAACAGATCTATCTGAAGTATACGGCGGTGTCCGCTGGCATCTTCGACTTCAGCTGACATCATCATCATCATCAGCCAGAAGACGTCCACTGCTGAACCTAGGCCTCCCCCTTTAACCTCAACACTGAACGACAGCCTGCCTTTTGCATCCACTGGATGCCAGCGACTCTCACTATGTCGTCGGTCCATCTAGTGGGAGGCCTACCTACGCTGCGCCGCTGCAGTTGACAGCCTGACGTCAAATGAGCGCGAACATATCAAAAGAAAATAAATTATGATTTCCAAAATGGTGAAATGTGTAAGGTATTATATGTCGCGGTCGGAAAAAGATAATAAAGCTAGTGGTGTTACTTTTCACAAGTAAGTTTGCTCAATATTGTATAAGGTATAAGGTATAGGTAGGTAGGTGTATAGGTATAGGTAATATTGTGTAAGGTTGTTAAGTAAGGTACATGGGAAATGGGAATTAATGATTATTTTCGCTGCACTCCGTGTGTGTCATTGAATAGGTTTTTAAAAATGAAGGTAAGATTCATACATCACTTTTTTTTATCAAGTGTATCCTTTGCGAAATATGGCCCACCAAAGTGGAAAAAAGTTTCACCCCCCTGCATTTTTAAACTATCAGACAGAAACTTGTAACTTACAAACTGATAAGTTATATTTATAACCTTCATTCAAAATTATTCCGAACATTATTTGATTGACTTTTTAAGTTATATAGCATTAAAACTAACAAATTCAAGCTCAAAGCGTAAACTTTTCGTAAAATTATCTTAACAGAGAATGTTTCTCTAGTGGGAACCTAGTGTTTTCTTTTTGACTAAACCATAAAAAGTATATGTTATGTCGGCATGATACATCTATCTCTCAGCGCGTTGAGGTTCGCGTTCGCGTGATTTTACGCACTGCGCTGTTTCGAGTCCGCATTAAGAAGTAGCCGTAAGGGCTCAGGTCGCTTCTAACAAAAGGGCTTTAGTTTTAAGCCTAAAAAGCAATTCTTTTTAGGTAGCTAACTACTATTTGCTACATTTGTCGAAAAAGTAAATTTAGTCCTATAGTAACAAATAAAGCGGATAATATATTATACTACTGAAAAATAACATTATATTTGTTTGGCCGGTACTTTCAGTTTCAGCCCAAAATTAATGATTATAGGTAGACACTCAAATTTTGTCGTAAAAATAATAATTTTTAGAACTTATTTAAAAATGCAGAGGATGATGCTGCAGGTTTGATCCCATAGTAACAAATAAATAAAATAATGTATACTAATGGAAAATTACATTATTTTTGTTTGGCCGGCACTTTCAGATTTAGCCCAAAATGAATGATGTCCTTTCTGATTGATCTTTTAAAATCGTCATATGATGCTGAAAAGTTGACTGCTTTTGACTAGAATTAAAATTGTAAGTTGTTATATATTATTGTTTTGTTTTTGTGGTTGCAATAGCAACAATTGATTTCTACACACATGGATATCGGGTCAAGCAAGTGTCCTAAACTTATTTACCTTTATAAATTTAGATACATTTTAGAAATATTTACCAAATAACGCATTTAAATCCTACATGGTCATGATAATGTCAAATTTACCTTACAAAACACATATACTAAATGCATAGATAACCTTAATAGTATGGTTTTAGTCTAGTTTGAATGCGCACTTTTTGGGCACTAACTGACCCAATATCCATTGTTTTAAATATCCTTGTTTACAAGCATGCTAATAAAATCTGCAATTTTTCACAATATTAGTTGACAGTGATGGTAAGAAACCTGAATATTACGCCATCAATAAAATCCATTCGGGGCAATATACGTATGCGATTAAAAATAACAAAATAATAATAAAACAATAATAATTAATACGAACATAAATAACTAAAAACATAAAATGGTAATAATTTCAAACGGTGCACTCATATGGAACTACCCGCTCAGGAAGGCACAATCAATATTATGCATTAGTACAGGGACCTCAAGTTCACATTAAAACACTAGGAGGAATTGACAGGTGACGTTTGGTCAGGCCGGTAGGCTTAGTTGTCGGCGCCGCTGTCGGCGTCAGTATGAGTAGTGTCTTGTCGTTTGTCATTATGGCATGAAGTGGGCGGCGCGCAGTGCGCCCGCTCGTATCACACGGTGTCGATGTCACCGACGTTGATGCGGTCCTCAGAGGCGGTCACGGAGAAGCCGAGAATGTTGCGCGCGTCCACTTTCAGCATCTTGTTCTTCTTGGGCTTCTTACCCTTAGCCTTGAGCTCGGCGTGGTCGGAGCCGGAGTTGGTGCGCGGGTTGACGGCGACAGCCGGTGAGCACAGGTCGTCTGACGGCGTCACCATTCCCACGCGCATCAGCCGCGACCTAACAAACACAAACAATACTGTAGCGCTGCAGCATGACCAGGTTTACCCTACATGTATATATATGCAGGCCGCACGCCGCAACGCTGGGTAAGGCACCACACATAAGGCTGAATAGAAAAGCAAAAGCTTTACAGGCCCTTTACTATACCGAAGTGTGGTGTATTGAAAAAATAATTTGTATTATGATTATACTTCACTTATTTTAAAAACAGCTAGTGGTACACGGGTATTTCGACGTAGGGTAAATACGTAATCAGAGGTACCCAGCCATGTGATGTGCAGGTAAATGCACCATGAGAAGTATTTGGGACTTGTGACGTGGGATAAATGCATCATGCGAAGTATTTGGGCCTTGTGACGTGGGATAAATACATCGCCAGTCACTCGAGCCATGTGACGAGGGGTAAATGCATCATGAGAAGTATTTGGGACTTGTGACGTGGGATAAATGCATCGTCAGAGTCACTCGAGCCATGTGACGTGGGGTAAATGCATCATGCGAAGTATTTGGGCATTGTGACGTGGGATAAATACATCGCCAGTCACTCGAGCCATGTAACGAGGGGTAAATGCATCATGAGAAGTATTTGGGACTTGTGACGTGGGATAAATACATCGCCAGTCACTCGAGCCATGTGACGTGGGGTAAATGCATCATGCTAACTATTTGGGCCTTGTGACGTGGGATAAATACATCGACAGTCACTCGAGCCACGTGACGAGGGGTAAATGCATCATGATAAGTATTTGGTCCTTGTGACGTGGGATAAATGCATCGTCAGAGTCACTCGAGCCATCTGACGCGGGGTAAATGCATGTATTTATTATTTATTTGACAGACACGTCTAACAGACAAATTGGAAAAGAATTAACCAATTCACTTAATTAAAAATGTCAAAATAAACATGTGAGAGGGGCAAATCTGATATCGATTATTAAGGTTGAGGTTTAGTAAAATATGCGCTTACCGTTTTTCAAGGAATTGTCGAGCAAAGTCACTGGCCTCGCGAGAGTCACCCAAGTAGCATTTCACGTAGTCTTTAACTTCGTAAGGCGACTCGATGTCTCTCAAGAAAGATACGAATGTTGGCACTGAAAAATTTAAAGTAAATCATATAATAGATGTTTTGTTAGGTTTTCGCGATTATCATCCGTGAAAAGCATTTAATTTCAATGCATAAAATTGATTGTTAATTTTTCATGGTAAGTCATTGTGTCCCGCTGTTTTATTTAAGAGTTTCTTGCAATTTTCCAGGATCTAAAGTAAATACCATAGATCCTAGACTGTAATCGTAAACACCATAGATCTCGAAGCCGTAACCATACGCCGCACGGTATAATCATCAATATGCTACCGGACTGCGTATTTTTTTTTACTATCCTACAAAAATATCCTACTCACCATAAATAGAGCCTAACATTGATAACAATGTATTAATATATACGCATTTTAATGTCAGAGAGCGCACTATACACACGAATGTCGTCACCTGTAAGTACGCCATACACTCCATACTGACATTAACTTTGCAGAAATCCAGAAAAGGGACAAAGCATTCCTTCCTAATCCGAACAAAAACTTTAAACGTTCATGTCTTTGAACTTTTTTAGTTGATTTAAATAGTTATTTAAAGTTAAATTAATGAAATGAATGAAATGTTTCACTCAACCTGTCATTTTTAACTGGGTAAGTGCCTTTATTCAAAATACAAGCTAACACTAACACTACAAAAACAGTTAAAACTGCCCATAGACCATTGGAGGTCTAAAGACAATCCAAATACTCAAGCTCACTATCAGTTGACAGCCGCTTACCCAGCATGCTGGTGGCATTGCCACGCTGAATGGCAACGCTAATGCGTTGAGCCAGAAACATGCTAGCATTTTGATCAACCAGGCGTTTTGAAAGATTTTTGAAAATAAGGTGAGCTCTCTTTCTTAAAGGCCCAATGTCTCGACCCCAAACAGCTAAAATATGTAACCAGTAACCACTGCCGAGATTAGCACATTTGCGCCATATATTTGTTATTTTTAACATATCAAACGTCTGTTCAGAACATCAGGTACAGCTGATTATTCAGCTCATGACGATGGCATATGGTACTGAGACGTGGTCCTTAACTGTTGACCTTTTCGAAAAACTCAAGAGTCACACAGCGGGCAATTGAGAGAGCTATGCTCGGAGTTTCTTTGCGCGATATAATCCGAAACGTGGATATTCGTCAAAGAACCAGAGTCACCGACATAGCTGTTAAAATTTGCAAGTTGAAGTGGCAATGGGCAGGCCTCATTGCTCGAAGAACCGATAACCGATGGGGAAGAAAGGTTCTTAAGTAGAGATCACGAACCGAAAGACGCAGCGTAGGTAGGTGTGAGAGACGCTGGCATCCAGTGGATGCAAAAGGGCAAGCTGTCGTTCAGTGTGGAGGTTAAAGAGAAAGGTATATGTTCAACAGTGGACGTCTTCTGGCTGATGATGATGATTATTCGGCAAGAAGAATGACTCGATTTGACATTCGCGTTATACTCAAATGGGAGAGACTGACTCTGATTTGCCTACATCACTGGTTCTACCAATCAGTGATGCAGGCAATCCATATTTTGTCACAAGAAATTTTCTTTATAATGGGTATTTTAAGGTGTTTCTTTGTCTATAGTTAAGGTCAAACAAACGCAGTGTCAACATTGTTTTACTCCCTGTATTCAGGTAATTTTTCAGAATGTCCGGTAAACGTTCCGGTTAAGCTAACAAGAACTTATCTATTAAATAAACAATGTGCTTGCGTTTCACAATGATTAAAAAAGATTAACCATAAGATAACGTTTTTATTAGTTTATATGTCATGTTGTGTAGGGAATTTAACAGTAAAAATGAAATATGACGTAAAAATGTGGCGCATTTCGCTGCCCGAGTAATATAGAACTAAGTGCCCGGATGATAAAAAAAAGGATCGTGAAACGCTATGTGAGATAATCGAAAGTTTTATCTTCCACATTTATGTGATGGTTAGCAACTAGATACTTAAATAGGACATTCTGGAACAAACCCTCATGCAGTGTTGTGATCTAAAGAATTTTTAATGTTCCCGCTGTATTTTTGTGACGGAATACGCTGGATTAAAGTTAATTTGTTTAGCACACCGTACATACATTGCAAACTGTGCTAAACAAAAAAAATGCATGCTAAAGGTGAGACTAAAACAATAGGATTTTCTCTTTCACTCTACAGTGTTGTTAAATTTGAGAAAGATTAATGATAAGATAATCATAATCATATCATAATCATAATCACCATCATTTTAAATTTGCATTAGAAGGTCAGCGCTGCAGAGAAGTTAGCAGCATTATCGCTGAGCACCAACCCTTTTACTCGGCACTTTTTACTCGAGTGCCTTTGGACCCGGGTAATGTCTTAAAACTGCGATCAGAAACACCGGAGGATGGCCAGCAGTGTCTTATTAGTATACGGTGAACGTACTGCGATCCCAAATTTACCTGCTAGGCATGGAGATCATGGCAAAACCATTGCCTAAGAGGGAGCTCTTTGTTCAGCAGTGGACGTTTACTTGCTGATGGATGTGTGACTAACCTTTTTGGTCGCACTGGACACTACTGTGACAACTGAACATTTGTCTTTGGCTTCTGTTGTATTTATTTGATGTTGATGTTTTTTTTTTATTGTTTACTAAATAAATGTTGTTTTCTTTAAGTCTTTTATGAGTCACTTACCATCAATGCCGGTATCCCGCCACGAGACGAGCATGTTACTGCACCACATGTCAAACTCGACTGACGGCGTGTTTTCTTGCTTTGGCGGCGCCATTACAGTCACTTTCTTCTTGTGCTTCAACTCAGCCTTGACCTCGGCAGGTTTGACGACTGGCTTCACAGGCTCCGGGTGAGGACTGTCCCAAAATCCAGCTGTAATTTAGTTTGAATTAATTTCACTAACAACGACAGGCCGATTTATAAATAGAATAATTAGTTTTACTGTATTGTTTTATCGTTTCTATACATTTTGACTGTGAAATCACATTGGGTGCAAATACACTGTATGAATAAAAAACTTAAGGTACTGACAGACATGCTCATTTCTAGCACAAAAGCTAGTAATGACGAAGCTCAAAAATCAACAGCTGTTTGATTTTTGAGCATGCTACTTGAAACGCAGGTAAGGGCGTGGCGTGCATGTCGATGTAAATGTCTGTCAGTGCCTTAAAATAGCATGTGAATGCTAGTTCTAAGCATACTATAGAGGTGTGGAATTCCTTAGCTGCGTCTGTCATTCCAAACAGTTACAATCCGGGGTTCCTCATGGAATCCGACGAGTGACTTTGACACGGACGCAAAATACTAGCCGTGTGTGTGTGTGTAGTGAGATACCCAACGAGAGATCTGTCTCGGGTTAGTCGAGGTTAGCATATAGGAAGGGAGAGTACCTCCTCCATTGTGCACGTTGGCCCAAGGCATGGTGTTTACTGGCGGCGGCGTGATCAGCACTTCTTCCTCACGAGACGCAGCTGCCGCGGATGCTACTGCGACCGCCATCGCCGCTGCTTGCTTACGCGCCTCCGCCTGATTATTACGCAATATTACAGTAATATCACCATGATATAACGAGTTTTTCCAGCGAACAGTGCTAACAAAATTGTATTTTCGCCCCCGAAATCCTGCCTATAATCGATAAAGCAGGTTTTGGAAACGCAATTACAAAAAAAAAATACATTAAGTGAAATACCACTCACTGACTCATCACGAAAACTACTTGACCTACACATGGTGAAATGAAATTTAGCAGGTAGGTAGGTCCTTATTGGAAGTTGATTTATAAGTCCGAAGCAAAGGATTTTGCGAAAGGGAGTTGAAAGTTTATATAACGCATACGAAGTAGTAGGCAACAGCTAGTATAATATATTTACTATTAAAAAAGAAACTCCTATCTATTTAGCCTCTAAAACGATTTTGGTCAAACAGTGGTTTGGTGAAATTTGCTTTAATATTATAAAAAAGCATTCAGATAGGTGAGGAGAAAAATGGTCACTAACATGATAGGCTTGTTGGTGGTGTTTTATTTATTACAAATAACAAGCTTAGTGAAAGATATAATTAAATACATTAAACATGCTGAAAAAAATAATGTAAATTGCCTGATAAACATCTAAGATATAAGTGTTTATTTTTTTAGTGGGGATTGAGACGGGTACGCACTGTTCCTTTCCTGCAAAATGTGTGTTAGAGTAGCATTTGTATGGCGTGCGTGCGGCTAGACGTGATAACTTGGTATACTTTGCTCTCTGTCAAGCATGAAATCAAAATGCTTATAACTTATTTATTTTAGAACAAATTTTAATTTTGGTTTCATTGATGGGCTAGTAGTATCTTTATAATCAGCTTTTTATGAGATAATAAAAATACTTTGTCAACATTTCTATTATGCACTAGGACATAGCCTCTATAACTAACGATTATACCTTCTCCGTTCGTTCATCATCATCAGCCAGAAGACGTCCACTGCTGAACATAGGCCACCTCCTTTTACCTCCACACTGAACGACAGCCTGCCATCTGCATCCACTGGATGCCCGTGACTCTCGCAACGTCGTCGGTCCATCTAGTCGGTGCGTCGCTCCGTTCGTTGTGGGCACTAAATGATAGTTTGTGTTTGATCTCCGTTCAACTCTGTGACACGTGAACGTATTCGAAATGAACAATGTATGATGTATTTGTTCTTTGTGTTAAAATTGTATAGAGGGTCCACAGAAAAATAATACACATAAATATTTACCTGTATCTCCCCCAAGGTTTGGTGCTTTGTAGGAGTAGTCGATTTTTTTGCCCAGCCCAGTCCGGTTTGCATTTCCTGCATAACAAATATGTTTCATAAATTCATCATATTGTCCTGTTTCCTGTTTTATTGGACCAGTCTGAACTGCTTGTACTTTCAGATAAAAACAAGATAAATTCTATCGGGACGGAACCTTTGTGTACCATCTACGCAATCACGACCACTCTGCCAAGAGTGCACGAGTCATGACTAAAGGCGCTTACAGACGATGCAAAGTAGCTTGCAAATACAAGTAGCAAGTACAAGTAGGCGTTCAAACGTAAATAACGCATCTTTAAGTCTGCGTGCTTCATCTTCTACCACATCGTCGCTTACCAACAAGCGAGTTGGCGGTCAAACGCGGTGAGCAATTCAAAAATTTGACGACTTGGAGGATTCGAACCTGCGTCGTCGGGTAAACTCCCCGAGTGCTCAATCCACTTCTTACAGTACACACAGTAAAGTAGTTACTTGCAGATAGCAATAATTATAGATGACGTCACCAACGTTAAGATTGGTTGCAAATACAGCTCATAAAATCGGAAACCAACAGACCGTACATAGCTTAATGGATAAGGGGGCGTCCATAAATTACGTGAGATGTTTAAGGGGGGGAGGGGGTCGAGTCAAATCTCATCTAATCTTACGTTGGAGAGAGGGGGGGGGGGGGGGGGTCTCGGCAAATATCATGCAATTATTTTTCTGATTGAAACAAAACAAAAAAAAACTATTTTGGTCCATTTAATTCAGATTGTACATGCTTAAGATTTAATCTTGAAGCATATTTTTTTTTTTACAATAACAATCCAACGCGTTTACGTAAGAAACCCACATTTTGAAAAATCTCATGTGAGACTGGGGGATGGGGGAGGGGGTTGAATAAAATCTCAGGGACAGAAAATTAAAAAAAACACCTCACGTAATTTATGGACGCCCCCTAAAGCGCTCGGGGCGTATACCCGATAGCGCAGGTTCAAACACTGCCGGTCGTAACCTTTGTTTAAATGTTTATTGTCTATAACATTTAAAAAGTATAAGTAAAACACTTGAGGGATCAACACGAAATGGTTTTAGTACTTCCGGAAAAGCATTTTGCAACTAATTTAGTCTTAGGATACGGTTTTATGAATACCTGTTCTCTGGCCAACGCGGCGGCTTGCTGCTGTGCGATGAGCTGCATCATGTGCTGTTGTTCCTTCATCTGCTCGAGTTTCTTTTCCCGCTCGAGACGTTGAATCTCTGCGAGCGTGGGCCCGTCGCGGGTACTGGACTGAAGGACCTGGGTCGAGCCGGACCACGGGGCCTTCCTCAACACTGACTCGAGCGACTGCCGCGACGGCAACGCTTGCTGATTCCCCGCCTCCTGCTTACGATAAAGTTTTATGCAACTTAACCACAGTAGATATAACTAAAACTGTAGTTCGATCGAATCGAGTGACGTAATCAAACGAGCGCCCCTTCCCCGCCCTCTACGATACTTCACGGTACGCTCAGCGAATCAGAAGGAAAGAGTTGTCATTGGTTGAAACACACCATGTGAATTATGTCAGCAGTCATGTTAATTTCTTATTATATTATGTAGATATTTTTTATCGGTTTCGATCTCACGTCGGCCTCTTATAGTTCTTATCTGCATCTTTGACACCACCTGCTACTTCAGTAATTTTTTTATTAACGTTTTCTACTTCTTAGGCCTTTTGATCATAACCCAAACACTTGTGAGATGGTATGATTAGTCGTGAATTCACAGGTTACCCTCGCCGAAATTGGCATCCTTTTTTTTATTTCTGCCAATTTTATACAAATGTAAGGATTAGTTTTTTTTAAGTAAATTAGCAGCTTACCTGTTGCTTTTTCAATGTCTCTAATTGGCGTTTTCTTTCTTCGGCAGCGAGTTTTTCTTCTTCTTTCCTGTGAGTAGACATACAGATGTTTAGATGCTATGAAACTCACGCACATACATGAAACTTGATTAGCATTATTAGTATCAATAATATCAAGGAAGATAGACTAAGACGAAAGACAATAGCGGAACATTAGAGCGTAGCTCGGAAATTTGCCTAAAAACGGTACGAACTTAGATGGCGCCTTAATTTGAGCGTTATATAGGTTGTCTCGAACTTCCGTAAGCGCTGCAGTCAGATAATGTACGAAAGGGTTCTACAAATTACCGTAGCGCTAATATCGCAGTCAAGTTTCGCAGCATTTCAAGAGAAGCTCAACTCATACCAATAGATGGCGCCTTTCTTTATTCCCTTGAAATGTTGCGAAACTTGACTGCGATACTAGCGCTACGATAGTTTGTAGAAAGAACCCTTTCGTACATTATCTGACTGCAGCGCTTACGGAAGTTCGAGACAACCTATATAACGCTTAAATTACGGCGCCATCTAAGTTCGTACCGTTTTTAGGCAAATTTCCGAGCTACGCTCTAATGTTCCGCTATTGGCTTTCCTCTTAGACTATCTTTCTTGATAATACCTACATTTTTACAAAAAAATAACCGACTTCACAGAGGGCAAATTACGGGATTTATCCACTAATTATCCACCCTAAAGGTAGCATTCCGGTCTTGGCGACCGCGACCGGCGGCTAAGTAAGAATTTGTATGGTGTTAAACAATGCAAGCGACCGCTTCGCGCGACAAAATGCTTAATATCGACGCCGAGTCGTGTTTAAATACCACGTACCATAGCCGCAACAAATGGTTTTATTTCTAGAGGACGTTACTAATAAACACGTAGTAGCCTTTGAATAATACTTGTCTTTTTCACTCTTTGTAATTTCTAACTCGTAAAAGACAAGAAGGAATAATTCTACTGCCTTAGGTACCTCTTGCGATCTGCTTCCTCGGCTGCTTTAGCCTCCTCCACTTTTTTCTTGGTGTCTTTGTCCTTACTCTTATCGGTGCCCTTCACGATGGTGAAGCCTTCTTTAATCCATTCCTGTTGAGTAAATACATTTTTCATTAAGTTCTTTGATGCCGCTTGTATACAAAATTTGCTTGTGTAACTCGTATGCACGGAAATTCAACTGGGCAATGCTTCTCGCACAAAGAGCCTCTACATGCATTCTTCTTTCAACCTTAATATAAACTGCGTTCTGTGTCCGCTCAGAAAAAAACGTATTTAAAACGTGTTGATTCGAATATTATGACCCTAATTTGTACCAGTCTCAGAATTAGACCACCTATCAACTCTCTGCAAACAATAAGATTTTTTCTAGTAAGAATTTGGTCTGTACAAAGATTTTGGCCGTTCTATTCTAAATATATTTAATGCATTTTTAATAGTATAGTACAGCTTTGAACAAAATTGTAAGATCTATATATTCACAGATGTACTTTACTATGTTTATACCGAATTTGTGAGTCCGGGCCAAATTCTGAGATTATATGTTTGTGCAGACAGATTGTTCTTGAGGTGGTATGGGTTTTCATCCGAGGTGCTATGCTAGGATAAGCCTCACTCCAGTCCAGTACATATTAATTTCGCTATAACTTTTCACTGACATCCAAACTAAATTCTAAGACTCAATTGTAAAATGGGTCAAATTAGGGTCTAAATAAAGCTATACACAGATTTTAAATTCGTGATTGGCGCTAGGCTGGGTCTGCTGTAGAGAGCAAATGTCTGTAATTTCAATTTAGGTTTGAAAATATAATACTATTAGATGTAGTTTCAGAACCACCAGTATTTCATACTTCGTTACTAAATAAATGACTACATGGGCGAATATGCAGGTGCATATTCGGGCTATTCCACTAGCCCATACCAACGTATCCCCCCTGTAAAACCAAACACAATTTTCTTTACCTTCTTTTCTTTATCTAAGTCCTTTTTGTTGGATTTATCTTCTTTCTTGATCTTCGGAGAAGGCGAAGGTTCCGCAGAACGTTTCTGTAAAGATTTAAATTACATTTTGATCATACACTTTTCATTTTCAATATGGACATTTCCGTGGCTGTACTTATTCATGGTGTACATTTTTATCACTGTCAATTATTATGGGATGATCGTGGCGGAAATAAAATATATAATGCAAATTTTAGTATAATAGTAATAAACGTAAGTTTGTATTTAACTCCGTAACTCATTGAACTGATTTTGATGAAATTTGTAATCTGAATTAAGGCTACTTCCCCTTGGTTTAAACTCAGGCTACTTTTTGTAAAAATATACGCTTCATGTATGATAATGGTTAAAACGCTACACAAAGCTAGTTTAACATATTTCTTGATTACAACATACCTCTACTTTAATCTCTTCTTCCTTAGATTTAACCTCTACGTTTTCTTCCTTTTTTTCCTCCTTTGTCTTTTTGCTCTTCTGCTTAGTGGCTTCCTTGCTCTTAGGCTTACTGTTGTCGACCTTAGCGACCTCTTTAGTAGGTTTTGCGTCAGCGTTCTTGTCAGCTGTCTTGTTTCCTTTTCCGGTTGGCACTTCGCTCGAAATCTGTTCTGCATCGGCAAGTTTTTCAGGCAGCTGTCGGAGATAAAGAACACGTTTGGTTTTATAGCAGTGGCTACGACGGAAAGCAGATTTTATTGACTACTACGGTAACACATTTATAACTATTAAGGATTAAAATTCAACATTCAACACCTACCTGTACACTAAGCACAAACCTTAAAAAAACTAAACTAACTAGGTAACTAATGATCGTTTATATTTATGCTAATTATAGGCAACGAAGGCTTATAGATAGGCACTATTTGTCATTGGGACCGATACCCCCGAAGTTGTTAACCAGTATACCTATCTTGGAAATAATGTTCAGTTAGGTAGGTCCAAGTTAGGGAAAGGGGTCGCCCAAAGAATCCAACTCGAATGGGCAGCGTTCTGGAAATTCAGCGTGACTTCTTCTCGTCCAAAATACGCGATAGAATCAGGAACGTGAATATTCGCCCATGAACCAGAGTCACTGACATAGCTATTAAGATTTGCAAGTTGAAGTGGCAGTGGGCAGGCCACATCGCTCGATGAACCGATAACCGATGGGGAAGAATGATTCTTGAGTGGAGACCACGAACCGGAAGACGCAGCATAGGTAAGACCGCCCACCGCCTCCCACTTGATGGGCCGACAACATCATGACAGTCGCGGACATCCAGTGAATGTAGATGGCAGACTGTCGTTCAGTGTAGAGTTCTAAGGGGGAGGCCTATGTTCAACAGTAGAGACGTCTTCTAGCTGATGATTATGATGATGATGATGATGATGATGACGCTGATGATGACTATTCGGAGCCCTCCAGCTAAGGCTTTTATGTCTGATGTCGCACACACCTTTTGCTCGGTTTCGGTGCTGCCAGCACCAGCGGACGACGCAGTGTCCTTTTGTATAAGTTTTTGTAGTTGGTTTACATTGAGCGCGGCATTCGCGGTGTTAGCTTCGACCTCTTGCGCGGCAACCGGCGAATCTGCGAAGAAAGAAAGTGGCGAGGTTGGTCCTTGCGCCTGCGTTGCACGCATCTGAGCCAGGATCTCTTCTTCCGTTTTTATAGTCTCGGGCACCAGCGGGGTCGCAGGGATATCCGCCGGCTATAAAAAAGAAAAGCCGTTTTATAAAACAATCTCATGTCTTATTAATTAGCTCACCATAGAGTATATCTCACCTGATGATGTGTTAAACCTTAATTCACACCTGATATTGTTATGTGAGCCCTGTATCAAAAGTGTCAAGTATAGCTACATATTCAATGGCGACATAGCTCGCATGTCGTGTGGAACAAACGGAAAATTCATATATTCGCAAAACTGCCGTTGAAAATTTAATTGTTACGATACAGAAGTCACATTACCACGTCAGGAGCTGTCCGGGTCCGATGTAATGGAAATAATCCGGGGTGATGGGAATCATGGCTAGATTCAGGTGATAATTGGCTCCGATTATGTTCAAAAGCGTAGTTATACGTATTATTGAGCGAAGTATGAATATTTACCTACTTTAATAAGAACTGAATGATGTTGGCAACTGTCAAAGTGGCGCTTGCATAGCTTGTACATTTTCATGGGAATTTTGACATCATGGAATTTGTCTATATGACATTTTCCAAATAAAAAATAACTTGCAAAAGAATTCAGGCTTTGCAAGCGCCATATGTTTATAACGACCAACCCTATTAAATACAAATGATTATATAGAAACTGAACTTTGAACTTTGTCTGAAATTTGTTATGGGTTTTACTTTTGTAAATACTCAAACTTGACCCAAAGATACGAGTACCTGGTGCTTTTATTAACATTATCTAACCTAATGCATTAGAGCTAGGACGGATAGACGGACGAACAGTGTCCACATTTGTGACATTTCAACGCACCGCGCTAGAGTACCGTAACAAGTAACAGAGACATGAATGTGGCGTACGACCTGTTACGCACCAATCCAGACAAGGGCATCGTGAGAAGTTTAAGAAAGATTTGTAAGTATGAATTTTCAGAAGTTTTTCTTGTAAAAATATTTGGTAAGTCTAGTGGGAAGAAATCGCCAGTAGTCTAATGTGAATGTTAAGTTATATAAAAAAAAGTTTCCGGTGAGATTATTCTGCAAGACAAATGGGAACAAACCAAAATGACAGACAATGCACCTAATCCCCATTTACATTAAGCATTAGCAAGAACCGTGGCACTATCATGGTATAGGTACTGTGCGGTATAGAGTCACAAATGTGGACCCATCTTAAGGGTTTCTTATGGTACTGCAGATCCTGTACATTTCAATGTAAGATGTGTTGAGTTTCGCCGAGGATAGAAGGATAGAAGTCTCAACCTCACCAATAACTCCAAGAAGTTAGTCATTCACACACCGCGACTACTTTGTACTATAGCCTATTATGTGCCACAAACTTGAGCGGGACTAGAGGAGGTAGAGTGCTACGGAAGAACTCTTTACCTAACCGAAGTACCTAGCTGTGCACTTTCGCTAAGAAACCCTCGCGTATTCCTCGCAAAACCGACGAGTTTTTTAAAGAGATTTATATTTAAAGTCAGCTATGTAATGCAAATAAAATATCCAGTTGACGCTAGAGGTCAACTAACGAGTCCGTAAGCGCACAGTCAGCACGCCGCGCACGCACGCGCTCTTTTGTACCTGCGCGGTCCATTGACCCCGAGTTTTGTTCGCTTTACATTGCTGGTTTGCAAATTACTAAACCACTAAAACAACAAATATAATACAAATGAGTATTGGCATTCGATTGTGTCTAGATATTATTAATAATAGCGTTTCTCTTGAACCCGATTTACTTATCAAGTTCCGACGGATCAAAGTTGTGTGAAAATTAGGCGCAAGATGATGTCTAATACACATTTGCTCTCGGCCTGTCTTGGTACAGCGTCATTTGGCATTTCTACCTAATAATCTGGCTTATAATGACCTGGCATGCCTAGTGAGTCAGTAACTTAAGATCAGAACATTTAGTACGAAACATTATCTTCGCTGCTTTTATTATGTTAAACTTTTCCACGTACTTAATGATAGTAGTTCGTGCTAGCCCTAAGAAGGAGGTAGGATTTCTAAAGGGGACATTTTGGCCGGTGATTGTTCCGCTCAAGGATGTTTCGTGTTTAGCAACGCGTTTATGTATGACGACCCTGTTCGTTGCCTGATGCGTACACTGTCTATTCCACTTTGATCACTTGATAGAAGACTCTTTAATGTCATTTGATCACCCGTGAATGTTCAAAATGTGCGAAAAAGATAGCTCTGGCCAAGAAAGCGTGCGGCCTTTTTCATAGATATCATCTTAGAAGAACTTATATTTTGACAAAAGTGCAAGTTCTGATGAATAAGTGGGAATAGTATAACTTGTTCTAGGATCGTTAGATTAGACGACCCTACCAAAGGCGTAGCCAAGATTTTGTTTAGGGTAGGGTGCCAAATGGGGGCAAATGAACCTTGCTAAAATTATTTAATTTTCGGTTTGGGACCACTCCTTACGAGCTGCTGGCCCACTAATGGCATGTGCACTCTATTAGTGGGCCTGCAGCTCCCCTGCCCGTACCTGACTGCTGTCTTGGACACCACTATCACATATTTTCGCTCGGTTTATACCTCTAACGATTACAAAATGCAGTTTGAAATCAAAACAGCTTTTGGACCCCAAATAGTTTTGTAATGAATACTATATTTGCGAGGGTGGCAATTTTATCCCAGTCAGGGCAACTATCTTAACCGTTATATAACTTGAGATGATGAGATTTAATAGCACCAAAAACTTCCTTACTTATTGCTAATTCTACAGCTACATTCTTCTTTAATTTCTGCTTAATGACCGTTTTCATGTAGCTTAAGGCGGGCTTTTCCTGCGACGAGAGCACTGAGCACGTTTGTTATCACTGTCGATTATTAAGATTTGATTATTTTTTTTTATTTAAAAAACTTTATTACAAACATTCTATAAATATTAAAAGTAGGAAAAGCTCGCCTTAAAAGTTAAGATCAAGATCGAGATAAGCTCTTACAATCTTAAACGAAAATATTTATAACTATTTATAAGCATCGGTAGTAAGTAAATATGTCCGAACCAATAGAAGACAAACTAAAACAATACTACCAAGCTAAATTAGACATAGGTACTTCTAAAATGTATATTAATTTATACAGGTAAAACTCAGAATACTTTTCAATAATATTGTGCAAGACTGAACACCTATGCGATTTTAAATCAATGGTCCCAAATAAACTTAAAATATGAATGAAAATAAGCTCTCCACACATATAGTTGATAATGTTTTATTCAGAGGCAAACAAATATCCTTACAAAGAAAAACAATATATGTTTTATGGTCAAATAGACCCAAAAGTTAACACCAGGTACGATCTACTCCACCTACATTAGACACTTCGAACAAAGTAAAAATTATAATAGAAAATCAACTTGACAGACAGTTAATGCCTAACATGGTTGACATAATGGAATAAACTCAAGTGTGAACCCTAATTCTAAATATTAAAACTTTATTGCGCCACGAACTGGCTAATATAGCTAATGCTATAACATGCTGGTTATCTACTAAAACAATAGAAAATAAAAAAAACTTAACAACTAAATAACTTGGTTAAAAAATGGTACCAATTCAGTCTAAGTCATGCTCTGCAGAGAGAACGAAAAATAACGTTAAACAACGCAACTACAATTAATCAACACGAGAGCAACTAAATTTTTATTTAATTTGCGATTGTTTAAAGGAAACATATTTTAATAATTTGGCAAATTGCGTTATTTCGCTATTATAGTTATAATTAAAAAAGGTAAATTGTAAAAAATAGGGGCATCAGGACTTCACGATTTCATACCAACATATATACATACCTACGTGTCTTATATGCTAATGTACTTGTAGTTTCTACTACACTGTATTGTGTAATATGAAGCTTGTGATGTTTATTTATTTATAATTGCAATAAATTAACAATTATCCAAAATTATTATGCATAGCAACAACAAAAATAACACTTAGGCATTATTAAAATCGTATCCAGATATTTAAAGTTTAATACGACTAACGTTTTATTACCAATTTGGCTATCCAACATTAATTTTATTGAATTAGTATGTGTAATGCCACCAGCATGCTGGGTACGCTGTCAACTGGTAGTGGGCTTGAGCATTTGGGTTGTCTCTAGACCTTCAATCGTCTATGGGCAGTCCAACTGTTTTAGTGTAACCAAGTAGTTTAGTATTTATAGTGTCAGGTTTTATTTTGTTTAGATATAAACCGCACTTGCAAGTTTGAAAATAAGAAACACCAAATACGTCTCACAGTACTCAACATCTCTTCTACAGAAATCGCGAAGATCTGGGCTATCTTAAACTAATATTCATAACATCACAAAACTGTATAACTTAACTACTCAAAAAAAACCCAGAAGCGAATTAACCTAAGCATGCCAGATAATCGATATATTTATGTTGTTAACAAGTGCTCTCTTCTATCAATGGTATTTATTTACTAGCAGAAAACATTAGCACTAAACAATTTCTAATCAATTGCTCGTAACAATTTTATTGTGTAATCTAATCTAGTTTCCGATTTGCTGGTTCATAATTAAGCACTGACAGTTGTCAAAACGGGCCTATTACATTATGAAGACTTCAAGTTGGTTAATTCCGGCTATCGTTTTTTGTTTTTATAACAGAATCATCAATCAGCTAAACTTGTACACTGTCTTATTGTACATGTTTATGTTTCATATTATTTGGAATGTAAGAACTGTGTAAAGTTCATATGAAATAACTAAGGAAGCAAAACTACAACTACCTGCCCACACTAACTTCAAATGTATTTTGTACAGAATACATTTAAGTGGCATTGTCACATGACTGGTGTCACATTGTAATATTTAGACAATTTTAATTCGCCTTTAACAGAGACAAACAAAATAAACAAAAAGAAATAACCATTATCATAAGTAATGGTAGGTACATAACCTAGAAAAGGAACAGTCATCATGTGTCTGTGTAACAAATTGGCGTTAGTACACTGGTATCAAATTGTACATAATATTTGGACAATTTTAGTTCGCCTTTAACAGGATAAACGCAATCCAAAACGAAATAAACAAAAGTAAACTTGAAAAATTGTAGGTACATGAACCTAGAAAACCTACAGTCATATTTGGTCTATGTAACAAATTGGCATTAACACATTGGTGTCAAATTGTAATGTTTAGACAATTTTAATTCGCCCATAATTGAGATAAAGAAAATAAACAAAAAATAAAAGAAAATAAACAAAAAAGTTAACTTGAAAAATGGTAGGTAAATTACCTAGAAAAGCAACAGTCCTAGGTTTCGGGCAAACCTTACAATGCCGATTTTTTTTCATAATATAATTTCTTATACTACTAGTTAAAAAAACTTATCAAATAACAATACTACCTAATAACATTATTAGAAGATAAAAAATATATTTATAAACACTGCCAGCAATGCTTGCTAGCTATTGGAACAATGATTAATTCCGTTAACTTGCCTTGTATTTCCTCACTTTTATAGTTAAAACATTTTAAAATGCAATGTATGAAAAATTTGGCAAAATATATGGAGTACATTTATGTATTGTAATATGTTCATTATAAAACGAAACTACACTTTTACACTAAACACTTTTTATGTATCATGTACGGTTTTCTTTAAAACTGTAATAAAACTCTTTTCGGGACACTTTCGAGGTGCGGGGCGGGGGGGGGGGGGGGGTGACGTTCCCCGGAGGGGTTGGGACACTTGATTTTTTTTTTTTACTTTTCTCTTTAATTAACATATTACAATAGATAAATGTACACCATATATTATGCCAAATTTTTAGCTAAAATGACTAAACTATTAGGGATATATATAATTTTGATTAAACAAACACTGATAAATGATAAAATGCGTTATATGACCAGTGACCGAAGTATGAGTATTCAATACGTAAAATACACATTGAAATTCATACAAATTTTTTATTCCAAAATTTTAATTTCTATGGCATTCGATGCGTATTTTACGCATTGAATACTCGTACTTCGCCCACATCTGTATCGTTCTGACAACTCCGAGTATCTACGTTTAAGAAACTACATTGAGAAGCTTAGACAAATAGTACGAACACGTTTGTTTAAATGGGGTCTGTAGAGGAAATCCCTGGCCGACCAAATAAGACTATCGATATGATTCATAATTGCTTTATAAATCTATTATAATTAAAATGTGCATTACTAACACATTTTACATCTTATTGCAGCTAATTTATTACAATTAGTTGCAAACCCAGGTATATATAAAATATACTACAAGGTAAAAATCTGCGTACAGTCCTCTAAATTCAATAAAGATCGTAAAAGTAACAAGAAACGTGCCATTCGAAAAAGTATATTCCTATGAATGACTTGAATCAACTTGTATAGTATTGGAAACTATTTGCCCGCCAATTACATTGTTGCCAAATCTGCCTGAGTTATAGGTATTGGTGTTTCGGCATGGTTCTTTTCTTGACAGGTCTTCGTTTAGCCCTGCAAAACCAAATGTTAACCTTTACGTAAAACAAGGTACTGTTATAAGAACTACCTCAGTGTGATTAAAGGATAATGCTTAACGAGCTGCAGTTTATTTTACATAGATATTCTAAATAAATATTAGTACATGTTTTGAAGTCTGTTTTTTTAAATCTAGTATTACGTTTATTATTTTATTGAGTGTCAGAAGATACGCACTTCCTTTTATCGGCATTTATTTATGAAAAAGAATCTAGACGTGCGCTAGCATAGGATATCATAGGTTGGGGTCCCTTGCTCGAAAATAGGAGTTGAACAGTTATATTATTCATTTAGATTATTGTTTTATGTAACTTTGCAGTCTTTTGGTACGATTTTTGCTAGCGCTATCCAGGCACTGTAAAAAATTATGGTAGTAATGTTTGAACGCTTCTGTCGGATGAAGCAAGGAGTCGCTCTACAAAGAAAATATAAGGTCTTAACATTTAAAAAAAAAGTACAATCATCGAGATACAATACCTATAGTCACAAACGTGCGAAAAATGTACAATCCAAAACACGGTGCACGCTACGCATTGCGCCAATTTTTTGGTTAGTTGTAAGGCAACCGCGATTCGACTACAACGCCACGCGATGCCAGTGCTACGATGACATAGCGGACAAGCGACGTTGAACACTATGCAAGCAACATAACGTCTAAATTGGAGTAAATGTGGCATTGTGAAGTATAATCATTGATACAATGTATGTACAATGACACTCGGACGTTTTTTGACTGTTTTCACTTAGATACTGTGACTCTATAGATATTGTATCTCGATGCTTACAATGTACTAATTTATAATAAGTTTCGTAACCTTTATTATTGGCAAACAAAACTTAGTACCTATATATTTATTTACAACTATAATAAGTATTTGAGCTGTCTGAAGTAAGACCATTTTTATACAAACTTATTAGGGTTTTTTTTTGAAGCTACTAGATACAATCACATTTTTTGGGGTAATTAGTGTATGTATATATTTAAATGAACAATAAAAATATTTGTAACGAGTTTCTTTTTTTAGATATGAAAATATAAACGCAAATAATACAAATAAAAAAAGGTCATTAAAAAGAATCATATTGTTAATTTGACTTTGCCAACAAGTTTCATCCAATCGGGCGCAAGTATGTTAAAAATAAGTAATAAGTAGGTAAGGAAAAGAATCATTAGGACGTTTGTATTATGGAAGACCAAAATCCTTTGATATTCAGTTTTTCCTTGGCAACCACTCAAATAATAGTTTAAATTTACTATTTCCCGGGAAGTCAACCACGAACAGAAAGTAACATGAAAAAATATTTTCGTATACCTAATCATTGAAACTACATGGACACCACGGTCTACGCCATAAGATTGTGGAATAATTAATATTACAGGGTTATTGGTAACTAGCTAACAACTTCTCACAGGCAGCTTCTCCACATCATTTCCTACAACTTTTGTTTCATGACTTATTATTTGAAAAACATGCAACTAAACTCGGTTCAAGAATTTGTATGCTCTGACACCTGCAATAACATTGTAAAAACCTGAATGAAACGAATGGAAATAGTGTCAAATTGTTAGGTATAATGAGGAAAGACAATAGCGGCACATTAGATCGTAGCTCGGCATTTGCCTAAAAACGGTATAAACTTAGATGGCACCATAATTTGAGCGTGCTTTAGGTTGTCTCGAACTTCCGTAAGCGCTGCAGTCAGATAGCGTACGAAAGGGTTCTACAAATTACCGTAGCGCTAGTATCGCAGTCAAGTTTCGCAACATTTCTACGCTCTTCTACGTTCTACTTGCTACGCTCTAATGTTCCGCTATTGTCTTTCCTCTTAGTCTATCTTCCTTGGTATAATGTAGAGAAGCTGCCTGCGAGAGGTTGTCAGCTAGTTACTTATTAGGTTATAAACCTGTAATGATAGTTCTAAGTTACGAGTTACCAATAACACTGTATAGTGCAATACAAGTACCCTTAGTACAAGTTTTGATTGTTTTCGAATTGTTCCATACATAACTAGGCTAAAAGCTAATCGAAAACTTTTTCCGTATTTAAATGAAGTAACCTAGATACTGCCGATTACTACTGATTTTATTTTGTCCGCGTTTCTGCTGCAGGCGCTTTACTAAAATGTATGGAATCTAAACGAAAACGAAAAAAGTTATCGAAAAGTATCCAATATTGTAAGGCGAAAAAAAATATCTGTCGTATCTACCGAACGCCATCTAACGCACGCCATTTTTATACATAGTAACTGTCAACATCTACGTCTATGATTCGACGCAAAGACGGAGAAACAAGGCTCAATTCGACTAGCTAGTGTAACGAAAAGGCGTCCTAGATGCACAAAGTGACGTACTGTTGAAGGTGGACTACTTATAATAGATAGCGACGAAATAGCTAGTGTAACGAAAAGGCGCCCTAGATGTACAAAGTAAAACGCACTGCTGAATGTTGACTATAGGAGATAGGGACGAAATAGCTAGTGTAACGAAAAGGCGTCCTAGATGCACAAAGTGACGTACTGTTGAATGTGGACTATAAGGGATAGCGACGAAATAGGTAGTGTAACGAAAAGGCGTTCTAGATGCACAAAGTGACGTACTGTTGAATGTGGACTATAAGGGATAGCGACGAAATAGGTAGTGTAACGAAAAGGCGTTCTAGATGCACAAAGTGACGTACTGTTGAATGTGGACTATAAGGGATAGCGACGAAATAGGTAGTGTAACGAAAAGGCGTTCTAGATGCACAAAGTGACGTACTGTTGAATGTGGACTATAAGGGATAGCGACGAAATAGCTAGTGTAACGAAAAGGCGTACTAGATGCACAAAGTGACGTACTGTTGAATGTGGACTATAAGGGATAGCGACGAAATAGCTAGTGTAACGAAAAGGCGTACTAGATGCACAAAGTGACGTACTGTTGAATGTGGACTATGAAGGATAGCGACGAAATAGCTAGTGTAACAAAAAAGGCGTCCTAGATGCACAAAGTGACGTACTGTTGAATGTGACCTATAAGGGATAGCGATCATATAAATAGTGTGACAAAAAGACGTCAGAAGCCTCGAAAATAGGTTTATATTTCTTCTAGAAATAAAAACAAAGCTATTCATTATCTAGTACACTATTTGGAAGGGGGGATTGTGGTCGCAATTGAAAAATAAATAACATAACACCTTTGAAGCAGCTCTTGTAGCCGTTGAAGATTTTGGTATGGAGGGTAGCCCTAACATCAGCTGCCATATTTATTTATTTTCTTAATCGCAGTGCACAATTAAAGTTAAATATTTAGATAGATAAAGGACACATGAACAAACAAAAAATTACTTTTAACATAATGCCCTAGAACGTTTAGAATTTTTCTCATTGTTTTATATATAAATTTAACATAAAAAAATTGGCAGAATTCGTGCAAAATCTTCAATTTCCTCGTAGGAATGGTAATAAATAGGAATAAACCGGCCAAGTGAAAGTCGGGCCCGCGCACTGAGGATTCCATACTACCACATATAAACTTGTTAGCTACTAGTACAAAAAGGTGTGCAAAAAGACAACATCTCATCAACGCCCAAGCGGTCACCCATCCAAGTACTGACCGCGCCCAACGTTGCTTAACTTCGGTGATCGTACGAGAACCGCTGGTGAACAGAAATTTGTCACCGACTCGCACTTGGCCATTATTTATTTATTTGTTGCTATACTTTAGTGTGTGTACTATAATCATGCCAAGTTTGACGCTTGGACGTAATACCGTTTTTAAATTAGAGCAAATACAATAATACGTAAATAAAATACGTTTGTTGTATGTGATTGTCCTTTATTTCTTCATTTTTGTTATTTTTTAGTTAATCCGCCATAACATTACTTATTCTGTGAAAATTTCAACTGGCTAGCTATTACGGTTCAAAAGATACAGCCGTTTAAAGGCAGGACGGACAGACTGACAGTGTGTGAGCTCCGTATAGGGTCCCATTTTTAGCCTTTGGGTACGGAACCCTAAAAAACAATACATAACTTGGGGAATACTAAAATTTTATTTTAATCTCTGGTGTATTTCCGCCCTCGTTACTCTTGTGCCGCAAATGCCACCCTCGTTAACATATCATATAACACATACATGCGTGTGTCATAGCTGTTTGAACAAACATGTCACGTTGTTAGCTAATTTTTCTCCTTAATTTTTACTTACCTAATAATTGAGCTTCTCTGATAAAAAGCTTTCGGGTTGAGCCCTGCTTCTCCGTCTTTACGTCGAGCCCCAGACATACATGATCGCAATAAATCAACCGATCTCGACTCTGATAGTAGATGATTATATCAACACACGCATACGTACATTTTAACAAGGTGTGCGTTTCAAGACGATCAGCACCCTTATTGCGTGTGTCCTTCGCTTTTAATAAAACCAAGACTGGGCCTTATAAAACCCAGACTCAACTTCTTAAACCCCGACTGGGCATCATGAAACCTAGAATGGGCTTAAGCGAAGACCATTACCAGAAAAGTAAGGCAATAATTAAGGGTGCAGTAGTGAACTATATCAGAAATAAGTACTATAAATCATAGTATCGAATAATCCTAACAAATATACGCCTGAGCCCGACTAGTCCTAATTCATAACTAAACAAAAGACTTCGGAATAGTTATCGCTCATCCAAACATAGTTATACAACTACATCTACTATAATCGGCCCACGCTGCGAGTAGCCCTGATAGCTTCACTATAAACTATTCTAAATATCTCGCTGCAGTAGGGTCATAAACCATGACGTTGTGCGTAGCGATGTGCCCCTCAAGCACGCGCTACGGTTTATTTTTTCGGGACATTTTTGCTCACACGGTCATCTGACCCCAAACTAAGCAAAGATTGTGATATGGCTGCCAGAGACTGATATAAATACATAATATAGTTTTTAAATACACACTTAAATAGATATTAACAACCAGATATAAAACAAACACAAATGTTTGTCCTACGTGGGAATCGAACCCACGCCCTCAGGCTCAGAAGGTAGGTTCTCTACCAACTGGACCAACGGGATATCTATCTAATAATAATGCCTCGGTGAGTAACTCACTCTCACGCGCTTATTTGAGGAGTAATTAATGTCATTTTGTCATTGTAGTAAGCTACAACAATGACAAAATGACATCAATTACTTTAATAAATATATTTCCAGTTATTTTAGCCATTAATGTATTTTTTGGGTTCCGTAGTACTGCAAGGAACCCGTATAAATTCCTTCTGTCTGTCCGTCCGTGTATCCGTCCTAATTCTTTAGTATCTTCTAACTTCTATAGTTATTAAGTGCATGAAACAGCACAGTTTTAGTATAGATCTCAATTTTAATAGTATCAATAAATATAACTTTGCATTTAGGGGTGGTACTGGTACATGTGATTTGTAAAAACATTCTGAGACAACCTTTATAATTATGGGATATATAATTATTATCGGGATGATACATCTCTTAAAAAGTCCGCAGAGCTTCGTTCGCATTTTTCTATAATTACCAAATTCTGAACTATGAATAAGGCCTCAATTATATGGCTTTGTCTACGGGACCCTACCAATTCCATGTCTCGACACGCTCTTGGCCAGTTATTTTGTGTCAGAAGTATCAGATTTTAATGTTGAAGGTTTTTTTTTTTACTATTTATTTTTACTATGCATAACTGTTATTTATTATTATTTGTCATTATTATTTATTATTATTATTTTTAGATTAGTATATAGTTATTTTAAGTTTTAGTTTTTAGTTATTTATTTAAGTTTTTGTTAATTTTCTGTTTTTTAAGTTATAAATATTTTATTTTATTACCATTTTAAAGATTTTAGATAATATTATATTGTTTTATTTATTTTTAATTTTGTATTTGTCTTGTCGATTATAAATATATTATGACACGAGCGCTTTACTTCATTACGCGTTGACATAACACCTGTAAATGCGAGTAAGCGCGCAATATGCTCCGCTCTGCTCACACGTTTTATGACCCACCCTGCGCGACAAATTGTGATCACTATAGGTAGTAAAAACCTATCAAAACATTCCTTTGATATTAATTTAATATTTTACTATAGTGTATCGGCTAATAAAATCTTACATTGAAAAAATTAGAGTAACTGATTAGAATGTTTGGGTTTCATTCGCTTCTTAAAATATACTGCAGCTGTCAAAGCGAATCGCAGCGTGGCGTTTACTATATACTTATACTCCTACCTGGGCATACTCTTCAATCCTGCACATCTTTTTTTTCACGAACTTTCACCAAGAACCTATACCTATGGCCTCGTTCTTCTCAACACTCCCTTTAGTAAGGTAAAATAAAAAATATAATAGTTGAGTGTCTGGGGGCCTTTTTTTTCGTTGCTTAAACTTAGCAGCTCAATTGTTCTAATACATAAATTATACCAAGGCAACTTCGTACGGGCTGGTGATATGCTACATAATGAGACGTTACGAAGTATAATCAATAGTGCAGTTGAAAGAACCTTTGGCAATTGATCTTTGTCACCTTTTTTATCAAATGCTAAAATGTATTGACACCAACAAATTTATTTATTTACGCATCATTATGTAGCACGCGACACCACCTCAAGACAATCACTTTGTATGATCACTTTTATAGAATTATTGAGAAGAGAATTACAAATTAAATATTTATGTTAAATATCTTTCGTACAACTAATAACATCAGAGATATCATCAAATTATGATTTCAACTTGATTGAAAAAATATCACTAATGAATTACTCAATGCCCCAGATACATATTGAGGGCGTGGGCGGTGAGTCAGCGCGACGTGTGTAGTTGTAATGAGGTACTGGGGCCCTACGGCTTCCTCTTTACGCAGACTCGAAACAGCGCTGAAACAGCGCAGTGCGGAAAATCACGCCAACGTGAACCTTAACACGCCGAGACACGGTTTGCCGTCGCTCAACTTTTCGCATCACCTAAACAGAATCGCTTAAAAAAGGTAGCCGTAAGGCCTCTGAACTGTAGAAGACACAGTGGGAGTGGACAGGACGAGAACTCGACCGACAGCTTTCCGCCGACCGCGCGTGTGCGTCTTCTTTCCTACTACAACTACTCACGTCGTCGGTCACGCAGAAGCGACGCCTACACGCGCTTTGTTTCTTGGCCTTAAATGTGAGCATGTAAATAGCTCGTGAATTCCCCGCGGCTCAACTATTATGCTCAACTCCGAATAGTTGAGCCGTAGGGAATGCACACGGTAGTTGAGCCGCGGGGAATTGCTAAACTAAAATAAATGCTCAATTTTGAATAGTTGAGCAGTGGGTAATAATTGGTTTTTCCCTGCTGCTCAGCTAAAAATAATGTAATAGTAATCTATTTAACGTCCTCAAGTTATATATCTGTTGCCCGCGACTTTGTACGCGTAGACTTTCATATAAACTTTCAATCCCCATTTGCCACCCTTAATTTGGCCCTTTCGCAAAATCCTTTCTTAGCGGACTTCTACACCCCGTTAGGAATCTACCTGACAAATTTCAGCTTCGTAGGTCAAGTAGCTTTAGAGATTTCGTGAGTGAGTGAATAGTTGAATAGTTACGTGAAATAGTTGAATTTAGCTTTTATATTATAGATTATTAATATATAGTATACGCGTCGCATTGTGAATTTTCCTCCGTTGATTAGGTTAGGTACTTTTTGTTTTTCGCGGACGGTACTACAGCCACAGCTAAAATGGCAAAATTATGTACTCCAGTTTAAAAAATAAAAACATACTTATGTATTTGCACAAATATTTTTACCTATTTTAGATATAATGTTTTAGTTTTTATTACAATCGTTAGCTATGGTAACAACGTTGGTTCTTACATTTTAGTTGAAGTTTTTTAAATGAAATATATGAAAAATTAGGCAAAATTCAAAATATATGGAGTACCTTTATTTATTGTAATATAGCGAATACAAATTTCAACTCATCCTCGCCCGTGAGAGCTGATATTGTACGGTTTTCTTTAAAACTGTAAAAAACTGCGGTGTCTCACTTTGACGCTCACCCGAAAGAGAAGAAATTTTGATTGGCCAAACGCACTCTGTGTTCGCCAACTAGTCCGGTCAAGCTGTAGAGGCCGCAAGACCCAACAGCGTAAGTCACGCTTTTTTTACCATATTACAATAGATCAAGGTACTCCACGGACCGGTAAGCGCAGCGTAGGACGTCCACCCACAAGATGGACAGACGACCTAAAAGAGACCTAAGGGAAACGCTGGATGCAGGCCGCTTCCAACCGGCCCTTTTGGATAGGCCTATGTCCAGCAGTGGACGTCCTATGGCTGAAATGATGATGATGATGAAGGTACTCCATATATTTAGCCAAATTTTGAGCTAAAATTACCGAACTATTTTCATCGGTGTGAATGACATTTTTCTATTAATCAGTTGATTTTTCGATATTTTAGGGTTGGTCGTAGTAAAATTCGAATGATAAGTACAGTGACCTTATTTGGGCTTAAAACCACCGTTTCGAGTAACGTTGCTGCGTTACTGACTGACTGAGCGATTTAGTATAAGCACAAGTACAGGTAGATAGCGTGCGAGTTGTTTTGTTGTGTTGTTTAAGAATCACCAACAAACATGATTTCATGCTAATCCAATAACAGGTTACAGGACTGACACTTTTTATTGTTGAAATAAAAACGCTAGCCATAAATACGAGTCAAATACCCTTTTTTATTTTTATTTAAGGACATGTAACTTTTCCGTATCTTGCTACAATAAGAGCACACTATATTTACAAATGACGTCACTTGTATGTATAAAATTATTTACTGCACTCGCTTTGCGGGGTCAGGGACAGAGCAAAAGCGGATCAGGAAGCAAAATCCGACAAAAAAATTCAAACGTTTATATATCGGAACTTTACCAGACGATTTAATCATTTTCTTTGGTATATTTATATATATATGTATATACTAACATTCATTGTATTTTTAACATTTCTACAATTCTGTTGGTTTTTTTAAAATCATAAATACCTGTCTGGTAGCCTATGTTAGTCCAACATTTATGTTATAGCCTCCAGTCTCTCGCGAGTACACCTGAATGTTTAATAATACCAAAACAACATTGTGCGGCGTTGTAGCATGCTACATTACAGACATAAACAAATGAGGTTATGATGTCTAAACAACGTTTTACTTTTATGCTCTAATGTCGTAGGGATATTCGTTTATTTTACTTAAGTGATATGTCATGGTTTTTTTTCAATTGCAAATATCTTTATTTATGTACGCATTATTATTTTAGCACTAGTCATCTCGCAGGAGACTGCAGGAGGATTTACTAAATAACACCAGTTAAGATGAGCCTGAATAGACCTTTAAAACTCAATCAATTATAAAGTATCTCTCTCTTTAGGCCTACACACATAAAGGAGGCGCGGGGCATAAATTGAAAGTGTTACCTGATACGATATTGTCGAAAAGCTTGACAATACAACGGGCAAGACACCGGTTATTTTGCGGTGGGATGTCGCGCTACTTCTATGTCGTGTCAATTCTTCGTTCCACTGCCTGTATCCTGTCCATACATTTTCACGACTAAACGGATAGGCCGAATGTTATGTTAAGCAGGTAGTGTGAACAAGGCGGACGGACACTAACCCCTTAGAAAACCCCTATTAGTGTAAACCACAATAGTTAAAGGTCCATACACGCTCAGCTGAACACACACGCACACAGTTAAAAAAGACACACAGTTAAAAAGGTGACATACCTGACTGTCCCAGAAGTACATCGGCAAGTTGTTAATGGGATTCTCGTTTTGTTGATTATTGTTCATCGCTTGCATCCACATATTATGGTCGGGGTTGGCAGCATTATTTGTCGGTTGACCCCACAGGGATTGAACCTGAAAAGCGAAGGGTGTCAGTAAAATTGTTAAGCTGGAACAGTGTCCAGGAAACATTGTGGTATGTATAGCATGCGACGATGTTTCTTGGGCTTAATGATAGGTAAACAAATAGGATCATTTGTGGCATTGAAGCAACTTTAACTAGCTTTTTGCATTCTCAACCTTCGACGCCATCGCAGGTGACACAGCATTATTTTATGTTAATTTCAAAGGTTAACTTCAATGAGACGTAAATCAAATCTACTACTTCTGACTATATCATGTCACTACACCGCAAGAACGTCGCGTTGGTGTAACTCAAGGTTGGCAAGGAAACCCCAGATTTAAACTCATGTTTCGACCAAAAACGCATTATAGTTTCTAACGTCCTTGCTTATCACTGATGTAATGCGATCTGTACGTTTGGCCACTATTTATAAGAATAAGAATAAGAATAAAATATATTTATTGCCAAAAAACAAAAACAACAATCAATCAAATTATCAATCGACGGTTGAAAATTTAAACACCAAGCTGGTTTTAATTTTTATGTACTTAACATTAATAAATATTATATTGTACAACGTGTGCTTAAAACAAGTCATTTTAGCAGACGATTATCAGCCCGAGGCGAAGGCGGATATTTAGGTCGTGGATAAAATGAGTTTTAAGCACGAGCTATACACTCAGCTTTTCACTTTAATTGCGAGGAAATGAAACAGTGATATTGTAAGTAATACTTATAGTAGACTTCACTAGAGGCTTCTATGGAGTTTTGGAAACAACGTGAAAATACATGTTTTACCTCAATATATCACGTCCCCACACTCGAGCTCAATCACTGACACTTATTAAATAATAATCCACAATGGCTATACATTAACAATCGAAAATACACAATTTTAGGAATATAATACAATGAGACGACATGTTTTTTCCATGTTGGCGCCAAAAGCAAAACACCGAAATTTTACGTTCTATTTTAATTTAATTTTTTATCGCTCATTATTAGGCAGGCTAATGCAATTAAGACCAAAGTTGGCACCAAAACCTCTTTTTATTTGACAAAAGTTATGTCTGGGTCTTTAATAATACCCTGTTATTATTAGAGACCGAAGGAAAGTTCCTACATGTATAACAAACTGAACCTTTTGAACAATTTTAAAGAGGTTAAGTTAACTTTTATGCTCTTGTGCAAAAAATACTTTAAACATTAGGACACATGCGTATTCAGTTTAACACACGTCACGCCCAATCGCGTCGCCATCCCGTGTCGCACGATGTGTGTTACGGCTTAAATTCTACATTAAAGGCACTAGGACATAATGATGGTATGTGTTTGAAACTCGTTAACGACTTTAGTTGCGCGCGCAATCAAAGTTGGATTGTCTCCGTCTGCAACCATGGTAATGGCTACTGAAAATGGCGACGGATTATGAATAGATCATCATGGATCATTTTAAAAGTAATAATTTTCGATTAACATTTCACAGTAGATGAAATAGAACTACGGGACTCGAATTGTAAATCAGTTTCAAACTAATCGCATCTTATGCGGAGAACCAAACAGTAAGGAGAAAACAGCATTTTATAGACCACATTGATAAACAGCCAGATAAATCGAATCAACAACATCTAAGGAAAATATTTACAGGACATCTGGGAATAAGCTTGCTGATCTAATAGCTCAATATGATAGTGAGGCAGTTCTAAACTTAACCATATTATTATTATTTTCATTTGAAATAATCAAGTTATTTTTACTATTAGCAAGGAAGATAGACTAAGAGCAAAAGACAATAGCGGAACATTAGAGCGTACCCCGGAAATTTGCCTAAAAACGGTATGAACTTAGATGGTGCCGTAATTTGAGCGTCCTATAGGTTGTCTCGAACTTCCGTAAGCGCTGCAGTCAGATAATGTACGAAAGAGTTCTACAAATTACCGTAGCGCTAGTAACGCGGTCAAGTTTCGCAGCATTTCATGGGAATAAAGAGAGGCGCCATCTATTGGTATGAGTTGTTTTTCTCTTGAAATGCTGCAAAACTTGACCGCGATACTAGCGCTACTGTAATTTGTAGAACTCTTTCGTACATTATCTGACTGCAGCGCTTACGGAAGTTCGAGACAACCTATAGGACGCTCAAAATACGGCGCCATCTAAGTTCATACCGTTTTTAGGCAAATTTCCGGGGTACGCTCTAATGTTCCGCTATTGTCTTTCCTCTTAGTCTATCTTCCTTGCTATTAGTCAACCAGCATAAAAGAAAATGCGATCTCACTATGATAAATAATAAATATCTGTACCTTTTCGGCATAATTAAAGAAATAAATAAGTATAGCAAATTAAGAAATCATAAAAAAAAAATCGTTTACATATACATGTAAACGATACATTCGTGTACGTATCGTACACGTTATGTAAAAAATAAAACATTTCCTTACTTGGCACATGATCTGTCATTATAGTACATGGAAAAATATGATACAAATATCACATAAGTTACAACCCAATTTACACATTCCCATGCTTTGGGGGGGGGGGGGGGGGTATAAGCAGAATTATAATATGTATAACAAATAGATAGTAAAAATATTTCGAAGGCAAAGTATATTTCAAAGTGTAACACATGGAAATAGCTAGTAACAAAACAAAAAGTATAAACACAAAGGTACTACCATAACATCACTGATAAGATATAAGTTATCTGATAAGCTTTAGGATGACAGAAGTTTTCCTTTCTTAAACCTGCTCATATATTCTTTTATTATTCAAAGAACATATTTCGAGCTATATAGTATCAAGGAAGATAGACAAAGAGGAAAGCCAATAGCGGAACATTAGAGCGTAGCTCGGAAATTTGCCTAAAAACGGTACGAACTTAGATGACACCATAATTTGAGGGTGCTATAGGTTGTCTCGAACTTCCGTAAGCGCTGCAGTTAGATAATGTACGAACGGGTTCTACAAATTACCGTAGCGCTAGTATCGCAGTCAAGTTTCGCAACATTTCAAGGGAATAAATAAAGGCGCCATCTATTGGTATGAGTTGCGCTTCTCTTGAAATGCTGCGACTGCGATACTACCGCTATACATTACCTAACTGCAGCGCTTACGGAAGTTCGAGACAACCTATATAACGCTCAAATTATGGCGCCAAGTTCGTACCGTTTTGAGGCAAATTTTCGAGCTACGCTCTAATGTTCCGCTGTTGTCTTTCTTCTTAGTCTATCTTCCTTGATAGTATGTACATTACTGCAAAGGCCGGCAATAGAAACAGATGAACGAACATGAAATTGTAAGTACTTCAATGCCATTTTTGCCTGCCTCTGCATTAATTATATTTTCAGAAACATCATTTTACACACAATTTTAACCCCCGACGCAAGAAGAGTGGTGTTATTAGTTTAACATGTATATCTGTTTGTCTGTCTGTGGCTCCGTCGTAGCTCCCGGCTAAACCAAAAATGGTTTGTTTTAATTTTGTTCGATTGGTGACTTGATTGATTGCAAAGAGGTCCTTCTATACATAGCAACTACAAAATGTAAGTTTGTAATTGCAAAATCAATATAACTTCAAATTTACATATATTATGTGTTGTGAGACTTACTTGCCAAATTTCATGATTCTATGTCAACGGAAAGAACCATATTTTGATTACCATCCAAGTGTCAAAATATGAGGCATAAACGGCCGAATCTTTTGAATGCGTTAACTTAGAAATTCGTTTTTTTTTTCACAGCTCTGACGAATTGCAGACCTGAGTGTTTGATATTAATTTCAACTTGATATCTCCACGCATCCCTGAGAAAAAGGGCCTTGACAGACAGACAGACGGACAAAGAAGTGATCCTATAAGAGTTCCTTTTTTTATTTTTGAAGTACGGAACCCAAAAACTAATAGCAGGCTTTACAAGCCTAAACTAGATGTATTTAATAGAAACCATTCCATAGTCATCTTAGAGCTATATCATGCCCTCGTTACCGGTTGGAATGAATGGGTCTTGTTAAGACGACTCTAATGAAGCTCGATGGGTATGCTAGTAATAGCTTCCACTCAAGAGTTCCGTTACCCACCTTCCTGCTTCATCATCAAACCAGCTCAATTGTACCATACTTTTGTATTGTCATCGGAATTAAATACGTTGGCAAAGTTTCTAATAGATACAACTATTATAAGGGGGTAGATTGTTAGAATACATCATACACAAACATCTATGTACTTTCAAGTGAACCTAATGCAAAGCGTGTAAAAACAACGCATCGATTTTAATGCATAATTGTAACTAATACGCGTGAAATGATCTCAATGTTTTTGTTATCATCTATTCAACTGATGTTTTGGTAGTATTATATTTTTACCTCGTTATTTTGTACCAGCTGAAATTGGGGTTGGGGTGGTGTTGCGGGGGTCTGTAAGTCTGGTCGGGACCTTATGGGGCCGCCCGACTTCACAGCCATTTGGATTTGAGCTTGGCTGGTATTTCTGGGATTGTATTGGACGTTAGGCCCCATGTGGGGAGGCTGATGTGATGGGTGTCCGTTAGATGTTAGACCCTATGGATAAAACAATTGAAGAGATTAAATTTGAAGCTCTTATAAATAGGTAAGCATACTAATTTAGGTATTATGCAAACCTTATTTTAACAATTTCATACATCGTTTTCCGTTTGACACATATTTACTTGTCTGCGAATTCTATGAGTTAATGGGGTTGCCTGGTAGAAACATTTCATCAGTACCTTTTTATACGTATGGAAAATGTCATATAGATCAACTGAAACTGATGAAACTGCCAGCTCTGATGCCGACATACAGCAAAGAGTAAATACTGGCTGGCATGAACCGGCGATCGTTGTCAGGTGTGCTCAGCGACCGTAGAGTGCCCATCAAAATTAAAGAGAAAATATATAAAGCTTCCAAAACTACGAAGCCAGCTCAGATGGTATGGACATGCTATGCGTCAAGAAGACCACCCCGTTAAAACCGCCTTGATATGACACAGGCAAACAACCCTAGAGACGTCCCAAAACCACTAAGTAGACAAATCTAGAAAAAAAAAACAATTGACAGAGCCGAAAGGACATTGACATGTTCAAAAGGTCTACCCAAATGATCTAGGATGAAGCACTGAGAAAAAATAAAATGTCATATGGTAAACTTCATATCGTCTAAATTACCATGACTAAAGGTACTACCTATGCTAGCGCCACTTTGACTGTTTCCAACTTCATTTGTTAGTTGTTAGCATAACTTGTACTAGTTTGTTGCAACTACAATAACTCAAGTTCATTTTCTCCACCTCACTCTATTGGCCGTAATCACTACATGTACTGCCCTCTCACGCAAGTTATCTTTCACATATATAGTTCATCCACACATTTTAAGTCACCCACTGCCGGTGCTCCCGAATACCACCATAACAGAAGACGATATACAAGACTGTAGATTAGCGGCAGCCGAGTGATATTTAACTGTCAAACCAAGACTGCGAAAAAATCTGCTGTTCAATAAAAATATTAAAAGACGATTGTTTTTTTTTTAAACATGTGTAAGGGAATCGCTCTCGAAAACGAAGACTGGTGATAGTGCTGGTGATTGCTGATACAATACCACAAAAAATATTCTGTTTTTTTTTGTTCGCAATGTAATGTATATAAAATATCAGCTGGCGCTAGAGGTTAAAGAACGACCTGCGCCGCGCGTATCTTGTACGCTTTACATTGCTGGATTGCAAAATTCTAAACTACACAAACACTAAACCAACAAGTATAAGACAAATGGTTATTGGTATTTGATTGTTTAGGCTTCGGGAGCGTTTCTCTTCCATTCGGTATTATTCCATTAAGCTACTAGAATGACTCCTTTGCAGTCTGCCTACGGAAGTACCTTAACAAGGTATTCAATCGCCACGCAATAGCGTGTGAACATTACTGTGTATCGGATTGAAGGGCAATTATTCCAGTGAAATTACAAGACATAAAAAGAATACCTAATATCTCAGGATGATGAGCGCAATGCATTGCTGCACCTGATTTTGAACAGGGCCCTGATTCCGTTAAAAAACCTAAAACACGCCAATAACACGCTGCAAACGTGTTATAACACAGTAAACATGGCCACTAACAACACGGTAACTGTATTATGGTTACATAATTGCAACGCGTCAAACGAATCAAACGCGTCTTCCAATTGGATACTACATTCTCTTGACAAACGCGCACGAAACGCGCTAGCTCCATGTGATTTGACTGTTCAAAACGAACGCATTACACGGACGCGTTACAAAATTCATTGCGTCATCAAACTTGACATTGCTAATTTCACGCAAATAACTTGACGCGGTCGCGTTAAGAGTTTATGTGGTCATAGAAACAAAGGGCACATAGTCCATTTTTTCAATAAAATTTTGATGTGAACACTTCGCTTGGTAATGGCAAGGAATGTCATGTAAGTTAGAGAATAAGGACCCTGTTTACGTTTAAAATTCTTTGTGGCAATGGATTATTATGGGCAAGCGTGACACTTACCTAAGTACAATGACTTATTTAAGGTACTTACCTTAAATAAGTCATTGTGCAGGGCTGAGAATCGAACCAGATGCCGTTAGATTGTGAAGCGCACCGCTCGGCCACCATCGCTCTAAAGTTATATTATCGTTAAGTATTCCTGGATCACTATTAAGGTATAAAATACTCACATCAACTCCAAGACCTGGTTGTTGGTTTGGGGTCATCATAGCGTCGTGGGGTTGTTGGGGACGTAAATCATATCCGGAACCCATCGAGTATGGCGGATGTACTCCCCCCTAAAGTAAAGAATGCATTATTTTTTTTGACATGACCATAATCACAGTACGCCAGCGTATTGAGCTCGAAGGTGTTGGTTTTGTTCAGTGAAAATAAAAATAAAATACATGGCGGAAACGAAAAACAACAGCGCTAAAATTATGCGAGCGCAATATTTTGTCCTATAACTAATTCATTTAGAGCAAATCACTATGCGACCGTATAAACTATAAAATTCCAAAACAACAATGCGCTATAATTTTGTTCGTTAAATAAATTATTACGTGCCAAGAATAAAGGATCTTACATAAACCAATGCACGAGCGCGACAATTTTAAGCTTTATTTCTGGTGGTTATAAACCAATATCATAAAAACAATGCGCGAGCGTAGTGAACACAAAGATTTTAAACTGTTTGCGCTCACTACTGCCCACAGACAGGAAGTGTTGGCATCAACGAGCGTGAGCTACGGTCGCAACGCGTGGTCCGTTCCGATCCGTCTAGATTAAACAGGGTCAGGCCTAGGGTATGGTTTAAACACCTCATTTTGAAATCACTAGGGACAATGCGGGACATAATATTGCCTTACGTGAATATTGTATTTATCCAAATAAAGTCAATTATAATAATCAATTTGCGATATACAAAACATCATAATAGTGTGACTATTATGATGTATCTCGATTCTTAAAAGCAAATGCTTCAATATCATTGAATTAAATCACAGGTTTAAACTAGGGCAAGGCGATCTCACTAGGAAAAAATATTCCTACTCTGGTTTTTGGAAAACTATATGGTAACATAAGAAAATAACCTGAAAAAATATAATGTTAATGCACGAGCAGCACGAGTGATACACGCGATTTGTAAAAAATTTGCAAATTCTTAGGAGTAACACCTATTTACAAAAATATCATGTTTTTCCCTGACATCTCGACTGACCTTCGTTTTTCCCTGAAAATCCCTCACCACCTTTTGATTTCCTGCCCTATCAACCAAGACATAAATCTATTGACACTGGCTAAACAGACAAGATTTCTGGAGCCAGTGCTTAAAATAACTAAATTGCAAATATCAATCTATCAATTGGTTGTATCATGCTGTCTCGTGGCTCAAGCAGAAATCTACGTTGCCATAATCTATGTGCTTGTCAGAAGCCGCTCCGCTGTCTCCGAGCCTCTTTACAACTAAGATTACGTCATATTTTGCGGTTATTCTAAAATTTTACAAATTCAAGCGCTCAGAAATCAAAATTCATTGATAAAGGAGTTATGACAATTGTATAGCAGAGTCAGAGATATCAATTGCAAAATTTCGATGTATATTTACCATAGGGCCGAAAGGTAGAGGTCCATAAGATCCAAGCGGTCTCATGACTGCATCGCATTCACGACGGACCATCAATGTCGGGCTAAAGAAGCCAGCTATGAACCAGTTAAACATCTCTTTAGTGCCAAATGGACCTTGTATGGTTTTCTGAAACAAGAATATTAAATTTTTCATCCCATACAAAAAATTAAAAAGTGCAATGCAAACATGCACACAGACAAGTAGGTCTTTATTCCAAGATGCTTCGCTTTGCGGGAAAGGAATAGATAATTTCTTTCTAATCCGACTAAAAACTTTAAACGCTTGTGTATCGGAATTTAATATAAGCCGATTAAATAATTTCTTCAGTATACATACATACATCATTTTTCAGTAAACCTGTTATTTTTGAAAATTCATACACCAGGTCCCCAATTCTATAAGTTTTTTAAGAAAAACCATTGTGTCAAACTTGTTGTGAAAAACCTGTCCGGTAGCTTATTTCTGCCTTTATTGAGGTTCCTAATACCCTAAGTCGAATCCTGTTACACTCCGACTTTTGAAGTAAAAGAGTGGCATGCCACATACTCTCGAAGAATTCAGAAATTCCACAGGGTATACGGTGGTGCTACCCTGGTCTAGGACGGTACTAGTAAAAGTATAAAATTGGCACAGTAGACAGTTTTCAAATCAAACATGAAAATATACCAAATCATTTGACCAGTGAGCAGAGCAGGTGAAAACGTTACGATATGACAGTCAAATAATATTTTTGTACCTTAATTCAACTAAAAAGGTTAATTAATTTAAATTAAAAGTTTTAATCTTATCTGACAGATTTTCACGTATTTGACAGCGGCCAGTTTCAGTTTTCAATGATTATGACGTGCCGAACTCCACTTTGCGCCAAGTATTTATATTCTCTTTGTTATTCGCTTCGTTTCACGATATAAATAATCATTGAATATTTTATTTCTTGTCTTATTATCTTAACTGCTTATTTTAAGACCTCATGTGTTTTTTTTTAAATCTCGCTATTACAGACTTTTTATCTCTACGATTTTATTATTTGTATAGATACATGTATCAGGAATGTATCAGAATTTTTCGAAAATAATCCCCCATTGGGAGATTAAGGGTGTTGTAAGTTATTAATTAATAACCATTAAACTTTGTGAATATACTGAAGAAAAGTAACAAACACGCGTTTAAAAAAAATTCTGAAAATCAATCACTAAGTTCATGTGTTTACTTTATCACATGATAGCAATTTTTTTAAACTACATTAATGAAGCTTTCAGAATATACTAAGCACAAGAAAGGAATAAACAGGTATATCATAATTTTTAGAAAATCATCCCTTAAAATGGTGAAGCGGGTTGTTCAATTTTGCCTTTCCACAGGTTCATGCTAGCATACGATTCAGAGTTGAAGTTGAAAGGTAAAATGTCTACTGACACTGTTCTGTCTTGTCCTGTGTACTGTCCATATCATGTCTCCCTCAAGGTCCAGAATATCTCGCTTGCTCAGAACTTTCACCAAACCGAATAATAGTTTTTGTACAAAACAGGTACATACGTATCGAGATCGTTTATTTTTTTACGTATTTTCTACGTGTACGAAGAGCCGTGGGCACTAGCTAATAGTATGTAGTACAGAATAGTAACATCTCGGTAAAAATATTATTTTGCTCTTTTGCAACAAACTCTGATTTTGTGAAGCAATGAATTTCTGGCACTGATAAATGTGAGCAAAACTAGAATCTTTGATGATATAAACACGTGGATGTTGGGTCTAGTACAAAAGTAACGAAACGAATGAACTCTGTTTTTTACCTATTTAAATACATTTTAGAAATAATGACAAATTCAAATCTTATGTCGTTTTAACAAATGAATACTAAATGCGTGTATAATCTTAATAGTTAATGATTTTAGTTTAATTTTGCAGCGGATCTTTTTGAGTGCTTACCCGATATCAATAGTTTGCAATATCTTTGACTAGAATGAATTAACTACAAATTTTTAAAAAAATGTGCTTGAGACAGTTATTACCTTAAAGAAAGAAAGAAAGAAAGAAAGAAAATAAAATTTATTCGACACCTTTACAAAAACTTATATCTAAAGGATTCACTCAGTGTCGAATGGGTCTCAGCATTAATGCTAAAGGTAAAAGGTAAGGTGCTGTTAAAGGGATGTTGTACTTACGTTTGGGTCCTCGTAATACCACTGATCGGATATTATCTGTTGTAAATCCATGCCAGATATATGAGGCGTCTGACCCATCATATTTCCATACATCGCATTATTCCTGGGCTGTGGTACCATATGCTGAAGCCTATGCACTCCAGACGCAGAATCTCCCACAGTGTTTCCAAAATTATTTAAATCATTGCCATGTTGCATTTGCTGTTGAAATTATAACAATTAAAAAAAAAAAACAAAGAAATAATATTGCTTATCAAGATATTTTATGCACTTACGTTATTGAACAAAGAATTATTAGCCATGCCAGATATCATATTTGTAGCAGATTGCAATCTAGATCCTCCTGGTTGTAAGCCACTATTTGCAATGCCACCCATTTGGTTCTGTAAGGCGGCCACAGATTGCATGCCAAACCCTTGCAACCCTTGCATGTGTATACCTTGCATCTGGCTATTCTGCATACCCACAGCTTGCATGTTTCCTTGCTGCAAGCCAGGTTGTTGAAGGTTTACTCCGCCCATAACTTGATGACCAGATGCCAGTGCATTTGGATTAGACAATCCGGTGTTAGACAATGTCGGTGGCATGACCTGTGCCATACCAGTGCTGGGATTCGGCATAGGCAAGCCGAGTGACGCATTCAACATGGAGTTTGTCATGCCTATATTCTGCTGTATCATTCCATTATAACCTTCAGCACTTGGCATGCCCGTTGAATGTTGTGCATTTTGGTTTGTTTGTGAATTTAGACCTTGGAGTGTACTGGTCATTCTCATTTGCATCGGAGGATAAGGTATTTGGGCTGCAGAGTCCATAGAAGAATTGCTGTGATTAATCAGCAATTGATTAATTGTAGCTGAAGGTATGCCTTCATCTAAATTCATTCTTAGTATGTCTTCTACGATTTTGTCATTGTCTGTCTCTTTTCGGTTCTTTAAACCGCTGGCATCACTGCAAAAAAATATTGAGATGAGTACACATTTTGTAATCACAAATACATTGATATTTTACTGATGTTTTTGCAAACCTTTCAAGCTTTCTAGGTTGATTCGCCTTTTCCAAATAGTGGATTAGTTTAGGCTGCCGTTTAGGAGTTTCTGTTGGTGTTACGACAATATTCTGGTGTTTCTGACGGAGAGTATTATTAGAAGTTAGTATAACAGACTGGAAATTGCCCTTCTCATTTACATGTTCGCTATTTGAGGGCAACATTTTCTCTTTAGCACCATCCTCAGTTTTATTTTGAGTGTTTTCTTCGGTTTGTTTTTGAGCGGCTATCGAGGCTTTAATTTCTGGACTGTCATTTCCCTTCTTAGTTGTTGATGACTGAGCAGGTTTTTCTTTTACTGGTTTGTCACTGCTAGTAGTTATTGCTTTATACGTTCTCTTTGGAATCGCACCAGTGCTTGGTAAGCTCGGATCATCAGCAACCGAAGTTTTTGCTGTTGCTGGATTTGAATTCGATTTCTCTTCGGCATTGCCCTTACTGGGCTAGAAAGAAGAAGAAAACGTTACATCACAAGTAGGTATATTTAATTTAAATTTATCTGTAATTTATTTAATTTTATCATAACCAAATTACCTTTTTGAAATGGACGTTGCTAGCATCAAACCGTTTAGGAGACAATTTTTTGGCTTTCTCTGATGCCCACCACTCTTCCAATCCTTCATCTGCCATTTTAGTACGAGTGAAGCTCCCATGCGTATGCGACTTTATCAGCGCTGTAACATAACGCAAGCTATTTATTGACGAGCCATGTGCCTGATGTGATATCTTATTTGCAAACAGAATATGTAAAATACGTTGTCTAAATACAACTTCCACATTTGTATCAACGAAAAACTCTCCTTAAAAAATTTACCATTTTACACGAGACAATAGGCATTTTCTAATTTTTTTTTAATATTACAAAATAAACCTATCATAAATACCTACATCAACAAAAATTAAAAATATTTTAATTACATGCTAGACAGAGAGCGTACTATAGCACGTTATGACGTCATGCCGTGCGCGCGCTGTACTAATGCTATACTAACACACGCTTTGCGGGAGGGAAGTGCTCATCCGTTCTCTATCCAAAAAATACAAAAAAATTAACGCTTATATCTCAGAAATGTATCAGCCATTTTAAATGTTTTTTTCAGAATATGTAAATGTATTTTATCATATACTTCGCTAAGCCTGTTATTTGTAATAAATGGAACATTAGGACCCAAGTCATTTAATGGAGGTAGAAAGTAGCTGATGGATGAGCGCTTTATAATCTAACGGCACCTGGTTCGATCCTCGGCCCTACTTATTTAGTACTTAGTGTGCAGTTTCGATGCCATCGCTCAAAAACACTGAAGAAAAACATCATGAGTAAACCAGTATGTCCAAGAACCTCAAAAGTTAATCATGACATTCACCAGCATGCACTAGGTCAGCAGCATCGTGGATTAGGGCGCATCCTCTTTCTCTGACAGAAGACTTGTGTCCCAGCAGTGGGTACATGAACGGCTGATAATGATGAGAAAGGGGTCAAAATTGTCTATGTAATAAAATAACAGCCTCTAACTACATTCCAGGGACATATCGCCAATTCTTATGGAAAGAATTTGTTACAATTTACACTGCTTTAGTAACCTTTAATACTCACGATATGGAACTTCTTGCTGTTTTGGTATGTTCGAGTCATCGTTACTATATCCGTGAAACGCTCCCGATGAATCGAACGTCCCACCACACGCCTCGGCATTATCGACAGCCCTACAAAGATAGAGAATAATTTAAGCACAGTAAAGATGATGTCTATGTTGTGGCCAGTGGGGACTGAGGGGTAATGATGATGAGTACAATTACTTTCTCCGGCTTAGTACAGTCTATATGCGTAACCCTGTATACTTATGTATTATGTGACATGTATAATATGTATATACATCATAAAGAGTAAACAGTAGATACTGTAGTAATCCCCATTCAGATCATGCGAAGTACATGTATCAAGTACCTACTATGCATTGTTTGCCACGAGCTACACACTTTTTGCTTAGTGCAAGTGGCAGTGAAATTGCTTAGTAGCATGTATGCAGTGGTAGTGGAAGTGTGTAGTTCGTTGCAAACGATGCGTAGTAAGTACTTCTACTTGCTACTTGTACTTCGCATGAATGAAAGCAATTTATTTCACACAAAATGGTTTCTCCCCAGTTAAATACTCTGCTTATTATTTCAAATGTGAGGAAGCTACAACTTAATAATTTTACTTGACACATGCAAAATTCTCCGGACGGCCCAGATGGAGATGGAGGGTCAAACTGGACTTCTACTTGAAGGACTGGACTCAAATTGCCCTAAACAGAGAAAAATGGAAGGTGGGAAGGGAGGCCTTTGCCCTGCAGTGAGACGATGCAGGCTAATATAATTAACTTGCAAATTTTAATAATTGTGTGAAGCGAACGTTAAAAAAATATTGAATCTGCACTAAAATTAATCATTGCTATTCTTTGGTATTGTTTCGTGCTTCATTATTCCTTATTCAAATTTGGCTTTTCAATATAGGTTTGGAAACCTCTTTATAAAGTGCAATTTCAATTTAAGTTTTCATGGTGGTAAGAAACAATTTTATTTCGTATCATTGTAAAAATAGTTGAATCTAACGAAAGGGTTGTTTTAAATGTTCTGCTAGCTAATAACGGTATGTATAAAACCAACACACTGCCAGTTCTACGGAATACATATAAGTACAAGTACATTCATTGCATTGTGAACAACAGTATATTTGGTTCAGCGATTACGAGGAAGGAAAAGAGGCACCTTTGTGGCTGGGTAACCCTGTTAACAGCCCGACCTTTTTTTTAAACTACATGACAAACCTTGAAATCGGGAAAAGGGTTTTTCATATGTTTTGTTGAATGTAAATAAAAAAAATCTACAGCTGAATTTTGTCATGATTTCAGGGTTTGTCCCATAGTAAAGATTTTTTAATAAGCACTTGACCTTCTTCGGGCTAAGCCCCACAGTTCTGCGTATCCGTGTATAGTAAAAAAACTATCGACCAAGTGCGAGTCAGACTCGCGCACTGAGGGTTCCGCACTCAAAAAACGTGTTTTATTTTATTCAGTTCGGGATCTTTAGCCGAAAAATCCCGATAATTCGTTGTTTTAGTGTGTGTACTATAATCATGTAGGACACTCGTATCTATCGGTACCATTACCATTTTAACACTAGAAGAAAGACAAAATATTATGTAAAAAAATATGTTTGTTGTATGATGTCTTCCCTTTATTATTAACTTTTTGATTTTATAATTTTACGTAATTAATCCGCCGTAACATTACATGATCTGTGAACATTTCAACAGTCTATTATGGTTCAAAAGATACAACCTTTAAAGATACAACCTTTAAAGGAAGGACAGACAAACAGCATAGGTTTAGTAATACGGTTGACACCCTTTAGATACGGAACCCTAAAATCAAATGTGTGAAAATGTAGTGAAGTCTGAAAGTTGTACTTACCATTCGGGCAAGGAATCTTCGTTACCCTCGCCACCTGTCCAGCCACGTCGATTGTGCCACTGCTTTTCTTGATTCGGTCTATTGCTGGCTTCTTGTTGCCATCCCCACTCTGCTGAGTTCGATTACACCGTTAAAAATGTACTGCCTCTATATCATTATGGTAACTGGTGTGGTTTTCACACATTTTTACTGTGTGATTATCCTTCAGGAACTATTATAGTTTTTGGGATAACAAGCCTATGTGTTAGTCCAGAGTATAAAGCATCATCCGTACCAAACTTTATCTAAATCCGTTCACCCATTACAGAGTTGAGTGAGAATTTACATACTAACACACACACAAAGTGTCACATTAATAATATTAGTGTGATTGTTTAGTTATTGTACTATTTTTAGCAAGCATGAAGTGAGAGCAATAAAGGCGCAGAGTTGCCGCTGTAGCGAAAGAGTTATGACAGTCCTCAATCATCTTTATTTCATGGATAAAAAAGCCGATATCACAAAGAGAAAATAGAAATATCTTAAAATATAAGTAATACAAGGTAGCATATAGTATGTATATAAAGGCTTTGATAAATAGAAAATATTCGGTACAAATAAATCGGCTTCTAGTAACAAATTGGTTGGTTCACAGAACCTACATCAAGCAGAGCTTGTAAGTTTGCTTTACTTGCTCCAGTTGCTTGCACCGTTTAGAAACATCAGAACATAAAGTGGGATAACTTACCCCATTTTTCTTGAGGCCGCCTAACCCCATCCGCAGAGCGCCACTCTTCGCCTTCTTCGCGACCGTGTTGCTGTCGCCAGTTTGTACTAGTCTGCCGCTTCCTAGTTAAAAAGTATTTATGGTCAGTATCAATTCTAAAACCTAACATTCAAAGAGTAATAATCGCGAAAACCTAGTAAAAAAATTAATGATAAATTTCACATGGACCCAGAGAGGGTTCACCATGAATACTCTTTTGCATTGGAAGTGTTGCTAAGCGGTGTAACCCCGAGTCACGGATCTCGAAAACTATTGGATCAACGAAGCTGAAATAGGCACGTAGATTCCTTATGAGATGCAAAGATCCGGTAAAAAATACTTTATGAACAGGGACAAACTAAGCGAGTCAATAGCTAGTGTAATTACAAACCTACTGAGGTTCTACTTACATTCTATACTGTTGCGACTTTGGCTGCCACTCGGGTTGCTCTCCATTGTTGGGTCGCAATCCTGTTGGAGGTTGGTGAGTGTTATTGGTCCAAAGCCTCGTCGGCTGATTCGGATCGTCGTCTGGGATCCCACTGTATGCATTGCGCTGGTTATGCCACCCTCTGAAAAGACAAAAGTAAGCCTTTTTGACGTCAAATTTCTACAATAAGTATCTAAATGTCTGCAATAAGTATCAACAGATTTTTTTAATTATTTTTTTAATTATGACGGCTGCCAATGCGTTTTTGTAAGAAATTTGTTACAGCCAGTTGCACCCATATAAACGAAACGTCAGTCATTCGAAATCAGTTAGAAACAGTGATGCGGAGTTCGGCGCGTTCATTTAAATAAGAATGTTTAATCAAGGTTCTGTCATAATGCCTGGTAACAGATTTTCCTTCTCATTTCCGTTCTATTTACTTCTCTTTTCTTTGGTCTGATACGTCTAACAGAGTTCACCTTAATACACTTCTATAAAAGACTAGCTGCGCTCCGCGGTTTCACCCGCACGGATTCCACCTTATAGCATCAGCTACATGCCAGTGAAAGTTCCATCAAAATCAGTCCAGCCGTTTCGGAGTCCATTGGGAACATACACATACGTACATACCCACTTCGATTTATAGATAGAAGATAATTATTTTAACTTATTTGTTTCTTATCGGACTCTATATTCATAAATATTTCAGGAATTTTTGCATAAATTTGAGCAGCATCACAAAAGACATGATAGTACAAGACAGCGTATCAATTGACAGTAGAACAAGGTAATATGATAAAATAATCAATGATTTGAAGAGACTTACCTTCCAGCTATAGCCGGTCTGTTGAACGGCCTTATTTTTCCCTTGTCACCGGGGGGTATCCCTCGATTCTTGTCGCTGGGGCCCATTCCACGACCGCGACCTACTCCCGTGTATCTATCGCTGGGAGCTAATAGACCACCAGTACCAGAGTGTCGATTCATATTATCTCTCTGAAAAAGAAACAAAAGTTATAATTAAATCATAAATAAAAAAATTACAAGCTTTTAATTTAACTTGCAATGTTTGTTTAGGTCAAATCTTGCAAGCTAAATATAGCAGTTCCTCCGAACAGATTTTGTTGAAATTTGCATACACCTTTAGTTCTGTCAATACAATATGGAATTCCCAATGTTGTAATGTTTTAAAAATGGCCGCCTAAATTAAAATTAAAATAGTTTTTAAATAAAAGTTTGTTTGCAGGTAATGTTACAAAAACAAAAAGTATTTAGCACAATACAATATTGCACCACCATTGTTACAATCAGTGCTCGAAATGGTAAATGGAATCGAAATGGAAATCAGTGCACCGGAACGCCGTTCCGGTTCGTGAAATCACAGTTCCGTTTCGTAAATGATCTAACGACACCTCACTCGTCAAAATCGGCCAAGCCGTTTAGGCTACAGGAGGTACTACAGGAACCCAGAAATACACTTACATGCTTACATACAACCCAAAAACATTACCATTCTAGGATTGTCTTCTTTTGTCATTATTACAGTACATTTTTAGACTGTTGATTTCCCCCTCAAATTTTTATTTCGTTTGTAAATTGGGAGCCATACACTTACAGAAAATTGTTCTAGATTAAGACACAAAAGCCCTAGGCCGATAACACTGATATGTACACCAAAATTTAACACACATATTGACATATTTCGATGTTACCACACGCTTATGTCAATAATGCTGGGGCTACATTAGCTGGCTACGGCGAATATTCGTATTAACGCGATGAGTGTGGCCGGGTAGATCGTTGTTACGCGTAGTATTCGGGCGAAGACGATGTATTATCGGGGCACTGTCGGTAAAGTGTTACGCATCAAAGGGATTTGTCGCGACTCGAATCTTAGTCCGCCTAATGTAGACAAGAACATCGCGTATGCCCGTACACGATGTTTTTAGCGCGCCAACGCGACACGAATCTTCGCCCGCTAATGTAGCCCCAGCATAATGGAGACTGATATTGCCATTAGAAAGCAAACTCAACGCTGAACATAGATCAGTAAAATGAATGAGCGATTTGCGAGTTAACACACTGCACGAACTTTACTTTCATTCCTTGCCTGCGCATATTCACAGGGTCCGTAAACATAGCATGGTAGGTACGCGTCAGGTATGATCATCGCGGCACTCATCACATTTACTAGTGGTTTTTTTGTTGTTGTAAAAATAACTAAATCACAACTCTAGCTAAAATAATAATAGTAACATCTAGTCACTAAACTCGATACTCGTAATAATACTTATTCATCTTATCTTCTTTTTCTTCTTATATGTAAGAGACAACGTGTGTGTGTGTGTGTGTGTGTGTGTGTGTGTGTGTGTCGGTGTGTGTGTGTGTGTGTGTGTATGTATGTATGTTCCATGTGGACTCCAAAACGGCTGGACCTATTTTGACGGGACTTTCACTGGGAGATAGCTGATGTTATAAGGAGTAATCACGCGGGTGAAACCGCGGGACGCACCTGTAATATATCTATAGGTATATATAAAAGTGAATCCCTAGTTACTTAGTCACGCCATTATTTGAGAACGATTAACTTTACCGATTTCATAAATTTTTTTAGCTTTCTAATACTATGCAGAGGGTTCTTACGAAAAAATATTTTTTTACGCGCAGGAAATTGTAAAATTTCAGAAAACTTAACGACGACCTCCCTATTTTACCTCTCGGGTGAAACCGCGGGCGCACCTAGTAAATATTTTAATGTGACGTGACACCAAACTATTATTTTTTTTATCATAGAAACTACATATTTATCCAAAATATGTAGGTTTTTTTTGTAATGGCAGCCCTGCTCTGTCATACGTCAAATAACTGGAAAACAGCAATAGTGGCACTTTTTGGCGTCTATATTGTACATGATAATTTATGCCAATCACAAACCAATAATTCATTTATTGTTCTTTGAATTATCAAGCCGTAATGCCGTATATGAACACTGGGTGGAGGCAGCGCACGCTAGGCGTATGATCTGTGCCGGCGCGGCTGCTTGCGCTCGAGGTTTTGCAGTGTGATTTTTTATAGAATACCTTGGGCTTGATCAGATATTATGACCCCGTTGTTGATAATTAATAAGGATTAATTTTAGAAGCTAGATCACTCAGTCATCTGGTTACCACGTCTCTACAAACGGTCTAAAATCGGTTCTACAGCATTTGGTGCAATTTTACTATTTAAACATGGAAGCGTGTGCTTTGATCTCCTGCCACAGAAAATTTATGCAGTAACTAGTCAACTACTCCTGAATACCACATCTATTGCTCTCGCATTATAGTATACTAGCTAGTATACTAGCTAGTATACTAGCAGACCTGACAGACGTTGTCCTGACTTAGAACTGTCAAACACGCAAAGTCAAAATTGTAAATTTTATTTTTTTACACCTTGTGTTACATTATTAGTCCCTTTCCGCTCCTCGACTCGTTTCCCCCTTATCCTTCAAATTAGACTACAACTTTATGAATGTCATAGTGCTGGGATCCGGGTTGTCCTTGCGTGGATACCGGGTCACTCCGGGATACCGGGCAATGAGAGCGCGGATTCCTGTGCCAAGGCTGCTTCCCAAATAGGGTCTCTAGATAATTATAGAGCTTTTGCTCATGACCTCTGCCTTTTACCTAAAGTTCATCTAGATTTAACTTGGTCCAGATCCTGGAAACTTTCCCAAAAAATTAAAGGTAAGTATTATAGTGACATCCAACCTGAAGTACCTAAAGGCCCATGGTTCACTAAATTCCGTCACGCCAACAAAACAACTACATCTACAATTTGTCGCCTACGCCTTGGACATTCCTGCACCCCAGTTTTCTTAGCAAAGCTACGGATCAGGGATCATTCTATGTGTGAATGCGGTCTGGACGAAGGAAACGTGGACCACATATTTTTCGATTGTCCTAAATTGAAACGCTCTCTTTATGATATCCTCCCTCCTAGTATCCCTCGTCCCACTTCCTTAAAATGCCTATTATCCCTCACCTTTTCCCCATTAATCAACTGTATACTATGTAAATTTATAAATATGAATAATATTAGACTGTAATCTGTAAATAACTTATGCATGCTGATTGTACTAACATTACTAAATATGTCGTCCTATAATATACCCCCATAATAATATATCCTACTAATACTGGTGTTTGTTTTGAATGTGTTGTCTCTTTTGTTTTAGAATAATCAATATTCAACCAACATATCGTGAACTGATCACCGAGCATTTTTTTATTTCGCGTCAAATAATACCGTTTATGAAGCTGCCACGAAACGGACATTGGCAGAAATTGTGACTATATAGTCGCAGAGGCCATTAACCCAAGAAGTCAAGTCAAGTCAAGTCTACATTATTAGTTTTAGTAAGGATCCCTATTTTTTTTTTTGAAAATATAATATAGCCTATGCTACCCGGGGATAGTGTAGCTTCCCAACAGTGAAAGAATTTTTCAAATCGGTATAGTATTTTCGGAGCCTATTCAATCCAAACAAACAAACAATCAAATCTTTCCTCTTTATAATATTAGTAGTATATTTATTCTCAGGTATTTGCTTAATATGTCACAAGTCTAGGTGTTTCACAATATGCATATAAAAATATTATAAATATACACTTAAGAGTGCCACCGTCAGGCGGGCAGGCCAAGCTACCAGTAGTCGAGGCTACAGATTAAGCAATATCCTGACAATGCATGCCGTGACCAGTATGACTGCCCTCTGTAACTGACCCTTGTCTCAGCTGTCTAGCGAGAGCCTCATAAGGGGTTGGTCGAGGCTTGTCTCTGCCTTCACCAGGTATCCATCATAAAGATTCTGGAACTGTTAAAAACCTGTGTAGTTTATAGCAGTTCCATCACGTCTTAGTGTTTTGGTGTGAAGAGCTTGAGGTCATCCATGTGCAGCAGGTGATAAATGACTTGACCGTCTCTTCAAAGCAGACTGTCTAGCCCTAAATCTTTCAGCAAAATGTTAAGTGGATTAAGACTAAGGCGAAATCACAATGGGCTCAGACTGACCCTGGAAGATGACTCGCTCAATCCGTATCAAATCCTGCAGGCCAGAGGACCCGTCTCCACTACCTGGTTGACAAAGGATTGTGGTCCATTGCCTCATACATGCTAGGAATGATTTTTAGCTGTATCAATTGATTTTATACAACTCTAAAACCCTCTCTAGGCACTGAATTATAGTGCTTCTTATAATCAATCCAGGCAGTGGAGAGGGCTCCATTTTTCCGCCGGACATGCTGGCTAAGGGTAGTGTCGAAGAGGAGGAGCTCTGTAGTACCAGGGGCCCCAACCCTACATACATTTTGAGCGGGGGCCAAAACTTTGTTCGTGACAATGTGTGGGTTAATTTTATTCCTCATAATGGATATAGGAGCTTGTAGGTAGTGTTGCCATGTGATGGGTCTATAGTTTTTAGTTTCCATGGTACTAGCGGACTTGTGGAGCAGGAAGGTGATCATGAAGCTGGAAATGGAACTGAGCTCGAGGACTTCTTGGAATTGCGTCGCCAAGGGGTCATGCGAGCACCAAACTTATCCTGAAGTTGTGCAACCAATTTTCCAGATCTATGCTGTACGGATTACTTAACTAATGTTAATCGGGTCTATTGCAATAGACCCCATTAACGTTCGTTTCTTGTTGGATTTGATGGGCTCGCCACTACCATCTGCACCACTGGCACTACCATCTGCACCACTGGAGCAACTGTGCCAGCGCCTCAGAGCCTCACTCCGGTATTTCAAGGAGTTGGGTTGGCTCGGGTAGGTGCTGGTAGGGGGAAATGCACAATACACCCCTAGTGGGACGTCAGTGCAGGACTTATCACCCCCATCTCGAATAAGAATGGGCTCGCTCTTCCACTACATTAATCGCATCAATGACCCTCCGTGTGCTCACCGGGGACAGACCAGGTACAGCACCAGAAATTAATCGTAGCGCTTGCATCCAATAACTGTCCTGTCACTCGGACATTGTTTAGTTCCCTCCCTGGCTCGGTACACCTTCCTCTGGTCACTTTGGAAGATGAGATTTACCAGTATCGACCCACATCCCCTCTGTAGCGGTGAATACAGTTTGCCCATGCATACACTTTCTGCTTCAGAGTCCATGCATTCCGTGACATTGGCGAGATAGTCCTGGGGCTTGATACCGGTCCCAGCGAATGCTTGTGTCACGATACGCATGTCTTTGAGGTGATTCATTCCCCTGGCTGAAGCAGATCAGCTTTACAATGAGTCCTGAACGCGCTGATAAGCCGCTCGATTCGTACTTGCCATGCGGGCACATCCCCGACTGTGCATGATTAGTGTCCGAAACCTTAACACATGCAACGTGCCACACTATGATGGCACCGTAGTACAAAATCGAGTAGTATCAGTCAAATCTTGGCTAACCCACAAGTACAATTACAATTAGTCCCAATATCCATGAATTTGTAAATCTATGGGTGTTGAGGCTGATTTCAGAACTGCTAATTCACCAGCGGACCGCGCGAAGCTTCGGTCAGTGCGTAGATACTTTGCTTCGTACCAAACCAGCTCCCATACCAAGCTCAAATGACTATACACATAGCTGTGAGCTCAGTATAATATGTTTGAGTGATAAGATTACTCACGGTGTCATCTTCAAAAGAGTTGTTCAAGGCGTAGGGTGGTTGTCCTCGCGGTACGTAGAGTATATCATTGGTCTTCAACTGAGCGGGAGCTTCAGCCGTTTGCCGATCGTACAATGCTAGCATCTCCTCTCGGCCATAACTGAAAAATATATTATCATTAAAAATTGCATTGATGTTAGTTACCTACTCAAAAATATTAATAAAATCAGTTTAACATTGCTTTCCATCAAGCGAGTTAATGGCCAACAGTAAATATATCTCCAAAAAAATTGCTATAGTAGATGTGCGTGATGCCATTTGAAACGAAAACCACAGTCTAGTATATAATTCACCAAAGTGTCCTGAGTTTTTACTTTTATAAATTTAGATACATAATAGAAATATCGACAAACTAACGTTATGACTACGTCTTATTTAGCTTGCAGCAAATGTAGTCTAAATGCACGTTTACTTTAAGTTGGTTTTAGGGCAATTAAGATTCGGATATTTTTGAGCACTGACCCAAGATCCAGTTTTAAATATCTTTGGCACCGAACTAAAATTTGTCAGAGGCGCGGCGGCAGCGCTCTACTCGCACGGTTTACACCAGGTTTCCACCTATGCAGACTTAAACACTTTTCGTAGGAAATAATAACTGGAACATAACACCCCAGCTGTGCACTTCCGCCGAGATACTCACTCTTTCTTGTACTACTCGCGATATCTCGCGATTCCCTTCGAATTTCAACATACCGTCTCGAGCGGTGCGAGGCGACAGCGTCTAGTACAATCATGCTCTCGGCCTGTGTCGGTGAGTGTACAGAAGGCATTTAATAGTTACCGAAGTCTAGCAAGCAACACTTTTGGTGAATTGGTCGGGGGGCTTGTGGCAGGTCTGTTAGCCACCGGGGGGCTCCCCATGCCCGGTGGCGCCGCTGCAGCCCTCGTGCCGCCAGCTTGCGCACCAATCACGCCAATCGAACGCTCCCGTGCCAGGTTTCTTAGCCACTCCGGGCCGAATTTTATGGGATTGGTCCGATCGCCCATCCTTAACAGCAATTTGATTTAATATGATCCAGCCAGCTCACCAGCAGCAGGGTCTGGAATCAATAGCAATTGCTAGTTATTATAAGAATAAGCTTGTAAAAACACTGCACAAATGCACATAACTAACATAACTATTACATTGTAGTACAGAAGTAAAGCAAATAAAGGACAGTACAGTGAAAATGGTTTGAAGACTATCAAAGGATTCGTGAAGAAACTTTTTTTTTGACAAACAAACAAGTGTCGCGGCCTCTGATGGTAAGTGGTCACCGCCGTCTATGAACACCTATATTACCCTGAGCATTAGCGGTTCGTTGCTCACCTTTGAAGACTATTCACCCTTTGTTTATTATAAGGTATTGAGGTCACATTTCAGAGGAAATAACCGAAGCCGGTAAGTTAATATGCATACATTAAATAATAACACAATTTGTTTTATTGATTAAATCGATAACATTTTATCTGTATTCGCTTCCAGCAGTATTAAAACTAGAATTATTTACATACAATGGCTCGCGCAAGCTCAGCGAATTTATGCTATGCTTGAAGAGGGGTTTGTTTTTTTTGGCACTATCCAGATTCAACATTTTGTTTATTTTTCAAAATCATGTTGCACAATGTTAATATGAAGGAAAATTTTCAATTTTCATTTTCATTGTCATCTATTGGCATTGGTATCCAAAACTTGTATTTTTTTACTTTATTAAACTATTAATGTAGAACAGAGTTTATTATTTAAGCAAGAAAAAGATATTTGGATATAATTTGAATAATTTCTAAAAAAGTTAGGGATTCTGGAGCTGCATTTTAGTGACTTCGCCAGCGGATATAGTTATAGAGTAAAGAGTAAGATGATTTAAAACGCATTTGATTCGTATGGATTTATACTTGGGCCTGCTGAAGGCTCTGTAAGGTTGTTAGTTTAGTTTTGCGGGACCGCAAACTGTCTTGTTATAAGAGTAACTGAGATTTCGAGCCATGTAAAAGTTATATTACCACGAGCGTGTCTGGTGAGTTTCCTTTCTGGCTACCCAACCCAGACACATTTTATAGAATAATGGTACTTATAGTTCATATCAGTCGTAATCATACAAAAAATCCAGGCTTCCATACAAAAATATGGTTCCCATACATATTTCCGTAACTGTTCGTTTGCGAATTTTAGACGAGCTATTGTCTTCAGAAGTTTAAGAAGCAGCATTGTTTTTACAAGGTGTGGGTTTACCTTGAAAAAAAAACAGCGAACTTTTTACATAGCCCAAAGGTCTGTTACTCAAAATATAAAACAGTTTGCAGTCTGTGGATTTTGATACATACAACCTCTCAGAGACTGCATTAGCTGTCGCTTCGCTAGCTGTGACGAAACCGCGGCTTTAATCTGCTTTTGTGAGAAAAACAATAGCAAATCGCATGTACACATTTATAATCATTCGCTGAGACATATTTGTGCAATAAAGCTATATTAGAACTTGTGTTAGCAAAGACAGATAAAATGAATGATTCGATAAAATAAAACTAATAAACCGGCCAAGTGCAAGTCGGGCTCGTGCACTGAGGGTCCGTACCACCACAAAATTCAATAACGAAATTACCAGTTATAACTTGGTAATGAACAGAAACTTCTCACCAACTCGCACTTGGCATTTTTTTTATTATTTGTTGGTATACTCTAGAGTGTGTACTATATCCATGTTAAGTTTGGCGCTTGTAAGTATTACCGTTTTTACATTAGAGCTAATACAATAATACGTTAAAAAAAATACGTTTATTGTCTGGGGTTCCCTTTCGTTTTTACTTTTTGACTTTTTATTATTTGTTAGTCAATCCACCGTCACATTACATATTCTGTGAAAATTTCAACTGGCTATCTATTACGGTTCGAAAGATACAGCCGTTTATATGTATGACAGACAGACGGACGGACAATACAGACAGAGACAGACAGACAGACAGATAGACTTAAGTGACATCGTAGGCTTAGTAATAGGGTCCTGTTTTTACCCTTTGGGTACGGAACTCTAAAAAGAAACCGTTTAACTAAGATCTAGTTCGCCCTGAGTGCCTAATAATAATTCATCTTTACATTGGGTGGAAGCAACTGTAAACATTGCCATTAAATCTGACAATACTGCCAGCATTCTGGCTAATTATCATTCCACCAAGAGATAAAATAAATGTATAAGGGGTGTATCTCTAGATGTTGGACATATTCGAGGATATCATTGTACTCATCATTATAAACAACTTTTACAACGCGACCAACACTGAAAGCGCGAAACATACATATCGTTGAATGAAAACATTTTTCTATGGAATAACAGATAATTGTTTTTTTTTAATATTGTCAACAGTTTTTTTTATCGCGAATACAGCGAATATAGTGTTGAGCACAATGACATCCTCGAATATGTCCGTAGTCTAGATATGCGCCTCGTTTACATTTAGAATTTAGCACCCTTGTGGTTCACTACAGCTAAATAAAATAAAATCGTCAGACACAGAAGTCGGCTATTGCAGAACATTTGTTTGAGGCGGGATCCGGTCACTGGATCGAGCTCTACGATCCGAAGGTCCTCTCCACTGAACGATATTATTTTTCTAGAATAGTTCGTGAATCGGTTGAAATTAGAAAACATCGCAATTTCAACTGGGAAGATGGGTTTAAGTAAGCAAGTGTACGAACCACTGTGTAGGTACTAGGACATTTACCGTTACAGTCAAGTGTTGTGTGTCGTAGTGACAACCCTGCGATTTTTCAAGATCAAGTGAGGGTAGAAGAACAAAACACCCGCTCTTCTCGCCGAACTCACCCGCAGTTTTCAGTCAGCTCGTGACCACGGCCATTTTAACATGGTCGAAACGTCGAGCGAAAGGTACATATTTTTACCTAAATAAAATAATAAGTGATAAGTCTCGATAAACATTTAAAACGTGTGTTTATATCGCGAAAGTTTAATTATAACTAAATAAAAATTACACTGTGCCCCCCCAAAAAACTGCATGAACATCACGCCAATCTGTAGATTTCTTTCTACTTGAGAGGACAAAGAAGCAAACTTGCTCTGAAGTTTTGAATTCTTGTATGTAATTTAAATTTTTCGTATTCGTAAAAGAGCTTTTGTCTATAAATCTAAGCATGCCAAAACAACATGACAAGAAATAAAATTAACTAGATACTTAATTAAGTTAATTTAGACAAAATCAAGGAGAAGACAAAAATAAGAAACAAAATATTTGTAATAGGTATAATTATGAAAGGCGTTATGAGTATGTAGTAGTTATGTAGCGAATGTCATATTTTGGACATTCGCGTATGCGAATGCGAATATCTGCTGCCAACATTCGCGAATGCGAATATTCAGTTTTTGTTTAAATTTGGCGCCATTTGTATATGGCTTGGTGACTTTAGCGGCAGTCCCGTTCGAACGAAGTGCGTTCCGTCTGTTTTTCGTTCCGAGAATAGCCAAAAAATATATATAATTAACTGTTATTTTTTTAAGGGAAAGAAGTATTTTTGTTTGAGAATCAATTTTTTTACACCATCCATAGGGTCCATATTTTCGAGATTTCGTGATGAGAGTTAGTATTCCGCTTTTATATATAGAAGAGATAAATTAGGTTAAATTGACTTCACGATGAGAAACAAGAGGGGTTATAAGATAAAATAAATTCAAAATCTATGTTACCAAACAATCATACTTTCACATAAATTTACATTTGTATTAGTATACTTAATTTATACATGACTACTTGCCCTAATTATCATTATTATTTTAATAGGCAACCTACTTAACATAAGTAATTGAATATAAATGTTTACATTAAGTGATATGATAACTTACAAATCATACAATGTAACAAATGTTTATGAAATGAAAAATGAAATGTCATTAAATAATAGTGATGACCAGAGAGCGGAAGTCATGGCAAAACAAATTGAAATTTTATAGAGTTGGGTCATTGTTTTTTAAGTATCATGATGCTTTATTTATTATTTGTTGTTATACTTAGTGTGTACTATAATCATGCCAAGTTTGATGCTTGTACGTATTACCCGTATTTCATTAGAGCTAATACAAAAATATGTTAAGAAAATACGTTCGTTGTATGCCCCCTTTGATTTTTACTTTTTTAATTATTTCTTAGTTAATCCGCTGGAACATTACATATTCTGTGAAAATTGCAACTGGCTATCTATTACGGTTCGAAAGATATAGCCGTTTAAAGGTAGGATGGACAGACAGACAATGTAGGCTTAGTAATAGGGTCCCGTTTTTACCCTTTGGGTATGAAACTCTAAAAAGAGTTCTTGCTATTTAAAAAAAACTGGCAAAAGGTCTCCAAATTTTGAAAAATTACACTGATCTAATTTCAGTCAAGCTTACTTCAACTGAAAACGAACAAGTGTTTTCCATGTTGGAATAACATGTTGCTGATAACATTTCCATGTTTCCAAGGAAATGTGTTGTTTATTTTTTAATAGGAATTTTATTAACTTAAATAACATGCCATCTTAGACTAAATAATACGAAAACAACTTGTAAAAATGTATACAAACTAGTACTAAAATATAAAACTAAACTAATCTAGTAAACCGCTGCCAGCAGGCATCGTACCCAAAATGCTGGCCGCATTGCCGCATTGAATTGCAATGCTAATATGTTGTGCAAGATATCGGCCAGCATTCATTAAAGGAAATATTATCAGCAAATAAGGAGCCGGCTGTCTGGCTGTCTGATAATGCTATAAATGCTTAGGTTTATCATAAGGCATATTTTATAATAATTAATTACAAAATTTAAGTGATAACTTTTTTTACTCTATGCCAAGCTCAAGTTAAATTAACAAACAATAGGGTATTTGACTACTTTTGGGAAACTATTGCACATTATTGCCTGATATAATTTAATGTATACTGCATTTATATTTTCTGGATATCAGTCGTATTTGCGATATAAATCGATGTTAAAGTTTGAATAAAAAAATATCGCGCCAAAACGCAGACCTGCGTCATAGGTCCGGTCTAGCGACTCATTGACGTCACACAGATCTAAACAACTGCAGCCAGGCAGCAAAAGTTTGATAATCACTAAATTTCTAATAGAAGTAATGGTTTATAAATGTTGTGTAGTGCCACAATGTACAAATACTTCCATAAAGACACCGGAAAAACTATTCGTTCCTGTTCCAATGGACCCCAAAACTCGCAAAAAGTGGTTGGAACTAAGTAGCTCGTAGAGAACCCAAAAGTATTGGAGCTAAATCAAGTGTTTCTATGTGCGAAGATCATTTTGAGGTACATATTTGAGTCTATATATTTCTATTATAATTTGTGTTTTTATTGCATTACTATTTTATGTAGGTACTGTTACTTTCTTTTTAAACATTGTAAAGCTTGACATAACCTAACAAAATAGTGATATCCACCTACTACAACATACTTTTTGTACAACTTGATTGAATGTTTTGCTTGGAGAACAATTAAAAATTAATACTTACATTGTAGTTTTACGTTTTGAGTTCTGCAGCGTAGAAACAATGACTATTGAAGAAATATGCAACCATAAATACATTAATTTTAGGTAAGTTATTGCTGTCTGCTTGCACAAAATGTTTCTCCATTCTTCTCACATTTAACCTCCAGACTGTTTTTGGTGAAAATTTCTGGATAAATCGCTCTCAAAATAGCTTTACAACATTAAATTCGCAAATATCAATACAAAATCTGTTTGTTTAGATCTGTGTGACGTCACTAGGGATGAAGTCAATTACAGACCGTTTACGATCACGTGATCAAATGTCGAAAATACAGTTATTTTATTTGCGTTTTTTACAAAAAATAAGCATATTTTTATTAAAAAATCAATCAAATATGCTTTTTCATTATGTCATGTTTATGGATGATGTCAATTGGCATAATATTTTCAATACAGTCTACCCTATTGCGAAAAATAGAACATGATTTTTAGTTTTCATAAAACATATTTTTTTTTTTATTGCTATTTATTACAGTGTTTATCAGAGAAAGAAAAAGTTTATAAAAAGAGTTGATACTGATTATATTCTATAAAAAGAAGAAAAAATATTGATACTTGTTGATTATGTTGTCCAATTTAATAATAATTTTTTAATTTTATATTTGTTGTTTTGTATACTGTTGTTGTTTCTTTTTATGTGTAGTTGTTGGTTTTTGTTTGATTTTTTTTTTTATGAAAACATGTGTACTAACGACGTTTTTCTTTATGTAAACTTATCGCCCCCATCTCGAATAAGAATACCTACGCACTATGCGCTCAGCCAGAACGCAGGCAGCCATCCGATTGATCACAAGCAAAATATAGTTTTTATTATTGTTTTTATGCTGCTGGCCAACCGGTCCTGTCGCTTGGAGACGGCCATTGGTAACACGGTTAGCCCCTCAGCTCACACGTAGTAATGGTTTGATTGAAAATATAAAAACACTAATTATAATTGTTGCATAAAAAACTGCCACTTACACTAAACTTGACAAATGTATGGATCAACTGATACTTTTTTTCGCAATTTCAGGGTTATTCCCATAGTAAAAGTTCTTAATGGGGATTATGATCGGTCCCTTTTAGTTTAGTACACCCTTTCTGCATAACCCTGTATGTAGTATATAGAGGCACTGGGTCTGGTACGTTCTCGGAAGACCTCAATATACATAATTATAACAACGACCCTGGGTAAATATAACTCCATATTCCAAGCAGAAAGTGTAGATATCATACAGGCGGCAACAACGGTACTACAAAGACAGGTAACTGACCAAAATATCAGAATTCTTTCGGATAGTGCTGCAGTGCTGAAAGCATTACAGTGATATGAGCATACCTTACGACGAACTATACAGTGCCACGACCTGCTGGAGACCATAAGTAAACACAATCATATTACTCTCCAATGGATCTTAGGGCACAGCGGTTCCAGGGGCACAGCAGATCTAGGGGCACAGCGAGTCTAGGGGAAATGATGATGGGGACTGGCGTGGAGAGGCCCGAACATACTACCTGCAGGGCCTGACCCGATAATCCCCCTACCTTTCAGCCAAATCAGATCCTGGACTCGACAACTTACTACAAGACTACAAATAGAATACTGGGCAAGTATTAAAAACTGCGGACAATCAAGGGAAGCTAATCTGAAATACTCCCGTAGATTATTGCATCTTAAACGTGACAAACAACAGCAAATTGATGGCGTTGTCACGGGTCACTGCCTTTAAACAACACCTTTTTTAAATTAGGGTTACAGAGAGTATGTCGAGATGTAGCCCCTATGTAGAGGTTGTATGGAGACTGAAGAAATGGCCACTCATTTGCTGCTGGAGTGAAGCAGCGTGGCAGATCAACAAAATACTATCCTCGGATCACCAAGGACGCTCTTGGAAGCCCGCGCAGGCATTAGCGAGCTGCTGGCATTCCTGGAGGATACCAGGTGGCTGAATTAGCTGCAGCCGGGTGACGCAAAATGGACCAATGAATGGCCTAGTTGCGAAAAATGCCCACTACACAAGTAACATGTATAACCCTGCATATATTAATCAATAATAATAATAATTACACTAGGTTTTTTTAGATAATTTTTTTTATACATATAAATATTGTTAAAAAACTTAGATTTAAGAAAGAAAATAAATATATTTGATGTACAAAACATGGAAATTAAGAGTTTAAATAAATATCTAAAATAACAATAATAAACTTTATAATAACTATTTAAGTTACTGTTTTAATACAAAAATTCATTCCTATTTGCTATCAACCTACATAATAGATATACTTAAGAGGCTGTTTGTGTGTACTTTTATATGTGCTATAACAAATATGTTTTAAAAAAACTCTTCTAGCTGGCAAGTGCACCTATGTGTGTATGTTGAGTATGTGTTAGATTGTAGTGATTAACTAAGTATTTATATGCAAATAAGGTCATAGAAACTAGGGACTGCCATGAGTACCTCAAATATTAATTGAAATAATGACATTCATAAATGAAACTGTGAGTAGTCTTCTGTGAATCAACACAATTGATTGTATTCTTCTACAACAAAGATTCCACATAAAGGATGATTTTTTAAACATGTAATTTAAAAATGTCTTTAATTCAGTCTCCTCAGGAAAAGATCTTAAACGTATTCATCAAAACAATATTTTCAGTAGGTAGTTTTGAATACGAATAAGCGTGCGTGTCGTAGACGCTACAATAACAATAAGAGGTAGAGTCGATTCGTACTTCATTATTTTATATCTAACTCACTTATCAATGGCAACTATTATATTTTCATGCAACTTACGGTTGCAATATCCGCAAACGAAAGTTCACAATTACAGCTTCACACAATGATGATTACAAATCTATCATTATCAATGATGATTTTGTACCACTTGTAATTTTAGATTCAACACAAAATCGTTCTCGTTCTCACAATTAAAACTGCACACAACCAACAAATTCATTATTCTGTAGCACAATTTTCGGATATTAATATTGCGAAGACATAAACCGCGCAGCGCAATCGAGAGCATGGAGTTTCACGATCAGACCCAACAGAACAGATTGCATTTTGATTCGGACCCTACCAAGGTGGCAATAGATAGAGACAGTTTATTTGCTTTCTAAATAAACCTATTCACCATTTGTCCTTCATTACACTTTACTGTTCTATACTGGTGCAAATAGTAATGTGTTTAAAGTGAAATTAGAGCATAATTACCAGAAGTTTGTATGATTGAATTTCAGGCAAGGAGCACGCACGGCGACGAAGCAATATGGCCGAACAAAGTGGAAAAAGACTAAAGTTTGATTATGATTGGCTTTGCCCAGGTCAAAACGTCAACGCATGGTTTTTCTTGTCAGTGTTGCCAAGTCTAGACACAGCAGACTGGTCCAAGTAGTCAAAAATTCAGCTCTGTTATAATCCAGATATATTATATATGTCGGGGGAACACCCGGTACCAGGATGTATTTGTTTGAAGAAGAAGCTATGACGTCATCAGTACTGATAATACTATTTCCATGGCTGGGTTCTACCATTGCACATAAAACCATAACTGACAGGACTACCCTCGTCTAAGCAACTTTCTAATTTTTAGGCGGGGAAGGTGAAATAAACACGTGCAAGTTCTTGTAATGAATTCTTTGTCGTTTATTTCTGCATAGACCCTAAGAAGGTGCTCTATGCTAATGCAAATTTACCGCCACGTTCGTAAAACCCTAGACGCTTATAGAAGAAAGGCAAGAAACTACAGCGTCATCACTTTATCACAATTATTACAGAATAACACTTTTCATAACACCTATCTTTGAGAAATAAATAGTAGTTAACAAAATAGTAACAGCACACTAAGTGCACCGGGTAATGCTTCAAGCAAGACTGCCTATTTCTGCACTTTGTACTGTGCTCGATGAATGCTTCAAACAGAATGTATGTTCGTAGTTTTTTTTTATTTTTATGAGTGACTTTTATTGTTGGCTTTTTGGCCTCTACAGCGTGACCGGACTAGTTAGCGAACGCAGAGCGTGTTCGGCATAACTTGGTGGTTAAGTTTATAGGCGACTAGCACAAGGGCACCTCGAAGGTACGAACCTCGGCTTGGGCCGTCGCCGGGAGTGGGCATCAGACTTGCCCAGGCACCCCAGAGGGGGTGTACCCTGGAGCCCTAACAGTTTGTTGAACTGAATGATTATTTGGAGAGAATCTAACCGATCTTCTAACAGATCCTGTGGATCTACGATCCTGCCAGCGGGATCGCTGTGTGTGTGTGTGCCTCTGGTAACTGACGCCTGTACCAAAAACTGAATATTTCCTATTGCTAGGAGCAGTCGGATCGGGCGAGCCCAGCGCCGCCGCGGTGACGACGGCGATGGGGTCGTCCGGGTCGCCCAAGATGTTTCTAGGGCGTCTACGGAGAGGAGAAGGGTCTGTCACGTCTGTCGAGTAGTTGGAGGATTTTACTACAAGAGGATTGGGGTGGTGAGGCGCCGCGTCAAAGTAGCGGCGGGAGGTATACTTAAGGTATTGAATCATGGATGGGAGTTCAACATCGCAGTGCAGATCGGCGTTTCGCATATACCAGCTAGCGCCGACCGCTCTGCGTATGAAGCGGTTTTGAATGACCTGCAACTTGTCCAGATCGATGCGGGAGGTGTGGGCGAATGCCACAGAGTCGTAAGTCATGACGGGTGTATGTTCGTAGCGACCCGCAGTCGTTTAAATAACATGGCGGCATCGCCGTGAAGTGAGAACACTAATTCATAACTAAATACGCATTTACTTCATTTACAGAGGTAATAGTTATTGGTTAATTCGTTTTATAAATTTAGACGAGTGTTTATGAATTATTTTCTCACTGATACGTCATTATTAACAGCGACACCAAGCGCCAAGTGCGCACGGTTCCAACAGCAACTTCGTAATTTAAATAACTTGACTTCCAAAATGAATCTTCAAACAAAATCGTTTTAAACCTTAAGCTTGTCACTTATAAATCGAGAAATGAATTTAGCAACCGATAATTCATTAGTAAACTGGAATTTAGATAAGCAAGAGATAAATATTGTTTGCTGTTAAAACAACAACAAATCGTACCTTCATTTTTCACCGATCAAAAGCTATTTTACATTGAAATAAACAAGTTGAGTATAGAAATCAAATCTTAAAACTAGTTAACACATAATTAGGCGTTATAATTAAACTTAAAATCATTATGATCACGTCATGCTCTGACATATATATTTGATGATTTTAACCATGGTCATAATCATCAAAAAGGGCTCTACAATCATTTTTATTGTATGTAAAAAAGATTGTACTGCACCGCGTACTATAATAGGCCCGTTTGCATTTTGATTAGTGCGAGTGCGAGTGATTATTGATTAGTAATTTTGCGAGTGATTAAAGTATACTCTTGCACTAATCTGTTATGGTCCAAATGTGTTTAGAATATACATAATATCATAATATGTATATATTTAGAATATATATGTGTTTATACAAAAAAAAACCTTTTTCTTTTTCAGTCTCAACTTTCATTAGCCAGGCTCTACGAATCAATAAGCACCTGTATTAATCACTCACACTAATCACTAATAAAAGTGCAATTGTGCCCTATAGGCCCGATTGCACTTTGATTAGTGATTAGTGCGAGTGATTAATGCAGGTGCTTATTGATTTTTACTAAACACATTTCGACCATAACAGATTAGTGCGAGTGTATACCTACTTTTATCACTCGCAAAATTACTAATTAATAATCATTTACACTTGCGATAATTAAAGTGCAAACGGTTCTCTAATTATTGTTTTTAGTCAGTGCCAGTACAAAGCGCTTAGCCCACTATAAGTATTTAGGTCAGTGGCTTAGACAGTGTTCGCTGGGGAGCTCAAAATTGAACAGCCCAATACTAAAAATGTGATTGTTCTCACAATATTCCCTGTATTGATTCAGAATCTAAAAACACACAAACCAAATAGGTACCTACAGAAGGCCGGCTCCATACAACGAACGTTAACAGTCGCACCCAAACTTAGTAGGTAGTACCTACTAGGTACGTAGAGCGATATTGGATCAAGTTGATCGAATGCCACGCCAGTCGCGAGTGGTCGCCACAGAGTACTTTTTATTTACGGGTGCTCGCGCTTTGGGAATACACGTAATTATCGTTTCGTGTTATTATTACTACGTGGTAATAATAGCTCACTGTAATTTATAATTATTTTTCGTTCAACGTAGTTAGGCATCTGATGTTACGGTACCCATAGGTGATGGTGATCGCTTATAATCAGGCAGTCTGGTAGCCATATTTTTTACCTTTGTAACAAATAAGGTTATTCATACAAAAATTACAGTAAGGTAGCATAAAACACGTACTTTTTATCTTTGAGTGCTATTTTAGTAGGTAACTTGACTGACTGAGTAATCCAAGTATAACATGTAAGTTTATATGTATAAACTTGTAGATCTGTGATAAACTTAGTATAATTTTGACAACAACAATACAATACAATATAGAAGTACAATACAATACAATACAATAATACAGTACAATATAATATATTGTATTGTATTGTACTGTATCTTTATAATTCACCAAAACAAATTAAGGCTTAATGTGTTTAAGCCTTGACTTAATTTGCTTGACGCTGACCGTGACTATGACTTGTTTGACGTAATTTAGTACAATTTGATGTGAACTTGGTCAATATTCAGACCGAAGGACACTGTATCCACGGTAAAAATAAATTAACAAAAAAATATATATATTTTTTGTAATTGTCAATAAAATTGAATTTGACAATTATTTTTACATAAAGCTATGCCTCCGTTCGGTGAACCTCCACTAGCTGTGCCCGCTAGAGTATGCATCACTTTCAAGTAAATAAATACCTATATAATTTCATGGTATAATAATATACTCCGCCAGGTATAGCACTCCGAGAAATAATGTGACGTGGGCGTACCGCAACGATGTCATCAATATCATGGATACACGTACACGTGCATAAGTAAGAGCAGAATAAGTAATTTACAACAAGTTCGAGAGAGATAACGATACACGAAACAATGGCGGACTCTCTATGATTTTCTGTGTTAACAGTAGCGTGACATTATAACTCCCCAATATTCGTATATTACCTGTGGGAATCCAATAAATCAATGTGGTTTTGATAAAACTGTGTTTAATATATTCAATTCGTGCTTAACTTGCTTGAGCGGACAAACCAAATGACAATTGAAATGCTTTTTGTATTGTATTTAATAGATTATTAAAAAAGTTGTTTCCCAGTATCTGTGTTTGTTACAATAAAGTGGCAACTGGACAGTGACGTCATTGCGGTACAACTCCCAGAGTGGCAGGCCTTGTTTTCTTGGATCATGTATAATTTGAGCCGCTGAGCGTCGAAACTTTTGGTCAATGACCGTCCATGTACCAAAAAGTGTTTAAATAAAATTTCGCCACAATAGGGTGTTTGACTGTATTGAAAATATTATGCCAATTGACATCATCCATAAACATGACATAATGAAAAAGCATATTTCATTGATTTTTTAATAAAAATATGCTTATTTTTTGTAAAAAACGCGAATAAAATAACTGTATTTTCGACATTTGATTACGTGATCGAAAACGGTCTGTAATTGACTTCATCCCTAGTGACGTCACACAAATCTAAACAAACAGATTTTGTATTGATATTTGCGAATTTAATGTTGTAAAGCTATTTTGAGAGCGATTTATCCAGAAATTATCACCAAAAACAGTCCGGAGGTTAAATGTGAGAAGAATGGAGAAACATTTTGTGCAAGCAGACAGCAGTAACTTACCCAAAATTAATGTATTTATGGTTGCATATTTCTTCAATAATAATCTACGTCATTGTTTCTACGCTGCAGAACTCAAAACGTAAAAACTACAATGTAACTATTAATTTTTAATTGTTCTCCAAGCAAAACATTCAATCAAGTTGTACAAAAAGTATGTTGTAGTAGGTGGATATCACTATTTTGTTAGGTTATGTCTTTACAATGTTTAAAAAGAAAGTAACAGTACATAAAATAGTAATGCAATAAAAACACAAATTCTAATAGAAATATATAGACTCAAATATGTACCTCAAAATGATCTTCGCACATAGAAACACTTGAATTAGCTCCAATACTTTTGGGTTCTCTACGAGCTACTTAGTTCCAACCACTTGTTGCGAGTTTTGGGGTCCATTGGAACAGAAACGAATAGTTTTTCCGGTGTCTTTATGGAAGTATTTGTACATTGTGGCACTACACAACATTTATAAACCATTATTTCTATTAGAAAATTAGTGATTATCAAACTTTTGCTGCCTGGCTGCAGCTGTTTTGTTTTGTGTGACGTCAATCGTCGCTCGACCGGAGCTATGACGCAGGTCTGCGTTTTGGCGCGATATTTTTTTATTCAAACTTTAACATCGATTTATATCGCAAATACGACTGATATCCAGAAAATATAAATGCAGTATACATTAAATTATATCAGGCAATAATGTGCAATAGTTTCCCAAAAGTAGTCAAATACCCTATTGTTCAGCGCCACTTGCTCATTCCTCGCGCAGTGAATTTCTTTGGATATTCAACGCAAAAATCAGCCATCATTCTTGGTACTTTACCAGACGGACAACATCTTGTTTTTTATTTTTACTAATTAATAATATAACATAGTGATAATTAGTAATAATTAAGGCAGTTTTATTTTCTTCGTTTGCTAAACCTCTAATTTTAAACGTATAATATAATCTTTGACTTACTGTGCTAATAGATCATTTAAAAAAGTTTATTCATATTTTAAAAATATCCTGAATATTACTTACTATAAAAAGTATATGTCGCGATCAACGATTTAAATACGTAGTAGTATGAAATCTTTAGTAACGATGTTACATTAATTCTGAAATTTGGCAAGTCCACACAGATTCATTCGTACGAATTTTCTATAACCACCGAAATCTGAAATATGAATGTGACTAAAATTATATTGGCTTTGGCTCAAACGCACTTGGTCAGTTGGCTCACCCTAGTCATTTCAAAGTAGCCTGAAATACAACCAGTTGCCAATCGCAATAGGGTATTTGACTACTTTTGGGAAACTATTGCACATTATTGTCTGATATAAAATAATGTATACTGCATTTATATTTTCTGGATATCAGTCGTATTTGCGATATAAATCGATGTTAAAGTTTGAATAAAAAAATATCGCGCCAAAACGCAGACCTGCGTCATAACTCCGATCACGTGACTAATTGACGTCACACAAAACAAAACATCTGCAGCCAGGCTGCAAAAGTTTGATGATTAATTAATTTCTAATAGAAGTAATGGTTTATAAATATTGTGTAGTGCCAAAATGTACAAATACTTCCATAAAGACACCGGATAAAATATTTGTTCCTGTTCCAATGCACCCAAAACTCCCCAAAACTCGAAAAAAGTGGTTGGAACCAATCTAAGGTTGGAACTAAGTAGCTCGTAGAGAACCCAAAAGTATTGGAGCTAATTCAAGTGTTTCTATGTGCGAAGATCATTTTGAGGTACATATTTGAGTCTATATATTTCTATTATAATTTGTGTTTTTATTGCATTACTATTTTATGTACTGTTACTTTCTTTTTAAACATTGTAAAGCTCGACATAACCTAACAAAATAGTTATATCCACTTACTACGACATACTTTTTGTACAACTTGATTGAATGTTTTGCTTGGAGAACAATTAAAAATTAATACTGACATTGTAGTTTTTACGTTTTGAGTTCTGCAGCGTAGAAACAATGACGTGGATTATTATTAAAGAAATATGCAACCATAAAAACATTAATTTTGGATAAGTTACTGCTGTCTGCTTGCACAAAATGTTTCTCCATTCTTCTCACATTTAACCTCCGGAATGTTTTTGGTGAAAATTACTGGATAAATCGCTCTCAAAATAGCTTTACAACATTAAATTCGCAAATATCAATACAAAATCTGTTTGTTTAGATTTGTGTGACGTCACTAGGGATGAAGCCAGTTACAGACCGTTTTCGATCACGTGATCAAATGTCGAAAATACAGTTATTTTATTCGCGTTTTTTATAAAAAATAAGCATATTTTTAACAAAAAATCAATGAAATATGCTTTTTCATTATGTCATGTTTATGGATGGCGTCAATTGGCATAATATTTTTAATACAGTCAAGTACCCTATTGTTGGTATCCCCCAACACCCTGTGAGATAACTTAAAAGGCACAATGATCAACCAACTTGGCACCACTGTTTCTAGTCTAGCCATAGACAAATCAATGCGAAATTGCCAGTACCAAATGCATATTTTTTTTTTTTTTTTTTTGTTAAATCTTCATGAGCGTGGATTCAATGTCCTTTACTCGTAATATTAAACAGTTTATTTTGTCTTAATAGCGTCAAACAAGTCATAGTCACAGTCAGAGTCAAGCTAAGTAAGTCACGGTCAAGTCGAACTCATACCTCTGTAAAGTGGTGGAGACTTTACAAGAGGCTCCTATGGAGTTTTGGAAACAACACGAAAAGACACGTTTCACCTCGTTATATCACTTTCCCACACTCGAGCATGCTTACAAGCACTTAATGAATAATAATTCACCATTTAGTATACATTAACACTCGAAAATACACAAGTTTAGGAAAATAATCCAACGAGCCGACATGTTTTTTCCGCGTTGGCGCCAAAACCCCCCCCCCAAATGCATAACAGAATATAAGTATTGCCATGTGTTGAGCAAGAATCAAACCACAGATCAACCAACTTATCTGTGTAGTTGGTCAAACTATAGAACAAATTTTTTACTTCGGATAGCAATCACATTTGGTAAGAAACTTATATAGTGGCTCTCCTATTCAACAGCACAGATAATTTGGTCGTCCTGCAAAGTAAACTCTGGCTAACGAAAGTAGACCAAGATAGTACGCTAATTGTAACAAAGATCTTGTATATACCATAAAGGGACCTATCCTATATCTGTGAGGGACCTAATTCCATGAATTATATTATAACCATATAAACAGTACATATGTTACAAAAAAAGAGATAGCGAGTATAATAACTACGTGAGTAAAATAAAAGAGAACACCTGTGTTTGTCTATTGCTCTTGAACCGTTTGACATTGACAGTCGCCAAACGTCTAAACATGTTGACAGTTGAGTAGCTTAGATAATTGACGAACATAGTGAGCTTTCCTTGTCTCACTAAGTATATGGGTATATTTCTGTCCCGCAACGATGAAATAAAACAAAATGGTGACTACTTATCGATGTTTGATGAAATTGAAATTAATTTACATTTATTTATTGAATGTAAATTAATTTAATTTAATTTAATTTACATTTACAGCCATATCACAAGCTTTGCTTAGTTTGGGGTAAGATGAACGTGTGTGCAAAAATGTACCGAATATTTATTTATTTATTTTATGACAAAATTTATTGAAGAATATTTGTCCAAAGATTTTCGTCAAAGATTTGTACATTGATTTGTATACTATACTAACGAGTGAAAAGTGACACTTATCTGAACTTTTACTTTGGTTTTTGTTGTGTTTTTACACTTCCGGATAGCACACGAAGGCATAATTTTGTCAGATGTTTCGTTAGCATGTAACAATAATCTGGTCACATTCACTTTGTTTGGTTGAAGGATTTGGTCGAAGGCTAGAATGCTATATGTTTCCTATATATTTCTTAGGTTAGTTTATTGTTCAAATATTTTGATGCAATGATCTTATACCTATGTTGCTTTGATGCTGATTTTGTGTCTCTCAACTCTTATTTCCTATTATTATTGTTTTATTTTGTTCCACCTTCTCTTTTAACGACATGATAAATATTGTCAAAGCATAGCGTACCTATTGTTCTCAATTCACAAGTATTGTGAAAATAAGTATTGCTTGCATTATATAACAAATTCAAAGTAAAATGCATTGACCTATATGTACTTCTATGGTCAAATGTGTACCTATTCCTTTCAGGGGTTAGAGAAGCACACAATTAAAAGGCTAACCGATCTAAACAAAAAGAATAAAAACCCAGAACCAGTACCTGGAAGAAATACCTTCATTGGTAAGGTTTTATTTAGCATTTGCATGTTATTTCATGTTACTATCTTACTCATTGAAATAAATCCAGCTGGACTTTTTCCTCATGTGAAAACAAACCAAAGAAACAAACATTCCCTCAAATTGTCACTTTTGTAGTCATAAACTGAAAGCGACAAGACATATAGGTAGGTCAATGGCGACAAGCCACATTTTACGTTTGCTGCATCTGAAAATGTATTATGTCTGTTATTCATGACTGATACACTGGTTTATACACTTACACATACACTAAGCCACCGACTAAGCCACCGGTAAGCGCAGCGTAGGACGTCCACCCACAAGATGGACAGATGACCTAAAAGAGAAATGCTGAGAGAGGGAAACGCTGGATGCAGGCCGCTTCTAACTGGCCCTTTTGGAGATCGATGGGGAGGCCTATATACAGCAGTGGACGTCCTATGGCTGAATGATGATGATGATGACATACACTGATTTATTAGTTACTAGCTGCGCCCTGCGGTTTCACCCGCAATATATACCATTATATACCTTCTTGAAGTGACCTCCTATGACTTAGATGACAATTTTTTTTAATTTGTCTATGATGTATTATTTATGTCAATTATATTATGACATCAATTCATGTTACACCACGTAAAATGTATGGTAAAATTAATTTTCTTAAATTTTTTTTTCTTTAACTTTCCTAATATTTTTTAATACTTATTCTTCTATTCAGGGCGGAGATGAATCCAACAAATCAAGGATTATGAAAATCTGTCCAGTCATTCTTGAGTTATAAATGGTTCTTGAGTTATAAAATATGGTGTTACATATACAACTTTGTTTTACATAATTATAATATACCTAGATACCTACTTATTTATCACATACATATCATTGTATTTTTACAGAAGTATTGCAACCTTGAAGAGAATCAATAAGGATGATGCGGTGATTGAAGGTGTCTGGAGAACTCCGGTCAAAAAAGGCCCCGCCAGCTTAAAGTGTCAAACTTGGATAGCATTGATATGCCTATATTTATTTATTTATTTATTTATTTATTTATTTTATATGCATTGATATATATCGTAGTATAAAGTATGACATCTTTGCCTATATGACTATTCGTAATAAAATAAAAAAAGTCGAGTCTGTAGATAGATGTTGTCACATGTTAGATAGATGATAGATAACATAATTATTATTTGTAACATAATGTGGGTCTACTTCAGAATAAATCACTAATGGCTACGCAACTAGTTTCATTGAACACACTCGCTAGTATTTATTAATAGTTTTTATATGGCGCAGCCGAAGCAAATACAAAGAAAAACAGGAGATAATTTTTTATTTGCGCGCTTTTTCATTACTTTCATTAGCCAGACTAGTACCTATATCTACTTCTAGCTAAATAACACTAAATAGCATCTAGCATTATATCACTTTCCCGCTAGATGGCACTAATTAGTTTTCAGGAGCGCCATCTATTGAGCAAGTATCAAATTAAAATAGTATATCTACTTCCTGCTAGATGACACTAATTAGTTTCCAGTAGCGCCATCTATTGAGCAAGTATCAAATTAAAGTAGTATATCTACCTCCTGCTAGATGACACTAATTAGTTTCCAGTAGCGCCATCTATTGAGCAAGTACCAAATTAAAGTAGTATATCTACTTCCTGTTAGATGGCTCTAAATAGTATACAGTAGTGCCATCTATAGAGCAAGTATAAAACTAAAGTAGTATATCTACTTCCTGCTAGATGACACTAATTAGTTTTCAGTAGCGCCATCTATTGAGCTAGTACCAAATTTAAGTAGTATATCTACTTCCTGCTAGATGGCACAAAATAGTATACAGTAGTGCCATCTGTTGAGCAAATATCAAACTAAGTAGTATATCTACTTCTCGCTAGATGACACTAAATAGTGCCTAGTAGTGCCATCTGTTGAACAAGTATCAAACTAAGTAGTATATCTACTTCCCGCTAGATGACACTAAATAGTGCCTAGTAGTGCCATCTATTGAGCAAGTATCAAACTAAGTAGTACTTCCCGCTAGATAGCGCTGAATAGTATCATAGATAAATATATATCCAGTAGTTAAAACTAAAAAAAAAAGAGTACATCGCGTCTTTGCTATCTATGTATGTACAAACGATTACATAGCAAAATCGTATCTATAGAAGAATAAGTAGATCTCATGTTTATAATTTAAGATGTTTACTATAAAATAATGATGATTTGTTATTACTTGTTTTCTCTTGTTGTACCCATGTTTATTACTTCTAACGATTGTTTACCAAAAATATGATATAAATATGATGTATTTTTTTTTTCATGTTTCGGCTTGACATACATAATCGATGTCACCATAATGTATGTTATAGTTCCTAGATACCAAATATTGCACGTCCGCTAGGATAATAACTGTTGGATCTAAAACTTTATGTAACACATTTGATAAACGTTATTCTATTCTATTCTTCTTGCAACTACATCGTGCTATATCAAAAAAGCTGATTTTCAGAATAGCGCTGAATAGTACTATCAGAGATAAATATATATCCAGTAGTTTGTGCAAGTATAAAACTAAGAGTACATCGCGTCTTTGCAACTACATCGTGCTATATCAAAAAAGCTGATTTTCAGAAAACGCGTTTAAAGTTTTGCAAATAGATGTAGTTTGTGTTTTTTGTGAAATTGCTTTTAAACTAATACAGATTGTAGAAAACCACTAATTATCTATGGGATTTATTGCTTAGTGGAAGAAAAATCGGTTAGAAAAATTTAGGTCATATAATGTCACGTTTTTCCTGAATAATGTTGCAATCAGTGTGTCATTTCAAGTTATCACAATTTTGAAGAAATTTGGAGTTTATTTAGTTATGTTTATATCTGATACAAAACAGGGGTGCAAGTACCGATCTTTTATCGATCGTCAAATTGTGACAGTTGAGGTCGTCAAATTCGATAATATGCCATTTTTTCAATACTCGCTGTGATCGATTCTATGGCATTTTCGCTAAAATGTCAACTGTCACAATTTGACGATCGATAAAAGATCGGTACCTGCACTGCAGTTTTTTGAAAAAATCTTGTTAATTAAGGTATTTTTTTACATAAGACAATAACATACAGACTTATATAACAGATTTATATAACAGACAATAGATTTAATATTTAATTTAGATTTTTTTTCACGGTGTTGTCGCAAAGACGCGACATGTACTTCCCGCTAGATGGCACTAAAGTAGCCAGCCATGCTGTTGAGCAAGTCAAACTAAAGTAGCGCGAAGGGCGCCGCGGGCGGGCTCGCATAATAAAAAAAAATCGTAATCATACCGCGTCTTTTCTATCTATATATTTAAAAGCGAAATTCATCTATACTCACTCATTAATCACGAAATCTCGAAAACCACTTGACCTACGAAGCTGAAATTTGGCAGGTAGATTCCTTACGGGTGTAGAGGTCCGCTAAGAAAGGATTTTACGAAAGGGCCGAATTAAGGATGACAAAAGGGAGTTGAAAGTTTATATGAAAGACGCGTACGAAGTCGCGGGCAACAGCTAGTAATCAGTTAAGGTACTACTTTTTAATCTGGGGCGTAGGATAGGATAATATGAAAACAAAATTTTGTAATTAGCGAGACGAAAGCGGATTCATTAATAAATATTTTTTGTGCGTGGGATGAGAACGCACTTGGAACGGACACACTATCAAGCTCATAATCTTTATAGTATCTATATTTATCTTATATCTATATATATCTTTACCTATAGGAGGAGGATTTTTTTGGATCTTTATCATAATTCTATAAGGTTACAATTATCTTTGGCCCTGTAATGCAATGGTAGGTAGGTACCTAGTAAGTAAAACTCCGGTAAAAAATTCTTATATCAGATTTATTTAATACTGTAACAAAACAACCACAGCAGTTTGGTGTAAATAGGTATCTAAAATGATTTAAACCTACATTAGAAATCAGAATTTAGTCGTTAAAGAATATGAATTTCAAAAATAACAATAAATTCTGAATGTTAAAGGAAAAATGGATTAAAATGTACGGTACCTAGTTACCTACCTATGGTTCAAAAATACTTTAGGTATCTACCTGGGGCCTTACGCCCAACTCGTTACGCGGTCCCAAATTAACGTTATAACCGCGCAGTTCGGAAAATCACGCGAACGTTGACGCGCCCAGTTTGCGGTGCGCAACATTTTTTCATCACACACACAGGCGTAAGGCCCTGTAGGTGTCAATCGGGACTTCTTATGATGTCATTGGCATTGATACTCGATGTCATTCTCTAAGTTAACTAGAATAACACTACTCTTAGGTTATGCATATAGAACATGAGAAAATACAATTCAGATGACAACAATTTTATTTGAGAAGACGGTGTCATTTCAGTTTAGAAAATGATACCTATTATTAAGGGCCCGCTCCCCGGCCAGAGTCATATCTCTTTCTCACATTTGCAACATATATTTATCTCAAGGTAAAAAAATTATTAAATGGGAAATCATGTAAACTGATTGGGCATTATCTTTCAAATATTGTAAAGCCATTTTCAGGTTGACATTTTCAATATGCGGAGGATTTAAATAATTAAAATAGAAAGCTTTTTCGATTACCAACTAGGCAAAATAAAAAAATATAGATATTTAGATACATAAACATTGCTTACAAACATCCATAATATTATAATAAAGATAATGCCCATTTGGTCTTTAAATAATTCCACACAGTATAGGTAAAGATAAATAAATAAAAGTTGACATGTCAGAGCGATATAACTTTGGCAGAGAAAAGGCAATAATATAATCAACGCCAAAGTGCCTAGTTTAAACAAAAATACATGAATTCGATTGTTTCGTCGTTAAAACTATATTAATTTTTAGTTCATTACAGAACAAAGATCACTATAATTGACCCTGTACCCTATGGGGTAAGGGATAACCTACGTAATATAATGAATAATTATGACCATTTTACTTGCCGACCGCTGAGTCCACAAGCTAACTAATAACTTATTAGTATTCTCTAAAGTTTTATCAGCAACAATACGAAGACTGGTTTTATAGTGATGTTCACGGGAATACGACCTATGTTTATCTGCGACGACCATCCTTGGTCGGACTGAGGAAGATATGTCCGAACTGACTGACGTCCTGCTTGAGGTGTATTTGCACTCTCTCACTCGAGCCAACTCAGGAAAGGAGCCTCGGGAAAGCTATCTAGCTTGCACATTTATATTTTTTTGGAGATAATATCATTGTGTCTGATTTATAATAAAATTAACACACATTATCTTTTAAATAACATTAAAATGTTTTAAAGAAATTTTCATGGTCTAATATTAATTTCATGGTCCCTAATATAGGTATTAGGTACCTACAATTTCATAGAGGAGATTGAAAAAAATACTCAAGAAAGTTTGTGGATCTCCTTCGTCAAAATAAAAAATGGCAGCATGCAAATTGCTTTGCACAATTATTATTCTAAGTGTAACGCCTAAGACATCCCCATTTTTGTGTTAAAACTGTGCGAAAGAAATACCTACTCTGGCTGGGGAACGAGCTCTTAAGGGGCAAGTTAAAGGAGCGCAGTCTCTAGTTATCTGCTCATTTTACTCTGCAGGTCCTAAGTAGGTAGGTGAGTAGCACCAACCAACAAGACAGGTGATCTCTAAGAAACTGCACGACGGCGTCCTTAGCTTGATGTTCAAAATTGCATAAATCCCATTGTACTTACGGCACATGCCCCAGGTCATATCCCAATTCTTTTCTTTTAGCCGGGTTGGTGTTGCGTAGCTACGATAATCATTATCATTTGACATAGGTATAGTTATGATAGAAGGCGTAAAATCAACAGTTTTCGGCTATGACAGAGTTCTATCGGTCATAAGGTCATAGATTTTCTGATCCGCATTCAAATTTACATGTTAGGTATAGGTTTGCTGCCTATTTGAGTTCTGAGCCGATACGCCAACCCATGCAATTTTGAAGTCAGACTCCAGCTTATAATAGGTAGGTACCTACTATAAAAGCGAATTACACATAAAAATAAGATGATCAAGGAACAAGGACAAATTTAGGATAATACCTAACTACTTTTGTTTCAAAGTAAAATCTCCAAAATAAAGACAGTCTTTCTAAGGAAGGTAAACGCCCGGCTAGAGCTATTTCTTTCTTAGAGCTCCAACACTTTATAAGAAAAAAAACACTAAGGACAAAGTAAAATAAAAAACATTCTTTAAAATACCATTGCAAAAATTATACCAATTTTAATAGATAATGTTTTTGCCTTTTTCTTCGAAGGAGAGGGAAAATACGTAAAAAATTTACGAGTTTATTTATTTCATCTTCGCCAAATCAGAAAAGATCATCATGAACATTTGGAATTATATTTTAATAATAATGCCTTTATATTTTAATATCCATGTATTGTTTTTTATCTTACAAAAATGTTGAAAACCCACGATCATGAAAGTCTTTGGCGGGAAGCGGGCGCTTATGTTTTAAAATCTGAATCATAATACATAATTGATACTATCATATGTTGAGTTCTATTCGATATCTCACCAAGTAATTATAATACTAGTCTAGGACACACACACTTAAGTTGTTGTTACTGTGCTTACAAATACTACCTACACGTTAAATGCCTTATTTTCACAGTGTTTCAGAAAGCTCGATAGTAATAACTATCTATATATCTATCTTAAACAGATATTTTTGGTAATGGAAAATGCCATTATTTTTTATCACAAAGCAATTAACGCTCTACAGACCAACCCCAAAAATTGTAAGTCATTTTCAAGAAAAACTAAGCTATGTACCTAAATATGTATAGGCAAGCAGATTCTGCAAAATTCAGACAAACATGAGACTTTCTAATTCTACATCGATCAAAATCTTAACTCTTGGAACATGTAACATAATTTTGAACTCATAATATGTTTTATATAAACAATTTTATAAACATAAAAATTTATCACAATTCATAACATACCTACTCGTAAAAAATCAAACGTATGTTACGGTAGGTACCTGTGTAGGTAAATAATTATCTACAAATTGCTATATACTTAATCTAAAATGCAGCTAAAATGGCTTTTGAGTTTCGGGGCTGAACCAAATATATAGGAATCCTAAAAAATTGTAATACGAAAACATACGCGTTAATATATTTTTACTCAACATTATGAAGGCAGGCACACATAATCGTAAATATTATTACCTGTTAACTTCGTCTCAAATTTTTATCAACTTTTGAACATTCGCAAAAACAATAAATTTTATTTCGCCAAAATAATTAATATAATAAGAATAAGTAAAAAATTATATAAGCAAAATTATAGAAATAGTATTATAGTCCATTATATAAGTCGGTATAGAACTTACGTTGAGCCTTAGCTATGAATTTGGTTTATCCCTTATTATGTATAATGTCGATAATGCTGACGTAGGAGCCGCTGAGGAAACCGACAATGCCAAAACAGACCAGGAACATGTTCTTCCAAAGAACCCAGTTGAAACGCCCAAGACCGTTCGGCCTATCCCAGAACGTAACGGTCTCGATGACAGCTGGGAAAATGAGACCAAGAAACGAGAGGCACACGGCACCTACCAGTGAGATAAATGGACCGAGATTGGGAATCGCAATGGCTATGCACACGGTCATTATAATGATCCCAATTCTTATGCTGTACTCGGCAAGGTTTTTCTTAGCTCCGAAAAAGTGGCGGACGTTCTTCCAGATGATCTCCATTGGCACGTAGAACTGAAGGCTGTAAGTGAAGAAGATGGCGACGGCAATCATCAGCTTGACACATTGGGCCAATCTGAAAAGATAATGCATATATTTATGTAGGTGTTCATACTCTGATTTAGGAAGTTTCTTTTTCTCAAACATGTCTCTATTGAAGAACACGCTTTCACCTGAATTTTACTTTATAATGACTCGACCGTTGCTATAGGAATTGTATAAGTGGCGTATTTTTGTATCCTCTGATTATCTTGTTCGTACGCGGGTATTATACCCGCGAACAAGTAATTTCAATTTTCAAAGAGATTTAATTATGTGTTTCCACTAGAAGAGCGAATGCACAACGGTTATTTTATCAATGGCATTTGCGCTTCAACCACATTCATAACTAGAAATTCATAACCAGCTACGAAAAAAAATGTTCTTCGCTGTTTCATAACCAGTTATTAAAGACGATCTTTTTACCATTTTTTTTTTTAACCGACCATAATAATAACAGTTTTCTTCGCTGTTTCATAACCAGCAATTAAACAGGACCCCTTCACCCACATTCATAACTATACAAATTACCAATTTACCACCAAAACCAAATTACCAGCAATTAAAATCTAATTTTATTCGCTGATACATAACCAATTAATAAACAGACCTTTTCTAAATTTTCAGATTTTGAAACTGTTTATAACTTTACCGACTTCTTGACTGTCAACAACTATTTGATGTTCACTGTGCTATCAACTTATTTTTACTTGCACAATATCTCGACGTAGGTACCGATATTAACAATGAAAATCATTACGAAAAAAAAGACTTACACCTGATCCTTCGGCAGGTTTAGAGTGATGCTGCCCTCGGTGAGAACTCCATATTTCAAGTACCCGAAGAAGCCGGTGAAAGCGTACAGCGACACCACAAAGGCCATTCCAATGTTCAGGACTCCAGGGCATCCGATGAAGTGGGTGGGAGTCTTCATGTTGTTCTCCAGAGGCATGACAACACCGATGCCTTCAAGAGCGAAGATTGCAGTACCGAAGAACGTGGGCATGCGGTCGATTGAAGCAATGTATGGAGAATCGCTTATGGACGGAGTATCTTGGAACAAGTAGTAGTATGTGATGCCCATTCCTGTTCCGACCAAGATATTTGCAATCATCGAGAACGGAGCCAGGTACTTGAGGTTCCTTATGAGATTCATTAAGATGAGGATAGGCAGCATCACAGCCATGTAATAACAAACGTTCAAGGTCTCCCAGCCGGTGCCATCCACGTAGAAATCCACTACTTGCTTGACATTTCTGGCAACGAATACTATGTACACGCAGCAGCATCCGAGTAGATCGATCACCAGGAACCAGTTGACCATAGCTCTGTAACGAAATTACAGGGAAGGTTAAGAGGGCCAGAACACTGAGTGCAGCTATCTCGCACGCGTATTTGATGTTTTTTTAAAGATATAAAATAACCAAGCACCTAACGGTGTGTTCCGGCAACATCACTTGAGAGCCATTTCCCATATCGCCTGGTAGGTACCAGGCTCGGTGTGCTTACTATCTTCGAGCCACCGTCGCTTAACATCAGGTGAGCTGTGGTGTAACGCATAGCTAGTATAATGTCAACCATAAAAAATATGGGAATAGGCTTGTGTCCTAATTTTTATTTTATATCTCATTAAAAAAGCTGTTCATAAAAAGAGCCCATCAACGAAAACAAAATAAAAATGTGTTAAATGAGTTATAAGTATTTTAATTTCATGCTAGACAGAGAGCGCACTCTAGCACGTGATGACGTCAAGCCGTGCGTGCGCCATACAAATGTATACTAACACACGCTTTGCGAGACAGGGATAGAACATCCGCTCTCTATCCCCACCAAAAACTTTAAACGCGCATATCTCAGAGAATTATCAGCCACTTCAATATTTTTTTCAGTATGTGTAATGTATTTAGTTATATCCTTCGCTAAGCTTGTTATTTGTAATAAGCAAAAATGAACTCACTTGGCAAGTCTGGAGAACTGGTGGACCGCGGGAGGCCCGGCAAGGAAGGCTGCTTCGGCCGTCTCCGCGAAGCCCAGCGACGGTTTTTGTAACCTTCTGCAGAGCTCGTGCGCAGTCTTTACCAGGACGTGCACGCAGTAAGTACAGATCCCGCCGATGACGAAAGTGGCTACTAAGCCAAAGAATAGCCCGGCATTAGAAAAGGCCATCGGCATGGCCAAAATACCACTGCCCAAGGAACCTTTCAGCAAGTGGATGAGGGTGTCCATATCCCTGGAAATGACAATTCAGTTTGGTGAATCACAAAATAAAAATTATATAAAGTGAAGGTTTACGTTTGGTATTTTATCGGGGTTGTAGATATTAATCTATCTATCTATCTATATATATAAATCGAAGTGTGTATTTTACCCTATGGACTTCATAACGGCTGGTCCGATTTTGACGGGAATTTCACTGGCAGATAGCCGATGTTATAAAAAGTAGCTTAGGCTACTTTTCTCCCGGATATAAGACGGGTGAAACTGCGGGGCATAGCACAGCTAGTTATAACTAGCTGCGCCCCGTGGTTTCAAAAAGAATAAGAAAAACTTACGATGTAGGGTGAGCAAGTTTCCTGTGCTCGAAAGGGTTATAGTCTTCATCCGCCTCAATGTCCCGCCCTGGGATCTCCATGAGAGGCAGGGTAGACCCAGCCTGTTGCTCCACTGGGATCTCATTTGGGTCAACTTTATACCTGCAAAACATTCCCAGAAGACTGTTATAGAAAATGCCGCCAACATCATCATACAAACATCTAAACTAAGTATGCTAAGAGGTTAGAAGTGAAAGTGACCAGAGTGTAGTATAAAAAACATTCATCTAATCAAAGCGCGAAATGTACGTCGGATGGTGGCGGTAACAACCAAAGCTTCATCTCCAAGCTTAAATGTGAAACGATGTGTGATAATGTGTCGCGAACTCGGAAACTATAGTTATTCAACTCGATTTAATGTAGCAGCTGTAATTCAATGTAGTACTACTCGCGAAAGATTAATTTACTGTTACTGATTTTAGCTGCATTATACTGTGGTAGTGTCATTGTGTAAAGTGTACTCATTATGGTCTCCAAAACAATATACAGAAGTATTTTTTGTTTGTGCGTGTCACTCTGTTAAGACTTGGCATTTACAAATGAACGGCTCTAACGCTAAATTCAATGCAGCTTTACAAAGTATGATATATTTTTATAATAAAATTACTAACATGGACTTTATGAAACTTATTTACGTGTTCGCGACGACGGTGATGGTTTCAATTTGTCAGAGGTAGATAAAAAGGCATAAAGCTAAATCAAATTTGTACAGAATAGCGAATTTTAGAGCCAATCCCGAGCCTGAACAGAGATGGCGCACGAGGCCCCCGCGGCAGACCGGCCGGGCCTGGCGAGTCCCAGCCCAGCCGATACCACTTCTGCCACGAGGGCGATATTTCCAATATTTACCATTACCAAACAAAACATAACGATATAAACAAAATTGAAACCATAAAAATGGAATGATGTACCGGTGTATAAGTCCATGGCAAGTTGATCAAGGTCGTCGAACGACTTTAATCTTGTGGAAGCAGCACACGTCTTCCCGGATCGTCTCCGTAGAGCAGGCGAGCAATAGTTAGCTCGTTATAAGGAGCAAGTAACTACTTAACAATCAACATACAACATGAAAATACCACGATATTGATAAATTCAGCAGAGTCGGCGCGGGACCGGCCCGCCCCGCGCCTGTTTTCTAGGCATCAGCTCTCGACTGAACAAATTGACATTATACTTGCTACTAAAATAGGTATAAGTACAAAAAAACTTTCTTTTCAATTTCCTGTTGAACAAAAAAGTCCACAATTATTAATGAAACGACATTATTGCAGAAAAGTCCAAAATAAAAAAATCATTTCGCTAAACATGAAATGATGTTAAGGTGTGGAGCATGCTTTAAAAATATGTTATTTAGGTTTTCTAATTTAGTGTGGCGCTTATTGTATCAAGTCTAATCATTATTGACAACACACAGAGGCAGTCGAAGCTTAATGATTGTTGATATATTCATGTCATTACTATTTACAGGAACATTTCCACTTACTTGACCATAACGACATCAGACAAATCATTTTTGACTCCTTTTTTCTTGGGGTCATATTCGGCTATCATAGGCCGCATTTGGGGTTTCTGAAACAAAAGAGTGAAACGTTTAACATTCACGAATGACCCACATGATGCCTTGTCATGATCGCTCAGCACAGGCTACAACTAAGTTGGACCCAAAATTTCGTAAAACATCCCATTAGAATAGTAAAAAATGTTTTCAGTATACGCGGTATTAACAAACGTACCTTTTTATTTTGCATCAATGAATATTATAATACTATTTAATATCTAATCTATGTCTAATTCAGCTCAGTTAGACCCAGCAATAGATACATGAAAAGTGTACCTTTTTGTTTTTTCTTATCTTAATTACTAGTTTTACACAATGAAGGACATGTTGTGTAAGTATAAGCAAAGATTATGTATAAGGTACTGAGTTAAGGGGTTTCATGATCATCATTATCATCCATAATTCTGAGATTCTGCTATAAAAGGAGTTTGTCGATAAACAACCCAGGTTGCTTCGACATACCTGGAAAGCGAGCAACTGATGTATATCGCCAAATGATGTAAATACAAAACATTAACGGGAGGCTACGGGAGTTTTGTTCACATAATATGACGGTGGCTCGCACTCGAATGTACATTTAATTCCGTTCTGTATTGCAAGTGGATGCCGTTCAGCATGAGTGACGACAGCAAGGCGTGACGTGCTCGTTTTGGCGGACGGCTCGTTATTCGCCCACGTGACTGCTATTTGGAGATCTTAAGGTGCATCCAGACATCGCGAGGCATGCGTCGCGAATTTTTCACCACGAATTCCTCGTGCTGAGGCATGCGACGTAATTTTTCCGGCCGGCACCTGCTCAGGGTAAGCCCGCGAACAACCACGCATGATGCTCTCATCGCCCTGCCTGTACTCAGTAAACGAAAAACCGGTAGGGCCCGAGCCGATAATCCCCCTACCTTTTAGCCAATCAGATCCTGGATTCGTCAACGTACTACAAGACTTCACAAAGAATACTGGGCAAGTACTAAAAACTGTAGACAATCAAGGGAAGCTTTCCCGGAAATCAATCCGAGATACTCCCGTAGATTGTTGAATCTAAAACGTGACAAACTCCGGCAAATTGTTGGGGTTGTCACAGGTAATTGCCTTTTAAACAAACACTTTTTTAAAATCGGGGTTAACTGACAGTCCCCTATGTAGAGGGTGTCTGGAGACTGAAGAAACGGCCGCGCATTTGCTGCTGGAGTGCAGTAGCGTGGCAGAACAACGAAACACTATCCTCGGATCACCAAGGACGCTATGGGAGGCCTGCGCAGGCATAAGCGAGCTGCTGGCTTTCCTAGAGAAGACCGGGTGTGTGAATTAGCTGCAGCCGGGTGACGTAAAATGGGCCAATGAATGGCCTAGTTGCGGAAAATGCCCGCTACACAAGTAACAAGTCAGTACACGAAATGGTTTCAATAAGGCGAGACGTGCAGATTGCAACTGCGGCGTATATGTGACACCAGCTGTTGCCCGCGACTTCGTACGCAGACTTTAATTATATAATTTTTCAACCCCCTTTTGCCCCCCTAAATAAAGCCCTTAGCGGACCTCTACACCCCATAAGAAATCTACCTGCCTAATTTCAACGTAGTTCAAGTAGTTTTCGAGATTTCGTGATGAGTGAGTGAGTAGGTGAATTTCGCTTTTATATGTTATGTAGATTTATTGTAATAGTCTGTGTGTTTAAAATTACTTTTTATTAATGAATGCCTCGGGCCGAGGCATGGCGAATAATTCCCGACGCATGCCTCGTGATGTCGCGCCTTAATAAATAAGTTCCCGAGTACGTAGCGATTGTTATCGGGCGGATTTTCAGTGTAGCGTTCTAGGTATAACTCGCGCAAAATAATTTTCCGTGCTCTTTTCCCTCGCTAAGATTTAATGGACGATAAAATTTTATGTAAATGTATGCACCGTTCACGTTACGAATGCAGGTTGATGCAATTATTTTATTGTTATTTTAATCACTTTATTGTTATTTTTGGGGTCCATGGTACTCATCATTATGATGGGAGTAAATCTGAAATCGCAAAATAATATCAGTGTTCCATAGAAAACGGTCTGGTCAAAATGTATGCAGCAGATTTATTTTTTGGGTTTCTGGTTTGGTCCAATAGTAACAGTTGTTCATAATGATGAGTAGCGGAGTAAGAGTAACGGACCCGATGAAAAAACAGGCGGCAAATCCGTCTGATTCAACCTGATTTCTGATCAACCCTGATTTAGGCCAGATGCGCACGTGACATTTTACCATATCTCCCTTGCTTATCTAATCTGTGAAAAATACCTTGATCTGAGTTAAATTACTAATGTTTGTGTCAGTAACTACTAACTACCTACTTGAGCAAAGTTTTATCTTTCCACTTTGTAGAGAGTTTCCTCTTTCAGAAAACTATTAGTAAAGTGATCAGTTATTTGTATCAGCAACCGCATCTCAAATGTCGTCATATCGTTCCGATAATACCTATTTATTACAAGCTTTTTTTAATTATCCCTGATAGTATGTTCGTTCGTAAGTGTGGGACAAATCTTGCAACTGAATTTTAAACCAATTATCCTCAACCGATTGAGCTGAAATTTTACATACCTAAGTACTTATGACGTTTTGGTTTGTGGTTCCCTTCAGCAAAAGTTTTGATGAGGATTTTCAATCTCTGTTTTTACTATCATTTTACAAATTTTCAGTTTATGTTTATACATGTAGATATAGTCTTGAAGTCTGTCTTTGTTTTTTTTGACGTGATAACGTCTTATAAATCGATGAACGCCGACTGCACGCACGAAACATTGTCACGTTCCGCCTGAGCCTTACGTGCAAGCGAGAGCGCGGAACAAGCAATAGAGAGGCACGATCGGCCAAAGCGTTATCACGTAAAATTATCGTCCGTAAACCGACATTACAGACAAACCCTTTTTTAATTTTATTTATACAACAAATTTTCATGTTTAACTTCGCGTGTTTATGGCAAGAAATCCTACGTAAGCTAGATAATCAGGCCCCTGAGCTAGACTACGAACGCGCTGCGTTTATTTATAGCTATCGGAGTGCATTGGAAAATATTTACGATAGTCGTCTTTGCTGTCAAGAAGATGCTAATCTGAATCTAAAACAACTTTAAGTGCACCCGTTCTAAATTCGTGATAGTCTTTATCACGAGCCACACAAACGCGTGATTGGGTAAATATTTGTGACAAACATGATCAATGCCAACAGTCCATGCCACGACACTTTTGTTGCGGACATCCTATTGAATAGGCTGCTTTATTGTGGGAACCGTCACGAGCCTCTAATTGCCAATTCACTTACTGTCCATAACGACAGCGTATTGCCTGATGACTAAAGAGCGTCAGTGCCCATAGATCTTTAACCTGCTAAGACCCCGCGTACGTACCTATTTATGTACGAAATAATTTACTTCAGTCAGGCCGAACACTAACCCTAACACTGACCCTGACTTCGTAATCTACACTTTATAAACCTGAGCAGGAATATTTTAATTTGTACAGGTTTATGCACAATGGTTCTCTTATAAGTACAAAAAGATTTGACCCTGGGTCTTATATGATAGACACCGTGAGGTCACCGTGTGAGGTCATTTGCTTTGCATGTCTGACGTCATCAATGCTAGCACTAACTAAAATAAAAGAACGCTAGATAGTTCAGTTCGATCTCCGACGTCTATATAGGCAGTTGGGAGTAGCAAGTCAGATGTCAATACATTTTTTTTGGCAAATACTTAGTACCAAAGTAAACTGTAAAATCTTCAGATCAGATAAACAAGGGAGACTCTTTGAAAGCAGTTGGCCGTGCGAATGGATACAAACCAAAGATAATATAACAGCTAAAGCTGAAGAGGTCCATAGATAAAAATATTTATGAAACGGGTGCGACGCCTATAATTAAGTGAGACGCCTATAGAGACAGGCGACGGAGGAGACGTTAGAGTAGGATAGAAAACGTTGCAGTTTCATTTCGCACCCGTTTCATACATTCGAAATTTGTATTGAAGACTGAGTTTAACTACATTTAAATAGCTTTCCTGACGTCATTGTATAAAAATGCAGCACGTGGTATGTTTTTATACAACTTGACGTACGGTATCTACACTGAAATGGTCTGTTGATCAGTGCCATAATCTACTACAAGGTTGTATAAGAACTTTTATCACTGAAGTGTCGCGACTCTTCTACTATTTGCGGACACGCCTCCTGACGTCAATTCACACGTTTTGCAAACGTTCAGGGGCTCAATTTTTGAATCGCTCGTATGATATATCGCACGAAAATATCATGTGACATGACTGACTTTCAAAAGAAATTCCAAACAAAAGTCGTGTTTTTGAAATAATCATAATATATGAAGTTATATGATTATTTACAAGGTTGTGGAATGAGCTCCCGATATTTCGGCGCAGTTACATGCATCATGTTCACGGGTCATCGGGGGCTCATGCCACAACCTTACCACGGTAAATATCCCGTTAATAATCATATACCTTTAGTGAACAACCGTGATAGTTTAAAACAGTGTTTTAATCATAAATATATAACTCGCTAACACAACGAGTGGTTTGAATCATTCGAAATTGCTTCTATCAATAGAAACTCTTTCATTTCACATGATATTTTCGTGTATAAACGTAGAGCGATTGAGGCTCGATATAACGAGGGGCCAGGGGCCTTACGGACAACAGGTATTGTGGCACCAAACTAACGTTAGATCCGCTCAGTTGGAAAATCACGCGAACGTGAACCTTAACGCGCCGAGATACGGTTTGCGGTCGCGTGATTTTCCAACTGAGCGGATCTAACGTTAGTTTGGTGCCGCAATAGTTGTCCGTAAGGTCGGGACTCGGTATGATTATTCCAAAAATGCTACTTTTGTTTGGGATTTCGTTCAAAATCAAAGTCATTACCCATGATTTCATAGGATATTTTTGTGCGAAATATCATACAAGCGGTAAAAAAATTGAGTACATATTTTGAGACGTGTTTACCATTGATTAACAAATAATAAAACACATGGTTCTTGAGTCTTGTACAGAAGTGTATGTGTGCCGTACTTAGGTACAGTTTTTGCTTTAAGCTAAACTAACTTAACTAACACTACCGGTGTAGTGAAAAATGTCGGTGAAACAAGGAAATCTCTCGTCAGTCCTAAGTCCCTAATATAACTTGCAGCAATGTAGACTGCACAGAATACCTAAATAAATGAAGGACTTTTCGAGTAGGTAATTAGTATTAATTAACTATTTATTGTATATTATTTTTAATAGAATGGAATAATTTTATGTAATATAACTCTTAATTAGTATAATTAATTATATGACTATTATTATTTAATTTAAATGTAATAAACAATTATACCCGTTCCGTTAGTGCACGTTGTCACTGTATGTATAAAAATAATTAAATAAATTACAGATAAAGGGCAAGTGCCTTTAATAACTAAACAAAATACAAGCTAAAACTAACACTACAAATACAGTTAGACTGCCCATAGACCGTTGAAGGTCTAAAGACAATCCAAATGCTCAAGCCCACTACCAGTTGGCAGCGTACCCAACATGCTGGCGGCATTAAATAAATTGTATGGATAATATATATGAATAATGGTAGTAATAGATTACCTAAACAATAGTCTACTTTTTGTTTGTGGATTATTGAGAGCGGACTAACAGTCGAAATCAGATTTTTCCTCCAGAAACCTTTAAAAAAGAATTGAAAGCGCTCTTGTCACAATTTAATTAAGGGTTTAGTAATTGCTGGAATATAAAACGAACACTCGTGCAGCAACACGACTGTTGTGTGTGTGGTTCTCGAGACCCCACCCCACCCCACCGCTCGCCGGACGCTTTCCCAAACTAGGACAAATAGAAAAAACTAGTCCGGGAAAACCCGGGAATGGCATGACAGTCCCTACAACAACTCCCAACTACACAAGAACTTGAAATAATGTGCACATTTCTTCAACTACTTATTTAAAGGATGGCACTGGTTTCATATCAAGGAAAACTATCATGACCATCATTCAAAGGACTCTGGATAGTCAGCAATACCAGGAAAGCATGAACCGTTAGGAGCACGCTCTTAACTGTGCATGCTATGATGGATTAAAATCAATAGAATTGCAACGGAGAGAAAGCTAAACCCTAGTGAAATCGAAAGTTACATGCGCAATGGTTGTGTACAGGTCCGTAGCTAGGATTTGTGTCCGGGGGAGGTAATTTTCAGGTGTCAGGAATGTACGCAACATTTTAAATGAAATTATAAATGGCAAACAAATAACAATTCGCGAGCGCAAATATATATTGACGACGGAGACTTACGCCCACCCTGCAGTGGGTTGAAAGTACTGCTCAATTATACGGTGTCATGTATAAAAATACACAAGCGCCATGATTTTGAAATATCTTTGGTATATTTAGAAAATAGATTATAATGTGGCCGGATAATTCATAAAGGACACAATAAATACGCGAGAAAAAAAAAAACGAGCGCCAAGATCTTACACCCCCCCCCCCCCCCCCCCCCCCCCCAAAGAATGGATCTGAATCGCTAACATAAATAATAAGTTCTGGTGCACCTCTCACTCTAATGACATCACTTATGAGAGAGAGAGAGAGAGAGAGAGAGAGAGAGTGACGGAGAGTGCTAGTGCTCGAGCGCTCCAGTATACCTAGTTGAGCATTTAACAGAGTTGTCGATCGCTATCAGACCCCCTTATTCTGTGACTACTAGACAGAGCTAGAATCATTTTGCATGTTCGCCCCATTGGTGTTTATGCATAGTGGGGTGAGTATCCCACTATGCACAAACGCATAGGGGTAGATTTATTTGTGTACGTGTATTCCAGGTTTGGTTGTAGAGGTAACTTTTAGTTGAGCAATCTCTTCGCATTGCGTGATGCTCTGGTAAGTCTTATACAACTTTTTTCAAAACTATTTAGCATTTTTGAAAACATTGTTCAACCAATCAGTTCACAGGTTTGGGTGGTTTTGAAAAATTTACTGAGAATTTGTCGCATTAAAAAAACAGAACTGATTTATTTTGGTCTGCATAAACTAGGGTATTAGAAGAGAGCAAGAGTTGCCTAGTCACTCAGCCTCTTCTTATACCCTAGTATATACAGACCCAAAACAAGTTATCTATACTAATCTATATCCTAAAGCCTAGATAATATTTTTGTTGTAATTTTTATGTTATCCTTGTTTTGTGGTATTTTAATAAAGAGTTTTGTATTGTATTGTGTATCTATACTAATATTATAAAGAGGAAAGATTTGATTGTTTGTTTGTTTGTTTGCATTGAATAGGCACCGAAACTACTGAACCGATTTGAAAAATTCTTCCACTGTTGGGAAGCTACTCCGGGTGACATATATAGGCAAAATTATATTTTCAAAAAAATTAGGGATCCTTACTAAAACTCCAATAATGTAACCCAAGGTGTAAAAAAATAAGATTTACTATTTTAACTTTGCGTGTTTGATAGTTCTAACATAGGACAACGTCTGTCAGGTCAGCTAGTTAGTTATAATTTCGCTGTGTCCGTCTGTAAGCCACCGCATTTTAATCAGAGACTATGAGGACTATACCTGTGAAATTTGGACTATGAACAAGTTTAATCTCTACAGGGGAAAATATTGACAAACCTTTTTTTGGGGTAAGCACATTACATGAAAAATATAATTACCGAATTAATCATTATGAGGTTTTTTCAAACCGAGGTCCTTGGGTTTCATACACCGTTTTTTTTTTTATAAACGAGACCGAAGTTTCAATTCTCGATTCTATTACAATATGTTGGCTAGGTTTTATCCAGAAGCCGTATATAGAATAATTTAAAAAAAACGAACACCATATTAGTCAACTATTGGACATAGCATCAATTGCAGGCTGCCTTGTGTGTGTATATCGTCACTCCATCGGACAAAAATATCGAACAGTAGCATTATGAAATGATGAACATTTATATGAAATTATTATTAAAATTTTTACCATTATATCACCATTATATTTACTAGATATTCCTGTCCAGGTTAATGTATATGGGGTACGCTGCCAACTGATACTGGGCTTGATCATTTGGATTGTCTTCAGACCTTCAACGGTCTATGGGTCGTTTTTGTAGTGTAACAGAAAAGAGTTTTTTTTTACTCATTTCTCAATCATTTATTGCATAATTATTATGAAGTTCACATACAGATGCTAGGTAGCATGTTTAAATTAGGTACTTAACACATAATAACCCTGATTGGGTATGGCAATATAGTGCGGAGCGGATCGACTTATTCCTTAATTGATTTGTCTTCTAAGTACTCGTTTAAGCTATAATAAAATTTTCCTACAATATGTTTTTTAAATTTTTTGTCAAATTTATTTTCATTTTCTATATCCTTTATCTGTACAGCAGTGCAAGTACCGTTCTTTTAACGATCGTCAAATTGACAGTTGAGGTCGTCAAATTCGATAATATGCAATTTTTTCAGTACTCGCTGTGATCGATTCTATGGCATTTTAGCGAATTTGACGATCGATAAAGAACGGTACTTGCACTGCTGGCTTGTGTCTTAGCTTGTATTTTTAACCGACTTCAAGAGGAGGTTATCAATTCGAGTGTATGTTTTTTTTTTGTATGTTTGTTACGCGATTGCTCCGCCAATTTAGAATTGTTTTGATGGTTCTTTTTTTGGTTGGTAGGTCATATCTCATAGGTGGTCCCATAAATTTTTTTGTTCGGTAATTTTATAGCAGTAATAATCCGCACTTGCCCAATATTAAAAAGAAGTTTGACAAAATCTGCAAAAACAAGTTTGCACATCATACTAATAATATATTGTTAATGTCGCTGTTGTATTCAAAAACGTAATATACCAAATTTTACGGTTAACAATTTTATTCAGTTAAATTACAATATTTGAGCTGGAAAAAAATACATGTCACAGATACATCTGTGTTTGAGTTTATGATTTGGTTCAAAACACGATAGAATAAACTTTCCTCGATCAAAAAAAAATCTGAAACAAAGTCGAGTTAGTTTATCTGCTTAAGCTCGTAACAACCTGGAAATTGCATGTACTGAAAGGCAATTTATTTTTATTTTTTATTTGGATAGATTTTTGATAGTGAATAGTTTCGTTTTTTTGTGGAATTAAAAGCGTATAAAGGTCGCGAAAATTTGCGCGCGCCGCGTTCTACCGCGCCAGGCGTCATCGAGGTCGGACCTATGTTCGTTTTTGTCGTTGCACTCCCCCCGCGGGCGTCCTGATTCTTGCGTGGCAAAATACATCGTCGCTATAACTTGGCGGGGGCTGAGGGAGCGTTTTGTTGCCTACGCGACTCGGATAACCGGCCGTTAACCTTAGGTATAAGGAATTCCTTTTTCTATGCCTTTACCCAAAAACATCTCGTTGTAGACAAGACAAGGATATGTCTTGATTTCGCCTTTGGTTACCATTGCCCAACAGGTAATAACGTCTGTATTTACCAGGACAACATCAAAGTAAGGATGACAGCTAGAGCAACAGGTGTATTTATACGACACACACTACAATATAGGTAAAGCTTTTTCTGTAAAAAGTGAAAAGTAAAATACGGAGATGGAGATTGGAGGTCTTCTGTTACTTTTATTTTTCAATAAGCCACCGGTCCGTTGATTTATAAAAATTATCAGATTTCATCCTACTTAATATTATAAACGCGAAAGTTTGTATGTATGTATGGATGTATGTTTGTTCCTCTTTCACGCTGCAACGAAACAACGGATCGACCTGATTTTTTTAGTTCAAGAGTAGTTTAGTTTTGATAGTTCAGGAGCCACATCATCATCATCATCACCATTTTTCATCACTACCCGGGTTAACCGCAGGGCGCAGCTAGTGTAAAATAAATAAATAAATCTCAGGGATTTATCAGCCAATTTGATACGTGTACAGTATGTACCTATATAGTTGTATCCTTTTCTAAGCCTGTTATTTGTATTATATGCATCATTAGGACACATGCTTTTCCACGATTTGTTTCCATAGTTGGTTAGTTAGTTACATGTAGGGTTACCATCCGTCCGGATTTGATAGGTCATGTCCGGAATTTAAGACCTTTATCTGGTTTTTTTGCTTGGGCGATGTAAGTCTTTAATCTGTTACCAGTGTAATGACGTGCGCAGTGTTTGAATTTCGAAAATTTCAATAGACTATCTATTACAGTTCGAAAGACACAGCCATTAAAAAGTAGGACAGACAAACAGACAGACAGCGTAGGCTTAGTAATAGGATCCCGTTTTCACCATTTGGGTACAGAACCCTAAAACGTGATAATAAAACGCACTGAGGCGCAATTTTCTCATGGACTGATTTATTGCGAACGTATCTATCCAATTGAGTAGCGAAATTGATCGCATCATAGTGCCAAGTGTAGGTGCGTGGCCCAGATGAGCCGGATTTCAACAATTTAACACTTGTGGCCCCCGGGACCCCTTTGTATCGAATGATCCTGTTAGCAAAATGACCTACATAATTATCATAATTATCAATATAAAAAAACGACTCCAAAATTAGTGGACGCTTGAACTCAGTTATTGGTATTATTGGAGCTGATTAGCCGCTTAGCCAAAGTCAATGACATTTTTGTGGAACCTCTAGAGCTTCCTCTAGGGGATAAAAAAAAATTACATAAATAAAAAAAGTATTGGTATACACACAGAATCCCCCTCTTGAAGTCGGTTAAACTGTCCGAAAATCAAAACAAACCAAGTATCACATTTATTTTCCTGTTTTATTATTATTGGCAAGTAGCAAGAACTACTTCTTAAATATCGTCAAACAAGCCACAGTCACAGTCAGTCAGAGTCAAACAAAGTAAGACACGGTCATGTCAAGTCATTCCCTAGTAAAGTGGTGGAGAGGCTTCAACGGAGAACTACACGAAAAGACATGTTTCACCTCTACATTTACATCACTAAACTTGTCTACATTCAAGCATGTTTACGAAGACATAATAAACGATAATCCACCGTTGTCACTCACACATTAACAATCGAATATTCAAAAGTTTAAGAAATTAATACAATGAGGCGACATGTTTATTTCATGTTGGCGCCAAAACCTTATTTTACCGATTACATTCAGGGTTGTCATCTAAAGAGTTTTTTCCTCACGCCGTGTTATTGTGACAAAATAAGCTGATTTGACTCATTTAGTAAGTAAGGTAACCACCTAGCTATAAAAAATGTAGAGCAACTAGTCCTTGGAGAAATCATGCGAAACTGACTTCCTATTTGTTGACCATGGCTAGAAAATTAGAGGTCACACTGAATTAAATGTTACCTACATAATATATGTAATACCTAATAAGTAGATACGTTGCCGCGGTGTAAAGTTTACTAAAATGTATCTAATTAAAATTTATTAAAAAAAAGTTTAGGTAATCCTCAGCTTTGCGTCGAGTAAGCATAACAATAACATGAAAAAAGTATTAAATTATTGTTATTAGAGTTTATTATAAAGAATAACTTTAGTTTTCTATTTATGTATCTACTATTCAATACTCAATCATTTATTGCACAATTATTATGAAGTTCACGTGTAAGTTTTTAAAGATACTATGGCTATTAAGATAGAGATTTCTACCGGTAGCAATACAATAAGTAAAAAAAAAGAACCAACATAAAACTGTAACGGGAACTGAAGTCAACGTCAAATTTGTGATTGTCGCTTTTTTGTCGGCGACGATCAGAAATGGCGAACCACGGGTGCAAGTACCGTTCTTTTAGCGATCGTCAAATTGACAGTTGAGGTTGTCAAATTCGATAATATGCCATTTTTGCAGTACTCGCTGTGATCGATTCTATGGCATTTTAGCGAATTTAACGACCGATAAAGAACGGTACTTGCACTGCATAATAGCCACACAATAGCCATGCGGATCTTCTTATCTCGCAGCTTACATTGTTTTTCAGCCCTGTAGTAAGTTCGTGTCATGTCCATGATAAAAATTGTTATGACCGCAGCTACCGTATGCTGTCGCCAAATATTTATTTCTGGCCAGTGTTTGGTTAATGATAATTTTCAGGGCTGTTCAAAAATAGGTTGATATACTTAGTTGTTTTTGATGAAAACATGCATTTATGTTGATTATTTTAACTACCTACTGGTTATTTTTAAGGGAATGTTTAACGACACATCTGATATAAAGTCCGTTTCACGAAAGAAGTCCCACGGCAAACAGCGGAACTAAATTTCCATGTTGTAGTTGTCAGGTGTTGTTACTGTGTTTTGACGCTAGTGAGATTTTTATTGATTTTCCATCGTTAAAGAGTCGTGTACGATGCCAAAAGTTGTTAAAGTTCTACTCGAGAAATGATACTGATAGTGATTGATACGCGATGACAGCGCCGCGTCTGGGGGACTTCTTTCATGAAAAGCACTCCAGTTGTAAGTAGATACTTAGGTAAGGCCTCCTAATTTTCAAAAACTGACCCGCCAAACCTTGAAAGGAACTAATTATATTTGGTTTATTATGATTATTTGTTTTTTAATGTTGATTTGTTTTATGATTCAAATATACTGTACATTTTTATAATTAGGTGTTGAAGTATATGTCCGACGGTTTTGACTCGTTTTTACTGAGCAATTCCAATGGTTAGGGCCCGTCCATTCATTTTGTTTTAGTCGAAGGTTTCACCTCGTTATATCAATTGCCTACAATCGAGCATGTTCATGAACACTATAAGTAAATAATTTTCCACCATTATTACACCTATTGGCATCAAAACTATCGGGTCAAAGTTGTATGAAAATTAGGCGCTGAGTTGCCACCGTATACGCTTAAAAATATTTTCACTAAATTACAGATAAGTCAGTCGGTAGCTTTATGTTATAAATATAAGCAATAGTTGACAAAATACATTGTATAAGCTGACAAAGGGCATGGACCCCGGAGAACGTGCAGCTGCAAACAATTTAAATAAAACATATATGAAGAAAAGTGTAATAAATAATGTATTAGTATCGTCCGCCGCTTTCCTGCCGCCATCGCGATGCATTCGCATCAAAGGCGCGCCAATAAAGATACCTATAATATACTAGCGACCCGCCCGCCCGGGCCGCACGGGTGTAATTTACGTGCGAAGCCGGGGCGGGTCGCTAATTATGTATATAAACCTTCCGTGAAAGTTTATCTAACTGATGGTGAAAACCGCATCAAAATCCGTTGCGTAGCTTAGGAGGAGTTAGCGGCCTTACATACAGACAGACAGACAGACAGACGCAGAAAGCGACTTCAATGTATACTATGTAGAGAAGAGATAGAGATACTCAGCAGTGCGGGAGGTTAGTTGATGATGATAATGACTGTTAGGTCGCTCGCACCGTAATATTTAAATACCTACCGGTGCCTACACGAACATTAGACATTGGCTCGGGAACCACGTGATTCTAAAAATAAACGTGTTTGTATACAGTGTTAGGTTATTCGCTTATTGGCTTCAAGAAACAACGTTTTTGAACCGGAGTTGCTGCCAAAAAATAAAAACTTCGCAATGATTTACACGTGACATGTCTTGAGGGACGTTAGAGCAAAAATATCTGGAAAACAAGAAAAAAGTTAACAAAAAACAGCGTAGTGCCTAGGGCTTCCGTTCCAGAATTGCGGAATTTCGTAACTCCGGAATCTCGGACCAATTTGTCCGATATTTCAATTCGATATTCCGATATTTATTGAAAGGCATAATATCGTAATTCCGATATTCATACAATTCACATTAACGTACTATACGATATGTGATACGATACGTACTATATGATATAATACGTAGTACGAAGTAAAATAAAAATTCAGGCAGGCACAGGGACAAAGTTACTTTCACGTTGATTAGTGTGAAACATTAATTGAAAATTTATGATTTGCTACACAACCTTATTATTCTGTTCAGTTAACATCATAGACAATTAATTGACAAGGAAAACTTATTCCTGAGTGCTTAGTTTGGATAAAATTGAAAATGTATATATAACACTATTGATTAGCGGTTTTATTTGTCCTATAGATACAGTAGTTTTTCTGAAAAAAACATTACTGTATCTAATACCAAGCACTATAGGATTGAGAAAAGTAACGGTAACGTACGATACAAAAGTAACAGTTTTCGTTACAAAAATAATATTTTGGCAACCCTGTCTAAATGTTTTAGGTAGTGTAGGTGTGAGGTCTGTGGAGAGGGCAGAGACGCGACTGTAACAAGCTTACTCACTCTCTAATCTATTGAAGGTTATTTTTAGCACTTACAATAGTCATGTACTTTAATGCGGGATGTAATTTAGAAATCAAAATAATATGGCGTAATTGTCTTGTGCAGTTCATTCCTCAGACTGAGGATGTGTGAGCTATAATTATTATTATATTGTGAACTATTATTTCCCGTGGAAAATTTATGGTTAGCTCACATATTGACGGATTTTCTGGTTTATTACTACTCAAAAGTTAGTACCGTAATGTGGTTCAAAATGAATCTTAATAACAAATTAGGCGTTTTATGTGGTCTGAAATATAACTAAATGTACTAAAATATCCCAAAGAACTACTTATGAAATTTTTCGTCGTGCAAAATTAGGTAATAAAATCCGCCATATTGGATTGGTGACATCATTATATCTTATAGTACCTGGGGTGTTCAGATGCTAGACGAAACATCAAATTTGTTAAAATCTGGTTAGTGGATTTGGATCAATTACATGAAGCATAAAAATTCACACACATGCATAGACTTCACATTAGTTTCATTTACATAATAAAATTCAACTTTCGAAATTGGATCATAATATCCGCCATATTCGTCATATAGCCTATGACACGAGGAGTATTATGACGCGTTGATAGACACCTCATTGATTAAAATATTATAAGCAGTTCAGGAGATTAGAGGGAACACGTGAATATACTTACTTACATACATACATATAGATAGACGGTTAAACTTATAACCCTCTTTTTGCCGTAGTCAGGTAATAACACTTAGGGTATCAGATTGTCAAAAAGCCAATGACAAACAAGTGTGGTAGTTTTCCTGTTCATTTATGATATAATACTGGGTATAACATGTATTGACATTATTATGCACACGAAAAACGTATTATAGTTGCTATTTATATAATCAATGCACGAAGTACCAATCTATTATTATTTATTGCCGTATAACAAAAAAAAGTAAAATGCTATTCTCAAAAAATTTGCTACTTATTTTAAATTTTCTATAGACGACTAGCGACGGTTTGTAAAGAATGAGTGCAACTAGGTACCGTCCGCCAGAGTTTCTCCGTCTACGGCAGGAATGAACACTGAACAATGGTCAAGCGTCACGCCCTTGGTACACCGGACACCGACACTTGTACTGTCACAGATTATAACACATTTAATTTACGACATATAATTTTTTAGTCGTCTGTTTTCTTTTTCAGAGAATTTTGGCATTAACACGAATTGTGCATTTGTTACTGTCAAGTATTTAAATAATTTTCAAGATTTTGTAAGCAGTAAACAAGGTCATAGTCACAGTTAAGCTGAAGCAAAGTAACTCTAAATTATAGGCATGATTTAGAGTTGGCCGTGATTTACTTAAGTCCAATTCATGCTCCCGTAAAGAGGTATAGTGGAGTTCGACTTTACAAGACTCTACGTACATGGAGTTTTAGAAGAAACACGAAAAGAAACGCTTCACCTCATATTTAATTTTCCCACACTTAAACATGTTCACAAACAAAATAATACAATGAGTCGGCATGAATTTCTCACGTTGGTCCCAAAAACTGCTTTAATTTTTGAATGCACATCGCCATAAGCCAATCGATACCTAATATACCTACTTATACTTAAATATAACCGATAATCGGTTATATTTAGGTAACCTACTATGGTGACCACTATGGCTCTCGGTTGGCTTATTTGACCTCGAGCACAGATGTATTTCGGACGCTATTTGAGTCATATCTTCTGTCAAACATGCCAATGATGTTGATGATGATGATAACAGACTCGTAAGCAACAATGGCATAAAAATCAACTTTTACACGTCAGGGGTTCAAATATATATTTCAGACGAATGTAAACGAATTAACGTCTACATTAAAAATAGTTGTAAGAATATTTTGCTTCATTTGAATTATATAACGTGAACAACAATAATATTATATGTATATGTATGTATGGCTGAAATAAAAGACAACCGAGCACTGACCGCAATGTAAACACGTGACCCGCGGCTTCGCTTCGCCCGCGTAAAGATCAAAACAATAGCCTAATTACTTAGTTATCACTTAGGAATAGTATGACTTTCTAGCAGTGAAATAACTTTCAGTGGGGTTTGTAAGAAGTATCAGAGATTATCTCCTACAAGCATACGTATAATATAATCGCAAACTTACAAATGTTACACCCCTTTATACCTTCGAATGTACAAACTCTCTATACAAGGTGACCTTTATTGGGAGTATGCGCGAACGAGAAAAGTCACGCGGCCAAACTTATGCTTTGCCGCGTGACTTTTCTCGTGATTTTTCTCGTTAGCGGAAAGTTGACTGAGCATAATAAAAAAAGTAGTTTCTCAATAGGCTATAAGACAGATTTTATTGTTTTCTTATTCTTTTTCTTACATACAAAAGACGATGTGTGTTGTATGTTTGTTAACAGACTTCAAAAAGGAGGAGGTTATCAATTCGACTGTATGTTTTTCTCTTTGAACTCCAAAACTGCTGGACCAATTTTGACGGGACTTTCACTGGCAGATAGCCGATGTCATAAAAGAGTAATCACCGTGAGTGAACCATGCATTTTATTCATAGCTACTGTCTTGTATTGGATTGTCTAACAAATTCAAACTATATTTTTATTGAATTTCTATCATGATCCACCGCCGAATAACTTTCACGTTTAGAAAGCGACCAACGCTCAATTTAAGAATCAGTTATTTTACTGTCTAAAACAACAGTTTACTGTCAGCTAAATCAACAAATTATAATTTTTCTACTTGCATTTATTTTAAAATTCGACAAAGACATTTTTTGCTGACCCTGTTTTGCAAACAGTACAGGTTGTAGTAGCGAGGCCGAAGGCCGAGCTCTACGCGTACGAAGTAGCGGGTATCAGCTAGTTATATATTAAAAAAAACGTATCAATCACGCAAAATGACATCTTTATTAGCATAAATTAGATGAAGTCGTGACAGCGATGTTCAGTCGTGTTATCTGCGTTTTTACGCATATGCGAATAGTGCGTCGCTAGAAAGATTTTACTTGTTTTCTGGTAAGGTGGCTGGCGCACGTGTACACGGGCACTCAGGGCCGCGACGACGCCGACCGCTTACCAACAATCTGACAGTCAAGGCCGTATCAATCATAAATATCATGAAGCTCAGGGTTAGAACACCTCTACTTATAATCATGCTGTACCAACTAATGCTATCTCAAAGACATACAGGTTAGGTCTAGTTATTTATACTGCATATAGACAACTACTACACTACTACTTCTTACTAATTTCATTTTTCCTTTTCGTGAATTTTATTCAACATCTCTGAGTGTGAAAAATTAAAGGATTAATCCCGTTTAAGAAATTCTCGTGAAGTCGGATTTTATTATATTGTAAAAAATATTAATTATTAGTGGTACTGTACAAATATGGCAACTTTGTTTTTACTTTGGTGAAAACTTTGGTGAAAATCGCGAATAGCATAAGTTCAGCAGTTTTCGCGTTAAACGCTAGTAAGTGCGTATGTAATATACGGATGACATAAATACATAGGTATTGTCGGCGGATTGACATCGTTACAGGTCCGTCTTCCGCATTATTTATAAATAAGTACCTATACTTTATCCTCTATTTCCTCTTAACACAGAATAGACAATAACCTACTCTACCACAGTGCAAAAACTTTACAGTGATCCAACGCGTTTCAATTGGTTGACGTTCAGTTGATATTGGTAGATTCACCCTGTTAGTAGTAATTAAATAAATAAATCAAAAATTAGAAAAAAAAACTAATTTTTTTTCAGAAACAGATATAGAAATAAAGTGTACTGATATAATTTTAAGTTTTTAAAGAACATACTTACTGCTAAAGTTTTCACTTAACTACTTGTCTTGACTAAGTTCCTTACGGATGGAAGGCTACAGACAAATATATTATTATTAATATATTGCTGAACGTTTAAAAAAATTGCCTTTAAATTTACATTAGCAGCTGACCATTATTCTGCCTGCTAGTACCTATTCCCTAACTTTTGGATAGCTTTACAATACAAGTGTTCAATTTGTATGAAAATATAGCTTTACAAATTCCAAGTTATTGTTGTTTGGTGTTTCTCATGACCTTAGTTTGGCCTCCCCTACTTTCTTGAAACGGGAGCGAAGTCGTGTTTTCCTCGTGACGTAACCGTCTACCCGCCTCCCATTGCTGGCGCCAAACTCGGCATCCAAATCTACACTCATAGACAGGGAGACAACCTTCAATATATTTGCTTGCTGATGATACCACAGATGAAATCTCACATATCGACATTAGAATAACATTGCAACTCATTTAAAGCAATTTTCATATTGATATTTTACAGGATGGTGGTGCACATCGCAAAAAAACATTTTATTATCTTGGCGCCACGAATTGTTGATGTTTATTAATCGGGAAAATTCAGGAGGTAACAAATTTATCCAGCATTGTCCCAACTTTGTTGATTGCAAGCATTCATTCAATACAGAAAAGCATTGCTACTTTTGCCGGTACAGTTATATGTAGTTACATGATAATGAGAATTAAAGGAATATTTAGATGGCTGACAAAAATGCTCAACAAGTTTCTGCATATCTGTATTTATTTTGGTATTCGGTAGCGTAGCTGATCGTTCATTTTGCAAGTCGCCATCTTTGCAACTCGTGTTTTCAACTCGCCATTATTAAAAACTCGTTATGATTTTCACAGGCTCTTATTTAAATTAGACTGTTTGTATGTATGACAACATACATACAAACCTTTTAGTTAAAATCTTCCAATATTTCGACCACTATACAATACAATACAATTTTACAGTTACCTGTTGTTTAAATGACAAGAGATGATTATGAGTACCATTCTGCTGATTTGATGGACCCCGAAAGTGGTAACTGGTACTTGCTAATGACAAATGGTAGATCCGAGTTTAAGTATATTTTTTTGTTTTGTTATCATTATAATTTTGAATGCATATTTAAACAATGTACTGAATTTACAAAAAGTTACATTGCCAATTTATAGATTTTATATTCATATACAAAAGTATTAATGTATTTTACCTACCCATTATATATAAAATAAAGATCATAAAAGTGAGTGAGCAAATCTGTATATATCCTTGACCTGGATACTAGTCTGAAAGTCGAGCCGAACATTATTCATTGAAATAAGTAGATTTTGATTTATTTACTTGGCATTAAGCCATACATTATAAAAAACAGATTTTCAAAAAAGGATTACTTTAAAACTTGAAATCATTGAATGCTTGAAACTTTTATTACAGTTCACACTGGCTAAAAAAAAAGGTGTCTAGAGACAAGACTAAAACAAAACAAGGCAGGAATTTCCACGAAAAGTCAAAAGCCCTTTATACAAAAACGGTTGAATCAATTTTGATAATACATTGCTTTTAATACAATTGAATTTTTTTATACAAAAACGTATTTTATTATCAATTTCAAACAATCTACGGATTGTAAGTACAGCAATGTTTGATGTAATTGGTACCTAACTGGCACAAAGCCTTATTACAATCGCATTGACGCAAACTAAAGTCTGTTTTATTATGAGTTTATGTTAAATTATTGTAATTTTGAATGTCCAATTATAAAACAAGGGCACTGTAATGAACATGAAAAGGCTCCAATACACTAATTGACCCACGAACTTTTGGCAACGTGTACAAAAAATAGACTTGTCCGATCAATTGATCAACGAGCTACCACGCAAGCGCCCAATGAATTTGCGTGAGCGCTGAGCAATTGGCAGGTACAGCAAGTGGAGGAACTACAAGCGTGTTATCTTCTAGCCTCACATCGAAAATGTTTGTCCAGTTATTAGGCCACGTTAGTCGCACTATAATACACTTGAACTACATAATTATATAAGGAAATGTTGGATGTTGATTTTAACCCAGGCATGTGTCCTAATGTTTAAGAGGCCTATTAGAAAATGAACTGTTAAATTTTAAGTAATTGTATTTTCGGGCTTAAAACGAATAAATAAAACCGTATTTTTTAAGATAAATATAAAATAAGTAATCAATAACATATTTTATTTTATGACAGTAATTTAACGAAATCCATTCTCAAACTTTCCCTCCTAAACATGATTATTTACGGGTCTTCCTGTGAACATGGTGCATGTAACAGCGCTGAAATATCGGGAGCTCATTCCACAACCTTACCACGGTAAATATTCCGTAAATAATCATATAACTTTCCCTCCTAAAGTTTTACGAAAAACTACTTTTGTAAATTGGAGGTAACAAATGGATATGTTGAGTTTTACTAACATCTGAAATGATAATGTAGCGGACATTCAATAAAAAATACAGATCTATTTAATACAGCAACAGAATTTTCTACAGATTTTATTAGTTGAAAGAAAAACGATACCAAAAATATTTTTTTGTCAAAAAATGTGATAGGGCCCTTAATTTTTTGCAAATTACAGGCTTTGCGATGAATATAACTAAAAACATTACACATACTGAAAAAAATAATTAAATTGGCTGATAAATCTCTGAGGTATCAGCGTTTAAAATTTTGGGTAATATTATTTATTATGATTTATCTACATTGGGTATAAAGAGGGGATACTCTGTCCCTTTCTCGCAAAGCGTGTGTTAGTATAGCATTTGAATGGCGCGCCTGAGCCGTGACGTCATAATCAGTATGTGCGCTCTCTATCTAGCATGAAATTAAAATACTTTTAACTTATTTATTTTTAAACTAATTTTAATTTTGTTTTCGGTAATGGGCTCTATTTAAGATCAGCTTTTTTATTAGATAATAAAAAAAAAACATGCCTATTAAATATTATTTATTTGTTAATGTAATATGTTCAAAATGGATTAAAATAAAAAATAAAGCACTTCAATAAAATCTTATTCTCAAAAATGTTTTTTATTTTTTATTATAGCTTGTTTCATTAGTGTAGCCAACACAAAAACAACGTAACATTATGTCCCACAGAACCATCGAACTCCCAGAGAGCAACTAAGCAGAGATCCCACATAATCTATTTATGACTTGTCTACATGGATTCAGGAAAAATAATTTTATTTAGATATTCCGTTCTAATGTGCGTTTGTTGTCCTTCGTGATCCCGGAAAACTTACGATTCTAGTAGAATAGCGGAGCGCAACTATCTTGAATAAATTACGGGGACATGAATTTTACATTTTAGGTATATCCTTGATTTAATTTTCACCCATAGGTACCTTATCAATACTGCAGGGGTATATTTTACACCAAAATCCTACCTGTTACAAAAATATTTCACACTTACATTCACCAAAAAAGGCTTTTTTCATATTTTTTACTTTGTACTTTGTAGGCTCCAGGGTCGGCTACAAAGCTTCACCCTCTGTTTTGCCCCATGTTCGTACTCATTTAAAACCAGACGCAAAAAGTTGTTGTCTTATTTATTTTTATTTAAGGAACAAAAAATAGGCAAATCCTAAAACTCATGGAATCCAAGTGTTTAGGTAGGTAGGTATACAGGGTTACGCCGGGTTATAAAGTGTTAAAGGCTATACTAAGCCGAAAGGGGTCCATCGGATCTGCATATTATGCCATTGTTCTAATTCCCTCCTACCCATTTTTCTATCGAACTACCAGAACGGGCACGAGAAATCGACAGTGCTTTATGGTATTTTGGGTTTGTGGTATGGAAAACCCGTACGAAGGGCTTTGATTCCACTTTTATTGTGCGAATTTCTAATCAGTGGAATGCGCTGACTAACTGGGTGTTTCCCGACAGTTACAATCTGGGTGTCTATAAGTCGAGAGTGAATCGGTTTCTTCTAGGCAAGCGTAATCGTAGACCGCATCATCGCTTAACATCAGGCAAGTTGGCGGCCAAACGCAAGCCAATTATTCAATAAAATAAAATAAAAGTTTACTATGGGATCAACACTGAAGTCGCGAAAAAAATATTAACTGTTCCATGCATTTTGTCGACTGGCAATAACCGTTTTCTATGGAACAGCTGATATATTTTTTGCGATTTCAGAGTTGCTCTCATAATAAAAGTTGTCCATAATGGTGATGGCTACTATGGACCCCTTTCTGCTGAGTATACTTTTTCCGCGTAACCCTGTGTACCTAACAACTTGGGTTCCATGAGTTTTAAGGATGTCTTATTTTCTTTCTTATTTATTTAGAAGTTACCTGTAAGAGATATTTGTATAGGTATCTAAAAATATAGATATACAAAAAAATTACCGTTGTAAAACAAAATACAAACAAGTCCGGCCAATAAAAGGCAGATTAACATGTAATAAAGTGTAACATAACGTTGTTTGACAGCCATAAAGCCTAAATAACGATTCAACGATGACTCGTCCATCGTCATCAAACAGGTTATATTATCTTCAGTTGTAAAATCAAGTGATAAGCTATGGTGCTGCAGGACACACTTCTACAGGATGCTAACAAGTTAAGGCTGCGCTCAACAGCCAGAACTATTTCTTTCGCACATTTTCAACATTTTGAAAGATTAAGTAAGATAATGAAAACGATAGGACATTATCTTTACAATAACATCGTAAATAGTATGCAGCAATTTTCGAATTGATATTTTATATGATCGTGGAGAAGACAGAAAAAATTGAAATGAAAAAAAAAACACTTTGTGAAAACATGGGAACATGGTGGGAGAAAAAGACAAAAAAAAGGAGATTTTATGCATATATAACAACATACTATACAATAATTTTCAAGTAAATATTTTATCAAAAAAAAAAAAGAAGAAAGTATGAATTACTTTTTTTTCTATTTCTTCCACCATCCTATGTTCTCACACAATAAATTTTATCTTAAAAAATGTGATAATGCGCGACTCGGACAACCACGCGTTTTTTGCTGCCCCTACTGTAAGATTGCCAAGGATCAGTGGCAGCTTGGACATACCGAAAAAGACACTAAGATAGAAATCAAGAAGAAAAAAAAAACATTTTCATTGTCTTTCTTGCCTCATACCTGCAAAATGTGGAATGAGCTACCTTCGGCAGAGTTTTCGAGGAGTTAAAAGAGGAGGTAGGAATTACACCGTGCTTTCTTTGTTGTGTAAGATTTTAGTATAATATAATATATATGTGTATATCAATCCAAATTGTAAACAAAAAAAAAAAAAAAAACTGCTCTAATTTGTTGATTTCAGGGATGGGCTAAGAACAAACAAAACATTCTGAAAAAAAATAGAGTCTTAAAGGGTAGGCACCGTATTTATGAAGCCTCTGGTGTTACAAATATCCATAAGCGACGGTATCTGCTTACCGTCAGCTGGCTTATCAGCTTGTTTGCCATCTATGGCATAAAAAAGGTGATTTTTAATAATTTTCCTCCTAATTTGTTATATATATAATTACACGTAAGAGAATTTGTATTGTGATAAATCTAATTATTTAGCATTGTCCATAAACTACATGCTGTGTTCACTAGTGTTAGGAATTACACCGTGCTTTCTTTGTTATGTAAGATTTTAGTATAATATATGTGTATATTATTCCAAATTGTAACCAAAAAATAAATAAAATACAGCTGTCATTGGTTGATTTCAGGGATGGGCTAAGAAGCTATCAAGACTTAGTAGTTGTTAGTTAGTAGTAGTTATATAAGTAGGTATTTCTGTATAAGTATAATATGTTACACCCTTACACCCTTCATAAGTACATATAATAATATTTTTATCAAAGAAACTGATGGAATTTGAAGCAAATTTTGAATCCAGTGCCATATTTATAGGTTGATAAAAAATAATGAAAAGTTATGACTTCTTGGAAACGGAACTCTGTGACGTCAGTATTTATTCTGTGATCAATTGCGGCCTGTCGATCAATAAAAATAAGTACCCACTCAAGTAGGTGTGTATGATTGTCAAGATGAAAATTTGCCGTAAAATTGAGTTCTTAAATAAAAGAGTAATGTCATGACTGTTGAAAAAGATTTGTGAATTTATATCAGACTAGCGGTCCGCCCCGGCTTCGCACGGGTATTATTGGAGTTTTAGTAAGGATCCCAATTTTGTTTTTTAAATATAATATAGCCTATGTCACCCGGGGATAGTGTAGCTTCTCAACAGTGAAAGAATTTTTCAGACCGGTTCTGTAGTTTCGGAGCCTATTCGATGCAAACAAACAAACAAACAAACAATCAAATCTTTCCTCTGTATGATATTAGTATAAATGAACCTAAACATAATCATATTTGTGATCATAATGAAACAAATCAAAAGAACAATGAGTTATTTCGCAATGCAGCGCAACACACATTCGCAATAGCAATCATAAACCACTTTTTATTATTTCGCAATGTCAACAATAGGAATGCGAGTTTAGTTAAGATGTTTAGCAGACGAGCGGATTTGGTACGGCAGGACTACAGCGCACCATCTAATAACCGTGAGAGAAAGATAAAGTAAAAGAAGTTCCTTTTCATTATCTCTCACTCATTCAACTGTACTAAATCAGGGCCCCGATTCTACTAAACAAATTGTCTTTAAATTGTAATTGTTGCGATTTAATTTGTTAAATAACTACCTCAAAATTGACAGTTTTAAATATTTTTTTATACTAGAAAAAAAAAAACACCTAATATTATAACTTAGTATAAAAAAATATTTAAAACTGTCAATTTTGAGGCAGTTATTTAACAATTAAAATCGCAACAATTACAATTTAAAAACAATTTGTTTAGTAAAATCGGGGGGCAGTTCGTCTGTTAATAGACGATGGATTGTTAATTCAGAGATTTAGCGTGAGTCAGAGCTTTGGTCAGAGTTAGAGAAAGATATTTTCTGATGACTGTAAAATCCGCCCGTTTTCGTTCACTTATTATAATGAATTGCTACTACATGATAAGAGCTTAGGTCAGATTTACATTGATCCCATATCTCTGACAAAGCTGACGCTGCTTGATCGGCCAAGGCACCACGCCGTGTAGATAAGTCCAGTGAGTGAACTTTCCACTTATACCCTGAGTGTAGGGTTACCATCCGTCCGGATTTGTTAAGACTTTTAGATCTTTGTCCAGCTTTGTAATTTGCGCGGCCTTTCTAGCTTGGGTTATGTAATACGAGTAATAAAACATACATCTATATCTATATAGCAAAGTCGTGTGTGTTACACCATTTATAACTCAAGAACACCTGGACCAATTTTGATCATCTTTCATTGTTGGATTCCTCCGAATAGCAGAATAAGTAATAAAATATCGGTAAAATTTACAAATAAATATAAAGCAAAATTCATTTTCCCATATATTTTGGAACAGCAAGAATTGAAGTCACATTGACATATTACAGCATAGAAAAAAATGTCATCTTTGTCAAAGGAAGTTGCTGTCATAACCAAGGAGGTATATAACGCGGATGAAACTACGGAACGCAGCTAGTGATAATATAAAACCAGTCATTAATCTTGATTAACGTCACTCTACAACAAATTTTATAATACTTTTTTAATACTTTTTTTTATTAACCGTCATACTAAAATGTCCCGCTTTGGGTCAGGACTTTTGAAATTGTGATATGGTAACTTTAACTGGGTGCAATTATAAGGGACGGTGAGCGCGTTAATTTTCGTGGATTAAACTCCTTACTAACCCTAACCTCTTTATTAACAAGCATGTGACTTCTGAGTAGTTAACCAATAGGGCCGTAGACAAAAAAAAGTGTACGCCATAACATATGTATAACTTCTAATTAATTAAGTATACCTACGCCATGTTTTACCTTATTTCTTCTTTTGATAAAGTTTGTTAAAAAATAAAAGGATAAAGCAAAACCTACTAGAGTTAGTGTGTGTTCGTAGGTCTCGTTTCAGTAGAGATGAAAATGCCGTTATCACGTGCAAGCCGCGTGCGCAGGTGACGTCATACCATGGTCGTACACATATTATACCTATAGTGGGTATAAAAGAGTTAGAATCTAAGCGGTTAAGGTATTGACGGTTCACCCGGAAATACTGGCCTAATTCAGTTACCATTGTTACGCCTTTTTTAATTTTCCTGTAAATATTCCATTGTAAGTCATGATACTATGTGTATGGTATATAATCTAGAGGCCTAATTAAACCTCAAAACATTCTTATTAGTCTTGTAATGACATAACAAAATACAAAATCATTTATTCGGGCATAATTTATGATAAGCTGTATTGATCCCAGAGGCTCCTGAACTAGTCAGAGACAGTGACGGGAGCCAAAATTTACATTGACAAGGACACTGACCTTGACTTTTGTTTTGTTTACAGCAGACTTGGTCCCTTTAGGGTATGTGGTATATATACGATCTCTGACAGCAGATAAAGCGAGATAAATATTTTTTTACGTTTTGGCACCAGACATTTTGTCAATTTGTCAAATATATTGAATTTCTAATTCACACCCAGTGTAGTAGTGAAACTTTCGGCTTCTGTCACAATTTTTTTAGTTTTGTGCTTCTGTGAATATTTGGAATCAACACGTAAAGACACGTTACACGACCCGTCACTGTATTATTATTAGTATTGGTCCTGTAGTTAAAGTTGGTCATAATGATGAGTACGATGGCCTGCTTTCAGCTAGTACAGGGTATATGCGTAACCCTGTATGCGTTATCGATCATTTATTGGTTAGGTAATAATCCACAATTTATAACACAAGGTCTCACAAAAAATCGCTACGCATGATTATTCCAGTTCCAGTCTGTAGGAAATTCCCATTCCACACCAAAAAAAAAAAACAGTTTTTCATTTGCTTAGTTTTCAGAGCATTGTTACTGAATGATGGTTTGTTATAACCACGACAATTACCATGTGAAATAAATTTATTATTAGATGATAATATATCAGACCCAACCAGTTTAAAACAGATTACTGACCTTATAAAATATAGTTTTTTTATATCTAACCGGTTATGTAGGGGTTAATAATTTATTGTGTAGTACAAGTACATAAAGTCTGGAAATTAATTACCTATCTTAATTAAGTTTTAGTAGATTAGTTAAATTCGGTATATGTGATCTATATAGGAAGGTAGTTAGGAACGTTAATAAGATAATAGGAGGTTAATAGGATAAGTTATTTTATTTTTTTACTGGGCAAGTGCCTTTAATAACTAAACAAAATACAAGCTAAAACTAACACTACCAATACAGTTAGACTGCCCATAGACCGTTGAAGTATTAAGTATTATTATATCATAGTTATTTTATTGTATTGCATAATTGTATCAACTGTATCAGAAACTTATAAATTATATCATGCATGAGTTTAAAATTTTATAATCTATTGTAAAATTGTAATATTATATTATAAGATAGCATAAGTTGCATATTATGATAACCAAATAAATAAATTTATTATTATTATTATCGTCGAACAAACTATGCACACCGAAATGCCGACTTGCCTCATTATTCGTTAGAATCTGAGACCTCGGTCAACGAGATTGTTAGCAAGACATGTTTTGCTCACTAAAGGTGCACTCACCTTCCGGTATTACATTGATGGTCCTCGTATAAATTGTTGTTATTATTACATGCCAACTTTCAACGAAAATTTCAGCTTATATTATTGTGGTCACTATAATTTTCATTATAGTGACCACAATTGAAACTACGACTTTTACGATGATTCTGAAAATGGTCCTTCATCAAATGTTCATCACGATTTCACAGAGGCTGACCATATATAAGTTACAGCTTGAAGAAAAGTTACAACTGTGAGGAAAAATGTAAATAGGTCATTATTTCAGAGCCACATTAATCTCTGGGACTCTAGACTAGTATTTCATAGCATTAAATTAATTAGATCAACACCGATTAAAGATTTAAAAACTGTCCAGAAAAGTTAGTAAAACCAATGGTAGTTTCTGTAATATCACCTAGGTTTCCTTTTCTCGTTACAACTCAATTGAATTCTTATGACAATGCTCAATCATTGCATCCAATTACAAACTTTCTTATACAATAAGTGGTATTTATAAACTGCGCGGGCAGTTAGTGTTGACACATGGATACGGTGTTTGAACCACTCCTAACTGGTTATAGTCAGATTCGACCGTGGAATTATCTCATTATGAACGCGGCTTGCGTTTTCTACAGCGTGTTCTTGTGGCACCTGTTATTTGATTCTATAAAGGTTGAACGAAACAAAACAAGTCGTCCTTCATTTTGTTTGGATGTTATTTTTGCATTGATCCAGATTCTGTGATAACGGTTCTTGAATGAATGGTAGGTTCTCCTAAATAAAGCCAATGCTATGTGACGACAAAAAGATTTATTTCTAAATGTAAACGTTAGAATACCAACTACAACTTGTCTGGTTCGGTTGTGTTGTTGGTTGGTATGTTTTTAGGGTTCTGTACCCAAAGGGTAAAAACTTTCGACCAAAATAAAATGAATGGATGGGCCCAGTAGAAGCGCATTTTTGAAGATTACAAAATGTGCGTCGGGGCTCATCTGCTCAGTCACCGCCGCAGGAAGTGCAACACGAGTCTATTGTTACGTGATAACGAAACATCTGACAAAATTATGCATTCGTATGCTTTCTCGAAGTGTAAATACCTACACAAATAAAGCTGGTATCTATTTTTAGTAACATATATACTGTACATTGTTATAATTAGGTGTTGAAGTATATGTCCGGCGGTTTTGACTCGTTTTTACTGAGCAATTTCAATGGTTAGGGCCCGTCCATTCATTTTATTTTGGTCGAAGGTAAAAACAGGACCCTATTACTAAGCCTACGATATCTGTCTGTCTGTCCTACCTATTAACGGCTGTATCTTTTGAACCGTAATAGATAGACAGTTGAAATTTTCACATAATATGTAATGTTACGGTGGATTAACTAAGAAATAATAAAAAAGTTAAAAAGTAAAAACGAAAGGGGGCGTTGAGAAAAATACGTTTGTTGTATGGGAACGGAGGTTCCCCATACAACAAACGTATTTTCCAGCGTATTTTTTGTATTAGCTCTAATGTAAAAATGGTAATACTTACAAGCGTCAAACTTAGCACTATTATAGTGCACACTCTAAAATATAACAACAAATAATAAATAATGGCCAAATGCGAGTCAGTGATAAATTTCTGTTCATTACCAAGTTATAACTGGTAATTTCGTTATTGAATTTTGTGGTGGTACGGAACCCTCAGTGCGTGAGCCCGACTCGCACTTGAACGGTTTATTTTATTAAGAACATATTATGATAATGCAGGGTTTTCTTATGGAAGATGTCATTTTCCAGCCACATACGTCATTACAATAGTTTTGCCATGATACCTACTAAGGTATCATGAGTTTTGCTTAGGAATGACGTTAAGGTGGTTCGATTCACAAATGGCGGGAAATTCAAATTTCAAACAGTTTTCTTGTCCTGGTAGCTAGGCCGGGTAATTATTGTAAACGATCATGATATTTGCGCTAATTGATTATTATTCTTTACAAAATCATGTAAAGCTATTTATCTCGAATGCACATTATTACTTACATTTGTGTTTGTGTTTTTTTTTTAAATATAATTTATAGGCTTGCATTTGACCAACATCACGCCTGATGTTAAGCGATGATGCGGTCTACGTTGAAGCACGCTTGCCTAGAAGGAACTGATTCACTCGTGATTTAAAGACAGATTGTAACCATCTGGGAACACCAAATTTTTGCTGTTTCAAACGGTTTATTGACAAATGTAAGTAACATGGTGCGTTAATGCGTTAATGTTAAATATTCGTACATTATAATGTAAAGAACAACCAACAATTTGCGCAAACACTGTGTTATTTAAAAATAATTACCTGGCCTGGCTACTAGGACCAAAAAACTGTTTAAAATTTGAATTTCCCGCCATAGGTGAATCGTACCACCTTAATATTAAATAGCTAGGTCAAATGGAAATTGGCTCAAATAATCATAGTCTCTCCTCGCGTCATGTAAACCAGTAACAATAGTTACCAACGCGTTGCAGAATAATAAAATTATTATTACAGAAAAAATAGCGCACCCAACATCAATCGTCCTATAAGTGTACAACAATAGCGTCAAGGTAAGGCTTCCTAACTCCATATGGGACCACCTTTGACTATACAGTATGTATAATAAATTTTAGTTTGGTTGTATTTTGTTTAATATAAGACTAGATGTTACCCGCAACGTTAAAATGTTATAAATGTTACGCGTAGAATTTCATATCAACTTTGAACCCCATTTTGCCCCAGCTTTAAGATTCTGCCCTTTCGCAAAATTGCATTTGCATCCTTAGATAACCTTCACTTAACTCTACCTGCGTATGGCTTTTCGACGAGGCTTTTGATATTTCCTCGCAATAAGGTTTCATTCTATTTTTGATTTAAGGGTGAGGCTGAAACCCTGTTCACCCCAAGTGGAGGAATAAAACAGACAAAGACAAAAGAAATAACAAACCCACAACAGATCTAAGAAAGAAAAATTGAGGTTTATATTTTCATACTAGCTGTTTCCCGCTAGTACGTTATATTAATATAATATAGTACGTTAACTTTCATAAATATACACTTTGAACTCCTTTCGTCACCTTAATTCAATCCTTTCGCAAAATCCTTATTCTTACCGGATTAAAAGATTGCTAACATAAGGTAGGTATTTTTTTTATTTTCATAAAAAGTAATTTCACAATTTTTGAAATCTGCTGAAAATGCACTTTCACGTGAGGGATACGTATTATCAAAATTGAGACACTTGAAACAAGTTTATCTCAATAAACGCCGCCGCCGTTCCGCAGAAAACCGGTAATATCTTGAGAATTCGATAGATTACGGATTTAAAGTAAAACTAATCTGACAGTATCATCTCGAGGTAATTTCCTTGAATAGCGGCACTGATAACGATTATAACTACTTAAGTACACAACTTTTACTATCGGTGTTATCGGGAGACATGTTTCTCTTGTTTGCGTGTGCATGGAAGTATTGCAGTGAAGTGACGCAACTCCAAACTCCAATTTTTTACCGACTTCCAAAAAGAGGAGGTTATCAATTGGACTGTATGTTTTTTTATTTATTATATGTATTTTGACATTCAATAAATACTTTTTTAAAATTATTATAGCACCGGCTTACACTCACGTGATTATAAGCCGGTGTTATAATAATTTCTCACGCGAGTTTTGATGAAGCGAATACTTTATTTATTTATTTTTACCACATACGAAGTCAGTTTTTTTGGGTTCCGTACCCAAAGAGTTAAAACAGGACCCTATTACTAAGCCTACGCTGTCTATCTGTCCGTCTGTCTGTCGTAATGTTTCTACGGATTAACTAAGAAAAAAAATAAGTCAAAAGTGAAAGCGATAGGGGGGAAAATAATCCCCATACATTTTTCTGCTTATTTTTGTTATTGCTTTAATGTAAAATCGGTAATACGTACAAGCGTCAAACTTGGCATGATTATAGTACACACTCTAAAGTATAACAACAAATAATGGCCAGGTGTGAGTCAGTAATAAATTTCTGTTCATTACCAAGTTATAACTAGTAATTCGGTTACATGGATGACCTTATCATTTATTTCGCCGAATCAAAATTCCATATTTTACTAATTTTAAAGTCGATTATTTAAATTGATAGATAATTAATATATTTTGTGGTAGTAAGGAACCCTCAGTGCACGAGCCCGACTTGCACTTAGCCCAAGGTGTAACCAGCAATTTTCCCGCATTTTAGCGTGTTTACCACCGGTGAAGAGAAATCTTGGTTTTTGATTTATATATCATTATTTGCCACTTACGGCACAAGTCGTGAAAAGCGAACAAACATACAGAGTAACTTTAGCTCTTATAATGCTAGTCAAGATTATATTAGTATCCATTTTCAGTGCGCTAAAAGTTGTTTATGTTTGAATCCATAATTGGTTTTGAATGCCACTGTCTCTAAATCGTACCGAGCGCGCGGGTAGGTTCGTACAAATCGTTTACATCTTTAGAAATAGAACAAGCTACTAGCTAGGTTTCAGCTTTTTATTTTGCAGTTTCTTATGACTTTGTGTTTGACTATTACTTATTCCGAAGGCTCGCTCCAATTAACTTTTTTTATAAAAAACCTATGTGAACAATAAACATATTTACTATAGCTATAAGAAGTCGAGGTTTGTGTTCTTATACTGTGTTATTTTGGTCCCATAGTATGAATCGGGTCAACAACCCAAGACTATTATAGAATAATGACGTCACACATTATCTGTTTAGACATCTATATTATCGTTCTGATTTATTTTATTGAATTTCCTTGATCATGTCACGAAAATATTGAAGAAAAAATAGAATAGAATCCCTTAAAACTTTATTTTATTTGTTTTGTATGTGAGCTTTCCGCTTGTTTTTGCCCATGACGGAATGGAGAAGGTGTAGGTATGCGTTTGTCCGTTACTGTTTTTCTCCAAAGTGGCTAGATTGATTTGTAGCTTATTTTTATCCGACGAAAGGAGGAGGTTATTTATTTGACTTTTTTTTTCTGGGCAAGTAAGTGCCCTTAATAACTAAACAAAATACAAGCTAAAACTAACACTGCAAATACAGTTAGACTGCCCATAGACCGTTGAAGGACAATCCAAATGCTCAAGCCCACTACCAGTTGGCAGCTTACCCAACATGCTGGCGGCATTACCACGTTGAATGGCAATGCTAATGCGTTGAGCCAGAAACACGCCAGCATTTTGGTCACGCGTCGCATTAACCAGGCGCCTTGAAAGATTTTTGAAAATGAGGTGAGCTTCCTGACCCAAGGGCCCAATGTCTCGACCCCAAACGCCTCAAATATGTAACCACTGCCGAGGTTAGCATATTTGCGCGCTTCTATTATTTATTTGCATGTTTGTTTTTTTGTTATGTTTGTTACGCGATTACTCCGCTAATTATGAACAGATTTTGATGATTCGTTTTTGTTTGGTAGTACATACATACCTCAGAGGTGGTCCCATATAAATTTTATCATTATTGATTAAGTGCTTTTTGAAAAAATCCCTATAAACGAAAAATATATACACAGATGACGTTTTGGTTAGTGGTTCCCTTAGCAAAAGTTTTGATAAGTACTTTCAATTTCTGTTCTTGAAGTCGGTTTTTGGTTTTTGTCTTAAAATTAGTTATAGTTTGAAAGTTTTTTAAATTTGAATTAAACTGTTTTATGGTATGTTCGGCTTTGACTCCTCCGACACGGGTCATTGCTATAAAGTGGATGACAATGCCCACATTGTGGTGAACGTTGTACTCAGAATAGAAGCCTAGTCTCTACATAGAACCACTTAATGAAGGTTGTCTATTAATGGCATGGCTTAAATTAAGATTTATATACTCTTACGTATCTACATAACAGTAAAAAAAATATATAATGTACATTATTACCAGATGTCATAACATCTATTATACCTTACGTATTTACATAATTATGGTTGGTTTACACCAAGAGTTACTAAAAAGTCGTCGAAAAGGTAGACTGCGAATCGTTTGTCTTATTTATTATGGTTGTTTATCTAGTTTTGGGAACGCAAGTGACCCGTTTCCGCCAAATATTTTAGGAAATTAATTAATTTGCGAAAGCTGGTCGCACCCTTACATGTCGTGCGAACTAGACGGGCGTGGTGCCATTGTCGTCATGTCTTATGGGGTTCGATCATGAAATTGTAACATTAGGGGGTTTTCCGCTTGTTTTTGACCTGTAACTCATAGTTGAGTAAATCACTCCAAGAGCACTGGATGGCCAAGGACTCGGAAACATTAATGGGTATTTTTAATGATTTGTTTTATTAGCTCGTTTGTATTTACGCCATTAAAAACCTTGCCCACCAGCTATCAACGCTCTTTTATAGAATCATTAAGAAATGAAGGATGCATTTCAAATTTTGCCCCTATAAATACACCCCTTTCTCTAGCTTGTGTGCAACAAAATGTAATTATATTACGCTTACGTACATACCGACCCCTCAAGTAAGCCTGTGTGTTTTGCAGGTGGGGTGATACAAGTTTGCATTCGAAAGTCCTGCTGTCTAGATTGTAGGCATCTCGCTCCTTCTGCAGGCACCTCGCGAAAGCGCACTAGTGGCGTCAGTCAAAGGATATCCATATGTTACCGGAAATGTATTGAAATCGGTTTTACATACAAATCAATACCTATGTCAGCAATACCCAAAATTACCAGGTAATGAAAATATAAACCCTTATCTCACGTAATATCCTAAGGCATTATATAAAATACCAGACTCAAAACCTTTCCGGCGATAAAATCGATTCTAATGATTAGTATCATTAGACTACTGCGAGTAGATTCAGGTTATTTTTATGACAACCCGGAAACCTGGTAAACAGAACCGGTAAAAGAATAGAGTTGGTTGGCATAGGTTTAGATTATTTTAATGACAACCCGCTGAAAGAGACGGAACTAATTGTTTTAAAAATCGTCTTACTTCATACGTATGTTTTTTTCATACATTACCAGTTAGGCATTTTATATCTATATTTATGTGTTGCATAACACTAGTTTGGCATTTCTTACAATACTTGCGCATTCTATTAATTTCCTAAAGTTGCGTCCAGCGACAACTAATAGCAGTTGTCGCTGGACGCAACTTTAGAAAATTTAGAATTTAGGAAATCACGCGACCGCAAACTGTATCTGGGCGCGATAAGGTTTGCGGTCGCGTGATTTTCCAACTGAGCGGATTAGGTGCTTGTAATAGCAGTTGTCCGTAAGGCCCCTGATCTAGCGAATACGCATGTTTGCGAAAGTCTTGCTAACTGCGCAGCGTGCATTTCGTTGTGCGATCAGGGGCTCGGTCGGTTTCTTCTAGGCAAGCGTGATCGTAGACCGCATCATCACTTAACATCAGGCGAGTTGGCGGTCAAACGCAAGCCTATATTAAATACATAAAAAATAGTTACCGCCTACTTAAAACCACACCGTCTCATGTATTAACACCACTCAATTATCAATGACACCTTAGTGTAACTTTAGCACTCCGTTTAAAGAAGCCTATGTAATAGGTTCCCGGAAATATCGCAAATTTTGGACGTGACGAGGCAAACGGGTCACGTAGATCGTGCAATTTTTAGTGTTCGATGATCATGTGTTTCAACTTTCTGGTGCGCTGATCAAGCAGCTCCAATAGGTAGGTATACCCGTAGATACAACGAAATCTGATATTTTGAGTTGGACTTGTATCTATATAGGTATGTGCTAAACGGTTCTGGTAGTTAAGACTTTGGTCTTATTATAATGATTGTACGGACTAAACTTTCTACACTAAATAACAAACAGTTAATATAGATTTTATTATGGAAACTGACTTGGTTTTCACACATTTATTTATATTATTGGGAATTACTCAAGTCAGATTAAGCCGGTCCCTCCGACTATAGTTTCAACCGCATGAGGCGGTCTTTTTCTAGGTGATTACGCGCGCGCGGCTGCGTCTCTTTTTGCACTAAGGAAGGGCCGCCGCGTGGCGGGCATGTGATGACAACGGCTGCTGATCGGGTGCGGTCTCCAAATAATCATCCAGTTCAACAAACCGTTAGGGCTCCAGGGCACACCCCCTCTGGGGTGCCTGGGCAAGTCTGATTCCCACTCCCGGCGACGGCCCAAGCCGAGGTTCGTACCTTCGAGGTGCCCTTGTGCTAGTCGCCTATAAACTTAACCACCAAGTTATGTCGAACGCACTCTGCGTTCGCTAACTAGTCCGGTCAAGCTGTAGAGGCCAAAAGGCCAACAGTAAAAGTCACTCATAAAAAAAAAAAAAAATAATTAAGATCGGGTGCGGGGGTGGAGGGTGCGTAGAGAAATATGCTGCGCTGGCGCACACTGGAACTCTTCCTCACTCGAATGTTCCTGTGTGTTGGAAATACTCCAGCATGCGGAGCTCACCACGTTGCCACCAATCTCACGGTCACTCCCACGAACTCCATGAAGACACGGTCTCCAAGTCAGTGGCAGGTTCCATCCCTATTGAAGGTTGGATGTCGACTGATCTCAATGACTTCTCTGACTTGAAAGACCGCTTAATGCAGTTGAAACTATAGTTGGAGTGACCAGACGTCTTACGTGAGTAATTCCCGTGTAATATAAGTTAAAATAGATACATATTTGTAAGAATTTTGTGAAAATAAATGTTATGAAGACAAGTACGCTACGCCGCTGCCATAGTTATTGCACGTGCAATATGTTTGATTAGTGACAAAGACCTCATAAACTCATACTAAGATATGTTCTAGGTAAACGAAATACCACTCTCGTCTCTCGTTCACTCATTAATAATTACTAAATCACAAAAACAATTGACCTACGATCCTGTCAGGTAGATTTATAATATGATGGAGACATCTGCTTAGAAAAGATTTAGGACAGGGAAGAATTAAAAGGTCAAACTGGACTGTAGTTTCTTGTACTCGTTTGGGGTCAAAAGGGGTTGAAAGTCTATGCGTACAAAACCACAGGCAATTAAGAAAAAAGTTAATAAGTAAGTAAGTAGTATAAGTAAACATAAAATCAAATTATTTATACTTTTGCGAAGGATGGAACGAATTAGGTAAGAAAGAAATTCTTGGCAAATATTTATTTTTAAACGTATTATTCTATAACCGAGTCGGATCAAGGACAAGTGTTATCTTATCAGCAGCGGTGCGTTGCGGCCGCCAATCGATGGCGTTTGTTCACTCGCAACACACACTTGAACCGATTTTTATGGGAGGATTATCTGGAGTTACTCTGTTAGGTCCTGAAGCTAACAAAAAGCCGCTTGGGTTGTACTTGTAGCTTACAACTTTTTTATAAGTTGTTGGTAGACCGTACCAAGCGTTTTAGATTGGGTAGGTAGTTTTTATTTATGGATATTTTTTTTAAATTATATTTATAAAGAACTAGCTGACCGACAACGTTGTCTTGTGCAAATTTCATAGAAAAAGTATTCAAATCTTCAATTTTACTGGCAAATTTTCCAATTTTCTTTCAAGTATAGTGACTCGTATACTGAGTCAGGCATGAGGATTTCGTACCACCACAAAATACAATAATTATCAATTTAAAAAAAATATATTCATATTGGTCAAACTATTTTTGAATTTTAGCGACGAACAGCAATTGATTTTTGTATAGGTATAAGAGAAGATGATATAGGATATTCTTTATAGAATATTAGTATAAATTTGGCCGCCAACTCCCCTGATGGTAATCGATGGCGATTGATATGGCCGTGGATGATACACGCCAATTTAGAAGAAATCTATGACCTCCTAGATGCTTGTGAATAGCTTGTGATAGCTATTCACAAGCACTTGTGATAGCTTGTGAATCAAAATAGACGAGCGTCAGCGTATAAGCGTCTATGCAGAGGATATAAAATCATCAAAGTAGTTCCATCTAGTTATTGCGCTTGCGAAGTAACGCTCCATAATAATTTAGTAAAGGATCACGTGTTACAGAATCTGGCATCCAGATCCAGAAACACTGTTCTAAGTCCGTGACGTCTATAATACTACATATCGTAGTATTAAAATGTATCAATTGATCGACATCAACAAACAAACGTGACATCTTCAAGCCATGTGCATTTCTAAGGTCGGGAACTGATTTTGGATCTTTGCCAAAATATTCAAGGTCGAATTTTTTATAACTTTATTTTGAGAATAAAATGCGATGTGAAAATAAAGTCACTGAAATGGTAAGATTATTTTTTAGCGTTACGAAATGAAATAATATATAATTACTATATTTATGTATTGTGCATCATGCAATAAATAAACCATACAAAACATATAAAACATTCTTATCTACGCAATGTCTTATGTCTATGAAACAAGTGATATTTCTCGATTCGGTTTGATTCCACTTAGAACTAGACTTATTTAAAACGTCAATAAATATAGATCTGGTAAATCTCCTCTCCTGTGAAAAGAATGCTTCTCTTTCCATGTTTTTATTTCTTATTTCTATGTTTTTATTTTTTATTTCATACTAGCTAAGCATGCGCTTGACTACCACCTGGGCTGATGCTAAACGATGATTCGGTCTACGATTTGAAGACACCCAGATAATAATTATCAGGGAACATCCATTCAGGCAGTGCATTCCAGGTTAGCAGTTCGCACAGTAAAAAGTGGAGTCAAAGCCCTTTGTACGGGTTTTTGAAATATCAACCACGAAATGGAGTCACCTTTTCGAGCCCGCCCTGGCCGTCCGATAGAAAAATGAGAAGGTGACAATTAGATCATGCAGATTCGATGCACACCTCCGAAATGTAAACTGATAGACTAGCAACTTTACGCCAATGCTGAAAACAAGAAGCTTAGTCTCTACTAGAGGTGAACAAACAAACCAACAAACGGACAAAAAACAGTTACGAATTTATAACTTTAGTATGATTTAGTACGCTAGAGCTCCTAGGGCGTTGAAACGTCAATAGCGCGTAGGTAAGTCCTGCACAATACGCGTATTTTCCGCTTTATAAAAATCATATTCCGTAGTGACGTAGAAAACTTGGATAAACCTTCATATTGACACAGGTGTCCACAAATTTTACCTACTTCATGTGAATAACGAGACAATACGATGTGGCTATTAGCTGTTACTCAACAAATGAATGACTCTATTTTAGACACATATTATTAAGTATTTTTTTAATTAAATGAACCCGTTTTGTTGCGTTAAAAAAGTTAACTCAAAAGACGGCATGTTTTTTTATCTGTAGCAGAAATCATAAGCAAGAGTTGCTCATGATAGTCACGATAAATGTAATCAATCAATTGTATTTGGGTCAATATTATCGCTGATGAAGGTCAATTATTTGCAAGTCTCGTTCCCAAGACCGGTGGCGTCGGTTCGGTTGTTACTCCCGTAAAATTGATCTACTTACCCCGGCTGTAGTTTGAACCACATTAAACAAATTGTAATGAATACTGACGTGATTTTGCCACGTCAGTTACAAAGTACAGAACCCTCAGCGAGCAAGTTTTACTCGCGATTTTTTTTCTCTGACAAATTTATTTACAAAATTAAAATCCTTCTTTTTAACAATCTGATGTAATTGCTTAAAACATTATTATACCTATAGTAAATCGGCGTAGACTAAAACTCCATAATTATGGCATTACTAATAAACCTTAGTGGTTTTTAAATGCTATGATATCCTATTTGTATACTTTTCTTTTTTTAAATGAATAAATGTATATTTTATTTTAAAAATCTTATGAGGTGTCGAGCATTTTGCTCACCTAGTGGCCTACCATAAACTAGAATCGAATTTTATTTCCGATAATCACAATATAATGACCAAACTATCAGCCCCCTGATTCTACTAAACAAATTGTCTTTAAATTGTAATTGTTGCGATTTTAATTGTTAAACAACTGCCTCAAAATTGACAGTTTTTTTATACTAAGTTATAATATTAGGTAGGTGTATTTATCTAGTATAAAAAATATTTAAAACTGTCAATTTTGAGCAGTTATTTAACAATTAAAATCGCAACAATTACAATTTAAAGACAATTTGTTTTAGTAGTATCGGGGGCAGTTCTGTTGTAATTGTCGTTGAACTGAAACAAGAAAGAAATAGTGTTTATTTCCTTCTAAAACATATGAGTTGGCAACACTGGTCATATTTGCGGCGTCCTCAAAGTGTGGCCTCATTAGTATTTCGAGTGCAATAACAACAATGGGCTGTGAAAGCTGTAGGCCACCACCACCCAGCGCGGCCCACGCGCTACACCGCTGATGAGTCCTTTGCATATTAAGCTTTACATATTTTAAACGCACGAATTGAACAGGACATCGGTAGACTACAAGTATAAGAAGAAAGGGGATTACATTTGCCTAGGTCTGTTAAAATATCGGTATACTTTAAAGAAAAATTTCTGTCTCTAAAAATTTACCACGTTATATTTCTCAAGCTGTACACATGAACGAAAAAAATGATGTATCTAGTATTAATGATGTCGCCCCCTCCTCCCTCGACCTAAACCCTAAAAAACCCTAAGCCAAAGTAAGACCAACTCCAACAGCCTATAATTCTTCTGGCCAACTTTACTGCACATTTTGCGGTCGGGCCTAGCGAGACTATCAGAGCGCATGATAGAAATAAATAAGGGTAATTGAAATTGATGAGGAGGGTTATATATGATGACGTCACCTACCAGTGACCATCCCTGAACCTGAACAAATCTATCGACACCTCATTTATCAAAATTGGTTGAGGTATTCAAGGTTGCGCTCACCATCCACAGCTATATCTTTCGCAAAGAACATTTTGAAGAAAAAAGCAGAGTGAAAAATAAAAACAAAACATGATTGAGTTTTTAGGCTTTAGTATAACATTTCTAACAGAATAAAGCTATTTTCGTAGGTACGCTGCCAACTGGTAGTGGGCTTGAGCATTTGGATTGTCTTTAGACCTTCAACGGTCTATGGACAGTCTAACTGTATTTGTAGTGTTAGTATTAGCTTGTATTTTGTTAAGTTAATAAAAGCACTTGCCCCGTCAAAAAATAAATCATGTTATTTTACAGGAAGGCGAAGGTGATAGAAAAAAAAAGAAAAAAAATATATATCCCTTCTTCCGTCTTATAAATATCAACAGGAAAGTTGCTTTATTCTGTTTGAAATGTCCTTAAGCTAATCACAGCTTATGCCCAAACGTTTTGTTTAAATTCTCACTTAGTTTAATCTTCAAAAACGGTGATATCTGTGAAAGAAATAGCAGTTGAGCAGGTAGGAACACACATGTGTCTCTTTTGGGCTTTGCGAAGTTGGGTAAAATCTCAACACACTTGTTGAGATGACATAGCTGTTTTTTTTTGAGTTTTCATGGTTATTTTGCGGCACACATCTTTCAGCTTTCAGCATACCTTTTCTTCGAAATAACCCTGTATAGTTTTATTAAACCCGTAGTTTTATTAATTTCAGTCATACCCGCTAGGTTAACGGTAATGGAAAAGTACATTCAGGACTGTATTTCGTATGGCCAGATTTCAATGACGTCGGTTCAATTTTAAAATAGAAATGACGTCATTCAACTGTCATCAATAGTCAAGTCACCAATACGAATTCAGTTCAATCGGTATAAATAGGTGTGTCATTCAATTAGTACCTAAACAAGCTATAGGTATAATAGGTATTGGAACACGTGCTTGGTTGAAAAGATATTTAAACTATGGATATTGGGGTAACACCACAGAAGACATAATAGGTAACACTCAAGAATTACCGAACCATAGACAAAATCTTTTCATTTACTCTATACATTTATGTAAACTTTTATAATTTACAACATGATAGGTAAACCATGATAATATTTTTTTAAACAAACTATCGATTAAATTAACTAAATACACCTAAAAGAATTAAATCTAAGTTAAACTAACTACCTAATTAAAACTTTAGTAAAAAATTCTATAAATTGTGTTGCAGACTAAATTAACATTGTTAAAACGACATAGTATTTTATTAATGTTTTGATATTTCTAAAACGTATCTAAATATAAATGGGTAAACTTAAAAAGTCAGATGCTTGTCTAATCAAAATTCAGGACAAGAAACGGAGCTTAGGAAACTTTTTTCGTGAAATTTGTTCTATAACAACATCCATGCGCTTGTGAATCAATGACAAAATGTTATTCATAACATTCATCGAGATACAATACATAAAATATATAGTCACAATCGTGCCAAAAAAATGTCCGAACCACAACTCGGCGCACGCTACAAAGTGTGCAGACTTTTTGATTAGTTACAAGGTAACCGCGATCCTACTACAACGCCGCGCGATGCCAGAGCTACGATGACATAATGGACAACTAACGTTGTACACTAGCAAGCGACATAACGTCTAAATTGGAGTAAATGTGGCATTGTGAAGTATATAATTGATACAATGTATGTACAATGACGCTCGGACGTTTTTTGTCTGTTTTCACTAACAGATTGTGACTCTATAAGAATTGTATCTCGATGATAACAATGCCTTAAATATTGAAGACTATCTTAACTCTCACACTACCTATGCAAAGAAAAAAAAAACATACATATTGTACTTTATGTCATCGACATCATAACCATTTCATCTTTTGTCAGGAGTGAATGATTTTTTTGTATGGAAACAAATTACAACATTGAATTTATTAAAATTATAACAGCATTTGTAATGTTACGATAGACACCAAGACATGATTTTGTTACTTTTTGGAAATTCACACTCATTGATTTTATATCTTCAATAATGTGAAAATGTGCGAGCGAGAGAGCTGCAGACGGGAACAGTCCCCTTAAGTGAATTATCAAAATCATCTTTTACAATGTTATAGCAGCTGTCAGAGCCAATAAATTCTTGGACCGAGTTTAGAGTGTCATACGCTACATTTTACAGTCGTGAACTTTGTTTTCCTTTTAATAATCTACTTGTAAATAAACATTATATTATACGACATTATTAACATATTTATAAGTATTTTCTTGTTACAGTTACCAACAAAATATACTGTTATAGGTCTCCCACATCGCGAAACTAAACAATTTCTGAAAATACTTTTGTCGGAACTTTTATTAGAACGCAAGCAGTTAATCCAGTTACGTTCCAATATGAACGAGAAATACGTTTGTGATAATTTATTTTTAATCAAACTTTCATGGTTTGGATGTCTACTTTTATGCATAAACAATCGATATATTAATCTGTTTTTTACACAATAGCGCTTTGTGCGCTATTGTGTAAAATATATGCATACGATATAATTATATTTAATCCATGGCTTCCCTTCGTAGCATGGCAGAGTAACATATTTCTGTTAAAATAATTATTTAAGCTGACAAATCGGTAACATATTTATTTAAGAGTACCTATAATAAATTTCTAGAGATAAATCTATTTTAAAATGCCACTACATTATTATTAGTACAGTATTATTCTGAAAGAGATATCGACTCCAACATAGATTTCAGACAAATTACAAAATAATAATAATAAGGAACTACCCAATTACTTTTGGAAATTGTAATCGAAATTAATGTTACATCGTGTCGTTTAAAATTAACATAAGAATAGAAACTTCCAAAGTATGAAAGTATTACAGTCATTTTCTAGGTACACAAAAAACGTGTGTAGTCTGACAGCGCGTTGATGTCTTTTCTTCCCAAAAATAAACTAAGACGTTATCGCATAAAAAAACGATACCAAATTCGTACCCACTAAATTGTCTGGATACCGAGAACTCAACAGGTAACAAAACTTTGAATAACATTAATCTAAAAATACTCTGGGCTCCGAACTGTTGAAAAAAAATCAATTAGTTACTAAATTTGTAGGTACTATCTTTTGAATCAACATTGAAATATGTTTTAGTTTCCTTTGATACTCATACGAATAATTATTCTTCGCAAACTAACAATAAATGATTTGTAATTTATCCTGTATTTGTCACTAACTAAAATAACAACTGTAATTTTCCTACCAAAATGTCCACCATTATGTAAATAACTTAAGCAAAGTAAAGCTGCGTTTCGGATTTTTGAGAGAGCGAGTTTGTGTAATAAGCTGGAGCGGACACTCGCGACCCGCACCTTTACAGATAATCCTTTTATAGAATTCACGAGGGGAGCGGTAACCATGAGAGACGGGGGGCGGGGCGCGGGGGGTGGCGTGCCTCAACCGCTCCGTTCAGTGGAAATTTCCATTGCCCAAGCGTCAATCGGGTGAACGCTGCGTGCACACAGACACAAGTCGCCAAGTCGGTGAAGTCCACATACCGAAGCGCGCAGTCCGACAGGTCAGACTCTGCAACGCGTTTGCGAACATCCGTCTCCAAACTGTATGTATGACCCATGTAGAGTATTATGTTTTGGCTCAAAGTTACATTTACAAATTGGCATGATTACAGAATCCCCTGTAACTCTAACGTCGGTTGATATTCTAGACGTTTCTATACTGTGAGATGTGATAGAAGCGAGCGTACCGCGCCCGCTTATGCTGTACTCTTCGCACCGTCTCGGTTGCCGATTAGAGGCCGTGCGCGAGCGCACTTTCGGTAACACGCTTCAGCAATGAATTCTTACTAACTGTCGAGTAAGCTGTGGAGCGAGACGTACGAATTTCGAAACGCTATTGTGGTTGTATCGAATGAAACGTTAATTCAGGCGATTTCGTTATTTAGCCAATCAATGTCTGATTGCTGGGCTAATCAACTATTTTATCGGCATCGTTTTGCTAACATAGCTGCCCCTTAAAACTAGGTTTTTTTAAAACAAATTTATATTTAAAAAGGCATCTTCAAGGCTAGAGTGAATATAATAAGTAAATTTCTTCTAGATCAATGTGTTCCAACCTTGATCACACCGTCTCTTACCATCAGGCGAGTTGGTGGCCAAACGTAGATCAATTGTATACCTATAAAAAAATACTAATAAAAAAATTTAAACGTTTACAAACATTTAAAAATAAATATGTAGTTACTTAATAATTATGAAAATTGTTGTTAGGGTAGTTGTGTTGGGGACGTTTGTTAAGGGTTCAGTACGCGAGAGACTGCTCGAATAAGTTCAAATTGGACTTGACTTTTTTTTACTACGGACTAATCATACGTACCTATGACCAAAATCTCACCAGATGAAAAGCAATGATGTGGCCGAAGATGTACTTTTTTGTGAATTTATGGAATTTTACTGTGAATGCAATTAGTACCTACTTATAAGCTTCTACCCAGCAGTGCGATAAGAAAGGCTGTAAAAGTATATTTTATGCCGTATTTTAATGTCGTACGTTAGCAGACATCTTTTCATATATAATTGGGCTGATAAAAAAGAACCCTGCTACGAATTTCCATAGCAAGGCGAATCAATTATTTTACCTAAATAAACTGGCTTAACCTAAAACTACATTTAGTTCTTACCGTTTTGGATTTTTCAGTTAATCCACCGTAACGTTACATATCTGTGAAAATTTCAACGGGCTATCTATTACGGTTCGAAAGATACAGACGGACAAATGGATACAGACAGACAGCGTACACTCAGTAATAGGGTCCCATTTTTGCGCTTTGGATACGGAACCCTAAAACTACTAAAATACATATATATATTATTTATTTAATTTTTAAAATATATATTTAGTTTGTAATTTAAATTTTAGCTAGTAGTTTGTTTAGTAGTTTTTTAAGTTTTAGTTTTTAGTTATTAATTTAAGTTTTCGTTAATTTTCTGTTTTATAAGTCGATTAAACATCTCACTGTAGGTTGGTAGGTACTACTAAAATTATATACAATAATTTATGCGGAAAATAAAACATATACAGACATATAATATTAACAAAGATAACTAGATATTTATTTTGTAGAGTACTTATCTAGCACAAAGACTGTTCAAATAGTTATAATTGAGAATAACTCTTTTATGCATAAACGCTCGATAAGTTAATATATTCTATGAATTTGAATTTAAATGAAATGATCACAGTTCCATATAACCCTGTATATTAAAACTACGTAAAACGGCTACAGCTACATCTTTCATAGGTTTTCGATTTTTTTAAAGATAAAACAATCTCTGCTTGACAATGGTAAAAACCAATACATGTGTGAGTAGGACTAGCACCCTGAGGGTTCCGTACAAGCTTAATAAATATGTATGTAGATAGTTCATCCATCCTGGGAATCGAGTCTCGACGAAAAAAGGTTTAAAAGGCTGAAATATAGATGGACAAATTTAAATTTGTAGTTAACAAACAGGTGTACCATACATACCAACTACAAAACTAACTTTGTAATATCATTTTTTTAAATATAATGTAACTTCAAATTTACAACTTTCGGATTTTTTCCTTTACATGTGCTATGAGACCTTGCTTCATTAAATTTCATGGTTCTAGCTCAACGGGAAGTACCCTGTAGGTTCTGATTCCCTTGTGAAATCGTAAAATATGCGAAAATGTGTGACATAAACGGTCATATCTTTTGATCGCGTTGCGTTGTTTTGCGTTTTATGACAAATTTGATTTTTTCATAGCTAGAAGAGACTGAAAACTTAAGTATTTGATATAAACAATTTGATACCTCTACGCGTTCCTGAGAAAAAGGTCTTGGCAGACAGAAGGACAACAAAGTAATCCTATAGACGAATCACTTTGTTGTCCGTATTTTTTTTCCTTTTGAGGTACGAAACCCTAAAAACCGGATGAATATTATTTTTAGAATAACATTGCAAATAGTATAAAGCAGGTTTTTTGTTAATATTTTTAGAGATAGCGGAAGAGATTAAAAATATCAATTTTATTGAGTATTTTTCTATCTCCTCCGCCATCCTGTAAAATATCAACATGAAAATGCATTTAGCTGTCCCTTAATGGAAGTTTTCCAAATCGTCCGCGGGTAGAACCGCGTGCGTAGCGTACATAATATTGTTGAAATCGACACCTTGTTAGTATGTCAAGTTAATCGTTGGCGACATGTTGACAGTATGCCATCCGCGTTTCTCATGAAAGACAACCGTTTTTACCTCCTAATTGCGTATTACATATCCAATAGCTCATTGTCTGCAAACTAACATGCATACATTAATTTCCCTTGAACCTATACATATTGCCGAGAAAGTATGATATTGGACACATGTAATGTCCAGTCACTTAGGAAGAGTAATGGAACGGATGTTAAAATTTCTGCACTTTAGCGCCTTGCCTTGTTTACAAGGCAGCTGGTCTGTATAAATTTCACCCGTACGTACCCCTTCAACCTCCAAAATAGCAGCAAATAAAATGGCGAAATTACCACCCATGTAATGAATCAATTCCAAGGATACAAAGTTATTGACAATTGCCGCTCCATACCATGGCTTAAACTACAGTGCGACCAACTTATTTGAACAGTTGGTCAAATGATGGAACCATAATCATTCTACGGATGTCTGTAAGTTTGGTTACGAGAATACGACTGTGGTGCCTCCAGTCAACTGCACAGATAAGTTGGTCGTACTGTACCACATTTTGTTGTTGTACGAAGTTGAGTTACGAGCAAATACACACACTTAAATATAATCTTAATCACAGATATTATGATCAATTGACCCATTCCGGAAAACACGTAAAATTAAGAGGTAGAATTTTGCAATGTCCATCAGTCTTCACGTTAAAAAATTGTGATCAATCATTTCTAAGACGAAAATAGAGCACAATTTTCACCACAGGTTACCTAATATGTAAATGAGATGCAACTTTATTATCAGGCGCTAAAGTCTATAATAATCAAAGGAGCATCGCCATAACACACATTTTTTCAGAGTTAACGAACCGTTCTTATCGATAAATAACACTAACATTCAGGGCTTTGCAGAAATATCTATTAGACACGTGTCCGAAAGAAAATCAAATTATCTACGCTAATTAATGCCACTCAAGCGAAAACTATTATCACGTTTTATCGTAATGAATGCAAATGGTCGGAGCTGTAAGTTCCGAAAGATTGTAACCCTTTTATTAATAAATACTCAAATAGCTAATGTACACTAATATCATAACAGGGACTCTGTTTGTTAGCTTTTCACGACTAAACAGCTAAATCGATTAACAAGGTTTGGCTAGATGATATTATTACATAACTAGCTGTTGCCCGCGACTTCGTACGCGTAGACTTTTATATAAACTTTCAATCCCCTTTTTGTCATCCTTAATTCGGCCCTTTCGTAAAATCTGCTGTAAATGCAGAAAAACTGGAAAATCGCGGATAACACCGCGGGATTCAGCTATAATCTAGCTGAGAGAGAGCGTGAGAAGTGAGAAGCCGTGCTTCTTGCTGACATATCCCAAAAAGAGAGCACGAATACCGACAAAATATTTATTATAAGAAAAAAACTGAGAGCGATATTGAATAATGCTTTTGTCACATTTTCTTAAATAGATCTTTTGATCCAAACAATTTTTCATTACTTTAAATTACCATAATATTTTCTCTATTACTCTGTTATTATAATTATGTTATACGTATAAATAATGATTGTATAGTAATGTTTCAAAGCGTTCGGGGCCAGTAATGAGAAAAGTTGCACGACCGCAAACCGTATCTTGGCGTGTTTAGGTTGAGGTTCCAGTGATTTTCCGAACTGCGCTGTTTCAGCGCTAATTCGAACCTGCGTTAAGAGTTAGCCGTAAGGCCTTTGATCTTGGGGCCAACTGCTAACGCGGTATCAAACTAACGTTAAATCCGCTCAGTTGGAAAATCACACGAACGTGAACCTTAACGTGCCCAGATACGGTTTGCGGTAGCGTGATTTTCTAACTGAGCTGATTCAACGTTAGTTTGATACCGCGTTAGCAGTTGACCGTAAATCTCCCAATCGCACTCTTAGCAGGTACAATACAATGACGTAAGTGTGGTTTTTGTATTCCGGTACTTATAGGCAAAGTTTAATGTCAGCAACTTCTTTTTTAAGAGATGTGCTAAAAATGGCGTCAACACTGTACCTACCTGTACATAATTCTTATCATTTATCACGTATGAATTCAAAAACAGTAAGAAAACATTATCCGTAGACCATTGAATGTCTAGAGATTACCCGAAATGGTCATCCCGCAACACCTGACAGAGTACAAAGAACGCTGGTGATCCTATTTTGAGACCATCGCAGCGTAGGTAGGCCTCCCACTAGATGGACCGATGACATTGTGAGAGTCGCGGGCATCCAGTGGATGCAAAAGGCAGGCTGTCGTTCAGTGTGGAAGTTAAAGGGGGAGGCCTATGTTCAGCAGTGGCTGTTAAAAGCCTAGATAATATTTTTGTTGTAATTTTTATGTTATCCTTGTTTTGTGGTATTTTAATAAAGAGTTTTTGTATTGTATTGTATTGTATTGATGTCTTCTGGCTGATGATGATGATGATGACTTAATAGCAAAAATTTAGATGCATCTAAAATATATTTAAAACAATCGATATTAGACAGACTGTGAATTGTACTAACGCATGTCTCCTTTAGACATGCGTTAGTACAATTATCGCTATTATCGTGAATTCGTGATATTTTTCATTAAAAAAAAATACTATACCACCTCTAATCCGCTTAACGCAAAAACTTTACAACACTGCTAACTAACACTGCTAACACGGCTCACTTACAAATTTTTTACAAACACAGGAACATGTAGTGAAACCAATGCGCTAACTAATAGTCCACATGAAAATAAGGGCGACAATCGTCTGATGGGTGAGTTCGACTAAAGGCATGAAGCCTTATTTAGGCCAGATGCTTTCGCAGCCTCCACGCCATCTTACCATATCTTCCTTGTTTTTCAGATCTGAGACTAAAAGTATACTTACTTGTTAACGAAATCTATACATTTGTTGTAAACTAAACTAAACATTGTTTAACGATATAGGAAAAAAGTTTTTTTTTACAATATTATAGCAGCTGTCAGAGCAAAATATGCTTTTCCATTTCCGGCGATGTTAAATCTATAGTTTCAAAGATCTGTTTCTGAGTCTCAAGACTATTTTATCAAAACTAGGCTTTGCGTTATTACACATAGATTATGAGAAGCCTTAAAAATCACGTATTGAACGAGGGCCATCACGCAGAAGGAAAGTTTCTATATGAACTTGTACAATGTATCATACGTAAGTATTATGTTATTTTATTAGGGTTCCTTACCCAAAGGGTGAAAACGGAACCCTATTACTAAACCAACGCTGTCTGCCTGTCCGTCCGTTCTAACTTTTAACGTCTGAACCGTAGTAGATAGCCAGTTGAAATTTTCACAAAATATGTGATGTTACGGCGGATTACCTAAATTATGAAGTAAAAAAGTAAAAACTAAATGAGGGTTCTCCATACAACAAACGTATTTTTGTATTTGCTGTAGTGTAAAAACGGTAATACGTACAAGTGTCAACTTGGCACGATTATAGTACACTAAAGTGAAACAATCTATATACCTACATAATTATATAAAAGCGAAATTCATCTACTCACTCATTAATCACGAAATCTCGAAAACCACTTGACCTACGAAGCTGAAATTTAGCAGGTAGATTCCTTATGGGGTGTCGAGGTCCGCTAAGAAAGGATTTCACGAAAGGGCCGAATTAAGGATGACAAAAAGAGGTTGAAAGTTTATATGAAATTCTACGTGTACGAAGTCGCGGGCAACGTCTAGTATATAATAAAAACTGGTCAAGTGCGAGTTGGTGCTTTATGTTCACCAAAATTAAGCAACTGGGCGCGGTCGGTACTTGGATGGGTGACCGCCTGCTTGATGTTGTCTATTTGCATGTGGTGGTATGGAACTCTCAGTGCGCAAGCCCGACTCGCACTTGGCCGGTTTATTCTTTACTAGCTTGTTGCCCGCCACGGCGTACGCGTCTTTGATATAAACTGACAACCTTCTGATACCCTTTATTCGAGCGTCTCGTAAAATCTTTACTTAGCGGATGTCTACACCACATAAAGAATCCATCTGCCGAAATTCAACTTCATACATCAATGTGGCTTTAGAGATTTCTTGATCAGGCGATCAGTCACCGAATGGTATTTCGCTTTACATAATGATTTTATACACATTGACCGAGCGAAGCGAAGTTATAATGTATTTGTTCGACAATAACGTGTGTAACGTTCCATTTTCATAGAGTTTTGTGGGCAATTTAAAAACGGTATTAGAATTACTTCCCATTTCAATACAATTTTCAAGTTCGAATGTCCAGGGGGAAAAAAGCAAATTCTCAATTCCACTGTATTTTTTATAAGCTTCTGGGTAAAATCTACTAAATTTGACAGCTCTAAAATTGTTGTCATCCTTCTCTCACATATTAAAATGAAAAGAGAGGCAGATAATTTTAGTCCTGTCAGGCTGGTTTAGTTTAGTGAGTGGTATGCATGATACCAAAGATTATTATACTAGATGATACCTACTACCCATAGGTATCATGGTGATAGAATCGACGCTATTGCAAGGTTAGGTAAGAGACGTCATTCTAAATCCAATATGGCAGACTCCCAAAGATGACGGACCTGTTATTTTTTATGCACCCCCATGATACTAGTCGCAAATGAAAGGGTTTTTTTGGGAAGAATACGAAAAATAACTGACGTCAACCTAAATTCAATATGGAGGACGCCGAAAAAGTTTTTTTTTAATTATAAATTTTTGGGTATTTTATTTTTAAGTATCGGGTGTTACGTGAAAACCGGATTGTGAACGATTCTCTTTTTATTGAGTAGGCTATATTTTGAGGTCCCGTTTCAATTTTAAGGGAATATTTCACCTTTCTTTTTTAACTTTTCCGTTTACGTTTGTTCATAGAGGCGAAATTTAGAGCTATCTTTTAGAAATGTTTTCCATGTTATGCAGAAATAACGCATTATTTTATTATGCTAATTCGGTCGGTAATGGGTTATATTATAACGCACATACATCAAGAAATAAATGGCTTCACCTCCTCGCACATTCATACCGAAGCGGCTAACTTGCCACTTTAGCAAATTACATTTCAACGACACCGAGTGAGAAATAAACGGCAGTTTCAATCTCAATTTAGTAAATCTACCAAGATTTCTAAACATACTCAATTTTTTTTAAAATGTTTTTACTATTGTAAATATCGCATAGCTCTGTCAAACAAAATAACAATGTTTTATTGTTCTGCTGCATAAATACTTCGATCATATTTTTTATTAAATAAGCTTGTATTTGACCGCCACCTCGCCTGATATTAAGCGATGATGCGGTCTACAATGGACAATGGATCACGCTTGCAAAAGACAAAGACAAAAACAACTTAAACTAGTGAACAACTGGCATCATTATCACCATAAGAAATCTCTTCCAGATAACATCAAAATTAATAAATGCTTGTAGTATAAAAATTCAAAAGCAAACTCTATAACACTGAAATAGTGTTAATGTTTAGATAGATAGAGTTAAAGAAGAGCTTTGCATATAATCGACACCCGTACTGCCCAGGGTTCAACTTAAGTCGGTGATAATAAAAGTAGCTGTTTTCTGTTTTGTATACGATGTACTTATTATTACCATAGAATATGGACACTCCGAAAATAAAGAGGAATTCAACGTTTCACACATCAAAATTGGTCAAGGGTACAGTTTAGAAGGTAATATAGGAACACACAAATATACATGTTTACGTGCACTTTAAAACATTACTCTTCTTTTTTGGGCAGTCAGGTCAAAACAGTTTTTGGAAGTAGCAAAGCAGTGTCTAGAAAACTAGACACTGCTGTAAAAACTTGGTTGAGAAATAGAAAAACGACGACATTAAAAAAAGAAAAATTTAATATGGCGGTAGGTAAACTAATGAAGTTATAAAATTGTTCCAGTAAAAATACATACGGACAAACGTTTGATAACCGCTCTGCTTCCGCTCTACTGTTTCTCTATCATCATCATCATGAAAATAAAAATAGCAAATTTGTAAATAAAATAGGTATATTAACTTACCTTAAACACCGCCGGAGCTAACGGTATAGCAGCTTGGTTGTGAAGATGTTTTTTCGACATTTTCCCTTCTTGTCTTCGTCACGTTAAATAAATATATCAAGCTCACAATGTGAATAGAAATATTTTCTCTACGTTTAGAAATTTTATTCTTAACAAGTTACGTTAGAAGCGAATCGCGTTCCACAAATCAGCGCGCCGACGTCTCAAAAATGCAGTTACGTTTTGCCGAGCGAAAATATTTATGCGCCCGCTGGCGGTCGCTCGAGGACCGTTCGGATTGGTTCACTTCGTATATAAAAAAAGTTTGCGATATGAAACGAAAAGACGCGCCGGCGTTGGCACGTCGAGTCACTGTTGCGGTCGGGTCGGCAATGAGCAGTGGGCGCGTTCGAGCGCGCCAGAGCGAGTGACTCGAGCGAGTCGCCGCTCGGGGCCGAGCCCGAGAAGGCTGAAACGGAGGCGCCTGGCGACGTCACTGTCTCGCGGTGCCACAATACCGCGCCGCGCCGCCCGTAGCGCTGAAATTCGCTAGCAGGGGCCTTACGGTGAACTCTTAACGCGGGCTCGAATTAGCGCTGAAACAGCGCAGTTCGGAAAATCACGTTAACGCGCCGAGATACGGTTTGCGGTCATACAACTTTTCTCATCACCAAACATAATCGCATAAAACAGGTAGCCGTAAGTACCCAGTATGGCTATGCCGGCGAGTGGCCATGCTTTCCTGGCGTGAGGCGCCGCTGTGACGCCACCTGATGTTGCCTCGCCTAACCGCAGCACGTGAATCACGTTTTCCGCCCTACACCAGGCAACTATGCAAAATAGCATGCAATTATTATAGTATCGCCAGCGTTCATTTGCTGACCCGATGACTGAAGCCTGGCGTTTTCAAAGAAATAATTAATATTACCAAACCTCGATGATCAATAAGTAATACTAGTACACCCAACAGACATTCAAGATCAGTCTAATAATAAGCGTGCCATATTTTCTCTTATATGTAGAAAATATGGCACGCCAATCAGGCCCGTACCAGAAATTATTTTCTGCGATTATGGGCGCCAGACCCGTGGACGTAGGTAGAGCGTATATAATGTAAACTCATGTGCGTATATAATGGACATATATAATTGCTTTTAAAGTCAGGTAAGGTAAGATATCGGGGAGTTTGCTCACTAAAATCCTCCCTCCCCCCTGCCTATGGGCAGGTTTATTTACGTTTTTGTGAACGTTTTCTACATAGGCGAAGCCTATTCTTTGTAATATAATTATGTAAAACCTACTGTATGTATTTTTACATAAAAAATATCGTCCAGCTAATAACATAATAAATAAAATAAAATATTTATTTCATTTTTTTTATACCGGTTATTGCATAGGTATTTTTATCAAAAATCTACTGATAATGCATATTATCCGGAGCCACAAATACCTTGTACCTATCCCGCCATACCTATAGCTCTCAGAAGCCGGCTCTCAGGCGCACTCGACAGCCGCAGTTCTATTATTTTGTTAAATAAAGTTATCATGAGGCCCTTTCGGTATCTCTTAAGCGGGCTCGAAACAGCGCTGAAACAGCACAGGGCCTTACAGCTAACTGCTTACGCGGTATCAAACCAAGGTTAAAACCACGCAGTTCGGAAAATCACGCGAAAGTGGACCATAACGCGCCCAGATACGGTTTGCGGTCGCGCAACATTTTTTCATCATTTAAACTGGATTGCTTTAAACATCTAGCCGTAAGGCCCCTGGGGCCTTACGGACAACAGCTAAAGCGGCACCAAACTAACGTTAGATCCGCTCAGTTGGAAAATCATGAGACCGCAAACTGTATCTGGGCGCGTTAAGGTTCACGTTCGCGTGATTATCCAACTGAGCGGATTTAACGTTAGTTTGGTGCCGCAATAGCAGTAGTCCGTAAGGCCCCTGGTCGCTCTACCTGCCCGCAAATCTCTTACATGAAAATATAATAAACTTTTCACTATATAAGTGCATCTAATAAAAACCCATACATATAACAACAATGCTAAAACAAACAGAAAATCACAAAGCCGATGATCTAACCCCAACTTGTACTATTTGATATTCTGTGGGCCAACGATGACCACTGAATGCTTAACTGAAACATTATAGCTGAATAATATCAAACTACAAACTGATCATGGCAGTAAAATCTACCTTAATTTGATTGCAAGAAGGTTCATAATGGCGTCCAAGCGGAATAATCAGTAGTTAACATCAGTGCACCAGTAACTGTTACTGATTTCCTTTTAGAGTATACGACGTTAGTTAAATGTTTTATGGTGTATATGCCAATAGGAAACGAAACTGCGGAGTGGAAATCGCCAGAATAATAATCGGCGCCTCGAAATCCTTGATATAGAGGCGAGTAAACTCGATAAAACGAAATTGTATCATGTAATACAAGTCGTCAATCATGGTAGTTTTGCTATCATAGTTAAGTATTGATTATTCACTATACCAAACCACGTTGAAAAACAAATACAAAAAAAAACACGAACAAGTGTGAGTGAGACTCGCCCCCTGAGGGTTCCGTAAAAACTTAGTAAATATGTTATTATTTTTAGTGAAATTTTAGTTTAGGTACAGTTAAATTTTAATTTATTTTTACATCTCATCTTTTTTAGGGTTCCGTACCCAAAGGGTAAAAACGGGACCCTATTACTAAGCCTATGATGTCTGTCTGTCCGTCTGTCTGTCTGTCCATCTGTCCGTCCGTCCGTTCGTTCGTCCGTCCGTCCGTCCGTCTGTCTGTCTGTCTATCTGTCCTACCTATTAACGGCTCTATCTTTCGAACCATAATAGATAGCCAGTTGAAATTTTCACAGAATATGTAAAGTTACGGCGGATTGACAAAAAAATTATAAAAAAGTCAAAAACTATAAACAAAAGGGGTCCCCGTACAACAATATTATTATTATTATTTTTTCGTATTTTTGTCTTAGCTCTAATGTAAATCGGTAATACTCACAAGCGTCAAACTTAACATTATTATAGTACATCCTTATTTTGTAGAACCTTCGAACTTTTATAGTTATTAAGGTAACAGCATGAAAATTTGCAGAATTACAGCTTTCGTATATAACTCAATTTTGAAAAAATAAAATCCTGCATTTAAAGTGTGGCTCTCGTACATGTGGAATGGATGGGGGGAGGAGGTGGAAATATAAACAATAATAAAATATATAAATGACCTACCAAACCATCTCATACCTACCAAATAGCCGTAGCCTCCGCCTACGCTTCAGCTCACAATTATTCTACATTTTTCGGGCCCCTGCAGTTATATACAATAGACACAGACATTCGACCAAAATAAAATGAATGGACGGGCCCAGAAGAAGCGCATTTTTGAAGATTAAAAAATGAGCGCCGTCGCTTACTGCGTTTCAGTTGGTCTCTAGCCGTAGGAAGTGCAACACGAGACTATTGTTACATGATAACGAAACATCTGACAAAATTATGCCTTTGTGTGCTTTCCCGAAGTGTAAACACACAACAAAAACCGCTATCAATTTTTTGTAACAAATGTACTGTTACATGATTATAATTAGGTGTTGAAGTATATAACGACGGTTTTGACTCGTTTTCACTGAGCAATTTCAATGGTTATGGCCCGTCCATTCATTTTACTTTGTTCGAAGCACAGACCTAGATATTTCTCGGAGCATCAAAAAAACTATGAAGTTCTTACTGATCTATTTGAAAGCGTTGTCTGATTAGGTAAATTACCCAGTATTCTCTGTGGATAGGTATAGGTTGCTTTGACTATTTACTAAGAGAAGACATTAATTATGAGTTTTTGTATCACTGACACGACGAAGGAGAAGTAGAAACTTACCTACACACTTACAAAGTTTCGCATTCTTGTTAAAAGTGTGATGTAGCTGGGCACAACTAATTTCCTGATTTTTTACTGCGCAATAACATTGAGCTGGTTCTAGTTTGCTGATCAAAGATCAGTGTCTCATAAAATAAAGTTGTAAATTAACACGTCACATTCTGTGCATATACGCAAGAAACAATAGTGTTCGGTGTACGTATATTTAGCACGTTCAAAGTGCTAATAAATATTTCCATTTGGTCTGATACGCTTCTTTCTTGCTATGAATTTTAAGTTCGGTTTTAAATTGTCAAAAATCACAGCACAGTGCCTCTTCGCGTCCTTTTTGTAATGTCTTAATTTGTAGTTATGTTACACAGGGCTACACGGGACGGGGGTACTAAGACGAAGGCTCTTATATTAATTACTAGTGGTCCGCCCCAGCTTTGCACGGGTATAAATTATAGCCTATGTCACCCGGGGATAGTATAGCTACCCAACAGTGAAAGAATTTTTCAAATCGGTTCAGTAGTTTCGTATCCTATTCAATGCAAACAAACAAACAATCAAACCTTTCCTCTTTATAATATTAGTATAGATGAACAACATTTACTTAGGGACCATCCCTGACGTCGCGAGAAAAATATCAATTGTGTTGTTTCATTTCGTTGAATGAATGACTTTTTTCTAAGGAACCAGCATCAAATTAACAAATTAAAAGCTTTATTGAACGACCGTGATAGTTTAAAATTAAAAGCTCACGATAAAATTTAGAAAAGAGTTGATACCTTTTTAACGGTTGAATAGATTTTGTTCACACCTAGCTAGGAATAACAGAAGACCCTGAAACTGTTTTAATCGACTTCGAAAAAGGAGGAAGGTTCGCCATTCGGTCCGTTTTTTAATATATATTTTTTTTATGTACCTGTGTACAGCGATTACGGGAACAACCACAAAATACATTTTGAAAATTTCAATTCTAAGTTTATAATAAAATATAGCCTACTTAACCGGAAAATCTATGTAAAAATATTATTTTGTTCTTCATAGTGGTATGTTAAAGAATGTTTGTGTTTTGTGGTTTTTGAAGTTTCTTAAATGATAATTTATTTTAATTTTAATAAATGGCTTTCGATCGACCGCCTACTCGCCTGATGTCAAACGATACTGTGGTCTTCGATGAAGCACGCTTGCCAACAAGCAACTGCATGATTCGCGACTTGAATACACCCAGATTGTAACTAGGGGGAAACCATTCAGGCAGCGCATTCCACTGACTGCAGTTCTAATAAAACTCAACCTTGAAAGCGTTTTAAGCACGGTGTTCACCACAGAAAAGAGAAGTAAATAGAACGGAAATGAGAAGGAAAATCTGTCGCCAGGCCTTATGACAGAACCTTGATTGAACATTATTATTTATGTCAACGCGTCGAACTCCGCATCCAAAGAACTTGCACCTTACTTTTTTGGGTTAGGTCTCACAGTTCTTTGTCCGCATCACAGATGCTGACTGATTTCGAATGACTGAGTTTGGTTTATATGTGTGCAACTGGCTACAACAAAATGCCTTGACAGCCGTTCAAATTTAAACAAAAAACAAATCTTTTTTTTCTGTGGGGTTTACCGTTAGACTAATTAGGTGGGACATGTCTTGCTCTACGAAAACCTTAGATGTTAAGTCATGCTGGTCATGCATCATCGTGATACCGGCTGATCTCAACAATAGATAAGCATTATGATTAATGTGGAAACATATCTGTCCTCCAGTTATCAGTGAGTGTATTGTTTATTTTAGGCTAAATCTGGTCACACTTAACGTGAACCATAATCAGGTGCTATCTAGTCAGTTATAGAACCCCAGATTTAGCAAAACAAATTACTGCAATATAGGTAGTGAACCAAAGTATATTTTACCATTGCCACGCGAAAAAAATATACGGGTTGAATTGAGAACCTTTCTCCTTTTTCGAAGTCGGTTTAAAAGTAGAAAGATGGATAGTCCTCATTAAAACTTTTGCTGAAGGGAACCACTAACCAAAATGCTATATAGATAAGATAAGATAAGATATTTTTTATTACACAGAAAAATAACAGTATACAATACCAAAGAATACACATTAATTTGTATCATATAATGTATTATATAATTATATTATATTTACATTGTATTAATCTGTTTATATATTTATTGTTTTTGTTGATTTTTACCAAAAAAGTGCTGAATCTACTTCGATAATAGGTATGTACATAGCATCACCTCCGAAATATGAACTACCAAACAAAAAAACATCAAAATTAATTCATAATTGGCGGAGTAATCACTTAACAAACATATACAGTCGAATTGAGAACCTCCTCCTTTCATGAAGTCGGTTTAAAAGCCTGCGGCATATCGACTTGTTTGTATTTTTTTATAATTCGTCTTTTGTATGAAAATGTTGTATTTACATGCTACATTAGTATATCCTTGATTCAATAGAGGATTTTGCAAATATAGAAATCTGCACACTGATGCCATAATTATGCTTGTATATGTACCTCATCATCATTCATCATCATCATTTCAGCCTATCATGTTCCCACTGCTGGGACTCAGGCCTTCTCCAGAGAGAGAGGTGCCTATTCCGCCCAAGGATCGAACCGGGTGCCGTCAGATTGTAAAGCGCTCATGCTAGTAGGTTGTCCGTCATCGCTCCATGTACCTGTCGCTCCCTAATTATTCTATTTCGGTAAAAAAGGTCAGTCGGTATGAGTACTTACTTATTTACTAACAGGTACAAAAGCATTGACAATACATACGAAAAGAGAATTGAATGTATTTGCCACATAATTTGCATTACATTATGCAATATTTCGATTTTCATCTCCAATCGACTCGTGTGAATATTTTTAGCTGACTTATTCAAATAAACCTGTTCTGTCCCCTATAGAGGGGAACCCTAGAGTTAAATTGATCGCACCTGGTCCAGGGGCCTTACGGCCAACTCCTCAATAACAGCGTAGTTCGGAAAATCACGCGAACGTGAACCTCCACGCGCCCAGATACGGTTTGCGGTCGCCTTACTTTTTTCATCACCTAAACTGAATTGTTTAAAATATCTAGCCGTAAGGCTCCAGTGCTCTTCAAGTTTTATTTTACAACAACAAAGCCTTAAGGAGGTTATTGTAGATATGTATTAATGTGAGTGTGCACATCACACACATCAGCAGCCATTAAACGGTCACTGTTGAACAAAGGCCTCCCTCTTAGAGAGGGGTGTTGCCATAGTCCCCATGCTTGGCAGGCGGCTTGGTGATCGCAGTACGTTCACCGTGTACTAATAGGATGCTAAGGGAGATAAATATGCCTTAGTACAATTATCGATCGTGTTCAAATGTCTCCGGGTTTTATCCACTTTTTTCACTATACCTCTAATCTAAACAGCTTGACGCAATAACTATTAACTACACAGAAAAGAGAAGTAAATAGAACGGAAATGAGAAGGCAAATCTGACGCCAGGCATTATGACAGAACCTTGATTGAACATTCTTATTACAAGTTTATAAACGCGTCGAACTCCGCATCCAAATAACTTGGACCTTACCTTTTTGAGTTAGGTCTCGAAGTTCTTTGCCCGCATCACAGTTGCTAACTGATTTCGAATGACTGACGTTTCGTTTATATGGGTGCAAATGGCTACAACTGTTTAAAAAAATGCCTTGATAGCCGTTCTAATAAAAACAAAAAAAAACTTTTCTCGGCACTTATTCATGTTTCACGCACGCTAAGAAACTTGCAGCAATACCAATAAACCAACTAAATTAAGTCCCCATTCAAAAAAGGGGTGGCAAAGTCATCTGAAGGGTAAGTTCGACTAAAGGCATATAATACGACATACCATATCTCCTTTGTTTGTCTTAACCATACCTACAGCCTCAACAGTTCGACCTATTTAGACAAACAAGGTGTCGATAGATTCGTGCAGGTTCAGGAATGGTCACTGGGTAGGTGACATCATCATAAATACAAGATATTGTATCATTGAATAGGTCTTATAATAAACACCCCCTATAAGGGAGTCGGACTCAGTTTACTCATTCTGTGAAAATTTCAACTGACTATATAATTCAAAAGAATATATAATTCTATATAAATTCTATTCTAAATAGTTCTGGTTATATATTTCTAAAGAATTCAAATGTATATAGGTCAATGATCACGGTTCAAAAGGTTCAGCCGTTAAAAGGTTGAACAGATAGACTGCGTAGTGAGTTCTCAGGTTTTGGCAATTATTACACATTGAAAACACTTCGGTTTTTATACCGTGTATTTTATATTATTTAACTAATATAAAACTCGTTTCGAACACTTAATTAGCAGTGTTCGTAGCTCCGTTGGGCCAGTTGGTAGTGACTCTGCCCTCTGAGTTTGGGGGCGTGGGTTCGATTCCCACCTAGAATTCCCATTTCCATTCCCATTGTTTTCCCATTCATGTATAGAACATTTGAGTTTGTTCTATTTATATGGGTGTTATTATCTGTTTAATAAGGCGCGGTACAATCCCGAAATTAACCAAAAGAAGTGTTTTTAAACGCTTAGTGTGATGTGACGAAATTAGCTGATCAAATTCAATAAAATACTACACGTAGAAAAAACACCTGTTAATAATCTTAACCGAATAAAATTTTGATAAATTATCTGGATTCATAAGTAAACATATTACATATTGTGCAACAAAAATAACTTCTGAATTGAAGTACTTAGAATTTTCAGCGACAACAACATATTTTTTGTACGAATTGTGTAGCCAGACTAGTGTTTTAAAACTTTAACCAGTTAATTGTTAAAATTAATTTTAATATTTTGATAAATAAATAAATTAAATAAAAACCCTCAAAATAATATAAACACAAGCACAAACTCATCATCATCATCAATATGATGATATACGATTTTTGACTTTAAACAAAGCCGCTTTATATAGCAACTAGCGGTCCGCCCCAGCTTCGCACGGGTATAGATTATAGCCTATGTTCCCGGGGATAGTGTAGCTTCCCAACAGTGAAAGAATTTTTCAAATCGGTTCAGTAGTTTCGGAGCCTATTCAATGCAAACAAACAAACAAACAAACAAACAATCAAATCTTTCCTCTTTATAATATTAGTATAGATTAGATAATGGCGTGAGCGGGTAAAAAACGAATTTGAAATCGTGATCAGACCGCGCCTTAAGTATGTATTTAAAAATATAAATGTAAGTATATCAGTCTCTGGCAGCCATGTTACAAGCTTTGCTTAGGTTGGGGTCAGATGACCGTGTGTGCAATAATGGTCCTAATATAAAAAGAAACAAGTACAATCGCGATAGGTGGTCGCGTTAAAATTCATTAAAAGTATTTAATTTCAACAGATGGCGTAGGTTTAGTAATAAACATGTTGCACCCTTTCACATCCTTTAGGCACCCTAAAAATTAAAGTGAAGTTTGAGCAACTTTTTGTTATTCAGGTTTACCGTTTGCGAAATATAATCCGCCAAATGTGTAAGTCTGTCTCTAAACTGTTCGAAATTATAAACTTGGCAACAAAATTAAGATGGTAATTTTGAAGTGAAAAGTTTTTTAGGTAATCTGGCACTTTTGGTAAAGCACTGAACTCGCGTGACCGTCACCCTTGGATACTAGTTCGGGTAAAGTCGGTTGTTCGGATAAAGTCGGCTCGAGTTGACTAAGGGAGCGAGAGAGATGTAGTCAACCTTCTGTGGTCAACCCAAGGTCAACCTTGATGAAGTTCTCACTTATGTCGTCTGGCATAAAATTTTTTCTTCTAACGAGCTCTCCTTCCGTTTCAAGTTACTGCTACTTAGAGGTCTAATTAAAAAAATAAAATAATAATAATATAAAGGTTGCTTGGTTGGTTAGGAGGTGTTTTTTTAGAGGTCCTTTTTAAGATGTTTTTCAGTGTGCTGGCTACGGGCCACCTTCTCTGGGAGCGCACGTATTCCCTGATGAAAGACCTCTATCAGAATCAGAATAAATTTATTGCAAAAACTGTGTACAAAAGATGTTCTTATTAACTAGAGTATCAACAGATTACCCATTTCGGGCGTGCAATTTTATGTATAAAACTAACGAAAAACTGTATAAATAATCTTTGATAATACTAACGAAATATTAATAATAAATAAAAGTAAGTATTTACAATGACACTTGGCTTAACTTGTTATATTTAATAATATTTAATTATCATCAAAGTATTCTTTGGGACTATAATAAGTTTTTACTATTAGCCAGGCACTCTACAGGCTTCAAAAACGGTCGGAAGCATGTTTCAGCTGATAAACATAACATGGTAAAGCCATTTTATCACAGTTTGCCTCATTTATATACCTATTTCTGTTTTTGTGAGGAAGAAAAATATTACGAATTGTTCATGGATCTCAAGTAGTTAGGTATGAGGTGGAGCTGAGGTAGGAGGCTGATCGCACGAGTTGTATCGACCAGACGTGACGTAAATCTTTAAAAAATGGCTCCCAATCCCCACGGCCTTATGGTTTCCACCCAAAAGGCTCAAAAATGTATCCACTGTCCAGATACCTACAAAATATAATGTATGTGTGTCTATAATGTTGGCACCTACTATGTCATAGTCGTTTTAATTCCTGTGATTTTCCTGAGCTTATCGCGAGCTATCTATCATTATTCCCATAGGTTTGTTACGTCATCTCATGTAAGAGGCGTGTAAAACCATGATTCACTGATAAGCCGTGATGATTGGCCCTCAAGTGATGCGCAGCTTATTGTGACTAGATAGATGGGCTGATAACAACTCGAAGAATTAAAAACAACGTTATCTTTTTTCATCGCGTATAAGGCCTTGTTTAACCACAAACTCGCCTGTTGGTAAGCGACAATGTGGTCGAAGATGGAGCACGCAGTCTTAGAAGATAGGTACCTATTAACTTTGATCTTAATAAGATATAGACTCTCAGGAAATAAAGAAGCTAGCAGATTGTTCCATTCTTTGGCTGTACGGATTAGAAACGTAGTATCAAAACTTTTTATACATCTCCAAGGTAAAGCCACAATGTATATTATGGTAGTGGGCCGAATTTCCACTTGTTTTTTTAATAATAGGATTTCGATTCACCACCATCTCGGTTAAGGAAGTCCGATATCCACGCAACGTAACCGGTGGTTCGTGATATCGAGGGAAAGAGCGAGCACCTCACCGGCTGGAGCTCTTATCACTTTGGCACATTATAAAAGTTTTTAAAAGAGTCTCCTCCGCCATCTTATAAAATACCAACAAGTTAACTGCTTTGTATCATTTGTAATGTTATGCTAAAGATAATGCCCAATCGGTTTTTTTTAATTCTTATTCAGTGTTTTGTTATCTTCAAAAATTATGAAAGTGTTATACCTGTACAAAAGGTATAGCTCCGACCGGTAAGCGCAGCCATAAAATGAATTATACAAGGTTATACGGAACGGTGGTACCTACTAAGCCGAAAGGAGCTCATTGTACTTATCATTATCAATAACTTTTTTTGGGTCCTGCGGCCTTATTATAGAAGTTTGATTGTGATCGAGATTGCATGCCGTCCCGTTCGCATCTACTTACTCGCACCACGTGCGCCACGTGCGTAAGTGAGATGACACGTGATCGCGATCACAATCCGATACACGATAAGACATCTATAATAAGGCATCTGGGCCCTTACGGACAACTGCTATTGCGGCACCAAACTAACGTTAAATCCGCTCAGTTGGAAAATCACGCAAACATGAACCTTAACGCACCCAGATACGGTTTGCGGTCGCGTCATGAGCGGATATAACGTTAGTTTGGTGCCGCATTAGCAGTTGTCCTTAAGGCCCCAGTACCCAAAATCGGGTGTAAGCGGGACCCTGTTACTAACATAACATAACCAATTGAAATAACCATTTGAAATATTCACAGAATATGTAACATTACGGCGGATCAGCTAAGAAATAATAATAAAGTCAAAAAGTAAAAACCTAAAGAGGATACAAAGTAAAAGTATAAACAACAAACGTTTTTTTAAACGTATTTTTGTATTTGCTCTAATGTAAAAACGGTAAGACGCCTGCATGCGTCAAACTTGGCAATTATTATATGTATTACCAAAATGCCAAGTGAGAGTCGTTGACAAATTTCTGTTCACCACCAAGTTAGACAACGTCGGGCGCGGTCGGCACTTGGATGGGTGACCGCCTGGGTGTGATGTTGTCTTTATGCACTACTTTTTGTATTTTGTGGTGGAACGGAACCTCAGTGCGTGAGCTCAACTTGAACTTGGCCGGTTTATTTTATATAGCCAACCCTGAAATCACAAAATAGTTTAGTTAATAGTTTATTTATTTATTGAAAACACAAATAGTAAACAATGCAACATTGTGGCTCTGCCTTTTGCGTTAGTTCTAAATTGTGTTGCGTTCAAAAATACGTTGAGTGTGAAAGGCATTTTTCTATGGAACGGCTGATAATATAGAACTTTTGTGTTCAAAATTTTGGATAGCACTGAACTGTCTTAGCTATGATTCAAGAAAATATGTTCCACCGTTTGAAGATTGTCAGCTCATTTATTGGGCTTTAATTTATTTTTATTTGTACTCGTTAATACAGCCAAGGGGCAGTGGCAGTGGGCAGGGCACATATCACGCAGAACAGATGGCCGATGGGGCCGAAAGGTTCTGGAATGGAGACCACGGACTGGTAAGCGCAGCGTAGGACGTCCACTCACAAGATGGACAGACGACCTAAAAGAGACCGCAGGGAAACGCTGGATGCAGGCCGCTTCCAACCGGCCCTTTTGGAGATCGATGGGGGAGGCCTATGTCCAGCAGTGGACGTCCTACGGCTGAAATGATGATGATGATGATGATGAATACAGCCAAGTACCTTATTTCTACAGTGATATTGGCAATCGCGACGCATACGCATCAGACGAGCGATTTGCTTGTCTCAGCTGTTGCATAAAAATATATTTATAAGTACACGTCTTATCACGTTTAGATAAACTATCATACATAACATAACGAATAATAAAACCGGCTAAGTGTGTGTCGGGCTCGCACACTGAACATAACTTGTTAGCTACTAAAGTAAAAACAAATTGTGCAAAAAGACAACATTCCATCAACGCCCAGGCGGTCACCCATCCAAGTACCGACCGCGCCCGACGTTGCTTCACTTCGGTGATCGTACGAGAACCAATGGTGAACAGGAATTGGTCACCGACTGGTCATTATTTATTATTTGTTGTTATACTTTAGAGTGTGTTCTATAATCATGCTAAGTTTGACGTTTATACGTATTACTGTTTTTACATTAGAGCTAATACAAAAATACGTTTGTTGTGGTCCTTTCGTTTTTACTTATTATTTTATTTTCATAGTTTGTCCGCCGTAACATTACATATTCTGTGAAAATTTCAACTGGCTATCTATTACGTTTTGAAAGATACAGCCGCTAATAGGTGGGACAGACGGACAGACAGACAGACAGACATCGTAGGCTTTGTAATAGGGTCCCGTTTTTACCCATTGGGTACGGAACCCTAATAAAGGAAATCATTGTGCTGATTATAAGTACCAATCCAATATGGACCTTCAATAATAAATATTCCCGACCGAAGAACATGGACATGGAACATAACAAACTTTTATGAAGAACTAGCGACCCGCCCGCCCGAGTTCGCACGGGTGTAACTTACGTGCAAAGCCGGGGCGGTTCGCTTGTTACATATATAAACCTTTCGTGAAAAATTTGCTAACTGATGGTGAAAACCGCATTAAAATCCGTTGCGTAGTTTTATAGATCTAAGCATACATAAGGACGGACAGACAGCGGGAAGCGACTTTGTTTTATGCTAAGTATAGTGATAGTGATGATGATAGTGAAGTGATAGTGAAGATACAGTGAGCACGTCAAGTTGTAATAAAACCCAGCGTGCCGCATTTTTGTACCAACTATGGCGTCACAAGTGGAATAGGTATAGTTCCATCTTTAACTGTTTATAATAAAGCAATCATATGATTTAATCCTCATAATTTTTAGGATTTGTATTATTAATGGACATGGACAATCAAATTTCAAATTATTATGCTACCGCGTAAATGCCCCCTTTGACATTTATGGATCATGGGGCAAGCATAAACAAGTTCGTACTCGTCATCCAATTATTATTGTTACCGCTATTTCTTGTCTGTGACGTTATAAGGCAATTCGACCTGAATAGAGCGTTCGCAGTCAAGTAATCTAAGAAAACATTGTATTTTTCCGAAAATCAGGACATTATTTTGAACACTGTTTTAACACACTGACACACACACACACTGTTTATATTATTTTGAAGTTTATTGTTATTAAAAAAAAGACAGTCAAATACCCTATTTAGTGGAAGTTTAACTCCACTGCTTTTGAAGGCTTATTGCTTACACATAAGGTGCAATTTGACATTTTTGTTTTGACGTCTGTTTGTTGTTTTGTATTTTTACTGCGGCGTGCTGGTTAGGTTAGAGCAGGCCACAGACTTTGACAAATATGCTACAGACATGGTAAGTAAAGGTGAATTCGCGCAGGCTATTCTGTCATATTATGTCTGAGGAAAAGAAACCAATCATGTCAAAGCAACAATAGAAAAAAATTAAATAGTTAGACTGCCCATAGACCTTTAACGGTCTACCTATTATGGGCAGTCTAACTGTATTTGTAGTGTTAGTATTAGATTGTATATTGTTTAGTTAATAAAGGCACTTGCCTAGTAAAAAATAAAAAAACAATATGATGCAATCTGTGTAATTTGCATAAATACTATGTAAGATCAACGAGCTTGTAGTCATAGCCAGCCAATAAAGCCAATAGAAATCAATCGTATATTCACATTGATTTACAAACACATGGAGGTTGGGTCTAAAACAAAATTCACGAAAAAGGTGTCCTGGGTACCTACTGAGTTAGGTACTTACCTGTGTAAATTTTTTATACTTTTTAAAAGTACCTACGAATATTTTAAGGGCATGAGTGAGTGTAAGGATTCCGAAGACGATCTCTAGAATAGAGCAAATTGGAGAAGATGAAGAAGAACTGGAAGACACCGTACCACCATGGGATTCATAGTTGAAAAGAGATAAAGAGAGAGAGAGATGCCTACATTTTAGAAATGCTGACAACATTGGGTCCATAAGGAGTCAATAATTTTAAATGATTTGTCAAGTTAACGCGACACGTGACCAAAATGCTGGTCTCCACTTTGCTCAACGTAAGCATTAACATACAACGTGGGCAGCCAGGTCCCTCTTTCCCACTGGGCACTCTGGGCACGTGGCCCTGGGACCCCGCGATCGATTAGGCGCCCCCTAGATCCTGCCAGATCACCAAACGATAACCGATATTTATTATCGAAAAACATATTTATTTCGTAAAAGTCATATTATGACTGGTTACAATACCTACTTACTTATTAGCTTTTGAACGCGCGAAGCTACTCTAATCTCGTCCAAAAATCAGCTTATCTACATTCTTTGTCTATTCTAACAAAATGGTGCTCTGTCAAGGTCATATAGAATAGAATAGAATATAATATTTATTTATTGCCAGAAGTAATATACTATAACCTTAATTTTACTTAGAAATTGCAAACACTAGATACCTATTTATTGTCTAAATAGAATTGTCGGCGAGCCTCAAACTAAGCACGAGGCCTGTACCTTGAGGCTCGATATGGGGGCCCCATTATCTTAATGTGCCTAAGGCCTCGAATAGGTTAAAGACGGCCCTGGTGCCAGCATTTTGGAAACAATTACCACTGTCTAACTAAATCAGTTATTTTTAAAACACTGTTTAAACTATCACGGTTGTTCAATACATTTTCATTACTCATACTCGGAAAGTAGGTCTGAAGTTGCCTGAGGAGCGGGTTGAAAGTAATACATTTCAGCCCTTGGGATAATCATTTTCAACTGACAGTGACAGTTGACAACAAACAGATACTCAAATTATTAAAAAAACTAATTCTATTTTCACATTTCTTTTTTTTTTTTTTTTTTTTTTTTTTTTTTATAAACCTTTTTTTTAAAGCAATCTGTCTTTTGAAGACAATAAGCTTTATTTTGAACTGTTGTCTTAAGTGACGCGTCTTGTGTGGAAAACGCCCATTGACGCATCCATCATAATTTTTCTTATTTTGTTAAGTCTTGGGGTATCTTCCTTTTAAGCCTCCTTGGAGGCCTTCTTGACATCAACATCTTTGCTAATTCATTTGGATGATTTTGCAGTCGTTTTTGATAAGTTTGGGCGTTAATTCTTATTTCTTCTTCCACTGTGGGCATTTGCAGGTCCTTGTGTAGGGTTTCATTTGTGACATACCAGGGAGCGTTGGTTATCATTCGTAGCAATTTTGACTGAAAACGTTGCAGAATGCTTAGGTTGGTTTTTGAAGCCGTTCCCCAGAGCTCGATTCCATAAGTCCACACAGGTTTTAGGATAGTTTTGTATATAAGTAGCTTGTTCTCTAAACATAGTTTTGATTGTTTTCCAAGCATCCACTGGTGTTTACGTAGCTTCAGACTAAGTTGCTTTCTTTTTGAGAAAATATGTTTTTGCCAAGTGAGTCTTCTATCTAGATGTATGCCAAGATATTTTGTTTCATCTACTTGTGGGATTTGACTTCCATTCATTTCTACTGGTGGACATGTATTACGCCGTAAAGTAAATGTGACATGTGCTGACTTAGTCTCATTGACCTTGATACGCCATACCTTTAACCAATTCACCACGGAATTTAGGTCAGTTTGCAGTAGCTGCGATGCCGTATTTGGATCTGTATGAGAGGTTAGGATAGCAGTGTCATCTGCATATGTGGCTACCGTTGACGTTTTGTTTATTGGTAGATCAGAGGTAAATAACGTATAAAAGACGGGGCCCACCACACTGCCCTGTGGTACACCTGACTTGATGATGTAGAGTTTAGTTGTTTCTTCTCCCTGTCTGACTGTAAAATGTCTATCAGTAAGGTATGCTTTGATGACGGTGTAGAAACTGGTTGGTAGTGTAGTTTTAATCTTGTATAGCAGGCCATCGTGCCACACTCTGTCGAAGGCCTGAGTTACGTCCAGAAATACGGCAGAACAGTACTTTTTGCAATCCATATCATCGCGGATCTTTTCAACCAATCTGTGAACTTGCTCAATAGTGGAATGGCTTTGTCGGAACCCAAATTGGTGTGAAGGTATAAGTTGTCTTTCGACTATTACGGGCAGCAGACGTTTTAGGAAGAGCTTCTCAAATAATTTCGAAGTTATAGGTAGGAGGCTTATTGGCCTGTATGAGGACGTTTCTTGTGGTGACTTTCCAGGTTTATTCAGCATTATAATGGTAGCTACTTTCCATTGGGGGGGAAAGAAACTTAATCTTAGTATAGCATTAAAAAGCTGTGTTAAAAACTTTATACCATTTTTTGGCAGTTCGGTTAAGCATTTTGCAGTGATGAGGTCATATCCTGGTGTCTTCTTAAGCTGTAGCAACTTGATCATATTTGCTACCTCTCCTTTTGTGAAAGATTTAATGGGCAAGTCCTGTTGGTTTGGAGCAGCCAGCTCTTCATTAATAAATTTTTCCTCTTCTTCAGTGATTTCTCTACTGTTTGGCGTAAATATTTTACTAAGATGTTTTGCAAAAGTCTCAGCCTTTTCCTTATCACTCCTTGCCCAGCTCCCAGAGCTAGTTCTTATAGGAGGATTATGTTGTACTGTCTTATTAATAGTCGATGTTGCTTTCCAGAGAGAGTATTCTGTGGCAGATGTGGCATCGAGATTCCGTAGATGTTCTTGTGTGATATAGTTATCATGTTCTTTAAGTGCATTCTTGAGTATAGCAATTGCCTTATTCAGTATTCTTTTGTCTTCCGGAGATCTAAGTGTTTGCCATTTTTTGCGAGCAATTCTTTTTCTTTTTATCAGCTCTCTAATTGACTGGGGTATGCTGTTATTTATATTATTTTTACCTTTTGCAGAAGGAGTTGAGTTCCATGATGCGTTTTGAATGCACGAGTTAAATTGTTCCACAGCTAGTATAATGTCATCTTCAGTTTTCAAGTTTATATCAGTTTTCAAGGTGCACTTTATTTCGTCCCGATACATATTCCAGTTTGTTTTTTTGTTGTGCAGAGTGCAGCGAGTGGCTTTTGGCACTACATTGTTCGATATGGTAACCAAGACTGGTGAATGGTCCGAGGACAAATCTGTTAGAGATATAGCTGTTATTTTAGTTTTTGGTATGCCTTTATGTACTGCAAAGTCTATTAGGTCTGGTATTCTGCATATGTCTGTAGGCCAGTAAGTTGGTCTGCCTGATGAAGCAGTGCTAAGACTCAATGTCTGTATGGCTTTATTAAGTTCTCTCCCTTTAGTTGTGATGAGTCTTGAGCCCCAGTTTGTATGTTTTGCATTATAGTCACCACCAGCTATGAATCGATTTCCTAGGCTGTTGAAATAATGCTCATATTGATATTTTTTGAGTGCATGCCTCGGTGGACAATATATAGCTGATACTGTGAGTTGACCCATCATATCATACAAAACAATATTGGTTGCTTGTATATAATCTGTGCAGTAATTGTTTGTCTCATAGTGTTTAATTGTTTTCTTTATGATGATAGCGCTGCCTGCATGTGCCTTTCCATCTGGATGATTAGTGTAATATATTGTATAGTTAGGTATTGACATATAGCTTTTTGCTGTAAAGTGAGTTTCTGTTACTAACATAACATCTATTTTTTGGCTAGCAAGAAATGCTTTTATTTCTAGATCATGTCTAGATAGCCCATCGGCATTCCATATTACTAATTTGATTTGTTTGTCCACTGTGAGACGATTGCGGACAAAAGATTGAGCATAACCCCCATCTTGTCCATTAAGTCCTTCATCATTTGTTTGAGCTCCTGTATGTCGCTCGAATTGGAGTTGGCGTTTGGGTGGTTTGGTGTCTGTTCTGTAGCTGGGCTCCTTAATTTCCCTTTAAGTGTATTTGAGTATGTCCTTTCCGTGGTGTTTGATGAAGTAGTAGTTGTGGTCCTAGGCTGTTCTGGTGGTTTCGCTGTGGTTTGTCGCTGCTCAGTGGCTTCTCTCTGTCTTGTAGTTTGATGCTGGTTCGTGGTTTCTTGCTGCGCTCTCAAATTATTTTCGTTAGTAGGCTTAGTCTTTCTCAGTGAGGGAAAAGATATTTTTTGAAGCTCTTTGTAGATTGAGCATCCTTTGTAATTTGCTGGATGATTCCCATCGCACAGTACACACTTGACGTCGTTTGATCGTTCTTTACGAGGGCACTGGTCAGTAGTGTGGGAGGCAGCACATTTCACACAGCGTGGCTTGTGGTGACAGAAGCCTTTCGTATGACCGTACCTTTGGCAGTTAGAACACTGAGGTATTTCACGTTTGAAATGCGGGGGCTCAATTTTCACTCGGCAGTGGAGAAGTGTCTGTATTTTATAGATTTCAGCATTATTGGATGTTGGCTTTAGTTCTATGGTGAACATAGGCATAGGTTTTTTTGTTATTTTGTGTTTTACATTCCATATATTAGTAGTTTCATGTCCAAGGGTCAGTAATTCACTGGCAATATCTTCTGGTTCTGTAGAGTGATGAAGGTTCTTCAGTATTATTTTAAAGCTACGTTCTTGTTTAGGTTTGTAAGTGTGGAATTCGGTATTTTTATTGTCTAAATGTTTGACAATATTTGTATATGCTTCAGATGAGCTTGACTGAATTCGAACTTCATCATTGCTTAGGATTTTGATGGAGTACTCATTGTTGGCCACTTCACTCAGTAACGTTGTAAGAGGATTAATGTTCCCGACATTTGATATAAATATGGCTGGAGGCTTTAGGGTCTTTTCTTCACGATCTTTTATTTCAACTACTTCTTCCTCTAAGAGGTCGAAACTATTTTGCGTCGGGATCTCAGATCCTGTTGGTTTAAGCCAGTAACTAGTTTTAGGTTGTTTTTTCTCACCACCGCCAGGGCTGTTACGCGCTCTTTTACGTGAGGTATTTGACCAGTCATTTGTATTAGTAATGTTTTCGGATGTTTTGAAGGATTCTGTCCTAATTTTGTCATTTTTATCGTTTGACTCAGTGACATTGGCAGAAGAAGTACTTTGTTCTGACAGAAATAGCCCTTGGTGGAATATTTGCTGTACAAACTTTTTGTTTTTATTTTTTTCGGTTTTATCACTATTTTCCATTTTAGATGGGGGGAAAAGTCTTATACTCACATTTCTTATGAACCATGTTCCATTTTTTTTTCTCCTCAATTTGATTATGGTCCCGCACTTCTCGTGAAATTGCCAGTGTCAGGATGTTAAAAAAAATTGGTGGGAATCCAATCTTTATTGTAGAGTTTTGTTTATACTTCCGTATAGCAGATTTGTATTAACACAATGAGTTCATCTAATTCCGATACGGATTTAACGCCTAATTTCATAAGAGAAGAGGCTAAAGCAGTAGTGGAAAACCATTTACCACCTAAATCAAAAGAAAGATACTTAAAATCGTACGACTATTTTATGAATAGGCGCGCTGAGAAAAAACTGAAATCGTTATCAGAAAACGTTTTGCTATTATATTTCAAAGACTTATAAATCTTCAACATTATGGAGCGTGTATTCTATGTTAAAGACTACATTAAGTACTAAACACAAAATAAAATTCACACCAAAAATGTTGATTTATGTAAAATAAAATTCACTCATATTTTCTTTAGTCAGTTAGCTTTTATTTTTAGTTTCCTTGTATTCGTAATGAAAAGCACAGTATTTACCTCGGGGTTAAAGACTTATTTAGTCCCTTGAACTATTAGCGCCCTCGCTACGCTCGGGCGCCAAACCCCGTCTCGGGACTGAATAAGTTACTTTCACCCCTAGGGTAACAATGTACTATTATATGATTATTGACGGGATATTTACCATGGTCAGGTTGTGGATGGAACTCCCGATATTTTGGTGCAGTTACATGCACCATGTTCATGGGAAGACCCCTTCCGTGAAGTCTTCCTGCGAACGACCTACAAACACGGTAAAATCCCGTCAATAATCATCTATATGTAGTTATTTTTAGTTGTGATTTTAGGTCGTTTTTCCTCTATAAGTACCTTTACCTACACGTTTTTTCTGTGGTTTTGAATATCTTTTTGTTTAAAATAAAGGCTTTTTATTTCCACAACCTACAAAATATTGCCATTTATACATTAAATATTGTAATTGTTTGAGAAGTTAACCGTCTTACCACAAAAGATTTAAGCAGGCTTTAGACATTTGTTTAACATATTTTTCGCAGTGGAACAGTTGCTAAACACATGTCTAAAGCGTTCTTAAATATTTTGTGGTAAGACGGTTAAAGTTTATAAATGACGACTAAGGAGTGAAAATGTTCATTAAACATCAAATAACTGCATGTTGTTACCTATAACAACATTTATTTTAATTCGGAACCAATGTTGACAAAATGAATAATTTACCAAAAAACAGAGATTAGTTAGTATATAATAGTCTAATACTTTTGGTTCGATCTTTTTGAGCGCATACCATGGCCTTACGGACAACTGCTATTGTGGCACCAAACAAACGTTAAATCACTCAGTGGAAAATCACGCGAACGTGAACCTTAACGCGCCCAGATACGGTTCGCGTCCGCGTGATTTTCCAACTGAGCGGATTTAACGTTAACGTTAAGTTTGGTGCCACAATAGCAGTTGTCCGTAAGGCCCCTGCGCTTCCTTTGCGCTTGATATCTATATTTTTTAATATCTTTGGTTACTTGTGTATGATCCTCAATCAGGGCAGGGACATGGACATGATCGAGAACAATCGATGGTGATACTTTCGAAGGCTATAATAATGTATGTATTCGGTAAGTACTTAGTATGTTATTTTATTGATTCCTATGCAACTCAGCGCCAAAGTTTCACACTACTTTGACGCACCAAAACTTGAAGAGTACATACATAATATTATACATACCGTTTTGTTTTCTTTTGATATCGAACTATTTACACGCAGCCAAAAATATGTTACGCAAAAAAAAAATGCAGGGCACACACGCACGTAACGTGGCGCAAGTTGGTCTTTATTCTTTACGAAATAAAGTTCACAATTTTAGAGGTTAAGTTAAATCAGGGCCTAGCTAGTTATTACCGTTTTAGTTAGAAACTGAAACTTTGTCTATTTTTTTACTTTGGGTGTTTTAGGTAAGGTGTTAGGTAAGTACCAGACAGAGATGGGGAAGAAAGGTTCTTGAGTGCCACCACGAACCGGAAGACGCAGCGTAGGTAGGCCTCCTCTACATGGACCGACGACATTGTGAAAGTCGCTGGCATCCAGTGGATGCAAAAGGCAGGCTGTCGTTCAATGTGGAGGTTAAAGGGGGAAGCCTATGTTCAGCAGTGGACGTCTTCTGGCTGATGATGATGACTAGACAGAAGCATTGAGTAAAGGAAATATTCTAATTTACCCTACAACTTAGGGTGCGTCGTTCACATTACAGATGCGCGCTTATGCATTTTGCTTACTGGTTTTATTTCGTTCTCGCCTATATTTAAATCTTCCACATTAGTTTAACCTGTTAAGCATTTTGTGTCTTTAGTGCTATTGAAATAAAGTCGTGAATAAAACACACTCAGAATTGCAGAACGCGTGCAAGTGTAAATGACGATAATTAATTCGTTTGCGTTAATTACGATTCAAAGGATAGTTTGGATGGCGGTTACCATGTCAACAGATAACTAATATTGCAGTGTCTGATACGAAACTGGTAGCATACTAATTTTACCGAATAATTATAATTGACTAGCTGCGCCCGCGGTTTTACCCGCGTAGTGTTGAAAAATGTGATGGTGATAATAATGAAAAGGCCTATGTCACTCTCCGACCCTTGAACTATACCCATGCAAAAAAAAAGGTCGATCGTCGCTCTGTTGCTTACTTTCGCATTTATGATATTAGTATGATTATTATATAATAAAAATCGGCTAAGTGTGAGTCGGACTAGCCCACTGAGGGTTCCGCGCCCAAAAATGATTTTTCTTTCTTTTCGTTCGTGATTTTTATCACGCGCTTAATTTGCATTTTGCCGTTGTTTATTATTTGTTGTTTTACTTTAGAGTATGTCAAACACAGAAGAGATTTTTTTTTCTCTTTTCTCAGATGTCAAATGCAAATGTGATGCTTATATGTTTTACCGTTTTTACTCTAGAGCAAATACAAAAATATGTTTGATGTATGCGGGTGGCCATAGGTACATTTTCATTTTTACTTTATTATTTTAGCGTAACATTACATATTGTGTAGGAAAAATCAACTGAGCTATCTATTTCGGTTCAAAATATAAAGCAATTTAAAGATACGGCAGATGGAAAGACAGTGTAGCTTAGTATAGTACCCTTTGACCATTTTTTTTTATGTACCATTACTTTGTACTTATAATACGGAGCTGGCATAATCGCAGCTCAACTCCAGACAAAATACAGATAAAAATAATTATTATAGTTGAAATAACTAACACGCACGCTTTAACCCAAAACCACTAACCCCCATATTCATAGACGTAAAAAAAGGTACCTCAAATCCTCACGTCACCCTCAAGTGGTGTAATTGGCTTAATGCCGTTTTAATTAAAATAAATTAAATTGGTAGTAAAATTAAATTAAGAGCCAATAGATAGATATTTCAATTAGGGCTTCCATTCCGGAATTCCGGAATTTCGTAACTCCGGAATCTCGGACCAATTTTTCCGATATTTCAATTCCGGAATTGAAATTGAGGCCATGCCCCCCTCCCCCCCCCCCCCAAATGAAATCCTAGATCCCTAGATCCGCCCCTGGTCTGACAAACTTAGAACCTACCGTATGGACAGTTTCCACTAACCTGTCGTTAATCTTATCCACTGAAGCGAGATTCTCCAGGCAATAAAAACGATTAGACAGCTCGAGTTGAAAGCTTTCGGGGTTTGAATATGTGCAATGGTTTTATTAATAAAAGAGTAATAACTGTATTAAAATGTTCTTAAATTTTAATATAATTATGATCATTTCACAGTTTGCGAGTTTAATTACGAGACTGAAGCGTCATCCTTTAATATCCAAATGATTTAAAGTGTCATTTATTTGGCTCAAGTTTATTATAATACTGATAACACCACACCATTACTAGTTTCATTGGGAAATGTAGTCTTTTTTTGCTAGAATAAAAGAAAATACAAGATTTGCTAGTTCCGGAACCAACTCCGGAATTCCGATATTGGGTTCCAGTATCGGAAACCAGTTCCGGAATTGAAAACCTTCCGATATTGGAAGCCCTAATTGCAATGCAACGCATACAATGGAATATTCCTACAGGCCATTGATGGTGAAACAAGACATAATAGGACATCGGCTAATTCAGAAACATTGTGTCGAGTAACTCGAGTCGACACAGACGAGTAACGAGTCCTACCATTTATTATCATCAAAGATATTTAAACTATGTATTTGTGTTTGTTTCTCAATCTGTATGTAATTTTTATGTATGGTGTGAACAATAATGCCCCTATTAATAAACTTGGAGTAGCCTTGGTATAGGTAGGAATAGTTACTCCGTCTTTTGTCTTTTTCAATCGAATTCAAATTTTGAAAGAGAGAAATAGACAAAACTCTGCGTATCTATTCCAAGACTACCTACTCCACGTTTATTAATAAGGGGGTAAATTTCTATCAATCTATCTACTACGGGTAGTGAGTAAGCGTTCAAAACAATTTAACGTTGACTTTTTAATTCAAACATAAAACCACAGAAATGAAAAAGAATTGTTTACTTCTCTTTTCTGTGCATAAATTGCATAATTAAATATTATAGATGTGTGTATACAGGGTTACGCAGAAAGAGTTACTATGGACCTCTTTCAGCTTCGTACACCCTTTCTGCATAACCCAGAATAGTCTACACTAGGGTTTACCAGAGGCTTCGCCCGATTTTGTGAATAAAACATAACCTATGTCACTAAGGCAACTGTTGCTTTCTATCAGTGAAAGAGTTTTCGGTAGGTATAGGTTCAATAACTCCATAGATTACCACCTAAAAACAAACAAAGTCACAAACTTTCCCTCTTTGTAATATTATACTGGATTACGCGGAAAGGTTATACTAAGCCGAAAGGGATCCATTATCTTACTCATCATTATGAACATCTTTTAATAAGGGAATAATCATGAAATTGCGAAATAAAATCAGCTGTTCCATTTGTAGAGTGTGAAAAAACCGTTTTATTGAACAGCTGTTTTTTACGCGATTTCAGGATTGGTGCCACAGTAAAAAAAGGTAATAAAAGTTTTTTCTTTCTTTCTTTTTCTTTTAAAGTTGTTCATAATTATGAGTATACCGGACCCTTTTCGGCTTAGTATAACCTTTCCGCGTAACCCTGTGTATAGTGTAAATATAATTCTAACGGCACTATAGTGTAGATATAATAATAATAACGTACACTATAGTGTAGATATCATTCCAACGGCATAGGATTTAAATGAGTCTGTCAATGTTTCTAAAATGCATTTAAATGTACATATATAGCCAATGGTCTTATATATTGTATATAGCTAAATGCAGCTTACATTATCTTGAAATTTGTACAAGACCCAACATCTTGTAAAATACTATATGCTTGTAAAGTGATGGTTGCTAACTTGATTTACGGATTTTTTATTGCTAGTCTAAAAATAAGTAGGTTATTTTTCATAACCTCTTTATTTCATTTCAATAATAGTCAAGACAGAGTTTACAGGAATACACGGCTTAGTCTAGAACGGTGGTCTATACTAAGCCAAAAGGAGCTCATTGTATTTGTCATCATGAAGCAATTTTACTAGGGAGTTACCCTGAACCCGCGGAAAAATCAAAATGTCATTTACTTACACCATCTATACCAATATTATAAAGAGGAAAGATTTGATTGTTTGTTTGTTTGCATTGAATAGGCTCCGAAACTACTGAACCGATTTGAAAAATTCTTTCACTGTTGGGAAGCCACACTATCCCCGGGTAACATAGGCTATATTATATATATATTTTTTTAATAGGGATCCTTACTAAAACTGTAATAATGTAGCCCAAGGTGTAAAAAAAATAAGATTTACTATTTCGACTTTGCGTGTTTGACAGTTATAAGACAGGACAACCTCTGTCAGGTCAGCTAGTAATGAATAAAGCAGCTGATTTCCCCCCGTATTTCACTATGATTTAAACAATAACTTTCTTTCTTATTAGTATTCTTACTACAGTATTTTGAAATGTTGAGTTTTTGAATTGAAAACTTCTTTAGCCGCGTTGAGTGTTTTTGGTAGAGGCAAAACTTATGGGTTTGCGTCACCGACATGCTAATGTGACGTATTAGTTTTCACTTCAACTGCAGTCCCCATGACTGCCTATTTTTTTAATGCCATATGTGGCAAACAATGACGGTGGCAAACAAGCAAAAAGACTGCCTGATGGTAAGCAGTCACCGTCGCCAATAAATACTGGAGTAGTGCATCATAACACAACGATGCCTCTTTCGATGACCTACTACTTCCTATTGAAAAAGATATCACGAGGATCCATAATTATAGAAATAACTATACGATAAACAACTATATTATGAACAATCATAAAATGACTGGCATGCCGATTTTGAAGTTCACCATTCAGAAGCATATATAAAGGTCAACTGTCGGCGCCAAATGTCCACCAAGCATTGAATGGATGAGCAGGATCGATGTCGCCGGCGTCGGGCTGTCTACCTCCGCTTGACGTCACGGGGAAAGTAACCTTGCCGACGATTTTGGGATGCGTGTGACGTAAGCTGGCAATGGGACTGTTTGCTCCTATTTCTTGTCTTATAAGATGTATTGTAATGGGTTTTAAAGGAAAGGACAAGTGATTTTATTACGTAACCAAACAAAATACAAACTAGCACTAACAGTACAACAACAGTTAGACTGCCCATAGACCGTTGAAGGTCTAAAGACAATCCAAATGCTCAAGCCTACTATTTTTAAAGGAAATCATGCCAGGTTAATATGAAATCTGAAAACATTGATGGTCGGATACAATGTACCTACTGCTGCTATGAATACGAAAAAAATATTGCATGAGTAATAAATATACTCTATCGATAAAAAAAAATATGACGACATACTTTTTTGAATTCTTCTTCTCTCAGTGCCTCTCCATTAATGAAGGACGGCAGTCAGCTTCTTAAATTTTTCCTTGTCCAGCGCAAGTCTGAACTTATTGTTCAGAACAAGTCTGAACAGTTGATTTTTGAATTGTAAGGCTTTAAACGATTTTGGCACAGATATAGCCAGTAGTCCAAAATAACCAACCAATTTATAAAAATAGGTAAACTCTAAAGAATACAATAAAGTTTTAGCAAAAAATAATTGAAATTAAATAAATAAATATGTAGGTACGTCTGTAAGTAGGTATAATAGCTTAGCGTGTTATGCTATGCGCTTTTTTCTTTTACCTTTTCGATTTCGTTTAGTTTTTGCTTTCAGTTCTGGCTTGGGTTCTGGTTCTGGTGGAGGAGTAGGAGGCAGCTTCCTATCCGGCCACAACCTCTTCACATATTCAGCCAACATACTCATATTAATCCTTTTGTTCTTAGGAGTGCTTGAAGCCATGAAAACCTCGACGATTGTATTAATTAAATCTGCGTCTAAAGGTGCTCCAGAATCACGGATCATCGTGGTGAAATCTTTAGCTGCCATCACTTGCGCATTGTCTTTTATGAGTTGCAGTATTATCAATGCTATATCCACCGGATGCTTTTTTGACCTCTTCGATAAGTATTCTGCTCTTTTAAGAACCAGTTCTCTCATATCTGGCCCCACTCCTATAAATGAAGCAATTACACCGCCGTAAGTGAGTGACAAGTTCTTTCTAGACTTCATCCCTTTAACTTCTTTCAACACTTCCAAGAATTCAGCGGTGACGAAAACGTTCTCTAATAGAAGATTCTGTACTTGGACCGACACTGATTTCATTTTCAGCAAAACACTCAAAGCATCTGCTGGTGTTAGTGGGTTAAAAGATAAATCTAAAGTTACTAAATTATGTGCTTTCCCAATATTTCCAATCAAATTAGTGACAGCTTCACTGCAAAGTCCATTATTACTCAAATTGAGGTGTCTCAGATTCGGGGCTTTCATTAATAATTTAATAGCTGTTCCAATGTGAGGTCCTGCAAGTGCGTTCCACGACAAATCAATTTCTTGAATAGTCTCGCTTTCACCTAATTTTTCTAATAAACAGTATGTTGGTCCAGGCGCGATAAAGTTGTTCCAAGCAAGGTCCAACTTTTCAAATTTAGAGCGCGTCTCAAATGCTCTAGCTAAAGCACTTTCTCCTCTTGCACTGATATAGTTGTATCTCAAATAAAGCTCTTGAACATATACGCCGCATGTCACCGCTTTAGCAACATGTTCTGCTCCATCATCACCTAACTCGTTTTTATCTAAGTTCAATATTTTCAAGGACCTATTTCGTGATAATCCGTTAAGCAACCTCTTGGCTCCACTTGCTTTTATTTTACACCCAGACAGGTTTAATTCTTTTAATGTCGAGTTAATCTTTAACAATTCCCCTAAATGGTAGCAAGCATCGTCGGTCAAGAAATTATCAGTTAAATTTAAAATTTTAACTTCGGTATTACCAGTTAACGCTAATGACATAGCACGGACTCCCTTGGGATCTACGCAATAATAAGCTAAATTTATTTTTTCTCTGAGAAGATCCCGAAAAAACGTTCTTATGGGAACCTGTCCCATGTCTTTACACGTTGCTATGTATAACTCCTGCCCATCATCAGGGTAAATGATCGGCTTCTCTGATAAATGTAATGCATCATGGATTCCAGGATCTACCACCGCAGGGTAATTGTAGAATAAGTGGTGTAACAAAGAGCTGTCTGAGATGCCTATATACTTAGCGCATACTTCTCCACTGCCTGGATCATACAAGCCTTGACCGTGAAGAATCTTTTTCTCATTATCTTCAGGCTTGTCTAAAGTCAATGAGGAGCATTCGTGCATTGGCGGATCTTCAGAGCTTTCATACTCTTCAGGTTCAAAAATAGTTTCAGTTCCATCAGAACAGTTTTCTTCAAATTCCCATGACATTTTTTATGTTTTGGAGGGATATGTAGATGTTTGTAAGTACTTGGTAAGTAAGCAAATAAATAAATGGATCCACACAATATATATTATATTGTAGTGTAGTGTAGATGATGTAGTAAGCTGAAGTGATATACTTGTGAGAGACCATGCACTACCATTGACAATATTAAAAGATAAAATTATACAAAATCTATGTGGCCAAAAATGCAACTGACTGAAAAAGTTGTTAGATTACTTTATAATTTTTATTTAAACAATTAAAATAGATAGGCTTGCGTTTGGCCTCCATCTCGCCTGAGCGTCAATGCGGTCTTGCGGTCTACGACGGACGGAGCACGCTTGCCTAAAAGAAACCGATTCACTCGACTTTATCCGCCCCAACTTCGCACGGGTATAGATTATAGCCTATGTCACCCGGGGGTAGCTTCCCAACAGTGAGTATTTTTTCAAATCGGTTCAGTATTTTCGGAGCCTATTTCAATGCAAACAAACAAACAAATCTTTCCTCTTTATAATATTAGTATAGATTAATTACTTAGGTAAGTATTTTTTTTATTCGAAGTTTTAGTTGGGTCGATAACTTACCATGAGTACCTATGTCCTGTTCGTGTGGGATAAATAGTACGTTGAGCTCTATAGATTGCGTGTATTGGATGATGCTCAGAAAATAATACTGTACAAATAAACCAGCTAAGAGACTCGCGCACTGAGAGTTCCGTACCACCACAAAATTCAATAACGAAATTACCAGTTTTAACTTAGTAATGAACAGAACTTGTCACCGACTCGCACTTGGCCATTATTTATTATTTTTAGTTATATTTTAGAATGTCTACTATAATCGTAGCAAATTTGACGATTGTACGTATTACCGTTTTAACGTATAAGTTAAACAAAAATAGTTCGTTGTATAGGGTTTTTTTTAGTTTTTACTGTTCGACTTTTTAGGTACATACCTACCTATTCTGTGAAAATTTCAACTGGCTATCTATTACGGTTCGAAAGATACAGCCGTTCAAAGGTAGGGCAGACAGACAGACATCGTAGGCTTAGTAATAGGATCCCGTTTTTACCCTTTGGGTACGGAACCCGAAAAAAACATTCAGTCGATTGATAATTTTATTGATAAAAGGATGATCGCCGTTGTATAATATTGTGGTGACGCCATCTAGCAGGGAGTAGTGAATCTAGCCAATGAGAGTCTCAAATGGAGTCTCAATCAAGGATTCATAATTATGATAGAATAAAATTCTATTCTATAATTATGAATCCTTGATAACTAATAAATATTAGCTATTTTGGCATCAATATATTTTATTTATATAAATAGGATTTGCAATGGTATTTTCTTTATAAGAATTTTAGTAATGAATATACGGTTTATGTCCTAGAAAGAGCATAATTTATATTATGAGATTTATGTATAGCAATGGCAAAGGGTATACAAAGTCCTTGAGCAATAGTCCCTTTATATATCTTTGATAGCAATCAACTAGTAGCGCCATCTTACGGATGAGGTTTTTTATTTTCATTTATGATATCATGAAATAGCAACACTGCCTGTAGAAAAGGCGGCCCAGTATCATAGAGACCACAGATAGGTAGTAGATCTGTGACTATAACGATCTGTGTAAAAGAGAAACATGACAATGTGTTGACATAATGAACGTCGGAGCGGCAACGCCGTGGCCTCATGGCTATGTAGGTATCATATCTGTGAGGTATCACATACGTCCTTGAGTCTGTGTCCTTGAGGTATCATGAGTCAACATATTTGGTAGCAAGAAAAAAAAGGTTGAGACGAGTGATCATGAATGTCTATGGTTTTACCGTGGTTTTATTCACTGGGCCGTTATTCAATACAAACTAGAAACAAACACGTTCATAACGCTCTAAAAGTTGACCCTTCTTATGAAATAGAGGCCAAATTTGTAGAGGTTAACTTAACGCACCACGTTACTTGCGTGTTTTAATTAGAGTCTAGAGAATCAGGGGTGCAAGTACCGTTCTTTATCGGACGTCAAATTCGATAAAATTCCATAGAATCGATCATAGCGAGTACTGACAAATGGCATTTTATCGAATTTGACGATCTCAACTGTCAAATTTGAGGATCGATAAAGAACGCTACTTGCACTGCTGTCTCGTGAACGTGCTCAAGTGTGTGCATTTGTATTTTTGTGTTGTTTCCAAAGATCCTTATAAGTCTCTTGTAAAGTCTCCACCACTTTACTAGGACTTTGACTACATTCTTACTTACTTTGCTTGACTTTGACTGTGACTATGACTTGTTTAACGCTATTTTATACTGTAAACTTGTTTAGTATTACGTCTGAAGGACTATGTATCTATGGTCATGGGAAAAAACATAATAATACATCATGCCGCTTTTTTCATGACTATTGATACATACTTCTTCAGTCTAAATAATAAACAAGTTTACGAGGTACTATATAACTTTAAACGACTCATACTACTCATAGTTATAATGCTCGTTAAGAAAATATAGTCACGGTCAAGATCAAGTCACGTTTTAGTAAACTGGTAGACGCTTTACTATAAAAAAAAAAGTATTACTGGAGTTTTGGAAAAATCACGAAAATACATGTTTCACCTGATTATATCACTTTCCTACACTCAAACACGTTCAAGTTCACTTATTAATACAATAATCCAATATTTATTACACATTAACACTTGAAATAACACAAGTATAAGAAAATAATACAATGAAGGGACATGTATTTTTCACGTTGGCGCCAAAACTACATCATTCAGTGCCGTGCATTAATGCCTCCCCCCATCCTTCTTGCTGCAAATTGCAGTATTGCTTTGCAATCAATTTAATTCAACATGGATGGCTGTGCTCGAATTGAAACTTAGATGGTAGCCAAATTGTGAATTATGAGATTTATTGCAGTGTTTGTGTTCTGATACTCGAAGAAAGTGCAAATTCACATCAGAACTACATTATTTTACCGTTGGTTTTGTGATTAGTTTCATGAGTTTCGATTGTGTTTAGTTTCTTCATTTATTGTTGTTACAGCTAGGAGCAGGTGAGGTGAAAAAATAGTGATTTTATCAAAGAAAAGATGAATGAATTAATGAAAGCCGACAATTTGTAAACTTTCAACAATGAACGGATTTATTTAATATCGGTAATTATGATGGAAGCTGTACTTGCATCATTAATTGTCACAGCATTTTTATCCATCTGTTTTAGCATTGTTTTATCTTTGAATTGTATTTGCTCAAGATAATGTAATATGAAAGATACATAAAATTTAACACCTATTAGTTTGCCAACTCTCAGCTTTATGAATTACAACTATTATTGGTAGACAGGTACCAAAATAATTATCGACTTTATGTGGTGTGGTTTGATGGCTAATTCAGGTTTAAAAGAAATGATTATCATTATAAACATCTTTTAGTATATATTTCCATATTGATGTAACTAATTACTGAAATAACCCATGAGGGCTATCATCATTAAAATCCATTTAAAAAAAACAGTTCTGACAACAGTGTAGAAAACCGACTGACCGAACACCGACAAACTCAAGCTAACAACCCTCTCACCAACTCAACTCAAACTCAACTCTTGACTTTTATGGTTTTATCGATAACTACCAGGCATCCATGTGTCCTTATGGTCATTACTTACAACAATATTTAACAAACATCCTAATAAAATCTATCTAAGATTTTTGTGTATAGTGGTTGATTAAACCAGCGCAAATGATGTAAAAATAATTATGCAGATGATGACAATGGGTTATCATAGCTCGGATTTTATCGACAAACTTTCAGAAATCCAAGAAAGAGTTGCCTTATATCTAAAAAGTAAAGATTACTTTGCAAAAATGCTACAATAAAAAGAATACTAAGTAATCTTACTTCTTGGCCTCCAATAGTAAAAGACTCCATTCTTCTCTATCTTGCGCATGTTCACGCCAGTCGTGGACATCCAGTTCCTGTAGATCTTTCCCCACTTCATTTTTCCATCTATACTTGGGACAGCCGACGGGCGTTCAGCCCTCAGGCAGTCCCAAGTAAGCCCTTTTTACGGCGCAATCCTCTCCCATTCTCTCGAGATGTCCGAGCCAGCGGAGTCTATGGGATTTAATTTCACCAATGATGTCCGCTATCAGCTCTTCGATTTCTTGGTTTTTTTCGGATCCTCCAACTACCGTCTTTCCGCTTCACCGGCCCTAGAATTTTTCTAAGCACTTTGCACCCAGCCACTTACAGCTTTTGTTCCTCTTTTTGGGTCAGCGTCCAGGCTTCACAGCCATACATAAGTATTGGTCGTATGACTGTTTTGTAAATGCGGATCTTCAAGGTTCTGCTGAGAAGCCTGGTCACCAAGATCTTATGCAGGGCTGCACAACAACGGAGGGTGCTTTGGATGCGTATCTCTATTTCATCTTCCTTGCTGTTCGTATCCGTTATCGTGCAGCCAAGATATTTAAACTTAGCTGCTAAACTAAGTAATATATTCCATAAATCCAGATTTATCACATATCTCACCACATGTATCTTGCTGCGAAGGGGCATTTCTCTAACCAGTGGCGGCCCTAGAGCAGTGCGACCGCACCGAGCGCAGTCATTAGAGGTGCGCCGATAATGCCCGACCACCGATCGACTAAATACGAAATAAAATCTAGCTGGCTATAATGCATGAACGCAACGGCGATAGAGCGCAGGGGGCAAGGGGGAATGGTACTGGATGTTTGGTTTCGACTTTCGCCTCCTCTCCAAGTCTTTACCTCATCTGCAAATCTCTCTGTTACTGTGTTCAACTCCCTCTTGATCCTTGGGCAGCGGATGTGGGCTCACAACTGACGAACCTTACACTTGCGGACACGCAGGGCTCTTAGGCCTGGAGGCAGTTCTTAACACCAGGCAGTGTGAGGCACTTCAGTGGTCGTGGCTTCTTTGACAGCTGTTATCTCTTTGGGGTGAACCTCCCCCATTCTCAGCAGGTGGACTGTCCAGCGAAGTCGAGGCTTTGGGCTTTTCCATAATTGTTGACTCAGCTATAAGTTCCTCAATATCCATGTTTTTCCTGATTCTCCCACACATGTCTATTATACTGGACCCTGAATCTTGCGCATAATATTCTTCTCCTCTACTAAGAGTTTATCTTCACTTTAAGGGTCTAGGTCTCACTTGGCTTCGGGTTTGGTAACAGTCTTGTATAAGCGAGTCTTGGTTTTCCTACTCAGTAACTTGTACACTAACACGTTATAGAGGGCTGCACTACAACAGAGGGTGTTGTAGATCCGGACGTCAATCTCCTCTTCTGTTGTTTTTGTGTCCATAATACAACCTAGATATATAAATTTTGGTTTAAACTTCAGATCTCCTATAAGTAGATCTATTTTTGTAGAGTTTCATGTAGAGATATTCTGTTCTGGCTTGATTAATTCTAAGAAAAATAAAAAATCCAACCCTAGATGCTTTGTTCATTAGAGATCATGCAGATTGCTCAACCTCTTTTTTAGACCTAGCTGACGACCTAGTTTTGTTAGGACAGTCTAAACTGTCCTAACAAAACTAGGTCGTCAGCGCACCCTAAAACCCTCTGCTGTCTATTGATTGAGCAGTACACCGGGACCGTTTGCCATAAATGGTTTCACTTTCGAGATTGTTTTAAAGTGTGTTCATTGTTCACCCAAGGATAGATACTCCAGGCAAAACTATTTTGAGGGGCCTGAGAAGTATTAAGCAGAATGTACTTATCTAGTAAATAATACGACGACACGTCCGTAGCATACTTCATTTATTCGAGACTAAAGTTTCCTAACTACCCTACCTTACAATATACTTAAGCTAATACCCTACACCTCTACACAAAATAATACATATAAGAACTTACAAATTTATTTAACAGAAACTAGGGCTGATACCTAACTACTGGTTTTCGGACTCTTTTGGGACGGTTCATCGGCGATTCGGTTAGCGGCGATCTCGGTACAGGCGTACCGGAAGCCGGGCTCCTCGGTGAGCACTGTGGTGCATCTACCGCCGGCGCGCTGAACCCGTCGTCGTGCTCACCCTCCGAGTAACGCGGCTTAGTTGACGGAGGAGTAGTGACCTTGGCTGTACCGGTCTTGGTACTTGATTTTTGAGGTGTACCTGCGACACTCTCTTCGATTATACTATCTTGATTGACCGGGACCACTACGACCTCACCCGGAAATGGTACATCGGACATGCGTGACCTGCGATGCAATTGATCTACGTGTTTAGTAGTTTCTCGACCATTATCCTCTCTCACAAGCAACCTGCGCGACCCTGATTCGTTAATTACCGTGCCCTTTTCCCACTTATTGCGCCCTTTGTAACTCTTAGACCATACCTTTTCGCCTGATTGGAACTGACGCTGAGTACCACCTGAGTACTCTACTTGTTTCTGTTGTGCCTCGCTCACTCGGTCGAGCACTGCCCTATCACTACGCAGAAGATCCAGACGTGTGCGAAGCGGTCTACGTTGTAAAATAAAAGCCGGGCTCTCCCCCGTCGTGCTGTGAATCGAATTCCGATAAGCTAACAGATATGTCTGTAAAGCGGCATCTATATCTATTTTATCCGTGATCGCTTTCTTAATGGCCCTTTTACATAATTTTACCGCATTTTCCGCTGCGCCATTTGATGATGGATGATGTGCCGGTGAAAAAGCCTGCCTAATGCCATTGTTTTTTAAAAAATCCGCAAATTCCGTACTCTGGAAGGGGGGACCTTGATCTGATACTACTTGTACAGGTAAGCCAAACCTTGCAAATAAGCTTCGTAATACTTTTATTACCGCGGTGGCTGTCGTACGCGACATCTCGAATATTTCCATCCATTTCGAGGTAGAATCAATTACCACCAAAAACGTTAAGCCATGCAAAGGTCCTAGAAAATCCAAGTGCACCCTGGACCACGGTTGCGCATGATAAGGCCATGGTTGTGGCTGCGCGTGCGCCGGCGCTGGCATCTCCAAAGCGCAAGTCTCGCAATTCCGACACATTTCTTCAATTTCCGTATCTATTTTAGGCCAGTAAACGTAACTGCGAGCCAGCGATTTAGTTTTAACCATGCCCATATGACTACTATGTAACTGCTTCAAAATTTGCGGTCGCAAAGACGGCGGAACTACTATGCGGTAGCCCCACATAATACAGTTCGCCTCTACATACAACTCGTTCCGTCTATTATGATAAGGTTTAATATCGTCGTCGGTACAGTTCAAAGGCCAGCCCGACTGTACATATAAGAGTACCCGGCTGAGTACCGGGTCTGTGGCTGTGGCCTTCCGGACGTTACTATGCGACACGGGTAAAAAATTTTCTACAAAATTTATGTATGTTACTTCTGAGGTCTCCTTATGACAGTTTCCCGCAGGCAATCGTGACATGGCATCCGCGCAATTTTTTGCTGATGCTATATATTCTATGTCATAGTCATAGCCCGATAGTAAAACTCCCCATCTCTGCATACGACTAGCGGCCATCACCGGTATCTTGTGGTCGGTTCTCAACGTGAACTTCCGACCTTATAAATACTGGTGAAATTTCCTAACCCCGTAGATAATAGCGAGCGATCTGCGAATACGCTCGTTCCGCCTTGTTTAACGCCCGCGACGCGTAGGCAATCGGTCTCTCCCCAGCTTCTGTTTCGTGCGAAATAATCGCAGCAATGCCGACAGCACTAGCATCCGCAGTTAAAATCGTTAGTAAATTAATAGAATAGTGCACCAGCACCTCGCTAGAAGCCAGTAATTGCTTTATTTTATCAAACGCCGTCTGGCACTCGTCACACCAGGCAAAATCAACACCCGCTCGCAGCAAATAATACAATGGCGCCGCTATCGTACTCAAGTTTTTTATAAATTTCGCGTAATACATAACCATACCTAAGAATGATCGCAACTCCGTAACATTTGTCGGTACCGGTGTTTCCCTAATAGCTTTGACTTTCTCCGGACAGGTATGTGTACCGTTCTTAGAAATTACGTACCCTAAATACGTCACCGACTCCGCAAAGAACGTGCACTTGTCTTTCCTCACTCTGAGACCGTTCGACTGTAAAATATCGAATACCTTATGCAGATTATCTAGATGCTCCTGCTCATTTTTCCCCGTGATGATTATATCATCTAAGAACACCCCTACATCCGGTACCCGCGCAAACAATTGTTCTAAAATCTTTTGAAATATACCCGGACTCGATGCGAGACCGTATACCAATCTATTGTAGCGAAACATGCCCTTGTGAGTGTTAATCACCGTATATTCTCTAGTATCATCTAGTTCAAGTTGCGCGTAGGCCTGGGAAAGGTCAATTTTTGTAAATCGTTCCCCGCCATGTAGCCTAGCCAGCAGGTCTTCAACACGCGGCAGAGGATAACGGTCGACGTCTAACACTTTATTTAAGGTCACCTTATAGTCGGCGCATATCCTGATGTTACCATCCTTTTTGGGCACGACCACGATCGGCGTGGCCCAGTCGGAGCGCTGCACGGGGGTGAGCACGCCGTCGGCGACGAGCTGCTCGAGCGCGCGCTCCACGGGCTCGCGGTGCGCGTACGCGAGTGGCCGCGCGCGCATGAATACGGGCCGCGCGCCCTCGCGCACGTGGATGCTGACCTTACCGCCGGTGAACCGACCCAGACCCTCCGCGAACACTTCACAATATCTGGAACTGAATTTTACAAAATTAAATCTATCCTGCGAGATACTATTTACACAGCTAACATTAGGTATTTGTATGCCCAGTTCCGCTAACCAGTGTCTACCTAGCAACATTGTTTTTCCCTTGTCTATAATATACAGCTCAAGATAGCGCTCTTTATCTTTATATCTAACGAGCGGCCTAATCACGCCCACCGGTCGAACGGTTTCACCCGTGTAATATCTGAGCGACAGTTTGCACTTTGTTATATTCATATTACTAAAATGTTTTAGATACATCTCGTAACTGATACATGATACTGCACAGCCGGTATCGCACTCCATCTTTAAAATCTTCTTGTCTACACTGAGAGATATTATAATAGGTGGACATAAAGGTGTACTAAAGTATTAAGGTGTCAAAAGAGAGCTATTAGAATAATCAATGGTATAAAGAAACGCAATTCTGCAAAAAAACACTTTAAATATAATAAAATAATGACTGTGATATCTCTCTATATATATAATAGCTTATTAGAAATACATGAGGCTAATTTACCAAAGAACAAGGATAAGCACCAGTGCAACCTGCGTAACAAGGAAAAGCTGTACCAGCCAAGGACTAGGTTAGTTAAAGTTGAGAAACAAGGTCGTCTCGCAAAAATATTAATGTACAATAAATTACCGAATAGTATAACCGAACTAAAATATAGTAAATTCAAGCAGATACTAAAGCATTTCTTCGAAAACAACCCATATTACAAATTATGTGAATATACTTCAATGAAGCTCACGGAATCCTCATTTTTGTAAGTTTAGTCAGTTTTAGGTTAGTTTAATAGTTTTGTGAAGTTGAGTTTTTCAGTTGTTGATTTGTTGTTTTTTGTTTTTAGTGGTTTAGTATTTATGTTTTATAATTCAGCCGATTTTATTTAACGCTTATATTCCTTGTAAAAGTGACTTGCCTATAACGTTTAATGTTTTTATGGCCAATAAATATTTCTGATTTCTGATTTCTGATTTCATTCGTCCAACGATAATTGATTAACGGTATGTACCTCTTCGCTGCTGCAACTACTCAACTCGTCCGCTTCCTCGACGTAGTTGTGCCGGTACGCGCCGCCGCCGCTTGTGTTAGTGCCCCGTTTCGGACACATTTTTTGTAAATGCCCCTCCCGGTTGCACACTCTGCAGACATAACGCTTGTATTTGCACGAAGCCTCATCGTGATTCCCGCCACAGATCCGGCACTCGTGCCGCGGGCCCACGTTCCTTCTTCCCGTCGTGCCACGACTGGCCTCTGCGTCCCGTGCGCCTGCGACGCCCGCGCCACTCACCGATGCACCGCGCCACACTCCTCGGCCGTGTGACGTCATCGGGGCCGCTCTCGTCATCGCCTGACACTGCGCCGACGTACTGCCTGTGGTACTGCTCCCGCCTGCAGCTTCCACCAAAGCCGCATCCTTTTCTGCCGCTTCCATATTTAACGCCAATCTGTAGGCTTTTTGAAAATCCAGACTATCTTCTGCAAATAAACGTTGACGTATCGTCTCGCTCGCCAGTCCACAAACAAGCCGGTCCCGCAAACTCTCATTCAGCCACTGCCCGAACTCACACGTTTTGGACATCTTTTTCAATTCAGCGACGTAATCGGCTATCTTCTCGCCGCTGTTTTGTTTCCGATGATGAAACTTGAAACGTTCCGCCAGTTCACTCGGCCGTGGCTGTAGGTGCTTTTCCAAAATGTCTGTCAACTCTTTGAACGTTTTGGTAGCGGGTTTCTCGGGAGTACATAGGTTCACCAGCAATTCGTAGCCCGCTGATCCTATCAGCGTCACCAACGTCGGCACTTGCATCTCGGTTTTAATGCCGTTCACCAGAAAAAACTGTTCCATTCGTTCGACATATAATCGCCAGTTATCCGTCGTCACATTAAATTCGGAAATCTTGCCGATCGACATTTTACTCTGCATAACTTGTTTATTGTAGTTAAACACACGCGGATTCTTGTTTTTAATCGTCGCCACTGAGAAGTATTAAGCAGAATGTACTTATCTAGTAAATAATACGACGACACGTCCGTAGCATACTTCATTTATTCGAGACTAAAGTTTCCTAACTACCCTACCTTACAATATACTTAAGCTAATACCCTACAGGGCCAAGAGAAGAATATAGTTGGGCTAGGGAGTGTTAGGGAAACTCCATCAGGTCTTCTTGTTAATCATCACACATAGTCATCAGATGAAAAGTTTTAACCAGTGCGTTTTACCTGTCTCGACTCCAGTATCTGAAACATGGAGATTTACAGTTGGAGAGGACTACCAATTCGCAAACATAGCATAGGTACATGATGCCCTGAAATTCGATGAGTGAAAATATACTTAAGGCAGCTGGTAGTGACTGGAAGCGAAAGAATATTGGGCTGTACTGGCATGCCTTGGGAAAAGCCTATGTCCAGTAGGGGACTAATATAAGCTTTAATGATGATGATGAGGGTCGACCCAAGCCACCCCAGCTATTTCGTGTTGCCTATGTTGATATTGATATAATTATTAGTCCTGAGCAAAATTCAATTCGATAAAGCTATTTTCCATGTTACTTTCATTGCTGATGCTGAACATCTTGATAAATTTGGTCTTGGTTGTTTAATTGTTACTCATTTACATTTTTCACTTAGTTCTACATGGTTCTAAAATGTTGTGTAAATAGAAAAAAAATCTTGTCCTAAAGGTTTATATTTAAAAAAGTAGTGAGTGCCATCTAATTGGCTGTCTTAGGTGAAGCTACAGTGCTAGATGGCTTAAATGAATGTAGATGAGATGATTGAGTGCTATTACTATGTTGCTTCTCTTTAACACTGAAGAGAAAACAACTATTGCAACTACAGTTAATCTTTAAACCACATTAATAATGATCCATATCAGACTAGCTGCATTTTCAATGTTTTCAGTGTTTGAAGTAATGATGAGAGAATCGCCATGAAGGAAATGGTGGGAGGATGTTGCGTGTGTTCGGACGAGCGGGGCTGGCCCGACAACCCGCTGGTCTACTGCGATGGCAATGGATGTACCGTCGCTGTACATCAAGGTTAGTTTTTTTCCGCTTCATCTTTTATCCTCCCCTCCTCAAAACTAATTATATCCTCCCCCCTCCCCACATCTAACCCGTTTTTCGGTTAAAATTCATGACATTGAAAAAGGGTAATTTTTATCGGGGGTAAAAATGATTTTCTGTTGTACAACTTGACAAATTATGAAGTGCGAGGTTAGATTCGTCTTTATCACCGGCCTGTCATAGGCTACATTTTCCAGTCGGATTTTTTTAACCTCTTAATTAAAGTAACATCTCTTTTTCCAGCTTGCTATGGTATTGTGACTGTTCCAACTGGACCGTGGTTCTGTCGAAAATGTGAAAGCCCAGAAAACAAAGGAAAAGTGGTGAGTATATAATAATAAATATAATAAGTATTGGGGACATTTTTGCACACACGGTCATCTACCCCAAACTAAGCAAAGCTTACACGAGTGACTACGAGTGTGTATACTAGTGACTTACATTATTTTTTGCTGGTTGTTTACTTTCGCCGCGACACTCTTGTACTGCTCGCGAAAACTGGTAATAAATCTTCGGAATCAAGCTATCTGAAGGCGGTATCGGATTCCTGGACCATAATACATACTGTAACAACGTTCTGGAAATCACAAAAGTCGTCGAAGGTTGCTTACCTTGTCATAAAGCTAACCGAGAGGCTATAGCTTCAAGGTAGCTATGGTTTACCGAGCCATACCCAGATTCCATAATGCAAACTTTGTTCTAAGGCCTTGCACAACACCTGCAGAAGCCCTCTTCAATTGATTTTATGAGGGATTTTAAGGCTAAAGTGGGGTATGGACCAGCAGCAGCAGTTTTGATAGGAGAAACGATAATCTTTTGTTCCCTGTGAATGCTTGTCCCTTCCTCGAGGAAATCATTTCAGGAAACAGCCCCGAAGAAATTGGTTGGGCATGGACAAAAAGCAGAGATGTCGCGATGCTTACTAGATTTAGTGCCAGTTCTAGGTTCAGTGATCATAAAACCAAGAAGTGAAAGCTTTCGAAGATATGCTCTTTGACGATGTACATGTCTGGTCTGCAACTTAGTAGTTGTGCCATTTTACACAGGTAGCCATGGAACACACCCAAAGACACCCTAATTCCCAGAGTCAGAGCAGACATTCAAATGTATCATTTAAACATCTGCCCAGATGATAACCCGGGTCCTTCGGCTCATGAGGCAGACATGCTACCACTGAACTAAACCGGTAATGGAAGAATGGCGTAGCAATCCCATGTTAACATCACCTAAACAAGAAGGGCACTAAGTAAGAAAATTACAGAACTTGTGTGGTGTGACCTCCAATCATCTATCACGGTCTTGATGGAAAAAGCAATTAAACAAAATCGGTTGTCAAAGAGATTATGTCTTGCCACTCGGCAGAAACCACCTGACGAAGTTAACCCCCTCGAGTAGGAGATAAATGCTTCCAGGCCGGAGATCCTATGGGAAGTAGAAAAAGTCTATGGCCAACTCTATGCATTGAAATGGCAAGAAATGACTTGGCACATACTAATATCAGTGGATGTACATTTCAGCGGTGCGAGTTGTGCCCTTCGCGGTCAGGCGCACTCAAGAAGACTGACACGGGGGGCTGGGCACATGTGGTCTGCGCGCTTTACATACCCGAGGTCCGCTTCGGAAATGTCACCTCCATGGAGCCTATTGTGCTACGGCTGATTCCACCCGAACGGTACAATAAGGTACGTACGATATGACATGTAATAAACAAACCGACACAAAACAAAACAATCACTCGTATTATTAGTCGGTAATGTACAAAACATCACAATCATCATGATCAAGGCTTGTAAAGTCCTTTTCATGAAAGAAGTCCCACGGCAAACAGCGGAACTAAATTTCAATGTTGTAGTTGTCAGGTGTTGTTACTGTGTTTGGACGCTAGTGAGATTTTTATTAATTTTCCATCGTTAAAGAGTCGTGTACGATGCCAAAAGTTGTTAAAGTTCGACTCGAGAAATGATACTGATAGTGATTGATACGCGATGACAGCGCCGCGTCTGGGGGACTTCTTTCATGAAAAGCACTTTATAGTACTTTTCTCAAATAATGCGCGGAAATTCAAACTAAGTAGTACCCATGTAAAACTTTTTATTTGCAAATGTAGTTGTTGAATGTACGATTACCACTGAAACTTAATGATGCTCTTTCCGGGATTTCAGGTGGCGTTAAAATATTTTCATCATACTCACTTTCTTCGCTTAAGGTGGTACGTTTCACCTATGGCGGGAAATTCAAATTTCAAACAGTTTTTTTGTCATAACAGAAGCTGGGTAATTATTTTAAAATGACACAGTATTTGCGTAAATCGTTGGTTGTTCTTTACATTATCATGTACATTTATTTAACAGTAACGCATCATATTATTTACATTTGTCAATAAACCGTTTGAAACAGCAAAAATTAGTTTATTGACAAATGTAAGTAATAATGTACATTAGAGATAATAGCTTTACATGATTTTATAAAGAACTAGCTGAATCCCGCTACTTCGTACGCGTAGAGCTCGGCCTTCGGCCTCGCTACTATAAATCTATATGCTATAAACCTCACGGAGCCCGAGACCTTTCCAACGAATGCAAAACCGTGGAAATCGGTTCGTGCGTTCTGGAGTTATAGCGTCAGGAAGGAAAACCCGACTTATTTTTATATATAAAGAATAATAATAAATTTGCGCTAACATCGCTTACAATAATTACCCGGCCTAGCTACAAGGACAAGAAAACTGTTTGAAATTTGAATTTCCCGCCATAGGTGAATCGTACCACCTTAAACTCATTTTGTCAAATTATATCAACAATTGTAAAATCAATAATCAATGATGAACAACAGTAATTTTTCACACGGCAATATGTGTATTTTGTTTTTTTTTACCCCCCGGCTCCCCATAAATGCCACTGAAGGCAAGCACTGAAACATAATATGTTACAATATGCTACTGCACAGCAAAGCAACAGATGGCATTAGGTCAAGGTCCTAACTCTTTGAAGAAACTCCACGTTGATATCACAATTGCTGACGAGATAGGAGTTGAACGGTTGTGCTCCATTAAATTTAAGGATTTTAATTTAGGTAGGCTGGATAAGGAAATGCACAGTACACCCCCAAATGGGAGACATAGTGCACGTGTTTTGTATATATGTGTTTAATATGTGATTAACGTAATTCTTTTTGTTCATTACAGACTTGTTACATCTGCCACGATCTAGGCAAGTCTCACCGATCAACTGCTGGTGCTTGTATGCAGTGCAATAAATCAGGTAAATACCTAAACTTATGTGACTGGTAATTATAAAGAGAACAAACGTGAATATGGAAAAATACATGAAATAAAGGTTTTTTTTTAAAGATTTTAACAAGCCATAGCGGCATTTGAGTATTTATGTATATTCGTCCATAAATGCTTCTGTTGCCTGCCGCTGCAGTAATTTACTATGAGAGAAAACAAAAAATAGGTTGCCAAAATAACCTTACTTTGGTAAAGAGACCTTGAAGTAAAATTTTCGTCGAAGTGGGTTGTTTAAATTACGGACATATGAAATACTGTTTATTTAAATAGTTTAAATAGTTGTTAAATAAGGACTGTACATTACATTGCGCTTATTTTGTCTATATGTGGTTAATGTCGTAATATATTTTGATTATCATAATATATTGGGGAAGTAGTCAATTCTGAACTTGTAACCCGTATTCCGGTCACTGTTCCACAGAAGAAATATTTCTCCTTTGGGCCCGTCAGCGGTTTTACGCATTAAATATGTAAAATGTCCGAAGTATCATAGACATTCTCCGTCTTACCACAAAAGATTTAAGCACGCTTTAGACAAGTGTTTAGCATATTTTTCGAAGTGAAACAATTGCTAAACACGTGTCTAAAGCGTTCTTAAATCTTTTGTGGTAAGACGGTCTGTGGTTCTACTTTTTGTTATTTTGGTATTTGTTCTGATAGTTTGTTTACAGTGTCGAAACATGATCTGTTAAACGTTTATTGGCTCAGGATGCAAACAGCAATTCCATGTGACCTGCGCTCAAAGTCTCGGCCTGCTTTGCGAGGAGGCTGGCAACTATTTGGACAACGTGAAGTATTGTGGTTACTGCCAGCATCATTACAGCAAGCTGGTGAGTATAGCCTCGACCGGTCTACTATCGACCAAGAATAATTAATAAACGTCTAGTCATCTACTGTGTCGACTCATAATTCATTATGCACTGGGTATACCAACGCAGGCGAATTTGCGAGCGCCTTTCAAAAATATACAAAAAAAAAAAAAAACGATAGTTGTATTTATACTGCCAACGTGAACTCTTAGGATGACAAGAGCTATCAAAGGCGTGAGTACCAAGATAAAGCTAACATGGATTTTTGGTACATTGGTTTGAAACAAAATTATAATGAAAAGCACAGACCTATATCCAAGTAGACGCCACAAGTCCAACTACCTTGCTTGTCATATTTCCAATACAACTACGATAAATTATCGTAGTGGAGTCCGGCTAAAACCAGTCTGCTCAATCGGTGCCGCGACAACACGTGTCAGTTTGAAACGGAAATGGGTAATTGTGCAATACTGAGTTGTAAGAATACCACAAATAGAGTTGGCCGAAAGAATAAACATATTTCTTTTCACTGGTTAAATTTTACTAACTTTTAGTTACGAAAAATTTGACACGCTTAGTTTTCATACAGTGTGGACCGCTTGTGAAGACTACTCTTAGTCTGCGATGAAAAGTAATAATTTGCGCTGTGACGCTCGCTCGGATGCCAGAACACTCGCTAAGCCAATACGTATACCAGTCAGTGTTTTTACTTACCTAACGATTGATGCGAATATTCGACAGTTACAGTTATACATTGGCTCATAACTACGTACGGTTCTTGTTCGTCCTCTCGTTAATAGTTCTAGTTTAACTCGCATTCTACTCGCCGCCAGTATGACTGCCTACCTTGACAATCGTGTTATAAACACAAATTTACATCACAAAGATAACATTCAGTGCTTTTGCCTCTTCCATCGTACTTAATATAGAATCTAGAGCTCTAGGTAAGCTGGTCAAAAATTCATTTCTTGGTAGAGCGTTGTTGCTCTGAAAAGGCCGATTCATACCGAGATAGGTTGTAATCTAACCTTTGATTTTCTCATGTACAACAGATAAAACCACTTTTTCTGTAAACATTGTCCAACATGTAACCATCCGAAACATAATTCTGTGATGGATATGAAGCTGAAATAACTTAGCCATTAATTTGCACACATTTTTGAACTACAAAAATAGAAAATTGTACTTGATTAAGTAGCGTCTTTTATCATCCGAGGTCAAGATCGACATTGATGCCATCGCACTTCCCCAGTAAGTAAGCACCTTAGGGACCGTCCATTAATAACGGGGGGGGGGGGGGCAGTTAGCAAAAATCACGAAACATCACAAACAATAGTGTTAAACCTCAACAAGGGGGAAGAGGGGTTAAAAATGCAAAAAAAACATCACGTGATCAATAGACGGCCCCTACTAGTTTAAAAATAACGACGAGTTCAAGAGTTTTTTTTATTAGTTATCAATTAACTACATGTACTTTAATTATGTGAAACTTGTAGGTTAATAAAATAAACCTAACACTTTGTGGGGTCGCGGGCAGTCTAGAGGCATAGTATAAACTTTATTTTCACTACATAAGTGTTAGTTTAGATTAATGTTGCCATCTCGGTAAGAATTGGTTCAAAGCCTTCATAATAACGCATTCCCGTCTGGCTGGTATCTAGTGATAATAATGTTCTGCTTACCTTTTTATGCAAGCTGCCATCATTTACTGCCAACACTTTGTATCGTAAACAACACACTGAATGACAAACTCTACATAAATTACTCATTGAATCAGGAGGTTTTTTGCTGAGGTTCATCTTGAAATATAAACTATTACTTTTAATTTTTATATTTTCATTGTCATTATAAGTATAGTTATTCCACAACTTAAGAGGTGGTATTCAATAGAAATTACAAGTAAAATAATATCTATCTTAAATATAAATTTAATTTTCACACAACATTCCATGTGACACAACACTGTTGTGGAATTACAGGAGAGACATTACATAGGCGGAAAGTACGTTACTCAGACGCGCATTGTGAAAGAAGTAACTAAATATACATATGGTAATTTTTTTATTAGTAATGCTGAACCTATTGTTAAAATAAAATATCTTTGAACAGAGATTATTCTATATTCAAATTTGATACGAAGATGTACTTCCAAAAAGTACCTATACCTTTTAAATGTAGTACGAATACATATTTAAATCCCAGCACTCTGAGTTACGACAAAACAATAAGTGTTTTTCTAATTATTGCTTCAAATACCTACTATTGGACTTGTTTAATATTTCCCTCTCTGAAGTTTAACCCCCTTATTAATAAACGTGGAATAGTCTTGGAATAGTTACGCAGTGTTTTGTCTATTTATCTCTTTAAAAATTTGAACTCGATCGAAAAAGACAAAAGACGGAGTAACTATTCCAAGGCTACTCCAAGTTTATAATAGGGGGGTATAAGTGTTCTGACACAGCACAGTATGAGCAATTTGTGTGTAGAGATGGCCAAATAAAAGAAGTACACTTTTACTGTACTGTCAGTTTTGTAAAGACATACAATGATAGCTTAACTCTACACATAAATTGTTTGCGCTGAAACTTAATATTTCGGCCAATTTTTATAATATTCAAAGGAGACTGGGCACTTTTGTAGTTTCTCACCAATAACAATCAAATAAATGTTAAAATAAAAATAAAAAACATATGAGTAGGTATAACTAAAACAATGGTAGCGAGTTTTGATGCCAACATGAAAAAAATGCACAGACCTTAATCAGGATAGACCCCTCCAGTCCACGTATGTGCATGTCTGCTTCTGTCTTAAGTTAGTCCAATACTTCAATTAGCACACCGGATAGTTCAGTTTGAACAGTTCTGTCGTATTAGCAGTAACACGACAGAAGTTATTTCAACAAGGTCAAATTGCGCTACAGGAAACTATAAAAACTCTTCGAAAGCAGTTGTAGCATCAGTAGTTTTATTGTAATAAATATATAATAGGGTATTTGACTGTATAAAAATATTATTCATGTTGGTGTAATCCAAGATTAATACTTTTTAAAATTAATTGGCATCACAGAAAAGTAAATAGAGGCAACAATTGTATTGCGTGAAGCACTCCTTTTCTTATGTGTGACGTCACTAATGTCACGTGGCCCCATAAATGTCAAAGGGGAGCGTTTACGCGGTAATTTTATAATATGAATTTTTATTGACATTTAAAACACATACTGAAAATTATGATGATTAAATCACAAGATTGCTTTATTGTAATATAATAAACAATTTAAGATGGTTTCGTAAAATTTGTCGAATACCCCATTATGTTAACCTTGTTTTTGTGGTATTTTAATAGAGTGTTATATTGCCGCACGAATGGAGTTAAACTACCCACTGAATTGTTCTCGAGACTTCATAGCAGATACAAAATGTGACACGCTGGGTTTTCATACAACTTGACGTACTTGCGGGATCTATTCTGATAAAAAATCTGTGGGTGAATGTGTCAGAATCCTGGAAGCGCCACGCTGTACATTTCACGCTGTGTCTGCGCATGAAACTAACATACACTCATTATCATCCTGCATTTCTTTTTTTTTAGTTTACAAATCATGAAGTCACCGTCATCGCAAAGGTACATACATTTCATTCTCTTAGAATATTTTAGGCGTTCTCCCTCGTTCGTACATTCTTGTTGAATAATTACAGATCTTTGTATATAATGTTTATAAACAAATTAAAAGTTGAACCCAAAAAGTTTTAATTTTATTTATGAGAATGAAGTCTAGAACTATAGTTTTCATGAACGAAGAACTGTATGGTAAAAAAAAAAAAAAAACATATAACATAATAATTGAAATATTTTCCTATACCATCCTTAGTATTTTTATTGTTAAGTAATTGAATGTGCGAGCGAGAGATCACCTTACAAACACTCACAACAGGAAAATTGATAAAAAAAATAGGTACGAAGTATAAACCAAAATGCAGCGTATGAGCCGTACCGGAGTTGATAACGATTTGAAATTATCCTGTTATTTCGTGTGTATTAGCTTTCGAATGATTAAACAAGTTGAAGTTTTTTGAACAACTCTGCTAGTTACACGCAAACCCTCGTCTGATGGTAAGCTCCTCATTTGCTTGTAACAGTTTTAGTGTCACCCTAATTTTAAAATACAGTTTGATAGCCCCTTGGTCCAGTTGGTAGTGAATCTACCTTCTGAGCTTGGGGGCGTGGGTTCGATTCCCACCTAGGACAAACATTTATGTGATAAACATTTGTGTTTGTTCTATATCTAATTGTTAATATCTATTTAAGTTTGTATTTAAAATTATATATGTTTGTATATCAGTCTGTGGCAGCCATATCACAAGCTTTTTGGGGTCAAATGGCCGGTTTGTACAAAAATGTCCCGAAAAAATTATAGTTAAAAATTCTTTGCGGCTCCGCACTGCGCCTAATTTCTCTGGAATGGTCCGTCATAAATCTAAAATTATTTTTTTGGGAAGAATTTTAGCCATGCCATCGCTCAAAAACGGTAAAGGAAAAACGCCGTGATAAAACTGGTATGTCCAAAAACCTCAAAAGTTCAAAGACATGACATTCACCAATAAGGAATGGGCTAGCATGGTGGATTAGGGTCCATCATCTCTCTCTGAGAGAAGGCTTGAGTCCCAGCAGTGGGAACATGAAACATTTCATCCTAGCCTTGTTAGTAATGATAATGATGAAAAATGTTTTTTCTGTAATTTTTAAAACCCAATCATTATTTTTGATTTATTAGGAACACAGTTCTAATTTATTTTTTGTGTTGTTGCGCAGAAAAAGGGTGGTAACGTGAAGACGATTCCGCCATACAAGCCAGTGCCTCACGACAGCCATTCAAGCGACTCGAGTGGCGAGAAGGAACAAGAGGGCGAGTCGTCCGGTGCCGGCGCTTCCGGCGCTTCCGGCGCTTCCGGCAGTTCCCCGCCTGCCCACACCTCCAAGTCCAAAGGGGTACTTCAATGATTCTCCACTATCGTCTACTCAAAAGCTACGAATTCAAGGCTAGAGTGAATAGGTTTCTTCTGGATCAACGTGTTCCATCCTCGGCCACGGATAATATATATTTCTGAATAATCTAAGACCAATAAATTTCGTTTCTTTACCGTGGTACCATTAGAATGTACCATTGATGGTACTGTGGCAAACACTGCCGTCTTTCCATTAAGTCGATAGTACCATGGAAAATATAGTGTTTTTTTTTATGATGATTTTGCTTTTACAGCCCGGGCGGAAGTCGTCGCACGGTAATGCATCTACTAAGAACACGCCCGCATCAGGAAAGCAACAAACAACTCCACAACCAATGGGTAAGTACTAAGCAATAAAGAGATTTTTTCTTCATATATCCCTTTTCACCCGCATTGTGTCCTCCTTTCAAATCTTTCTTACTAACATCAACATATTACATTTTCTTTCTCTAGTGCATTGTTTATCTGTCGAGCACTGTGTGGAATTTCTTGCACTTTAAACTTTGTTTCCGATTTATATTCATTGTTAGTTCACGGTATTTCCTTGATGATTATGTGAAAATGATAGTAAACAATAAAATATTACTAAAATGTATAGCAGTCACGCATACGGGACGTCATAACTAGTTAGTATTTGTTCAATTTACAATTAGGTACCACGATAATCGGTCAAAATTGGTTACATTTCTCTACATCTTCGTTTTTTGATGCTGATTCTGAGAAACTCCTAAAACTAATTAAACTATAATCCTAATATAAAAAAAATTAACATTATAAATTTTATTATTAATTAAAATTATCTCAGTCTGTTAAATGTGAATTTGAAAGAAGACGGGCACAATTTCAGACCTGTGAGGCTAAAAGTAACTTAGCAACAAAAAAAAACGACAGCTATGTCGAGACCTTTACAACTGGTTTGCGACGGAAGCTGCGCGTTCAATTGAGAATTTGGCACGTGTTTTAAATGTATATCCGAACTTATCGCGCATATTAAATTTTTTGGGTTATTATTAATCGAGCGAATAAAAAATTACTTGGCGACTTAAAATGAGAGTATGTACTTGAGCGGTACTGAATTATTTTTGCGAAAAGTCAAATCAACAGTCAACTAATATTGATTAAAAAGTTTAAATGGGTTATTAAAAATTACCAATAATGCATATAAAAAAATCTAAGTGGCCTAATGGATTAACTGAGTGGGCGACTACTACTGGGCGACTGTAATATCAAATGAGTATTGAATATCAAGGCAGGTCCCAAATCTGTCAAGTAAGCAAGCCTTTGTGTGTGTTTTTTTTTATAACAACGCAATATATTTCATCCCTACCAGGGCAGATTTGAATTATGTCAGTTAAGTTACCTCTATTAGCATAAAACGCAGCATTCTTGAAATAAAATACATGCAAAATGTTGAATATAATGTGAGCCATTTTCAATATTTGTATTCGCCCACAGTTTTTCGTCCACTTAGTATTTCAGTAAGTCATTATATTATATATACTCATTATATTTTTGACCTCTTTTAATTTAAAATTTATATTCGAAATAATTTAAATACTTACTTACCTTTTTATGTGTTCAAATCGCAAAAACGTTAAAATTACACTTGCAAATTAGTTTGGTTTCTATTTCTTCTTCTTCTTTCGAGTTGATGTTTCGCAAATTATTATTTTGTCTTCAAATTAAGTTTTTTTACCAAAATTTTGCCACCCCAAGGGTAATCTCCGTGGTTTCTAGTCATCTGCACCCATCGACCGTGGTATTGTCCCCTCAATGGCGTAAAATCTTATGATGCACTATGTTCAGAGGTCAGGTCGATGTCGAGGGACAGATGAGACTAAATCGTAAGGCTCTTGTTGGAAACCAGTTTCAAACGCGTCGAAGGACGAAGGGCTTTCCTCGCAACACTAACGTGTTGATAGTTTTGTCATATTAACCAAGTTGTTTGTTGGCTGCTGCACGCAGACGTGAGCGACGACGTGCCTGACCCGCCCGTCACCCGCAAACACAAGAACTCCGAGAAACGTGTGTTGGAAACATTTGTTTACTCCAACGACTTCTCATTCCCGTAGATTACGCCAAACTAATTCACAGTGCAATTCAGACGACTTGCTCAAGAGCTAGCCCCATTCTCATTGATGTTTGGTTCGCTCAAGGTTACGATTATCAATAACCAGTATTGACGTGTCATTGGTGGGCGTAGAAATATTAGCACTATTCAGATAATGTTTTGTCTGAATGCATTGGTCGGATATCGGGCGTCTATGGGTTGAGAAGTTGTTCAATCACTTCTACAATCTTGTTTATCAACGTGGATAATGTTAGAATGAGAGCACTATTTGACACTTGCCTGGAAAAAAAAAATATTGAAGAAATTGACCCGTTTTTTTCCCGACAAATCCAATAAACCATGATTTTTAAATAAATCCTAATTAATTATAACTTTTTTGAAATTTTAGTTTTAACGTATAGCTTCACTAACATCGTGCGTAAAACGGAACGCGCCCTTTGTTATCGTAAAAAATTGAATCCCGCGCGGTGTTTTGTACACTTCACCATGCAATTACGATCTTGCATTTATTCAAACGAGCGTTCGTTGAATTTTGTATTTACAGGGCAATAAAAAAGCAGTTTTTTGTTGTTTTTGAAATATTATAATAATGACATTGATACATCCGATTTAGAGTAAATCCCATGTTGATTTTTAAGTTGATTTCTATCAAAGAATTAGATTAAAGGCATTTGATTTAATCATTGATTTTCATTGATAAAACAATTTGATTAAATAGAAAACCCTGGTATAAAGAAAGAAAATAAATTTTAATCGACACCTTTACATAAACTTATATCTAAAGGATAAAATCAGTGTCGAATGGGTCCGTCTCAGCATTAATGCTGAAAGTCAAGGATAGATAAATAGATTTCTTAATTTTAATTTGTTTGTTTCTCTATCTTTATCTAAAGAAACATTATGACAGCATCTGAATCTGTAGTTGAACCACGTTTGTGAACGGGAGGGTAGGAGTTTACTGTCGTGTGCATGTAGAATGTTGTGCTGGTTTGTTTTTCTGTAGTCCACGCCGACGATTAACTTGCAGGTAATTTACAGGTAAACTGAGTCAGTTGCTGTGGGAGCTGCGAGGTGCGGGAGGCGTGAACGGCTGAGCAAAGCAGGACACCCCTCCCGCACCCCTCAGCTACCTTAGGAACCACATTAAGACCAAAGCAGACAAACTCATTTGGACCATTACATAGCTGGTACTTAGTGCCTTGTTCATAAACAAATAAATTATTCTTAATGGGCGTTCCCCGATAGTTACAATGTGGGAATCTTCAAATCACGAGTAAATCGGTTTCTTCTAGGCAAGCGTGCTCCATCATAGACCGCATCATCGCTTAACATCAGGCGAGCTGGCGGTCAAACGCAAGCCTATAATTGAATTTAAAAAACAACATATTATTTTTTATTCGTATGTAGGTATCCTGTATTCTTGAGTGACATTTGGTTCAAGATCTATGTGCAGTTACTTTTTATGGATGATGGGTATTTAATATAACCAAATCTGATGTAAATATCATCTTTACCAAATACATTATCTTCTCGTGAGTTTTTTAATTCCATGTGGCAAAAAAGCAGACTGGCTGCCTGATGGTAAGCAGTCGCCGTCGCCTATGGATACTTGTAATACCAGAGACATCACAACTACGTTGCCGACCCATTAAGACTCGCCATTTGAAGAAGCCCATGCTAAGTAAACTATTAGCTGCTAGTGACAGCATAGCTTAATGAAGTCTTTGCATGCAATGTTTTTTTTTTCTCGTACCGATCCACAGTTTAGAAATAAAAAATTTAGAATGAATGTATATCGTATTATGTTCTTAGATTCGTACGAGTTGTAATTGGTGTTAATCTAGCTTGTACCTATATGATTTAGGTACTTTGTTAAAACAGAGATAATATACAGGGCTACGCAGAAAGGGTGTACTAATCCGAAAGGAGTCCGTTATAGTATATATTTATCTATGGTTATACTCATCATTATGAACAAATTTACTATGGGACAAAAATTGGATCGCAAAAAAAAATCGGCTATTCCATACATTTTGTCGAGTGTAATTGACCGTTTTCTATGGAGCAGCTGATGATTTTTCGCGATTTCGGCGTTGATCCTATAGTAAAAGTTTCGGCTTAGCTCCTTTTCCGCGTAACCCTGTATATTTCGTCGCCGGATGGCTGAATTAGCCCGCCAATTGGAGGGCTAGGCTATTAGTTGGATTCAGCTATTCAGTAGGACGCCAAGGCTGATCGTTTGCCAGTCAACGTTTAACGAAGCTAACCCTCTGGATAAGGTAAACCCGAATCCTGCCAGGTCATTTAAAATTTAATTCGCTACTTCGACGCTGCAGCGCTAGTTGTTATTAAATATGGCGTCAGAAGCTAATAGTTTACATATTAATTCTCCACTTACCTTTACCACAGAATACTTATAAGTACAAGTACAAAAGATTCACTCCGCTCTTGCTAGTACACAATAAAGTGCAATTCAGGACGTGCGAGCGCTAACTACTGCTATATTAACCTAGAAGTTGCCTCTCTGTCTATCGTGTAACTCTTGTCGCGGTATCTCTGTTTATCGCGCGGCAGGTCCGACAACTCGGCTACTTGTAGCGCCATTTTGTTCTACGAAAGTGCTAAAAAGTTGTTTGCCCTCTAATTTGCTTGCTTTCAAATTTCGTCCAATAATCGGGTTCGGCGTTCAAAATATTTCGGGTAATTAACATGCTAGCCCTCTAATTAACAGGCTTTTTTAGCCATCTGGCGACGACATAGATTTACAATCATCTAATATCGCCATATCGGTTCAACCTCAGCGAGCAGCGAGTCGAGTGACGGCAGGGCGGTCAACCAATACATATTAATTTATACCAGAGGCCTTACGGCTACTTCTTAGCGCGGCCTCGAAACAGCGCAGTGCAGAAAATCACCAGAACGTGAATCTTAACGCGCCGAGATATGGTTTGCGGTCGCGTAACTTCTCACATCACCAGAATCGCTTAAACAGTAGACGTAAGGCCACACTATTCAAAAAAGGTGTGTTAAGCCAAGTGAAAAGCTGAAAACCTGAATCGCGGGTAACACCGCGAGTTTCAGCTAGTAGATATTTGGGCGATTTTAATTTAGTCCCATTAAAAAAAATGTTGATAATTACAACTAGCCCCATACGGATTAGCACACCTTTCCAGAATTACCCTCGACAACAATGATGAAATAAAAATTTACGTTTTCTTCTATATTTAATGTAATCTAAAAGAAAACGCCACCGCCCGCTACCCGCTGAGAACGAAAAAATGATCTCACTGCTTACACTGCATAAACATCTATACCAAGACAACCAAGACTCGTTTGTAGCGGATTTTATACAACAGGTGGCATAAAGCGTACTGACAATGCTGTCCGATCTCCGTCGCCAGATAAGAAAAAGTCGCCGGCACGACGGGGCTCCTCCACCGGCGATGGTGGCGGCAGTAAGAACAGCACCCCGGCGCCTTCACCCCAGCATTCTATTGAGTCACCGCTACCCCCAAAAGGTACGGTTTATACTCATCCACATTTATTCATAACCAGGTGCACCCTTATTTGCTGATTACTCCTTATAAAATCAGCATATTTTTTTTTCTATCTGTCATTTACAGTCTTGTCAAAATCGGTCCACTCGTTTCGGAGTCCATACATGCGAGAGTTTTGGCGCCAACGCGGAAAAAACATGTCGGCTCGTTGGATTATTTTCTTAAACTTGTGTATTGTCGAGTGTTAATGTGTACTAAATGGGGAATTATTATTCATTAAGTGCTCTTAAGCGTGCTCGAGTGTGGGAAAGTGATATAACGAGGTGAAACGTGTCTTTTCGTGTTGTTTCCAAAACTCCATAGAAGCCTCTTGTAAAGTCTCCACCACTTTACAGGGGCATGAGTTTGACTTGACCGTAACTTAGCTTGACGATGAAAACGATTTTACGCGTATCGTTTCCCTACCTTTAAATTCTAAAACTAAACTCATACGACTTGAATATGGCAACTGCATCAATCATGCGGAGCCAAAAGCCCCAACTCGGGGAAGAGGAAAAAAAAAAAAACAGACATGCATACACACATCGCCTTTTATATAAATAGACAAGCAGTTACACAAATTTATAATATTTAAATAAACCGACCAAGTGTGAGTCGGCTCGCGTAATGAGGGTTCCGTACCACCACAAAATACGGAAAGTAGTGCAAAAAGACAACGTCACGCCCAGGCGGTCACCCACATAAGTACTTACCGCGCCTGACGTTGCTTAACTTGGTAGTGAACAGAAATTTATCACCGACATGCACTTTGCCATTATTTGTGTTATACTTTAGAGCAGAGGAACCTTATCTAGATTAAGGGCTCATTCTAAAATAATTCCCTCTTGAAGTTACAAATAAAACATGGACTAACGCAAAGTGACGCCTGATTCAATCAACATGTGCATTACAATAAAATCGATTTTTGACTTTATTTCAATTATGTTTTTATTATACTTGGTTGGCAAGTTTTTCTAAGCTCTAACAACTGCAACGATATTGTAAAAAGCGAAATAAAAACATTTTGTTTTAATATATAATATAATATATCGGAAACCAGATACAATCATACCATAAAAAAAAACTAGCAAAAGCGAGAAGAATTAAGGGCTTTCATTACCCTTTGTACAATCTCCAGTTTATAAAGCTAAAAAAAGTTATCGCACACACAAAAACAGTTTACGTTTCCCAATAGCGAGCACAACTCCGGTCGCCCCCGCCAAGATGTCACCATCAGAAGTGTCGTCTCCCGTCAAAGCTTCCGAGCCGGTTGGAGTCATCAGCTCCGTCGCTTCAGCTTCCGCATCCGCTTCCGTTGCTACAACTACCAGGTAAAGATACATACATTAACTATGGGCGCGTTCCGAATCAACTAAAATGAGAACCAACCCAGCAAACATTTTAAGTACATTTTCCTGAACTTCTAACTATATTAACTACTAGCTGACCTGACAGACGTTGTCCTGTCTTAGAAATGTCAAAAACGCAAAGAAAAAATTTAAAATCTAATCTTTTTTTACACCTTGGGTTACATTATTGGAGTTTAAGTAAGGATCCCTATTTAAAAAAAAAATATAGCCTATGTTACCCGGGGATAGTGTAGCTTCCCAACAGTGAAAGAATTTTTCAAATCGGTTCATTAGTTTCGAAGCCTATTCAATACAAACAAACAAACAATCAAATCTTTCCTCTTTATAATATTAGTATAGATTTAAGTAAAAATTTAGAATTATCACAATTTTTTTTACTTACTGTATACCTTAACCGTTATTAGTAGTACGAATATACGATATCTAAAATACGTGTCAAATTCCATACAAATTTTTATTTTCGGAATTCGGTATGTAAAGTTTTTTTTTTGTATTTTTTTTTTATATTTTTATTTCGTAGATAAGGCTATTTTAAGAAACTAATTTCAATATTTTTGTTTTCTATTCAGTAGTTATTTGACAATATTTTTTTGAAAATTGAAATTATGTGACGTCACCATATAGCACAAAATTTCGTTGCGTTGAGAAGTCTAAAAAAGCACCCCATATTGGCAGCCCTGAAAAAAACCAGACAGTCAAACCACAGAAATGAAAAAATATTCTATTCTGTGTGACGAACAGTGTGTTAAATGTATAATATTTTTATTCTTAAAAGGCACAGAAAATAAAATGCTACACCGTGACGTCATTTAGAGGTCAATGAAAGTCGAATGATTTCTTAGTTTTATGTTAAAATAAATGGCATCTTATCGTTTTAAAGGGTCAGAGTAGAAAAATAAGGGTTAGTAACATAAAATCTCGAAATGGTTTTGGAATTGGCATAGGTAAATTTTTTTTAGCATACCGAATTGGAATTTGCATGAAATTCGATATGTATTTTACGTATCGATATTCGTTCTCCGCCCACAGATCAAAATATAAGCAAAAAAAAAAAAGTTTGACCTAACCAAACCAGAACAGAGTGAAGGGAACATAAGTCAAAAAAACATTTTAGAATTGGCATAAAGTGTTGACCGACTAGTCACACAATACTTGTGCATACTTGGTATTTGCAACGTAAACATTATTTCTTAGTCGTGGACCCTATAGGTTCTCGACCTTTACGTCGATTTGGCGGCAATTTTTGTAGTTAATTTTACCTCCATTAGATACTCGCCTGCAACTATTAAGTAAACACTTCTATTTGAGCATTTTCCCTACCAACATGTCTTCTAATAACTTCAAAGTTAGTCTTATCGACTGACCTTACCGACCGACGAATACCACCAATAACATGCACCTGACTGACGGTGGCAACTTAGATTGGCTGGTTTTAATTATAATATAAGTCATAATTTGGTGATTAAGAATGACTCGACTTCCCAGTATTCTTAAAAAAAAGCTTAGTGTTGAAAAAAACTAAACAGATATTTTAGCACTTTTCACAACGCCAATAATAATGGCTTGGCTTAGTAGAATGGACCCGGCTATGTCCTAAAACTGTGACCAGAACCACCGAAGGTTGGGCAGCAGCGTCCTATTAGTACACGGTGAACGCACTGCGACCCCCGAGCCGCCTGCCAAGCTTAGGGATTATGGCAACACCACTCTCCACGAGAAGGGCATTTGTTCAGCAGTGGACGTTTACTGGCTAATGATGTATAAATGGCTCGTCAAATAGCCAGGTGCACATAGTAATAACAGAACAAAAACTTGTTTGGCAGCACATCAGTGGAGACATCAGTGGTGCAAGTGAACAAGGCTGGGTACCAGGAGTCTGTCATAACGAACACAGATGCCATGGATACGAAGCAGACTAAGAAGCGCAAGGCGGTTGCCGCCGCTCATGCTGCCGCGGCTGCCGCCGCTACCGCAGCCGCCGCCGCCGCCGCCGCTAGTGCCGCCACCGAATTCTCAGGGAATCAGGTACTTCAAATATGAAACAGTACTCTTATGGTGCAGTGACTCATACTGGGTCTTGGCAATGTTGGCATCCATCGGTCATGGTCTCTCGCCAGTCGATGAACCAGGTGTATGCAGAAAACAATACAGCCGTACAGTCTGTATCAGTATAGTTTCCTGCATATACAGAAGAATCAAAGAATTAATTATAGGTGGAATGCATGTAGTGCACACTGCTTAATATGATACCAACCAGTATGGCTCAGTGGTAGCGCATCTACCTTATGAGCAGGAGTTCCCGGGTTCAATTCTCGGCCGGAATTTAAATCTCTGGTCTGGGTTTGGGTGTTAGTTGTCTGTGTATTTGAGTGTGTTCCATGGTTTCCATGGCATCATAGGGGGAAGCGATAAGTGTGGAGCTTTTTTTATTATAAATAGGCTTGCGCTCGGCCGCCTGATGTTAGGCTTTTTTTTTTATGACCCTCTTCTCGATTAATGTAAATGATCCGTAAGTTCGAAACTTATGGACCAAGGAAGAAACACTACTGCATTCCGAGTAACAAATACAGACATGACCCAAAAAGCTGCGAAACTAAAATATGACTGGAAGGAGCATGTCTGCAATACCCTTATTGGATCAATCGAAACTACGATCAATCAAGTGATTTTTGACATCTTGATCACTTTGACATCTGTCAAAAAGCGCCACCATATTGAATTGTGTTATATATGCCCATTTCACTGATATCTGTTATAGTAAACGCATTATCATCTGAGTCGTCAGGTCATAAATCATTGTCTGTCTATCTCGCTCGCACCCACATGTCATTTATGTCTATCTCGCTCGCACTTACAGGTCTTATGGTATGACGTGTATTGCTCGGCGACTCTGTTGGTAACGCGGTAACTATAGTATGACATGTCATTTGACAAACAATAATATGAAAAATAAAATAAAATTGGCAACGCGGTGACTATAGTACGACATGTCATTTTGTCATTTGACAAACAATAATATGAAAAATAAAATAAAATAAATAGTAAAATATAGATAAAATAAACCGGCCAAGTAAGAACCGGGCTCACACACTGGTTCGCACTTAAGGGTTCCGTATCACCTCATAAATTGTTAACTACTAAAGTACAAAACAGTAGTGCAAAAAGATAATATCTCGCCCAGGCGGTCACCCATCCAAGTATCGACCGCTCCAGACGTTAATTTTGGTGAACAGAAATTTTTCACCAACTCGCCCTTGGCCAGTATTTATTATTTGTTGTTTTACTTTACAGTGTGTACAATAACCATGCCAAGTTTGACTTTTGCTAGACTGTTTTTGCTAGAGCAAATCTATAAATCGCACCACCCATGGAAGACTGGCGTAAACATATTTACGTCAAATATTTTTATTCACCATTAGACAGAGGAAAGTCTAATATACGTACTCAAAAACTTTCAAATTTTTATTCCAATAAATGAGGGATATAATTAAATTTAAAAAATCTGTACGAAAATATATTTTTCATAAATTACCTGGTAAACTTATGCAAGTTTTGTTACGCTAAATTCTTTTGTATACTTGCCTTTTAATATTAGCTTAAACGAAGTTATGCAATTATTCTACGTCTTTCTAAAAAAACTTATTTACATAAATGAACTTACATACTTTTTCCACGTGATAAAATACGGAAATATACGCTTATATACAAGTTACTATAAATTTCCTCATTATTTTCCCGTGGAAGAAAAGAGTATCACTTTTTAAGTACAAAAGTTCTATAAAAGTGGGCTGGAATAAAGAGTTAACTCGAAATGAAACCACCTAGTTCGTCTGATTTCCATAGCAACAAAGCATTAACTTTAGATGCTTCTAAATTTCATATTGTTATCCCGGGGATTAATGGAGTAACCACCTAATTTCAGATTTCCGCAAAAACTGCAAGTTTTTCCTAAAAATGAAGTATTTAGGAATCTGTAAGTTAATTTTTGCCAGCATGTTGCTAAAGAAACCAATTGTCTAAGTCTTCTAATTTCTCTGCAAATCAGTTTTTTGACGCTCCTGAAAAGTTGGTGTTTTCAACTTACGTCAGTTTTCCATGGGTAGTGCGAAATACGTTTTATGTAAACGTTTGTTTTTAGCCCTCTTTAGCTATCACTTTTTGACTTTATTATAATTTTTTTGTTACTCCCCCGAACGTTACATATTCTGTGAAAATTCCAACTGGCTTTCTAATACGGTTCGAAAGATACAGCTGTGTAAAGGTAGGAGGACAGACAGACAGCGTAGGCTTAGTAATAGGGTCCCGTTTACACCCTTTAGGTCAGGAAACCTAAAAACTAAAAACAAATGAATATCGGAAAAACGTGAAAGTTGGGTGAAAATGAATGTATTTCATTAAAGGATAGTAATGTTTGGGGAATAAAGATTGGCGGTGTCGTGGGGCACAATAATATGCTACAGTCCTGAAATCACACGACGATGCAGAACAGCGCAATAATAATTACATGTCGCATTGTCCGTAAAATTTTACAGGAAGATTTAAACAACCAACCCTTTACTGATGGAACGCAGCGTCTTAAGTGTCAAGCTGACAGACCGCATACGAAACAGTATACTGCACTCCAAGGCACAAATTGCTGAAACTGGATAAAAAGCCGGTAAACTGAAGTGAGACTGGGCCGGCCATGTTAGTCGAATGTCGGACGAGCTGTGGGCAAGAACTGAACGGTTCCCGCATATCATGTGACCATCTGGAAGGACCAGAAAAATATTTGCTGATTTGCCCTGCAATGGGAAGACCATGGCTGAAACAAAATAATAACAAAACACGAGACTCACTCGGCCTTGACCTGTGATTTCATGATATTAAGTTTTAATTATGCTTCGAGGTAGAAAATACTTACATAAACCGTGAACATATGTATACTCAGTAACTCACACTCAGTACTCTCAGTACTCTGTAACCGTGAGTATGAATACTCAGTTAAAATCTGTTTAATCCTCGGAGATGCGATAATAAACGATTAAGAGATAAGGTCATATTTTCACCTAACGTCTACACCCCGTGTTTTGCTATTTGTGACCAAGCAATTTATTTTTCATCCGCCACCTCAGAAAAAGTATTTTTGCTCTTCGATATCTGAGTGCAAAAGCCGTTTTTATCCACTGGAGGATAAAGTAAAATTGAATTTAGAACATCGTATGCACTGAGTTTGTGAATTCAAAACATCATTAAACCTATTTACTTCTACCTCCATGGTGCCGAATTTATCATACAACCTTTTTTTAATTTGTTAAAAACTCAGACTCTTAACCTTCTTGGTGTACTTAATTTTAATTTGCTTTGCGCCCTTAAATTTACACGTCATATTGTTAGAACCTTAGGTTAAAAACCAGAAACTTCAAAACAATAAAAGGAAATCCTAAAATAAGTGATTTTAGCGATGAGGAAGTTTATTTGACGCCAACAGAATTGACTGAAACTGTTAATAATGCTTATTGAATTAATTATATGTTTTTAATATTTTTTTCATTTAGTAATTTCCTCGCTGAGGTGGGATGAAATGTTACGTGTTGCACTCGAGTTCAAAGAAAATTCACCTCGTGCTCTTTTGTGCTAACGCTCAGGATTCTCATTTTTGACTCAATAAATAAACTTAGACTCGTCTAATTTTTGAATCACACGCTACGCTCGTGATTCAATTTTAATACAATACAATGACATTAGCATGAGAAAAATTATCTCAAGCTAATGTAATTTTCATACAATTTCATTTTTTCGCAGGCGTTAACGCTAAAAGTTGTGACTCTTGTCTAGACCCCCAGGGGAGACAAAAATTGGCCGCCAATTACTCTAGAATGGGCGAGCCCTTAAAGTCCAATATAATGATGTGTTCTTCAATAAATAGACACATTAAATACCAGCAATTGAGAAAATGGTTACCACCATTATTACACATGAACACTCGAAAAACACAAGTTTTGGAAAAGAATACCATATTTTTTCAAGTTGGCGCCACCTACCATTATAACGCATTCAGTTACCGATTTGAAGGTAATGCAACCGATATGGTCCATCTTCGTGGATTAAACCGACTATATTGTTCACGGAGAAATCTTACTTGAGTCGAAAAACGAATCAATGTTCTTTTCCCAACAGATTAACGAAACGGTGCCACAATCTTGGGAGAGAGACGAAATGCAAGAGCCCTTGGAGAAAATCATTAGGAGGGTGAGTAATAGTCGAGTTTTGTGTCGGCTACCATATAAACACCTCTAAAGATATTCTCATCTTGGCGAAAGTGACCGGCGGCTACGGCCGCGTCGCGTGATCCACTGCTAAGTATAAATTTATATGGAATAATAAACAATGCAAACGACCGAGTCGCGCGAATTTAAAATTCATATTGATCAGTGGGTCGCGGCTTCAGCTGCGCAGTCAAAGTGCAGTGGCGCAGTGAAAGAGTGTATCAATATAAATGGCTTAGTGATGGTTTAACGATAAAAACACCCTTTGATGGTATTTCAATAATGACAATAAAAAAAAATACGACCGGCGGGATTCGAACCAAACTCAATTCGAATTTAAAAAGGGTTTCGCACCTAACTTTTTTGATTGATTGATTGATTGATTAACTTTTGATAAAACAGAACTAAACCCTTCGTTCCCACCAGGTAGTATTTCGATCCCCGTGTTACTAACTACCAGTCTTAAAACCAGTAGTAATACAGGTTCTTACGGCATATTATACAGACGGAAAGAATTCGGTATACGCCTGTTTTCTGGACTTCTCCAAGGCATTTGATTTAGTCTCCTACGAAGTGCTTTGGAGAAAATTAGTAGCCAGACGTGTACCGGCAGAAATTTTGAACATTTTCCAGTATTGGTATGCTAATCAAAGCAACAATGTAAAGTGGTCCAACAGTTTATCTGAGTCATACAGGTTGGAAAGTGGCGTGAGGCAAGGGGGGTTATCGTCTCCAAAGCTTTTTAACCTGTATGTAAACGACCTCATAGTCGGGCTTAGCAGTATGCGTGTCGGATGCCGGGTGGGAGGTGTTAGTGTGAATAACATTAGCTACGCGGACGACATGGTGCTGCTGAGTCCGACTGCGGGGACTCTCGGGGAGCTGTTAAAAGTGTGAGGCTTACGCTGCGTCGCACGGCCTCACATAATGTCAAAAAAAGTGAATACATGGTCTTTAAGGCCGCCGGTAAATGTCCCGAATCCTTCCCACCCATTAAATGGCATGAACATAAACAGGGTGTTTCAGCTAAAATATCTGGGACATTATCTTACCGACGACCTTAAGGACGATGTTGACATTGAAAGGGAGCGTAGGGCTCTGGCGATCCGCGGTAATATGCTGGCCCGTAGATTCGCTCGCTGTTCAGACCAAGTCAAAATAACGCTATTTAAGGCGTATTGTAAAGGTCTGTACAGTCTTCGAGGGTAGTCTATGGATCAGCTATACCAAAAAATCGTTCAATACCCTACGCGTCCAATACAATAATATTTTGAGGATGATGTTGGGACTTCCCCGTTTTTGCAGTGCCTCCGAAATGTTCGCACAAACTCGAACTGACGGCTTTCATGCCGTCATTCGAAAGACAGTGGCATCACTAATGAGGAGGGTGCGGGGTAGTCTGAACAACGTCTTAAAGATAGTGGCTGAAGATTTTCACGCTTCTATACTCGGGCAATTTGTGTGGGTGATGGTTGAGTAGGAAATTATTTCTTACTCAGTCGTTATTAGTGCGGAAGTTCCGAAGGTGCGTGAAAAAACTATTTAAAGGCCATATTATTATTATTCTTTTTGTACGATTTTTTTATTTTATTTTATCTAACAATAGTTTTAAGTTTTGTTTGTACTAACCCAATGGATTTTTAGTTGTCCGTAACAAAATATTTTGAATTTGAATTTTGAATTCGCCCCGGCTTTTGTGCTTGGATTGCAGATTTTCTGAGGTTAATTCGAGTAGTTATCGACGGCTGCTCGTCTGAACTCATGGCTATCAATGCCGGTGTCCCTCAGGGATCAGTTCTTTCTGCAACCTTGTTTCTTCTGCATATCAACGAATTGCTTGTTCCAGGTATGTTTGGTTACGCAGATGATAGCACTGTTGTGGAGAGATACCTCTCCAGCGCACGAGCTCGGGCTTCTGACACACAGGCCCAAAGAGAGGCGATGATTTGTCGCGCAAACTCAACCCTTGAGGCAGTGTCTCAATGGGGTGTTGCTAATATTTAATAGTTAATAGTTTAATGCGACAAAGACTCAGGCTTGTGCATTCTCTGCCAAACGGACCTTGATCTCGGCCACTCCAGTATTTCAAGGAGTGCCAGTTCCGTTTAATGATCAGTTAGAAATCTTCTCTAAACTTCGGTCGCTTTATTGAGTTGAGAGCCAAAACTGCTGCTAAAAACTCGGTATTCTATCCAAGGTTAGGTTAGTCGTCTAACTAACTACTCCAGTTAGTAATATGAGACAATATTGATTTCATTTGTTATATTACAACTGACGATATTATTATAAAAAATCACGTGGATAATATAAGTATTTAACTAACAACATAAATCCGACCTCACATGATGTGTATTTTGTTTTTGACGAGACATAGCGTGCACCACATGGGTATTATTGCTTTTAGGCAATTGTATTTAGGAGTGTTCGTTATTTGGAAAAAAATATCTTAATTATCTTATCTGCTCCCATCTTTGGAACAGAGCACCCAAATATCAACTTGAGCCACATGATCCATTACAGCGATCCATAGACAATCCCAAGCTCACCGAACACCTAGAGCCGCTCAACATGCGCGAAGACGTTGGGTCTCTGTATTTTTTATAACAATTACCAACCGGGAGTTTTCTGAAGAACTGATCTGATGCCGGCGTGGTTTTACCATCGCACTAGCCGCCATCGCCTGAAAGTTCATCCAGATATCATAGATAAGTGGAAATCGCACACTATGCGATTCACACGATCTTTCTTGCCTCATACTTGCAAAATGTGGAATGAGCTATCTTCCGCGGTGTTTCCGAGAACCTACAACATGGGGTTCCTCAAAAGGCGAGCTAATAGAGTCTTTAAGGGTCGGCAACGTATATGTGCTGCCTCTGGTGTTACAAGTATCCATAGGCGACGGTGACTGCTTACCATCAGGCGGCCCGACTTCTTGACTGCCACCTATGACATTAAAAAAGTACGAAAGACATTTTAAAGACTACTTTTTAATAAAAATTTAAGGTAAAAAGATATACATGACAAGTATAAATTTAAAGTTATATGATTATTTACGGGATATTTACCGTGATAAGATTGTGGAATGAACTCCCGTAAATAATCATATAACTTTAGTGAACAACCGTAATAGTTTAAAACAAAGTATATTTTTTTAAGCCCTGGTGATAGAACTGGTAATCTTCAAACGGCTGACCAGCTAAGAACACTGACTTAAGTCACCTTTCAAACAAAATAAATCTAATTAGATAGCCCGTTGGTCCAGTTGGTAATGAACCTACCTTCTGAGCTTGGGGGCGTGGGTTCGATTCCCACCTAGGACAAACATTTATGTGATGAACATTTGTGTTTGTTTTATATCTGGTTAATATCTATTTAAGTATGTATTTAAAATATATATGTATGTATATCTGGCAGCCATATCACAAGCTTTGCTTAATTTGGGGTCAGGTGACCGTGTGTGCAAAAATGTCCCTAATATTTTATTTATTTATTATTGTTTTATTATTAATTAAAATCTATTCAGCCGTTGACAATGCCAAAATATAAATCTATATGATATAAATCATATAAAATGATATATTTTAATATGATATATAATACTGCCCTTTTATTTGCCATGCAGCCCAACATCATACCGAATAAAAATAATGTGACGTATATTATTATTTTCTGGGGCAATTGCCTTTATTAACTAAACAAAATACAAGCTAATACTAACACTACGAATACAGTTAGACTGCCCATAGACCGTTGAAGGTCTATTTTTACTGCATCTATTTATTGACATGCAATTATATTTTATTTTTATTTTACGTCTGTAAACGTGTAAACGTCTGTATAATTAATGATTATTATTGTTATGATATACGGCTGTGACAGCTTACCAACAGAGTGTTTGTAACTTTTTTTGTAAACAATTGTTGTTTGTAGAGTAAACCGGACCACGACCCGTCGGTGGGCCACTTTTCGAGCATAAACCCGGCCGCGCTGCTGCCGCCTCCGCCACCCGCCCACAGCCCATCAACATCGACCCCTAGGTATAAATACCTGCATTTCCGCTTGCTACTACTGGATACTCCTACTAGTAGGAGCTCGAGGACTTATGATTCAGATTCTTTTTTGCTTCCATACAGTACAAGGTGGTAAAATACATCAAAATTAGCAAGTACATTGTCTCATATAGACCATGTCAGGCACAGCACAGTAGGCATGAGGAGGACCGTTATATCACAGTTTGAATATCAATCCTACTAATATTATAATCGCGAAAGTTTGTATGTATGGATGTATGGATGTTTGTTCCTCTTTCACGCAGCAACGGAACAACGGATCGACCAGATTTTTTGCATGGGTATAGTTCAAGAGCCAGAGAGTGACATAGGCTACTACATTTTCATCACTACGCGGGTGAAACCGCGGGGCGTAGCTAGCATATTGTATACTAGCTGACAATTTTCCAGTTTTTCTGCTTTTTCTGAAGGGAAATAGCTCGTTATGTCCGCCCTTATGATAAACACTATCATCCTGCCAAACTTCGTTAAGATCTGCTTAGCCGTTGAGAGAGACAGAGTAACTTTCGCTTTTATATTATTAATAAGGATTTATTAGGTCATATTAACATTGATTTATTTAAAAAAAAAAATTCTAGGTTGTAGATAGGATTACTTTTGTGGCAGTCAGGAATGGCTCGCGAGGCGTACCCGCTCTGCCTCAGAGCAATTGGAGAAGCGAGGGTGCCCCGCCTCGTACGCTTTCATTCTTATCGTCATAATCAGCCTTTTACCAGTCCACTGCTGGACTTTTAGCCTACCCCCGTAAGGGTGATTGGGCCATATCCACCACGCTGGCCCAGTGCGAATTGGTGGATTCACATACGCCATTGAAATTCCTTCTCCGTACGTATGCAGGTTTCCTCACGATGTTTTCCTTCACCGAAAAGCCAGTGGTATGAAAACTCATTCTTATGTAGTCACTATATTTACCTCTTATTACACCAGGCCCGGAGCTTTGTCAAACAGGGCTATATTGAAATTTTTCATCATTATCAGCCTATCATGTTCCCACTGCTGGGACCACAGGTCTTCTCTCAAAGAGAGGATGAGTCCTAATCAAGCATGCTGGAATGAAATGAAACTCCCTGATGTCCTCCTGGTTTCCTGAGAACTATATCTAGGCATCTTAAAGGCTAGAGTGAATAGATTTTGTTCTATATCAACGAGTTCCATTCTCGGCCACAACGTCGCTTACCATCAGGCGAGTTGCTAGCCAAACGTAGATCTATTTCTATATATGTAAAAAGCTGGTGTATATTGGTGAATGTCATATGTCTTTGAACTTTTGAAGTTCTTGGACATACTGGTTACTTCGCGATGTTTTTTTTCACCGTTGTTGAGCGATGGCATCGAAACTGCATATAATTTATTTTAGTAGGAAATAAGTCGTTGGTGCAGTGCCGAGAATCGAACCGGGTGCCGTCAGATTGTAAAGCGCACATGATACTCGGCCACCATTGTGAAATGTTTAGTTTACAAAATAAACAATACATGAACGAAGCGCTTTTTAACCTACTTGGAAAACATACATTTCAATCCAGGCTAGCTTCACACAGTTTGTATAGACATCTCTGGTTTCAGTTCACGCTGATGTCGTGATGTATAGCTTTGCATCCTAAAAATGAATGTATAAAATGCACTGTTCTTGGTAATGTGACGCAGGGGATCAATTATAAGTGATACAGCGTAATGTGACCCAGCTTTCGTAGTAATCGTTGTGTTATTCAGGAGCAGACTTGCCTCGCCCTGATACATTGATATCTGGTTTGTTGTTCGAAAATGTCGTACTACTATTATTTTCCATTCGAATATCCTAAGAGGTAATATTAAAATTAGGGAAATTTGTATCAAAAGTGAGTTTTTGGAGCTTTTCGCTATGAATTTGAATATTTTTCTGCTGTTTCTATATTCTAATATCTGTGTCAAGTCTATTTATTCGTAATCTAATAATTTTCTGACAATTGTAAAATTGGTCCATATACAAAAGCTGCTTTATTTGTTATTAACTAAGTACTTGAGTCATATCAAAAACTCGAAACCCTTCATTTTTTATTTTTACTCATACATAGTTAACATTATGGACCAACCGGTGTTGTAAGGTCCGGTCTGTTTTCAGTCTTCAAAGGGGCGTTTTTTTTTTTACAAACTGCAAGGGCGTTATGAGTTCAGTGTAAGGAGATGAGAGTGAAAGGTTGGGGCAACTTAGTGTAATGAACAGAAAACGACTCTTACTTGGTTGTAATGACAATATGTTATTTGCAGGCACTTGCCAAGTCCTCAGGCAGGCCCAAGCGGCATGAACCCGCCTACAACCATACGGTCGCCGTCTCATCACACTGTAAGTACCAACTCAACTAATTTATTAGTTACACGCTTTAGCATCTTCGTTACTTTGAATGGAATAATGAATGCAAAGGTAATCTTCGTTGCTTATACAGTCATTTCACATCAATCATTTTCATAGCTCTTCTCAAACGAAGTGTTCGGCTGTACATTGATCATATTCAAGTTTTTTTAAAACACCGAAGATTGCCAGAGTACATAGATTTAACAGTAGTACTATATTAGTGACATAGTGCAAAAAAACAAAGCAGAAAGGGAGGTTTTGTTTCACTCCACTCAGATCTCAGATGCCACTCAGATATTATGATGGTTGTTAAGATTTCATTAATGTTTGCCCCAGGACGTGATTTCGCTTAAAAAAATCATCGAAGTGCTAACAGTGTTTTTACGATTCTCTAGGTTGAGACCTAGAGAAATCAAAGATTCAACATTTAACATTTTAAAAGATTTTATGGTTATGTTATAGCATGTCCGTGAAGTTTTATTGTTTCAAGATACCGTTTTTCAAGCCTATTTATATTAGATTAATGATCAAAAAATATTAATTGAAAAAGTTGGCCGTCATTGGACGCCCGGCAGATTTGAAACATGACGGCATAAGAGAGCGTCGTGTCGTTTGCCGTCACGGCATAAGTCTATTTTACTCCGAAATCGCGCCAATATATGTTTCACATAAAATTGTTTGGGACATAAAAAGGACATTATTGAATAAGCGAGCGAAAAAATCGTGTAAATACTCGTGAAAATTGTTTTTTTTTTGACATTTGTCTCGTTTGTCATCTTTATCATTTCAGCCGTAGGACGTCCACTGTTGGACATAGGCCTCCCCGATCGATCTCCAAAAGGACTGGTTGGAAGCGGCCTTCATCCAGCGTTTCTCTGCAGTCTCTTTTAGGTCGTCTGTCCATCTTGAGGGTGGACGTCCTACGCTTGCATTAACTATTGGCTCGTTTATACTATGCATGAATCCAGTAACCCGCGCAGGCGCCGTTTTGACGCGAAGATAAATTAAGGCGCGTCCACTCTTCTTCTTGTCCAAGGACATACCGCTAGCACCATTTTCGTATTGATCTAAGCTGGCAAATGATAATATTTATGATCACATAAATAAACTACCATACACAAAGATTTTTAAAACTAGAATTTATGGTCAGTTCTCAAAAATTTCCGAGCCAAAAGTAGACTAAAACTATACTAACTGTTAAGGTAATCTGTGCATTTAGTCTTAATTTGTTGCAAGCTAAATTGAGACATTGTTGTAGACATTGGGCTTAAAATTAATTGTCGGTATTTAGATTTGATATGGAAACTCGTCACCTTTTTATCGTGAATTTTGTACTAGACCAACATGTATTTGTAAAAGATAATAATATCGAGCGGTGTACGTGTTTAGTCGAATTGAGCCTTTGAAACCCTGTTCTTTCTGCTTTGGTTTGGCATACACCCCTGAGTGAATAAATACTTGTTAGGAAGTTGATAGCAACAAATATAATTAATTCGCCTGTGCAACGATATGTAGATGCGAAACGTTTTTTTTTTTGAACTAACACGGCTGCAGCATCCTTATTACGGGAGTCTGATATTGATAGTGATCGCGTGCCATTCCGCTCGCTCATGGTGCGCGTAAGTTAGTGCGAGCGGGATGGCACTAACTATCATACTACCGTAATAATAACTAATTTTTACATCGTCACGTGGTATTGTTTTTACATCGTCATGTGGTATTGTTTTTACATTGTCACGTGGTATTGTTTTTACATCGTCACGTGGTATTGTTCGCATGCTATTTGTTAGCACGTTAGCATGCTATTTGTGTTTAATAATGTAAACGTTAATAAGCATGACTAGCAACAGCAGTTATATAACGAGCAATGATAGAAGAGATTTTGCCAGTGTAATACAGCAAATATGTCAAATATTCAAAAACACTAAATACTATTCGAGAATCCAAACATAAACGTACATTCGTTGTTTGTATAGAGTTCAGTCCAATAAGACGCACTCCATCTTTCCTCTTTATTGCTCACAGTGTGCATAGTTCTACTCGTGTGTTATATATCTAAACGCTAACGCCCTTTATTCACAAACGTTCGATAGGTCGCTCATCTATGCTATAAAGTGATCTGCCAACTGCCAGAGGCGAGAAGTGTCACTCACGAAAACATATTATACAAAAATAGTAACAACACGTTAATACCAGCATCGGGATTTTCATGTCGTTATTTTAGTAACTGTAACGAAGCTTGGTAACGATATCGCGAGAGTAACCGATATATATATATATTAATATTATTAATATAAAAAAATTATAACCCTTCAAAATAATGTTATTCATGTCAGAGCAGAATTACTTTACCGTATAATAACGCTTTTTGAGTCTCTTAGGGTTCCGTACTAAAGAGAATAGTAAAAAAAAACTTCATTACCTTCTCGAGAACCTGAAAGTGTCGATTTTTTATTTACTTATCTTTTAGTATACCTGTTATGTTTTTTATTGAGGGTGCCTCTTTAGCTTGCGTTGCGCCTTAAAGGAATATAATGTATAATCTACTAAAACTACCAAACTACCTTAAAATATTAAAAACATCGCCTTATTTTGTTGAGATTCAAGTGTGGATGGGACATAATAATAATACAACCTCGTTCCAGAAACGTTACAACATCGTTTTGTGAATGTACTGTTATATTCAACGATTTCATGTTAATGTTCGCCACGTCCCGTTTCACCTCTTCAAATGTTGATTTTCTAACTAAGTGTTTCTAGTGTTTTTTATTTTCTTATGTTTAGTATATTTCATCATCAGCCTCTAACTGTCCACTGCTGGACATAGGCCTCTCCCAATGCACGCCACTGAGCTCGGTCGGCAGTTCCTTGCATCCAGTTTTTACCCGCCGTTTCACGCAGGTCGTCACTCCACCTGGCCACTGGGTGTCCTACACTACGTTTGCCTAAACGTGATCTCCACTCCAGAACTCGTCTACCGGTTATCGGTTCTTCGGGTAATGTGGCCGGCCCACTGCCACTTCAGCTTGCTAATCCTTTGAGCTATGTCGGTAACTTTGGTTCTATGTCGAATCACTTCGTTCCAAATTTTATCCTGTATAGAAACTCCAAGCATAGAAAGAAAGAAAGAAAGAAAGAAAGAAGAAAGAAAAAAGAAAGAATTTTTTTTTTAGCTCTCTCCATAGCTCGCTGAGCGACTTTAAACTTGGAGACCACCTTAACTGTGAGTGTCCACGTCTCAGCACCGTAGGTCATAACGGGTAGGACACACTGATTATAGACCTTTGTCTTGAGACACTGTGGTATGGACGACGTGAAGACTTGACGAAGCTTACCGAATGCTGCCCATCCCAGCTGAATCCTTCTATTGGATTCTTTCTCGAAGTTGTTCTTACCTAACTGCAGAGTTTGTCCTAGGTATGCGTACTCTTGAACAACTTCGAGGTGAACGCCATTAACTACTATCGGCTCCGGGTCTATGCGACTATTGAGCATGGTTTTTGTCTTATCTATGTTCATTCCGAGGCCGATGCGTCTAGAAGCGTCGGCCAGGTTAGACAGCATCCCTTGCAGGTCCTGCACCGACTCAGCCATTACGACAATATCATTGCAAATCGTAAATGTGAGAGGTATTCGCCGTTGACATTAATGCCCTTGCCTTTCCAGTTCAGGGTCTTAAACATATCTTCCAGGACACTCGTGAACAGTTTCGGGGATATTACATCTCCCTGTCTCACTCCCCTGCGCAATTGGATATGCTTAGACTGCTGGTTCTGTACTTGGACACTCATAGTTGCGGCGTCGTAAATACATCTCAACACCTCGATGTACCGACAGTCGACTTGGCAGCGCTGCAGAGACTCCAGAACAGCCCAGGCTTCGACTGAGTCAAAGGCTTTCTCATAGTCCACGAACGCAAGGCACAGGGGCTGGTTATACTCTTCGGTCTTCTGTATAACCTGCCTCACTGTGTGTATGTGGTCTATGGTGCCAAATCCTGAGCGAAACCCGGCCTGCTCCGGGGGCTGAAACTCATCAAGTCTTCAAGCGAGGCGATTTAGGATGATCCTCGAGAACAACTTCCAGAAGGCTCAGAAATTTTGTGGCTCAGAAGTGATAACTAGCGCTTCTTGAGGGGCCGCAAATGCAACTGGATATAGGGATTAATTTATATGTACTTACCTATATATAAATGTGCCATCAAAGAACGCAAAACCTGATTTTTTTTCAGAATCAGGTGTAGGTGCAGATAGATTTAAGATTTTAGTAAATATATATGATGCCGTGTCTAAAACTCTTAACCCCATAGCACAACTCTATACACTAAATACAATTATGCATATATTATATAGAAGAAGAAGAAGAAATAGCAATCAACAGCCATATCAATCAAAAAGAAAGAAAAATGTTGGACTAAATCCAGAACTTTCTGTCTGAATAAAACGGTAGTTATTCACGAGTATCACCAGTAGAATAATGCACACACTAGAAGTGATTCAGATAAAGGGCGAGTCGTGTTGTAGGAGATAGAACTAATCCCAAAAATAAAATAAATCAAAATAAATTAAAAATAAACCATATTGTTTTTCTACATTCCACCGGTTATGTAAAACAATGTCCGATCACGTTTTGCAGTTTTAAAGTTTTCGTAATTTCAATTAAATTTAACTGCGCGTCCATAAACCCTTTACAAAGGAAAGCCTTGCTAAGGTTTCCTATAGCGACGTAAACGAACTTTAAAAGCGGCGCAAAAGTAATCCCGTATATAAGTACCGATGTTTCTTACGTAATCGTACTGGCAAAGAAATATTATACCAAATGGTTATCATGCCAAGGAATTCCTGAAACCGAGTATTAGTATTATTGTAAAGAGGGTATACTTTCAAGTTTTGGTTGGCCAAAGTTGTAAAGGCGCCTTACAGAAATGAAATTATGACAAATTTCAAAAATGCTGGTCTAGTTCAGTACTCAGTCCATACCCCAAGTGAAAAACAAAGCCTTAGAATAACTAAAAGCCTATAAGTACAACCAATCTCAGCGTAGCCTTACAGTTTTCGTATATTTACCGAGAAAAGCTACCAATTTCTTAGAATAGTAAAAAGTTGTCTTTGTCCTTCAACTCGTCACCGAAAGATACCATACATAAGCAGCTTGACCTTAACATCCACGTGATCAGAAATAAGACCGCTACTATTTATAACAGATCACGTTTGCTAATACTGCGGTTTGCTAATATTTGTATACACCGAGTCTACGGGTACATGTAAAACGTAAAAGACGACCGAAGTGACAAAAGCGCAAATAGAAATGAATTCAGCTGCTCCATGTATGGTAGAGAATGAATGGTAGAGAGACCTTAAGAAATTGTCATGTTTGACTATTATAGACCTAAAAAGAATTAGTGCTAACATCCAAGCTGAGCTATGCTCGCGGACGAGCTGTAGGCAGGTGTAGGTGTGTGAGTTGATGGTAGCCCCTGCTACGCGCCGCTTGTACCCGCCACTTGTGACAAATCGTGGGTTGTAGGGAGCGAGGGCCGAGCGCGACGGGCAGGCATCGGTGCTTGTCTCTGTGCCGCTGCCATCCACTTCGTACGGCATCAACCTGTCTACGCATCAACAGGTTCATACATCATCCATCCGTGGACTCGCAACTGTCATCCTCACACGCGGCGGTCAAGTTCCATTCACTATACACCGGAACCGCTGAACCCGTAATTCCAATCACAGAATCCGTCCGGCCTCTAAACATAGGAACCTCGTTTGTCTAAATTCAAAAATGATTTGGTTTATAAGCAAGCAAGTTCGTATAAGCTAAGCTATCATCAGCCAGAAGACGTCTACTGCTGAACATAGACTCCCCCTCAAAACTCCACACTGAACGACAGCCTGCCATCTGGATGCCCGCAAAAGTAAGCTAAGTGGTACCAGCCCCAATGCCAGAGTTTTTTGCCCGTCTGGCATTTGGATTATAATTCTTAGACCGGTGGTCTTTTATCATTAGCCTGTTTAATTTTCTACGTGTTTTATTTTATTGTCTATATCGAATTTGATTACCCATTTTGTACCAAAATGTATAGCAAAAGTATTTTTGCAATTCATGGAGTTTCTAGTAACTCAACCTACGTTAGTCCTATAAAATTGTTGATCCAACAAAAACAGCTACAACATAGGGTTCTTCAAAAGGCGAGTTAACATTATTAAAAGGTCTGCAACGTATTTGTGATGCCATCGGTGCTGCAGGTATCTATGTGGAGGATGACTGCTTACCATTAGGCAACCCTTCTGCTTGTTAGCCACCTATACCAAAAAAACAATCGGTGACTGTACGTACTTTCCAAATATCTAGCTGCCAATCTAAATAAAAAATAATGTCGTAGATAAGTCCGACTTTGCCCACATCGTCGCTTACCATTAAGTGAATTCGCCTGTTGGCGAGCGACGATGTGGTCAAAGCTGAAGCACGCAGACTTAGAAGATACTAGACGAAGATACCTTGACGGCTTCCTTATGGGCGGTTAAGGTGTCTCCCCTTGCTGCCATGCTGTCCAAATTAAACTTTCCTCCCTGTGTAGAATATTATTGCCAGCTGATGTTTTATTTCGCATTATTTTTACGTTTTGAAGGCCTGACTGATATTGTTTTTCATAGCTGTTCAAATTATGGACAGGGCCGAAGTTCCACCAGACTCGGCCCATTGTAGTATTTAGTAATCCTCGCTAATTAAATTGACAGTTGTGAGTTCACTTCATTGTATAAGCTTTTATTACTCTTATATTTAAGTTTATAACTCTAGAACTAGTACAGTTTTTGTTATTTAGTAAGTATTATTATTTCAATTGCATGTATGTAAGTGCTTTGCTTTTGCATCTCACTGTTCTGGGCCTTACGGCTACCTTTTAACGCGGACTCGAAACTGCGCAGTCCGGAAATGCGTGAACCGTAATGCGTCGAGATACGGTTTGCGTTCGCGCTTCTTTTCGCATCACCTAAACAGAATCGCTTAAAACAAGTAGCCGTAAGACCCCAGATTAGAGTATTGTCAGTTGATGTTTTATCAATTTAGTAAACTATTCTAACACTATTTCCTGAAACCAAGTATATGAACGCAAACAATGGTGTCGATCCTCTTGTACCGGTCACTAAACTAAAATGTCATATTTGACATTATAGAGCTGACAAATTTAATTTAGTTGAGATAAAGGTGCAATAGAATCGTCGCTAAAGTCAACCAAATTGCTACATCGAAGCCGTAATAACGACGCTATTCTTAGGTATTTGTTAGCAAATAATATTTAAAAACCTAAACATTTTCACAAATACCTATTATATGCTTCGACCAAAATAAAATGAATGGACAGGCCCAGCAGAAGCGCATATTTGAAGATAACAAAATGAGCGCCGGCTCTCATTTCGTTTCAGTCGGTCTCTAGATCGAAACATTGACAAAATTATGCATTCGTATGCTTTCCCGAAGTGTAAATACACAAATAAAACCGGGATCTATTTTTTGTAACAAATATACTGTACATTTTTATAATTAGGTGTTGAAGTATATGCCCGACGGTTTTGACTCGTTTTTACTGAGCAATTTCAATGGTTAGGGCCCGTCCATTCATTTTATTTTAGTCGAAGATTATATGTATACGAAACTTATGAGGAAAAAGAGCAATTTACAACGGCTGGCTGATAATGCACAGCTAACAAAGTATTAGTCTGCAGCAGAGAGATTCGACAACTGAAAGTAAAATAATAAATGAACTTAATTGTGCATTAGATTAATACCTAATAAAACACATCAAAATTGAATCATTTAAACGTGCTCAATTAGTGCTAGTTTACGTGATTTTTAAATCAACAGCTCTTTCGAGAGATCGATGTAATTCAGGCGCCGCTCTATGCAACCGTAAATATCAAGCCATTGTATTATCCTTTGTAAGTAGAATGATATTATTGTATAGTATCTATGTTTTTACGTAGAACTCATGGCCAGCTATTCTTCTAAAACCCGGTTGCCCATAGTGAACTATGCTTTTATTTTTATATTTATTGCACTAACTCTCATAAATATCACAACTTATCGCTGCGTGTTAATGTATCCGTACAAAATACATGCGACCTTATATTGTCACGCTCTGATACCAAGTATTTTTTTTACCTAATAGGCATGATGACTAATATCTTTTAATACCTCATAAAAAAGCTCAACATAAATAGAGCCAATCAATGAAAACAAAATTAAAATTAGTTCAAAAATAAATAAGTTATAAGTATTTTAATTTCATGCTAGACAGAGAGCGCACTGAGCTGTGACGTCACGCCTCAGGCGCCCCATACAAAATGTTATACTAACACGCTTTGCGAGAAAGGGACAGAGTTTACCTCTGTCCCCACCTAAAACTTTAAACGCTTATATCTCAGAGATTTATCAGCTAATTTAAATTATTTTTTCAGTATGTGTAATGTGTTTAGTTCTATTCATCGCTAAGCCTGTTATTTGTAATAAATTAAACATTAGGACACATGCCTATTAAACTAGGGTATGACAAATATGTAGTGAAAAACTAGTATAGTTATTTGAAAAAAAAATAGTTCTCAAAATCATTTGTTATATTAAACAATAACCAGACTACCCATGACGCAAAAAGTTTTGAAAATTTATAAATCTGCTAAGTAGCTTTGCCGTAAGCTTTCAACACCTATACATTTTACGCCGTGTATCGGCCACACCCAGTTTTAACATTAAAAATCTTCCAATACATATTGTGCGGAGAAAACTATAAAAAAGAGGTAAAAACAAAGTTTATTGTCCAGATTTGCATCCATAACTTATGCAAATACTAAATATATGAATGAATTGATTATAAATAAAAATTCAACTATAAAGTTAATTTTACAGCGTAATCTGAACAAGTGTGCGAGTTAATTATACAAATGTATAAAATTAGGCTACAATGTATCATACTTCCTTGTATGTATGGTTGTGAAATAACTCCTATTTCGAATATTTGATTACGCGGACGCCTTCTATCAGGATGTAACCGAAGAGCAACTGAACTAGCTTGAGCGTTTACAAAATTTCTGCATTTGGTTCATATTTGGCTTATGCAAATAAATATGACCACATTTCCGAATTCCGCCATAAGCTCAAATGGTTACCTATCCGCCATCGCCGTAATTCTTACATCCTCAAAAACCCGTCCTGTCAATCCTGTTAAATCCGACCACCCTATTGTACTTGAAAGAACGTGTCAAGTTTGTTCAACCTCACTCTGGTTCCTTGCGATACTCTCGTGCCCTTCAACTTACAGACTCTTACACCCCACTCATACTAACCTTCCTTACAGTATATATTGTACTGTTCAAGCTTTCCTGCTGTGGAATGTGCTGCCTGCTTCTATCACGCTGGCCAAATATCTTCCTATTTTTAGAAGTGTTGTCTAAAATCACTCTTTCTTTATAATTGGTACGTATGTATGTATGTGGGTATGACGTACATTCGTTTCAAACTTATCATGGTGTCAGTCTCAATTGCATCCGCTCTTTTATGATATTTACGCGTCTTTTATATCAATATTAATACAAACTTTTAATCCCTTTTTGCCAACTTTTTTACTAAATATTTTCGCAAAATCCTATTTTTCATACTTATTAAACTTTTTTCATTTCATCCTCGTATCTTACGCCAAGCATAACTTGTACTTGTAATATAGGTATGTGTTTATCCATATACCTATACAAGCTTACCAAAACTGAGTTGGTTTCTGAGGTCGAGTTTAAGAACCGCGCAGTTAACTCAAAAACCGATTCGGTTACGCATTAGGACTATTATTTTGTGCCAGAACCACACTTCCGTTTTTTTGCAGTGAGCTTTCACAGGAAATCATTTCTGAATATAGCGGTATATAAAAAAATGCCAGACAGAAAGACAGACAATTTTTTGTCTAGTTGTAGTGCGCAACTATATTTATCAAGCAGAACGGGAAGCTAGCTAAAAAGTATAACCAATCCTTTAAGTTAAACATATGAACTGCATATACAATGAGCTTTGCCTTTGGGAAACACCTATTACATGTTACCCAAAGGTAGAGCTCAGTTGTTGGTCAGTTATTAAGTCAGCACCAGAATTTAAATCCTTACTTCAACAAAAACTAAATACTAAGTAAAAATTGTTCATATGCTATAAGAGTAACAAATTTTCAAACAGTTGTTGTTAAATAGATTTAAAAAAAAAAAAAAACATTCAATCGAATTGATAACCTCCTCCTTTTTGAAGTCGGTTAAAACGATTATGATCAATGTCAGAAGTTAATAAGTAAAGGAGCACTAAAAACTTACCCTCCGCCATAAAACAGCACAATGTTCTATTATTTTGCTGCAGTTTCTTAAGTATAAGATCAAAATTAAAGGAACTGCTGGGTTAGTTATAATTTAAGTATTTACCAAAAATGTTCACCAAAAAATTAGTAGGTACAACATTTAAAAAATATGTTTTCGTAAATAATAAAGTAGCCGGCCGCCTACGTAACCATAGTTTCGCAACCAGTTACCATTGAAGCGAAATTATGTTTTTTTCGACACTAGTTACGAACGAAGACGATTTCTGTGTACGAAACCAGCCGCCATTTTAACTGCAACTTTGTAACCAGAAACGAGGAAGGAATTATTTTGGTTTATAATATGTACATTATGTACAGTAAACAAAACAATTATAAGTTAACAGTTATAAGAATTGAACAAAAAATTATTACGATTCGTTGCGTTCGTTCGTTGTAACTGGTTGCGAAACTATGCTTACGTAGGCGGCCGAAGTCGCTGAAAAATCAATTAAATAGTGTCCCGTAAAAAAGTCTGCATCTGACAGCCCTCACAGAAAAGCTTAATGAAAATTATTTGGCTGTACAGAACTAACTGCGCTCTAGAGGAAAATTCTACTATGCCCATAGGTTAAATTGCTGTGCAACACAAGTGGCCAATTGAAGTTTCTTTTTTGTAATATATTATGTGTAAAGCGGTGTTTTTTTGTCTGTGTTAATATAGCCGACACAAGTTTCGCTGAATACAGACACATATACCTCTTCTACGCCATCGCGCCATACGTCAGCGAGCACACAGAGTGCATCTGATAATTCGCTTGTCTATTATCCGCCACACCCACCAAATAAACAAGTAAGTCTAAAAGGTTCACGCATAATGATATACTTATTTACGCATAACGATGCATAATGTGTGAAATAGCACATGCGCTAAATGACAAATACATGAAACACATACGATAGAAATAATAAAAAGAATACAGAGGTCAAAACAATAAAACGGATTTCAATAATAATAACACAAATATCTGTAAAAATTTAAATTCGTCTGCTTGTTTTTGCTTGTCGAGCAAAAAATCTTATATTAATTTGACAGCGCTATAAATTGACAGATATTTTGCATAGTAGATATATAGCGTATACAAAAAACAAGCTACTAACACTAAATAACGTCAACGTCAACTAAATAATAATGCTTAGTTTGGGGTCAGATGATCGTGTGTGCAAAAATGTCCCGAATGTCCCGAACGTAACTAAGCCTATTATATAAACAACAGTTGGATTGCTCATGCTCTGTCTCACTAACATGGAGTTGGCAGCGTACCCATGCTGGCGGCATTATCACGTTGAATGCTTATACGTTAGGCCAGAATAACGCCAGCATTTTGGTCAAGCGTCGCATTAACCAGGCACTCTGAAAGATATTGGAAAATACGATGCGCTTCCGGTTTTCAAATATGTTCTCACTGCCAAGGTTAGTATGTATATTTGCGCCGATTGTACTGCTCCTGTGCAGAATTATGTCTTAGGAAGATGTGACGGCGCCAAGTATCGACACAAGTAGCGCCACATACAAGGGGCCGTTTCAAGTACCCAACCTCCAGGGCACAAGTGTCATACCGTCAGGATAACAACATAACATTCTTAACATAACATACATTTGGTATGCTAATTTGGTGATATTGTAATATAGCTTTGCCAGAGAAAATTTAAAAAGTCGGGAACTTTGTTTATTGCGTAGTTGACATTTCGCGTATGTGTCATTTCGAGTATGTGTCATTATGCGTAAAATAAATAATAATACAGCAATGTAATGGGTAACTTTATTACCGCCCCGAAATATCGCCATATTATGGGATACTGGTACTTTACTAGTATTCCAATTTTCGAAACCCACCGTTATAATAAATGCTATGTATAAGTTAAATACTTTGTTTATACCATTCCCCCTTCTAAAAAGCTTATTTTATTCACTGAAAACATTGAATTAAAATCTTTTAATCACTATTTTAGTGTTTGAATTTAGAACACACCAATACATTCAACCTCCATCTCAATGCTATACAACCTCCTTGCGCAAAAAATACTCGATACCACCTCCTTAATTCTTTCTTTTTCTCGTAGTCATGGTATAAAGTATAGTATAATAAAACTCGTGAATAAAACGGATTTATGTATTTAAAACTATGTATGTATGTATATCAGTCTCTGGCAGCCATATCACAAGCTTTGCTTAGTTTGGGGTCAGATGACCGTGTGTGAAAAAATGTCCGGAATATTTATTTATTTATTTTATTTATATCGAGGGCCATGAATCACTCGCAGCGCTCAGCATTCTAACACTTGTTTGAAGTGAAGTTTTGTCATATAATTTAAGCACTTTTAGCTAGTTTGCTAACAAATGCTTGAATTATATAGCAAAAATAAATAGCTTAATAATTTTTCATAAAATAAAACAGTCAATCTCCAAGTAAATCCTAATTTATTGTTGTGGTATCACGAAAGAAAACAAAGACATGACACATGGGACTCCCCCATCTAAGTATTCAGGGGGGAGGGGAGTATTCGTACATCAGTCAAATTTACTAATCATACTAATATTATAAATGCGAAAGTGTGTTTGTTTGTTGGTTTGTTTGTTCCTCATTCACGCTGCAACGGAACAACGGATCAACCTGATTTTTTGCATGGATTTCAATCATTATCACCATCACCATTTTTCATCACTACGCGGATGAAACCGCGGGCCGCAGCTAGTATTAAAATAAAGAGGTAAAGGTTGTGTCTTTGTAGGAAGTAATCTCTAAAACTATTCTGAAAATTCTATCAGTGGTAGATAACCTTTTCCTGAAAGACAGGCTATGTTTAGTACACAACAGTAGCAAAACCGTGAGTAAAAACTAATACATAATAACTTTAAAAAAATTTGCTGTATATTCAAAACATCCCAAAACGTCAAATCTGAATCTTGATGAATCTCTATTGTAATTGTGTAACAATGTTATTGTATTCTTGTAATTATGCTATGATAAATTAAAATAAAATTACTAAATGTTTACATTTGAAAATGAACTGCGCATAGTAACGCCTAATTCAATCATCTGGAATAATTGTGTGCTCCATCTTAGACCGCATCATCGATTAACATCAGGCGATATAACGGCCTAATGCTAGCTTAGTTATTGTAAAAAAAAAAGTTTGTTTCACATGAACCCCTAGTACAATCCTTTGGAATTCTAGGAAGTTAGCTTCCTCTCCGTTAGCCGTTGTCCGTTGTTAGCCGAAATTACTGAAACGTATTTTTTATTAGAGTTATCAATGAGGCCGATTTAAATCTTTGTCGAAAAAAATAATGCTAACAAACCGCGGGGAGCGCCTACGCGCTAAAGCGCGAATGTAAATTTTTTACGCGAGTTATATGGCGCATTTGGACGCAACCAACATTGTAACAAGACACTGTTGAATAATATGACAAGGCTATATTATAATTATTAATATAGTGTATTTAACTTTGTCCTTTTCCCACTTGGATCTCGTCAAGATGAGGTGACGTGGCGGACGTTAGAATATACCCACAGGCACGTGTTTTTTTTATTAAATCGTCATTTATTAAAATATCAATCAAACTTGTTTCAATAGTTTGGAACGTGCTATTCCTTTAGTCGGAAAATCAAGTAGGTACCCAGGTAACTAATTCTTAATTAAATTTTCCAAACAATAATTTGAAATTTTATGGGCGTTTATCTGATAAAAGAGCAAAAATTTTTTTTACGGGTATTGATCATTTGCTGTAAACAAGCGTTGCTTTTAACGAAGCTTCATATCCATAGTGATGCTCTTGCTCTTTGATATTCGAGCCAAATTTCTTTAATCGTGTATCGGTGAACAAATCCGAATAAAACATTTCAAAAACATTTATTACACGTAAAAAAATAATGTCACTTAATCGATTTTAAAGGTCTACTCTTGAATGTCAAATTTGAAGCATATTTCGTCTTAATGGCGATTGAAACAAAGACGAGAACAAAATGAACTCGGTAGTATGTATCCACCTATCCACCTGCGTCTGTAATGTGAACGGGGCATTAGTACCTGCACCCAACCCTCAGACTACCTGCGAAGTTAGAACTCAGAGAAGAATCCACCCCTAAACGACGAAATACGCACATGTGTCAGTCAGGCGCGAAGACTGTCACTACATAACAAAATATTCTTATTTCTTGTAGTACAAACAATGGCAGTCGTTCAGTCGGTCGCGGGAAGTCGTCTGTTACTTACGTCATGCACATCTGCTCTGCCGACGTATCGGCCTTAGTTTTATTTTCATATAGGTATCTAGAAATGTGAACAAAACTCATACTTTGCTTGAACATTTGCTAAGTACCTACTTAAAACCACTCAGTCGTCAAATTACCAAATGGTAAGTGAAATATTTAACGTGTGAATGTTGTTTATGACACTGATAAGAAAGTTCATATTTCATATTTTTTCACACACTTGTTGTTTTGATTGGGTTTGTTTGTTTGTGCTAAATAATTACGTGCACTCGCAAGTGTGCCGAAGTTTGTTATATATATATATTTGTTTGTTGTCAGCGATTTCGTCTAACTTCTGTTATTTTGGTTTCGCGTATTGAGGTCGGTCTAATTTCGATATACTTAGCATTTACGAATAGCTAAAAAATTCGGGTCGGCCAGTCGACTAGCTCGTCGCCAGTAGCTAATGGGCCGGGTTAAAGATAAGAAATCTGTTTTTCTTAGTCCTATACGATACTAATGTACTTTACTAGATCAATATACTAGGTCATTAAAATTTATATGCAAGGTGCGGTAGCATAACTATGGTGTTTCGTATTCACGAGACAAAATATGTCTATGATGATGTTGACGTTCTTACCGGACCAAACGCGCCAAGCGTGCTCCAACGTAGACCGCATCATCGCTTAACATCAGGCGAGATGGTGGCCAAACGCAAGTCTATTATTTATAAAAGTCAAAAATAAAGTTTTGAGTTTCCCGGAAAAATGTGCAGTTCTTAAAGAAATATCCAGGCTGGTGGAACCGCGGTTTCAGCTCGTATAACATAATTAAATACCGTTGCAAGTACAGTGAATGTTGTCATCATCATCATCATCAGCCTATATTATTCCACTGCAGCCCGATCTTCGGCATTTTGCTTTCAGTAAATGTTGTAGTTGCAGTTAATTGTTTAGAAATATACAAATAAAAAAAAAACTAAAACCTACCTTCAAGACTCCTACATATATACAAACTTACTAAAAAGTAGAAAATGACAGTTAAAACAGAGAAGTTCTCATCAAACCTTTTGCTGAAGGGAACTACAAACCAAAACGTCATCTGTCCATATATTTTTTGCTTTATGTTTATTTTTTCAAAAAGCGCTCTATCAATTTCGTGTGAATTTCGTGAATATTTATATGGGGCCACCTCTGAAGTATGACCTACAAAACAAAAAATAATTATCGAAATCAATTCATAATTGGCGGAGCAATCGCGTAACAAACATACAAAAAACATAAAGTCGACTTGATAACCTCCTCCTTTCGTCGGTTAAAAATGCGCCTTGACTAGATTAAAAAAACTAAATTGTATAAGTATTCTCATGTAAAGCGTTATTTTTAACTGACAAAAAAGGAGGAGGTTCTCTAGTTGACGCATATTTTTTTATGTATGACCACTTGACCACGCATAACTTTTTAAAGATCAGCCCGATTTTGATGATTCTTTATTTTATTAAATAGAATTATACCTCGAAGTTTGTCCCTATTCCATTTTTTTATCCATGTATCAGTATTAGACTTGGCGTATGTAGAGATCGCGTCCGTTTTGCTCGCGCATTTTCCTGCGTATGATGTTTGTTAGGTTGCTAGATTAGAGTTTCAAATAAATAAAAAAACATCAATGCTAATTTTGTGGACACCATACATAAATGGTTTATTGAAAATTGTTATTCATTTCTTTTTCGTTTTTCTTATTATCTAACGAATGATGTGTTTTTTACTAAAATTTGCGTAGGATCCCGCATTGACTAGAAAAAAAAAACTCCCAAGCCTGGTTTGAACTTTTTTTTTCTCAATCAAACGCACATGTTCTTCTCTTTAATGGCTTTGTTTTATTAATAGTAGTAGACATGAGGGCGAGTGTTTATTATGCTGCTCTTTGAAACTTTTTGCACGATTTGACAATTCATTTGAGGAATAATCTGTATAAAGTAACTTGGTATAAAACAGATTATACGTACAGACAGATACGTAGGTACGGCTAGTTTACAGTTTACATGAAAATATATTTATTTGAAAATAACATAATTTATGTAGGTACCACAAAAGACCAGAATAGTTCGCTAAATTGTCAACAAAATTACGTTAATAATTCGATTCATTCAAAATGCAAAAACGCGCCTAGCTTAATCGTATAATATCAAATCTGTGAGAAGTGTATTTTAGCTATTAAAAAAACCTTATTTGGTCGCGAGTTGGTGGTCAAACGCGGACTTATCAGCGTTAAAAAAAAAACTTTTTTTCTTTCTTCTTTCTTTATAGATTGAAGTACTTCATTATTGATTAATTGAATTTCCTCTCAGACCGAATATATTGATAAATAGGCTTGCATTTGACCACCACCTCGCCTAATGTTAGGTAAGTGATGATGTGGTCTACTATAGAGCACGCTAGCCTAGAAGAAACCGATTCACTGCGATTCACTTGTAATGTAAACGCGTCAATATTATTAGTTTACTATGAAGGCGTAATATTATTTTAGTTCAGCACATATGTCAAAATATATAGCAAAGCATATTGTAAAAACTTAATCAGGACGAAGGTGTTAACCTTGTCATGGTGGGCGGTTGGAAAGGACATACTGTCCTTGGTGGGCGGAATGTTAAGATATGAACCATCAATGATAGTTCGCTATTTTGTTAATTAGTTTGTAAGCATACCGCTAGATGTCGCTACGGTCGGCGGAACAATTCCTGCATCGCGGTATCGTTTGGTTTTGTGAATCAGTGGACGATCTGTAAGAACGTTACTTTGTCGAACAATAAATCCGGTGGAAAGTGCCTCGTGTTTTATTCACTGAGCTTAGAGCTATCGAATCGTACATTGATGGTTTACTAACGAAACATTCCGTTTGGTAATGAATAATCTCGCTAACGGGCTGAGCTAATGGGTTACTAGATACCACGAAACTGTATCAGTTTTGACCTTTGGAACAACTAGATAGGGATTCTCGTTACAAGCTTTTGAACTGCTCCAACTGGGAAAACAAATCTGAGCATAAATGCCATTGCCAAATCGATAGACTAGTCAGGGAGTTATGTTTTCTCCCGAATGATGCCGTGGACTTATTCTCGGGGGCGCAGGTTCAAATAATCTACATGTAACAAAACTATCAAACGGCAGTAAATAGTAGTATATTTATCTCTAATTTGTTTATTCAGTTTATTTTAATGTACAATAATTTAGCTCACAAGCAAATCATTAGTAATCGCATGCATTCAATGTTTAGGTTAAATTTATATCTCGTCTCCGTTATGTAATGCAATGAAGCACATCATGTTGGCGTTCATTAAATGAATAAATTCCATAGTCAGCTTCTAAATAAACTTATTTGTTTAAATAAAATCTTATGTTGTCATGTCTTTGCTCCTAAAGTGCAGGAGAAAATTTCAGAAAGAATCTCACTATAAAATACTGTAACGCAAGGGTACGATTGCAAGTACCTATGAAGAATGTTCACCCCTTGCTATTTATGTCTTCTTTCACAGAGTCCATCCTCAGCTTAGGTCTTCCTTTGAGTAAAAGAACATCCAAAGAGGGTATCGACACATAGCAAGGAGAGGTGAAAACCATTTTACTTGCAAAGTGTTTTCAAAGGGTTTTTTTTCCTACCACTATCTCTTGGAGCATATTTTTAACCGAACGCATTTTTTTTCTCTCTTTTCTATTGTTCTATTTATGTAGAAAGAGTGAGAGAAAAATCAAGGTAATATTTAAGCAAGAAAACATGAACTTGTGGTACTGTCCCTTTACATATCTATTGTCCGGTTCTAGGTGTCGCTGGAGTCGATGCACGGTCTGCAGCCGCCGCGCTCTGCCTGGAGTGGACTAAATGTCCAATATGAACACCAGCACATTCCGCATGATCCCAAGCCAGGGTGAGTACCTCACTTAGATCATCATCAGTCAGTAAACGGATCATTTGTATACCGAAGCCGATTTTGCAGGCAAACCATTCGCGGGATTTTGATGTCCTCATTTTCAACCTTTCACGTTTTCACTGCTGGGTACACACTGGTACCTATGCCGAGAAAAAACGTTTAGATCAAACACTAAATATGATTTGTTCTGATAAATAATGTTCTTTACAAAACATAAATTTACCAACGACCAGATAAATAAGTTTTGTAAAAGTGTCAGGGCCGTATTCTAAAGTTAGTCAACAAACACTATGTAACATTATACGTCTAACAAAAACATCTGATAAATATGTATTCGAATAACGGGTGTAAAATAAATCTTGCATCATTTATGGTACAACAAAGTACTAAATAGTGGTTGATTTCATTTATCTGCATAGATTGAAGTGTTATCTCTAATGATAGTTGCTACACTTGTATGCACCGAGCCACATCAACTAAGCGACACTGATCTGTGTAGAAACGCCACTTGTTCTAACGTGCTGACCACTGGCCCGCTGAGATGAATTCTTATTCTTCTCTGAGTCCAAAACGTTACATTCATTACGTAACGTTGTGGAGTCGGTGCCAGCCAAAGCAAAAATAACCTTAATAGATACCTACTTGATTAATCTATTAATATTTATGATATGAATGTGAAATAGAGATAAATATAAAAGAAATCGAACGAAGGCTAATAATTGAAAAGAAGCGCATCAAAATTTATATGCATTTAGACACAACCGTCAACGTGAATTCCGCACATCAGCTGTAAGACTACAGGTGCCAAAAATTAAACTTCAGTGCAGAAAACATAATATCAAAATAGACTGTAGAAAAGTATTTTCCTACAAAGGCAGGATTAACCCTTTGCTGGCACCGACTCCAAAAATAACTGATTATAAATTGTAATTATGTATATAAGTAGGTAATATATGTATTAATAATTTCGTTGATTGTCCTTTAATGTTCATTGCTTTGAAGTTATTTAAATATTATTTTTTACTTTTTAGTTTCAGTTTGTAAATGAAGGTATAGTCAGGAAGTAGGTTCTTTTTTTTTTCTAAAAATTTTCTTTATTGCACAACTTTTTGTATTTTGCGGTGGTACGGAGCCCTCAATGCGCGAACCCAACTCGCACTTGGCCAGTTTTATTAGACCATCGACACAATGAAGAAGTATCAGGAATTGGGATGACTCTAGTGCGACTGCCGGAACTTACCGTTAGGTGACTGATTTACATTTTCTAGGTAGTGGCTAGTCAAGCGAAAGTGCCCTACCACCAAGCCAGGGTTTCCTCACGATGTTTTACTTTACTGGCGTTTCAAGGTCGTTCGTGGCACATCATAAATCTGCCTTCATTGTGTATAGATAGTTTTTTGAGTGTTGATCTTTGTCGAAATTATGAATCATATTCAACTTGTGTTAATTTCTCATCTAGACGATTCGCTATCGCATTTTACCTGCATTGCATATGAATAAATAATATAGGCTCAGCTTTTTTTTTTAATTTTTTAAAAAAGCGATTTATAAACAGCTTATCAACAAAAAATACAATTGTTGAAAAATTTATAAGTTTTTTTTATTTTGTTAACTTAATTTCGGGAAATCGTACCGTAATTTAAACCTATGATACTACGTGATCTTGTTATTATTATGTCGCTATAGATTTCAGGATGTTATTAGTTGCATTATATTATTAGTATTGTCTTATATGGAATTTATTGAATTATCAGGGCGAGCGGTAAAGTAAGGCCCGCCAAGGAGTCGGGCATGGCCCCGATAAATGCTCCGCCGGCGCCGATGCCGCCGACAGCGATTCGCAACAAGAAGCGCGCAGCAATGTCAGCTGCGGCCTCGACGGCCACCCAGCCGCTAGCGCCGCCCTCCGCACCCACACGTAAGTCGCTTGCGGTACTAACCACCACTACCTATGTCGCATTCGTGTTTATAGCGCGTCTGTGTGTAATGTGTTGTCGCTTGAAAACTCGCTTCCGCTTCGCACCTTCAAATTAATATAAAAACCCTTTAAGGTTTTTCTATCTTGTTAGTGCCTGCCACGATAAGGACAAAGAAGCGAGCGGCGATGTCGACCATAACGTCGATGGATCCGCCGCCACCGCCGCCCCCGCTGACGCGTAAGTTTCACTCACTAACTTGAACTGAAATACGATTAGACAAGTATTGAAGTTTAAAACTTTTAGGAACAATGCGCGTCGGTAATGTCGACGGCTAACCCGCCTCCGCTGCTATCGCCGTCTAACCACATTGCCGGCCTTTTCTTGCCGATCGAGTTAAGGCCTCTCTATCACCAACTATTCAATACAGTTATTCGCCTGTAACAAGAACAAGATACTGACCAAATATGTCGTATCGTTCTCTAAAATGGCTAACAGTGTAATGGTTAGTTTGTTTTAATGTTTCTTATCTGGTCGCTTTTTGGAACCTACAGAGATGGCATCTACATCGACACAAAGCCTAGCGAGCGTACGCAGACAGCCGCAGCAAACGCCGCCGCCACCCATATACACGGAGACCTTGAACGATTCTCCACCACCCTCGCCCGGTAAACACTTTTACAATTTCATCAGGCAGTTTTTATCGCCATTACTAACACAACCTTAGCACAGCTTTTTTTGTCGCTACGAATACCTACATATTAATGATCGCAGCGGCTGAAAACTGCTGTTTTGCTAAGGCTGTAAGAGCATAAATAACAAAAAGTTTTTCTACCCCCAGGAGAACGAGCGATGAAGAAATCTGATTTACTGTGAGTACTTTCTAATTATATGCTCCCTGTAATCGAATGTTCGGTAGATATCTAGTAGACGTAAATACGTGTTTTAGGGTAGTACAATAAGAAACAAATTGATAAAAGTTTTATTTTTATTTAATACATCGGTTTGTCAATGTCGGATGTCTGACAGCATCAGAACTTCTACATTTACGAACTCATACAACTCAATTTTAAAGGTTTTTTTTATTATTTCAATCTAACCTAGACATATTTTTTTTCGTGGACCAGTGTAATGTTTAATATTATACGCAGAATGAAGCATAAGCATAATGATAATGAATAAGCATAATAAGCATAAGCATAATGAATTATAAGCAGAATTAAATAAAATTATTTTATTGTCAGAACATGGTAGGTACATAAACACATACAAAGTAGCATATGTGGAGCAAGTAGACATTATCGACTGACCCGGGATCGACCCTAGTTAGAGTTTTTAGGACGTCCAAAGTTCTTCGACATGTTTTTCTAGTACAAACAATCGAGTCCTACAGACGTGCTAGGTGATATCTCTCACTTTATTCTTACAATATAGGTGTGGTAGGAGGCGTCGTGATCGATATAAACGAGGCGTAAGTGAAACCGAGAATTTAAAGTGTTACGTTAGCTTTTAGTTTTAAATGCCACTTGTGATCATCCATCCAAAGAAAGACAGGTTGAATTGTCCATTGTTTGGATTTGCTCAGCGGTCGTTACGATTGAGATTAGTTTTACTAACAGCTACGTGTGCTTTAGGGGTATGCACACGGCACCACACATGTTAGGCAACGAGCTGAACCCCGAGAGCGGAGTGGCGGCGCGGCTGCAAGAGCAGCTGACAGCGGAGCTGGCGGCACACGCGGCCGGCGCGTCGGGCGCCGATCCGCTCGTAACGCCACCGCTCATCAACAAGGCAGCGGTGAGTACTCTATAGTTCTGCACATGCTGCCTGCTTTGTCCGTGAGCGGCGTATCAGAAAGTTGGACAACAAAGTGGCGGTCAATATTTAGCGACACCTATCCAACAGCATAAAATTTCTAGCGATGTCAACCAATGTGTCGTTTAATCCCGTGAGCAGCGTGTCAGAAAGCTGGACAACAAAGTGGTGGTCAATATTTAGCGACACCTATCCAACAGCATAAAACTTCTAGCGATGTCAATCAATGCGTCGTTTAATCGTGTAAGCAGCGTGTCAGAAAGCTGGACAACAAAGTGGCGGTCAATATTTAGCGACACCTATCCAACAGCATAAAACTTCTAGCGATGTCAACCAATGCGTCGTTTAATCCCGTGAGCAGCGTGTCAGAAAGCTGGACAACAAAGTGGCGGTCAATATTTAGCGACACCTATCCAACAGCATAAAACTTCTAGCGATGTCAACCAATGCGTCGTTTAATCCCGTGAGCAGCGTGTCAGAAAGCTGGACAACAAAGTGGCGGTCAATATTTAGCGACACGCTATCCAACAGCAATAGAACTTCTAGTGATGTCAACCAATGGCATTGATCAACGAACTTTTTCCAGTACGAACTGTAACAGTACTAACAACACTTTTGGACAGTTGTCCCCGAAAATTTATACCTTTTCATCGCGCAGGGTAAAGGATGAGCAGTCAAGTGGTTATATCGTCATTGCCAAGCACTAACACCGGACGTGGTAGGTGGCGTGGTAGGTTCTCCTGGCTTTAGTGGAGAAACTTTACTTTAGATTCTCCACTCATCTTCCAATACACGCTCCCAGCACATCGCAAGCGTGCTACGACAACATCTACTACAAAGTGAATAAAAACATGTATTTTCTCCAGGGTGGGCGCATTTCAAGCGCTCAAAGTCTCGATCAGCTCCTGGAGCGGCAATGGGAGCAAGGCTCGCAGTTCCTTATGGAACAGGCCCAACATTTTGACAGTCAGTATCACATAGACTAATCTATGTCATTTCATTATTTTAATCACTCTGCAGCCTTAGCGCAAACCACTATCGTCACAAAGCCGTGAAGTAAATAAACTAGGGATCTTTTTCGGAAATTACTGTTTATTTTTTTATGGTACTTGGTATGTTCATTCCAAGTGGCATAATGACTGTTTGTAATACTTATTAGCTTTTTGTAATACGCAAAATGAACACAGTTTTAATTTAGTAAGCCTTAATAAAGCCTTATTATCGAACAATTTCGCTAAGTCTGGAGTACGGATCATGAAATTCTCCACAATAGGCATGTGTCCTAATTATTATTTAATATCTCATAAAAAAGCTGCTCACAAATAGAGCCAGCCCATAAATGAAAACAAAATTAAAATTTGTGCAATAATAAATAAGTTATAAGTATTTTAATTCTATATAGCGCATGGTGACGTAAATCTGTGCGCTATACAAATGCTATATTAATAGATGTTTTGCGAGAAAGAGACAGACCATGTCCTCTTACTCAAAAACTTTAAACGCTCATATCTTAGAGATTTATCAGCAAATTTTAATTATTTTTTCGATATGTTTATTTTATTTAGTTATATTTTTCGTTAAGCCTGTTATTTGTAATAAATTAATCATTAGGACACATGACTATTGTAAGGGTGGTCTTATGAATTTGATGTTGGTTGTGCTAGGACTGCTGATCTGTGTGTTGTCTTACTATTGTATCTCCTGCTGAAATCCACAGTATTATTTATTGCGAGTCATTCTTTGCGTTCGGACACGTGTCCCGTGTCCGAGTTATCAAAGCAATGTATACTGCTGCGTACTTAAGAAGACTCTTAATAACTTTTTCCATGCTATAAGTGTTGTACTATTTTAGCACTTGTTTTACTTTAACGCATGTTCTTGATTATTTAAAGCTATACAAGTTGTTTTCCAGAATACGTGATGAGTCAGTCGAGTTATTGACTTGTCTAGACTACTTAGTCGAGTTATTTATAATATATAATACAATAAAATAAAAGGTATAATTTTCAAGTTAAAGTAGAACAAACTTGTATGAAACCCCCCCCCCCCCCCCCCCCCCCCCCCTCACTTCAAGGTGGCAACGTGGTCCCTAATTTTCATTAACTTTTTTCTAATCAAAACGCCTGGCATGGCGCTAAGCTAAGCTATATTTGTTTGGTATGACAGTAGCATCGCTGTTATCGTGCCTGCATCAATTGCGCACCGAGAACGTACGCCTGGAAGACCACGTGGCCAACTTACTGCAGAGGCGCGACCACTTGCTGGCAGTTAACGCGAGACTCGCGATTCCGCTCTCCGCAGGTACTTTAGGGCGGCTCGTGCCGTCTGCAGTTGTCTCGCTTGCACATTATCTCATTATTGAACATATACAATCAGTGGGTGTCAATTTGCAAAAACCGGGCAAGTGCGAGTTGGGCTCGCGCACTGAGGGTTCCAAACCACTAGAAAATATAAAAAGTAGTGCAAAAAACAACATCAGGCCCAGGCAGTCACCCATTCAAGTACCGACCGCGCCCTACGTTGCTTAACTTGATAATGAATATAAATTGGTCACCGACTCGCACTTGGCCATTATTTCTTATTTGTTGTTATACTTTAGTGTGTGTGTGTATAATTAAGCCAAATTTGACGTTTTTATGTGTTACCGTTTTTACATTAGAGCTAATACAAAAATACGTAAAAAAAAACTGTTGTTGTACTTTTGTTGTTGTTTGTTGTTGTGTTGTTGTACGTTTGGGGTCCCTTTGGTTATTTTTTACTTTATTATTTCTTAGTTAAGACGCCGTAACATTACATATTCTGTGAAAATTTCAACTGGCTATCGATTACGGTTCTAAAGATAAAGCCGTTAAAAGGTAGGATGGACAGACAGACAACGTAGGCTTAGTAATAAGGTCCCGTTTTCATCCTTTTGGTACGGAACCCTAAAAAGTGATAACACCAAGTTTTGCTGACTAACATAAAATAAATAATTATAGTGCATTACTGGAGCGGCAGGTAATACAAGCATTTATAGATGAACGTGAATATGTGGGCTGAACTATCTTTTGAGGCGAAATGGTAGAGAACCGTATATTTGTATGGCGGTAATGCGGCGTGCGCGCTTTCAAATACATATTTTCAATATTAATTTTTTCTTTATTTCCTACAAATAATCTTACGCTTTTACAAAAAACTGCGACCACTAAAATATTTGAACGATTGTTAGGATAAGACACAATTTTATTTTGATAAAAATATCTTCTATAGAATCGAATGAAGTTGATTCAATCCATTGAAATGAACGTAAAAACGGGTGTTTTTAGGAAAGCTTACGATTTTTTTCTATCGAGCCAAATTTCTTTAATCGTGTATCGGTGAACACACCCGAATAAAATATTTCAAGAACATTTATTAAACATAAAGAAATATTGTAAATTAATCTATTTCAAAGGTTTACTTTTGAATATTCGTGATGACGAATCGTCAAATTTGAAGCATATTTCGTCTTAATTTGATTGAGTAAAATTGATTTGTTACCATTTTACATGGTCAAGTTAGAAAATATTATTTATTTGGTATGTTATGATAGAAAGCATAACATGATTTTGTCACTTTAGAAAATTCACACTCAGTTATTTTAAATATAGAATAATGTGAAAATGTGCGTGAGAGAACTACAGATAGGAATAGCCTCCTTAATAGAAAGTGGACGGACACAGAATTAGACCTGTAAGTTGTAGGAACATCAAAATCTAGGGTGGCACTGAACTGTTATCGGCAAGTGACACGCTTACCATCAGGCGAGCGACTTGCTTGTTTCATCATCATCATCATCATCAGCCAGAAGACGTCATCTGCTGAACATAGGCCTCCCCCTTTAACTTCCACACCGAACGACAGCCTGCCTTCTGCATCTACTGGATGCTCGCGACTCAAAATATCATCGGTCCATATAGCGGGCGGCCTCGTTGCAGCACTTATTTGCAAAAAAAAGCCAAAGGATCCCGTAAAGATTAGACATCAAAAGGGTGGCGAGCGCAATGCATTATGGCCACTCAAGACTATCAACTGTCAAAGTGTAAAACCCGGGGTGGCACTAAACGCAAGCTTTTCCACTAAACTTGATTAAAAAATAACCGACTTCCAAAAAAAAGGTTCTCAATTCGACTATTTTTTGTGTACGTTTCGCAATATCTTCGCCAATTGTGACTCAAGTTTAATCTAAGGTGTAATAAAAAAAACTTATATACTGCCATATATTATCATCATCATCAGCCAGAACACGTCCACTGCTGAACATAGGCCTCCCCCTTTAACTTCAACACTGAACGACAGCCTGCCTTTTGCATCCAATGGATCCCCGCGACTCTCACCATGTCAACGATCGGTTATTCTGAGTATAAAGTATGCTACCCTGCTCGACACACTACCGACCCTAATCACGTTGTTGATCAGTGACTTGCGGACGAGAAAACCAACACTACCCTGGGACTTTCGTTCTCCTTCCCGGAAGAAGAGCATGTTTCTGGAATCCAGGACTATCGTACCCTCTCGTCGGATTTCAGATAGTCCTATGATGTCCCATCGTATTTTGCTTAATTCTTCCTCCAGTTCGACACTTTTCTCGTCGGTCCTCAGTGTTCGAATATTGTGCGTTGCCAGGGCCAGATTTTGTTGGGGGTGGTAGCGGGGCAACTGCCGGAGATTTTTCGCACCCCCTACTCCACCGTTACCTGGCCCGCTACCTTGGCCAGGTATAGGGGAGCTGCCGGGGACTGGGGGCCGTCGTATTTGTTTGTCTGTCATTTGGGGGAGGGGTTGTACACCATTCAATTAGGAGGACGCTGCTGCCCATTCTCTGGTTTATGACGTTTCTGCCATATATAAGTTTATCTAATTAGCAACTAAACTAGTACACATTTATATAATTATATACTAGCTGACCCGACAGACGTTGTCCTGTCTTAGAACTGTCAAACCCGCAAAGTAAAATCATCGTTAAGTTTTTGAAATTTTCCAATACCTGCGCAATTTTCTTAATTTCTCTTTCTATAAGAACCTTCTACAAAGTATTAGAACATTAAACTTTAAAAAAAAATTACGATATCGGTAAAGTCGTTCTCAAGTTATGGCGTGACCAAGGTAAATAGGGATTCATTTTTAGGTTTCCGTAGTCCTACAAGGAACCCTTATAAATTCATCTGTCCGTCCGTCTGTCTGTCCGTCCGTCCGATTTTTTTTAGAACCTTCTAAGTTCTATATTTATTAAAGAAAGTGTATGAAACTTTTACAATTTAGTTTTAATATAGATCTCAATTTTAAAGTTATAAAAAAAAATGTGTTTTTGAGGTGGCTCTGGTACATGTGAAAAGGGGATGAAAATATATTTTTCGCTGCTCCTCCTTGTGTGGGGTATCATTGAATAGGTATTTTAAAAGGAAGGTAAGGTTTGATACATTACTTTTATATTTTTTTTATTTTGTGAATTATGGCCCGCCAAAGTGGCAAAAAGTTGTTCCCCCCCCCCCCCTGCATTTCTAAATTAATAGATATAGTAACTTGTATTTTGCCATGCTAGGTCATATTACATAAACCATCATTCAAAATTATTTCGAACATTTTCTGATCATAACTTTTAAAGTCATAGCGATAAAACTAATAAATTCAAGATGTTCTAGTTCAAAGGTCATTGACCTTTTTGTAAAATTGTCTTAACATATAAGGTTTCTCAAGTAGTTTTCTTTTTTACTAACCCATAATAAGTCTATGTTATGTTGGTATGATGCACCTCTGAAATTTCCATAAGTCCAGCTTCGATCTTTAGTGTTTTTCTGAAACCACCAATTTCTAAACTATGTTGTGACCACAATTATAAGACTTTGGCTACGGAAAACGGAACCCTACCGTATGCGTGTCTCGTCACGCTCTTGGCCAGTTATTATATATAAATAGATTGAGATCAACATTTTAAAAGAATTTACAATAATTAATAATGATTATTAATGATAAAAATTTCATTGAATAGACTATACCATATCTCAAGACCTTATTTTTTATTATTATTATTAAACAATAGGCGAACAAGCAAAGTGGAGATTATCGCCTGATGTAAAGCGATGCTGCGGTCTAAATTTAAATTTGAAGAAAATCTCTAACGGTGAAAAATTACGGGATTTCCATTCATTGAAATTTCTATGAAGTCTGTTGCAAATTTTTACAAGCTTTTATTTAACTTGCCCTGTTAGTATGTGTGGACAAATCTCGCCCTAAAATCTCTCGAATTTTAGACCTTTCAACCAATTGAACTGAAATTTGACTATGTAAGTTCGGTGACAATGCAATTTTATGTACCATTGAGCTGGTCTGATGATGGAGATAGAAGGTGACCATAGGAACTCCTAAACGAAAGGACGTAACCCCGTCGAGTTTGGGTGCGTTGGATTTGTCTTCACAAGCACTTTGGTCCTGTGGTCTGTCAAATTTAGGATGATAATTTTGGCAGGTCGCGCCAAATAAGCTTCATTTTCTCCGGTAAAATGTATTCATATTCATTTTACAACTCACATTTTAATGGCTGTTATCAAATTATACAACTCAACTCAAAATACAATTATATAAAATTTGGTCACAAATAAATGTCAAGTCTAGATTAAGTAGGTAGGTATGTCAAAATATATTCAGATAGCCCGTTGGTCCAGTTGGTAGTGAACCTGCCTTCTGAGCTTGAAAGAAAGAAAGAAAGAAAGAAAAAGTTTATTTGTGACCAAATTACGTTTTTTAAACTTGGACGCTTGGGGGCGTGGGTTCGATTCCCACCTAGGACAAACATTTATGTGATGAACATTTGTGTTTGTTCTATATCTGGTTGTATGTATATCAGTCTCTGGCAGCCATATCACAAGCTTTGCTTAGTTTGGGGTCAGATGACCATGTGTGAAAAAATGTCCCGAATATTTATTTATTTATTTATTTATATTAACATTTATCATACACACTACACTATTATTTAGCAATGCTGTCTGATTCATGGGAATATTGACTTTTTGTTTATGTCGTTTAGATGTTAAATTACTGTACAAATTTAAATTACTACGTACAAACATCACACACTCATAAATGTATAGACAGAGAAGGGTTAAGATTTTTAAACTTTGGAAGTGTGGCTTACAAGTTTCTCTTTCTCGCAACTTACAAATAGCCCTAACACATTTTTTCTGCGCTTTAAAAGCATCTTCATTTTTGGTACTGTTACCCCAAAATATTATACCATACCTAAGCAATGAGGAGACATAGCCGTTGTACGCTGCAAGGACTGTAGCCCTACTGACGGTTTTAGAGAGCATATACAATGCATAAGAGTATCGGTTTATTTTATTTATCAGATTTCCTACATGATTCTTCCAATTCAAATGGCAGTCAATATTTAAGCCTAAGAACTTAGTAGTAACACTAGTAACTATAGGCTCTACTATATGTCCAAATTATTTAATTTATTAACTCTATTTCGGAATGTCATTATATGTGTCTTATTTAGATAGATTTTTAAATTGTTTAATGTCAACCATTGAATAATATTATTAAGTGTCATATTTATTTCATTTTGCATTTTGGAACTGTCCCTTCCGGTAAACAGTACAGTACTGTCGCCTGCTAAAAGAATAGTAGGATGATCCGTCGTAACCTTAGGAAGATCATTAATGTAAATGATAAATAAAAGCGGACCAAGCACACTTCCTTGTGGCACACCATACTTTACTGTTTTGTAATCAGAAGAGTGATCTCTTTTTTTAATTTTGGACAAATATTACTCACCTTTGTGCATTTTTGTCGATTAGACAGATATTTTATGAGGTCATGGACCCTCTGATACCATACTTTTGTAGTTTATCTAATAGCTCATAGTGATCCACGAAATCAAAGGCATTTGTTAAGTCCATGTGTAGCGCGCAGGCGGGCACTTTTTTGTCCAAACTTGTCATTATAACTTCCGGAAACCTATAAATTGCTTGGTTTATAGTTTTATTTTTCCGAAACCCTATTTGTTCCTTCGCAAATAAATTATTTTGTCCAATAAATTAGAGATGCTGTTATAGATAACTTTTTCGAAAACCTTTAACAGAACTAGGACTAAGGCTATTGGTATGTAGGTCTTATGTCATTTTTATGTCTTATGTCATGTTTATGTCTTATGTCATGTTTATAATTTTTCTTGAAGAGGTTAATAATAGTTTTTTTTAAGCTATTCTGGAAAAACGCCACACATAAATTTATAATATGACTCAATATATGCGATACTGTACTCGAGACGTGTTTGAGAAGCTATCCCGTCATAGCTGTCTGAGTATACTGTCTGAATTTTTAAGGGACATAATGATTTTTCCTATATCCTGTGGAATAGTCGGGGCCATAAATAGCGATCTAGTACTAAAGCTTATGTCATTGGTTGCACTTTACTTGGTTACTTTAATTGGTTCCTTTACTTTTTTCCTTTGTTAATGGAAGCGATTCGTCAACAAAAAAACTATTGAATAAAATTGCAACTTCAAGGGGGTTGCTAACTAAATTACCATCATTGTTTAACTTTATTGTCTCATTAGAAATACGTTTTTGTTTGTCGTTTTTAACTCTCCATATTGCCTTGCTTTTATACGAAGCCTTTGTATTACAAATAATGTCGTACTTCATTGATAGGTAGGTACCGCCCACTTAGTGAAGTGCCACACATAATGAACACGGACTATCGAAAATCGGTTGTGAAATAAATAATAAAACAAAATGAAATAAAAAATAAATCAAACAAATAAACTTTAAAATTACCCATATATGTATATTAAATATAAAAGTTATTTGCAATTATCTATAGCGCAATTACTTATTTGTAAAAAAAACTATTACTTACCTAATGTATGATTTAATTTTTTCAGCGTTACCATGCAATTATCGATTCCAAGTTCTATGACAATCGAATATCGCATAGGTTAATTAACGATTATACACTACCTTATCCTTAGTGCAAGCTTTCAAAATTATCATCCTAAATTTTACAAAGCATAGACGATGAGAGGACGCGTAAAAGCTTGTATAGAATAAGTTTTTCTTTTAAATAATAATTTATTTATTGTAAAAATGTAATATGTCGGTGATGTTTGTAAGCAGTATTGTTTGTGTGTGTGTTTGGGTGTAGCTCCGGTGCCGCCGCCCCCGCTGCCCCCTCTAGAGCCGGCGCGCTGCTCGCGCGAGAACGGCGGACAGATTCGCGCGCCCCCGCCGCCGCCGCCAGTGCGCAGTGAGACCATCACCTCAGCGCACCACTCCATGATCGATCAGCGCTCCCACCAGGTACATAACCCCTTTTATTTGAAGTGAAAACTTCTTTAGGCACATCATCAGCCAGAAGACGTCCACTGCTGAACATAGCACACCTACACATTGAACGACAGCCTGCCATCTGCATTTACTGGATGCCCACGACTCTCACAATGTCGTCGGTCCATCTAATGGGAGGCCTATCTACGCTACGTCTTCCGGTTCGTGATCTCCACTCAAGAACCTTTCTTCCCCATCGGTTATCGGTTTTTCGAACGATGTGGCCTGCCCATTGCCACTTAAACTTGCAAATTTAAATAGCTATGTCGGTGACTCTGAATCTTTGGCGAATATTCACGTTCTGGATTCTATCGCCCAAAGAGAAACTCCGAGCATAGGTCTCTCCATTGCCCGTTGTGTGACTGAGTTTTACCAAGTTTGATTTTCATTAGGCACGTAGGGCATTTTTTGGGATGGGGAAAAAAGCACCGAACTCGCGTTACCATCATGCTCAGATATACATATCCGTAATTTTTTAATACAGTGCTCTCTTGTGGAATAGACAATAGACAAAATAGACAATAGACAAATTTTTATTTATGGAAGAAAAAATCATAATATATACATTAGGTGAATTACTACTGAAGTTTTTACTTCTGACGTGCAGTCCTACGACTGATTCTTTTTTCTTTTTAACCAGACTGGCGTTCCAAGTCTTGTGCATTTGCCAGTCTCCAGGATTAGAATAATATCAAGTGTTATAACCAATAGTCAAACAAGTCGGAGTTCATTTAAGTATGTGATTTGTTGGGATTTAAACCCATACCTCACGGCTTGATATTCTAACGCGCCAACCACTACGAAATCACCGCTACATTTTCAACCGACAAAGGAGGAGGTTATCAATTAGACAGTGTTTTTTTTTTTATATATTCGTTACGCGATTACTCCGCCAATTATGAATTGATTTTGATGTTTTTTGTTTGTATTTCAATAGCAGTCCGATATAAATTTTACCGAAATTGAAAATTGAATTCAGCGCTTTTTGAAAAAACCAACAAAAACCAAAATTATAACCACGATGACGTTTTGGTTTGTGGTTTCCTTCAGCAAGAGTTTTGATGAGCACTTTCAATCTCTGTTTTAACTGTAATTTTCATTTTTTTTTAGTTTAAGTTTGTACCTGTAGCTGTAGTCGAGAAAGCTAATTTTGTTCCTATTTAAAAAAAATATATATATAATGATTATTAGTGATTTTTGTCTTAATATAGCTTTGTTCGCAGCGGCAACATCGAGGTGATGAGAGAATGGACGAGCGCTCGGGGCTCCGGATGCCGGACGGCGTTGTGCACCTTGGGAGCCATCCTCAACGCCCAGTCACCATGGACGCTCAGGTATGTCGTCACCACATAATTTTTCTCCTTAGCAGCCAATTGCACCTATCCCCCTCGCCCCCACGTGAGATTGGGTGAGATTCGGCTCTAAACCCCCCTTCTATCTAATTAAAATAAATATGACTATAATCATGCGTGCATTTGTGCAATAATTGTTGGTAATACTCTAATAAATTCAATGTGAATGTGAATGTTGCAGTTAATGATGCGCGAAGTGCAGCAGAAGCCCAGCTGAAATGAGCCAGGCGGCGGCGGGAGCGAACCCTCTACCTCGAGGCCCGCGGCTCATCAGCCGGCGCAACCCACCCAGCGGTATACATACGATCCACGCAGGCACTACATGCAACAACAGCAGCAACAACTACAACTACAACTGCAGCAGCAACAACAACTACAGCAGCAGCAGCAACAACTACTACAACTACAGCAGCAGCAACAACTAATACAGCTGCAGCAGCAACAGCAACAGCAGCAGCAGCAACAACAACTACTACTGCAGCATCAGCAACAGCGGCAGCAGAAACAATCGCGCAGGCTCGACTTCTCCATCGACGCCATTCTCAAGTACTAGGGCTGCGGGCCCACTCACATATATCTCACCACCTCTTCAAAATCACCGAGTAATGTCGAGACGCTTCGTCATTGTTTTACAAGCAACACTCGCACTGCAATGAACTCACTCTAGAGCCTGTCGTATGCGTGTGTCAATAGGCATGTGTCCTCATTATTGTATTACCTCAAAGCTGAACATAAATAGAGCCGAATACTAAATTGAAATATGTTCAAAAATAAATGAGTTATAAGTATTTTAATTTCATGCTAGATAGAGCTACAGTGTTTTAGTATGAGGGCACTATAGTGCTTTATGACGTCAAACCGTGCGCGCGCCATACAAATATTATACTAAAACGCATTGAGAGAGTGGGACAGAGCATCTGCTCCCACCAAAAATTTAAAACGCATAAATGTATCAGCCAATTTAAATATAGCACTATAGTGCTTTATGACGTCAAACCGTGCGCGCGCCATACAAATATTATACTAAAACGCTTTGAGAGAGTGGGACAGAGCATCTGCTCCCACCAAAAACTTAAAACGCTTATATCTCAGAAATGTATGAAAATGTATTTTCAGAACGTGCTATTTATTTAATTGTATGCTTCGCTTAACCTATTATTTGTAATAAATAAAACATTAAGACACAGGCCTGTTGTCGCCAATACGAGACCATCGTGTTGTACGGATAACTAGATCTCATTGTTTCCGTGTGTTGCTTGCCAAACACTGTCTTGTTCTGTATGTTGAGTGGACGCGCCCCGGGACTATACCGTCGGGCGGAGTGCAATCAACGCGCACTATTGCTATAACCGTTTACGCAACAAGTGATACAACCGTTTTATGAAGTGGACATACAGTAGAGACCATAATGTTAAGTTACGTGTAATTTACGTCACTCGTACGTCGTTACGTTACTCCAACATCCGGATCTGTTATTTTGACGTGAATATTTATTAGTAATAATCCCTTTGATTGAATCCGTGAATGGTATTTAGAATAGGATGATTTGAACACTTGCAAATTCAACTATTCACTATGTATGGTTATTATGTGTCCAAAGTTGATGTGTAAACGGAAAAAAAAAGTTAAGAAACAAACAAAAAAAGTATAAAAAACAAAATGAAAAAAATAACAGATGCCATTATTTGGATACTAAACGTTAGTGAGGACGTCGTTGTTGGTAATGCTGTGATCATTTAGTAGGTGTTGAAGTGGTGCGGTTAGAGCGCCGGGGGGGCTGCGTCGCGCCTCGGGCTGCGGCCTCGTGCCTCAGCCATGGGATAGCGGCTAACCTATCCATTATCACATGTACATCGCCATCTCGTCACTCTAGCCTACCGGACTTATTATTTTCCATTATCTTATAAAAAAACTGATCGTATAGAGCAGGGGTGTCCAACATACGGCCCAAGGGCCGCAATACGGCCAGCCAAGGTTCCTAATCCGGCCCGCGAATGAGTCAAGAGTTGGGTAAGTTTTAACATTTTTAACCGACTTCAGGTTATCAATTCGACTGTATGTCTTATTTTGTTTTTTTGTTAGACGTAATTTTGTAAAGAACTTAGATTCATATCTATATCATCTATATCAGTTACAAGTGTTCACATGTCACAAGTTCACATGCAGTTACAAGTGAATCCTGCTGTGAATTCAGCCAAAAGGTTATAATTATACCCTTTCTACCATTTTACTTATATTAGTCTTGATTTGCTCAGTTACGAAACATCTTTTGGCCCGCCATAGTTACAAAGTTACTAAATCCGTCACAAAATTACAAAAAAAAACACAAAATTTTGTTGGACACCCACGGGACTATGCTATGCTTATAAATGACGTCACCACTCGCTTCATGAGAAAGGGACAGCATCGTTTCCTAATCCGACTAAAGCTTTAAACGCTCATATATCGGAACCTCAATAGCTGATTTAAATAATTTCTTCTATATACATAATACATTTAAATATATTTTTCAATAAACATGTTACAAATCAAACACCTAACTATGTCCGGTAGCCTACTCTAATGCGATTATTAAGTTTGTAAATATTTGCTTATAAGTTAGCGTAGTTAGTTTGCGTAGCTGATAACGGAATAACTTTTATGTCACTCGACATTTTTTTTGGGTATAATTTTCACACAACTTTGAACCCGCAGAACAGAAACACAGAATAGTTTTTTTTTTTTTGTTTTTCTTACTAGTTTCATTCAATCGAAGACTGCCGTTAACTGAAAATCTAAATATGGTTACGCGATGGTCCTGTCACGCAACTACTACAATGAATGTTTACATATTTTCTTTGAAAACCACTAAGAAAGATCTTCAAGTTTTTCAAGTTCTGGGGAGTCAAAGTAGTGTGTAAACTGCACTAAGATTAGAATTCAATATGAATAGAATCTTATTTTGATATAATTTTAGCATGTAGAATTATATTTAATACTTATGTAGATTGACGTTACATTGCCGCGGGGGAACCATGCAAGTGCATTTGCAGCTGGTATTGCTGGTTTCGATTGGTTCCTCGAAGGCTAGTAGAAACTTTTGCGTGTTATTTGCACGCACTTATCACCAAAGATGTGAGAAGCTCTGCGTTCGTCGACAGAGAGTGACGCCAACCACACTTGAACTGTACGCTCCAATACCACATTTTCTTGTAATCAGGGGCCTTACGGCTTACACTTAACGCGGGCTCGAATTAGCGCTGAAACAGTGCAGTTCGGAAAATCACACGAACGTGAACCTTAACATGCCGAGATACGGTTGCGGTCGCGCAACTTTTCTCATCACCAAAACAGAATCGCTTAAAACAGGTAGCCCCAGGACCGTGCATTATGCATGAACTCTTGTATATTTCGGGATGATTTATTAATTGACATGTGCCAAAATTTACGTAAAACTTTGGTATTTGTCTCTGTACGCGCGACCAATCAGCAGCGCACATTGCTGGGGCCTTATTCTCATTTGTTGCTGTAACGGAATTTGACATCTTTAGTATAAGCAAAGCTGTCAAACTTTGTTGTTAAAACGTTGTTACGCAAAACCTGAATAAAGCCTCTGTATTCGACGAGATTATTGTCTCGACCTACAATGTTAACACGCGTTGACGCTCTTTGAATAAGACTGAATGTAAAGTTGGATATTTAGGAATGAGGCGCGGTAGACAGCCATTGGGCGGTGATTATGTTGCAGTCTTGAGCGTAGGTAGCCGGTGAAGCGCCGACGACTGATTCTCGTATACGTAAGCACTGATTTTTAACCCCAACAACAAGAATGAGAAAGGGAAGGGGATGAGGAGGTGCTTCACTTTGGAATTGTTGATTGTGAAACAGTAGGTGTTGGTATCTGCATTGATTATTTGTTAATATCCTAAAATTAATGATTATTTAATTAATATATGATTATTAAATAAATAATTATTGATTTGAATTTTGAATTGAGTCTTGTCGAGGCTCGCTCCTTTTCGGTAAGTTCTTTGATTTTATTTCGACTTTCGTTTCGACATCTCAGCAGTTCAAGTACCGTTCTTTATCGATCGACAAATTTGACAGTTCAAATCGACATATCGATAAAATGCGTAATTGCGTACTCGTTATGATGGATTCTGTCATTTTATTGTCGATTTTAATTATCAAAGTTGTCGATCGATAACAACTGTACTGCTGGTCTTGTTTTATCTTATTACTGTTTTAATTGTTTTAATTCCCACATAAATAAATAAATAAAGAATAATGATAAATATATAATAATTATGCTATTAAATTAAGTGAAACTGTGTTTTATTGTTTTAATTACCATATAAATAAATAATTGTAATGATAAATAAATTATAATTATGCAATTATTTTACGTGAAAATATGTTTTATTTTCATATATTCATTAAAAAAAACTTAACCGATGGATGTTTTGCTTAATAGTTTAGGTTATTCTAGTTGACAGCGATATATTTAAACATAATTTTTTTATTACTTGATTTAATTGCTTGCGTAATGTTATTTCTAAATATTACCGTAATTTTAAATGTTTTGGGCTATCATAGAACAGCATACCACCCGGGGTAATTTTTGTTCATGAGCTCCATATAGTATTAAAAAAATCTAATAAATCCCACATATTATATTGCTATTATCTTAAGTGAAAATGAATGTTGCATAAGTAATTTAAGATGGCGGCCGAGCGGTAGCATGTGCGCTTTACAATCTGACGGCACCCCGTTCGATCCTCGGCCCAGCACCGCTCATAATCGGTGAAGAAAAACATCGTGACTGGTACTGTCCAAGAACTTCAAAAGTTCAAAGACACGTGACATCACCGGCTGATAATGATGAATGTTGCGTATTTTAAATGCATATATAAAATTGACACGCAATCTGTTAAAACCATGATTTATCATCATCATCATCATACACAGCCTTCCTTATCCCATTGCTGGGTATAGGCCTCTTTCTCGCTATGCCATCTGCTTCGGTCCTGTGCTAATCGAATACCTGCGATATTCGACCATAATAAAATGAATGGACGGGCCATAACCATTGAACTTAGTAAAAACGAGGCAAAACCGTCGGACATATACTTCAACAACTAATTATAACCATGTAGGTACAGTACATTTGTTACAAAAAATAGATAGCGGTTTTTTGTGTATTTACACTTCGGGAAAGCATATAAATGCATAATTTTGTCAGATGTTTCGTTATCACGTAACAATAGACACGTGTTGCACTTCCTACGGCTAGAGACCGACTGAAACGAAGTGAGCGCTGGCGCTCATTTTGTAATCTTCATAAATTAGCTTCTGGGCCCGTCCATTAATTTTATTTTGGTCAAAGCCCGCGATAGTAAAAATACCGCCGACCCATGTTTTATTATTTGTAGATTATTCCATAGTTGCGAAATTCTAATCTGTAAACTATATATAGTTGACTAGCTTTTTTAGTATAGGACTTAATAATTATTATTTATACAACGTGTAACAAAATGGTGTGGAATTACTGCAGGGTATGTATGTAGTCAACATTACAAACAACTTTTACTATGGGACCAAGCTTGGAATCAGGAAAAAAACAGCTGTTCAATACATTTAGTCGAGTGTTAATAACCGTTTTCTATGGAACAGATGATTATTTTTCGCGGTTTCAGATTTGGTCCCATAGTAAAAGTTGTTCATAATAATGAGTCGCTTCGGCCATATTCAAAACAAAGTTTCGAAACTAGTTTCGAAAAAAGAAAAATGATTCTGTTTACATACACACCCTTCAGTATTACCACATCTTTTTGTTACACGTTGTCAAGATTAGTATCAATCACAGGCACATTGAATTTAATTAAACGTAACCGTAACGTTCTATGTTCATGCAGTAATATATGCATTGTTAATTTTGTTCAATGCACATAACATGTTCGACTTATGCGGGTGATATCTAACAAGCTGCCCTGAATAGATATATGGCCTAGATTTTTTTATCTGCTCTATTTATCAAATCCCGTACAAAAATTTGTTAGTAATTTAATTGCAAATGTGGTTAGTATATGTAAAATTGTGTTAGTAAAAGTAAGTTTAAAATGTCTTAGTTGTTCTTGTCCCAATTTAAGTTTTTCAGGTTATACATTTCAATCTTAGCTAATAAGCATTGCCTATAAGGTTACGGTCAACTATCGCGACCAAAAAGGTAAAAATATCTTTCAATAATGTTTACTTCGCTATCCAAAGAATGTCATATATCTACAATTTTTAATGAAATGAATAAAATGGTAATGAATACCCGAATACCTTTATTATATCTATAGATACAAAATAATACATTAATATTTACCTACCTACTCAATGTATGTGTTAACAAACTGTGCAATATCATAACCACCACTTATATGTTTCTTTCGATTAAAAATGAACCTTTGGACTTTTTGAAAATTGTGTATCTATCAGATACCGCATTAACGGCCTGTTATCCGAGTCGCGTAGGCAATAAAAGCTCGTAACAACCTGGAAATTGCATGTGCTGAAAGGCAATCCTATTCATTTTTTTTTAGTTTGGATAGATATTTGATAGTAAATAGTTTCGTTTTTTAGTGAAATTATAAGCGTAAAAAGGTCGATCGAGGTCGGACTTATGTTCGTTTTTGTCGTTGCACTCCCCCCCACGGGCGTCCTGACTCTTGCGTGGCAAAATACATCGTCGCTATAACTTGGCGGGGGCTGAGGGAGCGTTTTGTTGCCTACGCGACTCGGATAACTGGCCGTTAATATAATTTTTTTACACTTATCAAAATGTCCTCAAAGTGAATGAATCGACGTATTCTTACTTTCTCTCAAGTTTTATAATTTCGACTTATGATACACTTTAGCTGTAATTATGAACACATAGATAAGGTTATAACTTACTTAAAATCATAGACATAAAAATTAAGTATTTTACTAAGTTTGTTTTCGAATGTTTCTTTACCGTGTGAGTATGGATTGTGACTGGCAGTCTTTATTTAGTAATAGACCAACTGCTTAAACTTTGATTATAACATTGACGAACTATTCACTACCGTAAAAATTTGTATTTAATTTGTAAAATTTTGTACCGTATTTGAAACTACCCGTCTACGCTTAACTTGCTTAACTAAACTGTTTAGTGGACAAAACAAAATTAATTTATGGGTAAATTATAAGAATTTGGAATGTTATCCATGCTCTTATCAAAAGAAATGCTTTTTTGTATAAATGTTTAAGCTGGAAAATTAACTTCTAATTGCGCTAACTAGGCTGGGGTTCCTCTGTCGCTGATCGTACGGACACCGATTGCTATCATACAGGGGTCCAGGCCTTCGATCTTGTGTTACGTCTTAACATCTAAATTGCCCAGAAATATCGAAAAGTTGTGTCGCAGCTGTGGGAAAACGTAAAATTCGACGGAAATAATGTACTACCTAACCTACAATCGTTTTTTTTTTACGAAAGCTGCCAGTTAAAATCTTAAAGCCCTTTGCAGTAGCTTGCGCGAATACTATGTACTTATTACTGCGCATAATGTTCAATGGTGAGGAGATATTTGTACTCATGTGAGATAAAATGTACTCACACTTCTACAAAGCAGAACCATACATAAACTAAATGTTAACATTAATAGGCCAGTGGAATTAGAATACAAATCGGATTTAATTCCTACAAAAGGTTTAATGTTTAAATAGCTTCATTTATAGCCCAATATGACTACCCTATCTCCCTGTTACTGTACTGACAGCAACCCGCCAATGGGCATTCAATTTTAGCTGTTTGGAAATGAAATCATCACTAGAATCCGTGTTACCAAAACAAGTGTGGTTTTAAAATTGAACGCTGGTTGACCTGATCAGAATTCACATGCTCCTCCACTTCCACTAGCTTTCTCTGCAGTAGCCACAGTTTTCTTTGTGTAATATTTATGACACGAGACACGAAGTTTTAGGTGTCACGTTGATTCTTAAGGGGCCTGTAAACCCTCTGCAGCTCTCTCGCTCGCACATTTTCACATTATTGAAGATATAAAATCAATGAGTGTGAATTTCCAAAAAGTAACAAAATCATGTCTTGGTGTCTATCGTAACATAAAAAGAGCATCTTTTCCATCACGTCTCTTCTTACTGCACTTCAACAAAGTTCTGGTTTCTCTTGCTTTCACATTCACTGCCTCATTTTCTTCTATTATATTTTCACACACAGGACACAGATCTGACATTTCTGAAAGAGAAGAACAGAAGATAAAACCGAAAATCACCGACCCGTTTTCAATAGGAATATCTGCTTTTTTACAACCAACATTAAAATAAAAATTTATTGTAAATTTCAAATTTTTGGTAATATTGGTCAAACTTGAAAGTGTAATTTTTCGGAAACACGTAATCTAAAAACAACAATTAGTCTTATCTATCGCATAATGTTGTCTTTTATAACTTATGTATAGACAACTTAATGATATATGGGTAAGTTTAGAAAATATTGCCAAAAACCAGAAAAACGTTGTTTTTTTTTTCTTCATAAATTCGTTAAATTTGACCAACTTTGACGAGCGCTAGTATGGGAACCGGTGGTTCAAAAATATGCGTCTAGTCTCATTCAATGCAGAATTGAATGCCCTACAACTCATATACGAACTATGTTTCGATATTGTGAGTCTTTTACGAGATATTATCGTAAAACCTCAAAAATACCCCTACTCGGGGTACATTTTCACCCCCCCCCCCCCCCCCCCCCCCCCCCCACCACTTATGCACAACTCCCCCGAGGAGGAAAACTTAGAATATTCACATTGGGCTATAAATGAAGCCATTAAAATAATAAAACCTTTTGTAGCAATTAAATCCGATTCGTTCAATTATTTGGTTTAATTCTAATGGCCTATAACGTAAGTATGTAAGTTTAATGCACAAGGTACAACGCATCCTGTGTAATGGGCAGTCAAGTGTAGCTAAACAAGTTAAATTTTAACTTTTTTTTATTTAATTCTAGTTTTGTACAATGTGATCTCAGTCGATTAAACTAACAGCTTTGTTATTTTCGTGTTTTCACTGTACCAGTAGTGGAGTAACTGCAGTGCAAGTACCGTTCTTTATCGATCGTCAAATTTGACAATTGAGATGATAAAATTAGATATAATGTAATTTGATCAGGGGCCTTATTATGATTCTTTGATCGGGATCGAAATTGCATGCAATCCCGTTCGTATCTATTTACTCGCACCACGTGCGTAAGTGAGATGGCACGCGATCGCGATCACGATCCGAATCATCCATAATAGGGTAGCAGTACTATGATCGATTATATAGCAACTTGTCGATTTTGACGATCGATAAAGAACGGTACTTGCACTGCTGCTTCGTATCAGAACTAATAGCATTACAATGAAGGGCGTTTGAAATCGACTAAATTAAAACTGAAACTGATCAGTGCGCTCTAACGCGTACCTTACTATGCGTAATTATAATTTTGCACAGCTGAGTAAATACTATGTTGCCTCAAAGACCGGTGGCACTTTGAATTCCCCATAAATTTAATATAGTATTGTACGCATTGCACAGTGAAAACTCGTAAATATATTATGATAAAAGGAAAATAATAATTGTGACTGATTGTAATCAGTTGGAAAAAATGTAATACAATTTTAATTAATACATTTATGGTTGGGATTTTTTTAATTGTATTTTCTCCTGGGCAGTTAAAACGAACTTGTCAATTATACCATCTTTTAGTTACTTTAACTGTATTCTTTACCTTAATATTCAGAATAAACAATTCAGTTTTTCTTTGTGTTTTTTATTTACATTGTCGCTATGTGCGGTGTAATGTAACATATCACCATACATCTTATTATGCTTCCACACAATGCCATATATAACGTGCGGCCGCTGAATGAATGCATCTGGCAGTTGCCACTACATTGTAAAAAACAGTAAATTCTGAACAAAGTGATCTAGTGAGTGACTAGGTTTTTAATCGTAATCGTTGATCGCCAACATAATACAGTAAAGTATTAAAAGAAAATGTTTTAATTGAGATTTGTACAATGTTATTGCAGCTGTCAGACGGATTCTCTCAGCGACCGGACTGTTAAAAAAATAGTGGAATCCACAGTCTGTTGTTATCACGAGTTATTTTAATTACGCAACCAACAACCTTATCATTCGGTAATGCAATTCAAACATTTCGAAAACAAACCTTCATAATTTTATTTATCTTGCTATCTGTATATCTTTGGATTTTATAAATTGATCGATCCCTCATTATGACATTTTAATTTATCCATATACCTACACTAAGCTAGAATTAATATAATCTTAGATAAAAGGTCCAGGTGGTCACAGTCAGGTATGGTTCTGTAGAGTTAGTATATGTTATTTGTGTAGGTACGTTCTTATAGCATTGGCGGATCCAGGGGGGGGGCATGGCCTCCATGCCCCCCCAACTACATGTATAACTTTACAACTGCATGTATAACTTTACAACTTATAGATAACTTTATTCTGCAGGTAGAGGCTTTCTAAAATAAAGTGTTAAAAAATCGTTTACGTACATCATTATTATGTAACAAATACCAATAAAACACTTCAGCAAGTCGTGAATTCGGCTCATTCTAACTATTAGATACCTACTACCTACACTCGATTAAGAAAGAAAGAAAAAAAAATTAATTTTATTCGACACCATTTCAAAAACTTATATCTACAGGATACAATCAGTGCAACCGTAGAACTAAACTACCTTTTCTTTTTTCGTAACGAGATGGGGGAGCGTTTCAGCATGCTCCTACTGGGTACTCCTACTAGTAGGAGCACGAGATTAATAGATATTATGTTCTTATGGCGGGATTGGCGGGGGAGGAAATCTAAATATAAGTGGCATGCCTCTGGGCGAGACGGACACCGTCACCATAGAAACGCACCGGTTCCCGTAGCACGCTGCCTGTGGCATCACTCCTGGGACATAAGTACTTGAACTATTTCCGCTCCTTCCCTCTACAACGGCGGGGGCCGCACTGCGCCGTTGTCACCCCCGACGCAAAGACCCTCTGTTTGCGTCGTTGGTGATATAGGATTAACGCGTGTCTGTTGCCACACGGATGAAATCGATTTGGATTTAGTTGTTTTTGTTTGAAAGGTAACTTGATAGAGCACTCTCTATCACTCTCTATCTTAGCTATCATTCAAGAAAATCTATTTAGCCGTTTGAAGATTACCAGCTCTTATTTTGTCGGTGAAGGGATGTGAGCAGCTTCCACAGGTCTGATCGATTCGAGGGATAGTATACTGTTACTTCAATGATATTGCAAGATCGTACACACCTACACATACACACCCTGAACACACCTTGATCTGATGCTGCGGGATACCCAACTCGAGACCGACTTACAGTAGAGGCTGGTTTAGGTACAGGTAGTTTGGGTTCATTGGAATGGTCTCAATTAATAAGTTATAGATAGACAGTGATCAGGGTCTGTTGATGGAGCAAGTAAAAGATATGTTAAAAAATTGGTGACAGATTCTAAGTTATTATTTCATTTGTTCAATCTAAATGAAATTTTTAAATATTTATTTAACGTTAAGAGGATTAGGTCTGACATGACCATGCCACCCTCATAGGCCCGTTCTTAAAACTAAAGGGTCTTTCAACAAGGACGGTCGATGTTAAAATTGAATAAAAGAAGATGTGTGTGATATATTAACGAAATTAATTTTTTATTTGAAAGGCCCATTTATGCCGTTTTGGATGGAATATGACATCGTTCAAATGTCCGCCGCGGCTTCGTATGGTGGCACGAATCCGAGAGATCCAATTTTTAATGACTCTGCTGCATAGATCCGGCTGAATCTGAGCGATGGCCTGCGTTATGTTGGCTTTCAGGGCAACAGTCGATTGTGGCTTATTGGCATAGACCTGCGACTTCAGAAAACCCCACAAGAAAAAGTCTAGCGGAGTCAAATCACACGATCTTGGTGGCCAATTCACGTCACCTCTGCCAGAGATAACCCTACCCTCAAACCGTTCATGCAGAATGTCCATTGTGTCGTTTGCTGTGTGGCAAGTAGCGCGATCTTGCTGGAACCACATGTCGTTCACGTCCATATTGTTCAATTCAAGCCAAAAGAAATTGTTTATCATTGATCTGTAGCGCTCGCCGTTGACAGTGATGGCCTCGCCCACGTCGTTTTCGAAGAAGTACGGACCAATGACGCCGCCAGACCAAAATCCGCACCAAACAGTAACTTTTTGTGGATGCATTGCCACCTGGTGAACCTCATGTGGGTTGTGGTCATCCCATATACGGCAATTTTACTTATTATCAAACCATTCATCCAAAAATGTGCCTATTCGCTAAAGATTATTTTTCGGCCAAAATCGGGGTTCTCTTCCAAGCGTTCCGAAGCCCATTCAGCGAACACACGGCGTTGTCTATGTGAGCTCTTGGGTCAGTTGGATCTTGTACGGATGCAGGCCCAAGTCCCGACGCAAAATTCTCCAAGTTGAAGTCTGCGAAAAGCCGAGTTCTTGTGCACGGCGAGAAATCGACTGCCTCGGAGTCTCCTGAACAATCTCACGTACAGCGGCGATGTTCTCGGCCGATCTGGCGTTCCTTTGACGTAAAGGTGTTGGTTGGTTGTTTACCGAACCGGTCGTCTCAAATTTGGTCACCAATCGTTGGAGAGTAGACTTTGAAGGGCCACCGCGTCTGCCGTAAAATGGGCGTAATGCGCGCAACGTTTGCGCGAACACTCATTTTGATAATAAAGTTTTATCATTTGCACATGCTGCTCAACCGTGTAACTTGCCATGGTGATTTGGCATCAGTGACTGAATAAGAAAAAACAAACAGATGCCGCCAAAATTTTTTTTTTTTGGTTTTGGTCTGGCTACAAAGCCCTTTGGAGAGATGCCGCCAAAACAAAATGGCCGCCACAGATTATTAAAATATTTCGGACATTTTCGCACACACGGTCATCTGACCCCAAACTAAGCAAAGCTTGTGATATGGCTGCCAGAGACTGATATACATACATATATAGTTTTAAATACATACTTAAATAGATATTAACAACCAGATATAGAACAAACACAAATGTTCATCACACAAATGTTTGTCCTACGTGGGAATCGAACCCACGCCCTCAGGCTCAGAAGGTAGGTTCACTACCAACTGGACCAACGGGCTATCGACCCGCTCTATTTGAAAGACCCTTTATATTCTTCTTTTAATACATAGTGCCACGATCTTGCACACCAAGATCTTACTCTTCAACACGTATAAATCTTTCGCTTTTGAAATACGATATAGCACCGTATTTTTATTTTGTGTCGTGAGTCAAAGAAAAGTTTTATTTCGTTTTTTATGTGTTAATTATTCACGACTTTTTTAATATTACAAGGAAACTGTTTATATCATGCGCTGAAATGAAAATAATAATCTTGGATTTACCTATCCTTCGAAAATGATGATGAAAAATTATTTATTGTAGCTAATAATTAATTATTTACTGAACAAAATAATGTCGAAGAATTTATCCAACAACTCACACGTTTCATAAAATCAGATTTGAATGGTTTATCAGAGTTATAATTGATTAAGGAATCCTAATTAAATACACTTATCAGTATCTAAACAAAAACTCAACGAGTTTTCACACCTAATCACGGTAGCATCGATATAAAGCGTCTTTACCAATAATAATTAATATAAATGTTTGAAAGCAAATAATCATAATAGGTAGCTGAAAATGTGTAATTTCACATGCAGTGTTATAACAGCAGTAGTGGGATGTATTCTAGTAACAGGAAGCTGCTTGATCAGTTTTTTACTAGTACCAAACTTAGTGAAGAATATTATCATAAATGTAAGTTCTATTTTATATTGTTTGTTTTATGTACCTACTACACCGAGATACAATTCCTATAGAGTCACAGTCTCTCAGTGAAAACAGTCAAAAAACATCCGAGCGACAACGACATACATTGTATCAATTATATACTTCACAATGCCACATTTACTCTAATTTAGACGTTATTGTCGCTTGCATAGTGTTCAACGTTAGTTGTCCGCTGTCATCGTAGCTCTGGCATCGTGCGGCGTTGTAGCCGAATCACGGATATACCTTGTAACTAACCAAAAAGTCAACGCATTTCTTAGCGTGCGCCGAATTTTGGTTCGTACATTTTTTTGGCACGATTGTGACTATAAATATCTATTATATCTCGATGACCTACTAGGGAGAATACATGGTTAGGTGCTTACTGATTTTTATGAGTAGGTAAAAAATATTCGAACTAGGTACCTACTTACTACATAAATCATATTGGCTACGCTGTAAATCCACTTTAGTCTATAGCTATTTATTGTTGCTCTCTTACAGCCACACTCAGAGAAATTGCTCTGTCAACTTCTCGTAGACGGAAATTGTCACACATGAAAACGAGACAGAGCAATTTTAAGTATTCCTTAGCTTAAGTAACGTCTCTGAGTGCGGCTGTAAGTCTTTTAAACTACACTTGCCATTGTTTACCCATTATTATTAGATAACAAACAAGTTTGAAGCACACCGAGTAATAGTCATTTTTGCGTGCCATGCCACATAGGTACATAAAGCAGTAAACAGCCATTAAATGTCCACTGCTAAACAAAGGCCTCCCTCTTAGAGAGGGGTGTTGGCATAATCCGCACGCTTGGCAGGCGGCTTGGGGACACGGAACACTATTACTCCTAGCGGCTTGGGGATCGCATTACGTTCACCGTGTACTAATAGGATGATTGTTATTGACGATGAATCTTATTGTTTCACATACCGAGCTTTTATTGTATTTTTTTTTCTAATAGAAATTATTATTATAAATAATTGTCACGACCAATGTATGAACCGTGCAGAGCTGAAAAATAAATAGATACTCGCGTCTTGATTCGCTATGGCGCTATTTCATCCATTTTAGATTATTTTAAAAAGTCCAATAAAATTTCATTGTAGGTAGGTATGCTAAAAAGCACTAGGTACAGGCTACAGAGACCTACATACGAGTAGGTACATCATCATCAGCCTCGAGTGACCCACTGCTGGGTGTACCTAAAGATGTCCCTTTGTTTATGCCTCTTTCCCCGGTCTCTGTCCAGTAGGTACATCACATGGAAAATACATATTTTTATATTCGGGTGGCCACCCTGCCCTTCGTTAATAATCTGTTCGTTGTGAACCCTGCGTAAGGTAGTGTACTATTTCGCCGTGATTCCATTATAGGGAAATAAATAACACCCTATAACATATAATATAGCCCGTTGATCCAGTTGGTAGTGAACCTACCTTCTGAGCTTGGAGGCGTGGGTTCGATTCCCACCTAGGACAAACATTTATGTGATGAACATTTGTGTTTGTTCTATATCTGGTTGTTAATATCTATTTAAATATGTATTTAAAACTATGTATGTATGTATATCAGTCTCTGGCAGCCATATCACAAGCTTTGCTTAGTTTGGGGTCAGATGACCGTGTGTGCAAAAATGTCCCAAAATATTTATTTATTTAATTTAATAAATAACATTCAATGAAACGTTTCATAACGGATTGTTTTTATTTGTTCACCCCAAGCTCAATTTAAAATATCGAGTGATATTTTTTTCGCAGAACTCTGTTTCAAATCATCATACACTCATACTAACATTATATAGAGTCAAGCAAAGTAAGTCACGGTCAAAATCAAGTTGTGCCCATGTAAAGTTGATAGAGACTATATAATAAAGGCTTATATGAAAATCGGAAATATTGCGAAAAGAGATGTTTTATCTTATTAAAACATTTACCCACACTCGAGCACTCAATAAATAATAGTCCACTATTATTAGATAAACAGTAACACTCGAAATAACGTAAGCTTAGAAAAATAATAGGCACAATGGGGCGACCTGTTTTTTTGGGTTATTGTTAACTCGCCACAATGTACGTAAATTCGCCTATATGTGTACCTAAACTCGTCACTGTCCTATTTTTATGAAGTTAAATAGCCACATATTATTTTGAAGTATTGTAAACTTGCCACATCTTACACATCCTTTCATATGTGTTGACATTACAGGAAGTCGTTCTAATAAATGACACAATACAATACGAGAGATTCGAAACTGTGCCATTTCCTCTCCAGTTCAGTGTGAGAGTCATGGAGATCAGTAACCCTGTGCAGGTCCTGGCAGGAGGTATTCCGATCATGACAGAAAAAGGACCTTATGTGTACAAGTAAGTATACTAATGAAAGAAGAGTAATTTAACTGCTTATACTTAACTAGCGGCACGCCCTTGCTTCGCACGGGTATATACCCACCCCACCCCTATGTCACCCGGGGATAGTGTGGCTTCCCAACAGTGAAAGAAGTTTTCAAATCGGTTCAGTAGTTTCGGTGCCTATTCAATACAAACAAACAATCAAATCTTTCCTCTTTATAATATTAGTACTTAATTAATTATAAGGATTGCAATTCAGCGTATGGTAATACCACTAGCATGCTGGATACACTACCGGCTGATAGTGGGCGTGAGCATTTGGATTGTCTTTAGACCAGTAAAATAGGCTAGAGAGTTTTCTGATGCGAACGTTGGAGTGCGGAGTGAGGCAACGTAATAGTGCTTACGGAAGGTATAATAGAGTTGTAAGTTTGAGAAACCCTGGTTTAATGTGTTTGATTATTTGTCCCTAGGCTATACCAATCTAGGAACATTACTTACGTGGACGGTGACATCATGAAGTACCACCGTTTGGAGAATTTCGAGTTTGACGCAGAAGCTTCTTATCCTCACACTGAAGATGACATGGTGACCATCATTAACGTGCCTTACCATGTGAGTTTAATATTTTTCTCCCATGCATATACTTAGTGTAAGTCCATAAAAAAATAAGTAGGAATACCTACTTGTATAGTGCTGGATGGCTCACAAAAAAACCGTGGGATGGCTAGTACATAGTTAATATAATAATAATACATACCGAATTTTGTGTTCCATAGACATAAATTCAGGTTATTTTAAAATATTGATTTCTACGTAGTGACCATGAAATACCTAGAACAACTTGACAGCTAGTTGTTCTAGGTATTGTCACTACATCTATAATACATGTATCTTTTCTGTGGAAGGGAAAGATGGCAGCTAGTCCTTCCCTTCCACAGAAAATATAAAATTATCCTTATAAATACCATTCCTACAAAATGATTCAACTCTTTCAGCTTATTCTTGCGAGCTTAGGCGTACCTACCTATACGCCTATATGCCAAAGCTCGCAAGTTTAATTCTCGCAAGTACTTCAGTTCATTTATTTGTTTGATTTGAGAATTTTCTCCAACAAACAAAAAAACGACATCACATCACATCATCAGTTAGTAAACGTCCACTGCTGAACAAAGGCCTCCCTCTTAGAGTGGGGTGTTGCCATAATCCCCACGCAGGCAGCTTGGAAATCGCAGCACTTTCACTATGTACTAATAGGACGCTGCTGCCCATCCTCCGGTGGTTCTGGTCGCAATTTTAGGACATACCCGGTTCTCGGTTTGCTCAATAGAAATCAAAACAGTTCGGAAATAAATGGCGGTGTTGTAAGCGCAAACTAAATTAATGACTTTTGAATCTCCATTCACAAGCGCCATTCAACACCACGTCCCGCGATCGACGTGACTTTCTCGCGCAAAAGTTAATTTCAACTCCATGCGCGTTCAAGTAGGTAGTTATATTATCTTTGACCTAGAAGAAAGACAGTAGTCCTCTAAACTTTGGATTAGATTTAAGGCACGATTACGATTGCACAGCGAATGTTCATATTTATCAAAACCAATTTTCATTGCGAATTTATTTACATTTTGTCTTTTACACCAAACTTGTCAAAACTGCGTGTCTTATCTCAACTACTGCTTACAATAAAAATGCGGCATTCATGCTTGCGGTTCGCCTGATGGTAAGCGGTGAGTGGTAGTTGCGACCTCGATGTTACTCTCTAGCCTACATCCTTCGACCAAAATAAATTGTTTATTTTAGTTGAAGCCTACCTACATCATCGTCTTCCTGACTTTATGTTGTACTAACTGCGCTCCGCGGATGCCCCCGCTATTCCACAGGAATCATAATTTTTTTCGGGATGAAAAGTTAACATAATATTATCGAGTCTCCTGTTATAGTCTCCAATTACTGATTCATCAAATTTAATGATTCAGGGAAACAACTAAAAAAGATTGATAAAAAGTAGAAAAAAAGCGACGGCATTTTTTTTCGAAAAATATTGCAAATGTTCTTATGTAAGTAATTTTATATTGATATGTTTTATTTTAACGGAAGACATACAAAAACTATATTTTAGAGTTTTTTTTTTTTTTTTTTTAATTTCCTTTGCTATCCATATCAAAACAAAAAATACTTTATACTATTTGCAATGTTATTCTAAAGATAATTCCCAATCTGTTATTTCGTATTCCCACTCAGTGATTTTTTTTATCCTCAAAAATGTTAAAATGCGCGAACGTGCTTTAGATTTGAGTTCACAGCTGTACGGGAGAGCCGCGTGGGGCGGGCGTACGAGCTCCCGGAGCGGAGACATACGCATATATTGAGGCGCAAGAACGTCGTTTCACAGCGACGCTGATTGTTCCGTACGGGACTTGCCTCCGCGTATATCCCGTCACCCGTAGTACCACCGTAGCACGGGCGCCCACATGTTTCTCCCGCACAGCTGTGAAGCCAGCGTAAAGCTTAGTTTAGCATCATCATGGTTACACTACTATTATGATGTCAAACTTTCTAAACTAAGCATGGGCTTTGATAACAAAAATCTAGTATTACATTTTATAAGCTGCGCCACGCGATTTCGCCCGTTGTTCTTCAGGAATTCTTCATATTTCGGGCTAAGAGCAGCAGAATGTAAGTTACCTCCGTAACAAATTTCATTCAAGTCCGTTCAGCTATTCCGGAATCAAGTGCGAACATTCACATCAACATACAGTGCCTTTTTATTAACTAGACAAAATATAAGCTAACTAAACTCGCATTTAAGCATTTATTTACCAAACATTTTTTTTTTCTGATAGCTGCAATAACTTTACTCCCTAAAACGAAGACTGGTGGTACTTGCTAGCGATTACTGATACGATACCTAAAAAAATGCTACTTATGTTGTTTTATTTTATTCGTTATTTTAGCAATGTAATGCAAATAAAGTATTAGAGGTCAACGAACGACGTGCGCTGCGGCGCGCTCTTTCGCGCGCACGCTTATACGCTTGACATTACTGATTTGAAAAATACTAAAACACAAAAATGACACTAAAACAAAAAGTATAAGCCAAATGGTTATTGGTATTCGATTGTGTTTAGGTAGAAGCGTTTTGACTTCGGGAGCGTTTCCCTTATACACTGTACTTATACCAGTTTTTAAAGTATGCGGTCTACATTACAATTCAAAATAACCTAAGTGGTCTACCACCGGTAACGTTTAAAAAAGTTTTCATTACTCATACTCGGAAAGTAGGTCTGAAGTTGCCTGAGGAGCGGGTAGAAAGTAATACATTTCAGCCCGCTGCGCAGCGCGCAGTGTCACGAGGTTCCAAAAAAAAATTGCCGGAATCCGATCTTCATTGTAGAGTTTTGTTTATACTTCCGTATAGCAGGAGTTCATGTTTTTATTTTTAGTTTCCTTGTATTCGTAATGAAAAGCACAGTGTTTACCTCGGGGTTAAAGACTGATTTAGTCCCGAGACGGAGTTTGGCGCCCGAGCATAGCGAGGGCGCTAATAGTTCGAGGGCGAATAGCGTTACTTCCACCCCTAGGATAACAATGTAATATTTATCCATTGTCACTCGAAAAAGAGCAGCATCTGATTCATCAGTAACAGTAAATAAAACGCACATTTAATCACAGTGTGATAAAAACATTTTGAATTTGGAACAAGCACGATGTAAGAATTAAAAACTAAAAATAAATATAATGTACCTACTGAACGTACTGGCTGGCTGAATGGAGCTGTTCCATTGTGCTATCCAATTTAAACTAAGAAAAAAAATCTCCCGCTAATTTTAGTTTGTTTATTTTTTTGTATCGTGGTTGTTTTAGGTCATTGAAAAATCTATTATTGTTATAAATAGCAAGATCTGTAATTATCATAAATAATAAAATAAAATTTTCCAGTGACGAATAAGAGACACTGACTCCGGAATTATTTTGTTATGAAGCAGCAAAATTATATTTTGTTGCCGCCAAAATCTAAGAGGTACGACCACTATTTTAAAACTAAACAAGAATATACCTTAACACTGAATATCATATAAAAAACTAATTTCACTATACATTTTTAACGATCATACAACAAAATGTGATAAATATAAATATTACACTACTTACCTGCTATTTATTTTCTCGCAGTCAATGGTAAAAAGTAGAGTATATAAGTAAATAGTGAACAAAAAACATCTCCTTGTATCCCTCGCTTCGCTCAGGATTCTACTCTACAATCCTTCGCTGTTCGCGGGATCCAACTTAGTCCCTCGAATTAATTTCCCTTTTTTCACTTGTTGAATAATCTACTTTAAATATTAGGATTATGCCAGGATTAATTACATTTCACAGTCCCTATATATCAAATACCCTAGTACTGGTTACAGCATTTAGCCAACTCTATAGATGTTTATTGAACATGTGATGCTACACGCGTAGAACCACGAGGCGCAGTTAGTCAAAGATATATTATAATGTACGTTACATGCATATTAAGGAAATTATGTCTCATCTTGGACCATCACAATCACAACACAATGGTCGGCCTGCATTTTTTCTTGGTCTTGTTAGTTAATTACAACCATTGTATTCATAATATTTGACCGGACAGGTGATAAAATTTGTAAAATATAACATGCTTAGTGAAAAATATCTGGTCACTATGGGCCTTATAAGCAAGCTCAAAGTCGCGCAAGTTTCACTTCTATAATCTACTATTATTTTATTTTATTTATGGCAGCGCGGCACCAGATTAAGTGGCGCGAGTATACATAATTAATATAATTCAAATGACTGACAACGCCGACTGAAAAGTCGAGTCGAGATGGGGCTTACTCTCGCGGGCTACTGCAAATGCCTCCGCGGTCGACGTCTTGGCCACCCCTGCTCTATACAAATTTTCGCATTTCAAATACCTACCGATATGTGATTTCGGGGTATTTTTTTACAATAGGCTTGCGTTTGGCCGCCAACTCGCCTGATATTAAGCGATGATGTGTGTTAGTATTAAAGCTATAGATCCATTAAACTGTTGTGGCAACAAACACACAAATGGACGGTGCTTTGCTATCGCGTTGGCACAAAGATATCAAGCGGGTTTCTGTAACAATAAACTGGGTAACTTTTTATATCTTATCAATGTCAAGGACTACGCAAACACATAAACAGATAATAAACGATAGAAATAATTGGCAAGATTAATCTGAGGATAATGATAACAAATGCCTATTCGCAAGTGTTATTCGCATTAGGTACCTATGTATATATTAGTATTACCAAGTACCTTATTGAACGAGCGAAGCTAACTAAGGTACCAAGAAACCAGAGTTGCCACCTTTTTGAAAAAGAAGTCGAGACAATCGGTTTGTCTCTCCAAACTCCATCTAACACTCACTTTGCGGGCAAGGGATAGAGAATCCCTAATACGCCTTACCATAAACGCTTATATCTTAGCACATTATTATTATTATTTTATGCCATGGGTGGCAAACAAACTAAGCTATCACCGTTGCCTATGGATGGATACCTGTAACACCAAGGGCATCACAGATACGTTGCCGAACCTTAAAGACTCTATTAACAGCATTTTTGAAGAACCCCATGTTAGAGTTATTCGGAAATGCAACTTGCTAATCCGGTGGGCTGTTGGTAACTTTCGTTCGTCTACGGATCTCCTCATTTCTGATTCGATCTCGTAGAGAAACCCCGAGTATAGCCCTCTCCATAGCTCGTTGTGCGACTTTGAACTTGCTTATAAGGCCCATAGTGACCAGAGATTTTCCACTAAGCATGTTATATTTTACATATTTTATCACCTGTCCGGTCACATATTATGAATACAATGGTTGTAATTAACTAACAAGACCAAGAAAAAATGCAGGCCGACCATTGTGTTGTGATTGTGATGGTCCAAGATGAGACATAATTTCCTTAATATGCATGTAACGTACATTATAATATATCTTTGCTTAACTGCGCCTTGTGGTTCTACGCGTGTAGCATCACATGTTCAATAAACATCTATAGAGTTGGTTAAAGGCTGTAACCAGTACTAGGGTATTTGATATATAGGGACTGTGAAATGTAATTAATCCTGGCATAATCCTAATATTTAAAGTAGATTATTTAACAAGTGAAAAAAAGGGAATTTAATTCGAGGGACTAGGTTGGATCCCGCGAGCAGCGAAGTATACAAGGACCGATATGGGTTTTTTTCACGAGTTATATACTTTACTTACTACCATTGACTGCAAGAAAATAAATTGTACCTAGTATAGTATTTATATTTCCAATGACATAAAATAGCCACGATAACAGAACAGACACTAAATAAAATAGGAGATATTTATTTAATTTTAATGGGTAAGCTCAAATGGCTCGATGGGCTTAATGGTAAGCTCCATTAGGCCAGCCAGTAGATACCATTCAGTACTTTTTATTCTGTAATTAATTCGTGCTCCTTCCAAATTTAAAAAAGTTTTTTTTTAACTGTTATCGATTAATCAAATGGTATTTTTCGAGTGGCAATGATAAAACAATTTATTTCATAACTAAAAACTACAAAATAAAGTCCAGACTTTGTTTCCTTTGTCTCAGGCAATCATCCAAATCGCCGAGCAGCAGTTCCCCGAATTGGTGTCGGTTCTCAGCTTAGCCATGAACAGCGTGTTCGGCGTCCACAACTCGCCAATCAGCACATACCGGGTAAAGGAGCTGTTCTTCGACGGAGTGAGGATCTGTAACAACCCTGGGATCCTGGGCGCGGTGGCGTGCAGCATCATCAGGTCTATTGGAGCGAGCGCACAGAACTTGGCCGAACAGCCGGATGGCTCTGTACTATTCTCTTTGCTAGCTTATGTGAGTGATTTATCAGTTGATTCTAGATTAACCCGTGCCAATAAATAATTCCATACTCTCACTTCCACATTGTAATGTAGCATGATTAGTTTATTTAAATGGTGAAATATCAGCTTTCTAGAGTTCACAAGCGAATCAAAGAGATACTACCTAGATCCAGATCAATTTAATTGAACCGAATTGAAGAGTTGTTTTAATAATTCGTGTTTCTATTTATTTTACTTTAAAATAGGCTAGGTCGACAATTGGAAAGTTGTGAAATTTTCCTTATAAATAAAAATATTGCTAAATATGACGACAAGGACAAACGGAATTACAAAAATCGGGCACTAATCTGTAGAGCACAAAACTCTGATAACAAATAACGCCGGGGGAGGATCTAAAACTATCGATAGATGGTGTTTGGTACTACATTTGATATATAATTGTGATGCCTCCTATGATGAAAAAGGATTCCAATGAAAAACGAAATAGCATGAAAGCTATACAAAATATCTTTTGCTATTTCTAATACGCATTTCATGTCCTACTAAACGATATTAAAAAGTCTGAACTCGGTGATGCCTTTATATTTTCACCACAGACTTACAATACATTAAAAGTCTGTGATTTCCACCTAGAGAGGAAAATATGCGACAGATAATTTGGATCTCTTACACATTTGTCCTCTTTAGGCACGATATAATTACTGGTACCTACACACTTAGGTCAGGTAGGTACTCTAGTTAGTCATGGCTGCTCATTCACAACTTCTTTAGATTAATGCCGGTTAAACCCTAGTTATACACTACTGTGATAAATAATTAAAATGACTTCTCGAAGGAATTCTAGAAAGTATACATTAATGAATGTCATACACGCATATCATAGGGCTCCCGTACATAAATTACTATCCCAAAATGCTCGAATAAAGACTGACCCAGCGGCCATTTTGTTTAGAATAAAGCAAATAGTATGAAGCATTTTACGTGTGCATATGGCGAAGGAGATAGAAAAAAATACTTTAAATTTAGTTTTCTTTTTCTATGCTGTATACAATTTTATATATTATTCGAAAGATATATAATGCCCGATATTTATTTTGATAACTCAGTGATTTTTTATCTTAAAAAAATTAGATAGCTGTGGCCGTTGAGCGCAGTCTCATATTACTAAGCCAAATTTGAGAGATGTGTCACCGTGAGCTCACTATGTTTCCACAGTGAACTACATCGTAAGGACATCATACTCAGCCTTTTAACAGTCCACTGCTGGACTTTTAGCCTACCCCCGAAAGGGTTATAGTCGTAAAGAGTAAGTAACAATAAAAAATTACCAGTATATTTTTGCCTATTGCAGCAAAATTGCCACACTCTCTGGAGAACAAGTGTGGCAATTCGCGTATTTTTTCGAATAAGTTTTTTTATGTGTGTACGTGTGTATATAGGTGTGTATAGGTACCCTCTGTATTTTAGCGAATAAAATAATTAAACCTCAGTGCATTAAAATCGGTCTACAACTGACAGTGGTATTACGCGGAAAATAAAACAAAAATGATACCTATTATTTTTGGAGTTGGTTGCAGTCATAATGTTTTTTGTTATAGAAAGACGATAAACCGAGTCCAGAGTACGAAGTACACCGAGGGCTTGAAGATTCGGAACAGCTGGGTTTGATTCGGTTGTTCGACGGCCTGCCTCACTTCTTGTACTGGATCGACGAAGCAGAAGGCAACCCTGGAGTCTGCAACATGGTCAGAGGAACTGATTCTGGGATCTTCGCTCCTTTCGTAGATCGAGAGAAGTCTATTTACGCGATCAATACGGATATATGTAGGTCAGTATCATTAGATTATAATACCCAAACTATTCGAATAATTTAGGGTAGCTGGGCCACAATTGAGATTTCTTGTTAAAAGGGCGTAACTATGCAGTATATTGTTTTTTTTAATACGACTATTTTGCTCAATTCAAAATTGATAAATGATAATTTTGAGGAATGTGTTTTCTTTTCATAATTTATCAATCTTCACCATCCGATGCAATGTTAGCAGTTACCTAAGTATATAGTTCCGAAAATCAAAGCCAAAAACGAAAGCCGCGTTGTTGGGTGTCTAGGCTATGTGATGTTTGAGGAAACTCCTACCAAACATTTTTACCTCTGACGAAACGGAGGAATAATCCTTTTTACTAACCCCTGATGCAAAAAAGGGTGTTATAAGTTTTCCGTGTGTATCTACTTGCAACTTGTACTTGTTACTTGTACTACGCATCGTATGCAAGCGTCTTTAAGGGCTAGAATACCGGGTGCAACGATTTCACTCGCGCAATAGAAGTTAGAGAAAAACTCTACTCTTGAAAAATGTGCTTTGGTCATTTTACGACCTTAATATTTCGAACAAAATTTTGTTTTAATATTTTTATAATGGCCAGAATAAATGAAAAAACTGTTTATCCCTGTGGACGGTTTGTAACCGGAGTCGATTTTTGGGGTCATAACTCACTTTGTACGAAGTTCAAAGACACCAGTCGCAGTCATTGACATGCTTTTGATGACTATATGACACTACCTATAACTTACTCAGCAGGAGAAATTGCTATGAAACGTAATTTAAATACCTATTTGATTGATTCAATTTGTCATTCGTTCCTATCTAACCTAACACCATATGACACATTCATAAAAAAAACTTTTACAACTGCAATTATAATAACCATAAAATTTTAAGCTTCTTGGCGGGAAAACCGGATATTTTCCGTCCACAGAGTCCGTTGGAACTCCATAGTTCAGGCTATTTCATTTACAAGCTTTTATTTAGTTTCACACGTCCCGACGTCTGTATGTCTGTAATCAAATTTTGCTAGTTAAATTTGACCCACTTCCCGGTGTTTGAGCTGACATTTGGCATACATACTTCTCAAGTTCCGAAAACAATACAATATTATGGTGACAGCGAGCAGTTGATGATGGTGACGGTGGACAACGGCACTCCTCGATGGATGTACAGACTCGATGGGTAGACTGGTAGTGTTTGGGCTCATTTTTTTCAGCACACCGTTCCGATCGCTAATTTCATATAAGTTTAGTTTGAAAAAGATAATTTTAAATAAAAAAAAACTTGATAATATATTTACTTGGCTATTAAAATATTCATGATACGACTTTAATTTGACGCTTTTCTGTCGAGAAAAACGTCACGTCTAAACTGAGACAATGAAAGGCTGCCTGTTATATGTTTTTCATTTTGTTCTAATATCTTCCTGAAAAGATTTCCCTTTCTGTAAAACTAATGTAATATGTCAGGTCTGTGGAGCTACGTCACCAGTACGATATTAACATGGATGGAATCCCAACCGCCCGGTTCTCCTCCAATGAGTGGTTTCTGGACAACAACGAAGGTTGCTACTGCCTGAACATCACAGAAGGCATCAACCGCGACGATGGGTGCCTCTTGTCGGGCGCTTTGGAACTCTACACATGTGTTGGTAAGCAATACATATTATATTGAGTTGAAAATATTATGTAGAGGCATCGAGATACAATCCATATAGAATCACATTCGTGCCAAAAAAAAATCCGAACCAAAACTCGGCGCGCGCTACGAATTCCGCAGACTTTTTGGTTAGTTAAAAGGTAACCGCGGTCCGACTACAACGCCGCGCGATGCCAGAGCTACGATGACATAGCGGACAACTAAACGTTCAACACTATGCAAGCGACATAACGTCTAAATTGGAGTAAATGTGGCACTGTGAAGTATATAATTGATACAATGTATGTACAATGACGCTCGGACATTTTTTGACTGTTTTCACTGAGAGATTGTGACTATAGGAGTTTTATCTCGATGTGTAGAGGTGAAAAGAACAGCATTGTGATTCCGTAAACATTGATCGCTAGTGATATCACTTTACGGAATTCTGGGAATTCTAGCGTGATCGCTACAATATCTCAGGATTTGTGAGACTCAAATCGGAAATCAGAATACTAAGATTCAACAGAAACCAAGGAAGTGCGGTACAGTTGATCTAGCTCGTTCAGTAAGGCATATTACCTATTACAGAATTCTATAGCTGCATGGCGTTCCGCTTGGGTTGTTTTATTCTTTCTCTATAGGTACTAAACATTGCCTCGGTTTGCTGGTATAGCGTATCCAATGTTATATCGGATGTGCGATCGGTATCGTTAGAGACTATTTGAGAAGATCTCAAGTGTTTGATAAAGTATTCGGTAAAATTCAAATTAAGTACCTGAACCTAATTAATGACGTTAATTTAAACACACTTTTCTGCAATCACAGAAAAACCATACAATCTACTAAGTAATAAAAAAATATAATTGACTTTCGCATTATTACGTATTTTTCAATTCAAACTTCAAACTTGATAAGTCCCGACGTAACCGCTTTACTGCTTAACACAAGAGCTTTTACCTTTTTCATAGAGATGGCTCTATGGAAAAGATTTTAAAAGACAAAGTGTTTAAAAGATTTAAATTTTAAAATGTGCGAGCGACATATATGATGCATGAAGCGTTTATACTCTTACCGTCTAACCACAAAAGATAAGCACGCGATAAGCACGCTTTAGACAAGTGTTTAGCATATTTTTCGCAGTGAAAAAATTGCTAAACACATGTCTAAAGCGTTCTTAAATCTTTTGTGGTAAGACGGATAATGTCTAACACTAACAGGATACCACTCCACCTACCTGTTTTCCTTAGAATCACATTTACACACAAATTGCATATTTTTTCCAAACACCTTGAAAAGGACAACCTTTTTTATCTGTTGTCAATATTCAAAACGACTGTAAAAAGTGCATCATGATAAAATGTAGAGAATTTAGACCAACACGCAATATGAACATAATATTTTGTCTAATTGTTTGTCTGTCGGTACATAGTAAATGACAAAGGAAAATTTAATTCAATTGAATAGATACTACAAACTCTTCGACTATCAAAGATAATATAAATCGTCATTGTCAACTATCAACATCGCAGTTTTAATGATTCGCAATAACACACCCCGTAGTACCTACTGTTCTTTCGAAGCCTTGGGCTTTCGTAGTAAGATGCGTCGCAATAATATAACGCCGCTGCAGTGCAAGTACCGTTCTTTTATCGATCGTCAAATTGACAGTTGACGTCGTCAAATTCGATAATATGCCATTTTTTCAGTACTCGCTGTGATGGATTCTATGTCATTTTAGCGAATTTGACGATCGATAAAGAACGGTACTTATTTTGTAATTGGGAACAACCGCATTATCGTTATTCGCAGTAACATATATACTTATCAAAAACAGTTGGATTGCCCATAGAACGTTGACGGTCTAGAGACAATCCAACTTCCGCAACTGGCAGCGTACCCAGCATGCTGGCGGCATTACCCAGTGGCAATTCTTATAGGTATGCGTGAAGCCAGAAACACCATTAGATGTACATTTTTTCTTTTCTTTCCATAGTATTTTAAATTTATGTGTTCCTCTAATCTTCTTAACCACTTATCATATTTAGGATGAGGGTATTAATGGGTCCTATGACTTCGAGTATTGAGCGGTCATCACACTAAATCCAATATGGCCGACTTTTATTACCTGGTGTCGCAAATTCACATTTATTTATTTATTTAATGTTGTATTTGTTACCAAAAAGGGCCTAATGTGAATATGTTCCAAATAAACATATGTTTCATATGTAAATAAATTTATGTAAAGTGTATGTATGTATGTATTTATTTGTTTAACATACAAACCAAACAGCTGCTAGCCAACAAGGTAGATAATGAGATAAATAGTAACAAAAAACAAAAAACAAAGGAGACAATTTCTTTTGTTTGAAAAATAGGCCACCCATAAATTATAGCATATAGTAATGAAACTCATGTCGATTTGTTCCTCATAGTCTCTAGATTCAGTGGTAATATTAGCTATATCCGATCTAACCGGAGTATTGAGAAATCAGTTAATGAATCTCACAATAACCTAAAATCTCACAATGAACAATTATATATAAGTAACTTTATTACTTAGGTTCTAGTGATTTACTACCTAATACTAGCGATTGCCTGCGCGATTTGGTTTGACACAAAAATAAGTGATCATCCCATGAAAACTATGTACCTAGGTTTCCGGGATATAAAGTAGCCTAGTCATTATCAAGATTAAAACTATGTACATATTCAATTTCATCAAAATCAGTTTAGCAGTGAAAGCATAAAGAGACAGAGTTACTTTCGCATTTTTGCATCAGCACTTTTTCTAGCAATTGTGCTGATAATCATTATCAGCACGAGTAATGATTACTTGCGATATTGTATGGCTAGGCGGAATTTAAAAAAAGACATTGTAGGTAACAAAATATTATTATCATAATAATAATTAAATAGGTAACCCGCTCAGAAATAGATTCTTTAAACCTTCGAAAAGTGACAGCAAAGCTATACATTATCTAGCACATGATGCAATTTCGCGTATCGTAGGTATTGTAAAAACACCAGAGAACATTACTTAGGACATACGGAAATGTTCCTACGTTAGACCCTTATACGGAAAGTAGAAGCAGCACGCTTATAATTAATACATAGTAAGTGCTGCTGCTGCCCTGAAAATAGCGGGCACAGTAAGAGTAGGCATAGAGATTGGTTGTGGGATATTCTTGCTGTCTTCAATATCCATAAGACGAATTGCCACAGCTTTGTTACCATCTCGTAGCCTCTGCCTGCTCACAGTGCTGGAAACTTTCAGCCACCAAGCCATACAGACTTGTTCTAAGCGTTCTACCTGCACAAAAAGGGATGGTTAGTATATAAATGTTTATTTATTGCACTCTATACAGGAGTACCTAGGTACTAAATAGCAAACTAGAAAAAAGATATACTAAACAAAAATACTACTTAATACTAGATATACTAGATATACTTAATATCTTTATTTTCAATTATTTCACTAGGAATTTTTGAAATTACCTGATAATTTGAAAACTGCAAAATCAATATTCCTTTCTGCAGAACAAGAACGCTGTGTTTGGTGTGTTCTTAAAATGGAACATCCACATGGAATGTAAATATTTCTATAGGTACCCAAATCTTCTTATTGCATCAGGAGTATGGATATTTTCTTGCAAAATTAATAGTAGCAGTATCTGCAAACTGCTAGTTGATTTAGCTGTAAATAAAAGCAGGTAAGTTAAAACAAACAGGGATAATAAAGTTAGTAATATTATAAGCAACACAAGTACGGATTCCAACATGGTTTGAGACGTTTAAATGCATTGTTATCTATACCTCCTTCATCTTTTTCTTATATTTAAAATGGATGGAGGCGATGTGTGTATATATGTTCCCTAAAAAAAGGCTGGACAGATTTTGACGGGAGTTTCACTGGCAGATAGCTGATCTCATAAGGAGTGTGTCATCTACGCGGGTGAAACCGCAGGGCGCAGCTAGTAATAAATAAAAATCAAATGGTGTTCTTAAGTAACGGCATAATTTGTGAACGTCTGAACCGATTTGACTTTTTAAAATGTTTGTAACCTTCAGGGAAAGAAATATTGTCGAAGCCGAAGGCCGAGTCCTACGCGTACGAAATCGCGGGCATCAGCTAATACCTACTTAAATAAAAACTCACCTCGCAAGAAATCCAAACACACACGAACGGCACAAATCAAATAGGTAAGATCTTTGGGAAAATCTTCAGTTGTCTCGGACAGTAATTATGTCTTTGCACAATTGTCTACGCGTTGAAATCTTACTGCACAGTTGACAACGGTTTTCTGGAGTAGGCGCTGTACATTGTACATGTTGATTTATTGTGGTTTCATAATGATACGGAAAAAATTGAGAGCACTATCAGACGATCACGCGATTTGAAACAAACGGAAAGTATGAATAGTGATGTGTGGTGCGAGTTATATCACTATTCACATATTATCATGAACGAGTTGACGAGACCAGTTTTGTGCAACTCGAATCAAATCTGTCAACAGTTTGTTACTGCGCCTGACACTGGTGCGAGACTGAGATCGAGTCAACTCAACTCAATAAACTGCTCCGTGTCGGTGCCAGGCCAGCTGGATGCGCTTAGCGATGTGACTGCGCTTAGCTATGTACGAGCGATTTGAGTGGGTTATTTGACCCGAGTGACTGTTCAAACCAATAAATAAACGAAAGCAGTGCGTGTCACATGTTCCACGGTCCACGTTCAATCAACGGAGTAGTACCAACTAGCAGGACCTATTCGCGTTGACACTTGCATCGAGTTAGTAATCATTCCAGTGTCAACTCATACAAATACTGACGAGACACATCACTAGAACCCACTACCGCCGATTCAAGTTGACTCCAGTTGCAACTCGAGTCAATAGCACGAGTTACTTAAGTAATTCGAGTCAGAAAATCTAAAGTATGAGACATCACTAGTATGAAGTAACTTGAAATAAGTCATAACTGCTGTCAATTTCAAACCAACAAACGTCAAGATGGCGGATTTACGTTCCATTCCTCTATAATTTTACGAAACCATAGTATTACGGTTTCGGTAAATCAATATTAGTAAATATTTAAAACTAGGATTAAAAACATATTCAAGCCGCTAATTATAAGCGTCTATAATACCATTAGCGACTATTGTATAATTATTTTTACTTAAAAGCCGATTACTATGGCCACTGTTGTAAAATATGGTCTATTTATTTTTGTATATAAATTCCTGAGCATGCATCCTTTTTCGTATTAAAAACGTTCCGGTCAAGTGACTATAAGGGAAATGAATGAATTGTGGCTAAAATCAAAACAACACATTTTATTCTTGATATTATTATTCCGGTTTCATTTTTCCCTTATCTTTCGTCCGAATGGTACAAAAAAAAACGACAAATTTTATAGTGCCGGTCCCATCAATATATGCTAAATTAGGTGGGCCTAAGAAAAAAAATTTGGTGGGCCCAAGAAAAATTGTCTTCTTTAAATAAACCCTTATTATAAATGCCCCGTTGCAACACCAACGGCCTGCCTGGAGTGGATAGATAAATAGTGATCGGAAAACAACATTCGAAATCTTTAACATAGAGAGATAGGTATTATGTGTAATTGTGTAATGTTTAGTTCATATGAAAACAGCATTCGCTTCATCTTAACACTCCGAGTATCATAACGTTGTATATGACGACACAATAAATCCAATATTTTATAACCGAATGAGGTTGGCAACTGCAACGCTAGTGGCTCACATCCGTTGCGAAACTTTAGCAGCGAAACCGCTACTCGTTGAAAAATGAACCTTATATAATGTTCTTTACAGTAGAGTATTAAATACGCGTAGGAGAAACGTTACGTGTCGGGCGATAGGCGCTTTCGCTCGAAGTTTGTTGTTTAAATTACTGCTGTATGTCACCCAATATAAGGTTTACATTTGAACTAGTACCAATTTCGCTGCTACGGTTTCGCGGTGGAGATGTGCTACCGGCACCAAAGTGTCGTTAGCATAGTTTTGTTAGTAACGGAAATTTTGGCAGTTTGACATTTGTAATTTTTCAAATAAGTACAAAAATTTAAGTATAACAATAAAAAATATGTAATTATATTTCATTTATAATTATATTTCTTTTTTTGTCTTCGTATGTACCGGCCAACACCATTTGCTAATAACAAAATACAGATCGTATTGAAAACCTCCTTCCTGAAGTTGGTTAAAAATAGGACGAAGATCGGGGGTTAAAAAGAGGCCTATGTCCAGGAGACTTAAGTGAGCTTATTATGATGATGAATTTAGACCAAAATTTGAGTTAAGTAACAGTAAACTTATTATATGATCTGTAGATAAATAACCATTAGGTCGTTATTTTTAACTTAGTTGGGGTTTAAATTTACTTTTTACAAAATTACTGTCTTTTTGAAAATAGTCATTGAAATTTTAGGTTTTGTCATTATACGCAACTATTTAAAGGGACAGTCGACACGAAAAATCCTAGGCACGTAGTTATTTTATGTTGCAAATATATCGAATATTTTACAGCTGAATACACAGCTTACAAAGTTTAAATAATTGTGCTAGTATCAAAGATATTTTTTATTTAAGGATCAACTAACAATCTTTATTTATATCACTAAAAACATAACGTCGCACTTAAGCGATATATTAATTAAGGTGGTTCGTTTCACAAATGGCGGGAAATTCAAATTTCAAACAGTTTTCTTGCCCTTGTAGCTAGGCTGGGTAATTATTGTAAACGATCATGATGTTTGCGCAAATTGATTATTATTCTTTACAAAATGATGTAAAGCTGTTTATCAGTAACGCACCATATTACTTACATTTGTGAATAAACAAATTTTTGCTGTTTCAAACGGTTTATTGACAAATGTAAGTAATATGGTGCGTTACTGTTAAATAGTTGTACATTATAATGTAAAGAGCATCCAATATTTTGCGCAAACACTGTGTTATTTAAAAATAATTACCTGGCCTGGCAACTAGGACCAAAAAACTGTTTAAAATTTGAATTTCCCGCCATAGGTGAATCGTACCACCTTAATATTTACAGTTGAAATTTATAGCCAGCGGGCATTTTAAGATATTAGAATACCTACAACATATCCTACTAATATTATAAACGCGAAAGTTTGTATGTATGGATGTTTGTCCCTCTTTCACGCAAAAACTACCGAATGGATTTTAATGAAAGTTTACAATAATATAGCTTATACATTAGAATAACACATAGGCTATAACGGATTGTAGTAGCAAGGCCGAAGGCTGAGCTCTACGCGTACGAAGTAGCGGGTTTCAGCTAGTTATATTATAATAAAGTAAGTTTGTGAGAAAGTAACTAATTATAAGTATAAAAATTCTATCTATATTTGTCAAATAGATAAGCTTTCAGCTTCTTCTTAAATTATTTGTGAAGATTTTGCATAATTAACACTCTTAGGAAGTTTGTTGTATTATTGTACCTACTCATGTTTGTGTAGTGTTTCGAGTGTTCGCCTTTTTTTACCCGACTGCGCATAAAAGAGGGCAATATTTTTCGAGTGTATGTATGTATGATGGTTTCTTTGGCACACCCTACAGCCTAAACGGCTTCGATATGTGAGGTTGTTTTAATAGTGGAAGGGAGATACAAAAATTCAAGATGGCGTCCGCGAAAAAAAAAATTACATTAAATAGGAAGTAAACTTTCCTAAATAGGTCAATATTATATAGAGCCCATTCAGCAGATTTCAAAAATATATAACACTAGCTGCGCCCCCCGGTTTCACCGCGAGTAAAATCGTTGTTAAGTTTTCTGAAATTTTCCAATTTTCTGCGCAATTTTCTCTCTGTACTTATGTACCTTCTACAAAGTATTAGAAAAAAAAATGAAGGAAATCGGTAAAGTCGTTCTCAAGTTATGGCGTGACCAAGGTAAATAGGGATTCATATATACCAAAAATTAAACACTTTATTATGCACAACTAAAAAAAAAGAAAATTAACGAAAACTTAAATAAATAACTAAAAACTAAAACTTAAATAACTAAATACAAACTAAAAACTTAAACTAAAAGACCATTAGTGGAGGGAAAGGTCCCCAGAATGCTGGCAGCATTGCCACGTTGAATGGCAATGCTCAATTTCTGGGCGAAATAGAAGCCAGCATTCTGGACACCCGACGCCTCCACCAATCGCCTGGCCAAGTCCCGATAAAGGCCCATAGCCGCCGGCCCCCACGGACCCATCGTCTCCACCCCAAACGGATATATATATATATATATATATATGTAAACGGATATATAGTAAATATATATATATATATAGTCTATATATAGATAGACTACGATGAAATGCTCTGTAGTTTACGACATAAAGCGGTATGAAAGAGCTCTGTATCTACTACGAGTAAGTTTAGATAGATACGCAGCGAGCCGCTGTTACTTCTTTCAGTTACCTACTATGTACCTATACTATACAATGCAGTCGAGTTATATTTTTTTAATATTTAATTTTCTTGTTATGAAAGTTAATTGTGTAAGTATAGGTTTAATATTTTTCGGATTGGAATACAAGTGTTATATAAGTACCTATAGCTTGAATTTGCAACTCTATTTATCTTCTAGGGGGTTGATTCTGTTAATATAATTTTCATTTGCTCTGAACCAACCCTGAAGAAGCGATTTTTGTATCCGTTCCATCCATTTGTTTTGTTGATATTTTCTTAATTTTTCTTTCGATACTCGCACTTGCACTTTGAGGTGAACTCATCTGATTTTAGATGAGTTCATCATTATTTAGTGTAGATAGTTTTAATTGTAAGTAAAAAAAACGAAATACTGCTGCAATGTGGTTGGTGATCAAAAATTTATAGTAAAATTTAACAGTAGTTTTAGTATCGATTACAATCGATGGATTATAGTTATTGATGCATACGATTAGTGGGTGTTTAAACGCCGTTTATGTTAACATTAACTGGCTTCTCGTGAATTAGGTAACAGAGGCCAGCGCCTCAACTCTTGACCCGGCGCGGAAATCAAACCTGCGTATTTACATACTCGCCAGAGTCGCTCAACCCGACATTTAAACAGCTAATAAACTATATCTGCGCACTTAATTACACAAATACCCGTCTAACATGACACTGATGCGACCCCCATTAATTTATGATCCAATAAAATATTATGTCCACAAAAGATACAATACGATATGACACCTTTAAAGAATTTTCACATAAATAACAAATTGGAAATGTAATTCGATCTGGTGCGGGACATCACAACAAAATTGACCTTTGCATATAAAAAGATAAGGCCAAACCGGTCAACGCCACCTTTGACTTTGCGGAATAGAAAAAGTTGAATTACGAGCGATCGATGTAAATGGAATGTTTAGCACCACTGGCGCGACAGTGCGGTGACGCGCCCATCAAGGTAAGCTGGCAGCCTCGGCATGTCCTGCCGGAGGCTGGCGCTAGTACCATCACACACCATTCAGTAATCGGCTCTTATCTGCGCTCCAAAATGCTTGGCAGCTAAACCCGGCGCAATTAAGACTGCGGCAAAATACGGGTGCGCACGGATCGCATCAGATGCGCCCGCGGCGGGAGGCTGATACGTAAAATAGCGTGCGCGTGCGTCCGCCGGCCAAACGCACGCCGCCATGAACCGCGCCGCGTGGTGGTCGTGCGCGCTCCTCGCGTTATCAGTCGTAGGTTCGCAGGCGCGCATCTACCAGCGCTGCGAGCTGGCACGCGACCTGCGCGCGCTCGGCGTGCACCCCGACCACATCTCAACCTGGGTGTGCATCGCGTACCACGAGTCTCGGTTCGACACCGCGGCCAACAATCCGCACAGCGGTGACCATGGCATCTTCCAGATCAGCGAGCTGTACTGGTGCGGCGCAGGCAAGGTGTGTGGCCTGCCGTGCGCCGCGCTACGCGACGATGACATCGCCGACGACCTCGAATGTGCGCTGCAGGTGCACGAAGAGCATACGCGCTTGCAGGGTGACGGCTTTCTGGCTTGGGTCGTCTATCCGCAGCACTGTAAGCAACCCACCAAGAAGTACCTCATCGACTGTGACGAAAACCTGAAGAACGCATCGTCTCTGGCGCCGAGCGAGGGGCGCGCCTTCAGCGCTTACTCGCCTTACTCATACGACGATCGATATAAAACAAGACCCGCTGACAGAACGTACACGAACAATCCGAACATCGATGCCCTCCTGCCGCCATATCTGGCGATTACCTCCATCTTTCGTGGAAGTTACGGAAAAGTGCTCAACCACAATAAGATTAACGGGATAGATTGGTATAATTACAAATACGATAAGGTTGACGAATTGAAGCTCCCTAACTTCGCGCCGGGTCAGTTACCGGCTACCTCTACCACTACCACGACCACTTCGACTACTACTACGTACATTCCACCGGTCAAGCCCTGGCGGTTTATTGAAACGAACCAGTTCCGGAAGAAGGCTGTATCCCCTGACAAAACTGTAACAAAAATAATAGCACTAGACGACACTGCTGCTTCAGAAAAAAATGCACTTAGCTATTCAACTCCACCTACAGAATCGACCACGCCTGAATCACTTACTACTGTTGCCGCCGCAGACATATTATTAACAAAGGCTAAAAATACAATCGATTCGTATAAATTACCGACGACACTCAGCTCTACTGTAAACCCGGTGAACATAACAGAAACTGCATATAAATTACCTGCATCTACTGCTTCCTACAAATCACGGACTACTACATACAGACCTTCAACTATAACGTATGGATCATTGGCAGGGTCAACAAACAACTATCTGACATCAACAACTGGTTATGAATCTCCCAGCTTTACAACTACTGTCAGGCCGAGGTTTCCATCTTTTGCGTTTACTTTCCCAACGACTACAACGAGGCCGAAGACCGTTACAACCGCTGCTTTTACATTCCCTCCATGGGCTTTCAAGTCCCGTGCCTTAAACGTCACTACAAGCACAGTGAAACCGCCAACAACAACGTCTAAGCCGACGACGTCACGCACCTGGTACACATTTACAACTCGTGTCAATCCTTTCGGATCATTAACAACACCGAGATATCGCCAATCAACTAAAACGTTTTTAACGTCAAGCTCGCAAAAGCCATCTTTGGCAACACAAAAACCTACGTTCTTCACGTCGTCAAGGACACAAAAACCTACGTTCTTTACTACGTCAACAACCCAAAAGCCAACGTACTTTACCACGTCAACAACGCAAAAGCCAACGTTCTTCACGACTTCAACGACACAAAAACCTACGTTATTTACCACCTCAACAATGTACAAGTCAACGTTCTTCACTACGTCAACAACGCAAAAGTCACCGTTCTTCGTGACGTCAACGACATACAAACCTAATTTTTTTACCACGTCAACGACGCAAAAGCCTACGTTCTTCACGTCGCCAACGACACAAAAACCTACGTTCTTTACAACACCGTCGACGCAAAAACCTACATTCTTCACATCATCAACGACACTAAAACCCACATTGTTTACAACGTCAACTACGAAAATACCAATTATCACAACGTTGACGAAACAAAAGCCGACGGAACGACCGACTCAAAGAACAAGTAGAACCACGCAGAACATATTCGATTTATACTTGAATCCCACAAAAGCACCCCAGTTACCATTTTACTCATTTTCGAGAGACAACAGTAAGTTCAAAATAAACATCTTCTCAGAAGGAACGACAACCATTTCACCTTCTGCCAAGAGTACAGAAGAAAGAAGCAGTGCGGATAAATATCATAGGTATTAAAAGGGGACGTTCTTTCTAGGGTCGCAATGCGTATATAACAATTAAGTATATAGTCTAGTGTTTGAGTGACCGGACGCTTTCCCAGCGTAGTATATCACATTAAAATAACTAAATTTTTATGTACTGCGTGTGCAAATTTGCTTGTTGCATAGACGAGAAAAACGCCATGAAACCCTAGTCTTAAAATTTTCTTCTCAGTAATGTTTATCAAACGTGTGATTATTTTATGACTTGTGATTTTTAGTTTGCCAGCGCCACAACTGCGATGAACATTTCAAAAACATTGTTTTTGTACTTTTTTCATAAGTACTCGTATTACTTCCCCTAAATGCTTCCGAACCACTTAGAACTCCTTGCGGTAACACCTATTTCTTGGCGAATTAATAAACTTATAAAATATTGTTCTATATTCATAAAACTATCATAATTAGGTACTAACACTTTTTTCTGGTTTGCACTTTGATTAATATTTTTGAAAGTTAACTTTTGTAAATTAAGTTGTACTTAAGTAATTATGCTAGTAAAATATTGTTTTAACCATACCCGCTCGAAAACAAATCCATTTTATGTTTGAAAGATGATAACAAAGCTGGTTGAAAAAAAAAACACGTATTTAATGTCATGCTCTCCCATATTACTTCAAAGCAAGGACGTTTTATACCCTGGTATACAACGTCCTTGCTTCAAAGTTACTAGCTTTTTCAAAGAAAGTGTAGTTTTCTTATTTTTATTCAATTTTTGTTACAAATTCTTGATGGCATACCCAAATGCAATATATAGTATGAAATCTTTGCCCAAATGTTATTGAAATGTGAGAGTTTGATCTACAAATGACATTTTTAGATCAACCTAATGTATTATGAATGAATACCACTTAAAAAATATCTTTAAAAGTTGTGATATATTTTTATTGTAATAATATCCTTTTTGTTTGTAATCATTATTATATTTGTTTGTCATGACGAATGTATGAACCACCCAGAGCTGAAAATTACGTATAAACTTTTTATCCTCCGGTGCTTTTAGCTGGTATGCAAACTTTTTAGAAAGTTTCGTCTAAAAAGGTTTTTAGCATGGTTAAAATTCATGTCAAAATCTGTAATTTTCTCGTTGGTATGGTAAAAAGCACATCACTCGGGGGAAACTACAGATTTTAAACTCGGTTAGATTATGGCTCGCGCTCGCTATACGCTCGTGCCGCAAATACCACCTTGTAAAAAATATGTTCGTTTACCCCCGCATAAAGTAATGTACCATTAATTTGTAAATACTTAGGATAGTAACTCGAAAGTAAATAAATTGTAAAGCTAAAAGCTTTTACCTAGTCTGTTTTTCGTAAGTAGATAATTAAGTATACAAATATTATAATTTTTCTCGTTTCATTTTGTTCATTACGCTTTTCTTTTGTGGATGATTTCCATATCCAGGTGGCGTTTACGCATCATACGACATAAAAACTAGCACTTATCCAGATTGAATTTAATGAAGCTATAATGAAGCAGAAGGCAGGTTCACTACCAACTGGAAGGGCTATCTACTATAATACTTTAAATAATACTTTTAATGACTTAGTCAAAAAGAAAACTACAAAAAAAAACATTCTTTGTTCAGATCATTTTACAAAATAAATATACAGTCGAATTGATAACCTCCTCCTTTTTGAAGCCGGCTAAAAAGCCAATAAAGACCTTTGAGCTAGATCTAGAACGTCTTAAATTCGTTACAGTTTTACCGCGCACACATTTTCTGATTCTAACTAACAGTCATAATCAGTATTTTTTAAATTACTTTGAATAAGTGTTTTTACTATGATCTATCGGCATTGTAAGTTACAAGTTTCAACTTTTCAACCAAGGCCAATTTTTGCCACTTTTCACGCAAAGGGTTCACTTGATATAAAAGTTATCGAATACTTCTTACCTTAATTTTAAAAGACCTATTCAACAATATCCTAGCGGGAGCAGCAAAAATAATTAATCCCAATTTCACATGTACTAGATCCATTACTAAAACGCAAAATTAAATTTCTTTGTAAATATGTACTTTCAAATTTAAGATCTTATACTAAAACTGTAATTTTGCAAAGTTTTTGCACTAACTAAAAAAAGTTTTTGAACCTTTAAAATTAAGAACTACATATACATAAAATTGTACTTAAAAAAATTCATGAAATTCATGTTAATAAATAAGAGGGTTAGGTTAGGTTAGGTAGGTGGTTAAAAAAAAATTGGAAAGGCGGATACAGACAGACTGAACGAACTTATAAGGGTTCCTTATAGTACTACACGCTTCGGTGTCCTAGGGTATCCTAGGGAGTTTCTTACCATGGGTATTTGGGGTACCCAAACAATAATCGCGACGCACTGTCAAACTATACCTTATTCTCTTTTTCTCGTGATTATCTCGGGTAAGGTATGAGTATGTCCCACTCTGGGCTGAAAGGAGCCACATTTTGAAACACGTATCACACAGTAACTACATTTTGAGAGGCGGCAACACCGCGCGGCGCCGATGCGCGCAAAAAATGCCGTGGAGGGGCGGGACACTACTTTTTTTCCAAATTGGCCGGGACACCCACTCGGCTACAGAACCCTAAAAAACATCTTTTAAGTGATGAATTGCGAATGGGCACGGATAATAACAGCGAGTAGGTAAGTAGGTAGGTATACAATACAAATACGATTCTCACACGCTATGAGCAGCGAACTAACACTTGACCAATAAATATTATAAAACAAAGGTCATGGAGCGTGGTGACTCTCGCGGAAATAATGCTTGTTGTACTTATATATATAGGCACTGAATACTTGTTACATCTTAGAGAATAATGACATGAAAACGAACTCTTGTAGTGGTATATTGAAATGTTATATTATGTTATGTTATATTGTACTGTTACGGCGGATTAACTAAGAAATAATAATAATGTCAAAATGTAGAAACTAAAGTGAAGTCCCCATAAAACAAATGAATTTTTAAACGTGTTTTTGTAATTTATCTTCATCATCATTACAGCCGTTCATACAAATTCCGTGAAAATTTCAACTGGCTATCTATTACGGTTCCAAAGATACAGCTGTAAAAAGTTAGGACGGACAGACAGACAGCGTAGGCTTATTAATAGGGTCCCGCTTACACCCTTTGTGTACGGAACCCTAAAAACTAAAGGGGGGGTTCCCCATACAACAAATGTTTTTAAACGTCTCTAATGTCAAAACGGTAATACTTACAAGTGTCAAACTTGGCATGATTATAGTACACAACTCTAAAGTATAACAACAAATAATAAATAATGGCCAAGTGCGAGACTGTGACAAATTTATGTTCATTCCAAGTTAACCAGTGACCACCTGGGGCCTTACGGACAACAGGTATTGCGGCACCAAATCCGCTCAATTGGAAAATCACGCGAACGTGAACCTTAACGCGCCAGATACGGTTTGCGGTTGCGTGGCCCCTGGGCGTGATGTTGTATTTTTGCACTACTTTTTGTATTTTGTGGTGGTACGAAACCTTCAGTACGTGATCCCAACTCGCACTTGGCCGGTTGATTATCTCGTAACTTCTATTTTTGCAGTATGTAAATTTCGGGTAGCGAACGAAATAGACGTGGGACTAATTTTCTTTCGTACTTACAAAAATATGTTCTGGGGCCTTACGGACAACTGCTATTACAGGCACCTAATCCGCTCAGTTGGAAAATCACGCGACCGCAAACCGTATCTGGGCGCGATAAGGTTTGCGGTCGCGTGATTTTCCAACTGAGCGGATTAGGTGCCTGTAATAGCAGTTGTTCGTAAGGCCCCTGGTAGGTACTAATAGGTAGGTAAATTGAGCCTATTCGATTGTTCTCATTCTATCTAATCATGTCACCAATCCACTCCACTCACCCCCTTAGAACTACAATGAGTTGTTTACGTAGACACGTTCCTATCAAGTACGTCTTCCAAAGTTTTAACAAAGAAGTCTTCAATAATTTTAAACAATAATTAGTTGTAAACATTGCAGAATTTTCCCTCTGATAGCCTCTGATACTTAAAATATGAGCAAACATTGATGTATATCAATAGGAACCGGTTTTCTTTTAAACAGCTAACAATCGCTATAAAACTAAGCAATCAATGCGGCAGTCAGTTTATTAATAGATTAATATTCATAATGTGACATCCATGGAAAGTGAGTTAAATAAACGAGCGTGGAATCGTCGCATCTCCGCTTCGGTTCGATAGGTAATAAATTAAGAGTCGTAACTAACGTTAAGGCTGCGCCCACCAGCCAGAGCAAATTTTTTTCCTCTCCCGAAAACTTTGGCATCACACGTCGATGTTGCGCATTGGCCAGTGTCAAGTTGCAAGTTCAAGTTTTATTAAATAATCATCAAACAAGTCAGAGTCAAGCAAAGTAAGTCACGGTCAAGTCAAAGTCATGCTATGCCTGGGGGGGGGTGCCAACTGGTAACGATATTATAACCACATTGGCTATATTATGAACACTGTCACACCGTGCTGAGCTCACTGTCTACATACTAAAGCTTTTCACGTCACATCATCAGCCAGTAAACGTCCACTGCTGAACAAAGGCCCCCCTCTTAGAGGGGTATTGCCATAATCCCCACTCCACAATCTGCGATCCCCATGCAGATGATTAGGGATCGCAGTACGTTCACCGTGTACTAATAGGATGCTGCTTCCTATCCTCTCGTGGTTCTGATGCTTAGTAGATTTTAATTACTATGAAAAATATTAACATAAACCACAAAAGTTATTTGCTAAATAAATGTTAGGCATATACTTATTCATACAAGGCTACACGGAAGTTGGTACTAAGCCGAAAGGTGATCGATTTTACATTGGAACCAATGCAGAAATCGCGAAAAAAGCAGCTTTTCATACATTTCGTTGAGTGTTAATGACATTTTTAAGTAGAACAGCTGATTATATTTTGAGCTGAATTCGCAATTATTTCATAGTAGAAGTTTTTCATAATGAGTACAATAACCTCCTTTCAATTTAATACCATGGTTACGTGTATCTCCGAGTATCGCCCACCGAAACATCTTGTCCTTGAATTCTTCCTCGACTGTATTCTTAGAAACGCTCGGCTAGATCGCGTCGTGCAAGGCTGGTGCGGCGGCTGAATCCGCAGAAGGCCTCATAAGGCGCAAATATAGTAGCCTAGACAGTGGGTATGTACATGTTTGAGCTTTTTGGGGTCAAACCTTTAGGTCCGTGCAAGTAGGGTGCCATTTTTTTGAAGTACTATCTAACCAAACTTCTGGTCGAAGCGTCTAGTGACCAAAATACTGGTCGGTATCTTGCGCAACGTGTTAGCATTGTAACCTAACGCGGCAATGCGGCTAGCATTTTGGAAACGATGCCTACGGGCAGCGGTTTATTAGATTAGTGTAGTTTAATATATTTATTTTAATTGAGTTACGTTTGTCTTTATTCTAATTTAGGTAAGTTTATTATGTTTCCAAATATGTACCTATATTTCTTAATTTCAATAAATGCCCTTCTCTACATTGATATAATTTATTGATTATCTAATTTTAATACCTTAGTAGTTTTAGGGAAAAGGATTTAACTAAGTTCAGAAACGAACTGCGTCCTGGTCCCAAATGAGCACCAAGACCTATTGAACCCTCAAAGAAAGAAAATTCCCAGTATGTGTAGTCCCATCAATAGACAATTAATTACCTACTGCATGGAACCTTGAACACCTTGCAAAGCTGGAAATCCCACCCACTGTCCATCCGTCCGGGAAGATAATTAATTCCCAGTAGCCCTGTCTCGGGACTACTCGAGAATATTTTTGATTTTTAATCATACTAAATTATTTTATCCTTTAAATCCTTTTACCTCTTATGTGTGTTAAACATTAGAAATCTTTGAAATCCTTTTGTTTTTTGGAGTAATTTTTTTTGTTGGCTGTCTTCAAGTCGTTATATTTTCAAGCGTTACGAAAAATGTATATAGCTCGATATAGCTGTTGCTATATGGTAACTTTGGTCATGGTATCCGTTGCTATGGTAGCAACGGTAGGTTAAGAAAATTAAGTTAATTTTTTTAAAGTATTTACGAGTGAAAAGTAATGCCGTGAAACTTGTTTTTTGTCTTCGAACTGTTTGTGCACCTTGTGAAAACGCAGGAAGTAATGTTTCCTGCTTTATTACACACAATTTTGACAAGTAATTCACGTGCTATCAAAACGCCAGTTCGATTGTGGCTGAAGTGGATTGTACCTCGGAGCCTATATTGTGCGGTCCACGTCAAAAAGTACGTCCCGTATCTTCCCCCTATTTACTTACATCAATGGAATTTCCCTTTTCTTTTGGCACTTCGGAATAAAAAGTTTATAAAACACTTTCCTATAAAAATGTAATCATCATTATGTTATGTTATGCCTATTATGTTCCCACTGCTGGAACATATATAGGCCTTCTCTCAGAGAAAGAGAGGATGGGCCCTAATGCAGCATGCTGGCCCAGTGCATGTTGGTGAATGTCATACGTCTTCGAACTATTGAGGTTCTTAAATATACCTACCGGTTTCCTCAAGATGTTTTCCTTTACCTTTGTTGAGCGATGGCATCGAAAACTGCACATAATTTATTTAATTACTAAGTCATTGGTGCAGGACCGAGGATCGAACTGGGTGCCGTCAGATTGTAAAGCGCACATGCTACCACCAGGCTACCACCGCTTCTTAGATTAAAATGCAATGTTGTGTGAAAATTTCAAGTCAATCCATCGACTACTTTTTGAGTTTGGTGAACACCAGTAGACACAAACATACGGAAGCTAAATTTTTCTATATGATTACTTAATATTATTCACATGTTTATTTTCTTTCTTAAATCTAAGATATTTTACTATATTTGCCTATAACACATAAAATAAAAACTTAAACCTAGGATGCCGCCGGCAGCGGGGCAGGGCCCAAGCTATCGGTGGTTAATGCTGCAGAGTGAGGAACTACATACGTGCCGTGTCAAGGATAACCGCCTTCTGCAAACCCTTCTTCTTCGGCTTCTGACCCTTGACCCAACCATCTAGCGAGAGCCTCTTAAGGTGTTGGTCGAGGCTCTTTGCTATAAGGCCGTTCACCGATACGACTATCGGGACAATGATCGTCGAGTCAACATCCCACATGGCGGTAACCTCGTGAGCCAAGTCAAGGTACTTGCTGAGTTTGTCCTTCTCGGCCTTCACAAGGTTCTCACACATGTGGGATGGTGGCGTCGACGAGCACTGCCCGGCGCTGAGACCGGTCGACCACCACGATATCAGGCTTATTGGCGACAATAGTCGACAGAACGATCCCAGTAGAGCAAAGCACGACCATTTGTTATTATTATTACTATAGAAAATATCACTCAAAAAAACTAAACAGCAAGGCCCAACTCCGACTGTTTAAGCGTGACGTCAGCGGCACGGTTTCGCGTCGTACAGGAAGCCGTGGAAATATCATGTTTTCTGTTAACTTTACCTCATTCAAGGTCTGATATTCCGGAAGTGGCACAATTTACTATAAAACGATATAGAAAATTCTTTAATTTGAAAACCTTTTTAATTTGAAAGGATATACTTTAAATTTTATCAAAATCTATTCAGTAGTTTAAGGGTGACGTGAGGTGATTCGAGGTACCTTTATTTACGACTATGAAATTGGGGGTAATTCATACTCATAGAGCTAAATCTACATAACAAAAATCTAACGATTCATTTAATTACTGCAGACAAAGCACCGCAAAGCAAAGTTTAAAAGCATGTTTTTTTTTTCAAGTGTTCCATATGCAACGTAGGAAGGTATTAACGGCGGCAAACGGCTGGTACCAAATAAGTTATAACAAGGTGGCACATAAGAAGATTCTTCATAAGAAAAAACACGAATAATTTTTCTCTTCTGTGGATGAAACTTTGAAACCTTTGAAGTAGCATCAATGTCACGTTTATACGCGGTTAGTCATTATCATGATCCAAGAAAACAAGGTCTTCTACTCTGGCAGTTGTCCCAGAATTACGTCACTGTCTAGTTGCCACTTTATTGCATCAAATACAGATATTGGGAAACATTTTTTTTAAATAATCTATTAAATAAAATACAAAAAGCATTTCAATTGTCATTTGGTTTGTCCGCTCAAGCAAGTTAAGCACGAATTGAATATATTAAACACAATTTTATCAAAACCACATTGATTTATTGGATTCCCACAGGTAATATACGAATATTGGGGAGTTATAATTTCACGCTACTGTTAACACAGAAAATCATACACAGTCCGCGGGGTTTGGCGCTAACGTGGAAAAAAAACATGTCGGCTCGTTGAATTATTTTCCTAAACTTGTGTATTTTCGAGTGTTAATGTGTACTAAATGGTGAATAATAATTCACCATTTAGTACATTAACATTACATTACATTTATTATTCATTAACTGCTCGTAAACGTGCTCGAGTGTGGATAACTTATATAACGAGGTGATTCATGTTGTTTCCAAAACTCCATAGGAGCCTCTTGTAAAGTCTCCACCACTTTACAGAGGCATGAGTTTGACTTGACCGTGACTTACTTAGCTTGACTCTGACTGTGACTTGTTTGACGCTATTAAGACTATGTAAACTGTTTAATATTACGACTAAAGGACAATGAATGCATGATCAGGAAAATTTTAACAAAAAAAAACTTTGTTTCGTGTATCGTCAACTCTCTCGAACTTGTTGTAAATTACTTATTCTGCTCTTGCTTATGCACGTGTACGTGTATCCATGACATTGATGACATCATTGCGGGACGCCCACGTCTCATTATTTCTCGGAGGACTATACCTGGCGGAGTATATTATTATACCATGGTCATTATAAACCCGCTTCTATTATATATAGGAACATTACATGAAAGGCATTCAGCCACTTAATTAACAGTATATAATTAGCTATCTATGATTATGACATTTAATTAATTCTGATTGCGACCGGTTATAGCCGGTCAACGATTCAAAGGACGCAGTGTCAATTTTGATGCGACATAACGGCATGATTTTGAAAAGATTAAAAATTCTTTATGAACCCTTAAAACTAAATATGCTTAGTAATTATGCTAGAGCAAGGACGCAATAGGGTATAAAATGTCCTTGTACTAGAGTCATCCTCATCGCAGAGTTTATGCTCTATCAGATTGTAAACTGAAAGACGACTGTTTAGTCTATGATACCCTGGTATTCTTGTGGTCTGTACTGATATCCAGAAGGAAAGTGTAAGTGGAAACTTAATATTTAAATCCGAAAAGGGAAAGCTAAAAAGCGAAAAGGGGGTTAGATGGACCCTGAAATACCGTGGAAAGTATTTAAAACTTTTTTGTGTTCGTGTTTTAGCGGTTTTCTTGTTCTGACAGGCTGGGCAAGAAATATGGAATAAAAATTCCCAAATGATGTAAATCCAAGTTTTTGCCTTCTTTACTTCCGGGGGGAGACGTGGGAGAGATAGAAGGAAAGGGTAAAGGTTACATCTTCCGCCGCGACTATAGATACATCTAATCTTCAGCAGAAAACTGAGTTTTCACATGCAAAACATAGCGGTTACAGTATTAGTGCTAGTCACAGAAAAGAAAGAAAAAAAAACGTTCACTCCTCGCACAGTTTTGCTGTTACGCGACGTGCGTTATGGTACATATAGTGCATTGTGCGTAATAATGTCGTAAACTTATTAAAAATATTAAGTGAGTGAAATATAATGAAATGAAGGGACCTTAGCTAATCATAATTGAGGATGAAGGCTCTGATGAGCGATACTGCCACGTTTACCTCACTAAAACAATATCAAAAAAAAAATAGACAAAAGAGCATATTTGATAAGTTATAGTTAGGTTTAAGTAAAGTTAAAGTTTGTTTTTTTCTTTTGTAAAACCATCAAATTACGACGTAAATAGACCTGGCCAAAATATTACCACAGAATAACCTTTAGTGGTAGAAATTTACTTCTACTAACCGAGACGATTTATATAAACCAAAAAAAATACGTCGATAGTCGTGTCTCACCGTAACAATTAAATAATAACATCGCATATCACACTTGTTTAATAAATACGAAAGCTTGTGTAGGTACGTAAGTATACTAAGTATTTAGATTTGCCTACATTCAACTCGGTAACAGCATCTTGGATTTTAATGAGATTTGGTAGGAGGTAGCTTAATTCCCCTGATTGACTTCTAATCCCGAAATAAACCGGCCAAGTGCGAGTCAGGCTCACGCACTGAGGGTTCCGTACCACCACAAAATTCAGTAACGAAATTACCAGTTATAACTTGGTAATAAACAGAAACTTGTCACCGACTCGCACTTGGCTACTATTTATTATATATTACTATTTGTTACACAATAGAGTGTGTACTATAATCATGGCAAGATTGACGTTTGTACATATTACTGTTTTAACATTAGAGCTAAGACAAAAATATGTATCTACACAGACATACACACACACGCTAAACTTAAAAAACAAAACGACTCTTTTTGCGTCGGCGGTTAAGAACGCAGCTGGTTCGCTATATGGTTGCCTGGAAGCGGTAAAGCCGCCTATTAAAACCCCTGATAATATTTAAATTGTATGATTGTAATGTAATGTATATTTTCCTTGTATATGTTGTAATTTAATAAAGAATTATCTCATCTCATTTTAATATATTGTCTTATCTTAATATATGTGTATTTGTTGCAGGTGCTATGTTGGTGTTGAGCTACCCTCATTTCTTGTACGCTGACCTGAGGTACAGAAACGGAGTCCTCGGAATGATGCCCAGTGAAGAAATCCATAGGATCTATATTGATATTGAACCGGTACGGATAAAATTATAGTCTGATCACTGTTATAGTGCTAACAGACGCTCGAACGCGGCTGACCTCTACCGCGGTCTGACCAATGGGAGAGAAAGAGAGGGAAATATGATATTCTCACTCTTTCTCTCCCGTTGGTTGGACGGCGGTCCGTCAACCAAATCCATACGTGTGTTAACACTATAACATCGTCTGCCGCGTTCGTGCGTCTGTTAGCACTATACGACTGGAAACCCTTTCTTGATGCCTATAACAAGGGTTGATCCACATGTGACTATGACTTGTTTAACAATAAAATCTGAAGTCAGATCAGCCGTTGTTATAGGCATCAAGACAGGGTTTCCAGTCTGACTAGGTTACACGGAGACGCATCTCGCTCGTTCTTCTTCTAGCACATACCTACAGAAATTTGGCTATAATGCTAATTTAACCTAACCTGGGGTGCAAGTACCGTTCTTTATCGGACGTCAAATTAGACAGTTGAGAACGTCATATTCGATAAAGAACGATACTTGCACTGATGAAACACAAATGAATTAATTCTAAAACAAGAAATTCGTTATAGCTGAAACTAATTTGTTATCAATCTGTAATAATGATTGTAATTATTATAAAAACTGAGAAATTTAAATGTGAAACAAACCAGTAAGTAATTAATATGTTATGATAATAAATAACCAATTAAACCTTATCCTTGCTTAGGTTACTTTATTTTATTGTTGACTGGGGTGAATACTCACTAAATACTTAGCTGTTAGTACTAAGTAAATCTAGTGAAATATTATGAGTGTTTTTTAACCGACTTCAAAAAGGAGGAGGTTATCAATTCGACTGTGTTTTGTTTTTATTATGTATTATTAATTTAGCTACGTTTGGCCACCAGCTCGCTTGATGGTAAGCGACGGTGTGCCGAGGAAAAGAGCATGTCGGACAAGAGTATGATTTTATATAACTTGATTTTAGAACACCGGCACCCCTATCAGGGGCGCTAAAAGGGCGCAGTTTAACATCTTCCAGCGGCCCATCAGTGGGATCCCGTCGACGGCGAACCTACGCACTGTACTCACGCCTATTGTGTGGGTGGAGGAGGTAACTAAATTTATCCTTCGAAAAGTAAGGTCGTCTATTGATATTTAGAAAAAACTTTTTGGTTTAGCATATTCTGCCTTTTCTTGTTTAAATGTGTGTGTGTGTGACAAAACGAAAATTTTGATTCGAAAAGTGGCAGTATTAGATCCTGGTTAACTACATTGTATACCCTAAATAGGGTACTGTATAACGTCCTTGGGGTAAACGTACTGAGCGCTCTAAACGCTATGCTACGGTCGCTTTCCTGTCAGACTCCAAATTCTTGAGCTGTTTTTGCAACCAATCTAAGCGTTGGTGACGCTATCTATAATTCTTGCTTGCTGCCTACAAGTAGAACTCAGCTAGAACCTTTACAGGCAGCGTTTACAGGCCGCAAAGCTGACAGAGATGACGCCTCTTTACTAACTCGCATGTAATTTTTACCACTAGATGGACCGACGACATAGCGACAGGAGTCGCTGGCATCCAGTGGATGGAAAAGGCAAGCTGTCGTTCAGTGTGGACGTTAAAGGGGGAGGCCTATGTTCAGCAGTGGACGTCTTCTGGCTGATGATGATGATGATGTAATTTTTATATTGAAGAGTTGTTCCACACTTGAAGATTTAACTACAATTTAAGAGCCAGTTTTTTTAAAAATAATATAGTAAAAGTTTTACTATAGAAGTAACCCTTAAATCGCGAAAAAATCAGCTGTTCCATAGAAAACGGTTATTCACACTCTACAAAATGTATGGAACATATATTTTTTTCGCTATTTCAGAGTTGGTCCCATAGTGAAAATTGTTTAAAATTATGGTTTTGCTATCGACCCTTTTCGGTTAGTACACCCTTTCCGCGTAACCCTGTAGATACCTAACTACATTATTATGTAGGTGGTGATGTAATTTTTATATTTTTCCTCAGTCGATAGATTTACCAGAGGAGTACAAAGACGAGCTGCGTTTGCGACTGCTGCGGTCACTTGACCTGCTCGCGATTCTGATCCCGGTGTTGATCGCGGTGTGCTGTGCAGTACTGCTGGTGGGGCTAGTGCTGATGTGGCGCGCGAAGGCGAACAGAACCACCGCGAAACCGCCTACGGCAGATAATAAATTATAGTTCTACACACATGCTAGTTTCATTTTTTACCGACTTAAAAGGGAGAGGGTTCTCGTAGCATAAACAGCCTTTTTTATATGTTCACTGCTGGACATTGGCCTGCCCCCGAAAAGACGATTGGGCCATATCCACCACGCTGGCCCAGTTGCAGGTTGGTGGATTCACATACGCCATTGAATTTCTTCTCCGCACGTAGGTATGTAGGTTTCCTCACGATGTTTTCCTTCACCAAAAAGCCAATGGTATGTGAATCCGTACATAAACTCGCAAAATATTGTGCTCATTGGTACGGGCCCAGGATTTTAACCCGAGACCTCACGCTTTCGAGTCTAGCGATCACCCAAATAGGCTATCACGGCTTCTCAATACGATTGTATTTTTTTAAATGTTTATTATTTCAGAGCTCCGTCATTCATAACTGATTTTTTTTTTAATTTTTTTATAGAATATTCTATCGAATTGGTCCCATAGAAGTTTCACGAGTTCAAAATTGGTTCAGTAGTTTGGTTTTTAAATCAAAATAAGTGGAAAAAATATGTCATCCAGGTAGACGAAATTGCGTATTTTGTGTAGATAATGTTAAATAAAACTCGGTAAGTACCTAATAAAATTATTAATTTACCCATATATCTTATTATGTATGTTTTACTATTTACAAAAACTTAAATCGTCTTTTTTTCCGACAAACTTAGACACTTAAAAACAACAAACTTCTAAAAACACAATTAAAAAATTGTATCTTTTTAAAATATATAAATATACACACTTTTTTATTTTCTTTGTAATTTTATGTGTATTGTATTTTTACGAATTGAGAAAATGGTGTAGGCACCTGGGGCCTTACGGACAACTGCTATTACAGGCACCTAATCAGCTCAGTTTAAAAATCACGCGACCGCAAACCTTATCGCGCCCAGATACGGTTTGCGGTCGCGTGATTTTCCAACTGAGTGGATTAGGTGCCTTTAATAGCAGTTGTCCGTAAGGCCCCAAGTCTATTGTTAGTATGGAATACTAGCTGCGCCTGCAGGGATAACTCCAGTTATCTGCCAGTGAAAGTCCCGTATGTGTGTGTGGACTGAGAAACCCCATAGATCTAAGTAGTTTTTGGAGTTTTAGTAACTGAATTGCACAAAAAAGAGAAGTAAATAGAACGGAAATGAGAAGGTAAATCTATCGCCAGGCATTATGAGTGAACCTTGATTGAATATTCTTATTTAGATATCAACGGGTCGAACTCCGCATCCAAAGAACTTGGACCTTACCTTTTTCAGTTTGGTCTCAAAGTTCTTTGTCCGCATCACAGTGGCTAATTGATTTCGAATGACTAAAGTTTCGTTTATACGGGTGCAACTGGCCACTTCAAATTTCTAACAGCCATACGAATTTAAACAAAAAAATTAATCTTTTCTGTGCTAAATTATTTAGTAAAAGTTGTATGTAAAACGCTTAATGGCATTTATTTATTAAAAATAAAAGTATTACTAAAAAGTTTTACAACCTAGTGTGGTCTTAGTTCTCCACGCTGTAGTTTCCAAATGTAAGTACATAGCTTACTGGCATGTTTTGTACACCGATATTTAATAAAACATATTTAATCTGTCCTTCGGTCCTTCGGTTGGCATCCAGTGGATGCAAAAGGCAGGCTGTCGTTCAGTGTGGAGGTTAAAGGGGGAGGCCTATGTTCAGCAGTGGACGTCTTCTGGCTGATGATGATGATTTAATCGGTCCTTATGGAACATAGATACATACACAACATCGCCTTATATATATAGATTACGGTCGTATGCTCATATGGTTATCTGGTCTGTCCAGTAGAAAATATGGTCTTTCGCGTATCAAGTTTTCGCGGTCAAATGTGAATCAGCAGTGCAAATACCGTTCTTTATCGGTCGTCAAATTCGCTAAAATGCCATAGAATCGATCACGAGTACTGAAAAAATTGCATATTATCGAATTTGACGACCTCAACTGTCAATTTGACGATCGATAAAAGAACGGTACTTGCACCCCTGGTACGTCGAAATGAATTTGACAAGTACCTACGAACTTTAGGTCCTGGATGAGATTGTCCGACGGGGAAAATAAAACACTAAACCAATGAGCTTGAATGTTTATTCCATTAAAATTTGTTTACATATAGTTTCATTAAAATTATTTCACACATAGAAGCTGCAAATATTCTCGTACCAATCATGAAAACGCTCGCAAATTAAAATCACATAGAGGTACCTATTTATTCCAAGGCTGATAAGGAAGCGGGGTAAATAGTCTTTCTTTTACTGGACTAGATAAATGATTGAGATTTCACGACACGTAGGTACTTACTACTCAAAATATCTAACGTAGGCATAAAAATAGTTAACAAATTATTTAATAAACGCGAAACACACAAGTCGCCCGCCCTCGTTATCAGCCTTTATCAAAATATTTAAAACTAAATATTCAACATCGACGCACCAAAAACGACAACGTAATGCAATTCTTATTTAGGCGGGAATCGCGCTATTATACAGACGCGCATTCAAGGGATGTGTTGTAACGGTATAGCAATATGGTTGGTTTTGATGAATGGTCGTTTATTTAAATAACAGTCCACGATTTTTGTGCGGTTCTATTGGTAATGTTGAATCTATAGTTTTAAATATCTGCATAGACTGTGCAGGAGGACCGCGGCTTTCCTACGCGAAGACGAGATCATCCAATTTGTGAACAAATAATTTAGAACTCGCTGGCATTAATAAGGCCGTCGCTCATTAAACCCTAACATTAAATAAGCACAAAATCAACCCTATATCGTGCGCTGTACGGTAAATTGCGAGTCATAACAATGAACGCCGTGGCAACGCGCTGATCTCTCGACCATTGGCATAGCTAGTATTTTTCTAGTGCGCTGAGGCCTTACGCCTAACTCTTTACGCGGTCTCAAACGCACGTTAAAACAGCGCAGTTCGGAAAATCAAACAAACGTGAACCAACGAGCCCAGATACGGTTTGCGGTCGTGCAACTTATTTCATCACCTAAACTGGATTGCACAACTAGGCGTAAGGTCCCAGGCTTTCCCGACACGATACGCGTAACAAAGCGAGACCACCGCAAACTTGAAGATGTTAAGGTTTTTGTTTGTCTAAGAAATAGTTACGAACAAAGGACACACCACAATAATAAATACGCAAGCGCAATTTCTTTTTTTTTACATTTAGTACTTGTGTTTTTGCGCGAGAGTACCGTGCGCGAAGGAGCTGTTGCAGTTTATTACACAAAACCAAACTTCCAATAAGACATCGCGAGCGCAACGATCATTAAAAAATCTGCTGTTTTTGGCCAATTTAAAATGCAGAATTAACGAGTTAAAATGAAAAATAAAGAATTAAAAAAAAAACTTGTCTGATCGTACCTTTTTCTATCGTTTTTGTTTTCTAGATGTCTTTATAAATATGGAATGCCTTTGATATAGCGTCAATGAGAAAATTTACTTACAGAGGTGCAATACAAGCGACAGGTTACGAGAAAATATTATTGGAGATTATTCACTTTGGATCGATTTGTTTGGGAAGGAACTAGATTTTCTGTTGTGGGCACGGGCTACATAGTTACGCCAATGGTTTCAATATGCATTACTCGAATTTCTGCTGCAAGTTTGTATTGTCCGTCTAATGAGCAACACTCCCTTAGTCCTAGCTTTACGAGGATGTAAACCACGGTCAACCTGCACAAGCCAAATTATTAAAATATATTCATCATACATCAAAATAGAAGTAAAAACATTTTCATTACGCGTGGGAAGGGGCGTTTACAGACATAAATTTATTTATTTAAAGTATATCGCTTAAGTAACCTATTACTTAAATAAAATGACATACATATATTAATACGACAATTCATTTAAAACAGTCGCAGTATACCTAACACATATTAACAGTACCTACCTTAGTTTTATAGAAATTCTTGTGAGTATGTGCACAGATATTTGAATTGATTATGTTTTTGACTCTATGGTCTAGCAATTCACATCTTTATGAGCCTAGAATGAAAAAAAATGGTTTTTCTATTTTATGATTATACACAAATAGATCTTATTTCTTTCAATTTGAAATTAACGAGTCTTCAAAATACATTCTTAATAAAAAAGTTATTAAAGTTCATTTATGATCTATCACAATAATAGGCAGGTACCTACTTCCCTATAAAAAAAAAAATACGGCCAATCAAATCGACACCACTGTATAACAAACTACTTAGTAAATAATTACCTCTCATGCACTAACGATCGATAACACAGAATAAGTCGGTGATCGATAAGTTAATCAATGCTACAGCATTAATTCGTGATCTGTATAAATTATTTGTCTACTTCTTGACGACGACTAATGCCACGTGTGAAAGCGAGACAAAAAAACAGACATAAAGAGGTTATCGAGCGTATGCATCATTATAGAGCCTAGTTGGTTTCAGGTGGCAAGTTTATGTTTTGAAATGTAAATACTTTACGAGAAAATTAAATAAACGGATCGGAATGAAAGTAGCCTATTTTGCACGACATACGCGTTAAAAAAAAAAAAGACGTTCTGGCTGGGGTGTGCCTTGATAGAGGCCTACGTCTAGCAGTTAAATAATATAAGCTGATCATGATGAGGATATTACACATAAGTGTAAAGACCAACTGCAGTAACACACGGTTTTGCATCTCACAGCAACCTCTCCTTATTGGACGGCTACTGGACAATGAAATTTTAAATGAAGATTTTTTTAAACTTCCACTGCCCTTTGGTTACTTAACCATAACTAAATCGGTAACTTGCTACTTCACTTGATTTTAATATACACTATCGATTATACATGATTTGAACGTATACACTCTTTAGTTCGACAATGGTTTTAGAATGGACAAACAAAATCAAGTTGACATTCTAAACTAGTACCTAGTGTACTTTAAATTAAATTCACTATATTGTTGCAGTCCACGCGTTCACTTAATGACAATTTAGTAGAAGCGGGGAATGCCCGCGTTAGAGGCAGAGTTACTTATGCAAAAAACTTACCTGAAAATAGACTGTATCATATATTCTACTGTCCATTTAATCGTTTACGTACAACTTGTGATTACAGAATACGCATTAATTTAGTTAAAATCTAGTAAGTGATTAAGTTCAACATAGTTTCGTTCATACATGGAAACTAGGATTTAATGATGTTATAGGTAAGTAGGTACCTAATTAAAATATTACAGGATACCGGAGGAAATATCGTACGTAGATCATTAATTATATTGTATCTGAAATAACGTAGACACGCCCAATTTCTGAAGGAGCATTTCATCTTGATGCAGAAAAAAATATCAAAATTAAAAAATAAACATTTTGCGAGGAAATAAGACCCTGCCTAGTTAATTAAACTGATCGGCTAGCTAGCCTTTTATAAAAGGACATGCCCAAAGAAGTTGTTGATCCAAACTTGATTAAAAGTAATTTTCAAGTTTCAGTACGATTTTGATGTTTTTTTTTTTTTGGTTATATGTGTGGGATGGTTTAGATTCAGAATTGGACCCGTGGCGCTGGTGGCTGGCGTGACAGAAAACTGCGGGCACAGCTAGTCATCTAAATTATTCTATATCACCCAATAACTTTAAAGAAACAGGGATTGTGAAGATATTTGACAAAACCGAACATAACATATTGATAAAACCTTGAACCTAATTGTACAACTTTTAAAGAGTAAAACAAATCCCTATTTAGGTAATACAGATTCTTACTGAAGGATGTTATGAAATATAGAGATAATAATTTTGATGACATTTTGACCTTGAAACAAGATAATCTCGGTACCATAAAGGGCCATTCTCTTTTACTACAACATTCATTACAATCGATAATAGAATATTAATATTATCATCTACACGGTAACAAAAACCCGTCTAAATAATGTTGTGTTTAAAATGTATGAATTAATAAATTACAATAATTAATATAATTTTCCTAGACTATTCAGCATAGATATAAAAAATGCCGCATAAAATAATTTGTCAACTAAAACGTCCAGGACAGTAAAAGTTCAATTCATAATTAATATTAAAATAATATTGGATCTAATTATATTTAAAATAAAGCCTACAGTAAACTGTATAGAAATAAAAAGTGTCCCACAAAAATAAATGTTCTGTTAACTAAAATGTCTAAGGGGGATTCAACTTCAATTCATAAAATTTAAATATTATTGGAATTTAAACAATATCATTAAAATAAAATCAGTCCACAAAACAGTTATACACAATCTGACCAAAAAATTTACAATTTATTTACATCTTTAATAATAAATATATACGTGTGTATATATATATATGTGTGTGTTTTATATACCTACTCTATAATAGTTTAAAGTATGTATTTACAGGTATGTACAATATGAATATAACGTGGAGTCTACCTTCTTTTAGTCAAAGTGTTTGTCGGCGTTGTTGCGCTTGCGTCCCTTGGCGTGTGCGAGCATGGTGACGAGCTTCTTATGGCTGTTGCCAACGATCCAGCCGTGCTGCGGCTGCAGGCCGGCCGCCTCCTCGCTCTCCGAGGACCAGTAGCGGTGTGCGGCGCGCGCGCGCATTTTGGGCCCGGGCGGCGCGCGCGCGCCGCGTCTGCTGCTGCTAGCGCCCGCGTCACTCTCCTCGCTCGCAGATCGCCCCCTCGAACCCTTGTTATCGCTCTTTGACAAATGTCGGTTAGCCTTCCTCCCGCTCGAGTGATGCCCCTCTTTCTTTCTACTCTTCTTTTTGCGAGATGAGCTCGCCATTACAGAATCGGTGCTGTTGGGCCTCGGCGGGGCACCGTCGAACTCGGACTCCGAGCTCCAATGTTCAGCCAGTACGTTCTGTTTCCCGACTGTACATTTTCTCCTTGCTCTTTGGTGCGCAACTCCCGCGTGGTCGAATGACTGGTCGAGTGTATCGGCGCTGTAGTCATGACTGGTGCTGATACCTTCGTCCGATTTCCTAGGAGAATGTTTCTCCACAGTAGATCTCAAGGCCGGTGCCGTGAACGCGTCCACATCTGCCGGTGTCACTTCATTATCTGCATGAAAAACACTATTCGAACTTCCGTGGCCCTCAGTTTCTTTGTCAGCATGTTCAGATTTGTTAGTTCCAACGTTGCCACTCTCCGTCTGAACATCAGTTTGAGGACATTTCTTTTTTTCTGTTTTAATGCCCTTCGTTGCTTCTGATTTGCAAGCAAGTAAACATATACCACTCTTTGGGACGTCCCGCATGTCTATTTGATCTTCGCTGTTTGACTGTGAAAGAGTGTCATGGTTCAATGAATCATTTTCGTGTTTCGTCGATTTAATAGTCTGTGTACTTTGTGCAGACACCATCATGTACATTTCCATTTTGGCGGCTTCGGAAGGTGATAGCCCCTTCAAAAATTTGGTAGCGGCCGATTCGCTATCGAATTGTTCGTCATAATCACCTGTTTTATTTTCTGTTTGAGCATAGTTAGATGTTTTTTCGGCAGGTAAAATCAGGTGCATATACTGTCTATTTAATGTTTCCGGCCTGTCAATGTCGAATTCATCTTCGCTATTATAGTTTGTACGTTGATTAGATGCACCCATTTCAGTTGGTGCAGAGTTATGAGCAATGATATCATTGTAATTAACTTGTGTGGACTCTTCAGACATTAAACTATAACCAAGATTTTCCCTCGACTTACCCTCAATCGAGAAGATTTGCATTGAGCCCGAGTCACTCAAAATGTCGTTTTGACATAATGAAGATGTATAAGATTTACTCGAAGTATGTTCGTCAGTTTTAATGTTTTTGCTCTCATGTTTACTATTTGTTGCCAAACTTTGGTGAAAGTTCGTTGTGTCGTAACTTTCGTCAAAAATAGAAATTATATCTTTGTTTAGTAATGATATATGGTCCCGATCTTTGGATTCAGTCAGATTATGTTGCACGTCAGGCGATAAAGGTAAGCTAATATTTTTTTGGAAATCAATATTTGATGCTTCGGTGGCACCTTTTTGATTTTCAGAGAGACACAGATTGTTGTTAGGCTTAGATTCTGTTTCCAATAGACTATCAAAAAGCTGGTCGAGATTTGGTCTAGGTTTTTCTGGTTCTTTTGTGTCAGGTTTTTCGCATCGCACTGCGTTGTTTTTAAATATATTTCCGATGGCCGCTTTCTTGTCTGCGTTTTTATTTTTGTTAACACAATTTAATCTCCCGCATCCTCTTTCATGATCGCTGTCGTCAGTATCATTATCACTAGGGCAGACGCAATTGATATCATTGGACATGTAGATAATAAAATCTCCTTCAGGCGAAGAAATCTCACTTTCGGAGTCGCTTTCGTCTATCCTGACAGGAATTAAACCAGATGTGCTAGCTATAGCAGTATCAGTGTCATCCTCGTGATAAAATGGTGCCTCAGAGCTTTTTGGTGTTTTCGTTGCTTCATCCAAAGATTCTTTCATGTTCTTTTCGCCATAATTTGCTTCTAGTTGGATATTTTTTTCATTGCTTCGCCTTTCTGCTCTTGAAAAGCTCTTTTTGTGTCTCTTTTTAGTTTCATTAGCAGAAAATTTATCCCGTTTTTTTAACGGTTCAAAATTTGACGATTCTTTTGCTTCAGTTTTTTTTTCTTTTACTCTATTTTTTAGTTTTCCCTTTTCGATATCTTTTATTTTATCTTTCTCCTTATATTTAAATTTATTTTTATTATGCATACTTCTAAATCTATCCATTACGGTCGAAGGCCTGAGATCAAATAGTTCTGTATCTTCGCTTTCCTTAAATTCGTAAATGTCTCTCTCCAGACCCGATTTGTCTTGGTCGTGGAATTCACTGCAACTGCTGTCCGAATCACTTATTTCTTTTCTGCGTTTGACAGTAGTTTTCCGTCGTTTCTTTGACTGCCTAGGTGGAGATACATTGATAGGCATGTTAAGATCTTGCGTAGGAATTGATATTTTTATACCTTCAAATCCTTTCAGAGCTCCTTTTGTAGGTACTTGTGTACTTTGATAATTTTTCTTTGTACTTTTTGTGGTCCTTTTCCTTTCAGATGGTTTTCGAGTTTTATTACTGTGAAAAAATACCGTTATAGCATAACATCATTATGTAATTCGAGACATAAACATAATTATTGATTATATGGCAACATAAGGGTGTCTTGTTTATTATATTCTGTTGGTTATGCAATGACTCAACTATTTAACCTTTTATGCATAAAGCACGTAATGTATATTATTTTAATATTTAATTTAACGTAATAATTTTATATCAGGGATTAGCTCTGCTATAAAATTATTTATCAACTTCATTATTATAAAACAACTTAGCTCATCGGGTTTTTATATATAAAAGGATTAAAATACTTTTTCAGCAGATGTTCATAATTTTGTATGTATGACGTACGGTTTTTGTAACAAATACAGAAGAAAATAAAGTAGCGGTGTGAGCATGCAAGGTATTGAAAACTATAATTACCTGGTGCTGGTTCCAGCAACAATTTGAACTTGTTTTGCTGCTACTGCTTGCGATCTTCTCTTTCTTTTAATTTTATCAAACTTGTCTTCAAACATATCAATTTCTTCAATATCAGGATACATTTTGTCTTTAACACAAAGTTGTTTATTTTGTTTAGTTTTGTTGTTGTTTTTTGAAAATTCGGGATTTTCTACAACTTTATCTTCTATTTGGGATACAGATTCATTTTGGGCAGCATCTTTTACAGTCGTATCTAAATTACTTGTATTTTGATAACCCACAACAAAACATTTCCGGGCACCACCACACTCAGCAGCTTCTCTAAGGCTAGAAAACAAATCATTTTCTAAATTTCTAACTTCTTCGCTATCCATAATGGCTTGTGCCGTTAAAGAGTCGAGATCACTGTCGTCCATTCTCGCATCACTTGGTTCATTCGCATCACATGGTTCATTCGCATCACATGGTTCATTCGCATCACTTGGTTCATTTGCATCATTTGGTTCATTCGCATCACTTGGCTCATTAGCATCACTTGGTTCTTGGTTTAGAACTTTTGGATCGCTTGACTGGTCATCCAAGTTAGTTCCACTATCTGTCATAGTTCTCGAATCTGCAATTTCAAATTATTTTTACAGGGATGAGAAGGAGGAGGCTAGGATTAAAATTTGTTGTATTTGCTCTGTGCTCTGAATGAGTCCTTTAATTCAATGTTTAGCTTTCGTTCTTACATCGCAGTTACTGACCTAATTAAAATATCGTGCAAAAAAAGGGGAAAAGATCGCTAAAGGAACTTTTATGACTTTTTATCATTTCATATCATATTAATAAGCTATAAAAATTTGAATAAATCTCATGTGCTAACCAAAAAACACGATGTTATACCATGCTGGTGGCTGGTATCTAGAGGCTGGTGATGGCAGCATTTTTTTTAAATAAGAACATGAGATTTATTTGGAGAATTGATATGATAAAAAATGATTGTCACATAAGCTCTTCAGAGATACTTAATTAAAAAGTAAGCATGTTTTTTTTTTTTTTTAGGCCATGACATGATTCAAGCTTGTTGTATATAAATGTTTGTACGCTTTTCTATTAAGGTACGTTTCACCTATGGCGGGAAATCCAAATTTCAGACAGTTTTCTCGTCCTTGTCGCTAGGCCGGGTAATTATTGTAAATGATCATGTTTGCACAAATCTATTATTATTCTTTACAAAATCATGTAAAGCTATTTATCTCTAATGCACATTATTATTTACATTTGTCAATAAACTATTTTTTGCTGTTTCTAGCGGTTTATTGGCAAATGTAAGTAATATGGTGCATTACTGTTAAATATTTGTACATTATAATGTAAAGAACAGCCAATAATTGGCACCAACACTGTTATTTTAAAATAATAACCCGGCCTAGCTGCTAGGACCAAAAAACTGTTTGAAATTTGAATTTTTCCGCTATAGGTGAAACGTACTACCATAAACGACATTCCCGTTAACTTCATTAAAAGATTTAAATTTAGTGAAGTATTGCATCTATAAATCGATTTTACAATATACATTACAGCATGAGTTACATAATAAACTGAAAATACTTTACTAAACTCGTTCCAAGCAGTTATTAGTTTTGACAGCTGTAATAACATTAGTAAAAAAAGCCGAATGAATACCACGAATTTTGGTCACTGCAACAGGCACCCCTAAAGTATATTTACTTTAGTGAAATACTAAAAGAAAAGGTTTTTATTTAGCTGTTTACAATGTTATTGCAGCTGTCAAAACAAAAGAATGGAAATAGTGTAATCTACAAACCTTGTAAACTGATGATGCTACTCCCGGTATCGGATTTCTTCTTACTTTCATTTGGAGTAGATTTTTTGGATGACTTTTCCTTGTGCCCTAAGAAAGAGTCTTCACTCTCGTTGCAGATCATGTTGTATGTCTCAGTGATCTTCTTTGACGCCAACAAGTTACATTTACGTGGTATTCGTTCACAATAAAACCCAAAATTCTCCAAAAATTGGTCAGATGACAGTTGTTGGTCTTCTTTGTTAGGTACAATAGCAGAATCAACATTATGTACCACTGGTTTACGACGAGTTTTCTTTTGTTTATTTGCATGTTTTTTGATATTGTTGTGGGTATTCGGACTGTCATCTTTGATAGGTGTATCGGTTTCGAATATAATATCATCAGTGGTAACGCGTTTTGTAGATTTTTTAATTTTACAAGACATAGGAGACACTTCAGCTTTTGAACTATTGCTGGATTTTTTCTCATCGTCATTATGGTCACTAGTATCTGTGATATGAGTTTGTTTTGATCCCAGACATTTTTGGTCACTAGTATCTGTGATATGAGTTTGTTTTAATTCCACACATTTTTGATTTAAGGCTAAAGTATTTGTTTTTTCTATGATGTCCGTTGACTCGGTGCTGTTTTTGTTATTTTTGTTTTTTAAATCCACTTTTGTTGTTTTCTCATCTACGTATTTTTGTAACGGCACATCGCTTTTTGAAGAGTCCGAATCAGATTCGTTGTTCGTATTTGGTTTAACTTTAGTGACTATTTTCTTTGATTCTTTTAATGGTGAATCATTTAAATCTTCGCTGGTAGCATTTAGCTCGTGGTCGTGGTACAATTTATCAAACTGACTATTGTCTGCGTTTTTACCTGTGTTTTTCATTATAGGCCCTGTAGATTCAAGCATATCTATGAAATCAATATCATATGGGTCGTAATCTGCTTGGTTTTTTGAAGAAATAGAAGTCGAACGAGGCCTTTTATTTGAAATGGATCTGCTGTAGCATGTTACACGAGTTTCACAAATGCTACTAGCATTGGCTGTTTGCTTAAGCATGTCATCACTCGCTTCATTAAGACTTTTTAGTGAGTGTTCGTCAATGTCTTCTTTTGAGATATTACTAATATCGTGGTTGTCTATTAAATGTTTTGCAGTTGCTATCTTTTGTTTTGTTTCTAACAAAACTTTGTCGTCATCAGAATCGAAATCAGATTGCGTTTGTTTCTTGCAATGCTTAGTTTTCTTAGACTTGGCTTGGACGACATCAGATGATGTACTATTTGATTTCCTTTTTACCGACGCAGTAGTTTCTTTGATTTCTATTAAATGATCACCGACCATATTAGATTCCTTTTCATCGCTAACTATTGTTGTGTTTTCTGATAAGGTTGAAGTGTTGTTAGAAATGGCACTACATTTTAAATCATCTTTGCATGAATCAGTAAATTTATTTATAGCGTTAGGTATCTCTTGTAATATGCAGCTATTGTTTTCCGAAGTACTGTCTAAGTTACAGAGATCCGACATTTCTTCGTCGTGTTCACGTGTTTTGGTTTGTTTTATTTTCTTTGATACTCGTTTTAAGTGGGGGGATTTTTTACGTTTTAGTAGTTTTTCTTTTTTTGCGTATAGTATTTCTGACTCTTTATAAGTTTTTGATAAATGACCATCAATGTCACAACTTCTTTCTAAGATGCTGGAATCACTGACACGCTCTTTATCTTTTTCTACTCTTGATAATATAAGTCTTTTCATTGTCAGATGAGTTTTTTTTGTAAGATCCTCAATTTGTTCACTGTCCTCTAAATAACTATTATCGATGTACATTGATTTGCCACGTCTACTGCGACGTAGTGGCAGTGTGTTGACTTCAGATATCTCAGAGCATAGTTGTAAATCACTTGGGCAACTATCTATTGGGGTTGCAAGGGTTATATTTGTGAAGTCTTTTTTAGAAACTTCCGTAGCTTCGTTTATATCTTGTTCGGTCTTGTTGATCACTGAACTAAACAAATCTAGTCCTATTTTCTTGTCAACATCAGACAGAATACATTTAATTGCATTTTCGGTACTATTTATGGTTTTAACTTTTGATTGACTTTCTTTAATAGAAACATTCGTTTTATCAAATTCCACATTACGTGAAACATTCAGGTCTGGTAAATCCAGTTTTTTTTCACTGGCAGGTATTGATTTTTTTTCTGTCTGAAAATTATTATCTGTGTCTACGGTGCCGTTGGACGTTTCATCCTGTTTATTATTGTCAGAATTGTCATGTGAGTCTTCAATTTCATTAGGTTCAAGAATTAGGATATCGTCATTTTCTTGAATTTTATTTTTATTTTCTGTTATATTATTTTCTTTGTTTACATCAAATTCATTAACTTTATGTATTGTGTCAGTAATAGGAAGCATATTAGCGAAGCTTCTGCTTTTATCGTCGTTAAGTTCGTTTAATCTTATTTCAGTATCTGCAGGTTGTATAAATTCATTATTCTCCGCAAGCGAAGCAATTATTCTCTCAGAGCGTTTGTTGTTTCGGGTAATTTCAGTGTTCTTTGACTTCTTTTTCTGACGTTTTGAAGTTCCTTTCCGTCGATTTATTATATGATTACTTTTTATTTTGGCAGAAATACCCTGCTTTGTATTGTATTTTCTAATTTTAGAATCTTCTGTGCAATGTTTTTGTTTGATGATTGCCAGTGTTACGTCATCTTCAGAATCATCTTCGTTTAATTCTTCATTTATTGTCGACACTTCGTAGGCATTTTTAATTCCACGTTCTAAAGATGATACAAAGGTTTTATTTGAAACCTTGTCTTTTGTTGTCTTGTCCTGTTCAGCGTCTTGACAATTTGTAGAATTTGACGATAGTAGTTGTGTGTCTTTATTATTAGAACACTTTTCTACAGTTTTGTTTTCAGTGGTGTTTATGGCTTTATTGAGTATTTCTGCCTTCAAGATTTCATTTTTGTTGTCACCAAATTGAATTGAAGTGGTATTTACAGTTTCGTTTTTCGACTCTAAGTCGGATGAAATATTTTTTTGCTTTAATGCAGAGAATGCATTTTCAGAAATTCCGTCTTTTGACAAAGTTGTCAATTTCATTTGTTCTAAAAAAACATCGGCATCCGCATCAGTGTCCTGCACAGGGTGAGATGGTGATTGATCTAATGTAATCATACTTTTAGGTTGTTCACTACCTTGAATTGCACCATATGGAATGGTGGTATTTTCATTTTGAGATACATTTGTAGAATGTGGTACATCGCGTTTAAAATTATCATTATTTTCTACATTTGTTTCACTTATAACCACAGTTTCTAGAGCTTCCCTTCTATCTGGAACTGGAAACAAATCTGTTTTTTGTCTTATTGTATCCCGTAAACTAACAGCGGTATTACAATTGTTTTCTACTTGCTGGTTATTTAATGGACAATTTTCGTATTTCAAATCAGTTATATTTATATTACAGGCTTGATATCCAGGGCTAACCATCTGTCCCGAGTTCGAACATTTTTCTTCCGTGGTTAAATTTTTTGAATAGCCATAATTAGCCAGTAATTTCTTGTCGTCTGAGAAATGTTTTTTGGTAGAGGTTGTTTTGATCCGAACGGCTCTTAAACTAGCGGTTTGTTCATTGGAGGGTTTTTGTTTTGCAGGTAGTATAAAAGTTAAATCTTGAGTAGGTGTAGTGGGCAAAAAAGCAGTTTCCATTGAAGCCGAGACTTCAATATTTTTTTTTAAATTTTCCTCTTCGTTGAATTCACTAAGCTTTATGTCAGCCCTGTCTTGTTTAGCTGGTTTAAGTGCAGGATCTAAAATTATACTTTCGGAAACATTTGTTTTAAGCGAGTTGTCAGATTGGGAGCATTTTAAATTGTTCGCAGACTCATTCTGTCTTATTGGTGAATGTTGTGACAATGTCGGCGAAAACGACGTAGATATTGCTGGTCCAGTCGACTGTAATTCACTAGAATTTAATCTTCCTCGTGAATGTGAAGGCGAATGTCGCTTTTTAGGAATCACGCTGCTTGGAGAAATTGCAGTATTGACGGCAAGTTTGTTCGAATCACTGCATGCGACAGTATTTTGCTTAGTTTCTGCTCGTGGTTCCTTATTTTTCTGGACGTGTGCAGTAGTCAGTGTTTTTTTCGGGTCATTTTCTACGTTCAAAAGTGGAATAGACACATATTGAGGCAAAACATTCAACAACTGATAGCGATGGTCTTTTGGAATAGTGCCTAAAATTTTGACTAATTCTTCAGGTAACATGGCAATTTTTCGAGCAGTTTCCGCATCTTGTTCAATTTGCGCGTTATCATTTTCTGGTGATACTTCATGATTGGTAATTTGAGGATTTATTTCTCTAGTTTTGTTGTCTAGAGTGGAATTATTTTGGTTATTCATATCATTAGAAGTCGGATCATTAGGAGAGGTCATAAGACGATCCATATAAATATAAGACCCACGTGGATTAATGTTTTCTACATTGTGATTAACTACATTGTTATGTGCGCAAGGTGTTATATTTTTCGTTTCGTTTTCGAATTTTGCTCCCGGTATAACTTGCGCTGCAGATTGTGTAATCTTTTTGTTTTCATGAAGCGTTTTATCATGCTTGCTTTCTTGATGATAATTCGCAGTAGAATTTAAGATCTGTGATTCATGTGGTATGAAATAATTACATTCAGGCGGAAAAGATTGTAACTGATCAATTGAATAGTTGCTAGCATTACCAGTATTTATAATTTTGTTTGTAGATTCTTTATCGTAATTAATGTGTTTACTCGACATTTTTAACGATCTATCTAAAAGCTCTGTATTGGCACAATTTGTTGACTGAGTAATAGTAGTAACTAGTGACGGCTGGTAGGTATATTCTTGTGCTAATATTTCTTGGTTCTTATTATTTCTAAATTTTTGTAGTGACACGTTAGGATCTGATTGATGTACCAGTACTTCGATAGGTTCGTTTTCAGATGTCAATCGTGAGTGTTGAGGTTGATTTCGTAGTGTGTCAGTATAATTGCGTCGGAAATTGGGATTCATAGATATATCATCAGGGATTTTTTCGTTTATTGCTGGGATATTGCAAATGTTTTTAGACACATCTAACGATTTCTTACTTAAATCCAATGTCTGGTCTTTTCGTGTTTTTGCGTCACAACTCAAATCCAACGGAGCCATCTCATCCATATAAGGCTCACAAGATAATGGTGTCATCAAAGAAGTTGCATTATGTGGTATGTTTAACATGTTGTTAGAATATGTAGGTGATGTAAACGTAGAAACAGATTCATGATACGCACGTAATGCATGTGTTTCGTTGTTTTCATCGAATTCCATATCCGATGAATGGTCTAATGTATTTATAGTTGATACATTAGTTTGATAGCGCGATGGGCGCGTGTAATATACTTCAGATGTTCTGCGAGTTGTAAGTCTGTGCGAGTTAATATCTAATGAACTAGACTTTTGTTTGATAGATTTGTTTTCTTGACTGGAGTATTCATCTACATATTCATTATGTTTCATCGAGTGATCCTCTTTTGCTTTCAATTCTGGTCTTTGTTTATGAATATTCATAAACTGTTCATTTTCATGTCTTGTCCTGTAATTGTCATGTGTCTCATGAGTGTCACTCTTATTAAAATCACCACTCAATGATTTTTGATGAACGTGCATAGGTCCATGTGAATCGTGAGTCATAGACACGAATGGTAAATTAGAAGAATAACAACTGTGCGGCTCTTTTGATTTATCGTAAACCGCGCTGTCGTTAACGCAATCATCTGGACTAGCCTGGCGCGTATGAGATAATCCTTGGCTAGTTTGCGGTATACTCATGAAAGCTTTTTCATAGTGCTCACGATATGTTTGTGCCAAAAAATGCTCATAATTGGCATTAATATTTTGTGCATTGGCTAATTCAATAGCACGACGTTGTAAGTTTTGCACGTTCATAATATTTTCAGCCTGTATATCTGGATAAGGTCTAACAATTGTAGGCAGGGTAGTATTGTCTTGATTTTCAATGACAGTAGAACTATTATCTGATCTATTTAAAACTCGTTTGCACGATTCTCGTCGAACACGGATGGAACTCGGTGGGGGTGGAGGGGGTGGAGGGGGTGGAGGGGGTGGAGGAGGCGGTGGAGTTTTTAAAGGTAGTGTTTCATATGAAGGTGACACTGCCGGCAAATAACTACAGTTTTGAAGTAGCATATTTGAGTCTGTCGGACTTGCTCTGATTCTTTGTGAATCATGATGCAGAGGCACCACCTTTTGTTTTTGTGGTATCTTTTGCTCGCTATTGAATTCAGGTTGCTGGTCCAAATTTCCTTTTTTTTTAATAGGTTTTCGTCTTGCCTTTTTCGAAGTAGGCGAAACGTTAGATTGCCGAAAAGGCGTTTTCGTGTCAATTAGGTCTTCTGTGCTCGAAGCAACTTGAGAAACTGCTTGTGCAGCTGTTGCAACTACTTGTACAGAGGTTGCTATGACTTGTTCAGTTGTCGCGTCTGCTTGTGCAGTAGAATTATCTATAATTAATGCAGATTCTGGTGTACTTTGTTGTTTTAACATTTCAGCTACAATGCCATGACTATACTTGTGCAGTAACTGCCTGTCTATCGCCCCTTCCTTGTCTTGAATTATTTTGGCTTGTGCTTCAAACATGTCTTGGGTCAAATTAGGAATATTTAAATCATTTAGCGTTTTAACAGTTTGGTTTACTCTGTTGCGATAAAAGATGTGTTCAAGGTCTTCGTGAGAATTATCGTCACCGGAATGTTTTGAGCGTACTAATAAATCGGGAGAAGTTTCCTTTTGCGTGCTTCCTACTAGACTACGGTTGCTCGTTATTTCAGATTCCACTTGGTTCGACGATCTCGTTAAATCGAATTCGCCTTCATTATGTTTCAGATTTGGCGATGCATGTTCGCTGCCAATGAGTATTTTTTTCGGTCGGAGATAAGAATTGTCAGATTGTGCTGGTAACTTATATGTAGACGCGGAAGAACCTCCATCGTGGCCAGAAATTGGTTGAGGTGGTGCCACGTTTATGCTTTCTTTAGCTTTTTCTTCGATAGTCTTACTGGCAGTTAAAGATGGGTCTGAACCTTCGGTTGTGATTACTTCACAGTCTACGGTTTCAAGGTCAATAATTTCCGAATCCACGTTATCATCGTCACCGTTTTCACTAGTAGCTTTATCGAGCCGAAGACCTTTTTTAGTTCGTAACATTGCAATACAATCGTTTAAGCCCTTCCGAGTTTTACTAGATTTAGTTTTATCAGTGTCAATTTTTGTATCTGTATTTAAATAAGCTATTGGATGTTGTTGATTAAGTCCTGCCAGTTCTTTTGAATCCATTGGCGATTGTTTAACAAGATTTTGAGACTCTTTCAAATTGTCCAAAATAGGCAGTTGTCGAATACATCCATGTTGTCCGATTAAATCTTTGTGCAAGAACAATTGCTCACTGGCTGCTCGAGATTCCACTGGTTTATTTATTATAAGTGGTTGTACTGTGAGATTTTCTGATCCGATCAGACCGCACGTAGGTGGCGTGCAAGAACTGAGATTACAAGTTTCTATAGTATTATGCGGTACAGGCCGTTGTTCGTTCGGTTTTATTGATTGTGATGGATTATTTGATAAGGGCGGCTTGTCAACTTTTTCAATCGTAGCTTCATTTTCGAATACTTTTCGACTATCTGCAGATTCATGAGCAAATGTTGTATTTATTTCAGATGGTACTAAATAGGGCTGATGGTAAGGCATTGATGCATCACGACTCTCAGTATCAGAAGTTAAACTGGCTATGGAATGTTTCAGAGGCACGTTAGGCGCCTGAGCAATGTTGTGGTTTTGGTTGCTACCGTCACTTCCACCTACAGAGCGGTCTTTGCTACTCTTCATATTGTTATCATCGCGACTGCTATGTTGCCTGATGTTGCTAGAGCCGGCACTCTTCACATGAATCCGCCGATGCGAACTTGCTAGTGCCGATTGATTGTGCGGCGCTCCATTCCCTAGTTCAGCGCATAGCTTTTTACGTACAGCTCGTCTGTGAGTTTGTCCACTCGCTAAGTTGTTACTCCTATCTTGCTCTGTAGCCTGGTCGTTAGGAAAGCAATACGGGTAACAAGCCGAGGCAAAGCGAGGTCGCATTAATGGGGGTCGAAATACATGGGTCCGTGACATATTATACGGTACCATGTTTTGTTCTAAACCAGCATTATTGAACATGATATTGTCAAGAGAATGTACATTAGGAGGTATTGTATAATTATTTGGCGGATTACGGTAATAGTTCGGCGACCCTTCCATGTTTGTGTCTTGTTTGCGACTCGGCTTCTTTTTCTTTGTTTTCGTTATAGTAGCTCTTCTGCATAAAGCTTCTTTGCCATTGCTTGATCTAGTCGAAACACGTGTAGCACTCAACTTTAAAGGCTGGTCATCTTCATCTATTGACGATGAATTGTCAGTATCATTTTGTTTTTTTGATGCTTCAAGTTTGTTGAGTTGATTTAAACCTTTAACAGGTAGTTTTTTAGATGTTGTGTCTTCCGAAGATCGAAGTTTGACCGGTTTCTTGGTTTTAAGAACGGTTCTTCTTGGTCTTAGAACATTCGTTGGCGTGATCCTGTTCCGCTTAGCCGGTAGGTCTGCTATCATCTTCCGAATCGTCTCCGCTAGAAAGATAAAACACCAAATTATTTGCACTAATATGTGTTTAGTTTTTTCTCACTCAACACCGTAACGTTTGAACGGATTATGGTGATATATGGTATGGAGGAAGCTGGTACCCTAGATTAATATGCTGCTTTTTAAGCCCGAAAATGAAGGAATGAATTATTCATCTTGGAGCTAACACACAGTACACAATTTTTTATAAAGTTTAAGATACGACATCATCCACGACCATGCTATACTAAACTTCACTAACTCAGTTCTACTTAATTATCACGATATTATAGTTGATGAATTAACTATGTAATTTTTTTCTTAGCCAACCTTTTTCAGCACCAGATTCGGTTATAATATTGTTTAAACCTCAGATAAGACTAACAATGGGAGATATGGCAGCGTGCCAGGTCCAAACGCATGTGGCCTAAATTAGGCTTGATGGTTTTAGTCGAAATCACCTTGCAGACGGCTTTGCGGTCCTTTATTGCATGTGGACTAATTGATTAACTATGTCGCTGCAAGTCTCTTAGTGCGCGTGAAAATATTAGTCAGTGTAAAGTGAAAGTGCCGTACTTACAGTTTTTGCCTCAAACGGTTTAGCTTTATAGTGAAACAGTGGGAGAAACATGGAAACATTTGCATACGAACGATAATTGTACTAAGGCATATCTTCTTTGTTTATCTGACCTGAGGTTAAAATCTAATAAAGATGTGTCAATAAGTCTTTCGTGATATGTTTTACACCATATGTTTTATGATACATAATCACACCACAAAACCTTGTTTCCATACCAAATATGTACCTACAACAATTTAATTGTATATCAAATTATTATTAAGAAAAAAAGAAAGCAGCAGTATTAAAGCTCATATTAGCAGCAGCACGGGTTGAACGCGAGCCTGCGCGTTTTATATAATAACCACTACACATCGCAACTACGCGGCTGCGCTGCTCAGGTGCTACGGCTTATTTGGTGTGTTGTTTCATACAGTTCCTTGTATTTGTGCTGTTACCCGTCTATCTAAAGTATACAAGGGTATTTATTGTGCTTAACGTATAATATGTAAGTTCATATCTACAGCTCAAAGAACGCGCATAAAGCTAGTAAATTTCGGATTTCATCCGCGTGTCTCGCATCATCCGCATTAGTATGGAACGCAACTACGGCAGCGCGGAAATCGCACTCACGCAGCCAGTGTACACACAACTAGCTCACTCAAAGTTGTGCGGTCAAACGTAGTATATGTAATACAATCAGATAAAACAGCACCATTTGCTGTACTGTACGGAATACGGATGCGTGTGCGGTTAATTTGACGTCTCGTTTGCTGCTTGGTGCAAAAAAACAACAATAGGAAATCCAGTTCTTAAACTAATGAAATCACGAAATTCGGCGCCGAACTACACAGAATGTTACCGCGCGCGGTGTTGTTTTTAAACCTTGCCTCGCGCAGTGGACTTTCCGTGGTGCCATTTTTGAGCCCGCTTTACATTCGCTTTTAACTTATTTCGTGTAACGATGAACTCGTTACTAATTCATTCGGTGTTATGCATTTTGGATATTTTTTCATATCTTGCTTGGGGTTATACATGTAGTTAGAAAAGTATCAATTTGATTTCGATTATAATACTAGACTACATACAACCATGACTTATTTAAAATATTTATTTTAAATGCAATAAGGTTTTACACTACCTGTTCTATAACGTATATGGCAATTTTTAGGGTGCAAAAAAACGGGACCCTATTACTAAGCTTACGCTGTCTGTCTGTCTATATGTCTGTAAAGGTAGGGCGGACGGAAGGACGGACGGACGGACGGACGGACGGACGGACGGACGGACGGACGGACAGACAGACAGACAGCGTATGCTCAGTAATAGGGTCCGGTTTTTACCATTTGTGCACGGAACCCTAAAAAACAAAACCGGGTAAGTTCTAAGAACATATTAACCGTAATATATAAATTAAGTCACTATAATACTAGGTCTTTACAATACAGGTTTGGATGAAATGTATGTAATGTAGAAATAGTAGTAAGTAATAGTAGTCCTGGAGTAACACAAATGACTACTTTTTTACCCGGATAAACATGGCTGGTCAAGGGGAAACCAAGTTATGTGGGTGATAAATATACTTATAATAGAATTATACTTATAATAGAATAACACATAAATGACACATTCAAGCGTAAAAAGAAGAAATTATGAATACTCACCATCTCCGACTTCTGTTCGGATCCTGGGTCTGGGTCTCATGTGAGACTTCTGTCTGTGGCGAGACCTAATATCTTTGCGCATTTTCTTACGTATCGTGTTGTCGGGCAAGCGCGGTCGCCGCCTACGCACGCCGAAGGGACGATAGCGGCACTTTCTGCGCACCGTGGGAGTATCGCCCGCGCAATCCAACATATGCTGGTGTAGGTCTTCCAGAGTAACGGACTTCTTGCACTTTGTGCAATCCCTGAACCCCCGGGGCGGGCGGGTCCTGTTCGACATCTGAGTGGGCGGCACGTATAGGTGCTTGAGAATGTCGGCGCTGAGCAGCGTCTCGCCGACGATCTCATAGTGCTGCACCTGCGCATTAGGATGCTGAGTGGCCAAGTGCGCGGAGAGGGTGCGTGCGTCGCGGGTCTGGTCGCCGCACGCACAGCACACGTAGCACCGCGGCCTCACCCACTCGCCGCTCAACACCGCCGGCTGCAGATCGCACCCACCGCTTGTCGCGGACAGGCCCAGGTACGCGGGCAAACGCTCCGCCCCCGCGTCATCCTCTACCGGCTTCCTCTTATATTGCACCACTTGCGACGAACTCGCCGGAATATCCCGGCTTTCTAGAATATCCTTCAATTCCATACTAATTATATTCTGTTTCTCCGTCTTCTTTGCAGTGGGCATGCTTTTGAATATCTCTTCGAACTTGCTCTTCATACGCAATTGCGTCCAAATGTCCAAACTCGAGATCAAAGTGATGATACAGCTATTGACGTGACTGTCGCGTTTGGTCTGATCGAGTAGCATCACTAAATTTTTGTCATTTTCAGCAGTGTCCCATTTCCATTTATGTTTGGGCGCCATTGCTCTGGGTATATATCCGTCAAACAGATTGCGCGAAAACTGCTCGTGAGCCAAGAGTATTGGAAATCCTTCAGCAGTGTTAATCATTACGCTAGTTTTCGATTTTCTTGTCTTTATGGTGGTATCTTTGTTTGGATTAAAATTAAACGATCCATCGAGGTATTTTGCTAAGTTTTCTTGCACGTTTTTGGCAACCTTTGAATAGAAACTGGTATCAAAACACTTTTCAAACTTTTCGTTTGGCTCGTCCATCATTCTTATTAAGTCTTTTCGTGACTCTCCGACTCTAGGCGAACGATGAACGACGCCAAGTCTCGAAAGAATCTGGTCCGCATCGGAGTTATGAAATGTAAAATTAGGAGGTATACGTTTATTCCACTGCAAGTCATCTAGAACGATGACAGCATTTTTATCCACAGCCGTATTGCCGAGTGTCTTCGAGGACGGCAGGATTAGGTTGGTAGTTATATTATCTTCGATGTCAGCCGTATCGTGCATATCCGACGGTTTCAACTCGCAGGATATGACAATACCGTTAAAGCTAAGCTCATCTGTAAGATGTGTGCTTTCATTAATATGTTTAGTTTTTTCGTTTTTAATCGACTTTTTCGAATTCTTTTTAGCTCCTGGCGAAGTTTTTTGTCGTAATTTATTTCGGTATGGCGGCTTTTGCTTCTCGCAGACGTTATGTTTATGTACGGCAAGCTCTGTCGTGGAAGGAAATCGAGTATGGCAGTCCAGGCAAGCGAAATACTGGTTAGGATGACTGTCGACCATGTGCTTGATGATGGCGTTGGATTCAGCATCCGAATTATTGCAGTACAGGCATTTGATGAAGTTGTCTTGTTTTGATGTCGACAGGTGAATGCGTCTTGCATGTTTAGATGCAGTTTGTCTAGCGTTAAATTTTCTATCGCAGTATGGACATAAGAAGAGAGGTGCGGGCGCAGCATCAGACTTAGTAACGAGATCATCTTGTTTGGCCGGTGACGCCTTGGACGGGGTAATGATCCTTTTGGGCTTGTCCTGGGCGAGTTTGTCTTCTGTTTTTCGAATGGTTTTATTTTGGGGGCTAGGGGTAGCGCTGCTGGTAGATTTACGAGGTCTCAATCTTCCATTCAAACTAGGCGAAGGTTCATCTTCCCCCGTACTCATCGTGTTAAATTCCTCAGCTCTAAAAAGGTACAAATAAAACACAACACTCAAAAATAAAAGACAAAATTAGCTTAAATAAAGACATTTAGGCATAGGAAGATGATATTTCAGGTACAGCCGAACATTTAAACGTTTGTAACATTTATAAGTAATTTGAGACCAATAATATTTCACTGGCATTGCCTACTGACAAAATAACGCCCTAGTTTTAAAGGGCTTGCAGATGATGCGTAGTACAAGTAACAAGTACAAGTTGCTACTACGCATCGTCTGCAACGTTTTGCTTAGTGCATGAGGCAGTGGTAGTGCTTAGTAGTACTTCCACTGCCATTTGCAATAAGCAAAACGATGCAGACGATGCGTAGTAGCTACTTGCGACTTGTACTTGCTACTTGTACTTTATACGCATGGTCTGCAAGCGCCTTAAGGTATGAGTAATTTTAAGGCTTTTGAGGTTTCAAATTTTGACGCCTGTCAGGAATCGAGACTGCACACGAGCAACAATCTGGGTCACTCTGAGTTATGTACTAATATATTGAACTGTCTATAACCAACTACGCGTTGGTGGCGTCATCTGTAAAGTTTTGCTATACAATGATGATTTAGGATGTGCGCCAACATCGATCGTTGCATTTGAAACAAGCTATCGCAGACCAGAGACGCACAAGCTTCCGAAGGCTGACGAGAGATGTCACTTTGGCTAAACTTGAAATGTTTTAACATTTTATGAATTTGAACATAATTATGTATTATTTTGAAGTACTTAGATAGTTGACATTTTAATATACAAATTGGGAATTTAATTGGTTACTATTATATAAAGTTTGACATATTATTGTATATGCGTAATGACGAAGCTGCAGTGCAAGTACCGTTCTTTTAGCGATCGTCAAACTGACAGTTGAGGTCGTCAAATTCGATAATATGCCATTTTTTCAGTACTCGCTGTGATCGATTCTATGGCATTTTAGCGAATTTTCGATCGCTAAAAGAACGGTACTTGCACCCCTGTTAAGACTTATTTTAAGATCTTACTAATACCTACACATTTTGACAATAATTTATTTCTTATTTTGATTCAAAGTTTTTAGGCGACTGATTCTAACCTGTATGTGAGCAACGGTCTGGATTTGCGCGACAGTTGCTTTCTCAATTGAGCTACAATCACCTTGTGTGTCATGCCGTAATTTCTCGAACTGTCTTTATCCAACTACGCGTTGGTGGCGCTATCTATAATGACTTGCTATCAACCACCGATAACGCTCGTACACTAAAATCAATCGTTGTATTTAATATAAGCATAAGTCAGACCAGAGTTTTACAAGCATCCAAGGCCTAACGAGAGATGTCACTTTTGAAAAATCTGGGTGTCTTCTAGGCAAGCATGCTCCATCGTATACCGCATCATCGGTTAACATCAGGCGAGTTGGCGGTTAAACTCAAGCCTATTATATCTTTTTTTATGACGTTTATTTTTGGTCTCAAACATATTTTTAGCTCATACATCTGTAATAAAATTGTAAAAGGAAGACTAGAAATAATTTATTTTTAATGTCTGAAAATTTATCTGAAATACAAATATACAAACCTCACCTCACCAGCTACAAATATACGTTCAAAAGCTTAAAAGTGATCTAATTTCCAATTTTCTTTCATGTTATTACAATTTACAGCAATTCTCAGAGCTAAAATACTTGGACCGTGTATAACTAGTTCCACATTAAGGATTCTACTTTAATGGTGTGCTATATATACACTATACAGATCAAAATTTCGTCGCCTGACAGGATTAAAACCTGCTTAAAGCAAACAGTCTGGGTCACGTCACAGTTGATATGCCAATCAAGCTAGTCAGCCTGTGACTCTGCCGTAATGGGGAGTGACAATTTTCCCCAAAATAGGTTTAATGTTGTTTTCAAAAATAAGTACATATTTATGATACCAAATAAAACAATAACCTAATTTGTTTATTTGCGGTAATTATGTAAACTATAAACATTCGAAACTTTGATACGAGATGATGACAGCTTCGGCAATCGGCATAATAACTAAGTATGCGTTGCCAAAGTTATAAAAAAAATATTTTATTGAAATGCTTTGCAGTTTGGTTTTTTAATCAGGCATTTCTGACTGACTTTATTTTACAACTAAACATTTTGACTCTAGTATTTGAACTGTTTACGAGACCATAAGTAAAACTCCAACTGATGAAACCTCAAATAATTTTTTTTTGTAATTGTTTGTATACGATAGATTGTATTTTTACAGCATGACGACAATGCAGAGTATTCCCAAGACATCTCTATGGAAACAAAATATCGAGTAGGTTTTACTTCTCTGCCATAGGTGCCGTAAATAAAAAGCTATATTGGTTTCTTTCATACAGGGGCTTCATTCAGATTTTTTGTAACAAATTACAGCTTTGATATACTAATGATGTCAACATCCGTTATGGAAAAATGTGTGAAAAAGGCCCCTAAAGTCAAAAGAAATCTATCACCGGATGACTACAAAAACAGTTTAAGTATTCGGCTGCCTGAAAAGGAGATATATACTATAATATATTACGTAGGTAATGATATGAAACATGACGCATGCAAAAGATATACTTACTTGGTTAAACTTAAGACATTGTCTTCGCAGATGAATACTTCAGCGCAAGGTGAGAGATCAAGATACTCCAATTCTACCTCATGTTTGCTTTGACCCGATGTCAAAAAGCCATCAGGGGGGGATCTAGACAAATTGAAAATAACTCTTGTATAGTAGGCATCGTCAGGATTCTAATCAAATATAATCGCAAAACAGACAGAGATCTTAACGCGAGATGATCGAATCACATAAATATTACAATAAAGCAGTGTTATCACGTGGCATGGGACATGGCTGGGCTGGCAACACATGCGGCTTCGAACTTTCCAGGATAACAATCTAAACACATAGAACATGGAATATAATACCAGAAATAATAAAACAGTAACGCGATTCTAACTGTTTTTTTATTTTTTATAAGCAACTCCACTGACGCCTGGAGCCGTGTGACATTTGTTATACTTAACTTCAATTTTGTTAACTTAAACGAATTTACATAAGTTATACACAACTAGCGACCCGCCCGCCCGGCTTCGCACGGTTGTAATTTACGGGCGAAGCCAGGGCGGGTCGCTTGTTATATATATATAAACCTTCCGTGAAATAGTACCTAACTAATGGTGAAAACCGCATCAAAATCCGTTGCGTGGTTTAGGCGGGGTTAGCGGCCATACAGACAGACAGACGCAGAAAACGACTTTAATTTATACTATGTAGAGAGAAGAGAGATGTAGAGATAGAGAAGATAGAGATACTGGGAGAGGAAAGTTAGTTAGATCTTAATCTAAGGTTAAAACAATTTAGTCATGTTATTGCTAGATTGTGTATATACCGCGAGCAGACAAGCGACACGCAAGCAGCACCCGATCACGAGTATGACAATGTGCCAGCCATCGAACTCCTCAACCATATCTGAGGGAAGAGAGCGACCCGACACACGACGCCGCCGCAAGAAGGTGCTTTGATGGTGAGCATGTATCTCATGGCATAATCCTTATTCAAAGCTCTTTCTTTTAACATTTTAATCGCCTCCTCCCGGCCTAGGGTAGCCATCACTGCCGCGTTCCGATCTTTGATGGCCAATTGAATAATGGTTGGTACTTCTAGATGTAATAAGATGTTTTGGATATATGTAATCTTTAAAAAAACTTAATCATCTTTATCGCCAGCTCATTCAGGCCACTGCAGGGCATAAGTCTCCTCCCTCTTTCGCCCATTTTCACCGTTTTACGCAAAAAAAAAAACAGGTATGTCCTCTATATTTATTTGGTCACCATTGGTCTGGCCTTCCGGGGCTCCGCTTAAAGTCGCGGGGCCACCATTCTTTCATAGAACTACTCCCTCCACCTGTCGTCACCGAATTGGGCTAAGTGTCCTGCCCAATGCCACATGAATTCAGTGAAACGGTATTTAGCATAAGCTAAAAAAACAAACATACAGTCGAATTGATAACCTCCTCCTTTTTGAAGTCGGTTAAAAATATGCTTTGCGACCCACCCAGCAAGCAGTTTATGGCATAGATTGCCTTATCGAACGATTGTAAATAATAGTTACTTCGAACTTGTCTATCTGAGGACAGAAGTCGTCAATCAAACATGTATGTAGGTTTATAAAATTGCAAGTGCCTTTCGCGGTGTGAATATAATTAACAGTTTAAAAAACAGACTTTAAAATTAGTAAATACGCAATTATTTTTCGTTAACTTGGATGAAAGATTTTTTCCACCGATTTGGATTTAAAACCCGAACTAATGAACCGAGTTTGATGAAATATCTATGAGACCAATCTGAAAGTATGTATATCGTTTCAAATAAAAAAGATTTCCCCAAATCGGTTTATTAATTTCGGGACAATTCGGGACATTTCGGGAAACGGAGTTCTGAGTTAACAACTTTTTTTTAAATGCAACCGAATTGTGAACCGCCTCCTTTTTTGAATTCGGTTAAAATATAGGTACATGATGTTAGTATACGCCAGCGAACACAGCAGACTACAGGGAACAGACGGACAAATTATATAAATAAATACCTACTTACAAAAAAAATATCAATAACTAGTAAAAGCTAACTTATCATATACGTAAACAATTATTGTGATAAAAGTGTGAAGCAGTTATGAGAACGGTGACATTTTAAAGTTGTATATTATTCAGCTTGTTACAAGCTTTTGTTTAACTGGCCCTGTTAGTATGTGGTCCTAAGTGTGGGACAAATCTTGCCACTAAATTTTAGACCTGTTATCCTCAACCGATTGAGCTGAAATTTGGCATACTTATGTAAGTTCGGTGACCATGAAATGTTATGGTACCTTCGAGCTGGTCTAATTATGGAGACAGAAGGTGACCATAGAAACTCTTAAATGAAACGACAGAACCCCGTCGTGTTTGGGTTCGTTGGATTTGTCTTCCCGTGCACTTTGGACCTAGAAGATGACCAGGGTCCTGATGATGGAGCCCGAGGGTGGCAAATCTACCTTTTCGATATGGGTATCAAATGAAAGGGGTGACTGAGAAGAATACAAAAAGATTGTATAATTTATTTCTTTAAAAAAAACGCTTCCCCTAACTGTGTTTTTGTAATGGCTGAATAGACCAAAAGCAGCAAACGGAACTGCATGAACCAATCCACATCGCACGAACTGCTCCGCAACTGAACTGCTCCTTGTATTAAACAGTATCATTATTTTTTAAACCCTCGATGAAAGAGCTGATAATCTTCAAATAGCTGAACAATTGATGAACCGATGGGGAAGAAAGGTTCTGGAGTGGAGACCACGAACCGGAAGACGCAGCGTAGGGACCGACGACATTGTGAGAGTCGCGGGTATCCAGTGGATGCAAAAGGCGAGCTGTCGTTCAGTGTGGAGGTTAAAGAGGGAGGCCTATGTTCAGCAGTGGACGTCTTCCGGCTGATGATGATGATGATGATGATGATGAGCTGAACAATTTCTTGGTTAATAGCTAAGATCGCTCTCGACCAAGTCACCTTTCAAACAAACAAAAACTAAATCAAAGTCGGTTCAGTCGTTTGGGAGCTACGTTGCCACAGGCAGACACAGATACCCAGGTTAAACTTATAAAACCCCTCTTTTTACGTCGGGGGTTAAAACATGCAGGGCCGCGTTCAAGCTGTGCTGCTGCTGATACGCGTTTGATAATAAGAGCCTAATAGTACAATAATGTAGATGTTACCGGAAATGCAAGATACCTAGGAATTGTGTACAATTTCTAGGAACAGGGGCCTTACGGACAATAGCTATTGCGGCACCAAACTAACGTTAGATCCGCTCAGTTGGAAAATCAGTTAGTTTGGTGCCGCAATAGCTGTTGTCCGTAAGGCCCCTGTAATACAATGCCGAGCTAATTTAGGAAATGTGTAAGATATTTTTACTTTACTTTAATATATTTATTTCTGTAATTATTTATTTATTTTGGCTTGCGTTTGACCGCATCGCTCGATCGTTCGATCGCTGTCAAACGATTATGCGGTCTACGATGGAGCACGCTTGCCTAGAAGAAACCGATTCACTCGTGATTTGAAGACACCCAGATTGTAACTATCGGGGAACACTCATTCAGACAGCGCATTCCACAGACTAGAAGTTCGCACAATAAAATTGGAATAACGCTTCGTACGAGTTTTCGGAATATCAACCATAAAGCGGTGACGATTCTTCATACCCACTCCGGTAGCGTGAGAATGTATCCGATAAAAACCGATAAGACTAGCAACTTTGCATCGATGCTCAAGACTAAGTAGTTTAGTCCGAACTAAGGATTCGTTGCTGGTGAGCCTTTTGGCACGTTTCTCAATAGACTCCAATGCTTCAAGCTGGTACTTGACTCATCGTCATCATCATCAGCCAGAAGACGTCCACTGCTGAACATAGGCCTCCCCCTTTAACCTCCACACTAAACGACAGCCTACCTTTCGCTCGGAGAACCGATAAGCGATTGGGAAGAAAGGTTCTTGAGTGGAGACCACGAACCGGAAGACGCAGCGTAACTAGGCCTCCCACTAGGTGGACCATCGCAAAGGTGAGGACAGTACTCCATGCACCACCAAATATATATCTTATGTATGCATATTTTTGTATGTATCCTATTCCTAGGCATTTTATGCAATTCCTAATTATTAATTAATAAATATAAATATTTTTAACTTTTGTTATCATAATGTATATCTTACAGGAGCGTATTCACATTACTTATATTATTCTCGTGAGTATTTACAAAAAAAAACCTGATTAAAAGTTTAGTATAGCATGTTTCTTTCTTCATCCTACTGTCTTATCATGGGAAAGAAAAGTTTTTCAGATGTTTGTTATACTTCTAGGGTCAAACAACCCTGAAATTGTGATATTTACGGTAACAAAGACAACAATAAAAAGCAGAATTAAAAAAATTAAGATTAATAACAGGTAAGGATAAAATTATTTAAATCGCTTTATGATATAAATGAGAGAACATAAAAATAAACATGCATTAGAGGAGAAAAAAATAAAGATAACAAACGCAAAAGGTTTGATTTCGCACAAGCAGTGAGAAAGAATGATACATTATTCACGAATTAGACTGACAGCCGCACACAGAGACGTTACTTAAGCTAAGGAATACTTAAAATTGCTCTGTCTCGTTTTCATGTGTGACAATTTCCGTCAACGAGAAGTTGACAGAGCAATTTTAGGTATTCCTTAGCTTAAGTAACGTCCCTGAGTGCGGCTGTAAGCTACTAACTTAATGACAGCAATTTTTACTAAATCTGGGCAGTCACCAGGCAGTCACTTATATCTTTTAAGTCACAATTTAGCACTGCGTCTCGCGCCGGCGGCGCTTCGGCGTCTGTGCTGCTGAGAGAGTCTGACGCCCAGCAAATTTGCAAATGCTGCGCCACCACAGATTCTAGTGAGCCACGCGTTTCGAAGAGCGTCTCTCCTCTCTGTCACTATTTTACTAACACACAGCACAAAATTGTTTTGAAGAAGATCACTATAGTAAACTAGACGCAATTAGCGTTAGCTAAACTTGATTGTATTATCAGATTTTTACATTGAATTTAAAATTGATTGTTAAAGCTGTACGCACCGCGCCGACTATAGTTCGCGGGTGTTATTCCCGGCATCCCGTTCAGTACCAACGCAGGCTTTACTAATAAACAAGTAACAACAAGTGCAACAAGTATGTAAACTATCTAGGGGGTAAAGGTTCCACCTTACTAGCCGATTCCATGGTAACGGCCAGGTTGGGCGGAGAGTGAAAACCCATATCAACTACAAACAGTAAAGCGACTGCAAGCACATTTCTAAAATGAATTTACCACAATGACGACAAAAGTACAATCTTTTATGCTAACGCGCTATTTATGTGATTCGATCTAGTCTCTTTCAGTCAACGCGTGGAGGGAAATGGCCTCTTTAATAATGAAACAACCAATTATTTAGTTGTGGCCACTACAATAAATAAACAACACATTTGCAACAGCAGAACATAATTACAACAAATTATGTACACATTTGTCGAGAATATGAAAATAAAGAGTGTAAAATTTTAAGATCTCTGTCTTGTTATACCTATTAATACATACATAATTATACCTTTCTTAATACAAAAAAAAAAAACGCTCACCCCAAACCAAGACAGTTGAGCATAATGTGCAATAATATTTTAACATTATTTTCAATACAAACTGACCAAACAGATTATTCACTTGCAAAACAGAATTGCGCAAAAGTCCGTGGTAGGGGTGAAACAGCAGCAAGTATGACTTACCAACTGCACTAGCATTCGAAGAAACTTTTTCGCTTTTTTTTTAATACACTTGAATTAGCGTCAACGTCATAAGACAGTACAAGTTGGAGTTATTCTAGCTGCTGTTGTCGAAGACCGCAGGTACTTACTTAAGCACCTTTGGGGCGGCGCAAGGCGCCCGCCCCGAGAAATACGCAGGCCCACACGTGGCGCCTTTTCCTTCTTATGTCCAATACGCAAAAGCCACTGGGGACTAGGTGGCACAAAGGGACAGCTGCCGGCGCGGCGCCAGCGTGACGCACGCCCTAGCGTGCTCCGGGCAGACGCACCTGAAACAAGTAAACATCATGATACTCCTCTTCAATCGCCGGCTCATCGCTGGGCTTCGTGATCACCTGCCCAACCTGCTGATACTATGTCCATCATTATAATGGGCTTCTGGAGTCAGGACCTCTTTAAAGATGATTTGAGTAGCGTCAGATATTTTTAGAATACTTGCGCTCATGACTGAATATACCAATACGGCAATCGCAGCTATACGACCCCACCGCTAGCAAACGAGACCTTGGTGGAGGTTTGTGGGAAGCGCTGAGATGTTAGTTCTCTTTTGCATACTCTGCCTACATGTAATTATTTTGAGCCAGCACCTCGAGACAGGCTTTGCCGAAAATTAGAAGCTTTTTAGTCAATGTTAAGAAACTTGTCACGTTAAGAATATATATACATATAAAGGACACGTTTATAATGCACTAGGCGCGCCCTGCTGTTTCACCCGCGAGTGAAATTACCTCATAAAAAAGCTAATCATAAATAGAGCCCATCGACGAAAACTAAATTAAAACATGTTCAAAAAGAGTTATAGGTAATTTAATTTCATGCCAGACAGAGAGCACAATATAGCACGTTATGACGTCAAGCCGTGCGCGCGCCATACAATTGCTATACTAACACACGCTTTGCGGAAGAGCAACAACGCATCCGCTCTCTATCCCCACCAAGAACTTTAAACGCTTATATCTCAGAGATTTATTAGCAAATTATATTATATTTTATTTTTTTGTATGTGTTTTGTAATTATATCCTACGTTAAGTCTGTTATTTTTTATAAATTAAACATTAAGACACAATCCTTAACGATTCTCATGTACCTGGAGACGAGGGTCTGATGATAGACCCGGGGAAGTGATGATTTACGGGGCAAATTTATATTAGATGGAAAATTGTAAAATATTTCGAACACTGGTATGCGTCTCCATCTGTTTTGTCCGCGTTATTATAGTTTAATATTGTATAGTCTATACTAATATTATAAAGAGGCCAATGGTGCCAATGGTTGCCTGGAAGAGATCGCTTTTAGCGATAAGGCCGCCACTTGTGGCACTAGCTCGTAAGCGTTTTCTATCGTGTTGTAATTTTTATTTCTGGTGTACACAATAAAGAGTTTCTATCTATCTATCTAAAGAGGAAAGATTTGATTGTTTGTTTGTTTGTTTGTTTGTTTGTTTGCATTGAATAGGCTCCGAAACTACTGAACCGATTTGAAAAATTCTTTCACTGTTGGGAAGCTACACTATCCCCGGGTGACAGGCTATAATCTATACCCGTGCGAAGCTGGGGCGGACCGCTAGTTTAAAATAATCAGATGAATCGCACTCACGAATCCTTAGAAAAAGGGGAATATAATAATGTTTTTCATTAATATGCCTGGAAATTCGATCATTATTTTGACAATCTTCTTCGAGATAAAACGAAATTGCTGTACTGGTCAAATAATACACGCAAGCAGCGGTCGATAAAGTTTGTATGAAAATCCATACCTGCAGTGATTAGCAGGCCGAATAAAAAAAAATACTATGAAAACTCCTAGCGTGCATTTTTTTTTATTGAATAATAGGCTCGCTTTCGGCCTTCACCTCGAGCGATGATGCGGTCTACGATGGTGCACGCTTTCCAAGAAGAAACCGATTCACTCTCGACTTGAAGACACCCAGATTGTAACTATCGAAAAACACTCATTCAGGCAGCACATTCCACTGGCTAGCAGTACGCACAATAAAAGTGGAATCAAAGCGCTTCGTACGGGTTTTCGGAATATTTTACTCTTAAACATGTACCAAGAAGGTAACTTATCAAAGATTTCATTTACATTTCGAACTGGCTTGCAAATAGAAAGCTGTCTAAAGTAAAAAAAAAAACTAACATATCGGCGCGCGAAAAATTAATGTTGTTTATCAATGACTAGCTGCGTCCCGCGATTTCACCTGCGTGGATCACTCCTTACTACATTAGCTATCGAGCATCGAAAAAAGTCAGCTGTTCCATAAAAAAACAGTCACATTCAACAAAAGGTTTGGAACAGCTGATTTATTTCTTGGAAAAGTTGTTTCTAATGATGCAAGCGAAGAAAGAAGAAAAAAGAAAGGATTTGGCGAGAGTGTGATGGGTAAATTTTGACGCCACCTGAAATACCGGAAAGTCCACTTTGATTTTCAAAATTAGTACATTCAACAACTGTATTTTCAAATAAAATTTTCTACATAGGTACTAGTTATTTTGAATTTCCGCGCATTCGTACTAAACAAGCCTTGGCCGCAACTGGACATTAATGGAAATGGGGCTGTCCATATAATTATTACGTCATCTATTTTTGCCGATTTATGACCCCCTCCTTCAATCAACCTACCGTCATATCCAATAACACTTCCCCCCCCCCCCCCCCCAACCTCGCGCAAAAAAGGACTTCATCAAACTTATAAGTAAAAAAAATTATAGGTTATTATTTATTTAATATCATATGGTAGTTAGTACTTTGTTTTCCGAAACATTTGTATACGAAAATTCGCCTGACTCTAAAATCAGAGTCTAAAATATTATTTTTGTTCTTCGTAGTGGCATATTAACTTAGAATGTGAATTTTGTGTTTTGTGGTTATTTGAAGAAGGTTTAAAATAAAATAAAAATTAAACTACGACCTTGCAACGATTCTGATGTAAGTACTCAGCAGTGCAAGTACCGTTCTTTAGCGATCGTCAAATTCGCTAAAATGCCATAGAATCGATCACAGCGAGTACTGAAAAAATGGCATATTATCGAATTTGACGACCTCAACTGTCAATTTGACGATCGCTAAAAGAACGGTACTTGCACCCCTGAACTAAACTAAATTCGACAGCTCTAAAATTGTTGCCGTCCTTCTCTCACATATTAAAATGAAAAGAGAGGCAGATAAATTTAGTCCTGTCAGATTGGTTTAGTTTAGTGTCAGATGTCAGAGCCGACGCCTTATCATTGATGTAAGTAAGTCATTGCCTATTATAGTGGAATGATTTAAACCCAAAGATGTTCTACCTACTGGCATTTAGGGTATATATAAAATCCTTGTTTAACAACGTTCGAAGGCAATTCCATTGCGAAGAGGCGTGAGACAGGGAGACGTTATCTCTCTGAAACTGTTCACTGCCACAATGGATGGATGCCTTCAAGCTCCTGGAATGGCAAGGACTCGGCATCAACATCAACGGCGAGTATATCACTCACCTTCGGTTTGCCGACGATATTGTGGTCATGGCAGAATCGATGGAAGATCTCAGCATGATGCTCGAAGGCCTCAATCGAGTCTCAACAGGTGGGCCTTAAAATGAACATGGACAAGACAAAGGTCATTTCAAATATCCATGTTATGCCAACCCCAGTATCAGTTGGGAACTCAGTTCTTGAAGCTGTTGACGCGTACGTCTACCTAGGACAAACAGTCGAACTAAGTAGGTCCAACTTCAAGAGGTCAATGGGCGAATCCAACTCGGCTGGGCAGCGTTCGGTAAACTTCGCAACGTCTTCTCGTCCAAAATACCTCAGTGCCTTAAGACGAAAGTCTTCGACCAGTGTGTGTTACCAGTGACGAAATACGGTACTGAAACGTGGTCTCGCACTATGGGCCTCATAAGCAAGTTCAAAGTCGCACAACGAGCTATCGAAAGGGCTATGCTCGGGGTTTCTCTACGAGATCGAATCCGTAATAAGTAGATCCGTAGACGAACGAAAGTCACCGACATAGCCCATCGGATTAGCAAGTTGAAATGGCAGTGGGCAGGGCACATATCACGCAGAACAGATGGCCGATGGGGTCGAAAGGTTCTGGAATGGAGACCACGGACTTGTAAGCGCAGCGTAGGACGTCCACGCACAAGATGGACAGACGACCTAAAAGAGACTGCAGGGAAACGCTGGATGCAGGCCGCTTCCAACTGGCCCTTTTAGAGATCGATGGGGGAGGCTTATGTCCAGCAGTGGGATGTCCTATGGCTGAAATGATGATGATGATAAAATCCTTGTTTAAACATTATCTGAACCAAAAATTACTATTTGACACAACTAGCCATGGGACTTGACAAGACTGACATATTTTTTCTGACACACTCTTTAATTCTTTCTAAGCGAATATACTTCAATGAAGCTCACGGAATCTTAATTTTTGTAAGTTTAGTCAGTTTTAGGTAAGTTTAATTGTTTTTGTGAGGTTGAGTTTTTGAGTTGTTAATTTATTGTTTTTTATTTTTAGTAGTTTAGTATTTATGTTTTATAATTCAGCCGATTTTATTTAACTCTTATAACATATTCCTTGTAAAAGTGACTTGCCTATAACGTTTAATGTTTTTATGGCCAATAAATATTTCTGATTTCTGATTTTTCTGATTTAAGCAATGAAGTTGGACCTTATCTTAGGTCCAACTTTTTGTTTCAAAGATTCTTTTTTGTTGAATTCAGCATGTAGATTAACTATTTTATAGTACTGTGACGTATGGTCCTTAACTGCTTTATGCCGTACAGATTTAGTAAGCACTTGAGCGCAATTATTCATATTATTGGAGCTGGTTTGAAAACTGCTGAGTCGAAATTAGTGAAACTTTTATATGACAACCTCGAGTGTTTACTCTACATATACCTCGTTTTTTAAACCCGGACAAACTCTGACAAAACTATTGTGATGATTTTGGCTCATCAATTTAGTAGGCGCTTGATCAAATTATTGATTATTATTTGAGTTGGTTTAAAACTGCTGAGCCCTAATTAATGAAATTTTTGTGGGTCCACCATGCGGATTTTTTCTACATGATAAATAAACCAGCCAAGTGCGAGTCGGGCTCGCGCACTGAGGCTTCCGTACCACCACAAAATACAATAAGGTTGTCCAAGTAACCGAATTACCAGTTATTATAACGCCTTCCAATCGCCGGAGTAATTTGCTACGCAGTTTGCTACAGGCGCTCAAGTATAATAACTCGGTAATGAACAGAAATTTGTCACCGACTCGCCCTTGGCCATTATTTATTATTTGTTGTTATACTTTAGAGTGTGTAATCATGCTAAGTTTGACGCTTGAACGTATCATCGTTTTTACATTAGAGCTAATACAAACATACGTAAAAAAAAAAGTTGTATGGGCGTCCCCATACAACTTGAAGATGATGATGCTGAGTGCATCAATCAAACGTGTAGAAATGTTTTATATAATTATTTTCTTGGTACTTCTTGGACTTAATTATCTATAGAGATATCTAATGTCTAAACTTATACAAAATTAGGTGACTTTAGAACAAACTCAGAGTCACACAGCAGGCAATTTAGAGAGCTATGCTCAGAGTTTCTTTGCGTGATAGAATCCGGAATGAGGATATTTCCCAAAAAACCAGACTCTAAAATTTAATATTTGCAAGTAAAAGTGGCAGTAGGCAGGCTACATCGCTCGAAGAACTTAAGGTCGCTAGGGAAGAAAGGTTGGGTGTGCTTGGGTGTTTGAGTGGAGACCACGAACTGGAAGACACAGCTAAGGTAGGCCTCCCAACTATATGGACTGACGACATTGTGAGAGTTGCGGGCATCCAATGGATGCAGATAGCAGACTGTCGTTCAGTTTGGAGTTCTATCGGAGTGAGGCTCTGGGGCACTGGCACAGTTGCGCGTCACTCCGATATTTCAAGGAGTTGGGTTGGCTCGGGTAGGTGCTGGTAGGGGAAAATGCGCAATACACCCCAAGCGGGACGTCAATGCAGGACTTATTGCCTCCATCTCAAATAAGAATAAGTGTGGAGTTCTAAGGGGGAGGCCTATGTTCAGCAGTAGACGTCTTTTGGCGGATGATGATAAAACTTATGTGAAAAAAAGATTTCTAAAACTAGCAAAAAACTAGACTATCTTTCATTTTCATAAAAAAATAATTGTAAGTACATTATCACACAAATCTACACTTAATATTATAAGAAGGTAAAGTTAGTTTACAACTGTATGTTTGTAGGAGGTAATCTATAAAACTACAGAACCGATTCTGAAATTTCTTCCACTGATAGAAAGAATCCCTGAGTGACTTAGACAACTTTGTTCATAACGCAGATGAGGCCACAGGCAAAAGGTATTGTAAGTGTGAAAGTTTGTGCGTGTATGTTTATTCACACTCAACTCTGTAACAGCTGAATGGCATTGTATAAAAGATAGAAGTAAGGTAGCTTGTACGGTTAATACTTAGACTAGTTTTGTTTATCCCGAAAAAATTAAGGGTTCCTGTTGTATAACTAGCGAAACCGCTGGGTGAAACTATTAATTAATGAAGTGCATTGTTAATTTCCTTTTCAGTCCCATTTAATTAAAGTAATGGTCTTCAACACCCTATTACTGGTTTTCTTCAGTTCGATCAACTTATGTGTACTGAGTCAGGGAGCCACTGTCGTAATTTCCTTGTTGTCCTGTTTCCTTTACTCTAACCCAAAGATAATATTAATGAATGTATGGTTTACAAATTGTTTTTTATTCTGTTAAACCACTTCGTTCAGGTTGAAATTTAAATTGTGTCAACTTAGGTGCACATACATCTAGTAAAACAAAGACCTTATCCCAAATCTTCTCCCACACCATAGTTCATCCATACTCATTTTTAGATCTACGAAAATACACAATTATCATATTCCCGCTGTAAAAACGCTATCAAAATTGCAGAACACTTAAATAATTCGGAATACTATTGATATTTCAACAAAAAATTGGGCACACAGAGCTACACATAGTTGGTACCATGCACGTAGCACTAAAATATGGAGGATGCATATCCGAAACCATCCAAAAAAACACGACAGAAACACAAAACTACATAAAACTACTGTAAATATGCCGTGACTACAGCGAATTAGGAAGGTTTGTAACAAATTTTATTGACAAAATCAACTAAAAGCATCGAAAAAATGTCAAATGGCCAATGAACGTACCGCCCTACGCTAATGTTGATGTAGCGCAAATGACCACTTACCTTACTTGAGGAAGACATATTCCATGATAAATACTAACACAAAAGTCTCTAGTTGAAAATAAAAGCGAAAAGTTCAAGCACACGACTAGAATTTAGTCAGGTTTTACAATTTTTTCCACAAAACAATAACACTATGTACGCGCAATCACTTAACTCGACCACACTGAAGTTGCTGACAACGAGACCAATGAAGGCAACATTACGGACAAAAAATAATCGATTTTTAGCACAGATCTACTACCTATAGATTTTCAATGAGCGTGGCTAGCTCAGTGCCTCTCGCTCATCATCGTATTTTCGCTCACTGCGCTTCTTGCAGCCCAAAATGCTACAACCAACCATTGTAAAATATCTTTTACAATTATTTCTCAGAGGAAACACGCATTTATCACATTAAATCACCAAAAAAAGGCAATAAATATAATTCAGACCCGTTTTGTTTGTCACTGATTATTACAGATTTTGACACTTGAGGTACCAAAAACAGGTCACGCCGATAAGGACAACAAATTCTATTTATGTCCTTTTCGTACTTGTGCTGAGCCATATCAAGTTGTCTCTTTCACTAAAATATATTGCCGATCTGGTTGTGTATATCTGTGATTTTTAGCTTGATTAAAAAATACACATAATGGAGCCGATTTTGAAGGCACCACTTAAAATTTATTTTAAAAATACACAGATATACACAACCAGATCGGCAATATATTTTAGTGAAAGAGACAACTTGATATGGCTCAGCACAAGTACGAAAAGGACATAAATAGAATTTGTTGTCCTTATCGGCGTGACCTGTTTTTGGTACCTCAAGTGTCAAAATCTGTAATAATCAGTGACAAACAAAACGGGTCTGAATTATATTTATTGCCTTTTTTTGGTGATTTAATGTGATAAATGCGTGTTTCCTCTGAGAAATAATTGTAAAAGATATTTTACAATGGTTGGTTGTAGCATTTTGGGCTGCAAGAAGCGCAGTGAGCGAAAATACGATGATGAGCGAGAGGCACTGAGCTAGCCACGCTCATTGAAAATCTATAGGTAGTAGATCTGTGTAAAAATAGTATATTTATAGGAGAGCATGCAATCAATCGTAGAAGCAGTAGAAGCACAGGTAGAAGTATGCAAAAAAAATTAACAAATTTTTTTTTACTCGCGTGCTTTTTTTGGCTTCTCAACGCAACGACATTTTGTGCTATATGGTGACGTCACTAAATTTCAATTTTCAAAAAAATATTATAAAATAACTACTGAATAGAAAACAAAAATATTGAAATTAGTTTCTTTAAATAGCCTTATCTACGAAATACAAATATTAAAAAAATACCAAAAATAAACTTTACATACCGAATTGGCATAATATTTTCAATACAGTCAAATACCCTATTCTTTAAACTAAACAAAGACAGCTCTAAAATTGTTGCCAACTATCTCTCACATATTGAAATGAAAGGAGAGGCAGATAATTTTAGCCCTGTCAGATTGGTATAGTTTAGTGAGTGGTATGACAGAATCGACGCCAATATATTATAAGCACTATAGTTGTCCTTTGCTGCACAACAGCAAATTGTTATAAGCCAGAAAGAGACATGGATAATTTCTCTAGTGGGTCGAAATAAACTGAATGTCTCCATTTCGTTTGACCGTGACTTACTTAGCTTGACTCTGACTGTGACTTGTTTGACGCAATAGGGTATTTGACTACTTTTGGGAAACTATTGCACATTATTGCCTGATATAATTTAATGTATACTGCATTTATATTTTCTGGATATCATTCGTATTTGCGATATAAATCGATGTTAAAGTTTGAATAAAAAAATATCGCGCCAAAACGCAGACCTGCGTCATAGCTCCGGTCGAGCGACGATTGACGTCACACAAAACAAAACAACTGCAGCCAGGCAGCAAAAGTTTGATAATCACAAATTTTCTAATAGAAGTAATGGTTTATAAATGTTGTGTAGTGCCACAATGTACAAATACTTCCATAAAACACCGGAAAAACTATTCATTTCTGTTCCAATGGACCCCAAAACTCGCAAAAAGTGGTTGGAACTAAGTAGCTCGTAGAGAACCCAAAAGTATTGGAGCTAATTCAAGTGTTTCTATGTGCGAAGATCATTTTGAGGTACATATTTGAGTCTATATATTTCTATTACAATTTGTGTTTTTATTGCATTGCTATTTTATGTACTGTTACTTTCTTTTTAAACATTGTAAAGACATAACCTAACAAAATAGTGATATCCACCTACTACAACATACTTTTTGTACAACTTGAATTGAATGTTTTGCTTGGAGAACAATTAAAAATTAATACTTACATTGTAGTTTTTACGTTTTGAGTTCTGCAGCGTAGAAACAATGTCGTAGATTATTATTGAAGAAATATGCAACCATAAATACATTCATTTTGGGTAAGTTACTGTTGTCTGCTTGCACAAAATGTTTCTCCAGTCTTCTCACATTTAACCTCCGGACTGTTTTTGGTGATAATTTCTGGATAAATCGCTCTCAAAATAGCTTTACAACATTAAATTCGCAAATATCAATACAAAATCTGTTTGTTTAGATTTGTGTGACGTCACTAGGGATGAAGCCAATTACAGACCGTTTTCGATCACGTGAGCAAATGTCGAAAATACAGTTATTTTATACGTGTTTTTTACAAAAAATAAGTATATTTTCATTAAAAAATCAATGAAATATGCTTTTTCATTATGTCATGTTTATGGATGATGTCAATTGGCATAATATTTTCAATGCAGTCAAACACCCTATTAAGACTATGTAAACTGTGTAAGATTATGACTAGAGGACATTGAATCCACAGTCATGAAAATTTTAACAAAAAAAAAAAAGTAATAGCTTGCGGACTGCGGAGTTTTGGCGCCAACGTGGAAAAAACATGTCGGCTCGTTAGATTATTTTCCTAAACTTGTGTATCGTAAACTATTTCGAGTGTTAATGTGTACTAAATGGTGAATTATTATTCATTAAGTGCTCGTAAACGTGCTCGAGTGTGGGAAAGTGATATAACGAGGTGAAACGTGTCTTTTCGTGTTGTTTCCAAAACTCCATAGGAGCCTCTTGTAAAATCTCCACCACTTTACAGGGGCATGAGTTTGACTTGACCGTGCCTTGCTTGACTGTGACTATGACTTGTTTGACGCTATTAAGACTATGTAAACTGATTAAGATTATGACTAAAGGACATTGAATCCACGGTTACGAAAATTTTAACAAAAAAAAAAGGTTATTGTAAGTATGCATGGCTGTGTATGCATGGTATACTACAAAGAGAATATAAATACTACGGTATACTATAATTCATGCTATTATGCACAGATATACACCTAAGATTCGTGCTATTATGTATTATAATAAATGGTGTCAAAGCAGGGTTGGATTTCGTACTATAATTATAGTATTTGTAATACAATTTCATGCTTCGTATTATATATACTATCCGGATAGATAGATATAAGGATAGTATGAAAAAATACTATAATTTCACTACCTTGTTTACACGTGAGTCACATGCTCACATAAACGACTAAAATAACTACCATTCATTGCCAATTAACCTATAAAAAACCTTCATTGGGTTACTAAGCAGTTATTTTCCTAAACTTGTGTATTTTAGAGTGTTAATGTGTAATAACGGTGGACTATTATGAGCTCGTAAACGTGCTAGAAATGCTAGAATGTCTGAAAGTGAAACCTGTCTTTTCGTGTTGTTTCCAAAACTCCATAGAATCCTCTTGTAAATCCTCTACCACTTTAGTGGAGCAACGAGTTTGACTTGACCGTGACTATCTTTGGTTAACTCTGACTGACAAACCCATGTAACCTTGCTTAATATAATGACCAACGGACTTTGTATCCAGGGTCAAGAAAAAAATAATTAAGTGTACCAAGTATCCCCTAAAAAAATATTACTATCATTTTCAACGTCACAGTTCAACGTACTTATATCCAGCCCTGTGTTAAAGTCAAAGAGACAGGTTAAAGTGTCAAGACTGTCAAGCCAATCAATTGTGTGTCATTGGTCATTATCACAAATAGATTTATCACCATAATGTTTGGTGTATTTGTACATATCCAATCAATACACAGTTACACAGAATTATGTGTCGTACATATCTGGTACAATAAAATACACGACTAAAAAAGAAGATTGTAACTGCCTCCAACTCCAACAGCTAGTCGACCTAGTCGTCCTCCACTCGAGTAACAAATTTCACAAATAATAAGATCGTGCAGGCTCTATCAATATCAATAGCTAGTGTAGTTCAGTATCATAACTAATACCTACATAGATGCGTCGATCTTCTCTTCAGATGTTTGTGTTTGTAATAGGGTTACCAATTTTCCTACTGTTCTATGCAAACACGCTAAGGTAACTAAGTTTCATTGTTTAAAAAGTATGGCCAGCAGCCCTCAGTTATTTTGCAGTAACCTAGTTATGATAGTGATAAAATAGATAAAGATAAATGTTATTGGCTTAGATTCTGCATTACATAGGCTACATGGATAATTTTATCACTTTTTAAAATTAATTGTTGTACCTTTTTTACTTAGGTTATAAGATTAAAACTTGTTAAAAACAAAATAAACATTTGACCTTCGACCAGAATAAAATGAATGCATGGGCCCAGAAGAAGCGCATTTTTGAAGATTACAAAATGAGCGCCTGCGCTTACTTTGTTTCAGTCGGTCTCTAGCCGTAGGAAGTGCAACACGTGACTATTGTTATATGATAACAAAACATCTGACAGAGTTATGCCTTTGTGTGTTTTCTCGAAGTGTAAATACACAACCTAAAACCACTATCTATTTTTTGTAACAAATGTACTGTACATGGTTATAATTAGGTGTTGTGTCTGATGGATTTGACTCGTTTTTACTGAGCAAGTTCCATGGTTATGGCCCATCCATTCATTTATTTTGGTCGTAGCATTTGACTGCCTTACATCCCTTCAAAGTAAATGATTTTTGTACTTACCATGAGACTGCTTGTAAATGATTAATTTGCTTTCTATTTTAGTGTTACAAAAACAAAGCCCATCCTGTTAAATGTAACAAACCAGTTATGCTCTGTGAACTTCGAAGATTCAAGAAGCCACATAGGAAAGAAGAATGAGCCTAAGACGATATACTTTGTGACAGCGACATACCCTCGTCCGGTGCAGATACCAGAGCTGACCAGACTCAGTCACACCCTGATGCATGTCCCTAACTTACATTGGATTGTTGCTGATGATCAGCAAATGTGCTCTAAACAGGTGCTTAATGTACTGAGGTGAGAATATGATCTTGCTTGCAATACCCACTTAAGTAAACAGTAGAGCTTTGATTACCTGTCAGTAAACCATACAAACGTTTAACCAAACTGCTTCTCATCCATGTGTGCCATCCTCCCAGCCATGGTATTGCCCTATGCACCTTTGACCAAAATAAAATGTTCGAGATCTTTAGAGTTCCTCAACTTGCCGAGCTTGCAGGCTGCCGGCCGCTTCGTAACTCCTCCAGATTGCCATGGCAAATAGAGCCATGTTTAGGCTTCTGCTGCTTCGTGAGCAATGCTCCATCTGCCTCAGTTAAATCACCATGTTGTTCGATAAAATATTACATAGAACATGAAATGAACTATGGAACAGCTGAAAATTTTACACGATTATAGGGTTAGTTAATAGTAAAAGTTGTAACAAACTCCTTTAGACTTAGCAAAACTTCCCTTATAACCCTGAATATTAATAAAATTTTAAAAGGCCTCTTAATATTGGCTCCGTATATACAGGGCCGTCTTTACCCTATTAGAGGCCCTGGGCACAATAATAGGGCCCCTATGACCTTGACAGAGCACTATTTTGTTCGAATAGACAAAGATAGTTGATAATATGCTGATTTTCAGGCGAGAGTAGAGTAAAGCTAATAAGCAAGTAGGTATTGTAGTGTCATTATCCTATGATTTTTTCGAAATAAAAATGTTTGTCGGTAATAAATATTGGTTATCATTTGGTGATCTGGCAGGAACTAGGGGCCCCTGTCGATCGCGGGGCCCTGGGCACGTGCACAGAGTGCCCGGAGGGAATAGAAGGGCCTGCGTATATAGCCTTCTAAAATAACAAAAAAACGTGCATACTATTTTTATTAATAAAACTCGTATTAAACATAGTTTTTAGGACATTGTTATACAGTGTTAATGATAATTAATTAACAAAATACAAAGTAGTAAAACAAAGTAGTATGCAAGCGCAGGAGTTTTTTTAAATGGCCGAAATTGGGGAACTTCACCTACCTTTCAGGTAATTATGGAAAACAAAAAAGTCTTAAAAATAGTATAAAATACGAATATATATACCATTGGTACATATTGAGTCTAAACCTTCTTAAACTCAATATTATTCTTACTGCTATAACTCACCATAAATTCAAGATCCGGAGATTAAAAAAACACAGATTTCATAATTAAGGAGGAAACACAAATGCACATTTTACATTACAGTTATAGTTTTGGATAAATATGAGAAACACCTTAAAAACAGAAGTATCAAAACGCACGACGCTAAATAGTTTTGCTCCACTAAATGCGGCTTTAATCCAATACATTAAGCCTTATGTTCATCTGTAGTAATAAGCGTTGCTTAATACTTTTACTCTCCCTAATATTTTTGATGAATGTATTTTTTTTAATTTGTTTGTGAATGGTTGCAGGCTGTCTGGGCTGCCCTACACACACTTGTCTACTCCAAAGCCTTACTTATATAAAACACGCAATTTCCCTCGAGGTGTGTCTAACAGACGCGCGGCTCTGTCTTGGATACGGGAGCATACGCGCGAAGGGATCCTGTACTTCGGTGACGATGATAACACATTCGACCTCCGACTCTTTGAAGAGATCAGAACAACAAAGAGAATCGGTATGTTGCCAGTCGGGCTGATTGGCAGCTATGGAGTCTCCTCACCTGTTGTTAGCGACGGAAAGGTAAGTTTTACAACTTATTTTGTAGAATTAGTGCCAAACAAGCAACAGGCCTTCTGATGGTAAGTGGGCACTGCTGACTATGGACATGTATCCCAGAATATGCCTCTGCTAGGTGTAAAGGATTACTTAAAGTCATCGAGATAGACCTATAGAATCACTGAGCGGTGCGGGAGGGAAAAAATCAACCAATAGGAGGCGAGGTGAGTCGGAATGAAGCGATTCTATTGGTAGATTTTTTCCTCCCGCACCGCTCATCATCCTCGCCCATCTCTGGTGGATACGCAACCTTACAACTAAATGCATAAAGTGCGCCGAGTTTTGGTTCGGAAAAAAAATGTGACTCCTGTCATGAACTTTCAGGTGGTGGCATTCTATGAGTCATGGCCTGGGAACCGCAGCTTTCCCGTGGACATGGCCGGGTTTGCTGTCAACATCAAGTACCTCAAACCGCAGTCTACAATGAACTACACGGATGGCCAAGAAGAAGAGAGTTTTCTACTCAGCTTAGGTATCAACATGGAACACATAGAGCCGCTGGCTGAAAACTGCTCCAAAATCTATGTGTGGCATACACAAACGGTCAAGTACAAAAAACCTGACGTGAAACTCAATATGGAGAAACTCGAGGCTATGCCTAAATTCTCTGCCTTTGTGAACTTGCTCAGGGAGACGGTCAACCTAGGAATGGCAGTCATATCTCCGGGGAATGGAGCGAAAATTATAAAGAATAGGAAAACTTACGATGTTATTAATGGATTGAGCTAGCTTGGGTAACCTTTAAATCCAGATATTGATATACGTATCTAGTATATTATTAACTAATTGCGCCCGCGGCTTCGACTGTGTGGTAATTGATTGGCAACTGGAGAACACATAAATGAAAAAAAATGGTTAGCATATGTGTTATTCCAGAACCTGAACTATTTACATTCCAAATTTCATCAAAATCAGTTACGTAGGTACGGAGATACGTGTTAAAAAACTTTTGCATTTACCTGTATAAATTATTAATATTAGTAGGATTATAATATACAGCAAAACATGGTTTTGTTACTGTAAAAATTCACATTTAGAGATTTTAATCTTCAATAATACGATTATGTGCAAGCGAGAGAACTGCAAACAGATAGAGCCGTCTGCCATCTGCAGTTCACTTGAGAGGTTAAGAGTATTGAATTAGATAGTGCAATGTAGATACAATAGCCTACCATAGCCTACTAGGCAGTAATTTTAAAGGTTATACTGAAAGGAATCTCGGTGAATCTTTTAGATGTCGTCCACTAATCACGTGAAGTTCAAATTATAACAACAAGTTACAACAACATCACGATACGAGGGGATGTTGTTCCAATCACATGTATATTTTTGTGCGATCACATGAATTCCTGAATGAGCGAAGTTGTTAAAAGCTACTTGCTACCATCCAACTCGGATGGGCAGCGTTCGGGAAATTGCGTGACATATTCTCGTCCAAGATACCACAATGCCTAAAGACAAGGGTCTTTGACCAGTGTGTGTTGCCAGTGATGACATATGGTACTGAGACGTGGTCCTTAACTGTTGGCCTTTTGGAAAAACTCAGTCACACAGCGGGCAATGGAGAGAGCTATGCTCGGAGTTTCTTTGCGCGATAGAATCCGAAACGTGGATATTCGCCAAAGAACCAGTCACCGACATAGCTGTTAAAATTTGCAAGTGGAAGTGGCAATGGGCAGGCCACATCGCTCGGAGAACCGATAACCGATGGGGAAGAAAGGTTCTTGAGTGGAGACCACGAACCGGAAGACGCAGCGTAGGTAGGCCTCCCACTAGATGGACCGACGACATAGCAAAAGTCGCTGGCATCCAGTGGATGCAAAAGGCAGGCTGTCGTTCAGTGTAGAGGTTAAAGGGGGAGGCCTATGTTCAGCAGTGGACGTCTTCTGGCTGATGATGATGATGATGATGATGATGACTTGCTACCTTCATGTCTGTCTGAAAACTTTAGCATAGTGTTCAAAAGCTTCTAGTAATACTAGAGAAAGCATTGCCATCCGTACAAATCCTCGATCCGTACAACTTGTGCTTAGTGTTTTTATTGATATTATCGTTTTCAAAATCTGAATTTATGTAAATTTTTCAATAAAAACAGATTCTGAACGAAATTATTGAGATATTTTTCATTAAAAATTACATGTGATGTTGGGGGGGTTAGCCTAAAACTTCACGATGGGAAAGGAGAGGGGAGGAGTGGGCAAAAAACCTCACGTGATTGAAGGATGACCCTTCAGTTATACCTTGTAGTAGCCATATTATGAGTTAATATTTTATTTATTTATTAATAGTTTCTACCAAAACTTAGTACTATATATGTGACGACGACCGGTAATATTAGATTTATTTATTTAGGCCGTATTGTTCAAGATATTTCGTGCTTCGTATATAGGGAAAACAATAAATTCTTGTCATTCGTAAATATTTGTCTTATAGATCATACTAACTCATTCTTCCAAGTATTTATCGACTCTGAGCAAGACATTATTATACATATTCTCAATAGCAGAAAGTAGTAATTTCTTTGCTTAACTAAATCATTGACATTGTGAAATTCTTAAATCCAAAACCATTCTGTCTTATATATTCATTCATTCTAATACAAAAATATATTTTTGACGTGATAACGTCTTATAATCGATCGCTGCACGCACGAAAAACTGTCACGTTCCGCCTGAGCCGCGCGTGCAAGTGAGAGCGCGGAACAAGCGATAGAGAGGCACGATTGGCCTAAGCGATATCACGTAAAATTATCGTCCGTAAACCGACTTTACAGACAGCCCCTTTTTTATTATATCAAGGATGTATTTATTGTTTAACACTTTCCGTGTTTCGTAAATGGAGAAAAAATATATTATTGAATCAATATAAAATTATTATTTCTCCTAGTATGTAAATTGCTGAAGCATAATATTATTCTTACTGCTAGTAAATACAATCATAGCTCAATATATAAATTGTTCTCTGTATAGAAATTTAAATTTCTTGTAAGAAGAATAACAATTTACTATCTACATGCCGTAATTAATTTCAGTGAAGCAGCTTCAGGTCTTGCATCAAGCCTTATTAGATTCATCTTCATTGAAGAATACCTGTAATCTTAGTTAAAAAAATGATGTTTTACAATGAAGAATTTTTAGTAAAATTATATATTTAATTGATACGGACATAGATTGTCTTCGCTGAACAGTTTTAGTGATATTGGTTCAATGAAATTAGTATGGTGCTTGAAGAAGTTTCTTATTTCAATATTATTATGTCATTTATATGGAGAAAAAAATATTTTCATCTAATAATATGATAAGTCTTGGTTCATTAATAAGTGTACTTTAGTGAAAGTTAAACTTTTTACTTCAATAATATTATGGTCTTCTTAAATCAACATATACTAAGGCCTATTTTATAAATAATGTAATAATTGAGTGTTGTGCTTTAACAAACATGTTAGTAAAATGTTAGTAATGTTTTTTTTTTTGTTTCTGTCATAAACAAATCTTTTTCTTTCTTTCAAATTATGTATAGTTGACTACATAATTATGCCATGTAATGTGGATAATAATTTATAGTTTCATGAACTATATGAGCTTATCTGTATATATTTTTTAAACAGACTGTCTTTTTTTTAATGCTGTGCACAAACTAAACAAATGTAGACCTGCTTTGACACACAAAATGCTTTGATAGAATGCTTGTAGCCTAATTTTGGTTCTGAAATTTTAAGTTGATTATGCTGACTCATTATTCAATTAATAGGTTATTTGTTGAAAAAATTTGATTAACAAACCATTAACAACACATTTTTTAATTGTGGCCAGCCCGCCCTAGTTAAGAGTGTTAAGCTATAATTACTATATATAGAACATTTTGTTATTATAAGAAAAATATCTTTGAGATTATAGAGAAGAAAAAGTTATTTTGTAGTCATAGATTTACCAATACATGGATTTTGGGCCGCCATGAGTCTTTTATACGCTTATGGACCACTCACACCTGGCATTTTGTCGAGCCATTAGACAAGCAAAGCCATTATTGGCGTTGTGTAAATAGAGAGAATTGATTACATGGCTGGCTGTCGACTATATAGACTGAATGAGTGGCTTGGCTTGGTAGAATGGCATGTCAAATGGCCTTGTGTAAATAGTCCATTAGTAGGTACATGTATAAGAAATGCGGATAGACTAATTTAAATCATGTCTTCACAATAATGCCTAATTTATCTTACAACAATTTTCGTTTACTATTACTAATAGTTTTAGTTTACCGTTGGTTAAGACATTGTCGCGGTGACCCAACATCCATGTGTTTTTATTTATTTTTATTTAATTTGCTATGCTGTTACTGTTTTTATATCAAGAATAATAAGTACTTTGATACGAGTGTACTCACAAATTAATATTTATGCAAGTTTTTTGTTTGCTGATACTTATTTTTCGCTTCATAATTATGCTCACCTCCTCTATTGGGAGTTATAGTATATTGATAGAGATCTGATAATATTGTTGTTTTAAAGTGCGACCGCTGAAACAATGCGTCTGACAGTTGCTGTAACATTGTAAAAAGCTGAACGAAAACAGTAAATTCTGATCACATTTTACTAGCTACCCAGTAAATAAACTACAGTAAAATAATAAAGAAAATGTTTTTCATTCAGTGTTTTTTTTTACAATGTTATTGCAGCTGTCAGACGTATTCTCCCAGCGGCCGAACTGTAGTTTGTAAGATTTAAAATTATATTGTGTAGAACGCTTATGTTGCAATCATGGTTTTTATATTCATTTATATTTTGTTCAAGTAATTACGTGTAGCAAAAAATCACGGAAGAAAAACAAGAGAGCAAAAAAACTCGTTTTGTTTATTACGTGCAAATTATTACGCGTAAATAGATTCTGGAAATAACTATATACAGAAATTAAATTATGTTTACTCATGTTATTTTAATCGCATAATAATGATCATAACTATTCTTGCCTGTTATACTGACCGCTGAGATGAAAAAAAAAAATGTATTGTAGGTAAGAAAAAATGCACTAAGAAGAAAAACTAAAAATACGCTTCGACCAAAATAAAATGAATAGACGAGCCCTCACCATTGAACTTGCTCAGAAAAACGAGTCAAAACTGTCGGACAAATACTTCAACACCAAATTATATATAATCATGTACAGTACATTTGTTACAAAAAATAGATAGCTGTTTTTTGTTGTGTATTTACACTTCGGGAAAGCACACGAAGGCATAATTTTGTCAGATGTTTCGTTATCATGTAACAATAGACGCGTGTTGCACTTCCTACGGCTAGAGACCGACTGAAACGAAGTGAGCGCTGGCGTCATTTTGTAACCTTCAAAAATGCGCTTCTTCGGGCACGTCCATTAATTTTATTTTTGTCGAAGAAAATACGTCTTGTTTATAATATACGGGAATTCCTCACGTAAGATTAAGCCGGTTAATGACTAAGCCGAAACGAGTCCGTGATACTCATCATTATGAACAACTTTTAATATGGGGCCAACCCAGGAATCACGAAAAAAATATCATAGAAAATTGTCATTTACTCATCGAGATACAATAGCCACAGATACAGTCGTGCCAAAAAAAGTTTCGGACCAAAACTCGGCACACGCTACTAATTGCGCAGAGTTTTGGTTAATTACAAGGTAACCGCGATCCGACTAAAACGCCACGCGATGCCAGAGCTACAATGACACAGCGGACAACTAACGTTGAACACTATGCAAGCGACATAACGTCTAAATTGGAGTAAATGTGGCATTGTGAACTATAATATAATGGATACAATGTATGTACAATGACGCTCGGACGTTTTATGACTGTTTTCACTGAGAGATTGTGACTCTGTAGGAATTGTATCTCGATGTTTACACTCAACAAAATGTATGCAACAGCTGATGGTCTGGTTGGTCCTATGGTAAAAGTAGTTCATAATGATGAGTAACGGACCCCTTTCGACTTAATACACCCTTCCTGCGTAACCCTGTAGTCTGAGCTGGAACCGGCTTAATCTTGCGTCGGTAATTCCCAAAATGTTTGTAAACGTAAACGTGATTAAAGTATATTATATTGTATAAATTTTGAATTTCGAAATTGAAATTTTTTATGGCAGTCGATATGTATTATACCTATCGAATATTCGTACTTCGTCCACAGGTTACATGCAAAATTATTACCATTGACTTATACTTCTGGATTATACTTGACAATTTTTGTTTTACAAAAATTAATCACTCGTCTATTTTACTTAGACAATAACAATAACCATGTATATTATACTTTTGAGAATTTGCTTAATACTTATACATTATTTTTTATTGCAATATCATATTATTTTGCTAGCGATATAGTAAATAAATAGACAAACTGCTTAAAAAATCGTTTTATTATTTTAATCTAATTGTAGATATAATATGATCAAAGATTTCATACTATACGAAGTATAATCTTAGATTATGGTATTTAAAGAATTTTTAGGTAGTAACAAGATTATAAAATGTTTTTGGATACGTAGAGCCGAATACTTTTTGGGCCATGGCCTGAAGATCCTAGCGACTCTGTTTTTTGAGGATTGCGTCCAATTTCGCCTTGTAAATTGACAATTCTACGCCATCCCAGTGGAGTGTGACATTGTTGAAGAATCTGTGAAGAATATAATACATACGTAAATAATAAGCTTGGATTATACTGGTTTACGCAGAAAGGGTGTACAATGCTGAAATGTGCCCATAGTACCTTTTACTATGGAGCAACTCTGAAATCGCCACAAAAAAAAACCCAGCTGTTTTACAGAAAACGGTCATGAGCTCTCGACTAAATGTATGGAACAGTTCTTTTTTTTCCCGCGATATTAGGGTTAGTCCCGGTAGGAGTAGTTGGTCCCATTTTTATATCTACTTCTAGCTCATTACACATTCGACTATAGTAAAAAACTTCGATCAAAATAAAATGAATGGACGGGCCCAGATGAAGAGCATTTTTGAAGATTACAAAATGAGCGCCGGAGCTCACTTCGTTTCAGTCGGTATCTAGCCGTAGGAAGTGCAACACAAGACTATTGTTACATGATAGCGAAACATCTGACAAAATTATGGCTTCGTGTGCTTTCCCGAAGTGTAAATACACAATAAAAAACCGCTATCTATTTTTTGTAACAAATGTGCTGTACATGGTTATAATTAGGTGTTGAAGTATATATGGGCGACGGTTTGACTTGTTTTTACTGAGCAAGTTCAATGGTTATGGCCCGTCCATTCATTTTATTTTGGTCGAAGGTAAAATAAGCCAATGAAACAAACCTCGTCTGTACCTCAGCCAATACCCTCAATTCGTGTTCCGTGAGGCCATTGTCTACCATGTCCAGGATGTCTTTCAGTTGGTCCACGTTGTAGAAGCCGCAAATGTTTGTATCGATACCAGGCTGGTTCAGGGTATACAAAGTGGCCAGACGCGCGAGTTCCACGTTTTGCTCCTATGGGACAATATTTACTAATTCGAATAATTTGACGAGGACATTTTGACAAGGTTGACAAGGACAAAAATTGAGTCGAATGTATGGAAATGCTAGGTTTTTTGGGAGGGGCCATGGCCCCCATGCCCCCCTCCCTGGATCCGCCAATGCTTACCGCCAAGTCAGATATTATGTGGTAGTTTTTAATATATAAGGGACGGAAGCGTTAGATTTTTCTGTTTAGTAAAATAAGGCGTGCAACTTTCAGTAGGTATTTTGTAATCTAAACGACCTGATACAGTGCGAATGGGCACGTGATCCGTATGTATACGGATCGGGGATACGGGTTCTTATCTATACTTCTATACTAATATTATAAAGAGGAAAGATTTGATTGTTTGCTTGTTTGTTTGCATTGAATAGGCTCCGAAACTACTGAACCGATTTGAAAAATTCTTTCACTGTTGCGAAGCTACTCTATCCCCGGGTGACATAGGCTATAATCTATACCCGTGCGAAGCTGGGGCGGACCGCTAGTGGTCAATAAGCTTGTAAGTTACCTTGCAGTATTCTGAGGCTTGTTTGCAGAGGGCCTTTATGTCGTCGCTGGCAGGGTGCCAGGGCTGCGGTCCACTGTTGCACAACAGGCCCATGCCAGTGGCAGCGGCATTGATCACACCCACACCTCTGTCCTGGAAAAATTAAAGTTCAACCCATCACTCCAATTTAATATAACTTTAGACAACAGGAACTTATTTTTTTTTTTTTTTTAAATAAATAATAGACTTGCTCTTGACCACCAACTCTCCTGATGTTAAGCGATGATGCGGTCTACGGTGGAGCACGCTTGCCTAGAAGAAACCGATTCACATCGGCTTTAATTAATTATTACGGTTAGCTTTTTTTATAAGACAAAAAAAACAGTGTGGTAGCCTATTGAAGCTAATAATAAGAAGTAGGTAGACCAGGTAAACTTATAAATATTGCGACATACCTTGAAATACTTTACATAATTTTGCAATCTGTTATCAAAAAAAGTTGATTTGGCGTATGACAAAATCGAGGATATCTTGACCTCCGACTCTTCGATTACTTCTTTCATCAGTTCGATGTCGTAGTCGGCAAGGCCGATGTACCTGGCTTTGCCGTCTCGGACAGCCCTCTCCAGGGCAGGCAGGGTTTCTTTTAACACCACTGATAAATCCGGGGCAAAGGTAAAGTCGTGAATCTGTAACAAGGACGATGATAGGTTAGTTTGATATAATCAGACTTATTCAGTCACTTTAATCTGTCAAATCTCACCCCGCAACACACCATGGAGATGTTAGCGGCAGAAGATAGCAGGCAACTTCGACTAAAATAAAATGAATGGACAGGCCCAGTAGAAGCGCATTTTTGAAGATAACAAAATGAGCGCCGGCTCTCATTTTGTTTCAGTCGGTCTCTAGCCGTAGGAACTGTACCACGTGTCTATTGTTAAGTGATACCGAAATATCTGTCAAAATTATGCATTCATATGCTTTCCCGAAGTGTAAATACACAAAAATAAAACCGGGATCAAATTTTTGTTACAAATATACTGTACATTTTTATAAATTAGGTGTTGAAGTATTTATATCCGATGGTTTTGACTCGTTTTTACTGAGCAATTTCAATGGTTAGGGCCCGTCCATTCATTTTATTTTGGTCGAAGGCGGGCAAGCGAACATTTGGTCGTTTTTCATAACCAAAGATCATAACAAAATGATCGTACTTGCACGCGTTTTATGCGAAAAGCGCTATGAGTATGTTGTAATCCGACTACCCAAGAAAGAGGGTACTATGTATAGTATTCGTTTTCAGACGTAAGTAAGTATGTTTGTATTTTTAACCCCCGACGCAAAATGAGGGGTTTTATAAGTTTAACGTATGTATGTGTGTCTCTGTGGCATCGTCTGTGTGTCTCCCAAACAGTTAAACCGATTTTGATAATTTTTTGTTTGAAACGTGACTTGATATCGTTCTAAGGTATGATTCAAGAAAATCTGTTCAGCATTTCAGATCATTTATAGGTTTAAAAAAAAATTGCATACATTCATTTCAAAGTATGATTAATACCTATTATTGATTTTGTCTTATACGTACTCTCGGCTTAAGAAAGTAAACAAAAATTAAAATAAAACTGTTTTAAACCAACAACAGTTAGTTGTAACTAACAGTTTTATTTTAATTTTAATCCCTTAATTGAATTTTGTTTACTTATATAGGTAAGCTATTTTCCCGTGAACAAGGTGCATGTAACTGCGCCGATCGAGATCTCCATTCACAGCCTTATCACGGTAAATCATATTATACTTAACTCTAAAATAAAAAAGGTTTTTGGGGTTGGGATAGCCCTCCAGTTTTATCATAGTGATTATATTGTGGATGGAGTTCTGTGATGTATACTATGTTGTTTTATGCTAAGATATTTTTACCTGTGGATAGGTTGTGCCCGCCACCATATTGACAAGACGAATGCAAGGTTGGCTGCCCGACTTCGTCGGGAGACAGCCGTCTCTCAATCAAGCACTCCGAGTGTCAATTTTTAAAATTTTTGTCTTTTTCTAACAACAGATATATAGCGTATAGCGTAAAAAGTCTTTCATATTCTTTCCCTTATTTCACAAAAAGCACATATACTTGCGTAGGTAAGCTATGCTATGTTATAGTGCTAACAGACGCTCGAACGCGGCTGACCTCAACCGCCGTCTGACCAATGGGAGAGAAAGAGAGGGAAATATGATATTCTCACTCTTTCTCTCCCGTTGGTTGGACGGCGGTCCGTCAGCCGCGTTCGAGCGTCTGTTAGCACTATTATGGTATATGGTGCGTTTAGTCAGTTTTTAAAGCCGTGTTGTCCGCGTATGACGTCTCTATTATTACACCTCACTGGTTATATGTCTCTCATGTGTGTTTGGGAGGTCCCACACAACTGCATAACATAATCAATCTTATAAAAGATATGCGCTGATTAGAAAACCTCTTCCTTTTAATCGACTATTAAAACAAAACATATTGAAACCCGTAATCAATAGATATCCATTGTAAACAATGGCCATCCTATCTATCCATACGAAGATAACAAAAGAAACTTATCTTTATTGCAGCATTCGACCCCCCCCCCCCCCCCCTACAACATATCGTGCACAAGCAAATTGTGACTCGTGCGTGATCAAGTGGATTTTGAATCCGGTTCATTCGATGTAGTCATAAGTCATGTATTCATAATAAATATGCGATTTACATATAACAAAAAAATACATTTCGTTTCAGATAAAACTACTTATGTTATACACAATTATAATAACAAATTGTCAATTTACTGAAACAATAAACACATACAATTATATTACTGCTATACATACAATTACACTCCTATACATTAATAGTATAATGCAAAAATTAAAAATTTATTGAAAAGTTATTCTTTTTTTTACCCGAATCACTGTGACGATTCACTCTGAAACTGAAACCAATGGAACATTTCTAATTCTTAGGGTTCCGTAGAACTACAAGGAATGCTTATAAGTTCGTTCTGTCAGTTTTTGGCCACAGAACCTTGCCATATGCATGTACCGACAATACAACCATATAATTGAGATCTATACCAAAACAACAAATGTGTAAAGTTTTATGCATTTACCCTTAATAACTATAAAAGTTAGGTTGTAAAGAACGGATGGACAGACAGAATGAACTTATTAGGGTTCCTTGTAGTACTATGGAACCCTAATGAAAATGTTTTGAGATTTGTGGTATGGTATGGTCTTAATTAAGTCTTACTTGAATTATGTCCACGTAGTCCAATCCAAGCAGCCGCAGTGTGTTGTCGACCGCAAACTCCGTCTTCTCCGTGGAAAAGTCAAACATTTTCTCCGTGGCTTGCTCGTACCGCCCTACTTTGCTAGCTATGTAATAGGACTCTCTTGGAACTCCCAATAGAGCCTGGAAGCAATTAAAAAATTGTTGGCAGGCTAGACGTTTGACTATAGCTCTCTTGACGTTAGGTATGGTGTGATCGAAGATGGTAAGCCGATTTGTCTGCTTATTATTATTGTTTAAAATGAGAGCATTTCAAGCGACATTGTCGGAAACACTGGGTGCTTGGCGGCAGTTTAAAACTGAACTTACACGAAGTTCCTCGGTATCGTATGGTAAAAATTGGTATCGCATGGTATCGCTCCTTACCTTTCCGAAGGTACGTTCTGAGCTACCCTGGCCATACCAAGGCGCGGTTTCCATATAATTAATGCCGCTTCTAATGCTTTCTCTTATCAGCTCCAAGAATTGTTCTTCTTTAAATGATCTGAAGAAACGTTAAACAGAAAACATTAAAAGAAGTGCAAAACGAGCAGTGGTGTTTCATAAAGTTTTGGCACCAGACATCTAGTCTATTTAGCCCGTGTCAAGTGTAATAAATTTTTCAATGACTCTTTTTATAAGTCATCTTCAAACAAGTCATAGTCACAGTCAAGTTATGCAAAGTTATTCACGGTCAAATCCAAGTCACGTCTTAGAAAAGTGGCGGAAATTTTACTAGAGGTAAAAAATTTACTATGGAGATTTGGAAACAATGTCCGTCCACATACCTACCTATTATTATTTCCTGCCAAATCTCATCATGATTCGAAAAAATGTGTCAACATTAAAATACAGTTACAGTTCACAATTCTTTTGGTTTTTCTAGTTCATTTCAATTCAAGTTTTCAAGCTCTTGGGCTGCAACGGATTCGGCATCAACATCAATGGCGAATACATTACATCACTCACTTTCGTTGTGCCGATGTCACATCTGTTTGCTTTGTGCAATGGGTCAAAATCAAGCCAAAAATACGAACTCACAGTCAGGTCAGTTAAACTCAGTTAGTGAGCTAGGGCGCCAACATGAAAAAACATGTCGTCCCGTTGTATTATTTTCCTAAACTTGTGTACTTAATGGTGGATTACCTATTATAAAAGGAGTGCTAGGGCGCCAACATGAAAAAACATTTCTCATTGTATTATTTTCCTAAACTTGTGTACTTTCGAGTGTTAATGCGTAGGTAATAATGTGGATTATTATTTATTGGGTGCTAGGGCGCCAACATGAAAAAACATGTCGTCTCGTATTATTTCCCTAAACTTGTGTAGGTACATTCGAGTGTTAATGCGTAGGTAATAATGTGGATTATTATTTATTGGGTGCTAGGGCGCCAACTTGAAAAAACATGTCGTCTCGTATTATTTTCCTAAACTTGTGTAGGTACATTCGAGTGTTAATGCGTAGGTAATAATGTGGATTATTATTTATTGGGTGCTAGGGCGCCAACTTGAAAAAACATGTCGTCTCGTATTATTTTCCTAAACTTGTGTAGGTACATTCGAGTGTTAATGCGTAGGTAATAATGTGGATTATTATTCATTGGGTGCTAGGGCGCCAACTTGAAAAAACATGTCGTCTCGTATTATTTTCCTAAACTTGTGTAGGTACATTCGAGTGTTAATGCGTAGGTAATAATGTGGATTATTATTCATTGGGTGCTAGGGCGCCAACTTGAAAAAACATGTCGTCTCGTATTATTTTCCTAAACTTGTGTAGGTACATTCGAGTGTTAATGCGTAGGTAATAATGGTGGATTATTATTTTTTGTGTTAGTGGACGTGGATACACTTCATATTTGATAACGCGGTGAAACCTTCGACCAAAATAACATTTTATTTTAGTCGAAGGGTGAAACATGTGTTTAGCTCCTATAAGCCTCTTATAAAGTCTCCACCACTTTTCTAGGGCATGATTTTCAATTTGACCGTGACTTACTTTGCTTGACTCTGACTGATTTGTTTGACTACATTTCATCAACCTTGATAGTAATTTAATACTTACTTGACACTGGCTAATGCACGGGAGTGCGACACCAAACTCCTCACAGAGGAAAGCTTTTTTAGGGTTCCGTACCTCAAAAGGAAAAAACGGAACCCTTGTAGGATCACTTCGTTGTCCGTCTGTCTGTCCGTATGTACGTCTGTCGAGACCCTTTTTCTCAAGAACGTGTAAAGGTATCAAGTTGAAATTTATACTAAATACTTGGGTCTACGGTTTATTTCGGCTGTAAAAAAATAAAAGTTGTAATTCAACGCAATCAAAAGATATGAACGTTTATGTCGCATATTTTGCGATTTCACAGGGAAATCAAAACCTATAGGGTACTTCCCGTTGACCTAGAATCATGAAATTTGGCAAAAGGCAAGGTCTCATAGCACATATATAGGAATAAATCTGAAAGTTACAAATCTGAAGATATATCATTTAAAAATAATTATTCTGATATTACAAACTTACATTTTGTAGTTGGAATGTATAGAAGAACCTTATAGTCAACTACAAAGTTAAGTTTGTCTTTCAATATTTCAACTTTAGTTTTTTTTGGCCTCGCGCTCTGATCGTTCTGGCTAACGGAACCCTCAGAGCACGAGTCCTACTCGTACTTGTCCGGTTTTTTTTTGTTAACCTATACTGTCCCACTCCTGGGCAAAGGTCTCCCCCAATTCTTTCCAGACAGTGCGATCACCCGCCAGACTTAACCACTGTATCTGGTTTTATTTTTTAAGTTGCAATAAACCTGGCATCATACTAATATTATAAATGCGAAAGTGTGTTTGTTTGTTCCTATTTCACGCAGCAACAGAGCAACAGATCGACCTGTTTTTTTGCATGGGTAGGTATAGTTCAATGGCCGGAGAGTGACATAGGCCACTTTTCATCATCATCACCATTTTTCATCACTAGGCGAGTGAAACCGCGGGGCGCAGCTAGTACTTGATAATAATTATATCAGTTGACAGTCTCTGTACGGTCGAAGCAATTACCTACTAATAAAATGTATGGTAGGTATTTACCCATAATAGCTGCTAAACGCTGCTCCGCCCAAACTAACATGAGAAACTTTAAGATCCGTTTTTCCGATAACACTGTAGCGCATGATTACAAATGTTACGTTCCGTATTTATTAAATTAATTTACACGATTCGCGGCCAACGCGAGTGAACTAATCGGGTACGAGAACCGGAATGGCTAGCATTTTCCTTGTCTTGTTGGCTTGTTATCGCATAAAGGTACGCGCACATTATGACGAGCAGCAGCAGCCCGGGTCGCATCGCAAAAATCGCGTTCATTTATTTAAATGGAATTCCGCCCCGCTTTGCCCGGCATAATGTGATGTGTGATTGAAAAGTTATAATTACGAGTAGGTATGTAATAAGTAGATACAAGTAGTGTTTTGTTATAATAATAACTGGCCAAGAGCGTGTCGAGACGCGCTTATAGTAAGGTTTCGAAGGTTTCATAGCCAAAGCCTAAGTATTTAATTATGGTCACATCACATTCATAGTTCAGAAATGGATGGACATAAACGAACGAAGCATTATGGCTCAGAGATGTTCCTATCAATCTAGCATTTTTTTATTTAACCACAGAGAAACTAAATGTAGTTTCAAGCACTTACTTTAATAATTATTGAAATTAGAAGTAAAATTATATTATTACTTTGTGTAGAGAGCTGAGCAGTGGACGAACATCAAATAGGCTGATGATGATGATGACTTTGTATAGAACCAAATCTGCTGTTCTGATGTTTTTTTTAAGGTTATTGATGGGCTAGTTTGACCACAGCTCACTTGACTACCTTCTAATTATTTCCTATATGAAAACTCTCCGTCCTAAGATTGCCTGGATGATATTGCTCTAATCGATAAGGCCGCCAATTGTAGAACTAGTTTTTACCCTTTCTAAGCATTCCATGTATATCTTGGCAAAAAAGTCGAGTTACGGGTCAACTCAGCGGCAACAAACTCGAACGCCCAGCCGAGTTGAAACTTTATTTTACCTGGGTACTTTTCTAGGGGCCAACTCGTGGACAGAGAACCGTCTACGGGCCAACTCGACCAAAGTACAGTCAGGTAAAAAACAGTCATGAAACGGAACTAACCTTCTGTCAAAATTTTGTCAGAGTGAAATCCAAACGAAATTTGAAATTTGCGTTAGTGGCGCCCTCATTATTATCAATTCTTTTCTGCTAAGCTGTACCTACCTACCTATTAGTATGTATTGTTATTAGAATGTACGGTTTATATTATAACTATATCACATTTTCAAATATTGCATGCCCCGCCTTCTACCTCCTGTATGAATCCTCTGCATTCTAGGGTTGCCTGGAAGAGATCGCTCTTAGCGATAAGGCCGCCGACGTATGAAATTTGTGGTGTGACCGTTTTTACATTAGAGCTAATACAAAAATACGTTTGTCGTATGGGGACCCAATAGGTTCAGCCGTTCAGATACACACGTTAACTTACAATACTCCTCAGTTTGCGTCGAAGGTTAAAATTAGGCGAACTTGTTGGCATACTTACCGCTTGGCTCGTTGGCTGCCGATAACTTAAAAATATTTGAACAACTATAGTGCTACGAAATTATCAAGCCTGCTAGAAATGGGCGAAGGGAAAAAGGGACCGGTTCTTTCTGATATTTCCGTTTATTATTTGAATTTGTGTGCACATAAAAAGTTAGAAATTTAAGAAATCTTTGGTCCTGACTAAGAGCAGCCAACATTCCTAATGAGAATTTAAAAAGTAGTTTTAATATTATACAGGTAAGGTTTAATCTTCTATCTATATAAAATATGAATCCCTATTTACTTTGGTCACGCCATAACTTGAGAACGACTTTACCGATTTCATTCATCTTTTTTTAAATGTTTTCTAATGCTTTGTAGAAGGGTTTTACGGAAAGAAAAATTAAGAATATTGAGCAGAAAATTGGAAAATTTCAGAAAAGGTTACGATGATTTTAGCTTGCGATTTTAAAACCGCGGGGCGCATCTAGTTAAAAGAATACAATTAAACAAATTATGTTTATCAGGTAGGTATTAGTTTGTTTATTAGGAAAGGTACGCTAATCAGCGAGGGGTTCATATTAAATTGTTTAAATTTAGAGTTGAGTTGGGCCGTGGAAAATTTGCTTTTTCTTTCATCTTATGTTCTAGGATTTCTAGGCCACATCCTTTTGCTCATCAATTTTCTTGTCATCGTCTTTTGGCTCATCGTTTTTCTTATCTTCATCTTTTGGCTCATCGTTTTTCTTATCTTCATCTTTTGGCTCGTCGTTTTTCTTGTCATCGTCTTTTGAGTCATCCTTTTTCTTCTTGATCCTCTTTTTTGAGTCTTTTGTCTCATCGTTTTTCATATCTTCATCTTTTGGCTCGTCGTTTTTCTTGTCATCGTCTTTTGAGTCATCCTTTTTCTTCTTGGTCCTCTTTTTTGAGTCTTTTCTCTCAACATTTTTCTTGTCAACTTTTGGTTTATCGTTTTTCTTATCCTTGTCTTTTAGCTTATAAGAGAAAACTGGATGTCCTACTGCATTGATCAACCCCAGTCGGTAGAGGTACTCAAAAATTTCCGTCAATTTATTAACGTCGTATTTTAGCCCGTCAAAGCGCCTGCGCAGATACCCGTTTTTCAGGCTTAATAATCTGTGGAAGGAACGAATGGGTAAATTTTATATTTTATGTATGTATTTTATGTAAATGTATTAAGAAGGAAGCATTTCCCTTTTTTAGGGTTTCTTAACCAAAGGGTAAAAACGGAACCCTATTACTAAGCCTACGATGTCTGTCTGTCTGTCTGTCCGTCCGTCCGTCTGTCCTACCTATTAACGGCTGTATCTTTCGAACCGTAATGCAGGGCCAGTTGAAATTTTCACAGAATATGTAATGTTACGGCGGATTGACTAACAAATAATAAAAAAGTCAAAAAGTTGAAACGAAAGGGGGTCCCCATACAACAAACGTATTTTTGTATTAGCTCTAATGTAAAAACCATAATACGTACAAGCGTCAAACTTGGTATGATTATAGTACATAAAGTATAACAAAACAATTATAGATAGCGGGCCTCGGGACTCTTGCGTGGCAAAATACATCGTTGCTTTAACTTGACGGGGGCGGGAGAGCGTTTTGTTGCCTACGCGACTCGGATAACAGGCCGTTAAAGTTGATTTCCAAGATTTAAAGCCAGTATTTTTTTAATTTCATATCAAATGTGAAGCAACTACTTATGTTCTAATTAGAATTCGTCTTTATGAACACTTTTTTATATGCCATTGGTGACAAACAAGCTAACGGGTCGCCTGATGGTAAGCGATCACGGTCTCCTATAGACCTTTTAACTTTTATCAAGTACTAGCGGCCCGCCCCGGCTTCGCACGGGTATAGATATATAGCCTATATTAATCGGTGATAATGTACAATTCAAATGGTGAAAGAATTTTTAAAATCGATCCAGTACTTTTTAGTAATTTTTTTTATTCTAGAATAAGTGGCAAACAAGCAACTGGCCACCTGATGGTAAGTGGTCACCGCCGCCTATAGACCTACAATACCCGGGGCATTGTCAGTGCGTTGCCCACCTTTGAGGACTCTATTCACCTCAATTCGTTACAGACATACATACAAATCATTCCTCTTTATAATATTAGTATAGATTGGGGTTTCTAACGCATACCTGAAGCCTGTGTTGATCTCTATGACAAATTTTGTAATCTGTCTGATATGGCCATACTCCCCACGAGCCGCCGACTTCACTGCCATCTGTTTCTGCAAACACACATGCATAATGTTTTATATTAAATTTATTTCAGCCTCCATGACGTGTCAACGGCGATTATACAGTTACGCGGAAGGGGGTAAACTAAGCAAAAAGGGGTCCATAATATCAACCTTTATGGTTTTTAGGGTTCCGTACCAAAAGGGTAAAAAGGGACCCTATCACTAAGCCTGCGATGTCTGTGTCTGTCCGTCTATCGGCTGTATCATTCGACCCGTAATAGATAGCCAGTTGAAATTTTCACAGAATATGTAACGTTACGGCGGATTAACAAATACTAAAAAGTCAAAAAGTATAAACGAAAGGGGGGTTCATACAACAAACGATTTTTTTAACGTATTTTTGTATTAGCGCTAATGTAAAAACGGTAATACGTACAAGCGTCAAACATTTTTTTTTTACAAAAATTTTTTTTAAGCGTCAAACTTGACATGATTTAGTACACACTCTAATGTATAACAACAAATATCGGGTCGGTATCAAATTTCTGTTCAGTACCGGTTCTCGTACGATCACCGAAGTGAAGCTACGTCGGGCGCAGCCGGTACTTGGATGGGTGACCGCATGGGCGTTGATGGGATGTTGCAAAAAAATAGTACAAAACACAATTTTTTTGTACTTTAGTAGCTAACAAGTTATGTAGTGTTACGGAACCCTCAGTGAGCGAGCCCCACTCGTACTTGGACGGTTTTTTTACTGGAGAAAGATAAAACATTTCTTTACCAGCTCTGAGCAAAGATTTAGGATTCCAAGAAGATAGTCTTCCAAATCCAAATAGAAATCCTTTGTTTCATCTGTCTCAACTGAAACAATACCAAACAAATTATATTTTATTAACATAGTAGAAGCAAAAAAGTATGTTATCTTTATAAAGCGGTACATAGCACGGCTTGTATGTGCGCGCGTCAGTTCGCACACACCACGGCACGCACAAAAAGATAATTTCTAGTATGCAACGGGTACGTGGCAGTCGGGGCAACCATTAGGCTAGATTGTAATTAAATTAAGGAGGGACACAATTAACAAGCGCAACTTAAAAAAAAGGTTAGGATATAGGTGTTTTTATGATCATTGTATCAACTAAAGAAATTTTCGGTACATACTCTAGATTTTTCGTGGCGCGTCAGGTGAGATAGATTTACGTGATAGAAATAGGGCGGCCTTCTCGCTGTACGAGTTGATTTGCTACTTTATTGCCTCGTAGATAGAGTCCTTATTTATTTAAATTTCTTCGCGGAGTGAACCTTCTGTGCCTATTATGTCTTCTGTGGTGCTCACACAGTTGTTCCAGTGGCGTAAACGGAAGTGTGCATAATGGATGTAACGCTGTTGTAGTGACGTGGATGAAAAAGACAATGGTGCCTCATACTACCCGGTAGCGATTATAGCTTCTTCTGTGACTTCACAATGCCACAGCACATGCTCTAGTTTCCTTGATGTGGACTATTTGCATATAAGCATACTAACTTCCGAGTATATTAGCGACTGCCGCGAGACTCCCCAGGGCACCTGTTTCTAACCAAATGGTGACCAAAATCTGGTAGCAGCACTGCCGGATCTCTTTACGCCAGTGATAGTGGTATCTGGAGACAATATGCAAGCATCACACTGATGTGTTTTTCTCAAACATGGTATTCAATGTAACTGCTATTTGAAGAGCATACTTCAAATTATATATACATTTTAAAATCAAATCATTTATTGCACATTAAGGGCACATTCAAGTACCTAACTACTTTGCATAAGTAATAAAATAATAATTTAATAATAATTATTATATATATATGGACTATTTTAATAGGTGGGATTTTGTCTTCCTTACCCTATAAAGAGGCAAACGGTTGTTATATCTATACTTATATATTATTTGATATTATAAAGAGGAAAGATTTGATTGTTTGTTTGCATTGAATAGGCTCCGAAACTACTGAACCGATTTGAAAAAAAAATTCACTGTTGGGAAGCTACACTATCCCTGGGTGACATACTATAATCTATACCCGTGCGAAGCTGGGGCGGACCGCTAGTCATAAATAAGACAAGAAAAATATTCGATGTTTCCATATAGCTAGGGCAGGCTGGTGTCCCTGTAATTGATTCATAGTACCAATTATCTGGAAATAACAATAGGCAAGCAACAACTTCTATTTTACTATGCAATTGGAAAATAACCCCAAAAGATTTATGTTTACTCGCAATGTTTGAGCAAAGTTAACTAGACAAGCCTTGGCAGCAACTAGACATTTATGGGTTCACAACGCATATAATGAAGCATATGCATATAATGTTCATATAATGAAGTCAGTCCACATTTACACGTTCGATCTCGCTGCCTGCAAAGTGCACATGTCATCATCATTTTAGCCATAGGACGTCCACTGCTCGACATAGGCCTCCCCCATAATCTCCAAAAAGGCCGGTTGGAAGCGACCTGCATCCAGCGTTTCCCTGTGGTCTCCTTTAGGTCGTCTGCCCATCTTTAAGGTGTGGGTTTTCTCTACGTAATCGAATCAGAAATGAGAAGATCCGTAGACAAACGAAAGTTAGATAGACATAGCCCACCGGATTAGCAAGTTGAAGTAGCAGTGGGCAGGGCTCATGGCACGCAGATCACGCAGCACAGATGGCCGATGGGGCCGAAAGGTTCTCGAATGGAGACCACGGACCGGTAAGCGCAGCGTAGGACGTCTACTTACAAAGTGCACACACTTCAATCTAATCACACTAGTATTATGAATACATATTAAAAATGTGAAAGAAGCCCCTGAAAAATCTCTCTTTGTCTGTTACATTTTCATACATAATTTGGCTGAATCGATCTAGATGACCGTCGGCTTCCTTGTTTCCTGAGAGGTACAAACTGGTGAGATGATGGTAAATATAAAAAAAGTGTTAGAGTTGACAGCTTCAAAAACCAACCTAGAATTCTACAAAAATTTCAGTCAATAGTGCTATGAATTAACCAACTCTCCCTACACAAGGACCTGGAAATGCCCACAGTGGAAGAAGAAATAAGTAATAACGCCTAAATGACTACAAAATCATCCAAATGAATTAGCAAAGATGTTGATGTCAAGAAGGCCTCCAAGGAGGCTTAAAAGGAAGATACCCCAAGACTTATCAAAATAAGAAAAATTATGTGGATGGGTGCGTCAATGGGCGTATTCCACTCAAGGACAACAGTTCAAAATAAAGCTTAGATTATTGCCTTCAAAAGACAGAAAAAATGGGAAAAAAAGGGAAAAAGGTAAACGGAGGTTTTAAAAAAGGAAATAAAAAAATAAAAGGAAGATCTGATTATCTTCAAACGGCTGAACAGATTTTCATGAATCCATAGGTAAACACACTATCGAACAAGTCACCTTTCAAAAATAATACTAAATCTAAATCGGTTCAGCCGTTTTGGACCTATGTTGCCACAGATACACACATTAAGCATTAACAACATTCTTTTTGTGTTGGAGGTCAACAAAAATCTTACCTGTAATATTCTGACGTTGGAACATGGTTCTGGATTTGAAGAAATAGTTGTCGAACTTTTTCAAACAACTCTCTAGCTTTCAGGCACACCAAATCAACTGTAAGCAAAAATCATGAGACCTGAATATATACTGTGTAGCCATCGGAGTCAGAATGGCCAGAGTAGGAAGTAAGCCTGGTGGGATCCGGGAGATATAACGCGGGTAAAACAACAGGGCTCATTATATATATTATAATATATAAAGTATGAATATGGATTATACAAGTGCAGTTATTTGTTTGAGTTCAGGCAATACTTACTGCATGGATTCTCTTCTAGGATAATTTCCAGTACATTGGATATCTCAAGGGTAAGACATCGGATTTGTTTGCATGTCTTTTTTATGACCTGAAATTTAATTTAATTACTTAGCTTTTAGTAAGAAAAACTTGGTCTTATAACAATAAATGATATATTTTCCTACTAATAAGGGTTCCCTACTTTTTTATCGAAAGTTGCAAAGTCATGTGCAACTTCAATACAAATATCGAATGTACGAAACGGGTGTGAAAACAAATTTTTACATTTTCTATCCTACTCATATAAGCTTGTCTCTACAGGCATCTGACTTCATTATAGGAGTCACACCCATTTCATAAATATTTTTCTCTAAGGAAGTCCCACCTCTTCAGCGCTAGTGGTTATATTCCCTTTGATGATAAACATCAATTGTCTCAAAATTAAAAACTATGTTGATAGGTCATATAAATGGATAGTACGATGGATATCGAATATGGTTATTGGTTATGGTTGCAGTATTTACTTATAATGTCAAATGGTTACAATATCAACAGGTTACAACATGGGAATTGTTGTTGCGTTGGATGGTTATTTTATTGAATAAAAATAAGAAGATCAAAATTGGTTATATTGTCCGAACAAATTGTAATCATAAACCGTTATATAATTTTATTTTTAGGTGTAAAACAAGCGCTTGTACTTGGCATCTTCTTGTGATAAGTAGACATAGGAAATTCTATATTCCTATGCAGTTGGTTGCTTTGTAGGTATATGTTCATAGTATTGTAATAAAATATTAAATACAACTATTTATATATCTCTAGAAGATATTTGACGATATTGATTACTCGACGAACAATTCGGGAACCAATCTTTTATGTTGACCAGTAAAATTATTAACCTTCAATTTCGAGGCATTCAATTTATCGTACCATCAATTACAATTATGGCCTGCCAATGTACAGTTTTCGATATTGAGGTAATAGATGATAGATTTTCGATAGAAGGTAGTTAATAAAGGTAGCCAGATTAATGAACCTTAGGGTGTGACAGGCTCGAGGAGGGGAAACTAACAGGTTTGTGAGATTACCTTCTGAGTATTTGTTATATATCTTTGTACAGGGAATCAGGCTAACGAAACAAAGTACGGCTGCTTTTTTTTCTGTAGGGACCTATCCACAAAACAAAAGAACATGGATTGAAAAAAACACTGAAGCGGCTTCTATAGACCGTTCGCAACATTAATTTCAGCATTATTTGTATTGACAGTTAGTTTTAGTCCGTGTAGACAAAAATCCACCAAATAGCGCCATATTTGCCTCCATTGCCTGCACTGATTGATTTGTAATTATAATAAGTATTGAGTTTTATGATTTACCCAACGATTGTGTCTCTCGGTATTAATAGCTTCACGATATTTATCAAAAATTTCGTTAAGAACTGTAAATTCAGTCATCTTAGTGAACTTTAGTAGCTTTTCCCGTGTAATTTTATTTGCGTACATACAAAATTACAAACACAACACCACAACACACTCTAGTCATAGACAAAAGACCACGGATGACGGAACCTCAGAATACGGAAAAACCAGAAGGCGTGAACGAACCCAATAGAAAAGCGATAAAACTACTCTAATATAGACTAGTTTTACGCGAACGCGATTAGTTACTCTGTGACCATTAATCGCGCGTGACGTGTTTTACAGTTGCAATATTATTTAAGTTATGCCTTCCTGTGTCGTCCCAACGTGTAAAAATTCAGCTGGGCTACAAAAAAAACAAGATGGGATCACATTCCATACGTAAGTAGCGCATATAGATGTTGTTTTATATGATAATTGAATAAATTGTTCAGTCTTTCATTGTCGTAAGTAATGATACCTCCATTTTGTCGGTGTTGCCGTATCGAGAGTTGCAATTTTCCCTAGAATGAAAACTTTTACTGGTTGGTAGTTCTATATTATATAATTATTTTCAAAAAATCTTAACAGCTTACAAATAGTTATACAGGGTTACTGGTAATCACTTAGTCAGCGTGCTTTTAGGGGAATATTGTCTGTACAACTTTTGTTCAGCTACTTTTGAAAATTCTACTGAATAAAAATCTACTGTCCCATACATTTTGTCGCAAATTGGTGAACTTTTTGTATGGGGCAATCGGTTTTTTACCGACTTCCAAAAAGGAGGAGGTACTATGTTCGACTGTATGTATGTTTTTTTTTTGTATGTTCAAGATATTTTCGTCAATTGTGAACCGATTTAAAAGAAAAATTATTAATTCGAAAGGGTAAACTCCCGAGGTGGTCCTTTCCATCTGATGATTGAATCTCAAGGAAATCGAGGAAAAACTAACTAATTAACAATGTTTGACCGGTTTCCCGGTTTCCGATTGCGCTGTGCATACTCATGTAAGTTTAGTAACAATGCAATAATCTGGTACTATTGAGCTGATCTGATGATAGAGCCAGGAGGTTGATAGTGGAACTCCTCAACGGCGAACAGCAAAGGCGCGAAATTTTGTAAATCGATTTAACTATAATATAGTATGTTCTAAACTCCATCATGACATGGCTGCCGCATCCAGGGTTGACTTCCGGCGAGGGAACTCCTCAACGGTGAATAGTACAGACACAAAATTTTGTAAATGGATTAAAATTTGATGGATTAAAAGGATTAAATATTGTAAACTACCATTATGAATCATATTTTTTGCATTGGTAACCCCTTTGTTTACATAAAATATCTAAGATTAAAAAACGGAGTATAAGTTAGTTTCACGTTTAATATGCAGTACACGGGTTGTCTGTTTAGGGTGCACTATGCCACTAAAAAAGAGGTACCGTTGTGCTCACCATTATGAACAACTGATTTTTTTCTATGAACAGCAGTTTTTTCCGCAATTTCAAGTACCATAGTAAAAGTCGTTCATAAAGATGAGTACAATGATGATGATGATAATGATGAGTACCCTTTCAGCTTTGTACACCCCAAACATATTATAACCCTGTATATGTATAAAAAGTAGTAGCTAGTAATTATATTTTTATTTACTTATGTTTGTTTTTGTGTCAATCCGATCAAATTGATTTCATTAAAAGTGTGTGTGAATAGTATCTGACCTAAAACATTTAACCAAAAACGGGTAAGTAATGTCTAAGCTGGCAACATTACGTGGGTGGAGGTGAGACAGGCGCGGGACGTGGGTTTTGTTTTTTGGACTCAGCGTGCGGCTTGCAATCACAGCTTAAGGCGGGTTCTGGTTGCTTCGAATTCTGTGGACGGAACACTATTACTGTCTACTGTGATACGTTTCACCTATGGCGGGAAATTCAAATTTCAAACAGTTTTTTACACAGTGTTTGTGCAAATTGTTGGTTGCTTTTTACATTATCATGTACAGCTATTTATCAGTAACGCACCATATTACTTACATTTGTCAATAAACCGTTTGAAACAGCAAAAATTAGTTTATTGACAAATGTAAGTAATAATGTGCATTAGAGATAAATAGTTTTACATGATTTTGTAAAAAAATTGCGATAACATCATGATCGGTTACAATAATTACCAATTTCAAGCAGTTGTAAATACCCGCCATAGTTCAAACATACCACCATCGGGGAAAGTTACTCTACTCTATGGACAAGCATGAGGACAAGTAAAGGCGCTTCCAGACGAAATGTAGTACAAGTACAAGTTGCAAGTAGCTACTACGCATCGTCTGCATCGTTTTGCTTTGCAAGGTGGCTGTACTACGCATCGTCTCGTCTTCGCCTATATGTCCCAGGGGTACGTCGAAGGGACATATTATTATTATAACACTTTATTTCAATATAAACACGGGTCTAGCCCGGACATTTAGTAGGCATTGGTCGGGCCGAAGCCAACACCAAGAGGCCCCGTTGAATATAAAATATAATATTATTGAATGTGTATAAAATGGATTATAAAACTATTGTACAGTATAGGATATAAAACGTCTAGGCTATTGAGGTGAACAACTGTGGATGGGATAACAGATCTATGGTATGAGGTACGGCACCTGCCAATTATGCCTCATTTCAAATACTTAGGCAGGTGATGACTTGCCACTCACTAAATGGGCCCCCCATAATGGCTGCCGCATATTGGCACCGGAAGGGCAACATTGACGTGAGTGGCTTAGGGTGTCGAGAGGTGTGCTGCACTTTCACTAAGAGCTACTAGCGGCGTTATGCCCTTTAACACTTCCACCCTGGAGCTTAGGTTATTAGCTCTTGCGGTTTCCACCCCCAGACGGCCGGTTAAGGCAAGCCAGGGGTCAGGGTCTCTGGGGTTTTAGACCCATGGAATCGGGGTACGCGGTCGCCACTCACTGACGGCTCGCCATAAAGCCACCCCTGCGTATTTATTATTATTATTATTTCATCACGCATACAGAGTCATTCAGTCGTAATATTAAACATTTTTATACAGTATTAAATAGTGACTCTCGCAAGTCAGAGTCAACTAAAGTAAGGCACGGTCAAGTCAAATGCATGACCCAGTAAAGGTGGAGGCTTTACAAGAGGATTCAATGGAGTTTCGGAAACAACATGAAAATACACGTTTTACCTCGTTATATCACTTATACCTCACTCGAGCACGTTTACGAGCACTTATTATACAATAATCCACCATTAATACACAATAACACTCGAAACTACACAAGTTTAGGAAAATAATACAACGAGCCGACATGTTTTTTCCGAGTTGGTGCCAAAACTCTACTCTTCGATTAGTTTATTAAATATCTGGGAGCTCCACAACTAATCAAGTCATATCAAGCTGTCATGTCAAGACAAGACTAGATACTGGACCCTGATTCCGTAACTTTAACAGGCAAGTAACGCGCCGCGTTAAGTTAACCTTTCAAAATTTAGACTCTATGCCATAGGATTAAAGACCAACTTTCAGAGATAAACTTAACACGCTGCGTTACATATTGCGTGTTTGTAGTTACAGAATCAGGGCCTTAGGTCAGAATGAGAGCGTACGGATTTGTTGCTTTGTATTGATTTCTATGGTACTGCTTGCACTGAATCGGCAAATCTGCGCCATAGAAATCAATATATAGCAATAAATCCGTACGCTCCGTACTCTCCGATTCTGACCCAGTGGACGTGTACCTTCAAGGTCTAGGTGTGCTATCATGTCTTCTGTGGTCAAGTCTAGTAGTACAAACAGACGTATGGATTTGGTACGCCGGACCGCCGTCTACCCAACGAGAGAAAAAGAGAAATTTTTCTCTTTCTCTCCCGTTGGTTGGACGGCGGTCTGTCAACAAAATCCGTCAAGTCTGTTTAGCTGGGTATATAATGGGTTAGCTACTTTATTCCGGCTGCCTCGTAGCTACATCTCTACGGGCTACATCTGCTTAATTTTAATTTATTACGTGACCATGGAGACTGTGTCTTTCAGTCGGAATAATAAATATTTTTAGTTTTACACGTCAAACAAGTTTAGTCGCAGGTCACAGTCAGAGTCAAGCAACGTAAGTCACGGTTAAGTTCAAGTCATGCCCCAGTAAAGTGATGGAGGACCTTACTAGGTTTTCTGTGGAGTTAAGGAAACATTTACGGTTCGTCAACCAAATCCACACGTCTGCTAGCTTCTCAAGGTAGTGAGGACTATTCTCTCTATGGAGTTGGTAGAGTAGGGAGGGAGGAAGGGACGTATGGTGACTACGGTGGATGCTAGCTATCATGCTATGCTAGTAAAAGTACTAGTTACTACTCTATGGAGTGCGGCGAGCGCGACGGTCAAGTGACGGTGGTCGAGCGTCGTATTCAGTCGTATTCGTATTTTGATTGAGATTTTGATTGTTCGTTATTACTCTCTGTAATCGGACTTTGCAAGGTGTTAGTTTTATGTTCTCCTAACTTAAACAACTGCAAACAGTTAAGAAATACCGTGTTATTGTGAAAGTGAACATGTGAAAAAGATAAAAGCGTTTATTATTACATTTACACACAAAAACGTAAGTTCGTCATATTGTGTCTTCGATCGTTAATGTTTATGTACCTATCTAGTTGTTTACTTTAATACTGACTGATCAACGCATTGATCATTGTATAGAAAAGCAATTTCTGACAATAGGTTATAATCCAGTACCAGTGCAGTACTCCAGTATATTAGAATTGCCTGCCTACGCAGAATAAGCAGTATTTAAAAGTAAGCATTTAAAAATATGTTTTTTTTCTGAAAATTATGGCGATCGCCAGTGGAAGAATGTTCAATCTTGATAATTTTGGGCAGATTTCATGAAGTACTAGGGCTCTGTTAGATCTTTTATGAGCCATCATTGGCCTTGCAGCGAAGTGTCGGGAAGTAATAAAATATGAGGGATGCATATAATTATATCATTACCAGCCTATTTAATGTTCGTGTACTGCTGGACGTAGGCCTCTCCTATAGAACGCCACAAGGCACGATCTGCTTTTCGCATCCACTTTCCACCAGCCGCCTTTCGCAGGTTGTCACTCCACCTGGCTGCAGGGCGTCCTACTCTATTTTTGCCGATACACGGTCTCCACCCTAGAATCCGTCTACCCCAGTGGTTGTCAGTTCTTAGACAGATATAGCCACTATGGCCAGCTCATTGCCACTTTAGCTTGCTGATCCTTAGAGCTATGTCGCATGAGCATATATATATATATATGTATTGTATTTCTATAAATATTTTATTGCAATTTTATTTTCATTTAGATATTTCATGTTTTGCAAGGAAAAGCTAGTAATATCAAATTTGGTTTTTAAAACAAATCTTGGTATATTGAATCATTTACCTGCTTGGATAGTTTTAGTATTTATTTTGGAATTGAAACTGTATGTCTACCTGTCGCATGAAGAAGTTGGCTCTGGGAATCAGGATTCCTTGTCCGGAGTACAATGCATTATATTTGGAATATCGATATTTTTGTCTGAATAAAAATGTATTATTATAATTTACTAGCTGACCCGACAGACTTTGCCCTGTCTTAGAACTGTCAAAAGCGCGAAGTTAAAATCGTCATTTTTGAAATTTTCCAATTTTCTGCGTAATTTTCTAAATTTTTCTTTCCGTACCTTCGTAGAACCTTCTACAAAGTACTTATTAGAAAATTTAAAAAATAAAGATGAATGAAATCGGTAAAGCCGTTCTCAAGTTATGGCGTGACCAAGTGAGGTAAAAAGAGATTCATTTTTTATATATATAAGACTAGCTGATACCTGCTACTTCGTACGCGTAGAGCTCGGGCTTCGGCCTCGCTACTACGACCCGCTCCAGGAACACTATATTTCATCCAAATTGGTACAGCCTTCCCTGAACTTCCACAAATATTTAATGATCAAAATTAGCTAAATCGGCCCAGTCGTTCTCGAGTTTTAGCGAGACAAATGAACAGCAATTGATTTTTTTATATATATAGATAGATAAGATTAGTTTCTGAAAACCTAAGAAATAATAAGGGAACATGTTATTCTCAGTTCATGATGCGGACCCGATTGCCCCGATGCCGGCCACTGTCAACGAGGCTCTTCGCTGTCATTCTAATGCTAGCGGGATTCGGTATATATTGCTACTACTACAACAACTCCTCTTCGTTGCCAAAGCCAGGTTAGTCTCAATACTCAATACTCAATAATTTATTGCATATTATGAAAATCATGGCCCCGATTCTACTAAACCAATAGTTTTTAACAATTCAAAAACATTTGGTGATGAATTGCAATTAATTTATATAAGGTTTTATACTTCAAGTGTGTCAAAAAATACACTGAAAGTATAAAACAAAGTGATAATTTAGTGACAATTTGTGTGACTAAAACAATTGTTTTTAAATTTGTTAATGAATTGCCCCTAAATTAAAACAATCACAATTTAAAAACAATTGGTTAATAGAAGAGGGCCCTGATCTTAGGTAGCCGAAAAAATTAAAAGTTCTTTTTTTTTGTGTTTCTTTTGCAGCCTCTCAGACTCCGGGGCTTGTGCCCTTTGTCAATTTATACAATATACTTTGTCAACTATTCCTAATTCATATAACATAAAAACAGTTATTAAAAGGTCGAATGGTAATAAATTCATTCATTCATTCATTCATTCACTTGTACTACGCATCGTCTGCAAGCGCCTTCAGAAGAAGGACTATTGTATGTTGCCTTCTATCAGAGCCAATCTAGGATGAAGGATATTATCTGGGTCTGACATCCACAAATGTCAATACCGTATCTGGGCGCGTTAAGGTTCACGTTCGCGTGATTTTCCAACTGAGTGGTTTCACGTTAGTTTGGTACCGCAATAGCAGTTGTCCGGCCCAAGGCAAGGCCCCTGGAGTAAACGAATTAATCACATATATAAACAGACTAGGTAAAGCTACTACTTAAGTCTTTGCATATAAAGATATATTATATCAAATAGCTTTGCCTTTCTCAAAGATATATACCAAATAGCTTTACCTAGTCTGTGATATATACTATATAGAATACCGTAGTATGATAAAGGCAGTGACAATGTATAACTTCTTTGTCGAATTTCGGAATGTTCAAGTTTGATTTACATTAGCTTATAAAAAAAAGTGATTAACATGATCACGTTTTTAGGGGTACTTATCCAAAGGGTAAAAACAGAACCCTAATACTAAGCATACGATGTCTGTCTGTCCTACCTATTAACGGCTATATCTGGAGCCAGTTGAAATATTCACCGAATTAGAAAGATACAGCAGTTAAAAGGAAGAACGGACAGACAGAAAGACAGCGTAGGCTCATTAACTCGGCCCGTTTTCACCCTGAGGTTCAGAACTCTAAAAATTAACCTATTGCGGATGGATATGGTAAAAATATGTACCTAGTATATTTCAGAACGCATTTCAAAATAACTCATTTATCATTTAGGTATGTATGTAATCAGTAGTTACATACTGCCAACATGGCCATGGTCCTGGGTTACAAGTTCTTAATGATGCAACTCAACATAATAAAACTATGTGGTTTATTTCGCAAAGCTTCTGCCTCATAGTATTCGATTTCTAGTTTCAAATTAACGAGCACAACCAAAAAGTTTCTTGTTCGGTCGGGAGAAATACAACTCTGTAATAGTTCAAATCCACGACATCACGGCTTGTCCGTTAAATCATCCAATATCGAGTGTTTAAGTCGAAGCCGATATTAAATAGCCTCCAGGCGTAATTCGGGGGCGTGGGGTATCGAGAGCCAATATTTGTTTAAATATTTGTTATCACGTTAGGTCCGATACAACACGTGACCTATTGCTGGCCTCTGTCTCCTCTACTTTGCTCAAATAGTGAGCATTGCTGTACGTGGTAATGGGCCCAGCATTTTGGGAACAATTCCCACTGACGGTTTAATAGAACCGTTTTTAGGGTTCCGTACCCATAGGTTAAAAACGGGACTCTATTACTAAGCCTACGATGTCTGTCTGTCTGACCGTCCGTCCGTCCGTCACACGTAAAAAATTAGGATATGCCTATTCTGACAGCAGTTGTATGTAATTGCAATGCATCAAGCGGCTCAAGTTGATGCTTGATATTTATTAAATAATTTGGAATGCAATGTTCGGATCACCCGATATTTAACTCTATGGTTTAGTGGTTCGAATCCTAATCTAATTAACCTCGCCAAAAGGATGCAATAGTCAATTACTGTACTTACGACGTCAGACAGAGGATGTACTCTTAATTAAGGATGTCAAAGTATAAGTACTATTAGTTTAGTCATTTTTAAATTACATAAAAAAGTATGTACAGCGGAAAATTAATTAAACCCTAACTACTAAAATAAACCGGCCAATTCGGTACGCTAAAAAAAATTAACCTATGCCAATTCCAAAACCATTTCGAGATTTTATGTTACCAACCCTTATTTTTCTACTCTGACCCTTTAAAACGATAAGATGCCGTTTATTTTAACATAAAACTAAGAAATCATTCGACTTTCATTGACCTCTAAATGACGTCACGGTGTAGCATTTTATTTTCTGTGCCTTTTAAGAATAAAAATATTATACATTTGACACACTGTTCGTCACACAGAATAGAATATTTTTTCATTTCTGTGGTTTGACTGTCTGGTTTTTTTCAGGGCTGCCAATATGGGGTGCTTTTTTAGACTTCTCAACGCAACGAAATTTTGTGCTATATGGTGAAGTCACATAATTTCAATTTTCAAAAAAATATTGTAAAATAACTACTCAATAGAAAACAAAAATATTGAAATTAGTTTCTTAAAATAGCCTTATCTACGAAACAAAAATATAAAAAAAATACAAAAAAACTTTAAATACCGAATTGCGAGTCGGGCTCGCGCAGTGAGAGTTCCGTACCACCACAAAATACAATAAGGTCGTCCAAGTAACCGAAGTACCAGTTATTATAACGCCTTCCAAAATAGTCAAAGCAATTGCTACACAGCCACAGTTAATTATTTTGCTACAGGGGCTCGAGTATAACCCAATTATAACTTGGCAATGAACAGAAATTTGTCATTGACTCGCACTTGGCCATTATTTATTCTTTGTTGTTATACTTTAGAGTGTGTACTATAATCATACCAAGTTTGACGCTTGTAACTATTACCGTTTTTACAGTAGAGGTAATATAAAATTACGTTTAAAAAAACACGCTTATCGTATGGGGACCCCCCATTCGTTTTTACTTTTTGACTTTTTTATTATTTCCTAGTAAATCCGCCGTAACATTACATATTCTGTAAAAATGTCATCTGGCTATCTATTACGGTTCGAAAGATACAGCTGCTAATAGGTAGGACAGATGGATAGACGGACAGACGGACAGACACACAGATAGACATCGTAAGCTTAGTAATAGGGTCCCATTTTTACCCTTTGGGTACGGAACCCTAAAAACGAAGTGATATAATATATAATAGACCAATACCGTGCCGAACCGTACCGACAAGTGCTCGAACGGCTTAAAGTTCAATTGCAATGTAGAGGTCGAGGTCGCGGATTGTCCACTCCAGCCGACCTACAAAATACACGTCGCGATCTAAGCAGAGACGTGACGTCATCAGTGTTGCCAGATCAGAATTCTAAAAATACAGCGTCCTAAACATGATAATACTGTTAGCGAAAAAAAACATGAAACTAAAAAAAGCATTGTATTACTACAAAAAGCATTGTATTACTACAAAAAGCATTGTACTTAAACTATAGCTAATATTCTGTCGTGTCGATGTCCAATGTTCTATTCTGTCAATGTCCTGTCCAGTCCAAATAGATCGTAATATCTCGATGAAAAATAAACCGGCCAAGTGCGAGTCGGGCTCGTGCACTGAGGGTTCTGTACCACCATAAAATACAATAATTATCAATTTAAAAAACCTACTTCAAAATTCGTAAAATATGATGGCATTTCGATTCGGTGAGACGAATGATAAGGTCATCTAAGTATCCGAATACGTTGCTTAACTTGGTATTGAACAGAAACTGGTCACTGGCTCGCACTTGGCCATTATTTATTATTTGTTGTTATACTTTAGAGTGTTCTATAATCATACCAAGTTTGGCCCTTGTACGTATTACCGTTTTTACATTAGAGCAATTACAAAAATACGTTTGTTGTATGGGGTTTGTGTTAACTTTTTGACTTTTCTATTATTTCTTAGTTAATCCGCCGTAACAATAAATATTCTGTAAAAAAATCAACTGGCTGTCTATTAAGGTTCGAAAGAAACAGCCTTTAAAAGGAAGGACGGACAGACAGACAGACAGCATAGGCTCAGTAATAGGGTCCCGTTAGGGCTAGGGTTTTTTGAGTGCGGAACCCTAAAAGTGGAGATATTTGAACGATAACTGTACCAAGGTATATCTCCCTTGTTTGTCTCATCTGAGGCTTTACTTAGGTATCCCATGAGAAACCGTACTTACCTATTGTCTACAGGTATTATTGTTTTTCCCATTGTTTTTTATGCGATTGTTTTAATTTGCTTTCCATTTCGTTTGGCTCGTTCTTCCTTCTTTAGTTTTGCTTTGCGCGTAAAAAAACAACACACTTACGAGTACATCGTGTATTTTATTATTATTATTATTTTATCAACCGTCTCTTATATAACCTCCTCTTGAAGTCGGTTAAAAATTGATTTCCGTTGTTTTTTGTACTAGTTAATCGTTAAGAGAGTTAGTTTAAACACCTACCGGAAGACCGGCTCTCGGAAGAGTTACCAATTTCGCACATATTAAATTTATAAAAAAAATTAATTAAATCAAGTATTATTTTAATGCATTTTTTAAAGCATTTTTCTATTTTGGTGAGGGAGAAGTAAAATATGAATGGCAGCTAGCAGCATGTTTGTGTTATTTATTATATTAGGTAAGTAGCAATATTTTAATAAAAAACAGTGATACTGTTCAAGAACGGTCCAAACTCAGCAGCTTTTCAACCCCCGACGCAAAAAGAGGGGGGTTATAAGTTTAACGCTTGTATCTGTGTACCTGTGTATATAACCTTCTAACTTCTATAGTTTTTAAGATAAGTGCATGAAGCTTACGGTTATAGTAGACTAGCAGACCTGACAGACGTTGTCCTGTCTTAGAAATGTCAAACACGCAAAGTCAAAATTACAAATCTTATTTCTTTACACCTTGGGTTTTTATTGGAGTTTTAGTAAGGATCACAATTAAAAAAAAAATATAGCCTATGTTACCCGGGGATAGTGTAGCTTCCCAACAGTGAAAGAATTTTTCAAATCGGTTCAGTAGTTTCGGAGCCTATTCAATGCAAACAAACAAACAAACAAACAATCAAATCTTTCCTCTTTATAATATTAGTATAGATATAGATCTCAATTTACTAATAATAATTCATAATTCATTTATTCCTTGCGAGAGTAGGTCGAACAATTTACATTGTGATCTTATAATTAAATTAAGTACACTACCTCAGGTATATAACATGCAAATAGGTATAGATACCTTAAAATTACATATGATTTAATGATTTATATGATTTAATTACATTAACAATTTTACATATTTTATTACTATTACTACTTGTTAAATTAAATTAAAGGAGGAAAATAAATGTCGCAATCACAATTCCATGTGTCAATAGTCACTCAGTTTTTTTTTCTATCTAATTAAGATCTAAAAAATGTACTGCATTTTTGGGGGCATTAGGGTATATACAAGATCTTTGCTCTGGTACATGTAAAATGGCGCTGAAAATGTAAAATGGAGAGTGTGCTTCGTTGAATATGTATTTTAAAATGAAGGTAAGGTTTCATACATAACTTTTTTTATCTGAGGTATGCTTTGCGAAATATGGCCCGCCTACGTGGCATAAAGATGCCCCACCCCCTTAACCCCCTTAAACTATTAGACATAGAAACGTATTGTAACTTTCCATGCTGATATGAGGTTATATAAAAAACAGTTATTCAAAATATTTATTATATATTGTTATATAATAAAATATAATATATGGTAATAATATATTATTTTATTTCTAACTTTTTGAGTTATAGCGATAACCACAGAAAAGAGAAGGGTTTTATTTTATTTTCTGTGGCGATAACACTGTAATACATTTAAGACGTTCAAGCTCAAAGTAGTTCATTTTGGCTAAACCAATAAAAATATATGTTACTAGCTGCGCCCCGCGGTTTCACCCGCGTAGGGATGGAAAATTATGATGATGATCAAAAGTTGTTTATGTGTTAATCCAGGACATACGCTATTCTAAGATATTCTAAGTTTCATCCAAATCCGTCTGGCAACATCAGCGCGTAGGAGTAACACACACACACCCACTAACAAACACTACATGTACCTACAATCCTACATACTTATTACATTATTAAAAGGACAGACAGACATTCAGACGGACAGACAGCGTAGGCTTAGTAATAGGGTCCCGTTTTTTCCCTTTCGGTATGGAATCCTAAAAACTGGGGATCCCGTTATTTTCGGTTTCGAGATTTCCCGGTTCTGAACCCTATACCTGAACCCCGCTACAGCCATTGGGTTTACTGCCCGTATTTCCTGGCATGTCTTCATTTTGCACGGTTTAAGGTGGCGGTCACCTCTGGATCTCTCGTACATAATTATACAATTTTTTTTGGAAATAAATGAACTAAAAACAGATAAGATAAAAAAGGGAGAATAAAAAAATACCTTAGGCGTTATATTTAAAATAACATTGCAAATGGTATAAAGCATTTTTTTCCAGTGTGCATCGGGAACGTTTTGAATAAAATTCATTGGCGATACTTGTAAATATTTTCATTACATTTCTATAGAAATCTGTCATCTAGTCTACTTGTGACCACGGACTTGTTACTTGTTACTTGTGTAGCGGGCATTTTCCGCAACTAGGCCACTCATTGGCCCATTTTGCGTCACCCGGTTGCAGCTAATTCAGCCACCCGGTCTCCTCCAGGAAAGCCAGCAGCTCGCTTATGCCTGCGCAGGCCTCCCAGAGCGTCCTCGGTGATCCGAGGATAGTGTTTCGTTGTTCTGCCACGCTGCTGCACTCCAGCAGCAAGTGTGCGGCCGTTTTATCAGTCTCCAGACACCCTCTACATAGGGGACTGTCTGTAACCCCAATTTTAAAAAGGTGTTTGTTTAAGAGGCAATGACCTGTGACAACCCCAACAATTTGCCGGAGTGTGTCACGTTTGAGATTCACCAATCTACGGGAGTATCTCGGATTGAATTCCGGTAAAGCTTCACGTGACCACGGACACTGCAGTGTTTGAAATATCAGGAATTAAATAAAGTAAAATCGCGATGAAATCCGTGCAAAGTGTTTAATTTCAATGTGACGTTGATATTTTATAGGAGAACGGAGGAGCTCGAAAAAAAACCTCGACGAAATAGGGTTTTTACCATCTCTTTCAAAACTAAACAATTCAACATTAAAATTACTTTGAAATTTTTTCATTGTTGCTATTCTAAACATAATCCCCTATCGTTTTTAGGGTTCCGTACCTCAAAAGGAAAAAACGGAACCCTTATAGGATCACTTCGTTGTCCGTCTGTCTGTCCGTCTGTCAAGACCCTTTTTCTCAAGAACGCGTAAAGGTATCAAGTTGAAATGTATACCAAATACTTGGGTCTACGGTTTCTTTCGGCTGTAAAAAATTTAATGTCGTAAGTCAACGCAATCAAAAGATATGAACGTTTATTTCGCATATTTTGCGATTTCACAGGGGAATCAAAACCTATAGGGTACTTCCCGTTGACCTAGAATCACGAAATTTGGCAAAAAGCAAGGTCTCATAGCACATACATAGGAATAAATCAGAAAGTTACAAATTTGAAGTTATATCATTTAAAAAATAATTATTTTGCTATTACAAACTTACATTTCGTAGTTGGAATGTATGGAAGAACCTTATAGTCAACTACAAAGTTAAATTTGTCTTTCAATATTTCAATCTCTCTGATAGCCCGTTAGTCCAGTTGGTAGTGAACCTACCTTCTGAGCCTGAGGGCGTGGGTTCGATTCCCACGTAGGACAAACATTTGTGTGATGAACATTTGTGTTTGTTCTATATCTGGTTGTTAATATCTATTTAAGTATGTATTTAAAAAAAAAAATACTATATATATGTATGTATATCAGTCTCTGGCAGCCATATCACAAGCTTTGCTTAGTTTGGGGTCAGATGACCGTGTGTGCAAAAATGTCCCGAATATTTATTTATTTATTTATTTATTTAACTTCAGATACTTTTTTTTTTAACTCACGCCCAACCCAGTTTAGGATTCCGTCCAACGGAACCCTCAGAGCACGAGTTCTACTCGTACTTGTCCGGTTTTTTAATGTTGAAAACATGCAAAAAAGATAGCTTTGGCCGGTGAGCGCGGCTTTAATTAGGAAGATTCCGTCTTAGACAAATCACATAATTGCTGCGACCTTCCTTTGGAGTATTTGTTTGAGACGTGACTGCGGATAATGTTTTAAAGGATTTTGTACCTTAGTCATGCTCTCGAGCAATCATCTAAGTATAATAAGTATAGTAGATCAAAGTAAATACTATTCGAGAGGCATACTTTGTTTAATACACCAGACTTGGCCTCACAATGCGATGTGGCGACGAGACAAGGTAATTACATTTACATAATTACTTTTTTGTAAGGGCATTTATTTGCCTTTATTAACTAAACAAAATACAAACTAACACTACAAAAACAGTTAGACTGCCCATAGACCGTTGAAGGTCTAAAGACAATCCAAATGCTCAAGATACACCAGTTGGCAGCGTACCCAGCATGCTGTCATCTTTATCACGCTGAATGGAAACTACATTACTTTTATTGATAGTTCCAAATCAAGAGGTGCTCAAATTATTCATATTATTATTATTGGAGCCTTAAAACCACTGAGCCAAAGTTAATGCATCTGTAGTAGGATCATCTCAAGAGCTTCCTCTACATAATAAAAATAACAGGTTAAGAGCGTGTCGAGGCATATGGTAGGATTCCATAGAACAAACATTAAATAATTGTGGTAACAAACATTGTTCAGAAAGTGGTTTAAAAAATATCGAACGTAGTACTATGCTCGTTGGGCTCAGCCAAATTTGAGAGATGTATCATCCCGCCAGAACATATGCATTTTATGATTTTTCCAAATAGAAAACTATATTTCGAAAACATTCTTTGTCATATATTTATATTGTTATATTATATTGTATGTATATATATTTATAGTTATATTGCTTTCTCCCTCTACGTTCTTTGTAATTTAGCGATAACGTCAAAGACCTTTGAGCTAACACATCTTGAATTTATTACAGTTTTATCTTCTGAGGTTTTATCGCTATAACTTAAAATTGTATGAATATTTATAAATAATTTAAATCACAAAACGTTCGAAATTATTTTGAATGTTGATTATGTTGCGATTACAGCTGAATTTTATGTCACAAATGTTTAACGAAGGCTCTGCAGCTGCTGGAGTAATTCGATATTTTCCCACATACGTGTTGTGAAATTCTGCTGATAGTAAAACAATCTAAGGTTCACATTTCAGTATGGTTTATTTTTGCCGCGCCGCCGCAATGCATCATGTAGCAATGCCGTAACAATATCACCGTACTTTTTCAACAATAAACAATTTTGTATTAAAACGGCAAATAGCACACTTTTATTGGACTCCGTTGTAACTCACTAACAAACTACTTATGTAAATAAAGCTTGGAAGATGATTTTAGCCGACTATATATTTTCGTATAGATTTAAAACTTTGCAATAGAGAAACGCTCGCGAAACCAAAACACTAATATATATAAATAAAATAAATAAATATCTGGGAATTTTTTTCACACACGGCCATCTGACCCCAAACTAAGCAAAGCTTGTGATATGGCTTCCAGAGACTGATATACATACATATATAGTTTTAAACACATACTTAAATAGATATTAACAACCAGATATAGAACAAACACATATGTTCATCACATAAATGTTTGTCCTAGGTGGGAATCGAACCCACGCCCCCAAGCTCAGAAGGCAGGTTCACTACCAACTGGACCAATGGGCTTAATATGTATAATATCTATGCATAATCGAATGCCAAAAACCATTTGCCTTATACTTGATTTTTTATGTTGTTTTTGTCATTTAAAATGTTGCAAACCAGCAATGTAAAGCGCACAAAAGTGTCCAAGACCCAGCGCGGCGCAGGTCGTATGTTGACTTCTAGCGTCAGCTGATATTTTAAGCACTATCACCAGTCTTCGTTTTGGAAACGTTTCCATTATATCCTGTATGTAATCCGGATGACAATACAATTATTTGGTACTTACCATCGAACTGACCTGATGATGAAGCCAGGAGGTGGATAGTGAAACTTGTTAATGGCTACTAGTAAATCCTTTGAGTTTGGGCTCATTTGGTTTGTTTTTCAGGTCACAGCGAATTTTTACTTTTAATTTAGTAATTTTTTTATTGGTAACTTTTTATATGCTCTGCTATGCCTCTATCAAGGACTTTATATACCCTTAGGCCTCTATTGACATGACTCGCGTGCCGTGCTACCTATTGTTTGTTGATGGTAGTATGAACATACACTTTCACGCAAGTGCCAACAACTGTACAAAGTTGCGAAAAGCCGAAAAGAGGTCATTGTACTCTTCATTATGAACAACTTTTTACTATGGGACCAACCCTGAAATCACGGAAAAATAACAGGTATTCCATAGAAAACGACACTCGTTAAATTTGGAACACCTGATTTTTTTGGCGATTTCTGGGTTGGTCCCTTAATAAAAGTTGTTCATAATGATGAGTACAATGACCTCTTTTCGGCTTAGTACAGTCTATATGTGTTACTTTACAACAACAAATACCTTACTTTCGCAATCATAATATTAGTGGTGTTGATGAAGTATGATTACCTCATTTGCTATTTCATTATGTCATTTATTTTTACGATTATATCATCGAAATATTATTGAGTTGGCGGTTAGAAATACCTATTAGCGCCCGGTTTTAGAGCGAGTATGCAACAAACCAGCAAATCCTAAAAGTCCAGCAGTGGACTGTTAAAAGGCTGATTATGATGATGATGGGACAAACACACGCATGTTTGCGTGTATTTGTCTCGTACAGCAGCAGTGGCCGGCAGAGTTAGTATGAAAAATCCATATTATCGTGTTTAGCAACGCTCTCGATAATCACCGTTCAAACAAAAAAAATACTAAATCAAATTCGGTTCAGCCGTTTGGGAGCTATCACAGACACACACGGACACACACGTTAAGTTTATAACACCTCTCTTTTTTTGGTGGTTAAGAATTGCAAATGTGCGTCAAAGGAAACAATGTGTGGGATTGCGAGTAACGCCGCAAGCTAAGCAAGTTGAAGTGGCAGTGGGCAGGGCACATATCATGCAGAACAGATGGCCGATGAGGCCGAAAGGTTCTGGAATGGAGACTACGGACCAGAGCGCGCAGCGTAGGACGTCTACCCACAAGATGGACAGTCGACCTAAAAGACCGCAGGGAAACGCTGAATGAAGGCCGCTTCCAACCGGCCCTTTTTGAGATCGATCGCCCAGCAGTGGACATCCTATGGCTGAAATGATGATGATGAGTAACGCCGCGGGGCACAGCTATAGTTATTACTTGTGGAGCCATTCGACAATGACACATAAACATGAGCCGGACGTATGAAGCCGCAATAATGAAGGTACATAGAGTTAAGTACGACCCGACATGCTGCACTTACCTACCATAATTATTGTTTGTATACATAATGATTTGTTTAGATTTTAACCGACTTCAAAAAAGGAAGGGCTTCTCTAATCGGTTGTATTTTTTATGTTTTTTATCTCAGATCTCCCTCATTTAAAAACCGATTAGTTTTTATTTATTTGAAATTATATACTTTCAACAATAATTTTTTGGCTTTAATTTCAAACATAACCTCCGTGCATTTTCCCTCTTTTAGTGGGAAAATATAATCAAATACGGACGTATAAGAGTTAGAGAAGCAAATACCATATACGTCGCTAATTGGGTATAAGGTCTAGACTAAACTTGACCTGCAAGGCTTGTTTTTTTTTGTCCAGAGAAATCCTTTATGGATATCACCGGCCCCGGGGCGGGCAGTGTGGTTATGTACGACTCACCGCCAGAAGGGCAGCCTACCCACTAAAAACCCTGGAGTGTTCCACATCAATGGACAAGATGAAGAAAATATGGAGGAATAGGAATATCACCAAGACCACGAAAATCAGGCTCGTGCGAACTCTTATCTTCTCCATATTTCTATACCCTGCTGAAACGTGGACGTGGACGTGGAGGCTTTAGAGATGTGGTGCTGGAGAAGAATGCTCGGGGTATCGTGGACTGAGTTTCGCACGAACGTCTCGATACTCCAAGAACTTGGCATCAAGCAGCGCTTATTTCCAACAGTACAGTCTCGGATACTAGCCTTCTTCGGATACGTTTCAAGACGAGATTATCAGTCCATAGAGCGTCTCGTTGTCCAGGGAAAGGTGGAAGGCACTAGACCGCGCGGGAGGTCACACATGCGATGGACCGACCAGATCAAGTCTGCAGTGGGTGGTCCCTTAAACGAGTGCAGCAGAATGACCTCCAGCAGAGAGATGGCGAGACATCGTGAAGCGCATCCTATCTGCCCCGTCCAATACTACTACATGACGACCACGACCGCTCTGCCAAGAGCGAAACGACTAAAAAGAAGAAGTTCCACCTCGAGGCCACGGGCACGCTTTCGCACTCCACTGCGACCACGACAGCGCTAGCCCTTCCGGGCTCCACCTCAAGGAGCTAGGCTCCTCCTCACACGATGCCGATGTGTCGGAACACCAAACACATCGTACATCCTCCTCTGGGACCAGGCCAACAAGTGGGCGCCAGACAACCCCGTGTCCGGAGTCCGGACGCCCTTGGTCCCCGTGCAACGGGTCAGATAAGTGGCCCCGCGCCTGCCACTTCGGTCGCAGCGCACAGGGAGAGCGGCTTAACGCCATACTGACACTCCTCTTCCCCTGCGACCCCACCGCGTCCGCCATCAAGCGGTGGCGACCCTGTCGAAGCCACGGAAGGTAAGGAAAGTGGCAACGAAACACCAGCGGTCCTCTCCCGCCGCGGCTTACCACCTTCAGCTGCCGTGCCTCCCATACAACACCGCAGCCCGCCTCAGTTACAGTGCCTACCATACGACACTCCAAACTACGATGGCCGCCTCTACATGGGCTTGAGAGGAAAGCCCGGAAAGCCAGCTTCAATTCGGGTTTCTCTTATTTTCACCGCAGTGCCCCTCCGACGGTTACTCAGCTCCCCCGCCACGACAACGCGGGAACCCACTGGTGACCCGAAAGCCTAATATAAGTCACATTAAGTAAATATCAGGTTTGAGAAAAATCATCACCAGCAAATTTTTTTTATTGGAAAGTGAGAGCTAACACTACAATATCAATTGAAATATCCTTAGACAGTTGAAGGTCTAAAGACAATCCAAATGCTCAAGCCCTCTACCAGAATCGAGAAAATTCATATACGATTTAAAAACAATTGGTTTAGTTATTAGTAGAATCGAGGCCCTATGGGGTCATCAGAAACGGACATGTTTTCAGTAAAATATACAATTGTTACCAAGTAGTGGTTATTACTTATTATTGACACTGTTATAATGCCAAGGAATTGTTTGTGAAGCGATAAAGTAATAATCGTCGGCCGGGGTTATCACCACCAGTTGGATTGCGATTGTAACCTTGTAAATCCCTGCCGACATCGACATCGAGGAAAATTCAAATCAAATGCAGCTATACTTTGTCATCGTACAATATAATAGTTGATTGAATCAGGCGTCACTTTACGGAAGTCCATGTCCAGTTCGCTTCTAAGTCGCTTCGAGTACAATAAGGATTTTGGGATTAATTATTTTTCTCTATAGATATTTGTGATGCTTAGAATAACAACACAGTAGTTATTCTAAGTTGTGATGCTAATTTTAACCTAACCTGAAATAAAATATTAATTACATAAAAGAGAAAAAATTACCTAACATGAAACAAAAAGTAATTAAATCTGTTAAACAAATTGTATTATAAAATATTTATTTATAAATTGCTGAAAATTTCAATTATTTTATTTTAATAAATTAATTAGTACAAATTATTATAACAATCTTTTGTTACAGATTAAAAAAATATTTTATTTCAGGTTGGGTTAAAATTTGCATCACGCATATCTATAGAGATAAATTATTTATCCCAAAATTCATATTCTACTCGAAGCGACGTAGAAGTCTCGCGCTTTGAGGGTTCCGTCTAACGGAACCCTCAGAACACGAGTCCTACTCGTATTTGACCGGTTTTTTTCTTTTGCTTTCGGCATTGTTTCGGTCCCCGTCCCACCATAATCGAATCGACTGCGAGTGGAATCTGTCAAAAGAATGTTTGCCTCCAGTCTTCTCGCTCAGCGCACAAAGCTGATCAGTCCACGCACTCAAATAGAGTAAAGTAATACTCACTAATAGTCACTAATAGTCGCTAATAGTCACTAATAGTCACTAATAGTCACTAATAGTAAGTAATAATCACTAATAGTAAGTAGTTTGATCATGACAGTTAAAATATACAAAAACAAAAATACAAAAATATTTATTTGTCTCTTAATAACAGATATGAGATATGGTTATGATAACTAACTTCCTTCTTTTCTAACTTCTTCTCGCGGGACAAAACGGTTGGCAAAATTGTATCCGCTTTTACAGTGGAATGTTGTGGTAAAAAATAAAGTACATTTCATCGAATAGAATGTTCTCAAGTTGTATATTTTACAAGCTTCGTTTCAAGCTTTTTTTTTTTTTTTTTGCTTGTGTGTATGTATTTATGTATGTATGTATGTAACAACAAATTAAAATCTAACTATTAATTTATTAAACCGTTATATTACCAGTGTGAATTGTTCCCATAATGCTGACCCCATTACCACGTTGTATGGCGATGCTCACCCCTTGAGCAAAGTAGAGGGCGGCATTTTGGTCACGAATTATGTATGTAACTATGTTCGTTCGGGTGGAATCTTGCAACTCAATTTTGAAGCAGATATCTTCAACCGATTGAGCTGAAATTTTACATACCTATGTTATTTCGGTGACCATGCAATGTTATGGTACCTTCGAGCTGGTTTGATGATGGACACAGAAGGTGGCCATAGGAACTCCTAAACGAAACGACGTACCCCCTCGAGTTTGGGTTCATTGGATTTGTCTTCCCAAGCACTTTGGTCCTAGATGATAAATTCAATATGGCGGACGCCCAAGATGGCGGACAAAAAGTTCACATCATCATATGGGCATCAAATAAAAGGGTTTGCCGAGAAGAATACGTAAAAGTTTCTGTTTAAAAGGTTTTTTTATTAATAAAGCTTATTTAGTAAATTTTATGTAGTTAATGTTCAAACTTTTTCTTTAAATTTAGTTGTATTTCCCACTTTAATCCATTACGATAGGAATTACTTGCTCATCGGACCCCAAAACAGGCCTACAGACAATTTAATACACTATCTTCCTACCAAATTTCGTTAAGATCGGCCCAGCCGTTTAGTCGTGAAAAGCGAACGAAGCGTTCAATTTTAACTTGTGTGACAGAGCCACTTTTAAATTGATTTTATTTTATTTATTTATTTATCCAAATTACAACTATCATTACAGGAATGTCCTAGCTCAATAGTGTATGTCAACATAATAATATATACCTAGCTTAGAACACAATTAAACACATTAAACAATAAATTAATTACATATTACACACGTTAAACATTAATTTAATTTTTACACACAAAAACACACTTCAAATAACATCGTCGTTTTGAATAATGCGACTGACCAGACAAATAAATCAATTTATATAATAGTAGTTAGAATATATTATACCTATATATGCGCGCCGACTAGATAACGTTCTCCTTTTTTCGTCGGTAAAAATAAACTTTTAGAGTTTTGCGCCTTCAAAAATGTGTGAAAAGTAGTCGCTGAGTAGCCATTTTTAATTAACAAAATTATGATCACAATTCATTACCATAGCTGCACTAGATTACATCTGTTCCCGAAGACAAGCCAATGAGACAATAACTTAATAAAATGTGTGCTATTTGAGGCCAGCATACGGTGCGCTCACAATGTCAAGTTGTCACCATACCAAGGCACACCACCAAGGCAAAGTACGTGTACTTTTCTTATTCAATCATAATAAGATTGTATCGCTGTTTCACCGCGCTGTTGCGCGTGCTATTATTTATCTTGAACTGTGTGCAATTCAGATTACATGCAATGCAAGCAATGACGATCGAAAAGTCAATTAGCTTGAGTGAACTCAGTCCGTCCTGTGTCTGGCAACGACGCAAACGTAAGTTTAAGCGTGATTTTGGAATCTTTCTGACAACGGGGCCCTATTTATCTCTATGATATTTAACCTATTCAGCGATAGAAATTAAAATCCATACGTTCTATGGGTCTTATGGACCTTATGAATCAAATAAAAGACAATTTTCTCTTCGACATTATAGAATATGGCCAATCTCTACCCTATTCAAGAATACTCAAATAAAAAGGATATTTTTTTTTTAAATTTTAGTATTACAAAGGTGAGATAAGTGGGTGTCGAAAAAATAAAAAGTAAAGGATTTCAAAATGTGCCAAAGATCCACAATTTCTATGGATGGCTAGAAATAATAGACGAAATCAGAAAGGGGGCAAGTGGCGAACTTGCTATGCTTGAACCTATGCTTTTGGCTACGGAACCCTATCATACGTGTGTCTCGACTAGCTATTGCCAGTTCGCCAGTTAGACTCTAATCTAAGGTATACCTATTTGTGGAACGCTAACAAACACTCTAATTATTAGTGTTAGAGTTTGTTAGCGTTAATGGCCAGCGGTTTAATAGTCAGGTTATTAAAACGAAGATATGGCTATAGCTACGGCACAGCTGTACTCAAGGAGCAGAAACAAAGAGTAGGTGGCATAAATTGTGCATCATGCATCCAAGTTATTTTCAATCTCGGGTTTTTCCTTGGAGCCCGGGCACAAACTAACCATTAACGACGGCCATGGACCACGGTAATAACGAGCCGTTCATATTACAGACGTACTTACAGGCGATCTACGCGACCCCGCTGATTTTTTTTAATTTTTTTTATTAATTTTTCTCAAAAACAAACACAATGCACAGTATCCGAAGTATGCACAGAATTGTCAAGATACGCAACGTGAGAGAGAGTTGTGCGGTTAAATGATTAAACAAATGAGATCTTAAAGGCAATTGAAATAAGGGCGAGCATCAAATAAACTCGGTAAGTAGAAAACATCCACTTGTGTCTGTAATGTGAAGGACGCCAACGCGTAATTAACTGATAATAAACAAAATGACTTAGCGTTGATCAAACTATTAACAAAGTCAATACAGAGGTAATCAAGGGGACCCCATTACTAAGTCTGCTGTGTCCTTTCAACGGCTGTATCTTTTAAACCGTAATAGATAGTTGAAATTTTCTACGGCGGATTAACAAAGAAACAATAATAATAAAAATAAAAATAAAAAAACCGGCCTAGTTCCAATTGGGCTCGCGCACTGGGGGTACCGTACTACTACAAAATACAATAATAATCTATAAGAAAACCGACTTCAAAATTAGTATAATATGGAATTTCTGGTCGGTGAAAGAAATGATGAGGTCATCCAAGTAAGGAATTACTAGTTATAACTTTTATAACTTGGCAATGAACAGAAATTTGTCACCGACTCGCACTTGCCCATTATTTTTTTTTTTTTTATGTGTGTACTATAATCATGACATCAGTTCATCATGTCATCAGTTTGACGCTTGCACGTATTACCGTTTTTACATTAAAGCTAAAACAAAAACACGTAATAAACAACGGGCTTTAGTTTTTAATTTTGACCTTTTTATTATTTCTTAATTAATCCGCCGCATATTCTGTGAAAATTTCAACTTGCTATCTATTACGGTTCTAAAGATACGGAAACCGAAAACTTCGAAGAAAAAACATTTCAACAAATCACTCACGGGACTCCATGTCAACATAACCTCTGTTTTTAAATGGAAAAATATAATTTAATGTTATTTTTTAAATCAAATTAATTCTTTTATTAATGGGATGTTAATAAATATATACAAAAAAATTATGGGGCAAGTGCCTTTATTAACTAAACAAAATATAGGCTAATACTAACACTACAAAAACAGTTAGACTGCCCATAGACCATTGAAGGTCAAAAGTCAATCCAAATGCTTAAGCCCACTATCAGTTGGCAGTGTACCCAGCTGTGTGCGTGTGTGTGTGTGTGTGCTGTGTGGCGGCATTACCACGCTGAATGGAAATGCGTTGAGACAGAAACATGCCAGCATTTTGGTCACGGATCGCACTAACCAGGCGCTCTAAAAGATGTTTGAGAATGAGGTGAGCTCCCGGTTCCCAAGGGTCCAATTTCTCGACCTCAAACGCCTCAAATATGTAACCACTGCCGAAGTTAGCATATTTGCGTCGCTTGTGCTGCTCTGCCGAATTGGCAGCCGCACCAGCCCTACCATGAAGAAGTGACAGCGCCAAAGTATCGACACAAATCGCGTCCCATACAAGTGGCCGCCCCAATCTCCAGGGAACAAATGTAATCCGTCAGTCCTCTTTCCATCGTCACGCGCAAAAGCGCTCGGTTCAAGCACAACTGCGAAATTGGCGGTAGAAAGTGTCCTGCGTATGATGTCGTTCAGGCTGACGTGTACGACCAATACGCCAGTAGGACCAGCGCTTCTCGAGCAAGAGAGACCATGGACCAACATTTTTGCACATTCAAATATTGTACGTGCTTACATGATATTGGAGGAGACAAAAATTGGCTGCCAATTACTTAGGTCGAGATCTTACAGTCCAATTTTGATCGAAGTGTATTCCCTTGTACTCTTCACTCATAGTTTTATTTTAGCTATATGGTACGAATGAACCTTTCGAATGGTTTACCTATTTTATTCACCCTGGATCCATACACTTTACGGCTGTGGCGTCTGGTGTCGCGGCATAGATGTCTCGTTTTCTTTATGGATGAGAAATTTTTATACTACGATGTATTTCTTTACTACCTACCGGTACCTCGCTTTACTCCCGATATTCAGTTTTTACGCATTTTTTCCTACTAAACGTATCCTAAAACACTGTTTTAAACTATCACGGTTGTTCACTAAAGTTATATGATTATTTACGGGATATTTACCGTGGTAAGGTTGGGGAATGAGCCAACCTTACCACGGTAAATATCCCGTAAATAATCATATAACTTTAGTAAACGTATCCTGTATTCTTCGAGATGCAGAGTATTTTCTTGCCGAATTTAATGAAAATCAGTCCGGTCGATTAATTATCATCATCAGCCAGAAGACGTCCACTGTTGCACATATGCCTGCCCTGAAGCCTCCACACTGAATGACAGCCTGCCATATGCATGCACTGGATGCTAAGATGCAATCGATTAATAGCGAGGTGCTTTTCAATGCCCAGAATTGTCAGAACACGACCTAAATATCGTTGTCCATATTTTCGCACATCATAATCATCAGCCAGAAGACGTCCACTGCTGAACATAGGCCTCCCCTTTTAACCTCCACACTGAACGACAGCTTGCCATCTGCATCCACTGGATGCCCGCGACTCTCACAATGTCGTTGGTCCATCTAGTGGGAAATCTAACTACGCTGCGTCTTTCGGTTCGTGGTCTCCACTCAAGAACCTTTCTTCTCGGTTACCGGTTCTTCGAGCGATGTGGCCTGCCCATTGCCACTTCATTTTGCAAAATTTTAACAGCTATGTCAGTGACTCTGGTTCTTTGGCGAATATCCACGTTCCGGATTCTATCTCGCAAAGAAACTCCGAGAATAGCTCTCTCCGTTGCCCGCTGTATTTTCGCACGTTTTACTCCAAATCAGTACTCGGTAGAGCCGTCCTTAAGGAAAAGAAACGTTCTGACAGCTCAGATTTTAACAATTCACAGCAGTTGGCAAATGCTTCTTAGCGTGGCTCAAGTATAATAGTCTCTCTTTCTGTTTGTTAACTTTTCTTTACTAATCGGCTGTACCGTTGATATGAAAGAAAAAATGTCGTGCATTTTCTAAAAAGTAGATACAATATTGAGGTAAATTAATTTTTTACCCGCTGTGTTTGTATGCTTCCGGAAATAATCGCGAGTGTTGGTATGTCCCGGGACCATAGTAAAACAGCAGGGCGCAACTATAAAAAAATACAACCGAATTGAGAACCCCCTTTTTTAAGTCCTTTAAAACTGGGTTGTAAAATGTATGCATTTCTAATATAATACAAAAATCTACTAGTCAGTGCGAGTAACATTTGTCAGGTGGGTCCACCATAGCACGTTAAGCATCCTTATTTCTAGCGGCTTCGTGAGGTGTGGGCGATGTATGTCAAAGCCTACGGCCTCGCGGTCCGAGGTTCCTCGCGCTACCATACGATAAAAAATGGTTAAAATGATTTGCGCATTTCCAATATACGTTCGTGATTTCTTCAAAACTCGTCACGTAACTATCTGTACAAAAAATCCACAAATAGCTTAAAACTTTCGCGCTCTCGTCTTTTCGATATGTTTGTGTTTTCTCCATATTTCCCCAAATACAGTATTTTAATTCCAAACTAGCTGCACTCGCGGACTATTGTTAAAATGTGTCCTTTATACACAACCCTTCACGTTATAATAAAATCCGTTCTCTTGCGCCACCAGCGGGACTCGCAAAATTTATCTTGTACACACTTAATTTAGGACTTGGCTGGCACTTTTTATAGTCATCATCATCAGTCATAAGACATCCACTGCTTAACATAGGCCTCCCCCTTAGAACGCTACACCGAACGGCAGCCTGCAATCTGCATCCACTGGAAGCCCGCGACTCTCACGTTGTCGGTCTATCTAGTGGGAGGCATATCAAGTACCTACGCTGTGTCTTCCAGTCCGTGGTCACCACTTAAGAACCTTTCTTGCCCATTTGTTATCGGTTCTTCGAGCGATGTGACCGCTCATTGCCACTTTAACTTGCAAATCTTGGCAGATATATCGGTTACTATGGTACTTCGGCGAAAATCCTCGTTCCGGATTATATCGCGTAAAGATGTCGAGCATAACTCTCTCCATTGGACGTTATGCGACTCTTAGTATTTTGTTCAAAAAGCCAGGAGTTAAGGACGACTGCTCAGTAACATTTATGTCATCACTGGCAACACACAAGTTAAATACCCTTGCCTTTTTATAGTGGTTAGAGCAAAGTTAAATCCAAATGAGCCTGACAATATAATGCTTCAAGAGTCTTGTGGTAGCCCTCCAGGTCCAAGATGAAATGTCACTGTTACTCTGACCACATACTGGGGCGGAGGCGGCATTACACAACTTATCATATATATATCGTTGTCACCGCCGAGCTTTAATTAAATAGATCGACGCCCGAACTGTATCGCCCCCCTATTTACTTACACCAATGTGTATCGCAGATGTAGTTATCTATAGAGAGTAAAAATCTTTGATAACGCATCCCGCCCCTTAAATGTAAGTTCTGTTTCACTACAACTACAGTTAAAATTTTATCATACACAGATCAAACTCGACGTCCAACAGGTTTATAATGGAGTTGGCCGTGAACAGTGATTCGTATGAAGAATGATTTGATAGGGTTTCTGTCATATTTTATAAGGTCAGGTGCTTAAATAGAGATGTACTTACAGTGCGTGTTGGATGGACGTTATTGGACATGTTCGGCTTTGTTTGTGTAGAATAGTGACACAATTTACTATGCCCCACCGCCCCGGTGGGTGGCGATATCCACTAAGTAAAGCCAAGCTTGAACTAGATTGATATTAAACATTTAAAATAACCCAGGGTGTTTTCGTTCGTCGTCGAATCAGTCTTAAGTCGTATTGATATAAAAAAATATGGGCCGAATTAAATATTTGGAACATAAATATTCGATCGTCTGACCCCAAACTAAGCAACGCTTGTGATATATTGAGAACCTTCCTCATTTTTTGAAGTCGGGTAACATAGTTATTGTTTTAAAAACTAAAAAACACGATTGTGTGTGTGTTAACAGAAACCAAAGGAGCTCAGGCTTGACGGGTTAACTGATAAGTGTTCCACCATCCTCGCATCACTCGACTAGTTGCTATTCAACAGGTCCACTGGGCACTATTATCAGATTAGTTCGACGGTACCAAATTATTGTTTTGTCAAACGGATTACATATACTGGCAAAGTTTCAAATCGATACGACAATTAATAGTAGGCTAAAATAGACTTCCATGATTTGGTGCTATAGCTCGTTAGTTTGAAGCGAAGCCAAAACCGTGTTAAAATATTATCGTCTGCGAAGTGCAATCTGCGGTTTCTGTGTTGGAGACTTCGACTTTTCTCGGTTACCTTGCTCGAACCGATTTTATAGTGAAGTCGAGAAAAATTTTGTCGCTACATCCCATGTTTGGACTAACAACAAAATATAACAAGCAGACCTCAGATCAGACAAACAAGGGAGAAATAGTCCTTACCATTTCTCCCTTGTTTATCTGATGTCTGTAGTGGTGGTGGCATCTCCCTGCGATGACCTTGTCTCCCATTATTGCATGTGGACTATTATTTAGTGTTACACAAATGAAAAAACTTTTTTTTTGTTTGTTTTTGGTCTGGTCTTTAGTTAGTGTGCGTGAAAAACTAGTAAGTGTGCTGTACAGTGCGGTTTATCGGTATAGTGACAAAACTGGATAAAACAGAGACTTTTGAACACTACGATAATAGGCACGATGACTATTTATTATTACCCCATAAAAAGCTGATCATAAATAGAGCCCATCAACGAAAACAAAATAAATAAGCAGTATTTTAATTTCTATACTGAGTAATGACGTCACGGTTCAGGCGCGCCATACAGATGCTATACTAGAAAGCACTCGCTTTGCGAGAAAGGGACAGAGGATCCCCTCGAGGAGGTGGTTAAAGTTTTAGGTGGGGATCTTATCCCCACCTAAAACTTTAAACGCTCATATCTCTGAGATTTATTAGCTAATTAAATTTATTTTTTCAGTATGTGTAATGTATTTAGTTATATGTATTCATTGCTAAGCCTGTTATTTGTAATAAATTAAACATCAGGACACATGCCTAGTACTTAGGCATATCTCCCTGGTTTGTCTGATCTGAGGAGTAGACCATCGTGCGATACGGCACCGGATATCCGTTGAATAGAATAGTATTCCGTTTTATAGCGTTCGTGCACATTCAGGCAACATTGTACGGCGAGTGTGTTAGGGCGTACTAGTTTCCATTCGTGACTTCTGATACAATACATACTAAACGGTATATGAGCATGTCACATGTATATAAAATAAATACATATCTACTTTGTGCAGGCGGGTAAATCATTCGTGATTCTTTTTATTTTGCATAGTTTTTGGTCTGGCTACGGAGTCCTTTTGATCATGTCTTTATTTAATATAGTCAGACAAGTCATAGTCACAGTTGGAGTTGAGCAAAGTAAGTCACGGTCATGTCAAACTCATGCCCCAGTAAAGTGATGAAAGCTTTACGAGAGGCTTCTGTGGAGTTATGGAAACAACAAGAAAAGACACGTTTTGCCTCTCTTTATCACTTACCCACACTCGAGCACGTTTACAAACACTTAATAATTAATAAACCACCGTTATTACACATTACCATTTAAAAATACACAAGTTTAGGAAAATAATACAACGAGCCGACATGTTTTTAGGGTTCCGTACCCAAAGGGTAAAAACGGGACCCTATTACTAAGCCTACGATGTCTATCTGTCTTGTATGTCTGTCTGTCCGTCTGTCCTACCTATTAATGGCTATATCTTTCGAACCGTGATAGATAGCCACTTGAAATTTTTACAGTATATGTAATGATACGGCGGAATAACTACCGAATAATAAAAAAGTAAAAACGAAAGGGTCCCCATCAAACGTATCTTTTTACGTATTTATGTATTAGCTCTAATGTTAAAACGATAATACGTACAAGTGTCAAACTTGGCACGATTATAGTACACACTCTAAAGTATAACAACAAATAATAAATAATGGCCAAGTGCGAGTCGGTGACAAATTTCTGTTCATTACCAAGTTGTAATTGTGTTATAGTCGAGCGCCTGTAGCAAACTGCGTAGCAATAACTCCGACAAATTTCGGAAGGCGTTTTAATAACTGGTAATTCGGTTACTTGGACAACCTTATTGTATTTTGTGGTGGTACGGAACCCTCAGTGCGCGTGCCCGACTCGCACTTGGACGGTTTATTTTTTTCACGTTAGCGCCATAAACCCATTCGTGATTCTATATTGTCCGGCTTATAGCCAATATTCTAAATAGTATCCCATACTAACTCCCCCGGAATTCAAAAATCCCGGAAAAAGGCAATTCGTATTTTAAATCTCCCTCTTATCCCCTCTTTTAAATCATGACATGACATTTATGATAAAAATTATAAAGAGGAAAGATTTGATTGTTTGTTTGTTTGTTTGTTTGCATTGAATAGGCTCCGAAACTACTGAACCGATTTGAAAAATTCCTTCACTGTTGGCAAGCTACACTATCCCCGGTTAACATAGGCTATATTATATCTTCAAAAAAAAAATAGCGATCCTTACTAAAACTCCAATAATGTAACCCAAGGTGTAAAAAAATATGATTTACAATTTTGACTTTGCGTGTTTGACAGTTCTAAGACAGGACAACGTCTGTCAGGTCAGCTAGTTTATGATAAAAATAAACAATGTTTTTTTTTATGTTTATATTTTGAAAAATTGCAATAATTTTACTGAAGATTGCCGTCTTGACATCATAAAATGGCGCTAAACCGATACTATTCTTATTTTAGTAGCATTGTAGTTATTAAGAACTTGGATGATATACAGGGTTATTCCAACCGGGTATGCTAAGCTGAAACGGGCTTACATCATTATGAATAACTTTTATTATGGAACCAATATATAAATCCAAAAAAGCTTTTCCATACTTCCGTCGAGTGTTATTATTGCCCTTTTCAATTAATGATTTATATGTGCAAGTTTACTATCCAAAAATTATGGAAAATTTTAACGAGTGCCTAAAGTTCACTTTCTTCTTGTTACAGTGACCAATCTCAACAGCTTGATGGCAGCGGATATCAAGAAGATGCTAGCTCTCCGTCATAGAGCGAGCGTTAAAAAGACTGAAGTAAATATAATTTGATTTGTTAAGTGTTGTTAAAATGCTAAATAGGCTACCCAACTGATTATTTATTATTGTGTTTTTAAAAAGAGCTGACCATAAATAAAGCCGATCACCGAAAACAAAATGAAAATGTATTCAAAATTAAGGAAGATATAAGCATTAGACAGAAAGCGTATGCTATAGGTACTTACTAACGACGTCACTTGTAAGTACGCCATACAAACTCCATACTTACACTCACTTCGCGGGAAAGGGCCTAACATCCCTTTCTAATCTCAAATTATATCTCAGAAGTTTATGTATATCTTAACCCGCCTTCTGCGTTTGGGGGCGTGGGTTCGATTCCCACCTAGGACAAACATTCATGTGATGAACATTTGTGTTCTGTATCTGGGTGTTAATATCTTTTTAAGTATGTATTTAAAAATATATAACTATCTATATACATCAGTATCTGGCATCCATATTACAACCTTTACTTAGTTTGGGGTCAGATGAACGTGCGTGCAATATTTTTTTTTTACTTTATAAGCCGTCTGGTAGCCTATTATGTTAGGCCGGCTATCCACGTCGCTACTCAAGTCTGTCCGGGAATTAAATGGTAACACTATAGGACCTCGCCCACTACAGGAGTTTTGGCGCCAACGCGGAAAAAACATGTCGGCTCGTTGGATTATTTTCCCAAAATTGTGTATTTTCGAGTGTTAATGTGTACTAAATGGTGAATTATTATTCATTAAGTGCTCGTAGACGTGCTCGAGTGTGGTCAAGTGATGTAACGAGGTGAAACGTGTCTTTTCGTGTTGCTTCCAAAACTCCATAGGAGCCTCTTGTAAAGTCTCCACCACTTTACAGGGGCATGAGTTTGACTTGACCGTGACTTACTTAGCTTGACTCTGACTGTGACTATGACTTGTTTGACGCTATTAAGATCATGCAAACTGTTTAATATTACGACTAAAGGACATTGAATCGACGGTCATGAAAATTTTAACAAAAAAAAAAACTCCCACTACAGACAACGGACCGTACTATGAACATACCCCAGACCAGACCTAAAAATCACAAATACAGAGCAGGTGGTAATTTCCTCTTTTGAAAAATGTCCGTAACGTAATGGAAGCAAAACTTTCACGACCAACGAATCTGTGACCGGACACGAAAAAATACGACAGGCCAATTAGAACTGTATCAACAACGCTATAAAATCGCGAATTCACTATCATGACATGTTACCGTGTTGGTCGGTGACAGAATGTTCTAGTGGTTTCAAAGTAATTTTATTTGTATGTGCTGATACGGTCATGGTTTAGATCGGTGTAGTGGGCGGAGACCTTCAGTAAACAGGTAATTCCCCTCGTGTCTTCTTCGGTCCGCCATAGAGATTTAAAAATCTACTAGTGCATAATGCGTAGTCAAGGTCATATTTTAAATTATTAGCAGGTATCTGTTTTTGTAACTATTATTTTTTGTCTACAGACCCTGGTCGAGCAATGTCACGTGTTGATGCAAAGTCCTGCAGACATCGACACTGTCAAGGTGTACCCTACGTTTGACTTCCAGGTGTGTTAACCATATACGTATGTTCTGTGTACGGTACTTCTACGTGTTATAGTAAAACGGACGGCCTACCAGTTCGCCCAGCATGCTTCCGTACCGTACCAACAACCACAAATAATAAACAGCCTTTTAAAATGAAATTAGTTCTAGCGGGATATAAATCTATATATATATAAACTTAAAGTTATATGATTATTTACGGGATATTTACCGTGGTAAGGTTGTGGAATGAGCTCCCGATATTTCGGCGCAGTTACATGCACCATGTTCACGGGAAGACTGAAGAATGCGGGTGGTTTGTCGAACAATTAAAAAGTAAATAATCCCGTAAATAATCATGTAACTTTAGTGAACAACCGTGATAGATTAAAACAGTGTTAAATAAATAAAAAAATCCGAGTAAGCTGGACGCTAAAAATATTTTTAAAGATTTATCAACTCGTCTGGTCGAAGCATCTCGTGACCAAAATGCTGACCGATATCTTGCACAGCGTATTAACATTGCAATTCAACGCGGCAATGCGGCCAGCATTTTGGGTACGATGCCTGCTGGCAGCGGATTATTATATTAGTTTAGTTTTATATATTAGTACTAGTTTGATTGTATTTTTTCAAGTTGTTTTCAGGTATTATTTAGCATAATTTTCTTGTGGAAATAATATATAAAAATGAATCTATCTCTATTTAACTTGGTCACGCCATAACTTGAGAACGACTTTACCGATTTCATTCATCTTTTTTTTTAAAGCTCTCTCACAAAAGAAAAATTATGTAAACTGCGCAGTAAATTGGAAAATTTCAGTAACTTAACGATGATTTTAACTCGCGCGTGAAACCGCGGGGTGCAGCTAGTAATAAATAAGAAACAACAAATTATTAATTTAAAAAAAATATATATATATAAATTAAATTGAAATTTTTATTATAAATAATAAACATAGCCTTTTAAAATGAAATTAGAACTAGCGGGATGTAAATAAATGTATAAAACAAAACTACGGGAAAGTATCCCGTGAGTAGATCGGTGGTATGTTCGTGCGTAGAGCCGTATACTGATTTGGCGCACGATGGTGGCCGAGCGGTAGCAAGTGTGCTTTATAATCTGACGGCACCCGATTCGAACGACATATTACATTCTCCAAAATTCACTGTTACTAACGTTATCGTTTGTGGAAGAAGATGATCATCGTTCATCATTCATCGTTACTAACGATGTGGTCGAAGATGTAGAACGCAAACTTAGAAGGTTAAAGACTATGAACAAAAAGTGTTTGGCCCACGGTTGGCAGTGGATCCGGATGGAGAAGGTCTAAGTCCAAAAAGGGACTCAATTAGAAACCAATAACTTTGTAAAATCTAATTCACTAATACTCGAAGCATGGCTAACATATTTAAACTTGTTAATAATATTTAATAAGAAAAGTCATGTATTTAATAGGATAAAATGTTATTTATGTTATTGAATTGAATGGCTATTGTATTATATTAATAAATATTGTATTAATGGAATATTGAATATATAATTTATTTGTTTGTATCGCGTTCGTGATTTATTCCGAATCAAGAAAAACCATGTTTGAAAAATTGGCATGATAAAATCACGTCGCAAGCGAATGGTTATGTACTCATCATTATGAACAACTAGCTGCGCCCCGCGGTTTACCCCGCGTGGATACCCTCGATAAAAGTAAGTTTCTACTCCATACAACATCAGCTATCTGCCAGTGGAGTCCATAGGAAACATACACACATACATTTTTATATAATGATTCGATTTTAATTTTATATAAATTTTTAACCATTCTGTTTTCAGCCGAGCTGGCTTCGGAGTAAGGAGTTTTGGGACAAGTCGTTTGAAGATCGCTATGAAAAGATACGCAACGATAGCCATCGCCATAAGCTGAAGGTAATAACCACGTAATAGCTTAATATCCAACATTATAAATTGATCCAAAAAGCCCTTCTTTATAACCGAGTTCAAAAAACGGGGAGAATAGTAAGTTTTATAGATTCGATTTTAATTTAAGTTTCAATGTTTTTTATGCGCTTTTGATAGAGTTACTTGTAACTATGTAAACAAGCAGCGAGTTTTTCAAAGTTGCAACAGTACCCTAACTGGTCTATACAACATCAGAACTAAGTCATACTTTGCGATTTTAGATTTTTTAGTGTTCCTTACTCTTAGGGTAAAAACGGGACCCTATTACTAAGCCTACTATGTCTGTCTGTCCGCCCGTCCGTCGAAACAACATATATATTTTGCGAATTTTGAAGTCGATTTTTAAATTGATTGTTATTGTATTTTGTGGTAGTACAGAACCCTCAGTGCGTAAATCCGACTCACACTTGGCAAATTTTATTATAGTACAATAATTTATTATTCAACATCGTATTCGGTTTCTTCTAGGCAAGCGTGCTCCATCATAAACGGCATCATTGCTTAAGATCAAAGGGGTCTAGACAAGAGTCACACTCTGTTAGCGTTCACGCCTGCGGAAAGATGAAATTGTATGAAAATGACATTAGCTTCAGATAATTTATCTCATGCTAATGTCATTGTCAATCTCATTTTCATACAATTTTATCTTTCCGCAGGCGTGGACGCTAACAGTGCAGGCGAGTTGGCAGTCAAGCGCAAGTCTATTATTAATAAATAAATCAACAGGTCGTCAAGAGTGTTTTCTAAGTTTTGTGAAAATCTATTGTTACTTTCAGGTGATCGTAGTGCCCCACTCGCACAACGACCCGGGCTGGCTAAAGACTTTCGAACAATACTACGAAGTGAAAACCAAAGATATCATCAACAACATAGTTCAGAAACTTAACCAGTATCCGAATATGACCTTCATCTGGACAGAGATCTCGTTCCTTAACGCGTGGTGGGAGAGGTCACATCCTGTCAAGCAGAAGGTAAACTATTCTACCGTTTTTTTTTTTTTTTTTTTTCTCTTCCCCGAGTTGGGGCTTTTGGCTCCGCATGATTGATGCAGTTGCCATATACAAGTCGTATGAGTTTAGTTTTAGAATACTCGTAATATTAAACAGTTTACTTTGTCTTAACAGCGTCAAACAAGTCATAGTCACAGTCAAAGTCAAGCTAAGTAAGTCACGGCCAAGTCGAGCTCATGCCCCTGTAAAGTGGTGGAGACTTTACAAGAGGCTCCTATGGAGTTTTGGAAACAACACGAAAAGACACGTTTCACCTCGTTATATCACTTGCCCACACTCGAGCACGTTTACGAGCACTTAATGAATAATAATTCACCATTTAGTACACATTAACACTCGAAAATACACAAGTTTAGGAAAATAATCCAACGAGCCGACATGTTTTTTCCGCGTTGGCGCCAAAACTCTATTCTACCGTTGTTCACAATGGGAATATTATATTTCTTTTTTTGTCTTGTAATTACAAAACCATTTTTAGGAATAGCCCCCCTGATCATGTTACTTCAGTTTTTGTTGAAGGATAATAATGGCTGATGATTGATATTGTTTTAATAAACGTGATTAACTTTCATTTGCTCTCTAATGGTGTTATCATTAGCATTATTTAATGGGCTCGTTACCAGCCATATCGAAAAAAAAAACTGCCTATAACAAAATCTCGATAATGACGTAGACAGATGTGAAAGATTTATTTTTTAACAGTTTTGGCAACGAACTCTATTATATTCTGCCGGTTATTAAAAAAAGTTAGTTTCGAAATCTTAATTTTTCTTTTAATATCTAGCAAGAAATATAATAAGAAATATATCTTGAAATTGTCTAAATTTGCATATAATTTGCATAGAAAATAGCATAATAACTATTGGTAAAATAATAAGAACTAGGTAAGATAGTTTACAATCTGGAAACTTTCGAACTGAAATGGTAGGCAACAATTTAATTTAACATCGCTCGCATTCGGCGCCGTTGGCCCTGGTTCGATTCCCAGCCGGGTAGATATTGAATTGAAACATCTGTTCTGGGTCTGCGTGTTAGAAGTGTGCATGTGTGTTATATGGTAACTACGATTCAGGGCTAACTTGGTCGGAGCTTTGAATATTTAATCAAAATAAGACACTGAACAATCGATCGAATACGTATACGTCGCGTCTAACTTTGCTTGGTTTGCAATAGTTTTATGTTTGTTTCAGGCTTTGAAGAAATTGGTCAAAGAAGGACGTCTGGAAATCACAACGGGAGGATGGGTGATGCCTGACGAAGCTTGCACGCATATTTACTCACTCATCGATCAGTTTATAGAAGGTATATCAACTTTTACCATCGCACTAACCGCCACTATATGAAAGATCTTCCCCATATATATCCATCCATAGATATGTGGAAATCGCACACTGTGCTTTTATAGCAATCTTTTTTGCCCTTTGATCATATTTAGTTTGGATACGATGGTCTTAAACTAGAGCAAGTGCCGATAAAAGTCTGCCAAAAGCTGAAGGGGGCGAGGTAAACACGTTTTGCACACACTGACATTATTCTTACTGGTTCTACAAACACATACTTCAATATTGAGCGGCAAACAACTGTAAAGTAGATGATCAAACAGACGACCAAGGAGACCCTTGGACTTGGTATAGCTAAAGGGGAACTATAGGTATAACACATCTATTTATTTTTTCTCACACCTGTGAGTTTTTGCCTCACACCTGCTATATGTGGAATGAGCTCTCAACTGCGACGTTTGCAAGGAATCTCATGACACGGGGGTTTTCAAAAGGGCTGTTAGTAGAGTCTGTAAAAGTCGGCAACGTGTCTGTGATGTCCCTGGTGCTACAGCTATCCAACGGTGAAGATTATCCCTTACTATCAGGCGACCCGTTAACTTGTTTGGCTTATGGCGTAAAAAAACTAGATTAAAGGAAATCTTATTGGTTCCCTTTAATTATTCAGATATTTCAAGAAGTTATACATCTGTTTCAGGTCATAACTGGGTTAAAACCAACCTTGGCGTAGAACCAAAGACCGGGTGGTCCATAGACCCGTTCGGCCATGGACCGACGGTCCCGTACTTACTGGATCAAAGCGGCCTACAAGGCACAATCATCCAACGGATCCATTATGCGTGGAAACAATGGCTGGCACAGCAACAAATCGAAGAGTTCTTCTGGATTCCTGGCTGGAACACCAAGAAGCCATCTATGATCGTCCACAACCAACCGTTCGATATCTACTCCATCAAGAGCACATGCGGCCCTCACCCGTCCGTCTGTCTCAGCTTCGATTTCAGGAAGATACCCGGAGAGTACTCGGAGTACACCGCTAAGCACGAGGAGATCTCGGATCTGAACCTGGAGAGCAAGTCGAAGACTCTGATCGAGGAGTATGACCGCATCGGGTCGCTGACGGCGCACAACGTGGTGCTGGTCCCGCTGGGTGACGACTTCCGCTACGAGTATAGCTCAGAGTTCGACGCGCAGTACACAAACTACATGAAAATGTTTAACTACATCAACAGCCACTCGGACACTTTCAACGCGGACGTCTCCTTCGGCACCCCTATTGATTACTTCAACGCGGTTATAGAACGGCAACCGCAGATACCCACCCTCAAGGGAGATTTCTTTGTTTACTCCGACATTTTTAGCGAAGGTAAGCCGGCCTACTGGTCCGGCTACTACACCACACGGCCTTACCTCAAGATTCTCGCTCGCCAGTTGGAGCACCAACTCAGAACTTCGGAGATTCTATTCACTCTGATCTCGAATTACTTGAAAACGATGCATAACCCGAGACTGGCCGGTTCGGAGAAGCGTCTTGAGAAATCTTATGAGCAACTGATATTCGCGAGGAGAAACCTCGGTTTGTTCCAACATCACGACGCAATCACGGGCACGTCTAAAGCGAGCGTCATGTATGACTACGGTACTAAACTCTTCACCAGCATCTACCACTGCATACGTCTGCAAGAAGCCGCGCTCACATCCATCATGATTCCGGATGAAAGGCTGCATTCTCAAAGCATTATACAGAGTGAAGTCGAATACGACACATATGGCAAGTCACCGAAAAAGCTCATGATATCCCTCGTCGACAAAAAGAAAGTAATTGTCTTTAACCCGCTGGCTGAGCAACGCACGGAGGTCATCACACTCCGGTCTAATACTACAAACGTTCGCGTCTTCGACACTTATCAGAAGCAGTATGTGCCGTATCAGATAACGCCGAACATCGAGATTCGTGAGCACGGGAGACGAGTCCTTAGCGACAATAGCTTTGAACTCATGTTCGAAGCTTCCCTCCCGGCGCTCACTGCGGTGACCTTCGACTTGGAAGAATACACCAACGCCTCTAACCACTGCATAGTATACTGTAACAACTGTAATGACTTAGAGAAACCTGATACAGAAAAACAGTTCATTACCAAGGAAATGTTACCGGGCGACATCCAACTCGAAAACTCCTTTATGAAACTGCTGATCAACCGGAACACGGGGTTCCTGCGGCAGGTGTACAGGAAAGACTTGAGGAAGCGGAACGTGGTCGAGATGCAGTTTGGCGCGTATCAGAGCGCACAGAGGCATTCTGGAGCTTATCTCTTCATGCCCGACTACGACGCACCCGAGAAACCCGTGCTGAACCATTACGCGAGCGCCGACAGCATGCAGGAAGATAACATTATCATCATTTCCGGGCCCATAGCCACAGAGATCAAGACCATGTACCTGCCCTTCCTAGTGCACACTGTTCGGATTTACAACGGCGACGATCCGTTTCTCTCGCGCGGAATATTCATAGAAAACATTGTCGACTTCGAGAGCCCGCCCAAGAACCGAGAGACCGAACTATTCATGAGAATCCAGACTGACATCCAGAACGGAGAGCCGCCGGAGTTCTACACCGATCAAAACGGCTTCCAGTACCAGAAAAGGGTGAAGGTGGAGAAATTGGGTATCGAGGCGAACTATTACCCGATAACGACGATGGCGTGGATGCAGGACGAGGAGACTCGGCTGACGCTGGTGACGAATCACGCTCAAGGTGCGGCCGCGTCCGAACCGGGTCGTATAGAGGTGATGCTGGACCGGCGCACGCTATACGACGACTTCCGCGGCATCGGCGAGGGCGTCGTTGATAACAAGCGCACCGTGTTCCACAACTGGCTGGTGATGGAGCCGCTGGCGGGCGCGCCGCGGTACCGGCGCCGCGCCGAGCCCGCCTTCCAGCGCGCCCGCCAGCGCGACACGTACGAGCTGCCCTCTACCACCGCAGACTACTTCAGCCGGACGCTCAATTACCCACCCAACGTATATTTAGTAGATACGAGCGAGACGGGCAATGTGGATGTCACCCCGCACCAACGGTTCCTGCAAGGATTCCCGCCGGGCGTGCACCTCCTCGCGCTGCGCACCATCACCGACGACATCCTCGAGCAGTTCCCGACCGACTCCTGCTACATGGTGCTGCAGCGGTCGGGCATCGACTGCACCACGGGAGACAAGGCCCGTATCAAATCCACCACATTCTTACCGGAGACGCAATTCCTGGGGCTGCGTATCGCCAATATCACGTCTGTGAGCCTCACCGGCCTCAAGACGTACCACACGCTCAAGGGACTCCAGGACATCCAACTGGACCCGATGGAGGTGAAGACTTACAAGATCAGGTTTTTGAAGACTGCTTTAGATATGTAACGTGGTTTGTAATTGTATATAGATCGTTTAGATACTTTTTGGGGAGACTCACGGGACGTGCTTTAACGTAGCTACGACAGAGAAGAATTTATCCGAAGGTGCAATTTGGTGGTATTTAATTGATAGGTGATGAATAAATAATTTGCATAATATCTCGGCCACGTAGTTATCTACATGTAGTTATTGACGTTTATTGTGCACGCTCATCGAGTCCCCACGGGGAAGTGGCCGCCGAGCCAAGCGTCTGGAGTCGATTAATTTATCTACCTCTGGACCAATGATATATCTGCTCGATTCTATTATTCAAGAGAATCTCACAAGTTTATTTATAATATAATTGTATTTGATTAACTTTCAATGGCTAATCAAATACAAACACGACATAATGTTTTATGATGTTAGGTATTTGTTGTAATTGTTGTGTCGAATCTTTCTCTTTTATGATCATTATAGTTTTTTAGGCTAAGTTGCAATTAAATATACATGTTTAATTTGGTCTAACAATTAACCATTGATGTTAACTGTAGTTTTACAATCCTGTTTATCTCAAGTTAACACCCAGAAATATCTAGTCGAAGTAGTGAATGTAACTTCCTTGCCAACATATAATTTATTTGTTAATTCAAATTATGAATATATGTAAATATTATATGTATATGTATATTGTAATAGGTAAAAATGCACACGTGCGTTAAATGCGTGTACTTAACCTCATCTTGTTTTAATATATTATGATGATCCTGTTACTTGCAATTCTCAATCTCTTTTAACTACAATCTTAAATTAGGTTAAGGTATTAAATTTTCAGTTGTATTTTATAAAAGTAATTTCTTTCTGTGATAATATGCAATATCATTTTTTTAAAGATAATTTTGCATTATATTTTTTTTATAAAATCCTTTGTCACCATCTTCATTTAGCATCACGCATTTTGTATCGCGGACAAAAGTAACATTTTTTTTATACTACAACTTGTTTTTTATTAAATTTTTACTTTTGTAACTCTTTTTTTTTTTATATATTTAATATTGTATTACATATTAAGAAATCTGCTTTTTAATTTATTGTAAAATGCATTTTACTGTCTATAAATAAATAGATATAAGTAAAGTGTTTAGAGAGCTTATTACTCTACTCTATTCTAAGAATTAAATATATCCATAATATATTTACAATATCATAAGGTATTATGACACTACATGGTCTTATGATATTAAATGATCCAAAAATATAATATTTAGTTATAGCTTTGGTTAGATTGTGTCTCTTGCCTAGATTATGTAACTACTTTAGTTAATTTAATTTATACTTACCAAATGTTTTAAGATATCTCGTTATAGATCTGTTTTGCATGTTCTAGCAAGTGATAGAGTACTGCAACAGTACTAAAAAGAAAAGGGCTTTGACGATTTTTGTATGGAAGGTGGCCCTAATAGTTTTAACACACGTATGGATTTGGTTGACCTCAACCGCCGTATGGCCAACGGGAGAGAAAGAGAGGGAAATATGATATTCTCACTCTTTCTCTCCCGTTGGTTGGACGGCGGTCCGTCAACCAAATCCATACGTGTGTTAACACTATAACATCGTCTGCCATTTTGATAATTATATAGTTTTTCCAAGCCGTGGTGCACAATGAAAACTTCCTTTTTGAGTAGAGGAAGTATATACAAACAAAAAGTGACAAATAACATAATGTTATATGATTATTTACGGGATATTTACCGTGGTGAGTTTGTGGACAAGAAGTTATATAACTTTAGTGAACAACCGTGATAGTTTAAAACAGTTTTTTAAATAACATAATGTCCTAAAGTGTGGGTTTTAAGATATTCATAGATCTATTGCTTTGATTTATTTATTTACATTTATTGGTTTAATTTAGCCTAGCTACATTCCGATTTCTAGAATAAAATGTTTTTACTTGACGTTGAGTAAGTATTATGCTGTAAAGCTAAATGGTACGGAAAAATAAATCAAATTTTACGAAACTAACTAGGTTAGGCAGGAATTTAAATTTCATGAGAAAATTTGAAACATTCGTAATGTCAATTTTGCAATATCTGTCTGATTAGCCGATCAAAATAGCGGCTGTTGTTAGGGCCAAAATCTTCAAAGCCCTTTATTCCGTGCTATATTCTCAATTAATACTAACTTCATAACATTCGGAGATGTATTTCTTCCCTGCAGATGTGCTAGCTTAGGTGGTTTCTCTAATTTTAGTATAATTTTTTAATGGTTTATATTTTCTGTGGCATAATTAATTTATTCTCAGCATGTTTCTTGGCCAGTGTACATTCTCTAGTCTAGACGAATAATGTAACTGATATTATTAATGTGTTATTATAGATGTTGTCTACATCTATAATAACACATGCAAATTTTTATGTGATTGGATATTAAATTTAACTAAATAAGTTTGGCATAATAATACTTTGTTGGCTTTAATTTGCATCTTTCATTAAGTCTAGAAGGGTTAGTAAAATTTATTTCTCTTTGTATGATCTCTTGTCTCTCTCTGTCAGTTTACTAATTTTATTTGTTATTTAATTTACATGTTAAAATAATTTAGCTAGAAATTTAAAAAATTTAAGAAATACATATAACTTATTTTTAACGAAATCCCCGGGGGTTGTCCCGTGGCGCTTTACTAATAAATATTATTTAAGAATAAATACCAAATATTTCGATGTAGTCTTCGCCAAAATAAGATGTATGGACGGGCCCTAACCATTGAAATTGCTCATTAAAGTAAAACGAGTCAAAACCGTCGGACATATACTTCAACACCTAATTATAAAAATGTACAGTATATTTGTTACAAAAAATAGATCCCGGTTTTATTTGTGTATTTACACTTCGGGAAAGCATATGAATGCATAATTTTGTCAGATGTTTCGTTATCACGTAACAATAGACACGTGTTGAACTTACTACGGCTAGAGACCGACTGAAACGAAATAAGAGCCGGCGCTCATTTTGTTATCTTCAAAAATGCGCTTCTACTGGGCCTGTCCATTCATTTTATTTTAGTCGAAAGATGTAGTGAGATATAGTGCTATTCATGAAAGAAGTCTCCCAGACGCGGCGCTGTCATGTTATGCATCGTACACGACTATAACAATGGCAAATTAATAAAAATCTGCCGACCGTCATAGAAGTAGTGCTAATTTAGCATAAACGAATTTACATTCTTTACACATATGCCAAAATTGTTGTTACCAGAACGAAACAGATATATTTTTGACAGGACGGCAAATTGCAGGGTTGTAGACTATTTTGATGTACTAGGGACCTGTAAAAGGCTCCAAAGGCTACATACTATTTAACAGACAGCCTTGTACGCTTTGTAAATCACGTGCCGGATTCTATATTATATTATTATTCTGTGTTCCGACAGTAACAAAACTTGACCAAAAAGGTAAAGTCCAATTTTTTTGCAACCACAAGCTACAACATGGAAATTTAGTTCGGCTGCTTGCCGTGGGGCTTCTTTCATGAAAACAAGGATGTTATTTATATACCCACAGATATATACATCTGTGTATATACCCTAAAGGGAACCATGAAAATCACTACGAAAATTGAAATTTTATTTTGACGTACATTATGTGCGTTTTTTTTTTAGATAAGTCTATGTGATACAAAGGTTGTCCTAATAAAATGTCATTGTCAAAATTTGTTGCCATTCCTTATTCTATACTTGATTTTGACTTTATTTTATATGTTGCCACAGTTTAATACGAATTGACAAGCTCATTTATGTACAACTTTTGTTCAAAAATTAGTTATGTAGTTGAAATAAAATAATAAAGTTTACCAGGTCAGTTTTATTATTTATCTTATAAATTGATCCATATATCTAATACAATATACATTGTCATTTACATAATTCATTATCAATATACAGTAAACAATTCGTCAATTAGAACATAACTTGCAATAAAAATCGCTAAATAACTACAAACATTTGTAATGATTATTTCAATATTAGTTATTTAGAGGACAGGTGTCAAATTATTATATTAAAATTAATAACTTAAATAATATTAAATCAAAATCAATTATTACGGAAATAATATATAATTAAAAATTATTAAATGTAAAAAAAGGACAGCAAATATTTAGCGAACTTGCCCAATGATATAACGTACCAGTACCTACCTAATCACAATCAACATTATAGTCTCTAATCTATGGACCTGATGGTTACTCCAATATGCAGTTAAGGGCCTATGCAACATGCGTTCACTATCTCGCTCATGCATTTCAACATTTCTGAAGATATAAAACGACTGAATGTACTTACGAAAGATCGTAGAAACATTACAACTATACTAAAATATGATTTGACAATATTCTAACAAAGATATTTTTTTTTAAACTTTAACATTATATAACAGACTAGCTGAATCCCGCTACTTCGTACGCGTAGAGCTCGGCCTTCGGCCTCGCTACTATAAACCTATATGCTATAAACCTCACGGAGCCCGAGACCTTTCCAACGAATGCAAAACCGTGGAAATCGGTTCGTGCGTTCTGGAGTTATAGCGTCAGGAAGGAAAACCCGACTTATTTTTATATAGTAGATAAATTACATCTTTACGCCATACCTGGCAAGGACATGAGATACGTTTTCATTCTTACGACCATGCGTATGCTACTTTATAATATGTTCTGACAAATAAATAATGACATCGAGATTAACATTATGTTAGTTGTAAGTATATGTGCGCGCGCGGCTGCGTCCGGCGCAGCGATGCGTCAGTCGAATACACCACTTGATTGCAAGTAGATGTGTTGTTATTTACACCCTCAGTGCGCCCACTAACAAATGGCGACGAGAATGGGATCCGAAACCACGCGTGCAAAGCACGCTGGATGGATCAAATGTTCAACAAAAATGCAACTATTTTTATGTATGATAATATAAATTTACATTTATTCAATAATTGCTTGCTTGCTTCAATAAACCAATATGAATTTTTTTTATATTATTTGTAAGTATTATTACTTTATTTTATTTTAATAATTAGATTGTTTCTTAGAAACTTCGTAAGTATATCCAGTCATTTTATATCTTCAGAAATGTTGAAATGCGCGTGCGAGATAGTGAATGCATGTTGCATAGGCCTTTAAGACAGTTATTAAAAATATAATTCATTGTCAAATCTTAAAACATTATTAACAATTCAGTTTAGACATTTTGTTTTTACTGTTTTGGAATTACTCACTTCGTAGAGTGCCAAACAAGACGACGCTGCGCGCGCGCACTCTTCTTGAAAATGGCCGCCGAATGAGATGAAACTACTGTAAGAGTATCCGTCCTAATAAAACAACGTGAGTAATTCACGAATAATAAAAACAAACTGCGAAAACCACTTCATTTCACCATAAACACCATAGTAAAATTTATTAGACTTAGCAAAAGTTGATTAAAATGCATTATTTCTTCTTTATTCTGCTGGCGATCCATTCCAGACCTAAATGTAATCTGAAACAATAGTAAAAATGCTTCATTGAAATAAAATACGTATTTTCCAGATTCTAATGTGCACAAAACAATCGACTATCTTGGAAAATGTATTTTTAGTAGATCGAATGTGGCGAAAGGGTTTGGATTAATATCGACCGCGCGATTGGTTTGCAGTATGTGCGCCAACTTTCCTCCACTTCGCTGCTTTTTGCGCAAGATATATTGTGTTGCCACTCACCAGTGGCGTAACTGTACCGCTGAGTCCGGCAAATTCATCGAAAGGGGCCCTCCGTTAATGTAAAGACGTAGCCAGGTTTTAATTTAGGGTGGGGCAAAAATACAAATTTAGAGTAGGTGAGATTAGTTAAACAATATTCATATAAACAACTATCCTAACATTGAAACTTTGCCGGTCTGCCCGGTGGATCTGTACCTCATCACCAGCCCGAAGACGTTCACTGCTGAACATAGGCCTCCCTCTTTGACCTCCACACTGAGCGACAGCTTGCCATCTGCATCCACTGGATGCCCGCGACTCTCACGATGTCGTCGGCCCATCTAGTGGGAGACCTACCTACGCTGCGTCTTCCTGTTTGTGGTCTCCACTCAAGAACATTTCTTTCCCATCGGTTATCATTTCTTCGAGCGTAGTGGCCTGCCCTCTGCCCATTGGAACTTCAACATGAAATTTTTAATAGCTATGTCGGTGACTGGTTCTTTGGCGAATATCCATGTTCCGGATTCTATCGCACAAAGACACTCCGAACATAGCTCTCTCCATTGCCCGTAGTGTGAGTTTTTCTTAAAGGCCAACAGTTAAGGACTTAGTAGGTACCTAGATTTAACTAATTAAATTCAAATATTTTTTTTACTAAATTTTGTTCTAAATAAATGGTCCTGTGTTCGTGGCCCCTCGGGCCGGGGGCCCCCTCCGGCCGGGAGCCCGTGGGGGTTATCACAAGTAAAACAGTAGAATCATATTAATTTAATCTTCAGCTTTTGAATGCATCACTGTATTGACAGTGAGATTTTGGCCCTTCCTATATAAACCTTTCAACAACATTAAAAAACAACCCAAAAATCTGTTCAGCAGTTTAAAAGTTATGAATTCTTTTCCGTATTCGGTGTGGGTTTAAAAATATATTTTTTACTTCTGACTTGTCTTACGTTTATCCGAGATCTCACCTAATGGAAAGCGATGATGCGGTCGCATATGGAGCGTGTGTTTTTTTTATTATTACATCATCAGTCATTAAACGCCTACTGCTAAACAAAGGCCTCCCTCTTTTTTATTTATACAAGTATTCATTTTAATTTACACCGAGGTCAATCGAGTGTGGCACAACGTTATTTTTATAACGTCTAAGATAATTTACGATAAGATAATTCCACGTGGTGCGTCGCAGTCGCGATATGAAATAATTTATGGTAGGCTAGGGACCAAAGTATTATGATAATAATACTTTCTGTTCTGTTCCTTTTTGGAGTTCCGTACCCAAAGGGTAAAAACGGGACCCTATTACTAAGCCTACGATGTCTGTGTCTGTCTGTCCGTCCGTCTGTCCTACCAATTAACGGCTGTATCTTTCGAACCGTAATACATAGCCAGTTGACATTTTCACAGAATAATTATGTAACGTTACGGCGGATAACTAATAAAAAAAGTCAAAAAGTCTTCACCGAAACGAAATGGCATAATTTACTAATTATGAAGTAGATTTTTTATATCGATAATTATTGTATTTTGTGGTGGTACGTAACCCTCAGTGCGCGAGCCCGACTTGCACTTGGCCGGTTTATCATTATTTGCCATAACTATCATACTATTTACACGATAAACAGAATATTTGGCTATACGAGCCAATAATCTCATTTAGTTTCAAGCTATTAGCGTTGATTTTTTTTGTAAATGTAAATCCGTATTTACTATGTCAGTAGTTATCATAGATAAAAAATTGGATGCTATATTATGATAATAAGGTCCCTGGAGGCATTGATTAACTAACATGGATATAGGGACTTGTACCTACGTTAAAAGTTTACAGAGTTAAACACAAGAAAGGGAGCCCCGATCCAAAACATTTGGATTTAAAAACAATTGGTTTAGTATGGGTTTAGTAGAATCGGGGCCTTTTTTTAGAAACACCGACAAATAAATGCTATGTTGTTAAAGAACATGACAGCAACTATCACAACTAAATACAGTGTTTAACTCGATCCATTTCTACAAGGCCTTTATTTTGCTCTCCATTGCTCATTCTGCTTCTTGCTTTTGCCGTGTTGTAATGAAAATGTAAAAAAAGGTTACATACCCTTCCCCTGTAAGTGCGCAGCAAGCCTGTATATGCCAGGGGTGTTGTTTTATGGATGTCAGGTCGAGCTGCTGTGAGATCTCAGCAGGCGTCATCGACCCCTTCACATCCTGGAATTAAGGAAATCATCTAAAAAACAAGTTGGACAACGTAAAGTCCCGAGAACAGCTGTGGGCGATTCACTTATCCGTAGAGTTCAACTTAGCTAGGTACTTATCGTATCAATAGGTGTAGTTTGAAGTATTTGTTGGGAAAAGGGTTTTACTGATGAACACAATTATATCTAGTAAAAATGCGTTAGTGTGTTGAAAAACGTGAGCTACCTGAGAAGAGGTTAAAAATCGCGGGCAATAAGTTCAATTTTCAGCTATTTCTGATTTATTTGGAGCACATTTTATGTACTCTACGGCCGGTCCGTTCATATAGGCGAACTAGGGCGCTCAAATGTAGGGGACGGAATGGTGGAAAGTACGCGAGCGGGCCGCCTACACGACCAAGGAGCGTTCACTGTGTTCGCGCATTGTTAGTGTTGACCATGGTATAATAGTATATTCCGCCAGGTATGTTATTCCAAGACACAAAGGTCACTTGGGTGACACACGTCTACGTCATCGACGCTTTGTTAACAGTAGCATTACACGTGGGAATCCGATAAAACTATGTAGTTTTGATTTAAATAATAGATGTTCAATATATTAAATTCGTGTTTAACTTGAATTGCTTCGCTTGAGCGGACAAACAAAATGCTTTTTCTGTTTTAGTTAAAAGATCAGCCAAACAAAACAAAACAAAAGCCCAATTTGTGTTAGTTGCAATGAAGTGACAACTGGACAGTGACGTAGGCTTGTGTCACTCCTGTAACAGCAGACCTTGTTTTGTTGGATCATGTTGTAGTCGTTCTCGCTTCTAAACTTTTTTTATTTATTTACTTAAACAAGATTAAAATTCGCGCGCTTACTGCGCTTGATCATTGTATTACTATATACAATATATACATGTCTTATAAATGAAGGAGGCAAATAGAATTTGATTTAAATTAAGCAATAGCTTACGCATTTTTAATGTGCTTTTGTCTTGTGTTTCTTTTACATTGACCGAAACGCTCAAAATTCTCGCATTTGCTACATTCGCGCATTATTGTTAACACTTTAAAAACTTATACATGAAGGGGGCACATAAACTTTAACCAGAAATAGTTAAAACTTCGGCACTTGCAGCAGCGCTCGCAAAATTTTAAGGCGTGATTTTTGTGCTTGACACGTAATAGTTATTAATTTGCATTGGCCGATATAGTTTGAGCCACAGCGCAGCTGGGCTGAAGTGCGCAAACATGGAGCATACATAGCCTGGACCGGTGCTGGACATCGTAAAGCGAAGCGAGGTTTTACGTCAGAAAGCGTTTAACAAGGCTGCCAAGTCCTGCAAAATGGTTCTACAGAGAACTCGCTTTAGCCACATTAAATATAGTTGAATGGGGAACAAACTAGCTGCGAACCGCTAGACGGTACGAACACGTTACGTGGATGAGTGTTCCCGGTAATTACAATTAGGGTGTCTTTAAGTTGCTCCATCGTAGACCGCATCATCGCTCGCTACGCTTGCGAATTGTTAACATTTTTAATGTTTATACATGGAGCACACAACATTTTGGTAATCAGAAATACAAAACTTAAAAACTTGGTACTCGCAGCGCTCGCTCTTTTTGTTTTTATTACGTAACAATTTCATTTATATTGGCCGAAATGATCAAAATTCTCACGCGCGCTAAGCTTACCATCAGGCAAGTTAGTTACAGGCAGCCACATGTAAATCTATTCTATATAAAAAAGCTCGTGCATTGTTGTTAAGATGTTCGTAGCAGGGATGTAACGGAGGTAGTTTTATCGAAACCGAAGGCGGAGTCGGAGTTTTTAAATTTGCTTTATTGGAGTCGGAATCGGAGCCGGAGGCAACGTGTGGTGAACGGGTCGTGTGCGTAACAAATTAACAACAAGTGAAAAAATAATTGACGATAGAGTGCACGTAGTGGGAGTCGGGGGGATTCCCCGCGCGATATGTATGAACCTGTTCATAACAGTCGACACAGGCCGCCGCCGCCGCTATGTTATGCTTCGACCTCCGATTAAAACCTTCGATTTAAAAGTGTCGGAGCCGAAGTCGGAACCGAAGGTGTAATAATAATCGGAAGTTCCGACTTAATGGAACCGGAGTCGAAGCTCCGTAACATCCCTGGTTTATAGTTTATACGCCCAAGCTCACATAGTAATATTTGCAAAATCAATCAGTAATAGATCAACATTTAATTTTGTTAGTGCGCAACTTTTAATTTTACTACGTGACAATTTATGTACCTTTTTTTGCCACAAATAAATGATGTCTGTCTCTTAAATGGTCCAAAACCAGATCAAAATTCTCGCACCTACTACGCTTGCGCATTTTACGCCGATTCTACGTTAATTGAAAGTGTAACGAACATAGGTCCGACCTCGATGACGCCTGGCGCGGTACTGAGCGCGGCGCGCGCAAATTCTCGCGACCTTTTTACGCTTTTAATTTCACTAAAAAACGAAACTACTCACTATCAAAATCCTATCTAAATAAAATAAAAAAATTGAATAAAATTGCCTTTCAGTACATGCAATTTCCAGGTTGTTACGAGCTTTCATTAGAGCATAAAACGAAAAAAATAAACAGAAACGACTTTGTTTAAATTTTTTTTTTGATCGAGGAAAGTTTATTCTATCGTGTTTTGAACCAAATCATAAACTCAAACACAGATGTATCTGTGACATGTTTTTTATTCCAGCTCAAATATTGTAATTTAACTGAATAAAATTGATTTAAAACCGTCAAATTTGCTATAAGAGGCCGTTAAAACCGCGAGGCGCAGCTAGTATTAAATACCCATGTAAAACATTCACTTAAGCAAACGTTATTGCAGGATTATAATAAATGAAATGATGAAGATCACTAAAGTTATATGATGAGATTATGAGTTAGGCGGCGGTGATCGCTTACCATCAGACGACGCGTGTTAGCTTGTTTGCCATCTATGGCATAAAAATCATCGAAATCCGTTTTACCATTACGGTGTTGAGTGCGGACAAACACACTTATACACACATTTTTACAACTTTCGCATCTATATATTTATATATTATTAGTTAATAATGCGCGAGTTAAAACATTTTCCGATATTTCTGGTTAATACAGAATATAACGTGGCCGGTGTTGTGTGTATAAAGCTCGAAATCCATCCAAGTGACTCCAAACGTGATCTGAGAAATCTCTATACAACACGTGTCACGTGGCAGGTTACGCCACAAGGAAAATATGGTAGATCATGTGATCACTCAGATGAATTTCGGGCCTGGAGAATAAACAAGAAATAATAATGCGCGAGTGTGGTGAGTGAGAAGATTTTGAGATTATTTTGATCAACTTAGGATAGATTATTACATGAAAGATTGTGCTCAAAGGAAATTATAAATTTATGAAGCGCGAACGTAGCGAGCGCCAAACTTATGAGATATTTTTAGTCAATTGCGAAATTGTAGAACAAAAATCAACCCTTTTTAACTACGGGCTTGAATTACTAACGCTACAGAAAAATTAAAAGTTATTGAACGTTTCAGGGCGTGTTTGGAAACACAATTCCGCCCTGTATACGGATCCGGTATAATCCCACTTTTTTTCTTTACTTAGTGTTAATTCCCTTTTATTCAATGAGGTAAGGTAGGCACTAGGTATAGTAGGCACTAGGTATAGTAGGCACTAGGTTGTAGTGGGACAATATTCAGTACTCACAAAAAAAATATGCATGACACTAGCTGTTGCCCGCGACTTTGTAACCACATACTTTAATTAAAACTTTCGACGTCTGTTTGCCCCCCTCAATTCGGCCCTTTCGCCGAATCCTTAGCTGACCTTTACATCAAAAGAATGTACCTGTAAATTTTCAGCTTCGTTGGTCAATTATTTTGTAAGATTTCGTGATGAGTCAATGTTATTTCGCTTTCATATGTGTATAATCTTTATATAATACAAAGTCGTGTATGTTACACCATTTATAACTCAAGAATGGGTGGACCGATTTTCATGACCCTTGATTTGTTGGATTCCTCTCTGCCCCGAATAGCAGAATAAGTATTAAAAAACCGGAAAATTCAATGAAAAAATTATGAATAAAATAACATTAGCCCGTACTTTTTATATGGAATGGCTAGAATTAAAGTTAAAGCACATTGACATATTTCATCAGACAAAAAAAAAGAAATTGTCATCTAAGTCACGGGGTTGTGGTTCTACCAAGGAGGTTACTTCAAGGAAGTATATAACGCGGGTGAAACCGCGGGGCGCAACTAGTAATATATATTATGACATTGTGAAATAAGAAAAGTACATATATTACAAATGTGTGACCAAAACAATTAAAAAATTATAATACATTCGTTTTATGAACATTTTCTCCTTAGCTATCTCCTTACGTTATCGCCAGCATTTTGTGTGATTCTAAGTATAAAATCTTTACACAACTAACTAGTTAATACAGTATTTGTAAGGTTTCAGCCCATTCAGTCTACTAAATATAATTAACATGAAAATTTTGAATGTTTGTCATCACTTTGTAACAAATAGGAAAACTAAATACTTCAAAGACGCTTAGACTGTACATCAGATACATCCATACAAACCTCGCATAGTGCAAACATTTTCCCTTAACACATCACCATAAAAATGCTCCACTACCAGCATTGAAGTCATGACCTTGAGCTGACCAAGAAATTCACTGCCCACGCAGACCACTATTTGGCTGAAAAGTTTGCATTGCAATTATGCTTGATGTATGTGCAGTTACACACCTGTTTGTTAGCAAAGACAAGCAGACAAGCGCGGCTCAGCTCCTCGTGGGTCAGCATTCGGTGCAGTTCCTCCCGACTGATGTTTAAGCGCTGACGGTCTGTCGAGTCTATCACCATTATCACAAACTGAAAAAAGGAAAAGTATTTTTTTAATACGGGAACAAAAAGCAATTACTCTTACCTAGATTCTCATTGTTCTAAGTTGGGGTGAATGGGGTGATAAGACTTGCACTGACTTCCCGCTTGGGGTCTACATAATTTCTTAAAGCGCAGACCTTTTCCATGCCAAGGTGCTCATCCTGCTTGTGCTTTTCTTGCTGCCAACCCACCCAAACCAGCAGAGCATTAATTAACGGATCACAACCTTGAGTCACGGACATAGCTGTTTTACTGCTATTTCAACAGGTGTTGTGGTACCATTAAAAACCAGCTGTGGAGTTTCTTCAAGGAGTCACAACCATAACCTTTTACCTTCTGTAGCCTTGCAGTAGCGTAGGCTTCACAAACTTATTTGACTCGAGCCAGTGCCTATATAAGCCTAATGTTAGGTAGCGCTAAGTGTATTTGTTATCTGGTGTAGGTAGGCTTCCCACTAGATGGACCGACGACATCGTGAGTCGCGTGGATCCAGTGGATGCAGATGGCAGGCTATCGTTCTCTGTGGAGGTTAAAGGTGGTGGCCTATGTTCAGCAGTGAACGTCATCTGGCTGATGATGATGATGTGGTTTTTAATAGAGTTGTATATCTAAGAACTATTGAAGAGTAAGTGAGGTAGGTGAGGTAGAGTAGGTGAGGTGATAATTTTTTTTTGTTTAATTTAGGATGGCTGTGAAGGCATTTTTGTAAGAATTTTTTTGTAGCCTGTTGCACCCATATGTAAACGAAACGTCAGTCATTCGAAATCAGTTAGCAACTGTGATGCGGATAAAGAACTTAGAGACCTAGCCCAAAAAGGTAAGGTCCAAGTTCTTTGGATGCGGAGTTCGACGCGTTGATTTAAATAAGAATGTTCAATCATAATGTCTGGTTTTGGTCTAGAAACTTAATCTGAAAATAGAATTGTATTTTGCGGAACATCGACTCAAAAGAAGAAGATGTCTGGTGACAGATTTTCATTCTCATTTCCGTTCTATTTACTTCTCTTTTCTGTGGGTAGACTTCAGTGAGCTTGTTATGAGGTGCTTTGCTTAATTAGTTATAGTTTTTAGCATGACTTTGTAGTTTCTATAAAACCATGCTGTTCATGCACCATCTGTTGCTTGACTGCTGAAGTAATCAAAATTGGAGTTACAGACAGTCGAGGGGTCTATGTAGAGGGTGCATGAAAGCAGCAATGATGTCTGCGAATTTGCCAGTTGCATGACTGAAACAACATCCTCGGGTCACCAAAGGTACCCTGGGAAGCCTGCCACAGTATCAGCGAGCTGTTGGCTTTCCTGGCTTCAGTTTATCTGATATAGGCTTTTTCATTTGCCTAGTTGCAGGAAACGCCCGTTCCACAATGTAACATAACAGTTTTCAGAAACATACTTCACTGTTTGTGTAGTAAGTATTCCAAGCGGATCTCAAGCTTTGTTGTCCTCCGAGGTCCCACATCACAAAACGCAGGTTTCTCCAAACAATTTCTTCTACGTTGGATCCTATGGTAGGCCTGGTGTGAACAGCCTCGCCTAGCAACAGTTGATACAGTATCGTTGTTTTACCAGCGTTGTCCAGTCCAACCAGAACCAGCTTGTGTTCTGAAACAAGTGAAAACTCATCTTAGAGGCATTATTACTTTAGATTATTACGGACGTACTTAAAAATATTAGCTAAGTAACACCTACACATATCAAATCGGTAACATATGATGATATGTCACCACCTCTAGTCCAACCATTCAGTATTCTTTGTATGAAATTTTCTACTACAACGCACACTAACATCATAATGGAAACGCAAATATTCTAGTGTACCAAGCAAGCATCCTCAGCATAATCTTAGACCTTAGTTGACATCGTTGCAATAAATATATTTTGATTTGATTTGATTTGATTTGATCGTGGATTACACCGATATCATTCCACTAGAGGAAATCGTTCCGGCATCAATTAAGGTCTGGAACGACACACTTCTAATAACAAATAGATAAAAGATTAGATTATATATAATTCCAAGAAGTACTTTTCTCATAGAAATATGCATAACTAGAAAATTAATTAAGGTGCAGTTAATCAAGTACAAACTAAGATGATCTATGTATTGAAGACCCAGCTGGTAGATAATAACCTATTCAATAAGCAATATGGTGATGCTAATTTAGATGATTTAGATGTAGTTGCTGAGACTTTGTTGTATATATATACCCTATACCTATATTTTAGTAAGTCTAGTGGGAAATATAATTACATTAGCTAGAACAGGATCATTAGAGGTAAAGTTAATTGTTGAGACAAACTTTTTTTTATTAGGTCTGGGAAAGAAAATTTAGACACTAGCAGCAGACTGGCTGGCTGGCTTACACTTTACGTACCTTCATTTCCGAACAAGCTCCATATTTTGGAAATCAAGAGGCCCATCTTGAAAGACCTTCGAATTGAGATTGCGCGATTAAAAACCAGTCCATACAGTCAACACCATGTCAACACTGACCCAGAATATCGCTTTTTCAAAATTGTCTCCATAAAGGAATGGGTGAACGCGTAATTAAGTTAATTTTAATAACATTTCTACCTCACCCATTATTTATAATTTAGAAGGAAATAAAAAATGATTAAATTAAAATAAAATAGTCAGAACACAACCAACACACCAGCGAGATTACAAGAAATATTTCGTCTCTGTCTGCCTGCCAGCAGTGCCAGCCAGCTGCTTGCCTGCTTTTTTAAATTTTTTTGTTAAAATTTTCATGACCATGGATTCAAAGTCCTTTAGTCGTAATCTTAAACAGTTTACGTAGTCTTAATAGCATCAAACAAGTCACAGTCAGAGTCAAGCTAAGTAAGTCACAGTCAAGTCAAATTCATGCCCCTGAAAGTGGTGTTGTGGAGACTTTACAAGAGGCTCTTATGGAGTTTTGGAAACAACACGAAAAGACGAGAAAGTTATTTGTTTGACGGTAAAATACAACGAATTTGCACCTAGATGTTACAGAATACATAATATTCTTTATAATTTTTCTGTGACCACCACCAATTTCTTAATATAATATAATATTTCCTTCCTTTTGATATTTTATAGTATTAGTGATTATTAGTAATGAGTAATAATTAAGGCTTTTTTATTTCTTTGTTTGATATACCTTTGTACTCAAATAAATAAATAAATACATTACAGGAAAATTGCCTTAATTATGCTCTGAATGGACAACATTTCTTTTTTTTTAAAGTGACGTCAATTGGATACTTTTTTATTTTACGAGTTAGCTTGGTTAATGCTAGGCATAAGCTCAATGAGGCTGACTTACTATGCCAAAAAAAAGTATTGTCTGTCATAGTGACTTACAACTTGCTACCTAATTTACACGACCGCTAAGGCAGGTGGCGCTTGTTGTCGTACATTTTGCAAATATTTGATAAGATGTCTATAGCCAAAATTGAAATAAAAAGCGCGCGGAATTTGAAGTACGTGGATGTAACAGGAACAGTTGCGAATAAGAATTATTATAAGATCGTATCTCTTTGATTTTACTTGCATTTTCACAGAACTTAAATATTTATAAAGAACAGATGAATTCTACATAGCATACAGCAGAAATCTCCAGAAGGTGGATTACCTGATGGTTTTAGAATATTTACGGGAGAATGATAATTTTAACATGAGACTGTAACTTTTTACAGTCAGAGCCAAGAAAAGTAAGTTACGGTAAAGTCCAAGTCATGCCCTAGTAAAGTGGTGGATACTTTATTGGAGGTTTCTGTGGAGCTGTGGAAACATACGAAAATACATGTTGCACCCTTCGACCAAAATAAAATGAATGGACAGCCAGCCGCATTTTTGAAGATAACAAAATGAGCGCCGGCTCTCATTTCGTTTCAGTCTGTCTCTAGCCGCAGGAAGTGCAACACGTGTCTATGTTACGTGATAACGAAACATCTTACTAAATTATGCATTCATTATGCTTTCATGAAGTGTACCTAAATACACAAATAATACCGAGATCTTTTTTTGTAACAAATATACCTACTGTACATTTTTATAATTAGGTGTTGAAGTACCTATATGTCCGACGGTTTTGACTCGTTTTTACTGAGCAATTTAATGGTTAGGGCCCGTCAATTAATTATATTTTAGTCGAAGGTTGCACCTCGTTATAATTATACCTACCTATGTAACTTGCCTACACGTAGCCAGCACGTTCAATATCACTATATTAAACAATAATCCACCATTATAACAACCATATTCTTTATTCATATACTTATTATGGCTAATTAAGGCTTTAAATAAATAGGTACCTAATATTTTATCTATGCTAATATCTAATTATATTTGAGTTTTTTTTGTATCTGTTTAGAAATGCTCAATGGCAATTACAGGGGCCTTACGGACAACTGCTATTACAGGCACCTAATCCGCTCAGTTGGAAAATCACGCGACCGCAAACCTTATAGTGCTAACAGACGCTCGAACGCGGCTGACGGACCGCCGTCCAACCAACGGGAGAGAAAGAGTGAGAATATCATATTTCCCTCTCTTTCTCTCCCGTTGGTCAGACGGCGGTTGAGGTCAGCCGCGTTCGAGCGTCTGTTAGCACTGTTTGCGGTCGCGTGATTTTGTGCCTGTAATAACAGTTGTCCGTAAGGCCCCAGGTAATCATATTAGGTATATTATTAATAGCAAACGCTCGGGATTCGTTATGACTTTATGACGCCCCTGATTTAGGACCAAACTTAGAACACTGCACTGAATAATCTACGAATATTCTAGGAAAAGCAGGAAAATTATAAATTCAAGCACTAGTAGGCATAGGTAAGTAAGTAAGTAACTGGTAGTGGGCTTGAGTATTTGGATTGTCTTTAGACCTTCAACGGTCTATGGGCAGTCTAACTGTATTTGTTGTGTTAGTATTAGCTTGTATTTTGTTTAGTTAATAAAGGCACTTGCCCAGTAAAAAAAAGATAAGTCCGTAGGCACAGAAGACATCATCGTAGATACGTATATCTTAGTATAGGACAGTAGTAGGTAAGTGGCTAGTAGTTTTGAAATTTACAGACGAATCGCAAAAATTCTGCCCAGTTGTATGTAAGCTTACAGGTAGGTCTAAATAGCCAGATAAGTATTAAAACACATCTCCTTATTTTGTATTTTTAATTAGGTACAAAGCGAGCTTACACTAAATCTATATACATCTTAAACAGGGTTATTTATAATTAGCTAACAATCTCTCGAAGATCTTCCCTAATTATACCTCTAACATCTTTTGTTCTATGAATTTTTACTAAACAAACCATACATGAAAAAAAAGTTTGCATGCATCGATCTATAGGTAAGGGTAAGGTAAGCAATAAGGGACCGAATAAAATAAAATATTTCGGTACAAACTAATTATATACCATTCATTTTCTATATAATACATTATAATTATATATTCTAAACGATAGATCGAAATAAAATAAAAAAACATAATTATAATATAAAACCATCCAAAAACTTTAACCGACATGGTGATATACAATATTCCGCAAATGAAATAATTATTATTTAAGATACATTTCACTACTCATACCTGTGTTTTGATCGAACTTTCAAAAACATACGAAACTAATAAAGATCGCCACCTTAATTATATTTCAAACATAAAAAACAAACGCCTGTCATAAATTTAAATCATAAGAGACATTAATTAGAATTAATTTCACTTAAGTTTCGCGTCTGTCTGTATGTATGGCCGCTAACTCCTCCTAAACCACGCGACGGATTTTGATGCGGTTTTCACCATCACTTAGATACATTTTCACGGAAGGTTTATATATATAACTATCATCCCGCGTCGGCTTCGCACGTAAATTACACCCGTGCGAAGCCGGGCGGGCGGGTCGCTAGTAGATTATAAATAATATAACAATTATACCGAATATCAAATAAATATATAATTCGATCAACTGTCATATTATTATGACAAAAGACAAAAGACATTTATATTCAGTGAACGGTATTAAAATAACAATATGTAAAATAAATTTCAAACAAATTAGACATATCTATTATGTATTATGGAAGTACGTAGTACTTATTACTTGATGACTGTATGAAATAATTTCGTAGTGTATTTTGTAGGTGAACTCTCTTCGCGTACATTCTCATTTGATAGTTTGGAACCGCATTATATGCCTGCCGCATGACTTTTATACGAATTATAATAAGTGATTGAGGTAAATGATAGGTATCATATAGTGCGTGTAAGATGCCTGCTAGAGGTTGTTAGCAATTATTAAGCTCGGCCCAAGTTTTATTAAATCAGAGCAACTATATGCTTCAGAGTCTAATAACCCTGTATTTAATAGCAATATACAAAACAAACACACACTCACAAATCACAAAATATCGAAACGTTCTTGCTTGAGCTTAGTTCCTTAACTTCCTTATAAGTCAGGCGGTCAGTTGTACTGCGTGTAAAATTATTATCCGAGGTACAACTGGTTAAAATGGTTGTACCACGCACGGGCAATGGACGGATATAGGTATAAGTACTTTTAATTGGCGTAGCATAGGCAGTACTTGCGTTCGTACTATTTATACATAAATAGTTAAACACCTATCACTGATTTTAAAAATACACCCTTAATGTAACTATTTCCATAGGTGGGAAAGTAAGTAGACTGAATGCGAATAAAGGAACGCCTTTATCGGTGCCAGCTAGATTCGTCTGGTAGACCGCGCGTACGTTACGGAGGATGTTATTCAAAGAGAAGGTCAATTCTCCGTTGCATTCGAGTTGCGCTGAGGTGTCAACGCTACAGGAAAAGCTTCGTCGATGCAGTATCAAAAGGGCAGTATTCGGACTCAAATGGCGACGACGATCTCCCCCAACCAAAATAAGTCTAAAGTTAACAACCGACACATCGCAAGGAAACGATGTTTTTAGCAGAGGTAACAATCCGTAGTGGCAGAAATCTGTATTGTTCTGCTCAACAAGAAAAATATCGGGAAGGTACATAATAACATTAGAGAGGTATACCGCTGATACACTCGGCAGGCTTAAATCGCGTGGTTTTATTCGTTCTTCCATGGTACCTTTGAAGTTTTCCAACAAAATGAACTGATTGTGACACGTGGCGCTGCTATCTGCGAGGCCTTCGTTGGCTCCGCGACCATCGTCGAAAAGCACTCTGCGATCTAACATCACGACTAACTGGCCTTCTTGTAGTGCCGTCACACCTTGTGCATGATCAGTTATGTACGTCAAGCGACTTCGCTGATCTTGTATGAAAGCCATGCTAGTTATAGGATACAAATTAGATTCGATGCGTCTGCTTAAGTTGACTACCCTTGCGGTGTGCTGGAACCCATTGTTGTCTAAATAAATCTTTGGCGCAATTCCATTGCTTATATCTGTTTGTATTGACATGAACAACTCTTGATCCCTATTTTTAGGCGAAACGTCATAGTCCACTCTGTTTTGAATATGTATGGCATTCGATAGAGGGCTGCGGACTAAATTATAAATAATAATGGTGTGTTCAAGAAATCGGCCAAATACGGTAGACATTTGGGTTGTTATTAGACCTGAGACGATCATAATAATTTTCTTTTTGGATCCAGTACAATAAGACCTTAAAATATTGTTTAATGGTTTGGAAACGTTCGTGTTGAATAAAAACATTCCAGAGTTTACATCCGCGTCTCTAAACGCGCCAAAGTCTATCACAACAGTCTTCGCAATGTTTGTTTCTTTTTCAACGACAGTTTTGAGGAAGCCGGTCAGTTCGTCGAATATGAGTCGATGTTTGTAGCTCTCTAACTGGATATCTCCAGTCTGAACTGGTTGTATAGTAAAAGGAAACGTCGAGTCTATGCCGGGTGCCTCATTTATCTTACAAGAGGAACAGTAAATAGTTGCGGCGCTTTGGCTCGCGTCATAAGTCGCTTTAATTCTATATAATTCCATGGTCATAGGCAAAACCGTCACTGTAAAAGTGATTTTAAAGTATCTTCTCGATATTACTACAACATTTTGCGAATACTTCCACATAGGATTTATTTGTACTTTAACATCTTTTTTATTGTAAGTTATTATTCTGACATTGGCATGTCTCGAGACAAGCTCTATTATTTCCGTTCTTTCGTGAGTTAGTGAATTAAATATGTAAACTTGATCTTCCGAAGAGACAGTTTTGAAAGTTGAAATAAATTCTCCCTCTCTATAGACGTACTTTTGAAGGTAAGGCTTGTTGAGTCCCGGTTTTGAAGTTAAGAGACTGGCTGCCACTTCTTGTATATGCCAGCACTCCCGGATTGTCTTCAGAATCAGAGTATGCGCGTGTCTCAACATGTTCGCTGGTAGAGTACCGCTGGCTACATTGCGATCTAATAACAGAGCAAGTGATTTCCTACTATTAGTCAATGTATCAAATATATGAGACTCGTTAAATTCACGGAAAGCGTTCATACTAAGAGCAAAAGAAAATAAAATTTCAGCTGTTCTCATCGTTGATTCTAAACGCCTCAACAAAATTTTGAAGAACGGTCTGGATGTGTAATATCCAGTCCAATACGCAGGGGACCCAGAATTGAGATCTGCAAAATTTAGAAAATCACCTTTAAGAGACGGGTATTTTTTATGTTTTGTCAAAATGGTTTTGAAGTAATCCTTCGGAGTGCCAAACTCGATCGTTGCCTTATAAATACCTTGATTAAAATTTACAAAATTCGCTATCGTCTGGTAGTTGTTGTACTGGAAATCAAAAGAAGATTGAGTTTCGTAAGCGTACGGAGCACCTAAAGGAGCAATGATGGTGTTATGGGGGGTGATTGTTCCCGATTTAGAGTACTGTTCGAGAAGAGATTCAGACTTTTCTCTGACATTATACTTGTTTATGTCGATATTTTTAAACGATTTAGCGAAATTAAATTCGCTGGCGCAGATAGCTTGATTTGGTCCGCAAGCTTTGAACCCAGCTGAGTTAAATTGTAAATAGTGCGTGATAACAGAGTGTTTGGGGTACCGGTCTCTACCAATGATGTGAAGTAAGTCATTCAGCCGAGTAAACCTTGACTTATCAGAGTCCCAATTTTGCAACCATATGAAATCACTATATTGGTATTCTGCTAGGAACTCTTCCCAAGCAAAGTGGAGATTAGTCAGTATTAGCTGAGAGATGTCTAGAGTTGAAAGGAGGTAAGTAACCGTAGGGCTGTGGGCGACAGTGTTCGTCAGCCAAGCTACTTCTGGGGAGTAATTCAGATGGTACTTTATCCATTCGTGACCTGTAAAAAAGAAAACATACAATTTAATGGGGCCTTGTCATAAATATGGTCATATTGATATTTTTTTTATAAAATTATCGCAACAGTTAGTCTCATTGTCGCCAGAACCAATTTTGTTAAATGTTTGCCAGATATCATGAGGACGGACATGAAACTTCGAAATTCATATAATATCTCATATATACCTTCGATTAAATTATGGATGAGTCCGAAAAGATGCGTGGTGGCTTCGTCCGGCTCCACCCATCCTCCAGTAGTGATTTCGACCCGGTCGCTTTTCAACAACCTTCTAAATGCCTGAATAAATTATAATACTTAATAGTAAAACAGTAAAACTGAAAGAAAGACAGGTTTGGACTGGCATTAAGTCCCTACCGTAAGTTTATATTATTTAAAACAATCTTACCGCTCGGCTTTTGTGCGAAGTATTATCCCACCACTGACTCAAATGAGAGACTTCGTTCCAAGTAAACGTCATGTTAGGGTAGAAGTGTAGTTTCTTCACTAAGTTCGACAAAATCTTGCTCACGGAATCATTGTGATACTGTTCAAATGTCTTTTTCCAAATGCTGTCGACATGCGAACGTGGCACCAATATTACCTGTTTCAATATGAGATAGGATATGATAGGCACAAAAGGTGTAGATATTGGACAGATGATGTACTTAGTTAAGTAATACAAACACTAAGCAATGAAAAGTAAACTGAATTTTAGATCACTCTTTTATGATCGACAGGCGTTTGACCACAGTCCACTTGATGTTAATTGACGGCGTGGTCGAAGGTGGTAAAAACATCAGGCGAGTTGGAGGCTAAACGCAAGCCTATGATTTAATTTAAAAAATGCCTAAGCGGATCTGATCTGAAGTAAAGCTGACGGAACACACTGTTACGTGGTTGGCATCAAATTTTCAACTTGAGAGTGGTAGCTAAATACCTGAAGAATAGTACTACTTAGTACTTGACTACTTAGTAGTGGGTGGAAAATGGTTAAGGATATGATGATGGTGAAATACCAGAAAATTACCTTCAAAGGTGGCCATTTTGCATTTCTCATTAGGGCTTCATAACGACTATCGAATACACTGTTCCAGAAGTGTTTTTTACGGGCCCATGGAGGCTGCAATGTGTAGAAAGTTTTTATAGTTGCTAGTCAATTGTGGCAGGTTACAATTTGGGTGTCTTCTAATCGAGTGCTATTTCGATTTGAAGACACCCATGAGGCACCTGCCTTCAAGGTAAGCGTGATCTATCATAGTCCATCAAGTGCAAGTCTATATCATAAATAAAAAAGACAAGGTTGCACTAATTCCAAGGTGCATTTGACGTTTCTTGTTAATACTCGCTGTCCAGTGAAACGGAAGAAACAGTCAGTTTCGAACTGTTAGAAAAAAAATCCTAGGTACATATGAATACCATAGAATTCTCCCTATTACCTACATAAATACTTATATATTTATATGTTGCTAAGTGATATGATAAATCTATACTAATATTATAAAGAGGAAAGATTTGATTGTTAGTTTGCATTGCATAGGCTCCGAAACTAATGAACCAATTTAAAAAATTCTTTCACTGTTGGGAAGCTACACTATCCCCGGGTGACAGGCTATAAAGCTGGGGCGGGCCGCTAGTATATAATAAACACAATGATATCTATGAAATTAATGTCATTCACTGCCTCAGATCAGAGTTCATCTACAAGTTGCGTATGTGGTATCTATAGATACCATGATTACCTCAATATTGAATGAAGCAAACTTTATCTGGGCATCGATATCTGCATCTATTTCTTGCAGACTTTCGCAAACATACGGGTGTTGAGAGGTATTGTAACTGTACATGGTCTCGATATCCACCGGGTTACCGTGTAGAAGGTAATCTGCCTTGCTGGTGTCTCCATCGGGAGAGTCTGCGACAATAATTTCTGGAGGATACAACTTTGGCTTCAATTGGTTATTCATCCTCTCAGAGCTATTTTTATGAACCATAAATACACTTTTTAAATTCATACTACCGTTGTCTTTAGACTCCAATGGTTCAGGGAATACAATACTTTCTTTGCTGTTCTTTTGTTCTATACTTTGCAGTTCTTGTTCCTCAATCGGCGGGAAGAACTTTGACTCTTTTGGAATTGGATAAGAATTCATTTTAGCTGTGTTGTTGTCTTGTTTATGGTCAATGTTCATCGGCAATGAGTATTCATTGCCGATAAATGGCTGCAGAGCTCTGATAGTAGGTGATAAAATATTTCTCGCCATCCTCAAGTCATTTGGCATGCCATTTCTTGATATCTTTTTGGAGTGCGCCGATTTACTACGCCCCGAATCCACCGTCGAAAGTATAGTTGTTATCTTTGGTCTCTGCATCCTATGAAGCATTTTGGTTTGAATGAAGCTAGGTGCAATGATGGAGTCAGCTGGCTGAGGCAATCCCGTGTGATTGCTCCGTGACCACATTTTGCCTCCGTTATCACTGAAAGGTCTTTGTACCATTTTAGATTGATCCCGAACAATTTTTCGCAACGCTGAAAATAGGTAAAGTTCATTTTTAGATTCCACAAAAATTACAGCAGCTATGCATTTGTTTTATATGTAGTCGTCCGATTTGAATTGATTGATTAAGTGCGGTATCGGAAAAATCGCAGATTAAATAAAACAAACATTGGGAACTGTAAGACAGTTGGTATAGATTACTTTTTTCATAGCTGAAGACTCGATGTGGAAAAAATAAGAGAAAATATAAAATAACAGCACAAAACCGGTGTCTGACCATGATCGCGGCCGGAATACTACTTTAGATATTTCCAACTCTTTGTTACGAAGTGTTGTTTGTGAAAATTGTTTAAAAACTTGGCGTCGCAAGTTGCAGTAAGACGATTCCACTCGTCGTTGATGTTTTGAGAACTACATTATAATTTAATTACAAGATAGGTAAATTGTAATTAGGTACCATGAATGTTAACGATACAGGAAAGGGGTATAATGGTAACATGGGCAGTAACACGGGTATAATATCGTTACAAATGGCGATAAACAAAAAAGACAATATTTTGATCTCAGCTCTTACAAACAAGGGAGATAATTATGGGAAGGTGGCGTGGCGGGTGTAAACGCATCTGGCCTAAATCATGCTTGATGCCTTTACTCGAACTCACCCAGCAGGCGAGCTTGTCGCCTTATTGCATGTGGATTATTAGTTAGTTCAATTGATGACGCTACAATTTTCTTGGTGTGCGTAAGAAAAATTGTATGTGAACCGTACTTGCAGGCGGTTTAACGGTACCTACAGTGAAAAAATGCATGAATAACATAATTTTTATATTATAACAAATTGTTTTAAACAAGCTTTTTGTATTCTCATGCAGCAAACCCTTTCATTTGAGGAGCTCTGTAACAAAAGCTGATAAATACAATACTCGCTCCAAATTGAATCCAATAAACGCATAGGGGAAGATCGCGCATGCGCGTGCCTGCTAGCATATCGGAATACCAACACGATCGTGGGAAAGACGCGGGCCTATTGATTTATTTCAGCCCCACCATACACAGTCATCTTACCGGGCAGTGCAACCGCCAAGTTTTACTGAAGTTAAGTTCTAATCTAGAACTATGGTGGGTACAGACAAACATTATGCATGTTACCTATGCCTATATGTTGTGTACCTGCTCGCAACCTACATAAATAGTACAGTTTTGAACGTGTTTTCATTATGTGGTGTCTGAACTGAGTGACTGAAGACAGTGATATTTATTTTTTAACAGGAATTAAATGCTATGAGCACGTCGGGGCTCTTGGAATGGGAGTTGTCTCTACCGTCAGATCAAATTATTTCCCACGGCTGGTATCACGGCGCACTCAGCCGCACGCCCGCCGAGAACTTACTGCAGCAGGATCGGGAGTTTCTTGTGAGGGATTCCACCTCACAGCCTGATAACTATGTTCTCAGTTGCCGGTCGAACGGACAGCATCTTCATTTTGTTATACAGCGGGTAAGTTGTGTATTAGTGTGTCCTATCAACCTCCGGTTTCAAAAAGGCAATTATAACTAAACTAGCTGAATCCAACGATTAATCGTCTTTTCTGGGGAGAAATGTACCCACGTCTCTTTATGGTGTACATTGGCAAATTTCTTTTTAAGATCTGCCTATCCGTTTAGTTGTGAAAAACTAACAAACAGACAGAGACAGAGTCACTTTTGGTTTTGTAATACACTAGCTGCGCCCCGCGGCTTCACCTTGGTGGATTACTCCATAATACTCCTTATATCATCAGCTATCTGCTAGTGAAAGTCCCGTCAAAATAGGTCCAGCTGTTTTGGAGTCCTTATACATACATATACCTACCCTTACATAATATATCGCCTTTTAGATATAAGAAGAAGTTAATATATTAGTTAGGTATAGGATTACATAGATTAATTATTTTCTATTTAAAAACCCAACTTCACAAAACTAGTTTAAATAAAATACGCTATTTCGCCAGTTATTTTAATGCCAAACTACTAAATCGATTTTGATGACCCGAATTGAGAACAGGGGGGGGGGGGGGGGTTCTCAATTCGGGTCCCTTTAATCAAGTCTGTTAAAAAGGTAGGTACTTAACTATCATATTTTTCAGATTGTTGTACTACCAGATACGGTATATGAAAGATGTCAATATCAATTCGAAGATGAAGCTTACGATACGGTAGCCGATCTCATCACTTCTTACGTAGGTTCAGGGAAACCAATATCTGCCGCATCTGGCGCGAGAATTCAATACCCAGCGAACAGAGTGGTACCATTGACGAACTATATTCAAAACGATGATATTGACTCTGCAGCTTCGCCGGCAGGAGATGGCGTCTGCTATGGGAATCAGTACAGCTTGTACAGTCACTTTGCTGCCAAGCCAGGCTTGCAGTTGCGGGCCCCTTTCAAGAAGCAAAGATCTCATTCCCTCACTCCCATAGATATGAGTCAGCACAACAATCACGGGAAAAGCGCGAGTGCCGATGGTGTTATCCAAAGTCAGGCTAACAAGCACGCAAAACATTTTTCAAGCGATTCTAATTCCAGCTCGAGTACCTGGGATGCCAATTTACCGACAAGCCCACCAGCTAAGCCAGCTCGGTATGAAGGCCCGAAGGCTGATGACAGGCGACTCGAATTGCAGCGACTTTACCATGTCTCCGGGTCCGATTCTGGCAACGGTTCCGGCGATTCTACTCAGAGCTCCGCTCACAGCGATCCGAACAAATCGCGCATGGAATCTGATTATAATCTTGTTACGCCGACCATCAAACAGCAATTTGATTACGATAACTCAGAAGCGCGACTTTTGCAATCGGAAAATTTAGACTATGTCGTGGAGTCTCGGGTGGATCTTGAGAACTTCCAGTCGCAAATAATCCCGTTGGGCCTTTCTAAGCCGTTGGAATCTGAAACTTTGCACACTATTAAACTGTTGTTACGGACCTCTGGCCCAAGAATACTTGCCAATCATTTAACTAAAATAGATTTATATTTCTTGTTCGAAGATGGAATTCAAATTGAAGGTCTTGATAGAACAGCTTCTGGATTAGAGTTGTGTTTTCTGCCACAAGGAAGACCTTTGCGTATAGATGTGATTGAAAGGTACTCGTGACTTTGACTATTTGCAGTTATTTAGGAATAGCAATGAGTAGGTACCATATTAATCTGTATTAATTTCAGGATCGAGACGTTCCGTCTTCTCATTGCAGTGACAATACTTACGTGTCATACAGATAGACAGAGGGCAGACACTATCAACGACTGGATTTTACTAGCAGTGGAAACTAAAACTGCTCTCGGTAATCTGTATGGTTTTGCCGCTATAATGTTTGGACTTTGTATGCCACAGGTATGAAATTGATGCCAACCCCAGGTCAGACATACAAGGGATATGGGATATGGTAAAGTGGCGTGGTGGTTCCGAACGCATCAGGCCTAAATCAGGCATGATGATTTTAGCAGACAACCTTGCCGTCTTTTTTGCATGTGTAAAAATGATCGCCGTACTCACAGCTTTTGCGTTAAACCTTTAGCGGTATAGTGAAAGAGGTGGGATAATAACCGAGACGTTTGAACACAAACGATAATATTGTACTGAGGCATGTCTCCCTTGTTTGTCTGATCTGTCATCTGAGATGCCAGCCTTTGCAACGGTAGTAACCTATTATGACCCTAAAACCACAATAGATACCTCGTTTCATTTTCAGGTGGAGTGTCTGGAAAATGCTTGGAATATACTGCGGCGAGTGTATACTGACAACGCGTTCATGTTTGAAGCAAAGTTACGGCCATGCTTTAAAAGCATGAACGAAGGATCTAATCCATTGCCACCAAATACTACAACCCCTTACATCCTTCCCCCAGTGCTTTGCTTCCATTTATTCGGTAAGTGGTACCTAAATGTTAATTTTGTTTACACAGAGTTACTCACATAGACTGTACTAAGTCGAAAGGTGGTCATTGCACTCATCATTGTGAACAACTTTTACTATCGGACCAACAATGATATCATGAAAAAAATATCTGCTGTTCCATAGGAAACGGTCATTGACACTCGACAAAATGTACCTATGGAACAGCTTCAGGGACGTGATTTCAGGGTTTGATCCATAGTAAAAGTTATTCACAATGATGAGCACAATGACCACCTTTCGACTTAGTACAGTCTATGTGAGTAACTCTGTAGTAATAAAATATCGAGCTGGCAAACTTCCAAGATTACTTTTAAATAATTTTTTACAACACATTTGCTCAAAAAGTGCACTTACGAAGCCTGTATACATCGTTCGAAAGTTAAACATTACGCATCATACAACGGAGCGTGCGGTAATGAATTTTACCGCACGCTCAGATGTATAGCACCGTGCGTGTACTTTACGGTATTTTTGTAATTTCCATTTCCATATTATTTTTTTCATTTCTAGCCTTTTTTCTCGCAAATGTGTTGTAAAACGTTGTATGGCACACGTGCGGATTGGTTATTACAAACTCGTGACTATGGTAAGCCCTCGACTTCGTCTCGGGCTTACATTCGTCTACTCGTTTGTAATAACCAACTTACCGCACTTGTATCATAAATAACTATTACTGACCTCAAAGGGAATGACGAAGGATGACTTCTCAATTCGAGTGTTATTTTATTCTTAGTGTGTAGTGTCTCATAAATATACCTATTATGTTACCTAAGCAATTTATTATTTTTTATTTAATTTTTTATTTCGGACTAGGCTAACGTTTTACCGCGATCTCGCTGATTAAAGCGATGATGCGGTCGAAGATGGAGCACGTATCACGCACGCGCACGTATTGTAGAGCACACAATATATCTCACGAGTTCGAGTGGTTCCATTTAAATCTTTAAAATTAACAAAAAATTCCACCTGCATTTACTGGACTGGAAAATTGGAGACTGAAACCCGTTTACTGAATTTCACCCGTTACTCGTAAAGTCACTTCATATTTTTTGTAAAATCTAATATTACTGAAGTTGTTTTTTTCGTATGGCTTTAGATGGTGAAGGTGGCGGTCTCATTCAGCCAGACGAGACGTTTCCATGCAGTCTAATGAACAGTCTCGAGTTTGATTTCAATGCTACAGCAGCGCACTTGGAGGCGGCTCGCCAGTTCCCCAACCAGGTTGAAATGTTTAAGAGGAACGCGAGAACCGTCGTACAAGAGATGTCTTCACTTGGCCCAACATTGGACCCTACCTTGCTAGAACTTTTTAGGGCCGAATTTCATATTAACTTTCTTTGGGGTGAGCGTGGTTCGCTTACAACACCTTATCAGAGATTTGTACGGCTCACTGATATATTGACAGCTATGGCGACTAAGCTTTCAAATCAGCCACAAGATTTAGGAGACGTTGTCTAATTTATTTAAACTTAATAATCATCACAATCAGCCCACTTAGTATAATACTCGACTCTGGCCTCTTCTGAGGCTCGCCATTCAGCCTGATATTCGGCTTTTCGTTTTCCATAAACGAAAACAAAATAAAAATTGGTTCTAAATTAAATAAGTTCTTTAATTTCATGCTAGACAGAGAGCGCAATATAGCGCGAGAAGTCAAGCCGCTCACACGCCATTCAAAAGCTACTACCTCACGCTTTTCTAGAAAGGGACAGAGCGTCCGCAAAGAGAATACAATAGAGAAGCGTCCGCTCTCTATCCCCACCTAAACTTTAAATAACTGATATCTCAGAGACTTATCAGCCAATTTAATTGATTTTTTCAGTAGGTATGCGTAATGTTTTTTCGGCTTAAGATTTGCCAAGTCTTATAAGTAAACTTAAATAGATACACAAAGCCAGTTACAGGTCATCACGGATAGAAAGTTAGTTAGTTATATTCTTCTCTAAGCATGTCATTTGTAATAAATTAAACCTTAGGACATACCTATGCCTATTGAAGTAAGTAACCAATAGGTCTAGGAAAGTTACATGTTGAAGGAAGATGAATCGGATCGTGAGCGTCAAGTTTTTCACTGCCGAAAAATAAGGTACCTATCTTAGAATAACTACACAAAGAAACCAAGTATATTCGCAAAATTTAAGCCATTCAAATGGTGTCATGTATGACACCAAAAATATATATAAAAATTTTACTATGACAATTTGCGCGGTGAAATCGTACCACAACAAATCAGAAAAGCAGCATAACAGTTATGGTGTGACATTCCACAGGTAATCCATTATTTTCTTGCGTTAATCGTTTAAAATACCAATCGAAACGTAAGCAACAAAGCGAATTTGTAGCTTACGTTTTGAGAAGGCGTTGTTTGGAAACTTACCTTCTCTGAGTAGTTATTCTAAGGTACCTATACTTGTAAGTTATATTATATTATCTAGTCGTTTGTTGTAAGTACTTAGTTGATGATATTATACTTATCTAGCGACTCGTGTTCGCGATCTAGCGTGTAATGAGAACTTATTATAATAAGCATTTATAGCTCTATACAGGGTAACTGGTTATTTCCTTTAAAAATGGAAAACGAGAATATCCTGTTAGTCTTTTACCCAAAAACAGCGCTTCATTTTCACACAATTTTGATCCACTAAAACTTGAAACTCTATCACACTAATTTTAAAAATGCGAAAGTGTATTTGCTTGTTGGTTTGTTTGTTCTTCTGTCACGCAGCAACGGATCGACCTGATTTTTTGCATAGGTGCCAATAGTTCAAAGGCCGGAGAGTGACATAGGCTACTTTTCATCATCATCATCACAATTTTTAATCACTACGTGGGTGAAATCGCGGGGCGCAGCTAGTAGGTATTATTATAATACCCTACCTCTTGTTAACCACAGACACAAACAGAGGGGTGTTTTGTGTTTAACGTGTTGTGTAAGCGTGTATCTCTCTGTAGCATCGTAGTTCCCCAACGGATGAAACGATTTTCATTTAACTCTATATTAAGTTATGCTGAAAACGAAATTATTTTTTTTTATTACTTATGTGTAACAAAATACGACAAATCATACTAATTGAAATATTGCAAATGTAAAAGTGTAGTTATTTGTATTTGTATTGTCTTGCACGCAACAACAGAGCTAAGGATCGACATGATTTTGGATACTTTTGGTATCCCAGTAAAATGTGCGGTTTCTGTGGGAACGTGTACGCAGGTGAAACTGCGGGATATAGCTAGTAAGAAACACTTTTCAACTTTTTGCGGGTCAAAGTTGTGTGGAAATGAATAACTAAAGTTAGATAGCTTAGGACTCCACAAATTTAATAAGAGAATAATCGGTAACCCTGTAGATCAATTAACGAAGACGCGCTCCTTTCCCGGCTCATTCGTCTTTCTTGTCCATACAGTATTTTTTATATTACCCCTAAGCTTTAGCTTATATAAGTTATATAGGTATACCTACCTGTGGCGCGGCGGTGTCGAAACCCCACTCGCCCCTCACTAAAATTATAAGCCTTGGAGTAGGTAAATAGATACATTAAAAATATTAAAACGAACGGTGAGGTGACGCATCTTCGTGGATTGAACTATCTTTACAAGGTACGTGAATACGGTTTTTGGTCGCGTGATTTTTCAACTGAGCGGATCTAATGTTAGTTTGGTGCCGCAATATCTGTTGTCCGTAAGGCATCTGTGCTCATTATTAAACTGCCATTTATATGTAATGATGCCTGCATTGCGATTTCTTTTTGTAATTAATTGAACTTGATAATTATGCTACTCTATAAGGATTTTTTCAATTGTTTTTTTCCTATTCACTTACTATGTAAGTAGTTTCGTATTAGATCTCCAATAATAATGATTGGACGTTTTCATATAGTGGCGTTTTTTTTGTGAATTTCTTATTTAGGTACCTTATTCATGCTTAGTGGATTGGAACGAGAAATGGGGACACTTTACAATATTTCGCGAAATTGGCGGGGACATCGAAGAGGTTATATAGATCACATCTTATAGCCCAGAAATTATCTGCCTCTAATCATTTCAACATGTGAGAAAGGGATGGCGACAATTTTTTGCAATCGCATCAATTATTATACATATAGTAGGTGTATAGATACGTATAACGTAAAGATGTACGTTGTACATCTTTAGATAGCCCGTTGGTCCAGTTGGTAGTGAACCTACCTTCTGAGCTTGGGGGCGTGTATTCGCTTCCCATCTAGGACAAACATTTATGTGATGAACATGTGTGTTTGTTCTATATCTGGTTGTTAATATCTATTTAAGTATGTATTTAAAACTATATATGTATGTATATCAGTCTCTGGCAGCCATATCACACGCTTTGCTTGGTTGGGGCCAGATGACCGTGCGTGAAAAAATGTCCCGAATATTTATTATTTATTTACATATATCTGATAAGAAAATGACGAAGTAGAATACGATAATGAAACACTAATAAATTCATAAAAAATTAACTTTATTAATGCATTTCATATACCTAATTATTTTGATATTATTACATTGATGTAAAATTCTAATACAATCATACAATGGTATATATATATTTTAGCAAGCTAGCTTGATAAAATATATATATCATTGTCCTAATGAACAAAGAATCATTATTTTTATAAAACCTATACCTGTATTTATATAATAAATTGCTTAAAAATACTTCGACAAACACCAGAGCTAATTTCGTGTCAAAGATAGTACTAAAACAACAGGTTAGCCGATATAATTCTTTAGGAACAAAACAACGCTCATTATCAATTATATCCTAATGTCTATATGAAGCGCTAGGATTTAAAAAAAAATCGGCAAAGTGCGAGTCGGCCTCGCACACTGAGGGTTCCATACCAACACAAAATTCAATAACGAAATTACCAGTAATAACTTGGTAATGAACATAAATTCGTCACCGACTCGCACTTGGCCATTATTTATAATTTTTTTGTTACAGAATGCGTACTGACTTTCGACGCTTGTACGTATTGCCGTTTTTACATTAGTGCTAATACAAAAATACATTAAAAAATACGTTTGTTAAATGGGTTTGTTGTACCCCCTTTCTATAATTTAATTATTTATTATTAGTATTTATTTATTTATTCTTTTTATAATTTTTCTCCTTTTTATTAATTCTTAGTTAATCCGCCGTAACATTACGTATTCTGTGAAAATTTCAACTGGCTATCTATTACGGTTCGAAAGATACAACCGTTCAAAGATAGGGCAGACAGACAGACAGACATAGGCTTAGTAATAGGGTCCCGTTTTTACCCTTTGGGAACGAAACCCTAAAAATGTTCAATATAAGTAGTTTAACCGAGACTCCTAATAACCATAAACTTTTTTTATATCCTCAACTAGCGGTCCGCCCCAGCTTCGCACGGGTATAGATGCCTATGTTACCCGGGGATAGAGTAGCTTCCCAACAGTGAAAGAATTTTTCAAATCGGTTCAGTAGTTTCGGAGCCTATTCAATGCAAACAAACAAACAATCAATCAAATCTTTCCTCTTTATAATATTAGTATAGATAAATACGTTTATAATACGCATAAATAAGTTTCATTAATTCATTTTTAAATTGTCTTTCCTCTTAGCATGGACAGGAGAAAAAGAAAAATTCACCACCGGCAGAAAATTCGTATTTCGTAAACACAATGTTCAATTAAAAATACATTTTTGTGGTTATGAAACTCCTTTTTTAACCGACTTCGAAAAGGTGGAGGTTATCAATTCGATTGTAGGTTTTTTTTTTATTTTTTTATATGGTAATTTTGAATGAGCCACATTTTTTCTCTGGGGCAAGACTATGCAGGGGGGGGGGGGGGGGTGTTGGGAGGGCAGATGATAAATTGTTGCAGGTAAATAAAACTAAGGGTCGGCCCAACCGAGGTAGTTGATTTTGAACAGACTGTGACATATTTATGTTTGTGCAACACCCTGCATCACATCAGTTAAATATCATTATTTTATGATTTAGTAAGTAGATTTTAGAATAATATATAAACATCTCATGTCACGGTGTTTGTGTTGGCACTCCTCCAAAACGGCTCGACTGACTTTTTTTTAAATTTATTTTTTATTATGTAGGTATGGGAATAGGTCGTATAGTATATTTCATACCGCTGAAGGCCGAGCCCTACGAGCGGGTCATAGTAGCGAGGCCGAAGGCCGATCTCTACACGTACGAAGTACCGGGTATCAGCTATAGTCACCGCGTTACCAACTGAGTCGTAGGGCCATAAACGTCATACCATAAGACCTGTAAGTGCGAGCGAGATAGACAGATCAAGACCTGTAAGTGCAAGCGAGATAGACAGATAATAATTTATGGCCCTACGACTCAGTTGGTAACGCGGTGACTATAGTATTTATATAGAAAATTGTTCAACTATATTATTGCTTTCTTAAATATTATTATTTAACTGCACATGCAGGTAAACCCTTTAATACTTATTAACAAAGCAAACCTGATCAACAATATTATTTCTTAATATAATTATTATGTTAATTATAATGTTGGAATTAAATAAAATGAACGATATAATGTAATAAGCTATATTCTTAAGGGGACTGTTCCCGTCTGCAGCTCTCTCGCTCGCACATTTTCACATTATTGAAGATATAAAATCAATGAGTGTGATTTCCAAAAAGTAACAAAATCATGTCTTGGTGTCTATCGTAACATTACAAACAAAGAAATTGTCAATTTGATATATTTTAATTTGACACAGTAAAATGGACAAGTGATTTTTATTTCTCGTGTCATGTTATTCCGTCAAATTACAAGATATCGAAACAAACATTTCTATGTTTGTAATGTTACGATAGACACCAAGACATTATTTTATTACTTTTTTGGAAATTCACACTCATTGATTTTATATCTTCAATAATGTGAAAATGTGCGAGCGAGAGAGCTGCAGACGGGAACAGTCCCTTTAAAAAGAAAACGCAAGCTAGTGGTTTTTTATGCATGTTCTTTTTAATACTTCTTTGACATTGATGCGTTGCAGAGACGGTCCCGACTTCCAAGCAATAAGCTTTACCCCTATCTATAACAACTTTAACCCCGGGACTGACCCTGAAACCGCCAAGTTAGATGTCGTATGTATTAAAAAGAAATTGCATTTTTTAAGTGTTACGAACAGCAGTTCATTACATTTTATATAAAACCCAGTGGGGTCATCCTTTCTAACGTCACCTATCTAAGTTCATGTGTAGAAACGATTATAATACAAAAAAGCAAATGCACATAGTACACCTATATTATAAGCTTTTTAAATCCAAATTCATCATAGATTTATAACAATTTGATCTATAACAAGGCAGTAGTTATTGCTGCTAAGTCTTATGTAGATCAAAAGTATATGATAAAAACCACAATAAAAGTCTTTCTGGAAGTATATTACAGTACCATAAAATATCACTTTATGGACCAACATTGAGAAACACGTCATAATATACAGGGTTACTGGTAATCAGTTAACATCCTCTTAAGGACGGCTTCAATACATCAAAACAAACAAATTTAGTTCAACCACTTCTAAAAATTCACGGGATATAATCAGCTGTTTCATAGCAATCAGCTGTCGAGAGAAAATGTTTTTTTTTTTTTTATGAAACAGCAATTTTTTTTTCGCGTATTACGGGAAGTCTTAGAACAAATGTTATATTGATACTAACTGATTACCAGTAGCCCTGTATATAACATAAACATCGATCAGATTGTTTTTACAAAAAAACATGTTTATAGGTCTGCCAGTATTTTGTTTCTCTGGTCAACCATCGTTGTCGTCAATCATTTTCATCCCCAGATAATATCTACACGCTTCGAAAGCGCGGCAACGACTAGTTGTCAAATTTTATTACAACCCAAAACAGAATTACAACTATGTATGAGTCTTGTTAAGAATGTGTCTTGTGTTATTGTTTAAAACGAGTATGGCTCCTATATTGAGGACAAGGCTCAATTGGCTGCCAAAAAGCTGGGTGTCCTATCGAAGGTGCGTCGGTACTTCACGACGGAACAGTTGCTGTCACTGTATCAAGCACAAGTTCGGTCGTGCATGGAGTACGGCATGGAGTAGCATCTAAGAAACTTGGTGTGCTCAACAAGGCGAAGCGGTACTTCACGTCGAGACAAAGACTCTTGCTTTACAAAGCGCAAGTCCGACCTCACATGGAGTACTGCTCCCATCTTTGGAATGGAGCACCCAAGTATCAGCTTGACCCACTCGATGCATTACAGCGTAGAGCTGTCAGAATTGTCAACGATCCCAAGCTCGCTGAACACCTTGAGCCACTCAGCATGCGCAGAGACGTTGGGTCTCTTTTATCGCATTTACAACGAGGAGTGTTCTGAAGAACTGTTTGATCTGATGCCGGCGTCGCGGTTTTACCATCGCACTAGCCGCCACCGCCTGAAGGCTCATCCATACATCATAGATCAGTGGAAATCGCACACTGTGCGATTCACACGATCCTTTTTGCCTCACACCTGCAAAATGTGGAATGAGCTACCTTCTGCGGTGTTTCCGAGAAGTTACAACATGGGGTTCTTCAAAAGGCGAGTTAATAGAGTTCTAAAGGGTCGGCAACGTATTTGTGATGCCTCTGGTGTTACAAGTATCCATAGGCGACGGTGACTGCTTACCATCAGGCAGCCCGTCTGCTTGTTTGCCACCTATGGCATAAAAAAAAAAAAAAAAAACGCATATAGTAACGCTTTCTAAAAATGTCCATAAACATAACTGTATGTATGGCTTTACTTTATCAGTATTACTAGCAACCCGCCCGCCCGGCTTCGCACGGGTGTAATTTACGTGCGAAGCCGGGGCGGGTCGCTAGTTATATATATAAACCTTCCGTGAAAATGTATCTAACTGACGGTGAAAGCCGCATTAAAATCTGTTCCGTGGTTTAGGAGATAGCGGCCATACAGACATACAGACGCGGTAAGCGACTTTAATTTATACTATGTAGAGATAGAGAAGAGATGTAACATTATTTGTTTTTTATTGGAAGATTTGCAAGGTGAATGCCCATGTATACAGTTCGTTGTTTGGAAGACACTGTCAGTTATTTAACGTTATATAACACGTTAATATTCTCTAACAAATTGCTTTATTGCATACATATTGTCAACAATAAGTTGTGATAAAATGTTATATACCGTTATAAAACTAGCGGTGTTAAACTGCGGTTTGTTAAAACTATAATGTATAAATATCTATAAAATATACTATCTTCAACCAAAACCCTGAAATTTCAAAACTTCAGAGATTTCGCAAACAAAGCCATGGTCGCCTGAGTCTTGTCTCCGTTGAAACGTCGCAGCTCTACGATTGCCTGAAACCAAGGTAGAAATATGTTAACCAGGCTCGGGGCATTATTATTCTTATTCGAGATGGGGGCGATAAGTCCTGCACTGACGTGCCGCTTGGGTGTATTGTTTACCGCTTGAGGTGTATTGTGTACAGCTTGAGGTGTATTGTGTACCACTTGACGTGTATTGTGTACCGCTTGAGGTGTATTGTGTACCGCTTGACGTGTATTGTATACCGCTTGAGGTGTATTGTGTACAGCTTGAGGTGTATTGTGTACCACTTTACGTGAATTGTGTACCGTTTGAGGTGTATTGTCCCGCTTGACGTGTATTGTGTACCGCTTGAGGTGTATTGTGTACCGCTTGGGGTGTATTGTACAGGTTCGGGGTAGTTGTGATGTGGGGTTCTGACCCACCTCACCCACCCAAAAGGCCCAGAGAAGAAGGCAACAGTGAGTAGCGCATGAGTTGTCGTTGAAACGTTGAACTTATAAACATACATTGATTTTACAGCTAAATTAATAATGCATAGCCCTGGCCTAAACTCAATGGCCACAAAGACAGAATATAAAAAAAAAAAAAATGCTATAATCAAGCCAAATTTCACATTTGAACACTAATACAAAGACAATTGTTAAAATAACACATTTGTGTGGTGTCCCTTTTATTTTTTGACTTTTGATTTTATTATTATTTATTAGTTAATACGAAGTAACATTACATTTTCTGTGAAAATTCAACTGGCTTGTCTATTACTACTCAAAAGATACAGCCGTTAATTGGTATGACAGACAAACAGTGTAAGCTTAGTAATCGGATCCCGTTGACACTTTTTGGATACGGTACTAGAGCACCGTATCCATCCGTGCCATGATGTCTCGGGCATATTTCTAAATATGCCCGAAACACGATGGCACCCCGTGCAAAGAGCAACTTACCTGTTCCCTGGTGAATCCAAGGGTGACAATCTCTTCGACATCAGACTCTGTAAATTTGTCGGAAGGCAGAATGGTAGTGCTTGGGTTGCTCAGCCCACCTGAAAACAATTAATGTACAATAAGAATGGTAACGCCTACAAACTGTGTCTGTGTGTGTGTTCAAACTGTCTTATGAGATTATATCTATCTATATAAGAGAAAGTCGTGTCAGTTACACTATTTATAACTCTAACGGCTGAACCGATTTGGCTGAAAATTGGTGGGGAGGTACCATTTTTCAACACTACGCGGGTGAAACCGCGGGGCGCAGCTAGTAATATATATTTATAGGCATTAAACTTCTGTTCCATATTCAAGTGTGAAATATACGTTTCTATTGAAAATATGATATTTTCTCGCTATTTCAAGATTGATCTCATAACAAAAGTTCATAACTCCAATAAACCTTTTTTTTTTACATGGGAATTACTCACGTAAGAAACCAATTCAAACCAATAAGCCTATATCGGCTTCGTATCATCTTAGAATAACCTTGTGTTGACTGAGATTTATATTTACACATGCGCTGAATCAATGACGGCATAACCACTTGACCGTTCATCCTTTACCCCGCGCGATGAAAAGGTACAACATTTACAGCATAATCTTTTTCGAGCAGGCCAATCCTAGGCGCAATTTGAATGAATCCAATCACAAGCCGCCATTTGATACCCCGCGCGACCGACGTGGCTTACTATTGCAAAAGGGAATTTGGACTACATGCGCGATCAGCCCAATCAAGTGGTTATATTATCTTGGCTCTGAATCAAACGTAGGCTGCCTCTCGCAGCCTGGATTATGTCATGATTTAGATATGTCATCATCATCATTTCAGTCATAGGACGTCCACTGCTGGACATAGGCCTCCAATCGATGTCCAAAAGGGCCGGTTGGAAGCGGCCTGCATCCAGCGTTTCCCTGCGGTCTCTTTTAGATATGTGGCGAAGTATTATTAATAAGTCAGTCATTAATGACAATGATATTTTACCATTCTTTGAATAATTCCTCATCGTCGCAGTCGTGTAAAAAGCAGAGTTAGCATTTAGCAACAATTGTTCAATGACTTTACCGATTCTGCCGGGGGAGGCGGTAACGCTAGAGCTGGCTGCTGTGCTACTCGATGCTTTAGGCTCAGTCATATACCCCGCTTCTAAAAAAACACAATATTCTATTTGAATTATGATTTATACACAATAAATTGCACAACTGACTCTGAGGTATATTGTCAAGGCGACTTATCTTTATAACAGAAAGAAATTTGACGAAATGTATATGGGATCATCTCAGATGTACAGGGTTACGTGGAAAGAGTGTACTAAGTTGAAAGTGGTCCGTTATATAATCATAATTAAGAACAACTTTTAATATGGGACCTAAAAAAATGGTATGCTGGTATTTTTTCGCGAAAAGCTGTTCTATAAATTTGGCTAGTTACATTTGGTTTTGGTTAATTACATTTTGTTCACGTTAGTCCAGTTGGTAGTGGCCTGCCTTCTGAGCTTGGGGGCGTGGGTTCGATTCCCACCTAGGACAAACATTTATGTGATGAACATTTGTGTTTGTTCTATATCTGGTTGTTAATATCTATTTAGGTACGTATTTAAATATATATATGTATGTATATCAGTCTCTGGCAGCCATATCACAAGCTTTGCTTAGTTTGGGGTCAGATGACCCGTGTGCAAAAATGTCCCCAATATTATAAGTTTATTATATATTTATTTTGTTGAGTTTCAACGAACGTTTTCTATGGAACAGCAATTTTTTCACGATTTCAGAAATGCTGGCATCGATTCTGCCATAGCACACACTAAACTAAACCAATGTGACAGGACTAAAATTATCTGCGTCTCTTTTCATTTCAATGTGTGAGAGCAGGATGACAAAATTTTTAGAGCTGTCAAGTTTAGTTTAGATAAAAGTACAACAGAATCGACACCGCTTTCTGAGTCAATTTCGTTCATAATGATGGGTACTATGGACTCCTTTCGGCTTAGTAGGTACACCCTTTCCGCTAAGAATCATCAAAATCTGTTCAAACATTACATTTAATTTTTTTAACTCTATTTTTATTTGATTAATTGATGATGAAAATACAAACAAAAATATTTAACAGGTACGGCCGTTGACGGAATCGAGACTTAAAGTTACCCGGCCTAGCTACAAGGACAAGCAAACTGTTTGAAATTTGAATTTCCCGCCAAAGGTGAAACGTACCACCTTAATATGAAAGGTTATAACTGGTACACAAATAGAAATGAAGCTAACAATAATACAAGGTGATATTTAGGAAACTACATCATGAACTTGTATTAAAAACGATAAGAAAAATGTGATATTTGTTATCAATATCGCTCAAATTCAAAACAAATGACGTGATAAAAATGGCATCACTCTATTACTACCTACTGTAACGATTTTGTAAAACGTATCGTGAATTTGATTGTATTTTACACACATTTCTCAATAATTTGTATGGAAATTAATGAATCACATGGCAGTAAATAACTTTTATATAGTTGTATATATATGAGGTGTCTGATTTTTCACACTACCTACAATAACTAAAAAACTAATAAGCTGCAATCTACATTAAACTCGCAAATACGGCTAAGCTATTCAACAACAAAAAACGCCAATGAATCCCATCGATCTATAAGCACATGGATGTTGGGTCTTGTACAAAATTTACGAAGTGCCCTGAACTCAGATCACTCAAACAAGGGAGATTTGCCTTACTACATTTATCTTTTGTGTTCAAATGTCTCCGTGTTATTCTCACATTTTTCGCTGAACATAACGCAAAAAGTAAGTACGGTACACACTTACTTATTTATCATACACACGAGGAAAAAACTTGCGACACCAATGAACTACAACACAATGAAGTACAAGTGGAAAATACCTACTACGCATCGTCTGCAACGAGCTACAACACTTTTTGCTTAGTGGAAGTGCTTAGTAGCACTCCCGCTCATCCTTGCGCAAGTGAAGCTTCGTTTCGCCGCCCCACTCGCGCGACGCCCACTGCGCATCGTTAGTCACGCGCGAGTACGTACCCGCACGCGAGTTGTGCGCGTCATCGCGCGAGTGGCTATTTAAGTTTGAACGCCGGCGCGAGTACTTGCTACTTGTACTTGCAAGCTACTTCGTATGGTCGGCAACAGGCGTAACTAATAGTCTGTATGCAAAAAATGGCCTGCCATAAGCCAGATGCGTTCGCATACCCACCCGCCACGTCACCTAACCATAATTATCTCCTTTGTTTTGTCTGGTCTGAGGTCCTGAGTTTCCCTATACATGGTGTTGTGTAACTTGTGTCTGACCCACACAAACATAAAGATGGAACGTCTTTATAAATGCCTCTCGGTAAACATTTAGAACCATGTACAGAAATACAGACAAGCTAAATAATTTGAAATTAAATCCTAAACCATCAGGACAACGCCTTATTTAGGTAGCAACAATTTTGACTGTATACAGATTCAACTGTTTATTTATCAACTTTTTACTTATGGACATTGTTAAGCCCTGACCCAAAATCCATGTGTTGAAAAACTTCGAAATCACAAACCGGAGTATGGAAAAGACTTATCTTTGTGCGGAGTTGTGGATTTTTACAGGCAGGCTTGTTTGTTTTTTTGTATGAAAGAACACAGTTTGGCTTGTTATCTAAAAATCTAGGCATAAAGAAAAATTATCAATTATCTGCTAACAAATTGAGTTTTCACTTCTCATGCTCGTAAAGTTCTTGTTTATGTCCGGTATAAGCGGACTAAAATTGCTTATGCTCTAGTGCACAAAATACTTTTTTGAACTAGTGCGTAAAAGACTTTTTTGAAGTAGTGCACAAAATATTTTTTTAAACTAGTGCATAAAAGTAAACTAGACCTCACTTTTTGGCCTCAGTGGAGTCAGCGGACATTGAGACTGGTGCCAGTCAACTGGTGGGAACGACAGCTAGATTGGTGGCGAACGAGCTTCGTTCTGTAAGATTCCGTTCCGCACCGTTTTCCATACACGTGAATGCATAGTGAATCACTGCCTTATCTGCCACCCCGCTACCCACTAAGATCGAAATGCAGCCTAAGGAATTGACTCACAACGGGCGTCCAAAGAAATCTTGAGGGTAAATATACATATATTTTATTGTTTATGCCATATGTGGCAAACGAGCTAACAGGCGGCCTGATGGTAAGCGACCACCATCGCCAATGGATACCTGTAACACAAGGTGTATTACAGATACGTTGCCGACCCTTAAAGACTATTAACAGCCTTTTGAAGAACTCCATGTTATAGTTACTCCAAAATGCCGCAGGACACTCATTGCAGGTGTAAGGCAAAAAGATCGTGTGAAACGCACAGTGTGCGATTTCCTCAGATCTATGATACATGGATGAACTTTCGGCGGTGGCGGCTAGTGCGATGACAAAACCGCGATGCTTGATCAGACAAACATCATGCACACATTTGGACAAAACATCAATCACCTAAAGCCGTACGCACGTACGAACAAATTTGTTGCGTTGCATAACACGCAACCACTTGGTTCGCACGTGTGTACCACTGACGTACATCGACACTCTGTTCGTCAAACATGTTTGCGGCGATCCTATTTGTATGTTCCGTATGGACGGTGTTCGAATAGCTTTCGAATAGCGCCGCCATGGCTATTGAGAAGTATTGGCTATTGTTCACGACTGTTGTGCGCGGACTCGATTCGGACTATGTTCGTGTTCGAATATGCCGTCCATACGTAGAAACCAAATGTTCAGGTTTTGGTGCTTAACGCCTTAATGCAGTTACAAGATTGGTGAATAACACCCCCAATCGCATTGAACACACCATTATCTGCTTCGATAGCATTCCCAGTTCTGCTAAAGCAAAGAAATTTAACTATCACACAAACCAATGACATAGTTATACCATTTTTATTAATTTAATAATTCACGTTACTGTTTTTAAGAAAACTTTTTTTAAATCTACTTGCACAATTTTCAAGTGTTAATAACATGCAGTTTTTATTTAGGTTGTTATTTCTTTTTACTGCGCCCACCTTGCTTGGATTTCTCAAGAGCATCTTTGATTTGTTTCTCTTCATGTTCCTTGACTGACTGGGTGACCATTTCATCATCTGAAGTGCCGGAGAGTCGGGCACACTCAGGGAGCTCGGATTCGGGAAGAAACGGAGTCTCCGTTCCGGTGGTGCCGATACGCAACACATTTCTCTTCAGGTCTATGTTACACTGCAACCAATGGTAAAGGTGTATGATGAGTACAATGACCTTCTTTCGGCTTAGTACAGTCTAGGTTACAGGTTAGTATGCGTAACCCTGTACAATTGTTTTTCTGTATTTTTTACTGAATAAAACCGCTTTAAAATTTGGAAAAAACTACATAATATCATAATTATCTTTGATAATATCAACTTTATTATTACCGCCAATTTACAAAAAAATTTCTTCGTAAAACCCTAGGAGGGGAAGTTTGTGAGTGAATATCGTTAAATTACAGACATAAAATAAACAATTATAATGTTATGGATTACTTGTTTTATATTTGTATTAACAATTACGATTTTATTATTTCATTTTCGTGAAAATCGAGTTACCTAGATTGAACAGTTTAATTTTGTAATACGTCTCTTAATAGCAATTTTCTCAGTTTAATTATCAGTGCCGTGAAGTTTTAAACTGTTGAAGTAGGAACTTCTGCGTGGTTCTAAGCTTGTAGGCAAGTGTGGCACTTACCACAAGGTGAACGACTTGTCACGTGTAACAAAAAACCAAAGTAACTCTATCCGTGTTACCTTTTCACGATTACATAGATGTTCAAGAGGGTATTCACGAAAAAAGTGTAAATAAAAAAATTGCGCTTCACATTTATATCTCCTCACTAGGGTTTCTTGTGTTGGGAATGCTACGGAGCACACGCAACTAAGCGGAGAAGTAACACCCAAACCCAGGGCAGAGCCATCCCACCACTCACTGAAAGCAACCAGTTGTACAACCGATCTTGATGAAGAGCATGAAAGTAATATGCATATTTGGAAGGAAAAAGATAGCTGCCCAGTCTGTTGTTATCCTTGTCTAATAAACCAAAATGAAAAAAATTATATGTAGATATTGTCATCACCTGATGTCTTTTAAGCATGTCAAGTCCGAGTAACATGTCCATAGGCTGCTCCTCAAGTACAGAGAAAGAAGTAGTAAGGAAATCCTTCTCAATTCGCATCTGCACCATGTGGATACGCCCTATGATCCTTTGGACTCCAACACCTTTCGCTATGCCGGCCCACCTGAAACATGAGCAAAGTTTTTAAAGAACAAAAAAAAAATCACATTAGACTGAGCACAAAAAAAAACGGAATATATAGATGGAAAGGCCTAAGTCCAGCAGTGGAAGTCCTATGGCTGATGACGATGATGATTGATGGAAAGACTGATACGACTAAACCATAAGAGTTAACACACATAAAAGCTGACGGCGGGGACTAAAATCGACGTTCCCACTGCTGGAACACAGGCCTTCTCTCAGAGAGAGGATGGGCCCTAATTCGCCACGCTGGCTTTGTGCTTGTTGGTGAATGTCATATGTTCAAAGTTATATGCTTTATTCAAACATATTATTATACCTTGTTAAGACGGGTCTCCTTCGCCCAAAATCAAACAAAACAAATTAACAAAACGTGTATATAAATTGTTTTGTTTTTGTTATGGATGTCCTTTAGTGATTATGATAGTGATCGCGTTCGCGTGTTATCTCGCTCACGCTCGTAGAGCGAATAAGCAAATGAAACGTGATGTTACACGATCGTGATCATAATCAGAATATCGAACGGATATCCATAATAAGCCCGATATATAAATAAAACATTCGGGACATTTTTGCACACACGGTCACCTGACCCCAAACTAAGCAAAGCTTGTAATATGGCTGCCAGAGACTGATATACATACATATATATTTTTAAATACATACCTAAATAAATATTAGCACCCAGATATAGAACAAACACAAATGTTTATCACATGAATGTTTGTCCTAGGCGGGAATTGAACTCACGCCCCCAAGCTCAGAAGGCAGGTTCACTACCAACTAGACCAACGGGATATCAAATCGATGATGATCGATGTTAGATAAACATGTTTTATTTGAATTTTTAATTTTTTTGTTTAATTTTTGTGTTTGAATTTTTTGTATGTAATTTTAATTTTCTAATCCTCAATTAATTAATGTAATTTGTATAATAATTTATGGATGCAAGTCCGGATAATTAAATTTTTCATTTCATTTCATTAGATTTTGGGCGCAGGAGCCCCGTCTTTAGTAGAGTGTGAGTAACTGTTTACATACCTGGTATCCACTAGCCTCATTATATTGCATCGTTCAGCGCAAGCTGCTGACATGATGGTTGTTTGAGCACCTGAATCAATGAATGCTTTCACTGGGAATCTGCAACAGTCACAATGACAATTAGCACTCGCACCGTCCTAACTTTTCTGGTCCCGACCACAGGTCATGGCTCGCACACATCACATTGAAGAAAATATATTTTTTTTAAATTAGAACGGCTGTCTAGGCATTATTGTAGCCAGTTGCAACCATATAAAAGAAACGTCAGTCATACGAAATCAGTTAGCAACTGTGATGCGGAGATCGACGCGTTGATCTAAATAAGAATAAGATATATTTATTGCCGAAAAACAAAAACAAAGAATTAGGCTGGTAAATAAGAATGTACAATCAAGGTTCACTCATAGTGTCTGGTAACAGATTTTCCTTCTCATTTCCGTTCTTAAAATGGTTGTATATTTGTTTCTGTAGATGTTATTACTAAAACAGTAAACAAAAATAAAAGCGGCCAAGTGCGAGTCGGGTTCGCGCACTGAGGGTTCCGTACCACAACATAAATCGTTACGTACTAAAGTACAAAAAGAGATCATGCCCAGGCGGTCAACCATCAAAGTACCGACCGCGCCCGACGTTGCTTAAATTCGGTGATCGTACGAAAACAACAGGTGAATAGAAATGTATAACCGACTCGCACTTGGCCAGTGTTTATAATTTTTTTGTAATACTTTAAAGTGTGTACTATATAATCATCCCAAGTCTGACGCTTGTACGTATTACCGTTTTTACACCAGAACAAATACAAACAAAACTACGTAAATAAAATACGTTTGTTGTATGGAGACCCCCTTTTAGTTTTTACTTTTTGACTTTTCTATTATTTCTTAGTTAATCCGCCGTAACATTACATATTCTGTAAAAAAAACAACTGGCTGGCTATTACGGTTCGAAAGATACAGCCGTAAAAGGTAGGACGGACGGACGGACGGACGGCCATATAGACAGACAGACAGATAGGTTTAGTAACAGGAATTTACACCCTTTGGGTACGGAACCCTAAAAAGCTTATTACAGCTCACATAATCACATAATATGTAAACTTTAATAAGTTTTATGTGTTCCAGAATTTCCTCCAACAGACCTAGCAACACTATCCAGGTAACCACACTGTAGTATGGTGACGACAGTATGATAGAAACCATATGGAAAAATTAAATAGAATAGGAAATTTCCATAAGGAAATTATCATTCAAGGATATAAATGACATAAGCTACTTTGGTTCAAAGCGCGGGTGAAGCCATGGGCAAAAGCTAGAATAGAAAGGAAATGAAGATATCTGGAGGCTTACCCGTTTACATGACAATTTATGTACAACATGACCACTGTGCCAAATGTTTCAGGATTATACTCCATGGCCGCTTCCATGTTGGCTTCGATATTCTTTTGTCGTATCTCTTCGGCAATCATCCTTTGTGCTTCCGTATCAAAAGGGTCAGAATTCATCATCCTGGAAAAATATACACTAATATTGAGTAACACTTAAAGGCCGAATCCCGATACAAGACTGGCTGGTCAATACAGAAAGAGCTAAAATTATCATTTGAAATCGAATAGATTTGGGTTTGTGTACTGTTCGTGGAAAAGAAATAGTAAACCAGAAAAGCGTAGCGGATTTAAAATTATGAATCTTATAGCTCCATATGTTAGAACAATATTGACTTTAGTAGAGTACTATAAATCTGACTAATTAAAAGGCTGTTTTTTTTTTGTATAGAGCTGTTGTATTGACTTCAAAAGCAGCAGATCGTGGGCGCATCGATTCGTTTCAATCGAGGTTCTGGAGGAGAATACTGTGGACAGAACATCAGACCAATGCATCTATACCTTTACCTATTAAATCAATCTAGATCTTGACTAGACCTCCCATTTGCCTCACATCTTAGAACACTTTCGTTTATAGCCAGGAAAGACAACGACAATCTAAAACGAACAGATACAGGCAAAGTTGATGTCAAACAATCTCAAGGCGCTAGCGTAGCCCGATGCGTTGGTCTGACCAGATTCTATCACCTTACAGTGTATGTACCTACATGTCATGCTTCTTGTCGCCGAGGATAAAAGATGGCGAAAAATTATCTTAGAGGCTGATGGGTGGGGAACACGATCCTCAGACATGAGGATCACAACATAAGAAGGCGAGTATCTTGAATATTACCGGAACAGACCAGTGAGGCATGCAAGCTTATTATTTAGTAAATAATAAGAATAAATAGTACAGAGAATTCAATCCACCCATGATCCCACCCATACTTCCGGCTAATCAATCCAGACTACGACAGACAGGCACAGACAACACAGGCTGTGCATATAAATTGTGGAATCAGAGAACTTTGTGAGTGAGTGTACACTATGTTTTCATTATGGATGTCGCATTGGTTGTGTTTGTCTAGGAAACCGATAAAAGAAAAGGGTGGGCAGAATCACGTGGGTTGTACTATCCGTACTGACTTATATTATGTTCACCTGATTCTTTGTTGCTGTCGTTCAGTCCGAGCAAGTATTTGTTCCCGCAGCACAGAAGCAAAAGTATCTATGGGATTACGAAATAAATACTGAGTATAATTTTAAAACTTTGGGTGATACTGTCATTAAAGTTTATTATGACACAAAAAATATATAATATTGTGTATATAGAGACTATAGCAAGAATGGGGCGAAAGGAGTTTTCCAATGGTATCAAGTTAGTGGTGCTAGCAAGTATACCGCGCACCAGTGTGAAATCAGTTGCTCGCCGACTTCGTTGGTGAGCGATCATTGAGTGTAGTGTCCTTGACGTCTATGGTCGTGTCATGTAAAACATAAATAGACACATGTTTACTATGTAAGCATGACATGTGTAGTTGTAGACACGCTATCATGCATCATTTAGTTGAGATTTTGACAGATGGCACACATTTTTCAAGTTATAAACATATTGGGATGCAACATTTGGATTTTTTATTTGTTGATATCTAGCTCTATGATCAAAATAGAAATGCTGAACTATATATGTACCTATATAGCCACTCAGAATAATAGTTATAATCATTTAGTTTATGGGAACCATTTTATTTATTAAATTAGATCATAGAATTTAATTTAAATAAGTTATATACTATAACATAGAGCTAATTTCTGACAGTGAGCTATGCTTCAAACTTGTGTCATTATTAAAATACATTGAATGTTAGATAGATATGCCAATAAGACAACAAAAAACTCTACACTGTCACTACACTGTAGGTAGATCATCCACAGAGAAGTAAACAAAAAAAAATATTATCTTTTCTGTGAGACCATCCTTCATGGTGTATGGTGATGGTTGTGTAGACTACACAAGGACGTTGTATTCCTTGAAACTACATAATAAAATTTCTAATATATTTTATTCCCATTATAAGTTTGTGTGCGTGTCAGTCAATTCAAGTGATTTAGTTAATTGTTCATTATGCCATAACAAAAACAGGTATGATTGACTCAAAAAAATGCTGGCGCCTACTTTGGCTAAAAATTTGCATTGCCATCCAGCGTGGCAATGTTTGATTTTTAGTTTTAGTTTTTAGTTATTTATTTAAGTTTTCGTTAATTTTCTGTTTTTTAAGTTATGCATAATAAAAATATCTACTTTAAAAAACGTGGAGTCGAGTGACCTTTTTATTATGTCTATGAATATGAGGGTAAGAGTGTGTCTAAACACGCATATGGTAAGGTTCCCTAGCCAAAGCCATATAGGTAATTGTGATTAGATACATAGTTCAGAATGTATCATCCCAACATAACATTATAGCTTTTATAGTTTACAAAAAGAAAAGAAAAGAAAGAATACTACTTGAGAAATGTTATTTATTAAGAATTTTTTTACAAAAAAGTCAATTTTGTTTGAGCTAGTAAGTATTGAATTTACTAGTTTTTTCACTATTTCTCAAAAAAATATTACAAACTATTTGGAATAATTCATATTTTGCAATTTTTCGGTACACACTTGATAATAAAGTGAAACGTGTAAAATCTTGCCTTCATTTCATAAAGACCTATTCAACGATACCGCACGTGTACCGTTTCCGCAAAAGCGAAACCCTCCTATTTCTGGGTACTACTTTCTTTACAATGTATTTATCAATTTAATTCGAGTGACCGGATCTTGGGCAGTAGCGAAACGCAGTGACACCAACTGTCATGCACCGCGCACTCGTCCAATGGGAGCATAAGGCTTGCGGGAGTATGAAGAACCATCCATCTTGAATCGAACGTGTGCGCTGAACTGACATCGCATCAAATAATATCGAAATAATTACATATCTCGCGTGTGAACTGGTGCCTCGCGGCTGTGAAAGAAACCCATTTATCCAAAGACATACATTTTGTGTTCGTGATATCCCAAGTCTCGAAGATTGCAGGTGGAAACATCAACGGAAGTCCGGAGCAGTCCCAGGTAAGTGAGTGCATGTGTATTTGCTCTGCCTCAGATCCTGAACACTCGTAAAATTTACAAAATACGTATATGTTCCCAGAATGTAACTAAAAGCCACCGAGCTATTTCTAATATAGGTGCAAGCAACGTTACAGCACGTAAGGGGTACCGTGCATCGTGAAACAATAATCCATCCCCATTTCACGTGTAGGTACTAGACGCAACGCATAAAATAAAAAAAACTATAGAAGTTTAAAGGTCCAATAGAATTACGATGGCCCGACAGGATAAATTTGTAGGGATTTCGTAGTACTACAGAACCCTAAAAAAGTGATGTAAAGTGTAAGCTCCTACAAATAAAGTGTGTGTTCCAATATATATATAAAAGACAGTTTGAGCATACCAAGGTTACCACTAAGCAGAGCGTCAGCCAATCGCGGGTTGTTTTGTTTCAGTAGAGCAAGCTGATCAGGGTTAGCCAAGAACATTTCCCGAATAATCCGAGGGTCTTCTTCAACTGGTGGCGCCCTGGATGCCATTGAAGTGCTAGTTGTGGCTTGAGGCACTTGGATATTGCTGAAGTCTAGATTTGCTATACCGCTTGGCAATGCTGCAAGGTAGAGCAAGTTTTCAATATTTTTATAAAAAAATCATTTTGTACTAGATCAGCAAATTATTTACTTCTTATGACATGTGTCATAGTGTTTATTTTTTAATTATCTTGTGATCAAAACACAAATTTCTATTTCGGCAGCCAGTGACTGTTTTGGTCAACAATCATTGTCATGGATGACAAAAGAGACATGCTTAAAACATGACAATGCATTTTTGCAAGTACAAGTGAAAACAAACAAGTGTAAAGAAAGTAACCTTGGCTATTGTCGGTCATGTTGAGGTTGGAGCTCTGCGGGAGTATGTGGAGCAGCACGACCACGTCTCCGTCGCGCACGCCGTGCTGTTTCAAAGTTTGCTTGTCGTCCAGAAGAGGTCTCCCATTGAAATTCAATGTAATCTCTTTAGCGGGAAATCCGGACTCTATTTCACAAAATGCCTTGAAATTCTCCAGCTCCAGATCTTCGGACACGTCCAAGACGAAGATTTCATCGTTGAGGGTGGTCACAGTAACTTTCATTGTGCTTGAGTTACAATTTAAAACTCGAATGTAGATATTTGTGTGCGGCCCGGACGAGCACGTATGTACGTTTGCTTTCTTTGATTTACAATTCGGGAATGACTGTCCAAAACATTTTATAAAGATATCTACAAAGCCGAGTAAACAGGAGTTTTAACAAATAACACTGAGTGGTCTGTAGTCGGTACCTTTTTTTAAAATAATATTCTTTTTGGAACTTTAATCAGTCTAGTTAATCACCTGCTTGACTGGATCAAAAAGAAAAATCACAAAGATACAAGATGTACATTGGTTGAATTAATTTTGAGTTGTATTTGAGTGGATTAAGGTTACACGGTTACATTACACTTACAACACTGCGGTGGAAGCGAATCGGACTCCATACGTACGTAGTTAGTTTACGTACGTACTACCACAGAATACATATTAGTACAGAGTAGCGACTCTTGTAACTACATAATAAAGTGCACTTTAGGACGCACGAGCGCTAACTACTTACATCAATATTACCCTCTCTGTCTATAGTCGCGTTATTCGCGCGTAGCAAAGATCTTGTATATACATTAGATGGATTGTGTTATTTTATATATGTGTGCGTACAAGCGTTTCTTGTCACTCTTATGACTGGAAGGTGTGGGACAAAAAGAAACAAAAATAGCCTCTCACTCACGTCCCGAAGCATCACGCGCTATCAGCCGCGAGCAGCCATTATTGTTCGTAGCCAATTGGTGACACTGCTTTCAGTTTTCATAAAATAAAATCGTCCATTTCCAGGTGTTTGTGTAAACTGTGCAATGTAATGTAATAAACTTCAACAATGGCGTGTACTGCACCGGAGTGCAAAAGCCGTCCGAGCGTGTTAATAGAAAATAATGACAATATTTCATTCCATAGGTAAGTCGAACACATTGTTATTAGCACTATACGAGCACAAATGATGAATGTTCGTTTCAATGTTCACAAAAGCTAAATCGTTGTCATTTTATTCACTTGTAATTATGTAACCTTTTCAAGTTTCTTGCTGCTTTTGTCTTGAAATAATAACAAATCAATAGGGTATTTGACTACTTTTGGGAAACTATTGCACATTATTGCCTGATATAATTTAATGTATACTGCATTTATATTTTCTGGATATCAGTCGTATTTGCGATATAAATCGATGTTAAAGTTTGAATAAAAAAATATCGCGCCAAAACGCAGACCTGCGTCATAGCTCCGGTCGAGCGACGATTGACGTCACACAAAACAAAACAGCTGCAGCCAGGCAGCAAAAGTTTGATAATCACTAATTTTCTAATAGAAGTAATGGTTTATAAATGTTGTGTAGTGCCACAATGTACAAATACTTCCATAAAACACCGGAAAAACTATTCGTTTCTGTTCCAATGGACCCCAAAACTCGCAAAAAGTGGTTGGAACTAAGTAGCTCGTAGAGAACCCAAAAGTATTGGAGCTAATTCAAGTGTTTCTATGTGTGAAGATCATTTTGAGGTACATATTTGAGTATATATATTTCTATTACAATTTGTGTTTTTATTGCATTACTATTTTATGTACTGTTACTTTCTTTTTAAACATTGTAAAGACATAACCTAACAAAATAGTGATATCCACCTACTACAACATACTTTTTGTACAACTTGATTGAATGTTTTGCTTGAAGAACAATTAAAAAATTAATACTGACATTGTAGTTTTTACGTTTTGAGTTCTGCAGCGTGGAAACAATGACGTAGATTACTATTGAAGAAATATGCAACCATAAATACATTAATTTTGGGTAAGTTACTGCTGTCTGCTTGCACAAAATGTTTCTCCATTCTTCTCACATTTAACCTCCGGACTGTTTTTGTTGATAATTTATGGATAAATCGCTCTCAAAATAGCTTTACAACATTAAATTCGCAAATATCAATACAAAATCTGTTTGTTTAGATTTGTGTGACGTCACTAGGGATGAAGCCAATTACAGACCGTTTTCGATCACGTGATCAAATGTCGAAAATACAGTTATTTTATTCGCGTTTTTTACAAAAAATAAGCATATTTTTATAAAAAAATCATTGAAATATGCTTTTTCATTATGTCATGTTTATGGATGATGTCAATTGGCATAATATTTTCAATACAGTCAAACACCCTATTGCAACCTCGTGTTTTTGACATTTTACCTACTATATAGTGATGGGGTTGGAATGGTATCTAATCGGTTATATACGATTCCAATCACGTTGATGTTAATCGATTTCGATAGTTAACGAATCAGATTTGGCAATGTGGATTTTTTTGAATCATTTCGTACCTTGGACTTAGACGATGTTGTCTTAATTAATTAAAGGACATGTGACATTATGGCCTAGTGACTATTTGTATGTTTTTTTTTAACTCGCGGCGGAAGATGAAACCTATAAAAATCGATAAAGCATAAAAATGCGATGACTAAATGCTCTAACACTAACTCCGTATACGTTTCCGTTTCCGAAATATTGTCGAATAAAAATGCACTATTTGTTCGAAATTATATTTTTAATCGCGGCGGAAGATGAAACCTATAAAAATCGATAGAGCATAAAAATGCGATGCTTAAATATTCTAGCACTAACCCCGTATCCGTTTCCATTTCAGAGATAAGAGAAATAAACAAAAATAGTCACAATAGGTATTAGTAAATATAGAAAGTACATTTTTATTTTCATATATATTTTTATATCGTTGATATTTTTTTTGTCACATAACTAAACTACGTAACGGGTTTTGATACGATTTTCACAATTACTATTCAGAAATGTCTCTCAGAAGATCTAATATGATTAATGCAACGAACATTGCACCCGTGCGGAGCCAAGGCGGATTTTCCTAGTAATTTATAAATGTGAATTTAACGAAATACTTTTTTATCGATTAAATTTTACGGCAACCAATAACCAATGCACCACACTATTGCTAAAAATATCTATGTATAGTATTGTATAGTCAAAACGGTGCCATTCGTCGATTTCGGCCCAATAGAGATATTCTCGATGTCCCTTTTTAACTTACGATAGTTTCTCAGTGAAAGAAAGGACAGCGATATCAATTATGTTTCTGCTAAAATATAATATTTCTTCCTTATTTTTTTTCTTTGGCGCGTAGACATTGGTTCCTCCGTCCACGGTTACACTATTAACACACGTATGGATTTGGTTGACGGATCGCCGTCCAACCAACGGGAGAGAAAGAGTGAGAATATCATATTTCCCTCTCTTTCTCTCCCGTTGGTAAGACGGCGGTTGAGGTCAACCAAATCCATACGTGTGTTAACACTATTAAGCGCGTTCGCGTGGCAACGGGTTATTTTTTTGGTTAAAATTTTCATGACCGTGGATTCAATGTCCTTTAGTCGTAATCTTTAACAGTTTACATGGTCTTAATAGCGTCAAACAAGTCATAGTCACAGTCAGAGTCAAGCTAAATAAGTCACGTTCAAGTCAAACTCATGCCCCTGTAAAGTGGTGGAGACTTTACAAGAGGCTCCTATGGAGTTTTGGAAACACCACGTAATGAATAATAATTCGCAATTTAACGCTCGAAAATACACAAGTTTAGGAAAATAATAAAATAAAAATAAAATAATAAGAAAATTTATAATTGTCCCTGCAGTACACGCCTGGCGTGAAGCCGAGAGTGCATGTCTTTCACCACGTCCTCAGAGCCAAAGACTACTATATATATACGGAGATAGACTGGCAACTCAGCCATATTTGAAATCAATTATATGTGCCTCCATCTATCCGCCACTAACGGTACTACATTTAACCTACAGATGAATAGCAGGTTGTATTAATTCTATTCTACTACAGAAAACGCTTGTAGTTTTATACAAAATGTATGAGATTTACACAACTGGTGAAAAATTCACGTGACCAATCCCATACATTCCGTAAAAAACTACAATCATTTTCCATAGTAGAAAAAACACCTACTGTAAAAATTAAGTCCGCTAAGCATAAGTTTGGCTGCAGCGCTCCGTCTACTTCAGAAATAATAAGCTTTTTTGCGAGCTTTAATAAAATATTTTATTAAACGGCTGTACAGTTTTATACAACTCATAAATACAATTATCAAATGAATACGCTATAATGTAACACAATTATATCTTGAAGAAATAAACAGAAATTTGTCACTGACTCGCACTTGGTCATTTATTATTGTTTGTTTATATACTTTGGAGTGTGTACTATAATCATGCCAAGTTAGACGCTTGTACGTATTACCGTTTTTACATTAGAGCTTTTACAAAAATACGTTAAAAATGCATTGGTTTTAATTAAACATTATACTATGCTAAATCTTATTTTTAAAAAAACACCTGATTACGTTAAATTTTTTGTTTTATGTTTTGTATAATAATCAAAAGCAGCTTTAACAATCTCCGTCTCTGTGATTTTCCTGACAATATGTTTAAGATTAGTTTGCACCAATCGATATTAAAAAACTCTGCAGGCGTTGTTTGTGCAATTTAGACTTTAAAAAGTTTAAATCTACATTTATAGATATTATCAATTGTATGTATTCTGCGATTTAAAAAAAATTACTGTGTTTGTCTAAAATCATAGGTAATATTATGTATTATAATTATGTTCCATTTCGCTCGAAGAACCGATAAACTGGAAGAAAGTTTCTTGAGTGGAGACCACGAATGGTAGTTCCTCATGGTTTTCGAGGTCTTTATTGCAGGTTTTACAGTGGTTAACTAAATATTATTTTTTTCCTTTCTGACTATCCATCCACTGCAATAACCAACAGCTGCACAATTTTCTACATCACTAGTGGATGCGTTCATCATCATTGATTGAGTGTTGATGGGATCAATGAGGATCAGTAACGTTTTTAGTTGAGAATGCAGATTTATAGAGCTAAGAAATCCTTAACATACAGTGCAAAAATATTGTTTTACGACAAAAAATAACGAAGTTATGACCAAATTACTAGCGAAATTCACTGGTCGGCCGGCGTGATAGCTTGTGACGTCACTGGGACGTTCGTCGCCAGTTACCCGTTGGCAGCTATAAGGCGCGCAGTGTTTTGGGTGGATAATTGTGATTTTCGATACAAATTAAGTGCCCGATTTGTGTCTAATTGATCTTTTAACTATGTACAAATATTGAATAGTGCCGAAATGTACAAACAAATAAAAACGCTCTATTAAAACGCCAGAAAAACATTTTTTTTTACTACTTCGTAAAATATGGTACTCCGTTGTAAAAAGAGATGATAAAACTCCACCGTAGTAAAAATATAATAGTAAGTTATCTTCGAAGAAAGATACATCGTGCGGCTTGTATGTGCGCATGCCTGTACGCACGCACCGCAGCACGCACACAAATACAAATGTCTGGGGTACAATGGTATTTTCAGTCAGGGATCAAAGTGGAATAGACCGACTGTACTACGCCGAAAGGAAGTCTTATACAGGGTTACGCATATAGACTAATAAGCTGAAAGGAAGTCATTATACAGGGTTACTCATATAGATTGAACTAAGCAAAAAAAATATGTCATTACACAAGGTTACGCATATAGACTGTCCTATACTGAAAGGAGGTCATTAAACACGGTTAGGCATATAGATTGTTCTAAGCCGATAGGAGATCATTATTATATACAGGGTTACGCATTTAGTATAGACTGTACTAAGCTAATATTAGACACAAATCGGGCACTTAATTTGCATCAAAGTCACAATTAACCACCCAAAACACTGCGCGCCTTTTAGCGGCCAACGGGTAGCTGGCGGCGACCGTCCCAGTGACGTCATACGCACCTACGTACATTTCTTTTAGCGGCAGCAACGGCATAATGTTTATTACTTAATATCTTCGTAAGTAATGGTCCGATTTGGATAATTCAAAAAGATATGTCATGAAGAATAAAGTGAGTACTAGTTCTATTGAATTTGCTACTACTTTACTAATATGGTACTGAGACGTGGTCTTTAACTGTTGGCCTTTTGGAAAAGCTCAGAATCACACAGCGGGCAATGGAGAGAGCTATGCTCGGAGTTTCTTTGCGCGATAAGATCCGAAACGTGGTGGATATTCGCCAAAGAACCAGAGTCACCGACAGCTGCTAAAATTTGCAAGTTGAAGTTGCAATGGGCGGGCCACATCGCCCATTGCCATCGCATTGCCATTGCCATCGCCCATCGCAGAACCGATAACCGATGGGAAAGAAAGGTTCTGGAGTGGAGACCACGAACCGGAAGACGCAGTGTAGGGAGGCCTCTCACTAGATGGACCGACGATATTGTGAGAGTCACGGGTATCCAGTGGATGCAAAAGGCGGGCTGTCGTTCAATGTGGAGGTTAAAGGGGGAGGCCTATGTTCAGCAGTGGACGTCTTCCGGCTGATGATGATTACTGATCCTCATTATAAACTCTTCCTCATCAATTTCGATATTTTCTTTTTCATTTGATTTTGAGCTCAAATATCAAAATAATCGCGTATTGTTTGTAAGCCGGCTGAAGTATCTTTTTCACAATTCGCTCCTTGCGAATCACCCATTGATAAATTATTTATTAAAAGTGATTTATATTTGCTTTCAAAAACAAATGCACCAGGCATTCTATTGCATATGTTCAGTGACCATATGGAGCCAAACATATTTTCTAATGGGTCCTGTCATCCTGTGGTTGAAATTTATTAACTATATAGTTAAGTTGATTTTTGTGTAAAGAATTTACAAGCATTTGGAATCCTTCTTTAGTCTTAATCCAGCTTGTTATGGACCGAACAACCTTTTCCCTCCCGTCATTTAAATATCGTAACGATCTTAAAACTGGAAGAGCTTCACTCCAAAATTTCTGATGTGGTGATTTCAGCGTTACAGCAGCAAAGTAAAAATGTCTTCCCAGAATTTCACTGTAAGATCCATTCACCGAATCAAATAATTTATCGAAGAACATCAAAAGATGTGCAGTTTCTTCACATTCTTTTGGTAACTTCAAAGTCAAGCAACATTGTTTTCTATAAATCTCATAATTTTGAGATTGCAAACATAAACCAATCTCGAAAATCTTCTTAAAAATCTTTTTCTTCTTGTGTATCCGATGTTACACCACCTTCATTAGGAACCATTGCAGCACTTGTATCATTTACATTTGTAAGTCCTGCGTTTGGTTGAGATTGCATGCCTGAAACACAAAAATATTACTATAGCTTTGCCAGAGTCTCTACCTATTATAGACAGCTGTCATCCGAAATGAAGATCTCGACGAGATCTATCACTTTTGCTAAGGAACTGCTAGTCCAGGATCGACGGTTTCTGAGATATCGCCCAAGCAAGTTTGACAGCTGTCATCCGAAATGAAGATCTCGACGAGATCTATCACTTTTGCGAAGAAACTGCTAGTCCAGGATCGACGGTTTCCGAGATATCACCTAAGCAAGTTTGACAGCTGTCATCCGAAATGAAGATCTCGACGAGATCTATCACTTTTGCGAAGGAGCTGCTAGTCCAGGATCGACGGTTTCCGAGATATCGCCCAAGCAAGTTTGACAGCTGTCATCCAAAATGAAGATCTCGACGAGATCTATCACTTTTGCGAAGGAACTGCTAGACCAGGATCGACGGTTTCCGAGATATCGCCCAAGCAAGTTTGACAGCTGTCATCCGAAATGAAGATCTCGACGAGATCTATCACTTTTGCGAAGAAACTGCTAGTCCAGGATCGACGGTTTCCGAGATATCACCTAAGCAAGTTTGACAGCTGTCATCCGAAATGAAGATCTCGACGAGATCTATCACTTTTGCGAAGGAACTGCTAGTCCAGGATCGACGGTTTCCGAGATATCGCCCAAGCAAGTTTGACAGCTGTCATCCGAAATGAAGATCTCGACGAGATCTATCACTTTTGCAAAGAAACTGCTAGTCCAGGATCGACGGTTTCCAAGATATCGCCCAAGCAAGTTTGACAGCTGTCATCCGAAATGAAGATCTCGACGAGATCTATCACTTTTGCGAAGGAACTGCTAGTCCAGGATCGACGGTTTCCGAGATATCGCCCAAGCAAGTTTGACAGCTGTCATCCGAAATGAAGATCTCGACGAGATCTATCACTTTTGCAAAGAAACTGCTAGTCCAGGATCGACGGTTTCCGAGATATCACCTAAGCAAGTTTGACAGCTGTCATCCGAAATGAAGATCTCGACGAGATCTATCACTTTTGCGAAGGAACTGCTAGTCCAGGATCGACGGTTTCCGAGATATCGCCCAAGCAAGTTTGACAGCTGTCATCCGAAATGAAGATCTCGACGAGATCTATCACTTTTGCGAAGGAACTGCTAGTCCAGGATCGACGGTTTCCGAGATATCACCTAAGCAAGTTTGACAGCTGTCATCCAAAATTGAGATCTCGACGAGATCTATCACTTTTGCAAAGAAACTGCTAGTCCAGGATCGACGGTTTCCGAGATATCACCTAAGCAAGTTTGACAGCTGTCATCCGAAATGAAGATCTCGACGAGATCTATCACTTTTGCGAAGGAACTGCTAGTCCAGGATCGACGGTTTCCGAGATATCGCCCAAGCAAGTTTGACAGCTGTCATCCGAAATGAAGATCTCGACGAGATCTATCACTTTTGCAAAGAAACTGCTAGTCCAGGATCGACGGTTTCCGAGATATCACCTAAGCAAGTTTGACAGCTGTCATCCAAAATTGAGATCTCGACGAGATCTATCACTTTTGCAAAGAAACTGCTAGTCCAGGATCGACGGTTTCCGAGATATCACCTAAGCAAGTTTGACAGCTGTCATCCGAAATGAAGATCTCGACGAGATCTATCACTTTTGCGAAGGAACTGCTAGTCCAGGATCGACGGTTTCCGAGATATCGCCCAAGCAAGTTTGACAGCTGTCATCCGAAACGAAGATCTCGACGAGATCTATCACTTTTGCGAAGGAACTGCTAGACCAGGATCGACGGTTTCCAAAATATCGCCCAAGCAAGTTTGACAGCTGTCATCCAAAATGAAGATCTCGACGAGATCTATCACTTTTGCGAAGGAACTGCTAGTCCAGGATCGACGGTTTCCGAGATATCGCCCAAGCAAGTTTGACAGCTGTCATCCGAAATGAAGATCTCGACGAGATCTATCACTTTTGCGAAGGAACTGCTAGTCCAGGATCGACAGTTTCCGAGATATCGCCCAAGCAAGTTTGATGATGATGATGAATTAGGGCCCATCCTTTCTCTGAGAGAAGGCCTGTGTTCCAGCAGTGGTTTAAACTTCTTTGCTTTTGGGAAATAACATAAAAAACCGACCAGCGTTAAGAGGTAGGACGGACTGACAGACATAGCGTAAGCTTAGTAATAGAGTTCCGTTTTCACCCTTTGGGTACGGTACGCCGTACGAAACCTTTAAAAGTATCTACTCTGTTCTACCCATAGTACAAGTTTTGATAGTATTCGAAAACTTTTTTCGTTTTCATATTGTTCCATACATTGCTGGGCTGAAAGGTATTCGATATTTTTTTCGTACTATAGTGAAGCAATCTATACCGCCGTTTACTACCGATTTTAGTTCTTTCGCGTTTCCGCTGGAGGCGCTTTACTAAAATGTATGGAACAATACGTAAACGAAAAAAGTGTTTGAAAACTATCTTATCTGAGACTAAGGGTAAATCGTAATTATATTATAGTAATAAATACCTTGGATTGCTAATTCGAAAAGTCTATTCATTGGGTAATGGTCATTAGTAATACGGTACCATTGTGTTTACATTCTCTTTCGTTGTAGGACACGAATATGTTAACAGTTTTAATATGAAATTACCTTTTCCATCGCTCACGTTGCAACCAGCAACTTGAATGACATCTTGCAATACAGTGATAATAATATAGGTAGTGAGTCCTGTATCAGTTCAAAGTGTTCAAACAACTGCAAAACAAGTAATCATCACAGTTATTACCAGAAATTACCACGATTCCTAAACTAAATTCAAATTATCACCTAAGTATTATGCCATTGCAGACCATGAGAAGTACAAGTAGCAAGTATCTACTAACTACTAGTATCTAGTAGGTACTTGCTACTTGTACTTGCCACCTGTACTTCGCAAGGTCTGCATCGGGCTTTACTCAAGCTGTACTACGTGGCCTAGATAACTGCACGAGTTTTTTCTCCGAAATTTGAACAAACCTTAGCATAAATATATTATGGGTTCACAGTTCGGGGGCACGTAGTATAGTATGAAATCTTTGTGGGGGGCAACGATACGTAGTAAAATATGAAATCTCAGTTCGAAGGTAGCTAAATTGAAACGGTGGCACATGCGTTCAAATTAACACTAAAATAGGTACACAGAAACTTTGAATCACTCTACTGATAAAATTAGAGATATTACCGTGAAATTTATCGAAGAAATGATAAATTAATTATTAATAATGTTCAAAGAATAATTATTGTTGACGTTATGTTTTTTATTTTGAAACATTTTTGATGGATGATATTGACCACAGAACACTTATACCAGAGGATATTGACACAGTACGTTATGTTGTTTTAATTAGTTTAGTTAGGCGTAGCGTCGAGTTACATTCTCTTTCATCTCTTTGGTTAGGCGCGGATGGATGTCAGCAGCCTTAGAGCGTTCCGCCACTAATGTTCTAAATTACCACAGCATGCTCAGAGCAATTAAAATACAGAGTCCCTAAGGCACACTGCAAAAGTGATGCCAAAATTTCTTCCAAAACTACGTGAATTCCCAATAAAAACACGACTCACATACGCATTTAAAAACTACGTGAATTTCTTGTCAGAACGTCGTACTGAAAACATCCGTTTTAAAAAGAAACAATGACTTCTTGCAGTGTTAAGAACTTGGTATTTGACTGTATTGAAAATATTATGCCGATGAGGATCAGTAACGTTTTTAGTTGAGAATGCAGATTTATAGAGCTAAGAAATCCTTAACATACAGTGCAAAAATATTGTTCTACGACAAAAAATAACGAAGTTATGACCAAATTACTAGCGAAATTCACTAGTCAGCCGGCGCGATACATTTGTATTTGCGTGCGTGCTGGCATGCGCACATACAAGCCGCGCGATGTACCTTTCTTCGAAGATAACTTACTATTATATTTTTACTATGGTGGAGTTTTATCATCTCTTTTTACAACGGAATACCATTTTTTACGAAGTTTTGGGTCTCTCGTCACGTTAAAAAATCGTTTTTCTGGCGTTTTAAAAGAGGTGTTTGCACATTTTGGCTCTATACAATATTTTAAAAAGATGAATTAGACACAAATCGGGCACTTAATTTGCATCAAAGGCACAATTAACCACCCAAAACACGGCGCGCCTTATAGCGGCCAACAGCTAACTGGCGGCGACCGTCCCAGTGACGTCATACGCACCTACGTACATTTCTTTTAGCGGCAGGAACGGCAAAATGTTTATTACTTAATATCTTCGTAAGTAATGGTCCGTTTTGGATAATTAAAAAGATATATCATTCTTATGTCATGAAGAATAAAGTGAGTACTAGTTCTATTGCATTTGCTATTACTTTACTGATCCTCATTGACATCATCCATAAACATGACAGAATGAAAAAGCACATTTCATTGGTTTTTTAATAAAAATATGCTTATTTTTTGTAAAAAACACGAATAAAGTTACTGTATTTTTGACATTTGATCACGTGATCGAAAACGGCCTGTACGGCTACGGCCACAGAGTAGATCTGTGGCTACGGCCTAACACTAGGCTAAGTATTGCTTTCTCCCTCTACGTTTTTATAAGTTGAAACACTGAGTGTTGTACTGTCAATGTCAACCAACCAACCAAACCAAGAGAAAATAGTGGTTTCTGTCACAGATATACACAACCAGATCGGCAATATATTTTAGTGAAAGAGACAACTTGATATGGCTCAGCACAAGTACGAAAAGGACATAAATAGATTTTGTTGTCCTTATCGGCGTGACCTGTTTTTGGTACCTCAAGTGTCAAAATCTGTAATAATCAGTGACAAACAAAACGGGTCTGAATTATATTTATTGCCTTTTTTTGGTGATTTAATGTGATTAATGCGTGTTTCCTCTGAGAAATAATTGTAAAAGATATTTTACAATGGTTGGTTGTAGCATTTTGGGCTGCAAGAAGCGCAGTGAGCGAAAATACGATGATGAGCGAGAGGCACTGAGCTAGCCACGCTCATTGAAAATCTATAGGTAGTAGATCTGTGGGTTTCTGTGGAGAAAACTGATATAATATATATACCAAAGAGTACCTTTTTTATACATACCCCGTTTCAGTTTTACTTTACTCTTGAGTTTACTGCATAATTACGATTGCTCTTGAAGCGAGTCTCGGTCAGTCTCGGTCGTTGATAAATTCATGAAAGTCTTTGTTTCATTTCTTGTGTTGATGAGTGAAAAGTGCATATTTAATGACTATAATCAAACTATAATAATAAAAAAATGAAACGTTCTACGTAGACCATTCATATATTATTATGTACTTGACGTAGACCCTGTTATTATCAATTTTAGTTTTTTTTTATGAGTGGAACCCCAGTGTTTTTGTAAAGCGTACATTAATTTATGTGAAAACATTATGACGTAGATGGTGAGCGTTTATTTTTACTATTTTGAGTAACTAACTTAGTTTTTAGGGGTCTAGCTCTACGTGCTATCGCAGAGGTTTTTATTCTCATCTTGTTGGGTGTCATTGAACCAATATTTTTTTTTGCTAGTTTTAGTAAGTATGTAAGGTGAAAGTATGCGTGCTAACGCGTTTACCAAGGGTCTGGTATCCTATTCCATAATATCAAAGTTAAGCTAGCTATTTTTTTTTAAGTTAAATAGCCTATGTAATAAACAAGAGCTTTAGCAAACTTCATAAAAAAAAAAAACATCCAAATCCGTTTAGCTGTTACAGAGTTAAGCTTGGACAAACCTTCACATGACACAAAACTTTCACATTGACAATATAGATAGTAATTTTTTTGCCAAACTATATTAGAATATACCTTTCACAGAAATTTCAAAGTAACTCTGTTCATGATTTGTACCTCATCACATTTCTGTGGAATGAACTAATCTTAATGAAATTTGATAACAAGGTAGTGTGCATCATGAGAATGATATCACACGCATACATACATCCTAGAAAAAATTATACAAAGCTAAAACTAGTTAAATAACAATATCAATGACAATTGGGAACCTTGGTGTCTGGTTCCAATGCAATACCTACAAACATTTAGCCCAGACTTTGGCTTCGATTCTGGTGTAACCAATCATGAAAATAAATTGACAGCACAATGGTTAAAAGCGTTTTTTTTTTAATTATTGTTCTTTCTTTCTGCGATCTGTTGAGCCATGATCAGAAGTGTATACCTATATATAATGTGTTGTGGTCATTTTACGGGTTCGAGCTCAGTGACCTCATATCCCCTTATTATATCAGCATGTCTGCTATGAAAACTGTCATTAAATTAGTCTTTTTTTATTTGGTTGCTAGTGGGCTGTGTAAGCTCTAGGGCTAGCTTGTTGGTGTGCGATTTCAGTTGAGTGTTGTATTTTTTGCTGAAATATTGTATTTCTTCTTTGACCACTGGCATCTCAAGATATTTGTGTATCTCTGGTATTTTGGCATACCAATAATATTATCACTGCTGCAAATTTTTAAATTCTACATTATGCAAAAACGCTGGCAACAACTTTAGGGCTACCAAAGAACACCGTCCATTATAAGCACAGGGAAAATCAATATCAGAAGAATAAATAAAGATTCGGGACATTTTTGCACATACAGTCATCTAACCCCAAACTAAGCAAAGCTTGTAATATGGCTTATAATATAGGTGGGAATCGAACGCACGTCCCCAAGCGCAGAAGGCAGGATGACTACCAACTAGACCAATGGGCTATCTAAAGAATACAATTGAATTGCTAGAAGACATGTACTAATCATGTCCTAGAGCGGATCGAACTTGCACCTATTCTTTTTTTTTCAGAACGGTGTTCATGAAACATGTTTGCCAAACTATCTTGTTCCGTTGCCGCAGATGTTGCCTTTGGGTTCAAGTTCATGCAATTAGAGCCGTAATTTAGGTATACAGTTTCTTAAGGCATAGTGGTGGTTTGATCTCAGCAATCGTAGATTGAGTTTGATGCGCTGATTAACATTAACAAGCTGCAGTGTTGTTGAGGGTGGTGGAGTGTTAAAGGAGTGGAATAGAATACTCAGAAAGATGATGATGATGGAGCGAAGATCATGAGTCGCTCAGAATGTTCACTATGTCTTTGGATTCCCTCACCATCGTGATTGATTTAAAGAGGGTAACTCTCTAAAATCTGGTTCCCCACTAGTGAGAGCCACTCCGTCTTTCTCCTACATCTTACCACCATTGGTGTATATTTAGGGACCTTCTACTTGGTATTTTTCTAGTGTTTCGAGGTCCAGATTTTCTAGGTGCACATTCAGATGTGAGTTGAGATTGGGGAAAATTTTAATTGATCGCGCAACCCAAGCAGGCTCACGCACCCTTCCATAGTAAAATGCTTTAGTAGTGTATCTGATGGTAAAAACTGTTATTTATTTCCAGAGTTTATCAAATAACTGTGACAGTTTCATCCAAGTTGACGTGGAAGTAAAACGATGCCTACCAAAGGGTACGAGTTGCCACGGCATATGCCACCAAACTCTACAAACCATCCATTCTTCGTCTACCCTCACAATGAAGAGGCTCCTGGCTGTAAAGCCATTGAAGAACTCGAATTCGACCCTACACTGATGATGTTGAGCATCATGTATATGGTTTTTGGATTCTTGTACACTTTCTTTGGTAAGTTTCTTGTAGTTGTATAGTGAATGCACTATACACTGACTCCTACCGACAATGGACCAGAATTTGAAGTATTAGTAGACAAGACCCACTTTCTGTTAGCGTTAACGTCTGCGGAAAGATAAAATTGTATGAAAATGTAATTGACAATGACATTAGGTTGAGAGATGTTATCTCAAGCTAATGTCATTTTCATACAATTTCATCTTTCCGCAGGCTTTAACGCTAACAGAAAGAAAGGTCTTGTCTAACCTCCCTGTATGGTATACAATATAATTTAGGGTTCATACTTCAATGTCAGGGCCTAGAGAGAGCCCAGTGTAATGTGAATCATCTTTTATGTTTGCCATGTAAGTTCACTTCAAGATATTGCTGGGTACTACTAGATACATCTTACTTATGTGAAAGAAGTAAACAAACTTAAAATATCATTTAGTAGATAGAATCTATATATAAAACAAAGTTGTGTATGTTACACCATTTATAACTCAAGAATATTTGGACCGATTTTCATGATCTTTGATTTGATCTTTTAACAAATTTGTTTCCAATTTCTGTGTTCGATGCAGTGAAGTGGCAACTGGACAATGACGTAGGCTTGTGTCGCTCCCGGAATAGCAGACCTTGTTCTATTGGATCATGCTTCTGTCCTATATTGTGTTTTCTTTTCCAGGTTATCGATTTTTCAAAGCAAACATGTTTGTAACGGGATTCACGTTCGCGGCACTCATTATCTACATTATCTGCCTCCAGGAACATTTACTGCCACATATTGGGAACGTCAGTAAGTACACTCACTCACTCTTCTGCGCCACACTTTGGCTGAGACTACCAAAGCGGAGCAGAGCGGAACGAAACAAATAGAAACACCGCCTATTTCCTTGTAAAAAAAACATTTCAGTTTTGCTTCAATGGGCTTGTTCGAAAAATCTTTTTACCCAACTGCCCAAGGAGGGTAATGTTTTTTGGGCGTATGTGATATGTATGTATGTTTGTATTTTTTTCATGTTTCTATATTTATCACTTCCTATATTATTGCCTAAACGGCTTGACTGATTTTGATGTGTGGTGTGTCATTAGATTCGTCTTCATGCCCAGAGTGTTTTATAGTATAATATTGTATATCGTATGTTAAAAGTTATGAATTCAACTCATTCGATTGGCCCGCTCGAAAAAGGTTAACCTGAAAAAGTGTAACTTAGGCAGGGTGAAGTATGAGCAGTTGAGCAGTCAATTGGTTATGCTAACTATGGAATTAAACAAACTAAAACTAGAAAGACCAAAAATGCTAAAAGTGGGAAACGAGAGCATTAAACTTGGCTGCTCAGATAGATGTTTCACGTTCTTCCATGATTTGGATTTTTCAGCTGCTGATTTGTGCTTTTCCCTGTGTAGCTGTGGCTGTGCTAGCGGGATTCCTGTTCGGCTGTATCACGATGCTAATCCAGTACGTAGGCCTGTTCATCAACGGGCTTCACACCGGGTTGCTGGTCGCGATGGCCGGGCTGGCGGTCTACGATCATCTCCTCACCGAATATCCTACAACGGTAAGTGAACTTACAACATACCTTTCCAAAAAATTTGAATTTTGAAGACAATTTGCCCTCGGCCCATGCTACGGCCGTGCTCGGCCTGCTGTAGAAATAGGAGTGGAATCGGTATGCCAGCGACCCAAGGCCTATGAGGTGGTATGGGTAATCTGAACGACGGAAATGCGCAAAACACCCCATTTCAGTGCAGGTCAAATCACCCTCACTTAGAATATGCCTGTGCCCTAATTATTTTTTATTACCTCATAAAAAAGCTGATCATAAATAGAGCCCATCAACGAAAACAAAATAAAAATTTGTTCGAAAATAAACTTTAGACTTTAAACTAACTTTAAACTTTAAGTACTTTCATGCTAGACAGAGATCGCACTATAGCAAGTTATGACGTCAAGCCACACGCGCACCATACAAATGCTCTACTTATATACGCTTTGCGGGAAAGGGATAGATCATCTCTCAATCCCCACCAAAAACTTAAAACGCTTATATCTCAGAAATGTACCAACCAATTTAAATTATTTTTTCAGTATGTGTAATGTGTTTAACTAAATCCTTCGCTAAGCCTGGTTATCAATAAAAAAATAACCTAATTTAAAATTAGTAAGCGCTCGAACAAAATATTGATATTGCCGAATCAACAGACGCCCGAATAAAATTATTAATTTTCCTGGAGCTGGTTAAACAACTACTGAGCCAAAATAAATAAAGTTTTTATAAGACCACATTGAGAGCTTTCTCTACGTAGTATAAAAAGATTTACATAAATCGATTCATAATTTCGGAGTGATCGGTGTACATAAATAAAAAATCATTTTGGGCAAGTGTACCGCATCATCATTTACCACCAGGTGAGTTGAGGTCAAACGCTAGCCCATTTCATCGTTAAAAATATATGTGGACGTAATTAAGAACCTCGTGAAGACGGTGTAAAAAAATATTAATTTTCAAAAACCCTTTATTAAACATTAGAGTTCAGATAATAGGTATGCGGAGGGAAAATGCCATTGAACAACTAAAATAAATCGGGTCTTCCCTTAATGTTGTTCGTACTCGGTACGTTAGTTGCAGGAAAAGGTCCTGACCTTGAACTTTGTTTAACCTTAAGACGCCATTAAATAGAAGTAATTAATGAAGGGGGGGTTTATCGTATAGCACTTGTGCGAGACTCAAAAGTCATTCATTCCATTCGCGTCTAGGATTGGCCGCCTTGAAAAAGGTTATGCTGAAAATTTATTACCTTTGGCTTACGGCGGGGTAAAGGATGAACAGTCAAGTGGTTATATCGTCAAAGGATGGCGTACTCTTGTGTCGGAGGCTAAGACCCACTTCGGGTCGCTGCGCCAGCGAAGTAAGTAGTAAAAGAAATCATGAAAGGCGACTTCTATCATTGTCAGAGCTTTTGAGTGACTAACGAGGCGCCATCGGCCGGACATTGGTTACAGAATAACATTTCTGCTAGTAATTAGAAAACCCGATTATTGCCGAAATGCATACCTCTGCTGGTTTGTATGATGTGTGCACATTTTGATCATTGAATCGCATGCATGTAGCAGCGATGCGTTAACCGCCTGACAACATAATGCGACTCTGACCTCAATTGCACATCCTGACCTATGCTCGTATGAGAAACTAAAATAAAATAACTTTACAGCTATTCACCAAAGTGGCATTTTGCGAGATAATAATAATTATAGCTTAAAAAACTAACACAGCTTATCAATTTTAGAGTTCTCTCTCCATCTCCTGGCGCTCCATCATCAGACTCTCCTAACAATTTTTATTTTGCAACGGACTATTCTAACTGCGGAAAATAGAACGGAAATGAAAAAAAAAATCTGTTACCATGCATTATGAGTGAACCTTGATTGGACATTCTTATTTATATCAACGCGTCGAACTCCGCATCACAGTTGCTAACTGATTTCGAATGACTGATTGACCGTTTCATTTATATGGGTGCAACTGGCTACAACAAATTTCTTAATAAAAGGCCTTGACACTTGACAGCCGTTCTAATATAAACAAAAAAAGTTGTTTTCTGTGATTCTAACATTTGACCGCAATCTCGCCTGATGTAAGAAATATAAATGTAATATATATATGGGACTCGATACAATAAACTAAATGATCCCAAACTCTGGGGGTATTGCCGGGCGATTGTTTTTTTTTTCGGTACTTTTTTGCACACTCGGTCTTCTGACCCCTAACTAAGCAAAGCTTGTGATATGGCTGCCAGATTCTGATATACATACATATATAGTTTTAAATACATACTTAAATAGATATTAACAACCACGCAAGACTTAGTTAATTATTGTGTCTAATAACTTTAAACATGCAGTTCTTTTTTATAAATTTATTTCGAGTATCTCGGAAACGGCTCTTACGATTTGGATGAAATATTGTATATAGACAAAGTTTTGCTTTTAAGTTTAACTAAATTATGCTATTACATATTACTATTTTCTTTAATAAAATTAAAAAGAAAAAAACGGCGCTTGGTCGCCCAGGTCCTATCATAAGAGTTAACAGAGTTAAGCCGCTGTCGTAACAAAGCCAAGCAAAGCTTTCAGTTGTAAACTCAAATCCGACAAACAAGGGAGATATCGTAAGGTGGCGAGGCGGGTGCGAACGCATCAGGCCTAAATCAAGCTGGATGCCTTTAGTCGAGCTCACGCTGCAGACAACCTTGCCGCCCCTTTTTTGCATGTGGACTATAAATTTGTTCATTGGTAAAGCTGCAAGCTCTTTGGTATACTTAAAAATTGAGTAAACAAGTATAGTGAAAAAAGTGGGTGAAACACGGAGACATTTGGACACGAACGACAATAATTGTATCAAGGCATATCTCCTTTGTTTGTCTGATCTGAGGTCTGGAGTTGAGGTTTGAGGTTCATAATTTTGAGTCTAACAAGGCTCAGTAGTTCAACCAATTGAACTGTTAACTGAACTTCTGAGAATTGAGTTTTATTTGTTCAATCAAATTATTTCATTCAACTAGTGAGACTAAAAATACACGGTATACCCTAGTTCAGGGGTTGGCAAACTTTTATACCAGCCAGCCGTAAAAAATATCGATTTCATGATTTTCAAAGAGCCACGGATTTAGTTCTTTGTTGTTTGTCTTGAGCCTTCTCAAGTCAAACAAAAACTTAAAAAGTCGCAATTGTCTCTTGAAAGAGCTTGCGGCTCACGAATCGTGACTTGCCGACACCTGCTCTAGTTTTATCGTTACAGTAATTTATCTATGAGCACACGCATACAGAGAAGTTGACCAATCACGAGCCGAACATAGCAATGCATTTGCACACAGAGAAAGATACGTTTCCGTGGATTGAATTATTTATTTAGATCATCGTGTTTCGAGTCACAAAGTACTGCAGATGTACTGCCCGTTACGTCACGACACTTGCGGATTACTTGCTTGCAACTGGAAACTGAGAAATTAGTAACTTCACATGTTTAAATGTTCTGCTAGTTTACCCTAGTTCTGTCGTTACTTTAATTTATTTACATACTAGCGACCCGTCCGCCCTTCTTCGCACGGGTGTAATTTACGTATGAAGCCGGGGCGGGTCGCTAATACAATACAATACAATACAAAAACTCTTTATTAAAACACCACAAAACAAGGATAACATAAAAAAAAAAAAAATATATATAAAAACCTTTCGTGAAAATGTATCTAACTGATGGTGAAAACCGCATCAAAATCCGTTGCGTGGTTTAGGAGGAGTTAGCGGCCATACAGACAGACAGACGCGGTAAAGCGACTTTAATTTATACTATGTAGAGAAGAGACTAGCGATCCGCCCGCCCAGCTTCGCACGGGTGTAATTTACGTGTGAAGCCGGGGCGGGTCGCTAATTATATATAAAAACCTTCCGTGAAAATGTATCTAACTGATGGTGAAAACCGCATCAAAATCCGTTGCGTGGTTTAGGAGGAGTTAGCGGCCATACAGACAGACGCAGGTAGTGACTTTAATTTATAAATTTTTTCTTCTTTTTTTTATCTAATTTTTGTTTGGGTCTTTAGTCGCTTTGCGATTATGCCAGCCCAATTTATACTATGTTGAGAAGAGATAGAGATGTGCACATGCACACTAAGTTTTTTTAAATATAGAGCAGACGTTTGGCCACCAACTCGCCCAATGGTAACTGGCGGTGTGGCCAAGGATGGATGTGTGGACATTGATATAAAAGAAATCTATTCACTCTAGCCTTGACGATGCCTAGATTGTAGTTCCCAGGAAACAAGGAGGACGGCAAGGAGTTCCATTTGTAGGCAGTACGTCTTATAAATCACTAGCGACCCGCCCGCCCGGCTTCGCACGGGTGTAATTTACGTGCGAAGCCGGGGCAGGTCGCTATATATAAACCTTCCGTGGAAATGTATCTAACTGATGGTGAAAACCGCATCAAAATCCGTTGCGTGGTTTAGGAGGAGTTAGCGGCCATACAGACAGACAAACGTAGATAGTGACTTTAATTTATACTATTTATATATATATATATATATATATATATATAAGTGACCCAAATCGTTGTGTACGAATCTTTGTAATTTCCACGAGGGAGGGGTGGTAGTGTACAGTCCTTCTACTGAATAAAATATTCTATGAATACCTAAGAAGTCGAACATGAGTTTTTTTTTTCAGTACTGGTTGTGCATCGTGACGTTGACTTGCTGTGGTATATTCTTCGCTATAATCAACCTTTATTGGAAAAAAGGTAAGACCGACAAAGCTCTTATCGCTTTCTATCCTTTTATTTTTAATAATTTTTTTGCATATATATGTACTTTACATTTAATGTACACAGAAACAACCCTGTATTCCAATACAGGGGTATAAAGAAAGGGTATGCTAAGTCGAAAGGGGTTCGTTATACTATTCATTATGAAAGCTTTTACTATCGGACTAACCCTGAAAGCGCGCAAAAATACCAAATATTCCATACATTTCGTTAAGGCGCTCTTTTCCGACTTTTAGCAATTATGGTCATTCTAGTTTAAGTGTGCATACCTCCATGGTTAGCTTAAAATTATAAAAATGGTGTCTTAACGAAATTGAATGTTTAATCTAGGAAACCCATGAGACCGAAACATGATTATGCACATTTCACTCGATAGAAAAAATATATCAAAGTAGCACTGTTTTGCGCTTTTATCCCTGTTTTTTTTTTGTTACCATAAGGTATTTTAATTTCATGCTAGACAGAGAGCGCAATATAGTACGTTATGACGTCAAGCTGCGCGCGCGCCATATAAATGCTATACTTTGCAAGAGAGGGACAGAGCATCCGCGTTCGTCCTCAAATGTCTCCGTGTTTCACACTCTTTATTCACTATACCGCTCTACGTAGTAGCTTTACCTTGTCTGTGATACCGCCAAACGAAACATGACGTGATACGTTTCGATGCGCCGCGCATTTATGCATTTTGATGTACATTTGAAACAAGATGCGCCTCTCCCAATTTTCATGCTGGCAGATCACATCCCACTAATCTTAACGATTCAACGGATGAACAGATTATGATAAAATTTGTCTAAGAAATAGTGAGTGATACAGTATAAATTATGTTTAGTTTCAATGCCATCGCTCAAAAAGGTGTAGACAAACATCGTGAGGAAACCGGTATGGTTATAGATGAATGATGATGATGATGATAACTATGCGGATGGCCGCATTATAAGTATCATAGATTCATCTCATCATCATCATCATCTCAGCCGTAGGACGTCCACTGCTGGACATAGGCCTCCCCCATCGATCTCCAAAAGGGCCGGTTGGAAGCGGCCTGCATCCAGCGTTTCCCTGCGGTCTCTTTTAGGTCGTCTGTCCATCTTGTGGGTGGACGTCCTACGCTGCGGTTACCAGTCCGTGGTCTCCATTCCAGAACCTTTCGGCCCCATCATCATTAGATTCATCTACAATAGTTTTATATGCATAAATTTTTTTTATTTACAGGCATGACCGTATTTGGGACCGCTCTCTATGGTGCCGCACTGTTCTCTATCTCTATTGACTACTTCTATGAACACTTGGAAATGCTCAAATGGGTAAGCTTCTAACATGTTACGGTATAATCCACCGCCAATTTTTTTCTCATTTGGTACATGATCCAAGAAAACAAGGTCTGCTACTCTGGGAGTTGTACCGCAATGACGTCACTGTCCAGTTGCCACTTTATTGTAACAAACACAGATACTGGGAAACAACATTTTTAATAATCTATTAAATAAAATACAAAAAGCATTTCAATTGTCATTTGGTTTGTCCGCTCAAGCAAGTTAAGCACGAATTAAACACAATTTTATCAAAACCACATTGATTTATTGGATTCCCACAGGTAATATACGAATATTGGGGAGTTATAATTTCACGCTACTGTTAATAGCGCTACGCTGCAGCAGTGCTGCTGCAGCACTACTGGACCCCATACATTCTCTAGGTATAGGTTTATATGAGAATATATTCCGAGCAATGGCAGTGGGCAGGGCACATATCACGCAGAACAGATGGCCGATGGGGCCGAAAGGTTCTGGAACGGAGACCACGGACTGGTAACCGCAGCGTAGGACGTCCACCCACAAGATGGACAGACGACCTAAAAGAGACCGCAGGGAAACGCTGGATGCAGGCCGGTTCCAACCGGCCCTTTTGGAGATCGATGGGGGAGGCCTATGTCCAGCAGTGGACGTCCTACGGCTGAAATGATGATGATGATGATGATATTCCGAGCTATGCAGCAATGCAATCTTTGAGATCCTCCATCGGTAGGCAGGGCTAGGTTCATCACTACAACTTGTAATTCCTTGATAACTGCAACGTAGTGTATGCCCCGGCAGACGTTACGCTATAATATACACATTTTAATGTGCGTCAGTATCTCTGTGTTGCTGTGAAATACTTTCCTTTCTATCGGCAGCTATGGGAGCGAGCTAAACTGGAAGCGGTAATCCCTCCCCCTTGCAAGCTCACCTGGTTGTTCCTCGCTATGTGGCCTTTCCTCACCTTTGTCGGGTTCATCGCTCAATGGTGTCTCACAGGCACGGGAATACATCACGAGCAAAGTGAGTATAACTACTCATAATCATATACTGTACATTACTGCAGCGGCAATAGAATTTTTTACGGACAAATGTGAAAATGTGGGTCGAGGACCCCCAGCCAGCACACGTGAGCCCATGCTCAGTTACCGCCAAGGCTGGTATAGTGTTTTTCTCAAAGATACTAAGAGGCGAGTAAAACAATACAACAACAACAACAGACAAGTTGGACTTATCCGCAAATTAAAAAAAAAAACAAAAAAACTTGATAACCTTTCGGATTTGGATTTGAAAAAAGGTAAAGCTAAAACCCCGCACAAAATTTCTAAAATTTAATTCGCCACAAAAGACAGTTCTTCTTGTAAGAGCTCAGGCACCGAAAACCTCGCGCGCATGCAGCGAGCTCCAGTTTTTTTCCTTTTGGGGACATTATAGTGTTAACACATGGTTTTGGTTGACCTCAACCGCCGTCTGACCAGCGGGAGAAAAAGAGAGGGAAATATGATATTCTCACTCTTTCTCTCCCGTTGTTTGGACGGCGGTCCGTCAACCAAATCCATACGTGTGTTAACACTATTAGACTTATTTTTGTTTATGTTAAACTTTTTGATAATGTATTGGTGTACGCAGTGTAGATGGACTTAAATTAATTAATAAGTAGACAATAGACATTAGACCCCTCATCTTATCTTCCAGGCATCACAGCACAAAAGCGTCGATTGCAGCAGCAACACGCACGTCCTATCACACGCGAGCAGCGAGCAGAACTCAAGCAGAAAAAGTACCGCTACTTATATCAAGTGCGCACTGCTCACGGCGACGTTATTTCACAGGTACTTACATTACTGAATGCATTAATTCGTTGGAATGAGAAGCCACAGGCAAAACTAATCTCAGATGGCGCCACCTTCGCTGGTGCTTGTCATTTGTGGTTTATTTGAGGTTATAAACATTGCTCTTGATTGAAACTATGAAAATAAACTTTGCTCTTTTAAACAGTATAATGTTTTATCTAATGACAGTGACGAATCTCAAAAAAGAGAAGAAAAGAAATGCTTCCTTAGCTAGTAAAAAAGCGGATCTTGTGGCAAGGTATGCAATAAAATTATCAATATAATTTTTTCTCATCGTATCGGAAAACGGTGTGTACCTTTATTTTTACACTGAATTGCACTACACAGAGGCTAGAGAAAACTTCTTGAGGCACGTTGGGCACTTATTAGGATGGGGGGGAAAGCACTGAACCCGCGTGACCGTCACGCTCGTTCGGGTAAAGTCGGCTCGAGTCGACTAAGGGAGCAAGAGAGATAATAGTCAACGTTGATGAACTTTTCCCTTCTGTCGTGTGGTCTAAAGCACACACTTTTTTTAATGTCTTGGTTCACCAAATTCGACGTATGATGCGTTATCAGTACAAAAAGCCCAAAAAGTTATTGTGACCACTCAGGTTTTGTTTATTTAGAATTTTCTGGAAATTTAAATTTTTCAACCCACTTTTTCTGCATACCGCTTTGAATACTGGCCCTTTAGGTGACTTGACTTACGTATTGTCGACAGTCGTATGTGCAAGCTCTGCAGAAGAAAGCTCAGATGAACAACTGGGGTGGACTCGCGACCGGCGGAGAGTGCAGCACTCTACAGAGCGACTCTACACATCTCACCGTGCTGCCTGGCTCAGATCACCACCATGAGTCTGATGAAGATATCCACCAGATACGCACCGTGCACTGAACACGCTCCTATTGCCAGTAAGTAGATACATAGATAACTGACGGGCTAGCAAGCACAGAGTGTTGTATCTCTACAGAGTCCGATGTGGACATTGACCAGATATGCAAGTTGAACAGCACACGCGCCTACTGCCAGTGAGTTTATCTACTCACATACGATATACGACTGACAGGCTAGCGGCCAGATAGTGCAGTAACTCTACAGAGCGAACTTGCAAATAACCCTTCAGTCGTAATATTAAACAAGTTTACATAGGATTAAATAGCGTCAAACCAGTCGTACATAGTCACGGTCAAATCAAACTCATGCCCCAGTAAAGTGGTGGAGGCTTTACAAGAGACTTCTACTACCCATATCATGATGGAAGATAGGAGCATTTTGTCCATCTTGGGGCGTCCGTATTATTGAATTTATCATCTAGGACCAAAGTGCTTGGGAAGACAAATCCAACGAATCCATACCGTTTCGTTTAGGAGTTCCTATGGCCACGTTCTGAATCCATCATAGAACGTAAATACATACTAACAAACAGAGCCAGCTAAACGCTTGTAAAAAAATTGCAACCAATTTTCGTTTAATTTTCTTTTTCAAGAATAAAGAACGAGCGCAGTGGCCGAATGCTGTAGCTGAATGGAAACGTGGTGGTAAATATGTTATTAATTGAAATTTAAAAATAATAACGTTGTACAGTCTTAGGGCCTTACACATAACAGAATAAAACAATCACACGCTTAATAACTGAAAGGTGTTTTGTTCCGTTCTCGAGAGTGACAAATCGCATTTTAACTGTAGTCATTTTCAAATAGCATGGCACTTGACAGGTGGTTTGACAGTACGATAGAATGTAACGTGATTCGTAAATATTGAATGTGACGTCACAGAACTAAATTATTAAAACTTACATTTTGCAGTGAAAACATATATATATATATATATGAAATATATATATGATTATATATATATTTCTATATATATTATTTTACATATATGAAAAATTACGAATAAAACTAGCCTGTTAGTGGTGCTTGCTATTTGAAAATGACTATAAAACAGGTTCATTGATTGTTTTAAGTTTTTATGAATAAGGAAATTTTTGTCTAGTGTAATCATTCAATAGGCGTTCGAGGCCTATTACCATGTAAGATAAAAACTTTTTCTGATTTGATTTTTATGAGAGAAAAGAGACTAAATGCGAAATTTCTTTATCAATGAAAATTTTTATCGCGTACAATGTTGCCCGACATTTACATTCCTTTTTGTAATAGATGATTGTTTTTTGTAATATTAATATGTAAACACTGTCTTGGACTCTGTATTTGACACACAATGCTGTTTAGTTCATAATTTTAATGTTTGGTTTATTCAAAAATCATCAATTGCTTCATAAGTTAAATTGGCAGGTGTTAACAGCCAACATTAACAGGTACTGATGCAAGACCAAGACTGATTTAGACTGGTCGTTGTCTTGCATTTGAACCACACAAATTTTAGTTCAACCGACTGTTGTAAGAATGGATTTGAACAGGGTCGGATTAATGGGTCATTCCCATAATCCCCACCAAATTCGGCCTGGTAGGGATTGTGAGGATTAAGGGAGAAATTATAAAATAATGTCCATACTCCCTTCTGCGAAATATAATTTTGGCAGTGAGGGAAAATAAGACTAACAATATCATAAGAGTCGTGCCCAAAATCCCGTCCATAAATCCAGCCCTAAATATATTTCTGCTGTTTATTTTTGTATTGACAGAATTGTAAAGTAAAACTTTGCTGGTATTATTTGGACTCGGGACAATTAGTGAGCTCTATGCTTGTTAGTTGGCCGATGATTTTAGACTATTCAAAAGACCTTTGAATAAGTATTAAATACGTATCTACAGAATAAGAGATGCCACCCCTAGTTTTGGAGTGACGGTGTCAAAACTTTTTACCCATGAAGCTTTCAGACTATGCTATAATTTATCACATCATACCTACATTGCTTAACTCGTCCTGCCTTTTGCACAGCATGATGTATCGTGCTGTCATTGTATACAAATTCTATGCGAGCCTTCCGACAAGGTATATAAAGAAAAATAACTATCATAGAATGCCCGTTACAAGTGACCTCACGTGTTTGGCATTTTATTAATTCTCTCTCTCTCTCTCTCGCTCATTACGGGCCACCTGTCTGGCTTAGTCTCTTTAGTTGACAAACGCACTGGAAACAGTGTGAATAAGTTATCTAAGAATAGAATGGTGGAGCCACCCGAAACTACTTATTGAACAAAATTAACAGCCATCGGTAGTAAGTTATTAGTTGCATCATATTATGATTACCTCTACAGGATTACGCGGAAAGGGGTCCACTAAGCCGGAAGGGGTCCATAGTACCAAGATAGTACCCATAATTAAAAGTTTTAGTATGGGCTTTTTATACTTACATTTACTTATTGTCTTACAATGAATCGCGAGGCAGGTAATGTACAGTGCGGGAATAGCTATGAAGCTATAATGGGATATATTATAGCATAGTCATAAAACTTTATAAATATTAAAAAAATATGTAAATTATTGGGGATTTAAAAAATACTTCCAACACGCCGCTTGTTTAATCCAAGCAAATTTTTACATTTCTTTCGTAACAGATTATGTTACGGACATCGTACTCGAATATAAATTGCTGGTTCTGTCCATTATTTAGATTTATTCAAATGCATTTTGTGTGGAGTCGAAGAGCTCAACGCGATTTGGTGTTAGGCACTCTTTTGAAGAGTATAAACTAAGTTAGAGTAAGTGTAAAACCATAGTCGGTATCTGGATTTTATGAAACATAAAAGGTGGCTAAATGATGCCTCTACATTTGTATCGCAACGAGCTAATAGTATCAAGTGACGGACTGTGTGACCTATATGTGTGAGTCAGATCAATAAAAAGGGTATACCGACAAACGGGGACGTTCTTAAGGCGATGATAGACTTGACCTATCACTAAAAAACATTTACAACGAGCTTTCACCGTTTTTTATTTTACCGAACTGAAGCTCACACTACAACGGGGAGTGTTCTGAAGAACTGTTTCATCTGATGCCGGCGTCGCGGTTTTACCATCGCACTAACCGCCACCGCCTGAAGGCTCATCCACACATAATAGATCAGTGGAAATCGCACACTGCGATTAACAGGATCCTTCTTGCCTCGTACCTGCAAAATGTGGAATGAGCTACCTTCTGCGGTTTTTCCGAAAAGCTACAACACGGGGTTCTTCAAAAGACGAGTCAATCGAGTCCTAAAGGGTCGGCAACGTATTTGTGACGCCTCTGGTGTTACAAGTATCCATAGGCGACGGTGACTGCTTACCATCAGGCAGCCCGTCTGATTGTTTGCCACCTATGGCATAAAAAAGCTCGTCAAACGTTCTTGCGAATGCTCAGGTAAATGCCCTTCAAAAATCGTCAAAATATCGAAGCTATAATTGTAAGTCGTGTACGCATTCTGAGCCCCGATTTTACTAAACAAATTGTCTTTAAATTGTAATTGTTGCGATTTTAATTGTTAAATAACTGCCTCATAATTGACATATTTAAATATATTTTTTTATACTAGAAAAATACAACCACCTAATATTATAACTTAGTATAAAAAATAATTTAAAACTGTAAATTTTTGAACAATTAAAATCGCAACAATTACAATTTAAAGACAATTTGTTTAGTAGAATCGGGGGGCAGGTCTATCAGCGCCTTAAAACGACGATCACCGTTTGCGTAATAAGTTAGTCATATAGGTTGATGTTAAACTCTATGTCCCAAAATTTTTATTATATTTTTAGAGCACTGTACTGTGATCAAACAAAACAGTAAGCCAGCAAAAGATCGAATTTCATTGGCAAAATTTGTTGCACAAAAATGTGTATAACATGGGCTCTAAACGCCAACAATGCAAAGCATAAACTTATAACGGTGTGTTGAATCAAATAATTATGGCAGTTTGGTTGTGATTTGTCGATCGTTTGAGACAATAACTAAGTTATCGCAGCTAGATTCTATGTCATAAATCACTACGTAGCATTTTTATGTTTTTATTTACTTTTGTCTGTGGTTTCGCGGACTGGAGTCGCTTATGTCACTAGGTTGTAACTATAGCTTATAATAGCCATCCCAGACATCTTACTTTTAGTCAGCCGGATCCTGTCTGTTAAGGAGCGAGCTCTTTAGTATACAGTTGTTTTTCTCCTGTCATTAAGTCACGGCTAAAACATTTTTAACAATGTTCAACAAATAAGTTAAGTGCATTTACGTATAAAATTAAATCATGGTTGTATTTTTTTAATGCAAAAGTCTTCTCATGCTGATATAAAAATGCCTTTATTTTAATTTGAAACTGAGTTCACAGGATTCGGTCTAGTTTTTTAGCTTTGAAACTAACAATGGTAGTTTCCGAACCCGAACCCACCATAACGAATGTACATGGTGTTATGGGTATACTGGGTTACGCGGAAAAGGTGCACTAAGCCGAAAGGGGTCCATAGTACAAATAGCAACTCTTAAATCGCGAAAAAAATACCAGCTTTGTAATACGTATGCATTTCTGTGTGCGTGTGCCTGATTCATCATCAGCTAGAAGACGTCCACTGCTTAACATAGCCCTCCCACTTAGACCTCCACACTGAACGACAGCCTGCCTTCTGCATCCACTGTATGCCCGCGACTCACAATGTCATTGCTCCATCTAGTGGGAGGCCTACCTACGCTGCGTCTTCCGGTTCGTGGTCTCCACTCAAGAACCTTTCTTCCTCGGTTATCGGTTCTTCGAGCGATGTGGCCTGCCCATTACCACTTCAACTTGCATATTTTAATAGCTATGTGGGTGACTCTGGTTCTTTGGCGAATATGCAATGCTAATTTTCCTGTTTCCGCTCCTTGTATTCAGTCTACTTTCTAACTATTCTGTGGTGTCTACGTATCGAATAATCGCGGCATCGTGAGGAGCATAGCTTGGATGCGGGGTATCACACATACAAAGTTTAATTCAATTGTACTGTAGTGTAGTGTACTGGTCCGGAAACTACTCTTGTAAGACTACTGTCTAATAAAACATTGTTTAGCCTTAAGGTATGATTCCGAACTCGGCAGCACGCAGCAGTGCTGGTCCCCATATATTCTCTATAGGTTTATATGAGACTAGCGGTCCGCCCTAGATTCGCACTGGTATTAATTATAGCCTATGTCACCCGGGGTTAGTGTAGCTTCCCAACAGTGAAAGAATTTTTCAAATCGGTTCTGTAGTTTCGGCGCCTATTCAATGCAAACAAATAAACAATCAAATCTTTCCTCTTTATAATATTAGTATAGATTACATTCCGACCTACACAGCAATGCCGCAGCAGCAATGCAGCCACAGCCTCGGAATGTAATTTCATATAGAGAAAACCTATAGAGAATGAACCAGGGACCAGTAGTGCAGCGGCAGCACTGCTGCGTGCTGCCGAGTTCGGAATCATACCTTTATCAGTCATAAAATCGCTCAAACGGTCGACTGTTTTTATTACCAAAGTTTTTAAATTGTCGCGACGCTGTGAGCGCAAAACGTTATTTATTTTAAACGTTATGATAGTATTACTTTATTAATTGTTATTATTTTGATAATTTCTTCCACTACCCATAGTAGCTATTAAATAGTTAAAAGCGCAAGCACCATCTGTCTCTCAAATATGATTAAAATTCTATAATATAATTATATACAATAAACCGCTGTGAACGCTGTGTACAATAAACCTTATCTCCTTTATTAATAAACTTACAAAGGGGTTGGCAACTGCCAAAGCGGTTGGTTCCAATCTGTTATATCTGTTGTACTAGTTCGATTAGCTCTACAGACCGTTCACAGTTATTTTATCTTTGACAAATGTTGTTGTCTCTGTCTGTCGTTTGGCAGCTCTTGCTGTCAGAGCAAGTAGCTTGCGAAGCTGCGACTATTATGTAGTTTAATATTTTTGTTATGGGAATTTATCCTTGTGAAATTTACTAAATATAAAACAAAACCTTTTTAAAAAAGGACAAGCTATGCTAGCGCTGTCTGTAAAAAGTTTAAATACAAGCCAACCCCTTTCTAGATAGAAAAAAATATCAGTGGAAAATTAAATGTTCCAATTCGATTGAATCGTGCATGTTTGTTAATAAAGGAGTGTGTGATTGAATGCATACTATGGGATGTATAATTATGATTGTATAATGTATATTACATAATTTAGGTACTAATAGAATTTTATTTAATAAAATTTTGTTGTTTATTGAAAAACAGCCTAAGTTCAGTATATTTTACATTAGTGACGAATTTATGCTTCGAGTTATGTTGACTTGACATTAACAGGCTTACTTATAAACGTTATTTAAGTTGATATGTGCTCAAAACGGATATTTAACTGTCAGCATAGGCTGACGGAAATCACGCGTAAAACAAGATGAAGCAAATTTTAGCTATTACGCACATTTAAGTGACGTTTTTAAGTAAGACTGTATTCAGTGGTTATTCAAATTATGTTAAATAATTGTATTATTAAGTATTTATACTTACATATTTATAAGTATAATAGTTAATTACAATATTACGAAAGTAATGTTAAGGAAAACAGTCCACTCAGATGGCTCAATTTCTAGTCCTATTCGTATTGTATCCAAATATTAATTATAATATAATACGTAGGTATATCTTCAACTATATTTTGACGTATTCTTTCTATATTATAAAGTAGATTATACATATAGTTCAATGCACGAAGTCGCGCGCCGACCTGCCTCTTGATAGTTTACAGCCTTATTTATAAACGTTGGCTGAGTTAATCCACGCTCAAAACCCTGACGGTACTTGACAAGCCTGACGCGAAATTTTAGTTAACACAAGCTTAATTGACGTTTCTAAGTAACATTATTAGGCTAAGTTTGAGAGACAAGAACGTAAGACGGTCCAAGATCAGTCTAAGACGAGAATCGGCTAAGTCGATCTTTAAAATTTGTACTCATAAACATAGCTCGTCACAAACTTAGCGTGGTCTTAGCTTAGACTATTCTTTATACCGTTCCCCCTCTAAAAAGCTTATATTATTCACTGAAAACAGTGAATAAAAAGTCTGAAATCACTATTTTGGTGTGTGAATTTAGAACACACCAACATTTTATTTTTTTATTTATTAATATATTCGACTTCCATCTCAATGCTATGAATGAAGCCACGGAGAGTGCCATTGGGGTAGCATATATTTTTTTTGAAGACAAAATAATAATTTATGAAACATTTATTTGAAAGAAGAATACAGATTTTAAAGATCGACTTAGCCGACGCTCGGCTAAGAATGGTCTTGGACAGTTTTACGTTCTTGTCTCTGAATTTTAGCCTTAGAGTGCAATTCTGCAATGTTCTGCTCGTGATTAACCGATATCCTAAGTTCGCGTGCGAGCACATTCATTATAATTAGTGGTTAAAGATAGAACTGACACATTACAAGAACATGTACGCTGTAAGCTGTCAAAGTTGAAATGTAGCGCCCAATTTTCACAATTAGAAAAATAATCCGTATCTAATGGAGTAACGAAAATGTTAACTACAGCTTGGCAAAAAAATGAGTAGAAATGAATGGGGGTGCTACCATAGCAAATAGTTCTAAATACTAGCGGCACAGAGCAGGAACCAATAGTGCAGGCCTTACAGGATCGTGATTTCCCAGCGCGATTCGCGAGGGTCTTCCCTCCGCGCCCCAAAGCAAGGAAATCTGTATATCATATGCAACTGGCCCCTATGGGGAAGGATCGGCTGGAGCAACTGTACAAAACCACCGACCTAATGAATATGCCGCGAGTGGTGATTAGGGCATGGCGAGGTCCCACCGCAATGCCACAGTGCCAACAGTTTGGCCACGCCTCAGCAAACTGCCACAGACCCAGAAAGTGGTTGAAGTGCGTAGGACCGCACGTCGGAAGCGAATGAACTAAGGCACCCGAAGCCTGACCTGTGTTAACTATCAGGGAAAGCACGCGGCAAACAGCCGCCCATGCGGGGTATTTCGACACGAGGCTAGGAAGCGCAATATATATTCGCATCCCCGGCGACTAGCGACTACCATAGACACAACCAAGATATCGAGAGCCGTCGCCACTAGCCCGCCCCAAAAACAAGAGAGTCCCACTAACATTGGCGGATCCAGGGGGGGGGGGGGGCATGGGGCCCATGGCTCCCCCAAAACACCTAGCGATTCCATACATTCGACAACATTTCCGATTCTCCACATGATACTTATTTTGTTTCTTCTTTCGAATGTCTCGTGACGCACAATTTACGTAAGTTGAACAAAGTTGTTTATTATTTTCAATTTTATGTCTTTTTTGTTGATGGTTCTCACAAATTTTATTTATCAATAGTCACATATTATGTGTAGGTATGTAATGAATTGAAATTTTGTTTTATTTAATCATGTATAATTATTGACGCAATTATATTTTGTTTCATTTACTTGTTGCATACTGTTCATTTGTTATTTTTATTTTTCACGTTTAAGTTTTATTTCTACCAACTTAACTGGAGAGATGATCAAAATGAACTAAAGATTCCCTCCTACAGTTAAATTGGTACACTGCTACATCTATCATACTGTCCGTACGTCAGCTAGAAAGCAACTGACCGACATTACAGTCCAACGTAAGTTGATCTCTGTCTAGTTTACACAATAAGTAAAAACTATTCAAACTCACATTGGACCGTCGACCGATTGGATTGTCGGCTTGCTGCTTTCTAGCTGATGTACGGCAGTATTATAAACATGGTTAAAAATGGGACTATATCAGTAGTCGTATTTTGTCTAGTGTTAGAGTGAGACAAACATAGTAAGTGGTCAACGGTGACGTCAGTCGTCTCGCATCAGCCGCGATGCAGGGAAGTCTACCTTTACAATGTATGTCGCATCGTAATGTACAACTTATGTTCCATGTTTTATCATGTCCGCCTGTCAGTCACTGCCGGATCTCATTTTTAAATAGTGTTTAAGTACTTGTGAATGAAAAATTGTAATAAAAAATTTAAAAAATCAATGGATGTGGCTATAAACGCAACCGCAGGGCTCAATTTGAGCTATGTTTAGCATAAGAACTTATTTAATCAAATAAGTTTTAAAAAATCATTACAATGTTTTTGTTTCACATTTTCTCTTCAGCAATTCGGTGTAACCTTTTTTCTGCGCTGTCGACTATCCAAATTATAATCATGTGACTGAATACCATTACTTTGACTTGTGCAGTCTTACTTATTTTTCCAATTCCAAAAATTTAAGTCACATATTTTTGGAACATAGATTTCTAGTAAATAATGTAACAGTATACCTAAGTCAAGGAATTTAATAAATGTTTTGTCATCCAGATGGTTCTTTTATTTACGTAACGATTCGTAGAATTCGTTTTAGCAACATATGTTTTCGTATGGTCTATTCCACTTTGCTGGGTGCTAAAAGTCGACTCTTTCAGGGCTCATATTCATAATTTAGATTATGAATTTTGATAAATTTGGTATGGTAAAATGGTATTGCCAAAGTAGGAAGCCCATTTTCAATCTCGGACGATATTTCTTCTTGCTATCTAGTATCTTCTGTCTTTTCATGAATGAAGCTTCGACTAAAATAAAATGAATGGACGGACCCTAACCATTGAAATTGCTCAGTAAAAACGAGTCAAAACCGTCGGACATATACTTCAACACCTAATGGTTGGCTCATTGGTTTGGTTAAAGAGTTGTCCAGACGCCTCGTAGATGTGACAGGTGACCAAGAGCTGGTGCTTACCTTGGCCAAAGAATAAGTTTGGCCATCCAACGTGGTAATGTCGCCAGCTTTTTGGGCACCTTACCCGAAGACAGCGACCTCAATGCAGTTTTTTATTTATAGTTTAGGTAGACAGTTTAATTTAGTTCTAATTTCTAATATATACAGTTATGTTTATTTTTATTGTATTTAGTAACTCTAATATGTAATATCACTTATTTAATTAACTTCCCAATTATAATATAGTGACCAATAATTGACTTTGTGGTAATAAAGTTCTTTAACACCTAATTATAAAAATTTACAGTATATTTGTGTATTTACACTTCGGGAAACCATATGAATGCATAATTTTGACAGATGTTTCGTTATCACGTAACAATAGACACGTGTTGCACTTCCTACGGCTAGAGACCGACTGAAATGAAATGAGAGCCGGCGCTCATTTTGTTATCTTCAAAAATGCGCTTCTACTGGGCCTGTCCATTCATTTTATTTTGGTCGAAGGAATGAAGTTCCACGGCAAACAGCGGAACTAATTACTGTCCAAAGAGGACCCAGTGAACCTTTTTATGTACCCGTTGATAATAACCATTGAACGAAAAGGGGGTCTAGACAAGAGCCACACACTGCACAGATCTACTACCTATAGATTTTCAATGAGCGTGGCTAGCTCAGTGCCTCTCGCTCATCATCGTATTTTCGCTCACTGCGCTTCTTGCAGCCCAAAATGCTACAACCAACCATTGTAAAATATCTTTTACAATTATTTCTCAGAGGAAACACGCATTTATCACATTAAATCACCAAAAAAAGGCAATAAATATAATTCAGACCCGTTTTGTTTGTCACTGATTATTACAGATTTTGACACTTGAGGTACCAAAAACAGGTCACGCCGATAAGGACAACAAATTCTATTTATGTCCTTTTCGTACTTGTGCTGAGCCATATCAAGTTGTCTCTTTCACTAAAATATATTGCCGATCTGGTTGTGTATATCTGTGCACACACTGTTAGCGTTCACGCCTGCGGAAAGATGAAATTGTATGAAAATGACATTAGCTTCAGCACAGAGCTTCAGATAATTTATCTCATGCTAATGTCATTGTCATTTTCATACAATTTCATCATTCCATGATTCCGCAGGCGTGAACGCTAACACTATGTGGCTCTTGTCTAGACCCCCTGGGTAAAACCATTTATATTCTCTTTGGGTAAAACTATCCGTTGATCGAATTGGGGAAAAATAACAAAATAAGTATTTCAAAGATTTTTATTAATTTATTAAAGTACATATAGAGATAACAACACTTTGGTTTATTGATTTACATAAAAGTAAGTAAGTATTATAAACATCTTTGTATTTACTACTTCTAACTTCTAATAATTTTATTCACAAGCTTAATTAAGTTGGGATGATCATATTCTGCCATTTTTATGTATGATATTTCGTTAAAAAATATCATGCCAAATAAAATAAATAAATTCCAAACAATAGTAGCATTTTTCAAATAATCATTATCACTCTCAACGCGTGGTTTGATGAATTCGAAATTACTTTCTATCAAAAGAAAAGCTTTCATTTTAATTTCATATTTTCGTGTGAAATCATACAAAGTCAATCATATCTTCATTTCTCTAGCCATTGAGCGACAGTTAACTTTCCTAAAAAACATCAAAAAAATATCAATTGTCTTTTTGCAACCAATCAAAGAGTTTTAACGCTTTAGTTGTGGAACCTATACATACTTACATTTTCGATCATTAGTAGAAGAAATAATCAGTACGTGTATATACCTATATTACATACATGTTTCCTGTGTCTCCTAGTAAATAAATGAATGTGCATGTGTAAGTTTATCACCATTAATTAATAATAGATAGGTATTTGTAATACACATTATTATAGGTACCTCAGCTGTCCTATATTCGATGGCTTGTACCAAGCAATATTCATATTTGGAGTCACAATCTCGATTACAACTCTAAGTTTCGATACAATTTACCTTAAGCTGAGTCTACGGCGCCCAAAATCTAACAAAACATTCTCGAAAAATATCTAACAAAACACTATCGCGTGCTATCCCGTTCCATTTTGTTACTCGCACAACGCGTGAGCGCAATCGTGATCAGAAGTCGAATCACAAACGGACATCCTTAATAAGCCTGTTAGTTGAACATGTTTTGTTAGGTTGGTTAAATCAAATCAAATCATTTATTTGCGCATTTAGATTAGAATCATTTAGATTTTGGGCGCAGGAGACTCGGCTTTAGCCGTACACGCTTTCCGACAAAAAATCGAAAAAACCGGAGTGGCATTTTGTAAAATCGAAAAATCTTATTAAGCTCATTTAATAACAAACAAAAATTTGTTTTGGTTAGACAATCAGATGCAGGTTGTGATTTCCTCCACATATGATGAGGGAAAGATGCCATAGGATCCGTTGAGATCTCCGCACCACCAGCCGTCCTCTTGTTTGCCTTGGATGTTTATAATATCGCCTAGAACAACAAACATTCATTATACTTAAGGGCGGCCATCGACATTGGCATCGATTCTGATGCACTCTAAACTAAACTAAATTTGACAGCTCTTAAATTGTTGCCATCCTTCTCTCACATATTAAAATGAAAAGAGAGGCAGATAATTTTAGTCCTGTAAGATTGGTTTAGTTTAGTGAGTGGTATGACAGAATCGACGCTATAAAACTTAAGTTGAATTTCCTTTGGAAATTTTTGTCCCAGTATACTGGAAGGAAATTCCAAATAGTCTTTCCGAAATGTTTTTTTTAAATAAAATTTTATGACAAACATGCATGCAGGTCATCGTACACCAGTAGCGTTGCCGGTGCGTTGCCTAATCTCCAGGGTAAGGATTTTTACATTATTTTGGACGCGCCCAAGTTATACCTGCAGGAAAGCCTCTGGAGGGAGAGTGTTTACACCCGCAGGCACGCAACAGTAACGAACCGTATGTGACTTTCGCGTATCTACTACATGTAGATGAGCTTTGTCACGGTCATAGGCTGTTTCGTCATCAAGAGGTAAAATGAATGGGTATTCCCACAGAAGAGAAAATTTTTTCGTTTAAAATAGAACGGCTGTCAAGGCATTTTTGCAAGAAATCCGTTGTAGCCAGTTGCACACATGTAAACGAAACGTCATAATATAACTACATAGGAAGGAATGCAATAATTCGTCAAGATTATTATTAATCCAAAAGGTTATGAACGCCATTTTGTTAAAGTTTAAAACTGACCTTCTCGTGGTGCAATACGGTTCAGTTCCCAGTGCATTTTGCGCAATTATTTCGGTAAATGCTGCTATTCCAAAAAAACTGCACGATTCTTGTGCAGTTCAAAAAACTAGTACGAGTTCAACAGTCCTTAACGTAAATTTATCTACGACATAGTTAAAATAGTTCCAAATTAAACTGCACGATAAGCACGAGGGTTAAAATAATTTAGCTAAGAATTTTTCATCGATTTTGCTTTTTTTATTTAACAAAACTAGTGTATTAACGCATGTGCTTGTGTAATAATATTGAATTATTATCCGTTAAATAAGATTAAGGCAAATTCGTAGGTTTGCGCGAGTGTAGGCAAACAATGGGAAGTTGCAAATGTGATTTTTTTGTTTTGCCCCAAAACTCCATAGTAACTTGATTAAAAAGTTTCCATGACCTTACTAGGTCATGATTTGACCATGATATTGACGTAGGCTATGTTTAGAGTTCGTTTTATGTGACTTTAAATGGGTAGAAAAATAAATATATTACTTGATACGGTTAAATGCTATTTTCGTGAGGAGCCATTAAAAAAAAGAACCTCATCCTAAAATTTAGAATGTGGTATCACAGCTAGTGATGGGAAAGTTTTGTGTGCAGTTTTAATTTTATCGATAATCTTAATAGGCATGATGACTAATATTTTTTTTATTACCTCATAAAAAAGCTGATCATAAATAGATCACATCAACGAAAACAAAATAAAAATTAGTTCAAAAATAAATGAGATATAAACATTTTAATTTCGTGCTAGACAGAGAGCGCACTATACTGAGCCGTGACGTCACACCTCAGGAGCGCCATACAAATGCTGTACTAACACACGCTTTGCGAGAAATGAATAGAGCATCCCCTCTCTATCCCCACCTAAAACTTTAAACACTCATATCTCAGAGATTTATCAGCCAATTTAATTTATTTTATCAGTACCTATGTGTAATGTATTTAGTTATATTCATCGCTAAGCCGGTTAATTGTGACAAATTAAACATTAGGACACATGTCTATTATATACTTTAGCATATTAGATGGTAGGAATTCCACTAGTCGTTTAAAAAAAATAGCAAGATTGACTTGCTTAGTTCGTATGAACAGAAATTAGTCACTGACTCGCATTTTATCATTATTTATTATTTTTTGTTATACTTTAGTTAGAGTGTGTCTGTGTACTATATTCATGCCAATTATTACGCTTGTACGTATTATCGTTACACTACATTACATATACATTAGATCTAATACAAAAATACGTTAAAATACGTTTGCTGTATGGGGACGCCTCTTTCGTTTTAACTTTTTGACTTTTTAGGGTTTCGTAGCCAAAGGGTAAAAACGGAACCCTATTACTAAGCCTACGAGTCTAAGTCTACTAACTTACTAAGTCTGTCCGTCTGTCTATACCATTAAATATTATGGAATCGTGGGTGTAACTTATTTAAAAACGTGGAGTTTTAGTACAGTTGTATGATTATTAACGACTTATTTACCGTGATTATGTTGTGGATATGGAGTTCCTAATGTTTCGGCACAGGAAATGACTCAAAAACGTTATAAATAATGTGTAAATATTCCGTAATCATACAACTAAATAGTGAACAACCGGGATATTTTAAAAAGTGGAGTTTAAAGTTTCGGGATCGCAATTGAAGCTGGCTAGGTTTTTTATTGAATAAAATTATCAATAATGAATATCAAAGTTAGTTGATTGAATCAGGCGTCACTTTACGGAAGTCTCAAATGTGCATCACAAATATCTATAAAGAAAAATAATTTATAACTTTATAACTTCCTTTAGTTTGCGTTTTCTTGGGAGTCTAAGAATTTGAACAGGCAGGTGAAGCTATTTTAAGCCTCTTTGGAGATTCAAATGAGGTTGTCTGAGAGTAGTATGAAGACGTTGGTGTTGGTGATATGATTTAATTTTTAACCACTGAATGTAAATAAATAATTTATTTTTGTGATATTGCTAATGGCTTCAAGTATCTTTTATTTGTCGTGATACATATATGTCCAAAAATTTTTTTGAACAAATTTTGCTTGTTTACTAGGAATCCAATCACGTCTTCCTGTTGCATCAATCCATTTTTGCCTAGTAGACGGATTGCCTGGAAAACTGCAATAAATTCAATGTCTATTTATACAATAGAAAATTACGGGAAATGTAATAGTGCTAATAGACGAGACGGACTTGGTCCATATGTCTGTTAGTACTATAAGAAAAATCTAAATGTATCGATATCGATAAAATAATGGTAACCACTATTATTGTCAACGGCTTGTCAACAGCTTTGTAATTAAAACACGGTGAAATAATAAAATTATAAACAATTTAGACATACCGGTGATAGGATATGCTTCCTTTTTTTTAAATAAAATCTTTGCTAGCTAGGCGACACGTAATTACAGCGCAAGAAGGCATTGTGGAATAAATTCGATGGAGCAGCTACGCGTTCAAAATCAGTTAGCAATTGTGATACGGAGTTCAACGCGTTGACGTAAATAAGAATGTTCACTCGTATGCCTGGTAACAGATGTTCCTTCTCTTTTCCGTTCTATCTACTTCTCTTTTCTGTGGGTATTCCATTACATTTTAGAAAAGCAGGAGGCGACTAGTGAGCGTTCGAGAAGCAATCAAAGAAGGAGAAGCATTGGCATAATTAAAGAGAGGCCTTACCAAGCAGAAAGGCTACTGGTAAGGGATCGAGCAACATTGGTATAATTTTAAAAGGAGGCCTTACCAAGTGGGTTATGGTGAATTAGGTCATCATCATCATCATCATAAGCCTTTTAACATTCCACTGCTGGACTTTTAGCCTACCCCCGAAAGGGTGATTGGGCCATATTCACCACGCTGGCCCAGTGCGGGTTGGTGGATTCACATACGCCATTGAATTCCTTTTTCCGTACGTATGCAGGTTTCCTCACGATGTTTTCTTTCACCGAAAAGCCAGTGGTATGAAAATTCATACATAAGCTCCAAAGAGTTCATTGCTACGGGCCCGGGGTTTGAACCCGCGACCTCACGTTTTCAAGTCTAGCGGTCTCCCAAATGGGCTACCATGGCTTAGGAAGAAATAGTATTACAAAGATATTAAGGCATTAAGGGAGCAGCAGGCAACAGACGTATTTTTTTTCTTTTTAAATATTTAATTGGCTTGCGTTTGACCACCATCCCGCCTGATGTTAAGCGATGATGCGGTCTACGATGGAGCACGCTTGCCTAGAAGAAACCGATTCACTCGTGATTTGAAGACACCCAGATTGAAACCATCGGGGAACACCCATTTATGCAGCGCATTCCACAGACTAGCAGCAGTTCGCTCAATATAGACGTATTTATGGACGAACGTGAAAATATGGAACGAGGCCAGCGTCCATGCGTCCATAAATGTTCAGTTGCCAGCAAGTCTTTTAAAGTACCTACTATTCTCAAACATTACGTTGATGTTCACGTAAAATATACATCATGATTTTGGTTAAGTTGGTACGTTTCACCTATGACGGGAAATTCAAAATTCAAACAATTTTCTTATCCTTGTAGCTAAATTTGAATTTCCCGACACAGGTGAAACGTACCACCTTATAGGTGTGTAAATGCAAACTCTACCTGGCGTCAAGGTGAGTTCGTCTTTCAGCCTGGCTTCGTAAGTGAAGAGTGCGCGGCATTTTCCGATAGAGGGTGCCTGCGCGGCACCGTTAGTATCTTCACTTTGACTGTCCGCTGTGTCGGTGGAATAGTCGCTTTGAGATGAGAATTCATCTGCAAATGTAAATGATTCTAAATAAGAGTTCACAACTCCTCAAACTTTTGGGGTGCAAGGAATTGATCTAGTAAGTTTCATTGTGCATTTAAATAGGTGCCTTTATATAGGGCACAAGGCAAGTGTGTATTAAGCCTTACTTTTGATATGAGACTATGCTCGGCCCAAGCACTTATTTTCTTTGACAGATGCAATAACTTAAATCAATTATATTGATATTTTTTAAGTATATCGGGTACCTGCTACACTGTTACGTTCAACAACCTAGCAAAAGTAAACAGTATACGTGCTTTTTCTTTAATTTTTTTTACAATGTTATTGCAGCTGTCAGAGCAAATAAATGCTTGGACTGAGTTTAAGTATGAAAACAGCTGTTATATATCATAGAATACTGAATAACGTCATTCAAACCCAACTTTTTTTTTCCGCCATTTCAGGGTTGGCCCTATGGTAAATGTATAAGGATTTTTTATAGCCTTTTTTGTACAGCCTGTCCGTGTAACCCTGTATGGTACGTGCTATGGGCGTCTCACATATCGGACTTCACTATTATTACTATTGAATTTTGCGAATGTTGAGAATGAGAAGCAAGATCTCTTCGTCTTCGCTTCAGAGATGTTTCGGTCCCGTAGAAAAAGATTGGAAAGACGAGACTTCATGAGACGAACCTTTTTTCTTGGTTATACGCCTGTCCTTCCATATAATTCCCAGTCGTTCTACTGCCGCCCAGCATACTGGTGATAGCAGAACGTCGCTTGATCTCGTCTTCGCATCCAAGATGCGCAAGATACGCCAGGTGCAGGATAGCATCCGCCCGGTAAATACAAATATTCGCTTTCACATTTTTGCGTTTATATGATAGTGATTTTACCGAAGTCGCTGTCCTGCTGGTTGGAGACTCCGTCGGCGGAGCCCCGGTCGCCCCAGTCCATGGGGCTGGGTGGGGCGGAGGCCTGGAGCCGCGACATCATCGCTTCTATCGGCACCGTGAGATCGCCTTCGCCATTTAATGGTGTTACAGGGGCGCTTTTAGAGTCCAAGTTTCTTCTGGAAATTAACACACTAATGTTAAAAGTTGTCCATACCCAACTCAGTAACAGCTGAACGGATTTGTAATGAAATCTAATAAAGGTAGCTTTAGATTAACGGCCGGTTATCAGAGTCGCGTAGGCAACAAAACGCTCCCTCAGCCCCCGCCAAGTTATAGCGACGATGTATTTTGCCACGCAAGATTCAGGAGGCCCGCGGGGGGAGTGCAATGACAGAAATGAACATAGGTCCGACCTCGATGACACATGGCGCGCTGAAAGCGGCGCGCGCAAATTCTCGCGACCTTTTTACGCTTTTAATTTCACTAAAAAACGAAACTATTCACTACCAAAAATCTATCCAAACCAAAAAAAAAATAATAGGATTGCCTTTCAGTACATGCAATTTCCAGGTTGTTACGAGCTTTCATTAGAGCATAAAACGAAAAAAATAAACTAAATCGACTTTGTTTCTGATTTTTTTTTATCGAGGAAATTTTATTCTATCGTGTTTTGAACCAAATCATAAACTCAAACACAGATGTATCTGTGACATGTATTTTTTTCCAGCTCAAATATTGTAATTTAACTGAATAAAATTGATTTAAAACCGTCAAATTTGGTATAAGAGGCCGTTAATACATAGGTTACTCTACTAGGTTACGCGGAAAGGGTGTACTAAGCCGAAAGGGGTCCAAAATACCTATAAATTATAAACAACTTTTACTATGGGACCAACCCTGAAAGCTGATATTTTTAATGAATTTAAAGAGTTGGACCCAAAGTAAAAGTTGTCCATAATGATGTCCCATAGTAAAAAAAAACATAGTAAGTAAGTGATTAGGTACCTTAATTTGGGATTTTCCTGATACAAACGCAGGTTATGATGAAGTTGCTTCGTTCGCGTTCGCGCTTGTAGTTGGGCTCCAGTTTCTTATTTACTAAATTCTGTAGGTACCTGAACGAGATATTCTCGATCCTCAGCTTGCTCGTGACAAGGCTTATGATAATGTCGCTACATTCGCATTCCTCGCCAGTAGTTGGGACTCTATTTTCTTATGTGTTTATGTAGATACCTGAAGGAGAGATGCTCTATCCTCAGCTTGCTCGAGGCGCGGCTCATGACGGAATCGCGTCGTTCGCGCTCCTCGCTGCCGTTGACACTCTTCGTCAGAGCGCTGTAATTAGGCTGCAGGTTCTTATTTACTTCGTTCTGGTAGTCAGCCTGAAGCCATGGTGGTACCTGAAAGGGTGAAAGGTCGAATTATAATAGGTGGGTATTATTGATTTCTATTTTTTTTATCGGTTTTTTTTTTTACTAAATCACTTCATTATCTAGTTCTTCCGTTTTCATACTCAAGATTTTTATCCCATTTTTTACAATTTTTATTATTATAATAGACCTTGAAAAATCCAAAGATAATCCAAGTGTTTAAACCCTTTTAAACTTCAACCTTTGTTTAACCTTTTTTATTTATTTAATTTATCGCGAATTAGTCAGCATTTGACCACCAACTCACCTGTTGGTAAGCGACAATGTGGTCGAAGATGAAGCACGCAGAATTAAAAGATACCTATTCACTCTGGCCCAAATTATATCTCTCAGGACACAAGGAAGTCGGCTGATTAGAAACGTAAAATCAAAACCTAAGCAAGAATTGAAGACTTCTTTTATTTTGAAGTCTTGAAGTGTAATTTTCCAGATCGATCTACCTTGAGTATACTCTGTTGTAGGCCTTGCTTGTCTCTAATAATCTGTATGTGCGTTGCCAGTGGATGCTGCGCGGGCGGCCGGCTGTCCAGCTCGTTCAGGCTTGTCGTGATCTTGTACCGCACTGCTTCCAAGTATGTCAGCATACTCCTCATCTGAAATACAAAATGAACATAAACTGGGGCCTTGCGGTTACCTGTGTGTTTTTAGTGATTCTGTTTAGGTTATTGCGAATAGTTGCGTGACCGCAAACCGTAATTCGGCGCGGTTCACGTGATTTTCCGCACTGCGCTGTTTCGAGTTTAGAGATAGCCGTAAGGCCTTTGAACTAACAAATACGGTGAACCGTATGTGAATATAAGAAATTTATTAACACGCAGAGCGACTGGAAATTCCCTTGACATAAAACCGACTCACCGATTGGCTTGAACTAAAGATAATCGTAATACCCTATTATCCAGTCTATTAAGTTCCATAAGTCTATCTTAACTAGAATATAAGTCTAGCTATGTAAGTCTGCGTCATACCTGCAGGTGCGTTATGCTCTCCCACCGGTAGCCTTCCTGCTATAATTTAGAGTTCTTTATAAAACTGTAAGCAAAATCCTTACCCTGAAGAGTAGGCAACGCTTCTGGTGTTGCAGTTATCCATAGGCGGCGGTGATAAAAAATATGAATCATTTAAAAATCTAAATTGAATAATATGTGTATTTTTTTCAGTCATGGTAAGCATGGTGGTTTGGTGGTTCTTTTATAACAAGCGCACTTCTTGGGTTTCTGTTTTTGCCTCATTATTGAGAATTGCTTGAAACTTTTATATACCAACAATACTGATTACTGATACCGATGGTCAGTTAATTACATTGATTGTAGGTCCTGCAAAGCCCTGTGGTTAATTGTGCAGCCATATTTGGAGCATACCTCAGCTATCCAGCAGTGCAAGTACCGTTCTTTTATCGATCGTCAAATTGACAGTTGAGGTCGTCAAATTCGATAATATGCCATTTTTTCAGTACTCGCTGTGATCGATTCTATGGCATTTTAGCGAATTTGACGTCCGATAAAGAACGGTACTTGCACCCCAGGTTCGCCTTTGGGAGATACATCAAGGAGAAGATAAAGAATGGGTGCAACTGAGAAATGGATCAGCGGTAAGCAGATGGGTGATAAAGGACCTCAATACCAAACTAATTTAACTATGGCTTGAACTTGGAACGAATTGCACATAAATGGCTATTCCTTAGAAAACAGTTATTTATGACAAATGCGTCAATAACCGTTTTCTATGGAACAGCCTATTTTAGTGCTGAAAAAATAGGTAAAGTATGGTTGGTGTTAAGGTCCTGTGTCACCCAAATGCCTCTGATCCGTCTCTCACTAGACATCAGGTATATAAAATAAGGAACTCATTACGTGGTAAAGTTTATCTGCTACATTCTGCTGAGAGTCGTCGTTGCCGAAGGTTGGAGTCTGCTTGATCGCCATAGATAGCTTCTCCAGACCGTGCTTGGACTTCCGTTCCCTTTCAATGTCTTGCTTTACTAGTTGAAGTATTTTCAGTAACGCCTGCAATGGGAAACGTCTATTATCGATGTTGCATCAACCAACAATTAATAAAAGGATAGCAGTAATTTCTGCGGGTACTGTCCATATAAGACATATTTCAATGCACATCAGAACTACTAAACATCATGCCACATTTTCACCAATAAAACTATGTTAGCAGACTAAAATCATGATAATGTAATAATGTAAGTATGTATGTCTTTAGAGGTTGAGTAACCAGGCCTAATATAACTTTCTGGGTCGCCCGCTATTCACGGTCACCCATCGTAAGACTGACCAGATCTTCCATTAGTTAACTTCGGCGATCTTTTAGGAGCATGTAGTCAAGCTATCAGAGCTATAAAACAGATAGTAGCCCAGGTTTTTACATGCTTTTATTATTGTATGTTAGTTTGTTTACGTCAAACCTTGAAAGCTGAATTAGAACCACTTCCACTTATCCTTCAGATTTGAGTTTTTACATGTTGGCGTAGTTCCGACGACAATGCATTTTCATCGCAAGCATGACCTGAATCGACATCCAAGTTTAGATCCAGATAAAGGAACTCTTCAACGGTCAATATCACAGACGACATTTTGCGTAAGCATTTTATTATGGTAGGTGGCTTTAAGTTTTACCATGACATGGTTGCTGCACTCAGGGTTAGATCCTGACTAGAGAACTCCTCAATGGTTGACATGAAATGTTTTGATACGCATGATAACTTAATACAAGTTAAAAAAAAGCCTGTAAAAAGTCACCTGTTTGCGCCTCTCCCGGTTCATAGCCAGCGTGGTATGCTCACAGTAGAAGTCGGGCAGCAGCTGCTCGCTGGCACCGGCTGGTGCGGACCGCACGCCGCGCACGACACGCATGTCCACGTTCGCGTTGGCGTTTTTAATGGGACCCACTAGGGAGTTTGTTGCCTGAAATTGAGAACAATAGTGTGAGGAGTGATGATACCTTAGGATAACAGTACGATACACTCTCAAACGGGTGCAAGCTCCTTTGTCAAATGTATGGTAACTTGATAGTTTACCAATTATACTCTAACGGTTTATCCGTTATCCTAAAGGAAACATTCATTTTTAGAGAATAAAATATGTCTATGTGTTAAATGAGGGTATAAGTTACCTGTCATACCACATTTCAATGAAATTCGTTCAGTCGTTACGTTTTTGAGAGGGAACAAACACACACTCACAAACTTTCGTATTTATAAATTAGTGAGATTGAGCTAATCAAATGAATGGGACCATTGACAAAATTGCATTGGTAATTTAACTAGGTAAAGGAAACGTTGTGTCCTTAGGCCCGGTGTCAACTTACATTCCGTGACACTACGTGGCGTTAATTTTTGCTTCATATAAATGTTGGAATGTTGAGACATTTGACGTGAACCCTGAATTTTTTAGTTCATATGTCACGTTACTTGGGCATTTCATGGAAAGGCGTTAAAACTTCAAGGGATAAGAAAGGTGACATTTTTCATGATGTATTTTCCCTAGCAATTTAGTAGCAGGACTTCGCACATGATGGTGAATGGTTTGTTTGTTGTACTGATCGATAGTTTTAAATATATATCGGGGATTATCGCGCATTATTTTATTAAGGTAAAACGTCCACTGCTGAGCAGTGGGCGCACGCTTGGCAGGCGGCTTGGGGATCGCAGTACGTTCACCGTGTACTAATATGACGCTGCTGTCCACCTTCCAGTGGTTCTGGTTCTGGTCGCAGTTTTAGGACATACCCGGGTCTAAATCCGGGTCATCATCATCAGTATCAGAAAAGAGAGAGAGCATGATAAAACAGTTTCCCGTACAAAAATGGATCCTTACATCTGCCAGCTGGGAAGGAACTGCCGCTGTGAGCCGCAGGTAGCAATCGGCAGAACTCTTCAGCTGGGCCAATCTCTCTTCTTCCAGAGACTCCAGCATGCCTGCGCCTTTCACCACACTCGTCTGCCACTCTAACCTGGAATGGAAATATTATAGACGTCTATTACAATTTCATAAGCATCATATATTGTGTTGGAAACCAAATCAATAAGTTGTAGATCAGAATTAAATTAAATTTTGTGTAAATTTGTTTGTAATATGCGCACGTGGGTAGTTCTCACAAAGACCAGGCTAACATTGACGAATGTAAACTGAAAAATAGAATAATTTATTTGACATGGGTACTTAGAGTATTTTATAATGTTAAACTACTTTTTGCTTTGCTAGTAGCATTTTACAAAGTTACAGACATTGCTAATGCTTGACTGAAAATATTATTTATACAGCTATGAGTCTAATGTTTGATGTCCGTTACCTAGCTCTCTCAGCTTGCACGCATACATTGTAATACTCCACTTCAGTTTTCTTGACAGCATCCTCAGTCTTCTTCTTCTTAACCTGCAGTTTAGCTGCATCCCGCTCGTTCGTGGGGTTCGCTACCCTCTCTGCCCTCGCCGCACTTAGGATGGAGTGCGCGTGAGGAATATGTCCCATACTTGAGCTACGCGCCATCCGGCTGTGAACAACACGCAAGATTACGATGCGGCACGGACGAGATGCCAACAATTCGCCATCGATCAATTCGCATAACAATGTTCGCAATGCATTGAAGGATCCTTCTAACTTGAAACGAGCCAACGTCCTGTGAGTCTAATTATCAAAGTGTCAAAAAGGACTTTGGTGTCGTCAAGGTTCCCCACATCCTTATGCTAGCAGACCTAGTGTCCAGAGACGCGTCTTGAAGTTTCTCGTTTTCTCTCGCAGCTGTGTGAGAATGCTTCTTGGATTTGGCTTCGGCTGTCCTCCAGTCAGTTAGCGCACGCGTTGTCTTCTCCACATTACCCTCGATCTGTAAAAAGATTAAAAACAGAACGAATGGGTAAGCGGTAAGCAGCATATTGCCCTACAGACACTACAGTTACCTAGGTCGATGGCCAATAAAGTCTAACAAAGAAAAGATTACTGAATACAATTTATATGTGATAGGTCCGAATCTAAGATCAGACAAATAAGGGAGATATGCTTTAGTAAAATATTCAATAATTATTGCATTATTATCAAATTCACATATAGATCTTAGGTAGCAAGTTTAAGGTAGGTAAATAACTTAGGATATAAGATATAAGGTATCGCATAATGGCCCTAATTTGGTATGACAACAAAGTGCGGTGCGGATCGATGTATTCCACAAATTATTTGTCTTCCAAGTACTCGTTTAGGCTATACCTTAGGCAACCCTATAGTCTTATAAGGTTAGGCAATATGTTTTTTAGGGTTTATCGTTCGGGTTCGAATGTCTCAATTTTTTTAAACACTATACTAATTGCAAAAAAATACGACAAGGTCACCTAATGTGTGAGTTCGACTAAAGGGATCAGGGGCCTCACGGACAACTGCTATTGCGGCACCAAACTAACGTTAAATTCGCTCAGTAGGAAAATCACGCGAACGTGAACCTTGCGCCCAGATACGGTTTGTGGTCGTGTGATTTTCCAACTGAGCGGATTTAACTTTAGTTTAGTGCCGCAATAGCAGTTGTCCGTGAGACCCCAAGCCTGATTTAAGCCAGCTGCGTTCCCCACCACGCCACCTTGCCTCCCTTGTTTGTCTAATCTGAGTTCTGAATCATGGTATCAATCTTATAACTTAACTGCCACTGCTTTGAACCGAACTTGGGAATCATATTGTCTGTTGCGTTATAGTTATACTCACCTTTTTCCTAAGCTTCAGTTGATTGTCGATTACGTGTTTCATCGGCTTTACTAGTTCGTCAGACAGTGCGCTTGAGTAATTTCTGAAAAATAACAAACCATTCCTGGTAGGTGATATAATCTATAAATATGTATTTTATTTACCTACTCAATTGTTTGCGTGATCTTGGAATACCTCACAATCTTAGATTAGATTTTCCCACTTTTAAGCAACGCTTGTTGCTACAGATGACCATAAGGTTTAATTCAAACAGTCGTGCGTTTCGCTACTTCTCATTGGAGGTTTAATTATATTTTTCGAAAATTATAGCTGGGATGTTACAGCCAACTCCTTACGCGGTCTCAAACAGCGCAGTCCGGAAAATCACGCAAACGTGAACCAACACGCGCCCAGATACGGCTTGCGGTCGCGCAACTTTGTTCATCATCTAAACTGGATTGCTTGAAACATCTAGCCGTAAGGTAATGTAATGTAAAATGTAACCTTTACGGTTCCCTCCATAATTATAAAAGCTGTATATTAAGATACCTATTTCACTATATGATGTCTACGATAGACATAATTTAGTAAATAGGTGTTTTAATGAGTCCATAAAACAGGGAGAAAGTTTTTGATATAATATAACAACATTTTTATAATTTTAAGCTAACCATCGAACTATACAAACTAAAACTAGAATGAACAAAATTGCTAAGAAAAAGGAAATTGAAAAGACTACTGTGAGGTTTGTAACTTTGAGCCAATAAAGGTTAAAAAAAAAAGAATAAAAGAAACGATTATTTAGTTGATAGTAAAACAACATCATCATCATTTAGTTGATGTCTACGAACCTATGGGTTTCTGCTCGTTTCTCCATCTCTATGGCGACGTGCTTCCAGGCCTCCGCACAGGAGCCGACGCTCTCTTTGCACGCCTTGCTGAGCTTCGTGCCCAATTTGGCCAGACATTTCGAGTAGTAGTGTTCTGCCTCGACTCTGTAAGGGTACCAACACATGCTTTATTTCGCAAACCGCAGTGAAAGGAAACATTCATAGAAATTGTTGGTGAGTCTGTTTTTATGAGACGCTTCGCGGCTGTGCAAAGTACTAATAATGCTGTCTCGCCCAATGGGGGCCGGGCCGATGCGCTTTTAGAGCGCGAGTCATTTGCGTCTAGCGAGCGATGTCCCACTTGGCGGAACCTCGCAGCGAGCTATTTCTGGTTTTGTGGCCATTGCCGTGCCCTTAGATACTTTGAACAAACAGACTTAGTAAGACGATAGTAATTGGCCGGCGAAAGTTCTATGCGTGCAAACAATGCGGTAATCAATTAAGCGCCATGACAAGAAATCTCGAAGTGTCCCCAGATCGCGATGAACGTCCGAGGAACACGCTCCGAGCGGAATGAAGGATCGCTCCGTTGATCGCAGAACAATAACGTATTGTTTTAGAATCGATAGAAAGTAAATGGCGAGGAGAAATTACGATAAGATCGCTTATCTGTCACGTGCACTACTGGCCGAGAAGAAATGGGAAGCCGGGTGAATTGGGCGTGAGTAATAGCGTTGAAATTATTTGAGACAGTTCTGGCAGTGTAAAAAAATCATTACTATGTAGGCAGCGCAGTTACTGAACATTATTACGGTATTATCAGCTCGCTTGAGACATGCTTGTAGCTCGAAGGTCGAAAAACATAATTAACACAAATACGCAGGTGACAGCGGCATATATGCAGTTACGGTCTACTGGTCTAATTTTACCACTTTGCGCACACGAGTAGGTACGTACGTACCTACTAGTCTTAAAAGTAGGTTATCAGAATGTAAATACTGTGGAGCACTTGGATTCGATCGTGTTCTATTTCAGTTTCGCGAGTGGTGATGTAAGTTTTCTCTCGTTTCTTTCTTTTGATGATTTGAAGTTGGTAGGTACCTTTCTTGAAGTATCGCAGCTAGTTCTTTGCTGAAATCACTTCCTTGTTTCACGTATCGCCGCAACTCGTCGAAACCATTCTGTGCCTGTGTAATAAAAGTAAAAGAAATATTAATTTAGTCAGTGGCAATAGTAAGGGGATTGTCTTGGGTGATCGGTTTCAGGGACGGTACGGCGATATACTGTAGATGGGATCGGCCGCCCTCTGCAGTGCCGAATAGATAGACAAACTTTTTACTGATCACACATCAGATTTTTTTTTCATGCTCTTTCTTTTGGTGCATAGAGCGAACTAATTGGTTCACACCATAAATAGTTGGAACATTTCGTGCTCGCGTCGCCAGATTTATGCTCTCATACCCGCCACTTAATAATCTAATCTAAAATACTAAAACAATAAGTATACAAATATAGTTTAAAAATTTCACGGTCGCTTAATTCGCGCATTTAGCCTAGATGTAGTTTCTTCATTCATATCTTATTAAATAACAATAATATATATTTATTTCTAGAACGTGTTATAGTACTTAAGAATAGTTTAACATAGTTTACCTATTTATTACCTCTACATGAGACAACAGTAGCTAAAAAATATTTCGCTGATGTACACATCTTATCTAATAATCGGCTTGATTGAAAAGCTAATCCAATACGTTCCCGAAGGCTAAGACCAGCTGAGTTTGTATGTCTGAACGGGCAACGCGCGACAAAACCACAGAAGACATAATAGACAACAAAACTACTTCAATACGTCTCTGTCGGTGACGTAGTCACCCGCATAGGGTTTATAAATTCATACGCAAAATTTTACTTTACTTTACTTTACTTTACGCATTAATTTAGATATACTAAGAACTCTCATCCTATACGTCAAGTTCGATTGACGAATCAGAGTGGGATTCCTCTCTTAGGCATATAGTAAGTACTCATATATTTCTAGTAAGTATGTAATATGCCGGGTTATTCATCATCATGAACAACTTTTCCTATGGGAGCAACATAGAAATCCTTAAAAAAATATCTGCTGTTCCATAGAAAACGTTCATTGACTCTCGCCAAAATGTATGGAACAGCTGTTTTTCGCGGCTTCAGGGTTGGTCTCTTAGTAAAACTTGTTTATAATGATGAGTACAACGACCTAATTTCGGCTTAGTACAATCAATATGCGTGCGTAACCCTGTACAGCGTATATAAAGAACCGATAACCGTTGAGGTAGACTTGTTCTAGAGTGGAGACCACGAATCAGCATACGTAGCGTAGGATGCCCTGAGACTCGTTGAAATTACGATATACGTAAGGCAGGAGAACAGCCGAAGATCGAGTGGCGTGGCTTGGGATAGGCCTGTGTCCAGCAGTGGACTAGTATAGGCTGATGATGATGATGAATATTGTTATTATATAAACCAGGCATCACATTTTTAAGGTTGATTAACGTACCTTGAAGACAATTACGTGACTTAAATTAGACTAAATAATACCAGCTATGCCTTGCGCTTGGGTAACATAATCTTTTTATAACTTTGGAGTGTGGAATTACACACTGTGTGACAAGGGTACCCTGTGCTTGTAGAAAAAACCACTTGATATTCAGTACCAAGATTGCGGTTAACTTCTGCTGGTACAAACCGAACATCGCTGTTAGGTGTACCTACTTATCGATCTACGGGAGTATCTCTAGATAACGGACATTGTCATCAGCCTATCATGTCCTCACTGCTGGGACACAGCCCTCTCTTAGAGAAAAAGAATGGACAATAATCCACCATGCTGGCCCATAGTGCATGTTGGTGAATGTCATATACCTTTGAACTTTTTAGGTTCTAGGTCATACCGGTTTCCTCATTATGTTTTCCTTCACAGTTTTTGAGCGATGGTATAGAAACTGAACATAATTTATTTAAGTACTAAATAAGTGATTGGTGCAGGACCGAGGATCGAACCGGGTGCCGTTAGATTGTAAAGCGCACATGCTACCGGGCAGCCACCATCGCTCCAGGGCAATGACGATATAAATTATCTCCAGGGTAACTATACATACGTACAAGGAAACGTTAGATATGTTTCCACAGAAATAATATCCTACCTACACACTACTTACTGATAATGCATTTGACTGTACTTACACTACTGACTGTACAATGTACATACAAGGAAATATTAGATAGTAATAATTAGAGGTATTAGTACAGCAGTAAGTGCTGACTCACAGCAGGATGTTTTGATTACAATTCGCCAAGGGCGTATCCAGTTTTTAGGGTTCCGTACCCAAAGAGTGTAAGCAGGATCCTATTACTAAGCCTACGTTGTCTGTCTGTCCGTCTTTCCTTTTTTTTTTTTATATTTATGTACACATAACTAAGATTCATGTTTATTAATTCTTGATATAAGCTGTGGTACACACATGTAGGTCCTTAATGAGCAAATGCTAACGTTCAGAGCGACATACTATAAACATTTTACCAGCAAAAGCGCACTATACTTTCGAATGACACCATACAAACTTAATTACTGTCATACAAAATACTGATACTCACTTTGCGGGAACGGGACAGAGCATCCCTTCCTAATCTTTTTTTTAAAAGTAGGTATCATCATATCATCATAATCAACCTTGCTGGACTGTTAGATACCCCCGAAAGAATGATTGGGCCATATCCACCACGCTGGCTCAGTTGCGGATTGGTAGGTTCACATACGACAATGAATTCCTTCTCCGTACGTATGCAGGTTTCCTCACGATGTTTTCCTTCACCGAAAAGCCAGTGGTATGAAAATCCGTACATAAACTCCAATACCTCATTGGTTCTCAGAAATTTATTAGCCGATTAAAAAAATCTTCTGTATTATGCTTTATTATATTATTTATTAAGCCTGTTATTATTATCAAATCAAATACCTCTCCGATAGCCTATTTCCATACAAATTTTGAATTTTAATATTTCAAGTATAGAATTTGATACGCAGTTTACCTGTCGAATATTCGTAGTTCGTATATCGAATATTCACTGTTTGCATGGTTATTATATTTATTAGTAAGGTATTAACTGTACCGACCGCCTAACAGATTTTCAGTTTTTTGTCCTTCGACTAAAGTTCATAATGAAGGGACAAATTCATTAACATTATCAATGCTGACGTGTTTCTGACTCAACGCATAAGCATTGCCATTCAGCGTGGTAATGCCGCCAGCATGCTGGGTACGCTGCCAACTGGTAGTGGGCTTGAGCATTTGCATTGTCTTTAGACCTTTAGGTCTATGGGCAGTTTAATTGTATTTGTAGTGTTAGTATTAGCTTTTATTTTGTTTAGTTAATAAAAGCACTTCAAATAATAATACATTCATATTTAGCGTCAAACAAACAAAACTCATTGAAAAGTTGAATAGTAGGTATACTGTTCTCAAACAATGCGTATAAACAATATTTTGGGACAATTCTCACATTTCAAACGTTGCTTATCACCCAATTTCCAAGAAAAAATCTTCGATAATGTCAGGTTTTTTATCTGTAAATTATTATTCTAACATAACCTGTGTGTATTTGCTTCGTTTTACTGGGATCTAACCTCTTTGCAAACTAAAATACAATATTTATGATTTCGGAGAGGTTTTTTCCCCCCCATTTTTTTTTCCATTTATTACTTAACTTGCGTTTGGCCGCGAACTCGCCTGATGTTAGCGATGATGCGGTCTACGATGGAGCACGCTTGCCTAGAAGAAACTGATTCATTCGCGATTTGAAGAAAGGCAGATTGTAACTATCGGAAAATACCCATTCAGGCAGCGCATTCCACCACAGAAGACATAATAGCAGACTAGCAGTTCGCACAATAAAAGTGGAATCAAAGCGCTTCGTACGGGTTTTCGTAATATCAATCATAAAGCGGTGTCGAAATGTATATTTTTTATTAATGTTTCTGCAAATAATTGACACATGTGAAATTGGGATATAAAAATATTTCGCTGCGTCGTCAACAATATAAAATTGCTTTGGCTACAGAACCCCGTCATATGCGTGTCTCGGCGCGCCCTTGACTTGGAATTTATTAATGAAAATGTTGATACTCACTAACTAAATAAATAACCTTGTTGATAATGAGAATTACATTTCGAAGAGTGTGCATTAGATCTAGGGCCGTACCATCGCCTATTTTAAGTGATTCTGTTTAGGTGATTGCGAAAAATACGCGACCGCAAACTGTATCTCGGTGCGTTAAGGTTCGCGTAAGTTCCCGGCTTTCCCGCGGTCACAAACTGAATCACGTTTACGAAACCCACAATGACGATATACGATTCTGTGTAAGCGCCATGGTTTTGCTTCAATAAATGAGACTTTAATACAATATAAATAATGCCTATTTTTTTTATAATATATTTAATGCCTTATCTGTAGTAATAAGCGTTGCAAAAAGTGGGAAAGACTCGCCTTAAAAAAATCTCAGTGTCCATTGACAGAATTCACGACGAGCGCGCAGGCGCCGACTAATCGCGTTTTAGCCGCAGGTCACGCGCTTCCACACCCGTCAATAGATTAAATTATACCACCAGATTGCACCACTGCGTACCAACATAATGTACAATAACTTTCTTTGCGTCACTTTCACTGTACGCGAAAATGATTCGAATATCAAAGACGATAAGGCTACTTATCACGCTCGAGGGTAGATGCGAGTGTTATTTGAATTTCGAATACGCATGAGTGGAATGGCGAAGAGCGCACGCGCTTCCGCCCGCTTCGTCGGGAAGCGCTGTCATTACGAAAATGGTATCGAATCCGAAATAGAATTAAGTAGTTTCTTTTGTCTCTGGAATTCGTTTTATTTTGAATTCTGATGAGTCGATGTCGCGTTTCTATTTCGGCATTCAATGTTTTTGGGGGTCGTCTTATTGCTAGATAAATAATGGTCGTCTTAGTGCGGCATGAAAAAAAAAATCTGTCTTTCTTCCCGACTATGAATCCCACATGGTGGTGGGGCCAGCCTTCCTTAATTTTATCCTCCACTTAGCTCTATTCTCGACATCGTCTTCGACATTTTTTTAAACATGGTCTGATGTGTCATTTATTTGAAGTAAATCATCATCATCATCATACTCATCATCATCATCATCATCATCATCAGCCCTGAGTGAGCCTGCGTGACTGCTGGGTGTAGCCTCCCTTTGTTTATGCCACTCTCCCCGGGTAGTGGCATGGAAATAGTTCGAAATTAAATTTTATACTTTTATTAATAAACGTGGAGTAGCCTTGGAATAGTTACTCCGTCTTTTGTCTTTTTCGATCGAGTTCAAACTTTTAAAAGAAAGAAATAGACAAAACACTGCGTTACTATTCCTAGACTACTCCACGTTTATTAATAAGGGGGTTAGTGTTGTTCCAGAGGACTAACTATTCAAATGTTATAGACAATTGTCCCATGCTGCACCATCACATCAGGGTACGTAAGTTGTTCCTCTGAAAATTCCATTAAGAAAAAAGAAGAAAAAAAACACAATCCATTAAAATACATCATTAAAAAAATATGTTGAGGAAGAAAGAAATATAAATATTAAAAATAAAAAATAAATTTACCTGATCTAAGCTCCTAGTAACAGATAACAATTTTTGGCCTAAATTTGGCAACTGTTTCTATAATGATAATGATTATGGAAATTATCCCAAATTATTCACGCATATTTTATGTGAGTAATTGCAATATTTGAGAAAAATACTATGAGTACTTAACATATTCGATAAAAAAATGTAAACGAATCTATTTGCCAGAAAAAGTATGCAAGATAAATCATCAAAAATGAAGCCACGCGGGGCCTGAATAATAATGTTTAGTTATGCCACAAATTGATAGTTACATTATTTTGAGTACATTTTGTTAAAAAAATTATAAAATAGCACATATTATTTTTTGTTTATGCCTTTGCGTAAATTGACAGTTGGTGCCCCCTTATGTTAAAGGTATCCATAGGCCACGGTGATCGCTTACCATCAGGCGGCCTGTTGGCTTGTTTGCCACCTAGGGCATACAAGGACCATCCCACCCAATCTCACGAGACATAATATAGGTAACCGTTTCAACTATACTCACGGGTCATAAGAATAGTATTCTCAAGGAACTCACCCAATAGTTATCCTTAAAGACTTGGTTATTGGAGGACCTAAGGTGGATCATGTCTTCCAGGGTGTTCTGCCACCGGTCCATGCCGGCAGCGATCTTATTGGAGACGTTCTCCCGGTTCATGGCGCCCTCGTCGGCGGCCGGGCTGTGAGCCGCATCACTACCCCCTGCCTCCCTGCTGCTTGTGCTTATGGCACTTAACGTCCTGGAACAATGGAAATAAGCTATATAAACACTCATGGTCACATTGAAGTAGCAATGATTTGAAAACGTTTACTTTACAAGTTCTAGAGTCGAGACCGCTTAGGATGCTTTGCGGCCAGGTGGAGTAGCTTTTGGGCCATTCTTGGGTAACCGTTATTGTTTCTGTTCTTCTTAATAACGTATGAAAGTGACTTAAATAAAAACATTGTCGGTGGCCCGAGAATGGCCTTGTTACTTAAAGCGGTGGTCAGAAATGCAGAGAGCGCGATCTCAGTGACGATCTTTTAACCACAAAGCACAGAGCAGTGTTTACCACTGTTTTTTAATACCACTGCTCTAGAAACAAAATGTAGGCTGATGATTATGATGATCAACATCCTAGACGTAAGATCAGTAAGATAATAGTTACGTACCTATATTCTTTGCTTAATACCTAATGTTCAATGTCACTGACTCATTCAAAACTTACTCTACCTACTCCATAAATATATTTGAACGGCTTTGGCTTACTTCTTACCGAACTGACCGAAGGATTTGGGAAAGGATGTAAATAAATAAATACCTAGGTAAATAATGCTACTTCCTCTCATTTATAAAATGTGAGTAAACCTCTATAGGTATGCACTATACATGTGTGAATCATTATTATAGCTTCCTACTGAGGATGCGTAACAGTCTTACTCACAGTTTCCTGTATATAATTATGAACGTTTATTTAAGTATTACGGTTGTCGTCAAAAAGAGTATACCTACTGCACCTATCTCCGTATATATATAGTAATCTTTGTACTGCACAACCATTTGTATTTATAATCATGCTAAATACTTCATTTTATTTTAGTCGAAGCTAAATACCATAAATCGGAGAGGTGTAGCCGCTTTCAATACGAGGCCATTCGAGGCTTGAAGTAATAAAATTATTGACCGAGCGAAAAGAGTTCTCAGATTCTAATGGGACAAGATGATATTTTATACTAATAAAGTAGTAAAATCATCGAGATATAATTCCTATAGAGTCAGAATCTCTCAGTGAAAACAGTAAAGAAAACGATCGAGCGTAATTTTTCATTCTTGTATCAATTACATATATACTACACAATGCCGCATTTACTCCAATTTAGACGTTATGTCGCTTGCATAGTGCTCAATGTTAGTTGTCCGCTATGTCATCTAGCTCTGGCGTGGTGCCGCGTTGTAGTCAGATCGCGGTTACCTTGTAACTAAAAAGTCTGCGCAATTCGTAGCGTGCGCCGAGTTTTGGTTCGTTTTTTTTTTGGTGCGATTGTGATTCTATAAACTATAATGTATTGTATCTCGGTGAGTAAAATACGCAGTTTCGGTTACGTGTAAGTCAATTCTGATTTAAAAGCCATTTACTGAACCAATTTTTTTTAAATTACTATCCAATCTGAAAGGATATTCTTTAAAAAAATACTTGCCAAATTAGTCCATAAATGACGGACTTCTGAAATAATAAACATAAAAAACACAACCGAACTGAGAACCAACACTTTTCTGAAGTCGGTTAAAAAGGTTTAACGTGATGATGAAACAGTATTTTGCATACTTTCTTTTTGTTGAACAGTATAGTATACTGTTAGAAACAGTACCTACCTACTGTTTTGAACTGACTCAATCCGGTTTGTTACATCAGAACTACGTCACATATAAACTGATTTATAAAAAAAAAAAAAAAAAACAATATTCAGTCGAATTGGTAAACTCCTCTTTTTCGAAGTCGGTTAAAAAAAATACATGATATACCTACCTACTTTCAGATTAATCCCATAGAAATGTCATAAAAATCGGTTCGTTTACTTGGATGACATAATATTGTCATAATATTGTATTTTGTTCTCCAAGCACATCCAAGCAAAGATCTTGTATGTACCTTAAAGGGACTCATCCAAGTACTTAACCGAAATTGCTTTTTTTACGAATTTTGAAACTTAGATCAGGTACATTTTTATTTTGAAGTTGGTTTTTTAAACTTGATAATTACTTAATTTTACTTGATAATTATTAACAGTATGGTTGGCTCTAGTTACATGTGAAGCTAATAAAAGTTTGTTATTTTTAGGGTTCCGTACCTTAAAAGGAAAAAACGGAACCCTTATAGGATCACTTCGTTGTCCGTCTGTCCGTCTGTCAAGACCCTTTTTCTCAAGAACGCGTAAAGGTATCAAATTGAAATTTATACCAAATACTTAGGTCTATGGTTTCTTTCGGCTGTAAAAAAATAAAAGTTGTAAGTCAACGCAATCAAATCAACGCAATCAAAAGATATGAACGTTTATGTCGCATATTTTGCGATTTCAAAGGGGAATCAAAACCTATAGGGTACTTTTCGTTGAACTAGAATCATTAATTTTGGCAAGAGGTAAGGTCTTAGAGCACATATAAAGGAATAAATCCGAAAAATTGTTAATTTGAAGTTATATCATATAAAAAATACTGTTTTACAATTACAAACTTACATTTTGTAGATGTTATGTATTGAAGAACCTTATTGTCAACTACAAAGTTAAGTTTGTCTTTCAATATTTCAACTTCAGTTGTTTTTTTTGGACTTGCGCTCTGAGGGTTCCGTCCCCCTCAGAGAACGAGTCCTACTCGTACTTGTCCGGTTTTTTTTATAAGTAAGCGATTGTAGTAGGCTGCCAGCGCCTCATTTTTGAATGGCAGAGTGCAATTTAGTGAGTCAGACTGTGTTTTGCGTTATTTCTTGGTTATTTCGCAATCTTGACTGTTCGGACACACGATTGCGATGCTTGATAGAGTAGGTAATAGCTCTTTATGATGGAATCAATAATGTCTTCATTGGCGCTACGGTTATTTACGATGCCATTGGCCATTCACCTGCAGTAACTGTCCTTTATTATATTCATAAGTCGTTTGGCAAAAAGAGGGGTGTTATAAGTTTAATGCGTGTATCTGTCGTCATACCAAACGGCTGAACCGATTTTGATTTAGTTTTTTAAGGTTCCGTATCACTTTGTTGTCCGTCTGTCAAGATCCTTTTTCTCAGGAACGCGTAACGGTGTCAAATTGATAATTAAACCAAATACTCGAATTGTTTCAACTGTGAAAAAATCAAACTTGCAAGTCAACGCGATCAAAAGATATGACCGTTTATGTCGCATATTTTCGCACATTTTTATCGCAGAAGGGAATCAAAACTTCGACTAATCTTCGACTAATTCATTTTATTTTGGTCGAAAGTGTACGTCCCTTTGACTTAAAATCATGAAATCTGGCAAAAATCAAAGCCTTACAGCACATAATAAAGAAAAAATGTTTTTGCTATTACAAACTTACATTTTGTAGCATGTAGGGAGCACCTGTTTGCCAAAAGTTAAGTTTTTCTTTCAATATTTCAATCTTTTTAATCTATTTTGGTCAAGACTCGATTCCCGGGATGGATCTAAATATATATTTACTAGCTGTTACCCGCGACTTCGTACGCGTAGACTATAAACGTTCAACCCCCTTTTGTCATCCTTAATTCGGCCCTTTCATAAAATCCTTTCTTAGCGGACCTCTACACCCCCCATAAGGAATCTACCTGCCAAATTTCAGCTTCGTAGGTCTAGTGGTTTTTGAGATTTCGTGATTAATGAGTGAATGAGTGAGTAGATTACGTTTGTCTGGAAACCTCAGGGTAGGAGTCCTACTCACGCTTGTCCGGTTTTATTTGTTTGTAAGGCGAATTGATCGAAATCTGTTGAGACGTTTGAAGATTATCAGCTTTGTTATCGAGGGTTTAAAAAAACTATTAATTTACCAAAAAAGTGAGTAAAACTTGGTAAAACTCAAAAAAAACGAGATCGGTTAACAATATATAGGTGAAAATATCGCGAAACTAAAAAAACAAAATACAATCGAATTGAGCACCTTCTTTTATAAAGTCGGTTAAAATTAAAGTCAAGATTGACCTCGGATGAAAATACTACTTTTACTTGACCGCGTAAAAGCGCCCGGTCAGAGGCAAAATGTCAGACTTTGACATTCAGAAGGCAATGAACATTATGGTAGGTTGCATCCGCTGCCTTTTGGAGACAACTCTAGATAGTCACTACTTAGGGGTCGGCCATTCGTCTCCAGGTTTTTAGGTATTTTTGAAACGCTGCGAAACTTTTCTAGCGCTACAGTAATTTGTAGAACCCTTTCGTACATTATCTGACTGCAGCGCTTACGGAAGTTCAAGACAAACTATAGCACGCTAAAATTATGGCGCCATCTAAGTTCATACCGTTTTTAGGCAAATTTCCGAGCTACGCTCCAATGTTTCGCTATTGGCATAACTCTTAGTCTATCTTCCTTGATTATATACATGCTTTGACCCCAAACTCGAGTTTTACTAATAGCTATTGAAGAGTTCCACTATTCACATCATGGCTTCATCATCAGATCAGTTACCAAATTAATGTATTGTTTGTTATAATTTCAAATAGTTACGACAATAAGAAGTTGGTAAAAATCGATTTCCATAGCTGACCTTGGCGACCGAGACGCGGTCGCTTGCGTTGTTTTGCACTCCATATAAATTCATACTGAGCAGTGGGTCGTGCGACGCAGCCGCAGCCGCCAGTCGCGGTCGCCAAGATGTCGGAATGTTACCTTTATAGTCACAAGTGAAGCTAATAATAAGCGTGTTGATAAAAACTGTGTTTTTTGTGTAGGCACCGGCGACCTCATTGATGTGGATAGAGTGAGACGGGTACAGAAGGAATGCCGATTGCTCTAGACTAGAATTAGCCTACATTTCAATGGCAATCAGCTAGGTCTTATATAATTTCATCTTTGGTGGGAAATTAAAATTCCAAACAGTTTTTATCCTTCGAGCCAGGCCTGGTAATTATTGTACTTAAATGATAACGGTTTTTGCGTGTTTACATGACAATATAATGCAATGCAATACAATGCAATAAAATTAAATACAATACAATACAGTACAATACATCTTTATTACACACAGAAAATACAAATAAAACCTAACTAAAATAAAAAAACAAACATACGGCAGTATAATGAGCAGCCTTTTCACCTAGAGCAATTTCTTCCAGGCAACCTTTGGATGGATAGGACTGAAGAATTTGAAAATGTAAAGAATAGTCATCCATTCATCGAATCTTTATCAGTAACGCACCTTATTACATTTCTCTATTAAAAGTTTGCAATAAAATAGTTAATGCAGAAAATAAATGTAAGTAATAAAGTGCATTAGGTTTGTTTTCAAAAACTGTCGTCCCGTCCCGTCCAGCTCACGGAACACTATTACTCTTAAAACACGTTATGTATGCAGCGGCCTTGATGATCAATGCTTACTCGTATTCGAGCCTGATTATTTACGTCAGAGACATGTTGACAGTTAACTAGCATTCCGATCTTGGCGACCGCGACCGGCGACCGCGATCGGCGGCAGCGGCCGCGTCGTACGTACGACCCACTGCTCAGTATGATATTATATTTTGGAGCATTAAACAATGCAAGCGACCCACATGTCGCGCGACGCGGCCGGAACCACCGGTCGCGGTCGCAAAGATTGGAATGCTACCTTCAGTTCACATTTATGTGTTATGCTTCAGACTTAGGAATACTTAGGCAGATAAACTGACTGGCTATCTTAATCCTAACTAATATTATATAAAGATAATTTTTAGAAAAAAAATGAACCGACTTCATGATTATACCTTTATTTACAAACTAAAACTAAAAAGTAGATAATAATATTTAAATAACTTCAAAGCAATGAGCATTAAAGGACAATCAACGAAATTATTAATACATATATTACCTACTTATATACATATTTACAATTATTAATCAGTTATTTTTGGAGTAAGATAGTTTGCATCCTGAGGCCGTCCTCATGATACATATGGTACTTTTTCATCTAATGTGATAAAACTGGGAACACGCGGACAACACCGCGCGATAAGCTAGTTTTATATATCGATGTTGCAAGCTGAATCTGCGGCACTAAATTTTTTGCTGTGATTACTAATCAAATATTGGCAATCTTGATACTGTATGTAATAATCTCGTCATCTCGACTCGATAGAACATTTAAGAAATTGACATCTATTGCGGTCTTGACAGGTAATATGTCAAACCACAAGTATCGTTCGCTGTGATCGTTCGTGTTAAAACGTCTGTCATCTCCATAGATTCACTGAATCTATGGTCATCTCCGTGATTCGCCCAATTTTTTCACTATTCTACCAAACCGCACTGTACGTACGTACGGTATAATTTTTCACGCACACTAAGAAGCTTGTAGCGACTTCAATGAAGTATTAGTACACATCAGAATACAGAAAAATATCTCCCTTATTTATCTGATCTCAGGTAAATACCAAGGAATATGGTTTATAGGTACTCGCACAGTTTTAAAACATTAATTAGCTATTGGCTAAATTAACGTTGTTATCTGTTAATCACCTAACGTTTTACAAAAATGAATTGGGAAACAGAGATGAAACTCTGAGCTAAAAGTACATGGTTAACACGGAAGCTTAGAAAGCTCACACCAACGTAATAGTTTGCGTGTTTTAAGGTGGAACAGCGCCATCTAATGGCAATCGGTGGAGCTAATAATACCGTAGTTTCCGAGACCTATAGAGTGGCGGCCCTAGCCCATAATCAAGGTAGAGCGGGCTAGCACCGACTCCAAAAATAACTATAAATTGTAAATAGGTAAGGAGCACAGGAGGTATATTTATAATGTATCAATAATTTCGTTGATTGTCCTTTAATGCTCATTGCTTTGAAGTAATTTAACATTAGTTTTTACTTTTTAGTTTAGGTTTGTAAATGTAGGTATAGTGATGAAGTCGGTTCTTGTTTTTTACCCTAATAATTTACTTAATTGTATTTTATTTCTATAGATAAGATATATTTAGATTTCTGTGATTGTTGTAATGAAGTTGCAACTGGACAGTGACATAGGCGTTTGTCCCTCCCGGAATGTCAGACCTTGCTTTATTGGGTCATGCGTTTTGTTCCTACTGGACTTAATGGTGAGGACTAATAATAATTGCAGGGAAATTCCTAACAACCTAGGCCCTGATTCTCTAACTAAAACACGCATGTTACGCGGCGCGTTATGTTTAAATTTTTTAACTATATTTCCTAAGTAATAAAAGCCGACTTTTAGAGGTTATCTGACGTGCCGCGTTACGAGCGTGTTTGCAGTTAGTGAATCAGGGCTCTATTTTGAAGTAAATAACCAACGCAGAATCTTTATTTACGATCAAACGATCGTAAGTAAATAAAGATTCTCCTCTTTAATCGATGGGAGCTAATAACTTCTTTGGCTGAATGCCAAATATTTTCGTTTATTTGGAGTAGTGACTTTTGCGCCCATCTATATCTATACTGTTTTAAACTATCACGGTTGTTCACTAAAGTTATATGATTATTTACGGGATATTTACCGTGGTAAGGTTGTGGAATGAGCTCCCTACAACAACTCATTCCACAACCTTACCACGGTAAATATCCCGTAAATAATCATATAACTTTATATCTATACTTCTATACTATCTATACTAATATTATAAAGAGGAAAGATTTGATTGTTTGTTTGTTTGTTTGTTTGCATTGAATAGGCTCCGAAACTACTGAACCGATTTGAATATTTTTTTCACTTTTGGGAAGCTACACTATCCCCGGGTAACAGGCTATATAATATTTTCAAAAAAAATAGGGATCATTACTAAAACTCCAATAATGTAACCCAAAGTAAGATAAGTTGTAACAATCAAATATTTCCTCTTTATAATATTAGTATAGATAGCCCGTTGGTCCAGTTGATAGTGAACCTGCCTTCTGCGCTTGGGGGCGTGGGTTCGATTCCCACCTAGGACAAACATTCATATGATGAGCATTTGTGTTTGTTCTATATTTGGGTGTTAATATCTATTTAAGTATGTATTTAAATATATATATGTATGTATATCAGTCTCTGGCAGCCATATTACAAGTATTGCTTAGTTTGGGGTCAGATGACCGTGTGTGCAAAAATGTCCCAAAAAAAAAAATTGTCTACTCCTTGGCGTGTGACATCACGAAAACTTGCTGAATTACCAAAATACTCATTACGGGTTACGCATATAGGTTGTACTAAGGCGAAAGAAGGTCATTATATCATATTTATTTATTAAATTTATATTTTAATATAAAATAGGTATTTGTTTGGCCACCAGCTTACCAGATGGTAAGCGACGTTTTTTCCATACAAAAAGGTCGTACACTTATCTTTCACTTGAGGTTGAAAACGGAAGCTATCGAAAGCGCGATCGATTTAAAAAAAAAAAAAAACAACAATAAAAATTATGTAAGTACATTAGCGAAACACTTTGGTAACGGACACTGGCCTGCGATTACGCGTGCAGGAAGGAAGCGGTTTGTAGGCAATTGTGGGCTTTTAAATCGGTTTTGACACAAGGCTGTTTTTAACCAGTATTACTTTATATTGCATACTTAGGCTGGTTTCACAGCTGTTCGGGAAACCCGCGCGGGTCGCCTCTACGGGCTCCCGGAGCGTAGACATACGTGAGGCGTTAGAACATCGTTTCACAGTGACGCGGATTGTCAGAGACTTGCCTCCGCTTAGATCTGTAAACCAGCCTTATAATCTATTCCGTGATTGACGTCTCAATACATTCATTTATCTATTTATCTATCTATATATATCTAAAAATCAATCCCTATTTACCTTGGTCGCGCCATAACTTGTGAACGACTCTACCGATTTGATTATTATTATTTTTAGTTTTTTAATACTTTGTAGTAGGTTCTTACGGAAAGAAAATTTAAGAAAATTGCGCAGAAAATTGAAAAATTTCAGAAACCTTATCAGCGATTTTAACTTCGCGCCCTTGACAGTTCTAAGACAGGATGTACGTCTGTATGTGCACAATGGCGTATTTTGAGCTTAGAACAACAGTACTGTGTAACTCTGTAGGTATATCCTTTACTAATAATATTATAAAATCGAAAGTTACTCGGTCTCTCTGTCTGGATGTTTGTTCGCTTTTCACAACTAAACGGCTAGCCCGATTTTAACAAAATTTGGCAGGATGATAGTGTGTACATCATAAAGGCGGACATAGGGTTCTTTTCCCTCCATAACATGCGGAATAACTGAAAAATTGCGGGTAACATCCCGGGATTCAGCTAGTGCTGTACAATGTATACGTAGGTATAATTATATCAATCTCATTAGGTTGAAGGACGAACCTACGTGTATTTGGTAAAGATGTGCAAACCTCCAGATCTGGACCTCCGGGATCAGAGAATAGGCAGCAGCGTCCTATACCTCTTCTGTATATCTTCTCCATACTAAGGTTGCCTGGAAGAGAGCACTTGTAGCGATAAGGCCGCCAATTTTTTCACTATAGTGTTAAGTTGTTTTTGTCTTACCTATGTATGTAATTTGTGTTGTGAGCAATAAAGCGTTATCTATCAATTAGTACACGGTAAACGTTCTACGATCCGCAAGCCGTCTGCTAAGCGTGGGGATTATGGCAACACCCCTCTATAAGAGGGAGGCCTTTGTTCTGCAGTGGACGTTTACTGGCTGATGATGTGTTTTTGTGTGTGTGTCTGTGTGTGTGTGAGAGAGAGTGTGTGTGTGTGTGTAAACCTTTACAGCATGATCCAAGAAAACTAGGTCTAGCGCTCCGGGAGTTGTCCCCCAATGACGTCACTTTCCTTTTGCCACTTTATTGCCACAAACACATATTTGGGAAATAATCTACCTATTGAATAAAATACAAAAAGAATTTCAATTGTCATTTGTCTGCTCAAGCAAGTACGAATTTAACACATTATTTATATCAAAATTTATATCACATTGATTTATTGGAGTCCCACAGGTAATATACGGAGATTGTTTCGTGTATCGTCATCTCTCTCGAACTTGTTGTAAATTACTTATTCTGCTCTTGCTTATGCACGTGTACGAGTATCCATGACGTTGATGACGTAGTTGCGGGACACCCATGTGATTTTTTTCTTGGAGCGCTATACCTGGCGGAGTATATTATTATATCATGCTTTACAGGAATTAGAAGGAAACTATTAGATCTAAAAAATTGTTTCCAGGTGCCTTATTCACAAATATTAGTCATGACAGTTTGACCGGTTTACCATGCGTAACGTGTCAAAAGTAGTTATTTATCAAAGTTGAACCGTCAGAATGTAAATCGATTTGTGGCGACAGTGGGTAGCTACGAAAGTGTTGAAGATTGATGCCTCAACATACGAGTACTTTCACTGGAGGCAGTGACCGCGGTGACGTCATGCGACGTCATCTCCTGATCGATTGAGATACTTGATCGATGGATCGAGGCGATACAAAAACACCAAATTAACTGCGCAATTTTCTGTCCGTAAGAACCTTCTACAAAGTTTTAGAAAACAAAAAAAAAAAAAGGTCTAAAGTCATTCTCAAATTATGGCGTGACCAAGGTAAATAGGGATTAATTTTTTTAAATTATATAGATGTATATATAAAAAAAATTGGTATATCAGTCTCTGGCAGCCATAGCTTAGTTTTTTTTTTTGGCGTCAGGTGACCAGGCGTGAAAAGTTCTAAATATTTATTTTATTGAAAGTAAGTAGGTACTTGTTGGTTCCTATACCAAGATTTTTAGCAGCATTATTTTGTTTTTATTACGTGCCAAAAGGTGACACAATTTATGTAGCATTCCAAATCGCCCCAGATATTGCCTTTGTGATCGTTCCGTTTACCCCAAACACATAAACCCCGTCTCCGTTCCGTCGTGGGTAAAAACAAACAAGTCGAAACACAAACAAAATCTCAAAGGTCGAAGAACCACGTGAGAGAAAATTAAACCAAAAGCCTTGAGTTTATAAATGAGATCTGACACCGTGATTGCCATTTCCGATTTTAATCAGTATATACTTAGTGCCTTAAGCATGTGTAGATGTGTACAATTCGATCAATTAACTTATCGATAGCAAAAAATCTTGTTTTAACTACCAATAGGCTGATAAGTAATTCAATTCTAAATTAAAATTACTTATATGCTTTTTATTTTAAAAACGAAAAATGTAAAACACTGTTTAAAACTATCACGGTTGTTCACTAAAGTTATATGATTATTTACGGCAGACAAAACGATCTACCCTCTTTGTTAGTCTTTTGCTACGGTTATCACTGGAACTCGAACTCGAGCCTACGAGTAAGTCCCGACAAAACACACTTACTCTTTTCTACCCTTAGAGGTGAAATATTCATATTATCATCAAATTTAAAGAGGTTCGAGTCGTGATCCACCCTTGAGATAATAGCCTAGCTACTCTATCCAATAGTCTCTAGCAAGAGTCGCTGGCATCCAGTGGATGCAAAAGGCAGGCTGTCGTTCAGTGTGGAGGTTAAAGGGGGAGGCCTATGTTCAGCAGTGGACGTCTTCTGGCTGATGATGATGATGATGACTCTATCCAATAAAAAACCGGGCAAGTACGAGTAGGACTCGTACTCTGAGGGTTCCGTTGGATGGAACCCTCAGAGCGCGAGGCCAGAAAAAAACTAACTGAAGTTGAAATATTGAAAGACAATCTTAACTTTGTAGTTGACTATAAGGTTCTTCCATAAATTCCAACTACAAAATGTAAGTTTGTGATAGCAAAATAATTATTTTTAAATGATATAGCTTCAAATTTGTAACTTTCGGATTTATCCCTATATATGTGCTATGAGACCTTGCTTTTTGCCAAATTTCATGATTGTAGGTCAACGGGAAGTACCCTATAGGTTTTGATTCCCCTGTGAAATCGCAAAATATGCGACATAAACGTTCATATCTTTTGATTGCGTTGATTTACAACTTTGACTTTTTTTACAGCCGAAAGAAACCGTAGGCCCAAGTTTTTGGTATAAATTTCAACTTGATACCGAAAGGGAACCTGAAAATGGGTCTGGACAGACGGACAGACAGACGGACAACGAAGTGATCCTATAAGGGTTCCGTTTATTCCTTTTGAGGTACGGAACCCTAAAAAGGAATCATTATCAGCGTAGACAAACGAATTGCTAGTACGCAAAAAATACAAATACACAAAAAAATACAGTCGAAAACAGAACTTCCTTTATTATTATTTTAATTGAAAACAACTGTCTCAAAACACCTGGATATCAAAATGTCTGGATCTCAAATTGCCTGGATATAGGACCGATTTGACAAATTATACAACGTTTATGTTCAATAAAAGTATCGTACTGTATAATGTCAAATGCATTTCCAAACGAAAGTATGTAGGTAGGTAGGTATGTCACCTTGCCAAGATATTGTCATTCATTGACAAGGGACCTTACGCATTAATTATAATATTAGATTAAAATTAATGTGCTTACTAATCGAAGTTAATGTTCTAACAGCAAGCCTTCGTTTATTCAAAGATCTTGTATTTTTTTTCTTTGGTTTTATTAGATTACTAGCTGACCTGACAGACGTTGCCCTGTCTTAGAAATGTCAAACACGCAAAGTCAAAATTGTAAATCTTATATTTTTACACCTTGGGTTACATTATTGGAGTTTTAGTAAGGATAAAAAAAAAAATATATAATATAGCCTATGTTACCCGGGGATAGTGTAGATTCCCAACAGTGAAAGAATTTTTCAAATCAGTTCAGTAGTTTCGGAGCCTATTCAATGCAAACAAACAAACAAACAAACAATCAAATCTTTCCTCTTTATAATATTAGTATAGAAAAGTAAAGAGAGCCCAACTCAGTAACTCAGTCACTCAGTAAGCTAGGAAAATATAAAAGATACTTGCTACTCACCTCATGTGAGCCGATTAACATTTTTATATTTTATATCACATACTAGGAGACCTTTGCCCAGCAGTGGGACACTATAGGGGGAAAAACTAGGAGAAAGGTCTTGAGTGGAGACCACAAACCGGAAGATGCAGCGAATCCCACTAGATGGACCGACGACATTGTGAGAGTCGCTGGCATCCAGTGGATGCAAAAGGCAGGCTTTCGTTCAGTGTGGAGGTTAAAAGGGGAGGCCTATGTTCATGGATATACGTGGATTCAATGATCATCAGAACTTGTTCCTATAATAGTTATAAACAAGAAATTGCACATTTTTGAACCTTTTGAATTTAATCACGCCTACTTAAATTAATACGTAAGCCAATTTTGGTTGAACCATACAAAAGTCAAGGGCGCGTTAAAACAGAAGGTACCAGTGTGACTCATCCTGGCTTAAAACAAAAATATCTGTGGGAGTCTCAAACCAGTGTCTAACCTCCTTACATGGGAGTGGTCATCGGTGATCAGTCCATATTAAAATTTAGAGGTGCGTTTTGGCGGCAACGTGAAAAACTTGTCGCCTTCTTGGATAATTTTCCTAACTAAACTGGTGTATTTTCGAGTGCTTAAGTGTATTAATGGTCGATTAGTGACTATTAAGTATTCGACATTATTAAAAATTTTCAATTTTTAAGAGACTTCTATGGAGTTTTGGAAACAACACAAAAAGACATGTTTCACCTCGTTATATTAATACTTGTACACACTCGAGCACGTCCATGAACACTTAATAACTCATTATTACTTACACATTAAAACTTGAAAAAACACCAAATTAGAATAATAATTCAATGAAGCGACATATTTTTTCACGTTGGTGGCAAAACACAGGCGTGGAGTTTTGTTGCCACTATAACCACAAAAGACATAATAGACATGCTATAACGAATTTTTTTTATGGATTTGACAAAGTTGTCAGGAAAGAGCCTGCTTGAGTATCGATCATCTTTTCAGTGGCTGGTTGTAAAAAAGCCAGAACTTCAATCGCCAATATTTACCGCGCAACATGTTGAACGACGTCGTAGAACTTTTGTTTACTTACATGATTTTCTTGTTGCACTTCATCGGGCAATATCGCGCGCAGTTGACAAACGTTGGGTTTTGGCGCCAACGTGGAAAAAAACATGTCGGCTCGTTGGATTATTTTCCTAAACTTGTGTATTTTCGAGTGTTAATGTGTACTAAATGGTGAATTATTATTCATTAAGTTCTCGTAAACGTGCTCGAGTGTGGGTAAGTGATATAACGATGTAAAACGTGTCTTTTCGTGTTATTTACAAAACTCCATAGGAACCTTTTGTAAAGTCTCCACCACTTTACAGGGGCATGAGTTTGACTTGACCGTGACTTACTTAGCTTGACTCTTACTGTGACTATGACTTGTTTGACGCTATTAAGACTATGTAAACTGTTTAATATTACCACTAAAGGACAATGAATCCAAGGTCATGAAAATTAAAAAAAAAATTGACAATCGTTACCGACTGTCACAGTCATGTTGCGCGGCAATTGTTGCCTGATTTTGCTGACAAAGGAGTGTATTTGTATTTATTGTGATTAGTATGTTATATCTGTGAGTATGTTACTGTGGTATGTTATCCAAATCAACTTTTAAAAAAAAGTTTAAAATAGACGCGTCGTGTCGATGAGATGTACTCGCGCAGTATTTTTGTATCAGGTTAATATGCGATATGCGTTATTGTTTTCCTTATTGTTTTCAGCAATCTTGTTTTCATGTTGAACTAAAATTAAGTGCATAAAATTATGAACATTTTAACAATCACATAGCCTTCTTTGGTTAATAGGCAGCCTTGATTATAAGTGGATTTGAATAGTAATGTATAAAAATAAATTATATATATGCAGTATAGTATACATAAATACAACAACGTAATTTTTTATGTAAATTTGTAATTGTAAATTTCTTGCCAGCGAATTGCAGTTTTCACAACTTTTGTTCTATCGACTTTATACTCAATACATCTGAGTAGTTGTTATTTGTTGTTTTAAGACGCAAATGCCTGATATTGAATCCTCAGCGTAGCGAGGGATTCAGTTGGTACAAGACGAGGAAATTTGACTAATATTTTTTATTACCTCATGAAAATGCTGATCATAAAAACAGCACATCAACGTTAACAAAATTAAAATAAATCAAAAATAAATAAGTTATAAGTTATATGATTATTTACGGGATATTTACCGTGGTAAGGTTGTGGAATGAGCTCCCGATATTTCGGCGCAGTTACATGAACCATGTTCACGGGAAGACTGAACAATGCGGGTGGTTGGAGAACAGTTAAAAAGTTAGGTGCAGACATAACGATCTACCCTCTTTCTTGTCTTTTGCTACGGATATCACTGGAACTCGAACTCGAACCTAAGTCCCGACAAAACACACTCACTGTATCACTGCGTATAGTATTTTGAACACATTAGAGAGGGTAGATCGTCGATCGAGGGTGTCTGCACCTAACTTTTTAACTGTTCGACCAACCACCCGCATTCTTCAGTCTTCCCGTGAACATGGTGCATGTAACTGCTCCGAAATATCGGGAGCTCATTCCACAACCTTACCACGGTAAATATCCCGTAAATAATCATATAACTTTATAAGTTATAAGTATTTTAATTTCATGCTATACAGAGAACGTACTATACTGAGTTATGACGTAACGCCTCTGGCGCACTTTACAAATGCTATACTAACACACGCTTTGCGAGAAAGGGAAAGAGTATCCCCTCTCTATCCCAGGAAATCTAGGAAAATATTGTATAGAACCTCCTTGAATCAAACTATTTGAGGTGTTATTCAAAGAGGTCGGAATGTTTTAATACTGAAAACAAAGAAGTTTACTCAATAGCTCGACACGTTTGAATTTCGAAATTTACTTTTCGCGCTAGCGGATAAAAACGACTTATGCGTGCACATTTTATACGAGATAAAAATATTATTGTCATATTTTATAACACTGTTAAAACAACTATTTAATACAGTCATACTGTACCTAATTACTTATTGCCATACTTAAATTTCATAGTATTATTTTGAGGTTCTGTCCAGTGATTAATTATAAGCCTGTTTTATTGTATGTGGTGTTTTTTTGCTGAAATTTGATTTGTAATCTATTATGGATCTTGAATTCTTCAATCTGTAATAAAGATTTAATTTATTATTATACTTTTTCTGTTGATGAAAACAGGAAAATTAAACGCTTTCGCCTGGCTGATAGTTCAGTGTGATATTACAAAATTATGTGTGCACCACCGATATATGTGAGCGTAGGATGGCTGCGGAGTTTATAAGGTGTGTTCGGGGTCATGGCTAACGCGTGAAGGGGATGCTTGGTGCACCGGCTTTGGCGTATATTTTACGAGCACTTACTTAATTAAACTGACTTTTTTATATTTTTTTGTAATAGGCTTGCCTTTGGCCACCTACTCGCCTGATGTTAAGCGATGATGCGGTCTACGATATGGAGCACGCTTGCCTAGAAGAAACCGATTCGTGATTTGAAAACACCCAGATTATAACTCCCTGATTCCATAACTTCAAACACGCGCGTAACGCGGCGCGTTAAGTTGACCTCTAAAAGTTGGACTTTATTCCCTACGAAATAAAGTAAGGTTTTTTGAGGTTAACTTAACGCGCCGCGTTACGCACGTGCTGAAGTTACGGAATCAGGGCCCTTGGAACACCCATTCAGGCAGTGCATTCCACAGACTAGCAGTTCGCACAACAAAAGAATCCGCTAGGAAAAGGGGCAGGAAGGAATTAGATCGCATGCAGATCCGATGCACACTCTCCGAAATGTATCCGTAAAAAAACTGATAGACTAGCAACTTTGCGCCGATGTTCAAGACTAATAAAAATACAAATCCAAAATAAAAAAACTAAAACTACAAACTTGTTAAACATAAGTACTTAATTCCAAAAAAAATAAGTAACCCTGCCTGCCTGCTGCACTAAGCTTGCTTTGTTATCAATAAGGTCAAATTATACAACTGAATTTTAAAACAGCCTACCTGTGACCACATAAGTAACGACACATCAACGTTCGATGCCATTGCTCAAAAAACGGCCAAGGCAAACATCGTGATGAAACGCAAGCATATTCCTAAATAAACAAATATGAAAAAAAAACGGTATGTCCAAAAACCTTAAAGAGTTCTAAGACATTTGACATTCAGCAACATGCACTGGGCCAGCATGGCGGATTAGGACTCTCTGAGAGAAGGCCTGAGTCCCAGCTGTGGGAACGTGTAGCCTGATAAAAAAAAATTCAAAATTCCTCCATTATTTATTACAAAATGCGCAGATGTTTTAACGAAACCTCTTACAATACTATTTAAACGCTCATTAGCGGAAGGTATCGTTCCCAAAATCTGGAAGTCTGCTTTTATCACTCCTATACACAAAAGTGGCAGTAGAAACGATGTCAAAAATTATAGGCCGATCTCTAAATTATGTATATTTGCCAAAGTCCTTGAACGGTTAGTTCACACCCAAGTCTATAACAGTTTGTCAGCCTCGTTTATCCCCCAACAGCATGGATTCATCAGGAATCGCTCCACTACGTCTAATCTATTATCATTCGTCAATTACACAACTTCTAGCATGGATTCGGGTGGTCAAGTGGACTCCATTTTTACAGATTACAGCAAAGCATTCGATCGAATTGATCACACATTATTACTCCAAAAGCTTTTCTCGGCCGGAATCCATGGCAACTTGTATAGGTGGTTTACCTCATACATCGAAAACAGATCTCAAGCTGTAGTTCTTAACGGATACGCTTCAGAATGGAATTATGTACCTTCTGGGGTACCCCAAGGCTCCTTGTTAGCTCCTTTGCTGTTTAATTTATTTATTAACGATATAGCCGCCTGTTTCCAACATTCAGAATTCTTGCTGTACGCAGATGATATGAAAATCTTCAAACAAATATGTGATGTTGGTGATTGTCATCTGTTACAGCAGGATCTATGTAGGTTTGAAGAATACTGTCACCTCAACAAACTAGACCTGAATGTTGCAAAATGTTATGCTATCACTTTTACTCGTAAAGCTAAAACTATTGAATTTAAATACTTACTTAAAAGTCATCCTCTTAAAATCGTAAATGAGATTCGCGATTTAGGTGTAATTCACGATTCTAAGCTCACATACGATAAACACATTGATGATATCGCTAATAGGGCCAACAAGTCCATGGGATTTATCAAAAGATCCTGTTCCCAATTCTCTAGTATCAAAGTTATCAAAACGCTATATTGTACGTATGTGCGTAGCATACTCGAGTATTGCTCACATATTTGGAACCCTCAGTATGATATATATATCAACAGACTAGAATCAATCCAGCGTAGATTTGTTAGATATCTTCAGTACAAGTGCAAAAAATATGACAATGATTATGAGACGAGATGCAGGAGACATCACATGTTACCACTCCGTGAGAGACGCAAAATAGCTGATATCCTATTTTTAACTAAAATAGCGCAAAGTCATGTTGACTCTCCACATCTCCTCTCTAACATTAATTTAAACGTCCCCAGAATATCTGCAAGACATCCTAAATGTTTAAATATACCCTTTAGTGCGACTAATTACAGGCAAAACTCCTTCTTCATAAGAGCATCTAACTCCGTAAACACACTGGAAGACTTCCCCGACTTTGACTTGTTCAATACGTCCTTGAGTTCAATTAGACAACATATTAGTAAAAGCTGGTTTGGTGTGTCTCCCTGACTGTCTTGTGTTAGCATAAAATAGTATAATATACCTATTTTGTTTTTTTTATTGTATCATAATATTAATATCTTTCTATTCATCTCCATGTGCAAAAATTGTTTCAATATGCGAAAACTGCTAAATGGTGTTTAATTATACAATGTATCTGTAATTTAGTTATTTATCACTGTATGTTTTCCAAATAAAATAAAATAAAATAATGATAACGAAAAAACACGCGATCAAATCCGTTAAAAGCCTTCATTTCGTATTTCAGCCATGATTGAGAGAATCAGTTTTTTACCAATATGAGAATAGTATGGTCCCGCTAGTGCATGGGCATAGAAGCGAGTAGCACGAGCGCAGCGAAGCGCATCGCCTGCCGGTCCACTAGCCGACCCTGCATAAGTATCGCACTGTTCTAATACATGCTCCATCGATTTAAACACTGTATTCACTGGGAACCATTACTTGATCCAGGTATGGCGAACCAATAGCACGTACAATCCGTACGGCCAAGGATCGAAACAACCTCCGGCTTCCTTGTTCCTGAGAGATATAATCTGAGAGTGAATCTTCTAAGTCTGCGTGCTTTATCTTCGACTACGTCAACAAGCGAGTCGGTCGTCAAACGCGGACTTATTCGCGATAAAATATTTTGGGCACGCCACCGATCGAAACGGTTTGCATTTTAGTTTAAAGTAGCAAAGTCCACTATAAAGTATTACGAACTAGCTGTAGCCTATAAATAAATAGCAAATAACACATAGCATATGTGTTAATCCAGTGTATAAGCCAACTCCATACCAAATTTCATCTAAATCGGTTAAGTAGTTTCGGCGTTGAGTCTAGCCAAACATACACACTTACACACAAACTTTCGCATTTATGATATTAGTAAGATAATAAGATAAGATAAGAAGTAAGATATACAGTGGTTTTTTTTGATAGTACATGAAGAGTTTTGTGTTGATAGTATTTGGTTTGATGATTTTCCCAATAAGCACTAACCCAAAACTATTTGACGGTACGTCTACCTATGGCCTCTTAAACATTAAACTTAAGCAAGGTTCGCCATCCCTGACTTAGTCAATTACTAAGAATTATGACACAATATGAAAAGAACGGTGGACTAGAATGATGATAATAGCGTTACGCAATCATTAGGTATCATTCTAGTCCCCTGTTCCTGTCGCGTTATGACTTAATAGCACACCTTGTCGAGCTGTTTGCACATTAAAGGAGAGTTCAGTCTGCACTATAATACCAGATGGATTTTGTCGTGGAAAAGATTTTAAAAAGAGCAGAATTCAGTTGGGCTGGACAGGGCTGGACAGCTATAGGAAACTCCATCGAGTTCCATGTCCACTTAATAACTCTAATGTGACACTTAAGACATAAGATGGGTTTTAATCAGTGCGTTCTACCTGTCGTTACTTCCATATAAAGATCCACCGGTCTCCACTCGAGAACCTTTTTTCTTGCTACTCTTTTGGCTTTCTTTATTTTGCATTATTGTAACGTCCAGCACTTCTACTTGCGATAGACTGATTATTTCAGCGAATATGTATTACCTAATAAAGACTTTAAATTAATAGTGTATTCCTTATTTTTCTCAAAGGATTATGTAGATTAATGTACAAATATTCGTATATCACCTCTCACACCGTAATAAATTTTGCCTCCCTTCCACATTAGAAATCATCAACTTCTCCTGAATACTAATTAGCTGACGTACATTTACCTTCTTATCCCGACTCCTATTAGATGCGGCGTTGCCAAACTTACTATTTATTATCATCGTCATCAGCTAGAAGACTTCCACTGCTGTAGCAGGATTTATATATATATCTCGCGCTTTTTTGCTGCCGCCGAATCGACAACAGCCGAGCGAGGCAACGAGACGCAGTTCGCAGAGTGAAATTAAACTAATTGGTGAACCCTGCAGTATAGCATAGCTTAGTCTGAAGATGTACGTACCTACGCGTATATGAGGTGGGTTATGCGTTACGCTAGAAGTCATCCTATACAATTCCATTCAACCTCAGTTACGTCGTCACTTGTTAGTTGTTACGTAGGCACGAATGTAAAAGTGCGTTTTCGTTGGGAATTCCCATACTAATCGTAGATGTGTCTGACAATGTACGAGTAATTACCTGCATGTCTTTATCGCGAAACAATAGAAAACAAAGCACGCTTCGCTTGTAAAAGATTTCTCTCGTGCTGTCTCACTCTAGCATAGTTGAATACAAAGTCTCGGTTTTACCAAGTGATTAAATAAACGATGCCACGGAGAGTGCCATTGGATTGGGGTCCCCCTATGCCCAATATAATGTTCTAGTAGGTTAGACAAAAATAGTAAGTGAGGCTACGAGCAGAATACAGTTGGGCTGGACAGCTATAGGAAATTCCATCGAGTCCCATGTTCACTTAATAACTCTAATGTGACACTTAAGACATAAGATGAGTCTTTTTTTTTTTAAATCAAATTTTTGTTTCGGGCTATAGTCGCTATGCAATTATGCCAGCCCCGTTTTTCAAAGCAACTATCATATACAATCAAAAGGGAGCTGAGTCCCTACGCTGATCCAATACGACCGAGACCATGGCATAGAAGGCCCTCGCCGCATCACACGTGGGTGCGGCCAGGATACCTTGAAACATGCCAACATCTCGAGGGTTTACGCTGGGTCTTAATCAGTGCGTTGTACCTGTCGTAACTTACGGTGCCGAAACGTAGACTTGGTTGGTTGGACAAGATTTAAGTCGCCATGGAAAGACCTCGGCATTTCTCTGAGGGATTGTATCCGGAACGAAGTGATTCGCTTGAGAACTAGTCACCGACATAGCTCAGCGTATTAGCAAGCCGAATCTTCTTAATTTTGTGTTTTATTTTGTTTCTGATTAGTCATCGCTATGATTATCATCGTGAGCACCTTGATCGGAATTTCAAGTTAAATCTAGTAGGTGCAGTATACATATAAAACGACGTACTTATTAAGTAAAGAACGGTTTTCTAATTAATATTTCAATAAGAAAATAAAATAAGTAATCTTGAGTTCTTACTTGTTCTTTGTTTCTTGAGTTGTTTTTTCTTGTTTTGGCCTTGTTTTGTTTTGGAGTTTTGTTTTGTTTTGGAATAAAACGTCCTTGGTTTTGGCATCTATCAAAGTCAACTTCTGAAGTATTCAACGTATCCTTTCGCACTGCTGTTACAAAGTGATCCAGGCATAACAATCAAGCCTTTATTTGGTTGTATTTTAAATTAGCCTTTCGTATTTAAAAAACAATCTACTGGCACGCGACAATTGCTAAACTGTGTTTTAATAACATCGCGCTGATTTACTACAGTACTCTACACCTGATGACTGAGTATGACTAAATAAGCTGGTTCAATTTTTGTTTTGTTTATAATGAAAACTATGACAATATACCAACGCATAATAGACGCAACGTAGTGAGTTAATCTGTGAGTAAATACAACATTATACCTACCCCGACCAACATCTTTTTTGGACAGATAAACGCCCGTGAAAGTTCGAACCATGGAGTTTTGAAAAAAAATTATAAAGAATTGCGTATATGATTTTTTTACGTTCCAAATTTATCGAAAATATTCAGCACTACCGTGTGAATCCAAAACACTAAAATCTCGTGTTAGTGTGTTCCGTATGATCTGTATCTGTGCTTTTGTTTTTGACGAAAACAAGCTTCACTGTCTAGTTTTTTTTTCTGCTAGCACGTTATGTTGTAGTAAAACATAGCCTACTCAGTGCTCAACAACCACAGAAAAGACAAAAATAACTCCTCTTTTGTGTAATAAGGTAGTAAAGGGGACTGCCGCGACAGCAGTGAAAACTTAAAACACTGTCTGGCGCAACACATCACATAAGCATGTCGGTGACGCGGATCCTAAGTACGTATAAGTTATAAGTTTTGCCCCTACTAAAAATCGCTAAACGGGGCTATAGAAGTTTTCACTTCAAAATTCCAAACTTATCTAAAACTAGCTGACCTGACAGACGTTGTCCTGTCTTAGAACTGTCAAACACGCAAAGTCAAAATTGTAAATCTTATTTTACTACACCTTGGGTTACCTTGGGTTGGAGTTTTAGTAAGGATCCCTTGTTTTTTGGAAAATATAATATAGCCTATGTTACCCGGAGATAGTGTAGCTTCCCAACAGTGAAAGAATTTTTCAAATTGGTTTAGTAGTTTCGGAGCCTATTCAATGCAAACAAACAAACAAACAAACAAACAAACAAACAATCAAATCTTTCCTCTTTATAATATTAGTATAGATTACATAACTTAATACTCACAACATAATTTTATTATCAACGACAAAAATTTCTACACTGTGTCATTACGAGAAATGAAATTATCGTCTGCTTCGGTTATTTGATTGTGACAAAACTACAAACGAGTCAATATTTCGTTTCAGACCCTTCACATCTGTGTAACCTGCTGCCCTTGGGCGGGACAGAAATAAAAGAAACAGACCACTTCAGAGCTTCACGATTGAATCGTATGATGTATTATTAGCTGATGTGATTGTGATATACTTATTTGGGTACTTTTATAATACTTGTAAAACTTTTCCGTGGTTCCGTACCCAAAGGGTGTAAACGGGACCCTATTCTAAGCCTACGCTATATGTTTGTCAATCCATCATATCTTTAAACGGCTGTATCTTTCGAACCGTAATAGATATCCAGTTGAAATGTTCACAGAATAATGTAATGTTACGGCGAATTAAGTAGGAAATAATAATATAGTCAAATAGTAATAACTAAAGGGTCCTATACGACAAACAGTTTCTTTAAACCATTTTTTTTGCTCTAGTTTAAAAACGGTAATACGTACACGTCAGAGTCAAACTTGGCATGCTTATAGTACACACTCTAAAGTAAAACACAAATAATAAATTCTGGCTAAGTGCGAGTCGGTGACAAATTACAACGTCGGGCTCGGTCGGCACTTGGATGAGTGATCTGGGCGTGATGTTGTCTTTTGGCACAACTTTTTTGTACTTTGGTGGTACGGAACTCTCAGTTTGTGAGCCCGACTCGCACTAGCCGATTTTAAGTAAACAAAACCTGTCATCGCCACAAATTAATTTTTACCCGACGATAAAAATCCAAGAGAGGGGTATTATGTTTAACGTGTTTGTGTATATTTGAACTTACAGTCTCAAGGTATCTACAAGATTTATGTAGGTACCTACTAAGGAGTATACTATACATAATTATAACTTTAAAAGTCGATGTCGATTTTAACTTTTTACAGTCGGCGTTAGGCCTAAAAAGCGTAATTGTAATCAGGCGCTAATTAAATTAAGATAACTATCAAAATGTCAATTATACTTCTCAAAATTTAGTGTATATTTTACCTTTACCAAATAGAGTTGTCATTTATCCGTTGCGTTTTGATATCATTCGATACTGTCAGATACGTTTTTTTTCTCGATTGTATCTTACGAGTCGATATCTATATGGCCTTCGAAGAACTCGATAGTTATTTTAGTTGTGAAATCTTTTATGGAAGGTTGTTGGACATTACGTATACGTAACCAGCTTGTAAAGCGAATAAACATGGAGATTGGAAAATATTGTGACACTTATCGAGAACAATGCGAAAAATTGCTGCCCAGTTCTATAAAAAATTCTATTTCTATAATGGACCATGTTTAGATAACATTAAAGATCAAAATAACAATCAAGTTAACAGGTCCAAATTAGATAAGACAATTGGGAGCTCTCTATTCTTCCCTGGCACCTGCCAGTGAAGCGTTTAGCGGTATAGTGATTTTTAATGAAAAATGGAGACATTTGAACACGAACTATAGTTTTACTAAGGCATATCTCCCTTGTTTGTCTGATTTGAGAGCAGGGGCCTTACGGACAACTGCTATTACAGGCACCTAATCCGCTCAGTTAGAAAATCACGCGACCGCAAACCGTATCTGGGCGCGATAAGGTGCCTCAATTAGCTGTTGTCCGTAAGGCCCCTGGACTCTTCGGTAGACTTCAACAGCTGGAACAAGGCAGTCACTGAGAAGTATCTGCGAAACGGGCGACAACGTTATGCGAGCATGACATTTTGCGAACGTGACAATTTCAAACGGGACATTATGCGAGCGGGTCATTAGGCGAGCGTGAAATTTTGCGATCGTGACAAACAGTAGACGGAATGTGACTTTTTTCGACATTACGACATATTGAGAACGTGACATAGTACGCCGAGACTAGGCAGACCACCAGCCAGCGATGGTCAGACGACATTGTCAAACATGGAAGACAATGGATGAGGCTCGCACAGAACTGGACAGGATGGAGCAAACTAAAGGACAACAGACAGGCGAAAACAGGCTGAGATGGCCAATTGGCTACAACTCGATATATTATAGCGAAGTCTGACGGGACATTCAAAATAATTTACCATCACAACGCACGTTTGCAACGAAACGTTTGCCATAACTTCAAATTATTTCAGTAATTGGAGTATAAACAATTCGGCCACGTAACACTTGAAACGCGGCACTAGCGGAAAACTAAATTAACTTTATTGTTATTACATAATATTTAAATTATGGGCTTTATGTGCAACTTTATGTGCCTTAACAAGTTAGCGGCCTCGGTTAGGAACGAATGAGTCGGTCTTACTTATTGTTCAGTAACTTAGAAAAATAAACCGGCAAAGTGCGAATCGGGTCGCGGACTGAGGGTTCCGTACCGCCACAAAAATGTTTAATTACTAAAGTACAAAAAAGTTGTGCAAAAAGACAACATCACGCCCAGGCGATCATCCATCTAAGAACCGAGCGCGCCCGGCGTTGCTAACTTCGGTGAACAGAAATTAGTCACCGACTCACACTTGGCCATTATTTATTATATTTTGTTTTACTTTAGAGTGTGTACTATAATCATGCTAAGTTTGACGCTTGTACGTATTACCGTTTTTACACAAGAGCAAATAAAAAAATAAAATAGTATAGAGTCCCCCTTTAGTTTTATTATTATTTCTTAGTTAATCCGCCGTAACATTATATATTCTGTGAAAATTATAACTGGCAATATTGGCAAATATTACGGGTCGAAAGATACAACTGTTTAAAGGTAGGATAGACGGATGTAGTCCCGGTTTCTCCCTTCGGATACGGAACCCTAAAAAGAACTTGCTATCCTTAATTTCAGCAATATAACATCAGAATAGGATCAGGTCGATGGTGGCCGGGCGGTAGTGTGCGATTTTCAATCTAACGGCACCCGGTACGATTCTCGCATTACTGCACCAATCGCTTATTTAGTGCTATGTGCACTTTTGATTCCATCACTCAACAACGGTGAAGGAAAACATCGTAGGTATGTCCAAGAACCTTAAAAGTTCAAGGACATAATTATGACATTCACTACCGTGCACTGGGCCAGCATGGTGTATTCGGTCCCATTTCCTCTTTTTTGAGAGACGGTCTGTGTCCCAGCATTAGGAACATGATAGGCTGATTATGATGTCGAGTCTCAGAATAATATGGCCTTGACCACGGAAGAGGAAAAATAAGTTCACATATAACTATCAAAAACATATTTTAAGGAATACATTAATAATACATTTTCACAAAATTCTTTTTAGTTTTGACAAAAATAATAGAATGACCGCATCATCGCGAGTTGGAAATAAAGGCAAGCCTTTTACAAAAATAAAATTACACTTGCCTGTGGTACGAAAAACTTCCCCTTGAAATATTCGATGTTCTGCTACCATTCTTGCACTTTAATCTGACACAATAAGACATGAATGTGTTTTTGTGTACGGTAGAGATGTGGCAAATCAAGCGATCAACAGCTAAGCTAAAGTTCAACTGGCATAAATTTTATGTAGCCCTACATAACTATGGGGGCCGGCCCCGCCCACTTCTCAGTTTCTGTTGTTTTTCCTCTTCCATTCCATCGCCGGCGCCGTGTCATACGGATGGACGAACGGACATGACAAAACTGGAAGAGTATACCGATTTGTTACGAAGTTAAACTGAATCAAATTGCAAAATGCTTAAGATGTAGGTATGTACTTAGTTCAGAATTAGTTCATCAAGCGGCCTAAAAACTCTGACATTACGTCTTACTAATTTACATACTCTAGAAAAAGCCTGAAGTTAGCATTCCGATCTTGGCGATGCGCGACGACGACTGTCTCGATGCGCTCTTGATAACATAATTACTATCAAAAGTACGAGCAGTACATAACTCAAACCATTAAAAAAATAAAAATAGGTAGTGTTTGTTAATTCATTACAATATCCAATTCACCTACTTTTAGTAATTTTACTTCCTATTGCCAATCGACAACATCGACAAAAACTATCATCACGGTGTCAAATGTACCAAAAACCGCGCACAGTCATCGACCCTACAGGGTGTTAGGAAACTGAGCTTATCTAATTTAAGGTCAACGTGTTTGTTACCAGCAAAAATTGTATAGTGAAGTATCGTAACAAGCTAATAAAAACGATAATTGGTGAGAGAAGTATCGCTCAACCGCACAACACAACTGAAGTTTTTTTCAGGGGAAACTTAACTTTTCCTCATTGTCAATTTATGGTATCGTACGATGTTTCATTGTACCTATTTCCTTGCACAGTCATCTGCCCGAAAAGTAATTCTTCACGACCACAGTGATAAGCTGTGCTCCGCACCGGGTGTCCACCACAAAGGTTAGAAGCTGCATGATAATGAGCATCCGACAGATTCGTCAAAACCGGGAGATATGTTATTACTTTAGCTGGATGTAAGTTTTACCTTTTTTCATAGTGCCTAGTGTGTATCCCAACTCGAGCCGGGGTGCACTTTCCTAGTTTGGCTCCTCGACTTTGCACGGTCGTTAGTATCTTGCATCGGTCACGACATTAAGCCATTGCTGCTATGGTCAGCCAGGAGGTCTATGTATGTGTCTGTGTGCTGATTATCAACGTACATCGCCGGTCTTCAAGCCACTTTCCTAATGCTTATCCCTAGCGTACTCCGAGGCTGCCGCGGTGTGACTTCCACCACATTGTCGCTTACCAACATGCGAGTTGATGGTCAAAAGCGAACTTATACGAGGTAAACAAATTATGTTTTTTCTATAACTGTATACTGTACAACTAGATAGTATATAGAAGTAGTTTTTCTGCAATAGGGTGTAAAAATACTCACAGAATCTTTACATCATTAACATTATGGTCATGACCGATTTGTCGAGTCGCTGTGTCACAAAATAGGTTTTTCCTTTCGTTTAATTGTCACGTCCGTTCAACAGCGGGGTGTCGGCCATTGTACGCGATCTATTATAATAATGTACTTGTATCGTTATTATTGTACTATTATTTTCTTCGGTGGCCATTGTTAGTTTTGTGGATTCGAGGTTTTGTCCTGTTTGCCGGATTTCATTTATTAATTTTACGGTCAGAGTCAAAAATACGACATTGCGTTCAATCACTGAAATCGCTGATGTTGCCATCAAAGTTGGCAAACTAAGGTGGGGTTGGGCAGGACACTTGGCCAGAATGCACCGTGATAGATAGGCCAAGAGAATCACGCAGTGGGTGCCTAATAACGTACTAAGATGCCAAGGCTGGCAAAACACAGGCGCGATTACCGTGACACGTTCCGTACGAATTGTTGGAAGGCATGGGCTAATTTTTATCCTGGAAAAAAAATACGGCTCCTAGAGGACCAATTAGGTGAAAAAGCGGGGCGTAGCTAGTCTAGGCTAAGCCATGAGCTGTATAAGCCTAGACGCTACACTCTACGAGATCGAATCAGAAATGAAGAGATCCGTAGACGAACGAAAGTTACCGACATAGACCACCAGATTAGCAAGTTGAAGTGGCAGTGGGCATGGCACATATCGCGCAGAACAGATGGCCGAAGGAGCCGAAAGGTTCTGGAATGGAGACCACGGACCGGTAAGCGCAACGTAGGACATTCGCCCAACAGACGTGAACAGACGACCTAAAAGAGACCGCTCGGAAATGTTTGTACAGGCCGCTTCCAACCGGCCCTTTTGGAGATCGATGGGGGAGGCCTATGTCCAGCAGTGGACGTCCTATAGCTGACATGATGATGATGAATGATGAATGCTAAAAATACCATTTCATGTAGATGGAAAAAATTGGTCAATAACATTGCTTACCATACAATGATATCTATTTCTAAGTAGCTCAATACTAAAATGTTATTTATTATATTTATCCCAACCATTACGTACGTACCATTTACAACCTTAACGTGCTTCATATAGAGCTCAGTATATACTCGTAGTTGGGAAGAGAGACGGTAAATCACTTTCTTTTCCACTGTACGAAGGGAAGCCATAGTAGGTTTCTTGCGCTTGACATCCGATATAACTGGCTATGAGTCGTCTAAACTGCCTTCCTTGACGAAGTGAGTTAGATTATGTTTATATTTGATTTTATTGCCTACTCTACCAGGGAAATACGTTTTTTTTAGGGTCTCGTAGTAATACAATGAACCCTTATAAGTCTGTTCTGTCGATCTATCCTAATCATTTAGAACCGTCTATCTTCTATACTTATTAAGGTAAGTGCATGAAGCTTTCCACAATTTCAGTTTTGTTATAGATAAGGCCCAGTAATTAATCTAGCAAAAAAAAATACGTCGGGACCTCTATCCACAACCTTATCACGGTAATATTCCTTAATTCCTTATTATTCCTTAACCGTAATATTCCCAAACAATGTGTGCATGATCATTATAATTGTAATGGTTCCATTTTTAGGCAGAGGTAAGTCACAACATGCCCGAAATGCTTGAAGTCTGTGGTAGTAAAAAAGTTAAGAACCATTCGCTTTTGATCAGAAAACGGGTGCAACCTTGGCAATAAAATAAATAATACGAGGTGTACATAATAAAGCGAATAGGTAGTATTCAGTGCGGCCTCTAGGGTGGCCTCGATGGAGCGATAACTGTGATATGCCCGAAACTCTACCGGTAGGCTTTACGCTCATTTAATTGTCAGAACATAATGATTAATATAAACCACCCTTCACCAACATGTAAAGGGTGGTCATTATGCCAGCCACCAAGAATAATCCTGTTATTTTTTACGATCTATGAGATAATCCATAGTTCATCGAACCCACAGAAAAGTTTTTTTTTGTTTAAATTAGAACGGCTGTCAAGGCATTTTTGTAAGCCAGTTGCATTGTTGTATAAACGAATCGTCAGTCATTCGAAATCAGTTAGTAACTGTGCTGCGGAGTTCGACGCGTTGATCTAAAAAAGAATGTTCAATCAAGGTTCACTCATAATGCCTGGTAACAGATTTTCCTTCTCATTTCCATTCTATTTGCTTCTCTTTTCTGGGGTCGTATCCTTCCTTCCTCGTGCCATAGTTTTACTGAACAGTTTTTTTAACAGGGCTTCTTAGTGTTGGTATCAGCGCCATTAATGCCTCTTGAAAGACCATGCAGGGGCCTTACGGACAACAGCTAATTGCGGCACCTAATCCGCTCAGTTGGAAAATCACGCGACCGCAAACCGTATCTGGGCGCGATAAGGTACACGTTCGCGTGATTTTCCAACTGAGCGGATTTTCCGTAAGGCCCCAGGTATAATCATACGACCCGAGACATCTTGGTGTATACGTGTTGGCGTTTTAAAAGGTTAAGTAAATAATAATTTATCGTTTTAATAAGCTATTTGGACCGATTATTTTTTAAGGTCTTTTAAAACTCGATCACAAAAATAAAATTAAGAAAGATAAGTTTTTTAATATCTGAAGCGTACTATATCACAAATGTCGTCACTTGTCAGTACACTATACTGAGACAAGCTTTGCGGGAAAGCTAAAAAACACCCCTTCCTAATCCGGCCAAAAAAAAAACTTTCATATATCGGAAGGAACTTAATAAGCTGATTTAAATAATTTCTTTAGTATATGTATAAAAAATGGCGCACCCGCGTAGTAATAAAAATGGTGATGGTGATGATGATGACCCACGCAAAAAACAGGCCGATCCGTTGTTCCGTTGCAGCGTGAAAGAGGAACAAACAAACCAACAAACAAACACAGTTTCGCATTTATAATATTAAGTAAGTATGATATTTACTTAATTAAAGTCTTCACTGAGCATGTTATTTTTAACAAATAATATACCTGTCCGGTAGCCTATCCTACATTACTTATGCACAGTTTCTTTAAGAGTTTCCACATGGCTAAAGAAATTAATACGGATGAGAAATGTAACGGACTCCGCAACCTACTTGAGAACAGCACAACATGTATTGATACACAATTTGTTACTGTAACTGTTTCAATCGACGATGCGTGCCCCTTACTTTATATCCATCACTAATTGAATGGTCAGAGACCGCACTGAGAACGAAATGATACAATTGAAATAATTCAGATCTCTATTTTCGACAAGGCAATAAAGCAAATTCGCTTTCACTATTCTTATTCTCTCTACCTTCCCCCTCTGCGGCCGGTTCCTCGACATTGTCTCTGCCTCATTATGAAGCCTCCAAATACTTAACATCTGCGTTAGGGGAAAGTATTTTACTCATAATGTGAAGTTAATTGGGTGCTGCGGACAACGGCCAATTATCTGTTACCGGACGGCAACGGCTTCCGCGCTCCACGACTCATGCAAATCTGCAGCCACGTGAATTGAATTAAGACATACCACGTCATATTGCATAAGCGATGGGCATTCAAGCCGCTATGGATCAACGTTTCGTATGTGTCAGTCGAGCGTGGTGAACAAGGCACAGGTGCCCACCGCCCGCTGCTCCTAATCACTCGCAAATTGCTCTAATGCCCGGCGAGCTGTCGACATAGTAGCGTCACGCGCGCTTCGCTAACGGTCCAGTAATTTCACAATGGCATATAATGCTAAATATGTGACTGATCACCGTGAGCCACATACGGCACGGCACTCAATTGACTTTAATAGAAAGGTCGCAGTAATTACATTAGCGACGCTCTTCTAACTAATGTGAAACGCCAGGCGAAGGCCCGATCAGGGACGACCAAGTTGCGACTAAATTGGGAGAAAGGCGAATCGACTCACTGATTTCTGATATCGATGTCGGCGACACAGTCGAGCGGGTACGTTTCACGTTTATAGAGCGTCAATGGGATCAATCATCAGCAACGTCGAGTCTCGATCTTCATGTCATGGAAATTAGTCCGTTAAACGCGTCCGTGTCGAGAAAGGGTAGAATGCAAGCGCCTGGTTTCCGTTCCCGTGTAACTGTACAGCAGAGCAGTTGACGGACAGGCGACGGCAGAGACGCTAATGCCACCAACGAGGTCAGTGGGGCTCGCCGCGTGCCGAGCACAAGCTAATCATTGCAAATCCAAGAAATAAAAGTACCCGCAAGTATAGCACCGCGGGCACGGGCACGGGCACGGATAACACAGAAGCACACACACACGGATAGAACAGAATGTAGGCGAGCGTAATCTAAAACGAAATGCGCAATATTTTTTCAAGAGCAATAAATGCTGAATAAGTATTGTTTTAATCGAAATGTGGGACTGTCGCAACTTGTGTTTAGTCAGATGAGGTGAGAAACTAGAGCAGCGGTGGGTTTAGAAAGGTGTCGAGTTGATTATATATATTGAAAATAGTACGTCTGTCTGTGGTATCGATATCATGCGACGGATCAGACGGCCAGCGAACGGACTCACCGACACACGTTTCCTGGGTCAGACAATGGTAGAAAATTCTAGACAATGAGTAGTTTGCGCGATTGTGTTTACAAAACAGTTGCATTTCCAACCTTGCTGATGAACTGAACCAAATCGCTTGATGCGATTATTATAGTTGCTGAAATTCATTCATCTGTATCATGCTGTACTGATGGAAAAGGTCCAGCCTAGAGATAAATAAAATAAAAAAAATAAAAAAATCGGGACATTTTTGCACACACGGTCATCTGACCCCAAACTAAGCAAAGCTTTTGATATGGCTGCCAGAGACTGATATACATACATATATAGCTTTAAATACATACTTAAATAGATATTAACAACCAGATATAACAACACAAATGTTCATCACATATATGTTTGTCCTAGGTGGAAATCGAACCCACGCCCCCAAGCTCAGAAGGCAGGTTCACTACCAACTAGACCAACGGGCTATCTAAATTAGGGCTATTAGTTAATTAACCTACCAAAAGAGCATTACTATAATTTTTTAACTTAGACTGTCCCACTATAGGGCAAAGGTCTCCTCCATGTCTTCCATCAACCAGCCTGCTTGGAACATGATAAGTTCATCGCACTTTCGTTTCTTGGCTTGCCTTGGCGCTCCTTCGTCTATTTTCGGGCCCCCACTGCGTGATCCTTTAGACCCATTTATCATCTTGAGCAATTATTATTGTGTTACAATAAGATTTTCTAGTGCTCTCGCCCTCGACCGAATAGAGTAAGAAACAATTCTAAATTGGCGGAGTAATCGCGTAACAAACCTACAAAAAAAAAAAAAAACATACAGTCGAATTGATAACCGCCTCTTTTTGGAAGTCGGTTAAAATCTGAATAGCAATTTTGAAATGTGCGAGCGAGATAGCAGGTGCAATCTTAAGTATAATCTTCCATATGGTATCTTAACTTTGAACATATTTGTTTGTGTCGTTCATTAGACTAACTACAAGTTCTGAACTGTCTGTTTTTTTTTATGTATGTACACCGATTACTTCGACATTTATGAATTACACGATTTTTTGTTATTAATATTATTTAGAAGAAGCTATCGAGATAGACCCACAAAAAATGCATTAACTTCGAAAAAAAGATTTTTTCTTTTAAAGTTTAAGATTTCATGGAAATATATTTCAAAAATGTACAATAATTCGAAAACTGTGGGACTTTTATTCAACACAATTTAAATTTTCTTAATAACCACGATGTACCTTCATGTATGTATGATGTATGTATGATGTATGTATGATGTATGTGATGATGTCCTATCCCTTAGTAAAGGGTTTTCCACTCATTACGACACACCTGTATATAGTTCAGATTTTTAACTATAGTAAACGCATTATCATCTGAGTCGTCAGGTCATAAATCATTGTCTGTCTATCTCGCTCGCACCCACATGTCATTTTTGTCTATATCGCTCGCACTTACATGTCTTATGGTATGACGTTTATTGCTCGACGACTCAGTTGGTAACGCGGTGACTATAGTGTTAAAACTTAATAGATCTTGTCTATTCATCATGGCGGCTCTCGCAGTCATTTCGTGAGAACAAATGAGTCATGTGATGACCGTTTGCAACTTTACCCGGAAGAAAGAAAAGGTAAACGAACCGAAATTACCACTGTAAGTATACTATCGTGAAAGTTAGACGTAACTACTCACGGTGTTATTTCTGCAAACGAACTCTCTACATTTTGGTGGAAATATCTGGAAAATCAACAAGTTTCTACTTGCTTTGATAGTTTGTGTTAAATCTTCCAAATTAATTTTAAAAGAGTCATCTGGTATCACCAACCGGTTAAGCTGAAATAGTGCATATAATTATGTTGGTTTGGATGACAATGCATGGTTAGCTAAATGACAGCATTCTATTTATTTTATTTTATTAATGAACAGAACACCAACATGATGTACGTCTTTGCTTTACATGACGGAGACAAGGCGCAGGGAAACGCTGGATGCAGGCCGCTTCCAACCGGCCCTTTTGGAGATCGATGGGGAGGCATATGTCCAGCAGTGGACGTCCTATGGCTGAAATGATGATGATGATGATGATGAGGGTGGTTCAGAAATAAGCTTTATTAATAAAATTTAAAAACAAGCTTTTTAGTATTCTTCTCAGCAAACTCTTTCATTTGATACCCATATCATGGTGGTGGGTAAGAACATTTTGTCCGCCATCTTGGGGCGTCTGTTATATTGAATTTATCATCTCGGACCAAAGTGCTTGAGAAGACAAATCCAACGAACCCAAACTCGACGGGGTTACATCGTTTCGTTTAAGAGTCTCTATGGCCACCTTCTGTCTCCATCATCAGACCAGCTCGATGGTACCACAACGTTGCATTGTCACTGAACTTACCTAAGTATGCAAAATTTCAGCTCAATCGGTTGAAGATATCTGCTTCAAAATTTAATTGCAAGATTCCACCCGAACAAACATAGTTACATACATACATTACAAGTTAAATAAAAGCATGTCAAAAATTAGAAAATATACCCCTCTCATGAAGTCGCATCCCCAAAAGAGCCGGCCGGCCAGTCTCACGGAGTCTCGCGGCCCTAGCGCGGACGCTGCTCGAGCGAGGACACGACAAAAGTCACACAACACGTTTTTTTGGAACGCAAACTCGACTGTTCTGTTCTCAAATGTAGACATTGTTACAAAAAATATTTAATTAAGTTAATTGCAACACAAGTGTGGCAAGATTGTGGTCTTTTTCGAGAGCACTAATGAATCTCATTCCGTCGAAAGTATGTAGGTATTGAACGTACTGCTTATATACAAGCATACAAATTGTTTTACAAGGTTAGCCAGCGTGGACTTTGAGAATCTTGACATGTTGACATCCCATTACATTTGTTTAGGTGCAAATAGTTACCTACCAAAGTATTCAATAATCGATATCTCGGCTGGTTGATACGGTCTACTCCACTTAGATCACCTGGGTGATCAAGGCGACTCTTTAGTGTCTTTTGGGCACCCGTGAATATAATCACCTAGATGACCATAGGCGACTCCATTCAAATTATTATTTCGGTATCTATAAAACATCACCTATAAATTTAAATATAAAAAAATGGTTCGAATACTCGTACAGCGTATTAGGCACTGATTTAAGACGCTTTATCAAAATGCTAGTGTTTAAAATGTTAGCTGGCTCAAAGTAGATATATCATTGGCGGATCCTGGGGGGCCATGGGGGCCATTCCCCCCTCCCCCCCAAAACACCTAGCAATTCCATACATTCGGCTCAATTTTTCGATTTGATTTCTTCGAACCTTGTCAGCATGCCCCCCCAAAATGTAATCCTGGATCCTGGACTATGTATAATATATATACTATGTATGTATAGTGTACGTACGTGCATAGCCGCGGGACATGTAGGTACTTTGACTGACTTTAACAGAGTCGAATGCTTGTGCTTGGCGACTCCTTTCCGTGTTGAATGATACTAAAGAAAGGCTCTTATATGAAACTTGTAGCTTACTCTGTAGCTTACGTAGCTAGTTCTGTATTCCGGGTCAACGAAATTTATTCAAGTGCCCTTTTCTAACTGAATAGCTATTGTCTGTGTAACCGAGTGCCACCTGCGGAACGCTTACTCTTAGGTAATATTTACTTTTTAAATTCTTTTTACGAGTAAATGCACAACGACCTGACTGCATTAGTACCTAAGTACCTACTTATTAAAGATATTTAAATCAACAACAAAAATGCGAGGTCTGTGGGTAACTCCATTGATATAATTATATGTACATACGTACGTTCATTGCGTAAAACTTGTAAATATTTACATACTTGACAGTTGACACTGCCAAATGCACAAGAGATGCGACGCCAAAATATTTAAAAGAGAAAAGAAAAATATGTTCATTGTAAGTAGGGAATCTAATCCCGCATTAAAATCTCAATCCCGTAAGCCCGCGGGATCGAAATCTTCAATTCTGTGGATTAGCCAGATCTGAGGGACTGCAAAAAATCTATATTTTCTGTAAAATTGGCAGTTTTTGTCCCGGTTCTTTTATCGTGTGATTCTACCAATGGATTCTACTACTCAAATACAACCAAGGAAATTTTAGGGTATACAAAGTCCTTGAAAACAATTTCTCAAAAAAAAAATGATTTTCCATACAAAGAAAGTCAATAAAATTTTATCGGTTCTGTTAGTTTAATAAAAGGAGACAAAATCATAAGTTCCATAGATAAAGTTGTAATCACCTGTTGATAAGACCGGGACGGATATTTAGGAAGACGACGTCTGTGTTTGTTCTTCGAATTCCGTTTTTTTTTCAGTCCCGCGAATCCCGCTGTATGAGGGATCGTGTGGAGTCTCGCAAAAAATGTGCGGGACCCCGCGTTTGTGGTGTTGGATTTAGATAGTATAAAAATATTATAAATTAAAAAAGAGTATACGAGTATTATGTCAGAGTCAGTAACTACTTACCTGATACATTTTGCATTTTTAATTAATCTTTTAGATGCCTTTTGCATATTTAAATTATATTTTCTAAGATGCTCATTATAATACCGTCGTGCGATAAATATTTACATTATTTAGATATTTTATTATAGGTAGTCTTCCGTGCGGTTAAATAACCTCATATTATTATCGAATGGCAATTTGCATGGTGTAATTTCCCCTTTAGAAGTGAAAGTGAGTGCATGCACTAGAGCAGTGGTTCTGAAACTTAAGTCCGTGCATTTGCAACGCTGGGTCAATATATTCAGGTAGAGCTGCTGTAACGGTATATGTTTAATTATGTGAAACTAGTAGAGTAAGAAAATAAAACAAAAAAGTATAATATTTTTTGGTCAAAATGTGTGAAAATTTAGCAATAAATAAATAAATATATATTTGGGACATTTTTGCACACACGGTTATCTGAACCCAAACTAAGCGAACCTTGTGATAAGGCTGCCAGAGACTGTTATACATATATGGTGTTCAATACATATCTACTTAAATAAATATTAACAACTAGATATAACTAGAACAAACACAAATGTTCATCACATAAATGATTGTCCTAGGTGGGAATCGAACCCACGCCCTAAGCTAAGAAGGTAGAAAGTCTCAGAAGGGACTGGAACAACGGGCTATCTAAGTAATAAAGTTAATGCTAATAAGTCAAGAGCACTTGAAATTTTTTGACGATAAAGGCATTTAAAACTTTACATATTGACTTTGTCGTCTTTCATACAGAATCATTACATTGCAGAAGCATTATATTCATACAGAAGCATTAAACTACGAGTTATTTTGTCAGAAATAGCCATGAAAAATGATGATGATAGATCAAACTATGAAAGAGTGAAGACGCGGCCTGATAGAAAATAAGTGTTTTTTTAGGGTTCCGTACCTCAAAAGGAAAAAACGGAACCCTTATAGGATCACTTCGTTGTCCGTCTGTCTGTCCGTCTGTTTGTCCGTCTGTCCGTCTGTCAAGACCCTTTTTCTCAAGAACGCGTAAAGGAATCAAGTTGAAATTTATACTAAATACTTGGGTCTACGGTTTCTTTCGGCTGTAAAAAATTAAAGTTGTAAGTCAACGCAATCAAAAGATATGAATGTTTATGTCGCATATTTTGCGATTTCACAGGGAAATCAAAACCTATAGGGTACTTCCCGTTGACCTAGAATCATGAAATTTGGCAAAAGGCAAGGTCTTATAGCACATATATAGGAATAATCTGAAAGTTACAAAAATGAACTTGTATCTTTTAAAAATAATTATTTTGCTATTACAAACTTACATTTTGTAGTTGGAATGTATAGAAGAACCTTATAGTCAACTACAAAGTTAAGTTTGTCTTTCAATATTTTAACATTCGTTTTTTTTTGAACTCGCGCTCTGAGTTTTCTGTCCAACGGAACCCTCAGAGCACGAGTCCTACTCGTACTTGTCTGGTTTTTTTTTTTGTCTTTAACCTTCTTGTTTCAACTAAAGCGTTGCTGTTCGCTTGCGTCAGCTATAAGCTTGCAAATGCAAATGAAAAGATTAAGAATATCTGGTTCTGTGATAAAAATTGCATAATTTAATGTTAGACGATTATTACATCTGATACTTTTACATGCAATGGACGACCAGCTCGATAAAAAAAAAAACGAAATAATAACTAAATTTACTTGTATAATGTTCGGGGAGACCTTAGTAGGTATAATTTTACAAGTAATAATAATCAGTTATATTATATTTCATGCCATATAATGTTTAATTTGCAATGTAAGTTATTAAATAGTAATTGAAACTGTTTCCTAGTAACGGGCCGCTGCCAAGGTTGGCACTGAGACGATTAATTGGAAATTAATTAAAGAAACCGTGTCAACCTAAGCTGAGTTCTCACTAGCAAGGTGTGCCTGTATGGCTGGGCATCCAGTAAATTGAGCAAAGGAGAGAGGAGCCGGAAGGCACTCAGATAAAAATATCAATGGGAGTGATGTTGAAAAATAGAAATGTTTGAATTGGATAATTATGACAAGTAGTCGTTTATTGTGTGCACTTCTCATCAATGTAAAAAATATCTCATACCATGTCGGTTTTACTAACGGACAAAATAGTAAGCAATTTGTCGAAATATCACCCAACCACCTTGAAGGCTTGTCAATAATTATCTAACAAAATAAATATAACTAAACATTGGATCGGAATTCTTTAGTGCCGTGCGTTCATAAAATAAGGTGTAGTTATCAGTTCACCACCTATTTTCAGGGTGACTTCCTACATTAATCAAACACAATAGGGTAAAGTACGCAGCGTTGGAGCCGCTTTACGGCTTTGTACCCGTTGCCGTAGAGACTATGGGCTGTTGGGGGAATGAGGCCAAATGCTTATTTCGCAGATAGGGCACAGGTTTAAAGAAAAGTGTGGTGACTCCCGCTCCAGCTCCTTCCTGGTGCAAAGGTTAGCCATTGCTATCCAACGCAACGTAACGCAGCGAGTGTTTTGGGCACCTTTGCGCCAGGAACAGTTACGGGTGGGTTATTTGAATAGGTATCTAGTTAATTTATTGGTGGCCAATTTATGGGCTTTATTTCTAATATTGTAATTTAATTGACTAATAATATTTGCTATTAAAGAAATATAAAAATAAAAACACAATAGACTATATAGGCTATGATACAGGTATTTGATTTGTTAAAAAAAAAACGGTTAGTGAAAATATATTTAAATGTAAATATATACTTAATACTGAAGAAACCACAGAAAAGAAATGTAGTTTTTTTTTCTTTTCTGTGGAAGAAACTATTTAAACCAGCTAATAAAGTTCTGAGATATAAACGTTCATAGTTTTTGGTCGGATTAGGAAGGGATATTATACGTCTATTTCCCGCAAAGTGAGTGTCTGCATGAAGTTTGTATGGCGTACTTACACGTGACATGTGGTAAGTATAGTGCGCTCTCTGTCTAACAAGGCATTAAAATTATTACTAAATTTAGAACACGTTTTAATGTTGTTTTCGGTGATTGGCTTGGTGCTATTTCTAGTCAGCTTTTTTGTAAGACAACCAAAAATAATCAATACGAGTTTTCAAACAACATTAAAAAGAAAAGAGTTTTCGAAAACGATCAAAACTTGTACTTAGGGTACTTTAGACATCTTTATTTAAAAAAACTGGACAAGCGCGAGTCTAAACAATTTTTTTTTCTTCTATGTATGTTCTGTGAAACCTTGCTCTTGCCAAATTTCGTGATTCTAGGTCAATGGCAAGTACCCTATGGGTTTTGTTTCCCTTGTGAAATCGCAAAATTATGCTAAAATATGCGACATAAACGATCATATTTTCTGATCGCGTTGACTTACAAGTTTGATTTTACTTACTACTCACAGCTGAAAGAGACCGTAGATCCGAGTATTTGACATAAATTTCAAATTGATACATTAACGCGTTTCTAAGAAAAAGGGTCTTTACAGACAGACAGACGGACAGACGGACAACAAAGTGATCCTATATGGGTTAAATTTTTTCCTTCTCCAATTTTTCATCCTCACTTAGCACGTCTTCTTGTATTTATGATGACGTCACATACCCATCAGTGTCCATCCATTCGCATAGCATTTACCAAAATACAGTTGAAGTGTTAAGACTCGGTGACATACATAACATACATGCATACTTCGACCATAATAAAATGAATGGACGGGCCCCGAAGGAGCGGATTTTTCAAGATTACAAAATGAGTGCCGGTACTCACTTCGTTTCAGTTGGTCTCTAGCCGTAGGAAGTGCGACACATGACTATTGTTACATGATAACGAAGCATCTGACAAAATTATGCCTTCGTATGCTTTCCCGAAGTGTAAAAACACAACAAAAAACCACTGTCTGTTTTTTGTAACAAATGTACTGTACATGGTTATAATTAGGTGTTGAAGTATATGTCCGACGGTTTTGACTCGTTTTTACTGAGCAAGTTCAATGGTTATGGCCCGTCCATTCAGTTTATTTTGGTCGAATCATGCATAAACAATATACTATACAATATACAGGCTATTATATCTTCTGTGATACAGGTAGCGGGTTTAAAATATAATATTTCACTACAAATAATACCTTTGTAAATTATGTAGCTATTATAAGTTTTCAAAGACACTTGGGATTATAAATTGTTATTAATATCTAAGCTATTCAGATAAATATTAGTAAATGTGGAATCTACGCGGAGGTTGTCTCACACGTGTGGCTTTCGTGCGGGCAAAAATAGCAATGCAGATAATGACGAAGCTATGAAAAGTAAGTCAAGAGCAACAAAATATTATATTGTGGGTAATACCACAAGTGTAAATAAAATACCACGAGTAATGCAATTTTGAGGGTTTCGTGGCAAAATGCTAACAAGTATAATTAATGCTGTTTAATGTTTTGCTAGATAGAGAGCGCACTATACTTACAAATGACGTCACTTGTAAGTACGCCATGCAAACTCCATACTGCGGGATAGGGACAGAGCATACCTTCCTAATCCGACCAAAACTTTAAACGATATAAGATCTTAGAACTTTGTAAGCCTAACGTTGGTTCAGTTGGTAGTGAACCTGCCTTCTGAGCTTGAAGGCGTGGGTTCGATTCCCACCAAGGACAAACAAGGTGATGAAAATTTGTGTTTGTTCTATATCTGGTTGTTAATATCTATTTAAGTATGTATTTAAAACTATATATGTATGTATATCAGTCTCTGGCAGCCATATCACAAGCTTTGCTTAGTTTGGGGTCAGATGACCGTGTGTGAAAGAATGTCCCGAATATTTATTTATTATTATTTTTATTTTATTTTTCACTTTGTCTGTTATTTTAGCTAATTAAACACCTGTTAGATAGTATATTGGCGTTCATACTTACCAGTGATACGACTGCCCAATTCACTGCCTGAATAACAATCGTGTTTTTATGGAATGTCTTGGTTTAAGTATTTTACGCGCGAATTTGTTTAACTACCGATCGCGGTTTTACCTACCTACAAGAACCGTTCGTGGTTAAACGTTACCTATATTGTTATTAGTTATATTTATGACCAAAAAAGAACATTATATATGGAACATTTAAAACTTAACACAACAACCTAATTAGTGTAACGACGTCATCTACCGTAGATGAGACAGAAACAAATATAATAGTTGAATCAATTACATAATTAGGTACCTGTTACATTATTATGTTTTTTATATTTCATACTAGCTGACCACAGATTTGTTTGAGATATGCTCTTGAGTTCATACATAGAAAAAAAAAAAACAAGTTCATTCGTGAATTTTAAAAAAAAGGGCATCTTTTCTTATTTTTCTTTTCGTTATAACTTAGTTTATTTAATATAGATGTATGTAATATCAGTATGCTGATTATACAAGGTTACACAAAGAGGTACCTACTAAGCACAATATTTTGAACAGCTTTACCATGGACTTAACCCTAAAATCACGAAAATATATCACTTGTTCCAAAGAAAATATTCATTCTCGGCAATATGTATGGAACAGCTAATATTTTTTCGCGATTACAGGGTTGGTCTCATAGTGAAAGTTTTTCATAATGATAAGTAGTAAGGATCTTTTTTGCATTTGGTTAACCCTTCATACTTACATTATACAGGGTGACTGGGAGACATTAGAAATATTCGGGGATATCATTGTACTCAGCATTATGAACAACTTTTACTATGGGACCAACCCTGAAATCACGAAATAAAAATCAGCTGTTCCATACATTACGTCGAGTGTCAATGATCTTTTTGTATGGAATAGCTGATATTTTTCGCTTTCAGGGTTGGTCCCTTAGTAAAAGTTGTTCCAATGATATCCTCGAATATTTCTACCGGCTAACCAGTCACACGTTATACATATTATAATATAAACAGCTAATAGTAGGCACGTATTTATTATTCAAATACGACTTACCTTTTTACAAAGTTAGCCATAAACAGTAAAATATTATCACATTTGAACGTAACAACTCGCGGCCAAAAGCAACACTCGAAGACGGGTCCTGTCTCCGAGAGTATTCAACATTATCTTAACCTTATCGTGACAGATCGGGGCTCTCTCGACGTTATCACAATCTTGTAGGGTTGCTACACAAGCACAGCGACAAACTTTTCAATAAAACAAAAACATTTGGACTAATGAGACAATATACATAAACAAACAAAAAAAAAAAAATACAAAACAATCCATAAGAAATTATCAGTTTTCAATCGACGTTAAAAAAGGAGTGTTTTAAGGAGGTTCTTAATTCAACTGTATTTTTTGTGTATGTTACGCGATGCCGATTGGGAATCGATTTTAATGTATATTTTTTAGGGGTTTCGTAGTACTACAAGGAATTGGTTGTAATTTTTTCTACGTTGCCAGCCCTATTACTTATCAGCGTATCTGTGGACTACACGTCAATCAGGCGCTCTTCTGATAGATTTATCTTAGGATGCAGCGTCACGTGGAAATGTACCAAGCGTTCCTATCGTATTGAGTTTCTTTCTTTCATATATACAGGTCTCCTTCCAAGTGCTTGGGATCTTACCAGCTCTGAATTGTAATGGCAAAGTTTAAAGCTATATATAATTATATATATATATATATGTATGTATGTATATCAGTCTCTGGCAGCCATATCACAAGCTTTGCTTAGTTTATGACCGTGTGTGAAAATGTCCCGAATATTTATTTATTTTATTTTAATTTTCGCTAGGATTTTTTTTTGTGTCAAAGTCACAGTCATTCAACACATGATACTTTCGTGTTTAAACATTTAGCTAGGTCACTCGTTCTCACAAGCTTGTAAAATAATTGGGGATTAGTATTTTGCAAGGACGTAGCTAGGAATTCATTTCAGGGGGTAGAAGGAGGAGGGTCGAGCTCTGGAGAAGGCCATAGCGAAATTCAAGAAATTCAGGAAATTATTCTGGGGGTTCTTAGTACCAGTAGAACACTAAGTACCTCTCCGCTTCGCGTTCGACATGTTCAATATCTAAGTATATACGTTAAAATGGTGGGTTGGCAAGACATTTCGGGAGGAAGGGGGGTGTTTGAACCCCCAACCCCCTGCCTACGGTATTTTGGATTTGGATTCCCTACATTTTATCAAAAGTCTGATCGTTTCAATATCGAAAATCGTTCATCGGCTGGGGATATATATAATCGCTGGTATGCTATATCAAATGTCTCGATAGAATAACGAATGTTTTCGAATTTGCTTTCGCGATTTCAGGATTGTTCCCTTAGTAAAAGTTGTTCATAATGATGAGTGCAATGACCTGCTTTCGGCTTAGTACAGGGCATATGCGTAACCTTGTCGTTGTAGAACAGTAGATTTATTTTTGGGTATTGGGTATGATGTTTTTGGGTATTGGCGTGTTAATATTTGAGATCCACTGTGGGCTCGTTATATTTCCCGAAGAACGAAGAATCGCTGGACTAACTGAGTTCTAATCTAGTTTGCCGAGCGCCGAAGACAGAGCTACAGAAAAGATCATACTAAATAAATTATCTTCAATAAAACCGACTTCAAGAAACCACAAAACATGCCACTATAAAGAACAAAATAATATTTTTACACAGATTTTGAAGTATGTAGTTTGAAACACCTATGATAGTGGAATGCTTACCTAAAACCTTCTTTAACTCTGTTCGGGGCGAATTACTAGTTTATTTATAGATACGATTACACATCCATGCATGAATACCTCCTTGTTTTGACAAAACAAAAGTATTGTAGTGATTTGTTATCGCGAAATCGTAGGCGCTCTAGAAAAAATCCATATTATTTGAGCTGGTTTAAAAACTACTGAACCCTAATTAATGAAATGTTTGTGGGACCACCTCAAGGGTTTCTTCTACATGATAAAAAAGAAACACGCAAATTGGTGTACAGGTGCCGGCGTAAACACTGCAAATTATAGTGATTTGCCATCGCGAAATTCCTAGGCGTTCTAGCTATTATTTGAGCTGGTTTAAAAACTACTGATTCCTAATTAATGACATTTATGTGGGACTATCTCGAGGGTATCTTCTTCATGATAAAAAAAGAAACACGCAAGTTGGTGCACAGATGCCGGCGTAATCGCTGTACATACAAAATTATATTTACGGGCTGAATTGAGAACCTTCCTCCTTTATCGAAGTCTGTTAAAACCGAGGTCAGTGGTATGCATTATAATTAGGTATTTTAAGCAGTCTCCGATGATTATCGTTTCGTGATTCGGATTGATTCGGTAGCTGTAACTTTCAGCACTCTTGGTAGGTAAAAGCCTTCGGCCAGGTCTAACTAGATTATTATCAGTGACGCAACCCTTGATTACGTAATGGACAATATTGCACCACAATGAAGCAAAAAATATATATTCTTATTTTGCGAGTAAATTTAATTTTATTAGCTAGTTATATTTTATTCTGAACATTGAAAAAACACTCATGGACCGTAAGGACCATGGAGTATATCCACAGAAAAGTTTTTTTTGTAATTCAATATCGGCCTTTGACATAATTGTAACCCAAAATAATGCATATATACCTACTTAATGACTTCAGAATAAGATTGAGCCTGCAGAAAGGAAGAGTAAGACGAGAATAAGAAAAAGCCAAATTTGTTGAAATTAAATTGAGACAAAGGTTTCCAACGGTTTCCAAGGTTTCACTTTTGGAGATCAATGGGGGAGGGAGGCCTATGTCTAGCAGTGGACGTCCTACGGCTGAAATGATGATGATGATGATGAAAGGTTTTCTCAAGCATGGTATTCATTGTGTCCGTTATTTGAAAATCAGACTTCAGGAAAATTATCCTTTATGATCTCGTGGATTTTTTTATTCTCCTCCAATATCTTATACTTATATACATAATTTCAATGTGGAAGGAGGTTACATTTAACGTATATACGTTTTTCCAAAAGTAGCAAATGCACAGAAGTTATGTTAGAATTTATGCTAAATGGCTAGGCACTCAGAATACAGAAAGTATTCTGAGACTTGGCATTATTAAGCCGCTTATGGCTGATATTCCGAAAACGTAATAAACGTTTTGATTACACTTTTATTGTGCGAACTGCTAGTTTTTGGAATTCGCTGCCTGAACTCCGATAGTTACAATCTATGTCTTCAATCACGAGTGAATCGGTTTCTCGTAGGCAAGCGTGCTCCACTCCATCGTAAACCCCATCTTCGCTTAACATCAGGCGAGTTGGCGGTCGAACGCAAGCCTATTCCTAAAAGAAGGCATAGTATTTTTATAAAAGTTTTTGCGCATGTTATAAACAAAATTCTTATATAAAGGTATCTTATATACAAGTACAAGCTATGCTAGCGACACTTCGACAGTTGCCGAAACCCCATTCATTAGGTAATGTGTAATACACAGAGATTGCGTCACTGATTCATCAGCACAACACCTATTCACACACCTGTCATTCAACCTGCAATATGTACTGCTAATTATGGCATTCTGTTTGTGAGTACTGAAGATAATTACTTTGCTTTTTGTAGAGGCAATGAGCTCTTGCTTCTAGTTTCTAAGTGAGATGGCACTAAAGAAATATAATACTATATACTCCGTTTTTTAATCTTAGATATTTTATGGAAACAAAGGAGTTACCAGTAAAAAAAAAATTTTTGTAATGGTAGTTTACAATATTTGACCAAAAATTTATTTTATTAAGTTTTTGTAGTCGTAATATGATCAATCATTAAATAACAATCGTTTTGTACTATTTATTTTAGCGTAATATCTCTTCTATACAATGTTATGATAAAAAAATAAATTTTTGATAAAAAATATTAGAAATATAGACTGGTAGGACAGTAGAGGTTCTAAACATTTCTGGCCACCGTTTGATTTGACCTCTATTTCCTCTAACATAATATAGTCAAAGCCTCTATGATCAACTCCATCTATTACAATCTTTTAGTAATGTTGTTTTATTAATTTTTTGAAATATCAGATTATCCCCCATTGTACCACGCGAGAGCAAAGCCGAAGAAAATAGAAAGTAAAATATTGATGTGATTAGGTAGTAGATCTGTGGTATTGATCATAAGAGAAAAAGTTTTGAGCAACTGGTATTTCACTTTGACATTGACTTTTCGTGACATTTCTTTGTTTACATAAAATATCTAAGATTAAAAAACGGAGTATAGATGGCACACTGCGATATATTCTTATTATTTTAAAAATCAATTGATGTTCGTTAGGCGTCGGGTTAGCTAGTATCAAAAATAATGATCGCGCAGCGCATGTAGTCAAAAATCCCTTTTGCAAAATGATGCGACGTCGGTTGCAGGGGCAGCTTGTGGTTGGAGACTCGACGCGACTCGACGCTTGTGATTGGCTAGGATTGGCCGCGCTCGAAATAGTTTAGGTTGACATATTAGAACATTTGGCTTATGCAGGGTAAAGATGAGCAGTCAAGTGGTTATATTGTCATTGGCTAGTCTATACTAATATTATAAAGAGGAAAGATTTGATTGTTCGTTTGTTTGCATTGAATAGGCTCCGAAATTAATGAACCGATTTGAAAAATTCTTTCACTGTTGGGAATCTACACTGTCCCCGGGTGACATAGTGACATAGGCTGTAATCTATACCCGTGCGAAGCTGGGGTGGACCGCTAGTATATTATACAGGGCTACTGGTAATCGCAGCTAGCATAACCTTAAGGGCGGCCTCAGTAAATAAAAAAATATAAAATTTTGTTCTATGACTTTTCGATCTCCGCGAAATACAACTCAGCCGTTTCGTACAAAAAAAACATTCACTCCCGACAAAATATATAAACTGTTGAAAATAATATAACAATAATAATAAATAAAATGAAATGCTGTTCGTTGGTAAGCGCATCACTTGTGAAACGATAGACCAGTTTGCAAATTTTTGTTTTAAAATGTTCGGAAAGAAAATCGGAAATAAAAACATAAGCAAAATTCAAATTTGGGAAAAACTGAACGAACAAGTTTCAAGACCATAACTTAAAAAAAAAAAAAAATTATAGCATAAAGCACAGAAAAAAAACGTTTCTTTTCTGTGGCGCAAATTCTGTCGCGTCTGTTAGTATATTAATATCTATACATAATTGTACTAGCTGCGCCTCGCGGTTCCACCCGCGTGAATTACTCCTAACATTCAGCTATCTGCCAGTGAAAATCGCAACAAAAGCAGTCCAGCTGTTATGGAGTCCATATTATGAGAACCTACACACACATCATTTTTATAAATTAGATAGAAGAAGAAAATACTTACAATGAAAATGTATCTAGAAGTTCTGTCATAACATCGTAGATAGTTTTTTTTTTTTTTTAATATTATTTTCTAAACATTTTCTTGCACTAATACACTTGTATTTTTTTTTTGTATTATATACACTTTATTGTAAAACTCTATTTATCATTGTATATACCTTTGGAAGACGGTGCCTTGGTAATACAGTGTTTTCACTAAAGCAATGGCAGAACCACTATTTTTTTTGTACACAAGTGTTTACCAATAAATTATGTTTACGTTTATGTTGGTTGCAAAAATTTTGCTCTCTCTCTACCTAAAACATTTAATCAGAACTTAGCTTGATGGTTTATTATTTAAATACAGCGTGACAGACGAACACTCGAAAGCCAATCTATGTTATAAAATCATCTGTCAACTTCTCTACGCGTACGAAGTAGCAGGTATCAGCTAGTAAAATTATACCTATTTTACAACGAAGAAGCATAACAACTTTAGTGCAGCCGCTAAAAGAATGCGTCTGTTTGGCAGTACTATAATATCGTAACGCTAGACAAAAACAGGAAATTCTGATCATTTTACTAGCTTTTTGAAGATTGTTGTTGTCAGCCAATATACCTACCTACTATATAGAAAATGTTTTTATTCTGACATTTTAGAATTATATTACAGCTGTCAGACGCATATATCTCAGCGGCCGGACTGTACATCAAGTAGGTACCTCCCGCCTACTCAACAACAATGGTTAAATATATGCGACTTTACGAAATATACGTTATGAAATGGATGTTTTGAAATAATTACCTACCTTTATTTGATTTGCTGTCAGCACTACTCTATTGCGATAATTATGTTCATACTTACATACTATTTCACATAGTTAGATGATATACCTACCTACCTATTTGTGTTTTTTAAGTATAAGTATTATATATATTTTATTTAAGTATATACCTATTTGGATCACACCACACTATTTATACTTAGCGTAGCGGAGGTTATTGTACTCATCATTATGAACAACTTTTACCACGGGACCAACCCTGAAAAAAAAAATCAGCTGTCCCATTGAAAATTGTGATTGACACTCGACAAAATGTACCTATAGGCTGATTTTTCCCCGTGATTTTACGGTTGGTAACATAGTAAAAGTTGTTCATATTGATAAGTACAAAGACCCCCTTTCGGGTTAGTACAGTCTATATGCGTAACCCTGTATACTTACGTTTATTTATTTCAAAGTACCGAATAAAAGCAAAGAAAAAGGCTCTACCTTGATTTGACATTAACCTTTGCCGTGTATACCTACTTACTGTAGGTACCTCCTACCTATATAACGAGTTTGTAACATAGATAAGTAATGGTAATTTGTCTGTTTATTTTGAAACAGAAGCCTGTTTCTATGTAAACCACTTGGTTAACGGTGCAGACAATTTTAGCAGCAATTAAACTAAATTCACCGTTGGTACATTTTAACGCACTCGATGACAAAATTTCCACTATCGTACTATGTAACAATGTCAACAAAACAAACGTTCCGACACGTACCAAAAGAAAAACAAAAGTAAATACTCACGAAGCAATAGAAATGTTGGCGACGGCTGTTGCGTCAAATCCACTCACAGCGCGTCCACAGCGACAGTAATAGGTAAGAAATCTGTTTATATTCCACTTGGTTTTCTCGTGGGGAAAACTAATGAATTATCGAATATGTAATTATAATAAAAAACGCGACGCGCGATCGACTCGAACCGAAGTCGGAGTGCAACTAGTGACGGCACTGGAGGCGCGGGCGGGCGGCGCGGCGCACTCGGCTCGGCTAGAGTGGAAGTCGCCGCTCGCTGGTCCGGGGCCGCGCGTTGGTCTCGCGTGCTAAAAGCTAAAACTGCCGAGTGCCGAAGTAGTCGACACAGAAGGCTGACCGATTAGCCTCGCCTGCCTCTGCCACTCGACTCGATCGAACAGATGTCACCGCTTGGCAATCAGTTGCATAACGCCGTCCGGACGATATTTTGGCCCAATTTGGTGGATAAAAATTATCTACTTTACATAATGATGAACTCTTTGTGATTTCAGCATAAATAATTACAATTTAAAATGCTTTTGCTTTGACACGCTTAGACACGGGCAACCATTATACCGCTGTACTTGGATTTGATGTATTAATGAGATGAAACCTCCTTGTACGGTTTCGCAATGGAACTACTTCAACTATGACCAATTCTTGTTTGTATGACATTTACTGACATAATTCCTAGCCATAAGTCACAAATGGTCACAAAACCATAAAAGTCCACGTGGTCCACGCAAACTAAAGTATTTATAGGTATTCTCTTTGGTAGCAAAGTGGTAGCCAAGAGTGGTAGCAGCAGCGTTCTCTCTAGTTTGTGGGGGTAGCAAACGGGTTTTTTTTAGCAGTAACGTATATGGTTATCTTGGTAAGTACATTCATTAATGTATCTACATCTTCGACTGTAATAAATTTTATTTTGGTCGAAGATCTACATACACATTGCGCAAATTATCATATCCTCCGTACAGTCTAAAATCCGAGTAAGGAACGACTACGTAGATAATAATAGATCATTGGGAACCTTCGACGAAAGTAAAGTGAATTACTTTCGTTGTAGTTGGGAACGACATTCACCCGCACGGAACACTATTACTCCTGGCGGTGTTCACCCGTCTGTTTAATGGATAATCCATGATGAATAGTATTTTATATTCATCGATCTATATGTACACATGATGTACTGGTACATTAATTTCATTGCTTATATCAAATTTTATATGTTAAGTAATAGGTAGGTCAAAGATTTAGGTAAGTATATTGCGAAATTGCAAATTGGTAGACAGAAAAATTCAGTCCAGGCTGTTAAAAAAAACAATCCAAGATTTTTCATACTATACAATAATACATATACCTACCTACCTACTAAGTTACAAACTTACATTTGGTCGGAAAACTCAGAGCGCGAGCCCAAATAAAAAAAACAAAATGTAAGTTAGTAATCGCATTTTTTAGGGTGAAGCTTTGGGTGAAAGGTTGTTCCTTACTCGGATTGTCTAATATTAGCTTGTGGCATACAAGCAATGAGGTGTAACAGATAAGATCATTGCATACAGGTATTATTATAGCAATTTTATAATTCGACTCGCTCCAGCAAGTATGGAAAACAAAGCAGCACCAGTTACCTCAAAAAAACAATCAACAGTAGCCCTCAGTGTGACGAAAAATCAGCTAACAGCTGCCGTAAGTACGGTAAAGAACCAACCCATAACAGGCGATTTGGGTACGTCGCAGTACCAATCTACACTCGGTGCTGTGCCGAAGAATCAGTCAACTCATACAAAGTCGATGAAGTCAACATACACGGGAACATCCTTAGCTTCTGGATCTGAACCTCACAAGTCTGTATTGGAAATGAAAGAATCTGCAAGAAAGTCCAGGGGCGAGTGCAATATATCTGAAAGTACTTCACACACTCAGTTCTTCAAGAAGTCAATACATGAAGAATTGTACTTAAGAATTACTACCGACGAATTCTTTGGCATATCAGAGTCCATATCGGGGTCTTCGGATACCTTTCAGTGTGCCCATGGATCTCAGGGCAAGATTTACACTGAAAAGGGTCAATTGAAAAGAAACTTTATTAAAGGACTGGATCCCATTCCTACTGGTTAGATAATTATTGTTTTACGTAGGTAAGTCGCCATGATGTTTTTTTACAACTAAGTGATGATAGCAAGACGCTATGATGGTAAGTGCCACGCTTGTCTTGTCCACAACAGTTCGGTGCAAAGCAAACCGAAATTATTAACTTCATCAGTTAAAAACTTGTTACCCTGTATTGCAACCTTATATAGATCCTGTTAATATGTACGATTGTAGGTTTATTGGAGAACGTTGTTGATTTTTATTACAGTTTTAAGGCTTCCATTCATAGACTTATATGTAGTACGTAGTACATTAAGATCAATGCTTCCATTCAATATCTCTAAAGTAAAAAAAAACAACGCTTTTTTTCTTAACGGCCGGTTATCCGAGTCGCGTAGGCAACAAAGCGCTCCCTCAGCCCCCGCCAAGTTATAGCGACGATGTATTTTGCCACGCAAGAGTCAGGAGGCCCGCGGGGGGAGTGCAACGACAAAAACTAACATAGGTCTGACCTCGATGACGCCTGGCACGGGACTGAGCGAGGCGCGCGCAAATTCTCGCGACCCTTTTACGCTTTTAATTTCACTAAAAAACTAAACTATTCACTATCAATAATCTATCCAAACCAAAAAAAAATTGAATAGTATTGCCTTTCAGGACATGCAATTTCCAGGTTGTTACAAGCTTTTATTAGAGCATAAAACGAAAAAAATAAACTAAATCGACTTTGTTTCAGTTTTTTTTTTGATCGTGGAAATTTTATTCTATCCTGTTGTGAACCAAATCATAAACTCAAGCACAGATGTATCTGTGACATGTATTTTTTTCCAGCTTAAATATTGTAATTTAACTGAATAAAATTAATTTAAACCGTTAAATTTGGTATAAGAGGCCGTTAAGAGGATTTCGTCTTATGCATTTGTCATTGTCATGTATTGAGATCTTTTCAAGTTTTATTACTACAAGTCTTTACTAGAGTAAAGACTACACCACTTTACTAGGGCATGACATCGACTTGACTGTGACCTACTTTGCTTGACTCTAATTACTGTGACTATGACTTGTTTGACGATATCTGATAAAGCTTGAAAACTTCTTCGTCTTACCATATGATTTACGTTATGACTTAACATTTTAATATTAGACACTAGGCAATTGCACAAGACGTGGGATGCAAAAATCCTCTTAAGAGGGAATAATTAAAAACAGACAAGTACGAGTAGGACTTGCACTCTGAGGGTTGGAACCAATGGAACCCTCAGAGCACAAGTAGAAACATTAAAAAAATATTGAAATATTGAAAGACAAACTTCACTTTGTAGTGGACAATAAGGTTCTATATACATTTCAACTACAAAATGTAAGTTTGTAACATCAAAACAATTATTTTTAAATGATATAACTTCAACTTTATGACTTCCAGATTTATTTCTTTATATGTGCTGCAAGACCTTGCCTGTTGCCAAATTTAATGACTCTAGGTACCCTATTACCCTATAGGTTTTGATTCTCTTGTGAAATCGCAAAATATGCGAAAATATGCTACATAAACGGTCATATCTTTTCTGATCGCGTTTACTTACAAGTTTGATTTTTTCACGGCTAAAAGAAACCGTAGACCCAAGTATTTGGTATAAATTTCAACTTGATACCTTTACGCGTTCTTGAGAAAAAGGGTCTTGACAGACGGACAGACAAACGGACAGACAGACGGACAACAAAGTGATCCTATAAGGGTTCCGTTATTTCCTTTTGAGGTACGGAACCCTAAAAAGAGCTGCTTTATCATTGGGTCAAGTGATACCCGATAGCTGATTCTGGTAGACGTGATGTCTTCAAATAGCCATCAACCTAGTATTCGAAGAAAGCAGGCTTGATATGGTTGGAAGGACCTTTCATTAAAAATATCACCGCTTTCCCTCGTCCACTTCCCTTTTCGATCAACTTTTATTATTTCGTCTTTGTCTTGACCTAAAATTCGTCAAACAATCGGTCGTTGCGATCCTTATGCCTCGTTTACAAAATGTAGTGTATTTTCTTAATATATTAATTAATGTGTCTATTTATTGAAGGACATACTTCTATCAAAATTAAACTTCTAGGCCTCGACTGTTGCTAAAGTAATAATTGGTGGCCAATACGTGTGTACTTACAATATTTCAATTGTAGGTACAAAGTGGATTATGTTTTTCTACTAAAAAGAAGATAAAACGTTGAGAAGAGGTTATGTTAGGAATTAACAGATAAAAATAACTTACATTTCCCGATATAGTGTCATGTGATTGACTCATATTAAAAGAAAACAAGCCATGGCAATCTCGAAATGATTTTTATTTTTATTTTTTTGCAATACTATATTATAATTTTATGTGAATATCCACGCAGGTGTTGAAAAAAAAAAACAATCGTTGGCAGCTATGGACTCATGTATGCTGGCCTCAGCTTCGCCTCAGCCCAAAATTTTTCGTTCGTCCATAGATGCTTGTTGTCGGCTGCTGCAGTAAAGTACTATATAATGTATTGTGTCTTGCTTCACCAATAAATATAATTCTGTTGCCTGCGATAAACTTTCATATAAATCTTCAACTCCCGTTTTTTCCCTTAGTTCGACCCTTTCACAAAATGTATTTTATGAAAGTTGACATTACGTCCTTTTATTATGTTTTCAAAGACGTCAACTTAGGTTGCGTTGCGTTGCATATAAATTTGCGTGGTTATGGCGAACAGTGCCAAATTCATATTCTGGTCATAAATAAGTTTAATGTAATCTTAATGGAGTTTTATCATTTGTCGTTTGCGTTATTTAGTTAAGTTGAGTTTTAGTTTAGTTACGTTCTGAGGCGGCCGCCGACTTGATTGTATTTCTTCCTGCAAGCGTAGATCGCATAGATTTGTTACTGTTTCGCGCATAGGCAAGACTTGCATTTGAGCTGACGACGTATCGACTCTTAGGCGTCATTTATTGAGACGTCGGGGCGTCGCGTGTAGCGTGGCGTGGCGTCTCGCGGCACGTTGGACGGTTTTTCCGTTTAGATTGCGGCGGCGCGTGCAGCGGCCCCCGTCATCGCACGCGTGAATACAAACATAATCGTAATGCTATACGGTGATGTTAATAAAGAGGTGAGGCGTGAAGAGTGGTGGTACCCGCCGCTGCGCCCGCGGCGGATCCTTTCTAGCGGGCACCGCTTCAGCGCTGAAAAATAACGCTGCGGGCGCCGCCGCGATAAACGCTGCGTGAGATATGTCGATGCCATTTCCAGGTTCCGCCGCAAATGACGCTGCATTTCAAGGAAACGCGTGTAAAATCATCAACATCGGCCAGTAGACGTCCACTGCTTTACATAGACCTCTCCCTTTAATCTCCACACTGAACGACAACCTGATTTTTGCATCCACTGGATACCTGCGACTCTTACAATGTCGTCGTCTACCTACGCTGCGTCTTCCGGTCCGTGGTCTCCACTCAAAAACCTTTCTCCCCCATCGGTTATCTGTTCTTCGAGTGATGTGGCCTGCCTTACTACTTCAACTTGCAAATTTTAATAGCTATTTCGGTGACTCTGGTTCTTTGGCGAATATCCACGTTCCGGATTCTATCGCGCAAAGAAACTCCGCGCATAGCTCTCTCCATTGCCTGTTGTGTGACTCTGTGCGTGTAAAATTGCTATACCGTAAACGCATCATAATATATTATTATTATGTTTGAATTCAGTGCGGGCCGCGCCGCCCAACACAACGCGCGTCGCCACGCGTCTCCGTAAATGAGGCCTAACGATACGCAAGCTTTTGTCAAACAAATATACAAACATTTACATACAAACGCCGATCTGAACTGCCCTTATACTTTGAGACCTTTGCTGCGCTCGGTCATTAGTATTTGTTTCGCCATTATGAACTTGGCTTTGTGCTGAGATATTTTACTGATCGATGATTTCCAATGATTTCCGTTCGCGTTCTCTGAGGACGTAATAATCGGCCATTAAATGCTACAGCTTCTCTGAATCCGGTTACGGTCCTTCATTGTTTAGTGTTTACAGTAGAGTTTAATTCGATAACATAATTCTTTCAGTATAAAATGAGCTAAATTATTTAAAACTAGCGGCGGCCTGAGGTTTCATCCTCTATTTAGGACCTTATTTTTCGGGACCTGTTATTTTTCGGGATTAAAAAAGCACTCGGTTCTAAACTAAGTTATAGGCTATAATTATAGCCAAACACACAATTTCATCCAAATCCGTTGAGGAGCTGACTGGTATTTTGGTATTGTTGGTTGGACGCTACATTGCGCTTATGTCAACCGTGCTTCGTTTGGCCAAGGTCTTCGGCGCATCTCAGCGTCGGCCATAAAGCCAGCAATATCTAAAGAGGCATCTATCAAAGAGAGTTAGAGACTTATTTAAGATTGCTGGCTTTACAAAGTAATAAATACATCATTTTTAAACGACTTCAAAAAAATATGTTGTCAATTGGATTCGTGTGTGTTTTGGATGTTTGGAATTGAATGTTGTTATTTGTGTACGCCGGTTACTCCGCCGCTTGTAAACCCATTTACCTGCTTCTTTTTATCATGTAGTTAAACCATTGAAGTTCATTCAGTAGTTTTTTTAAGCAGCTGCACCTGTTGTTTTTGCAATGGCAATAACTTTGAAAAAGTTTTGTTTTATAAAAGCTATTTATTTCAGAGAACAGATGGACTCACAGATGCAAGCCTGCGTATGGCTGGGACATAGCTCAGGTGCTGGGATTCCTCGTTCAAGATCCTACTGTAGAAGAGCAAAAGGACCGGCTTTATGACCATCTTAAAGATCTTGTGAAAACATCAAGCAATGGATATGTATCCTTTGAAAAAAATATGTCAGCTTACTACGGCCATTGCAACATTGTTGAAATTTAATGTCAAGAGTGAGGTATTTTACACAATAACTGTATATTAGGTACGTTGCGCGATAAGTCCTGAAGTGTTTAAATCGCAAAAGCACGTACAGCAGCATATTTACCATGCTACGATTAAACTAGAGTTTACAGAGGCATACAAATAATTTAAAAAGTCAACCACTAAATTTAGTTAAATAGGATGTTTAAAAAAATATATTTTGGACAATAGGAACTAACATACATTGCGGCAAATATAAAAAAAATACTTGACTGTGCTTTATTCTATTTACCAGTATAAGTCTCGTTGGCGGACTAAAGGGCAGCCGCGCAAACTCGAGCTATGCTCGCGCGGCCGAAATGCCCTAGTAGGGTAGTGGGTAGACTGGGTAGTAAGGCATTTCGGCCGCGTGAGTCTGCGCGGTTGTTAGAAGTATCCGCGTGGCCCGTGTGCTGTGCATTATGTACATGAGCTTATTTTTGTACGTGTAAACTTTACATGCAGTACCTGACCCCACATAATGAGAGCAAAATATTATGATTCAGGATTTCAGGATTCAAAAAATAGCTATTACTTTAGTTAGGTTTTGTTGGGATGGTAATAAGCCAAATAAGTTGAATTTTTCTAAAAACTTCCTTAAATTCATGTTCAGAGAATTGACCATTTGGACAACATTTGCACAATAATCAGCTTCCTCATAGAGACGTTACCGAAGAACCCAAACCAGAGAGAAGTCACCATGCTCCTCCTTCGAAACATGATCAAACCTATACTGTTAAACAATGTTGCTGATATTGTCAAGTTTTTCAATCAATTCACGAATTATATGGGATTTCTTGGTAAGTACCTCAAAAGGCATTGACGTATATTACAAGGACCTCCCAATGGGAACCATTTCAGTAGTACCGACGGCGACTCAGTAGTGTGCTCAAGGAAACATAGCGCACCAGTGTGGTGGGGGAACCCAGTTGCGCGCCGACTTCGTTGGTAGTAAAGAACTGTAGTACTCGCGCGAGCTTACTGCGCATCGTCTGCAACGGGCTTTAGTATGAGTGTAAAATTTGTAAGTTTGCCGTTCTTAAATTTTTTGCGTAAAGCGGTTTAGCGGTATGGTGATAAAAGTAAGTGACACACGGAGACATTTGAACAAAAACGATAATAATTGTACTTAAAGCCTTCTTTTCCGACCTTTAGCAATTTTGGTCATTCTAGTTTGAGTTTGTCTACTTCCACGGTTAGTTTAAAATTATAAAAATGGTGTCATATCAAAATTGAATGCTTTATCTAGGAAACCCCAAAGACCGAAACACGATTAAGGACATCTGGATGGAAAAAAATATGAAACTAACACTGATTTGAGCTTTTCTCTCTGTGTTTTCATTCATTCATATACCTATTTAATAAATGATGTCTGGGTTATCTTAATATACATATTTCATTGTTATGGAAGAAAACGCAAAGGTACATTTTACATAACAGCTATACTTTTCGCCTTAAATATGATGAAAACCTCAAAAATAGAAGTAGCGCAACGCAACGCACGACTGTGTACGCGCTACGGTTTTGCTCCACTAAATACGACTTGTTAAGCCTTATGATCTTTTGTAGTAATAAACGTTCCTTTAAAATGGGAAAACCTCGCCTTAACCATATCTCCCTTGTTTGTGTGATCGGAGGCTTAAACGGGTTGTACCAAACCCAAGGGAAGGGCTGTGCCTCATTTAGATAATCACATAACTAGGTGAAAGACAAACGGTGAACGAGGAATGTGCCAATAACGCTGGGCTAGCTCGCATGCGCCTCACGTCTCTGGACCAGAAACCACGGTCACTGTAGGGCTGCTCTCTCCAGGGAAACGGTAGCATCGACCTCTTCTATATTATTATTATTAATATTATAAAGAGGAAAGATTTGATTGTTTGTTTGTTTGTTTGTTTACATTGAATAGGCTCCGAAACTACTGAACCGATTGAAAAATTCTTTCACTGTTGGGAACCTACACTATCCCCGGGTGACATAGGCTATAATCTATATACCCGTGCGAAGCTGGGGCGGACCGCTAGTTTATTATAAGTAACAGGTAACAGGTTATTTGAATGAATTTGTTGTGATCTTACTCTTTTTAGGGTTCCGTACCCAAAGGGTAAAAACGGGACACTATTACTAAGCCTACGATGTCAGTCTGTCTGTCTGTCAGTCCGTCCGTTCCGTCCAACCTATAAACGGCTGTATCTTTCGAACCGTAATAGGTAGCTAATTAAAATGTTCACAGAATTTGTAATGTCACGGCGGATTATTGTATTTTATGGTGGTACAAAATCCTCAGTGCGCGAGCCCGCCTCGCACTGGCCGGTTTATTTATTTTTATTCTGTATAATTGAACTACGAGTGTGTACTATCATAATTTTTCTGTGGTTTTTCTTTAGGTTTAAATATAAAAGTCTATTGACGTTCGTCGATGAGCGGTTAGTTAGCCTTCGTTTTTATAGACAAACTAGTAGCAATCTGGTATTAAATTTATAAGCAAATCAGATTAGCTGATAATCTCGAGTCAATGAATTAGAAGGGATCTATAGGGATAGATCTGAAGTGTCTTTTTTCGTCTTTACGTCATTATTAAAGTGAATTCTTCAATAATCAGGTTATTTTAGTCCACCGCTGGAATTATGCCTCTCAAAGTACGGCGTTCAGGCAGATCGTCTACTTTTTGCTTTTACCCACTGCCAGCTGCCTTACGTATATTGTCACTACTTCGGGCGTCCTACGCCAAGTTTGCCGTGGTTTCCTCTCTATAATACGTCTATATATTATAGGTACTAGCTATTGCCCGCGACTTCGTACGCGTAGACTTTCATACAAAATGTAAACCCCCTTTTGGCCCCCTTAATTCAGCCCTTTCGCAAAATCCTTTCTTAGCGGACCTCTACACCCTATAAGGAATCTACCTGCCAAATTTCAGCTTCGTAGGTCAAGTAGTTTTCGAGATTTCGTGTTTAATGAGTGAGTGAGTAGATGAATTTCGCTTGTATATAATACGAGTATAGATAGATATATACCCAACGGTTATTGTTTCTGCGACAGATTTGACCGGTCCATTGCCACTTTACATTTATCAAGTAATTCGAGGGTTACGTGAAAAGGCTGTACTAAGCCGAAAGGGGTCTATAGTAGCCATCATTATGAAAAACGTATACAATTGGCGTAACTCTGAAATCGCGAGAAAAATTATCAGCTGTTCCGGTAATTCTTACTAGACAAAATGTATGGAACAGCTGATATTTTTTCGTGATTTCAGAGTTACTCTTTTAGTAAAAGTTGTTCATAATGATGGGTACTAAAACCCCTTTAAGCTTAGTACACCCTTTCTGCGTAACCCTGTTGAATTTGTATATAGCTTTTATCTTTTCTTTGGTCCTTACGTGTCTATAAGCCTGTAGCCTCACAGATTGTTAGTTGAGCTTAGGTAGGTTTGTTACGCAGATTGCGATTCGCGACGAAACTCAATAAGAAGAACTTGAACCCAATTATGTACCAGGCAGACTGAATCTGTGTCCCAGAATATATATTATGCGTCTTTCGCGAACATGTACATTATTTGCTACCGTTACTTTTACCTACGTACAACAGAGTAATATATACTGTCAATAATGTATGATTTGTAAATCGCGTGTATGTTCTATTAACACCTTGCTGGTGATAAATATTTTAACACGAGTTTCATTGTAGGTTGCACCTACAGATCCAGGTAATAATGGCGTAGCTTCTGATATTTGTTTCTAGAATCTAGAGTAAGAAATAGGTACTAGAGTCTAGGTATGCACTTTCTTTGGTTATATTATATTACAAACAAGTAGATTCTAGTAGGTATTGTGTTTTAAAAACGATCACTGGAACCCTCTCTTCATCTCCAGGGTCGTGTCGTCTCTTAAGGTTCCTGCGAAAATTACGCGATCGCTAACCGTATCTTGTCGTTCACATAATTTCCCGCAGTCGCCGAACTGCATCGCGTTTAAGAGCTCACGGAACAACCCCAGCACAAAGGATGAGTGTTATCTAAATAATGCACTCGCTACATAAGACTCAAAGTTAGTAAGAGGACGACGAATTCAAAAAAGTAGCGCAATGTATGTTAATGTTGAAAGGAGGATAGCTTAAAAACATTACTAGCCCACTGGTGGACATAGCCTTCTACCAAGGCACGCCACTCATTCCAATCTTTGAGGTATTGCTGCTGCCAACCGCATAGGCGACCCAGGATTTCATTTTGGAGAGGGTTTTAAGAGAAAAAACAATACTTACTCAGATGTTTTATCCACAACTTTTTATTTTAACCTTAATTTTTTTATTTTTTTGAACGCGTTTGGTTGAACCTTCTAGAAACTCCACCCCCCTGGGTACTGGGTACGCCTATAGCAAACCGTCTTACGTATATATCTACTGTGCTGTAGGCTGTAGTTTGTCGATAACCATTAATAAGAACGCGATACGCATTTCACTACAGTGGATGTTTGTAGGATTGCCAGCGTGCAGCGTGGAGCAGCTTTTTCGCCACAATGGAAAGTTCACTATACCTACTGCCTGCCAACCTCCAGTAGCAGATAGTGATGATGAGGGTTTTTAACCCTCAACGCAAAAAGAGGGGTGTTATAAGTTTAACACCGACGAACAACGGCAAAAAGTCGTATTTTGGACTGGAGCTATTTTGATCCCGATATCAAACAGAAAGAAGTCATCAAGGATGTAAATTCTCTGCGAGTCACCTAGCCAAATGGGCATACGTCACAGTATAGATACGACTGGTTGAAATTCAGAAGCTTTACAATAGATAATGCGTGTGTATCTGTGTATACTTATGTGTATGTGTGTATATATGTATATTTGTATCTGTTGGCATCGTATAGCTCCCAGACGGCTAATCCGATTTTGATTTCGGTTTTTTTAAAGGGTCTTGATCGAGAGTGTTCTTTTGATATATTATAATAATCATGAAAATCAATTCAACCGTTTGAATATTATCAAAACCGGGGCTTATTTAAAAATTTCAATTGTTTAAGGTTACCTCCTCATGCGGCTGGTAGACGACAGCATGTTCGACTTGGTGTCGAAGGCGCTCTTTTGGCACCTGTCTGCGCCAGACAGCCTTCGAAGCCACGACTCGGCCAGGCTGCGCCACACGCTGGCGGCTGCAGCGCCCATGCTCTTCGAGATCGTCACTAGAATGTTGGCCGTCACGAGCTCGCATCGCTTCCCGACATACCTGACGATAGCAATACTGTTGTCGTGTCACAGTGACGAAAACTGTAAGCTTTTATGTCATCCATTATATTTACTAGCTATGCATACGACACGCCCTTTCAGTTTCGACGACGAAGCTACAACATGGGGTTCTTCAAAAGGCGAGTTAATAGAGTCCTTAAGGGTCGGCAACGTATTTGTAATGCCACTGGTGTTACAAGTATCCATAGGCGACGGTGACTGCTTACCATCAGGCGGCCCGTCTGCTTGTTTGTGGCATAAAAAATATATTCAAACTCGTGCAATAAACTACTTGCCAACAAAATTTTACGCTACGAATGAACGAGCGGAACGGGTTTAGAGTGGATTTCTATACTGCACGCGTATACTACGACTTATCAGTCGTAGAACAAAATGTCATGTAGATTTGATGCACCAAAGTCCCTTTCCTTTAGTTAACTTATTGACCCTGTATGTGTCAAGCTTCATTAATTTAACACTAATAAATATGTATAATTAGCTGTTGCCCGCTTTGTTATCTTATTATTTTTTTGTCTTACGACCACCCGGTAGTTCCATATAAATTAAGCGCATGCAGGACAGAGAGGAGTAGAAAGGCAGGGAAACCTTTACGTTGCAATGGGACAACCAAGGCTGAAATTAAAATACACTAAAAGAAATCGCCGTTATTTAGGACCCTTTATCTCAGGAGTTAACGAGAGAAAACATCTGAAACTTATTTCCTAAAGAATATTATTTTTTCAGGCTTGGAGCTGTTGAAACTAAATATAATAGAGAACATATTCTACAGGTTCAATCCCTACTTTCCCACTAGATTGCTGCCAGTTTATGATATCAACCCTGCTGATCCGCAAGATATGAACGTGAAATTAGGTTTGTATGATTGTATGATTACAAAAAGATTCCAATCAGCGCGAAGAAAGCTAAAAAATAACACGTCCTGAGAACGCCTCGTGAAGAGGCGAAACACGTGTCGACAAAGTGCACTGAGGAAACGGGTATACCTAATTGTTTATTTCATTTTCATTTAAATCTATATAATTATATAAAAACGAATCCCTATTTACCTTGGTCACGCCATAACTTGAGAACGACTGTACCGTTTCATTAATCCTTTTTTTTTAGTTTTCTAATACTTTGTTGAAACTTCTTACGGAAAGAAAAAAATTGAAAATTGCGCGGAAAATAGTTAAATTTCAGAAAACTTAACAACGTTTTTAAATTTGCGCGTTTGATAGTTCTAAGCCTACGTCTACGTCTGTCGGGTCAACTAGTAAAATAATATTTAAAGATTCAAATATATTTTAAAATACAAATTATTATAACGAATCATTGTTTCAGATTTAATTAATTTTAGTTTCAGGTTAGATATTTTTTTCTCTTTTATGTAATTTTTTAACTAAACAAACTACAAGCTAAAACTAACACTACAAATACAGTTAGACTGCCCATAGACCGTTGAAGGTCTAAAGACAATCCAAATGCTCAATCCCTCACCAGTTGGCAGCGTACCCAGCATGCTGGCGGCATTACCACGTTGAATGGCAATGCTTATGCGTTGAGCCAGAAACACGCCAGCGAGCGTTTTGATCAAGCGTCGCATTAACAAGGCACTCTGAAAGATTTTTGAAAATGAGGTGAGCTCCCGGTCCCCAAGGGCCCAATGTCTCGACCCCAAACCAATGTAACGACTGCCGAGGTTAGCATATTTGCGTCGCTTGTGCTGCTCTGCCGAATTGGCAGCCGCGCCATTTATGTAATTAATGTTTTAAATTAGCATCACAAATATCTATGGAGTAAAATAATTTATTCCAAATTTCTTATTGTAGGTACTTAAAGCGGCGTAGAAGCGGAATTATACGAGATATTCTTTAGTTTTTTTTCTTATAAATTACTTATTATGCAAAAATAACGCCGTACGTGCGACCGTACACTGCCAACAACACCCGGGGCCCAAGTCTGCTAATTTATGATAGCGAGCCATGACAGTAAATCCATGACTCCATAGAACGTCGATATAGTTCTAGTGGACCTGTTTTATTAACCGACTTTTTTTTCATTATATTTTGTGGACATCGATTATTTCTACATTTGTGAACAAATTTACGTAATTATGTTTTAGTATATAAATAAAATATTCGGGACATTTTTGCACACACGGTCATCTGACCCCAAACTAAGCAAAGCTTGTGATATGGCTGTCAGAGACTGATATACATACATATATAGTTTTAAATACATACTTAAATAGATATTAACACCCAGATATAGAACAAACACAAATGTTCATCGCATAAATGTTTGTCCTAGATGGGAATCGAACCCACGCCCCCAAGCTCAGAAAGTAGGTTCACTACCAACTGGACCAACGGGCTATCTAAATCTAATATATACTGTAAGTACAGGAAGCTCTAGAGGTGGTCCCATAAAAAATAATTAAAGCTAGCACTCCGATCTCGGCGATCACGGCGACGCGCGATGGCGACAGGCGTACTGCGATCCCGGTGGCTTGTCGCCTGGCAACCATACGATGTTGGCGACCGACTTCTGGCGACAGCGACCGACCGCTTTTTCTCTCGTAGTTTTAATACGAACGGTTTTTTGTTGTGTTGTTCAATTATGTCGGACAAATTTTCTACAACTAGAAAAAGAGTAAGTAAGGTACAGTAGACGTTACAGGAAGAAGAAATAATAAAGATACTAAATCAATTAATAATTCGTCTTCAGCTGCATACAATATCAATAAACTTGTTCAAGCGCCTGTTGACTTGGCAATATCAATAAACTTGTTCAAGCGCCTGTTGAATTGGCAATATAAATAATTTTGTTCGAGTGCCTGTTGATTTGGCAATATAAATAATTATGTTTGAGCGCCTGTTGACTTGGCAATATCAATAAACTTGTTCAAGCGCCTGTTGAATTGGCAATATAAATAATTTTGTTCGAGTGCCTGTTGATTTGGCAATATAAATGTAATTCGTATGATATTACAATAATTTGGTATCATCGAACTAAACTGATCTGATAAGGATCTGGAGATGGAAAGTGGAAATCTTCAATAATGACGTGAATAATACTGACAACTCTGTGGTGCAAGTACCGTTCTTTATCGGTCGTCAAATTTGTCAGTTGTGGTCGTCAAATTAGATAAAATGCCATTTGATCAGTATGATCGAACCCGTGGCATTTTATCGAAATTGACGATCGATAAAGAACGTAACTTGCACTGCTGTTTTGTTTGAACTCAGTCGAAGCAATTTTTTTTTTCGTATTTTATATTAAATATTTCCGAATATAATTATTACTATAGGATTTTTATTTTCATGGCGCTAGTTACATTCAGAAATAAGAAGCCAGATAAACACGAGTATTAAACAGTATGTGACTTTTTTTGTTGGTCGATCTATAAAAATAATTTGTTGTGGTTACTTATTGCCCATCACTTTTTATTTCTTAACTCTAGAGTATTATTTTTTATACATACATGTATTTCGTTTCTGTGATAGGTATTTCCTTTATATATTTTTTGTAGTGCACAAGTCAATCTAGATTTTAAATGTGAATTACGAATACAAGTAAATGTTGCTTAGAAATAATATTTATCATAAATTAAGCTAGATTTACAGGGCCTTACGGCTACCTGTAAACGCGGGCTCGACACAGCGCTGAAACAGCGCAGTGCGGAAAATCATGCGAACGCGTGCCAAGATACGGTTTGCGGTCGCGCAATTTTCCGCAATGACCTAAACAGAATCGCTTAAAACAGGTAGCGGTAAGGACCCAGGAACGCATTCTTAGTGGCTGGACAGTAATACGTGTATAATGTTATTTACCGTTGCGCAGGTGACAGCACCATTAACATGCTTAACACAATGACGATACTTTTAGTACTTCTCAAGTCTTTAATGGATCGCTTCGTTAAATATCCGAAGGAAGTATTACTTTTTCCATGTCCTGATGAATATGCACAAAGGTACGGGTTATAATATCATTACAAATAACAGTTCAGTTTATAACTTGAACGTTCTTATTACAAACGTTCATGTTAAAACGTTCTAGGTTATACACGTTTAAGTTACAAACGTTTGAACATTCAAGTTAGAAATGTTGTATCTAAGTAAACACGTTTGAGGTTATAAACGTTCAAGTTACAAACGTTTCTATATTTACGTTATCATGTTCTGATTACAAACATTCAACCTAAAAACGTTCGAGGTTATAAACGTACAAGTTACCAACGTTTAAATATTTACTTTACCATGTTCTGATTACAAACATTTTTATGCTAAAAACGTCCGAAGTTATACATGTACAAGTTACAAATATTTAAACATTCTAGTTACAAATGTTCATTACATACTTTCGATTAACTAATCTATATGCTATAAAACGCGCTCTGGGGCTTGGTCAACTTCACGCTAACGGAAAGTTTCCCAGGCGAGAACAAGACAAAACGTTTCTAAATAAAATCGTTACGTTAAGACAAAATATGTTTTAGCTAAAAGGAATTTGACGTCTCTGAATAAAACCATTACGTTACGATTCAAAATGTCTGAATATCGCAATTTTACCTTCCCTATTAATCATCATCATCATCCACAGCCTTCCTTATCCCACTGCTGGGTATAGGCCTCTCTCTTGCTATGCCATCTGCCTCGGTCCTATCATTGGCGGATCCAGGTCCTGTCATTGGGCATAGGGGCCATATGGAATCGCTAGGTGTTTTGCACCCCACACGTTCATACATTCGACTCAACTTTTCGATTTGATTCAGGTGCACCTTGTCTGAATGCCTCCCTCCCCCCCAAATTGAAATCCTGGATCCGCCCCTGGGTCCTGTGCTAATCTAGTCCAGGTTCGACCCACGATAGTAATAATATCGTCGACCCATCTTGCAGCTGGACCAGATGCCAGGACCAGGTGCCTCGGCCACCCTTGTAATACTTACCTTCATTTGCAAATCTCCGCCAGGTGTTTTATCTGGGCGTTTCGATATGAGTGCAGAGCTCGTGAACACAAACACGAACGGAAAATCTTGGTTACCATTGCTCACGTTCTGGTCCAGTGCTTCGGAGCACGCCTCAAGCAGTTCTCCGAGAATCTAATGCCAGGTATGACTACGCCGCCGCCGCTACGCTGAGCTATATAGGATGCTTTTTATACCGGAATAATGAAGGGTAACTCTTCTCTGCTTACTGTACGTTAAAAATGGTCCTACACGCTTTCGCACTAGGGCCCCGATTCTACTAAACCAATTGTTATTAAATAGTTTTTTTTATTGCTCAAAATTGACAGTTTTAATTTTTTTAATACTTTATGTGTCAAAAGTGTCAATTTTGGGTAATTGCCCTAAAAATTACACTTATGACTTATGACACTTAAAGTATTTAAAAAAAACTATAAATTTTGAGGCAATTCCAATAATAAAATTAAAAAAACAATTACAATTTAATAACAATAGGTTTAGTAGAATTGGGGCTCTGAACTCTAGTAAGTAAATCATACGAGTATATATACAGGGTACGCGGAAAGGGTGTACCTACTAAGTAGAAAAACGGGTTATACACATCATTATGAACAACTGTTTACTATGGGACCAACCCTAAAATCGCCCTATCTAAACTGGTTAGGTTTTATCAAGAAAATATATTATTATAATTACATATTATTATATGAATAAGGGGTGCATGCATAGCTACATAATACATGTATTTGTATGATGTTGCAACCTGTTATTTATATTCTGAAGGTGGGAGAAATTTTCGCAAGGTCAGTTTGAGGTTTACTGGTCAGGGCCCGAGGGCCCCCTGAGCTTGAAGGCCCCGGTGCACGGCACCACCTAGCCCTCAGATAGCTACGCCACTGACTGTGTTTGTTGGTTTGTTTATTTTTCTTTCACGCAGAAACAGTACAACGGGTTGACGTGATTTTTTGCATAGAGATAGTTGGAAGGCCATAGAATGATCTCCAGCCTCCAACTAGCGCGCAACTCGTAACGCGCGTAGCGGCGCGATAGCTAAGTACTCGTAAATTTTGAAACTACGGTATATAAACCGGGGGGAAGATATGACATTTCCAGAGCCGTTTTTCTACGTTCCACTGCCTAAACACTGCGTCAAACAGGAAGCAGGTCAGAAGTGATGCGGATTGATAGCGAGCCCGCACAAGCTACATATAGAAAAAATTACGACACATCGCTACTGGCAAACGTAATCGCTTGTAGAATATTGTTTTAGCGCGCTCTGCTGGCTCGGCTGCAAACGCTGTGCTCAGTTCTTGACCGGCTTACCTGATAGCCTGCAATCCCAATCGCACCATCCTGCTCTTACTCATTCAATACGCGCGAGCAGGATGGACTTTAGAATGAAAACTTACATAATCAGATGGCTTCTTGCATCATAAGAAAAGAAACAATAGGTATGTGAACCGACATGCAAGCGCGAGCGCGGCGTCCTCGCTGCGCTATTTACTTATACCGTTGGTACTTCGTTTGTGGTCTGCTTTCAGACTGCAGTTTGTTTTCTATGGCTAAGCCTGAAACTATTAGAAATTCCCTTTTCACTCATCACAGATATCCTATCGCTGTCTGTCCTGACGGAATTGCCGCCGAGGGACGACTGGACCAGCAAAGTCAACTTCGATATTGCTCAGGGAGATGTGCAGTTCAAGAAATTGCTAATTTACTTCAGCGTCTGCTTGATTAAAATGTTTCCGCACAATAGAGCTGTAAGTCTGAGAGACCTATAGCGGGTTTCAATAGGCAATGACGTTAATTCTGTTGCAAACACAGATATACACAACCAGATCGGCAATATATTTTAGTGAAAGAGACAACTTGATATGGCTCAGCACAAGTACAAAAAGGACATAAATAGATTTTGTTGTCCTTATCGGCGTGACCTGTTTTTGGTACCTCAAGTGTCAAAATCTGTAATAATCAGTGACAAACAAAACGGGTCTGAATTATATTTATTGCCTTTTTTTGGTGATTAAATGTGATAAATGCGTGTTTCCTCTGAGAAATAATTGTAAAAGATATTTTACAATGGTTGGTTGTAGCATTTTGGGCTGCAAGAAGCGCAGTGAGCGAAAATACGATGAAATATCATTTCACACGTAAGTAAACATATAAAGCTTGTAACGATCACCTAAATAAATTCAGGATATCAATTCGCAAATATTTTATTCATAATTAGTCAGTTTTTAGGTCGATTTGTGGTCTAATTCTATGAATTTTATCAAATTATTCACTTAGAAAATAAATTATGAATGTTGCCAGTTTATGAAAGAAATTACCCACCGCAACTAACATAAATTAATAATAATAATAAATAAATAAATAAAATACCGACCCTTTTATGCCCATATGAATATGGTGAATGTTAATATTAAATATATATTAATGAGGCCACAGTTATGAACCTGGAAAAGCAAAAGGCGATTTCGGCGAACCGATTCAAAAAGCTACGCGCTGTTTGTGAAATTTGTACTGTAAACATTAAAGAGTCTATTTATCTAATTATTTGGAATGTTATACATAATTCCATTCATGAAAAAACTAAACTGACCAAGCGCGAGTCGGGCTCGCGCGCTGAGAGTTCTTTACAATCACAAAATATAAAAAGTTGTGCAAAAAGACAACATCACGCCCAGGCTGTCACCCATCCAAGTACCGACCGCGCCCGACGTTGCTTAGCTTAGTGGTAAACAGAAATTTATCACTGACTCGCACTTGGCCAGTGTTTATTATTTGTTGTTTTACTTATGTTCACTATAATCCCCTAAATTTGACGCTTGTACGGATTACCGTTTTTACACTAGAACAAATCCAAAAATACGTTTAACGTTTGTTGCATGGCGGCCCTTCCTTTGCCCTTCCGTTTTAACTCTTTGACTTTTTTATTATTTTTAATTAATCATAAAAAATCATGCTATGGTTACTTTACAACCTTTTTTCTAGTACTATATTCTAATCCTAACAAATAATTATAATAAAAACGCAAGTAAGTTTGTAACTTTCTGTCTGTTTTTTTACGAGGAAACGGCTAAGTCATGGTTTAATAATATACTCCGCCAGGTATAGCAATTCGAGAAAAAATGTTTACGTAGGCGTCCCGCAATGATGTCATGATGTCAATTTACAACAGGTTCGAGAGAGATGACGATACACCACGTAACAGCTGATTGAATAAAGTGGCAACTGGACAGTGACGTCATTGCGGGACCACTCCCAGATTGCTAGACCTTGTTTTCTTAGATCATGGGCTAAGTCAAATTTTGTCAGGACGATAGGGTGTGTCATGAGGACAGACAACGTACTTTTCTTCCCAGAAAATTGCAGGTAGCTCCGCGGGTTGCAGCAGATAGTGTATAAAATATAAATATTTAAAAGGTAGTATTGTTTCCAAAGTACTCATTGAAGATTCACTACCCATCATAGTAGGTAAATTACCCTAACTTATAGCAAATCATTTTAATGTGGCAACACACCTTGTTGAAGCGAGAGGCACTGAGCTAGCCACGCAGATTGAAAATCTATAGGTAGTAGATCTGTGGTTGCAAACGTAGGTTGCAAACTAAATTTGACACCTCTAAAATTGTTGTCATCCTTTTCTGACGTATTGAAATTAAAAGAGACCCCGATAATTTTAGTACTGTCAGATTAGTTTAGCTTAGAGAATGGTACAACAGAATTGACACCATTGGCTCCTCCCTTCCGCGGACCTGCAAAGGGTGGGATGGCCTTCCTTCGATGTACCCACCAAGATTCAACACGGAGCGATTAAAAAAGGGTATTTACAAATTTTTCTCCGGGCAATGCTTTGCCCGGAGAAAACGGAAACGGCCCTAGTGTTGCAGGTATCCATAGGCAGCGATTGCCGCTTACCATCAGGCGGTCCACTAGCGAGTTTGCCCCTCTTTTCTGTAAAAAAAATGTTTACCTTATCGTCATCATCAGCCAGAAGACGTCCACTGCTGAACATAGGCCTCCCCCTTTAACCTCCATACTGAACGACAGCCTGCCTTTTGCATCCACTGCATGGATGCCCGCGACTCTCACAATGTCGTCGGTCCATCTAGTGGGAGTCCTACCTACGCCGCGTCTTCCGGTTCGTGGTCTCTACTCCAGAACCTTTCTATAAAATATTTACCTGCGATACGGCAACTACCTCAAATAATATAGTCGCTTGACTTCCATCTCGCTTGATGAAAACACGGTGAACGGTATATAATGGAGCATGCTTGCCTAGAAATCAAAGAAACCGATTCACTCGCACCCTGGCAATTAAATTTACGATCGGATGACATCGCTATAGCGGCAGAATAAGTAGCAGTGGACGAGACTGACACAGGACTGGAAAAGATGGAGCGTGGAGCTCAGCAGTCTGTGGAAAATGGTTGATAATAACGAATATGACGATTGATTTAATTTACAGATGGTTGAATCGCGACATTATCTTCTTGGGCTCATGTATTTGCTGGATCCTGGGCTGTGCTACCTCAGGACTCGGTGGGCTCCATCTCTGTTTGCTGAGCTGCGTAAGGCATCGCTGCAGGCGTTGGTTTGCACTGTACCACGACTTGCACCCAAAATGGTGCAACAATATGGATTGATAAGAAGGTAGAGACGATTTAACTGTAGGTAATTTTATTGTTAGTTGAAGGTACGTGTACATCTTGTAAAGCTGGAAATCCCTTCATCAAAACTCGCGTGTGCATACAATGATTTGTCCTTAGAATAACTGTGTAGTAAAAAAACAAATATCACATCTAAGTAAGCAACGTATACAGCCGGAATAATTTCATACAAAGCTGGCAAAACTCTGCCTGAACTAAGAGTGAATAATATGTTTTCACAATTTTTGGTATTTTGACCATTTAAGCAAGAAAATTGATGGATTTCCTGTGGAATGTCACACCATAACTCTTATGCTGCTTTTCTGATTTGTTGTGGCACGATTTCACCGCGCAAATTGTCATCTTAAATATTTTTTGGGAGCTCTTAACACTATCACCTGACTCAGAGCACTGACCGCGCGAGCGTCGTACGGTGCCATATATGGCACCGTTTGAACGGCTTAAATTTTGCGAATGTACTTGGTTTCTGTATGTAGTTATTCTAAGTGTATGTCTCAGTTTTATGAAAAACGGCTTACGTCGCATTTTATGTATAGCTTCTAATGCTGGCCGATATGCATAACATTTTTGTGTAAATGCGTAAACTGTTAATAAACTAGAAATCCCACTCTACTCGGTTTTTTCGCTCCTTTATTCCGCGGATTTGCAAGGTGTGGAATGTCTTTCCCACAAAGTTATTCCCGCAGAGCTGCAGCCTGGAGTTGGTTTGGTTGGTTTACCACTGTCATAATACTTTTGCTGACTTTTTTTTTTAAATTGTTTAATCATTACATTGTTCATGTATGATTTACAAAAACATAGCACCAAAAAACCAAGGAAAGCCACCTCGGTGGCTTGTACACCGCAAAGCCGCCACAACTTCACAGTCGGCGTTGGCCATAACAATCCACATTATCTTCCTACAGGACGATGTGGTACATAGAATGGTACTCGGAAAGTCCTTATGAGCTGGCCATTCTCTACTGGTGCTTGCGACTTCTCCAGGTGTCTACCTACAACAGAGGTGACCTGACGCGTCAAACCTCGTTTCAAAGTTTGTTTGACACCCACGGCATCATTATACTGATTCGTAAGTAGACAATTGATATCTTCACAACTTCTTGACAAACTTAGCTCATATTCGAACTTAGAACTTGCATTTTTATGAACTACTTATCTACAAAATTTAACGAAGATCGGTACAACGGTAGACAAGCTATCGCGAGAAATACACAAACAAATATGACTTGTTCCATAATAGACCTTCGCTTGGCTGTAGTATGAAAGTTCAGGAGATTAGAATAACGACGAAGAACAACCGCCAAACCAGGACAAGATCCTAAGGTAATTTCAAAGGTCGCACTTACAAGAAGAGATCGATATAATAGGCACAAAGCTTGGAAATATATCTCCCTTGTTTGACTGATCTGGGGTTCACCCCAAGCTTATGACCCTGATGCAAAGATAATATAACCACTTGAACACGCACGAGACATAATTTGCATATGCAAGATGTAGGCCACGTCGGTCGCGGGGTAGGGTATCGTATGACGCTTGCGAGAGACTCAACGCATGAGATTGGAGTCTCAAAAGTCATTCATTCAATTCGCGCCTAGGATTGGCACGCACGGAGAGTTTTACGGCGGGGTAAAGGATGAGCACTTGAGCAGTCAAGTAGTTATTTTATTTAAGTTTAAATGCTTGCTGTGCTTACAGCCCCCTCCCCCCCACCCCACCCAAATGAAATCCTGGATCCGCCCCTGTTTAATATAGTAATAGGCCTGCGTTTGACCACCAACTCGCCTGATGGTAAGCGATGAGGTGGTGATATCGTCATTGCCCTGATGTAATACCTTTCTTCTTCTAACTATAATTACGCAAAGTAACAGCTTAATCCCTAGATCTGTGCTACACACTCCTCGAACAGAAGACACCTCCGGTAGAGAAGGCCCAGGCCATCATAGCCCTCTGCCTGCGGCTCCTCACAAGCGCGGTGGAGTCCAACAACAGGATCTCTTGTTGTGTGTACCCCAGCATCAAATGGCCGGCGGCCATCAACGCGCTGGCGAAAACGATGATGGACGCCGTGCTGTATTCCTTGAATAATCACTATATTCTCAGTGACAGGTAAACTTTTATATTAGTGTGAAATTATTTGTAAGTGATTTTTTTTTTTTTTTATTAATAAGTTATTCATATTTTTTAACGTTCTTGATAGACAAACATGAATAAATTATTAATCTATACTTAATATTATAAAGAGGAAAGATTTGATTGTATGTTTGTTTGTTTGCATTGAATAGGCTTCGAAACTACTGAACCAATTTGAAAAATTCTTTCTCTGTTGGGTAACTACAATATTCCCCGGTGACAGGCTATAATCTATACACGGGCGAAGCTGGGGCGGACCGCCAGTAAAAAAAAAATTAAAAAAAATGGCTGACAAATAATTTCTAAATATACGTACAAAGGTATATCAAACGAAATACGATAAAGCAAAAATAGCATCGAACAAATTACGGCAAAACAATGCTAACTATTGAAAGAGCGCGATTCTTCAACCAACTACCCCCACATATAAAAAAAATGTAATTTCATGCAATTAAAAAAACAATTGGCTTAACATATTTTATCTGATAAATCATTACAACACAAATGAGTGAAGTGGGTCCTTCCTTCATTAATTATTATCATAGACAAAAAGAAGGAATATGGATCCTTGTTATTATGTAGGTACAATATGAGTACCTTCCGTACCATTTTTTTTTGTTAACATTTTCATGACCGTGGATTCAATGTCCTTTAGTCGTAATCTTAATCAGTTTACATAGTCTTAATAGCGTCAAACAAGTCATAGTCACAGTCAAAATCAAGCTAAGTAAGTCACGGTCAAGTCAAACTCATGCCCCTGTAAAGTGGTGGAGACTTTACAAGAGGCTCCTATGGAGTTTTGGAAATAACACGAAAAGACACGTTTCACATCGTTATATCACTTGACCACACGAGCACGTTTACGAGCACTTAATGAATAATAATTCACCATTTAGTACACGTTAACACTCGAAAATACACAAGTTTAGGAAAATAATCCAACGAGCCGACATGTTTTTTCCACGTTGGCGCCAAAACTCCTTTCCGTACCATTCATTAATGTTATTACTATTTATTTATTCAGCATTTAACAGTTTATGTTATTTTTTTATTTATTTTTTCTATGTACATGCGACGACGGACGCTATTAATTTAAACTATCACGGTTGTTCACTAAAGTTATATGATTATTTACGGGATATTTACCGTGGTAATGTTGTGGAATGAGCTCCCGATATTTCGGCGCAGTTACATGTCTGTGATTAAATATCTTTAACCACATAACTCTATTATTTTAGTTAAAATTATGTTATCACATATTTATATCGTATTTAAGTGACAAATTGAGTACTAGTCGTAGTCGGCGTTCGATTTAACATTATTTTGTCTTGAGGTGGCTCGTTGCGCTGTTGAACTTCATTTGGGAAGCGATTATCTGGAGAAGAGATTACCGGGAGAAGTTTATAGCCAGGAACGGCATCTACCAGCTGCTGGATATGATAACGGTGAGTTGAAGATACGACGATATCCTATATGACATTTGCTTGTGTATTTTCGAGTGTTAATTTTTAATGTTTTGTTTAATGTGGATTATTATTCGCGAGCGCAGGCTCACGAATACCTGATGAATAATTTTAAATATTATAACGTGTAGACTAAATGTAACTTGTGTAACAAGTTTACAAACCACTATAACTTCACCTCACTTGTGAAGTGAACTTACGAGACGAAACAAGATTTATTTATGTTTTGTTTCCAAAACTCCACAGAATCCTCTTGTAAAGCCTCCACCACTTTAATACTTTGTTTGACTCTGACTGTGACTATGACGATATTTAGTCAAACCTCTTTGGTCAAACTAAATACTTGACGCTGGCTAATCCAAAATTCGGTGTCGCACTGCACACCAAAATCCTCACTGAGGAAAGAATACAAAAAAATATTGGGAGCGTTAAAACAAGAGTACGCAGACGTACACCCAGTATAAAATATTATTTTATAGTACGCACTCTAAATTATAACAAAAAACAATAAATAAAGGCCAAGCGCGAGTCGAGGACCAATTTCTGTTCACCACCAAGTCAAGCAACGTGGGGCACGTTTAGTATACTTGAATAGGTGACCGCCGGGCGTGATGTTGTCTTTTTGCACCTTTTTCTGTATTTTGTGGTGGTACGGAACCTTCAGTGCTCGAGCCCGACTCGCACTTACCTGGTTTATTTTTTACAGATGACTCGAGATCCAGTCCAATGCATCGCCCTAGCTCTGGTCTGCGATGCTACGAAGGCGGGCGATGCTGTGGGCCAACTGGTGACCTGGCGTGCAGGCCTTGAAGCTGCATACGCGGTACCATTGTGCACAATACTAGTATGCTTTGTGCGTCCTTTATCTCGCTAGCGCATTTCAAAATCTTTGAGGATATAGAATAAAAAGTTGAATGAATACCAGGAATAATCGGATCACTTTCACTAGGTTTTTGAACGTAGGTAACTAGCAGGTGCCTTGAAACTTCAGTGATATAATAAAATAAAATGTTTTTTCATCCCCCCGAAAGAGTACCTCGGAAAGAGTATTTTTGCTCTTCGATATCTGAGTGCAAAAGCCATTTTTATCCGCTAGAGGATAAAGTAAAATTGAATTTAGAACATCGTGTGCACTAAGTTAGTGAATTCAAAACATCATTAAACCTATTTACATGGTGCCGAATTTATCATACAACCTTTTTTTAATTAGTTAAAAACTCAGACTCGGAACCTTCTTGGTGTACTTTATTTTAATTTGCTTTGCGCGCGCCATTTTCTTTTCACGTCATATTGTTAAAACCTTAGGTTAAAAACAAGAAACTTGAAAACAAGTGACAAACCTAAAATGAGTTATTTTAGCGACGAGGAAGTTTATTTGACGCCAACAGAATTGACTGAAACTGTTAATAACGCGCAAACGTATATTTTTTTTCATTGAGTAATTTCCTCGCTCAGGTGGGATGAAAAGCTACGTGTTGCACTCGAGTGCAAAGATTGTTCACCTCGGGCTCTTTTAGTTCGAATGACGCTCAGGATTCTAATTTTTGAAGCACTCGCTACGCTCGTGATTCAATTTTAGAGTCCTTCACTTGCTCGGTCATCAAAATTGAGCGCGCGGTTAAAAAGTAACTTTGCACTCTTGTTCAAATAACTAAGTAAATATTAAGTATTCAGTTTTACAAACTTTACCAGCATCCAAGCCTGGTGAAACGTGGATCGACCATCGCCACCCTTTTGGCATCAATATTTCGAGATGAGTGCCAGAAAACCGGAGTGCTACTGGAACTCAACGGCATCATAAAAGGTACACCTATAGAACAGCGGGGGACACTTGCACCTGCCTTACGTGTACTAGCCATCCGCTACGAACAGGCCCTTCTCATTTTAATATTGAGCCTATATTATATAGATTTGGAAATGCCTATCATGTCAGCGGAGGTACGCGAACGTCTCGACAAGTACGAAAGAGGCGAGCCTATGGCAAGCCCGCCAACTGCTTTGTGTATGCCAGCATCTGATTTGGCCGGATCTCGCATGTCTAAGGTGAGAACTGGTGAGAACGCACTATTCCGCGCATGATGGCAATGCTGATGGTATGAAGCCCAATATGTATATATGTAGCTACACTAAACTGTAAGAGCTCTCCTCATCATCTTCATCATCAACCAGAAGACGTCCACTGCTGAACATAGGCCTCCCTCTTTAACTTCCAAACTAAACGACAGCCTGCCTTTTGCATTCACTGCACGGATGCCCGTGGCTCTCACAATATCGTCCGTCCATCTAGAGGGAGGCCTTCCTACGCTGCGTCGTCCGGTTCGTGGTTTCCACTCAAGAATCTTTCTTCCCCATCGATTATCGGTTCTTCGAGCGATGTGGCCTGCCCATTGCCAATTCAACTTGCAAATTTTAACAGCTATGTCGGTGACTGGTTATTTGGCGAATAACAACGTTCCTGATTTTATCGCGCAAAGAAACTCCGAGCATAGCTCTCTCCATTCCCCGTTGTGTGACTCTTGAGTTTTTTCAAAAAGCCAACAGTTAAGGGCCACGATCGCTTAGAACTAGATGATTCTAATCAACACATACAATTCAAACCAGGTTCAGGTTAATGACACCCAAATTCACCCAATCGAGAACGCAAACTGATGGCGTTTTTCTTTATGGCCCAAGGGCCTTACGGACAACGGCTATAGCGGCACCACACTAACGTTAAATCCGCTCAGTTGGAAAATCACGCGACCGCAAACCATATCTGGGCGCGTTAAGGTTCACGTTCGCGTGATTTTCCAACTGAGCGGATCTAACGTTAGTTTGGTGCCGCAATATCTGTTGTCCGTAAGGCCCGTGAGCCAAAAACACTAAGTATAACAAGATTTATTCTGTTGCGTAATAAATAGCCAAGTGCAATTATCACAGAATATGTAATGTTACAATGAAAAGGTAAAATAATATAAGAGGTATGTAGATAGGTACAACAACTAACAAACATATTTTTAATGTATTTTTGTCTTTGCTCTGGTGGAAAAATGGTATGTGGCGTGGTACCTCCAAACGTGAAAGCAAGATGATACGGTCAATCGCAAACAAGTCTTTCAAAAAAAAAATGTCGTACTTGACATGTTTTAATACACATACGAAAGTAAGCAGCCGAGGTAAACATGAATTGCACACACTGAAATATTAATGTGTGCGTTTGTATACAAACGCACACTTTAATATTGAGTGGCACACAACTGCAAATGATGTGCTCAAAATGTAAACGAATGGATGGACGAACGATGCGGGGTAAGTGCTAAAGGGGAAACTGCTGCCTTATTATGGTTCTTTGATCGGGATCGAGATTGCATGCCGTCCCGTTCGCATCTATTTACTCGCACCACGTGCGTGAGTGAGATGGCACACGATCGCGATCACGATCCGAATCATCCATAATAAGGGGCCAGATTGTGGGTACTGACTAAACTTAATTTTCAGGCATATGCACTATTGAGCATGCTGTCTGAAGACTTGGAATACAAAGTGTCTCTTGCTGATGAAGCTTATAATTTGTACAAAAATATACGACTAGAGCCTGAAGACGAGGTTAGTTTAAGACAATGTAACAAAAACTCTCACTTTTGAAAACTGTTAATCCTTTTTGGAGATAATATAAACACTGAAAAATACACGTCCGAAAAACATTATCAATCCTCCTCAAGACAGTCAGTTCAAGAGTTTGGATTATGTCCTTACTTATTCCAAACTTTTTACCTGACTGCCCGTAATTGAAGGTAATATTGTGAAAAAATAAAAATAGAGGTCAATATTGTAGGTATATGCAAATATTTGTTTGTATGTGTGTTTTTTTTTTTCACTCAACTTGTGTTTGTTGCTTGCAAATCCAAATCCGCGGATTTGAATGAAATTCGGTAGAGGCAGCTCTAAATAATTATATCCTGGAAAAACACAGACTTCTTTGTAATCGTATACAGGAATAATATATTTTGGCGAAAAAATTTAAGGCCAATGCTAGTATATAAATAGTATTAATAAATTGGCAATGATCTAACGAAAGTAACGCGTACTAATTTTTTTATCAAAATTAATTTTTTCTTAATTTTTTTTTCTTTTTTTTTCCATTTAGACCTGTGAATTTTATATGTTTGTAAAAGATATCTGGAGCTAATAAAGGGCCCTATTTCATATAGTGATAATCATAATAGGTATAAGTTAGGTACTACAAAAATAATGTCAGTCGAATACGCCAAACCTGCGTTTCATTTAATTCAAAAACAATACGACGTGACCACAGATCTACTACCTATAGATTTTCAATGAGCGTGGCTAGCTCAGTGCCTCTCGCTTCAACAAGGTGTGTTGCCACATTAAAATGATTTGCTATAAGTTAGGGTAATTTACCTACTATGATGGGTAGTGAATCTTCAATGAGTACTTTGGAAACAATACTACCTTTTAAATATTTATATTTTATACACTATCTGCTGCAACCCGCGGAGCTACCTGCAATTTTCTGGGAAGAAAAGTACGTTGTCTGTCCTCATGACACACCCTATCGTCCTGACAAAATTTGACTTAGCCCATGATCTAAGAAAACAAGGTCTAGCAATTTGAGAGTGGTCCCGCAATGACGTCACTGTCCAGTTGCCACTTTATTCAATCAGCTGTTACGTGGTGTATCGTCATCTCTCTCGAACCTGTTGTAAATTGACATCATGACATCATTGCGGGACGCCTACGTAAACATTTTTTCTCAAATTGCTATACCTGGCGGAGTATATTATTATACCATGACTTAGCCGTTTCCTCGTAAAAAAACAGACAGAAAGTTACAAACTTACTTGCGTTTTTATTATAATTATTTGTTAGGATTAGAATATAGTACTAGAAAAAAGGTTGTAAAGTAACCATAGCATGATTTTTTATGATTAATTAAAAATAATAAAAACTCCAAGAGTTAAAACGGAAGGGCAAAGGAAGGGCCCCCATGCAACAAACGTTAAACGTATTTTTGGATTTGTTCTAGTGTAAAAACGGTAATCCGTACAAGCGTCAAATTTAGTGGATTATAGTGAACATAAGTAAAACAACAAATAATAAACACTGGCCAAGTGCGAGTCAGTGACAAATTTCTGTTTACCACTAAGTTAAGCAACGTCGGGCGCGGTCGGTACTTGGATGGGTGACAGCCTGGGCGTGATGTTGTCTTTTTGCACAACTTTTTGTATTTTGTGATTGTAAAGAACTCTCAGCGCGCGAGCCCGACTCGCGCTTGGTCAGTTTAGTTTTTTCATGAATGGAATTATGTATAACATTCCAAATAATTAGATAAATAGACTCTTTAATGTTTACAGTACAAATTTCACGAACAGCGCGTAGCTTTTTGAATCGGTTCGCCGAAATCGCCTTTTGCTTTTCCAGCTTCATAACTGTGGCCTCATTAATATATATTTAATATTAACATTCACCATATTCATATGGGCATAAAAGGGTCGGTATTTTGCACTTCTTGCAATTTGCCAGCTTTTTTCAGCAATGTGACAGGATCAGTTGGAAACCTGCAGAACGAATAATTTATGTTAGTTGCGGTGGGTAATTTCTTTCATAAACTGGCAACATTCATAATTTATTTTCTAAGTGAATAATTTGATATAATTCATAGAATTAGACCACTAATCGACCTAAAAACTGACTAATTATGAATAAAATATTTGCGAATTGATATCCTGATTTTATTCAGGTGATCGTTACAAGCTTTATATGTTTACTTACGTGTGAAATGATATTTCATCGTATTTTCGCTCACTGCGCTTCTTGCAGCCCAAAATGCTACAACCAACCATTGTAAAATATCTTTTACAATTATTTCTCAGAGGAAACACGCATTTATCACATTTAATCACCAAAAAAAGGCAATAAATATAATTCAGACCCGTTTTGTTTGTCACTGATTATTACAGATTTTGACACTTGAGGTACCAAAAACAGGTCACGCCGATAAGGACAACAAAATCTATTTATGTCCTTTTCGTACTTGTGCTGAGCCATATCAAGTTGTCTCTTTCACTAAAATATATTGCCGATCTGGTTGTGTATATCTGTGGACGTGACTGATAATAAAATTGTCAGTCATATTATTTGAAGATTGACATTTGTCAGTCTACTATGGTTTTATGAAATAGGGCCTGGTTCTGAAAATTAACAGCAATTAAAAGCCATTGATTATGTACCTACATGATAATCAAATTTAAAGCTACACTATCCCCGAGTGATAAAGCTTTAGATAAAGCCTAAAATGTTGGATGGTTCCTTTCAGACCGTACTGGTTCTATGCGCCCACTATTTGACTCTGAAGCTGAATGAAGTCTGGGTGGTGACGAAAGTTAAAACCCCTGATCTTCTGCGATATGATGAAGACATACTCGATGAATTCCTGCATATCGGGAGGTAAACGGGTGATGAACATGTTTTACTTACTACTCTCTCGTGAATTTCGGATTTTTCCTCCTTACCATGACTGAAAACACAGACGTACGCTCGGGAGTTATATAGAGCCCTGAGTGAAGCGAGGCGTTCAAGCTGCCCAAGACGAAGACAGGCTTTATTCCAGAGGAGCATACTCTAGTTTTCACACCTTCTGCGAGACAATAAAAAGCCAGGGCTCCAAACACCGTCTTTTGTTTCACATTCTTTGTAAACGCACATTTTTATTTTTTTACTGAGATCTGTTTATGGTGGCCAGTACGATTTTCGAACAAACCTCTTTATAATGCCATATGGGCATTTTTTTACTTACGAGTTTTCCATGATCTAAGAAAACAAGGTCTAGCAATCTGGGAGTGGTCCCGCAATGACGTCATTGTCCAGTTGCCACTTTATTCAATCAGCTGTTACGTGGTGTATCGTCATCTCTCTCGAACCTGCTGCCTTATTATGGATGATTCGGATCGTGATCGCGATCGCGTGCCATCTCACTTACGCACGTGGTGCGAGTAAATAGATACGAACGGGTAAGCATGCAATCTAAATCCCGATCAAAGAATCATAATAAGGCCCCTGTTGGAAATTGACATCATGACATCATTGCGGGACGCCCACATGGACATTTTTTCTCGGATTGCTATACCTGGCGGAGTATATATTATTATACCATGGAGTTTTCCACGAGTTTCCATACGAATTTGACGTTCCAAATTCAAATCACTTTATTCCCTGTAGGGAGTTTCAGAGATAATGCTTTACTTTACGTTGAGGTTGCATGATATGTAATTGGACATTGTCGAGCAGATGGTGTGAAAATGAATTTTCTTCATAATTATTTTTTTCGTGAAATTTTCCTATATTTTAATACTTATTCGGGGAGGAGAGAAATCCAACAAATCAAAGATCACAAAAATCGGTCCAGCCATTCTTGATATACCTAAATGGTGTAACATAGGTACACGACTTTGTTTTATAGATATATACTAGCAGCGCCCCGCGGTTTCACCCGCGTAGTGATGATAAATGGCGATGTTGATGATGATGATAAGTAGCCTATGTCACTCTACAACCATTGAACTATACCCATGCAAAAAATCAGGTCGATCCGTTGCTCTGTGAAAGAGGAACAAACAAACAAACTTTTCGCATTTATAATATAAGTATGATTATACAGATTTTGGAATAACTACCTATTAGGTATCTACCACTTTGTAAGTTATTTCCATTTGTCAGGGGCTGGGCGAAACAAATAAAGCAACAACAAGAAGAAGTTCTACAAATGGACCACAAGAAGGTTTGTATGAAATTTGGAAACTACCTACCGCAAATCAGGGGCGGATCTAGGATTTCATTTTGGGGGGGGGCATTCTGACAAGGTTCGAAGGAATCAAATCGAAAAATTGAGTCGAATGTATGGAATTGCTAGGTGTTTTGGGGGGGGGGGGGGGGGGGGGGGCCGGCCCCCCCGCCCCCCCCCCCCCCAAAACACCTTCGAACCTTGTCAGAATGCCCCCCCCCCAAAATGAAATCCTGGATCCGCCCCTGATTTGCGGTAGGTAGTTTCCCCCAAAACACCTAGCAATTCCATACATTGCATATTTGCATTGGCGGATCCAGGGGGGGGGGCATGCCCCCCACCCCTGGATCCGCCAATGCAAATCAGACAAATAATGGAGATATGGTAAAGTGGCGAGGCACGACGTGGTAGCGAACGCATCAGCAGTGCAAGTACGTCCGTTCTTTATCGATCATCAAATTCGCTAAAATGCCATAGAATCGATCACAGCGAGTACTGAAAAAATGGCATATTATCGAATTTGACGACCTCAACTGTCAATTTGACGATCGATAAATGAACGGTACTTACACTGCATGCTTGACGACTTTGGCCCTGATTCCGTAACTTTAACACGCACGTAACGCGCCGTCTCTTAAAATATGGACTCTATTCCATATGAATAAAGATCAACTTTTAGAGGTTAACTTTACACGGCGCGTTATGTGCGTGTTTCTAGTTACAAAATCAGGGCCCTGGTCTAGGTAGGTACCCCATTTGGGCTATTGGTGGTAGTTTATAGTAGCCCAAGAGGGGATTTCGGAATTTACTCTTGCGCGGCGAGCCTTGCACCCTATTGAGTTGCCCACGCGCGTCAAGGGCAACCGAACAGAATAGTGAAAAAATCGATCGTCAGATACTCGAGCTAAGGTGGGTAATTCCATGCTGAAAATTGGGCATTTCAATAATCTGACGATTTGAGTGTGACATAAAGGAGTATCACAAACCTACAAAAAACGTCCCCATGACATTCTCAAACGAAGTAATTTTTTAATTATTTAATTAATCAATTATAACGGAAAATATATAATCTGCCGATTTCCACAAACCGATGTATATATTCCCCACTCTGCGCCTTTTGTTCCCTTTCCCTTAGAAAAGATTTTTTTAAGTGACAGGATATACTTTCAGATTTAGACCCATTGAAATTTTATCAAAATTGGTTTAGTAGTTAAACCCTTAAATCAAAATAGCTGGATTTTTGTTGAAGTCAAGCGTTGCCAGAATGTTACTTAATATGTAACATTTTACGTTATAGATAGACAGCGTAGGCTCAGTAATAGGGTCCCGTTTTTACCCTTTGGCTACGGAACCCTAAAAACACCACGCCGCGCTAGTGTCTTTCCCGCCCTTTTTTGTACTATGACCCTTCGACCAAAGTAAAATGAACCTATAACCTACAGCCAAATTGACAACAGCATTTTTGAGTACCTAGATGAATAATTGGTGTAGAGCCGAGAGCCTAGTTTAAGCATTGATCCAACGAAACAGGTAAAGTAGGTGATGTCGCGGCGTCTATTATAGGTAGGTTTTATATCTTGAAAAGGGTCTTAAGGTATACCGATTCCGAATATCCATGTACACAGGATTTCAATTCAACAGAATCATGAGCTACGCATACCTACTTGACTTTTCTGACAGCAAAGTGAAGAAGAGAATTCCCTCTACGAGTTCCTAGCACGAGTGCGTCTGAATATGTCTCTGGACGCGCTGCGAGAGGTGCGATGCGTGGCGCGCTCGGCAGACCGCGCGCGCATGACGCATGCGCAGATCCAGGAGGCGGTGAGAGCGCACCACCGCCGCTCCCTCTCCGTGAAGGCCTTGCGCGCCACTGTCATCAGTACATACAAGCCCCCGCTTGACGATCGGGTTAATATCATCTGTTTTATCTTCTTTCCTCTTGAGATGATTGTGGTTTCGCACATCTTGAGCATTTGCGAGTGTCACATATGTGAAACTTTTTCAGGTTTTATTTATTTATAATTATTGTCATACAAGTCATACTAAACTTAGTTGTTGGAATTGGGAAGCCAATGAAAGACATATTTGACGATTTAAAATACTATACTTATATATTTATCGTCATTGTGTGAGGAGATGTGTGTGTGCTGAGTGGTGCTCTGCTCTCTACTGAGGCGCGGAATCAACAAGACTGAAATCTCATCTAAGCCTTCTAAACCAAATCTATACAAACAATAAAGGCACTGTTTAGTTTAATGTAAATAATACGTACGAAAGAGAAAGACCCAATTATCTACATGTTGGAGTGAAACAGATTGATTTTTGTAACACTATTCCAACAATAGTCACAGGCAGAGTCAAACAAAGTAAGTCACGTTCATGTCCAAGTTGAGCCCTAGTAAAGTAAGCAAGCAAGCAAGTAAGCATTAAAAAATGCTAAAAAAAAAAACATCACGTGATTAATGGACGGCCCCTTAGATAATTAAATATTTATTGATCAGTAGTAGTAGTAGTAGATACCCTTAGTAGAAGTTTTGATAGTATTCGAAAAGTTGTTTCGTTTTCGTATTGTTCCATACATTGCTGGGCTGAAAGGTATTCGAAAATGTTTTTTCGTATTAGAGTGAAGCAATCTATACCGCCGATTACTACCGATTTTAGTTCCTCCGCGTTTCTGCTGGAGGCGCTTTACTAAAATGTATGGAACAATGTACTAAGGGTACTGAGCAACCAGGTAAAATTCGTCCGGCGAAAATAAAACTGAGGGTGTTCAAACTGAACGCACCCCAGATGAAATCAATGACATTTTGATTATCAACTCATGTCAAAATGTCATTGATTTGTTTGAGGGTTCAAATAGGGTTCCCTATAAAGAGTAATTTTTATGGTTCCCTACTCAGATCAAGTTCTGTATAATTAATGGTTCCGTATGATGGAACCCATACCCATGTAAAGTACCTACCAATAAGTAAGTTCTGCTTCTGTCCGTCCGTTCGCCCTAAATTCTTAGAATACTTATACACTGTCGTCTCCCAATTGCTCCAACACCCGACGTCATAGATTCGGAAATGTCTTTAAACTTGTCGGAAATGGTTTTAAACTTCGACCAAAATAAAAAAAATATCTAGCAGGGTTGTATAAAAGGGTATACTAAGCCGAAAGGTGTTCGTTATACATATCATTATAATTTTACCACCTTTTACTACGGGACCTAAAGATGGCACCAAACCTACAATCTCGAAAAAATCAACTGTTCCATATTATATAATAAAAAAAAAAGAATAAAAATAAAATAAATAAAATAAGTTGGAAATAAAATAAATAAATAAATATTTTGTTGAGTGTCGATGACCGTTTTCTATGGAACAGCTGATATTTACTTCGCGATTTTTTTGGTCCCATCGTAAAAGTTGTTTATAATAAAATTAGTACAAAGACCTTTCGGCTTAGCATAACCTTTCCATAGAACCCTGTATACATTAAAACATTTATATTTTTCAGAACATAACTGGACAAAATGTAAAAGTGTTCAGCATACATCCGAAAGAGAAGCCTAAACCTCTGGACCAAGTGCCTTCGCCTATTTAATTGATATTACGAATACATATAATTATGTAGAAAAATATTGTCAGAATTATTTTATTGTTATGCTTGTACATCGACCAGGCTAAAGGCCCGATTGCACTTTGATTAGTGATTAATGCAGGTGCTTAGTGATTAGTACTAAACACACTATGATCATAACTAATTAGTGCGAGTGTTTACTTTAATCACTTGCACTCGCACTAATCAAAGTGCAGACAAGCCTTTACTTACGAACGTGATAGGTACGACTGAAGGGAAACCAAGAGCCTTGTTATTTTTTACTTTATTGTTAAAGCCCCTCTTTTCCCACTTACAGAATTTTTTGGTCATTCTAGTTTTAGTTTGTCTGCTTCCATAAAGTGAGCTTAAAATTATAAATATGGTGTCATATCAAGTCGTCGCAGTGTCTCGAGTCCAGACCTTCGATCGTAAGTTTTTCTATAACCACAATGAATTTGACCACATATACCTATATGGCTTTGGCTACGGAACCCTGCCATACGCGTGTCTCGACATGCTTTTTGGTCAGGTATTTATTTACTCGATTTGTTTTTCCTTTACTTGGTAATAGGCTTGCGTTTGACCCCCAACTCGCCTGATGTTAAGCGAAGATACGAAAATTTGAGGCGAGATGGCGTTGGCCGGGATCTGACGCGGTAAATTGACTGCGCCTTTTATAGTGCGGACACAGCAGTTATAATATTATGATTGTATAACACAATAACATTATTTAACAAATGTTATAAAATATTATCGTACATTAATGTTGTAATTTTGTTAAAGAACTGCTGTGTGGGAAGCACCATTATAGTTAACGTTATAATAAAACCCCTAAACTACATTTTAATTTTGGGACTTTAGCAAACAATGTCTTTTAAACATTTAAGGATGTAAAAAAAACTATTCACATTTAACCAGATATATAATATTTCACTAAGCATACTTTTAAATAATGTACAGTAAAACCCCTATCTAAATCTATCTGCGTACATTAAACTATAACACTTCGTATAATAAATAACTTTACCTAGCTATACCTTGATTGTAAGATTTTCAAAATAACGTGACACCACATAATTTACCTTAAACTTATTCGCAATGAAAAAACGGTCGGTATGGGACACTGTTACAATGTGTTGGCTAAAATTATTCGCCTTATACCAGGCCGGCTAACATGCGCGCCGCGACAAAATTTAGTCGACTCTTCTTATCGTGCCAAAGCTAGACAGGCGTATACGTAACCGTAGGTGTCTTGTCGCGTTCTCGCTCTACAAAGTGACGACAAGATTTTGTCGCGGTGCGCATGTTAGGCATGCTGGTGTCTATGGTGTTAAATTATTGGTTTTTTATTATTATCAATTATAAACAAAGACAAAAAGGTTGGGGAAAAAGATACGATTTCAATAATTAAAATCACATAAAGCAGATAAAGTTGGCCTTAATAAATAATCTGCGTTAATTAAATACTATATAATTTAAAACTTACACAACACACTATGACGATTATGTTAACAATATTTATATCAATATCTCAACATAATATATGTATTTGTTATTATAATATATATGTCAATGTCTCAACATAATATATGTATCTGATATTAGATATTTATTTCAATATCTCAACATAATATAAATTGTAGATATATAGTTATAATTATAGATATAAATATTATAATATCACATATATATCTGATATTATAATATTTATATCAAAATGTCAAAATAATATATGAATTATAATATAATTATATTATGTCAATATCTCAACATAACATATCTGGCTAAAATGGTACAGTAGAATCCGTCAGCGGAAAGGGGGCCATCTCCTTACTTTAATTCCTGCCAGACTCTATATAAAACAAAAGCCAAATATAACATTTGTACAAGTTGGATAGACCGCAGTGAAGTTTTCCAGTACCACGGTTTGTCGCAGCATTCACAGGTGGATGTAGCTTTGTAGCAGTCTAGATTCCGCTTACTTATAGATATCCACCATAATAACATAAGTATTCTACGATAGTTTTAGCGGCTACCAATAACGGTTCAAAAGAAACAGCCCTTCAAAGGCAGGACGCACAGACGGACGTACGGACGGATGATGTTAGCTTGGTAATAGGGTCTGGAGTGCAGCCTTTCAGAATCATGATTATTATTTTTAAGTTACTAAACTTTTGATTGCCAACTCCTCTGGAAAACCCCTCATTAGTCGGCCCATCCAATGCAATATACGAATTATTATACATTCCGACAAGAATGAACGTAAGTAGAATCTCCCAATCTGAGGCTATAATTAAAAAACTGTTATTAATTTTCTATACGAGTATATGAGAATAGTGTACCACACTACTATTCTTTGGCTGATATTCCCATAATTCGTTGACAACCACTCGCATACTATGCGCTTTTCGGCCTTCGTCGAGTTTTCAAACTTAGCCTTCCATGACTTTTCGTGGAGCTTTGTACAGTACATTTCATTACCAGGCTGTAGCACCAGGCGCACACCATCGCCGAGATAAAGAAAGAATCTGGTGTTGGAGCTCGGTATTTTGCGTGAGTGTCTCGGCGAAAGCGCGCAGCCGCAGTAACAAACGCTTAGACTAGTTAAAAACATCCTAAACACTTACAATTTATGGTAGTCAAATGATCACACAATTGATTTGCCCTGTGCAGTCTTCCGTACTTCAGTCTTTTCACAAACTCGCTCCTGTGGCTCTAAATAAACCAAACAACTGCACTGGACAAACCGCCAATATTGCTTTTTTTAATTAAACTCTAAACTCTGATATGGATCGAGAGCAAATGGACTACAAGCTTGGGGTGTATTGACCCGAAAGGAGGTCATATACCCATCATGATAAACAACTTTTTACCTTAGGGCCAAACCTGAAAACACGAAATAAATTTTTGCTTGTTCCATAAAATATGTAGTTGTGATATATTTTTCGTGATTTCTGTGTGGTCCTATAAAAAGTAGTTCATGATGACTACAATGACCTTCTTCCGGCTTAGTTGATAGCCCGTTGGCTCAGTTGGTAGTGAACCTACCTTCTGAGCTTGGGGGCGTGGGTTCGATTCCCACCTAGGACAAACATTTATGTGAGGAACATTTGTGTTTGTTCTATATCTGGTTGTTAATATCTATTTAAGTATGTATTTAAAACTATATATGTATGTATATCAGTCTCTGGCAGCCATATCACAAGCTTTGCTTAGTTTGGGGTCAGATGACCGTGTGTGAAAAAATGTCCCGACTATTTATTTTTATTATTATTATTTTATTAGTACACCCAAACACAGTCCCTGTACACAGATAGGGATTATATTCGTAGCGATCAAAGGAACTGGAAGAGAAAGATAAAGAGTGTGAGAGCCCGCCTCACGCTCTTATTGTCGCGCTTGCTACGAAGGTAGCCGTCCTTCTGTAGTTCAATGTCGAAGACACTCTCCACCCTTTCTCCTAAACGTTGTCACAAGCAGAACATCGCACACTAGCACTGTACAAAACTAGCAGAAGCTACTTCTGCAACCAAGTTCTCACTGAGGAATTTTAACAATTTTACTACTGCAACTTTCGGTAGCTTTGCTGCTAGATATAAATTGCGGGACCACGAGGTATTTACAACTAAGCGCTACCGTGATTCGAGTGACATGTTGAATTGCAAGTTCCGGTTGTGAGGGATTATGAGAAAATGTGGAAAGCGACTTCTTAGATTGAACTATTTGTAGAAAATCATAAATAAGTTCAAAATTATATTGTGAAAATTAAGACAAGGGCTTCTGAATTCCCAATTTTCACACATTTTGACACGGCAAATTAGATTACTTTCCTCACTACACGAAAGTCGCGGACTGAAGCTAGTAAATACATTGTTATAAGTATTAGAATAGAATAACTTTTATTGTTTAAAACTGGTACATGAGTTGTTACAAATTCATCATTGAGTATCACAGTTCTACCCTCTTCGGGTGTACAATGTGTTTACTAAGACATAACATGTTGTACTAAACGGTGTTATAAATAAATATAGATAGTGTGAGCTATTTTAACAAATCAAAACCAAACTCTGATGTGGTTTTTCGGAAAAGATATACAAAGCCAAGAGCCTTCATAATAAGCACCTGTTGTTATGGGACCACCACACAAAATCAGCAGTTTCATAAATATTCGGGACATTTTTTCACACACGGTCATCTGACCCCAAACTAAGCAAAGCTTGTGATATGGCTGCCAGAGACTGCTACAAACATATATTTTTAAATACATACTTAAATAGATATTAACCACCCACCCAGATATAGATTAAACACAAATGTTCATCACATAAATGTTTACCCTAGGTGGGAATTGAATCCACACTCCCAAGCGCAGAAGGCCGGTGCACTACCAACTGGACCAACGGGCTATCAACGTTTCTTTCGTTATCATAGAAAAGGTCATTAATTTTATTTACATATATTTTCGCGATTTTAGGGTTGGTCCTAATAAAAGTTTTTCATAGCATCCCTGTCCAGATAACCTTATTTATTTATTTTGCATTATTAGGGAAACTTAGAGCATAGTAGTATATAAGTAAACAAAAATGATTAGGTGACTAGGCCAATTACAAGTTCCCGCCTATGGAAACCTTTTCATGCAAGACGCGGCGCTGTCATCGCGTGTCCTACCCGTAATCATTTCTCGAGCAGCACTTCTGACAACTTTAGGCATCGTAGACGACTCTATAACGATGGCAAATTAATAAAAATCTCACTAGCGTCCAAACACAGTAACCACACCTGACAGCTACAACATTTACACAATTTAGTTCCTTCGACTAAAATAAAATTAATGGACGGGCCCTAACCATTGAAATTGCTCAGTAAAAATGAGTCAAAACCGTCGGACTTCAACACCTAATTATAAAAATGTACAGTATATTTGTTACAAAAAATAGATCCCGGTATTACTTGCGTATTTAGTATTTACACTTCGGAAAACATATGAATGCATAATTTTGTCAGATGTTTCGTTATCGCGTAACAATAGACACGTGTTGCACTTACTACGGCTAGAGACCGACTGAAACGAAATGAGAGCCGGCGCTCATTTTGGTATCTTCAAAAAGGTGCTTCTATTGGGCCTGTCCATTCATTTTATTTGGTCGAAGTTTAGTTCCGCTGTTTGCCGTGGGACTTATTACACAAAAAGCACTCTAAACGATATAGATTTAGTTTCTAAAATAACTTTTCGAATTTAATAGCGCTGCGAATCGATCTTATTTTTAACCGACGACGCATAGTCAAAAAGAAGGTATTGTAAATGGCATGTACTTATGAATTGGCGGTCAAAAGCAAGCTTATTATTATTATTTTTAAATGTGTGTATGGTCCCACCTTATAGCTCCAGTTGAGTTGAGCTTTCAGCGCCATAAAGTGAATCTTGACGGAAGGAAGGCTTCAAAATTATATCATTGACATATAATAACCTGTTGACCAGGTTTATTTGCTTTTTGCCAGCTCATACAAAGTTGAAGCGTTCAGTTTGTACAAGCATTTTTATTAAACAGAAAAATCTACATTTTAAATATTACCTTGTTACAAAGTAACTGCATCTGGAAATGAGCTTGAGAGATGCGGTAAATCAAAATATAAATAAATAATTGGTTATGAATGCAATGATTTTACAAAGAACCAACCTATTATAAAGAACTACATAAGTCTAAATACTTATAATATAGGTACATAATTTGTTTGTTGATCCAAAAAAAAATTTAAAAAAAAATTAAGTAAAGACTCATAAAATAGCAACGTGTTGTCAAGTGCTTGAAAAATATTATGATAAAACCTGGGTAAAACTATAAACCTAATATCTCTTAAATTGCGTAATAAATCTTCGCGCAAATAATAAATGTATGTGATCAAAACGTGTGAAGAGTATCCGGTTTCTTTGTGTGTTTTACTCAATCTCTCACTGCGTTAGTAATTAAGCCAATATTACTCCTTAAAAAAAAAATGCGAAAAAAGCCAATTTTTAAGCATATTCACTAATGTGTAATTGATACGATAGAGAGTTGGATACCTTACTTGATTTTTGCTACTTATTGCTACAAAAGCAGCAAAACAAAATCCCAATTAATAAAGTGGTTTTAGTTGTAATCTAATTCATCTATTAAACATCATAATATATTGTTTTGTACCAGCTCTAATAAACAGGCATGAAAATGCACAATTTTTTTGACTACATAAATGTTAATCGATACTGCCGAACAAAGTGCCAACAATCGAATCAATTAATCGAAATGTTACGTTGCAGGCATCACTAGTTCAATCTGTCAAAATGCGAATAACAACAGAGTGATAACAGAGTATAAGTGATAAAAAAAGCATTACAAATTCGCTGTGCCTTTCATTTTAATAGTATTTTTTTTATCAGTTTTATTTTATTTAACCTTGTTTTATGGAGTTTTCGTATTCTATTCTTCATAAAACAGAAAGTAATGGAACTACTTGGACAAAAAGTCCAACTAGTTCTATCAATGGAACATGGAACAACCAATAAATATCACGATAAATATCCCGTCAATAATCATATAACTGTAAGTTAACATCGACTTCCAAGATTTGTTTACATAGTTACAAGTAAAGCTTGGGTGGCATAGTCATTGTTTGAAAAAACCCAAAAAAAAATATTTAAAAAAGTTATGCTAATAAAAGCATGTTACAGAGGTAATTATACTTTTCGATATTTTGGTAACCAAATTTGCATAAAAATTGTATCAAGCGTTTAACCACCCTAATTATTATGCCTTTGGTGTTTCGCTCCGCCATAAGCGCATTTGTTCACGAGACGATACGACACCTCTTGACGACATGACAAAATGCTGTGACGACACCATTTTTAAGGGCCAGGTATGATATTCCGAGACGCAAGGGTCGCGTGGGTGACACAAGCCTACGTCATCGATGTTCAATGTATAAAATTCTTGTTTAACTTGAATTGCTTCGCTTGAGCGGACAAACAAAATTACCATTGTAGTGCTTTTTAACTGACTTCAAGAGGAGGTTATCAATTCGACTGTATGTTTTTTTTTGTATGTATGTTACGCGATTACTCTGCCAATATAGAATTGTTTTTGATGATTCCTTTTTTATTGGGTAGGCCATAATCATATCATAATCATATGTGGTTCCATATTTTATTTCATAGATTTTCAATTTCTGTGTTTGTTGCAATGCAGTGGCATCTGGACAGTGACGTAGCTTGTGTCACTCCCGGAATATCAGACTTTGGATCATGCATAGACCCTTTTCTTACTTAACGACACCGCACGGCAAGACGAACGGTTTTTTCAGATATCGACATCTACAACAACACCGTGCAAGCAATATTTTGCTACTTTTTAGAGAGACAAAATACTTGACTGACTTGTACTGTTACCTGCTGCTGATTGATGGCAATGCAATACTTGTAGATCGAAGCGCACGTAGTCTGCGTCCAATAGAATTAAAATATCGGAATCGCCAAATTTTGGCTTGATCGGTGTTGTTTGTTAGCCGAAAAATGTCGTCGGTGTCACTGAATCGTGACGGACGATAGGCGTCGGTACTACTGAATCGTGACGGACGAATGTCGTTGGTACTACTGAATCGTGACGGACGAATGTCGTTGGTACTACTGAATCGTGACGGACGAATGTCGTCGGTACTACTGAATCGTGACGGACGAATGTCGTCGGTACTACTGAATCGTGACGGACGAATGTCGTTGGTACTACTGAATCGTGACGGACGAATGTCGTCGGTACTACTGAATCGTGACGGACGAATGTCGTTGGTACTACTGAATCGTGACGGACGAATGTCGTCGGTACTACTGAATCGTGACGGACGAATGTCGTCGGTACTACTGAATCGTGACGGACGAATGTCGTTGGTACTACTGAATCGTGACGGACGAATGTCGTCGGTACTACTGAATCGTGACGGACGAATGTCGTCGGTACTACTGAATCGTGACGGACGAATTTCGTCGGTACTACTGAATCGTGACGGACGAATGTCGTTGGTACTACTGAATCGTGACGGACGAATGTCGTCGGTACTACTGAATCGTGACGGACGAATGTCGTCGGTACTACTGAATCGTGACGGACGAATGTCGTCGGTACTACTGAATCGTGACGGACGAATGTCGTCGGTACCTCTGAATCATGACGATTTTTGGTGTGACGGTATAGCAGCTTAAGAAACCAGGCACATATCACCAGAACAAATGGCCGATGGGGCCGAAAGGTTCTAAAATAAAATAAATTTATTTATTTATTATTCTGGAATGGAGACCACGGACTGGTAAGCGCAGCGTAGGACGTCCACCCACAAGATGGACAGACGACCTAAAAGAGACCGCAGGGAAACGCTGGATGCAGGCCGCTTTCAACCGGCCCTTTTGGAGATCGATAGGGGAGCCCTATGTCCAGCAGTGTATGTCCTATGGCTGAAATGGTGATGATGATGAAGAAACCAGTATGGAGTTGCTGACGACGCTTTACATGGTCGCCACACAGTTCATCCAGCACTCGCTTCTGTGCGTGAAGTCTACAAGCTGCCGCCTGCAGTGTGGTGCGGTGTCGTCACTCGTGGAAAAACGAAAACAGGTCATTTGCAGTGTCGTGTCGTGCTGTGAGAAAACGCGCTATGACAACCTACTTACTTCAGTCAGTTTAAGAGTGGTCGGAACCGTTTTCAGAGTTGCTGAACATAGATGCCACCATATTGTCAAATTCAGGAACCGCGTCCTCAAACATTTTAAGTTGGCGAGAGAGAGTCTCCGAGTCCGTAGAAGCAGAAGTCTCCAAGAGCACGTCTGTCCATTCATCACTCTTGGATCTCGCTTGGAGACACTCCTGGTAGAAGTTTGCGAGCTCTGCTATAGGGCTTCCATCGGCGAACGGGAACTCCTGGAATAAGCAAGTTGACTGATTATATTTCATTGTTTTATTTTTAATATCACGTTAGACGACATGGCGTAGCTGTGAGTGTGGTGAGTATTGGTCAATAAATTAAACTAAAAAATAATTAAATCGGTTAATATAAGCATTGTATTCAGTTTCATGGTTGATATTCAATAACCGGTATGATTCGCTAGATTCCACTTTTTATTGTGCGAACTGCTTGTCTGTGGAATTCGCTGCCTGCATAGGTGTTCCCCGTTAGTTACAATCTGGATGTCGAGTCACGAGTGAATCGGTTTCTTCTAGGTAAGCATGCTCTATCGCAGCCCACATCATCACTTAACGGCCTCATATACCAAATTTGACGGTTTTAAATCAATTTTATTCAGTTAAATTACAATATTTGAGCTGGAAAAAAATACATGTCACAGATACATCTGTGTTTGAGTTTATGATTTGGTTCAAAACACGATAGAATAAGCTTTCCTCAATAAAAAAAAAAATCTGAAACAGAGTTGAGTTAGTTTATTTGTTTCGTTTTATGCTCTAATGAAAGCTCGTGACAACCTGGAAATTGCACGTACTGAAAGGCAATTTTATTCATCATTTTTTATTTAGATAGATTTTTGATAGTGAATAGTTTAGTTTTTTAGTGAAATTAAAAGCGGTAAAAGGGTCCGAGAATTTGCGCGCGCCGCGTTCAGTGCCCGCGGGCGTCCTGACTCTTGCGTGGCAAAATACATCGTCGCTATAACTTGGCGGGGGCTGAGAGAGCGTTTTGTTGCCTATGCGACTCGGATAACTGGCCGTTAACATCAGACAAGATTGTGGTGAAACGCAATTCAACAAGCATTTAAAAAAAACATGTTCGTAAACTAGTTTGTATCAAAATAAAATGTTACTGAACATTTGTAAAATTATTTTCTTTATTCGTTCTGCTTACATTTCACATAAGTTCAACATAAACTCAAATCATTCATTTTCAACATAACACATACACACAACAAAATGTTGAAATGCGGGAGCGAGATAACGGACGCACGAAGCATTGATATTGTACCAAAGCCCGTTGCAGACCATGCGAAGTAGGTACAAGTACCTACTACGCATCGTCTGCAACGTTTTGCTTAGTGCAAGTGACAGTGGAAGTGCTTAGTAGCACTCACACTGGTTCTTGAGCAAGTAAGGCTTTGTTTTCCGGCCCTACTCACGCGACGCCCACTGAGCGTCGTTCGTCTCGTTCTCGTTCGCCAACACGAGCCAGCCTGCGTGCGCTCGTTGTTCCTGAGTAGCCATTGGCGAACGCAAATACCTAGCTCTAAAATTTCGCGTTCACTACGCTCGCGCATTGTTAGTGTTGTCGACCTCAGTTCCCGCAACATATTTTTATATCATTGGCCTAAACAAACTAATAATCTCGCGTATTGTTACTATGATAATTGTGTGCCTATAAGTGAAGGAGGCGATCGCTAAGGAGGAAGTATAAAGGGATCGCTTAAATATAAATAGTTTACATAGCTTCTTTTGTTCTTGTCACGTTTCTTTTTTACATTGTTCTTAATGATCAAAATTTTCGCTATTGCTGCGCTTGCGCATTTTTATTATAAAATGGTTAAAACATGAACAACGTATTATTTAATCTGAATTAACCAGAAAAAGCTTGAAATCGTCGCGCTTGCTGCCAACCGCATTATCGCATTATATAAGCTACTATCTTTAAAATCTTCGCGCTCTCTATGCTCTCGCAATGTGTTGCCACTTTTCTTATTTATACATGCACGTTCATAGTAATTTGTGTAGCACCACGCACTCTGCATCAGTTTCTATACCCAAGAAAAGCTGTAAATCGTCACATTTTTTTAGGTATGTTGAGTGACAGTGTGGTCGAAGATGGTAAAAACGCTTAGCCTGGAATGGGAGGGAGCATTATTCAGTAACCGCACTGTGCAGTTTGGAGAATGCGGTCGCAAGTAGTTCTTTTTATAGCTGGCAGCTGCAGTTGGCATCTGCATTTTGATCGTTTCGCTTATCGCATAGGCAATAAAACTGTGACCAACTCTTACCATGAGCGCGTTGTATTTGTCTCCGCTCCTAGCCTTGGGAACTTCAATGGCCTTGCTGACAGCATGCGCTGAACTGCCGGTAGCCTCGCTCGTGCCAGCACAGTCTTCGTGCTTCGCTCCTTCTACCAACGCTAGCGCCTTCATGTTCTGAAAACCAACAAGTAGAAGTAAGTTACAATTTACAGTGGTTAAGGCTAAGAATAATGCGTAAAACTATTAGCTCCATGCCCCAAACTAAGCAACGAAGCCTGTGTCTTGGGTGCCCATTGGATCCAAGGGTGATCAAAAGATACCAAAACAATAATTTGAATCGTGTCGTTTATGGTCACCTTGGTCCAGGGGATCAAAGGATACTCAAATAATAATTTAAATGGAGTCAGCTATGGTCACCTAGGTGATTATATTCCCAGGTGATCAAAGTGGAATAGACCAGTTAAACATAATGAATATTCGTGTCACTGCTTGTACATGTTTAAGTGACTTAGGACTGAATTAATAGGCAAATTTACAATACAACATGAAATGCTGTGGCAAGTCAACGTATGCTTGAGGCTATGTAGGGGAGGGGTGGGAGGCTTCGGTTTTTCCTCCAAAATATAACCTCAATTGCTTCAAGCGAAGAGTGAATCGAGTCCTCAAAGGTAGGCAACGCACCGCCAATGCCCCGGGTATTGTAGGTGTCCATAGGCGACGGTGACCACTTACCATCAGGTGGCCCGTCGCATGTGTGTCTAAAATCATATTTAAAAAAAAGGCTTTGGATAATGGTAGATAATGGGCGAAGCATTGCACAGCTTGCGCGGAGAAAGTGCATAAGGCTGAGTATCTGCATCAAACACAAGGAGTGTTTGATGCTGCGAAGAAGTGTAGTTTGGGATGACTGTGACTATAGTTATATACTATCCCAAGGACAATGGTTGGTAAAGCTACCTTACTATTCAATATTAGCCTACGAACAAAGTATCTTAAGTGGTAGTAAACGCCGGCCAAGTGCGTGTAAGACTCACGCACCGAGAGTTCCGCGCCCGAGAAATGTATTTTCTTTAATACGGTTCGGGGTCTTAGTTTAGAGATGGCTGAATAGTGGCATGGGATACTTTTTAGCCCGGAAAAATTTACGGACATTGCGAGAATGTACACGTGGACGAAACCGCGGGACGCAGCTAGTTTTATATAATTTAAAATGTTGATTCTGCAACCGAGGGAGATAACGCAAAATGTGTCAAAGCCTTAATATTAGGTAGAGGTCGCCACCTTCAATGACAATGAAAAAAGAAGAAGAAAACTACGAACTTTGTCCATCTTCTCTTTCTCGGCAAGCAGCCAAGCCATTGGAGGTTCAGGCGGCAGCTTTTGACTGAGGGTGTCGTGTAGCTCTTTAATCTTCACGCTGTCTACAAAAGCACCAGCAGTTAGTGGCTTTGATAAGTCCAGTTCTTTCTTATCGTAACATTTTCTGAAAAAAAACACAAATATATATTTTTTGTAACATCTGGTGAAATTGCAGAAAATACCTATATAGTGAATCAGAAATACACCAGCCACGAGAAACAAAAATAATACCCACCTCCTCTACACGCCGCTTCCTGGCTTCCCATCTCCCCCCATCCCTTAGAAAAAGGTACCTTTTTACAGATTTGCTTATTTTTTAAGAAAACGGTAGAAACTAGGCCAAAATAAGATGGAAATAATTTGTTCCCTGTTAAATTATCTACAAATGTGTATAAAAATAATTTTGATGTGAGTTATAGTTTCTGAGCTATGCTGTGTTAAAGTTGACTAAAAATTTAAGCATAGCCAAAAATCAGCGGAATCGCGGGCCGCTGGAGTCTCAGCGCATTGTGAGTCAGGTTGCGACAGTTCATAGCCGGCTGAGTTTTCTTGCCCGTCCGCCCCTTGTCCAGAAAAAAAACCTGGATCCATCCTTGAATTGCATATTATACTAAGTTACTGTTGCACTTACTTTGGGCTTTCTGTGTTGAAGTGATCACTCTTGAGCATGATGTCATTGGTGGCATTCTGCATTTCAATTTTATGCCTGTCTTCTGGTAAAATAGTCATCTTTGTACGGTACATCACATCTATAAGTAAGGTTCCAATAGGAGTATGCAGTTCACTCACTTTGACTGCTTTACTTTTCTCACCTGTAAAATAAATATTTACATTTGTCATGATCGTGTGTTTTGCTAACCATGAAAGTAACTAGCTGACTTAGATCAAAGGGCACGCATGCATATAAGTATTAATATGTCCATCCTCTTCTAGTTGTGCAGGTTATGTAAACAGTAACAGTCTTACCACAAAAGATTTAAGAACGCTTTAGTCATGTGTTTAGCAATTGTTTCCCTGTGAAAAATATGTTAAACACATGTCTAAAGCGTTCTTAAATCTTTTGTGGTACGACGGTAAGTAGTTTGTTAACATAAAACAAAAACTAGTAACTGATCGTTCATAAATTAAATTGTATACTAAATGACATCAATTCAAAAGTTTAAGTTGAAATAACTAAAACTGGGCAATAATTTTTTTTTATAATATAAGTTGATTTTGTTGATGATCATCATCGACCACACCATCATTTAACAGTATGTGAGTTGTGGTACATCAGAACTTACCCAAAAGATTATATTTAGGTTCTCCACCATAGATTTTGTGGTAAATTTTATATGACTCCTTGTGTTGAGCTCTCGCCAGCTTGTATGCCGGTGTTATCCGTGATATGGTCAATGTTGATTTAAGCATCACACTCATGCGGTAGTAAACAGTAGACGGAGAGCAATGTTCAGTGCCGGGAACAAGTTTGACAGTCCATAGCTCGAGTACCATCTCATCACCGTCTGTGGTGTGAAGAGATATCTCTATGCATAGAATCTTTGCCAATGCGTCCACAACTTCTCCATTAAGAACATGCTTAGTTTCTTCATTGACTGCTGGCTCGTCTGGTATTGATAAGTTGAACTGAAAACCAACTCTGTGTTATTACCAGTAATCGGATAGCTAGCAAACATATTGAAAACTAGATTCAGGGTCTGCCCTTAAAAATGTTTGAATCAAAAGGAGACTGTAGTCATCATTTCAGCCTATCATGTTCCCACTGCTGGAACACAGGCCTTCTCTCAGAGAGAAAGGATCCACCATGCTGGCCTTGTGCATGTTGGTGAATGTCATGTCTTTGAATTTTAGAGGTTCTTGGACATACAGTTTCTTCACGATGTTTTTCTTTTACAGTTTTAGAGCAATGACATCAAAACTACACATCATTTATCTAGGTACTAAATAAGTCATTGGAGCAGGTCCGAGGATCGAACCGGTTGCAATCAAATTGTAAAGCGCACATGGTACAGCTTGGCCACTATCACTATAAAACTGGAGTAACTGTATAGTAACCTGTGCATTTAGACAATACTTTTTGCAAGGTAAAATTAAACATTATTAATAAAAATATCGTTATTTGTACAATGTATCTATAAGATAAACTCAAGACATTCTGGAAAAATCCATCTTGGTAGACAAATAATTCAATCAACAAAGATGTGCTGCACCATTCCTCTTAGTTGCTTTTAGTGTATGTGTCTAAGCTCATGCTATAGTCACCACTTTACCAACCGAGTCCTCGAGCAATCAACGTCATACCATAAGACCTGTAAGTGCGTAGACATAAATGACATGTAGGTGAGAGCGAGATAGACAGACAATGATTTATGACCTGACGACTCAGATGATAATGCGTTTACTATAGTATCCATTACAACCCTGTGGATTGTGCCAAAATCATTCTACCTATTAAGCTGTGATTGTATTATTTATTTTGTGCTTATAGTAGCCACAGATTAGTAAGTAGTTACTTCTAATTCTACCCGGTCTGATCCGTCCGATGGGCACGATGCGGGCTTCGACATGGGATGGGCATGAGAATATACCGGCCGCGGGAGGAACCTGAGCGGAAAGAATGGGATGGAGTAAAGTGGATTACGGGGCAATGCATGACTGGAGTAGAAAGAGCGTGACGAGGGTAAAGAGGTGTGCGGGCTGAATATGCAACTGGAACGGAAACGGTGGGACAAGAGTTGGGTGGTTTACGGAACAAATGCAGAACTAGAACGGATTCTGTGGGTTTAGAAGGAATTAAAGAACGGATGTGGACTTTAATATAAAAGGGGGGGATGGAAGTAGGGTGGATAATGGTGTGAAAGTGGAGTGGACAGATGCGGGACTAAAGCGGGAAGGGCGGGACTGAAGTAGAGTGGATTACGGGCCGGATGCAGAGTTGGGTTGCAAAAGGGCAGAAAGAGATTTAAGTTGATTACAGAATGGATGCCGAGTTGGATCGGTAAGAACAAGCCTATTGTAGAGAAGATTACAGGACTAATGCATAACTGGACCAGAAAGGGCCGTAGAGGAGTAGAGTGGATTACAGGGTGGATGCAAGACTGAAACGACGTACTACAAGACTTCACAAAGAATACTGGGCAAGTACTAAAAACTGTAAACAAGCAAGGGAAGCTTTCCCGGAACTCAATCCGAGATACTCCCATAAATTATTTAATCTAAAACATGACAAATTCCAGCAAATTGTTGGGGTTGTCACAGGTCACTGCCTTTTAAACAACCATCTTTTTAAAATTGTGGTTGCTGCTGGAGTGCAGCAGCGTGGCAGAACAACTAAACATTATCCTCAGATCACCGAGAACGCTCTGGGAAGCCTGGACAGGCATAATTGAGCAGCTGGCTTTCCTGGAGGAGAACAAGTGGCTGAATTAGCTGCAGCCGGGTGACGCAAAATGGGCCAATGGATGGCCTAGTCCTGGATAATGCCTGCTACACAAGCAAGACTGAAACTGAAAGTGTGGGAGGGAGTAAAGTGGATTTATATACTACGCGAGCGAAGCCACGGCAAGAGCTAGTAATATATATTTATGGAATGAAGAAATTAACTCACGTACATGGGCACAAACATTTAAATAAAATTTTCTTTTTGTAGATAGGCATGCGCTTGGCCGCCATCTCGCCTGATGTTAAGCGATGATGTGGTCTATGTCTAATTATTACTATAGCTTACATAGCTTAAGCAGAATTGTACTCAAGGAAAGCAACCACTTGTCTGCATCATAGGTATCACAACTAAGTACTTTAAAGTATGTAAGAAACAAGAGAGGCGTTATAAGTCCTACATTCATGGACCATTGTGACAGCATTCAGTAATGGAATGTGACATTTTTTTTTAACTCTATCTATATCTTTGAGAATATTGGTCTAAATGCATCGATTACAACCAGTTTTAACATCATAACTCATAAATAAGAAATTTTATGTACAGTTGAAAATCAATAATATTCAAAGTAGAAACCTACAAACATGCACATAAAGATACTTTTATGAGACTCAATAACATAAAGGAACTCCATAAAAGAAATACAGTCAAAACAGATTTGTAGGTACTAAAAATATTAAGTTTGTAGAAGATATGTTGTTTACCCATATATAATTAAAAACGTATGCTATATTTTATGATTAGGTACCTAGTCAGCTTACCCATTGTAGAGGCGGTGTTACATCCACGCTGTTATCAGCAGATTTTCGATTACAATCTTGAGTTATTTTCTTCCCTTGCCTACTTTGTACGACTATCTGAGCAACTTTTAAAGTCAAAACTTTAGTAAATTTGTACAGTCTGTACCTATCCTGTATCTCAACATTAGATGATGCCATTTCAATCTGAGTTGCAACTAGTTATAAGCTACACAGCCTTAGATATTAACTTTTTAATAAAATGCGCAGTGAAACACAGGTAGTAGTATTTCCTTGCAACACATGCATGTTTCGGTTTTAACAGTGACCATATTTATTTTATTTTTGATATTTATTCACATAAATACAACTTTCCCATTAAGAGAATAACAATATTTTTATCATAATTCATGAATTTTCATACACTGAGGCACAAAAACATAGAACATAATCACAACACAAAACAACGATAAAAAGGGTTAGGTATTGATAGAATCACAGATTAGTATTAGTAGCTAATGGGGTGTCATAATGTACAACAACTACAACATGATATTTGCCGTCACGATAATGTACGGGAAGGAAAGCACAGCCAATAATTCATGTGCAGTGATTCCAAATATCAAGCTGTAAAATCCATGTCGTACTCGTGTCTATGAAGTACGGCAAGGAATGCACAGCCAGTAATCCATGTACGTGGGAAAAGTCCACGTTTTATCGGGCTGTACATTATTATGCCGTACATTATCATGGCGTGCAATAAGGGGGCCGTGTTTGGTCGAAACGGGCCGAAAATGTACGACCGATGATGTACAACATGATAAAAGGTGTCATCTCCCGTATTGACTAATATTGCTGAAATGTCTCTGCTCTTATTGGCTGTTGAGTCTATGACGTCAGTCGATTCCATGCGTCGTTTGAACAAGATAGTGTAAGATGGTCACAGATTAAATATGAGAATCATTAAAACTTTTTGGTGGTAAGGCGGAGAGAGGAGTACAACTATGTTAGATCTGTCACTCATTTCGAACCTAATCAACTCAAGTCTGACTTCAAGTCGGTTCTCGCCAGAAGCTCTTGCGGTCACCCCTGAGTGTCGCTTCGCCACACTCGACCTTCCTTGAGCTTCTGGCACCCGCGCTTTTTATATTATACAAGGGGGTAGGGGTTGGGACCATAGGACTAGGTGGAGACGGGGTGCTCTGTGTTGGTTCTGTGACCCATTACGAACCTAACCTACTCAAGTCAGGGTGCTCTGTATCGGATCTGTCACTCATTTCAACCTAATCAACGCAACGTGGAATGTCCACGTCTAAACGAAGCTTTGACATTTTTATCAGAATTTGAATTTTACAGATCTAACGCAGTTCTACCCCTCTCCCCGCCTCGCCACCAATAAAGTTTTAATGGTTCTCATATTTAACCGGTGACTATCTTACACCATCTTGTTCAAAGGAAGCATGGTATCGACAAATGTTATGGACTCAATAGCCAATAAAATCAGATACATTTCAGCATTAATAGACAATACGGGGAAGCCACCTTTTATCATGTTTTACATTAACGGTTGTAGAGCCTATTACTACTACGTTTTAGGCCTAAATATTGCTGGCATTTGAATTGGAAGAATCTTGTAAGAAATCTGATAAATAAAATAAACCAATACTCTTATGCATTGTATAATATGCTCACTAAAACCGTCAGTAGGGCTACAGTCCTTGCAGCGTACAACGGCTATGCCCCTCATTGCATAAACTCCGTTTACTATTCTTAGATATTTTATGTAAACAAAGGGGTTACCAGTGCAAAAAAATATCTTTCTTATTGGTAGTTTACAATATTTTACCAAAAAAATCTTATTATTATTATTTTGAACTATCAGAATATCCCCCGTAGTACCGCGCGAGAGCAGAGCCGAGGAAAATAAAGAGAAAAATATTGATCATATAAGTGAAAAAAGTAATGAGCAACTGGCATTTCACTTTGACAGTGACTTTTCGTGACATTTCTTTGTTTACATAAAATATCTAAGATTTGTGAACGGAATATAGGTATGGTATAATGTTTTGGGGTAACAGTACCAAAAATTAAGATGCATTTAAAGCGCAGAAAAATGTGTTAAGTCTATTTGTAAGTTGCGACTTGTGACAAAGAGAAACTTGTAAGCCACACTTCCACAGTTTAAAAATCTTAACCCTTCTCTGTCTATACATTTATGAGTGTGTGATGTTTTTACCTAATAATTCAAATTTGTACAGTAATTTAACATCTAAACGATATAAACAAAAAGTCATTATTTCCATGAATTTGATGAGACAGCATTGCTAAATAATAGTGTAGTGTGTGCTACCTATGAATTATAATCATTTGCCAAAACGTATTGTTGATATAGAACTTACCCACATTTTTGAACACAAACTTGAATATTTCCTTCAATACAAAGCATATTACGATGTTGACGAGTACTTGAATTAAAAAAAATTAATATAATTTTGACATACCTACCTACCTACTTAATATAGACTTGACATTTATTTCTAACCAAATCTTACATAATTGTATTTTGAGCTGACTTGTGTTTGAATTTGACTACAGCCATTAAAATGTGAGTTGTAGTTTAAGTTAATTTGATAATGTGTAATGTGATAATAATTTTTCATTGTTTAGTTTATTTTTCCATAGGTCCTTAAACATCTTCTGTGTACCCATATTATACGCAATAAACGAAATATGAATATGAATACATTTTCGGCCCATTTCGACAAAACACTGCCCTTATTGCACGTAATAATTTACATCCCTATAAAACGTGAACTTTCTTTTTTCATGTACACAGTTTATACAATAAAGATTTTCTGATTCTGATTCTGATTCACGTACCTCGATTAATGGCCGTGCAATCCTGGCTGTGCTTTCTTTGTCTTACTTTAGAGACACGAGCCGATAATTGATGGCCAGTATTGTGCGTTTTGGATTGTACAGCATGATGTTTATGAATTATTGGTCATACTTTCCTTTACGTACATTATCGTGTCGGCAAATATCATGTTTTAAATTATACACCCATAGAATCCACAGATCTACTACCTAATATCTGTGATAGAATCACTTATTTTTTATTTTATTTTTACATGTCCTTGGATACAGTGTCCTTCAGTCGTAATATTGAACAAGCTTACAGCCTTACAGCGTCAAACAAATCAGAATCAGAATAAATGTATTGCAAAAACTGTGTACAAAAGCTTCGACTAAAATAAAATGAATGGACGGGCCCTAACTATGAACTTGCTCAGTAAAAATTTGTCAAAACCGTCGGACATATACTTCAACACCTAATTATAAAAATGTACAGTAACCTATTTGTTACAAAAAATAGATATCGGTTTTATTTGTGTATTTACACTTCGGTAAAGTATACGAATTCATAATTTTGTCAGATGTTTCGTTATCGCGTAACAATAGACTCGTGTTTCACTTCCTACGGCTAGAGACCGACTGAAATGAAGTGAGAGCCGGCGCTCATTTTGTAATCTTCAAAAATGCGCTACTACTGGGTAGTAGGTATATGTAATATATCTGGGGCCTTACGGACAACAGCTATAGCGGCACCAAACTTACGTTAGATCCGCTTAGTTGGAAAATCACGCGACCGCAAACCGTATCTGGGCGCGTTAAGGTTCCCACGGTGTGAGATGAACCCATATTATTTAAAACAATATAGGTAGGTAGAAAGGGTAAAAATCTCGTGACAGCGTTAAGGAACGAGATGTTAGACATCAATGGGTAGCTGACGTCCTGATCGCGAGATATACTCCTGAGGAGCTTGGGTAAGTACTTAAAGATGGTTGAGGGTTCATCGGAGCTGAAGGTTTGGGTGGTATTGGGTCTGGCACTGCCGGAGGAGCAAACACAGGCTTAAGACTAGATGGAGTGGGTAATACCTCTTCAATGAATGCTGGTTTTACTCGGTCAAGACTTACGTGGATGTCTTTGCGAGCAGTGATTGGCCCATTCGCCGACGAGCGTATTGCGCGGCTGTGGTGGTACAGTGTTGCCGCCACATATTGTATAGTCTCTGAACTACTAGGTATGACAATGTCAGCACAGATCTGACTGTATGGTATGGTCTTTGATTATATACTTTCGGTAATAGCGGGTATCTATGATTTGGTCTTTTTTGGTGAATTGAGTCGCGGGCATCCAGTGGATGCAAAAGGCAGGCTGTCGTTCAGTGTGGAGGTTAAAGGGGGAGGCCTATGTTCAGTAGTGGACGTCTTCTGGCTGATGATGATGATGATTTGGTCTTGGATGGCCAACATAAATCCTTCTGTTTCGGGAAACAACTCGCCGAATTTAAGCCACGCGTTCGATGAAACTTTATCGACATTTGGGCCTAACAAACCTCGGCGGTGTCTGCCAAGCAGTGATTTCTGTAGGTACTTGTTTTCTGTGTTTGAGTGGTGATGTTCTCGTTTTTCTGAGTGTTGTTATTATTTAGGTTAAGGGGGGTATATTTACAGTCTGATTTAACTATTGCTTCATGGAGTGGCGACCGCTGTGCTCCTTTCCTACATTAACCTGAATAGGTAGGTATAAAGCCCCCGCAATCCCCATTCAAAAATATTTATCCTACAAGTTTTAAGAAATAGCACATCTTTTTACAATCCTATTATAAGCATGTGTCGCAAAGACAATGATACGTACCTATTTCCTCTAGTCACTGTAACCAAGTAGACATTTTTAACAACAATCTTTATAAATTCAAAAAGGATATCTTGGCCATCCTTTCTTCTGAGAGGATGCCAAATCATGCATATATAAAAGCATGATTTGGCATCCTCTCGAATCTTAACATTTCAATCATTCATTGTTTTAGCTTCAATTAGTCCTTATCATTAATCTAACATTAACTTTTTATCTTGTGAGTAATTGCCAATCATGCTGTGTACGCATATTTTGGGATACTCTCCAGTTCGAAACTATAATATTTGCAATAGTTGAGATTGTCCTGTTTTGTGTACCTCCAAAATAAAAAAAATAAAATAAAAAAATATATCTTATACCTATCCGCAGCCACTACTGCTAAGTTGAGAGCAAAACCATTGCGGACTAAAGAGTTGCCTTGGAAAATGCCTTTCCCGATTTGAATTGGGTCTGTTTCCAAGGAGTCACCTAACTTTAATTTTAAAACTGTTTTGCTGTTTATTATTCGCGTCATCTTCGCAGGAATGGCGGATGGTTGTACAGAAATACAAAAAACTACGATTTCAATAAATTGTGCGAAGTAAAACAACTTTTCTTGGTTCAGTGGTTTTATTTTAAAAGTACCTACTAATAATATAGCCTCACTGGTATCTGCTGGTATCTAGATGGTTAGTGGTTAGGTTACTGTCCCTTACCACCTTTGTCCGGCTTTTTAGTTTGGGCGAAGTTATTATACGAGTAAACTCTCAATAATTATACACAAAAGAAACATCTTTTAAAAATTATCCTGAGTACTATATTATGTATAATAGGTATTTATGTCCGGACTTTTAATGAAATATCCGGCTTTTGGTCAGGGGCCTTACGGTTATCAGCGATTTTGTTTAGGTGATGAGAAAAGTTGCGCAACCGCAAACATTATCTCGGCGCGTTACGGTTCTCATTCGCGTGTTTTTCCGAACTGCACTGTTTTAGCGCTAATTCAAGCACGCGTTAAGAGCGAGTGTATACCAAAAAAAAAAACGGATTTCACCCGCGCGTCTCGCATCGCCCGCATTAGTGTGAAACACAACCACGGCAGCGCGGCAGTCGCGCGCAGCTCCAGTATACACAACTCGTGTACTTGGACTCGTCATGCGGCAAGGAGTAATAAACACAGGATAAGCGTAGTGTTGGCGTTTTGGCGATTAGCTGGGTTCGGTCGCGGCGCGCAAAACCGTAAATTGTTTATTTCACTTTTCAAAATTGTATTTGTTGTTTATTTTTTAACTTCATTTTTAAGTTTTCTACAATATAAATATAAAATTAATAAATTATATAAATTAAATTGAAATTACCTAAATTAATTTTCAAATTAAAATTTTACGCTGGAGACAGTGTCAGAGATCGTTAAACATTAAATCAAACTATACTAAACTAATGCTATGCTATGCCATGCTATGCTCTATACTATGCTATGCTATGCTACGCTATGCTACGCTATGCTACGCTATGCTACGCTATGCTACGCTATGCTACGCTATGCTACGCTATGCTACGCTATGCTACGCTATGCTACGCTATGCTACGCTATGCTACGCTATGCTACGCTATGCTACGCTATGCTACGCTATGCTACGCTATACTATACTATACTAAACGAAACGAAATACGCGAAAGCCCGTTGGTCCAGTTGGTAGTGAACCTTACTGAGCTTGGGGGCGTGGGTTCGATTCCCATCTAGGACAAACATTTATGTGATGAACTTTTTCTGTTTGTTCTACGAGTATACCTGGTTGTTAATATCTAACAGATATATAACACTCTCATAATAAATTATATTCGATTTGAGACTTACGTCCTTCAGTTCTAAGCAACTATTCGGTCAAACGGCAAGTCCGATATTCAGTCTTATTCATTTGCGCTTTGCATCTAAATAGCGAAACATGCTCCGTTCAACCTCAGTACCGCACTGTGCCTCAACGAGGAAGGACGCACGCGCTTGCTTTTCGCCTTGGTTTTATCTTCCGAGTGCGATTATATCAACACCTACTGTATTTTCAAACAAAGGATAATATAAAAAATCGATGGCTCGAACGCGACCACTTGACGCGGCAACCAAGTGGTGCCAATGAACCTGGTTGTTAATATCTAACTGAGATTCGCCACTGTCATTGTAGAAACATTTTACTGTTTAAAGGCAAAGTTTATTTTTATTGTTTCATTCAAGAGCAATGTTTATAACCTCAAATAAGCTACAAATGACAGCACCAGCGAAGGTGGCGCCATCTGAGATAAGTTTTGCCGTGGTTTGCCTGTGGCTTCTCATTACCCAAAATGTATGAAAAATACTGCGTTAGTTCCCTAATACTCACCCTGTGAAATCATTTACCACTGAATAAAACTCAAAATATGTAGTGATGGTCAAAATATTTTCGGATTTGAATTAAATAAAGAAATTTCGTTAGTGAAGCTACTTCTTAAAATCTCTGAAATATTGGTGCCGTCGTTTGGCTTTAGACCTCAGCAGCCATTAATCGATGACACAGACTTAAAATATTCAAGGATGGCTGAAATCTTTTCTGATTTAACGTCTTCACTGAAATATTGAAGATGTCTTCTAGTATTAGAACTGAACAATCTATAATCACCGTTACTGATTTAAAATATGCAAGGATGGCAGAAATATTTTACGATACAAGTCAAGATTCTCTGAAATATTAATGCTCTCATCTAGTGTTGGACGCAAATCACGCAAAACCTCACCTAATCCTCAAAAAAAAACTCACCTATGTTTCCAACCAATTTGTTTAAAATATTCAAAAATAGCTATTTATTTTTTTATATAACTTCACTTTGCTGAAATACTGGTGGTGCCACCTAGCGTTTGATCTGAGAAACTCGTATTTTATGCTACTGATTCAAAATATTTAAAGATGGTACCACACTGTTGCACCGCACTGTTGTACCACACTGTTGCACCGCACTGTTGCACCGCAGTGTTGCAACGCAGTGTTGCACCGCATTGTTGCACCGCAGTGGTGGACTGCAATTCAACCAGTATAAAAAAATACTGGTCGAATTGAAGGTAAATGAGAACCTTCCTCCTTATTTGAAGTCGGATAAAAAGGTAAGTAGTATTTGACTTTGACTAAGGTAAGTAGTCCTGCTAGTGTATTGTGCATTTCCCCTTACCAGCACATACCCGAGCCAACCCAACTGGTCAAACAGTAGGTACTTATGTTTTTAACCGACTTCAAAGAAGAAGGAAGGTTCTCAATTCGACTAGTATTTTTTATACCGGCCGAATTGAGAACCTTGCCCCTGTTTTGAAGTCGGTTAAAAGCATAAGTACCTATTGTTTGACTTTCCACATTTTCATTTTTTTTTATTAGAAGCAGTTTTTTTTGCTTCCATTATTACCAAGCTATTTTTTGTCTGTTAAAATTGAGAACCTTCCTCCTTTTGCAGAAAGCCGCTTCTCGTAAAAACGTGAGAAAATGTGGATGGAACTCTCAAGTCAAATTAACCATCACATTAATTTAAATGATTTTTAATTTTAATATTGTAAAATTATAATGAACCTAAATTATTTTATAATGTTATTTAATTTTTAGTTTTATCTTCCTGACTCTCTCTCTCTCTGCTTCTCTCCGTCTCTCTCTCTCTCTCTGTCTGGTCTGTCACAAAGAAACACTCCGACTCTAATAGTTATATTACTGAGCATACATAATAATGGATGCGTTACGGCCTAGTCATATCCATTTTATTTGTATCTATGTTATTTTTTCGTAGTAGCTTTACCTAGTCTGTGCTCTAAGGTCATTGGCACCACTTGGTTGCCGCGTCAAGTGTTCGCGTTCGAGCCATCGATTTTTTATATTATCCTTTGTTTGAAAATACAGTAGGTGTTAATATAATCGCACTCGGAAGATAAAACCAAGGCGAAAAGCAAGCGCGTGCGTCCTTCCCCGTTGAGGCACAGTGCGGTACTGAGGTTGAACGGAGCATGTTTCGCTATTTAGATGCAAAGCGCACCAGAATAAGACTGAATATCGGACTTGCCGTTTGACCGAATAGTTGCTTAGAACTAAAGGACGTAAGTCTCAAATCGAATATAATTTATTATGAGAGTACTAATTAATCTAGGTAAATTTTGTCTTAACACTGGAAAACGAACTATATTTTCCTTCGGTGAGTATTTATTTTAGATATGTATCTGAAGTACTTTCCAAGTAAAATCAAAAAAATTTGCAAAAAGGCACTATTTTCAAAACATTAAAGTATCGAGTAAATATCTTGCTATTATGTTTCTGTCTTAATGGCGGAAAGAAAATGAATTGAAAATTCACATATATCAATTATTACGATGATCGGATATTTGGTTTAGTTAGAATATCATGGCAAATTAGCATAAAATTTCGGCTGCCCCCTCTTAAGAGTTAGCCGTAAGGCCCCTGGACATTTCAACTTTTGGTAGGTATGGTAACCCACACCAGTAAGATGTATTTCCTTCACATCTACCCATGCCCGTAATCGAAGAGAGATTACATTTACCACCAACTGGTAAGATTTTTCCTGTAGAAAAAGTGCGAGTCTGTAATGTTGTCGTCGCCTCCTTCAGTTCTGTTCAGGCGAGGAACTCCCCAAAGAAAGTATATCGCGGTGGTTGTTCTCTTGCGCCGCATGGTGCGTTTGGTGGGCGCTGCAGTAGTCGTGGTGCAGGGGATATTGACCTCAGTATTTTCATTGACTGCAAGCAATGATTTTCGGGTTAATAATTATAATCTAACTAGTCTTAAAAGACCACAGAGTTTCACCTAGTACTTAAAGTAGGGCCAATTTAATAGATAATTAAACATATAATATGTATAATTGTATATAGATCATCTAGATCTATAATAGATCAACATTAGACAGTTAATCAATAAACCGGCCAAGTGCGAGTCGGGCTTGCGCACTGAGGGTTCCGTACAGTCACAAAATACAATAAGGTAGTCCAAGTAACCGAATTGACAGTTATTATAACGCCTTCCAATCGTCGGAGTAATTTGCTACGCAGTTTGCTACAGGCGCTCGAGTATAATAACTTGGTAATGAACAGAAATTACCGACTCGCACTTGGCCATTATTTGTTATTTGTTGTTATACTTTAGAGTGTGTACGAGTAACTACATTAAATTGAACATTGTCGAGCAAGTGGTGTGAAAAATATATTATCGAGTACGAAATAATTTGAGCTTTTTTCTATCGCCGCCATCTTTTAAAATGCCTATCAACTCGAAAATTGCTCCATATTATCTTCAAAAACGTTGAAATGCGCGACCTTGCACTTTTAGGTGCCGCACGCGGCTTCGTCTCGCTTTGCATCCCTGTGCAAGGCAAGCCGAAACTGCGCGCACGCCTGAATAAAAAAAATATTAATAAAAATTCTGGATATTTTTCCACACATGGTTATCTGAGCCCAAACTAAGCAAAGGCTGTACTATGGCTGCCAAAGACTGACATACATACACAATATATATTTTTAAATAGATATTAACAGCCAGATATAGAACAAACACAAATGTTCATCACATGAATGTTTTCCCTAGGTGGGAATCGAACCCACGTCCCAAAGCATTGAAGGCAGGTTCACTACCAACTGGGCCAACGAGGCTAATAATTCCCGTATAGTTTAGATAAAATTGTGTGAAAACCACATCAGTTTTTTGCCAAAGTAACATTAAGAACCTCTCTAACCATTGGCGGATCCATGGGGGCCATGCCCCCCGCCCCCCAAAACACCTAGCAATTCCATACATTCGACTCAATTTTTCGATTTGATTTCTTCGAATCTTGTCAGAATGCCCAAATTGAAATCCAGAATGGCCCCCACCAAAAAAAAAACCTGGATCCGCCCCTGTCTCTAACTGATTGAAGGCTAAATATTCGGTGCTTACAATTGTATGTGGGCATAGAAGGGGTAGTGCTGGTAGTGCCGTTGTTGTATTCAGTGGTGGACCATATATCGTAGTCCGGAATCCACATCTTCTGGTCGAGTGGTTCGTAGCCAAACTCTGTCATGTAAGCCTGGCCGCGGTACTCTTCCCGCTTACTCGAGAAGTCCTGATTACAAACACAATAATGTTTTACTTGGCAAGATATGCCTTATTACCTACCAGAGAGCGGAATCTAAAGGTGGGTAGGTAGTGTAGGTACTGACTGGTGTTACGGGCCGTAATGTAACATTCGCAGCGAGCATGTTACGTTAGGCCGTGTCCTAAGATCCGTGAAATCTGGTCAGTACTCACGGGATTCGTTCCGTACCCAAAGGGTAAAAACGGGACCCTATTACTAAGCCTACGATGTCTTTCTGTCTGACTGTCCGTCTGCCCGCCTGTCCGTCTGTCCGTCTGTCCGTCTGTCCGTCGGTCCGACTGTCCGTCAGTCCGTCTGTATCTTTCGAATCGTAATAGATAGCCAGTTGAAATTTTCACGAAATATGTAGGTAATGTTACGGCGGATTACCTAAGAAATAATAATAAATAAAAAAGTAATAAAACCGGCCAAGTGCGCGTCGGGCTTGCCATATAATACATACAGGGTTACGCTGAAAGGGTGTACTAAGCTGTAAGGAGTCGATAGTACCCATCATTATGAACAACTTTTACTATAGGACCAAGCCTGAAATCGTGAAAAAATATCAGTTGATTCATGGCAGATGCATATATTTTGCCAGGTGTCAAAGACCGTTTTCTATGGAATAGCTGATATATTTTCCCGATTACAGAGTCGCTCAATGATAGGTACTATGGCCCCTCTTGGCTTAGTTCACCCTTTCCGCGTAACCCAGTACATACACATTACACAAATACCTAGCATTGCTATACTTTTTTTTTTTTGTTAAAATCTTCATGAGCGTGGATTCAATGTCCTTTACTCGTAATATTAAACAGTTTACTTTGTCTTAATAGCGTCAAACAAGTCATAGTCACAGTCAGAGTCAAGCTAAGTAAGTCACGGTCAAGTCGAACTCATGCCCCTGTAAAGTGGTGGAGACTTTACAAGAGGCTCCTATGGAGTTTTGGAAACAACACGAAAAGACACGTTTCACCTCGTTATATCACTTTCCCACACTCGAGCACGTTTACGAGCACTTAATGAATAATAATTCACCATTTAGTACACATTAACACTCGAAAATACACAAGTTTAGTAAAATAATCCAACGAGCCGACATGTTTTTCCGCGTTGGCGCCAAAAAAAAAAACCGCATTGCTATACAACGTGGCAATGCTGCCAGCATTTTGGGAACGCTGCACACTGGTAGCGGCTTATTAGATTAGTTTTAGTTTTAGATTGATTTTAGTTTTAGTTTTAGTTATAAATTTAAATTTAAGATAGTTTTTATTATACCTGTAATTTTTATTGAATAAATGAAGATACGTTATAAAAAAAAAGTACTATAAAAAAAAACTTACGCCTTGATATTTTTTTGTTCAAATTTTCATGACTGTGGATTCAATGTCCTTTAGTCGTAATCTTAAACAGTTTACATAGTCTTAATAGCGTCAAACAAGTCATAGTCACAGTCAGAGTCAAGTTAAGTAAGTCACGGTCAAGTCAAACTCATGCCCCTGTAAAGCGGTGGAGACTTTACAAGAGGCTCCTATGGAGTTTTAGAAACAACACGAAAAGACCCGTTTCAACTCGTTATATCAATTTTCCACACTCGAGCACGTTTACGAGCACTTAATGAATAATATTAGTACACCATTAACACTCGAATATACACAAGTTTAGTAAAATAATCCAACGAGCCGACATGTTTTTTTCCACGTTGGCGCCAAAACCCAGAAGAAGAAGAAGATGGACAATGATGTTACCTCGTAGTACGTTCCTTCTTCCCACTTCCACTCCTGTATATTAATAAGTTGCATATCCTTCCGATGTCCCCACGCGTACATTTCGAATAGACAAGCGGCGCTGAACATTATGGTTACGGATATCATGAAAGTCGACCCTGGGGTAAGAAAAAATGGTTAGGTATGATCAAGTGGGTTAGGTATCTCCTGCGTGTTTGGTTTAGTAAACATACGTACGGGCCTAAAAATTAATTTAAAATACTATTATTCATGTTTTCAAATTTCCTATGTTCAAGTGAAATAATCTTTAATAAATTATTTAATAATAAAAAAAGTGTAATAATAAATCTTTTATGAGAATAATAAAAAATAAAAAAAATATCTTTAACCACAAGTGAAATAATCAACTGGAACTAATTTGTGGTTATCGCGATAACTCGGCTTATGAAGATGAAATAGACTTTAGAATAATATTTTTTATTCAAAATGTAGCAATTCAAATAAACCTCAGTGCAAATCGAATCTATCAAGTTGAATTTTCCTCATGAGTGATATTTTTTCAAGCCGCTACGATTTGTAGTTTGTCGTGAATCTTAGGTAAAAAATTCCGATTTGGCAACTCTTAAGCTCATAGGTAATTACATAGACAAAAGGAATCCATGATCCTTGGTAATTACCCAGTGGCGTAGGTAGGTAACCAAAGACCCTAGTGCAAAATGCAAGAGTGCTGGGCACCTATAAAGGCGACACCGCTTCATGGTTATTCAGAAAACCCGTACAAAGCGCTTTGATTCTTCTTTTATTGTGTGAACTGCTAGTCTGTGGAATGCGCTGTCTGAATGGCTGTTCCCCGATAGTTACAATCCTTACTATCTGGGTGTCTCCAAATAGTGTGTGAATCGGCTTCTTCTAGGCAAGCGTGTTCCGTCGTAAACCGCATCATCGCCGTAGTGGATCAAGCACAAGCCTAGCTATGATTTAATACTCAAAAAGCTATTTTTTTTTCAATTTGCGAATTCGCATCAGAGACGTTATTTGTTATTAGCAAACAATGACGATATAAATTAGGTATCTTTTTTAGCAAAGGATGGTCAATTCGGTATGCTTAAAAAAATTTACCTATGCCAATTCCAAAACCATTTCGAGATTTTATGTTACTAACCCTTATTTTTCTACTCTTTCCTTTTAAAAAGATAAGATGCCATTTATTTTAACATAAAACTAAGAAATCATTCGACTTTCATTGACCTCTAAATAACGTCACGGTGTAATAGCATTTTATTTTCTGTGCCTTTTAAGAATAAAAATATTATACATTTGACACACTGTTCGTCACACAGAATAGAATATTTTTTCATTTCTGTGGTTTGACTGTCTGGTTTTTTTCAGGGCTGCCAATATGGGGTGTTTTTTTAGACTTCTCAACGCAACGAAATTTTGTGCTATATGGTGACGTCACATAATTTCAATTTTCAAAAAAAAATTCTAAAATAACTACTCAATAGAAAACAAAAATATTGAAATTAGTTTCTTAAAATAGCCTTATCTACGAAATAAAAATATAAAAAAATACAAAAAAAAAAACTTTACATATCGAATTACCTATACTCTAGCTAGATTCTAGAGTATGTGTATGTTCTAGGTTCTTGAGTCAAGAAGATCGGATCTCTTATTACCTCTATAGTAGTAGCAGGGCTCCTTGTAACTCTCCCGCATGCAGTAGTGTCTAACGCTCATTTCAGATGACCCGGATGCGTTGATTAGCTCTATCGTCAGGCAAGTGTACTCAACGGATTCTGCTATCGTCATCTGGAGAGAGTAAAGTTTTTTTTAGTTTTTTTAGGTGTGCCCTGTAGCCCTAAGCGGTTTGTTGAACTGCTTGACTATTTGGAGACAATCTAACTGATCTTCTTACAGAATAGGGGTCTACGATCCCGCCGGCGGGATCGCTGTGTGTATGTGTGCCTCTGGTAACCAGCGCCTGTACCAAAAACTGAGTATTTCCTATTGCAATTGCAATAAAGAGCAGTCGGATCTGGCGACTCCAGCGCCGCCGCTGTGACGACGGCGATGGGGTCGTCCGGGTCGCCTAAGATGTTGTCGCCTGTGTAACATATATACTTTTATATTGAATTTTAATTGAAATCGTTGAATGACAATTGATTGTACTTTTTAATTCATTTAATGCAAATCTGACTTGTAGCTTTTGGTGTTATCAATCAAATCTGTATTCTGTATTCTGTTTAAGCCTGGATTTGGACCTGAGCCCTTTTTATATATCTGATGACACAGTACTATCTCTTGCGTGCCATGCGCACGAGCGAGATAGCACGTGACCACCATCATCACCAGGCTTACATATTGAGGTCCTAGTTCACATTCGGTTCTTGTGTGATAATTAGGGGGAGTCAAAGCGAAAAGTTAACCATACGATGACTTTTCGCATTGACGACCCGCATTCAAAAAAGTTTTTAGCAAAAGCGTGCGCCGCAACCTCGTTTAAAAATAAAACACACACGTGTTCATTATTTTTGAATATATTTTCAACTAGCAATGCACCCCAGCTTCGCACGGGTGTAAGTCTTATTTTTTTACACCTTGATTACATTATTGGGAGTTTTAGTAAGAATCCCTATTTATTTTGAAAATATAATATAATCTAGCTTCCCAACAATGAAATAATTTTTCAAATCGGTTCAGTAGTTTCGGAGCCTATTCAATGCAAACAAACAAACAATCAAATCTTTCCTCTTTATAATATTATAGTATAGATTAATTCAAATAAAAACAGCAGGTTAAAAAAAAGAAAATAATGACAATATTGCTGAAATTATAATTTAGGTTCGTGCTTCGTACTAGCGGCTTTCGATCTATTGGTATTTGATACGACAACGTCATGCATTGATGACCCATTTAAATAGTTTTTCACAAGTTTTTCTTTGCAACTTGTAGGACTCCCTATTATTAGTGCTCGCAGTACACCCAGTTCATTAGAATCATCAGGGGCGGCCTTAGTAAGTGCGAGGCACCGTGCTGTGTTTTTTTTAAATTATACACAGGTTTACGCATTTGGACTATACTAGCCGAAATGAGGTCATTGTGCTCAGCGTCGGACTGGCCATATAATAGCCGAGGTGGCGTTTGCCAGCCGGGCCCTTCCGGCTTATAGTCCGATCCTGATAGTGATATCATTATGCAAGACTTTTGCTAAGAGAACAACCATGAAATCGCGGAAAAAAGCTCAGCTTTCAAACGGTCATCGACACTCGACAAAATGTATAGAATCTATGGAAAAACTGTTTTTTTTTTGCTATTTTGTATTTGGTCCCATAGTAGGTAAACCTTGTTCATAATGATGAGTCTAACCAATAATAGAATATTTTACCCACGTTGTAAGTCACGAACTGGACTTGCGAATTGTCTGTCTGTAGTTTGATGAGCTCCCGGTAGATGCAGTTTTTTTTTTCCTCCGGATCACAGGCTCCGTACCGCTGGTACAACGAGTCCGTCGCGGGCGGCGCCGCCGATCCACCCACACCTGAAATGAGGTCACGTTGCGAATAAGTGGGAATAAAAGAATACTATTGGGCATTTGAAATGCAAATGTAGATGGCAAGAAAAGAAACAAAAAAGTATCGCATAAAAAATTTCGTATCTCAACGGAGAACCGAGTTATGATGAAAATTTCAAGATGGCGGAAATTGCACAAGGTAATTTTGGTCGACAATTTGAAGTAAAGCTTTTCTAGGCCCTCCCCACGACATATCCAAAATTTGGCTTTCTCGGTTTTTTGCATTTCGAACCTGTTATTTCCGACGTAATGACTGGACTCACACTGGACTAATAATCATGCCAAGTACGTCAACATGACGCTTGTACGTATTACCCTTTTTACATTAGAGCTAATATAAAAATATGTTAAAAATACGTTTGTTGTACCCTTTCGTTATTACCTTTTGACATTTTTATTATTTATTAAGTAGTTGTTAATCCGCCGTAACATTAGATATTCTGTGAACATTTTTACTGGCTATCTATTACGGTTCGAAAGATACAACTGTTTAAATGTAGGACGGACAGACATCGTATAGGCTCAGTAATAGGGTCCCGTTTTTACCTTTTCGGTATGGAACCCTAAAAATATCAATCCGACAGCATGCATTGTACCTGTGATTGTACTTACTTCGAAGCACGAACTTCTGGTTGTTGATCTTAGAGATGGTGATTCGTTGGAAGCGATCGAGGCTGTATTTTATCCAAGTGGCGTAGCTCGCCATGTCCAAAAATCGAGACGGTGCTCCGCAACCTGGACCGCGAGCCCCAACACCTAACTGAAACGAAAAACTTATTATTTTCTTCGTTTCCAGGGTTCCATAACCAAAGGGCAAAAAACGCTCACTACAACTATAGTAAACGCTTAGAATAGTAGTTATTCTAAGAGTAAACGCATTATCATCTGAGTCGTCAGGTCATAAATCATTGTTTGTCTATCTCGCTCGCACTTACATGTCTTATAGTATGACGTTTATTGCTCGACGACTCATTGGTAACGCGGTGACTATAACGCAAAATACTCAACGTGCGAGAGAGAGCACAAATGATTCGGACTATTTGCACTTCCAGACATTTAGCTACTTGTTCATTCTGTTTTTATGACGTCCGGGGAATTTGACTCTCTGCTGACCATATAGTCTGTCATCTAAACTCTGTTTCTTTTATTAACCGGCTTCAAAAAGGAGGAGGTTATTAATACGACTTCCCAGCCAACGCGGGCCCCCCACGGGCCTGGCTTGCGGCAAGCCAGGTGGTAGGTTGGATAGGGGGTCTCCAGTCTCAGGACCCGGGCTTGTGGGGAGCTACCCGGACCCTTCCGGCCCAGTCCGATCCTGATGGTAGGTACTGTGCTTACTGCATACAAATCGTAGTTGACGCGAATAGGTAAACGGAATGGGAAAATCTTGCACTGACTGGGCCTTCAGACGCCTTACCAACAGCCAGCGTCCCCACACGTCTCTGGACACAAGAGCGGCACCAGCTTCCCACACGCACGGGCTATCGTCGTCCAGCACAACCGCGCACGCGACGTGTGGCGGACGCATCTTCTTACTGTACAGCTGCGAGCAAACATATACTATATACATTAAAATAAAAATATTTATATTTAATTTATCTGCTTTTATAATAAAGGGGTAAATAAAATCTGACTATGTCAACACTGCCAAACTTCACTTGATGACGGACGAGTTTTGGCGCCAACGCGGAAAAAACATGTCGGCTCGTTGGATTATTTTCCTAAACTTGTGTATTTTCGAGTGTTAATGTGTACTAAATGGTGAATTATTATTCATTAAGTGCTCGTAAACGTGCTCGAGTGTGGGAAAGTGATATGACGAGGTGAATCGTGTCTTTTCGTGTTGTTTCCAATACTCCATAGGAGCCTCTTGTAAAGTCTCCACCACTTTACAGGGGCATGAGTTCGACTTGACCGTGACTTACTTAGCTTGACTCTGACTGTGACTATGACTTGTTTGACGCTATTAAGACAAAGTAAACTAATTAATATTACGAGTAAAGGACATTGAATCCAAGCTCATGAAGATTTTAACAAAAAAAAAAAAAAAACACTTGATGACGGACGAGTTTTGGCGCCAACGCGGAAAAAACATGTCGGCTCGTTGGATTATTTTCGGGAAAGTGATATGACGAGGTGAATCGTGTCTTTTCGTGTTGTTTCCAAAACTCCATAGGAGCCTCTTGTAAAGTCTCCACCACTTTACAGGGGCATGAGTTCGACTTGACCGTGACTTACTTAGCTTGACTCTGACTGTGACTATGACTTGTTTGACGCTAATAAGACAAAATTCGTAAAGGACATTGAATCCACGCTCATGAAGATATTAACAAAAAAAAAAAAAAACACTTGATGACACAGATCTACTCTTGATGACGTGACATGACCATCGAGCTAGGACATGACAGACAAACTTCTGTCAATCGTTTTTTAATTTTTTATTACACGACTGAATAAAAAGTTTGGTTGGATGGAAATAAATGTACGTCAATTATATTATCGCACTATCCCACGGGAACTGTAAGTTTTTCCGGGATTAAAAGTATGCCTATGTCACTCTCCGGCCCTTGAACTATACCTATACAAAAAATCAGGTCGATCCGTTGCTCTGTTACTGCGTGAAAGAGGAACAAACAAACCAACAAACCAACAAACAAACACACTTTCGCATGTATAATATTAGTATGATAGTATAGTATAGTATAGTATAGTATAGTATAGTATAGTATAGTATAGTATAGTATAGTATAGTATAGTATAGTATAGTATAGTATAGTATAGTATAGTATAGTATAGTATAGTATAGTATAGTATAGTATAGTATAGTATAGTATAGTATAGTATAGTATAGTATAGTATAGTATAGTATAGTATAGTATAGTATAGTATAGTATAGTATAGTATAGTATAGTATAGTATAGTATAGTATAGTATAGTATAGTATAGTATAGTATAGTATAGTATAGTATAGTATAGTATAGTATAGTATAGTATAGTATAGTATAGTATAGTATAGTATAGTATAGTATAGTATAGTATAGTATAGTATAGTATAGTATAGTATAGTATAGTATAGTATAGTATAGTATAGTATAGTATAGTATAGTATAGTATAGTATAGTATAGTATAGTATAGTATAGTATAGTATAGTATAGTATAGTATAGTATAGTATAGTATAGTATAGTATAGATAATTATTGTATTTTGTGGTGGTACGGAACCCTCAGTGCGCGAGCCCGACTCGCATTTGGTCGGTTTATTTCCCCTTACTTACATTAGCTTTCAAGTAGAAATCTCTACATAACCCTGATGGGACGTGAGCGACCGGTATCACTTGTTTTTTCAGCTCGTTGTAATCTGAAAACAATTGTGATAATTACGTCCATGAGTATTGAGTATGCTCGATAAGCTAAATGTTAATACCCCGACCGTAAACCGTATCTGGGCGCGTTTAGGTTCACGTTCGAGTGAATTTCCTAACTGCGCTGTTTTAACGTTAGTGTGAGACCGCGTAAGGAGTTGGGCGTAAGGCCCCAGGGGTGAAATAGTAAATTGTTATCCAAGGGGTGGAAGTAACTTATTTAGTCCCGACACGGGGTTTGGCGAATGAGAGTAGCGAGGGCGCTAATTGTTCGAGGGACTAAATAAGTCTTTAACCCCGAGGTAAACACTGTGCTTTTCATTACGAATACAAGGAAACTAAAAATCAAAACATGAACTGATTGTGTTAATACAAATCTGCTATACGGAAGTATAAACAAAACTCTACAATGAAGATCGGATTCCCGCCAATTTTTTTTAACTTCCTGATACTGGCAACTGCGCGAGAAGTGCAGGACCATAATCCTATGAGAAAAAAAAAGTTGGAACATGGTTCAATACAAACATATGCTAAGTATACTAAGTACTTCTCCCTCTACGAATACAAATGTGAAAATAGAACTAGTTTTTTTTTATAATTTGAGTGTCTGTCAGTTTTCAACTGTCACTGTCAGTTGAAAGTGATTCTCCTCAGGGATAAAATGTATTACTTTCAACCCGCTCTTCAGGCAAATTCAAACCTACTTTCCGAGAATAAGTAATGAAAAATATTTTACTTACCGTCCTGGAATTTCATAACGTAAAATACAGGATTCCTTAGAGTCTCAGGCGCAGGACATGGCGGTTTTATATTTACTGAAAATAAAACGTAAATACATACAGGATTTTAGATTTTAGAATTGATGGAGCATTGAATTAAATTACTATTTCTGCTGACTATATACTCTGTCATCTAAAGTATGTTTCTATTACTTACCGACTTCAAAAAGAAGGAGGTTATAAATTCAACTGTATGTTTTTTTATTTTGTCCATCTAATCCAAACTATGTAAACCAATATGGCGTTTTTCGACCAATAACAGCTCTGAATTTCCACGCTAGTGATTGTCATTGGTCGCCTGTAAGCCATATTTGTTTACATAGTTGGGCATCATTTTAGAATTTATGGAGCATAGATCTAAATTACCTAAATAAAACTGTGTTGGTTAGACTGCAATAATTAAAAGATCAGCAATGTTTAGCATTAGGTGTGTGCATAATAATTATTGTGGTTTTTAATTGCGTCGATCGATAAAGAATAAACGACCGGAATGGCTAACGCGTCTGTCTTATGGCGCAGCAGCAGCAAGTTCCGAGTTCGATTACGGCCGGGCTGAAGAAATATCAACTGGCTGATTGTGTTAGATGTCACTTTCGATCGTAATCGCGTTATCCCACTATCATAATATTGATACATCATACACCACCTACATTACAATAGCGAGCGAAATGCGACCCGAAATGCGCGATTGTTTTTTATAGCTACATTTCGGAGGGTGTGCATCGGCTTTGCAAGATCTAATTCCCTCTTGCCCATTATTCTATCGGACTGCCAGAGCGGGCACGAAAAATCGACATTTTATTGTGTGAACTGCTAGTCTGTGGTATGCGCTGCCTGAACGGTGTTCCTGATAGTTACATCTGGGTGTCTATAGACACCCAGATGTAAAAAAAAGAAAACGACTAAACACTTTTCATTCGTGATTTCTATAGAAATCACGAATGAATCGGTTTCTTTTAAGCAAGCGTGCTCCCTCGTAGCTTTTGTTGGCGGTCAAACGCAGGCCCTTCGGCCGTCTACGCAACCGTAGTTCGTAACCAGTTACGAATGAAGAAAAAAATATCTTTTGACGAAACCAGTTTCGTGCAAAGAATTATATTTCTATAATCTGTATACGAAACCTACAATCCATTCTTATTAAATATTTTTTTAGAATAAGTGGCAAACAAGCTACGGGCCACCTGATGGTAAGTGGCTATTATCATCTTCATCAATTTAAAAAACCGACTTCAAAATTGGCAATAAGTAAATACGCATTTTCGTTTACTTGGATGACATTAATTTCAGTTATTTTCATTTAAAAACGAAGCTACTGAACCAATTATGATGAAATTTACGAAATTTTGAGGTAACAAAGTGAAAAACAACCAAATTGAAGGCCGGGGTTTTTAAGTCGGTTAAAGTCTGATTTGCTGTCGCTGCTACGTAAACTTGTGCTCACTGTCTCTGACTGGGTCCTTGAGCTGGATGAGCGCGAGGGTGTTGTAAGTCTCGCCGTACTCCGGATGTAGAACGTAATTCCGCACGCGTCGCCCCGTCACCGGCCATCGCTCGCCCAGTAGGACGTTGGACTTTTTCCTGTAAGTTCGTATGGGGTCGAGTGGAGTATTTTTTTCCAGTAATATGCTAACCTCGGCTGTGGTTACATATTTGAGGCGTTTGGGGGTAGAGATATTGGGCCCTTGGGGACTGGGAGCTCACCTCATTTTCAAATATCTTTCAGAATGCCTGCGTGACGTGACTAAAATATTGGCGTGTTTCTGGCTCTACGTTGCTTCTACGTTTATGGCATTGCCATTCAGTGTTGTAATGCCGCCAGCATGCTGGGTACGTTGCCAACTGATAATGGGATCTGGATTGTGTTTAGAATTTCAACGGTCTATGGGCAGTATAAATGTTTTTTTTTTTGTATATTATAGTGTTAGTGTTAGCTTGTATTTTGTTTAGTTAATACAGGCACCTGTAAGTTCGTATATAGGGTCGAGTGAAATAATTTTCCTGTAAGTTCGTACCTATAGGGTCGAATGGAGTATAATTTTGACCTGGCGGATTTTTTTTAATGTGTAGGTAGATGACTTTGTAACTATAATTCTTAACAGAGTTTATATTTGTATTTTGTTATGTGGAATCCGGCTGGATTGTATTAATATGCTTCAAATTTGCCGATTCGTCCTCACGAATATTCAAAAGTAGACCATCAAAATCGATGAATTGATATATTTTTATGTGCAATAAATAAATAAATGTTCTTCAAATATTTTATTCGGATGTGTTCACCGATACACGAATAAAATAAATTTGTCTCGATAGAAAAAAATTATATAACTAAACTAAAATAAACTTTCCTAAAAAACACCCGTCTTTACGTTCCCTTCGATGGGTGGAATCAACTTCATTCATGTCTATAGAAGATATTTTTATTTTTTTTAAAAGTGTGTAATCATAACAATCATTCAAATACTTTAGTGAACGCAGTTTTTTGTAAAAGCGTAAGATAATTTGTAGAAAATAAAGAAAAAACAAAATGAAAGACGCTCTTACTTTTAGCAATTATGGTCATTCTAGTTTAAGTGTGCATACCTTCATGGTTAGCATAAAATTATAAAAATGGTGTCATAACAAAATTTAATGTTTTATCTAGGAAACCCATGAGACCGATACACGATTAAGCACATTTCGCTCGATAGAAAAAAATATATCAAAGTAGCACTGATTTGCGCTTTTATCCCTTTAATCGGATTCATTCAATTACCTATTTATTAAATTATGTTTGCGATATCTTATTATATAGATTTCATAATTATGAAGGATGTGTAAGGTGAAGTACATTTTAGCTATACTTACACCCAAAAATAGAAGTAGTGAAACGCACGACTGTGTGTAAGCAGTAAGCACCATAATTTTGCTCCGCTAAATGCGACTTTAAAACAATTAAACCAAGGGTTATGGTCATCTGTAGTAATAAGCGTTGCTTAAAAGTGGGAAAACCTTGTTTTAATAACCCCGTTTCTTTACCTAAAGTTGTGTTTCGGTATAGGTCCTATATCTGCAGCGTTGGCGATAACAAATTCAGAATGTATTAGAATGACTGTGGTCACTGCTCGCGTCTCGCCGATATCACCGCCTGCAACATATGTATTAGTTTATAATATATTAGTTTTTAGTTTGTATTTTGTTTAGTTAATAAAGGGCTCCTGAAATTGAGTCACTGGCATCCAGTGGATGCAAAAGACAGGCTGTTGTTCAGTGTGGAGGTTAAAGGGGGAGGCCTATGTTCAGCAGTGGACGCCTTCTAGCTGGCTGATGATGATGATGATGAATAAAGGGACTTGCCTTAGTTTAAAAAAACTACACACATGTAAGAATTTATTTACTATTTAATAAATAAATAAATAAAAACTGTTCATACCGGTTCCGGCCACCACCTAAAATTCCCAGCCGGAGCATCTTTCGAAACCGGCTAAGTGCGAGTCGGCATCGTGCACTGAGGGTTCCGTAACACCACAACTTATTAGGTATAGTAAAGTACAAAAAAGGTAGTGCAAACAGACAACATCCCATCAACACCCAGGCGGTCACCCATCCAAGTACCAACAGCGCCCGACGTAGCTTCACTTCTGTGATCGTACGAGAACCAGTGGTAAACAGAAATTTTTCACCGACTTGCACTTGGCCGTTATTTATTATTTGCTGTTGTACTATAATCATGTCAAGTTTGACGCTTGTAATAAAATATACTTACTCTCTATATAGGTACAGAAGACATATTAGACAATATAGGTAATAAAATACAATTTTATCGATTATATTATATTTGGTTATATGGAGGGTGTGGTGTCTTCTTGTGAACTTAGTGCATGTGCGGGCGTCGAAATATCGGGAGCTCTATCCATAACCTTATCGGGTTATTAAATATCCAATTTAACTGTATTTTATTACCTATATTGTCTATTATGTCTTCTGTACCTATATAGAGAGTAAGTATATTTTTCAAATAAATTGATAAATCAACTACTAGAACATTTTATTATATACTAGCTGTTGCTGTTTACATATATATATGTATTTAAAAATCATAACATAAATAAATAAAAAAATCAAGAAGTATAGATTTACCTATTTATTGAAAAATATAAGTACTTACGGTATGTATAATAAAATATTCCGATCCAGGGGTAAGTAGTTATCTCCACGTCTCCCACTGTGACTTCTGGGTTAAGATCGATTCCGCAGTCGATTAGATCTAATTGTACACACGATGTGAATGGCACTGAAAAATATTTTATTGAATTCATTGCCTAAAAGTATATTTTTTTACTGGGCAAGTGCCTTTAGCTAAAACTAACACTACAAGTACAATAGGGTATTTGACTACTATCGGGAAACTATTGCACATTATTGCCTAATATAATTTAATATAAACTGCATCTATATTTTCTGGATATCAGTCGTAATTGCGATATAAATCGATGTTAAAGTTTGAATAAAAAAATATCACGCCATACACCATAATGCAGACCTGGGTCATAGCTCCGGTCACGTGACTCATTGACGTCACACAGATATAAACAACTGCAGCCAGGCAGCAAAAATTTGATAATCAATTAATTTCTAATAGAAGTAATTTCTGGATAAATCGCTCTCAAATAGCTTTACAATATTAAATTCGCAAATATCAATACAAGATCTGTTTATTTATAACTGTGTGACGTCACTAGGGATGAAGCCAATTACAGAGCGTTTTCAATCACGTGTTCAAATGTCGAAAATAAAGTTATTTTATTAGCGTTTTTTACAAAAAATAAGCATATTTTAACTAAAAAATCAATGAAATACCTAATGCTTTTTCATTATGTCATATTTATGGATGATTTCAATTGGCATAATATTTTCAATACAGTCAAATAGCCTATTAGACTGCCCATAGACCGTTGAAGGCTTAAAGACAATCCAAATGCTCAAGCTTACTACCAGTTGGCAGCGTACCCAACATGCTGGCGGCATTACCACGTTGAATGGCAATGCTTAAGCGTATAAGTAATTATCATCTGTCAAGTAGGGTTGGCAACTTTTGAGAATAAAAAATAGTACAATACAAGGATACTGTATACCTAATACTGAAACAAAAATGCTGTCGGGAACGAGTGGATGCTAAAAGCGAGAGACCGGGGAGAGTGGCATAAACAAAGGTAGGCCTATACCTAGCAGTGGGTCACTCAAGGCTGATGATGATGATAATGACAATACTGGGATCGTTCCCATTTGTTATACCAATAGAACAAAATGCAGCGTCCGGGAAGCATTGCCTAGCACATGGTATAATACCTAATATACTCCGGCCTGGCATAGCAACCAAACGTAAAAATTATTTAGGTATGATATTTTTATTAGTACCTACTATATTTGAGAAAAGTATATTGTGAAAGGGAAAATGAAACAGGACAAATCTTGTCCTAAGAAAAAAAAAATGCCCATTTCCCATCCATTCAAAATTTTACGTTTTGTTTCTTACGTAGTAATTAGGGTATATTCTGTTTGCTTTTGTTCGTCAATAAATGCGAGCAAAGTATAGGTGTTTTCCACCATTTATTTTTTAATTTTTGCCATGGGCGACGTTCTTTGAATCCTTCATTTCGCTCAGGATCTACGTTAGAATCCTTCACTACGTTCGGGATTTTATTCTACCATCCTTCGCTACGTTCTGGATTCAAAATAGCGCCCTCGCCTTAAAATAGTATATTGTTACCCCAGGGGTGACAGTAACTTATTTAGTCCCGAGACGGGGTTTGGCGCCCGATCGTAGCGAGGGCGCTAATAGTTCGAGGGACTAAATCAGTCTTTAACCCCGAGGTAAACACTGTGCTTTTCATTACGAATACAAGGAAACTAAAAATCAAAACATGAACTGATTGTGTTAATACAAATCTGCTATACGGAAGTATAAACAAAACTCTACAATGAAGATCGGATTCCCGCCAATTTTTTTTTTTTTAACTTCCTGACACTGGCAACTGCACGAGAAGTGCAGGACCATAATCAACTCAGAAAAAAAAAGTTGGAACATGGTTCAATACAAATGTGAAAATAGAACTAGTTTTTTTTCAATAATTTGAGTGTCTGTCAGTTTTCAACTGTCACTGTCTGTTGAAAGTGATTCTCCCTAGGGTTAAAATGTATTACTTTCAACCCACTCCTCAGGCAACTTCAGACCTACTTTCCGAGTATGAGAAATGAAATAGTTATTTATGATACAAGTGCGGTAGGTTGGTTATTACAAACGAGTAGACGAATGTAAGCCCAAGACGAAGTCGAGGGCTTACCATAGTCACGAGTTTGTAATAACCAATCCGCACGTGTGCCATACAACGTTTTACAACACATTTGCGAGAAAAAAAGGCTACAAATGAAACAATTTTATTATTTTGTTTAGAACTTAATATCAGTCACAACAATAGTTTCTATAATATAATAAGAAAATGGCGCGAACATGCAAATAGCGCCACTATCACGTGGTGAAAATTAGAACTACATCTTTCGTCTCATTTTCTCTTTAGTATTAAACTGAGACAAACGTATTGAGCAAAAGCGCTTCCAAGGAGGTTTGATCATTCAGCTTATTTATTCTCGTAATATGAAACTCTTTTGTGGAATTCTTATGTAAATATGATGGAAATTAAAAAAAAAACGTAAAGTACACGCACGGTGCTATACATCTGAGCGTGCGGACAAATTCATTTCCGCACGCTCCGTTGTATGATCCGTAATGTTTAACTTTCGAACGATGTATAGAGGCTTCGTAAGTGCACTTTTTGAGCAAATGTGTTGTAAAATATTTTTCTCTATTGTCATACAATGTTTATTTTTTATTTAAATTTAATTATACATATATGATCGGATTTCAATTTCAAAAATTGTCGAAATAAATCTGCTTGAGTAGGCTTAACGAATTTCAGTGGTCAAGTCAAATACTACATCGGTAGGTACTTACCCAAAAATACAACTACCACAAACAATAACTTAATAATCACCATTGTGTTATCTTGTACTTAACCAAGTCTAAACTGATGTTAGAATTCTACATTCAGTATAATTTCAGATGTTTGTTTGTTTACTGGAAACGCAGAGTTTACAAGCATAAGCTAATAATACAGTGCATTCCATTATGATGATATTCTGCTACATTGATAGAAAAATTGTTTTTGCATAGGTACCTATTGTGGAAATAGACACATCAGCGGCAGTGTGTAGGCCAAACGTCCGCGTTAAAAATATAAAATAATGCATTGGCATTTTCATTTATAGGGTTCCGTACCGAAAGGGTAAAACCGGGACCCTATTACTAAGCCTACATTGTCTTTCTCTCCGGCTGTATCTCGTTTCGCGCGAAAATCAAGTTTAGGATCCAGAAGTTAAGTAATCGACTCCAAAAATAACTGATTATAATATAAATTGTAAATAAGTAGGTAATTATACAACTATACCTATGTAGCCTTCGACCAAAATAAAATGAATGGACGGGCCGTAACCATTGAACTTGCTCATTAAAAACGAGTCAAAACCGTCAGACATTACTTCAACACTTATAATCATAACCATGTACAGTACATTTGTTACAAAAAATAGATTACCTAGTGGTTTTTTGTTGTGTTATTACACTTCGGGAAAACACATGAAGACATACCTACCTAATTTTGTCAGATGTTTCGATAATGTCATGTAACAAAATTCATGTGTCGCACTTCCTACGGCCGACCATAGACAGTCTGGAACGAAGTGAGCCGGCGATCATGTTGTAATCTTCAAAAATGTGCTTCTTCTGGGCCCGTCCATTCATTTTATTATGGTCGATATAGATATTATCAATAATTTCGTTGGTTGTCCTTTTGAACTATTATTTGCTTTGAAGCAATTAAAATATTATTTTCTACTTTTTAGTGTAAGTTGGTACATGTAGCCTGTAAGTATACCTACTATAGTCCAAACTTAATTTTATTGTTTACATGCATAATCTAATTCAATGATTTCAAAGTTATAAGATATCGGTCTTGCGAATAATGTCGCTGTTTGTAAATGTACGTCAGCACCAGTTAGGTACAGCGCGTTTAAAAAAAATCACTTGAAGATACCCAGATTAAGTTACTTAGTACTTAATTCTCAATTCACTAAAGGCGTCACAACCACACCAACGGTCCAGCAGAATCACGTAACAAATGTTTACGCGTTTTAAGACCGAACAGCGACATCTAGTTTAAGGCTGTAGAGTTAATGCGCATGCTTTTATTTGGTCAATCCAGGGTCAAGCACATTTACTTGATACTTAGCTGTTGTCCATAAGGCCCCAGGAGCCTTACGGACAACTGCTATTACAGGCACCTAATCCGATCAGTTGGAAAATCACGCGAACGTGTACCTTATCACGCCCAGCTATACGGTTTGCAGTCGCGTGATTTTCCAACTGAGCGGAATAAGTGCCGCAATTACTTAACTGACGCAATTCGGTATGTAAACTTTTTTTTTTGTATTTTTTTTATATTTTTATTTCGTAGATAAGGCTATTTTAAGAAACTAATTTCAATATTTTTGTTTTCTATTGAGTAGTTATTTTACAATATTTTTTTGAAAATTGAAATTATGTGACGTCACCATATAGCACAAAATTTCGTTGCGTTGAGAAGCCTAAAAAAGCACCCAATATTGGCAGCCCTGAAAAAAACCAGACAGTCAAACCACAGAAATGAAAAAATATTCAATTCTGTGTGACGAACAGTGTGTCAAATGTATAATATTTTTATTCTTAAAAGGCACAGAAAATAAAATGCTACAATGTGACGTCATTTAGAGGTCAATGAAAGTCGAATGATTTCTTAGTTTTATGTTAAAATAAATGGCATCTTATCGTTTTAAAAGGTCAGAGTAGAAAAATAAGGGTTGGTAACATAAAATCTCGAAATGGTTTTGGAATTGGCATAGGTTATTTTTTTTTTGCATACCGAATTGAATTGACGCAATTCCAAAGAAAGATGTCATTGTTTTTGCTATAAAGTCGTAGACCGATTATAATATTCTGTATAAAATAAGCAGCAAGTAGATACAAAATTTTACAGTCTAACTGATTTAATGGACTCTTTGTTATTGAGTTTGAAAACTATGATAATGCAAAATATACCATCGATAGAATGGAAAGTTCCATTCTATCGATGTTATTTGCGTCCCGTCTTTTATAATTATTAAGCCCGTCGAACAAGCTGGCTTCAGGAGCGGGTTCTCCACTATCGACCATATTCACACGGTAAAGCAGCTGATGGAGAAGAGTCAAAAGTTTGAGCAGCCTTTGTGTATGGCTTTTGTCGACTACGAGAAAGCCTTCGACAGCGTCGAACACTGGGTCGTGTTTGATTCTCTCCATCGCTGCTCCATTGACGCTCGATATGTGGATGTGCTCCGGGAGCTGTATGCCTCGGCAGAAATGAAAGTTAAGCTGCATGACCTATCTAACCCAATTGCGATCAAACGTGGGGTGAGACAGGGGTACACTATATCACCCATGCTTTTTACGGCGGTCTTAGACGACGTCTTAAAAATGCTTGCATGGGACTGCTTTGGAATAAACGTCAACGGTGTCTTCTTGTCTCATCTTATATTTGCAGATGACCTTGTGCTTTTTGCCGAAAACCTGGATGACCTCCAACATATGGTCCAAGAGCTTTCAGATGCTTCTTTGCAGGCTTTGTAGGCTTGAAGATAAATATGACCAAGATCAAGGTGATGTCGAACGTTTCTGGGACCTCAAACCCAATCATGATAGGGAATGAGATACTAGAGACGGTTGACAGTTACGTGCATCTTGGTCATACTCTGTCTTTCGGCATAGAACATCAAAAGAAGGAGGTCTCCAGGCGCATACAGCTTGGATGGGCAGCATTCAAAAAACTGGACACATCCTCAAGTCACGCCATATGCCACAATGTCTGAAAACTCGCCTCTTCAACCAATGTGTTCTACCCACCATGACTTATGGTGCCGAAACATGGACTCTCACACATGAGGCTGTGCACAAAATCAGAGTAGCACAGAGAGCCATGGAGAGATCCATGCTAGGCATCAAACTCCAAGACCGAGTTCGTAATACTGAAATGAAATCCGACGAAGGACAAAGGTTCGAGACGTCGGAATCGCGGTTATGAGGTTGAAGTGGAGCTGGGCAGGACACGTTGCTAGGCGCAGTGATGACAGGTAATGGAGTAAGGTTTTAACGGAGTGGTGGCCGAGGCAAGGTAAGCGGAGCGTTGGTCGTCCAGCTGCAAGATGGGTCGACGATATTAATAATATCGCGGGTCGAACCTGGACTAGATTGGCACAGGACCGAGGCAGATGGCATAGCAAGAGAGAGGCCTATACCCAGCAGTGGGATAAGGAAGGCTGTGGATGATGATGATGATGATGATAATTATTAAGGTAAAAGATAACTAGTTTGAAATGTCACATTCATAATTACCGTAACGGACACTTTCCGTAAAATTTGAAAATTATAGTAACGTAAAGGACATGAATGGATTGGATGCAAAACCAGTACATACATTAACCATTTAGTTTTTATGGTTATTTTGTGTACTTAATATTGCAGGCCATTAGCGTTGTTTTTTGAAAAAGAAATATGCTGTAAGGGTCGTTATTTGGGTGACGATTTTAGATGCCTAATTCTGCTATGTTTACTTATAATATTATGTAAATTTATCTCTACTTAATATATGGCCAAAAAAATTGATAAATTATTTGCACAAAGCATGAGTATATCACTTACACAATTAAATACACATGCTCATTTATTTACACGAAAAATATTTAAACACAGATATTTAAAAACTATAACTATTACTACCAAACATTAAAATTAAAATAAAAAACAATAAATTATAACCTAACTATGGGGGTAGAATTTTAAACATGCTCATTATATGGGTTAAAGTCAATGGTTAACATAATAGTCTATTATTATATTGTTGTTTACTTTTATTTGCCATACAGACTCATCTTGCATCTTAATCTCAGAACTAATTAATACATTCCACGTACATTTAGACGTAGGTATTCGTTGCAATTTTTATAGTGTAGTCGTTGTGCTCTTTTGGTGGGTGAGCATAATTTTTTAACTGAGCTTTTTACTGCGGTTTCTTAAGACGAGGCGGTTCGGTTTTAATAGCTTTAGCCGGCCCAGTTAGAAGCGAAAATACAGAAAACATTATACTGTCAAATCTGTCAATTTCAATCAAGATAATAAAGAGCAAGTTCTCCCTCTACGGCAAGATATGAAGATACTTAGCAGGATTAGAATACTTTTAATTAATATAATACTTCTCTTAAGTTCTCTTTGAATTTAACATTCTCCGATTAGAAGATATCTGTGGACTGTGATTCTTCTGATTCATCATTACACCAAGTTCAGAATGTTTATTGTAGGTCTCACAGGAGGCTTAGCGACTGGCAAGAGTACCGTGCTTTCAATATTCAAGAATAATGGTGTTGCAGTTATTGACGCTGATGAAGTCGCCAGAAAAGGTGAGATCAGAGCGCACAGACGACAAAGGCATGATAGTTCAAACAAATTCGCTAAGAAGTCAGACAACCTGAGTCATGCAGATAAATAATTATATTCTAGCTGGAGCCTTCAGATAGTTTAGACTAAAAAGGCGATCCAACTCATATAATATACTAGCTGCGTCCGCGGTTTCTCCCGCGAGTTAAAATTGTCGATAAGTTTTCTAAAATTTTCCAATTTTCGGCGCATTTTTCTGAATTTTTCTTTTCGTGAGAACCTTCTAGTCTAATACTTACTTGAAGAATTAGAAAACTTATAAAAAAAGATGATTGTAATCGGTAAAGCCGTTCTCAAGTTATGGCGTGACCAAGGTAAATAGGGATGAATTTTTATATGTATAGAATAGATAGGTTTACTGCATGATAGTATATTTCAAAAATATTAATACTGCACTAACTTTATTATATCATACTACACAATATGTTGGTGGGCCTTCGGCCAGGGCTAGTGACCACCCACCGGATAAAGCCATGTCGCCAAGTGGCCTAGTCGTGTTGTCTCGCCTCGGTGATGCCATCAGGCATCCTCGCAGTCTCTCAACTAGTTCCCTAATGATGTAACCCAGGGGTGCATTGGAAGGATGGATGACTAGTTTTTCATTGTTTTACGCACTCGCACTAATGTTTGGAACGACAGTTTTATTACCTCATAATTTAGTATTGTTGCGCTTATACAGATTATCATTTAAAACTGGAAAACACTGAAAGATTATTGCATTATATAGGTCTGTTTTTGCCAAACCTTGCATATTTTAGCAACTGCAATAAAAATTAATACAAAAATAAACTTGGTTTTGTAAACATCAACACGAGTGTCAAAACTTTCCATACAATAATTGACATATATATCAGTGTTTTTTTACCATCAATTTCGGTGGCTGTTTACCTACAACCGAAGTGTACACTATAATGCTTGGAACAGCCCAGTTGTGTGATTTTTGTTTTTCACACTCATGCTATGAACAGCAAAGTTGCATTCTAGGCATGCTCCGACGCATCCTCAGTCTGAACGCACTCCGGCGGGGTGTATGTCTAGTGGTCAGCAAAGTGGCGTCTCATTCCACTGCTGTTTGCCCACCGATTGAAAGATTTCACAGAGGCTGCACACCCTGCACCTAATGAATATCTGAGGTCAGCCCTTAAATCTCGTGCCAGTTCACTATCATCTGGAAACTGATACAGCACTCTAAGTCTTCATGGAGACTGATTGGAAGTTTCTCTGATATGGTATACTTATTGTGCCTGGGGTATTCCCTGTAATTTTTTTCCCATTAATTAAAACACGCACGTAACGCGGCGCGTTAAGTTAACCTCAAAAAATTTGACCTTGAATAAAGGTTCACTTTTAGAGGTTAATTTAACGCGCCGCGTTACGAGCGTATTTGTAGATAATGAATCAGGGCCCAGGGGCATCACAGAGACATTGCCGACCGTAAAAGACTTAATAATTTTTTTGAAGAAACCCACGTGATGCAATTTTTTTTTAATTGCAATGTTTTCTATGTAATAGTGTAGGCATTATTGTAGTAAAAAAAACGTGTTTGGCCGTCACCTCGCATGATGTTAAGAAATTATGCAGTCTTCTATGGATCTATCAGTTAAAGAAACCAAGTCACTCGCGACTTGAAGACATTCCGGTAGCACAGTCCACAGTCTAGTTGGACAGCAATTTTTAAAGTACTATTATTTATTTTTTTCAGTATTAGAACCTGGCACAGACGGGTGGCAAGAAGCAAGGGATTTCTTCGGAGATGAGATATTGCTACCAGATGGCAGAGTCAACCGGGCAAGGCTTGGGGAGATAGTTTTTGAAGACTTTGAAAAGAGAAAGAAACTAAACGCCATCACACATCCTCGCATTCAAAGTGCCATGATGAAATTGGCAATATCTTATTTTTTCTCTGGGCACAACTACATAGTCATGGAAGTGCCACTGCTGTTTGAGACCAGGAAAATGATGGCTTTCATGCACAAAATAATCACAGTTGTTTGGTAAGACGTGACTATAAAAGTAGATATATAAATTACAATACCCATTCCCCATGAAAAAATTACAATACAAAAACCTATGAACGTTTCAGAACAGCTCATAACTTACAGATTTTGATCTAACACAGCTAAGAACTAGCGCAATGAAACAGGTTTTCAAATACAAAAAACTACATTCAACTCGACCAGTCATTTAAAAATAAACCGGCCAAGTGCGAGTCGGGCTCGCGCACTGAGGGTTCCGTACCACCACAAAATACAATAAGGTTGTCCATGTAACCGAATTAATTTAACGCCTTCCAAAATTGTCGAAGCATCTGCTTCGACACACAGTCAACGAGCCATAGTTAATTATTTTGCTACAGGCGCTCGAGTATAACACAATTCTAACTTTGTAATGAACAGGAATTTGTCACTGACTTCATCATCAGCAGCCATTAAACCTCCACAGTTGGACAAAGTCCTCCCTGTTAAAGAGGGGTTTTGCCATAATCTCCACGCTTGGCAGGCGGCTTGGGGATCGCAGTACGTTCACCGTGTGCTAATAGGACGCTGCTTCCCATCCTCCGGTGGTTCTGGTCGCAGTTTTAGGACATATCGCATACGCACTCGCACTTGGCCATTATTTATCATTTGTTGTTATATTTTAGAGTGTGTACTATAATCATGCCAAGTTTGACGCTTGTACGTATTATCGTTTTTACATTAGAGCTAATAAAAAAAATACGATAATTAACATGTGTGTTGAAATGGGACCCCCTTCCGTTTTTACTTTTAGACTTTTTTATTACTTCTTAGTTAATCTGCCGTAACATTACATATTCTGTGAAAATTTCAGCTGGCTATCTTTACGGTTCGAAAGATACAGCCGTTAATAGGTAGAACAGACGGACAGACAGACATCGCAGGCTTAGTAATAGGGTCCCTAAAAACAAAATTTTTACCCTTTGGGTTCGGAACCCTAAAAACAAAAGGGGGTCGCCATACATCAAACATTCAGCCGAGGCTGCGGCTGCATTGCTGCTGCGGCATTGCTGCGTAGCTCGGAATGTAATCTCATATAAACCTATAGAGAATGTATGGGGACCAGGAGTGTTGCGGCAGCACTGTCGCGGCAGCACTGCTGCGTGCTGCCGAGTTTGGAATCATACCTTTAAGGTCCTAAAGGGGTCGAAACTTGATATGTTTTTTTTTTATTTCTAAGCGTACGAAGTCGCGGCAATCATGTCATACTTCATACTATTATTATAAATGCGAAAAGTTTGTTGGTTTGTTCCACTTTCACGCAGTAACAGAGCAACGGATCGACCTGATTTTTTGCATTGGGTTCAAGGGCTGCAGTGTGACATAGGCTACTTTGCATCATCATCATCACCATTTTTCATAACTACGCGGGTAAAAGCGCGGGGCGCGGCTAGTTACATAATAATAATTGTAGTATAGATGCATTGGCGCTAATGTTGTTTTTACTAACTTACAGTGAAGGCCATCAGCAGCTTGAAAGATATTGCAATAGAGATAACTACTCAGAAGTAGTTGCTAAGAAAAGAATAAAGTGCCAGATGCCGCTAGAAGACAAGGTGGCTAAATCCAATTTTGTGATAGACAACTCGGGTGATTTTGCTAACACTCTTCGTCAAACTGAGAACATCATCCGGATGTTAAAGAAGTCCAAGTTTACTCTGTAAGTAATATAGTTATTTTTAACATGTATTTATTAGCTTACAAACAAATTTTCAGCGTCTGGTTAGATGCAGCGTGTCCACCTTATTTGCGTGTCTTGTTTTATGTCTTAAGTCGGATCAGATCTCCAACTTAATTCAGTTTGATGTCAGTCGTCATCGCAAGCGCTTGTCAGATGTCAATACAATGACTAATTGCGCCACAGTAAACTATAAGAACCCCAGACCTATATCTAAGTAGACTTCACAAGCGGACCAAACTGTATGAAAACTAAGCTAGTTACATTTTTCATACCTAAAAGTACTGCCTTGACAGCCATTCTAATATAAACGAAAAAAACAAACTTTTCTGTCCTTATGGCATTACTTGATAAATATCTGTGATTTTTAACAGACTTTAAAAAAGGAGGGGGTTACAATATAGTTGTATTTTTTTAAATGTTTGTTACCTCAGATCTTTGGCATTTATAAACCGACAGACAGACCCACCACGTTATGCCGAACGCACTCTGCGTTCGCTAACTAGTCCGGTCAAGCTGTAGAGGCCAAAAGGACAACAGAACATTTTGGCCAACATAAAATCCCCTGACATTACTATTACGAACTTCCATAAATCCTACTTCGTTAAATTTAAAATCCTATCTTTGACATCAATATACATATTAGAAATTAGCAAATTCGTAAAAAAATACCCCGACTTATTTAAAAGAGCAATCGACAAGCCGCGTAAAATCAGATCACAATATAGACATAAACTTATTGAACCGAAATCTAATCTAGCAATTCATAGTTCTGGCCCTACATCTATGGCTGTAAAAATATTCAATAAACTACCAAATAAAATAAAAGACATAGAAAAAGAAAACAGCTTCATTAATGTTCTCAAACATTTCTTGGAATCTAAATGTTACTACACCGTGGACGAATTTTTCAAGGATAACTTCGACGATGTACAAATAGACCGTTCCGTTCTTTCTGTTGCCATACCCTAACAGGGTCATATGTACTACTTGTAATTTTAAAAATATAAACATGTTATTTAAGTAGAAACTGACGTGGTTTTCACACATTTTATTTATATTACACGGGAATTACTCACGTAAGATTAAGCCGGTCACTCGAACTATAGTTTCAACCGCATTAGGCAGTCTTTTTCAAGGTGAATGCGCGCGCGCGGCTGCGTCTCGCTTGGCACAGTGACCGGCTTAATCTTACGTGAGTAATTCCCGTGTAATATAAATAAAATGTTATTTAAAGTTTGCATGCATACATATGTCGCAATAAACATATTGAGTATTGAGTATTGAACAAGTCAATATAAAAAAAAGCGTAGGCTTAGTAGTAGAGTCCTGTTTTATAAGCTGGGTACCTGACGGAACCTTAAAAAGTAATAAAATGAATTAAAACGAATACCATATAAAATTTTATGCTCTTGTTTCAGGTACTTTCGAGCTATATTACTAATAGCATTCCTCTCCATAGCCTTTGGCATCGCTCACGTGGTCAGCAATATGACGACCACACAGTGAAGCAATACGCAGACAACATGGACTTTATAGATTAATGACGATCGGTATAACTCAGTGGGAGCATGTCTGTTACATGAGCAGAAGTTCCCAGGTTCAATTCCCGGCTGGTCAGATGTTTAAATTATGAGTTAAGATCGCCTCTGGGTATGTTGTCCATGTGTTTGAGTATGTTCCACATTTACCACCCCTAGTACAAGGAATCCTAGTGGGGAGCTATGAGTGTGATTTTTTAATTACCTTTATTAATGGGTTTTTTATTACTGGCATATTAGAGGTTAACAAATAAGAGGTTGAAAAGGAACACGCCTAGGTTATATAGTACTAACAGACGTGTGGATTTAGTTGACGGACCGCCGTCCGCCCAACGGGAGAGAAAGAGTGAGAATAACATATTTCCCTCTCTTTCACTCCTGTTGATCAGACTGCGGTTGAGTCAACCAACTCCATAATGGACAACATTTCATTTTTGCAAAGAGTCAAAAATTCAAAAACCATTTGGAGATTATCCATTGTTAACCCCTAAAAAATTTTTTTTTTTAGAACTATCCACTACTTTTCAATTTATTTGAAAAATTAATAAATATTAGAAAAAGAGGATTAACGAGCAATTGTTAATTTGCCAAAAACTCGAATTAAATAATATGAATCTATCTTGCCATCTATTTCTATTACCCCGTATATGTTCAAAAATTAAAAATAATTAGTTAGTCATTAATAACATAACATCGTGTCCCATCTACATAATATGAATAAATAATAAGCCTAGGTGATTAAAAGAACAATAAGTTGCGGAAGGATCATATGATTAAATCGCATAAAATACTTATGCCATTATTACTTTATCGTTAAATAACACTTAAATATATAAATAAATAAAAGCCGTGGTAGCCCATTTGGGAGACCGCTAGACTTGAAAGCGTGAGGTCGCGGGTTCAAACCCCGGGCCCGTACCAATGAGCTCTTTGGAGCTTATGTACGGATTTTCATACAGTGGTACAGTGTTTTCCTTTTAGTGTGTTCTTTCCGAAAAGCCAGTGGGCTTTTCGGTGAAGGAAAACATCGTGAGTAAACCTGCACACGTACGGAGAAGGAATTCAATGGCGTATGTGAATCCACCAATCCGCACTGGGCTAGCGTGGTGGATATGGCCCAATCACCCTTTCGGGGGTAGGACTGCTAAAAGGCTGATTATGATGATGATGAACACTTAAATAAATGGAAAATATAATTTGCGTCCTGGCATCCCAGTACATGTTGTTTTGCTATTTGATGTTGACAAATTTGACATTGCCCTTGACATAAACTTTTTCATATTCGTCTGGCTATGGTATAAACAGCTATAAATTCTATAATTTATAATAACTTTTAAAAAATATTTTAAAAATAACTATTAGGTTAAATATAAAACTGAAAAATACGTGTCCAATATTTTTTCATAATCTATCAATTAAACCAATAAAAATAGGTAGTAAAAAAAAATGAAATGTTGTCCATTATGTCTGTTAGGGGTATTAAAATTCGGAGCCAACTGATTGGCTGGTTTACGAACTGTGGATCTTGGATTTAAGACTGAATGTTGGATCAGCGCTTAAAAACGTACAAACCATACTATTACTAAGATTTTTTTGTAATCAGTACATAATTATATGTTGCATTGCAAGCTGGAAGGACGGGGCCTTATGGCTACCTGTTTTAAGCCATTCTGTTAAGGTGATGTGTAAAGTTGCGCGACCGCAAACCGTATCTAGGCGCGTTAAGGTTCACGTTCGCGTGATTTTCCGAACTACGCTGTATTAGCGCTAATTCGAGCCCGCGTTAAGAGGTAGCCGTAAGGCCCCTGGATTTAAATTCGTTTGTATTAGTTGGTATTTCTAAAATGTATGAGGAAAATGGGCAAAAATGTAAAGGGCTTGGTCCAACTGCCCCTCGGCTGACACTATAGCCAGTAAGCCGTATAGTTTATAGATGTCTGAGTGTAAAATCAAATTGAATTCTAATCCACAGTTTGAGATTTTTCGTGTTATAATTTCGATATCTAATCTTAACTTATGTAAAAGTTTCAACTAGCTATATGGTTATTACCTAGCTATTAGGTACAGTTAGAAAGATACAGCCGGTAAAAGTTAGTACAGGCGGACGGACAGACAGACAGACAGCGTGGGCTTAGTAATATGGTCTCGTTTACACCCTTTGGGTACGGAACCCTAAAACGACTCAATTTTAAATGGCCCTTCTATTATATTAAATTGCATTTTTTTTTAAGAAATACCAACTAAACAGTATTTTTCCAGAGCGTTTCCGTTTGCTCCTACTGGGTACTCCTACTAGTAGGAGCTCAACTTTATTCGGTACAAGATATATTAAGTAAGTGCCTGAAATAAACGATTATAATTTTTTTTATTTTTATTTATTAATATCCTAAATCGTAGGTCGATCGCATACCTCTGTATCGCCCGCGACGCTATAGGGGTTGCGAGAAAGACGACAAAAGGGATTCCTTTGTCGTCGTATCAGAGTTATGCGGCCGGCCTACTGTTAGAACTAAGGGCGGATCCAGCGTTGGTGCCAGAGGGGAGGGGATCACATAGTCGTGGTCAAGTCACAAGAAGTTATAATTTTATTTTTATAATTAATTTTTAGCGGGTTAATTAGTGGTCCACCTAGGTCCTGGACCCAGCCCAGGGGGTGATGAGTCCCATGTCCCCCCCCCTGGATCCGCCCTTGGTTACAACTTCACGGTTGATTGATTCCCGTCATATTACTTTTAATAGATTGATCGCTCCCTTTAACAACGGTAATGATTTTGGCAGGAGTTGTTTTCTTAGGGGTTGTTTTGCTGTCGGTAGCGGCAGCGGCAGCCACTACTTTGACTTTGACCATGCTATGTCCTGTAGCGCGCAGCTTTGCTCGCTCGTAATCCATAAATCCGGAATGTGTTCTCTGCAAACATAAAACTAGCTGATGCTCGCGACTTTTTAAACTTAGTGAGAAGAAAAACTAAAAAACCGACGATGCGCAGTGCTCGCGCGAGTAAATACCTACTTACGCAAGTAGGTACTGCGCATCGCCTGCAACGAGTTACAAAACTGAAACCCTGCTTAGTAATGATAAATTACCGTGTCATAAATAAAATATATCTCACAACTTTATAAGCCTTCATATAATTATTCAGTAAGTAAGTATACGTTTTAGGTATATCTACATTTAGTTATATTTTTCACTAAGCCTGTTTTTTTCTGAGTCTAATACCAGTATGGTACAGATGGAACCTAAGACACAGGTCGTGGCCGAGTAACGAAAGTGAAATTCCTCTTATTTTTCTCGTTGGTCGGCTGTATACGGACTTGGAAGCGTGTTTACAAAATATACCCTGTAGAAACGCCGATGACGTCACAGACCTGTCTGAGCTCGGGTATAGTTTGGAGAGGAGACGCAACGGTTTGACTCGGATCGGGTATATTTTGTAGTAGTTGCAAACACGCTAACGTTTGTCGCAATACGATTCTGTGATCGGTAGTATATGTAGCAACATCATTCCTTCGCACTAACGTTCACAACATAGTCATCCTTTCGCAGAGTGGTTCTTCGAAGCATCGAGCCTTCGAACTACTCTTCATGGCACATTAGTATTTCGTACCTCGATCTCGGACTCTAGTTTTAGTCCGGCCCGTGCACACAAAATACGTATTTACATAACCAAGGAAGGACGAGTGAAATAGATCCCTGAAGCTGTCAGAAGATAGTCAACCTACTACCCCAGATCTGATCTGATTCCTGACTCCCAGCGACAGCTCAAGCCGAGGTCGTTACTTTACCTTATACTTATGTGTAGGTGCAGGCGATACGTAAGCCAGACGCCATCTGCGTTTGCCAAACGCCCGATCATGCTGTCGAGGTCACCCGAGATCCAAAGCTATTAGACATTCACAAAAAACCTGTAAAACAGACTTTACCAAGGCGTCTGCCGGGGCCTTAACTGTAGTAGTTGTTGAGTGGACCGTTTCCGGGAGATCGAACTGCTGAAGAATGGCGTTGTACTTGAATGAACCAAATATAGGGCTGAAAACAAGTACTGCAAATAAGTATGTTTTATGTCTATCGGAACTTATTGCGCATAATTTTTAGGTAGAAAATAGGTACATATCGCTTGACGTTATAAAATACGGTACAAGTTACGAAAAACATTTCAAACAAGTGTTTTAATCTAGAAAGCTTAAAAGTTACTTTTGTAAATAAGTTCATAAAAATAATAATCATAAACTGTAATGAAGTGTTATGGCAACAGAAGCATTTATGGACAAACTTGAAAATACGTGATTATCATGCAGCCACGACACAGTGGACTGTCTGTGGCTCCTAGATATTTTCGTATAATAATATTATGTGCTATTTTTGTTAACTTTCTTTATATAAGTAGGATTTGGGCCGTACCGTCGCCTACTGTTTTACCGCAATTTTGTTTAGGTGATTGCGAAAGGTTGTGCGACCGCAAACCGTATTTCTTAAGGATCGCGTTCGCGGGATTTTCAGCAATCGCCTAAACTGAAACGCTATAGTCCCTGGTACCTATAAATATTTATATGGCAAAATAATTATGTTATTTTAATGTCTGCCAAAACTCACGGTAAATACTCATTTTCTACCACATATCTTTTCATTGTAATATTCCCGGAAGTTTCTGATGGATGCCTGAAACGAGTTAGATTATTTCAGAGATGCCAAAGAAAGCTGCTCGATACTATTGCCAGCGTCACACATTGGCTCCGTTTACCCGTATCGAGCTTGATCTCCGGCATTTTACTTTATTTTGTAGGGTCGAGGAGAAAAAAGAAGGATCGATAAAAAAGAGTCTTTATTTGATCAGACAGAACAACTTAAAAGAACCGAAAAAAAATATAGAAATTTATTATCATGGCAAGACCATCGTGCTGCAACGTAGACCGCATCATCGCTTAACATCAGGCGTGATGGTGGTCAAATGCATGCCTATTATATATATAAAAAAATTAAAATCTTTAAGCATGGAAAGTTGTCTGCTGTTTTTCCGGAAAATTTGTTTGCTCCACAAGACTTAGTCGATCGTCTCTCATTTCAAAAGTAAATCCTAGTTTAAATCTGAATATTCAATTGATACTTAAGAGCGCTATTACACTACAGCACTCATGAAATCTTGAACGGCACACATTGAAACATACCGGCTGTGTCTCTAGACGACCATCATATTTTCAAGGATATTATTGTACCAAATAAAAAGTTAAAAAGTAAAATCGGAAGGGGGGTGGGTCCCCATAAAACAAATAAATGTATTTTTTCAACGTATTTTTGTATTAGCTCTAATGTAAAAACGATAATACGAACAAGTGTCAAACTTGGCACGATTATAGTAGGTACACACTCTAAAGTATAACAACAAAAATAATGGCTAAGTGCGGGTCGGTGACAACTTTCTGTTCATTCATCATCATCATCATCATCCAGCCAGAAGACGTCCACTGCTGAACATAGGCCTCCCCCTTTAACCGCCACACTGAACGACAGCCTGCCTTTTGCATCCACTGGATGCCCGCGACTCTCACAATGTCGTCGGTCCATCTAGTGGGAGGTCTACCTACACTGCGTCTTCCGGTTCTGTTCATTACCAAGTTATAATTGTGTTATACTCGAGTGCCTGTAGCAAACTGCGTAGCAATTACTCCGACAAATTTTGGAAGGCGTTATAATAACTGGTAATTCGGTTACTTGGACAACCTTATTGTATTTTATGGTGGTGCGGAACCCTCAGTGCGCGAGCCCGACTCGCACTTGGCCGGTTTTTGTTTAATTTCGATCGAGATAGTTGCATATAAAACAATACAATTATTATTAGTAACGCGACAGCGAAACGAGCGTGATTTTTTTGTTGTTTTCTTGATGTGTGTTTGGTCATGAAAGCTCAATATTACACAAAAAGGAAAACTGCACGAGCGAAGCGAGCGCATAATTTTTAAGAAGGCCTGCCCCATGAAATTTTCCGCCAGTGGCAACGGCCCCTTTGCCGCCTGTGCATCGTCACTTGGCTAATAAAAAACGGAACCTCTGAATAGTCATTATAAAACATTAAACTTACGGAGTGGCGTCCTCTCCCATAACATAGTATCTGAAATATAATATTTATTTTTATAATAGGTATGTTGCTAGCTGCGTCCCGCGGTTTTGCCCGGTATCCTTACGTTCCAGGATTAAAATTACAGTCCAGGATAATTTAAGGTAGGACCCCTTACACCTACCCGCATTCATTCGGACGTTATTAGTACGGCTTTTTGAACAATATCAGTGACCCGCACAGCTGTGAAGCTAGCCTTGTCGTTTTGCCCTGCACCCCTGTAACGCCACGGGCGATTCCTACTTGAGCTATGCGGCCAACCAATAACTTGTATTTTATGACTTGACCTGTATATAACTATATCTTATTCCTATGTTGCGTGTATACGCCGAGCAGTCCAGCTCCCGCTAGCAGCACCCGTTCACGAGTTGACGCGTGTGCCAGCCATCGCTCTCCTCGCCATGTTTGAGGGAAGAGGGCGACCCGCCACACGACGCCGCCGCAAGAAGGAGCCTTTAGGTGAGCGTGAGTGCTCTGTTCAATTATGTTTACATACTATTACAATGCTTTAATTTATATTATTATCCTATCACAGCGATTTCTTTTCTTCGCTTCAGGGCCTCCACCACCGCCTTATTTATTGTTAAAGGTAGGACATAGCCTACGTTCATGTCGTTTATTTTTGGTAATAAGTATTTTTGGATTTTAAAGTGATAGTTTTTTCTATACGAACCTCTATTTTACCTATAGGTAAAATGATAATGGCTGGTAACTTCATTATGAGCTGACTGCTTTTTAGTAACAATATATCAAAAAAATACTTACAAGAGTGGTGGCAGTGAAAATAAACCATTTATTAACAATATTTTTATCATGTTTCTTTATACACGTACAAACAAAAACTTAAGTGAGTGACTTTACATGGATGAAATGATACCTACTGTGTATGTAAATGTAGGTATATAGGTACGTGTTTATCACCTATAACTTACAATACTGAAATATTTTATTAGGTATAGGTTACCTACCTAGTTTTTTATATGATCGCGATTAATGCGTTTGCGCACAACTGCATTGCGTAGTTATTTAACTTTAGTCAGGGGCTAGGGCGTAATGTATTTCTGTATATATCCCGGCAAGAATGCACACGTCGAAATTCGGCTACTTTTGGGTGAAAACTCACCCAAAGAGCTCAAACCGACTACGCTATAAAAAATAGCAACGAAGAAGTCTAAATGTACCTACGTGGAATATAATAAATAGTTGAAAGCAAATGCAAAATGACTGTATTGCGAATAAAAGTAAAGAACAATCACTGACCCAAATAAAATATGCAAAGCATTCTCAACCATTTCATTGAAAAAATTAAACATATGAAAAATAATAGTCAGAAAAAAAAAACTCATTAATTACAAGTAGGTCCAATTTAATGTTTTTTTCTACCGAGCACTGCACTAGATATATTTAAGAAAAAAAAAAATTGAAGAGTGTCCTCTTCACTGCTTTGCGGGACTCCGAAGTTAGGAGAACGTGCTTCGGACCGATGGATTATTTCCTGTTTTTATGTATGTTTATTTCTGTAATCTCAGTATAATGTTTTCTATTACTCAAGTATGGTTTTATAAGGCCTAGAGCATTTCCTATAATGCCATATTATGATTCTAGTTTTTGCAAAAGTATGTCGTGGTGAACATAATCAAAAGCTTGGGACATATTATCACAAAATATTGCGCAAACTGGAACAGTTGCATCTATATTGGTCAAAACATTATCTAAAAAATCATTAATAGCCATATTTATTGTTTTATTTTCCCTAAATCCTTTCTGTTCGTTACAAAGTATACCTATATTTTCTATGTACTTAGTTGCTATTGTCTTTTGTGGTAGTTGTAGAACCGCACGTAAATGTATATTTCAAGCATCTTTGAAAATATAGGAATATAACTAGTCTATAGTTATCTATGCATTCCCTATTTTTATTATTAAACTAAATGTGGAGTTTGTAGTAATTGTTAAAATATTCGAATGGCCGTTTTCGATTTGTACAAAAAACATATTACGGTAGAACTGTAATAAGATGTTTTTCGAAAATCTTTTTCAATGTTGTACCATTATGTAATTTATTATGTAAGAATATTATCACATAAAACAAAATAAAAATTTAAATTTATCGTTACACTAGCTGTTGCCCGCGACTTCGTACGCGTAGAGCTCGGCCTTCGGCCTCGCTACCGCGACCCACTCCAAAACACAAAATTTCATCTAAATCGGTCCAGCCGTTTACTCACCGTTTAAACCTTCCCTAGACCTCCACGAATAATTCAAGACCAAAATCAGCCAAATCGGCCCAGCCGTTCTCGAGTTTTAGCGAGACTAACGAACAGCAATTGATTTTTATATATATAGATACTGGAGTCATGTCAAACATTATAGAGAAACCGCAAAAACAGTTTTGCATGGTATGATGATTAATTATTTATATCTAACTTCAAATTTAATTGCGTTCGCGACATTTGTACCTATGGCGGAAGTAGGTGATATCAGTGAGTAGTACCAATCTTCAAACCAACCGGTTGATGATCCGCTACGGTCTATCAGACCGTATTTAACATGTCAGTAGTAAAGTAAGTTTTTTGTCATCATCATCAGCCAGAAAACGTCCACTGCTTAACATAGGCCTCCCCCTTTAACCTCCACACTGAACGACAGCCTGCCTTTTGCATCCACTGGATGCCAGCGACTCTTGCTATGTCGTCGGTCCATCTAGTGGGAGGCCTACCTACGCTGCGTCTTCCGGTTCGTGGTCTCCACTCAAGAACCTTTCTTCCCCATCGGTTATCGGTTCTCCGAGCGATGTGGCCTGCCCATTGCCACTTCAACTTGCAAATTTTTACAGCTATGTCGGTGACTTTGGTTCTTTGGCGAATATCCACGTTTCGGATTCTATCGCGCAAAGAAACTCCGAGCATAGCTCTCTCCATTGCCCGCTGTGTGACTCTGAGTTTTTCCAAAAGGCCAACAGTTAAGGACCACGTCTCAGTACCATATGTCATCACTGGCAACACACACTGGTCAAAGACCCTTGTCTTTAGGCACTGTGGTAAGTTTTTTTGGTATGAAACATCTATTGGGTCGCCTTGGCAGTCAAACCGACTCGTATGCCGTGACGGCAAACATTACGCTCTCTTATTCAGTCATGTTTCACATCTTCTGCGCATCCATTTTTTTATTATTTCATCTTCATTAGTTTTGTATTATGGTAAGCTTCAACTACGGTGAGAAATTCAAGTTTCAAACAGTTTTTTAGTCCTGCAATGTAACTTATTATTTAAATGTTAGACAATATTTAAAAAAACGGCCGTAACTTAGTGGATAGAGCGTTCGGGGCTTATTAAAGGCGTAAATTCTGCAGGTCGTAATTTTTTTAAATCGTCTATAACAATGAAAAATAACATTTTATATTCAAGAGAGTTGTGTCAACTATTAATATAGTGAAAAGTTATTAATTTATATACCTCATTGCTTACAATGGCAAATAGCAAGGCATATTTATTTTGTGTTGTATGTAGACAGGCATAAAAATTTGATGTTTAAATAGTTTATATCCTGGATTAGACCATGGAATACTTTTTATCCCGGAATCATCTCCTGTGGGTACGATAGTTTTCGAAAATCAAGCGCCCCGAAATGTAATCTCGCTTTACCCAGGTAAAAGTCTAGGGCCGGCGCTGGCGCAGCCTTAGAAATAATCATGATTTTTGATCTATGTGATTATTTTAACTTAGCGGTCTGAGAGACCGTACGTCAGTCTTAATGTTACAAAAATTGCAAGTCAGCAGTTAAAGGTTAAAATACCAACATTAAGAAATCTTAATGCCAGCCTTGAGTTTCCAGAATACTATACATGAGGCAAAGTCTAGACTTGTACGCATTCGAAATATTTTATGAACACATGCGTCGCTTAAAAATAAGTACATAATAAGTAAGTACTTACATTGTACCTATATACATAGGTACATATAACTTTTCAGATCTTGCCAGGTGGGTTAAGAAATACAATTGCCTAAAATGTTTTTTTTTTCTTTCTTGTATGTATAATGAATAAGGTAATAACTACATATACTTAATAATTATAAAACTGTTGGATTATAGTTGAAAACATACATGGACCATGGATGATAATAGTATGACTTTTTGTAATGCAGTGGGCATGCAATGATGTTGATGATGATGATGATATTAGTAAATGACAATCTCAGTTAGGACGTCACGCACGGATACCACACGGCGCGGTATCTCACACGAATCAAACAAATAACCTATGGAACGTACATTTATACATAATATTAACATTAAATAAATAATTATTTAAAGAAACTCAGAAACATTAGGTATAAACCAAGTATAATTAATACCTAAGGTTAATAAAGTAAGAATAGTTAATTCAAATAAACTACATTTTAATATTTAAATTTTAGCAACGCTATCTCAACGCAGGTCTGCTTGTATTAACTGATATCATTATCGAGTTCATTCAGCCACTGAGTTGATTTGTTTTTTACTTTAGAGTGTGTACTAGAATCATGCCAAATTTGACGCTTGTACGTATTACCGTTTTTACATTAGAGCAAATACAAAAATACGTAAAAAAAATACGTTTGTTATATCGGGACCCCAATTAGTTTATACTTTTTGACTGTATTATTATTTGTTAGTTAATCCGCCGTTACATATTCTGTGAAAATTTCAACTGGCTATCTATTACGGTTTGAAAGATACATCCCTAAGAAGGTAGGGTAGACATGCAGACAACGTAGGCTTAGTAATAGGGTCCCGTTTTCACCCTTTGGGTACGGAACCCTAAAAATCATGGGTAGGTTGAAAAAAGTAAAAGCATTGCACTGAGAACCACCTTGGCCTCCTGTTGTCGGTTAAACAACACGAGGCACAAAAACTGATTTTCACTTTGATTAGGTAGATAGATAGATAGATAGATAGATAAACTCTTTATTGTTCACACCACAAATTTCATACACACGATATATACGATATAGGTAATGCAAAGCTATTTAGTAAATAGTTAAGGAAGTGTTTATTAACAGAAAAAACTATGAATAAACGCAGGTTGAAAATTAAACAAGTAATTAGATTAGATTGCTTATCTAATTAGAAGACTGATTAGGTAATTAAAATTTATAGATAATTAAAAACCTACGTACTAAAACAACCCTTAAGTTTATACTGAAATCCTAGCCGGATTTCGGTTCTAAGCGGCCACATCCTTCGTATTACGTACAAATATTTTATTAGCGTCTATTTTGACCTCGTCTGTCTGCCGGTTACCTAATAAAATTCCGGAGATCCATTCTCACCTTTGACCTCTATGAAAGTCTAGCGTTATTTGATGTACCTCCTTGGTTCTTACCTTTACGTTCGTACAGCTGAGTACGAGGTACTCGCAAGCCGTGTTATCGGAGTCATGCAAAGGCATAATAAATGTTTTCTCTGTGTAGTTACGTAACTTGATTTAAACTGAGTACGTACTCTGTTCTTAACACGAAGAGCGCCGAGGTGCGTACTAGCTTTCACAATTTTTTCCGCAGGATCTGTCTTCCAGGGTTAAAGTATCTCACGTCACTCGCCCTATCCAATTTGGATTAAGTATCTACAAAATATTAACTTGCATTACAGAAATACGCGCATAAATTTGTATCTACTTTTGTAATACGTAGAATTAAAACAATTTAAAAATCTTACTTCACAGCTATTTACGCAATTTCGGTTATACTTGGATTAGATGACATATCTTCTACTATATAAAAATAAGTCGGGTTTTCCTTCCTGACGCTATAACTCCAGAACGCACGAACCGATTTCCACGGTTTTGCATTCGTTGGAAAGGTCTCAGGCTCCGTGAAGTTTATAGCATATAGGTTTATAGTAGCGAGGCCGAAGGCCGAGCTCTACGCGTACGAAGTAGCGGGATTCAGCAAGTATAATATAATATTGTCATCCAAGTAACGGAAAAATCCAGTTTTTTTAATATAAAAGCCAAATTACTGAACGGAATTTGATGAAATTTCTATATGACCAATCATAAAGTATATATTGGGTTAAACTCCTAGTTTTAACCGAAAAATCTGTAGAGCTCTTGTTTCTACAGTGATTAGAAGAAAGTCGTAACTATTTAGCCAGCTAACATGAACGTTGCGCACTACACCTACTCTCCATACCAAAAAAGTCTAAGGGAAGTGGGGGTATATATTGTGACGTAGACAGTAAATCTATTTTTACCGTAAGCGCTCTACAAATAGGTAGGGTTATTATGAAATTGCCCTAACAGCCAAAGGAGGAGAAGCCAAGTATAAAAATTTCAGAAAAGCGAAAACATAACTATATAGTATAATCCAACACATGATATAGAGGAAGAAAAATTGCAGATTGAATAAAAAAAAAAAAACTGGTTTTGGTGTCTCATGTCTTGTAGTCATCAAAAAGAATATAAATACTACGTAAGAGTAGTCACGAGTCTGCCTGGTTCTAGTTTTCTTGTAAACGTATGGCCAATGATTTTTTTGTCATAAACCAGGTCCTTTTAGGGTTTTTGGACATGAAGACCATGTCTAAAAATATTTACATATTTTAAAAAATCACTTTCTTGGGAAGTTTAATAATAGCACATTAATTTACGCAGGGGTTATAATACGAATTATTAAACATTACACAACAGATTAACGAGGGTGGCATTTGATGCACGAGCGTAGCGAGGTCCGAAATTCACCCAAGTTTAAAATCTGTAGTTTGGCCCAAGTTATCTGACAGTGCTTTTTACCATACCTATGAGAAAATTTATGAATTATGAATTTTCACCATAATATGTTTAAGTAAGTAACAATCATTAGAATCTCCATAAAACATTACAAGACTAAGAATAAGGTCTAAAGCTATAAGACAATATCCATTTTGTCTGTATTTCAAATAGGTAGGCATGTTTAAAATATTTTTTGTCCTGAATATTAACAACCTTCTTAGGTTAAACTCTTTCATTTCGATAAAGTTTGCCACCAAGACTTTGCTGTGACCTTAAAATAAACAAAACCACACACCTTTTCATTGCAATCAATTGTAAATTATAAATTAAAGGTGTATTTTTTGCGTCAAAATTTAAAATACATGTCTCCTCATAGTATTAGTTTCCTAAACTTATGAATTTTCGAGTGTTAATTTGTATTAATGGTGTATTATATTATAATTATTATATTATATTGAATGTTCATGAACGTGCTCGAATGTAGGGAAATGATATAACGAGGGGAAACATAATTATCCAGTCACAAGTACATGTCACACATGGTACGACATGTCGTTGGTCCAGTTGGTAGTGAACCTGCCTTCTGAGCTTGGGTTCGATTCCCACTTAGGACAAACACTTGTGTGATGAACATTTGTGTTTGTTCTATATCTGGGTGTTAATATCTATTTAATTATGTATTTAAAATTATATAATTATGTATGTATATCAGTGCCTGGCAGCCATATCACAAGCGTTGCTTAGTTTGGGGTCAGATGATCGTGGTGCAAAAGAGTCCCGAATAGTTATTTATATATTTGGCGATGTTACCAAAACTCCATAATAATTATAACCATCTAGTTTGCCTCTAGTACTTAAAGTCTGCACCACTTTATTAGGGCATGACTAACAGCCGCACTCAGAGACGTTACTTAAGCTAAGGAATACTTAAAATTGCTCTGTCAACTTTTCGTTGACGGAAATTGTCACACATGAAAACGAGACAGAGCAATTTTAAGTATTTCTTAGCTTAAGTAACGTCTCTGAGTGCGGCTGTTAGACTTAACCGCGACCATACTAAACTTGTTTTACTTTGTTTGACTCTACTATGAAAATCTCGTACGTGGAAGATGAAATTATAGATTCGAATAAAAATTATATGAGAAATGATAGAAGTTTTTTTTTATTTATTTTTCTGAATTTATTATCAGAACGAGCAAAACTTTGTAAAATGGATCCTTCCGTTTTACCCGGGTTCTAAAAAAAAAAGGATTACCTACCAACTGCCCCTTCAAGCTTTTGTAATAGGACTGTGGTAGGTGGTAGAGATCTAGATTTATTAGCCGCTATTTCTTCGGCAGGTGTACTTCTGTGGTGTACTTTTACATAATCTATTACTTCTACCAGGTACTTACATTATTTTTAAACAAAGAGCCGACTCATCAACTAAGATACAGTTTCCGAGGCACCGTTAGAGCGCAGTATCCAAGTCACGGTGCAGCTGTCGACGTCACAACTACAATAGAATTAGGTTGTTAGAAACAACAATGTAGACAATGTTGGTACGTACGCAGTGCGCGTTTTACCTATGGAGAATATAAAGCAGGCAGCGGGTCGGCGGCGGCGCGGCGGCGGGCGTCGCTGCACCTACCGTGCCCACCAGGCGGCGGGTGTACCGGAGGAGCCCGAGCGCCAACGCCAGATCAAGCGTGGCCTCCGTCCACTGTGGACCTGCACATAGCTGTTCCGCGGAGAAAGGATCGACTAGTGTTCCTCGCGACGTGACGCCACCAACCCCGACACACCATCATGAAGGTCCTGCCCCTGTAAGTGATTTATCCATTTCTTTCACCGTCTTTATTGTTCACTTTAACTCTGCTGTGCGACTGCATTTGCGAAGTGTAATTTTAGAATTACTTCGATTATTTATTCATTAGGTTCACTTAAACATCGGGAATACATCGTAGAACATATATTATTTAGGATCCCTCCATAAAAAATAGTTTTTAGTGATTATCGATGTTTGCTATGGTGCATGGCGACATCATTTGAAAGGAACACTCTAAAAGGTGCAAGTACTTACTTAGAGCTTCAGAACAATCTAATGAGTACATCTGACTCCGCTTCGAAAGCCTAAATAACAATGCATTGTGTCACAAACTCATTGCAATGTGTATTCTGAATCACTGTTAGTTATAAAAAAGTGTTTTGCCTTTCTAATATCGCTCTGAATGGTAAATTGTATCTAGGGTGTTGTGGCATTGGACAAAGCCAACTGAATGGCCTATTCGCAATTACTGGCATTAGTTTTAGCGTATGATCAATGTACTTGTTTGGTAAAGCAGAAATAAATTAGTACGACTCTATTATTTCGTAATTTTTGACTTACAAATCTGTTTAATAAGACCACGGACTGACCTGGTGTAATAAACCAATTAATTTTCAAATTAATTGAGCGTAAACCGAAAACCGGTCGGGTGAATGAGTCGGTCCCATGTCGAAAGTTGCGACCTATGATTAGGCAATACAATGCTATGTAGGATGATAGTCGCAAACTCCACTCTTCTATAGGCCGGCGGGCGATATTTCGCTAACGAGCACTGACATAACTAGCATTTATGTAAATGACCATACTTATCCACCTCTGACATTTAAAAATAAACTAGCTGCGCCCCGCGTTTTCACCCGCGCTATATACTTCCTTGATGGAGCATTCTTTGTAGTGACAGCAACCCCCTTTGACTTTGATGACAATTTCTTTTTTTTGGCTATAATGTAATAATTATGTCAATGTATGAGACTTCAATCCTTGCAATTCCATATAAAATGTATGGGAAAATGAATTTTCTTCATAATTTTTTTCGCTTAAATTTCCGATATTTTAATACATATTCTGACATTCAGGGCGGAGAGGAATCCAACAAATCAAAGATCACGAAAATCGGTTCCGCCATTCTTGAGTTATAAATGGTGTAACATACACGACTTTGTTTTAGGTTTTATATACATATATATAATTTATATATATATATATTATTATTTTTAAAGATTAGTAGTCACGCCGTCCTTTAGCCGTAATATTACACAAGTTATTTTATAATTATTAAGAATACCTAAAAACAAGTCATAGTCACAGTCAGAGTCAAGCAAAGTAAGTCACGGTCAAGTCAAACTCCATAGAAGCTTCTATGGAGCTTTGGAAACAACACGAATAGACATGTTTCACCTCGTCATATTACTTGGCCATACTAGAGAACGTTCACGACCACTTAATAAATAATAATCCACCATTATTAAATTAACACTCGAAAATACACGAGTTTAGAAAAATAATACAATGAGCCGAAATGTTTTTTCCACGTTGGCGCCTAAAAATGACGAGGTTGCCATCATTAAAGTAAGATCTTATTTCGTTACATTGCATGAGTTTATTTTTTCACTTCTACTATATGCACAATAATTGGAATTGATTAAAATAAAAAATAAAAAAACAAAAAAAAACTCGTGAGTTTATTACGATCTCAAATGTCGTATGTCTAATTTTCAAACGGAGGGCATAATAAGAGAGATAAGGGCGGTATATTTATTCAAATATTTATGATTCACTAGCGGTCCGCCCCGGCTCCGCACGGGTATAGTTATATAGCCTATAAAAATAGCCTATATTAATCAGTGATAATGTAGCATTCAAATGATGAAAGATTTTTTAAATCGGTCCAGTACTTTTTGTGCCAATTCGTTACAAACATACATACAAAATTTTCCTCTATATATAATGAAAGATTTAAGTTTTTTTTTCCTTTATTAACTAAACAAAATACAAGCTAAAACTAACACTACAAATACAATTAGACTGCCCATAGACCGTTGAAGGTCTAAAGACAATCCAAATTCTCAAGCCTACTACCAGTTGGCAGCGTACCCAGCATGCTGGCGGCATTGCCACGTTGAATAGCAATGCTTATGCGTTGAGCCAGAAACACGCCAGCATTTTGGTCACGCGTGATTTAAGTGATTTGCTAGAGTTAAACTCGCAAAAAGTTCGCTATAAGCTTACAAACTTTTTGCGAGAAGTATAGCTTAGCTTGCAATCAACAATTTAGAGAAGAGTTCCTCTCATCTTCGTTGTACAGTCAAACAAACCTAAGAACTGAGAGCTGCAGTACATTTGTATATTTTTTTAATATTCGCTTTTTGGGCAGGCTAAAGCCTTTATGGCCATGCCGCCTGTCCATATGTTTTGTTTTAATAATATACAAAAGTTGTAATTAATACAATAGTTAAAGTCTTAATATTTACAGAATGTACATATTACTTAAATAAAATCTCGTCTACAGTACTAACTACGAATTTATACAAAAGGCAAAACGTTAGGGGATTCATAAGCAACTTCTTAATGCAACTCAATATCATCATAAAGGTACATTTGTAAGAAACTTAACAAAAAAAAACTTGTTCATTTCTTTATCTATAAAGATGTAAAGTTTGTGAATTTGTACGTTTGTAGATAGTATATATATCAGCAATATAAGAAAAAAATAAAAAAGTGTTAAGTAGATATTTATGGTACTTATTCAGCTTTTTAAAATTTACGGCATATGGCAGATCCCTTCATTCGCCGATGGTTTTCTTCATTCTTAGATTAGTTAGTGTGTGACTGTGTGTGTAAAACGTGCAGTCTCAAGTTATTATTCGTACCTACTAATGAAATAAGCATGTACTTACAAAAAGCAACAGTAAGTTACTTTTGTATGTTACGACGGTTGCACTAGTTTTTAACCGACTTCCAAAAAGAGGCGGTTATCAATTCGACTGTATGTTTTTTTTTAAAGTTGTTTTATCGTGTGTATGAAATTTGTGGTGTGAACAACAAAGAAATTATCTATCTATCTATGTTACCAAAGTAATAATAAAAATTATATACTTCACGTCTAAAAAAATCGTTAGTAATCTGTATGGTGTGTACAGAGTTACGCAGAAAGGGTGTACTAAGCCGAAAGAAGGTCATTATACTCATAATTTTGAACAACTTTTACTATTAGTTTTATTAGCAGCTTTTATTAGCAGTTCCATTAATTTTGTTGAGTGTGACTGACATTTCCCATGTAACAGCATAGTAAAGTTGTTCATAGAAAATAAGAAAATTACCTTTTTTTAGCTAAGTGCACCCTTTTTGCGTAACCCTGTATAGAACCTCCATTATGAGACAAGTTTATCTATACATAATATTATAAAGCGGAAAGATTTGATTGTTTGTTTGTTTGTTTGTTTGCATTGAATAGGCTCCGAAACTACTGAACCGATTTGAAAAATTCTTTCACTGTTGGGAAGCTACACTATCCCCGGGTAACATAGGCTATATTATATTTTCAAAAAAAATAGGGATCCTTACTAAAACTCCAATAATGTAACACAAGGTGTAACAAATAAGATTTACAATTTTGACTTTGCGTGTTTGACAGTTCTAAGACAGGACAACGTCTGTCAGGTCAGCTAGTCTATACTAATATTATAAAGAGGAAAGATTTGATTGTTTGTTTGTTTGTTTATTTGTTTGTTTGCATTGAATAGGCTCTGAAACTACTGAACCGATTTGAAAAATTCTTTCACTGTTGGGAAGCTACACTATCCCCGGGTGACATAGGCTATATATCTATACCCGTGCGAAGCTGGGGCGGACCGCTAGTACCTTATAACTTGGAAGCAAGCTTTAGTCATTGGAAGCAAGGGACGCTGTTTTCGTCGAGTTTGATACAGCTTGAAACTATGCTCTCTCCATCGGCTATCTAATACCCAACGCTGACTGGAAGAGTCGAGGCTGATACAAAAGTCGCGGAAAAGTCATGTTTTTCGATTCGCGCAAGGTTTAAAATCATACATAATTTAAATACTAAAACACTGTTTTAAACTATCACGGTTGTTCATTATAGCCAGCCTTGGAAAAGCCAACTACCCAGTTTACCGTAGAAGAAAAAAAACAGTTCGCCTTTACTGTTCTAAACTAGTACTTAAACAAAAAATACAGGTTAGGTAAAATACAGTTATATGATTATTAACGGGATATTTACCGTGATAAGGTTGTGGTTTGAGCTCCTGAAATTTCAACGCAGTTACATGCACCATGTTCACGGGAAGATAACACGGAACACCGAAACATGGTGCATGTAACTGCGCCAAAATATCGGGAGCTCCCACCACAACCTATAATAACGGTAAATATCCCAATAGTAAATATTTAAGGACATTTTTGTACACATGGTCATCTGACCCCAAACTAAGCAAAGCTTGCCAGAGACTGATATACATACATATATATTTTTAAACACATCAAATATAATTTACTAGCTGCGCCCCGCGATTTCACCCGCGTAGTGATGAAAAGTGGTGATGATGCTGATGAAAATTAGTCTATGTCCATCTTCTGGTTCTAAGCTACCTCTGCACCAGCAGTTTTCAGTCAGCTCGTGACCACGGCCATTGTAACATGGTTAACTACCTAAATTAAATAATAAGTCCCGATAAACATTTAAAACATTTCCAAGGCTGGCTGTACGCTGCGATGGCCGCCTCGACTGTAGTCAGCGTTGAGCCTAATTGTTCACCCGAGTGACACCGTGCCGGACATCTAGTTGTTGGTAATAAATGCAGATACCGCACTAGCTGACCTCAATCAATAAATATTAAATCGTATATCTATTTACATTCAGGAACTATTTGAAACTTGTTGGTCTTAGACTCTGATCAAACAAACATGGGAGATATCATCATCATCTGCATCATTTTAGCCATAGCACGTCCATTGCTGGACATTGGCGTCGAAAAAGGATCGATCTCCAAAAAGGCCGGTAATGCCTAAGTAAAATTATCTTACGTGATAAAATGACTGTGTTTATTATATAAAAAATCCCTATACGCTAACAAAGATTGTAAGTACGGCTCATATACTAATTTATCACGCACACTAAGAATAATGTGTTAATGTGTAATAATGGTGGATTATTATTTATTAAGTATTCGTGAACGTGCCCTTGCGTGAATTTATATAACGAACTATGTATTTTCGTGATGTTTCCAATACAATACAGAAGCCTCTAGAAAATTTTCTCCGCTTTTTAGGGCATGACTTGGACTGAACCGTGGCTTGCTTTGCTTGTTTGTCGATTTTTAGGGTTCCGTACCTCAAAAGGAAAAAACGGAACCCTTATAGGATCACTTCGTTGTCCGTCTGTCTGTCTGTCCGTCTGTCAAGACCCTTTTTCTCAAGAACGCGTAAAGGTAGCAAGTTGAAATTTATACTAAATACTTGAGTCTACGGTTTCTTTCGGCTGTAAAAAAATAAAAGTTGTAAGTCAACGCAATCAAAAGATATGAACGTTTATGTCGCATATTTTGCGATTTCACAGGGGAACCAAAACCTACAGGGTACTTCCCGTTGACCTAGAATCATGAAATTTGGCAAAAGGCAAGGTCTCATAGTACATATATAGGAATAAAACCGAAAGTTATAAATTTGAAGGTATTTAAAAATAATTATTTTGCTATTACAAACTTACATTTTGTAGTTGGGATGTATGGAAGAACCTTATTGTCAACTACAAACTTCAAAGTTGTCTTCCCAGAGACTGTGGGATCGGCCGATCTGCGAACTAGCATGGAAATCGCTACTAGATACGTGTCCTAGTATTGCAGATCTCGCTCGTATTCTTGCTGTCTCTGTTTGGGAATCGGGACTTTGGTTGCAAGCCATGCCCTAGCCTTTTAGATCCAACCGCATTTCGTCTAGCTGTCAGCTTACGCTTGGGTGCAAGGTGCTGTGAGGCCCATCGCTGTCAGTGTGGTACTGCTGTTGACCAGCTCGGTCACCATGGTCTCTCTTGCTCGAGAAGCGATGGTCGTATTGGCCGACACGCTAGCCTGAACGACATCATACGCAGGGCACTTTCCACCGCCAATGTCGCAGCTGTGCTCAAACCGAGTGGTCTTGCGCGTGACGATGGAAAGAGGCCTGACGGTATGACACTTGTGCCCTGGAGGTTGGGGCGGCCCCTTGTATGGGACGCAACTTGTGTCGATACTTTGGCGCCGTCACATCTTCCTGAGACACAGGGTAGGGCTGGCGCGGCTGCTAATTCGGCAGAGCAGCACAAGCGTCGCAAATATGCTAACCTCGGCAGTGGTTACATATTTGAGGCGTTTGGGGTCGAGACATTGGGCCCTTGGGGACCGGGAGCTCACCTCATTTTCAAAAATCTTTCAGAGCGCCTGGTTAATGCGACGCGTGACCAAAATGCTGGCGTGTTTCTGGCTCAACGCATTAGCATTGCCATTCAACGTGGTAATGCCGCCAGCATGTTGGGTACGCTGCCAACTGGTAGTGGGCTTGAGCATTTGGATTGTCTTTAGACCTTCAACGGTCTATGGGCAGTCTAACTGTATTTGTAGTGTTAGTTTTAGCTTGTATTTTGTTTAGTTATTAAAGGCACTTCCCCAGTAAAAAAACTTAACTACAAACTTAAGTTTGTCTTTCAATATTTTAACTTCAGTTAGTTTTTTTTTGGTCTCGCGCTCTGAGGGTTCCGTCTAACGGAACCCTCAGAGCACGAGTCCTACTCGTACTTGTCCGGTTTTTTTTTATAAAACTTGATATAATTTTTTTACATGACACTGGCAAATTGACAAGACGTGCGACTCCAAAATTCTCTAAATAGAAAAAGTAATTTTAAAAAACCAGCGTGTATTGACATCTTTATGTACTGTAAAACGCATATACGATATTGACCACCACAGAAATATAGATAGGTATAAATGCCCTAATTTTTTTATCCAGTGCGATCCTAATCAGATGTCTTATAATAAATCCGCGTAAAGCTTTATCAAAATCGGCAAAAAATAGCTGGACTGTGAAAAACCCAACATTACGAAAGAACGTAAGTAATTATTGTTCTACATCTAGATACAATAGAGCTTAATGAAGGCCAAGCACAAGTTATTCGAAGGTGAAGCTACTGTTGCTATAAAAAATATAATGAAATAAAATTAAAGAAGTGCCTGGAAATACTTAGGTAAGGTACTCAAAGACTTACTCAACTCGTCAAAAAATTAGTACAGCGAGCAGACATTTGGTAATATGTATATCTAAAATATTGTTGCGAAACCAGACGCTTGACATTTGCGTATGAAACGTAAAGTCATTGAACATACGAAAAGCCATAGTTCTATTCGCACCAACGATTAAATTATTCGTAGTTTTGCACGACGATAATTGTCTCATGTTTTTTAATATTTAATTGAATTGGGTGGAATTCAATAATAATAATAATATTCATTTATTCAGACAATCTCCATAAGTTACAAATTAAAATTACAAAATTCTATATTATTACTTAATTAAAAATGTCAAATTATAAAACAATAAATAAATAAAAACAAATTAAAAACAGTAATGCAAGATATTAGAAAAATATAGAGAATTTAACTGGAAAACTACTTTATTTATAAACTACTGGATTTATTCCCTAATTTTCCACTCTTAGGATATTTTTTTTCATATTTAAATGATCATTCGTCATAATATAGCTATAACTTATCTATCCAATAGATTTATATAGATTTAGAAAGCCCGTTGGTTCTAGATAGCCCGTTGGTCCAGTTGGTAGTGACCTTCTGAGCTTGGGGGCGTGGGTTCGATTCCCACCCAGGACAAACATTTATGTGATGAACATTTGTGTTTGTTCTATAATTATTTGGTTGTTAATATGTATTTAAGTATATATTTAAACCTATATATGTATGTATATCAGTCTCTGGCAGCCATATCACAAGCTTTGCTTAGATTGAGGTCAGATGAACATGCGTGAAAAATGACCCGAATTAAAAAAAACTCTGTTTCCAAAACGGTTTCCAATCGTCGAATATATCTCGTAGATAACATACACACAACAAACAGTCAAATTGTGTTGGTTGAAAATAATTAGAACCTTATCCACGGATCATCTCTCGAATACTTAGGTAACATGTAACACAATTGTATGTTAAATAAATAAATATATAAAAAAAAACATAATATTTCAATCGGTTTTCATAGTTGTTTTCACAATATAAATTACTCAAGTCCATGAATTGTGAGAAGCTTGGTGTGAAGCGCGAGCTTATCATCGCGCATCGGTTGCGCAACTCGCCGCCGCGCCGAGATGAATTTTATTCGCGAACCGGTATTTTATCCACTTCCATCTCTGACATTGTTTTACACAGGCTCGAATTTTGAGTGAGAACGGGTTAGGAAAGTGTGTCAGTCCCGGGTCAAATTTCAGGATTCAGAAACATTCAAGGCCTCAATAATGGTAAAATGTTTACGGTGGTTTTCTGCGGATTGCATTAGGCGCACGCGCTTGCGCAGGGGCAGGCTCGGTGCCGCATTGCACGTCGAGGTCAACCTACTTTTTACTTCTGGTTTCTGCCCGACTGACCTTGACGTGATTAGAGGTAACAAACACACATTTGGAGTGGCTGCACGCGTGCGCCATAGCAATAATACTATCTTAGAAAGTCGCACTTTTTCCCGACGTGACTCGAACTGCAATTTTTGATTTCTAGTAAGAGACGTATGAGCGCTTAGTCGGTCAGCGTTCGTTACACGAAGCTTCTTTCACAATAGATTTCACAAATGCAATCGCACGGTTACATGCAATAAAGTATTACCGATAGATTCAAAGTAAACAATACAAGTAGGTAGTTATCATCGATGAGTGCCGCATCGTGATCGAGCATAAGTATAAGCAATATGAAAGGAGATGCAGATGTAACGGAGGTGTTGAATGCGGTCTCATGCTTCGAATTACATAAATCAGAGAAAGCAAAGGGAAGGCGTTACTGTGTGGTGTCGGAAGCGGATACGGAATCGATTGGGTGTCCATCTGACCCGACCCTGTGTGGAGTTGTTATTCAACTATCTAGAGTGAAGCGACAGGTTGACCTTTGTGGTGGCGGCGCCGGCGGCTCTACCACGCTTGTATACCTACTGTCGCATCCTACGCTTCGTGGAAGAGCAACACGGAGGGGATCTTTATTCTGATTCTTGTGAGATGATTTCGTAAAGAACAATCAATTGCCGCATAAATAAATATCCGTCGGGCATTTTCTCGGAAATGATGCGACGAAAGTATTTGACTATGTACAGTGTGTAATTTGTTGTTGTTATGCGGATAATACTTACACTTTGACTACGGTTCGGCTACGAGGAATTAAGTTACGAGGAAACTACGTACCTACAGGGATAATATATGCACGGTACATTGCACTAAAACCATGACCAAGGGCACTACACAAATTTTGATTATTAGGTACTACACTAATTTTAATTACTAATATTGATTATTAGTAATTTTGATAACATTTTTTAATGCTATTGGTGGCAAACAAGCAGACGGTCTGCCTGATGGTAAAAAGTCATCGTCGCCTATGGATACTTGCAAACACCAGAGGCATCACAAATACGTTGCTGACGTTGTTAAGACTCTATTAATTCATGATTAAAAGATAGAATAGCATCGTATCGAGATACATATTATACATTAGATCTACCTTATTTTAATATAAGTAAAAAAAAATATAAATTTATTTTTTTATTTTATTGGGACATTATTCACACACGGTCATCTGACCCCAAACTAAGCAAAGCTTGTGATATGGCTGCCAGAGACTGATATACATACATATATAGTTTTAAATACATACTTAAATAGATATTAACAACCAGATATATAACAAACACAAATGTTCATCACATAAATGTTTGTCCTAGGTGGGAATCGAACCCACGCCCCCAAGTTCAGAAGGCAGATTCACTACCAACTGGACCAACGGGCTATCTTTTAGTAAATTTTAATATGTTCTTTTTAATATTACAAGATGTTGTAGTGGCTTGTAACAAGGGCGACTTAACATTTGCCTTTCTAGCAAGGCGCTACTATACGACACGTCGTAAAGATGTACCAGTAAAAATTAAAACTGAAATAATTTTTTTTAAAACATAAATATATTGAAAGTACTGTTATCATAAAAAAATTCATAATGAAATTAAAATTTCCCCAAAATTTTACTACATCTCTTTTAAAATGCATACTTTCTTAGTTTTGTGGGTCAAATTTGTGAGCAAATTATGTGCCCATTTTAATGGGACCTTTATGGCAGGGAAATATAACGCCATGACACGAGCCTTGGTTGATGCAACCACGAAACGACGGGCCATCTAATCATCTCTAGTAATAATTTTAGTAATACTACCTAGAATTAGTAAAAATTATTAGATATTTAGTCATTTCATAATTATTATTAACGATTAAAACAAAAAGTTAATATTTGTCTCATAGCTCGCCCCCACATCTTGCAAAGCTGGAAAACCCACACCGTCTGGGTTTTCCACTGCTTTCTTCCGGGGTAAGGCGGAGATGTTGAATGTCCTTATCCCGCCTAGCTTCAATATAGAATGTTTTAATAAAGGAGGTCAATAACACCACTCCGTGCTAACAAAGCTTCGACAACACCGTCAGTATTGCAGACTTCCATAGGCAGCATTTGCCGCTTACCATCAGGCGATCAGCATGCTTGTTTACCGCTCTTTTTAAATAAAATACCGGTACTTTACAAAAAAGTTGTGACGCTTACAAGCTACCTGTTACTCGTATGCAGAGTCAAGGTCTTTAAATTTAATAGGTTATATAGACTTAATAACCTGATTAAATTTGTATAAATATTATGTGACCTGATCTTTTAGTACTGTTTGAGGACTATCAATTTAGATATTAGGTATTCTGTATACTGGTTCAACATAGATTATGTAAGATACCAGTTTTATATTTTGGTATCGGTTGGCATAAATTTCTGAAGTAACTGCTGGGGTTGTATTTGTGCGCAGTATTTTTATGAAACATTTATGAGAGCATCAGCATTTAAATTGGACCAACACTCATAAATTCTTCTCAGAGTTTCAGACATATTTTTGTTGCTACTTATAATGTGAATACCATTATTATGTATTGTATGCCAGATCGTAAAACGGTTGATGGACGTTGGATCTAATATACAAAGTTTACTAAAGAAGTTTCGTATAAATTTGAGTACATTCTAGAAATACCGACAAACTAATTTAAATCCTAATTCGTTAAAACAATGTCTTATTTAACTCGTAACGAATGATGATTCGCGCATATTGCACCGATACCATAAACATTCATAATATTAATATATTTTTTTACTTACCTAAACCTCGTGTATTATTTTTAGTTCTCCTGAAATTTATTACAAACTATATTTTGTTATTAATTGTTCCTTATTTTTTTGAAAACAGTACATTGTCTTTAGCAACCCAGCTAACGTTGAAGCAGCACGCAGGGTTACAAAACTTTTTCCGCACCCATATTTTTAACAATAAAATATTTTGTATTTTTACTAGTTAGGTTGGTTTTAGTTTACATTTGTTTCGGTCGTTTTGACCTGATATGTATAATTTTAAATATTTTTAAGAATATTAATATATTATTTTATTAATATTTTTTAGATTATAATAATTTCTTTTTTCTTGTTTGTTTTAAGTGTTGAGCCAAAATTAAGCCAGAATCCAATCAGAATTTCATGTATGATACAAAAAATATGTAAAAATCAATCAGTTTTAAATATATTTGTTTGTGACAAATGAAATGAAATGAAAAATTTTACTATCCGGACTTACATCCATAACTTATTATACAAATTACATTAATTAATTGTTGATTAGAAAATTAAAATTAAATATAAAAAATTCAAATACAAAAACATTAAAATTAAACACGCAAGTTATTCCATAAGTGCTTCGTTTTTATTTTAGGTACAGATTATGTACCGAGCCCCAATATTTGTAAAGGCAAAAACTTTACATCACTTGGGGGAAACTACATATTTTCAACTAGTGTCCACTCTAGTTAGAAATCTGTTCGTTTACGCCCATGTAAAGTATGTAATATACACAGTATTCTGAGGTAATATAAGTATATAGGTAGGTAGTATTATTATTAATTGGAGTTGTAACTTTTATACAACTGCCTTACTTTATCAGTATCGAATTAAATAAGCTTAAATACAAACTTCAGGATACCAAAACGTATCGTGTTGCTGGTAGATAGTTGTATTACAAGTCTATATAATCGGAGCTACTTGCTGAATTCTGGAGGTATAGCCAGTTCAAGGATGAAGGCGATTCTACCGTCGAATAACTATCCAATTACTATGTTATTATAATTTGTTAATAAAAGTAGGTTCATAGCATGTTTTATTGTACGTACTTACATATTTAAGACTAGCTGACCTGACAGACGTTGTCCTGTCTTAGAACTGTCAAACACGCAAAGTCAAAATTACAAATCTTATTTTTTTACACCTTGGGTTACATTATTGGAGTTTTAGTAAGATCCTTTTTTTTTTGAAATTATTATATAGTCTATGTTAACCGGGGATAGTGTAGCTTCCCAACAGTGAAAGAATTTTTCAAATCGGTTCAGTAGTTTCTGAGCCTATTCAATGCAAACAAACAAACAAACAAACAAACAATCAAATCTTTCCTCTTTATAATATTAGTATAGATAATAGATCGACACTACTGCTTTAACATGGTAACGTTTGTATAGCTTTGACAGCTTGTGTGTTTGATGGGGCTAACCCGAACTACTTACCCGAATAAAAAAAAACTGATCCAGAAATGTCATAAACTATGTTTTATATCATTTTTATATGCTAGTATTATTAAAACATGACGCAGAAAAAAAATTGACTGACTCCTTTATAGGCGTGCGATGACAAATGCATGACAAAAATGTACTTCTTTTTTTAATTGCTCTACAAAAAATCTTTGGTGGTACTCTTATGTGTCTAAGAGCCGAATAGGTAGCACGGAAGTAGAGTGGTTGATTTTACACTACGCGAGCGAATCCGCGTGAGCAAGCTATTATCACCAAGTAAATAAAAATAGGGTAAATTCTGTGTTTTAGTAAATTTTTAAAAATTTATGTTAGTTTAAGCGTATTCAGTGCCAGTCAGTCACCAAAACGTGAAAAGTGTACATACTAAATATATAATCCATACATACTATACGATACATACTTAATAAACACATGTTTTATTATAAAATTTGACATTAATTTACATACTTTTAATTTATTTTTTGTGGCGGCTGGCAGCATGTCCTTTATTATGTAAAACTAGCACGATAAAACAAATCAAAGCAAATCAAAGCAATACAAAGTGGCGTGGAAGTTAGATACTGTGTGTTCCCTTTAAAACAGAGGTCTGTAAACATTTTCTTTCATAGATCACCTTCTGTTTTGGTAGACCCCTGATTTTCATTGGTTTGTCTAGGTTTTGTTTTGAAGGGGATGTGCTGTGAATCGGGCCGAGTGATTTTTTTACAGCTATATCACTTCATGAAAAATTAAAAGGTTTTTTTTTGCATGCTTAAACATAGGCTTACATTCTTGTTTATCAACCAGAAATACACACTGGCTTATATCTGTGAAGGAGAAATACTAATTGTTTATACTGCGATTCCTGCACCTAGGCCTAGGCCTGTATCGCAGGAAACGAGGTTTCATGTATGGTATCAGGAGATTTTATGCATGTAAACCTTTTCTATTTATGTCTGCCTCTCAGTAAAAACACAATATGTTATTTCCAGGTTTGTTCTGCTAGCGTGTGTGGCGTGGCAAGCGTGTGCCCAAGATGAAGAATCCCGACCTAGCCCCAGGGGGCTCCTGAAGCGGGGCCCGCCGAACAGGGGCAAAGCCACCACCTCAACGACTACGCAGGCGCCACAAGTAAGATACAGATAACGTCTTTAAAACTCTAAAACAACGGTTGCATTATTCTTTAGGTTGCATCTAGACATTCCTGAGTAATAAGCTATCAGAAACACCTGTCTGATTTATTAAAAATAACAAGCTTAGTGAAAAATATAATTAATTGCAATAAATATATATCTAATAAAGAAATTTGATAGCCCGTTGGTCCAGTTGGTAGTGAACCTGCCTTCTGAGTTTGGGGGCGTGGGTTCGATTCCCACGTAGGACAAACATTTGTGTGATGAACATTTGTGTTTGTTCTATATCTGGGTGTTAATATCTATTTAAGTATGTATTTAAAACTATATATGTATGTATATCAGTCTCTGGCAGCCATATCACAAGCTTTGCTTAGTTTGGGCTATTATGTCTTCTGTGGTTTGGGGTCAGATGACCGTGTGTGCAAAATGTCCCGTTTTTTTTTATTATTTAAATAGGCTTAAATTCTGAAATGTAAGCGTTTGGATTTTCCCGCAAAGTGAGTGATCTAGCGGTCCGCCCCAGCTTCGCACGGGTATAGATTATAGCCTATGTCATCCGAAGATAGTGTAGCTTCCCACCAGTGAAAGAATTTTTCAAATCGGTTTAGTAGTTTCGGAACCTATTCAACGCAAACAAACAAACAATCAAATCTTTCCCCTATATAATATAAGTATAGAAAAAAAAAACATACAGTCGAATTTATAACCTCCTCCTTTTTGAAGTCGGTTAAAAAGAAGAAGACTATGTGCTCAGTGATTTTCAAAAGTGACAGCTGTGTTGAGTAGCGGGCGCGTACATTATCTTACATATTGATTGGGTATGGGTATTAGGCGTTTATAATAAGGTTTCAAATAGATAGTAAGTTAGCCTATTACATACAGTGTTACATCAATGATGTTATGTCTGTCTATTTCTTACTCCATCAGCCATTAATTTCTTAGTAAGTTGGTATTTCTTAACATCTCTATTCTCACGGTAGAGGTGCCAATTCATCCACGTAACACTAAGATTTTAGACTAACTACATAAATGTACTATAATGATTTAGAAAGCGTGACATTTTTAGGTAATTTAGTCATAAAACATTTATCGAAAGATAATAAAATTGTGTTGTTACCATTATGTAAGTATAAATAGTGGGTAGTGGCATTTTATACAAGATCCGGGCACCTATAGCGAATCCAATTTGCCATACGTTACCATCAACAACAGCTAATTTTCATTATTAAAAAAAACTACCTACTTGGAACAAAGAGCAATTTTCATTGCTCTTAGACAGCGTTAGGACAACAAAAAAATTGCGTCTGAAGTGTCAAAGAGATGTATCATTTAACGCGTGCATTGCAGGAAACATCGCAGATAGTGCAAACAAATAATAGATAAAAGCTTATTGACAAGCTGATTGATACCTAAAGACCAAAGATTTCAATACTATACTACGTATTAAAGACGTTATCGAATACATCTGGGTGTCGCAAAATATGATGTGGCTGTACCATCTAGTTCAAGGCAAGTAGGTACAGAGACCTGGAGGCCTACCGCAATCACAGAAACATTCTTATTGTAATCTTGCATTGAACTTTGTCTGCGTACTTTTTCGTACCGTACCGATGTTTAGCAACGGACGGCACGGTCAGTCTATGGATCCACTTTAACTTGTAGACCTCGATTGCTAGTTTTATAACAGCATATTTTTAATCAGCGCTCAGCACGGGCCATGGACGAATTGTCTTTCCGTTTCCACCGTTTTTATCTAGCGAGAAAGAGACAAACATATCCATATTATAGCTTTGTCTTGTCTACGCGTGGATAAAAACGGTGGAAATACAAATACAAATTAAATGGAAATACAAATTTTCCACGGCACATGCTAAGGCCTGCAGGGCTAGTTACTCAACCTATGTGAACTTAGGTACCTAATTAATACAAGAGGCAAAAAAACGTCTAATGTGAGATGGAAATAGTGGTAGCCCCCCTGCGAGCGATGATCGGGTCACCTTCGCACGTGACCTTTGCAAGACCTCCCTTTCCATGAAGGAATTTCTACCTGACTTTTGGGCTGTAGCACTCGTGATATCGCGAGCACGTTTGGCGTCAGAACTGGTTCTCAAGGGCATTTATTCACAAACATTAATTACTCTGATTTGAGGAAAACGAGATAGGTACGAGTAATTGATTTTAGCGTTCTTAGTCAAAAGTATTGAAAAGATATAAGTTTAAGTATGTACGCAGTGCGCATACTGTTGTAAGCATCCAAAGTGGTTAATAATTACCTATAATATTTTAAAACACAGTTGCCAATAAGATGTTAATTTTTATGTTGTAATTGTTAATCTAATACCGTTCAACGTTTTATTTGAATTTTTAATTGTGACGTCGTAGATTTGTATCTAATACCGTACGTACGAAGTTGTACAAAGTCACTGACCAGGATGGTTGCCCATCGTGGTCAGTGACTTCGTGCGCACAATGAAGAACTCCATATCGCTCCATTCCCTCCCGCTTTTATTTAATTAAAAAAATAAAGAATTTTTGTCCTTGCTTGTCCTTTTTTTCCGTCCTTCTTAATTATTTACCTTAAGTCCTTGATTATTTGAAACTAGTGGAATAACAAACAGTATGTAGTAGCATGATGACTAATTTTTTTTTATTACCTCATAAAAAAGCTGATCATAAATAGAGCCCATCAACGAAAACAAAATTAAAATTAGTTCAAAAATAAATAAGATATAAGCAGATATAAGCATTTAAATTTCATGCTAGACAGAGAGCGCACTATACTGAGCCGTGAAGTCACGGCTCAGGAGCGCCATACAAATGCTATACTAACGCACGCTTTGTGAGAAAGGGATAGAGCATCCCCTCCCTATCCCCACCTAAAACTTTAAGCGCTCATATCTCAGAGATTTATCAGCCAATTTAAATTATTTTTTCAGTATGTGTAATGTATTTACTTATATTCCTCACTAAGCCGGTTATCTGTAATAAATTAAACATGAGGACACATGCCTATTAGCTATACTTTTCATGTTTTGGTGCATCGTTAAAAGTTGTTTGAAAATAATAATATAAATAAATAAGTACAGTTATAGCGCATAATTTACGCGGTTTCTTTCGGTTGCAGGAAGAGGTGGAGTATGAGGAAGAGGCAGAATACGCTGAGGAAGGGCAACAGGAGCCATCTACTGAAGCTCCGCCTTCCTCCACAGAGGGCAAGAAACTGGTCGGCAGCGGCGTGCGGCCGTTCAGAAGCAACACCGACCTGCTCGAAGCTTTGAAGAGAAGGCGGGCACAGGCTGCTGAAGGTACTTTCGGTTGTATAGTAGCTTTTACTTCCCACTGCAGGACCTACTCTATGGCATAGGTACCACGCATCCCTATCTTCCACCAAGGGCTGATCCGTTTGGAAATTGCGAAGATCACATCTTTTGCAGTCTTCCAGTACATATTAATTTTGGCTCTACTTTATTATGCTGCTTGACTAGTATTGTTAATTTTTTATTAATTTTTTAATTTTTTTAATTTGTGGAAGTATAGAGAAATATGTGCTTCATTGTCATCAGCTGAACTGTGTTTACACGTACCTACTTATAACAATTGCATTGAGAGGTGTTTTATTAAAATAGCTTTAAAATACAGGAGAAATTTGTTAGTAGACCGAAAATGTTAGATGTATTTTGTAGATTTACATAATATACTTTTTGCAGCCAAACTTCGTGCCCATTCCAACGCTGACGCGCCGCCGGCACCTGAATCTCCCGCGGAGCCTGCCAAATCTAGTTACAGTATGTAATCTTAGATGTTTCTTTGGTTAGAATAGTGAGATAATCAACAAACTTTAATATCTCCTATGTACTTTGAGTTTATTACTGTGTGTGACCTTCTTGCTTTTGTTTATTTATACTCATGTATCTACCTTCTTTTTCTTTCTTCCTTCTTGTTCATAGCCATAAACATTAAAAATCTATAAAATACATTTCGGAGAAAAAAATATCAGTAGGTACATTCCATTTCATCCCATAAGATCTATAAGTATCCGGAGAAGAAAGTCAACAATTACAAAAATACAACTATCAAAAAGAAACTATATAGTCTAAAGTCATCGTCATACCATTCCATTGTCATGTCATTTATAGGTAAGAAGAGAGTCAACAATTTGCCAGCTAAAGAGGAGACCAGCGAAGAGTCCACCGCACCCAAACAGTCCAACCGAGGACGGTTTGGTAAGAGGCGTAAGTAGACATCAACCACCACTTCAAGGTACACCATAAGAAATTACGCACTTTGGGATAAAGTAAAAAGATAACAAAATGTGAAACTGAGTCGAAATTTTTAACATCAAGGTACTATCCTAAAAAACATCTGCAAAACTAAGCCTATTAATACTTGATTAGCAAATGAGTTAATTTACTTTTTAACCGACTTCCAAAAAGTGGCGGTTATCAATTCGACTGTATGTTTTTTTTTTTGTATGTATGTTACGCGATTACTCCGCCAATTTAGAATTGTTTTTGATGATTTTTTTTTTGGTTGGTAGGTCATATCTCATAGGTGGTCCCATAATTTTTTTATCGACATAAATAACTGATTATAAATTGTAAATATATAAGTAGGTAATATATGTAATCATAATTTCGTTGATTGTCCTCTAATGCTCATTGCTTTTTTTTCTAAAAATTATCCCTATTTAATATTCATTCGTAAAGGACCTCCCTGGTAAAAGTCAGTAAGGACGTTGGTAAAAAGTCCACATACTAGATCAATACATAATGATGCTTTATGCAAGGAAGTTCCCTTTAGGGTATATAAAGTCCTTGGCTCTATGATATAAAGACAAAGACGTTTTATACCTGTGTTTTATACCCTAAAGAAACCTCGTGACACCGCTTCAACATCTGTCAAGCCGTATAGGCTAAAGGAGGTCAAATATAGACATCTTATTCTACCCAGATATCAGGTTAGAAAAAAAAAAACAAGACCATGAACATAGAATTGCAAACTGTGCATCGAATCTATTTTGAGATTGAAGAACCGGCACATCAATTACCTAATTGTAATTAGGTGCAAGTACACATGTAATTAGGTGCAAGTACACATGCTTAAGATTTCATACACTACTAATGTAACGTAACTTTGTACGGAACGGTGTGATAAAAAATGCCCTTGTATTATATCCATCTTCATTGCTAGCCCGTTGGTCCAGTTGGTAGTGAACCTGCCTTCTGAGCTTGGGGGGTGGGTTCGATTCCCATCTAGGACAAACATTTGTGTGATGAACATTTGTGTTTGTTCTATATCTGGTTGTTAATATCTATTTAAGTATGTATTTAAAACTATATATGTATGTATATCAGTCTCTGGCAGCCATATCACAAGCTTTGCTTAGTTTGGGGTCAGATGACCGTGTGTGAAAAAACGTCCCCGAATATTTATTTATTTATTTTATTGCTAGATTTGACTGTTTTGTGTGCAACACACGGTCTCCGGTGCCGTTCCCTATGTCAATTATAACGTCAGATCAGACAAATAAGAGAGATATGACTTAGTACTAAATTACCGTCCGTGTTCAAATGTCTCCGTGTTTCACCAACTTTTATCGTAAAAACTGTAAAAAAGGCACACTTACAAATATTTCACGCACAACAAGAATCTTGCAGCGATGCCTTGAACGAAATAATAGTTCAAATCACAGAATATAAAAAATATTGTTTAAATTAGAACGGCTGTCAAGGCATTTATGTAAGAAATTTGTTGAAGCCAGTTGCATCTATATAAACGAAACGTCAGTCATTCGAAATCAGTTAGCAACTATGATGCGGACAAAGAACTTTGAGACCTAACCCAAAAAGGTAAGGTCCAAGTTCTTTGGATGCGGAGTTCGACGCGTTGATGTAAATAAGAATGTTCAATCAAGGTTCTGTCATAATGCCTGGCGTCAGATTTTCCTTCTCATTTCATTCTATTTACTTCTCTTTTCTGTGGTCCACATGCAAAAAAGGCGGCAAGGTCCTCTGCAGGATGTGTTTGACTACAGGCATACCTGATGCGTTCGCCCCTGCACGTCACCTTTCCGTATTTGTTTGTCTGATCTTAGGCTAAGTACCTGGTGTAACATAAAAATTACTTTACAAAACTGGATAGAGAATGACTGGATTGGATTTTGAATCCTTATACTTCTTCCCAAAGTGCATTAATTTGTATGCGTTGTATCAAATCTTTTGTTTTTCTTACTTTCTACTTCTTCTTAAACATGCATTGCAGGAGGTTACTATGAAATTATGTACTTATTAATTTTTGCTGCCCTATGAAGTCCGGAAATATCGGTAGCAGATTTTGCTCTATTAATGCTGCTACTATTATTTATGTATCTATTTATTTAAGGTAATGTATCAATTTAGTAGGTAATATACGTGTTTTCACGAAAATATGTAGGAAATACTTGAAGTGTCTCAAAGCGAACCACATTGGAATACCTTACCTAATAAGGCAAATTTTGCACCGACCTTGCCTTTCGATTTTACCTACAGCTAAGGTCGACTCCTATGTACGGAAGTAAGTAACGATGTTGCTGTAATTTTGTTAGGTACTGACGTAAAGAGCTTAAAATATCTACGTTAATTCCTTGAAGCATTTTGAAAGGTCCCTTTTACAATGTAGTTTTGCTAATACCTACATTCTCTTATGGGATGACTAAGTATGACCGAGCGAAGCGAAGTCTTAGAGGCTACGGAAATAAATCGGCGCACTGTTGATCTGATTTTCATTAAGTGTAGTACGCAAGTAGTTTTTGATGTAAAACATCTATTGGCGCGCATATGCAGTAAAACCGACTCGTATGCCGTGACGGTAAACAATATTGACGCTTTTTAATCAAGGGCGTCGCCAGGCAGGCATGTAGGCAGCTGTATCTCTGCCTCCCGGTAGGGAGGCATCCGCCAACTCAACTGATGTTAAGCAATGATGCGATCTACGATGGAGCACGCTTGCCTAGAAGAAACCGAGGTCTTCATTCTTCGCCCCGAACTCAGACCTCGTGACCCATAAACAATTTTGCCTATTTTATAACATAAAAATTGTATTAGAACGAACTCCTTGCCAACAATTTCATGTAGATCTGATCAACGATATGCAAGTTAGAGACGACACATTTTTTTTGGCAATATTTGAATTTAGCAAACTTATTTTCTACGAGTTGTTCACTTTGGTGTTTAGAGCGACCTCCTTAAGTATTACTATACCTTTTCTGTTACACGTATATAGATCTAAGTGTGTGTGTTCCCAACGGACTCCAAAACGGCTGGACCTATTTTGACGAAACTTTCACTGGCAGATAGCTGATGTTATAAGGAGTAACTTAGGCTACTTTTATCAAGGGTATCCACGCAGGTGAAATCACGGGGCGCAGTTAGTGTTAAATAATAATAACAATACGAAATGAATTGGGATCCTTTCTCCTTTTTTGATGTCAGTTTAATAAATAAGGGTATGTAAACTAAGATATAGAGAGTGTATAGTTATAGATAGTAATGGAACCGTTATTCTTGCAGCAGCCACGCGTTCAGTTCAGCCAGAGGCGGATGAAGAGGCGCCAGCACCGGCACCCGTCAAAAACGGCAGGACGTTCGCGAGGCGAGGCAACTAGCCCCACTAACACCCCACCCTTCCCTCCCGTCCTTTAACATAACAATCCTGCCAACTTCGCCAACATTACCTGTATCCAGCGATCTTTAAAACTATAGATTGAATTTGAAACGCCTCACAACGGCCCCAAAGTGCAACACAGGCGGAAGCATGCCCACTCTCAGTGGCTAAGAGAAATGAAATATAGAGATTTCATTTCTCAAATACTACCATTATTTTCATTACCACCATATCTAAATACAGGTTGGTTCTTGTGAACGGTCCACTATTTTAGTACGGTTTTATTAATAATTAAATCTACAGTTTTAAAGATAGTTGCCTGTTCTGATAAAATGATGATAAGATAAGAATTAAGTGCCTACTAAAAACAGTAATCTGTCAGAAATGTTACCATCAAAATCGATGTAAGTTTTCCCGATTTGATGTTGCGTCGTTATGTATATTATCATACCTAAGTTATTACCGAGGTTTAATCGTTCTTCGATACTTTTATTATTTGCTTCGAAATTTCGGCCATGTTTCATGTGTTCAAATCTCGTAAGTTTAGAGTTACATAATATTGTCACATCTTTAATTTTTTATGAAACAAAGAATATGTTCCATGTGCAGAATTATCGTAAATATTGAAAGTAAGTGAACTTAAGGCGGCTTCAAACACCACCTATAGATGAATTTAGGTACAGTGGAATTTTTGTATTTTTGTAAATTATAAGTTTAAGTATTTTTTAATAAATAAATTTTAATTTTTGTACGGCTTTTATTTATTTATGTCTAGTTGGGTTTTAAAATTTTAGAGCGGAGACCACTAAGCTTAGGACGCCCTGAGACTCGATAAATAATACATAAGGCGATAAATAGAAGCCAAACCGTAGATACGACTCAGTGGCGTGGGAGTGGTTGGAGAGAAAAAATAAATAAATTACATTAGAAACATATTATTATGCCCATAGATTCCCTCAACGATTATGCCACTACGAAATGACAAGTTAATATCAAGAGTAAGAGTTCCCTTGTTCAAACCTTGCAGTATAATAAAATAAGTTACCTCATCGAACCATGCTGCTAGAAAGTGTCAGTCATATCAGTCTATTTAATTTTTATTTTAACATGTCTTCGGCCTCATTGGTTGTTGGGGCAAGTTTGCCGTCAACAGTGAGGGAGGAGATAGTGTGATTGTCTAAAGACGAGGTATCCCTTTAGGGTATATATAAGATCTTTGGGTAATCCTGGTTGATGACACTACTAACAGAAAATATCAAATGGAAAAACTAAAGACAGATATTATAAGATTGAATAAAATTAGCTTGTGAAAAAATGACATTTTTGTTTGGGAATGAGAGTAGAGAAGACATGTGTAATGGAAGCGGAACTTTAAATCTAGTGATGGTAGAATAAAAGGAAGACTTACTTCGAAGAGGCAAATAAAAAATATATGATTCAACAAACCAATATCCAAACCACAAAAACAAATAGGAGAGTCTACAATTTTGAATTAATATAATTGAACAGGGGCCTTACGGACAACTGCTATTACAGGCACCTAATCCGCTCAGTTGGAAAATCACGCGACCGCAAACCGTATCTGGGCGCGATAAGGTTTGCGGTCGCCTGATTTTCCAACTGAGCGGATTAGGTGCCTGTAATAGCAGCTGTCCGTAAGGCCCCAGGTCTAGAAAAGTGACTTAGTCTTAAACGAATTGAAACTGATGTAACAGAAATGAGAAAAGAACGAAATTTAATCCACGGCTTAGGGATAACATTTGGTTGAAACTATAGTCATAGTGACCGCTTTAATCTCACGTGAGTAATTTTCGCTTAATATAAATAAAATTTGTGAAAATCACGTCAGTTTCTATAATAAATTATTTATATTTATACACTTCCAAATCACGATTCCAGCCACATTGCAACAAATTCGATGGATTTCAAGAGCATAAGACCTACTCTTTTGTGTTTGACATCAGATCTATTCTATCTGTAACCACGGAAACTGCAAAGGGTTTGGAACGTCAGGAATTAAACTAAATGTTAAATACACGTGATAAAGCCCGTTAAAAGAGTTTCAGTGTGTTATAATCGCGAAAAATTAAGAAATCACTATTGAGCTAATTAAAATTAATAAACATAATTTGTAATAGCTACCAGAATTTAAACTGTAATTGGCCTTACGCCCGGGTGGTTTCGACCCCAATATGCACCTGTGTGAAGAATTATGTCACATACATATACATACTTACATACAGGATGTTCAGAGAATTAAATAATAAAACAAACTGGACAAGTACGAGTAGGACTCGTGCTCTGAGGGTTCCATTGGAGGGAACCTTCAGTGCGCGAGTCCAATAAAAAATTTTTTAAAATAAAAATTAAATAAATTAAAAAAAAAAAAAAAAAAAAAAAAAAAATGAAAAAAATAATAATAATAATATAATAATATATTTAATTTTTTTGAATAAATTTTTAAATATTTCAACTTCAGTTAGTTAACTGAAGTTGAAATATTGAAAGACAAACTTAACTTTGTAGTTGACAATAAGGTTCTTCCATACATTCCAACTACAAAATGTAAGTTTGTAATAGCAAAATAATTAATTTTAAATGATATAACTTCAAATTTATAACTTTCGGATTTATTCCTATATAAGTGCTATGAGACCTTGCCTTTTGCAAAATTTCATGATTCTAGGTTAACGGGAAGTACCCTATAGGTTTTGATTTCCCTGTGAAATCGCAAAATATGCGACATAAACGTTCATATCTTTTGATTGCGTTGACTTACAACTTTAATTTTTTTACAGCCGAAAGAAACCGTAAACCCAAGTGTTTAGTATAAATTTCAACTTGATAACTTTACGCGTTCTTGAGAAAAAGGGTCTTGACAGACGGACAGACAGACGGACAACGAAGTGATCCTATAAGGGTTCCGTTTTTTCCTTTTGAGGTACGGAACCCTAAAACTGAAATTTATAATTTTACATAGTTTATTTACTATTTATTATGAATTTAATAAATATGAATTCCGATAAAAGTGTTTAATTTCAATGCATAATAAATCTAAGAAATAATTACATACAGATACATACTGAACCCATGCGTAAAAATGGGAACTCAATAGTTTCTCAAACAAGCTAACGGGCCGCCTAATGGTAAGCGATCACCGTCGCCTATGGATACTGTAACTTTAGGGGTATTACATATAAGTAGACTCTACTAACAACCTTTTTGAAGAACCCCATGTTATAGTTACTCAGATATGCCACAGGAGTCTCTTTCCACAATACATATTGCAGGTGTGAGGCAAAAAAGATCGCGTAAAACGCATAGTGTGTGATTTCCACCGATCTATAATGTGGATGAACTTTCAGTCTGTGGCGGCTAGTGCGATGATAAAACTGCGATGCTGGCATCAGATCTCAGTTCTTCAGAACATTCCCCGCTGTAAATGCGATAAAAGACACAACGATACCCAACGTCTCTGGGCATGCTCAGCTGCTCTAGGTGTTCAGTGAGCTTGGGGTGTGGTGTGTATGAAACAGCAGTTTTTTTTTTTCGTGATCTCTGTGTTACCACCATGATAAAAGTTGTTCAAAATTATGGGTACTATGACCCCCTTTCGGCTTAGTACACCCTTTTCGCGTAACCCTGTATGTAGTCGTGGTGTGAATTATCTTTTGTGAGTAGCTAGCTAGCTATGAGATAAATAATCTATGTTGTTCTGCAGGTGAATCTACTAAGGAAGCCCAGGTGCGCGTGGGTCATCAGAGATTGCGGATTTTTAACGAGTCGCATATACACCTATATGCATCATGCATATATACATCATTATCGAATATATAGGTATCGAATCAGAAATGAGGAGATCCGTAGAGAGCATAAAATTTTTATGTGGAAATAGTTTGCATCCTGTATTAGCACATGGGCAATTTTTTTTACAGAAAAAATACCGATTTCTATTCGATGGTTTTCAGAAATGAAACGCGCCGAAGGAAAATCTCGCTCTACCTGGATCAAAGGATAGGACCAGCGCTGGGTCCTATGAGGATCTAGAATCATTTTTGTGTTATAAGTTAGTAAAAAAAATATTTCGTCACGGCGGGCAATATGATTGTCAGCGAAACGTGAAAACGTGGTTGTGTCACTTTTTGCAAATTCACACTGATTTTTAACCAACGCAAGGTTTTTTTAATTGTGGTCATTTTTTATTGTGTTCCTAAACCGCTGAAACGATCAATTCGACTGTGTTTTTGTTTGTTTGTTTGTTACGCGATTACTCCGCTAATAATTATGAATTGATTGTGATGATTCTTTTTTGTTTGGTAGTTCATACCTCAGACGTGGTCCCATATAAATTTTATCAAAATTAATTCAACGCTTTTTGGAAAATTCAACAAAATTCATAATTACATACACAATTGACGTTTTGGTTTGTGGTTTCCTAAGTTTTGATGAGGACTTTCAATCTCTGTTTTAACTATGTAGGTATGGTATTGAAGTCGGTTTATCGTTTTTTTTTTCTAAAAATTAATTATATGTCTTTAGTGATGTGAAAATGCGTAACGAGAGAACTGTGAATGGGATGAGCGGCTTTAGTAACTTTACCTACGATTCCACCATCCATTCAGATTAGCAGAACAAGTATTTTAAACTAAGCAGCAACAGCAACTATAGTAAACGCGTTATCATCTGAGTCGTCGAACAATAAACGCCATAGAGATAGACAAATATGACATGTGGGTGCGAGCGAGATAGACAAACAATGATTTATGACCTGACGACTCAGATGATAATGCGTTTATAGTATCTATTACAGCTTTTTGTTATTCTCCTTCATAATCAACGGTGCCAGTAAAACATCCTTGTTACATCACCTAACACATTTGCAAGTAAAATTTTAGAATCTAGTTCTTAAAACTTGTTTTCTTATTAAGTCATAGGAACATTTCCGTACGAATTAGATGTGATGAACGATGATAAATATTCGCTAGTAGCCCCCCGTGGTTTCAACTTGGTCTTCTACCGGGACCGTTAGTTTTGATAAAATGTAAATAGAATAAAAAATAGTAATCTGTTACCGGAAACATATGTAATCCGTTATTATATACAATTCCTAGGAAATGTGTACAATACCTAAAATGGAAGGAAATATTTTTTTTTATATTTACAATTTTTATTTAGCAATCGGAAATGTAGCGGTAGCGTTAAGCTGTTGAGTCAACTTCTCGTAGACGGAAATTGTCACACATGAAAACGAGACAGAGCAATTTTAAGTATTCCTTTTTTAGCTTAAGTAACGTCTCTGAGTGCGGCGGCTGTTTGAAACTTTAAGAGACAGCGACACAAATGAACTAACTAAATAAAATAGTCCACATGCAAAAAAGGGAAACAGGGTGAGTTTAAAGCAGGGGTAGCCAAACTATTGAAGACTTAACTTAACTAGACTTAACTTCAAAAGATTGGCCACCCCTGCTTTAGTCTTAATCAATTCAAAATAACTGAAGTGCTCTACTACAAGTATCATTAAAAAAAAATGTGGTAGCGCAATAGCAGAATAAGTGGCGCGAGTTTACATACAATATTATAATTATATACCTACATTTTACAAAACTCAAGCGTAGGCGAATAAAAAAAACCACACAAGTACGAGTAGGACTCGCACTCTGAGGGTTCCGTTGGATGGAAAGCTCAGAGCGCGAGTCCAAACAAAAAAAAAGTTGAAACTTAACTTTGTAGTGGACAAAAGGGTTTTTCCATACATTCCAACTACAAAATGTAAGTTTGTAATAGTAAAACATTTATTTTTAAATGATATACCTTCAAATTTATGACTTTAGGATTTTCATGATTCGAGGTCAACGGGAAGTATCCTATTGGTTATGATTCCCTTGTGAAATCGCAAAATATGCGAAAATATGCGACATAACCGGTCATATCTTTTGATCGCCAAAAATCAAACTTGTAGTCAAGTTTGGTTTTTTCACAGCTGATAGAAGCCGTAAATTTAAGTATTTATTATAAATTTAAATTTGATATCTTTACGCGTTCCTCAGAAAAGGGTCTCGACAGACGGACAACAAAGTGATCCTATAAGGGTTCCGTTTTTTTCTTTTGAGGTACGGAACCCTAAAAATACTTTTAGTATGCGATTCACTTTTGCGTTGCGTTTTGATACCTGAGTTCTATCATCTACAACTATACCAGAGTTATCTTTGGTTAACTAAAATATGAAAAATATTTTTTTTTAATTTTGTTATCCGACAAGTTTTACATAATCAAACTAGCTGAATCCCACTACTTCGTACGCGTAGAGTACTATAAACCTATATGCTATAAACCTCACGGAGCCCGAGACCTTTCCAACGAATGCAAAACCGTGGAAATCGGTTCGTGCGTTCTGGAGTTATAGCGTCAGGAAGGAAAACCCGACTTATTTTTATATAATAGAATAAACGGCGCTAACTCTAACTTACTACCTGCAATCTATTTTAGTCATACAATGAACTTTCTTTTATATATCCTGCAAGCCTAGTACGGGCTGAGGACAAATTGTCTTTCCACTGTTTTCATCCGCGCGTAGACGCGATAAAGCTAGAATATGGTTAAGAATTGTCTTTTTCTTGCGGGATAAAAATGGTGCAAATAAAAACTGTTCTTGGTCCGTGCTAGGCCTGCTGCTGTAAGAAAAAAATGGAAGCAATACTGAGAAATACTGAGATAGTGGAAATCAAAACGTTAGTGGAAACCCCCCACTCCCCAGGTTAGGTCAGCGAAAATGAATAACAAACTTTAGTAAAATAGGATTTTTATTGAGAAAAGTTTTTGTACTTATGATCAAGGCTTTATGGCTGATTTACAATCAGAATACCTCAATACAGAGAGATACAATGACAGCATGTACAGTAAACACAGTGGCGAATTTAGCAGAAGGCTAAATACAAAGATATAATTATAGTAAACGTCTATATCTGCCTCTGCTTACACAGTACAACTGAGACGCCTAACATAGCATCTGAGCATGAGCACCGCTTACAGACTTATTTCAGTGAAATAAAATTGTTAAACACTGAAACATTTCTGTAATGATTGCCAGTACCTAAATCAGCCATTATAAAAAAGGAAAATTAGTCAAGTTCACTTCCTTAGGACGCGCGTGACCTCGGCCAGTGGCGTGTCGTACGTGCCGGGCTTGACCAGGTTCACCAGCTGCTCTGCAATCTCCTGACCCACGCGCACCTGGGCTTCCTTAGTAGATGCACCTGCAGAACAACATAGATTTTTTTATCTCATATCTAGTACTAACAAAAAATAAAAACACACCACGACTACATACAGGGTTACGCGAAAAGGGTGTACTAAGCCGAAAGCGGGTCATAGTACCCATAATTTTAAACAACTTTTACCATGGTGGCAAGCCTGAAATCACGAAAAAATATCAGCTGTTCCATACATTTTGTCGAGTGAGAATGACCGTTTTCTATGTAGTATAGTAAAATATAATACTCCCATAGTAAAAGTTGATCATAATGACGGGTACTATGGATCCCTTTCAGCTAAGTACACCCTTTCAGCGTAGCCCAGTAAAAAAAAAGTTTCCATGTTAAAATAGTTTCGTTTTTCTTTGAACAATGGGCATATTAACATGCTAGTGGGTTATAAAAAGACGGTTATGCTGATTCCTTACCAAGATGTGGTGTGGCTACCACAGCCTTATGCTGGATGACCGCCAGGGTTAGCGGGTCCGTTGGAGGCTCCTGCTCGAACACATCAAGCGCCGCTCCACCAACCTGAAAAAATACGGTTTGTTTCATACAGGGTACTAATCAACCCATCATGTTTTTCTTGAATTGAGTATCTTAGGGCCCTTTTCCACCAGAGATTGCCAGGAAGAACAGCGGTGCGCTAAGAAAAATTCGACGAATAGAATCGCTTCATTGGCTCTCCTCGCCTCCTACTTGTTGATTTTTTACACATTGCTTTGCTACCTCGCACATCTGGTGGAAATTTACACACTGGTTAGCTGGAAAACTGTACAGTGTTATACAAGTTGCATTCTAATTCCCGGCTTCTGATGTTCATAGATAACTTATCGCTAACAAAGATATCTGTCAGATAAACCTCGTATATCTATGATTCCTATGTTTATATACTGTGTTTCCAAAGACAAAATTGATGGTTCGATGACTATCAAATGAATAAATAGTAAACGGAATACTTAAGACTTATTATTGCGTGTTCGGAAACCAAATTTGTAAAGTTCCCGAACTAATTACGCTACTGAATAGATAAACTATCGATAAAATACCTGGGTAGATCAACACGCCTAATATCACGCAATGGCACGTCTTGACTGTTTCCGCAGCATTACAATCTTGTTCTAGGGTTATAATCTATACTAATATTATAAAGAGGAAAGAGGTATCGTCTCGTTAAGAAGTTCCTATGGCCACCTTCTGTCTCCATCATCAGACCAGCTCGATGGTACCATAACATTGCATTGTCACCGAACTTACATAAGTATGCCAAATTTCAATTCAATCGATTGAAGATGTCTGGTGTAAAAAAATTATATTTCTACATTCTAATATTATAAAGAGGAATGATTGTTTGTTTGTTTGCATTGAAGAGGCTCCGAAACTACTGAACCGATTTGAAAAATTCTTTCACTATTGGTAAGTTGCACTATCTCCAGTTGATATAGGCTAGATATCTTTACCCTTGCGAAGCCGGGGCGGCCTACTAGTACTTAATAAGTTGTGAGACTTAGTGAGATCGCAGTCAAACGTTAGCCTAATCCAATGTAAAAAAAATGCCCGACAGAATTATGAGTAAAATTAAAAACTTATGCGCCCCTAGCCTGTCTTTAAATCTAAATAACTGGTCAAGAGCGTGTCAAGACACACCTATGGTAGGGTTCTGAACCCAAAGCCATATTATTGTCGTCACATTCCTAGTTCAGAAATTAGTGGATATAGATTCAGAGATTTATCATCCTGATATAACATAATATAATTTTTATGGAAAGAGAAAATTACTAGGCAAATATTATTTGTGAAGATCATTATACGACAAGATAAATGATCTTTAAGCTAGAATGCTTTGAATTTATTACAGTTTTATCGATTTAACTCCAAAACAGTTAATCACAAAATATTTAAAATCATTTTAAATTAAGGTTTTTCAATGGACCTATCAGCTTAGAAAGTTACAAGTTTCCATGTCTTGTCTAAGCAACTTTTTGCCACTTTGGCGGGCATATTTCGCAAAAGACACATTTGGCATTAAAGTTATATGCTACCTTTATTAACCGACTTCAAAAAGGAGGAGGTAATCAATACGACAAAATGTATTTTTTTTAAATACCTAGTTAACGATAAAGAATGAACAACGAAAAAAATAATTCAACCTCTTTTAACATGTAACAGAGCTACCCTTAAAATACTAATTATATTTCTTTTTATGCTTAAAAAATTGAGAACTTACTGTAATTGTGAAAAGTTTCATGCACTTATCTTTATAACTATAGAAGATAAAAGGTTCTAAAAAATTAGGACGGACAGACAGACGTACAGACGGACGGACAGAACGAATTTATAAGGGTTCCTTGTAGTACTAAGGAACCCAAAAAAGGTCACTTACATGTCCACAGTTAAGTGCGTCGAGCAGATCACGCTCGTTGATGAGTCCGCCGCGGCCAACGTTTATAATCTTCACGCCCTTCCTGCACTGCACCAGAGCTGCTGCGTTGATGAAGTCTATAAAAAACAAGAGAGCTCTCTCAGTCTCAGTCAGACTCTACCGTTACATATCGGCGTTTATTATGTATGTTTGTGATCGAATATAACTTGCGTACTGTCGATACAATCGCCATGAAATGTAAGGTAGATAAAATATGGCAAATATGATTTTTAATTTGAAATATGTGACAAATCAGACAAAGATATATATGGGTCGCGAGGTCACAAATTGGAGAAAACAACTGGGGCCTTACAGCTACCTATTTAGGTGATTGCGAAAAATTGTGCGACCGCAAACAGTATCTCGGCGCAATAAGGTTCAAGTTCGCGTGATTTAACGCACTGCGGTAACTCACGCGACCAACCGGCCCTTTTGGAGATCGATGGGGGATGCCTATGTCCAGCAGTGGACGTCCGATGGCTGAAATGATGATGATGATGAATGACTTACTTCTGGTAGAGTCGATTAGTGGAGTGTGGAGGGTGATGTAGTCCGCAAGAGGCCAGATCTCGTCCAGTTCCATCTTAGTGACGTGGAACTGCTTGCACTGTTCCGCATTCACAAATGGGTCGAACCCGATGATCTGCCGATTAGAAAGGACGACAATGAGCACGATGACTAACTTCAAAAACTGTTCTATGATGCTCGCTTCCAGTATTAGAAAAACACTTATTTCTACTAAATAGTTTGAGCAACAATTTTTTTTTTAACTTTAATCTCATTTGTATAAGAAAAAATACGGACTGAATGAGAAAACCTCAATAGGTTCATTATCATTATAAAACTTTTACTTGGGGACCAACCCTGAAATCGCGGAAAAATCAGTTGTTCCATACATTTTCTTAAAAGATAATAATATAAAAACTGGACCAACTGGTGTTTTTACTATTTCATATTCCCATATATATATATATATATATATATATATATACATGGGAATATGATATACATATTATATTGATGAGTACAATGATATCCTCGAATGTGTCCGCCATCAAAAATTTCTTTCTTTCCTGTTTTTATTAATATGCTTGCGTTAGACCGCCAACTCGCATGATGTTAAAAGAGCACGCAGATTAGAAGAAACAAAGGTTGTAACTATCAGCTATGCTATCAGGGAACATCCATTCAGGCATCGCATTCCACAGACTAGGAGTTCGCATAATAAAAGTGGAATTAAAGCGCTTGGTACGGGTTTTAGAAAATTCAACCATAAAGCGGAGTCGATTGTTTTCATTGTGCCACTCTGGAAGTCTGATAGAAAAATGGACAGGAAGGAATTAGATCATGCAGAGTCGGCAGTCGACTTAAAATCATAATCTCAGTGATTTCATCAAAACTCGCGTGAGGATTCATTATAAATTATTATAACACCGGCTTGCACTCACGATTATGATTATGGTTATGATCTTGACGATCGTCTCGACCGATAGAAACATAAGCGTGAGTGCAAGCCGGTGTTATAATAATTTATCTCATTGATTATTTGGTATTGCCCAACATTCGAACTGCTAGTTTATGTACAAAGTATGAATCACTGAGATTATTAATTTAAATAGGCTTGCGACTGCATAATCTAAGTTTAAAAACATAAACATATAAAAATGCCTAAAACAGGTCAACGCCATGAAATGTTCTAATCTAAAAGGTTATGAAATTATTTGTTCCCCGCTCAGCTCCATAATACACTATATTATATCCCGGAAAAACATACGGGTTAGCACTGGCGTAGCTAGCTCTTATTTCGCAGAGGGCCAGTCGATGCAAAACACATGCATAAATCCATGATTTAATTACTAAACGCTAGCAAAATTTGGATTATTATAATGTTTTTTTTTTAAATAAAAGTAAACCTATTAGGCTTAGAATAACTACTCAGAGAAGGTAAGTTTCCAAACAACGCCTTCTAATTCGCTTTATAGCTTACGTTTCGATTGGTATTTTAAACGATTTAAGCAAGAAAATTAATGGATTACCTGTGGAATGTCACACCATAACTCTTATGCTGCTTTTCTGATTTGTTGTGGTACGATTTTACCGCACAAATTGCCATAGTAATTTTTTTATATATTTTTTGGAGCCATATATGACTTTGCGAATGTACTTGGTTTCTTTGTGTAGTTATGCTAAGCTATTAGGCATTTTCTTAACATTGCGACCATTTTATAGCTATTTATAAAAATTTAAAATGATTGAAAAGTTCCTAAGTACGTACTTTTCGATCATTTTCAATAGTTTTTGGTGATCCCTGTCCATGTTGTGCCTCGGCAGACGACTTCTGCTACTGATTTTTAAAACAAATTCAAAAAAGTTGATATTCTAAAATGAGTAATGTTTATGAATGTGCAGTTTTGTGTGAAAGGACGACTTCGCAGAAAGCCTTCATACCAAAAACAAAACAATATCAAAACGTCGCTTTGCATGACTATATTTTTTTACAAATAATTAAAAACCAACTTCACAAGATCGTTTACCGTATTCATCCCATATTTTGCACTCAAATTTTAGGGGTGGAATATTTTTATTCAAAATTAAATGAAGCCATCTTCCATGCCTATTCAATAAAAAAAATACATACATAAATTTCGCACACAATCTGCAAATATATCGCGTATCATAATAAAAATATAAACGTTTTTTAAAAATATAGATTAGATCGACTTTTGACCACCAATTCGCCTATGGTATGCAACCTCCTGTTTGTAGTCGGTTGAAATGTTCTAATTACCTTCATTCCAAAGGCGTGCATTCTGATGGCGACCTCTCTTCCCACTCTACCCAGGCCGAGTACAGCGAGGGTTTTGCCGTAGAGTTCGGTGCCGGTGTAGAGAGCGCGGTCCCAACGGCCCTGGCGCAGTGCCGAGGCAGCTGGCACCACGTGGCGCGCCAGGGTCAGGCACAGGCTGCAAGTCAGCTCGCAGGCGCTCATCGCATTGGCACCGGGGGCGCTGAAAATTTACGATGTTCATATCTTACTTCCGTATCTGGACTAAACAGTAGTATATTGGCAAATGGTCATGTCAGACTGGACTACCTAGATTGTTGAAGTGAAAACTTCTTTAGGCAAATTGGGCAATTTTTGGGATTAAAAAAAAACACTGTACTCGCGTGACCTTCTCCCCTAGATACTCGTTCGGATAAGTCGGCTTCGAGTCAACTAAGAGAGCGAGAGAGATAAAGTTGCATTAATTATTCTGGTTTATCAATTAAAAAACATGCTTTGCAATAAAAAGGTCTAATCATAAAGACGAACTTTACCATTGTTAGCTGCCTAACCATTGTTAGCTGCCTAACCATTGTTAGCCTACGAGTGCGAACCACAAAACTGCGTTTAGATGAAAAACGCCAAATACACGTTTATTTTATTATTTGTGATACGCTGTGACAGTTGTGCTCGCCAGCTTCTTGCGCCATCATGAACTGCACTCTACAGAGGAAATTGGCGTAGGACGACTGGCTGTATCACTGTGTGGTCAACAGCCACCTTTCGGCTCCATCTTCAGTTCCCATCACCAGGTGGAATGAACAGAGGGCTCGTTACGACGGATCCAATGATCTCATTCTCGATGGATTTATAACCATTAAATAGTTCCATTACTCACCTACCAGCTCCATCAGACCAGCTTATGTTACTACTGTTACCGGAACTAAACAGATATTACTATTTAAAGAGGGCAAAATTTATATTCTTAAATTTTCTTACTTACTATCTATATTCGCATAAAGGTAAACCTACTTACTATATTTTTTTCTTTTTAATAAGTAGCTAATTTTAAGAGTTCATTGAGAAAATAGTGTATTTAAAAATTGGTACCGAACAGACAGGCAAGATAACAAGTTACGAAAAACGTGGTAATAAAACAAGTAAAAATTTGCAAAACTACTATATTTTATTAATCAAAAAATATCTATCATATAGCAATAAATAATATAGGGCGCGTTTTGCTACGAAACCCTCCTGACCCCTCCAAAATATATAGGATGTTTGCTAGCCGAGTGAAAAGCTGTAAAAGGGCGCGGGTCATTAGCACATTTTGCCCTTTTGCATTGGTATCCCGCCTTGCGACCGTGCCATCCCGACCGCCATCCAACTGAGCTGTTAGATTTGAATCCTGAACACGGAACTCTACAGCTCCTCTATAGACTTTGTACCTACCATGGTAATAATACTTATGATTTGATGATTTGTTGTGATGTCACAGATTTCATAGACATAGACATAGACATAGACATCATTTATTTGTGGCAAAAAAATACAATAATTAGAATGGTAAAAAAAAAAAAAAATTAAACTTAAACAAATCTTAACTAGAGCTTATCATATTTTTTTGTCACAAACCGGCTCCAACTCAGCAAGATGCCGGTCGTAAACAACCGGCGCTGGTCTTCCGTTGGGACCGGCTGGTGACGTCACGTACAAAAGTACCACACGGCACGCGCACAAGCTACTCCATCCGTATACTATAAAGCTCAGAGCTCGGGCAGAGCACACACACACACAACGTACACTAACCACTAATACAAAAACTCGTGCAAGGATCACTAATTTACTTAAGATTAATTGCAAAAAAGGTAAAATAACATTAATTAATCGATGCTCAAATACATAAAAAATAAGTACAACATACATATTTTGATATTAATTTTGTTGATCATATAGCACTGGTGTCATTCCTTAGCATTTGTTCGCCCTTTTGATGAGCGAAAATAAAAAGCTTTAGCTTTACTCTAAAACCATGAATACTTTGCAGGTTCCTAATTGGCGGCGGAATGTTATTCCAACACTTAGACGCAGCATAACGGAAACTGCCCCTGAATGAGGTTGAGCTATGCCGTTCCGTCATAAGCTGCGTCGAACATTGGCGACTCGGCTTACGGCTCGACTTCCATGACAACTTGTCATACAGATAACTTGGAGATTTATATTTAATGACGCCAAACAAAAGACACGCCAAGTGAAGTTTGCGCCGATGCATCATCTTCAAAAGAAGATGCTTATTAAGAAATGGGGTCACATGTGACCTCAACGGAATATTGAAGCAGAAACGGGCACAAGCGTTCTGTACTCTTTGTATCAGTTTTTTAGTTTTGGCTAATAACCGTGGACCAAATACTGTATCCATATAATTCAACTTAGACAGAACTAGTGAATCAGTTAGTTGAATACGAAGCTCTTCTTTTAAAAATGGTCGAATTCTGTATAGAAGTTTTAATTTATAAAAGCAACTTTTCACACAATTAGCTATATGTTTTTCATACCGCATTTCAGCGTCCATATGTAGGCCTAGGTTCCGCGCTTCATATACACGCTCAACGAATTCACCCATAAGCGTGACACTTGCAGTTGGGTTGAGCCTTGCTAATTGATGCTTAGTGCCGAAGATTAAATATTTTGTTTTATCTGGATTGAGCAACAGGCAGTTATCAGTAGACCATGATGCTATTCTCGCGAGATCACCGTTCAGTTTGTTGATAGCAGAATCAATGTCTTGTGGTTTGCACGATATATATAACTGAATATCATCCGCGTACATATGAACTTTGCAGTCCTTGATACGCGTTATGACGTCAGCTGAATAAAGACTAAAGAGAACTGGCCCAGCGATGGAACCCTGAGGCACTCCCCTATTTACAGCCAACTGCTCTGATAAAATTGAGGAGCCATCAGTGCGACTAATGTTCACAGACTGGTAACGATTGGTAAGGTAGCTGTTGAACCACTGTATAGCATCGCAATCAAAACCATAATAACGTAATTTAGAAAGTAGAAGATTTACATTCAAGGAATCAAACGCCCTGGAAAAATCTAATAAAACTAAAATTGTACACATACCTTTATCTTGTGCAGTCAGAATGTCATCAGTAACATCTAACAGAGCTGTTGTGGTACTACGACCTTTTCTAAATCCTGACTGAACTTCAGGCAAAATTTTATTTTTTTCTATATATTCCGTAAGCTGATTACATATTGCTTTTTCCAAGACCTTAGACAAACATGGCAAAATACTTATTGGCCTAAGATCTTTTAAGTCAACCGGATTAGTAACTTTAGGTAATGGACGAACAATTGCGTGTTTCCACAGCTCAGGAAACGTTTGAGTATCAATAGAGGTATTTATAAGCGCTTGTATGCTGTCTATTGTATACGGAAACGTCATTATCAGCATGTCTAAACTAATAGCATCACAACCTTCAGCGTTCGACTTTAAACTTCTAATTATATTAATCAGTCGGTCTAGGCTAACTCGTTCAATGTGGAATACTGCTTCGCTAAACGAAACGAAACGCTGACAAAAAAAAAAATTTCGGCATGGTTTTGACAAATGTACTTTTTGGTTTTATACAAGGCACATAGCAAAGAGTTCTTACATACCAGCTACGCTCTAAAACTCTTTGCTCTAGATCCTACTAAGACACTGAGGCAAAAATAAAATAAAGTGAGGCAATAAAATAAAATAAATAATAGGAATCTTCAAGGTTAGAGTGAATAGATTTCTTCTAAATCAACGTGTTCCATACTCGGCCGCACCGTCGCTTACCATCAGGCAAGTTGGTGGGCAAATGTAGACCTATTCTAAATTAAAAAAGAAACACGCACAAAAAACAAAAAGAGCGCCTCTAATAAGTCATTGCCACACTGAAACAGCTTATAAATATTTTTTCAGCCATTACTGTCCCACAGCTGGGCAAAGGCATCCCATCCTTTTGTAATTCTTGTATGGTAGTTATAGAAGTATTAGGTAAATGACTTACTTGATGACACCGACGCCGTTCTTCCCTGCAGTGTCAACATCAATGTTATCAACTCCTGCACCGGCCCTGCCCACAACCTTCAGCTTCACTCCAGCATCTAGCACTTGCTTGGTCACCTGAGACGCTGAACGAACTACCAGCGCGTCGTATTCCTGAAAAATATATTTGCTTGTTTTATTTATATTACACGGGAATTACTCACGTAAGATTAAGCCGGTCACTCCGACTATAGTTTCAACCGCATTAGGCAGTCTTTTTGCTTGGTATAATAACTTTTCTGAAAATGTTCTACGATGTTCTTCTGTTCCTCCACATTTACTGTTTCCAATGAGATGCCTTAGGCATTAGGCGGCCTAAAACTCTGGTTTTATTAAGGTAAGCCACTCAACCTATACAAAATTTGTGTTTTAAAAGAATTATATTATTTCCGATTCTTTGTGTTTAATAACTAAAATTTATCTTTTATGAACTCTTAAATTCACGCTAAAAACCTAGCAGGTGTAGCGTCTGCTAATGACGGCACGATCTTTAAACACTACGTATGTCATCAGTACAGTACCCTTATTACAAGTTTTGATAGTATTCGAAAACTTTTTTCGTTTACGTTTTGTTCCATACATTGCTGGGCTGAAAGGTATTCGAAAACTTTTTTCGTATTAGAGTGAAGCAATCTATACCGCCGATTACTACCGATTTTAGTTCCTCCGCGTTTCCGCTGGAGGCGCTTTATTAAAATGTATGGAACAATACGTAAATGAAAAAAGGTTTCGAAAACTATCAAATCTGGGACTAAGCGTACTGTACTTTCTGCAATATTTGAGACGAAATGATGTTCGTTTCTATAATCGTGTTTATTGTAGTTTTAATTGACATGGCGGATTGGTGTATTTTATATTAATCAAAATATATATTAAGGCGCGGTTTGATCACGATTTCAAATTCGTTTTTCACCCGCTCACGTCCATGATATATTTGCTATCTAAAACGGCTTTGTCGAAAATCGTATATCATCATATTTGATGATGATGATGACTTTACCCTTGTTATTATTTAATTAATCGAAATATAAAAATAATTTTAACAATTAACAAACGCACTTGACCAGTAAAAAAAAGCTTATAATAAAAAAAAACAATTAACTGGTTTTAGTTTTAAAACACTAATCTGGCTATAATTTCGAAGAAAAAATGTTTTCGCTGAAAATTCAGAGTATTTCCATTAAAAACGTTTTTTTTGATGCGAAATTTGTATTTTTTTTATCTATATAATTTTACAAAATGTTATTCGGTTAATATTATTAACAGGTGTTTTTTCTACATGTAGTATTTTTCCTTTTTTTTACCTTAAAACCAAAGAGTCCTGATAACACAATACATTTGTAATTTGTTACTGATTCTTTGATTTTATTACTCAGCCTACGATAAATTACTTACGATAAATTACTCAGTGACTCTGTTAAAGCTAAAACGTGGTCCTGATTTATAAAATTTCAAATCAATATTTAAACACTGTACCAAAAGTAAGTGTATATAATTATATATTCTGTATGTCAGTCTGTGGCATCTTAGCTGCCAAATATGAGTACAATGATATTTATTTAATTAAATTGATTGATTATAACAATTTTTACACGATTAACCTAATACAACAGTGTCGTCACGAAGGTCAACATTTTAAGAGATACAATTAATACATTAGTCAAGTGGTTAAATAATAATATATCCAATGCGACATCTACTAAATCAAATTTCCCATTCAAAATAAAATATGAAAGATGTGAAATGATTAAAATTTACTTATTAAATTAAATCATATCATTATAATTATTAAATGTGTAGTCAATAATTTATTAAATTATTCATAACAGAAACTGAACAATACCACCTTTTTAAATTCTACAATAGTAGGTACACGTCTATTTTCTCTGCAATTTGATTTAGTGCTTGCAACCTTCGACAAAAATAAAAAGTATGGACGGGCCGTTGAACTTGCTGAGTAAAAACGAGTCAAAACCGTCGGACATTTACTACAACACCTAATTATAACATTTGTTACAAAAAATATATAGCGGTTTTTTGTTGTGTTTTAACACTTTAGGAAAGCACACGAAGGCATTATTTTGTCAGATTTTTCGTTATCATAGAACAATAATCTCGTGTTGCACTTCCTACAGCTAGAGACCGACTGAAACAAGTAAGCGCCGGCGCTCATTTTGTAATCTTCAAAAATGCTCTTCTTCTGGGCCCGTCCATTCATTTTATTTTGGTCGAAGCTTGCAACCTATATATCCTTGATACATAAGTGTATAGATTTATAAGCAAACAGAATTAAAATAAAGTTTTTTTGTTATTATCGTCATTAAACTTACTCGTGAAGAAAATATAAGGACTGATATAATAAGAGTGCAACAACCTTTTGCCATTGAAAATAATACAGTTCTTCTTGTATTAATTATCTTATCAAAAGCAAATAAGGCCGAGAATAAATAAGTAATTGTCTGTTTAATATATATTAACTTATTAAGTGTTAGTCCAACGAACAAACAAACCAACAAACAGACACACTTTTGCATCTGTGTGATGAACATTTGTGTTTGTTCTATATCTGGTTGTTAATATCTATTTAAGTATGTATTTAAAACTATATATGTATGTATATTATTCAGTCTCTGGCAGCCATATCACAAGCTTTGCTTAGTTTGGGGTCAGATGACCGTGAGTGAAAAAATGTCCCGAGTATTTATTATTATATTAGTATGATTATACAGTACAGTATACAAAGTACATTATATATTATAGTATACATAGTAAGGGTGGCCAAGTTTACACTGTTTTTAAACTCAAGTTATATGATTATTTACGGGATATTTACCGTGGTAAGGTGGTGGAATGAGCTCCCGATATTTCGGCGCAGTTACATGCACCATGTTCACGGGAAGACTGAAGAATGCGGGTGGTTGGAGAACAGTTAAAAAGTATAACATACAACTTATTTGTGTATCATATAACTTTAGTGAACAACCGTGATAGTTTAAAACAGTGTTTTTAAACTCGTCTGGATACCCAAGGCTTAACTGTAAATTACTGTGCTCTTCTTACCGGTATCTCACGCAGCAGGTCATCCTTAGAGATCTTCGGCTTGTTAGTGACGCTGATGCCGTGCATGTTGAGGATTTCCGTGCAGTTAGCGCCCACACCGTCGACCACCAACACTGACTTGATGTCCACCACCATCATGAGACTGCAAAAAAATAATACATAAGGATATTATACATAGTACTGGCATTGCTCGGGGGTTTTATCCGCTATTCTACAGGTTTTTTAGCCCCGCTGCCAAATGTTATAGGTCCAATTTGTGTGTCAGTGTTTGTTTCTGCTTGAGGCATCGTAGCTCCGACAATGCTGAAGAAAAATGCTAATGCAAATTCAAGAAAATCGGTTTAAAAAAAAACAATTTTTATCTACTTGTTTTGGGGTAAAAATTGCCTATGTATTTCTTCAAGGTACCATAGAGGATACAACCACCCTTAGAAAATTTCATCAAAATCCAGTCAGTCGTTACGGATTTGAATTCGGAAATAAACACACACTATTCACAAACTTTCGCAATTATAATATTAATGTGATACATAAGATCGGAACCAAATTTTCACATATTTTTTTCATTTTACCCTCAAAACAAAGATTCTTTTGTTAAAAGTTATGACCTGTCTGTTTACCAGATCAGTTGGATTAGCAAATTGAAGTGGCAGTAGGCAGGCACATATCACGCAGAACAGGCCCTTTTGGAGATCGATGGGGGAGGCGTATGTCCAACAGTGGACGTTCTATGGATGATGATGTACCAGATCCACTGCCATCAATGGATTACAGATTTCCATGGTTATATTATCTTTGGCATAAGAGATTTTTTTTATTTCGGCAAGAACAGTACACATACATATTTGGAAACATAATAAACTTAACTTAATTGAAGATACAAACAACTAAATAAAAATAAATTAAACTACACTTTCTTTGGTACGAGGGAAAATCGTAATATAATTATGTCTTTAAATCGCCAGTGAATCGGTTTCTTCTAGGCAAGCGTGCTCTATCGTAGACCGCATCATCGCTTAACATCACGCGAGTTGACGGTCAAACGCAAGAATGATCCTAAATTAATGATAAATAAATATTAAAAATTTAAAACCCATGATGCTTTCAGCAGACGATTTACTGAAAAAATGCATAAACGAGGTGAATAGGACTATTTGCAAGTATTATATTCGCAGGAAATTAAAAAATAATAGGTTACCACTGAAATTTTTACGAATAAGCCGCGTGTATTCCCTTGTAGCCTCGGAATAATACTACCATCACTTTTTGTCTTTTTCTCTCTTTGAAATTTCGAACTCGACCGAAAAAGACAAAACACGTATTACATCCCAGGCTGCTCCACGTTTTATATGGGTGTTTTTAACAACAACAATAATTATGGACACACTTGTGGCTTTGTAAATACATTAAAGTGATTTATATTACAAATATTCAAACAACTTTCGATGATGTTGAGCCTTATCACACTAATCGCGAAACAAACAAGAAAATAAGCAGCACTAAAAACCGGATAATTTACTAAAGACCTATTATTTACTATTAATTCTTACAAACCAAAACAAATGTACCTATTAATTAATTGCATATCTAGGGAAGTGTCTAAAACTAAATGGCTGTATATTTAGTTGACTACGTGTAATATTAAGTTAGAAAATACTCACAAATACAAGTAATATGTAGATAATAAGTTCTGACTTCTGCTCGAAGCAAAGGCCGGTTCGCTACTAAACTAATTGGAAACGGTGCGGCGCTGTATAGCTTGCGCGAGCGCACACTGATTATAACGACATAGCTGATAAGCTTCCAGTAGATAAACTTTGCTGTCATACCTATAGTTACTTTACTACCCGACGACGCAAAGAGGAGGGTATAGTGTTTACCGTGTATATAAATGTTTCCACCTACAGCTTAATGCCTCAACTGATATTGATAAATGATATGTCGATTTAGTCCCGTTAGTTCTCATATTTATGAGAACACCACTTAACATGTTCATCATCATCATTTCAGCCATAGGACGTCCACTGCTGGACTTAGCCCCCATTGGCACTAATGTCAACATGATGAGTTGGGATCGGCTTGTGACAGAAACTATTACTTTGTTGTTTATTTTATTAGTAATGTCTGTATATTTTGTTTCTATCACAAATAAATTTATTTTTTCTTTCTTTCTCTCATATTTAAGAAAAATTGCACTCCTTCATAAGACTTATCATTGATTTCATCGAATATTGAAGTTAGGTACATCATTTTTTATGTCATAGGTGACTATTCAAATAATTATATAGTACAAGGGACTTACCATAAAAGTCTTATTTGAATCAGAAATATAATAACGTTTGTATTACGTCCAGCAGCAGTACCACGGACTGAAAAGCTATGAAATTTCCAGTAAGTACGTATATACCAGACTTAAACCACACTACCAGATTCTACTAAACCAATTGGGTATTTTTTAAATTTTTTAATGAATTTGTATGAATGAAAACAATACTTTAAAAAAAAAATACAATTTAATTGGTTTAGTAGAATCGGGACCCAGTTAATCAAAATCATAGTCTTAAAAGGAAAGCAACGTACTTATGTGTGATGCCTCTGATGTTAAATGTATCTCATGGGCGACGGTGACTACTTACAATCAGGTAGCCCGTCAGCTTGTTTGCCACATATATGGCATTTAAATAAACTTGTGTACATACAAGTACCAATGACGTACAAGTCTAAACATACCTTTCAAGTTATTGCTTGGAAATAAATTCAGCAACGAGTTGAGTCGAATTGTTCCACTGCTGTTGTTGCACTGTGAACGTTCTGTCAATGCGGGCCAATGGACGGTTGAGAATGGGTTTTGCCTCTACTGTAATGTATACAGTCATTTTATAGTAGGTATCCACAGTAATCTGCCGTCTGCGTCGCGTCGTGTGGAGCGATGATTGTACCGTCTGCAACATTTCGTCACTTGGTACGAGTTACGACTACTGTACACAAGTTAAAGGTGATCGATAAAACTGCTAGGGAAATAGGGTCGCGCTCCCGTGTTTTTTTTTGGATTCCGTACCCAAACCGTGCAAAGAGGGACCCTATTACTAAGCCTACGCTGTCTGTCTATCTGTCTGTCTGTCTGTCCGTCTGTCCGTTGGTCTGTCTGTCCTACCTTTTAACGGCTGTATCTTTCGATCCGTAATAGATAGCGAGTTGTTTTTTTTTACAAAATATGTAATGTTACGGCGGATTAACTAACAAAATTAAATGATAACGTAAAAAATCAAATCTAAAGGAGGTCCCCAAATAACAAACTTTTTTAAACGTATTTTTGTATATTATTATATATACATAGTTATATTAATTTGAACCCATTGCTGTGGAAACTATGGGCAGTTGGGGCACTGAGGCCAAGAGCTTGATCTCAGAAGTTGGCCGCAGAAATCGAGATAACGGTGGCGACGCCCGCTCTGGCTTGTTCCTGGTGCAAAGATTGACCATTCAGCGTGGGAATGCTCACTGGCAGCATTCCCACGAGGCAAAAGTGCCCATAACACTGGCTATGGGCACTTTTGCACCAGGAACGATCCGGGCGGGCTGTTTGATTAGACTAGATTTTTTGTAATTAGAATCAAGTGGTTTGTGACATGTATTAATTGTTTAATATTAATCATATATATTGACAAATAAATAAATTTCAATCGAAAAAATATAAAAATAAAAATTTAATAGATCACATATGACACTTCATTAAAATACAACAAGGTATCCTTGTAACGGAGGAATATTTTGTTTTTTTTTTCCATAAATAAAAATTTGTTTATTGTCTAAATACAGAATTCGAGAAATACAGAATTATTAAACTTTTGTGAACTCTGCGAACTGTTTTTTTTTTTTTTATAATTTCCGCGCCGACGAATTTGCTGGTTGCATCTAGTCTGTTCTGTGAATGTAGTATTTTTGCTTTCTTTGCAGAATAAACCAATTAGGTCAACATGGTGGTTTCTTACTCAGTATTATTATGTTTATCTATGGTATTACGGAGAAATGAATATGATATTATGCTGTGTCTTAAACCGTACCCAGCCAGGTAGGCAGGTTCGCCTACCTGGCTACCACCTACGTATCGCCTATTCTGCAAACAAAGCAAAAATCTTAAATATCTATATAACACATACTAGTACACGCGACTTCGTTCGAGTGGGTCTATAAAAAAAAAACAGTTTCCAGAGTTTACGAAAAGTTAATATTTCTGTATTCCTTGTAAAGAAATACCCACGCTAACCCTCATATTCATTGATGTAAACTGTCACCTCGAATCCTCACGTCACCCTTAAGTGGTGTTTTGACATAAATTAAGCACCACTTGAGGGTAACGTGAGGATTCGAGGTACCTTTATTTCGGTCTATATGAATATTGAGGTCGAGTCTGTGTCTCGTTTTTTGTTTAGTTTAAAAAAAACTTTTTAACCTACTTAACAAAAGGAGGGGGTACTCAATTCGGTTGTATTTTTATGTTTGTTACCGCATATATCCGAAATTTAAAACGCGATTTGAAAAGAAAAATTAAAAATGTTACGAAGAAAAAAAAAAACAAAAAAAACAAAAAAAATACTAAACATCAGCTTGAAAAGAAGAAGAATGAGATTTAACGTAGCATGAATATTTCTTTACAAGGAATAAAGAATTATAAACTTTACGTAAGGTTTGCGAACTGAATACTATTTTTGTGATAATTTTTACGCGGACAAATTCCCGTGTAACAGCTAGTCTGTTACGTTGTTCTATGAATGTTGTATTTTCACCGTCTTTGCATAATAAACCAATTAGGTCAACATGGTGGTGTCTTACTCAGCATTACAGAGAAATGAATATGATATACAAAACAAAACCGTTCCCAGGTGGGCGAAAGAATGCATAAAATATCCTTCTTATTATCTGTTTACTGTTTACTTCTTATTACTGTTATTGTCGTTTTGTCATTGTGTAATCACACAACTAAAATACCTACCTAATTGGTGCTGGTAGGCAATGTAGCATAAAACTGACTCGTTGAATAAACTTTATATAGGTACTTTAGAGTAACATTTTACAAGCAAAATATTTTTATTTAAAATAATTTTCAAATTCAAATTATTTATTGAGAACTAGCGGTCCGCCCCGGCTCCGCACGGGTATAGTTATATAGCGTATATTAATCATTGATAATGTAGCATTCAAATGGTGAAAGAATTTTTAAAATCGGTCCAGTACTTTTTGAGCCAATTCGTTACAAACATACATACAAATCTTTCCTCTTTATAATATTGTATAGATGTATATATAAAACGGACAAATTCCACTAACATTTATCTCACAAACTCTTTCCCAGTATTAATAGGAATATAATTAAAAAAACTAATATAATAAATACAACAAAATGCTGTAAAAATAAATTGAAATACGATAATAATATATATGAATTATTAAAACCTAAAACGACTTATAAATATATAATACACCAAACTTGAAAAAAAAAAACTGCCGGCTTCCTTGTTTCCTAAGATATATAATCTTGGCCTTTTCAAGGTCAGAGTGAATATGTATCTTCTAAGTCTGCGTGTTTCATCTTCGACCACATCAGCGCTTACCAACAGGGCCCTTATTCTCTAACTAAAATAACTAAAACAAGCACGTACCGAGGCGCGTTAAGTTAACATTAAAAAAAAATGGCCTGTCCCTAGGAAATCCCCCTAGGAAATAAAGGCAAGCCGTCTTACCACAAAAGATTTAAGCACGCTTTAGACAAGTGTTTAGCATATATTTCGAAGTGAAACAATTGCTAAACACATGTCTAAAGCGTTCTTAAATCTTTTGTGGTAAGACGGTAAGTTTTTGAGATTACGAGCGTGTTTGTTTAAATAAATAAATAAAAACTAGTTATTAGTTATTTGAACAAAGTACATGATTTTGACGTTGAGATTTTGTTTTTTGGTTTTTGGCATTTTGGCGCCCCTCGCTATCTGCGTCTAGAGGGACCGCTCCTCTCGCTCTACCCCAAGGCCGGCGCTGCACACGGAAAGAAAACTAAACCATATGGCTTGACTCCAATCACCTATCTTGGTCCAAAGTTTTCCCTTATTTGACCCAACTGATCAGTAAATCGGCTGTGGAGGTCCGGCCTAAGAATAGACCTCCCCCTTCTCTTCCCGTGGGTGCCGTAGAAGTCGGCTAAGGGATAAACCAGAAGACGGGCAGCAGCGTCTTCTGAGTATAAAAACACCGACTGCGCTCGCCAACCCGCCTGCCAAGCGTGGCGAGTATTGGCAATCCCCCCCTTCAATGATAGATACAAAAAGGACCAGGCCCCCAGTCCCCGGCAGCCCCGCTATTCCTGGCTACGGTAGCGGTCATGGTAACGGCGGGGCCAGGGGTGCTAAGAATCCCCGGCAGACGCCCGGCTACCAACCCCAACGACGACGACTGGCCCTGGTAACACACAACATACGCACCATGAGGACTGATGAGAAGATTGTTGAGCTGGAAGAAGAAATGGGTAGGGTACGTTGGGATATCTTGGGTTTATCCGAAGTCCGTAGAGAGGGCGAGGACACGATAACCCTGAAATCCGGTAACCTACTCTACTACCGGGAGGGCGACCAACAGTCCCAAGGTGGTGTCGGCTTTCTCATCCACAAGTCCCTCATTAACAACATTATCACCATCGACAGTGTTTCGAGCAGGGTTGTATACCTAATACTCAGAATATCCAAGAGATATTCGTTGAAGGTCATTCAGGTATACGCACCGACCTCGTCACACCCAGATGATGAAGTGGAGGTTATGTATGAGGACATTAGTAGAGCCATACATACTTCCGAGACCCACTTCACTGTTGTTATGGGGGACTTTAACGCGAAGTTGGGCAAGAGAAGTGATGATGAGTTGAAAGTGGGGAAATTTGGCTGTGGGCAACGGAACCCTAGGGGACAGAGGCTGGCCGAATTTCTGGAGAAAGAGGGACTTTTTATGATGAACTCTTTCTTTCAGAAGCCGCCTCACAGGAAATGGACCTGGATGAGCCCCGATGGTTCTACGAGAAATGAGATAGACTTCATTATGACCACCAAGAGACAAATATTCAATGATGTCTCTGTGATTCACAGGGTGAAAACCGGTAGTGATCACCGAATAGTAAGAGGCACATTGAATATTAACGTTAAAATTGAGAGGTCCCGCCTAATGAAGTCCACGCTCCGACCGAACCATGCCCATATTCAAAACCCCGAGAGCTTTCAACTCGAGCTGTCTAATCGCTTTGATTGCCTGGAGAATTTTGCTTCCGTGGATGAGATTAATAACAGGTTAGTGGAAACTGTCCATGCGGTAGGTTCTAAGTTTTTTAGACCTGGCCGGCGCACAGATAGACCTCAAAAATTATCCGACCATACCCGTAACCTCATGGCTGATCGACGCTCGTTACAACTACAATGTTCCGATGACGCTGACTCATATAGGCAGCTCAATAGACAAATTTGGAAGTCATTGCGGCACGACATACGTACCTTTAATACGAACAGTATTAAAGAGACGATTGAGCAAAACAAAGGCTCCAAAGTGTTTGCAAGAGACATGTCTATTGGGCAAAGCCAGCTGACAAAGCTGAAGAGGGAAGATGGTAGTGTAGCGTCGACCAAAGCTGAGGTTTTAGGGGAAATCGAAAGGTTCTATGGACAGCTATACACTTCGGTTGCTAAACCTGTGAGCAGCTCGGCCAAAGACCCAAGAGCCAAGCTGAGCCGACACTATACCGAAGATATCCCGGACATCAGCCTGTACGAGATTAGGATGGCCCTGAAACAGCTCAAGAACAACAAGGCGCCGGGGGACGATGGAATCACATCAGAGCTTCTGAAAGCGGGTGGAACACCGGTACTCAGAGTCCTTCAGAAGCTCTTTAATTCTGTCTTACTCGAAGGTATAACGCCAGAAGCATGGAACAGAGGCGTGGTGGTGCTGTTCTTTAAGAAAGGTGACAAAACCTTGCTGAAGAATTACAGACCCATCTCGCTTCTGAGCCATGTTTATAAGCTGTTTTCGAGGGTCATCACGAATCGTCTCGATCGCAGGTTCGATGACTTCCAGCCTATCGAACAAGCCGGTTTCCGAAAAGGCTATAGTACCATAGACCACATCCACACGCTACGCCAAGTTATACAGAAGACCGAAGAATATAACTTGCCACTATGTTTAGCGTTTGTGGACTATGAGAAAGCCTTTGATTCGGTCGAGACATGGGCGGTGCTTGAGTCTCTCCAGCGATGCCGTATTGACTATCGGTATGTCGAAGTGTTGAAGTGTTTGTACAATAACGCCACCATGTCGGTCCGAGTACAGGAGCAGAGTTCGAAGGCAATTCCATTGCGAAGAGGCGTGAGACAGGGAGACGTTATCTCTCCGAAACTGTTCACTGCCACAATGGAAGATGCCTTCAAGCTCCTGGAATGGCAAGGACTCGGCATCAACATCAACGGCGAGTACATCACTCACCTTCGGTTTGCCGACGATATTGTGGTCATGGCAGAATCGATGGAGGATCTCAGCATGATGCTCGAAGGCCTCAATCGAGTCTCTCAACAGGTGGGCCTTAAAATGAACATGGACAAGACAAAGGTCATGTCAAATATCCATGTTGTGCCCACCCCAGTATCAGTTGGGAACTCAGTTCTTGAAGCTGTTGACGCGTACGTCTACCTAGGACAAACAGTCGAACTAGGTAGGTCCAACTTCAAGAAAGAGGTCAATCGGCGAATCCAACTCGGCTGGGCAGCGTTCGGTAAACTACGCAACGTCTTCTCGTCCAAAATACCTCAGTGCCTTAAGACGAAAGTCTTCGACCAGTGTGTGTTACCAGTGATGACATACGGCACTGAAACGTGGTCTCTCACTATGGGCCTCATAAGCAAGCTCAAAGTCGCACAACGAGCTATGGAGAGGGCTATGCTCGGGGTTTCTCTACGAGATCGAATCCGAAATGAGGAGATCCGTAGACGAACGAAAGTCACCGACATAGCCCACCGGATTAGTAAGTTGAAATGGCAGTGGGCAGGGCACATATCACGCAGAACAGATGGCCGATGGGGCCGAAAGGTTCTGGAATGGAGACCACGGACTGGTAAGCGCAGCGTAGGACGTCCACCCACAAGATGGACAGACGACCTAAAAGAGACCGCAGGGAAACGCTGGATGCAGGCCGCTTCCAACCGGCCCTTTTGGAGATCGATGGGGGAGGCCTATGTCCAGCAGTGGACGTCCTACGGCTGAAATGATGATGATGATGATGAATGATGATCAGTAAAAATACCTTTTTCTCCGGTTATTGTTCCTATTTGTTGAGATATATCCGTTTCAATGTGCTTAAAAACACTGTATTTGTGCGCACGGCCACGGCGCCTAAAACGTAGTAGTCACCCGACACCCATTATTACGCAAGCAGCTGTCCTACTGGCACTGTCTACTGTCGACATACCTTTTAAAATTTGCAAGTTGAAGTGGCAATGGGCAGGCCACATCGCTCGAAGAACCGATAACAGATGGGGAAGAAAGGTTCTTGAGTGGAGACCACAAACCGGAAGACGCAGCGTAGGTAGGCCTCCCACTAGATGGACCGATGACATAGTGAGAGTCGCTGGCATCCAGTGGATGCAAAAGACAGGTTGTCGTTCAGTGTGGGGGTTAAAGGGAGAGGCCTATGTTCAGCAGTGGACGTCTTCTGGCTGATGATGATTATGATGTCCTACTGGACATTTAGGTAAATGAGGGCAATGTTAGGTATTAGGTATGCTATTTAGTGATAGAGCAAAGAATATAGATCATCATGGTGATGGTCCGGGAGATCAGGTATAGTATTCATATAAAGATATAGAGACTCTGAGACGGGCAAGCGGTTGATGTTAAGCACTAAGTATTTCATCTCTAAGCTTCAAGAATCATCATCGTCATCATTTCAGCCTGTCATGTCCCACTGCTGGGACTCAGGCCTTTTCTCAGAGAGAGAGGATGGGCCCTAATCCGACATGCTGGCCCAGTGCATGTCAGTAAATGTCGATTTGGCACCATGCACCTACGTTGCTGCGTGAAAGAGGAACAAACAAACCAACAAACAAACACACTTTTTTATAATATTAGTATAGTACTATGTCACTCTCCGGCCCTTGTACTATACCCATGCAAAAATCAAGTCGATCCGTTGCTCTGTTGCTGCGTGAGGGAGGAACAAACAAACCAACAAACAAACACACTTTTTTATAATATTAGTATAGTACTCCGGCCCTTGTACTATACCCATGGAAAAAAATCAAGTCGATCCGTTGCTCTGTTGCTTCTTGAAAGAGGAACTAACAAACCAACAAACAAACACACTTTTTCATTCATAATATTAGCATAGTGTAGTATGAAGTATGGTTCTGTATTGTTGTATCAGACGTGTGTAAAGTAAACATCTTTATCTTTGGCGCTATCAATGAACGTTTAAAAATAGAAGGGTGTAATCTTGGTATTTATCTTTGGATTTGATCTTTCAATATTTCATTACCTATTTCATTAGTAAGTAATATTAGTAAGTACTCAAAAAAATTTGCTCACATTTGAAACCTTCCGGCTTCATTGATTCCGACTTAATTAATCCTGACTTCGGTAAACTGCTAAGACGAAATAGTCTCTCCAGTCCGGAGAACGAACTAAATAACCAAACTACTGAGACGCGCTGAAATTATTTAGTTGTTGTTGCTAGCCCGTGGAGTCATATCATTGGGCAAATGCCTCTCCTCAATTTTTGCCAATTTTTGCGGTCTGTTGATTTTTGCCAGTCCCAATGTCAAAAGCTAGTAGGAGGCCGCGCTGAGTTGGGACTCCATAATTTTTTAATTCAGTGATTTTGGCCCAGAACTCTTCTGGTATACCGCTGACTTCGTCGGCTCATCTCCATCTCAGCTAGGTGGCTGTGAGAGCTACATGTGTCATCAGAGTTTTGGAACGCAGCTCGCTGTTTTGTATTTGATAAATCAAAGATGCTGCGCTCCATCGCTCTCTGGCAAACCTTGAGTTTCGACTTCTTCTAGCTTGAACGCATTAACTCCTTCATGGCCCAATTGCTCCTCCAAGCGTATTTCGTTTGTTTTGTGACTTCATGGCCTGTTAGGAGACTTTGGCTCAAGTAGATGTAATCACGTAGCACTGCAAGCCTTGTTAAGGCTTCAAGCCTTGTCAAGGGTTGCAGTACTGAGGTCTGTAGCATAAGCTTTATCTCTTTGGTTGGGTACGAGAACGCAAACCTTATCGCGCCCAGGTACGGTTTGCGGTCGCGTGATTTTCCAACTGAGCGGATAAGGTGCCTGTAATAGCAGTTGTCCGTAAGGCCCCAGGGCGACGTCATCTGTAATACAAAGGTTACTTAACCTTGTGCAACCTTATTAACTACGTTTTTTTTACAGAATATTATTGTATTTACAAAGATAATAAATCGTCATAGGGTAGGTATCAGGTAATAACAAAAAAAAATTGCATTAAACTTTACAAACTTATTTTTAATTTTATTATCACACTTACGAAGATACAAAACATATCACGATGGCACTAGAAGTCAGTGCTTCGGCAAAAAGTCAAATATGTATGTTGTCAAGTGAAACTTATTAATTAAGTACATAAGACAAACCTTACTAATAAATAAACATAAATTGAGTATAAACATTTTTATCAATACAAATTAAGAGTCATGAATGATTATCATATCATGTAATTTTGCGAAAATTGTTCATGATAATTAGAGAATTAACACAAGTAGTTCAATCCTATCCACATTGTTTAAACCTTGAAGCAATTTTCATTAAATGTTCAGGGACTTAGCAGTCAAAGTACATTAAATTAAATGTAAGTGAAACTATATTTCTAGATGGTTTTGGTCAAACTTAAAATATGAAAGCAAGCTCTCAACTTATTAAATACAATTATATATGTAAAACGGAACTGAGAAAAAAATTATTTTAGGTAAAATTAAGAGATTCAACTTACAGTAGGCAGAATTTTTGCAGGGACATAAACAGGGTATAGATGAAGATGTTTATTTTGGTCTATCTTCCGTCTTGAACATGGTCTTACAATAAAACCTATCACTAATATGTACAAAACATTTTAGTAAAAAAAGGACTGTTCCTTAATTCTTACACTTAAATTGGAGGCCTTATCTAATTACAGGTATATGATTATACCAAATTAACACCTGAGATAGTAGGATATTTAATAGATTCGTATGATCTTAACTGCAAAATAGTTTGCGGAGTAAATTGACTAAGTTATGACGTGTGCGTTGCTGAAAGTCGCTGGTTTAAAAAGCCACTCGAACAGAATACAGGGTTATAATTAATGAATCAAAATTAAATTACTCAATTTTTATTTTCGTGTTTTTTTATATTGTATAGCTAATAGCCTTGCTTTTGCCCGCTACTTTGCTTGTTGTTAAGTGATGATGCGCTCTACGATGGAGCACGCTTGTATTGAAGATATCGATTACTTGCGACTTGAAGACACACAGATTGTAACTATCGGGGAACGCCCATTCAGGCAGCGGTGTGCTCAGTATAATCTAAATCAAAACGCTTCGTGTATTTACGAAAAACCATGAAACAGCGAAATTTATCTAAGTATCCTTATTTTATACGTGCAAGAGTCAGCTCTTAAACTTCACTCGGGCACCTCATTTGAGACCGCGGAAAGCTATTGCCATATAAAGGCCTTTATTAAATATTTTGGTTATTGTGTATGAAAAATAAAGCAGACTAAAGTGTTTTTATTATGGTCTTGGGACGTCCTGCTAGATGTTTTAGATATATAAGTATGTACATTAAAAATAACCCTGTATAAGTATGAAAGTAAAAATATAGCAGTTATTTACTTCTAAGCAATTTCTTGTTTAGAAACTGTTAACAAGCAAAATTCTCGTCGAGATATCTTATAAGATTTTTCGACGAGCATTTTGCTCAACGCTAAGTTTTCAGTTCATCAGTTTCTCAGCGAAATTCAGTACATGTCATATGGTTATTACCTTTGCCCTCAAAATCTGGCTCAAATTTTATGTTACAAAATTTCTATGTTCACTATTTTGGTCTTTCAAAAGTTTATCCCTACTCTTTGACAATATTATTTTGGGAAGTATTTATGTGAGTCCCGGTATCGATCCATAGGTAATCGACTGAGGCCCGATGAGGTCAACAGGTAGAGCGTGGATAAATGTTAGGCCCTCCTGGCGGGTCGGCCGGGTCTTGTGCCTACACCGCCGGCCGCACGCCTCCGCGCTATCAGAGCATCCAGGCCTCTCAACGGTGCAGCTGGTGTGGTTTCCAAATTTGCGGGTTCAGTCTCCGACTCGACCTTCTCTGCGCTGGCCGTACTCTCCTCTACTGACTCGCTGGACGACTGCTTTGGTGTTTCTGTTGTGGCCTGTTAAAATAAAATAAGGTTATACTGATTTGGTATTGCTGCTTATAAAAATTTGGTGATAGGCTAAGCCTATAGTAGGTACCACTTGATATCTTTCACATGCTGTCATTCAGCGTCGATATGACAATTGAAAACTGGATTAATTTAGTTTAATTTAGTTTATATAGCAGATTCAATAAGTCTTGACAAAATATCGTCGACCTGTGTCGTAATTACTTACACTGCGATAAGATATAGTTCCTGAGTAAATACCTACCGTTGTTGTTTTGGACATGAGAGCATTTAGGTGGAGTATGTAATATAAACACAGACCTACATCCAAGTAGACGCCACACTTCGACCTACCTTGCATGTCATATTTCCAATACAATTATGACAAATAGTCGTAATTGAGTTCATCTAAAATCAGTCTGCTCAATAGGTGCAGCGACAACACGTCAGTTCAAAACCAAAATGGGTAATTGTGCAATACTGAGTTGTAAGAATACCACAATTAGAGTTGGCCGACAGAATAAAGGATTTCTTTTCACAGGTAAGTACAAAAGACGACACGCTTTGTTTTCATACAGTTTGGACCGCTTGTGAATTCTACTTAGATATAGGTCTGTGAATACATTATGATATAATATGTGGCAGGCTGTCGTTCAGTGTGGAGGTCTAAGGGGGAGGCCTATGTTCAGCAGTGGACGTCTTCTGGCTGATGATGGTGTAATATAAATTTGGGTTATTGAACGAAGACAAAAAGATGGACTGAGCTTCATTTAAATATAGACTAAGGTACCAAAATGGCAGCAGCGCAGCGCATCTAAGCGTAAATCTGAGGACCCTTGATTGGAATGTACAATGCTGTGGTAAGTTATACGGTGTTAAGTGTCGGACACTGGTTTGTATGAAAAACGTCTAGAATGTTTTGTTGGTCCGTAGAATCATACGTCAGCGGTAAGCAGGAAATCTGACGCTAAGTTGAAACCGCTAACCGCGGCGCGGCGTTTTGCGTTCCGAGAACAAAGCCGAGTGAGTGTAATATAATTATAGTATGCAGTGATATGCAGTAGAAGTATGTGTGAGTTATTTATTTTCAGTTATGTCGGTTTTTTGTAGTCACAGTATATTTTGTCTTCTTTAGTTAGACGGCGTCATCGAGATATATTACACACAGTCACAATCGTGCAAAATAAATGTCCGAACTAAAACTCGGCGCACGCTACGAATTGCGCAGACTTTTTGGTTAGTCACTACTTAAGGTAACCGCGATCCGACCACAACTCCGCGCGATGCCAGAGCTACGATTACATAGAGAACAACTAACGTTGAGCACCATGCAAGCGACACAACGTCTAAATTAGAGTAAATATGGCATTGTGACGTATATAATTGATACAATGTATGTACAATGAAGCTCAGACGTTTTTGAGTGTTTTCACTGAGAGATTGTGACTACAAGAATTGTATCTCAATGAACGGCGTCCAAAAACGGTCCAAAATACCTCAGTGCCTTAAGACGAAAGTCTTCTACCAGTGTGTGTTACCAGTGATGACATACGGCACTGAAACGTGGTCTCTAACTATGGGCCTCATAAGCAAGCTCAAAGTCGCACAACGAGCTATGGAGAGGGCTATGCTCGGGGTTTCTCTACGAGATTGAATCCGAAATGAGGAGATCCGTAGACGAACGAAAGTCACCGTCATAGCCCACCGGATTGGCATGTTGAAATGGCAATGGGCAGGGCACATATCACGCAAAACAGATGGCCGATGGCACCGAAAGGTTCTGGAATGGATGCACGGACCGGTAAGCGCAGGGTAGGATGTCCACCCACAAGATGGACAGATGAAGAGACCGCAGGGAAACGCTGGATGCAGGCCGCTTCCAATCGGCCCTTTTGGAGATCGATGGGGGAGGCTTATGTCCAGCAGTGGACGTCCTACGGCTGAAATGATGAACGGCGTCCATTTGTGTTCTTTCATCTTGGTTCGACTTACCTCCGTGGAAGGTTTTCTCCTATTAAGGAGAGGGTTGGGACGCCTTGCAGGGGGCGTCACAGGGGCACGAGGCCGCGGTGAGGGCGCCACTTGCAGCCTGTTGGGACGCAACTTTAAACCACCACGGGATGGAATCTCCGGCGCAGGGGTGGGTGAGCTCTGTGGACATACACAATTGAATTATAAATAACACTTATGTAGATATTATGTTTAGGTAAGTGCACGCGAGTCGCGACAGTCCCGGGCATCCAGTGGATGCAGATGGCAGGCTGTCGTTTAGTATGGAGGTGAAACGGTGAGGCCTATGTTCAGCAGTGGACGTCTTCTGGCTGATGATGATGAAGTGCACGCGAGTTTTGATGAAGTGAAATTAACACATAGTTTACCTCTGCATCAGAGTCGGTCGACTGGGATTCAGGGGGCGAAGTCTCGGCGGGTCCTTCTGAGGCTGTCTCCGCGGGCACTGCGGTGGTCAACCCTGGGCGGAGGCGAGGGCTGGGGCGGAGGTTTAGTCTCGGCCCGGGCCTGAGAGAGACTGGCCTGAGTCCTGGCCGGCTGCGGCTGCAAACCGTATAAGGTCAATGATTTCAGCAGGCTTTAATCTGCGATATAAAGACTGTCAATAAAATCTCGGGTCGTATTTATGATGCCTCTAGCTCTATTGCCAATATAGACGACAATGTTTACCTACCATCACGCAGCTCATTTGCTTGTATATACAGCATGAACAAACTTTATATTTACTTACAATTTATCTAATAAATAAGAATCTTTTCCAGTGATAACGATTTACGAAAAGTTGGGTACCGTAGTTTTTGACACCGGGTGTGGATCGTTTAAGTGCTCTAAATCAAAAGGCTCTCTTTTCCCACTTTTAGCAATATTGCCCGTTTAAATTTGTCTTCTTCCATATAAAAAATTCCATGTTGGCTTAATTATTATGAAAATTGTGTTATATCAAAATTGCATGTTTTATCTAGGAAACTGTAAAGATCAAAAGCGAGATTAGGAAATTTCACTCGATAGTAAGTAACACTGGTTTGCGCTTTTATCCCTATTTTTGGATTCATTCAAATACCTATTTACTAAATGATATTTTTTTTAAACTTTGAATCCAATATTATGGCATCCGACGAACTGAAATTGCTTATTTTACTAATTTTGTGAAGTAGGTTTTTTTAATTGATAATTATATAATTATGAAAACAGTGTAGGTTGAACATTTATTGATATCCATTGTTTCTTACGCAATAGTCCTAGTAGAGGCGGGCGTTGTCTCGGCGACTTCTCCGGAAGCGTTTGGCGAAGTGGAGTCTTCGGGGGCTGCGCTAGCTGCCGCGGTAGTGGACGTCGTGCCACGGGTCCTCAGCCCGGGACGGAGGCGAGACCTGGAATTACATCGAAATTTGTAGCTTCGACTCGAATTTTTGTTCTTTGCACTTCTGTCAGTGGTTTAGGTTGTATCTATAAATAAAATAAAAAAATATTTGGTTGTACATTTTTGCACACACGGTCATCTGACCCTAAATGATAATGATAAATTTATTCATAATAATAATAATTTAACAAAAATTAAAAATAGACTATCAAAATAATCACATTAAAGCAAAATAATAATAATAAAAAATAAAAATAAAACATACAATCGATTTGATAACCTCCTCTTGAAGTCGGTTAAAAATGTCATTCTAATGATAATTAGGGATTAATTATTTACTCCAGTTTTGGTGTAAATTCCTCTACGCTATACGACGCCATATCAGTCAGAAAAAACTTTAGCTTAAACTTAAAAACTTAAATTTAAACTTTAGCTTTTATCCCGTAAATAATCATATATCTTTAGTGAACAACCGTGATAGTTTAAAACAGTGTTAAACTTAAGCTTATTTTTCCGGTAGAGTCATGAACATAAAGTCTTTAAAAAAAATCGATGGTGTTAGTAATTTGACTCGTGCGACTATACGCAAACAAAGTAAAACTTGTACTATGGCAGCCAGAGACTGATTGATATTCATTACATACATATTTATTATTGAATACACACTTAAATAGATATTAACATCCAGCCATAGAACAAGCACCAATGTTCGACTATGATCGAAGGCTGTCGCCGATGTCGTTCGTCCCTTCTCATCCTTCCCTTTTCCATCATCTCTATTATAGTGTTAACACACGTATGGATTTGGTTGACGGACCGTCGTCCAACCAACGGGAGAGAAAGAGTGAGAGTGAGATGAGTGATCATATTTCCCTCTCTTTCTCTCCCGTTGGGCAGACGGCGGTTGAGGTCAACCAAATCCATACGTGTATCGACTTGTTGTACATCGGAATATTATATAACTTTTTTATACGTTATTTTTCGTGGATCATATTTTGCAAACGGTACTCTTGGTTATAATAATTGTAAATTCAAAATCAAAATTATTTATTATTGTTACTGGCTCTAACTGCCAAACTGGGTGTTGGAAATCCGTGTCTTGGTATTTTGTTCCTTCCATAAGTCATATGCTGGGTTGTGTACATACATTCACTGTTATTTTTAACCGACTTCAAAAAGGAGGAGGTTATCAATTCGACTGTATGTTTTTTTTATATATAATTATGTATAAAACCTTACATTCATTTTAAAAGAACCATTCAATAATACCTACCCGGAAAATTATAGTGCAAAAAAATCATAATTTAGATGTATGAAGCAAGTCGCAATTTTCTATTTAATCACCTATCTAGTAAACGTCTTTAGAGCAATCTATCGAAATAATCAAAAGTGGTTGAGGCGTTTAGATGTTTTTGACATTGCATCGTCGTCGGGCATTATGGAAAGGAAATCAAACGGGAGAATATAACCATATTGTTAAAACAACTTGGTATAAATCTTGAAAACATTTTATACAGTACACAATTAGGTATAACATGTATAATTACGTAATCAGATTGCGATTTCAGATCAGACAAACAAATGAGATATGGTAAGGTGGCGTGGCGGCAGGTCAGGCGCACTGCGCACGTTAGGTATGAAGCTACAAGTATCTGGCGGGCTCGACTTGTCGGGCCAATTCAGTGGGCTGCCGCGCGCCGCGCGTCGAATAATTCGTATCGACGAACGATAATTCGTACTGTGACCAGCGAAATAATAACTATGTTTCGCTAACTAAGGCTTATCTCCCTTTGGCTGATATGAGATCTGCAAAATGCCTATCTAGCACCTTAGCGACAAGATACCTATTGAAAGGTATCGTTATCAAAGATATGTGACTCAATATACCTAGTTTATAGATAGTTGTATGTAATAATATGTATTCGTTGCTTTGAAATCGGAGATGGCAATCGTACAGCACCAAAATTATGTAGTGCAAAAAGACATCACGCCCAGACGGTCATCCATCCAAGTACCGACCGCATTCGACGTTGCTTAACTTCGGTGATCGTATGAGAACCGGTGGTTAGCAGAAATTTGTCACTGGCTCGCTCTTGGCCAGCATTTATAATTTGTTGTTTTATTTTAGTGTGTGCTATAATCATGAAAAAACAGTAATACGTACGTATGTACGTAAAAACAGTAAGCGCGGTCAATACCTATTCGGATCGGTAACCGCCTAGGTCTTGATGGGTTGTTATCTTTTTGCACATATTTTTTTTTACATTAGTTGGTTGTACGAAACCCTCAGTGCGCGAGCCCGACTCGCACTTGGCTGGTTTTATTTTTAGTTAATATACTGTAACATATTCATATTAAGTAAAAATTTCAATTGGCTATCAAAAGATACAGGTAGGACGGACAGACAGGCAACGCAGTCTTAGTAATAGGGTCCCGTTACACTCTTTGGGTATGGAACCCCAATAAAACGGATAGATACGTTTCGATTTTTGTTGAAAAAATGTGTAACAACCTTGTTAAAAAATATTAATGTAAACAATGATAACACTGACGAACCGATGTACTTAACAAATGACCTAGTGAGCCGCTAGTTCTAACTATTGCGCAAGAGTCGATTATAATCAGAAATTATAATACAATGAAATTAGATTGTCTTTAAAAGTGACTAGCTGTTGCCCGCGACTTCGTACGCGTAGACTTACATGTAAATATTCAACTCTCTTTTGCCCCCTTTTCACTTTTTCATGGCGCTAACACAGACGTGCGTTTCGCTACTTAAATTTTTGAGGATTTTCTCATATTTTTCGAAATGTATAGCTGTAATGTAAAATGTACCTTTGCGGTTTCCTCCATAATTATTAAATCTGTAAGTATACGCAGACATCATTTAATAAATAGCAGGTATTTGAATGAATCCGTAAAAACAGGGAGATAAACTCACATCAGTGTTACTTGTTTTTTTTTTCTAGCGAGTGAATTGTCCTTTATCGTATTTCGGTTTTTGGGATTTCTAAACATCTGTATTTTGATATGACACCATTTTTATAAGTATAAGCTAACCATCATAGACACATTTAAACTATAATGATCGAAATTGCAGGATTTCGGAAAAGAGGGCCTTATGCTGTGCTGTCCCTTCCTTCGAATACTTTTTGTATTCCCGGAGGTGACGTAACGCATAGCAACCGTCTGAGAGACAGAATCGCAAATGGATACCAATACTAGAGTTGCCAACCGTCCTATATATCTCTCAGAAAAAGCACTAAAGGGAGCAGCCTTTCATGATCTTTATTATCCTGATATATCCAGGGATATCCCGTATTTTAGCCATAAATCCAAAAGTCCCGCAAGGACAAACCTTGTCCCATATTTCGCTCACATCGTAAGTAATACCTACTCGAAATATTAGCGAGTGGAACGTCCTATTACAGGAACACCAGTACACCGGGCATACCATCTTCTGACTACATTCGAATTGTGACGAATATCAATTCCATCCGCATTCTCATTAACCCAGGGTATAAGCTGCTTTTATACCATGTCCCATCCAAATCCAGTCAGGCGTTATGGAGTTGAGTGGTAATTAACATTCTAACACACAAACTTTAATTTATAATTAGTATTCATTGTCGGCTACACCTATACTTTAAAACAGTTTTTTTACGAATCCCTAGAGTAAAAAAAAAACGTTTTGCGCAATAAAAACGCCTGATTAAATTAACCAACTATACTTTACTAAGCAACTCCTCCAATATCTGTGTACACAGCAAAAGACATTTCTCACGGGCGTTTTTTGTAACCTCTATTATAGTTTTTGTAGACTCGTCGAACAATAACTTAGCTGTTTGCTGTCTTCAACCAATAAACCACTTAGTAGTGTATCAGTAATCTAAGTTTAATTGTTACATGACGCGTGTGAATTGATCAATGGATTTAAGTGAATTACGACTAAATCTGCATTCTTCTCAAGAATTTCTGTGGGCAGGGATTCCAGAAAACATGAGTGCGTTCCTATTGAGAAACCAGTACCTTACTTCGGGTACAAAGGGCAGGTTATGGGCATAAGTGGCTGCAACCCTGCTTAACCCCTGACTGTCAGGACCCTAGGGTATCATTGGAAGGTAAAATATCACATGCACAGTTCACCACTCAGTTTCCCTGTGTCAAGGATAAGACACAGAGACGTGCCCAAAACGAGCTTGGGACTACTTACCTCTACAAAAAAGGTAGAGTAAAATCTATAAGTCACATAGGTCGTCGCCAGAAAGTGGATATTATGATGTTACCTAGGGGCAGGCGTTTCGCTGGTGGCAGCAGAGCTAGCTACGTCTTCATCCTGCGACACAGGAGCGGCGGCCGTGGTGCCAGGCCGTGTACGGCCGGAGAACAGACCGCGTCGGCCAAACGCCTGGAACAATCACATTAGCTGTTTACATCAAGGACACCTGTACTGTATCCATAGTGATGTAGGTGTCGAAGAAATTTTAGGAATATACATTGGCAGCTATAAAAAGCCCAGACGTATTGTGGGTACTCAAACGCCCCCAAATCTTTTTTTTGTTTTTTTTTTTTAATGGGCATATTATCTTTATTAACTAAACAAAATACAAGCTAAACAAATACAGTTAGACTGCCCATAGACCATAGATGTTTTTTTTTACATACGGCTAGTCATTTAAGCTCGTAGACCTCGTAGCAGTGTAGGTTTTAGTACTACCAGCACCCTGGGCGAGGTTCCTATTTTATATAGTATATACTATATATAGCCCCTTTATGCCATGTATATCTGGCGCCCTGGGCGGTCGCTGCGCGTGCACTTTGTTATGTATTTTTAACGTAACCTGTCATGTAATAACTTGTTTTAAAATTACTTAATTAATAATTTAATAATTATAAGTACCTACGTAGACTTAAGTAAACTTAAAAATTCGCATTGCAATTAATAATAAAATTCGCTTGGCAAATAGAAAAAAATAATTAGTATCGACAATAAAATTATATAAAACTTATAGACTAATAAAACTGTGGTTTTCACAATTCAAACTACAGATAATGTTGTAGCGTAGGGACACAGAGTGCCATTGCCGAGCGGCAGATTTAATGGAGCAGCATTAGGAGAACTACGGGCGGCAGATGGTCTGCATACGTAATACAATTTATGCCACCCTACTTTCTCCCCACGCTGGTCCATAATATGGAAGTCCCACTATATATTGATAAATATCAGCTTAAAATTATCCTCAGATCGCAACAATCTAATTTACATCGAACAAAAACCTTAGTTACAATTAAAGGTATATGGCTCCGGGATGACTACGCTAGTCACCTTAGAGATAAAATGTAAAATTTACATCTGTATTATTGAGATAATTTATTTACCTTGGGCTGTGTAGGTTTGTCGGCGTTGTTGGCGGAGGCCTGCGTTGAGACTTCGACGGCGGCGGCTGCAGTGACGGGCGTCTTCCTTCCCACGGAAGGCTTGCCGAAACGACCTGCACGTAACATCAGCTTGTTAAAAATGCTGAACAAGTGAACACCCGTATGATGCCAACTGGTGTAAGAAATCAGCAAATGCAAGCTCTATTAAGTACTAATTATAAATTATCTTCTATTTAACTGCTCACCAAAAAACCTTGCTTTCATACTAAAATGTCCCAATAAACATACACAGTAATAGGTACCTACAGTACATAGTTACATACACACAACCATAAATAAATAAATATTCGGGACATTTTTCACACACGGTCACCTGACCCCAAACTAAGCAAAGCTTGTGATATGGCGATATGTGTGATCGAAATATATTTCCTATTTGGACTAGAAAAACCGCTGCTGCTTGCTTGCACACGGTGTAACTAGTCTGTGCAATTTGAAAAGGATGCCCGTAGCATAGGTACGTACGTGGATCCTGCACACGCACGCAAATTGCAAAGGGACACGGCGTAACTTGCACCGTGGAACATCTGATGCACTTAAGTATTTTTTGATGTGCAGTTAAATACTACTCTACAAAATTATTTAAAAAAAATGTGTTTGTGCTTAGATCAGACGAATTGCATTTAAATGTTATTAGTTTTAACGTAAGATTGTAATATAGACTCGGCATATTCCAATTATCCAGGCAAATGATTATAATTCTAAGCATAAGCACAAGTACACACTTTGTCAGTTCGCAACAGACCTATTGCTTATTGGGCAAGCCTACAGGGTCGACTAGCTTGGTCTTGCAAACTTAGTAACTTGATAATAAAATCAGAATAAACATTAGTCACTTAAAAGCCGGTAGATACCTACCAGAGTAGTAAAGTATCTACTGTAAATTATACAAAATTATATTTACGTATTTCACTAGGTATTTAAAGTAAATAATCAAGTAAGTTATTAAGTCAACGCATCCGGCATACCGTTAAAACATTATGTAAAGCAAATTCATGATGTAAACATATAAAATATACGTTTGCTAGCGTCTCTGACATGAAAAATGGTCGCATGAACAATCGCAGAGCAAGGAATGAATAATTAAAGAACGCTTTCGCTGCGCTATGATGCCGACTGCATACAGATCCGCACTAGATAGCGCCCCCCACTTGCCAGATATGGCTTAACGGCTACTGGCTAACTTGTCTCACTCCGATCCAGTTCTGCGAGCCGCGCCAAAATCGTGTTTAGTAATGTCACGCGTGATTCACTTCTCCATGTAAGTAATAGACCATAATACGTCACCACTGTGTAGCCTTAAAGGAGAGCAGCGGAATGTTAGCAAACCAGAAAAGTACTTATAATAAATATGACTGTGACCATCACATTCTATCGACTGCGTGAAACTGGAACGGAATGGACAGCATCGAGCGGGATCGGCATGCTGCACCTAGCTAAGAAAGGTGATCGTGACAAAAGCGGCGTTATGGGAAGCGGAGTAATTGGAACTACAAATTCTCACCTCGAGCTCTCGTGGACACTTCTAGAGGAGCCTCGGTGGCAGCGGATGTGCCGGCGACGGCGGCTGCGGTGGAGAGGCGGGTGCGCGCGCCCGGGCGTCCCTTGAACCGTGAAGGGCGCGTGGGAGCTGCGGGTGTCGTAGTCGTAGTTGGCGCAGGCGTTGTCGTGGTTGTCGTTGTTGTGGTGGTGGTCGTGGTAGTGGTCGTAGTTGGCGTGGTCGCCTCCTCCGTAGTGGAGAGCGCCTCCGTGGTCCACACGTCGTCGTCAGTGGTGGATGTGCCATCGAAGTCAATCGAATCAGTAGGGTTGATCTCGTTATTTAAATTTTCGCCTGCAAGGTACGCATACAGGTCTAGCGCCACCTTCTCCATGGCGGTCATAGTCGTGTACTCCGTAGTGTCTTGCTCGTATGTCGTAGTCTGTTTGTAATAGTCCGCTGGCAGTTTTGAGTCGTCAAGAATCTCTTGGAAGCGGATGCCGCTGGACAGGCTATGTCCCTGGCGCGTGGTTTCTTTGGCGTGAGACGGTTCTTTATCTGTAGGCTCTATGGCTGGAATCTCTTCGGTGGTAGTTTTGCTTTCAGATGAGTAGCGGGACGGCTGCTCTTTGTACTGAGACGGGATATCTCCAGAATTGGTTTTGAAGCTATCGAGGTCTACCAGCTCGGAACTGGGGCGTCTGAAAATCAAACGCAAATATTCTTAGATTTTAAACTAGGTACTCAAAAAAAAAAGGGTTAAAAATGTAATATTTAAAATACGTACCTGATATGTGCACGGGTCCTGCTCCTGGACTGTCCGATGGACTCATCGGCAACGCTGTCACTCTGAGAGCGGCCGCGGTGGCGCGCTGTCTCCGACGATACTTCCGGAACATACGTGGTCGAACTAGACGCAGCCAAGTTGCGCCCACGCGGTGGGAACCGAGTGCTTGACGGTAACCTGACACTATAAAAACGTAATGTTTATGAGCACTATTAAAGTAGTAAAAAAACAGATAATAAAACAAACAGATGTGCTTACTTGATGTCCTCGTCCTCAGCTTCTTCTTCAACTGCGGGCGTGATGGTACGTCCACGTTGACGGCCGCGATTGGCGACAGCTGGCAGCACTTCATTCTGAGCCTCTGGTGCAGCAGTGCTCGTACTAGAGCGGTTAATTGAGCTGTATTTGCTCTTTGTTGTGCTTTCATTAGCTATATGACTATCGGCTTCTTCTCTTTTCTGCGGCCCGTCGTGAGAGTTAAGCACAGGTGCAGCTGTAGTCACCACCTTTTTCTCACCTTTTCCGTCCTTTTTGGCTTCTTCGTCTTCATCATAGTAATAATAGATGTATTCGTATTCATAGTCCTGGCCATTTGGACCCTTTTTGATCTGAATTCGAGAGTGTTGCTTCTGTTCTGAACCGGCTGTCTCCAAGTTTACATTTGAAGACAGAAGTCCGCTGTTGATGTCATCGATGCTGTCGAAGTTTATTGGAATATAATCAAACTCCTTGGCGGGTGCTGGTGGTGCAGTAGTCAGTACTGGTTTCTGAGTGGTGGTTCCAGGGGCATCGCTTAACTTGCCTGATTCTGACATCGCTTCAAGAGCAACTGCCATTTTGGGGTTAGTCTCCACGTCCTTAAAATTTTCTTTTATTTTTATATCTTCAAGCTTCGACACGGGGATGTCGATCTCTATCGAGTCTGTAGCTTTGCTCTTTTGTCCCTTCTTGAAAAGAGCTTTCTTGTCCTCTTCTATTGCTATGATTCCTTCTGCGGAGTGTTTGACTTTTCCGCTGTTTATCTTCTTTGTAATTTTGTCGCCGTCATTAATGAGTCGGTGATGAGGGTGTTTTTCCGGTATTTTGTGTGAGGTTTCAAAGTTTCTCAGCGGAGTTTGCTGCCCAGAGCTAACGAGCACGTATTCTTCTCCAGGTCGCGGCTCTGTGATAATGTCCACATCAGCGCTAACCCGGTAGAGGGTGCACACCATCAAAAATCTGTAACAATGAAAACATTTCATGATATATCGGTTACGTAGTAGTGCATGGTGTCAGTGCTCCGTGAGCGTGAGTCAGCAAGGCAACATCTGCGCGGTGCGCCTACGAGCCGGTACAGAAAGCGACTCCGTGGCGACAAGGAATCGTGATTCATCCGAATTTCATCATCGAATTCCCGGCTCATTGTCTGTCTGTACCTGCCTACCTACCCTATTACATGAACGTTACAAAAGTTCGCGGTTTCAATAAAGTTTCTATTTATGTATGCGAGTAGGCCCGAGAATTAGCACGATTTTTTGCGAACTTGCTTTTCGCAACGTTTATAGATTTGCATAGCTCGATTGATAGGTTGAAGCTATTGCAGATCGGAGGCAAAGAATGTGTGAAATGAGAACTCGAGTAACTTGGAGACCGACATTATAAAACGTTGCAATAGTTGATATGGTCGTGAGAAATTATACCGGCGAAAATCAGAGCGTGGGTGTTTTTACATGCCGATCCCGCGCGACTTTGGATCGATGAGGCAAGCAATCACTTTCGCACTTGAACTTAATCTTGTCTTTCTATAAATGATAACGTTTTGTATGACTGTCCGACCAGCTCACAACGTTTTGAAATCACGCTCTTTTTGAAATCCCTTTACACAATCCGTCGCAACAGAAGTATTTTGATACAAAGAATCGTCCTTGTACTACGCCACGTTTTGCAAAGTAATTCATTACGATGCACCATAATTATTATTCGATTTAAATAAGTTGATCCCTTTTTAATTTACCTAGTGATGAATGAGACATGCTCTGCATGAAATCTGCACGACAATCTCACATGGAAACTAGAGCTGTCTTGCACAAACTGGATTGTTTCTCAATGTATCATTTTATAGGCTGATTGACACATGCACATAAGCATTTCTTTGTGCTTTTGTACCAGTAGGCCAAATAATTACAGGCCTATTTAACTCTGATTAATCAAAACAAATACAAACCGTATTGTTATATAAGCTAGTAACAGTTTTATCTGAACCGTGATGCCCACCTGTGATATAGTACGTGAACTGACAAGTACATGGGTGCGCGATTTGTCGCAAATAAAAAAAAATGGAGCAAATAGTCACATAATGTAACATAAGGCCTAACGTTTATTGAAGAGTGGAAGCAACGTCGCGGCCGGGGAAAACCGCGCCGTTGTCTTCCCTGAGCTTGCTTGAATGGGAGGTCAAATCCCAGAGTACATCAATTAGAGGCTTTTTGACGGCCGCTTGTACGCTGCGCCTCGTATCTACTCAGACCCTACACTACTCAGGCTGGCCACCCAGCCTATACTTACCTACGAACTTACTTTAGTCGACACCGGACCTAAGCCATTAACTGTTTAAGCGAGACACACGAGGTGTGATTAGAAGGCAATGAATCATAAAACAATTTTACTGACGTCGGCCCATTACAGGCATCGGAAGTAAAGTCTGCAGAATGGTCTTCCGTTATTTCAGACATCACACGGAACTGACGATAGAAGCTGATAGTTGAGCAGAGAGAGTGGAAATATTTCCATCTATTCTACGCATATTGTGGGAAATGTACCATTCTTTTAAGTCTATTTATTTCTTCGTTTTGAGTCAGCGATTCAACATAAAAATAAAACTGACTAGTAGCCCTCTGAAACTGTGGCATAGTTGGCCACACGAAGGTCGCTCCGTGTGCTGGTGTAAAGGAACAGTGAGCATAAGAGCTGTTGCTTCTGGGAAGTGTCTCCACAGCCTTACAGTCTCATTGGAGGATCAGCTAGACCACATTTGCACATGCTCTGTCTGGGGCCTACTTGCACTGGAAGCAGGTTTATGGACTACCAATTGGGCCGTTCCGTTCTTTCGGGGCTACAAAATTATGTGCTTTGAATGGTATAGAGCTTAACTACAATTTCATATACTTTGGCATTTTTTCTTGAAAGGTAACTAGTTATTAATTTATTTTGTTTGAAACCAGGGTGAACATGAGACGATATAAGAAAACATCGAAAATATTTCTATGGATGATATATACATGTATCAAGGAAATACATAAAGTTCTCTATCATCTACATCTCTATCATCTCTTATTTTGACCACAATCGTTTCCTTCAAATCTAGAATGCAAATTAGTATCTTCGGAACCCTTGTTTAAAGGACGCCGCTTAATTAGACAACTTCTACGTCAATAGAGTGTTGGTTTCACTTTCAAATATCATTTAATAGTGTCTCATTCTACACGCACGAGTTATGTATATGTAATGGAATGGAATTATATTTAATGAAAATTATGAAAATAAATGCACCGTGAATCGGCATCGGTGTCACATCAATATGATCGTGATATGACCTATAGGACATATTAGTTCTCATGCTCTTACCAGTAGAAGAAACCAGTAGGAGCAGGCAGAAAAATTCTTAAAATATTTTAAGTAAAACCCAGGTCAAATCAATTCCAAAGTCTATAATTTTATTATTTTCTTCTGGATCCACTAGTCGCATCATTTGAATTTTATCTACTAGCTTATCCATTTGGCCCGCAGACAACTCCTCAGCTGCCTACGAAGCCCGTGCTACGTAACCAGTATCGTACAAAGATTTTTTCTTATACAGTTTCGCACGAAGAAATTTTATTCTTCGTACGAAACCCGTACGTAACGAATTTTGGATATACATATTTATTTTTCTTCGTACGAAATTGTAGCCGCTAAATTTTGGAAGACACTTGAAAACCGATTCATGAAATGTTTGTAAGTTGCCAAAACTGCATATTTAGTTTTATTTTAGGCGCAAAGAACTTCGTTTGACGATTGAGGCTGATTGCAATCCATTTAAAGATTAGTTTTCAAAGCATTCGCAATATTTAGACAAAATCCCAAGAACACTTCCTCAACACCTTTCGTAATCACAAATTTTCAAACCATTCTTTGTGTCTAACATAATTATAAAAAATAGTATAGAAGTCATGCAGGCCTCGACGATTCCGCTCAGCTGCAGTTAACCGGTTAAATTTCACTAGATGTAAGGTCGGCTTGCAGGCGCAAGGCTATGTAAGCGGTATCGGGACTAGCACCGTTTATTAACTTGTACCTTAGTACTTCCTTTTTAACTCGTACACAGCTCTTCATTGGCGATTTCATATACAGGGCTATTTTTAATTCAGTCAGCTTCCCTACATAATACCTGACAACTTTTGTTACTGATTTCCCCTCTACTTGTTGCTATTGGAGAATACTTTTCAGGCAGCATATTCCACAGTCTAGCGGTACACACAATAAAAGTAGAATCGAAGTGATTCGCACGGGTTTCCGGAATATCAATTATGAAACGGTGTCAGCCTTTCGTGCCCGCCCTGGCCGTCTGATAGAAAAATAGGCAGGAGCCACATACTCTTTGAACCGTTTCCGGTAAAAAACCGATCGATTTGCTACTTTGCGTCAATGTTCAAGGCTAAGAAGCTTAGTCTGAACTAGGCATTCGTAGCAGATAAGCTTTCTGGCCCGTTTCTCAATTAACTCCAACGCCCCAAGCTTGTTAGTAAATAAGAATTGGGAGAGTGCTTTTCGCGTGGAAAGCGTCTCAATTGTGAACGATGCGTTATTCATACAAACAATACATGGATGTACGCCATGCATCCGAAACTGAGCAGTTCTTAGTACTTGACAAGATCTAGGTTCGAAAACCCTGTCTATATACTTCCATATATTATATAGAGACAGGACCGCATTTAGTGACCCAGGGTCCTTTAGCACTTGGCTTTAGACAGATGATCGGTCCCACGCAACGGGATGCTAACCGATACAATCATGCGGTAAAATTTGTACTTGGCAATTGCCTTCGCTGATTGGGACATAACGCGTCATCATGTATTGGAAAATCGTACATGCTAAGGCCAGAATAACGGCATGTTTCACTTTGAAACCTAGGTATTGCTTCATGTGCATTGGTTTTAAACACATGCCAACAAAATACAGCAACGTTCGTGCGTCTTAAAAATACTCTTGACTTCCGGTAGAACAAGTTTCTTTATATTTCCGCTGCGTGGAGCGTGGAGGATAAATGAATAAGAGTTTATGTGTAATGGTCATACACATCACCATAAATCAAGTTGAATGTAAGCACTTCTAACCCAAAGAGTTGAAACTGAGAAAATAATAAACGACCATCCGTGACAAGATGTATTATGCACAAATAAATAATGAGTTACTAAGAATAGGTTAGGACGTAAAAATAAATACATTTCTTTGCTTGTTGGATACCTTGGAATAGGTAAACGTGTAAAACACATATACAGGATTACGCGAAAATGGTGTACTAAAACAACTTTGTACTCCGTTTTACTCATCAAAACAACTTTCATCGCTGAAATCGCGTAAATAATATGAAATACACAAAATAAAAATACATAACATACATAATATATGCTGTTCCATACACTCGCCTTTTTGGAAAAGCTCGTATTTTGATATGTTGCTTTGGAAAACACGCTGTGATCAAAATGTGCACAAGCATTTTAATCGTGGGATGTGAATTCTATTTGTAGTACCTATGTTGAATTCAAAGTACTTGCTTCATCTGCGCGCCAGAGATTGCCGTATGTTTTGCAAGGCTATGCACATTAGATATACCTCAAAATTTTGGGACAGATGAATTTACTTTAAGACCTTTAAACTTAGGGATAGATGGATTTACTTTAAGACTTCTGAAACTTTGGGACAGATGGATTTACTTTGAGACCTCTGAAACTTTGGGACAGATAGATTTGTTTTAAGACGTCTAAACTTTAGGACAGATGGATTTATTTTAAGACATCAAAATTTTGGGACAGATGGATTTAAATACTTTAAGGCTACGCTCACAGACCAGAGCTATCTCTTTCATTAGTTTTCCACATTTTTGAAGAGAATAATCACTGACTGTAAAATTAACAAAAACTGATAGGGAAACTGATTTGAAAACTGATTAAATCTTTACATTGAAAATAGTATACTAAAAGCATTTTTTGTGTTGATATTTTATAGGATAGCGGAGGTTGATTTTTATTCTATTTCGTCCACCAAAATAAAAAATCATAAAAATTACTTCATTGGCAATGTTATTATTCTAAGTGTAATGCCCAACTCGTTTTTATTACATTCCACAGTGATTTTTTTCCTTGAAAAACGTTGTAATCTTGCGAAACAGATTGCCCTTATTTCTAGACTAGGCTGCAGCCTGTAGTACAATTGCCGAATATAGTGTCGGCAGAATTCTTATCGATTTACGTTAGGTTCAAATTGTACCTGATCAGTTGACGCGGAGAGCATCGGATTACTTGTAGTAATATGTCTACTGTGGTCGGAACGCGGAGAACTAATTTCAAATCTACGGGAACTGGAAATAGTTGACTTTTTCCACGGCGCTTGTACGCTGTGAATCCACCTTGACAAGTTGACACTCCAGTGGGCCGTACGGCTACAGGGAAACGACACTTCTGACTTCGATGAATTTCGATGAATTCTCAGCCACAAACAGAGGAACGGCATAAAAACTACCTTAGTAATCCCCTTCCCATTGGGCCTTTAATTACTACTTAACAGGGCAAACATCTCAGGGTGAAGAGTTCAGTTTAGTACCAAGGGATTTTGAACTATTGAAGTTTAAAACAAGGGTACCACTGAGCTATTAAGTATAGGCAAGCGTTGTGCTTACCATCAGGCAAACGCCTTGCCTGCCTCTCACTAAAATAATATTAGCTATTTATGCTACTAGCGATTGTTATTCGTAGGAGAATGGCCATGGAGTGGTCAAGGACCGCAAAACGTTCCCAGACATTCAATATATAAGTACTTTGCAATCAGAAGTGCCGTAGTCTCTGACATTAAAACTTGTGGTTTCCAGACGTTTGCAAAACCAAGCAAACAGTCCTCGTAACGGATCATCTGCAATATTAGATGCAACCGAGTTATGCAATGGACGCATTTAGAAACATGTGCTGAAACTAAACTTTTGATGCCTCCAGAAAACGAGTTGTTATTGCCATCTCTAAGTAATGTCTTTACGTTCTGATTAATTAAGATTTTAGCTTGTCATTTATTGACACAATTTCATAAACTGGTTTTATTAATAATTATCTAAAAATATTTTATAATTGAGAAAATATACAGGATTACGCCGAAAGTGTGTACTAAGCCGAACGGGTCCGTATGGTAAAGGTATGTAATTTAAAACTCGACAAGATGTATGCTGATACCGACTCCCTGCGATTTTAGAATTATTCCCATTGTAAAGTATGTTCATAATGAGTAAAACAGGTCCTTTGCGGTTTAGTAAGTACACGTTACCCATTCCGCGTAAATTTGTAAATTTTATGCCCGTGACTTCGTATGAGTGGACTTTTATCATCATCATCAGCTAGAAGACGTCCACTGCCTCCCCCTTTAACCACCACACTGAACGAAAGCCTGCCTTTTGTATCCACTGGATGCCAGCGACTCCATACACGTATGGGTGGACTTTTATATAAGCTTTCAAGCTTACAGACCCTCTTAACTCGGTCCTTTCGCATATTCCCTCCTTAGCAGAACTCTACACCCCATAAAGAATCTACCTGCCAAATTTCAGCTTTGGACGTTGGGTAAGTAGTTTTAGAGATTTCGGTCAGTCAGTCAGTGGTATTTGAGCTCTTTGTATAATGTTTTGAAAATCATAATAGAACTTAAATTGTATTTGATTGAATTATTTGTAAATTTAACTTTATGATGTCAACAGTACTGTTAACATAATGAAGTAGTTCTCGACCAACCAACAGTATAAACAAACAAACGCCTGCCTCCGATTAATTCCGATAAACTTAGACATCTCTTTGTTCGGTCGAAAAGTTTGGCATCAACCGGAACTAGCGAACGCATGCGAGCGAACAAGTTGGTGTAGACGTATCAGCGAATAGAAAGATTGCTCGCTGAATGTTGGTTTGTTGTGAGAGGTGATCGTAACAGTGACGGCGAATGGGCGTGCAGTTTCTAGCATGCACCTACGTTCGCACGCATTCGTTCGCATTCATTCGCTAGGTATACATAAAGGATAGGAGAAATCTCGAAGACAGCGCCCATGGCGTGGGTGAACCGCAAGTCGTGCAAGAGCTTTCTTCAAGGGCAAAGTGCACAGGGGTCTAGCTCTATGGAACCAGTTTGAGGTAGTTGCTTTAATTTTGATATCCAGACATTTCACGGTCCGTTATTATGCAAGCGAAGTCATCCTGTAATACGATATTAAATTTAAATTGCCATGGTATTTTTTAAAGGATTCTACTTGGTAGAAAAAACCTGTACAGGCAGAGACTATAAATAACATGGCACTGTAAATTGTCTACATGTAATGTAATTTTATTGAGTATCGTATCTATATCGACAATCAAAATATTTTTTGTAATCTTGTATACAGAAGATTACTATCTATTCTGTGACAGTGTGCCAGTTTACTTACCTACTAGTTTGTTTCCTTCACAGAATATTACTAAATTTAAAGTTCCAAAATAAGTTACTTTTACGTAATTTGGCCGGTGATGTCAACGCGTTTGCCCTTAAAAACAAATTTATAATAATGATTCAGAGAAACCCGGATCTGAGTTATAAATAATTTCTTTAGGCGGATGTCAAAGTTACATAAGCAACTGGTTATCATTAAACATTGCCTAAGTAATATTCGTAATACTAATACAACGTGGTTTCTTCATAATTTCGCGAACAAGGTATTTACACGATTTATAAAAATCTAAACGAGATAAACACCGTGTTTTATTGGCTGCAGTCACGGACACGTAAGTATCTAGCAAACTGGTCACTGAACTAAACCGCATACCTACATTGCCAAACTACCTTAATTACAAAAAATTCCTTGCGTTTATTAGAAAGTGTTATTGAAAAAAAAATACTTCAATCGTCGAGTCAAAGTCGTGTCCAGAGTTACAAATTTTTTATTATTATTTGTTGGTGAAGGTTCAATCTGAATCTTTCGTAAGTTAGGCATTGTTGGTTAATCAGGCCCTGTGTTACTGAAGAATTGTACCTTAAAATAGTTAAAATGTAAGTAAAGCTCAAGATATATTAAGTTTTACAAAAATGTCTTGGTAGCGACTGATATGATAGTTGGTACAGCTGGTATGTTGGTCAGAAGGGCCGAAAATAATCAAGTAAAGTGTCGTGTTACTAATGTATAGTTATTTTTACCTATTAAGGTATACGATCCATGCACTTGCATGATCCTAGTCGAGAGCCAACGTCAAGTGACCGATTCCGTTTCTAGACATGGGCAGGAAGCCAAGATTCAAGAGCGTGTGACCCTTAGAATAGAGCACGTGAGAGCCGAGGCGGGCGGCCGGCGACAATAACTGTGTTAAAGTTAAAGTAAGCCTGCAGTGTCCTGAGGCAAGGTCCGCCACCACGCGGCTCGAGGTCGCCGGTGAACGTACCGGGGCAAAGTATGCGCGTAATCAATAGCCTATCACCATACCTACACTTACCTACTACGTGAGCGAGGGAGGCCGTCCGGCGAAACAGACCATTCGTAGAATAATGACTCAAAACGGTACGCGACGACCAAAACGACACTTGACATTTAAACTTCGACATAATTATCACGTTGAGAATACATTAGCTGTCGATTCTCGTTTACCTCATGTGGCCTTGTCCGGTTCCAACGGAACATTAATAATAGTAGGTAAAGTTATAATAATCCGCGAAATGTTAGCAATCATTCACGGCACCGGTAGAGATCTCTTCGTGCACGAACTCATCGACATGAAAGCGAACGTGATGATGCGTCTAACGTGAAATGAAATCGAAAGGGAAACAGATGTACGCATTGCGTTTATTTACTCGCACTTTCAAATTGACCATTTTAGCACAGACAGTGGCCGCTGAAGCTACCCTCACGTGTCGGTGGCAACAGCCGGCCCTGATGAGAAAATAAGAACAATTATCTGCGTCGCAAACTTTCCATAATATTAAACTAAAGAAGAATATATCAAACTATCTATTTGTATTATCTTGTGTAACGCAGTGCAGGACGCCCTGAGACTCGATGAAGTGACGATAAGCGCGAAGTGAGATAAGGTAGTTGGCAGTGACTGGAAGCAAAAAGCTGAAAATCAGGCTAAGGGATGTGTCTTGGGAGAGGTCTATTAGGAGTCACAGAAAAAAAATCGTTCTGTGGTAGTGTTGGACTAAGGTAGACCAAGGATGATGATTGATGTTTTTAAAACTGAGTTAAATACACGAACAGTTAATACTTAAATTAAAAAACAGTTGCGTCCATAGACCGCTAAAGGAGAAAATCGGGGTTATCGGGCGCAAGCATTTTATTTCATAATTTTTATATTTTTTAATCTCTGTTAAAGAAGAAAAAAAACATTTACAATTGTTTTTTTTTTTAAATGCGCCAAATGGCAGCGCCCCCATGGTGCTGGTGGCATTTCCGCGTTGAATGACAATGCTTACACATTGAGCCAGAAATTACTATTGTCGCGGAGCAGTCGCAATTATAACATTCCATCGTAAGTATAAATTAGAGATTGTGTAATAGATCTCCACTAGTCACAATTGCCTGCTGTTCAAATTGCAATGTCATGGAATGCGCACCGAAATGATTCAACTAGAATTTAGTGAATATCAGATTAATTATCCACAAAGTTTTTGTCAAGGGTATCTACATTTATTTCGCGGAAGGAATGCTGCTGGTAAAACCAGTCATTGTCCTTAGATAGGACGAAAAAGGTGTTCGGTACATAAATCGTACTGTTGAACTGTATAGAGGTTCATCAACCCTGGAGGAAGTCTGATGACGATTACGGATCACGTATAAACACTCGCTCGTGCGTTGAACGCCGATGCCGCGCTGTGTAACCGTCTCATCGCCTTTTTTAATAGGCATCGAATTATAACCGTCCAACAATAGCACGATAATCCGTAATACCTATTACGTTCAGTAGAGTAAGTAAAAGGAATTAGAACGTAAACGTAATTTTACTGTTTGGCGGTGGCAGATGGAGTGGACAAGACTTACTTAGGAACGGAGAAGAAGACGCGCTGAGGGACCTTTAACTCAGCAATGGGTGGAAAATTGATGATGGGTGGAGAATTGGTGGTGGTTGATGATGATTATAAATAGTTTTTTTTTTACGCGGATTTTTTTTTTAAATTGAATTATATTTGCTGTTTAAACTTTTTTTTTTTTCTTAATGATTTCTTGCGGTCCTAAAAATATCAAATGCCAGTCATGCATAGAGGCCACAGCATAGAGGCATAAAGTCAACTTTGATTATGTACATAATCAAAGAGAGTAAGCCAGTGCCAACAAGGATAAAGGTATAACTGGATTTGAAATCCGAACGTCAATACCAGGATGAGTGAAATAATCATATACAGAAATACTGTAATATGACAAAGACAGCGCACGTAAACGTCGAGTCCAGTTGTGTCCTTCATCCTTGCATTTCCAATGACATAACAGAATTGACAATGACAACCTTGACAAGCAACTGACGTTCCAAGAACATGCGCACTGTGAGCATGTGTTTCAAGAGATTCCTAATTTCGACGCCCTCTCGTAATCTATAATGGATACACTGTGCCCCAGTGTGCATTGCAGATTTTGCACCTGGGTTCAATCCTAGACTCAGGAATAATTTTGTTCTTAACAAGGGACTATTTTTTCTACTTTTTTATTTCTTTTACAAATATTCTGCCAATATGTATCTACTAATTGGCTTATTACGGCCCAAATTAAGAAAATTCGGTCCTTTTTTGAAGTTGTTTAAAAATTAAGTTTACCCTTGGTAACGAGGGTCTGATGATGGAGCTGAAGATAATGGAATGAAACAAACCAAATAATCCCTAGCTCGAGAGATTGACTAGTAGCCAATGAAGAGTTCCACTATCCACTTCTGGCTCCATCATCACATCAGATCGATGGTACCAAATTATCGTATTTGTTATCCGGATTACATATTATTATTATATTGGTACTTGCCAAGTTTCAAATCGATATGACAATTAGAAGCAAGGGTAAACTAAAAATAAAACTTACACTGTTAGTTAGTTTAAAAGTGAAGCTAATAAAAGCATGTTAATAAAAATTATGTAAGTTTTAAGTCTCTTCAAAAATATGTATATAATTATAGAAATAACACAGAAAAGAGTTCGCATATTCACGATATTTCACTGACAATAAACAATAAACATTCACGATTGAAATAAAGTAATTGCCTATTACTACAGCAATTAATAAAGAACGTACTCGTTTGGCTGTTTTAGGCCATATTATGTCATGTTTGCGCTAGTAAACAAACATCGTAAATCTCAGGAAGTTTTTGGTTTCGTTTCATAAATTCCGTTAACTACTTCCATATTTTCGGACACGGTTCATTAAAATCTAGATTTAGTTCGAAAGGTGAAATACCTATGACTACGTCTTGTGGTATAATATTTTTCTTGTTTCTTTTCTAAATCACGGCAGAGTTTGTATAGATTTTCTAGTTTCCCAAATGTCAGGGTATTCTCTAGTCTCACCGAAAGGTGTAACCAGTAAAACCTCTGGGAAGGTTGCTGTGGTCTCTGCAGAATTTTAATTTTCTTTGGAGTGACTCGCAAAAAGACGTTTGATGGACGAATGTCAAAATGTGGCTAGAGTACTCCGCCAGGAGTAGGTAGAGTACTTGTATTTCTATTTTATTATGTGGCGCAAGCAACACCACAGTGATAATGTATTTATGAACAAAAGTCTAAACATGTTTGACAAAAAAAATCATACAGTCGAATTGATAACCTCTTCCTGAAGTCGGTTAAAAAGCAAATCGGGCCGTAGAAATCTCGCCCAGGGCGCTGGTAGAGCTAAAACCGGCACTGTTTACAGACAATCAAAAAACCTCAGAAACTCTACACAGTAACGTATCAGTTTATAATCAAGGAAGTACCTCCCGATGCTAGAGATATCCATAAGCGTCTGTAATTGTTAACCATCAGACAGGTCGTTCGCTTGTTTGCTGTCTGTTATGGCATAAAAAAACAAAATGTCTTTGCTTCAAGTATGTTCACGGACATGTTTGGAATCAATAAGAGCGGCATCCAAAGCACGCACTCGCTGTCTCGAGTTGACTCAAACATACCGCTGCTACGAAGCATGCAAATGTTTCATTTCAAGCCGCGTGATTCACACTACACCGATTTATTTTACATTAAAATTTTGCCAACGCTTTGTGGAATTCGGAGAGTGGTATGTTGCGAAATCTTCGGTGATTTCTCTACAATTTTATATTTTAGTCTTTTTTTGGGGACTCAGTTACACATAGCATTTTTTAATACCAGTGCAACACCTTAGAAACCGTGGTATCGTTTATTGTTTATAGAAGGATGTTCATAAATTAAGAAAGAAAAGAAACTGTATGTTAGAAAAATATAAAGAAAGCAATTTACATAAGATCCACAGAATTTACCCTTTTCTAAAAGTTCAATAATAACAATCCTGCAGTGCAAGCACCGTTCTTTATCGATTGTCAAATTCGCTAAAATGCCATAGAATCGATCACAGCGAGTACTGAAAAAATTGGATATTATCGAATTTGACGACCTCAACTGTCAATTTGACGGTTTATAAAAGAACGGTACTTGCACCCCAGATGTTTTACCGATCCGTCGTTTTGTCTTAACATTTTGCTACATACGTATTCTGCAAAGTTGACTTTGAAATATCCATTTCTTTAATCAAAAAGCTTCCTAAACAGCTACTGCTAAGGGCTGCAATCCACAAGCCAAGGTCCAACTATGATATACCTATGCTTCCCAAGCAGAAAATCAACTTTCAATGCACAAAAAAACACGTTTCGTAAACAGGAACCTACCTACGTACCACAGTCACCAACTGCCACTGCACCGTTTTCTTTTTTATATCCTCACTAAAATAAAATGACAGCATACTTTTTTAATTTTATATTTAGGATATCCTTACATCGCTGTTTACTTTTGGTGGTTGAATCATTTTGAATCTTATTATGTAGGTATACGATATCAGAAAATGTGCTTTTCTTGATTTATGCCCCGAGAAATTATTATTTTTCACTAATTTGTGCTTCGTTATTTGTGCTATGAAAAGCGCGCAATTTTAGCGTTAAAAACTCTACATTTCTTTGATAAGCTAAGTGTCCCACTAAATTTACTAAACATTGTAAATGCATGTAAGTAACCTTTAAAATTATTAGTCGATAGCTGAAAGCATGAGCATGAAAATAACAAATAGCATACAGAATAACAGTTATGTCTTTATGTGCAATTGCTCGGTCTTGTTACGAAACCTGACATAGAAAAAAGCAAGGTCGAGACGGCGTTCTGCAGCGAATGATTTTACCTATTCACTGGCTCAGTGTTCGTTTCCATTCGTGGCAGTTATTGGGAACCAACCAGTGTCTTACAACAGTACCTATGCAATGAGTAGGTAAAGGTCAACTTCTCTGAGGTGAAGATGTGCAACGATTGTGAAAATTTCTAGCTGCATTCCTCAACAGGGGTGACTATAGTCAGGCGTATAATTTTCGTGCAGTAGAACTAGTGAGTGCATCAATAGGGTATTTGGCCTAAATTGATCTACAAATGATGAATTTTGGCTCATGGCTTAATAAACCGGCCTCTAAGCTGCAGATGTGTCAAGTATTTTGTCACAAACTTCGCATGAAGCACCATTTAGGTATAGCAAGCATTACCAAAATCTACGCACCGTCTCAACCTAACTGGCAGGAAGTAAAGTGACGAGACACCTGTGTCATAGTCATATGTGTGGTGAGGACACATATTATTATGTGCAGGACATGCCACATGCTTTATAGAGGTGCCATTCCGGGTTGTTCAGAGTTTTTCTTCGTTAATCAGGATGGTGGTGCAAATTTTGATCAGCATACCATTAAGCACTTCATTTGGCTCTTACAACACTAGAGAAGTACTGTTCTACTCTACCGCTATAAACACAAACTTGATGTAAAAAGTAAGGTTCTTTTAGATATCAAAATATGTCGATGGCTACAGAGCGTATCATGACTGCCTATGGAAGCCCACATCTGTTATGTGTACTGTATAATTTCGTTCCCTCAGGCGATGACAGCACCTCTAAGCAAGCAATGTTTTATTCATCCGTTATCTCAGCACATTCCTCGAAAGGTCGTCGGCAGGAAAGTGAAACTGGTCGATGCCGAAAGTGACGCTTACAAAACGCGAAGAGGCACATAAATATCTGATTATGTGAGCGAACCCGCTGCGCCACAGTATACCTGTATATACAGTATACCTACTCAGCTGGACATCGACCACTGATGCAACTTAATCCAATGTCAATTTATTATGACATACCTCACTTAGCCTTTTCTCCACTAGTGATGAGCCACCCGTCAGTGATGAAACCCATGATATAATGTAGGTACTGTTTACGCAAATATTGTTAGCTCAAGCTACCAATATATATTTAGCCACAAATAAGTATATAACAATGTTCTTTTGCCAAGAGATTCAGTCTCTGTACGGCGACATCCTAATGAACGTTGCATCACCAAATGTATATTTTATTAGGCACCAAATATCACACAGTTATTTAAATCCTTGGGCCATCAGAATTATCTTAAAAGCATGATAATAATTATTATTTAGCAATCGAGAGAACCGGACAGGTAAAGAGCACGGTATTAAAATGTCACAAAACGTTATGAATTTATTCAATAGCTCTAGTTTAGTTGATTGTTGCTGAGGAGTTTATATTTAATGCTTATGTTGATGTCGTTAAATGTGAAATTAAAATTCAATGTCTTGGCAGTTTTGCACCGACTGAAATACAAGTTTAGTAAATACGAATAGTTCGATTGTAAAACGGATGCAGAGCTGCAGAGCGTAAGGTCACCTATGACCGGGAGCCCATTCTAGAAAAACAAGGCATTTTGCATAAACTGACTAAATGGTAGTTACAATGCATTTAGGGCACGATCTGGCCGCATTCCGTGTGGCATCGTCGAAGCTGCGAAACATTGGCAGCTCTACGATTCGATCAAAACGGCACGAGGCACGAGTCTAGTACATTTTTCCGTTAATTTTCCGCATGAGGCGTCACCGTGCTGAAATATAAAAGGTTGCGATAACAATGTGGCGTTGCCGAGCCGGTTCCGAGGGTGCTTTTGTGTTACCGGGTTGACGATGGGTGTAAATTCACCACTACTATGACCAGAAAATCACAATTTTCAAGTTAGCTCAATAAATAACACTTACAAAAGTATTCTAAACGTATGTACCTAAATTAAATATTGCAATCTGTAACCCTGAAATATCCGCACCCACAGAGAGATTACGTGTCAACAACTAAGACAATAGGCTGCATGAGGATTGCGTAAGTTTGACAGTTTGCAGATTAGAACCCCTCCTCTCGTTCCCCTGGGGTCGTGGCCCGCCTCGGCGGCTGTCCTTGACATATCCACAAGGAGTAGAAAGTGTAACCATGAAAGTCGACCATTTGGGCTACGAAGGAGATTTTGTACAGTGGTAAACTGATAAGCTTAATTCGTTGCGTCAATTTAAAAAATGGCATGAGTTGTGTAACTGTACTTTTAATTAGGCACGCTTGTGATCAACAAAATGCGTTAGGCACGAATGCTTTGTGAACGATCACGTTGTGATTCAAACGTGTAACTAAAGATGCAAGTTTTAGAGGCAGTTGATCCTTGGCATTGTTATTCTAACAAGTTTATGTACATGCGGAAAAACTGTCCAACCAAGACCAACGCTCGCTCTCTTCTCTCTTTACAAATGAAGACGGGATATTTACAGTGATTTATTTATTCGATGCAATTCATCAAAAATGTAATAGGTAGTGATTATTTTAAATTTATAAATTAGGTACTAGTTAGTTAGTTGTAACTAGTGAAAAATTAAAATCATCCTATAGTGTAGCCGCGGAAAATTGCACATGACAGTAGCCAAAAAATTATAAAAAATGAAACGAAAACAGTACACTCTGATCACTTTTACTAGCTTTTTGAACGTAAGATTGTAAGCTGGTAGCCAATACTACTTCAGTAAAATATCAAAATATATTTTATTCATGCCGATTTTACAAAGTTATTGCTGCTGTCAGACACATTCTCTCAACGGCTGGACTGTAGTATCATAAATGCGAAAGTTTGTGTTAGGGTCTGATTTGTGTGCCATAAATGTCATAGTGAGAAATCGTCATAATCATACCACATACATCATCAGTATCCCGCTAGGTGGAAGTCTAGGTATCACTGACATCTCTCAAAAACGGCAACTATACCTTCGACTAAAATTAAATTAATGGACGGGCCCTAACCATTGAAATTACTCAGTAAAAACGATTCAAAACCGTCGGACACATACTTCAACATCTAATTATAAAAATGTACCTACAGTATATTTGTTACAAAAATAGATCCCGGTTTTATTTGTGTATTTACACTTCGGGAAAGCATATGAATGCATAATTTTTTTCAGATGTATCGTTATCACGTATCAGTAGACACGTTCCTACGGCTAGAGACCGACTGAAACGAAATGAGAGCTAGCGCTCATTTTGTTATCTTCAAAAATGCGCTTCTACTGAGCCTGTCCATTCATTTTATTTTGGTCGAGGAACTATACAACGTATTTCGGAATTAATTTGTTTCCCCGTGATTTGTTAGGCTTTTTTCGATTCATCAATGAATTTTTTGCCATTAATATTGTTTTGAACAAAAAAATACGAAATATATAATAATATTATTATCTTCGTAAGTACAAAATTATAAAGTAGTAAAAAACGTCTGTGGTGTCCGGTAAAAAGCAAATAAACGCGTAGTTAATAGTTAGTTAATTTATAAAGAAAAATAAATCGATGGGAATGAGTCAAGTCAGTCGTGCCACCATTTCTTAGGCTTTTCTTGACTTCGTCGTCCATCAGGTCTTAGCTCATTCTGGAGAGGTTAGCAGAGATGGGAGAAGAGAAGAGAAATGGGAGAGACCTTTGCTCAGGAGAAGGATTTTTTTTTAATTCAAATTTTTGTTTGGGGCTTTGGTTGCTTTGCGATTATGCCAGCCCCGTTTTTCAAAGCAACTATCATACACAATCAAAAGAGAGCAGAGACCCTACGCTGATCCAATACGACCGAGTAAAATAATTTATGTTTAACAGTAACGCAACACCTTGAAAAATTTACTTAAGTTTATAGGAAATACAGTACGTGTTCCGTAGGTACCAATGTCATTTCCCACGCGTTCCCCGTTTACATCATTGTGTAAATAATAATCTTTAAATTCATTAGATCTTTTATCTGGTAACAAGCATTGCCACGGAAGTAACGCGGTAAACAATGAAAGTACATAGAATCTAAAAGCTTAGTTGGATAAGCTGCTATAATACAGCGTTAGATTATGTAATGCATTATCATTAATCTTGGAGAATTTTGTCTTTCCGGGCTTTGAATGAGCAAATGTTATGAAACCATTTTTTTAAAGGAATGTTAGAGGGATAATCTCCATCACCAGTAACCATTTTTCACCCACTGCCACAGAAGACATAATAGACACTTCTGAGTCTCCCGCGGTCTCTTTTTACTGATACTGTTTTTTTTTTTGTTTTTTTTTTTAATCTTGCATAGGACCTGATAATATGAATGAGTAACGATGTTCCACTCCCAGAAAATGTCTAGCAATCTCTTTTTGGAAATATCGTTATCATTAAGCTTTTCGTATCCTTTGACAAAATATCGTTACATATACATATTTTCCGATCTTGTGCCCGAAAGAGGATCAGAAAAGATACTCAGACGTCAGGATACTCAACATTGCTGAAAAATTACTCTCAATTGAGTGTATTCATTGAAACAAAAGACTGACCTCAACGCAAGTTGCCGCATCGCTATTTAATGTGCACATAGCTATTAAGAATTGTCAACGGGCGAACTTTTAAAATACTTCCGAACAATTAATCCTCACATTTAAGCACGTGTCATGCATATCCGTTACATAAGCAAGATCAGCACGCGACGAATGCTTACACTATTCAATTGATAGGTCCAAGTAGTTACTTCATTCAAATGACATAGCTGATGAAACAGCCTTAATTAAAATGCGTGTATGAAAAGTTTAAATTTTATGGTCGCGGTCGCTTTAATTCTAGGGTCTCTATCATAGTTTTTTTTTTACAGAAATATACATATTATGATAAGTTTGACTTCGAAATACAAGGTTTATTTGAGGGGTAATGCAAATGTCAGCAGAAAACCCAACCCTGCTGCTTTCAGACCCGCACCAAAAGCTCTTTCACGTCAATGCGGTAATATTTTAAAATGGGATAATTTAATAAATGCGGGAAAACGAAGGAATTCGCGGGTATAAACGCGGGACCGCATCTGTATACAGGGTTACGCAAAAGGGGGTGTGTGTGTAATTCGAATGGGGTCCGTTATACTCATAATTATGAACAACTTACTGTGGGAAAAACGCTGAAATCTCGTAAAAATTGCTGTTCCATACATTTTGACGAGTGTCATGACCGTTTCGTATGGAAGAGCTAATATATTTTTTCGCGATTTCAGAGTTTCTCCCATAGTAAAAGTTGTTCATAATGATAAATAGATAGGAAAAACTCTTTATTGTGTACACTAGAAATAAAAATTACAGATAGAAAACACCTACGAGCTAGTGCCACAAGGCGGCATTATCGCTAAAAGCGTCTTCCAGGCAACCAATGGATGGAAAGAATTTACGTAAGAGGATCGACGGGGGATGCTAAAACAATGAATGGGAGATGATGGGTACTATGAACCTCTTTCGGCTTAGAACACCCTTTCCGTGTAACTCAGTATACAATGGTATTCGGTTGAGTAGGTACATAGTTTGGCTATAGCTACGGCCTCGGCGGCCGGTGGCACCACGCGTCGTGGGAGGCGAAAGCGACATACGGATGTGACTTCTGCAGCTTCATTACGTACGCTGAAACCGCTGACATAACGACATCTTGCTAACATAAGAGGGCTTTCGGTTATCTGTTTTAGGCGATTCTGTTTAGGTGATGAGAAAAGTTGCGCCACCGCAAATTTGAGCAGACGTTAAGAGTTAGCCGTTGGGTTCCAGGACTGGCCACTCCAGCCTACCTGAATTTACGTGTTGCTAGTTTTAACCGGAGAACCGGAAGAGGTTCTCGATTCGACTGTAGGTTTTTTGTATGTTTTTTACGCGATTAATCCGCGAATCATGAATTGATGTTGATGTTTTTTTTTTGTTTGGTAGGTCATATACTTCAGAGGTCCCAGAGAAATTTTATCGAAATTGTTTCAGGGCTTGAAAAATTCATATAATAACATATACACATGACGTTTTGGTTTGTGGTTTCTTTCAGTAAATTTTCTTTTTTGTTTAAATTTACTTTATTGTGTGATAGATTTAAGGTTTAACACGAGGTTTGCAGCCGTAACATGATGCTCACATTTATGCGCATTCATTTTTTACGACTTTTATTGGTTTGATTAATAAAATACATAATTTATTTGGCTATTACGTGCTTTATACCCTTTGCTATTTTGTTGTCTATGTGCTCACAGTTTTTAATAGATAATAATTCTGAGATTTCTGAGGTCGTTAAAGTTTGTGAAGATTTTTCATGCAAACTGTTAAAGAAAACAATTACAGAAACAATTTTTCTTTATTATATTACTGTGCGAGTATTTAAAAGCAATGACTTAATTTTTTTCATTGACGATTTTGTCTGCAATTTTATTATTTGTAAGTACTTAATTGAGCGCCTCTTCGCCAGATGTTAAGCGATGATGCGGTCTAAGATGGAGCACGCCTAGAAGAAATCGATTCATTCGCGTTTTGAAGACAGATTGTAACTATCGAGAACAGTATTTAGGTAGTGCATTCCACAGACTAGCAATTCGCACAATTCGAAATCTCGTAAAGAGTCTTTGATTCCATCGACGTACTTCGTACGAGTTTTTGTGTTACCGACCATAAAACAGCGTAGGTAATTTTTTTTTTATAAAATCTTTAATGTATTTTAACTAAATTCTATGTCTAATATGCAGTTAAACTAGCGTAACAGTTGATAGTACTGTTAATTTTTGAGTCCAAAAAGAATACACGCACGCAGACTTGGTTAATGTATTATTCACCTATAATATTTGAAAGATTCACTGCAAAGAGCGAAAGTGAAGGCCGTTGCTCGACCGGTCACCACAGACGTCTCGCCGGACCTCTGCGACCTATTTTTATACGGAATCCTTGAAATATTAAGCATCTTTTGGAATTTTATGGCGTGGCTTGAATTTCAATCAGTCGGTGAGAGGCGGAGGCGAATATTCGCGGTGACTTTGTCCAGTTTATCCACGTGTCTACCAATAGTATCTGTTAGGTAATCTATAGATGTCACGTGACCGTATAGTTCTACGGTATTAAAATTAATCAATGTAGATTTTGTTGAACTTTTAGGTTAGTTATATGACGCATTTAAATTTGTTGAAACCATTTTTATCTGACGACGACTGAATTAATAATATTGAGAATGCTTTAAGCGTTTGGGGTAAGATCTTGTGTTTGTATTGGAATGCCTGTTACCATTTTTCATCAAAGCGGCTGAACCGATTTGAAAGTGGTATTTTTAGTTGGAAACGGAAGTATTTGGCTATGCTTGATTAAAATCCGTCGAACGGTTATCGTCTCAAATCAGACCAACAAGAGAGATATGGTAAGGTGGCGTGGCGTGGGATAATGCATCTGGCCTAAATCAGGTTTGATGCATTTAGTCCAATTCACCCAGCAAACGATCTTGTCGCCTATTTTTGCGTGTAGGCTATTAATTAGTTTATTGGTGTCGCTACAAGTTTCTTAGTGTGCGTGAAAAATTAGTAGGTGAGTCATACTCACAGTTTTGCGTTAAGCGGCTTAGCGGTATAGTGTCTTTTTTATGACATTTAAACATGAACGATAATTGTACTAAGGCATATCTCCCTTGTTTGCCTGATCTGAGTTTATTGTCATACTGTTTAAAATTTTAAGTTTATTAGCTGACCCGACAGACGTTGTCCTGTCTTAGAACTGTCAAACGCACGTAATTAAAATCGTCGTTAAGTTATCTGAAATTTTCCAATTTTATGCAAAATTTTCTTCCGTAAGGATCTTCTTCAAAGTACTTATTAGAAAACTTTAAAAATAACATGAATGAAATCGGTAAGTCGTTCTCAAGTTATGGCGTGACCAAGGTAAAAAGGGAATATATATGGGGGGAAGGGTGAATATATATATATAATATATATATAGGCTTAAGATATATCATGTAAGTCCATTCATATTAGCGTCACTATTAGCCAGTAAGTAGTGCAGATACGGATATTGACACACACCCTCACAACGGGCATACTTTCCGGGGAAACCGGTGCCGGCGCGGCGCGGACGGCATCGACAGGACGTCCGGAATATACATAATTATGTGTATATACGGTTGCCAATTCGGCAGATTACCACAAGCGCAAATATGCTAACCTCAGCTTTGGTATATATTTGAGCCATTTGGTGTCGAAACATTGGGCCCTTGGACACCGAGAGAGCTTGGAAATAGGAGAGCCGGAAATTTTCAAAATCGTTTCTGGATTTCTAGTGATTATCTCCTACAAAATCACAAACTCCACCTCTAATATACTCGTAGTGTAGAAGTGCAAACTAGTACGATATACCTCTTGCGTCACTATTTAGGAAATCGCAGAACCAAGAAAGCAATCAAAACTAAATGCGAAATGAAAATTAAATACCTTTGCGGAAAGCAGGCAATTCGCCTCAAACAATTTGAACATATTATGAGTAGATAGTTACCTCACTATAGGTACCACATGACATGTGGCAAGATGCGATGGTATATATTACCGACAGGCTCACGGCAAACGCCAATCGTCACGTTTGAATCACTTTCTTTTCACACATGCCACATCGAAAATCTGTAGCACGGAGAAATTCCCAATCTAATTTGTATTCTAAAACAGAGCCGAAGCGAATTTCGCATTTGACTGCGTAACGTTACGTTATCTTTTGGAAAGTGAAAAAATTCTGATATATACATGAGTAATTGAATATAGGTAAGTACTTTTTTATTTTTTATTTATTTATCATTAAAAAAAAGAAAGGTATACAGATAGGATATAACAGCATTTAAAAACCACTAAGGTTTATTAGTAAACTGCTTTATTAGGAAGTAGAGACAATAAGTTTCCCGTGGCTATTTAACACGGAACGCGGCGATGTCAATGATCCGCTTGGTTTATTTCATTCTTTGTAAGTAAAAGCAATGCATTTTCATTTATATATTATGATCTATTTATCTAGTGTATTTAATACCACTGGCTGTTTGGTGAAAAAAAACATCATGAGGAAACCTGCATAAAAATTCAATGGCATATGTGAATCCACTAACCCGCAAATGGGCCAGCGTGGTGGATATGGCCCAATCGCCTTTTCGGGGGTAGGCCAAAGTCCAGCAGTGGACTATGAAAAAGGCTGATATCTATGTTCAAGAACCTCAAAAGTTTAAAGAAATCACATGCACCAACATGCACTGGGCTAGCATGGTAGATTAAGGCCCATCCTCTCTGAGAGAAGGCCTAAGTTCCAGCAGTGACAGGTAACGGAACATGATAGGCTGAAATGATGGTGACGATCTATTTTAGGTTAAAATTAAATGCTGTTCGTTGGTAAGTGCATCACTTGGGAAAAGCTGGATTCATTTTGTTAATTTTTTTAAAACGTGTCATCTATATTTAATTTTGTGACCTACCTACCTGATTCTAAAACATTCCGAGTTCCAAAATTAAAACAGTATTTTATGCAAAACTAAATGATCAGAATTATGTATTTAAAAAAAGTATTTAACCAAATTGGAAAAAGAAAAATACTCTATAGATATTAATTCCAAATTGCGAGTAAAATGAGAATTATACTGGCGGCCTTATACCATCTCATTATACCAGGTCAGCATCTTGATTGCCTCGTCACTTGCATGAAAATATGTAGGTTGCAGGATCCCAATATTAGATAAGTATGTGTGCTATAAACATTTTGACCAAAAAGTCAAAGTTGACTGCTCAATTGGCAACATCCGCCTCGGTACTTAGCACTTTATCGCGTAATCGAAGAGAGAGCTTTGGCTATTGTTAGCTGTTTTTTATCGGTAACTATGTATAATAAAACATGTGATACTCATCTTTTGATACTTCATTATGATTACATTACTTTATTATGAAATTATAAATGAAGGTACACAAGCGTACAGACATTTCCTTGAAATATGACAGAAAAGTGAAAACAAAAATTTACTAATCCCATATTTTTTTCTAAAACTTTCGAAAGGAAGTTTTGAGAGTAAATTTCGTTAAATCACTGACACAAAATAAACGGTTTTAATGAAAAGAGTTACTTACTTAAGTCTGAAAAAAAACACAAAAAATAAATAATACAATAAACTAATTGAAAATCGTTTATACAATCTATAAGCAACGAAGGCCTATTAGATAATTCAAACGATCTCTAATTTTAATACTAATATAATAAAATATTGTGAAGCCTTATGCGAATATTAGTAAAAGTTGTGACTATTAATAATTAACAAATCTTATAATTTCTCAACGTTATGCTTTAAAACAAACTCAAGCAGCAAATCCTGCAATTGTAAAGAACCTGCCGGCTTCCTTGTTCCCTGAGAGATATAAGCCAGAGTGAATAGATATCTTAGTCTGCGTGTTTCATCTTCGACCACAACGTCGCTTACCAACACGTGAGTTGACGTTTAAACGCGGACTAATTCGCGGCAAAAAAACCTGCAGACCACGTAACTACCTATATCATGAAAAATAACGAAACCAACTTACGAGTTTTTACTTTTCCCGTAAATTTACCGTTACCAATAAAACGAGAGAAAAAACGTTACTCTTAATCAATCGGCAGTTAAATCTAATTGTCAATTAGTTGGGAAACTCGCCTCAGGCTAAACCTTGTACTGTGCGTATACATTTCATACAACGCGTGTCAAAAATAATGGGCAAAGTTTCGGTAATCTTACGAAACCATTTTTACGGCAGTCGGCTTGTTAATCTATGTTTATAAGTAGGTATATAATTGGTATAATTATTGCACCTACGATAACGGAATGAGTTAGTTAAACACATTTAAATACACAAATTAAAATAAACTTTTGAGGTAAACTTACGGTCAAGATCTGGATTATAAAATATTGCCATCATCACCTTAATCAGCCTATCTTAGCTGCCACTGCCCACTGCTGGACTAAGGCCTCTCCTAAGACCCATGACTCGGCTTAATCTTTCGATTCTATCTGCTTTTTTCTTCTAGCTACTTCCAGCTGCCTTATGTATATCGTCACTCTACTGAATCTCATGGCGTCCTGCGTTACGTTTGCCAGTTGGTAATTATGATTAATTATTAGAATATTTATACAATATAGATCATGTCAGATCCAAAACATACAAAAATTATCTTAAAACTTTTAAGGTATTTTGTCCAGCCATATAGCTTGCATATAAGTAGGTATATATATTTGCTGAATTGTTGTTGTAGTTGTGTCTGAAATTTATAACTTTCAGGTACAATTACGTTGTATCTAATATTATTAAAATTTACTAAAGGACGCAAAAGCAATCGCGTGTAGGAATAAGCTTTCCGCAGAAAGTTTCTTAACACTTTTGCGGTGAAAACAAATAACTATGAACTTAGTTTCTACAATATGCACTTACTATTGTTTGCTCAAAAATTTATGTTCGCGAACATGGAAAACTTTCATTCAAGAGTTTTCTTTAAAGTCAAAGAATTCTTTGGAAATCATAAATATTCATGAGTAGATTGATATTGATTTAGCGATCTTGACAGTCTATATTAATAATTATTGTAGGGCTTTAAGTTTAGAAAGTACAAGGGCTCGGCTAAGTAGAGCCGCCCGTCGCCGTTGCTGGAGACAATATGCGCGCACTAAGTCGTGCGTATTTTTAAAGCAATGTTTCGTAGTCTTCATTGAGTAATAACGCCCCCATTCGTGATGTCAGACTGTTGAGCAATGAAAACTTAATTTCGAGAGGATCTAATCAACTTTTTTGTCATATTAACGTATGCATCCGTCGTCAGTCCATCCCGTCGTTACATAACCCCAAGCGCGAGACCAAATGCAAACAGACGAAAGCGAACACGCTAACAGATCGACAACACACAACTATACATAATAATTATCGGCGTCGCGTTAGAAAGTGATTGTGTACTATTACCACATTCAATACAATATTTATCACGTCAATGATAATGGCCGTCAAACTCTCGTGCGAAGAGCAGCGTCGTACGTTACTGTGTGAACGAGTGTAGCAGGTAGTGAATAGCCTAAATGAGGGTACTCACAATGCTATCCTGCCGACCATGGTGCGTGTTGCGCGTTGCGTTGGTTGAATGCGTTGCGCCTGCCCGGCTCACTCGGGCTGCTGGCTGCAACAGAGACCTCACGTCAGCACACACGCCTTTCCCAAGCAAACACACAGTTGCGACAGTGAAGCTCAACGAGGAAGCTGCATCGCACATTTAAATGCAACGCCAATGTCAGAGAGCGCTTATATGCCAATAGCAGCGACCTTTCGGTTTGGAGTCGGTTGCGCAAGCGAGGATCGCCGGTGATCGTGTGAGAAAGGCGAGTGCGTGCGAGGGCGGGAGAGACGCACCGGAGAGGGGGGTGCAGAGTAACACCACTGGCGACGCGCTGCCGTACGGCGACTAACCTCGCCGCGGCGCGTGCACCTCTTACTTATAGCCGCGCGCCCACCAGGCGGCAGGAGCACGCGCCCCGCCGCCCTGGCGCGTCCCGGCGCCGGCGCCGCCCTAACCCGCTCGGACTAAATCGCGCCCTCTACCGCACCCTGCTTCAATAAGCGCCAGCACATCACATTACACACGTCCAAGCAAGGTCATCACCTATATAACTCAACTATTACCTACCTTTAAGAAACTCTATTGAGAGGTCAAATGCCGATTTTATCTCTACTCGAAACTGATATCAACTTAGTGAAATAATGCATAGACCAGTCAGAATATTTAACGCTAGATACAAAGGAGTCTAAATACAATGAACACATGTCAAGTAAAGGTCGCATAGCTAACCGCTACCGCAGCGCGGTGTAAAAGACATCAACGCGCTCGCAGTTCCTATTTATAATATCAACTAGCTGCGCCCCGCGGTTTCACCCGCGTAGTGATGAAAAAATGGTGATGTTGATGATGATGATGAAAAGTAACCTATGTCACTCTCCGGCCCTTGAAAAAACCACCAACCCATGCAAAAAACCAGGTTGATCCGTTGCTCTATTGCTGCGTGAAAGAGGAACAAACAAACCAACAAACTTTTCGCATTTATAATATTAAGTATGATTATAAATACTAAGTATATTGATATTTTCTTTGGTTCGAGCGCAGAATATTTTCTAATTTGTTTATTAGATTTCAGTGTAACTACAGATTTTAGTTGGTTCTTAATTTACCTCTATTTCTTTATCATCATTATTTTCTGCCCGTAATCCCCACCGCTGAGCATAGTTAGGCTTTTCTACTTGTACTGGGCCAATTTTGTCCAGGTTCAGCCCATTGAGTTTTACAATATCGTCAACCCAGCAAGCTGGTAGGCTGGGCTGGTTTATCGGTGCTTTGCCACCAACCACCAAACTTTTTAGTCCTTCTGCCACCACTCTGCCTGGCAACATGCCCTGCCTGACTCTGATTTCATTTTCGTGAGTCCTTCCAATTTCGCGGTAGTGTGTTTTCAGTTCTGGACATTTTTCGATAAAAAAAATTATATGTGTTCGAACATGGTGTCTATCAACATCTACCTAAGCTGAATGCCTACTCAAACGTTCTGTGAGGGTAATCTTTAAATATACTATAGTAGCACTTATCTTTTACCTGACCTTCGACTTGAACCGCAATACTCCTGATGCTTTTAAACGTTGTGCGTACCTAACAAAAACAGGGTTATAATAGTCTTCAAATCGAGAGTAATCAGTTCCTTTTAGGGTTCCGTATCCAAAGGGTGTAAACGGGACTCTATAACTAAGCCTACGATGTCTGTCTGTCTGTCCGTCCTACCTTTAAACGGCTGTATATTTCGAACCGTAATAGATAAGCATTTGAAATTTTCATGTAATATGTAATGTTACAGCAGATAAACTAAGCAATAATAATAAAGTAAATAATTAAAAAAGTAAAGCATACAACAACAAATTTACCCATACGACAAACAATAAAAAAAAGTATTTTCTCTAATGTAGAAACGGTAATCATAATACGTACAAGCGTCAAACTTGGCAAAATGTATTTTATTTTATTTATTTATCCAAATTACAACTATCATTACAGGAATGTCCTAACTCAGTAGTGTATGTCAACATAATAATTTATAAACCTAGCTTATAACACAATTAAACACATTAAACATTAAATTAATATGTTAAGATTATGGTACATACTCTAAAGTAAAACAACGAATAATAAATAATGGTAAATTGCGAGTTAGTGACAAATTTCGGTTGACCACCATGTTAAGCAACGTCAGGTGCGGTCGGTACTAGGATGGGTGACCGCCTGAGCATGATGTTGTTTTTTTCCACTACCTTTTGTATTTTATGGAGGTACGGAACCCTTAGTAAAATGAGCCACGAGCCCGACGTGCTTTTGGCCGGTTTATATTTTTATAGCAAAGCTTCATGTTGGTCAACATTTTTATAATGCTTTTCAAATAAATAAATGTTGTTCGTAAATTAATGTTGTTCGTTCGGTCGTTAAGTTCCTTCTAGGCATGCGTGCTCCATCATAACAATCCACATCTTTGGTTAATATTAGGCATGATGCGGACAAGCGCAAGCCATAAATAAATAAACTGTTTCAATTATTGTACTTCACATTGTGATCAAGTCATAACACATTATATTTCAATGTAACAGTTAGCTGTAATGAATAAGGAAAACCAGCGTTCCCTTTTGTAACCACATATGAATCTCGGACAACTTCGGTCAACGGACGGCGGCAGAACCCTTTCTGAATTCCGGGTATTGAAAAATAAAAACTGATGTTTCTTTTAGGACGTACAAAGAGCAAAATAAAAATATCTAGAAATTTTTATCAGCACTAAAATACTTATTATATACTCGTAAAAGATGAACAATTTTGCGGAGTTAATATATGGTGAATTATCTACTATTATTTATATAGTTTTTACATTATAGCTTTTTTAGGCCATAAGCTTGGCTATAAGTGATTTCAGACTATCGTAATTTTGGTACAAAAATCATAACAGTCTCTTGTAGAGGTATTTCGAATTATAGAGTTCCTCTACAATTTGTGGTACCTACTATTACTTGTCGAGCATAATAGGTACCTCGATCATATTATATCTTTGTCAAGTACATTATTTTAAATAGTATCTACGTAGTAAATTTAGATGTGGTTTTATATATATATTATTGTATAATAGGCTTGCATTTGATCACCAACTCTCGTCTGTTGTTTAGCGATGATGCGGTCTACGATAGAGTACGCTTGCCTAAAAGAAACCAATTCGCTCGTGACTTGAAGACACCCATATTGAACTATCGGGCAGAGTCAAAGCACTTCGTACGGGTTTTCGGAATATCAGCCATGAAACAGTGTTGCCAAAGATTTTATATTACTTACTATACTACGTTTGTCTCTGGGTGTTGCCTTTTTCGTGCCCACCCTGACCGTCCGGTAGAAAAATGGGCATGAGACAACTTACTTATACTATAGTCACCGCGTTACCAACTGAGTCGTCGAGCAATAAACGTCATACCATAAGACCTGTAAGTGCGAGCGAGGTAGTCAGACAATGATTTCTGACCTGACGACTCAGATGATAATGCTTTTACTATAGTGTCTTAATGATCTCAATAGAGGCAGTTTTTAAAATGAGGTATTTTCTCCTTTCCCCCCTCTTCCCTTTCCCTCTTCAAATATCTACTATAACGTAATTTAATCAATCCAGTTAGTACTCTACTACTACTCTACTCTACTTTATGTATGTATAAATATTTTTTTTTTTATTTTTTTTTTTTTATACAGGGTTGAATGTTTAAATGTCTCTGGGAAATCAAGGGACCCCAAAATACAGGCTCGGCCTAGTTTGGGGCCCCACATTTAAAACTTAAAATACTTAGCTTAAATCAATTTAATAAATTTGTTATAATTTGGATATTATTATTAGATAAATAAATTATTTGAATTTGATTTAAATAGGTCAAATAAATAATTACACATTTAAATAAGGATAGTGGCCGAGTGGTAGCATGGGTGCTTTGCAATCTGACGGCACCTGGTTCGATCTTCAGCCCTGCATCAATGAATTATTTAGTACTTAAATAAATTATGTGCAGTTTTGAAGCCATCACTAAAAACAGAGAACTATAATATCTTGAGAAAACTGGTAGGTATGTCCAAGAACATCAAAAGTTCAAAGATATGACATTCATCAACATGCACTGGCATGGTGGATTATGGCTCATCCTCTCTCTTTGATAGAAGGCCTGTGTCCCAGCAGTGGGAACATGATAGGCTGAAATGATGATGATGAACGCATTAAAACGTGTTACTCTATTCACGCTAGACCGGTCCGTGTAATATTACCAAATGTAATGACCTCACCCACGTCAACGATTCAAAAGCTTAATTTATCTGGACACAAGGTGATTTCAGCTGAATCATACCTATTTACTATGACTGTCTGTCACGACTAGGCAGTACAATGCAAAGGGTTTCCCCACACTCAATATTTAAATGGAGTGCTGAAAAAGGTATGCATAGTTTACTGGTTTTCTAGGAATATCTTTGGAAGATTTCCCCTCGAAATCAATGTATGCGTCCCGAATTTTGCCAACAGTGCTTTATAGGCCCAAACAAGAAGAGGCACAAACATTCTCATTAGCACTGTTAGTGGATTCGGAACGCGTTCTAAGTCATCCTACACACATCCAATACTACCAAATTAATATTAGTGAAAGGCACTTCCAAAAAACTGATCCTCATGATCCTCAATGTTAATAACTAATGATGTTCATAAAGACATCACTTTCCTTTGCCACTTTGGCCAAAATTAACGTAAAAAATTGACGTAACATGCAAATAGCACCTACTATAAAATCGGTACATACTTTAATAATTAGTACCAAAGTTTTATTTGTCCTACTTATGAACATGTGAAACAATAAAACAATACAAAACTTCGAAATACCATACCATTCAAATTGATTATGCACGCGTACATAATGAATTACGTCTTCAAAACACATTTAGCTAGGTTTTCAACGTCATCAGCGTGTCGCTGTGACCTTTGTGACAACTACATAAGCCGCTGTTTAATTTGACAAAAAAACATACAGTCGAATTGATAACCTCCTCTTGAAGTCGGTTAAAAAACAAGCCGATGCTTAGAAGCACAGATATAGGTAGTAGATCTGTGCTTAGAAGTAAGGTTTAGATGTAATTCCCAAGGACGTTTCATAACTGCCATTAGTTAGGAAACGTCCTTGGTAATTCCATGTTTAAAGATAAAATATTTTAGGCAAAAAGTTTAGACACCCCCTGAAAAGTGTACCGTTTTCGAGAAAATCTTTGCTTTTTCGTTTCTTTTTTATTATCTTTTAGTTTCAAGTAATAAAAATAACCATCGAGCGTCTTGTTTGTTGCGACTCCCAAGGAGCACACTATCGAGGATAAATATGCCAAAACAGAAAATGTGTTTAAAGCATTGATGTAAGTAACATTCATTGGTACTCTAAAAGGTAGTACTCTTTCATAATTATATTTTCAGTTCAATTTTCGATTTTCGCATAATCGAATAAAAACCAATTTTAAAAAATCGCGAATTACAAAAACTTGTTAGTCTTGATGCACCAAAGTCGCCCTTAAGAGGTTTTGTGCTAGGTACCTTCGACTCCGTATACTAGCTGCGCCCCGCGGTTTCACCCACGCGGGTTACTCGATATGACATTAGGTATCTGCCAGTGAAAGTCCCGCCAAAATCGATCAAGCCGTTTCGGAGTCCATAGTGAACATACACACATATATACACCCCCATATACACACAAACATCGATTTATATATATTGATAGATATACAAACCGAAAATCGTTTTAGCTAATGGTCTTATAATAATCACTACTGGTCATAGGCATCTCCAAAGCACTCCGGCAAATTTTCAGCTTCCTGGCAACATACGTAACTTCCTTAGGTATATCGCCGCTCCATTGAGTCCCTACGATACGTTGGCTTGTTCCCAAATGAGTCCAAGCCATTTTTCTCTAAAAATATTGTTTCATACATAAATTCCCAGTCCAACAAATTTGCTTTTGCAAATTAGCTCGAAGATTTTACCTACCTATCTACATTCCGTTAACTTACAAAGGATTGTCAAATCCGAGTCATATATTTTTCCACATTGGGCCGTGGCCCGCACACTGCACAAAAGTCAAGGATGCTTGACCGCTCAACAAACGAGTTGCCGATCCTCTTCTTTTTTATTTACGTATGTATTCGTTTAATCATTTAGGTATGTACGTATTTAAATATTCTTATTTACCTCCTTCGTTTTTAATAAGTACCGTTGCAATCTATCCTAACTAATATTATAAAAGGAAAAGTGAATCTGTTTCTCTGTCGGTTTGTTCGCTTTTCAAGACAAAACGGCTAGGCAAACGTAGCGATATTTGCCAGGAAGAGTGCACCGTGAGGATGGGGCGTTGTGACATAGGGTATTTTCCCCCCAGTAATGCTGAAAAACAGAAAAATCGCGGTAACATTGAGGATTCATCTAGTCTTCTATAATAAATTGATACAAGCGAAAAACTGAGTGACTGACTCATCACGAATTCTCGAAAACTATTTTACCTACGAAGTTGAATTTAGAGAGGTAGATTTATTGTGTTGTGGAGACCCGTTTAGAAAATATAAAGGGCCGAATTAAGAGGGGCAATAGGGGTTTCAAATTGGTGATGATCTCCAAAAGTGGAACAAACAAACTCACTAACTTTCGGATTTATACCATTAGTATTAAGCGAAAATATAATAATTATAGTACCCAGTGAAGGCTGTACGTCACAAATTGCGTCAAAGCTAGTTTATTTTAACTATGTTGTGACAACTATAATTATTTGATGACTTCCTAATGTACCTATATTAATATACTTTTTACAGGTACAGGGAGATTAAATAACTTACTAATAATACTAAGTAATAATATTAATTTACATCAAAATATTTATATTTATAAGTAGCTTTAAAAATAACTTTCAAGTTGCGCTGAAATTGTTTACCAAGGTGGCTATTTATTTTAATAGTGGTTACAAATAAATTTACCTGATGTACACGTAGATTGAATAAATGTAAATTTCATGAAAAATTGTATTTAAAAAATGGTAGTTTTATTTAAAACATGCTTTTACGAAAATTGGACTTTACAGCCTCGACCGATGTCTCCTATGATTATTTAGTACACGGGTACAATATTAATTTTTCAAAGAGGTTTGGTTACGTTTTGTCCCCGAAAAAGAGGGGTATGTTAGAATCAAGGACATTTTATACACCTTACAACGTCTTGGTAAGAAATTACAAAAAAACCGTGTGGTGTTCTGTGATGGTTTATTTTCGTAGCAACGTTTTAATAAAATGTGAATGTTCCTCCAAAATATAGTTGAAATTTTCACAGAACATGTAATGTTAGATAATTAAAAAGACAAAAAGTTAAAACAAATGTGGGTCCATACAACAAAGGTTTTTTTTAAACGTATTTTTGTATTAGCTCTCATACGTACGTATTACCGTTTTTACAAGCGTTAAACTTGACTAGATTATGACAACAAATAATAAATAATGGCCAAGTGCGAGTCGGTGACCAATTTCTGTTCATTACCAAGTTAAGCAACGTACTCTGTTACTTAGATGACCTCATCATTCGATCGAATCGAAATGCCACCATACTAACCTAATTTCGAATTCGGTTTTTAAATTGATAATTAAATATTGTGGTGGTACGGACCCTCAGTGCGTGAGCCGAACTCGCACTTGGCCGATTTATTCCCAATATGTACAATCCGAAGTTGTTCAAAAAGTGAATAGGTATTTCCTATGTAAGCGTGCTATATCTTCGACATCATCACTTCCCTCAAATAGTGAGATTGTGGTCAAACACATGCCTATTTCGGAGCAAAAAAAAATTCGATAGTGTGCATAACTTTCAGACTGTGCCAACACCTACAATCAAAGCTAAGTTAGAGCAATCTCATAGTTCATTATACGTTATTATTTCTTACGAACAATGGGTGGATATTTGTAATTACTAATATAGAAACTAACACGTGGGCACAGCGAAGGTTGACGTCGTGAGGATGCGACTTGCAAGCCTGCAAATTAATGCGGTATTTTTGGGAGAACATGGAAAATAAATATTATTACAAAACATTGATAACATAAGAGCCAGATGGACCATCACAGTAAAAAAAAACTGCCAGAAAAAATATGACCACGAATAAAAGTTGGACATATTTCGAACTTTTGTCTCGCTGTAGCCAGTGTTCGGACGCGACAAAATATCTAAGTGTGCGTTAAACATTGGTTTTTTTTTGTCATTTAGAAGGGCTCATAGTACCTAAACTAAATTTGCTCAATACTCAATAATTTATTCCATATCTAGTAAAGATTATGCTGAAAATTTAGACCTTTGCCTTAAGGCGGGGTAAAGGATGAGCAGTATATGGTTATATCGTCATTGGTCTTCCATCATACCTACCCTATGCTTCTTTTTCCTTTCACCTTTCATTCCTAAAATATTTGTCCGTTCGACGTTACAAAAACCACACCGTTCAACTAAGTGGTTATCATAACAACCTATTAAATAATTATCAATTTAAAAAAAATATACTTCAAAAGTAGTAAATACACAATGTCGTTTACTTAGAAATTTTTCCAGTTATTTTGATTTAAAAACCAAACTACTGAAACGATTTTGGTGAAATAAATGTATATATGGGACCAATCTGAAAGTTACTATATAATATCAAATAAAAATAAATACATTCCAAAACAGTTTATAAATGAGGTAACAAACATACAACCGAAATTAGAACCTCTCCTTTTTTGAAGTCGGTTAAAAAGTCGAAGAACTATTTGTCCAATCGACGGTATAGTAAGCTTCAGCAAACTCTACACCGACCAGCTAGTTGGTTATCATAACTATATATTAAATGAGCCATATATGAATAAAAAATAATTAAAAAACGAGTATTTTTTCAATCATATCTATTTACTATGATAGCAAACTTGGTACAGAAATATTACCAAATCCATATAGACAAATTGAATTTGTGTAAAAAAACTAGGTCTATAAACTAGGCGAGCGTTCGAAAATAATTATATCACAATATATACCTTAACTTGAACTATTTATATATGTACAAATTTGGTTAGTAGAATAATAACCAGCCATTTCTGCAACACTTTATTACATCTAAAGGTAGCATTCCGATCTAGGCGACCGCGACCGGCAGCAGCGACCGCGTCGCGCGACCCACTGCTCAGTATGAATTGTGATGGCGCATGGCGTGCTAAACAATGCAAACAACCCACAAGTCGCGCGATGCGGTCGCTTGCATTGTTCTGCACTCCATATTAATTCATACTGAGCAGTGAGTCGCGCGACGCCGTCGCTGCCGCCTAGATCAGAACTTTAGACAATGGTTTTAATAGAGAGAAAGACGAGAACGTTGTAAAAGACCTCATTGCTTTCTGCGTCCTTTATCTCGCTCGATTGATTGTATTACGTAAAATATAAGCTGTACGTTTAAAGAAATTACATTGCAAATGTTGAGTATTTTTGACGTGATAACGTCTTATAAATCGATGAACGCCGGCTACACGCACGAGAAATTGTCACGTGCCGCCTGAGCCGAGCGTGCAAGCGAGAGCGCGGATAAAGCGAGAGAGGCACGATCGGCCTAAGCGTAAAATTATCGTCCGTAAACCGACTTTACAGATAACGCCTTTTTTATGTTCTTACAAGTTTTCATACTTTCTTAAATCAAAAAACACTGTTTTAAACTATCACGGTTGTTCACTAAAGTTATATGATTATTTGTCTTCCCGTGAACATGGTGCATGTAACTGCGCCGAAATATCGGGAGCTCATTCCACAACCTTACCACGGTAAATATCCCGTAAATAATCATATAACTTTTCTTAAATCAATTCTAGTATTTTTCATTTAATAAAAATTTCATTTTACTGTACTTTTTGTAATGTTATTCTTTATTCATACAACGATTTTAGACATTAGGTACATTCATTCATTTACAATTTTAGAAATTCGCGAGCGAGATAGATGGTGCCAGAAAACTTGGCTCTTAACATTTCAATCACAAAAATAGCACGGGCTCGGTTTGTTGATGCTTGGACACGAGCAAGCCCGGCGCACTAATTTCGATTGAAACGACAAGGTACACAGATGACAAGGATAGACTGATAGAATACTCTTGAGACAGTGACAGGCCAGCGTTGGACGCAAGCCGCAAGTGATTGTGCCGCCAAACAGTAACAAATTATTAATTTATGATATAAACATTATATCATCAAAAGTTTTCAGCTTATCAATGTTTTAACCATATTTTTACAAAAGAAACCTTAAAACACCTAAAAACCCAAAGGCATTATTATGCATTTAATATTTCACACTCGTTTACGACAATGTCTCGAGCAAAACTGCGCTGTCTTGACGTCTTGGTATAGCCGGACCAGAGCCCTAATTCTTTATGAAACCACATAGCACGCCAGTAACACGCCGTAAACGTGTTATAACACAGTAACCACGTTACAAAATAATACGGTAACCAGAATCACAAATAACATGGTAACCAGGATTACAAATAACACTGTAACCAGGGGTACAAAATTCAAACGCATCTCTCGATCGGATACAAAATTTTGTTGTTACGCACTCAAAACGTTTAAGCTTGCTCCACGTTTTTTTTTACCGTTCAAAACGAGCGCGTTACGAATCTAATCGCGTTAGCAAACTTGACATTGCCAATTCCACGCAGACAACATAATGCGGCCGCGTTACGTTGATGCGCTCATAGAGACTACAGAGACTATTTTCCTATAACATTATCATGTTATAACGTCACGTTTATGGTAAGGTTAGGTCGTGTGGCATAGAGAATGAGGGCCTAGCTCCGAGTCTTTAGTCTTCCTAAAGCTGGCAGTAATCGATGGCCACAAATGTCGTTTTTGAATATAATTATGTGCGAACCGCATTAGAGTTATTACAAAAAGTTAACATTGTAACGTGCATTTGACTTTACATAATATGAGGATAGGTACATTTCAGAAGCGACTGTTCAAAGCTGATAATTTTTCATTAAGAGAAATAATTTTTACGGGGTTATAAGGAAAGGCTATACTAAACCGAAATGGGTTCGTTATACTCATCATTATGAAAAAAAGTTTACTATGGGACTAACCCAGATATCGCGAAAAAATATATAAGCAGTTCCATACAATTAGTCGAGTGTGAATAACCATTCTCACAAAACAGCATTTTTTGCTTGAGAAGTTCTCTATAATTATGAGTGTAACATAACCCTTTCGGCTTCTGTATTAGGCTCTACTTTTACGATAAAATAAGATCTTATTTTAAAAGAAGTTGGAAATTAATATACGCACACAGGCGTCGGTGAATCCAGTAAAGTTGTAAAAGGCGGAAATAGATTAGCTCTGGTTTCCTAGGATAGCGGTGCACCCGTAATACAGCGGGAGAGTGACGTCACTAGAACGTTGTCTATGTATACAAAATGGCGCGGTTTCCAAGATAAGTCGTTCTTCCATTTGCATCACGGCCGTTCTATCCTAGGAAACCAGAGCTTATATAGGTTTTATTTTACAGAACTCTACTACCTATAAATAAAGCTGTTTGTTATTTCAAAATTGCATTGAATAGTACGAAGTTTTTAGGTATATGAGTGACGTCAGTGAAGCGTAGCACATTTTCTACACCAATGTGACATGGAGATTTTTCATGAGTAGGTTCTCTTTTATCCTGAAAGACTGTCCTTTTTCTGTTTTATATTTTGATTTTTGATTATTTTTTTTGAGACCTGCTTGTGTTTGGTACGTAAACCTCAAAAAGCATATGGCTAAAATGGACTTATAAACCGCGAGTGCACAATGGCGAGAATAAACAACCAACTGTGAACATACACTGCGAATGCAGTCTAATTTCATGAAAATATACAATCACAATGTCCTTAGATGCGCCAATGACAAAAGGCACCAATTTCGAAAGTTACGTAGATATTGAACACAGCTGAGTATATTCTCAATTAACAGTTTTTTTAAATACGATGGTCATGCCTGATGAAAATAGATACTTCATACTATATATAATTTTTAAGATATTATTATGAAGTTGTAGATTTCCTACACAGTGTCAAGTTGTTTTTATTGTTATGACTGTGATTTTTTATTTGAATTGTAAACTGTATGTTTCTCACCTCTTTCTAAACATTAAAGGGCAAGCGGTTTAAAAGCAAGATGCCCTCGCTGTTTTTGAGGTGTCTACAGAAGAGTGGTCATTGGTATTTTCAGTGATTTAGACGTATAGCACAATCCAAAGATTTTTTTTTTAATGAGAACGTCTTTCAAGGCAGTTTTGTAAGAAATTTGTTGTAGCCAGTTGCACCCATATAAACGAAATGTCAGTCATTCGAAATCAGTTAGCAACTTTGATGCGGAGTACGACGCGTTGATCTAAATAAGAACGTTCAATCAAGGTTCACTCATAATGCCTGGTAACAGATTTTCCTTCTCATTTCCGTTCTATTTAGTTCTCTTTTCCGTGGAACAATATATACGTGTCCAAGGTGAATACTTTGAAAATATCGTTTAGTAATTGCGAAACTTGACTGCGATACTAGCGCTACGGTAATTTGTAGAACCATTTCGTACATTATCTGACTGCAGCGCTTACTGAAGTTCGAGACAACCTATATCACGCTCAAATTACTGCGCCATCTAAATTCATACCATTTTTAGGCAAATTTCCGAGCTACGCTCTAATGTTCCGTTATTGTCTTTCTTCTTAGTCTATCTTCCTTGGTAAAACTAAGGACTAGCGCTCACTTAAAGACTAACCGTCTTACCACAAAAGGTTTAAGAACGCTTAAGACATGTGTTTAGCAATAGTTTCACTGCGAAAAATATGCTAAACACTTGTCTAAAGCGTGCTTAAATCTTTTGTGGTAAGACGGTTAATATTTATTCATTCTATAATTATTTATATAAAAAATCATTTGGCTGTGATTTGCAAGAAAAGTGTAATTATATGTATGTAATAGGCGATACAATGTATGTAATAAGCATCCATGGATAAAAGACATTGGATATTTTAAAATTACAACTAAATTTCTATTTGAAAACTTCTGTGTACAAAAAACATAACCTAAGTACTATCCAAAGAATATACCATTCTCCACGGTTTTTATTTGCGATCGTGCAATATTAACAGAGCATCTAGCAAAGACCCTCTGAGCAGCTAAAATAGTTTATAAAACCATAAGGTTTAAATAAGGTTTATGGTTTATTAACCAGACAAAAAATTGCCATAATAAGCGAGGCATGAGGGTAGTTCTATTTGATAATCACCCACCACTTTCAGTGTAAAAGTGTTTGTCTACAAACGAGGCCACCCGGCTTCACAAGCTGGATTACATTTGTATTTTTTATTATTATTATTGGATTTAGAATCAGCATTAGAGCATCCTTAAATATTGCACAGTTACAAATCAACACCTATTTCAAGTTTAAGCAGCAGTGAACGCTATTCCTTGATTGTATTGCAACTACACTTAATTACTAACCCAATAACTGATAAATTATTGCATTGCTTTTAAAGATTCTCACAGCTGCACTCACAGCCGCACTCAGAGACGTTACTTAAGCTAAGGAATACTTAAAATTGCTCTGTCAACTTCTCGTTGACGGAAATTGTCACACATAAAAACGAGACAGAGCAATTTTAAGTATTCCTTAGCTTAAGTAACGTCTCTGAGTGCGGCTGTGAGTGCAGCTGTGAGAGTCATAATGTACCAGTGCAATATAGGTACAGACAGGCATCCTTTCAATTAATTGTAAGAACATTGTTTTTTTAATTCCAAGGGCACTTTAGACTCTATTCGGCACATTGATCAAAAAATGTGCCGAATGCAAAATTCACGAGAAGGTAATGCGTTAAATTCTAAATTATTATTATGTTGTAATTTTTATTTATTATATTTTACCTTTTTACCTTGAGATGAAAGTACCCAATACCTTAATAACCTTATTAAGTACAATAAAATGAGGTATTTTTGTAAAGGCTTAAGTGGGTCTTAAAAGCCATTTCACATTAACAGGGAAAGCTTTTAAGCGAATTAAGATGACATATTTATATCATAAATGATGCAAGTTATTTCAAGTTTACAATCTTTTCCTTCACATGTTACGAATATACGTTCCTAACTAAAGCATCATTATCGTTCTGCAATAATGAGGAAGAATTTGTCTTATCTAGTTTACTGATTAAGTGTATTAAAATTTATAATACAGTGCGATTTCTTTAAAAATATTATATTTCATAGAGTAATTTTTGTCATTCTACGACATAATATCGCCAGCTTTTTGGGCACCTTGCCCGCAGCGATCTAAATGCGCTCTAAATTTAATATTATAAATACATATAAATTTAATATAGTGGATTGAATAGGCGTGGACAACATGGACTTTCGCAAAGTGGAAAGTCCATGTTTTATTTATATATGAAGAACCTCTATTATAATTGTGTAATTCCGCTTTTACGTCGCTTCGAGTACAATAAGGATTTTACGATATTTTTATTTTATTTTTAGCTAATAAAGATGTAAAAAATTTAAAAAACTTTAAGCAAATAATATGCAATGACTATAAATATTAATTAATTGAAATCAACACGGAGAGTCAACAAGTCCTGAGGATGCCTCGTGAAGAGGCGAAACACGTGTCTAGAAGGTGCACTGAAGCAACGGGTTACACTGGGGAAATTGTTTGTTTCATTTACATTTCAATTAAATAATATTTATAGTCATTGCATATTATTTGCTGAAAGTTTCAAATATTTTATTTTAAAATTAATATCATTAGTACTAATTATTATTATCACGAATTTTTGTTCGGATTTAATTAACTTTTGTTTGTTAATTTTAATCTTTTATGTAATTAATATTTATTTCAGGTTAGGTTAAAATTAGCATTACAAATATCTATAGAGAAAAAAATAATTTATCCCCCAAAATCCTTATTATACGCATATAAGGAATCGTAATCGAAGCAACGTAGAAGCAGAATCACACTAAAGATTCATCGTATACAAATAAAATTTAATATAGTTAATGTTAGTTTAGATTTTGTGAATGTCGAATGTGACCACAGCGTAGAAATCAAGCGCAGAATAGAGCAACCGCGTGACAATAAGTGTGACCTGGGCCTTACGGCTACCTTTTAACGCGGGCTCGAAACAGGGTAATGCAGAAAATCACGCAAACGAGAACCTTAACGCGCCGAGATACGGTGTGCGGTCGCGCAAGTTTTTGCATTACCTAAACATAATCGCTTAAACCAGGTAGCCGCAAGGCTCCAGACGTACACTACCCTGAAAAACGCATACCTCGTAGCTAGACACCATAAAAAAGTTCAGATTTAGGTTTTAGATGATTATTTACATTAGTTTCATGTTAGTTAGTAATTTTGTATTTCTAAGTTATGTAAATAGTTTAATCTAAGATAATATTATGCATGTGCCCTTTTTGTTGAAATTACCTTCTAAAAAAGATCATGAATAAAACATACAACGAAAACAAAATTAAAATTTGTTTAAAAATATAATAAAGTTATAATTAATATTCACTTTATTTATTTTGAGTCTTAATTTTTAAGTTTTTTACATCTAATAATAAATAAAAAATACATAAAAAACATAAAAAACTTAAAAACTAGGGTGCCACCGGCAGCGGGGCAGGGCCCAAGCTACCGGTGGTTAGGGCTGCAGAGTGAGGAACCTCCTGACAATGCGAGCCGTGTCAAGGATTACTGCCTTCTGCATCTGACCCTTGACCCAACCGTCTAGCGAGAGCCTCTTAAGGTGTTGGTCGAGGCTCTTCGCTATAAGACCGTTCACCGAAACGACTATCGGGACAATGATCGTCGAGTCAACATCCCACATGGCGGTAACCTCGTGAGCCAAGTCAAGGTACTTGCTGAGTTTGTCCTTCTCGGCCTTCACGAGGTTCTCGTCATGCGGGATGGTGATGTCAACGAGCACTGCCCGGCGCTGGGACCGGTCGACCAACACGATGTCAGGCTTATTGGCGACAATAGTCCTGTCCGTGATGATAGAGCGGTCCCAATAGAGCAAAGCACGACCATTTTCAAGAACTGGCGCTGGTGCGTACTTATAGTACGGCACCTCAGACTCGACAAGGCCATATCGAAGGGCAAGTTGCTGGTGGATGATCCTGGCCACCTGGTTGTGCCTGTGCAAGTACTCGCCGTTAGCAAGATGCGAACAACCGGAAATTATATGTCGGAGAGACTCTCCAGGACGGTGGCATGCCCGACAGATGTCGACCGTACCGTCCTTCATGATATATTTCCGATAGTTGTTCGTCTTGATAACTTCGTCCGCAATCGCACAGGCAAAACCCTCGGTTTCCCCAAAGAGGTCACCGAATCGTAACCAGTTCACCGACGAAAGCAGGTCCACATCGGGCCCTGTTAAGGCCCGATAGAACCGCCCGTGCAGCTCCTTGCCTTTCCATACGTCCCTGCGGTCTTCGATGCTCAGCACCGATGGTTTGCGCCAATTCTCGTTTGCCAAGGAGAGCGGCGTGAGACCCCTGTCAACAGCCACAACATCACGATGCATCCCACTCTCGCTGTTACGGAAAAAATCCCTGAGACTGCACACTTCGCGGTTGTGTAGGTTCTTGGCATTTAAAAAGCCTCGACCCCCCCACTTCCGCGGAATGTACAGTCTCATAACAGACGAGCGTGGGTGTAGCATGCGATGCGATGTGAGCAGTTGACGGACCCTCCTGTCCAGGGCGTCCAGCTCAGTTTGAGTCCACCTCAATATGCCAAAGGAGTATATCAGCAAAGGCATCACCCAACCGTTGAAGGCACGCACCTTGTTGCCGCCAGACAAAAAACTGTTAAGTACTTTTGTAAGGCGACAAAAGAAGCGCTCCTTCACCGATTTCTTGATGTCTTCTACCGATATACCCAACGACTCTGACATACCGAGGTATTTATAGGTTTCGACCTCGGAGAGCGATCTGAGAGTCATCGTCTCTGAAAGCTGTAAATTTGGAGAATTCACAACTTTCCCTCGCTGTACATGCATGACCGCACACTTGTCTACACCGAACTCCATCTTGATAGCGCTGCTAAAAACTTCTGTGATTTTTAGCAGCTCCATCAAGTCTTGGCGTTTTGGTGTAAACAGCTTGAGATCATCCATGTACAGCAGGTGAGAGATGACTTGACCATCTCTTCGAAGCCGATAGCCCAGTCCTGAATCCCTCAGCAAAGTGCTGAGAGGGTTCAGAGCCAGGCAAAACCACAATGGACTAAAACTGTCACCCTGGAATATGCCTCGCTCAATCCTTAACAAGTCCTGCGGGCCAGAGGCACCGTCCCCACTGCCTGGTTGACGAAGGACTGTGGTCCATTGCCTCATACATGCGCCTAAGAATGATTTTAGAGTTGTATCAATTTTATACAACTCTAAAACCCTCTCTAGCCATGAATGAGGCACTGAATCATAGGCCTTCTTATAGTCAATCCAGGCAGCGGAGAGGGCTCCTCTATTTCGCCGGACTTGTTGGCTAATGGCCGTGTCAATGAGGAGGAGCTCCTTAGTACCACGGGACCCAACCCTACATCCATTTTGAGCATGGGCCAAAACGTTGTTCGCAACAATGTGCGCGTTATTATAATTAATTATTATTATAACACCGGCTTGCACTCACGATTATGTTTCTATCGGCGCACCACACAAACATGTTTCACCCGCAGTGCAGGCGGGTGCAAGGGCAGTAAGAGCGGCTGCTCGCTCTGCGCGTGCGCGCACCGCCGCCGCGGCCTTGGCATCGCCAGTACGCGGGCGACCTTCTCCAGAAGCGCGCGTATTCCCTGAGGAAGGGGCTCTAATGGCTCCGAAACCGGTCGATCGTCTCGACCGATAGAAACATAATCGTGAGTGCAAGCCGGTGTTATAATAATAATTGATAATGAATCCTCACGCGAGCTTTGATGAAGTTATAATTATTTTAATTTCATGCTAGACAGAGAGCGCTCTATTAGCACGCTGTATAACGTCAAGCCGTGCGCGCATCATACAAATGCTATACTAACACATGCGGGAGAGGGAGAGCGCAACCGCTCTCTATCCTTTGCTTAGTTTGGCGTCAGATGACCGTGCGTGCAATGTCTTGAATATTTCTTTCCCCACCAAAAACTTGGAAGGCATATTAGAAATTTATCAGCCAATTAAAAAAAAAAAGTTTGTGTTATGTATTTAATTATGTATATCCTTTGATAAGCATGTTATTTCTAATAAATGAAACATTAGGACAGGCATAACACACACATACATAACACACACTCATTTTGACATCTAACTAATATGTAATTGATATACTAAACTCCGATTGTATTTTGTCAAAGTGAATATTATTTTACGTGCAAAAATAATTAACATTTTTACCCACAATTTTTATGCGCTATTAATCTACTTTACTACTTCGTTTATTTGAGCTAAAGCTTGTTTGAACCATAGAAAAGAAAAAAAGAATTATATTAGAACGGCTATCATGAAATTTTTGTAAGAAATTTGTTGTAGCCAGTTGCACCCATATAAACGAAACGTCACGTCATTCGAAATCAGTTAGAAACTGTGATGCGGAGTTCGACGCGTTGATTTAAATGAGAATGTTCACACACACACGCACACACACACATGCGCGCGCGCGCGCATATCAAGGTTCACTCATAATAACAGATATTCCTTCTCATTTCCGTTCTATTTACTTCTCTTTTATGTGGTTTGTACCTCGACAATTCACGGTTTGTTTTCGTTGATCTAACAATCCTATTTTTTCCGAAAGAATTATTGATTGTTATTTAATGTTATAAGGCGTGAAAGCTTGTATCTTTCTGACAAATCATGGTTTGATCCCGTTGATTTGCGAATCCTATATTTTCAAAAAGAGTATAACTCTTATATATAATTGCTTTTTTATTTTACAAGATGCGAAAGCTTAAATGTATCTATCTGGAAAATCGCAGATTGTTCTTGTTAGCCAACATTTCCTATATCTTCCTAAAGAGATAATTCTAGTTCATATTTTTATTATTTATATTGCATTTATACTTCACTAGCTGACCTGACAGACGTTGTCCTGTCTTAGAACTGTCAAACACTCAAAGTCAACATTTTTACACCTCGGGTTACATTATTGGAGTTTTAGTAAAGATCCCTATATAAAAAAAAAATATAATATAGCCTATGTTACCCGGGGATAGTGTAGCTTCCCAAGAGTGAAAGAATTTTTAAAATTGGTTCAGTAGTTTCGGAGCCTATTCAATGCAAACAAACAAACAATCAATCAAATCTTTCCTCTTTATAATATTAAGTATAGATTTGTTACAATTTATGGTGTTCTCGTTGGTCTCACTCAATATCCTTTATTTTCCAGCATACATTGCCTAAAATTATATTTAGCTAACTAAGACAATCGTAATTAATCGCATGTTTTGCACATAAGTACGTTATAATTATATAATCGACTTAAGGTATAGAAACCAGAAGCATTTAGAAAATACCGAACGAAGAGACAAGTAGAGGAAAATATTGTGGAAATTCTTGACTATTCCTAAATATGTATGATTAGCTTATTTTTTTGTTTTGGTTTTTGTTATTTTATTTGTATGTACACACTTACAAAGTACACAAGAATAAACCTTAATTAATAATTAAAACTATAATTTAGTAAAGGAACGAGCTTTGCGATTTTTTGGGAAGGAGGCTAAGGAGGGAGCTAATTGACGAAAAGGCTGGTGATGAAAAAAGTAAAAAAAAATGTAACCCGTAGAGTGAGAAATGATGTAACCCTACAAAGTCGAGTTTTAAATGGCAAAATCAAACGACGTCAATGGCCTTTTGTCATTTGAAATTCTGTTGTAAATGTACTGTTTGAGTACTATTACAGTGTCTACGTCCTCTTTTAGAGCGAGAATGTAAATATTAAGACAAAGCATAAGCTATATATTCAACTACTATTATTAACAGCTGGGACCTAATGTTAATAAAAACACGCCAGTAACACGCTGCAAAACGTGTTATAACACAGTAACCATGGTCACAAATAACAAATCATGGTAATAAAATTCAAACGCATCTTCTGATTGGATACTGCATACTCCTGAAAAGCGCACGAAACGCGCAAGCTTACTCAACGTTATTGCGACCGTTCAAAACAAACGCATTACGAACCTCAAAGCATTATCAAACTTGAATTATTGCAGATAACGTAACGCGGCCGCGTTACAAGGTAATGTCGTTATAGAGACTAATGACACAGAGTACATAATTCAATGAAATAAAAAATGCTACGTGACGCGTTTATTAAAAAAAAACTGAACAAGGCTACGTTAAAGATCAACGAACACTATTGCTTATGGAGAAGTAAATACATAAGATTGGGAATTCAGCCGCTGGCGACGGGATGACTAAAATATAATAAAAACCCATGTAAACAACAATAAGTTTTACCCCGGTTCGAATCTCGCCAAGACACTCAGAGACATTAGTCTGGGAAATTTACGATTTCACGGTTTTTTTAGTATCACGCGCGCCTTAGTAACTTATACGGGCAACATTCACTTGATTCACGCTATGGCAGATTACATAGTTACTATGTTTTTATAACAAAACACATTTAAAATAATATCACACCAAACCTGTTCAATAATATACCAACAATTTTATTTAAAAGTAAGTAATTTTTGTGTTGAAGTAAAAATACGTAAAAAAAAATAAACATTCTTAAAAACAAGCTTTTAACATTAGCAAAGGAAACGTAATCCATCACCGCGGCCATTTTAAAATGACGTCACTCATTTTATCGTGTCCTACTCTTTAATTTGATATCCATATTAACAGGGCTGACAAAAATATACACCATCCGCCATCTTGTGGCGGCGGCCATTTTGAAAACATTATAATATATTGGGTATTGCACATTGTATTGTCACCAGAACTAAAGGTGTATGCAAAATCGGTTAGGAGCTGGTTCTAATTCAGCTTGCAAGATTTGACCTAAACAAACTGCATTATACTACATTATAAAAAAAGCTTGTAAAAATATACCCTTACAGTGCGCCCAGCTTATCTGTGCAGGGGGTCTAGAGAAAATGACATTAGCTTCAGATAATTTATCTCATGCTAATGTCATTGTCAATGTCATTTTCATACAATGTCATCTTTCCGCAGGCGTGAACGCTAACAGTGTGTGGCTCTTGTCTAGACTCCCAGTAGGCTAAATAAGAGCATTTAAATATTTATCGGTAGGCTGTTAGTTTTGTTCAAATAGTACGTTTGTGGCTCCCCAAATCATCTGTACAAATAAGTTGGGCGGGCTGTATTTGACATGTTTATGTACCTAACGTAAACCGAACAGTTGACATTTCTTGTCCCGATTTGTCTCGGTGAGTGTACATCCGGTATCACAAATCTACAATGTGGCTCCATCGAATTTCTCAACAGTGTACCTGATTATTTTAAAAGAGGGCGCTATGTCGAAATCTGACCCACTTTTGCAAAGAGATCTACTCTACATTCGGAAAAAAAACAGCTGTTCCATAGATAAAAAAGGACCTTTTGCACTCGACTAAGGAAAGAAAAAGATTTCTTTCTTTCGTGAATCGGTTTCTTCTAGGCAAGCGTGCTCCATCGTAGATCGCATCATCGCCGGCGATCATAACATCAGGCGAGATAGCAAGGCTATTATATATATATTTTTTGATTAATCATGAGTGGAAAGTTGGACATTAAAAATATTCATGTTATGCCTCAAAAGTCATTTAAATAAGTGATATGCACTATATTAATAAATCGTTTCAAAAACATTAGCAAGATAATTATTAATAATAAAAAAAACATTCAATCATGTATTTTTTTTGTGAAATAGTAAGCTTGCGTTCACGATAATTATGTATGGCAAAGCTTTAATTTATTCTCGATTTCAGGGTTGGTCCATAATAAAAGTTCTTCATAACTGTGGTATTAAGAAGCCTCTTTCGGCATAGCTTACTCTTTTAAAATATATTTTAGAATATATGAGTATATTTATAAACATACAATAAACTAGTACCTACAAAGTACAAACTCAATAATATCTCGCTGGCGAGAAATGTTACACGCGACACCGCAAAAATCGTTTTAGTTGTAATGCTGTGTACAGACGTAGCGAGTGCACACAAAAGAACGCAAGCGAGTGGAAGTGTTCGAAGTGCTCGCTGAATAGGCTATCGGACAAATGTTTTTATTTTTTATAACAGGCTTATTAAAAATATCATCAAATGTCATATGTAAACTAAATAATTGAAATAGGCTGAATAGAGTGCAGAGGTATAAGCGTTTTAAAGCGTTAACGTTTTTGGTCGGATTAGGAAGAGATGCTCTGACCCTGGTGACTACCCTAACTGGTGGACCCGTCCTAAAACTGCGACCAGAACTACCGGAGGAGACGTCCTATTAGTACACGGTGAACGTTCTGCGATCCCCAAGCTGTCTGCCACGCGTGGGGATTATGGCAACACCCCTCTTTAAGAAGGAGGCATTTGTCCAGTAACGGACGTTTAATGGCTGCTGATGTGATATGTGTGCTCTATCCCTTTTCCACAAAGTGAATGGTGTTGGTGTTGTATGACGTATCCTCAATTGATGTTTTTTTTGTATATATAGTGCGCTCTCTGTCTAGCAAGACATTAAAAAGCTTGTAACTTGTTTTTTTTTTTGTTATCTTTTGGCTCTATTTACGATCAGCTTTTATTTACAAACAATAAAAAAATATCAGTCCGGTAGCCTATTACTTTGCGTTTTTTGAGCAAAGTGTGGACACCAGAGCTATGGGAACGAGCGCGGGTCTACGTTTGCCCGTACGTTGTAGTCTGAACGCACTGACTTGAAAGAAGTTCGGAATCCGTTGGATCGCACTGACTGGGGAATAAGTTCCAGGTAGACAGATGGATTGAACCACGCGGTCGAACCACGTGGCCACTGACGTATGTCCACGGTTACATGCCTGACGGACATTTCTGAATACAATCGTAAGCGTGTGGAAGACAGTTACGTCGGTTGTGGTGGCCGAGAGAGCCCACTAGAGCCATACGGCGAGCGCGTGGCCATCGGCCCGCGTCCAATGTTAGGGCCGCTGTAACAGCGGTGTGTCCTCCCCGCTCGCCCATTGCCGCGGCTCCTCCCGCGTCCTAGTATTGCAGTTGTTCGTGCAACAAGCGGACACGTCCACACCAGCCTGCAATCACATACCAAACTAATCAATTTACTGTAAAAGGTGAGTTGAGTCATCATCATCGTCATCAGCTAGAAGACGTCCACTACTGAACATAGGCCTCCCCTTTTAACCTCCACTCTGAACGACAGCAATCCTTTTGCATCCACTGGATGCCCGCGACTCATCCTCATGACTCGCGGGAGTTTGAGTGGGAATTATAAATTAATAGTCAACATCATTTCAGCCATAGGACGTCCACTGCTGGACATAGGCCTTCCCCATCGATCTGCAAATGGGCCGATTGGAAGCGGCCTGCATCCAGCGTTACGGTCTCTTTTAGAAGTCTGTCCATCTTGTGGGTGGGTGTGGATGGTAAACAAGGTGCATGTAAATATCGGGAGCTCCATCCGCAACCTTATCACGGTAAATATCTCCTTTTCATTATTATATAACTATGACATATCTTAAAGATTATTGAACCGATTAGTTATGTTATTTTTGTGTTGTGTTGTTTTTTGTTGTGTATTGTGTACATACCTGCGAGAGATGCAGGTCGTACATGTGCAGCGTGCTGACGGACATGTCATGCGCCTCTCCGAGCGTCGGCTCGGCGGTCGGCAAGCCGAGCGCGCTCGCGCCGAGCACCGAACTCACACCGGCAAGCCCGTGCGACCGGCTCCCCGGCCCAGAGCCCTGCCCTTCTTCCTCATCGCTCGTCTCGTCCATCTCCTGGTAATAACAATATTCCCGTGTAATATAAATAAAACAACATTCTTCTTTATCATGGAAACTAGCAGGATTTTGTCACATTTTATCTTTAGTCAGGAATGTAGTAATTACGACAGGCTCGATAGATGGCGCTGTTTGGTATGTAGCACAGAATAATAAATAATATTCGGGACATTTTGCACACACGGTCATCTGACTCCAAACTAAGCAAAGCTTATGATATGGCTGCCAGAGACAATAAAGAGCAAAGAACCCGTCACGTGATTTCCAAAGCGTACAAGGCCGTCTGCCAAATAGTATTATAGTATGTAGCCTTTTACAGGTCCCTATTACATTAAAATAGTGTACAACCCTGTAATTTGCCGTCCTGTCAAAAATATATCTGTTTCGTTATGGTAACAACAATTTTGGCATATGAGTAAACTAATATAAACGCAGCGTTGCCGCATCGTGAGTACATCACTTCTGTCGGCCACACCACTGAACGCGTCGTATACGTTATTCGTTCTAGAGGGCAGAGTACGGCCGTGTTGTGCATTTTTGTGTCTGATACGTTCATGGTATGGTACGCAGCAGTGGGCAAATACCTAAACACTTCAATAATACCATACTTACAGGCAGCCTGTACTGCTGTTGGCGTTGCTGGGGGTAGTAGGAGAGCACTGCCGGCAACGGCGTTATAGCACCAAACAAGCTCTGCTGGATGTACGACCCCAGCATGGTTTTATTCTGAAATTATAATAAACTAGCTGAATCCCGCGGTGCTACCCGCGTTTTTTTCAGTTTTCCCACATTTTCTGGGTGAATAAGTACCCTGTGTCCGCCCATATCATGCACACTATCGTCCTCCCAAAATTCGTTAAGATCGGCTTAACGGTTTAGTCGTGAAAAGCGAACAAACTTCCAGACAGAGAGACAGAGTTACTTTCGCTTTTATAATATTAGTAAGGATAAGGATAACGCTTCAACTCTTTATACTAACAAATGTAATCTTGGAAGTCGATTTAGCTTACTTCTAATAGGCATGTGTAATTTAGTACAAATAACCGGCTTAGCGATGAATATAACTAAATACATTACACACACTGAAAAAATAATTTAAATCGGCTGATAAATCTCTGAGATATGAGTGTTTAAAGTTTTAGGTGGGGATAGAGGGGATGCTCTATCCCTTTCTCGCAAAGCGTGTTAGTATAGCATTTGTATTTGTATGGCGCTCCTGAGCCGTGACGTCACGGCTCAGTATAGTGCGCTCTTTGTCTAGCATGAAATTAAAATGCTTATAACTTATTTATTTTTGAACATATATTAATTTTGTTTATGTTGATGTGCTCTATTTATGATTACCTTTTTTATGAGGTAATAAAAAAATATTAGTCATCATGCCTATTGTCGTATCGATTTGAAACATTGTGAGTAGATGTCATTCGGATGACAATACAAAATCATACTAATATTATAAATGCGAAAGTGTGTTTGTTTGTTCCTCTTTCACGCTGCAACGGAACAACGGATCGACCTGATTTTTTGCATGGGTATAGTTCAAGAGCCAGAAAGTGACATAGGCTACTTTTCATCATCATCATCACCGTCACCATTTTTCATCACTACGCGGGTGAAACCGCGGGGCGCAGCTAGTACAAAATAATTTATTGTTGTCACACATGAGTTGAGTTACGATGACTCAGTTGACTTACGAGGTGATTTCCGGGCAGTGCATGGCTCATGCTCTGTCGCAGAGATCTCAGGAAGTGACGTTGCGTGGGCTCTGCTGGCTGCCACCCGGGATGACGGCACGAAAACGCAACAAGGGAGAGTTCAGTCTTGCCACCCTCGCCTTGGTCGTACTGAGTGTTGCCAGTCACTTCGCAAATAAAACAATAATACATTCAGTAATACAGCTAATATAAGTAAACTAAAAAAAACCGGTTCCTGTAGAATAGCGGGCAAAACTGCAGGGTGCTAACATAGACGATATTTATGTTTATGAGAGAGATACATTTTGAGCGAGGGTGCGAGTGCGTAACGCTTCACATTCAATGAAAGTGGCTAAGAAGAACGAAGAGTTTGGACTTACCTTTAATTTTCTCTTTATGTTTTCCAGGTGTCTGCCAGTCGGGGTGGCCATGACGCCGAATGTCCAACTAAAAATATAATGTTTACATATATATTACTCTCAAAATATGCAAGTGTTTCCTATAAAAACTTGAAAAATTTATTGTTATGTCCCTTGTATTTATTTATTCAATTAGCACGGTTCAAAAACCAATTACACTAATGACAGATAATATTAATTATGGAATTTAAATACCTACCAGATTAACTAATTACATGTCGAAGAATACATTTTTGTCACAATATATTATAGTAACAATACAAAATGTGATTATTAAAAAAAAAATATTACATAATAAATAAATAAATGGTCGTTATACAATAATTAATTAAGAGTCAAAATAAATTATCATTATACAATAAACAAATACCATGCAAAAAAATGTCAAAATAAATGGTTGTCTATTATGTCTGCACAATAAACAGTTAAAAATAAAATGACACAAAAATTAAAAAAATAAATAACACATTACAATAAAAAGTTACCATGCAGAAAATTAAAACATCTTAAAACATAAACAACAAAACAAAATATAACAGGACCTAACTATCATACCTACCCAATCAAGCAATCATCTTGTGGTTGCTCTATAAGCCCAAACTTCTCAACAAATAAGTCCTATCTATCTAGCTATATAATTATATATATATATATATATAAAAGCGAAATTCATCGACTCACTCACTCACTCACTCATTAAACACGAAATCTCGAAAACTATTTGACCTACGAAGCTGAAATTTGGCAGGTTCGCTAAGAAGGATTTTACGAAAGGGCCGAATTAGGGATGACAAAAGGGGGTTGAAAGTTTATATGAAAACCTACGCGTACGAAGTCGCGGGCAACAGCTAGTATATATAATATATAAAAATGAATCCTTATTTACCTTGGCCACGTCATAACTTGAGAACGACTTTACCGATTTCATTCATCTTTTTATAAAGTTTTCTATTACTCTGTAGAAGTTTCTTACGGAAAGAATAATTAAGAAAATTGCGCAGAAAATTGGAATTTTTTAGAAAACTTAACGACGATTTTAACTCGCGGGTGAAACCGCGCGGAGCATCTAGCATTACTATAAAGACATAGAGTACATAAAAAAACACGCAATTTTTTTTACAATTTACAAGAGAAACATGAATGAAACGTATTTTTTCTGTTATTTTAATACAAAACTATCTAAGAATTCTCATAGTTATTTATGATACAAGTGCGGTAAGTTGGTTATTACAAACGATTAGACGAATGTAAGCCCGAGACGAAGTCGAGGGCTTACCAGTCACGAGTTTGTAAAAACCAATCCGCACGTGTGTCATACAACGTTTCACAATACATTTGCGAGAAAAAAACAAAAAAATGGAAATTAAAAAAATACTGTAAAGTACACGCACGGTGCTATACAACGGAGCGTGCGGTAAAATTCATTACCGCACGCTCCGTTGTATGATGCGTTTCATTACAGCACGCTCCGTTGTATGATCCGTAATGTTTAACTTTCGAACGATGTATACAGGCTTCGTAAGTGCACTTTTTGAGCAAATGTATTGTAATAGTTATTTATGATACAAGTGCGGAAAGTTGGTTATTACAAACGAGTAGACGAATGTAAGCCCGAGACGAAGTCGAGGGCTTACCATAGTCACGAGTTTGTAATAACCAATCCGCACGTGTGCCATACAATGTTTTACAACACATTTGCGAGAAAAAAAGGCTACAAATTAAACAATTTTTGTTTATAACTTAATATCAGTCACAACAATAGTTTCTATAATATAATAAGAAAATGGCGCGAACATGCAAATAGCGCCACTATCACGTGGTGAAAATTAGAACTACATCTTTCGTCTCATTTTCTCTTTAGTATTAAACTGAGACAAACGTATTGAGCAAAAGCGCTTCCAAGGAGGTTTGATCATTCAGCTTATTTATTCTCGTAATATGAAACTCTTTTGTGGAATTCTTATGTAATTATGATGGAAATTAAAAAAAATACCGTAAATCACACGCACGGTGCTATACATCTGAGCGTGCGGACAAATTCATTTCCGCACGCTCCGTTGTATGATCCGTAATGTTTAACTTTCGAACGATGTATACAGGCTTCGTAAGTGCACTTTTTGAGCAAATGTGTTGTAAAAACATTTTTTACTTTATATTTTGTACAAGTTTTGTTTTGTTCAAGTACTCTATATGCTTCGAAGGAAAAAGAGAACAATATATGATTCATGAAATTCCAAAAACATGTATTATATGCTCTGTATTACATAAATTAATAGTGAAATGTTGTTTACGTACTATTTTTGTCGACAAAGAAATTTTTTGTAAGACAAAATCGAAACGTTGATATACCTTCCATAGATAGATAGATAACCTTTATTGTTCACACCAGAAATCATAAATTACTAATCTATACAATATTATAAAGAGGAAAGATTTGATTGTTTGTTTGTTTTTATTGAATAGGCTCCGAAACTACTGAATCGATTTGAAAAATTCTTTCACTGTTGGGAATCTACACTATCCCCGGGTGACATAGGCTATAATCTATACCCGTGCGAAGCTGGGGCGGACCGCTAGAAATACATAAGACGAAAACAACTTAAAAACTAGTGAAACAATTGGCGGCCTTATCGTCATAAGCGATCTCTAATCCAGGCATACAATATAGTTGAGAAATCAGGACATAAAAACCACCGATATAGGCTCTTAAGGACAAACGGTACCTGTGCAAAGGAGCATACGTCGCCAATACCGAGCACGCTGACGGTGAAGTTGCGGTAAAAGTCGACGATGTCGAGCGCTCGATGCCGCAGCGAAAATAACACCAACGGGCACAGCAAAGGACTCAGCAGCTCGAATAATATGTAGACCTGGATAACAAATTAGTCAAAATTCCAATGGCCATCAAAATATATAATAAACTACCAGTACAGATAAAGGATATAGAAAATAAAAATAAATTTGCCAAAACCTTAAAAAACGTATTGCTAGCAAAATGTTAATACGACGACGAGTATTTAGAAGACAAATCAATTATGGAATAAATCAATCCGCTCCGCACTTTACTGCCATATAAAGAAAAACATATTTAAAAAAAACTCACGGCTCTGAACTGGAAGAGTTGTTGAAAGTGCGCGGCGACGTCCCTGGTGTGCGCGCGGCCTCGCCACGCGGCCGGTAAGTAGTGCACGTGCCCCAGGACCTGGACGAACAGCTCCTCGCCGCGCGCAGGACCCGTGCATCCCGTGCCGCCGCCCAGACGCTCTTCCTCGCCTATCAACGCTCTGGCACAACACAACATATGACGTCATTGGTAAGTACTCCATACTGACACTCACTTTGTACACACTCGCTCCCATGGTAGCCCATTTGGGAGACCGCTAGACTTGAAAGCGTGAGGTCGCGGGTTCAAACCCCGGGCCCATACCAATGAGCTCTTTGGAGCTTATGTACGGATTTTCGTACCACTGGCTTTTCGGTGAAGGAAAACACCGTGAGGAAACTTGCATACGTACGGAGACGGAATTCAATGGCGTATGTGAATCCACCAACCCGCACTGGGCCAGCGTGGTGGATATGGCCCAATCACCCTTTCGGGGGTAGGCTAAAAGTCCAGCAGTGGACTGTTAAAAGGCTGATTATGATGATTATGATACCTTTAGTACCTTACCTTACCTTTACCTTTATTATTCCTTCAGTATATAAATTAAAATACATTTAATTATATGCTTCACTAAGCCTTATATTTTTAACCAATCAAACAACTGTTTGATAGCCTATTATCGCATGCCCTAGACGCAAGATGGAGCAAAGTCAAAGGCGCAAGTTGGCGAAGAGAGAGCGCACATGTGTCGGTTTGTTATAGAAAAGGGCTCACTTTGCGCCAGCGAGCACGCATCCAAGGATCGTGATGATGCTGAGCACGTGTTCCACTGTCAGCACATCTTCATCGTACACTGACAGCACCACCAGTACCCCGAGGACGCTCCCCGACAGGAACACGAAGTGCCTGCCAAATATATAAACAAATGTAAATAAACCCTGATCGTAACACAATAGAAATCATAATGGACGGATGTTTTCATCATATACAGCTAAAAACTATCCTGATAAATTATTAAACCCCCGACTAATTAACTTATTATAGAGCAGCTAAGGGTCGCTTGCCCTCTTTCTGATTTCGTCTATTATTTCTAGCCATCCATAGAAATTGAGGATCAGTGCCCCCTTTTTAAAATCCTGTACTTTTTATTAGTTCATCGCTCACTTTTCTCACCTTTGTAATGCTTGATTCACATATATTATGTCTTCTTCTTGGAGTATTCTTGAATAAACACGAAAAACATGCAGTCGAGTAAAAGGTTGAAATGTAAAATTACAAACTTAGCTTTGCAGTGGAAAAAATGTTCTCCTTTAGATATATATCACTGTCGATGTTACAACTACAAAATGTAAGATTGTAAATTTAAAAAACATTATGCGATTTAATTTCAAATTACTACTTTCGGATTTTTTCTTAGCATAATATTATGTGGTGAGACCTAGCTTTTTGTCAAATTTCATTAATCTAGGTTAACGGGAAGTACCTTAGAGCCTATATCTTTTGATTGCGTTGACTTAGATATTAGACCCTTGTATTTTGTACCCCTCTAAGAGATCGTGAAGACTTAGTATTTGATATTAATTTATACCTGTACTGTAAGCGTTCCTGAGAAAAATAAATACAGGCGAGGTGGCGGTCAAGCGCAAGCCTATTACTAAATATATATAAAAAAACTATAATGGTTCCGTTTTGAACCTGCGGTAGACCGGGAAGAGTTGACTTTTCCAAGGCCGCTTGTACGCTTGAAAGGTTTATCTGATCTAATTCTGGATTTGTTTTTATTATTCACTCAAACTGATTACCATATTTTTTTACTTGTCTCTAACGTCTGTAGTGATGGGCAACCTAAAACTCACCAGGTACTTGATGACTGGCTTGTGGGCGCGCGTTAGTCGGTTGCGCAGCACGTGTTGGAAGTATATAAGTCAGTACCTGGCGACGACAGTAGTGATAGGCGACGTAAAACTTACCAGATACTTGGTGGACGTTTTTGAGCGCGCGTGAGTCGGTTGCGCAGCAGATCTTCTAGCTAATCTAGGTGTTTGAAGTACATAAGTGAGTACCTGGCAACGACAGTAATGGTGGGCTACGTAAAACTCGGCAGATACTTGGTGACCGGTTTGTGGGCGCGCGCGAGTCGGTTGCGTAGCACGTGTTCCAGCTGTTGAACTACATAAGTAAGTACCTGACAACGACAGTAGTGTTGGGCAACGTAAAACTCACCAGGTACTTGGTGGACGACTGGTGGGCGCGCGTGAGTCGGTTGCGCAGCACATGTTCCAGCTGTTAATCTACAACGACAGTATTGTTCGGCGACGTAAAGCTCGCCAGGTACTTTGATGGCCAGCTTGTGGGCGCGCGTGAGTCGGGCGCGCAGCTCGTGTTCTAACTCTTTTGAAGTAAATAAGTAAGTACCTGGCAAAGACGGTTGTGATAGGCGACGTAAAACTCGCCAGGTACTTGGTGGCCGGTTTGTGGGCGCGCGTGAGTCGGTCGCGCAGCTCGTGTTCCAGTTCGTTAAAGTGGCGCAGCGTTATGCGCGCATACAGCGACCACGTGCGAAGCCCCAGCGACGCCGGAGAACGCTTTATCAACTGCAACCATCAATCAACTAGTTGTTCCCAAAAGTTCGTGGTGACGGATCATGAAATCAGATTTTTGCCCCCACAGATACCACAATCAGGCAGTAAATTCGAAGGCGAAGCGGAGGTTCTGGTTTAACTTTTTAATTACGTTTTCAACCGACATCAAAAAAGGAGGTTCTCAATTGGGTTGTATTTTTGTGTGTTTATTACGCAATATCTACGCCGTGGGATTCTTAAAGGGGGGTGTTAATAAAGTATTTAAAGGTAAAGCCAAGGTATCTGTGATGCCCCTGGTATTATAGATCCATGGGCGACTGTGATAGCTTACCATCAGGCGGCCCGTTAGCTTCTTTACCACCTATGGCATAGAAAACAACTATGAGTATGTTAGTTAAAGTTTCATTTGTATTTTCGGTGTGTAATAAAGTTGTATTGTATTGTATTGTATGAAACAGAAAAACACACTAACATTATAAATACGAAAGTTCGTGTGTATTTTTGTCCCCACTCAGATACGTAATGCCTGAACAGATTTAAATGAAATTCAGTATCAAGGTAGCTTATACTACTGAATAACACATAAGCAGACCTGGCGCACTCCGCACTTTAGGTATGAAGCTACAAGTAGCCGACTTGTCGGACCTGCCGCACCCGCTGCCGCGCAATACGCAGAGAGGCAACTTCTAGGTTAATATAGCTGTAAGTAGTTAGCGCTCGCACGTCCTGAATTGTACTTTATTGTGTAGTAACAAGAGTCGCTATTTTTAAAATGTTTTTGCAGAGTGAATCTTCTGTAATTGAACAAATATGTATTCTGTGACATAAGCTAATTTTATAACGAAAAATAACGGTACCCGTAAATATCAGGTGAAACATAATCATAAGTGTACACTCAGCTGGAGATGCATTTAGCTTCGTAGGACTTGATTCGATGATATTTGGTATGAAGATCTCTTGTGGGCCTAGCAGTGGGCTACCTTTTATGTGTAGTACAAGGAAGATAGACTAAGAGGAAAGACAATAACGGAACATTAGAGCGTAGCTCGGAAATTTGCCTAAAAACGGTATAAACTTAGATGGCGCCGTAATTTGAGCGTGATATAGGTTGTCTCGAACTTCCGTAAGCGCTGCAGTCAGATAATGTGCGAAAGGGTTCTACAAATTACCGTAGCGCTAGTATCGCAGTCAAGTTTTGTCAAGTATCTTCTTTGGTGTAGTAGGAACTAACCTCGGCATAGTTGAAAAAGAAATAGAGTATTTGCCAGGCTTGTATGAAGGGCGCGAAGAGTAAGTTGAAAAGACCTAACAGCAGTATTTGTCTCTCGAGCTGGCGAGCTAGCATCATTCGCTTCGAGTGGTCCTTGTAGGCCTCGCGCAGCTGCCAGCAGTTTTCCCACGGGCTCCATGGACTAGCTACAACAAAATAAATGACACTAGTCTCCAGTCCTTCAAAATAAATGCCACTAGTCTCCAGTCCTTCAAAATAAATGACACTAGTCTCCAGTCCTTTAAAATAAATGACACTAGTCACCAGTCCTTCAAAATAGGCCTAAAATAAGAAGACCAGTATATTTCGACACATTTATGTGGCAAGATTCCGGTGACATACTCTCAAACATTAAACTCATTGCCAGTTTTGAGCCAAACAACCGCAGTGTTAATTCAAGATTAAAAAAAAAAAAACGGGACATTTTTGCACACACGGTCATCTGACCCCAAACTAAGCAAAGCTTCTGATATAGCTGCCAGACTGATTTACATACATATATAGTTCTAAATACATACTTAAACAGATATTAACAACCGGATATAGAACAAACACAAATGGTCATCACATAAATGTTTGTCCTAGGTGGGAATCGAACCCACGCCCCCAAGCTTAGAAGATAGGTTCACTACCAACTGGACCAACGGGCTATCCATTCTAACAATTCAAAGGAGACGAACGAACATACTTACAAAATAATAGGAACTCCAAATTCCACTTTAACCCTCTTGATAAGTAGTGGAAATCCCCAACTAAAGGCACGTGGATTTGTAGAGGTAGAAGGTTTTTGTTCACCATCGCCACCATGTAGTTATTTATCCTGAAAAATATGCACAAAATATAATTCAAATACACATTAGACACAATCATTTTCGACTTTTACTTAAGGCGCTTTCAAACGATGCGTAGTACAAGTAACAAGTAGAAGTAGCAAGTGCCTACTACGCATCATCTGCAACGGTGTACTTAGTGAACGTGGCAGTGAAAGTCCTTAGTAGCACTTCACGTTGATCCTTGGCGCCAAGTGAAGAATTGTTTTCCCGCCTTGCTCGCGCGGCGGATTCAGAACGACAATAAATAGAACGAATTTTGGGAATTTCCACCTGTTTAGGGGAATAATAGACTCCTGAACTTGGTATGGGAATAAAAAAGTTCATGCTACCCTGAAGAAACACGGTTTGTGCATTAATCGTTAAAAAAAACAAGTATTATACGTATAATAATAATGAGTATTGAAAAAATTTGTCAACAAAGAATAACACTAAAGTCAATTACTAAGTAATATCATTTATGCGCTTAATATATTGTCAATAAACATAAATTCAGTAAATAATAGTCACCTTGTACACTGTGACATATACTAGTGTGGAAACAATAAGCATTTTATGTAATACTTGAGTAAATCATACCAAGTTAAAGAGGTCTAGAAGTTCAGTTCGGAATGCTATTTGCGATTTTATTACTGGCAAGTTAAAAACAACCTTCGATGCATATATTTTCACTCGAGCATAAATATACAAGCATAAGGATTGTGGGTAATTGTCAATTGATAAATGGTTAATGCACCTAGAGATGTTTACGGTGACTTGCGGGTATCAAATATAGTTAAGGCGCTTGCAGATGATGCGTAGTACAAATAACAAGTAGCAAGTGCCTACTAGGCATCGTCTGCAACGGTGTGCGGTTGGTCCTTGGCGCCAAGTAAAACTTCATTTTCCCGCCCTGCTCGAGCGACGCCCACGGCGCTTCTTTCAACTCGTTCGAACACTCGTGCGAGGAAGTGCTCGCGCGCTAGTTGTGGCGTCACTACGCGAGTACTTATCGTTTAAACGCTTACTTGTACTTGCTACTTCTACTTGTTACTTGTACTAAGCATCGTCTGCCAGCGCCTTGAGTAATATAAATTGAATAGCAATAGATTTATTTGTGATATCATGAAGTTCACATGTATTGTCCCATTTTAGCACTGCAACTTTCAGATGCCCTCCCTATATCCTCTTTTTATTTTACTATCGAACAACCAAAATCATCGAAACTGTTTATGACTTATCTCTAGTGTATTTCCACGTCAACATCACATTAAGTACAATTACGCCGTAACATTACATATTCTGTGAAAATTTCAACTGGCTATCTACGAGTATTACGGTTCGAAAGATACAGCCGTTTAAAGGTAGGACAGACGGACAGACAGACAGACTGACAGACGGACAGCATAGGCTCAGTAATTAAAAAGGTTCCGTTTTTACCCTTTGGGACCCTAAAAAAGCACATATTTACCTGAGTATTCTATGATATATGTCTAACTCGTTTATTTCTTGCTTGTGGACACACATGTGATGTTCTGGTTGTGCCTCCCGAACTCTGTCTTGTATTGTAGACCAATCGATCCACGCTAGGTCACACTGAAAAAAACCTCAAATTGTTACTTATTCTTACTGAGCATATGTAGTAAAAAAATCCTACATAACACCGGGGACGCACAATATGTAAAGGGTACATAGCATTTCGATCTTTTCCCCTAATTCATAAACATTTGATACCCTTATCTATATGATAAGCTAATCTATACTATTAAGTATTCAGCCAATGATACTCTAACAAGACATGTCACACTCAAAATCGAAACGAGCACACTTTAGGTATATGATGGCTATTGAGTATTTCTGAAAACAACTATTTATCTAAAAATGTTAGGCATTAGTGCTGCTGGGCATTGCTACCTCGATAATTGGCTCTAACTATGCTGTCTACCACTGACGAAAGAACAGACAGCGGATTCTCCCTTTCTCTCTCGCAGCTTGTCTGCCTACTGAAAGTGGGTGTGACATAACCTACTAGATAGTCGAAGTGGCTCGGCGCATAAGCTGTTGTGTGAAAAAATCAACCCTTCTTGTGTCACTGTAGGTTCAAAACTGTCCCGGCCAACTATCACACCGCAACGCCCCCCTTTTGTACCTCAACTACTCTAAACCAAACCAGCTAACTGGGTTGGTAGCTGATTTAATGTAATAAGTTGTCAGCAGATGAAAAAAGAGTATTATTATGACCACAGAACAGACAAAAAAGGGAGATATGCTTTAGTACAATTATCGTTCGTGGACAAATGTCTCCATTTTTTCATTTAAAAAATCACTACTCCCCAAATCTGCTAAACGCAGAAATAGTAAGTGCAGCTCATTTACTTACTTTTCACGTACTGCATGAAAGTTGTAGCAACACTAATTAACTAATAGTCCACATGTAAAAAACAGCGCCAAGGTCATCAGCTGGTTGAGTCAGCTGAATTTATATGGAGTGCTTTACAATGCAAGCGACACGTCACGCAATACGGTCGGTTACATTGTTTGACACTCCATATAATTCATACCCAGCAGTGGGTCGCGCGACACGGCCGCGGCCGCCATTATCGGAATACTACCTTAAGATTAAATGCAAGGCTAACATTAAAATTAACGGTTTTTAGTTGGTCTACTGTAGAGCCGCCATTATCGGAATACTACCTTAAGATTAAATGCAAGGCTAACATTAAAATTAACGGTTTTTAGTTGGTCTACTTTAGAGTTGATAACTGTGCAAAAACCATTACAATAACATATTTCACAAAAAACAATAACTTTTGCAGAGTTTTACTCACCTCTTTTATTCTTAAAGCATTATTGTAAAATAATTTGGTGTCATAGGCATAATATAAATGGTATATCGATAATGCTAATCTCATTAACCAGATTATTGCACATAAAACCAAAAGGCACCACCTAAAAGAATGAATAATATGTTAGCTGAAGAACAAAATAGTAGATTGTTCAAGTGAACATAAAGGAATTGAATTCGAGGCGAGGTGAGCGAGGGAAACATGGACTGAAAGGAATTTTTTTCCACAAGATATATAATCAAATTTTTACCATTGATTGGGAAAAAATAAATAGTACTATAGTATTTATATTTTCAATGACAAAACAAGAAGAAGGAAGAAGGTTAAGAAAATTAACCAACTAAAATAGGTCGAATGTATTTTTTCCTTAATTTAACTTGGATAGCTCAATGAAATAGCTCTATTCAGCCAGCCAGGCACGTTCGACATATTTTATATGTCTTTGTACATAATTTGTATAATTCATACTTGTTCCGAATTCAAAATGTTTTTATTCATTCGGTGACTAAGAGTTTTATTCACTTTTATCAATGACTTTAATGCTCTTTTTCGAGTGGCAATGGTAGAAAATAGAATAAAAATGGTTTATGATCTTTTCTATGTACTTGTTTTAGACTATTATCTAACTTGATCGCATAATTTTGGTATATTTATATACTGCTGGCAATACAAAACATGTGTCCACATCTTGTCCACCACTGCTTACCCCCGACCTGAGAACAGCACCTTGTGCGGGCAACACCACACAGATTGGTCACATTTGACTTACATAATCCACCACATTCTCGTCCGAAGCTTAATTGAATATATAAATCTTTATTATTAATTTTAAAAGGGCCCTCGTCTCTCGCACCCTACAGCTGAGATAGACATCTCACAACCAACGCACTGCAGATGTGGATAAAGTGCGTTGTTAAGATTTGATAATTGAAATCGCCATATGCATTTCCAGTATATTTTAAAAATGAATAAAACAAAACTTACCATTTCCATGATATAAACCCTACACACACTGATGAAGGATAAATTACATCTTCTAATGTGAGTTTTTCACTTCTGTTGGCTGCAGGGTCGGTCCTGAATAGCCTCGGGTAATTTACACAATGCACAAGAAATGTCGAGAACCAAATTATAAAAATAAACTGTAGTAAAGAAAACAGATCAGATAATATCATGGGATAGAATCCTCCTCGTACATAATATCTGTACATCCTTGTGAAAAATGAATCCAAATCTTCTATGTGTGTCCATTGTCCTGAAAATATAATAATGAGGCATTACAAAAAATATTGTCATTGTGTTAAAATAATAGCGCCAAGGAAGTGTTTTTTTTTAATTGAAGCACAAAATAATTAAACTAATGAACATTGGAAATTGAACAGAAATTTAAGACAATAAAACAATGATCATTACAACAATTTAACTTTTATTTCAATATTAAACAAATGATTTAGTTAAAAATAACACTGTCTAGTGACAACAAAGCATAATTATTTAGTGTGCATTGTGTTTGGAGAAGTGATGATATTGCAAAATCATTGATAACCTTGAGGAAATATACTTCGCGCCAATAGAATTTGATTTGTCGTTCGTCTATGCGTATAAATAGGTATATAGGTACCTGCTGGAACAAAGATGTTGAAAACATGCCTTTGTCTTATATGTACCTTTGTTTTTAGGGACTTTGTGGATGATGTGGACGTTTGTGGCATCCTCGTGCTCCTGGTCCAGGGTGATCATCGTTGGAGTTACGTTCGTGGGTTCCGCCAGTCTGCCTAGCGGAGGGCTCGGTTCGTTATCCAAAGCACTATACGAAACATCACGTCTCGCAAAGTGTGCCATTTTATTATGATTCCTATTATCTAATACTAGATTTCTACGTCGTATTTTTACTATTAATCTCACATTCTTGACTTTGTCCCAGAAACGTAAAACACACAACTTTCAATGACACAAAACTTCGATTGATACAAAGGATTTTGCAAGTTCAGAGACATGGGACTTTTAGGACTGGTTAACTTGTTTTTATTTGCGACTTCGAAATACAATAAATAAAAACTTCAGTTCAAGGATACGAAGAATTTTAAAAGATTATAACAAAATTGATAGTCCAAACGAAAACGAAACTTCACTATTGAAATCAAATTGAAATGACGAAAATAAATCGCAATAAAAAAAAAAACTGACAGCTAGGGTCTCCAGATGAAGTTATCGAAATTCCCGAAATAACCAAAAAAATTAACCCATGTCAGCTACTTTCCCTAGATTTTTTTCAACTTCTTTTTATAATATTTATTTAATTAAATTTCCATTGTAATAATAGGTATAACCAGTATAACCACTTTGGTTCCGATTATTCATGTTATCACTCGAATTGGAATCAATATTTTCTCCAAAAAAGCTGCTACAAGTACAAGTTACGTGTTATGCTACTTCAATGCGCCACTAGTAGGTGAGACTGGTTTCGGAGCCATTTTTAGACCTCTACCAATAAACATAATATCCGTTTTGTCATAGTTTTCAATGAATCTACACGCTTTGTTATAGTGACAATAAGGTTTACTTGTTGTAGTTTTTTAAATTAATAAACTTAAAGTCCTGAGTTTAAGTAGTTTTATCATTGGTTATTAATGAAGTGGGTCATGTTTAGTATTACTTTTTATATTATCATCAAACGGTTGAACATAATATTTTCTTGAATCTTACTAATGATAGTTCTGGAACATGTCACTTTTCAAATGACAAAAATAATCAAAAACGTCAACCGTTTGGGAGCTACAATACCACAGGCAGACACACATACTATACACAAGTTAAGCTTTAACACCCCTCGTTTTGCTTCGGGGATTAAAAACTAACATTTGGTTGGAAATTTTACCAGTGAGCTGGTAACCCTAGGCAGCTCACATATTTTTTCTCCACTGTCCTTTGTCATTTGTCATTGTTATGTCAATGTCAGTCTAATCAAAATTAAACAAAGTGTTGTGTCGCGTGCTGTGTGTGTAGTTTGTTTAATTTTATTCGCTATATTTTCTCGTAACTAAGTTTACTTGAGTGAAATACTTATAACAGACAATTTGTGATAGGACGCATTATTTCCTAGTAGTGTTCATAAAGTTCGTGTGGTGTTATTAACGTGTATGGTTCGTAGCTTGGTCATGTCTCTTTCTCTTCACGCGTATGTACTTACTTACCCACTCCCGCGTAGTCTTGGATAAAATAATTTCATCGTACTTAAATACTTTTCAAATAGAAATCAACAAGTAGGAAAGCAAACGCAATTGGGGTTCGTTGTATTTTTTTTTAATGTAGTTATGTTGTGTATTTGTAAATTGTGGAAATAGCGATCTCAGCTGTGATAGCAACTTTGCTATCACAGCTGAGATCGACGTTCACTATATAGGTAGTATTAAGTACACATTTTGAACATAATTATGTCACTATAACATGTTACTTGATTACCATTATGATATGCGGTCAAAACGTTAAGGTGACATACATCAGTTTTTTTGTTTTGATTTGATGTGATTAATTACAACAATGATGAAATCAAGCAATCAGTTTTGTCCACTTTTGCTCCAATATTCTATAATATTGTTACATGTACCTATATATATTGACTACTGGGTAATCCGTGGCTGGGGATCTGTCAAATCTGCCACTCAAATCTTGGGTAGATAACCATTACAATCATTGTATATCTGTATACTCGGTGGCGGCCCTGAGTAAATTTTGTAGTATTGTATTTGTGGTGCTACCGAACCCTCAGTGCGCGAGCCCGACTCACACTAGTCCGGTTAATTTTATGTTTGCTACCTCAGAACTCCATCATTTATGAACTGATCTGGAAAGTATATAATTCAGATTTGTCCGTATTGTATAATAACGGCTTGCGCTTGACAGCTACTCGTCTGATGTTAAGCGATGATGCGATTTATTATGGAGCATGCTTGCCTAGCAGAAACCAATTCACTCTTGTCTTGAAGCCTCGTGTCTGATTCCAGTTTTAAGTTGGATTCAACTTCAACTTTTGTTCATGGCTTGTGTGCGGTTTTGCCGCAACTTTGCCAATGTCTTGTTTCAAGGTAGTAAATATTTTGTAGATTGGCCGGAGGGAGGACAATGAAGTGTCAGCTACACGCAGTTGGTCGGTGGTATCTTATTTGTTGAATTTTATATCTTCTTGGTGCCTCTAATCCGCTACAAAGGACATACACATGAGGTCACACTACAAATCTACATATAATTAGTAAAATATAAATAGTGTTATCTAAATACTGTCATTAAATAGTGTATATTTGATAGCCCATTGGTCCAGTTGGTAGTGAACCTACCTTCTGAGCCTAAGGGCGTGGGTTCAATTCCCACCTAGGACAAACATTTGTGTGATGAACATTTGTGTTTGTTCTATATCTGGTTGTTATTTATCTATTTAAGTATTTATTTAAAAACTATGTATGTATGTATATCAGTCTCTGGCAGCCATATCACATGCTTTGCTTAGTTTGGGGTCAGATGACCGTGTGTGCAAAAATGTCCCAAATATTTATTTATTTATCCTAGTGAAATAAATGTTACATAGAGTTTGATGGATTAATGCTCCAATGTCCCAAATATCCCATAACACCATTCACTACCACACTATACACTATACCATACACTAGCACACCATAATATAATCAAGGATGTTATATATATCCTAACATATAATTCTGTTCTATCACTGTCGTCTTGGTCATGTCGGATGTCAATACAAAAATGTCAAATTGCGCCACAGTAAACAAACTCTTTGGAAGCAGTTGACCGAGCAATTTAAATTGCTTTAAATTTAAATTGCATAGTAGATATCAATATGCGGCACTGTGTTTTTCATACAGCTGTGGTTCTGGTTTCTATCCAGATAAATAAATAAATAAGTAATAAATAAATATTTGGGACATTTTTGCACACACGGTCATCTGACCCCAAACTAAGCAAAGCTTGTGATATGGCTGCCAGAGACTGATATACATATATATATAGTTTTAAATACATACTTAAATAGATATTAACAACCAGATATAGAACAAACACAAATGTTCATCACACAAATGTTTGTCCTACGTGGGAATCGAACCCACGCCCTCAGGCTCAGAAGGTAGGTTCACTACCAACTGGACCAACGGGCTATCCAAATGTCTGTGTCTGTGTTAATGAATTATCTCCATTACTTAAACTCTACATCGATGATAATCTCTGCATACACATCTGCTGCAGAAAATACACCGAAAGATGGTATAATCTGAGTTGGCTAGTCGTAAACAAGTAATTTGCTTAATGTAGTCTTCAGCAACTTGTTTATCATATATTCCATTATTAATGTTTCCATGTTGAATGAACATCATTCAAGATTTAGTTAAGTTATGGACTTGACATTCCAGACTATTGCAGTAGCTTTACCTAGTTTGTGAAAACATACTTTGCATTTCCCTGCGATGCCACTCTATTGCCAGTTTTGTTCAGTTTCTGACTTGATAGATTGAGATGAGAGATGTTCGCTTGCGATCTATGATTAATGAGACAGCAAAGCATGACGAAAGGTCTACACTCTACTCGCTTTTAGCAGAACAGTAGTGAGGAAATCTTTGTATTTTCTTTGACGAGCAGTTAGAAGTGAATGGTTTTGTAGTTGAGTTACAAGTCGATCATTGATTGTCACCGTTTTCATGACATTCTGTTTAACATACGGTCATCTGACCCCAAACTAAGCAAAGCTTGAGATATGGCTGCTAGAGACTGATATACATACATATATAGTTTTAAATACATACTTAAATAGATATTAACAACCAGATATATGTAGAACAAACACAAATGTTCATCACATAAACGTTTGTCCTAGGTGGGAATCGAACCCACGCCCCCAAGCTCAGAAGGCAGGTTCATTACCAACTGGACCAACGTATATATATATATTTTCTCCGTTTTATCGTGCTATAAACGTCTACCTACTTAACCAACTATCCAGTAGCGCTGATGGCGTAGATCGATAATATGTATATATATAATTATGTATAAATTGTGTATGTATCTTTTCCTAATATATCTTTCGGACCCAACATCAAGTGAAAAATCAAAAGCTTAGCCTGTCAACCATTAAAAAAATCGTAACGCCTCCAGCGCCAAGATGTCTTTACTCTGCCCCATATACCTGGGTTCAATTCTCTACATTTGGTATAAAGTAGAAAGCAAGTGCCTGACAACCAAAAGCCCTAACTTATCCTACTGTTTGTTCACACAACCAAGCAGTCTCCTAAGCCGCGAATACAACTAGAAAACCAGGCCACGGATATGGTGATAAATATGATTATTGTGTCTATGTACCTCAGAAAAGCCTATTAACTACAAGTTTACAAATATATCCTGTGGAAACGCCCCATAGTGTTGTAGACTACAGTCAGGTACACTATTATTTGTTCTGTGACCTATATAGGCACAATAAAGCTGGTGGATATTTTTCTTTTAAAAAAGAGCTCTTAAAATTGTGCATAGTGCGAGACACGCTTGCCTAGAAGAAACATATTCACTGGTGACTTGGAAACACCCAGATTGTAAATACCGGGGAACACCCACTCGGTATTGCAGTGACATCGTTATTTATTTTAGTCACATCGCGTCTCTGTTTCAATAGCGCATCTTTGTTACCTGCTTAATGATCTGTTGCATTTATAAATTGACTAGTTGTTTCCAGCCAATTTGTTTTCTTAGCGAGCATGCTTGGTCTCACTTCCATCATTCTCCCACAACTCTTCCATCCTGTTCATATCCTGCTCCCAATTCTGCTGCTGTCCCATTCCGGCCCTTCCACCGTCCAGGGGTCTTACTCTTAACACTGACTCGAATTAGCGCTAAAACAGCGCAGTTCGGGAAATCACGCGAACGTGAACCTTAACGCGCGGACATACAGTTTGCGTTCGCGCAACTTTTCTCATCATCTAAACATAATTGCTTAAAACAGGTAGCCGTAAGGCTCCAGTTCGAGTACCGCTCCCGCTCACATCCAACTGCCCACCCACTTTCATTCCGCTAACATCCCACTCCGGTACCTAAATGTCGATCTTACGACTAACTGCTATGACCTTTATTTTGTAAATTTATGGACTAGAACTTACGTCACACTTACCGGTTTTCGGTCGTTATAACCGGATCAACTTTTGCGATTATCATAGTAGTAAGTAGATGCATTCGTATTAAAACCCTAGGCCCAACGCTGGTTGGAGAGTAGACGCTTCGCGTTGTATAAGCCGTCGACGTTGCGGTTGTGCAAAAGTAAACTATTTCGGTTAATATTGGGTTCAAAATCATGGACGTATTAGAGTTTAGAAAAGACGAGGCGCGGTGCAGAAGCGCAACGGGATAATTTAGAACGGGAATCGAGGAACAGGTTAGAACTGAGAGCCTAGTGAGAGTTTTTTCAATTGCGTTTAACTATTTGATTGCGTTAACGTTAAATATGATTAGTATGAAATAAAAAAGAATCATCAAAAACAATTCTAAATTGTCGGAGTAATCGCGTAATATACATACAAAAAAAAAACATACAGTCGAATTGATAACCGCCTCTTTTTGGAAGTCGGTTAAAAAGCAGCGCCATCGAGATGAAACAGCTCTTACTTCATACAAATACTATGATTTGTATGAATAAAGAGCTGCTCCATCTAGATCACCTTAGATGGGCGCTGCTATTATTTCATACAAATTATACCGATCGAGTAGATAAATGCAGCTGGAAAAACATGCACTAGGCAATCAGGCGAGGTGGCGGTCAAACGCAAAAGCCTATTATATATTTTTAAAGTTAACTTTTCCACTGTGTGTTGTACACCGCGACGCAGCCTTGACTCGATAGTAGGCGTTGGACCTAAGGTTGCGCTACCATAGTTATAGGCAATTGGTTGTTGTAATTGGTGTCGTTAAAAGCAGAATAAGGCCGCGCTCACTGGCCAGAGGCAACCCTTAGCAGATAGATCTATATTTAAAAAAAAATGCTAATTAGGAGAAAAAAAATCGAATGACCATTAACGTTGCAAACGTTTTAAAACAATTTTTATGTTGATATGTTCTGGCGGAAGCAATCGAAAAAAACTTATTACCGAGATTGTTTTGGTTTCCTTCGCCATTGTAAAATATCGACACGAAATTTGCATTTTAAAGATGCCTAATCGGGTTTTATACATTCGCACTCATTATTTTTTATATATTTTCTGGTCGGTCAGCGCGGCCTTAAGTGGGTATACCTGCATCCAATTTTCGGTAATCTACCGGTAGAGTTCAGTTATGCAAAAACAGGTAGCCCAATGTAGTTTTCGGAGAGTAGATCTATTGCGGTAATAAGGCCGCGTATAAACAGGATACTTGACAACGACTACTTGATAGGGCAGTGGTTCTTAACCTTTATGTCACGGTGGCTGACCGTTAGGGGCTATTTTACTTTCGCCACTCCGAAACTAGGATTGGGTTCTCACCGACCATTTTAACAAACCGTGCAACTCATCAAACTATTCGTCTACACTATCTATACTAATATTATAAAGAGGAAAGAATTGATTGTTTGTTTGTTTGTTTGCATCGAATAGGCTCCGAAACTACCTGAACCGATTTGAAAAATTCTTTCACTGTTGGGAAGCTACACTGTCCCAGGGTAACATATAGGCTATATTATATATATAAAAAAATAAGGATCCTTACTAAAACTCCAATAATGTAACCTAAGGGGTAAAAAAATAAGATTTACAATTTTGACTTTGCGTGTTTGACAGTTTTAAGACACGACAACGTCTGTCAGGTCAGCTAGTTGCTAATAATCATCTAATAATGGAATTATGAAGTTTTACGTAGTGACGTAAGGTCTCGTCGCAGTCTTAAGTTATTTGATCTGGTTTTGCTGTTTAGGTTTGCCTCTTTGCTGGTTTACCTCATTTTATGTTACTTACCGCATGTGCGGGCGACGCTGCAGACAAGTCTCCGCGCCCTCTTAGCAGTATTCCGGGCTAAGACGACTCTACATAGTCTACATAGAGCTGAATCTCTCTCTCTCTCTTACTGAATAGCAGTGATACGAAAAAAAATATCGCCCTCTTTACTTTCTGGCCATCTTACTACTTGTGCATAGTGACTTCTCACATATCCATTTTACAACCCAGAAAAATCGAAATTTTAAACGCGTTGCGCAACTACCATACTTTTGCTCTGCTAAACCAATGACGTAATTAGTCTTCCTTTCTCAAAGTGCTAAACGCATTTCTATTTGACTTTGGTACAGTATATGTCTAATGATCGATTGCTATAGATCGTTTCGACCCCTATGCCCGCCAACTACTTTTAGAGTAGGACCATAATTAAATCAAAATTATACACATTATTATATTTTATACATACATTACGTACCAAAAAAAAAAAACCGTGGACCATAGGTTTAGAGCCCATGTCATAGCGCAACTAGTTAGGTACTAAGTTCATCATTTAGAAGTTCGATTAGTTTGGCTTATGTCGTATTTTGTCAACCTCGTACCAGTACCAGTTCACAGTTATCGTGTACTTACAGGGTTATTTCAAAAAGTGTATTTTCTAAAGGTGTATTTCGTAACCGCGCACAGTGCTTCAATCTTTTCAAACATAATGAATGCCAAGGTGATTTGGTCCTTTAATTTTAAAAGTAGGTACCATTAGTGTAATAGTCCCTTTCGAAATTTCGTACATCTCTGTTGACCTATCTATACATTAAAAACTAAAAATACGAGCTGAATTGAAAAGCTTCCTCCTTTTCGAAGTCGGTTAAAAAGTAGAAAATTTGCAACGGCTCAAGGCCCGTAATATGGAGACCAACAAAACGAAAAACAATTAAAAAAATTTGGAGGCCTAGCAGGTTTCTGTCTATATATATAAATAAATTGATGTGTGTATATTCCCAATGGACTCCGAAACGGCTGCATCGATTTTCACGAGACTTTCACTGGCTGATAGCTGAAACTATAAGGAGTAATCCACGCGGGTGATATAACGGGGCGAAGCTAGTATTCTGTACAGTAAATTGATTATTCATGAAACTACCAAAAATAATGCAGTAAAATATAGTATAAATGCTGCATCAACACAAACCCAATATCTTTGCCATAACAAGTTTCTTACAAAACCTACCCAGTGACTAACTCTGAACTTAAATCTATCAACACCTCATTTTATTAAAATCGGTTAGTCTGCTAATTAGTTGGGGAACATACATACGTACGAATTAAATACAATATGTAATATCCTTTTTGCTTTGCGCTGCGTCGGGTTATATACTTAGTGAGAAAAAAAAGTCAGACTGTGATTAATAAGCAATCATAAATAACGATTATTTTACATGTATATATTATGGACATTATTTATTGAGTACATACTTCCGTATCGGGGATTCTTTACTATTGCTATCTTGTTTACGTTCAATTACCATTTTTCTCTACACTACATTTTATCGTATGGCTTCGCTTACTCTATCTTTAGCACCTTGGGCATTAATAGGCTAAGACGGACACACAGACGCTCTTACAGTAATGTAAGGTTTTTTACCCTACTGCCCATGAAATGGGATGTTTTTCGAGCGTATGCAAGTATATCTTCTATCTGTATTTAAAGTAACTCGTAACAAGTACTCGTAGTATGTACCATACAGGCAATTATATGCCCAGTTATTTAATTCTCAAAAATTGCGTGAATATAGTCACGTAAAAATAAACAGAATAATTTTGGAGTGATTTTCACAACTTTATATATAAAAAAGCTGAGCACAAATTGTGAAAAAAAAACCAGTTGGCTATGGCTTGTACTTTGAGCCAATCACAGAACACCAGCCATAGCCGATTTGTCGATTATATTTTGGCTGTAAATTCTAAGAAAACCTCTGTGCATTTGTCTTTTTTAGGGGCAAAACTGAGTCAAACCCTTTGCACATTGAAATACGTACGTACAAGATATTGGAAGATACATAAATAGGCCACGTTTTTTTTATGCCACAGTTGGCAAACCAGCCATCGTGCCGCCTGATAGTAAGCGATTACCGTCTTCTATGGATACCTATAACACCAGGGGCATCACATATACATGGCCGACCCTTAAAGACTCCATTTAACAGCCTTTTTGAACAACCCCATCTTATAGTTACTTGAAAATGCCGCAGATTACCCACCCTACGTTACTTTAAACTCAAGACCTTATTGTAAAATTTTCCTCGAACTGTGTTCCTAATAAAAAAGACGCAATAAGACACATTGAGAAAACGTAATGCGTCCAACTATATTTATATGCCTCTAATTTTAGTCGCCCGTTAACTTGTTTCCCTAAGCACCGACAATTTACCTAGATTTCTAGAATCCAGTTTCCGATCTTAATCATTTATTATTAATCACAGTAGTAATCTAGGTCATCTGTATAAATCGGTTTCGATATTACGTTTTATGGCATAAAGAATACTCGTTTAACGCGTTGTATTAACAATCGTAAAATATATCTATAGATGTTTACAAATCAATGTACCAAAAAACATTCTACATACTAAATAATACTTAAAAAACTAAACTAATTGAAGATCGTTTATACTATCTATAAGCAACGTTTATACTATCTATATATCTTTCGTTTATACTATCTATAAGCAACGTTTATACTATCTATATATCTTTCGTTTATACTATCTATAAGCAGCATAGATAGTACAAAGGTACAAACGATCTCTTATTTCAAGCAGAGTGCCCAAAATGCTGGCAGTGTTGCCTCGCTAGATTGCGAGGCTAACTTTCTTTACCAAAATGCTGGCCAGCATTTTGGTAAGAAGGTCACGAAAAGAAACTTTCAGTCTCCCCGACAACTCCTTAAAAATTTCGAAAGCACTATTTATACCACGGTCCAAGTGTTTCTACCCCAGACGGCACAAATAAGTAACCTGTTGTAATAAGTAATGCGTTGTCAAAGTTGCGAATGGTGCGTAATTTTATTTAATTCTGAAGGTATCCCATGATTTTCAAAACGTTGACTTGCACATAAGCTTTTAACCCCCTTTTCGCCGCTTTTATTCGGTCCTTACGTAAAATCATTTTTAGCGGACCTATACACCACAAGGAATCTACAGCTTAAGATTTACGAGTTAACGAATGATCGCAGTGAGCCAGTCAGTCAGTGAGTGGCCGATGCTCGGCATTCTGCCTCGCAAGTACAGAGTTCCGACTCAATCGGATCAACGATGCGCGCGAATGCATAATATAGGTGTAGATCGAACAGCCCACAAACATTAATATTATGCATAGGAAAGGATAGAAAGTTAGCAACTTTTTAAATGGACAAGTTAGGAAGTGACAAACTTGACCGGAGGGGGTAGGTGGTATGTTAAATAATTGAAATTTTGATTCAACGTTATCATCATAATACGTATATATTATTTTATCAAATAATAAGCTTGCTTCTGACCGCCTTCTCGCCTGATGTTAGGAGATGTTGCGGTCTACGATGGAGCACGCTTGCCTAGAAGAAACCGATTCACTCGCGATCTGAAAACACCCAGATTGTAATTATCGGGGAACACCCATTCAGGCAGAGCCTTCCACAGACTAGCAGTTCACACAATAAAAATGGAATCAACGTGCTTCGTATGGAATTTCGGAATGTCAACCATGAAGCTGTGTCACCTTTTCATTTCCACTCTGGCAGTTCGAAAAATATAATAAAAAATGATAGAAAAATGGGCTGGAGGGAATTAGATCATGCAGATTCAAAGATAATGCAGATTCGATTAACACTATGGACTGTATGAGATAAATAACCGATAGACTAGCAGCTTTGCGCCGTGGCTCAAGACTAAGAAGCTTAGTCTGAATTAGGTTTTATCATAATCTTATATTAGTTCACTGCTGGATCTTTGGCTTTTCGGTTTCAGTCACTGCCATTCCATTGGGTCCCAGCGCGTCCTATATACGCTACGATATACCTACCACAAAGTATTCTAAATTTTATTCTAATCTTACCTATAAGGTAAGAGTAGAATAAAATTATATAATTATAGCCATGTGGGGCTTGAAAAGCTGTGGTAGCCTATTTGAGAGACCGCTAGACTTGAAAGCGTAAGGTCGCGGGTTTAAATCCCGGGCCCGTACCAATGAGCTCTTTGACTTTTATGTGCGGATTTTAATACCACTGGTTTGTAGTGAAGGAATACATCGTGAGGAAATCTGCATACTTATGTACGGAAAATAAATTCAATATCGTACGAATGTGAATCAACTAACCTGCCAGCGTGGTGGATATGGCCCAATCGCCCTTTCGGGGGTAGGCTTAAGTCCAGCAGTGGACTATTAAAATTCTGATTATGCTACCTAATAATTATACCCGTAGTCGTACCTAGGTACTTAATTGTCAATACCTAGTTCAATGTAATTTTTCTTATCGCTCGTTCAATTCGATAACCTAGCTGGATTGTTCCACTCCCTTACCGAAATATATCTTAGAGTACAGCTCAACCAACTGTCTGTAGAGTTAGTCAAGTAACTACATTTTTCGAGGGGTGGTTGTAAATTTTGTTTAGAAAAAACGTGTTGGCTCCAATATTCACTCTATGGTGATAAGTTAGTAGCTCTTTGGGTACATAATTATAAGTTCAACAGTTAACAGTGTCCGCATAAGTACCTATTTATAAATTCGTGCTTTTTATAGACGATGATGTCATCGGTGTTATTCGGCAGTTACTTTACATCTCACGCACGGCTTGCCATTTGTAAACTTTTGAGACGCTTATCGATTTGATTCTGATGCTCTCATGCATAAACGCTATGCATAAGCTTATCTGTTCTATAATAATAATTTTAGTCGAAAATCTAAAAATCACTCTTATCTTATTTGTTAAAACAAACCAAAGTGACGTTTCCGGCATCATCATCCGACTGTTGTCACCAAGTGTAATGTATGGGACTCATTAAAACAAACCAAATCAGCCCAAACTGGAGGAGTTTACAGTAGCCATTGAAGGGTCCACCTCAGATCAGACAAACAAGGGAGATATGCCTCCATGTTTCCATTATTTATATATAGGTAAAAAAAAAAACTGTAACTAATTTTTCACGGACACTAAGAAACTTGCAGCGATAACAATGAACTGACTAATAGTCCACATGTAAAGACAGGGCGATAAGCATTGGCGATAAGGTTGTCTGCTAGGTGAGTTCGACTTAAGGCTTCTTGCCTGTTTTAGGCCAGATGCGTTCGCACCCGCCACGTCACCTTACCATATACTATATTATAAAAAGTTTTTATTATCTATCATCCACCTAGATTATAGTAACAATCTGGGTGTCTTAAAATCACCGCATCATGGCTTAACACCAGGCGAGTTGGCGGTCAAACGCAAGCTTACTAATGAATAAATAATAAATATCTCCCTTGTTTTTCTAATCTGAGGGTTCCACTTGCTACTATCCTGACACACATCTTTTGCTTCTTCTACTTTGCTGTGTGTTTGTGTTTCTCAAAAGGTCTTCGATTTTGTCGTGATTTATGTTCGCCTACGTCGACCCTTACCGGTTTGCCCATTTACGCTTACCACACAAATTTCTTTCGTCAATCTTCTTTCATCCATCCTCTCTATATGTCCGAGCCATCTGAGACTTAAAAGGATTCTTCTAGCGTTCTAGCCTGAAAGACTTGACAGATTATGAAGTGCCAGCAGGCCTAGTACGGGCCGTGGCCAAATCGGCTTTCCACCGTATTTACCCGCGCGTAGACGCGACATAGTTGGAATCTGGATATGTTTGTCTCTTTCTCACGGGATAGGACAAATTGTCGTTCCGCCGTTTTCTCCGCGCGTAGACGCGACATAGCTAGAATATGGATAATAAGAGAAAAAGACAAACATATTACGCGGGATAGAAAACGGTGGAAAGACAATTTGTCCACGACCTGTGCTAGTCCTGCTGGTGTGATTAGATTCGTCTTAATTTATGTCCGGAGTTTAACGCCTTATTGGCTACATTATGTAGTGGGATTTTTGTTTATCAGTAAACGCCATGTGGGATGTTTACTTGACGATCACTGTCCTGATAGTCGTATCGGAGAACGGCCTATATTGAAGAGCTTCTAAGGTCAAGGGTCAGATGCGGAAGGCGTTCATCCTGGACACTGCACATATAGACAGGAAGTTTCTCAAAATGCTATCTGCATATTGGGAAACCTTAATTAATACTAGCTAAATTGTTTTTAGAGGAAGTGCTACATCTGTGTTTTAAACTCATAGTGGCTTTTCTGTATTCTGCAAGTAGGTATAAAATATTGTTGTTATGGCTGTTTGGAATAAACGACCTTGAACTCCTTCAACTATCGCGTGTAGCCCGTACCGGTACAATAATTACCTACTCGTTACTTACACACACACGCACCCATAACAACCAAGACTAGAAATTGAGTAAATAAATAATTTTATGATTTCAATTGCCTTTGCTTCCGACGTGTTGTGTACTAATGTATGAGACCACCACGGAGGTACGTTAGGAGGCTGATAAATCGGGGGCCAACGGTATTCCAACAAAGTAAAGTTTTATTTTTTTCTTCTTTTTATGTCTTTAAATACAATCTTTGTATCAGACATGTACTTTTTACACAAGTGTGTGTGCCTTGGCTATGCCAGCTCATCACCTTTGCCTATCAATTCCTGATTTGCCGGCCACTGCAATGTAATCTACTATTCCTACTTGGTTACAGCTAAAAAGTGCTACACTAGTGCATAAAAGTAAACTAAACCTCTTTAAATTGTTCAAAGAGGTTCTGAACTGTTGTGGTTCGTACACGTTACAGGACCTCTTTTCACAGTTGTTCAAGGAGGTTCAGTTTGTAATACACGTAGGAACTTTATTTCGGTCTCTAATAATAACAGGGTATTATTAATGACCCAGACATAACTTTTGTGGAATGAATAAAGGTTTTGGTGCCAACTTTGTGGTCTTAATGGCGTAAGCCTGCCCAATAATAAGCGATAAAAAATGAGTAAAAATAGAACATTGTAAAATTTCGGTGTTTTCCTTTTGGCGCCAACATGGAAAAAAACATGTCGTCTCATTGTATTATTTGCCTAAAATTGTGTATTTTCGATTGTTAATATGTAGAGTAAAGGTGGATTTATTAAGTGTTAGTGATTGTGCTCGAGTGTGGATGTGATAAAATGAGGTAAAACATGTATTTACATTTTGTGTCTCCAAAACTCCATAGAAGCTTAGGTATTAAAGTCTTAATTTATTTTATTTATTTCCTCGCAATTGAATTGAAAAGGCGAGTGTATAACCCGTGCTTAAAACTCATCTTATCCTCGTCTTAAATATCCGCCCTCGCCATCGGTTCGGGCTGATGAACGACTCGGCTAAAATTACTTGTTTTAAGCACTCGTACAATCTACTATTGTGTAGACTATACATAAATGTATTGCTAGTTAACATTGCTCCACTATTCCAAGTACTTGGTACTTCCTATAGATACAGATGCGGCACTCGACCAATTGATTAGCGGCCATGAAAATGTACTAGATCGCTGAAATGTTAAATGTATTTATTGGTCCCTTGTGAGATGGGTACTGTCCGCATTCTTTGTTAATTAAATGTATGCATGATATGTATGTATTATTGAGATGTGCTGACGACCAAGTAAGTACGAATTTATAAATAGTAAGTACATGTAACCTGATAGATGATTATTTGCTCTATTTTTCAACTGACTTCAAATAAACCGGCCAAGTGCAAGTCGGGCTCGCGCACTGAGGGTTCAGTACCACCACGAAATACAATAATTATTATTATGTTACGCGATTACCCCACCATTTATGAATTTATTTTGATGATTCGTTTTTATTGTTCCGTACCCAAAGGGTAAAACGGACTCTATTACTGAGCCTATGATGTCTGTCAGCCAGATGAAATTTTCACACAATATGTAATGTTACGGCGGATTAACTAACAAATAATAAAAAAAGTCTGTTTTAAGCTGTCACGGTTGTTCACTAAAGTCACCTATATGATCATTTACGGGATATTTAACTGCGCCGAAATATCAAAAGCACATTCCACAACCTTACCACGGTAAATATCCCGTAAATAATCATATAACTTTAATAAAAAAACTCAAAATGTAAAAACGGTAATATGTATACGCGTCAAACTTGGCATGATTATAGTACATATTCTAAAGTATAATAATAAATAATGGCCAAGTGCGAGTTAGTGACAAATTTCTGTTCACCACCGGTTATAGTACGATCACCGAAGTGAAGCAACGTCAGGCGTGATCGGTACTTGGATGGGTGACCGCCTCGGCGTTGATGGAATTTAATCTTTTTGCACTATTTCTTTGTACTTAAGCAGCTAACAAGCGAAACTTGACTGCGATACTAGCGCTACGGTAATTTGTAGAACCCTTTCCTACATTATCTGACTGCAGCGCTTACGAAAGTTCGAGACAACCTATAGCACGCTCAAATTACGGCGCCATCTATGTTCATACCGTTTTTAGGCAAATTTCCGAGCTACCCTCTAATGTTCCGCTATTGTCTTTCTTCTTAGTCTACCTTCTTTGGTAATACACTAGTCTTAATTTGCTCCAAACGTCACGCGTCTATCTAGACGTCACATGATGACTTTATGATGTTCAATTCATTAATTTTATGAATGTCGTTAGTGCTATCAAGGCCGCGGTGTATCGTGTGGTACTCGTAGCTTGGATAATGATAGATTTTACGCTGTTCAAGTACCTAAAGAAGGTAATGTTACGCGTAGTATTTTTTTCCAAAATAATTGTCATTTCTCAAACATGTTATTGTATTGAAGAACTTTCCTCGGCCAAGATTTGGCTTTTAGGTCTCGACGCATCGAGATACAATACATATAGAGTCGTGCCAAAAAACGTCCGAACGAAAACTCGGCGCAAGCTACGAATTGCGCCGGCTTTTTGGTTAGATACAAGGTAACAGCGATCCGATTACAACGCCGCTCGATGCCAGAGCTACGATGACACAGTGGAGAACTAACGTTGAACACTATGGCATAATGACATAACGTCTAAATTGGAGTAAATGTGGCATTGTGAAGTATATAATTGATACAATGTATGTACAATAACGCTCGGACGCTGTCTGGTGAAAGCTGTATTGTCATACACCCCGCTCGATTTCAGGTCTAGGGGTACATGGCGGGTGTGGCAATACAAGTCGACAAAGTGGATGATATGCGAAATTTTTCCGCATCTTACCCTTGGCGGCATGTTTGCTTCTCTTCTTGTGACCCGACGGATAGCGCCAATGCCTTTACGGGTTTTTGCGTGTTTTCACTGAGACATTGTGACTCTATAGGAATTGTATCTCGATGCTTTTTGGTCTTGACGTGATTATTTCTTCAGAGGTCTCGACCTTTCCTAAAGTAATTCACGGCCAATTTTTCTCTCCTGTAATATCTTGTACGTGCGTACAATACTTCATTGGTCAAAAAGTTTTGATTACGCTAAAAAGTGTTTTTTTTTAAAATAATATATTTCCAGCTAGCTATGGTGTCTTATGATTAGATCATTGATATCTAATGAGCACGGTAAACTAGCTGCATCCCGTGATTTCACCCGCGCGGATTACTCCTTATGACATAAGCTATCTGCCAGTGAAAGTCCCGTTAAAATCAGTCCATCCGTTTTGGTGTCCATAGGGAACATACATACACACATTCATACATACATACACACATCGAGTTTTATATAATATATAGATAGATTACTACAGGGGCGGGCAACAGGAGCATCACTGACTAGGTAAAGCTACTATAGAAGCAGATAATGAGCAGAAATTCAAACTAAGTAAGTAATTTCTATGTAGAACTTTTAATGAGTTTTTAGCTCAATAATACGCATTTTTTTTTTTTTTAATTTAAAACAGTACGTTACATTTCAAGCTAGTAAGTTGTCTTAAAATCTATGTTAGATTTATCCAGACAACATTCTAAACAAATATCGTAGATAACTAAAGGTCAAAACGCTTTAAAAACAAAAGAACAACAGTTTTATTCTAAATCGATCGGTTTCTTCTAGGCAAGCGTGCTCCAACGTAGACCGCATCATCGCTTTACATCAGGCGAGACTACAAAGCAAGCCTATTATAAACAAAAACAATATTACTTATACTTTAAACAGATTTGTAATTTACAATGTGTTGAAATTGAAATAAATTCTTTGATTAGTTACCTCCTTGGTTGCCATGTTTCTGAGTAAAAAGTTCGTACCATTTTGAAATAACTTGACTGTTATGAGGTTTCATATGAATTTATCCGGCTTGCTAAACACGACAGATATAGATTGTATACCTAATGTTTTAAACTAACTTTGACTGCGCCGCTTTTGCGTGTATTTGACCAGTTATAAAAATTTCGATGAATCTTTTTTTCGTGGTACAAAAATTAATCATAATCTTTGTTTTTATTTATTTATGACCAAAACAATCTCGAAAAAGATAGTCAAAATAAAGTCATATTTAAGCGTATTTGAGAAAATATATTTTTATACTATTAGTTACGAAGTCGAGCTCGCGCTGTTAATCCTAAACCAAAAGATAGAAACATTGATAGAAACAACAGAAAATGACATTGTTTAAATTTTTTATCGCTGATAAGTTCGCGTTTGACCACCATCTCGCCTGTCGGTAAAACATTTATAATTTTAATGTAATATGTGGTGATATGAAACCCTCGATGCGCTAGGCTGATTCACACTAGCTATTGACTAGTTTTATTATGCTAACTATAATCCAAGACTACGTGTTTGCATAATTTAGTTGTGTCATGATAAATGGCCGCGTACTTACCATTAGTGGGCACAATACGTCTGTGGAAAAAGGAAACGTGACCATGAAGATACACTTTGGTTTCAGATTCGTAAAATGTTAGCTGAAAATAGTTAACGGCCAGCCAACATTGGCAAGGAATGCACGCCGTAATTGTGGCCACGAAACTCGTTACAATGCTACTTTACCAATGACATGGAAACCAAATAAGTTACCATGTGACTTTATACGTGACATAACTGTGAAACTTACATATAGTGCTTAATTTGAATTTGCCGCAGAAACTTAGTTTTATCACTGAGTACATGCTGCTCAATGGAGACTGAAATAAACGTTACCTCGAATGTAAAGGTTAAGAATAGCGGAAGTAAAAATGAAAAAAAGAAAAAAAAAGAAAATGCGGTCATCGATGGTACGCTTGACGAGGTGTGCCGCAAGGTAAACAAACTGGCAGAAGGAGAGGCCGCAACAGGCTCGGCCAGTTCTTCCGACAGCGAGGACCTAGTCAACGCGATAAACTACAACACCATTACATCACTGGCCGCACTCAAAGACATCATACAAGGCGATGGCACTGATACGCCCGAAACGGACAGCTTCTTTCAGCACTATTTTATGAATCATTGCAATAACCTGTCCAGTCGCAATTCCGCCCCAAACGTACCTTTTACGTTCGCTGAACGCAGGCGTCTGTCTCAGTGCAGAGAAGAAGATGAAGATGATGAAAAGAAAGAAAATGACCCGCCACCGTCAATAGTTTCATCGCGACTAGAGTCAGAAATGGCTTCTTTAAGTAGTCTGACGACTCTCGGCAGAGACAACTGTTCATGTGAAGATGCTGACGAGCATTCTCATGATACTGATAATGAGCCCTCCGGCAAAGATCAGGAGCTTGGTAAAAAACAGGAATGCTCGAAGCGTACTGTGAGAGGTGCTAAGCACACGTTCCTTGTAACTACTACCACTGAATTACCCTCGACAGTGGCGCAGCAGTCGCTGCAGCCACCGCTGTCGCCGAAGGTTGAACGGGCCCTGCGCTCGCAGGTTCACAATGCACATACTGTGCACTTCGGAACAAAAGGAGTTGAGGAGCAACGTCCCAGTATGCGCTCAATTTTTGACAACAATCTCCACCGAGACAAAAATTATTTCGATAGCAGTCTTATAGAAATCAGATCTATTGTGGACGAATCACCAACCAGCTCCGAAGATATTTGGGTTAAAAGAACAGAAACTGAATCGAAGAAACAGGTAAGTTGGAGTTATTCCAAACTTAGCTTCGTCCCGCGGTTTTGCCCGTGGGGACATTCCCTCAGGAACGAAAAAAAATCCGGGATACAAACTATCCTATGTCACTTTACGGCCCTCCAGCTATCTCCAGCCTTTGACAAACATGTACCTGATCTAAGGCCCGTATTCCAAAACGACGCTCAGTCAAGATTCTCTACTTAAAACTAGTTTTAAGTAGAGATTTTATTCTAGAACTAAACTTGGGTCAAGATTCTACGATCTTAGTTCACCTGTATTCTAAAACGTCACTCAGTTGCCAATCTGCACTCAAGTTGACATAAGATCTGCGATCACGCAAGTGACGTCTGTATCACGCTTGAGCAGAGATTTCTGTGTAGTGTACTTGGTTTGGTTGTTATTAAACTTGTTATTATTTGCTTTGCACCATGAATATTTCTGAAGATATCGAATATTATGATCAAATTTCCGAGTGAATAGACAGATCACTGTTAGCATTCCAATGCGACACTTGAGAGATGCTGAAGATCCGTATGCAATGGATGCAAATAATTTTAAAATGCGCTATCGCAGGAACATCTGATGGGTTTGCAGTTAGAGCTTCCATTATTAGCAGTTTTGATTGACTGAAGCATGGTCTCCTATACAACTTTAACAAATTGGTTAAAAAAAACTGTCTGTATTAATTAACTCATTTGTTAATCATATACCTTTTAAATGAATATAAAAATTAAACAATACTACTAAATAATAAGGTCAGTCTTTTATTTATAATCATTTTAATTACTAGGAATAGTAATATAATATTACAAATATTTTTTTAATAGACATTTTTCTTTCCAAACTGAAGGGGAAATCCTAAAAATATCCAAATATAGGCAGGATAAGATACTACTATTTCGTAGCACAGTTACTTCCTTGATTTACTTGAATTGAATTAAATTTCCAAAGAAAATCGCGAAAAAATAAACAAAACTAATGTGACATTTCACAATACATTGACATTGTTGACGTTCCGTATTACATAATTTTTCTTGAAATTATTTGACGAAAAATGCTTTGAGTAGATTCTAGGGTTTTAAGCATAAAAATGTATAAAACCTTTATGATATAGTGTAGATCATTACCTAAATAGTTAAACACTTAATAATTTTAAACTACATTACTGTTTATTTAATTAATTAAATTATTGTAACTTTTTAAATTATGCGTTACGCGGAACGACATTGTTAAACTAAAATAAAAATGTAAACGAAAACAGACTGACTCATAGACAAAAAGAATATCCGCTTGAAACCCTACTTAAGTCTAGATTCAGCTGAGTTGAGTTTAAGGGCAGTTTTGGAATAAGAACAATACTTAAGCAACGATTCTAGGCTCAAGTAATAATCAGGTGAACTAAGATCAAACGATACTTGAGTCTTGTTTTAGAATACGGGCCTTAGTCTCCAGCTAAAATCGCGTCAATCCGTTACTGCGTGAAAGAGGAATTTACAAACACTTTTATTTTCATAAAATTTGTTTGTTAATGACGAAACATGACGAACGACGACGAATGAACGAAACGAACGACGAACACGGCGACGTTGTCGTCGTTCGTATGACGAATTATTTGTAATTGTATGTTGTTTGTTGATGTTTTTTTGTTTGTGTGTTTTGTCGTCATTTACAAATAAAACATGGACTTCCTCAAAGTCACGCCTGATTCAATCAACTATTTATAAAATTAGGTATGATAGTACTATATCGTCTGATGGTAAGCGACCAAGGTGGACCACGCATTGAATAATTAGATACTAATTTATTCGTTTTGTAGGAAGTAATTAAATAACGTTTGAAACTCTTAGCTCCCGAGTTGGATTACCCGTTTTGAGGGTGCTATAGAACACATACAAAGAAACTGATAACTAACAGGTTACTTCGGCTCAATTTTGAGAGTAGAGACATTGGGCCTTTGGGGACCGAGAGCTCACCTCATTTTTAAAAATCTTTCAGATCGCCTGGTTAATGGGACGCTTGACCATAATGCTTTCATGTTTTTGCAGCGTGTTAATTCCGCCAGCATGCTGGGTACGCTGCCAACTAGTAGTGGCTTTTAACGGTCTACGGGCAGTCTTTTGTGTAGTGTTAATTTTGACTTGTATTTTGTTTAGTTAAATGCACTTTCATGATAACTAACCCAGCGCAGATATATCGAGCCCGGGATCTCCTGCTTTTGAGGAAGACGTACTGCTTACATAAAGAAAGTTAAATCCATAGATACTTATCTATTGTCCTGTTAGAAAAAGGGATCATGAGAGTTCTTCCAAATATAGTAATTATTATTAATATCGTACTAGGTATAAGTCTGATTACATTATTTTCTTTTTTTAAGTGGTCACCATCTTATTAAACATATGCGATATCACATTACCAGAGATATTGATGGTCGATCACTGTTTTTAATGTAGACTCCCATTGTAATGGTGAGCTAGTATGTAGTATAAATTGTTTTCAGGTGTCCCTTCCCAAAAAAGTGTCATCTGACGACGAGAAAAAAAATATACCAAAAGAAGTGAATAAATTACCTGATTCTGTACGCCTGCGCTCCGGCACTTGGGGTGCGCAGACTTCTAGCAGGGAGAAGGACTCCGCTAAGAAATCCCAGCCGCGTAAAGAGAAAGAAGTGCGACGGAGCAGCGATGACAGACGGAACAAGCGAGGTAATGCATCTTCTTTTTCTTACATATATAACAAAACTGGCCAAGTGCGAATCGGGCTCTACAATAATTATTAATTTGAAACCGACTTCTAAATTTGTAAAATATGAAATTTAGATTCGGTAAAAGAAATGATAAGGTCGTCCAAGTAACTGAATACGTTGCTCAACTTGGTAATGAACAGAATTTTGTTACTGAGTCGCACTTGGCCATTATTTATTATTTGTTGTTATACTTTAGAGTGTGTACTATAAACATGCCCTATTTTCATCACAACACTGGTGAAACTGCGGGGCGCAGCTAGTCATTAATAATAACCGGTTAATGATATTGTAGCTTCCCAACAGTGAAATAATTTTTAAAATCGGTCCAGTACTTTAGAGCCAATTCGTTACAAACATACATACAAATCTTTCCTCTTTATAATATTAGTATAGATTTATGCTGCCATTGATACTTATTAATACTTACCGGTAATTATTAATACTGAACTGCATTTATTACACTGACCGTAACATATAATAAATTGGAAGACAATAATTGGCTGTCAATTACAATTGGCTGTCTTTAAACTCGAGACCTTAAACTACGATTTTCATCTCAGTGGGTGCTTCAATTACTTGACACATTACATTAAAAAATTGGGAAAATACAATAATGTACACCTGAAATGCGGCACGTGGGCGCTATACGACCTTGGCGTCAGTCAATGGTAGCTTGATATCTAGTGGCATAGGTCCAGCACGCAGCCGTCATGACATCATTATCGTTTGCATGCTAGTGTTTATTGTTTCACTTGTACTGATTTTTTTTGTTATTTGCAATTTTAACATTATCCATTATGTCTCGTTATACACAGTTATAAGCTTCGAGTGTACCTAAAATCAGATAAACAAGGGCGATATGGTATATTCCCGCCGTCTCGAGTCAAACTATCTCAAGTATACGACGTCAATTGTTCTGCTAATTTTATTGCTTTTAAATTTATGATGTGCACAGTCAAATAAAAATATTTAATAAATTTTACAATAATTTATCAATGATTTGAATTTTCATTAAATTGTACCAGGACATCATAAATCAATCAGGATTAATATTTCTCTTCTCTATTAGACTTTTAGCTGACTTAAGTACCAGGCCACCATAGATGGGAAGGGGATCTGTTAGAAGATCGGTTAGATTCTCTCCAAATAATCAATCAGTTCAACAAACCGTTAGGGCTCCAGGGCACACCCCCTCTGGGGTGCCTGGGCAAGTCTGATTCCCACTCCCGGCGACGGCCCAAGCCGAGGTTCGTACCTTCGAGGTGCCCTTGTGCTAGTCGCCTATAAACTTAACCACTAAGTTATGCCGAACGCACTCTGCGTTCGCTAACTAGTCCGGTCAAGTTGTAGAGGCCAAAAGGCCAACAGTACAAGTAAATATAAAAAATATATAAAAAAATTGGTGGGAAGGAGGCTCCGATATGCCTTGGTACAATTTTATTATTGTTTGTGTACATTCCATCTCCATTATTCATAATATCTTTTCACTATACCTGGAAGAACCGTTCTTCCAGTTTTTGCGTTAAGCTGTTTAACGGTATAGTGAAAGAAATGTATGTAAAATGGAGACTTACCTACAAATTTTTCATGCATATTAAGATATTAGTAGCGACACCAATGAAAGCTACGAGTAATATGCCACACGCAAAAAAGGGCGGCAAGGTCGTCTGCTGGGTGAGTTCAACTAATAGCATCAAGCCTAATTTAGGCTGGATGCGTTTGCGGGGTTTTGAAAAAAAAAAAACATTTTATACTTGGGTTCGATTCCCACCTAGGGCAAACATTCATGTGATAACCATTTGTGTTAGTATATCTGGGTGTTAATATCTGTTTGTATGCATTCGAAAATATATAATGTATGTATACCAGTCTGTAGTGCAGCCATAGTACAAGCTTTGCTTAGTTTAGTATGACCGTGTGTGCAAAAATCCCGAATATTTATTTACTACTTACTAGCTGCGCCTCGCGGTTTCACCTGCGAGTTTATATCGTCGTTTTATAATTTTATTATAATTGTTTTATAGTTTTTTTGAATTTTTCAAATTTTCTTTGTTTTTCTTTCCGTAAGAATCTTCTACAAAGTATTAAAAACCTTTAAAAAAAATATGAACGAAATCAGGGGGCTTAGTCCCAGATTTGATAGTTTTCGAAAACTTTTTTCGTTTACGTTTTGTTCCATACATTGCTGGGCTGAAATGTATTCGAAAACTTTTTTCGTATTAGAGTGAAGCAATATATACCGCCGATTTTAGTTACTCCGCGTTTCCGCTGGAGGCGCTTTACTAAAATGTATGGAACAATACGTAAACGAAAAAAGTTTTCGTTAACTATCAAATCTGGGACTAAGCCCCCAGTAAAGTGATTCTCAAGTTATGGCACAGGTTATAGCGTGACCAAGGTAAATAGGGATTCATTTTTATTTATATAGATTTACTTGTGCTTTCTTTTTTGTGTCATGGACGGGTAAAAACGGCAGGTAAATGTTGAGTAGTTAATAAATATTGATTTATAAGGCGCATCTTCACCAGGTTGATTGGGCTTGCATCGACTCGTCTGGGTTATCAGTTGTGGGTATTTAATGTGTTTTATACACCAGTTCGATCGACCGCGAAACTGGCAGAACAATGCAATCACTGGTTGCGTTCGATTGTATCTTCTTCTTTCGAGTCGATGTTCCGCAAAATACAATTCTATTTTCAAATCAAGTTTCTAGACCAAAACTTTGCCACCTCAATGGCATTTTGCGTGGCTTCATTCAGGTCGTCTTGTGTGCAAGTTGTGGGACACGCTGCACAGTTCATCAAGTGTGTCATTGTCTGAGGGTTCACACCACAAAGACATTCGGTGTCAGAGCCCTTTATATAACCCCACTTTGCCATATTATCCCGACTTCGGCCCACTTTGGACCGAAGTCGGTTCAGTGTATATTGTATAATACTCCGATTCTGTATTCACAAGTTTACAAAGGGGATCTTCACGTCTGCAGTTCTGCACGGTCGTCATCTTGTTGTATTTATCTTCTTCTTGATCTCTTGATTATCTTTCTGCTTGTTGTATTTTTCTTCTTGTAGATAGCCCGTTGGTCGAGTTGGTAGTGAACCTGCTTTCTGAGCTTGGGGGCGTGGGTTCGATTCCCACCTAGGACAAACATTTGTGTGATGAACATTTGTTCTATATCTGGGTGTTAATTATCTATTTAAGTATGTATATCAGTCTTTGGCAGCCATATCACAAGCTTTGCTTAGTTTGGGGTCAGATGACCGTGTGTGAAAAAAATGTCCCGAATATTTTTTATTTTTTATTTATTTATGATGACGTCACATATGTACAGTGACCATCCCTGATATTAGAGGAATCTGTCGACACATTTATCAACATCGGTTAAGGCGGTTAGATTGTAGGTTACGTAGGTATTTTTTAACGTATTTTTGTGTTAGCTCTAATGTAAAAACGGTAATACGTACAAGTGCCAAGCTTGGCATGATTCTAGTACACACTCTAAAGTATAACAAAAAATAATAAATGATGGCCAAGTGCGAGTCTGTGTCAAACTGTTCACCACCGGTTCTCGTACGATCACTGAAGTGAAGCAACGTCGGGCGAGGTCGATACTTGGATGGTTGACCGCCTGGCCGTTGATGAGATTTTGTCTTTTTGCAAAAAACAATTGTACTTTGGTAACTAAAAAGCTGTGGCACGGAACCATCAGTGTGCGAACCTGACTTGCACTTGGCCGGTTTTATTTGGTTACATCTGTATGTATGCTTGTAGACTAAAGCCTACCTATAGATTAACCGCCTCTACCGATTTTGATAAATAAAGTGAAGATAGGGCTCTTACATCAACTGGTCCCACTGGTCGATACTGGGGGCGTACCTAAACAATAAAAGACAAATAGCACAACCTCAAAAACATTCTTATTATAACACTAGCGACCCGCCCGCCCGGCTTCGCACGGGTGCAATTTACGTGCGAAACCAGGGCGGATGGCTAGTTATATATACAGTGGACCCCCGATAATCCGGCCCCTGTCTAATCCGGCGCCCCCTGTAATCCGACATGACTTAGAATTACATGTATGTTTGACAATCTTTGCTAATACATATAGATCACGCAGGTTTGAACAGGTCACAACTCGTACACGCCACCGCTATTGTGCTCGACGCGTATGCATTGTTTTACTTAGTTCGAATTTGACTACTAGTGATAGCGGTACGGCCTAGCGTGCGTTCATTGTTTACTATTTATTCATTGTGTATTAGGTGTAGTACCTAGTAATGTCGTCACAAACCCAGAAGCGAAAGCACAAAACGTTGACAATTAAAGAAAAATGTGATATTTTAGATCGCTTAAATCGCAATGAAACTTTCAGTAGTTTAGCAAGTGAATACGGCGTAGGCCGATCTACAATTTATGACATTAAAAAAAACCACGAGATGATTAAGAAGTTCGTGTCAACTACTGACTGCGGGCCAGGCAAGAGACAGACACTCAAGAAAGCTGAACATCCAGAAGTGGAAGAAGCTTTGTACATGTGGTTTCTTCAGGAAAGAAACAGGCATGCACCAATTTCGGGACCCATGTTGGCGATGAAAGCTAAGTTTTTTTATAAGGAAATAACAAAAAAAGATGATTTTGTGGCCAGCAAAGGATGGCTAGAACGTTTTAAAAGTCGTCATGGCATACGTTTAATGACTATTACAGGAGAGAAACTTTCTAACGATGCCACCTGCATAGAGCCCTTTAAATTAAGATTTTTGCAAAAGGTGAACGATTTAAATCTTGACCCGACACAGGTGTACAATGCAGACGAATCAGGGCTTTTTTGGCGTGTGATGCCTAACAAAACTTTCGTTTCTTGTAACGAAAAAGACGTACCTGGACGAAAAGTGAGTAAAGAGCGTGTAACCATACTACCATGTGCTAATGCTGCAGGTACACACGCGCTTAAGATGGTGGTCATTGGGAAATCTAATAAACCAAGGGCATTCAAAAACATTAATTTACCTGTACACTATTACGGACAAAAAAGCGCATGGATGACAAAAGACCTTTTCAAAAAGTGGTTTGATGAATGCTTCGTACCTGAAGTTAGAAAATGGTTAAAAGATCATAATTTTCCTCAAAAAGCGTTGTTGCTTCTTGATAACGCTCCCGGTCATCCGTCTGAAAAAGAACTGACAACTGAGGATAAATGCATCACTGCGATGTTTCTTCCGCCAAATTGCACTGCACTGATTCAACCAATGGACCAGAACATCATTCAGTTTGTTAAGCAAGACTATAAAAAAAACCTACTTTTGAGAGCCGTATCAAAAGACCAACCAAAAGAAAAAACTTTAAAAGAATTTAATATGAAAGACTTGGTTTTTGCTCTTAGTCAGTCGTGGAGTGCGTTACCGTCATCAACTATTAAATCGTCTTGGAAAAAGTTATGGCCAGATATAATCACCACTCCTAGCAACGATCCACAAATCAGTGTAACTTCGGAAGTTATAGAACAAGTCGCTACTGAAACACAGATAAGTCCGGAAGATTTGGAAGTCTGGTGCCGTGGAATGGATAAAGAAGAAAATGTTTGTCTTGAAATGTCTGACGAAGATATTATAAAAGAGGTTTCTAATAATACAACAAACGATCAGGAAGATAACGACGACGTGATTGCAACTGCTCCACAAGTCACAGATCAAGACGCAGTTAACGCTTTTGAGCTAGGTTTACAATGGGCTGAAGAGAATGGTACATCCTACAACGAACTTTTACTTTTGAGAAGACTGAGGGACAAAGCTCTGATCTCGCGTTATAACAACCTTAAACAAAAAAAAATTGATGAATATTTCAAAGCTTCATAATTTGATATGTACGTATAATATATAGATTCTTGTCATTAGATATGTATGTGCATTAATGCTTAATTTTATAATAAAACGTAAGCTCTCAATTGTTATTTAATTTACTAAATTCGACTTACATAAATTAAGTCTGATTTGTACTTCAAAGTACATACATATGTACGTATAATATATAGATTCTTGTCATTAGATATGTATGTGCATTTATGCTTAATTTTATAATAAAACGTAAGCTCTCAATTGTTATTTAATTTACTAAATTCGACTTACATAAATTAAGTCTGATTTGTACTTCAAAGTACATACATATGTACGTATAATATATAGATTCTTGTCATTAGATATGTAATTTGTCGGATTACAAGGTACTCTTTCGTAAAAAAATCCGGACTATAGGGGTCTTAGGCAGTGCTCTATAATCCGACAAATTCGATAGTCCAACACTGCCCTGCATAATGTTTGCCGGATTACCGGGGGTCCACTGTATATATAAACCTTCCGTGAAAATGTATCTAACTGATGGTGAAAACCGTGTCAAAATCCGTTCCGTGGTTTAGGAGGAGTTAGCGGCCATACAGACAGACGCGGAAAGCGACTTCAATTTATACTATGTAGAGATTCAGCTTTGTCTCGCTCTCTCGGCGAATGAGAGAGAAAGACAAAATTCGATGCAAGGTTATTATAAGAATGTTTTTGAGGTTATGGTAGCCCACCTGATCCCGCGGTATGAGTTGATAAATTAATAAATTTAATGATTTTTCTTTTATCGAATGAAAACAATTATAATTTCAAATCTATGTTCAGACATGTAGAAAATTATTAGGATTTATCACAGACTGACGCTCGAAGAACTGATAACCGATAGGGAACAAAGGTTCTTGAGTGGAGACCACGAACCGGAAGACGCAGTGTAGGTAGGTTTCCCACTAGATGGACCGACGACATTGTGAGAGTCACGGGCATCCAGTGGATGTAGATGGCAGGCTTTCGTTTAGTGTGGAGGTTAAAGGGGAAACCTATGTTCAGCAGTGGACGTCTTCTGGCTAATGATGATGATTATGATCACAAACGATGGAAAGACAGACAGACGGACGGACAGAATGAATTTATAAGGGTTCCTTGTAACGGAACCCTAAATACCGTATAAAAAAGTTGTGTTCATCATACGATGTATTTTATGTCAATGATTATACGTAAACCGATCGAGGCTGATTGACTTAGTGTAGAAGCACTTCTATGAGCGACATGATCATCGGGTTTCCCCGTTTTAATTTGAGGAAATCCCTTCTTCCCGTCCACTTAATATAGATTTATTATATTCGCTGAATACTGTAGATCCTCTGGCTCAGTGGTTCCCAATTAGTTTTTCTTGCGTACCACTTCAAGAAAGAACTCACACTCGCGTACCCCTCGAGTTTGGCTCAAACACACCAAATCTATTTGCAGTCCGGTCCGGTGCAGACTCAGTTTGTGAGAATCAGTAATGTATGAAATTCTACGAAAGACGGAAAAACCACACGCTGAATGCAGTCCGTTTGATGCAGACAAACTGCAGACGCAGTGACGTCTTTCAAATAATTTTATACTTTACTGATCCTCACAAACTGCGTCTGCACCGGACCGGACTGCAAGTAGATTTGGTCCGCTCCATCCTTTAATGCAGGAATGATAAATAAAAAATGAAATACTGGTACCGGGATAGTGACTAACTTATCTTAGTCAAGATATTGCCGCGCGTCGCGTACCCCTTGATGCAACTTCGCGTACCCCTGGGGTACGCGTACCACTAATTGTGAACCACTGCTCTAGCTGATGTTTGTCAAGATTGCGGATACATACCTAGCTGTACTGAGACTTGGCACTCTGTCAATAGTTGGATAGGGCAGGAGCTGATAACCTGCGTTATATTACAATAGTGTATAATTTAGGTTCTATTCTATCACAGTAAAGTTGTGTCCACATACAAACTGATGTGTCATGTACTGCGAAAAATCTGAAGTTTTGACTGTTCGTAAATGTTTTAATAAGCTTTGAGGTGGGACTCTTATGTGCCCTTAGTTATTATAATACCTTTTGGAAATGTTTGTAGCTTTAAAGTGGGTGCATCTCTATTACCCGCGTAGCCTTGTTCTAATAGTGCTTACTACGTACTGTAGTACATACTCGTACTAATATAGGATAAGAACGGGATAAAACAACTGGTACTGGAACTGGAAATGACTTGCGTAACGCTTGTTGAGTTTCTTTGCAAGAAGACTTAAATTATACGTTGCTACAACATTTCAAGGTTATGTGTTGCCAGGACATCTAATTTGTATAATAAATCAAAGTCCGGGTTAGTTACACCATTTATAATTCAAAAACTGCTGGACTGGTATTCATGAACTTTAATGTGGTGGTTTCCTCTCCACCCCGAATAGCAGAATAAGTATTAAAATATCGGAAAAATACACGTAATTTTTTTTTAAGAAAATTATTTTTTTCCTAAATTTTGTATGGAGCAGCAACAGTTGTATTACTTCAAAAAGCCGCAAATCAGTTGCTATAAATAATCATGGGACCACCTCTGAAGTTTGACTTACCAAACAAATAAAAAGAACCATCAAAATTACTTTATAATAGGCATGTGTCCTCATGTTTAATTTATTACAAATAACCGGCTTAGCGATGAATATAACTAAATACATTACACATACTGAAAACATAATTTAAATTGGCTGATAAATCTCTGAGATATGAGCGTTTAAAGTTTTAGGTGGGGATAGGGAGGGGATGCTCTATCCCTTTCTCACAAAGCGTGTGTTAGTATAGCATTGGTATGGCGCTCCTGAGCCGTGACGTCACGGCTCAGTATAGTGCGCTCTCTGTCTAGCATGAAATTTAAATGCTTATATCTGCTTATATCTTATTTATTTTTGAACTAATTTTAATTTTGTTTTCGTTGATGGGCTCTAGTTATGATCAGTAAAAAAATATTAGTCATCATGCCTCTTGGCGGAGTAATCGCTTACCAAACATACAGTCGAATTGAGAAAAAGGAGGAGGCACCATTTTGTAGGTACCATATCAAGTTTTGGCTGATCCCTTTATTTTAAAATTCTTCAGAAGGTATCTCAAAACATTCCTTGGGTGTTGCTATACTAGTTCTCGCTAAAGCTATCACGCCGTCATGTTCTATTTTTATTCATATTGCGTATGTATTTAGGAAATTGCTTAAGAACGCGTAGCCGGAATACGCGCCCTCTCACTAGCACAGTTAACATTTTATTTTAGTTAAATTACTAAAGGTGTTATAAAAAATGATATTCCTTTTTTCCCGACTGCTCAAGAAGGATGGTTATGTTTTTCGAGTGTATGTATGTATAGCAGTTTCTTTTGGCTAAACGGTTTATTTAAACGGTGAATTTCGACATGCGAGGTGTCGAAATCGTTTTAATAGTGGGAGTGACATAGGGTACAAGAATTCAAGATGGCGCCCGCGAAAAAAATAGCGGGAAAAATAGCAAGTAATCTTAGTTAAATAGGTCCATCATGACATGACCATCATGATGTAGAGCTAATTCATGATTTCAAAAATATATGACACTACTATGAATTATTTAATAGTTTACGGGATAAAGCGTTGTGAAAGAGCTCCGTATCTACTATGAGTAAGTAGGTACAGATATGTACGCAGAGCGCCGCTTTTACTTTTCAGTTACCTACGTTTTATACAATGCAGTCGGGTTATATTTTTTATAATTTAATTTACTCGTTGCAAACTTTTATTTAACTTACAATTTGTTAGTTTGCTTAGATCAAATGCAAGCTGAATTAGAAACAGTTCCACCTAACCGATTTTGCATACGACTTTAGTTCTGGTGAAAATACAATATGCAATACCCAATATCGTAATATTTTCAAAATTACCGTGAAAATTAAAATAAACACATTTAAATAAAAAAAATATTTTACCACAAATTTTTATTAAAGCATCATCTAAATAAAAGATAGTAAAAAAATACAAGTTTTTAGCGTGTATTTGTTATTGAATTGTCAATATCTTGAGGGTAGTGTCAGAAAATATTACACCTCTAACTTTGGAAATTTTGGGGATGATACCCATTTATTCCCACTCCTCCCCCACTTCTCGTGAAGATCGGCCTAACCGAAAAGTACAAACAGATAGACAGAGAGACAGAGTTACTTTCGCTCGCTTTTATATTCAGTATTCAGTATCTTTATTTCAATCGGGTAACAAGTACACTATCGAAAGGTCAAAATTAAACATTAAAAGTACATAGTCTAAACGAAAAAAGTATTAGTTAGGATTGTATGCAACGCACGCGTTAGACAATCAGAGGAAACAAAAATCGTCTATCAATTACTCTTCGCAACGAGCGAGACCTTCGAGTCCAATTTTCGTAGAAATGTGTTATAAAAATATAGAAACATTAATAACATGTTTGAGAAAAATTAAATAAATTGTATGGTGGTTGGTACAGGCCAAATCCGCCAGATTTTTTTTCAAAATAGTGTTGCTCACTGATACATATATTCGAATAGGGAATATAGATGAACAAAAAAAAATACACTATACATTATGTCCTAAAGTGTCACGTTAAGGCATGATGCCCAATGTTTAATTTATTACAAATAACCGGCTTAACGATGAATATAACTAAATACATTACACACACTGAATTTTTTTTTTAAATTGGCTGATAAATCTCTGAGATATGAGTGTTTAAAGTTTTAGGTGGGGATAGAGAGGGAATGTTCTATCCCTTTCTCGCAAAACGTGTGTTAGTATAGCATTTGTATGGCGCTCCTGAGGCGTGACGTCACGGCTCAGTATAGTCTCTCTGTCTAGCATTAAATTAAAATGCTTATATCTTATTTATTATTGAACTAATTTTTATTTTGTTTTCGTTGATGTGCTCTAATTGTGATCAGCTTTTTTATGAGGTAATAAAAAATATTTGTCATCATGCCTATTGAACTCAAATATTGGAAAGTGACTATTAATATTTGAAAATATTTTGTGGTCAAAAAGCTCAGCGAAGCGTTTTATGTCAACGGTCACCTGACCTGAGAGTGTTCTTGGCTAATGATTCAAGAAAACGTGTTTTGCCGTAAAAAAATGTTTAGCCGTTTAAAGATTATCAGCCCTTTTATATAAAAAAAACTAGCTGACCTGACAGACGTTGTCCTGTCTTAAGAACTGTCAAACACGCAAATCTCATTTTATAGCACCTCGGGTTACATTATTGGAGTTTTAGTACGACTACCTATTTAAAAAAAAAAAATATATAGCCTATGTTACCCGGGGATAGTGTAGCTTCCCAACAGTGAAAGAATTTTTCAAATCGGTTTAGTAGTTTCGGAGCCTATTCAATGCAAACAAACAATCAAATTCGTCCTCTTTATAATATTAGTATAGATTAACAATTTACAATTGTGTAAGAGATGTTAATTTTATTTAATTTTGCGAGCTTTATACGGCTCAATGTGTCACAGCGGCCTCAATAATGCGGAACAATTTTGTTCGCGGGAATCGCGAGGACTGACCTAACCACCCGTGTTTTGGCAACAGTCGGTGTTTTGTTTGCGTGACAAATATAAAACCAGCCAAGTGCGATTCGAGCTCGCGCACTGAAGATTCCGTCCCACCACGTAAATTGTTAACTACTAAACTACAGAAACCGGCCAAGTGCGAGGCGGGCTCGCGCACCGAGGGTTCCGTATCACCACATTCAAAAACGAAATTACCAGTTATAACTTGGTAATGAACAGAAACTTGTCACTGACTCGCCCTTGGCCATCATTTATTATTTGTTGTTATACTTTAAAGTGCGTACTATAATCATGCCAAGTTTGACGCTTGTACGTTGTTGTAGGCTTAGTAATATGGGTCCCGTTTTTACCCTTTGGGTACGGAACCCTAAAAATTTACTCTGCTCCTTTGCCTGTATGACCATATAAACTCGTAATTGCGGCCGCGTTACGTTATCTGGGTGGAATTGACGAAGTTAAGTTTGATAACGCGATGACGTTCGTAACGAGCTTGTTTTGAATTGTCAAAATAGCGTGGAACAAACTAGCATAACTAAACGTGGCCTTTATCTTTTTATTACCTATCATAATTATGTATTTCCATGTGACTTCCTGTAGCATATAACCGTGGTAGCGTCTTTGGGAGACCGCTAGACTTGAAAGCGTGAGGTCGCGGGTTCTAATCCCGGGCCCGTACGAATGAGCTCTTTGGAGTTTATGTACTGATTTTCATATCTCTGGCTTTTCGGTGAAGGAAATTATCCTGAGAAAACCTGCATACGTACGGAAAAGAAATTCAATGGCGTGTGTGAATCCACCAAGCCGCAACTGGGCCAGCGTGGTGGATATGGCTTAATTGCCCTTTCGGGGGTAGGCCTAAGTCCAGCAGTGAACTTTGTGCTTATACTCTTGTAGCCTAAATGACTTGACAGTTTTTGAGCGCTAGAATTTTAAATCAAATTCAAATTATTTACTTACATACATATAAAGTAGCATACATGGTCGTAAGAATAGAGACGTATCTCATGTCCTTGCCTGTTACAGCGTACAAATGTTAGTTTTTTTATATAAATTTTTATTCGTTTTTCATGTCACTAAATTATGCAGTCGTGTTTTCTGTTTTTCATTTAATAATATTGTTGTGTGTGTTAATTTCAGAACAACGATTGGACGCTGCGGTGACGCGGAGCTCCCAGTCTGTCAGCGAGCGCAAACGGCGGGGCTCCAACGACGATGGCCAACCGCACCTTATGTATCAGCAGACAATACACGGTAATTTTTAAATTGAAATATATTCGCTAACATGTTATAAATACCCGAGGCGTTGCCAGTGCAGTGCCTACATTTGAAGACCTTTCATATGAAGCGGGCGAGATTGTACTTCGGAGGAAAACCCGAAGATAGTTAATCATACCACAACTTACAGGTTGATTAAATCGAACATGGCGATACTTTCACGTATCTATAATGTGTGGAGTTTTGGCGCCAACGTGGAAAAAAACATGTCGGCTCGTTGGATTATTTTCCTAAACACGTGTATTTTCAAGTGCTAATGTGTACTAAATGGTGAATTATTATTCATTAAGTGCTCGTAAACGTGCTCGAGTATGGTCAAGTGATATAACGAGGTGAAACGTGTCTTTTCGTGTTGTTTCCAAAACTCCATAGGAGCCTCTTGTAAAGTCTCCACCCCTTTACAGAGGCATGAGTTCGACTTGACCGTGACTTACTTAGCTTGACTCTGACTGTGACTATGACTTGTTGGACGCTATTAAGACAAAGTAAACTGTTTAATATTACGAGTAAAGGACATTGAATCCACGCTCATGAAGATTTTAACAAAAAAAAAAAAAACTATAATGTGTGGAGTTTTGGCGCCAACGTGGAAAAAAACATGTCGGCTCGTTGGATTATTTTCCTAAACACGTGTATTTTCGAGTGCTAATGTGAACTAAATGGTGAATTATTATTCATTAAGTGCTCGTAAACGTGCTCGAGTGTGGAAAGTGATATAATGAGGTGAAACGTGTATTTTCGTGTTGTTTCCAAAACTCCATAGGAGCCTCTTGTAAAGTCTCTACCACTTTACAGAAGCATGAGTTTGACTTGACCGTGACTTATATAGCTTAACTATGACTGTGACTATGACTTGTTTGACGCTATTAAGACAATGTAAACTGTTTAAGATTACAACTAAAGGACATTGAATCCACGGTCATGAATATTATAACAAAAAAAAAAACTATAATGTGTCGATGAGATTTCTGTCGATGTTGCCTGGTTCGGTAGCAAGTCCGGGACGGAGGCATTTCCCGTTGGCCGTTATAGTACCTGATAGATAAAGCTGAGCAAACCAACGTCATGACGCAAGCTTAGCGGTTCTAAGTCGGATAGTTTCGGATCACCGACAAGTGTAACGGCCCTTCTCTGCTTCTCTGCAAGGAGTCAAGATGATCGAGCTGGTACTTCGCACCATAATAGAAATGGGGCAGTACATACTCCAAGTGCGGCCGAAGCTGCGCTTTTACTTTATATATCAGAAAGATCATTCTATAATTGCAGTTTCACATATACATTATCTTTGAGTCATCATCATCATCATCAGCCTGTAAACGTCCACTGCTGAACAAAGGCCTCCCTCGTAGAGAGGGGTGTTGCCATAATCCCCACGCTTGGTAGGCGGCTTGGGGATCGCAGTACGTTCACCGTGTACTAATAGGACGCTGCTGCCCATCCTCCGGTGGTTCTGGTCGCAGTTTTAGGACACTTTATCTATTTATGCATGTAGGTAATTTACAAGAGTGTGCGAAAGATGTGCTAACTGCAAATTTTAATTACGTAGTCTGTTTTGTTGATTTACTGAGTTTTGTATAAGTATTATTGCTATATTTAGAAGGAGGAAAATGTAATGTATTAGATAAATTGAGGTAGTCCTTAACATTATTTCTAACTACCTACCCTTCTTTTGTTACCGTGTGTCATACATACGTATTAAACCTCATTCTGTGATAGTCCAGTCTTTTATACTATCTCTCCAGTATATGTGCGTGAAAAGTGGCTAATATCTGTATTTGTCTATGTAGTACTAATAAAATGCTATGAACCATGAAAGTAATATACAAGCTCTGGCACCAATAATTATACTTGACCAGTGCACGTTATGTATGGCCTCGGCTTCATCTCAGCACACATTTTTAATGTCTGTTAGACAATCGAAGGCGACATATGGTACTTCGGCGTTGTGGCATGCTAAAATGGTGAAAAATGATGATAAAATGATGTTTACGGTTGTTCCTACTACTTCGTAACGGCTTGAAATTTTATATGAAGGTCACTCTCTAGATTAACACATAGGTTTTTTTAACTTGTAAAATAAAACGGTTGCTACAGCATGGTGTGTCAAATGGTGAAGGTGGTTCTTAAATAATAGCCAACTTATTTTTATTTTTCCAGGCACTTCCGGGGTGAGCCGTTTGCCTGCCCTGTTTGACATCTTCAAATCCAGGAACAAGTCGGCCGGCGATGCCAAGAAGCAGCCGTCGATCATTAAGCAAGTCAAAGCGGCCGTACAGGTTATTATTTTCATCATTATAGAGCCAAAATGTTGTAATGGGACAAAATGTTTAAAAAAATCTAGGAAATTCATAACAGCTAAACAATACAGCTCAGCAGCCTGATTACGGTAGCTGTCACTCCCAACCGCAATAGGCATAATGACAAATTTTCCCTGTTTTAAAATTTTATTTATATCACATGGCAATTACTCAGGTATGATTAAGCCGGTTACTCCGATTATAGATTCAACAGAATTCGACGGTCTTTTGGAGTGACGACGGCGTGTAGAGATATATGTTGCTGGAGCTTCCCCACTCGAGTCTTCCGGTGGAATACTCCAGCACACGGAACTCAACACGTCGCCACCAGTCTCACAGACACTTCCACAAACTCCATGAACATGATTTTCAACTCGGTGGGAGTTCCATCCTCCATCCCTATTGAAGGTTGGACGTCGACTGATCTCGATGGCTTCTCTGACTTTCCGGGCACAAAGAATGTTCTTTGCTGGAGAGGCTGTTCTACAATGTTCATTCGTATTTGGTTACAGAATATAACCAAGACACCCAGAGACTCTTCAAGAGTGGAAGCTAGCAAGGCTGAAGGCGTGGTGAAGCCGAAAACAACTCGCGAGGCTCCTCCTGCTACCAAGACGAAAGATGGCTCTGCGCACCCTCATCCTGGTAGTGAATCTAGAGTAAGTAGCTCTTTGCTACCACTTTTATTGTGTGAATTGCTAGTGTAGAAAACACTGCAGGAGTTGGACTTTTTCGTTTGTGTGTTTGTGTGTACCACTGTGTGTGTTTACCAGTGTGCTACACACACTTGATGTTTCCAACCAACTCCGTAATAGCTGAAGGATTTGTAGAAAGGGATCAAGATGCTGCAAGATTAATAAGTTCTTTTTTTTTTAAATAAAAAATCAAATTTTTATTTATCTATAATTATAAGTGGAATACATTTTTGTCAGGTTGGCTAACAAAATGTGGCCGCTAGAATGTAAAAAAGAAAAAAAATCTAGTGTAATAATATTTTAAAAAAAGAAGTACAATTCAGAACGTGAGAGCGCTAACTACCTACAGCTATATTAACCTATAGGTTGCCTCTCTATCGCGTAACTCTTGTCACGTTATCTCTGTCTATCACGCGGCAGTGGGTGCAGCAGGTCCGACAAGTCGGTTACTTGTAGCTTCATACCTAAAGTGCGCCAGGCCTACATGACGTTAAATGTAAACGAAACATTTGTTTTCTGATCAGGTACATACATTTCTTAATTATTGGCGTGCCCGAATTATTTTGTCGAGTGCCATTGGAACGCCATCGCTGTCATAGACAACTAAAAAAATTACGACCGGCTGGAACGCTTAGATTGATTGCAAAGACAGCTCCAGTATTTGGAGGCTAACAGGAAAGCTACTATAGCTGAGCGGAAAGAGCGCTCGGGGCGTATACCCGTGTGCGTGGGAGAGAAACCTACCGGCCGCCAAATTTTTGAATTGTTTATGACTTAAAAATTTAACTAGCTTCACCATTCGCTCAAAAACAGTAAGAAAAAGGGATAATAGGTATCCTGTCACTTTCTGTCCAACTATCTCGATGCAAAAAATCGCGTGAAATAGGAACAAACAAATCAAAAAACACTCTTGGATTTATAATATTAGTTTGAAAGAGAGGCGCGCAGTTTTAGCTCGGAAGATTTCTTATACCAATTAACACATCTTTGCAGTACTATCACACGGTGACCGCCTCAGCTACAAGGCGGCCTGGGGCTATGGCTAAAGTGATGGACATATTCCGTAGCCGTGTCTCCTCGGCGGGGCACACCATGCACAACGAATCTATCGAGAGACGACGAGCGGTGAGTTATATTTACATTATTTAAAGAAATACACTGAAGCCGTCGGTCTGGTGGCAACGACACAGGCCGGGTTAGTCCGCTGCGCCGGCGATATTGCTATTTAATAATTTATTTATTGGAAAACCAACAGCTTTTTACACTAAAATATACAATGGAAAAACGATAGGAAGCCAATTACAGGTTCTCACGAGTAGACATAGATTATATTAAAAGTTAAACATGTGCAAACACTATGAAAGGTTTCGGTGTTATAAAAAACAAAAATGTAAATATAAAATAAAAACATAAAAAACAAGGTAGTAAGGCAATAATTAAAAATAAAATACACATAATATAAGCCCGACATTTTACGATTGTTGACCGTCTGATAGGAAAAACTCACTGCTTAGTTGCCGCCTCGCCGAGGAAGCGCTGGTGCAAAATAGGTCAAGGTCAGTGCTTTTGCTCAGTTTACTAAAGTTGTCGCTTGCTCGCCATAAGTAAGAGTATTGTCTATAATTTGTTGACACTAAAGGAATGTGTAATGGTGCATAGAATCTGGTTGTCTTAAAAGAAACATTTAGTTTGATTTTATTGTGAGGTCTGGGCAATCAATGGTATTTGTAATGTAACTTTTTTATTGAACTAAGGGTACGTACACGGTGCTTACACGGAAACCCTTCCAGTATTCAGCACGGCCACCGATCTGAGATGCGACTTACAAGTATTATTCAGAGCTATCTCTTTCGCACATTACATAGACATAGACATAATTTAATTGTGCCAAAAAAATACTGTAACACAATAAACATGGAAAAATTAAATTAAATTAAAAATAAACTAAATAAGAACTTTTTTTTTTGTCACAAACCGGCCCCAACTCAGCATGATGCCGGTCCTAAACAACAGGCGCTGGTCTTCCGTTGGCCCAGGCAGGACGGATTTCAGCCGGAGGACGTCCACCGCTGGACATAGGTCTCTCCCCAATCCCCATCGATCTCCAAAAGGGCCGGTTGAAAGCAACCTGCATCCAGCGTTTCCCTGCGGTCTCTTTTAGGTCGTCTGTCCGTGTTGAAGGTGGAATTATCGAGAAAAAAAGATTATTGTTCTAAACTCTAACTGGGCAAAACATAATACAAAGTGAATAATGATTTAAATCACCTGCGTTTAAAATAAATAAATATAAATAAATAAATATTTTTGGGACATTTTTGCACACACGGTCATCTGACCCCAAACTAAGCAAAGCTTGTGATATGGCTGCAAGAGACTGATATACATACATATATAGTTTAAATACATACTTAAATAGATATTAACAACCAGATATAGAACAAACACAAATGTTCATCACACAAATGTCAAAAAAAAATTGCATGTGATTTACTCCTGTTTTGTGCATCTTCAAAAATAATGCCAATTACTTATTTATTCTTTACTAGCCGTGTCCTGCGGTTCCACCCGCGAGGATTAGTCTTTGCATCAGCTATCTGCCAGTGAAAGTCCCGTCCAAATTGGTCCAACCGTTTCGGAGTCCACACATACATACATCGCTTTATATATAGCGTTTTTTTCATCATCATCATCATCATCAGCCGGAAGATGTTCACTGCTGAACATAGGCCTCCCCCTTTAACCTCCACACTGAACGACAGCCCGCCTTTTGCATCCACTGGATACCCGAGACTCTCACAATGTCGTCGGTCCATCTAGTGGGAAGTCTCCCTACGCTGCGTCTTCCGGTTCGTGGTCTCCACTCCAGAACCTTTCTTCCCCATAGCGTTTTTTTAAATCTTTTAAATTGTTGAAAATGTGCGGAAGAGATGTCTGGCTGGTGAGCACAGCCTTAAGAAGGAAATCTATAAATGCGTAGGTAAACGCGTTTATTTTAAAACAAATAAAAGTTTATTTCATTGCCGTCGCCATCCTATTGCTTGTCGCCTCGCCCCAAACCTCTTTAAGGCGCGATAGAAAGAGCTGCAAACGTTCCTCTTAAGACATACTACATCACCAGCCCATCATTTTATCGGACCATCCAATAGATATGAAACGACGCCCAACGGTTCTAGTAGACCTGTCGCGTTTTGCGTATGTCCATTGCACGTTCATAGTATCATAATTGATAAATCCATATATACGTTCAACGAAGCTTTAGACAGAGCAATCGTGCGGGTGTGAAGGGCGAGACCTATGTATGGTATGGCGGTACCTAGCTGGCCTAGCTGCAAAAATCGTCCGCCTTAATAGCTCGGTACACATAATTCAGGGCTGACGTGTGTTCTTTTTTGCGCACACACCAAAATGGTGAGTACAAGTTTGCGAGAAATTGCAAGTAATCTTACAGAAATAAAGAGGAGCATTTTCATCAATCCTCACACGAAAGAAAGCTGGAAACTGGATGGGAGAAAAAATCCCAACGAGTTGTACTGAGTCAGGATCAGATGTGACTCGTTGGGCACTCACTATGAGACTGCGTATCCACCAGAGATGTGCATCGAAGATGATCGATGACCGAGGAAAAAAATCGACCAATAGGATCGTTTCAATGCGTCTCGGCTCACGTCCTATTGGTTGATTTTTTCCTTGCACACCACTTAGCTACCTCGCACATATCTGGTGGAAAAGCACCTTAATAGGGTGGTAATAGTGCGTAGGTCATCATGATCATTTCAGCCGTAGGACGTCTACTGCTGGGCATAGGCGTCTCCCATCGATCACCTAAAGAGTCGGTTGGAAGCGGCCTGCATCTAGCGTTTCCCCGTGGTATCTTTTAGATCGTCTGCCCATCTTCTGGGTGGACATCCTACGCTACGCTTAGCGGTCCGTGGTCTCTATTCGAGAACCCGACGCCTACGAGTGCGTAGGTAATTTAATACAATAAACTTTAGTAGTTACGTGGGGTTGCTAGGGAGGCAGGTACCTACGAAGTAGCACCGGCTGCGCGATGAGGTTGTCATTGTCAACCCTGAGATGTCTAGTGAGAGAGGTAAGCGGCATTTCGCTCAACTTCAAAGGTATGCTCGCTTTTACGCTGTGATAGTATGGTCCGGAATCCTTTAGGTGGGTATCGCGGAAACACAAGGTTAGCAATGGGCGCTCTGGTTATTGCAACAAAATATTAACTAAATCTTACATTGCGGCCATATACTAATATAATGATTATAAATTACCCGTATTTATATTTATTAAACGAACACATTAGCCATGTTTGTTCCTTTAGCTGGTAAGATCCCGCATTAAGCCATGCCCCCTTCCCACTGGAGCTAAGCTGCCCTTCTCTGGAAGCCATGAAACATCTGATGCCGGCATCACGGTTATATCATCGTACTAGCCGCCACCGCCTGAAAGTTCATCCACACAGATTCATAGATCAGTGGAAATCGCACACTGTGCGATTTACACGACCTTTCCTGCCTCTGCAAAATGCTAACTGCCTGCAAAATGTGAAATGTGGAATGCTCTTCGTGAAGTCAAAAAAAACTACCGATTTTGAGACCGCACTAGTAACGTACTATGCATATGCGTATGCATGGCTTAGCTACGGTATCATGTTGTGGGGAAACAGCACAGACGCCGGTACTATTTTTACAGCACAAAAGAAATTAATTCGGATTCTTGTTAACATAGAACAGACTGACACATGTAAACCATTTTTTCGTAATTATAAAATACTCACATTACCTTGCCTATACATATTCGAAATTACCAAATTCGTCAGAAACCATCCAAACTTTTTCACAAAACGATCAGATAAGCACACAACCCTAAGATACGGAAATAGATTGATTTTACCAGTTTCACACCTCACACTCCACTCAACCAGTCCCTTCGTGATGGCCATCAAAATATATAATAAATTACCAAACTCAATCAAAAATGAAACAAGAGACCGACACTTCTATAAATCATTGAAACACTTCCTGATAAATAGATCTTATTATTCCATTGACGAATACTTAACAGATAAAAATATTTTTTAGTATATATTGGTGTCCTTCTCTCTTCCATATCATTTAGCTGTGCCCGACGGGGTCCACAATTGTAACTGAAATATTTTTCTACCACCTAAGAAACATTGTGGAATGCTGAAATAAATGAATATGAATATGAATATGAGCTACCTTCCGCGTTGTTTCCGATAAGCTATCAAATGGGGTTCTTCAAAAGGCGGTTAATAGAGTCCTTAAGGGTCGGCAACGTATTTGTGATGCCTCTGGTGTTACACGTATCCATAAGCGACGGTGACTGCTTACTATCAGGCGGCCGGTATGCTTGTTTGCCACCTATGGCATAAAAAAAACATGACTCACAACGGAACGGAGTAGGTAAATGCGTTTTGGGTAAAAGGTTATCTGATACTTTGTTTATTTTTTATCTGCTTATAAATATTTATAAAAGACTTTGTCTTGAGAGACTAACTATCAAACAACGTACAGCACAAGCCGCTGGACCTAGAGACTTGCCGGCTTACTACAAAAGATTTAAGAACGCTTTAGACATGTGTTTAGCAGTTGTTTCACTGCGAAAAATATGTTAAACACATGTCTAAAGCGTTCTTAAATCTTTTGTAGTAAGACGGCTAATGTTTGGAGGATGTGTTTATAAAGGGGTGAAAACGTACTAAAAGTATATATAAGTCGGCAATAACGAAAGGGACAAGGGTCTTAAAAATTATTGTATTGTGTAGATTATAGCCTGTCACCCGGGGACAGTGTAGGTTCTCAACAGTGAAAGAATTTTTAAAATCGGTCCAGTACTTTTGAGCCAATTCGTTACAAAGATACTTATAAAAATCTTTCCTCTTTATAATATAAGTATAGATAAAAAAAAAAAAAAAATGGATTACACCAGCATGAATTATATTTTTAATACAGTCAAATACCCTATTCAATAAATAAGGTTTTGCACAGACGTCCCATTTGGTCTTTATAATAGCCCGAATAGTACGCTTCTGGAGTCAGTGTCAGAGGTCGTTCCGACTCCGCCGCGTTCCCCCATAGATGAGCACAGTTTGTGAACTGTTGCGAAGTATTTTATTAATATTAGGTAGGTATACGGGAATTACTCACGTAAGATTAAGCCGGTTACTCCGATTATAGTATGTTGCAACTGGTAATTGAAAGTAGTAGGTAACTGAGTACGATATCTCTGGTTGCTGATAGAATATCAGAACTTGGCTGAGGGCGAAACATGCCTGACTCAGGCGTGCACACAGTGCGTTTATGTGTGTATCCCATTTTAATGCGCGATCCAAATGGAAGCCAAGATGCTTCACAGATGACGGTACTTGCTGTACAGCAACGTCCCGTACTGCTACTGGTAAGGCTTATTGCGGTCTGTTCGCGAGATCAATGTGGTTGCAGCAGGTTTTGGCCAAGTTTAGGCAAAACCAGCCTGGTTGCCTGGAAGAGATCGCTTTTAGCGATAAGGCCGCCACTTGTGGCACTAGCTCGTAAGTGTTTTCTGTTAGTTTTTTTTTCTTCTGGTGTACACAATAAAGAGTTACTAAATATCTATCTACCAGCTTCTGCAATTATTTTGCAACCTCCGTGTGTTTTTGTCTTAACGCGGCGCGGGCGGAGTGTTTGGTATTGTTACTAGGGCTACAACATCATCCGCAAACATATAAACGTCAGCGAAGACCATTATTTTTCCGTATAACAACGGGGGCGAAGCCGCGGGCTTAAGCTAATTTTCCTGAACAGTGGGACCAATTCGAACAGTTTTTTTAATGTAGGATCCTTACTATATAGTTTCTCGTTTTTCTCGTTTCACGTTTCTCGCACAACTTATTATTAAAGAGCTGTAGGTAGCAACTATTAACAGAAACGCTTTGTACTCGTGTTGTATTATCTTAATCTTTGTAACATCTATGTCTATCTAATTTTAGCGCTTTAAATTTTAAATATGAATGGCTACACAATACAATAGGTTTATTTCATTTCTCATGTGCTACTTTTTAACCGACGGAAAGAGGAGGTTATCAATTCGACAATTTTTTTTTAAAGTATATGTTTGTGACGCTATTACTCCGCCAATTTGAATTCATTTAAATTATTCTTTTTTGTTTATAGGTCATACTTCAGAGGTGGTCCCATATAAATTTAATCGAAACTGATTCAGTGCTTTTTGAAAAAAAAAACTACTTAAACCAAAAATATATACACGATATATACTATACATGACGTTTTGGTTTGTGGTACCATTAGCAAAGTTTTGATGAGGTTCTGTTTAAACTATCATTTTCTAATGTTTAGTTTCAGTTTGTACATAGGTAAAGCGTTGAAGTCGTATTTTTTTTTACTTTAAAATTATTATGTTTAGAGTACTTATTCAAAACCTACAAACTGAAATTCGCATGTGGCCCGCGGGGCAAAGCAAAGATATTTTTTAAATTGATTTTTGAAAACGTCGCAATACATTGTAACATTTTATGAAAATTAGTCCGGGTACCGATCTATCTCTTCATTTTGGTAGAAACGTAGAAAGAAAATATGGCTTATCCAGTCGTAAAAACTTTGTGACATATAAAGTAGATATTTGTTCACTTATTCGACATTTGTAATTTTATGGCTTGGCTTGACCTTGAGCCGAGCTTCGTATCTGCCGTCCCGGCGGCCGAGTTGCGCCAGGGCGAGGTGTGGCCGCGCTATAGTGCGGCTTTCGGTGTCGGCCTTCGGTCTTAAAAGTATGAGGTTCAGTCTTCAGCCTCACCGAAGTCACCCTGTGGCCTTACAGCCCCAAGCTAAACCAAACGATATGGCCACTGCGCTAGGTCTTCTAAAAATAGCGGAATAATATTTTTATATCTGAATTGGAATCAGTCGGAATCCCAAAAGCGCTCTGCATTAAAGACTAACTGTATTAAAGACTAACTGCATTAAAATCCTTCCAGTGATTTAGAAGATGTGCGTGTTAAAAGACAAACTAACATACATGAAAACCGTTTATTTTAAATCGCTATAGTGATTTTATAATCTTTAAAAATGTTATAAGAGTGCGAGCTGTGGTGGAAACCGGAGTGACGTGACCACTGTTCAAGTGTTCAGACACTGACTGATTCACTATTCATTTATTCACTTACCCACGTAACCGCACCTCATCGTAAATGCAATAAGCTGCGCAAAATTGAGGCTAAATTAATTCTGAAAATATAAAATTATTGCGTGACGTCGGTACATGCAGATACTTGATATACGACAGACGAGCCAATTGCCCAGGCACGATTACCTCTGTATGGCCATTAGAGGCCTACTATGTCAACTAAGTTGCGCCACTTATGTTCAGAACACAACAACAAACATACCTGCAAATCTAGTACACTCACGCAACTCTCAAGTACTTAAACTCGCAATAAAATTTAATACAATCCTGGTTAATGCATAAATAGTAAACAATAACATTTTATTAGTGTACTCAACTCAGAAGTGTTTTGCTTGCAATTATTTCTAAGATTGTATGTAATCGACATCGACGTTGCATCGCTCAGTGACGATAACCTGCGCCCGCGCGTAGCCCGCGTTACTCGTAGCTTCCCAGTTCCGCAGCGGAACATGCCAGTAATCGGATATCTGATTTACACCTACAGTCTCGTACTCCATTGCATAACAATAAGGCCTCGTGACGATCGCGTTATCTTAGTGCCTTCAGAGATTCATTCGTGGATGGCAGGCTCGGTGGAAATAATTTAATCGTTGAACTCACATTTTCGAGCTATGTTAGTGTTGTGGTTACGGACTCGTTGAGTCAACTCGGTATGGCAAACTACTTTCGCTGGAAGAAAGGAAAGCGAGATGAGACGGACGTGTTCTACTCTGAAAAACCGCGCAGTAGGTCTCTCGACCCGCGGTCCTTAGAGCTCAGCGGGATCAGAGTGGCAGCGCAGCACTACCACTACCAACAACAACAGGTATCACTGACAATGCTATTTCTATAAAGTAAACAAAACTCAAGCTACTACCACCACCACTATGACTTATGGCTTTCCACATTCGGTTTTTCTCCGAAATGTGACTTGCTTTAAACGAATAGTCCTCAAGGGTATTGCACCGCCAACGCTCTGGCTATTGTAGGTGTCCATAGGCGGTGGAGATCTCTTACATTCAGGTGATTCTTCGCTTGATAGTCAACTATTACATTCAAAAAACTATATACGTATACTACTTAGCCTATTATACTAAAACTGTTAGATTATTACCGTTGAAAGTCTAGGGACAATCCAAATGCTCAAGCTCACTAGTTGGCAGCGTACTCGACAATGCTTGACTTCCAACTTAACACATTTCGTATTCCTAAAATACATTACAAATAGTAGAACATTAATTATTATAATAATTTCATTCACGACAATGTATCGGTACTGACAAATCAAAGCAGATATTTTGATAACAGACTCTTTGTAATAATACTTAGATAACCGTCTATCAAAATGTACCTACTCGTAAAATTCCTTGTGATAAGGTTTAGTTTTATTTACAAAATAATTTCTTTGTGGTTCGAGACTTGTTATTTGCAGTACCTAATGCTTTGCGACGTAGTAGCCAAGGCCACAGTGCAATGGTAACTTAAACCATAAAGATAAATGTAAAAAAATTGTTTTTGTTATCCTAACAATCATTAAAATACTTTAGTGGTCGCAGTTTTTTGTAAAAGTGTGAGATTATTTGTAGAAAATAAAGAAAAAATAAATAAAGAAAATATTTAAAGCGCGCACGCCGCATTACCGTCATACAAGTTTAGGGTTCCTACCATTTCGCCTTAACAATCAACGAAGTGTATGGAACAGCTGTGTTTTTACGCTATATCAGGGTTGGTCCCAATTTAATTTAATTTTATGAGTAAATTATAAATTATTATTTTAGTACAAAAAAAAATCGGCGGTGGGCGAGTGGTAGCATGTGCGCTTTACTATCTGACTGCACCTGGTTGGCCTCGGCCCTGCACCAATGACTTATTTAGTACCTAGATAGTATTATGTGCAGTTTCGATGCCACCGCTCAAAAACGGTAAAGGTCATCGTGAGGAAACCGGTATGTCCATGAACCTCAAAATTTGAAAGACATTTATGACATTCAGCAACTTGCGCTGGGCCAGCATGTTCGATTACGGCTCGCCGTCTTTCTCTGAGAGAAGGCCAGTGTCCCAGCAGTGGGAACAGGCTGAAATGATGATGAATGGTATCTTTAAATATGACTGTCGTCTAGAGATACACCTGATATTTATAATAGGCATGTGTCCTCATGTTAAATTTATTACAAATAACCGGCTTAGCGAGGAATATAACTAAATACATTACACAAATACTGAAAAAATAATTTAAATTGGTTGATAAATCTCTGAGATATGAGCGTTTAAAGTTTTAGGTGGGGATAGGAAGGGGATGCTCTATCCCTTTCTCACAAAGCGTGTGTTAGTATAGCATTTGTATGGCGCTCCTGAGCCGTGACGTCACGGCTCAGTATAGTGCGCTCTCTGTCTAGCATGAAATTTAAATGCTTATATCTGCTCATATCTTATTAATTTTTGAACTAATTTAAATTTTGTCTTCGTATATGGGCTCTTTTTATGATCAGCTTTATTATAATAAAAAAAATTAGTCATCATGCCTATTACCTTCGCATCTGCAGTGTTGTCAGAACCTTGTACATCCCTTATGCCTGTATAACGTATCAAGCTAATAGTATATTTTTGACGAAATTAGCGTTAAAAGTTTGCGAAGCGAAAAGTTAAGCAAAGTTTGGCAGGAAAACTCTTTTCACCACCTAAATAGCTTTTTTTTAATATTTGTTTCTGTACAAGAACGATGTCGTTTGTCACATTTTAACAGCAATAAATTATTATTTGAGGTGCTTACAACTATGAAGTGTATAGTGAAAAAATTACTATAATATAATGATGGGCATACGGTTTCGCTTTTTGTATGGAATATCCGCTGACGTCCTCTTAATGGATTTGGGTGAAATTCGTTATAGAGGTAGCTTATACCGTGGATTAACACAGAGGCTACTTGTTACGGAAAAAATACACAACGGTAGGATAGAGGATAAAACTGCGAGGCTCTGGGGGCTTAGTCCCAGATTTGATAGTTTTCGAAAACTTTTACCGTTTACGTTTTGTTCCATACATTGCTGGGCTGAAAGATATTCGAAAACTTTTTTCGTATTAGAGTGAAGCAATCTATACCGCCGATTTTAGTTCCTCCGCGTTTCCGCTGGAGGCGCTTTACTAAAATGTATGGAACAATACGTAAACGAAAAAAGGTTTCGAAAACTATCAAATCTGGGACTAAGCCCCCAGCTAGATGGATATTTTTATATTAAGTTAGGATACAAGTTTAGTGGTGGGTACGAATAGGAAACAGATAGTCATCAATCAATTTAAGCTCGACTTGGGCCCGATATTTTGGCCCCTAAAGCCCGTTACAGACCACGCGAAATACAAGTAGGAAGTACCTACTACGCATCGTTTGCAACGAGCTACACACTTTTTGCTAAGTGCAAGTGGCACTTCGACTATCACTGCCACTGAGCAAAACATTGCAGATGATGCGTAAAAGGTACTTGCTACTTGTACTTCGCAAGGTATGCAACGGGCTTAAAGTAAAGAAAAAAAACTGGCCACGTGCGAGTCGGGCTCGCGCATTGAGGGTTCCGTACCACCACAAAAATTTTATAACCAAAGTACCAGTTATAACTTGAGAAACTTGTCACTGACTTGCACTTGGCCATTATACATTATTTGTTGTTATACTTTAATATGTGTGCTCCAACGTAGACCGCATCATCGCTTAATATCAGGCGTGATGGTGGACAAACGCAAGCATGTTATTTATAAAAATAAATTTAAAAAAAAACATGCTAAGTTTAACGCTTGTCCGTACTACCGTTTTTACATTAGTTCTAATACAAAAATACGTTAAGATAATACGTTTGTTGTAAGGGGACCCTCCTTAATTTTTTTACTTATTGACTTTTTTAATTATTTCTTAGTTAATCCGCCGTAACATTACATATTATGTGAAAATTTCAACTGTCTATCTATTATAGTTCGAAAGATACAGCCGTTTAAAGATAGGACGGACAGACAGACATACAGACATTCAGACAGACAGACAATGTAGGCTTAGTAATAGAGTCCCGTTATTACCCTTTGGGTACGGAACCCTAAAAAATACTGTTACGCCCCACAAACGTAAACTTAGTAAAGTAAATTTAGCAACAAATATGATAATTGGTAGAGAATAATTGTGTATAATTTCCTAATACAGGGTTATACGGAACGGTGGTACTAAGCCGAAAAGAGTTATTGTACTCATCATTATGAACAACTTTTACTATGAGATCAACTCTGTAAATCACAAAAAAAATATCATACATACATAGATGTTTCATACATTTCGCACAGTTGATTTTCTTCGCGGTTTCTTGGGTTGGTCCTATAGTAAAATTTGTCCACAATGATAAGTACAATGACCTCCTACGGTCTAGTACCATCGTGTAACCGTTACTGATCCGGTATTGCAACGCGATTTGTCGCTAGCGCAACCATTTCTTTCGCCACCATACCACTTTTGTACCTATTTAGTAGACTATATAATCATCATCATCATCAGCCAGAAGACGTCCACTGCTGAACATAGGCCTCCCCCTTTAACCTCCACACCGAACGACAGCCTGCCTTTTGCATCCACTGGATGCCCGCGACTCTCACAATGTCGTCGGTCCATCTAGTGGGAGGCCTACCTACGCTACGTCTTCCTATATAATATAGACTATTATATATAATATATGTAATATAAACTATTAATTTTTTAAACTCGATAGTATGCGTATCACTTTAGACCAATGTCAATAACAGGACACATTCTGGAAATGTCGATTATTTGTTGTCTGTAAATTCTAACATAATATCTGTGCATTTGCCACTTTTTGCGGAAAAACGTTATCAAACCTCTGAAATGTTTTACGCACGTCCTACCTACAAGGTTTTAAATTAGGCAAAAATTGCCCGCCATTGGGGAGACGCACTGCTTATTTATCTCGCCAGGTGGCGCATTATCGCTGGTGTTGTTTCACTGTCAAAAGTGTCAAATATCAATAGATAATTTTAGTAACTGCACAATAAATACCGTCTGGTATTAAAACATGCAGTGCATTTCAGTGTAAAAATAAAGGAACACACCATTTTCCTTCCGATGAGAAAAAATAATATTGGTAATTTTATTGCATACTTTGCCACAAGATCCGCTTTTTTACCAGCTAAGGAAGCATTTCTTTTCTTTAGCTCTTTTTTGAGATTCGTCACTGTCATTAATAAAATATTTTACTGTTTAAAAGAGCCAAAGTCAAGTAAATTTAATGTCAAATTAATTTTTATTGTTTCATTCAAGAGCATTGTTGTGGTTATAAACCTCAAATAAACCACAAATGGCATGCACCAGCGAAGGTGGCGTCATCTGAGATTAGTTTTGCCTGTGGCTTCTCATTGGAGGTGTTCCGAAAGGCACATTTTGAAACATTTGAAACTTTATGTCACATGTTTTATTTTACGCGTACAAATTCGCGGCCAATGGCTATTATTATAATAATCGTAACTTCAAACAAAGTATATAACCAAAAATACCTTAGTAGCCATAAACGTGTATCCCGATGTACGTAGCAAAAGCATAAGCATATAGCGAGCAGGTGAACAGAGAGTCAGAGACAACCGGCCGACCTAGCCATTAAAGTACAAAGGACTGCAGTAATAATAGGTGCAAGGGAGGCAGATGCAAGCGGTTCTCGTTACTCTCGGGCGTAAATAAATAGGTCACTTCAATCTGGGCGCGTCGCGTCCAAGGTTACCATATCAAATTTTTTAGAGTACTGGCCCAAAGCCGGATGTTTCAAGAAAAGTCCGGACATTTTAGTCGCAATATACTGTCGTTACTCATATCATTATCATACTCGTATTACCACGTATTACATCGCTCAAGCCAAAGAGCCGTACAATTTACAAAAAATTACAAAGTCCGGACAATATATATTATGTCTAAAAGTCAGGACTTGTCCGAAAAAATCCAGACGGATGGTAACCCTATTCGCGTAGTCCCAAGGAGCAAGCGGAAACGCTTCTTATACAGCTGTATGTTTAGTTAGTTATTATAAAACTTTATAACTAGACATTGAATTAATGGTAACGACTAATCATCATCTTTATATTTATGCATAATAATATCATGTTCCCACTGCTGGGACACAGGCCTTCTCTCAGAGAAAGAGTGAGGATGAGCCCTATAATCCACTATGTTGGTCCAGCGCATGTTGATTCATAAATAAAAACATTTCGAGATGGCCATGGCACTATGAGTCAATAACAAGGCCCCGATTCTACTAAAGAAATTGTTTTTAAATTGTAATTGTTGCGATTTTAATTGTTAAATAACTGCCTCAAAATTGACAGTTTTAAATATTTTTTTATACTAGAAAAATACAACCACCTAATATTATAACTTAGTATAAAAAAAATTATTAAACTGTCAATTTTGAGGCAGTTATTTATCAATTAAAATCGCAGCAATTACAATTTAAAGACAATTTCTTTAGTAGAATCGGGGGGCTGGACACCAGCCCATAATTGTTCGCGACGGACAAGACATAGAAATATAAGTTTAGACTAAGTATTATATTTATAGGTTAGGTATTTTACAGGATAACATTTTTGTATGACTTTGGATTTAGCTAGAGAATAGGTACTCTGTGAATATTTTAAGTTTAATATTCTCAAATAAATGACGGTCCGTAGTGTTTTTTCGTGAAAAGGGTCCCTCGGAGCGAGATGCAGGTAGAAGTTAAGACAATTGGACAACATGTGGCAAAGACAAAGCGGCTGAGCGTACCCTCTTGCGCACACGCGAGTAAACGAGAGACACCGTGCTTGGAACGCGCTCGCAGACCGCCAACGCCGCAAGTTGAAACGGCCGACAGCCTCCAGACAACAAAACTACTGGCATAAATAAACTTGCAGTATACCTCCCGCCGCTACTTTGACGCGGCGCCTCACCACCCAAATCCTCTCGTAGTAAAAGCCTCGAACTACTCGACAGACGCGACGGACCCTCCTCCTCTCCGTAGACGCCCTAGAAACATGTTAGCAATCAGTTCAACAAGCCGCTAGGGCTCCAGGGCACACTCCCTCTGGGGTGCTTGGGCAATTCTGATCTACTATAACATCGCAAAGTTTCTGGTTAATATGGTCAGCAACCAAATTCGACTCTTTTAAACCTTCGAACTGGTTTTTCAGATCTATTTGGAACTAGTCTCCGATTAAAGCGAGCTCCTGTGCTTCGTATCTTCTCTGTCCGCTAGATATCACTTTTGTCATCTTTCTTAAGTCGAATTTTAATGTTGCCCTGACCATTCTATGGTCACTACCTGTTTTAAAGTGACTAAGTACTGTCACACTTGCACTGTGTATTTGTGAGAGCTTATGATGTATTCAATTTAGTTTTTAGTTGTTTCGCCGGGGCTTACCCAGGTCCACTTCCTTGCGGGTCGCTTTTGAAAGAATCTATTCATAGCAAAAAGGTGTTTGTCAACGGTCGTTACGCACTCCTAGTCCAAAGCTGCCTACTGATTTTTCGTTAAGAGAGGTGGTCCGATTGTTGCATTGAAATCGCCAAGCTATTGTCTTCAAGGGCTTTTTCTATATCGTCGTAAAATAAATCTACTTCTGCGTTTGGGTGAGATGAAGTTGGCGCGTACACCTGAATTATTTTAAGTGAATATCATTTGTTCAGTTTCAAAGTCAAGAAGCAAACTCGGGTAGATAAAATTTTTATGTTCTATATGTCTAGTGTGCTCTCTTGTTTCACAAGAAATCCTACGCCTCCATAAGTAATGTGGTTAAACTTATAGTAATAATATAGTGAAACTTAAAATATTTAGTTAAATTAATTTTCTTTTTCTTTTTTAGGGTTCCGTACCTAAAGGGATAAACAGGACCCTAAAACTAAGCCTACGATGTCTGTCATACCTTTAAGCAGCTGTATCTTTCGAACCGTAATAGATAGCCAGTTGAAATTTCCACTTAATATATAATACATATTAAAGTCAAAAAGTCAAAACGAAAGGGGGGTCCCCATACAACAAACGTATTTTTTAAACGTATTTTGGTATTAGCTCTAATGTAAAAACAGTAATTCGTACAAGCGTCAAACTTGGCATGATTGTAGTTCACACTCTAAAGTTCAACAACAAATAATGGCCAAGTGCTAGTCAGTGACATATTTCTGTTCATTAAAGTTGAATAAATAAAATTTTAAGATATATAAATAAAAATTTTATATTGATAATTATTGTTTTTGTGGTGGTACGGAACCCTAAGTGCGCGAGCCGACTCGCGCTTGGCCGGTTTATTTTAAATTGATAAGTATTGTATTTTGTGTTGGTACGAAACCCTCAGTGCGCAAACCCATATTTGTATTGATTATAAATAAACCATAATTTATAATTATATATAAATACTAGCGGTCCGCCCCAGCTTCGCACGGGTATAGATTATAGCCTATGTCACCCGGGTATAGTGTAGCTTCCCAACAGTGAAAGAATTTTTCAAATCGGTTTAGTAGTTTCGGAGCCTATTCAATGCAAACAAACAAACAATCAAACTTCCCTCTTTATAATATTAGTATAGATATAGATATGCGCAGTTAGTGCTAACATGATGAACGGGAGCGATTGAGTCATAGTAGTCGGCTTATGCGACAGCTGCGCGCCACAGGCGTGCTGTCGCTTACAAACGAAGAAGTGCGCACAAATTTATTATTTGCGAATACGCATACGAAATTAGATTCCTCATATCAAAAACTCCACGAAAATACATGGGGTATGTTCTGCGATTTGTGGTAGTGTTCGCGTTAAAAAAAAACAAGCATTTCCTTTCATCCTTTTGTGCTATAATAACTTAAAAAAAAATACTTTTTAGGGTTCCGTACCCTAAGGGTAAAAACGGGACCCTATTACTAAGCCTACGATATCTGTCTGTCTGTCTGTCCTACCTTTAAATGGCTGTATCTTTCGAACCGTAATAGATAGCCAGTTGAAATTTTCAGAGAGTATTTAATGTTACGGCGAATTGACTAACAAATAAATAAAAAAGTCACAAAGTAAAAACGAAAGGGGGGTACAAGTGGTACAACCCCATACTTCAAACGTAGTTTTTTTTAACGTATTTTTGTATTAGGTCTAATGTAAAAACGGCAATACTTACAAGCGTCAAACTTAACATGATTATGGTACACACTCTAAAGTATAACAACAAATAAAAAAATGCCCAAGTGCGAGTCAGTGACATGTTTATGTTCATTGCCAAGTTATAACTGGTAATTTTGTTATTGAATTTTGTGGTGGTGCGGAACCCTCAGTGCGCGAGCCCGACTCGCACTTGGCCGGTTTATTATGTTTTTTGTAGTTGTGTGTTCGTTATCGACAGCGACTCGCCAACTCACCTGATGTAAAGCAATAATGCGGTCGTTTTGATTTCACCCATTGGACCACCCAGTAAAAAGGTATAAATAATAAATAAATATTCGGGACATTTTTGCACACACGGTCATCTGACCCCAAACTAAGCAAAGCTAGTGATATGACTGCCAGAGACTGATATACATACATATATAATTATAGTTTTTAAATACATACTTAAATAGATATTAACAACCAGATATAGAATAAACACAAATGTTCACCACATAAATGTTTGTCCTACGTGGGAATCGAACCCACGCCCTCAGGCTTAGAAGGTAGGTTCACTACCAACTGGACCAACGGGATATCTGTATGTGCGTGTGCGTAAGAATATGTTGACACCAGTGCCCGTATCCTGTGCTGCAGCGATAGCTGTGATAAATCAAGATAAATCACAACTAATATGATAAGTGCATAAGGCAAGCGTTTTATTGTTGCGAAAGCAGAAGCAACGTCCTGTTGCACACGCAACCTACATATCGTCTGATATTGTCACGACCATGATTGACGCTCAAATACTAAATTCTACATAAATTGAAGTTTTCTCACTATTAAGCAACACTAGTTACTACAGATATATAATATATCGAATTAAAGTCGCATTTAGTGGAGTAAAACCATGGCGCTTACACACAGTCGTGCGTTCGGCTATCTATTACGGTTTGAAAGATATAGCCGTTAAAAGGTATGACGGACGGACATACATACAGACAGACAGATTGACAGTGGGACAGACAGATGGACAGATTGACAGGACTAAGTCGAATGGAGGTCATTGTACTCATCATTATGAACAACTTTTACTATGAAGCCAACCCTGATATCGCGAAAAAATCTGTTGTTCGATACAACAATTATTTCAACAGTGTGTGAAAAAATGTCCCGAATATTTATTTATTTTATTTATTTATTTATTTTGTCGAGTGTAAATAACCGTTTTCTATGGAACAGCTGCTTTTTCCCGCGATTTCGGGTTTGATCCCATAGTAAAAGTTGTTCATAATAATAACCTATAAGTACAATGACCTTCTTTTGGCTTAGTACAGTATATCCGAAACCCTGTAAAGCGTGTATTAAAAATAAGTATTTTTACTACATTATACGGTTACCCATTTCATGGTGGCTACGCACGTAAATTACACCCGTGCGAAGCCGGGGCGGGTTTCTAGTTATATATATAAACCTTCCGTGAAAAATGATCTAACTGATGGTGATAACCGCATCAAAATCCGTTGCGTGGTTTAGAAGAAGTTAGCGGTTATACAGACAGACAGAAGCGGAAAGCGACTTTAATTTATACTATGTAAAAATAGAGATATGCGATCTTCTTTATAATTTTAATAAATAGTTCGTATATAATACGGTTCTTCTGACGAATCTCCAGTGTAATTCCGCTTCTACAAATAGAAGCGGAAATACACTAGAGATACGTCAGAAAAACAGTTTTGAAGATGGACGGACTTCCGCAAAGTAACGCCTGCCTGATTCAATCAACTAGTTCGTATATGTGTCGCTAAAACTGTAAGCGCGGCACACTTGCTGAGTTTTCACACACGCTAACAAACTTGCAACACATGCAAAAAAAGGGCGGGAAGGTCGTCTGCAGGGTGACTTCGACTAAAGACATCAACCCTGATTTAGGTCAGATGAAGTTGCACCAACCGCGCCACCTTATCTATCTATATTTATATTTCCCTTGTTTGTCTGATCTAAGCGGAAAGGTTTACGTAAGATAGATGAAATAGGCCTCTAATGTTAAGCTATGGACTATGGGCTGATATTCCACTGGTAGGAATACGGGTCTTGAGGAATTTTCCCTCATCCCACTGGTAGGTTGTACGGGTCTCGGGGTATTCCTCCCCAATCTACTGGTGGATTAAGTCAGTGTACGTAAACGTATCAAGACTTTTGCAGCAATTCTTAATATAATACACGAATATAATTATCTGCTTTCAGCAATTCGACGTCGACGCGTTTTGTTTGCTCTTAGTAAATAAGTACCTACTAAGCACACCTACCTATACCACAGTAGACATATAATTTCAAGTACAGAAGATTCACTCCGCAAAATCATTTAAATTTTTATAATTTGCTGTTGAAGTATATGTCCGACGGCTTTGACTCGTTTTTACTAATGGTTAGGGCCCGTCCATTCATTTTATTTTAGTCGAAGCCTACAGCTATATTAACCTAGAAGCTGCCTCTCTGCCTATCGTGTAACTCATGTCGCGTTATCTCTGTATATCGCGCGGCAGGTCCGACAACTCGGCTACTTGAATGTTTTATCTAGGAAACCGTATGGACCAAAACACAATCAACCTCGCCTTAAAAGTTTCTCAGGTTAGTTAAGGGTTTAAATAGTAATGTTGCTCTTGGATGGCATTCTCAACTTATTTCAATAGAAATATCACATTCGTGACACAACTCTGCCTATCTTATTGCTTTGCAAAGGTATTCGCGTTGGTGATCTCACAAAGACATTACCTACTTAAACCGTTTGTGAAGCGAGCAAAGGCCAAATCGTATGTGTGTGCGTGTATAGCTGAGGTTACCCAGCACTGGAGTCATCCTCGACTGTGAAACAAACAATACTTATGTATAAAAACCGAAATACCACTTATTAAATGACTCACTCATAACGAAATCTTGGAAACTATACTTGACCTAGTAACTGAAATCTAGGCATCTTCAATAGATTTCTTCTATATTCTATAGGTTCCATCCTAGGCCACACCGTCGTTTACCATCAGGCGTGTCGGTGGCCAAACGTAGAAAAATTAAAATATATATATATATATATATATATAATGTTGTTTCTTTATGAGGTGTAGAGGAGAAAAAAGATTTTGCGAAAGAACTCAATGGGGCAAGCGGAGGTTATGAGTTTATACGCGTAGAATGAAGTCTACGCAGGACTTTGGCCAAAAAATTTGCTTTGTCATTCAACGTGGCAATGCTACGTGGCAACTTTTCCTTACACCAAGAGGCTTTTCAATAAGTTTTTTTTAAAGTTTAGTTTAGGTCATATTTATTTTTATTTAGTTTTCAGGTTATATTTTTAGTTCATTTGAAATTGTATGTATAATTATGTTCTGTATGACTTTCTTGTGTATGAAGTATGGATTCACAATAGACTTGCGTATGTCCATAAATAAATAATTATTAATATATCAGTTCTCAATTGGCGGAGATATCGCGTTACATGGCGAATTTATGTTATTTTTTTTTTTTGAAATGTTTTGTCTAGCTTTTTGTTTCGGGTTTGCAGACATATTTAGTAAATATTTACCTAACCTTTCAAAATGAGACTATCAATTTACCAAACGTCAGAAACGTCAGACAATCTAATTATCGTGTTATTTATAGAACACAACCAATACTGAAAAGGTAAAAAAGTACTAGCCAGGTGCGTGTCAAAGAGCGTCCTAGCTCAGTGGTCGTTGACCTTAAAAACTGACGGTAACAAATAATGCTCCCCAAGCAGCTCTTTGAAACGTGTCATGTACAGATGACACACCTCTGAAATTAGGTCAAGTCCAACGACCTTGTTTGAGCGTACCAATGAACTACTGTAAATACATTTTACTTCGTTCGAATGAACGAAGCAAAATGTATTTAGTTGAATTCTATGGGATAGTATTAAAATTTGGATTTTTTTATTTATTAAAGTCAGATTATTTACGGGATATTTACCGTGGTAAGGTTGTGGAATGAACGTGGTAAATATCTCGTAAATAATCGTATAACTTTAGTGAACAACCGTAATAGTTTAAAACAGCGTTTTACTAAAACATATATTTGATATTGATACTATTCATACTACTCCTATTAGAATGTAGTATGGTAGTCGTGTATAGACATATATAAAAATAGATTTGTCATGAAATTGGAATCATATTCTCACTCGTGAAAATTGTTTCAATGTAATACTTGCCTTTACTGTGGACGAATTAAACAATGGGCTGGTGGAAACTGTCCAAGCAGTGGGGTCCAAGTTCTTTAAGACCCCACCCCGAAAAAGACCTCAGAAGCTCTCAGACGAAACCATTAAGCTAATGAAGGACCGGACTGAGATGAGACTGCAATCTTCAGCTGATATGTCGGAATATGGCCAACTTAATAGACGAATCTCGAAATCGGTGCGACACGATCTGCGTTCCTACAACACAAGATGTATTAGGGATGCAATTGAGCGGAACCAGGGCTCGAAAGTGTTCGCGAAAAATTCGTCTATTGGGAAAAGCCAAATGACAAAGCTGAAGATTGAGGATGGCAGTATCATTTCGTCAAAGTCGGAGATTCTGAGAGAGCTTGAGAGGTTTTACGGACAGTTGTACACCTCGACACGACAGCCTATTGTCAGTACAGCTCAGGACAAGAGAGCTAAACTGACCCGACACTACACTGAGGACATCCCAGACATCAGCTTGTACGAGATTAGAATGGCTCTGAAACAGCTTAAGAACAACAAGGCACCGGGTGATGACGGAATCACGACAGAACTACTGCGAGCGGGTGGAAAACCGGTACTGTTAGTCCTCCAGAAGTTATTTAATTCCGTCATACTCGATGGTACTACGCCTGAAGCATGGCACAGGAGTGTGGTGGTGCTCTTCTTCAAAAAAGGTGATAACACCTTATTGAAGAATTATAGACCCATCTCACTCCTGAGCCATGTGTACAAGTTGTTCTCTAGAGTCATTACGAACCGTCTCGAAAGCAGGTTTGATGACTTTCAGCCTCCCGAACAAGCCGGTTTCCGTAAAGGCTGGAGCACCATAGACCACATACACACCCTCCGCCAGATTATACAGAAGACTGAGGAGTATAATCGGCCATTATGCCTGGCGTTTGTGGACTATGAGAAAGCCTTTGATTCCATCGAGACCTGGGCAGTATTACAGTCCCTCCAGCGTTGTCATATCGACTATAGGTATATCGAAGTGTTGAAGTGTCTGTATAGAAACGCCACCATGTCGATCCGATTACAGGACGAGAGCACGGAACCAATCCAATTGCAGAAAGGCGTGAGACAGGGAGATGTTATCTCTCCGAAACTGTTCACAAACGCATTGGAGGACGTTTTCAAGCTCTTGGACTGGAACGGATTAGGCATCAACATCAATGGCGAATACATCACTCACCTTCGTTTTGCCGATGATATAGTCATCATGGCAGAGTCGCTGGAGGACCTAAATACGATGCTCAGCGACCTCAGTAGCCTTTCCCAACAGGTGGGTCTTAAAATGAACATGGACAAGACAAAAATCATGTCCAATGTCCATGTTGAACCCGTGCCGGTAGTCGTTGGGAACGATACTCTCGAAGTTGTTGACCATTACACCTATCTTGGACAGATTGTTCAGTTAGGTAAGTCCAACTTAGGCAAAGAGGTCGCCCGAAGAATCCAACTCGGATGGGCAGCGTTCGGGAAATTGCGTGACATCTTCTCGTCCAAGATACCACAGTGCCTAAAGACAAGGGTCTTTGACCAGTGTGTGTTGCCAGTGATGACATATGGTACTGAGACGTGGTCCTTAACTGTTGGCCTTTTGGAAAAACTCAGAGTCACACAGCGGGCAATGGAGAGAGCTATGCTCGGAGTTTCTTTGCGCGATAGAATCCGAAACGTGGATATTCGCCAAAGAACCAAAGTCACCGACATAGCTGTTAAAGTTTGCAAGTTGAAGTGGCAATGGGCAGGCCACATCGCTCGGAGAACCGATAACCGATGGGGAAGAAAGGTTCTTGAGTGGAGACCACGAACCGGAAGACGCAGCGTAGGTAGACCTCTCACTAGATGGACCGACGACATAGTAAGAGTCGCTGGCATCCAGTGGATGCAAAAGGCAGGCTGTCGTTCAGTATGGAGGTTAAAGGGGGAGGCCTATGTTCAGCAGTGGACGTCTTCTGGCTGATGATGAATACTTGCCTCTTCTTACACTACCTAATTAATTTATCGCCTTCAGAAGTGAAAATTAGTTCTCTGACTATAGAAAGATGAAAACAGGTCCAACCTGCCTAGGGAGACGTGCCGCTTTGTGAGTTATAACGTCAAAACCGGACTGGACGAACTTGATGAATCATGAATCATGAAGTTCTTCCAGAGAGCGCTCGCCTACATGCTGTCGCACAACGGGAGTTGGTTCCATAAAAAAAGTTGCCAATCTTTGAGACAATCATCCGGCCTTTGTAATCCAACGGACTGAAACGTGACCACCGACGTCAAGAGGGATGATCCTCATTCCGTTGAAGATTGTGGGCGCTCTTTGGTTTGGAACGCTACATGTGTCGACACATTAGCGCTGTCTCATTTTCCCGGGACTATAAAATTATTGATCGGGCTGGCGCTGCTGAAACCCCAAATGGCACATATCGGTATTCTAAAAGCCCGGCCTCTTATAGCACATTTGTCGGTTTTAAATCAATTTTATTCAGTTAAATTACAATATTTGAGCTGGAAAAAAAACATGTCACAGATACATCTGTGTTTGAGTTTATGATTTGGTTCAAAACACGATAGAATAAACGTTCCTCGATCAAAAAAAAAAACTGAAACAAAGTCGATTCAGTTTATTTTTTTCGTTTTATGCTCTAATGAAAGCTCATAACAACCTGAAAATTGCATGTACTGAAAGGCAATTTTACAAAAAAAATATAGATATTTGGATAAAATTTTGAAAGTGAATAGTTTCGTTTTTTAGTGAAATTAAAAGCGTAAAAAGTTCGCGAGAATTTGCGCGCACCGCGTTCAGTTTTAGTACCGCACCAGGCGTCATCGAGGTCGGACCTATGTTCTTTTTTGTCGTTGCACTCCCCCCGCGGGCGTCCTGACTGGGCGTGGAAAAATACATCGTCGCTATAACATGGCGGGGCCTGAGGGAGCGTTTTGTTGCCTACGCGACTCGGATAACTTGCCGTTAACAGACGTGACGGATTTGGCTGTCGGACCGCTGTCTGATCAACGGAAGAGAAAGAGAAAGTTTTCTCATTCTCTCTTGTTGGTCAGACGGCGGTCTGTCAACCAAATCCGACACGTCTGCTAGCTACTTAACGGGGTGGGTGTACATGGTACATGTTTGTGCCGTTAGAGGTCCGTGGGGGCGGTATATATGTTTGTATAAGGACCTGGCCAAACGTCTGGTGACCAGAATGCTGGCGCCTAAAACTAAGCATTGTCAGGATGGACGGCAACATGCGTGGCAAAGCTGCCAGCATTGCAGCCACTTTTACGTTTTTTTTATTCGTTTTTAAATTTAGTTTTTAATTTCAAATTTCAGTATAATTTTAACCACCCAATTCGTTTATTCTTTGTACATATTATTTTTTCTTGGTTATTTGTTAATTTATTTTATGTTATGTTGGTTTCAGAGGGCGTTAGCTCAACAACACCATCATGCTGCGGGTAAGATTACCTTTAATCGTCTCTTTCTCAAAATGTGTACCTAGTTGCATAACCTTTTTTCAACCGACTTTTAAAAGGAGTTTCTCAATTCGACTGTTTTTTTTTTGTTGTTGATATACGTGATATATTCGCCAATTGTGAACCGATTTATATTTTTTTCTTTTTCATTTATTCATTCTATTTTATTTAATAAGCTATATCACAAGGGTGGTCCCTTTTAAATTTGAAGTAAATATTTTACTATGGGTGGTAAATTAGGGAGTGAATCCCGTCTATTGAACTTTCTGTAAAGTCGGTTGATATTTTTGGCAACGAGTATAAATTGTTTTTTGTAATCACTTGATTAAGGACCTGATAATCTCCAAACGGCTGATCAGATTTTCTTGAATCATAGTTATGAATAGGCACTCTCGATCAAGTCACATGTCAAACAACAACAAACTAAGTCAAAATCGATTCGGCCGTTTAGAATCTACGATGCCACAGACGCACAGATCTCTTCCTCACCTCGTTTTGCGTCGGGGGTTAAAAATGTATTATAGTTAAATAATTATAAAATCCTAGCAGCGCCCCGCGGTTTCACCCGCATGCAATCCTCATAACATCAGCTATCTGCCAGTGAAAGTCCCGTCAAAATCGGTCCAGCCTTTTTGGAGTCCATAGACACATACACGCATTGTTTTTTTTTATAGATATAGAAGCTTGAACGAGCTAGCATATGAGCACTCGTGCTATTTTTAAATACTTAGGCAAAAATACATTACTATTTACTACTCGTAATGATTCGGAGGCTTTTTTGTTTTGTGTTTTGATTCAACTTCTTACTAATTTTTAATCGACTTAAAAAAATATGTGTTTGTTACACGATTACTCCGCCAATTAAGAATTGATTTTGATAATTCTTTTTTTGGTTGGTAGGTCATACATCAGAAATGGTCATAAATTTTAAGGAAAAAATAATTTAAAAAATATATAAACACAGCTGACGTTTTGGTTAATGGTTCCCTTCGGCAAAACTTTTGCTGAGGATTTATCTCTGTTTTAACTGTCATCTTTCTACTATTTTATTTAATTTTGTACATGTAGGTAGTCTTGAAGACGGTTTTTTCTTAAAATTAACTTAATAAAAATTTTAGATCTATTTTTATCATCATCATCATCATTTATGCCATAGGACGTCCACTGCTGGACATAAGCCTCCCCCATCGATCACCAAAAAGGCCGGTTGGAAGCGGCCTGTATTCTGCGTTTCCCCGCGGTCTCTTTTAGGTCGTCTGTCCATCTTGTGGGTGGACGTCCTACGCTGTGCTTACCGGTCCGTGGTCTCCATTCGAGAACCTTTCGTCCCCATCGGCCATATGTTCTGCGTTATATGTGCCCTGCCCACTGCCACTTCAACTCACGCTCAACTAAATGCTATTTTTATATTAATTACGATAATGTTTTCAATATTCGTGATGATGATGTTTTTCTTTGTAGTTAAAAGTAGTTGACTACACAAAGAAACGTCGTCATGATAATATTATTTGGTACATTTTGTGAAGGGGATAATATATGGACATTGTTGACGTAATCTGATTTCCGTATGACAACTACGAATACAATACCATATATTATTCACACGGCCGAGTTTCCACAAATACAAACAGGGTTGACTTTTTAAACTGAAACGGAATAAACCCGAACAAATGTGAGTAGGACTTGCTCCGTGAGGGTTCCGTACAAATTTAATAAATATGTATGTAGATAGTTCATCCATCCCGGGTAGCGAATCTCAACGAAAAACGATTAAAAGGTTGGAGTATTGACGGACAAACTTAACTTTGTAGTTGGCAAACAGGTGCTCCCATACATACAAGTAAAACTACAAAATATAAGTTTGTAATAACAAAATATTTTTTTATGTTAGTAGAAATTAACAACTTTTTTCCTTTATATGTGCTGTGAGATCTTGATGGACACATTTCATTATTCAAGGTCAACTGGAAGTATTCTATAGGTTTAGTATTCTATGATTCCCTTAGCTTCCCTTAGCGTTGACAGACGGATAGACGAATAGACGGACAACAAAGCGATCCTATAAGGGTTCCTTATTCCTTTTAAGGTACTGAACCCTAAAAATTAGAGATTCAGGACCTCGTCAAGTTTGTGAAAACGTCGCCAAAGTCATTTTATCACAAATAAGTCCACGTTTTACCACCAACTTGCCTATTGGTATGCGACGATGTGGTCGAAGATGAAGCATGCAGATATGGTAGATGATGCTGATTTAGTGGTAGTTAAACTCCATTCGCAAGGCCAACTGCTTCCAAAGAGGTTTTACAGTAATAGAATATAGCTCAAGACAATAAAGATCAAACTGAATTATTCACTGAACACTCTGGGGGCTTCACGAATACTCACTATTACAATTAGGCCCGGTCAACTCTTGGACCCCCTGAGCATAAAATCTTTGCAGTCGACATCAAGGACTTATTGTTATTTAAAATATTTTCTGAATGTCATCATCATCATCAGCCTCTAACTATCCACTGCTGGACATAAGCCTCTCCCAATGCACGCCACTGAGCTCGGTCGGCAGTTCCTTGCATCCAGTTTTTACCCGCCGTTTTACGCAGGTCATCACTCCACCTGGCCACAGGGTGTCCTACACTACGTTTGCCTAAACGTGGTCTCCACTCCAGAACTCGTCTACCCCATCGGTTATCGGTTCTTCGGGTAATGTGGCCGGCCCACTGCCACTTCAGTTTGCTAATCCTTTCCGAATGCGTCTCCTGTGATTTTATAATTTTTTTGTACGCGTATATGTACCTACTGATTTCTTTATCGCTTCGCCGGTGATGGTTTAATGGCATATATTGCGGCACGAGTGCGTTCAACTTGTGCACCTACCTAATACAATGTCGCTTGACTGATAAAGAGCTGCCTCGACTATTTTAAGTAATATAGTGTTGATATCATCGTATTTTAGCCGACGACGAAATAAAAAGGAGGATATACTCTCCTTTTCTGCCGCCTTAGGGAATGAAAAGCGGCCAAGTGCGAGTCGGGTTCGCACACTGAGGGTTCCGTGCCACAACATAAATTTTTAACTACTAAAGTACAATAAAGTTGTGCAAAAGACATCGTGCCGTCACCTATACGCGCATACAAGTAGTACCGACCGCGCCCGACGTTGCTTAATTTCGGTGATCGTGCGGGAACCGGTGGTGAATAGAAATTTCTCATCGACTTGCACTTGGTCACCATTTATTATTTGTTGTTTTACTTTAGAGTGTGTACTATAATCATGCCAAGTCAGAGGCTTGTACGTATTACCGTTTTTACACTGGAGCAAATACAATAACACGTTTGTTGTATGGGGTAATAGTTTTTACTTTTTGCATTTTTTATTATTGCTTAGTTAATCTGCCGTAACATTACTTATTCTGTGAAAATTTCAACTGGCTGTCTATTACAGTTCGAAAGATACATCTGTTAAAAGGTAGGACAGAGGGACAGACAGCGTAGTCTTAGTAATAGAGTCCCGTTTTAAACTTTTGTGTACGGAACCCTAAAAATTTAATTTAAAAAAAAAAACAATTCATGAAAAAGGTCCGTGTTAAGTTAAATGGCAGCATTTGTTGCCCATAATCTCAGATTCAAGGCAGAATAAAAGAAAGGCAGGCTGTCGTTCAGAGTGGAGGTTAAAGGTGGCCTTTTTTCAGCAGTGGACGTCTTCTGGCTAATGATGATGATGATGAATCTCAGATTTTGCCACTCCTACCGCTACTGCTGTAATATAGCCACAAAGAGACAGGAAGGCGGTCACATTATTGCAATCTAATTTCATTATAGCCAGTTCAGTTGTTCGGCATCCCATTTTACCGCAAACCTTTCGCTGACCCCTATGGCTATCGGGGTTAACCAAAATAGGTAGAATCATACTGGCATAGTATCTACTATCTACCTCAACTCAGACAAACAAGGGAAATATTAGAAATATGGTAAGACGCTATGAGCTCAGTGGGTGAGAACGCATCAGACCTGAATAAGGCTTGGTGCCCTTATAGACCAGCCGTGCACGTATCGTTCTAAATCGGTCGTCAAATTATGACGATAATATGCTATAGAATCGATCATAGCGAGTACTGATCAAATGGCTTTTTATCGAATTTGACGACCTCAACTGTCAAATTTGATATTCGATAAAGAACGGTACTTGCAATGTTGAGTCGATAAATTTATAAACAAAAAAAAAGTAGGATGATATCATTGGAAAAGGAGAGAATATGTAACAAAATTATAGGTAAAATAAATTACGGGCGATCTAAAGTCGGGAAGTGGAAGGGGGTGGGTTTTTAAGGGTAAAAAACGGTTTATCTTGATTTCCGGCAAAACTCAATTCCTATCACAGAAGACATAGAGTTCTATGGAAAAAAAAATATGGAAAAGTTGTAGGTAATAAAAAGATCTACAACTTTTGTATGTACACTTTTTTCACATAACCTTACCTTTTACCTCAAAATTTATGTGAAAAATTCAATAAACAAGCTTTTTTTAAATAATTTAAAAAAAAAAAAAACGAAATTTTGTGAAAACTTACCTTTTTATGTCCCAAAAACATTGTTTTTTTTTTAATTAAATTTCTTTTTTCACCTTATTTTGACTTTATATCGAAAAAGCACCCTAATTTTCAATCGAAAATTCTTACGGCAAATTATCAGCTTTTTTTAAAAGACGATGGGCATTTTGTTCGTTGAAATCTCTACTTTCTGATGGTGTAAAAAAAAAAATACATTACTAAGGTAAATGTTCTTAGAAAATGCAAAGAAACGAAGTTAATATTTAATAAGATTACAATATTTTAAGAAAGTAGTAGAATCTTCTACAGACTATGTAACGTTACGGCGAATTTACTAACAAATAATTAAAAAGTCAAAAAGAAAAACGAAAGGGAGGTCCCCATACAACAAACGTATTTTTTAACGTATTTTTGTATGAGCTCTAATGTAAAAACGATAATACGTACAGGCGTCAAACTTGGCACGATTGTAGTACACACTCTAAAGTATAACAACAAATAATGGACAAGTGCGAGTCGGTGACAAATTTCAGTTCATTACCAAGTTATTATACTCGAGCGCCTGCAGCATAGAATCGATCATAGCGAGTACTGATCAAATGGCTTTTTATCGAATTTGACGACCTCAACTGTCAAATTTGATATTCGATAAAGAACGGTACTTGCAATGTTGAGTCGATAAATTTATAAACAAAAAAAAAGTAGGATGATATCATTGGAAAAGGAGAGAATATGTAACAAAATTATAGGTAAAATAAATTACGGGCGATCTAAAGTCGGGAAGTGGAAGGGGGTGGGTTTTTAAGGGTAAAAAACGGTTTATCTTGATTTCCGGCAAAACTCAATTCCTATCACAGAAGACATAGAGTTCTATGGAAAAAAAAAATATGGAAAAGTTGTAGGTAATAAAAAGATCTACAACTTTTGTATGTACACTTTTTTCACATAACCTTACCTTTTACCTCAAAATGTATGTGAAAAATTCAATAAACAAGCTTTTTTTAAATAATTTAAAAAAAAAAAACGAAATTTTGTGAAAACTTACCTTTTTATGTCCCAAAAACATTGTTTTTTTTTAATTAAATTTCTTTTTTCACCTTATTTTGACTTAATATCGAAAAAGCACCCTAATTTTCAATCGAAAATTCTTACGGCAAATTATCAGCTTTTTTTAAAAGACGATGGGCATTTTGTTCGTTGAGATCTCTACTTTCTGATGGTGTAAAAAAAAAAATACATTACTAAGGTAAATGTTCTTAGAAAATGCAAAGAAACGAAGTTAATATTTAATAAGACTACAATATTTTAAGAAAGTAGTAGAATCTTCTACAGACTATGTAACGTTACGGCGAATTTACTAACAAATAATTAAAAAGTCAAAAAGAAAAACGAAAGGGAGGTCCCCATACAACAAACGTATTTTTTAACGTATTTTTGTATGAGCTCTAATGTAAAAACGATAATACGTACAGGCGTCAAACTTGGCACGATTGTAGTACACACTCTAAAGTATAACAACAAATAATGGACAAGTGCGAGTCGGTGACAAATTTCAGTTCATTACCAAGTTATTATACTCGAGCGCCTGCAGCATAGAATCGATCATAGCGAGTACTGATCAAATGGCTTTTTATCGAATTTGACGACCTCAACTGTCAAATTTGATATTCGATAAAGAACGGTACTTGCAATGTTGAGTCGATAAATTTATAAACAAAAAAAAAGTAGGATGATATCATTGGAAAAGGAGAGAATATGTAACAAAATTATAGGTAAAATAAATTACGGGCGATCTAAAGTCGGGAAGTGGAAGGGGGTGGGTTTTTAAGGGTAAAAAACGGTTTATCTTGATTTCCGGCAAAACTCAATTCCTATCACAGAAGACATAGAGTTCTATGGAAAAAAAAAATATGGAAAAGTTGTAGGTAATAAAAAGATCTACAACTTTTGTATGTACACTTTTTTCACATAACCTTACCTTTTACCTCAAAATGTATGTGAAAAATTCAATAAACAAGCTTTTTTTAAATAATTTAAAAAAAAAAAAACGAAATTTTGTGAAAACTTACCTTTTTATGTCCCAAAAACATTGTTTTTTTTTAATTAAATTTCTTTTTTCACCTTATTTTGACTTAATATCGAAAAAGCACCCTAATTTTCAATCGAAAATTCTTACGGCAAATTATCAGCTTTTTTTAAAAGACGATGGGCATTTTGTTCGTTGAGATCTCTACTTTCTGATGGTGTAAAAAAAAAAATACATTACTAAGGTAAATGTTCTTAGAAAATGCAAAGAAACGAAGTTAATATTTAATAAGACTACAATATTTTAAGAAAGTAGTAGAATCTTCTACAGACTATGTAACGTTACGGCGAATTTACTAACAAATAATTAAAAAGTCAAAAAGAAAAACGAAAGGGAGGTCCCCATACAACAAACGTATTTTTTAACGTATTTTTGTATGAGCTCTAATGTAAAAACGATAATACGTACAGGCGTCAAACTTGGCACGATTGTAGTACACACTCTAAAGTATAACAACAAATAATGGACAAGTGCGAGTCGGTGACAAATTTCAGTTCATTACCAAGTTATTATACTCGAGCGCCTGCAGCAAACTGAGTAGCAAATTAAATTCAATACGACAAATTTTGGAAGGTAATAACTGGTAATTTGGTTTCTTGGACAACCTTATTGTATTTTGTGGTGGTACGGAACCCTCAGCGCGGGAGCCCGACTCGCACTTGGCCAGTTTTTAAATCATGACGACCGCCTACCGGCAGGTTTCGCAGATTGAGCATGTCCAAAACCTGCTGATCGTAAAATTTTGTATTGTTTATAAGATTTAACGTAAGTACCTACTACCTACTATTAAATTAATTTATTTTGCGATTTCAATGTTGGTTCATTAGTAAAAGTTATTCATAATGATGTGAACAAAACCTCCTTTCGGCTTAGTACCATCTTTCCGTATAACCCTGTATAAATGACATTAAAAGTGAACCATTGTCGTATTGATTGATCCATCGATAAGATACGACGCATTTATCAAACGAAATAAAGCGTACAATCAAAGTTCTCGTTCCGCAGCGTGTTGCCGGAATCGGAACAGTAGATGCAAGGTCTCCGAACCTGTTACGATGCTTGTTAAATCATCGTCAATGATCAAGTGGGCTTGCAAGGCCGTCGCGGTTGCTCGGACCGACCATAGTTCAAAAAGGATAGTTAGGTATCGTGGTCCTGAGTGCCTAGTCGGAGATTTTCCTATTGCGTATTTGAACGCGGTAACTTTAATTACGAGTAACTTTAATTGAAGAAGTAAGAACAGTGTCACCTTTGATGGCGTTACATGGCGCTGCTCTTATTTCTTACAAATCACACGTTATATGGCGGGAAAATTTCTTTTCTTTTGAAATTAATATTTAAAACAGTTTTTTTGTCCTTGTATCTAGGTCGGATAATTATTGTAAATGATCACGGTGTTTGCGATAATCTATAAATAAATAAATATTCGGGACATTTTTTGAATAACTTATTCAAACGGCTACTCGAGAAATGTAAGTAATAAGGTGAGTTACTGATGAGTTACCGGTGAGCTTTACATAATTATATAAAGTGAGATATTTCCGAAACGGACAGATTAAGGACGTGAAGCGAAATGGGAGTTGAATTTTGTGTTGAATGTTGAAAGTTTTATAAATAAGAAACTAAAATTTGACTTGTAGATTCCTTATGGGGTGTAGAAGTTCTCTAAGAAATAATTTTGCGAAAAGGCCCAATACAAATGGGTAAAATGGGTTTGAAAGTTTATATGTAAAAACGAGTACGAAGTCGCAGGACTCGCATACAAACGGTAGATCCAGGTAAATAAATAAAAAAAATACGCTTTATGTATTAGGCTCGTTAAGACAAACCAAATAATACCAATCTCGGGATGTTTTCTAGTAGCCATTAAATAGCTCCACAATCCACCTCCTTGGTCCATCATCAGACCAGTTAGATGGTACCAAATTCAATGGTTGTAATGTCATTCGGATTACATAATACTTACAAAGTTTTAAAACGATAAGACAATTAAGAGTGGGACAATTAGGTGTCTTCAAATCACGAGTGATACGTTTAACATCAGGCGAGATGGTGGTCAAAAGCAAACTAAATATTTAATAAAAAAGAAACGACACCCAAGATTGTGTAATCTGTCACAAGTGAAGGATGTAAGCGTGTAATAAGTACGTATTTTGTTAAACTACAGTCTGAAGTTTTTATGATCAGCTGTAAATATACTCAAATAAAAATAATAAAAAATACGTTTAATTAAAATTAAACATAAACTCAAACATTTCTCGAGAAAAGAAACGTGTTTTAGGGTGAAGGCCAAGCTAGGCCAAGCTCAACGCATCACTATTTTTTTTTAGATAAAAAGTGATAAAAACAATTAAGATATAACGCCATGTAGTAAATTTTTTAAAACTGTATCTTTAGAATCACATTGCAAATAGTGTATTGTATAGCAATTTTCGTATTGATATTTTTGTAGGATAGAGAAGATGTTTTTTTTAAAAGTTTTTTGATCTCTTTTTTTCTCTCAAAATACTATAAAATGATTTTCAACGTGGTTTGCTAACAAACAATGTAATAGACAAGGATTTTCAAAACACGTTATTAACATAATTGGGTCAAGTCTCTTACTTCTTACTTAGAATTTGAAAGAACTTTAAACAATTTAAAGTTTGACTAAAACGATACTATATGTATTTTGTAACTATTGTTAGCTTTTCAGCCAAGAAATCACCTTTTAAACTGTTTTACACACAATTCGTTTACACTTGTTATCGCTTCGAGGTTCAGGCAAAGAAAGAGGGTGATTGCAATGCAACCGCCACTTATATACTGTGTTCGTTGGCAGTCGACAAAAGACTGTCAACTGTCAACGAGCACGTGTGAACTTCGCCAATACAGTTTCATTATAATGGTGTTGTTAGTTCATCTATCCATTAAATGATTAAACTAAAGTTGTTCTACATTCGGCCATCCGACTCAATTACACGTCCTCGTGTATACGTGTCATGTATTATATGATAATAGACGTTATACGTGTTAATTAAATGTGTACTTTACAATCTTATTTTGAAGTCTTATACTATCGTTTTATGTTACATAATATCAGAATGCAACTGCATACTGAAAAGCACATCATATCAGACTAAAACCGAATCTGGTTTAGTTAAGTCAGTACGCAACTGCGTACACTGTCTCTTACGCAACTGCGTACATCGGCTCTTACGCGACTACGTACACCGGATCTTACGCAACTGCGTACAATGTCTCTTACGCAACTGCGTACATCGGCTCTTACGCGACTACGTACACCGGATCTTACGCAACTGCGTACAATGTCTCTTACGCAACTGCGTACATCGGCTCTTACGCGACTACGTACACCGGATCTTACGCAACTGCGTACAATGTCTCTTACGCAACTGCGTACATCGGCTCTTACGCGACTACGTACACCGGATCTTACGCAACTGCGTACAATGTCTCTTACGTAACTGCGTACTGGAGGCTCCGCTGCAGGCTCAGCTGGCAGGTTCGACGGCAGGCTCAGCCGCAGGCTCAGCCGCAGGCTCGACAGCAGGCTCAGCCGCAGACTCCGCGGCAGGCTCCACTGCAGGCTCCGCTGTATGCTCCGCCGCAGACTCGACCGCAGGCTCGACAGCAGGCTCAGCCGCAGGCTCGACGGCAGACTCGACAGCAGGCTCAGCCGCAGGCTCGACGGCAGGCTCAGCCGCAGGCTCGACAGCAGGCTCAGCCGCAGACTCCGCGGCAGGCTCCACTGCAGGCTCCGCTGTATGCTCCGCTGCAGACTCGACCGCAGGCTCGACAGCAGGCTCAGCCGCAGGCTCGACGGCAGGCTCGACAGCAGGCTCAGCCGCAGGCTCGACGGCAGGCTCAGCCGCAGGCTCGACAGCAGGCTCAGCCGCAGACTTCGCGGCAGGCTCCACTGCAGGCTCCACTGTATGCTTCGCCGCAGACTCGACCGCAGGCTCGACAGCAGGCTCAGCCGCAGGCTCGACAGCAGGCTCAACGGCAGGCTCGACAGCAGGCTCAGCCGCAGGCTCAGCCGCAGGCTCAGCCGCAGGCTCGACAGCAGGCTCAGCCGCAGACTCGACAGCAGGCTCAGCGGCAGGCTCGACAGCAGGCTCAGCCGCAGAATCGGCGGCAGAAATTTGCATATATAACAATAAGTACACTAATCGGATATATAATCTGAAGAACTTTTAACATGAGCACAGTTATTTAGTAATTAGTATTAAATTAATCATTAGTAAATAAATTATAATCAAGAAAACACAAGGAATAAAACAGCCACTTTGTAAAATAACTATTAATTAGGGCTCTAAAAAAAACATGACTAGCAAACAGGTTTTGAACCACTTAACAAAAGACAAATTACACTCTGTGGACATGGGAAAATAAGAAGACATCTGTAACTTATTAATCCCACTTCTGATTTGTTAGCTTTTCAGCCAAGAAATCACCTTTTAAACTGTTTTACACACAATTCGTTTACACTTGTTATCGCTTCGAGGTTCAGGCAAAGAAAGAGGGTGATTGCAATGCAACCGCCACTTATATACTGTGTTCGTTGGCAGTCGACAAAAGACTGTCAACTGTCAACGAGCACGTGTGAACTTCGCCAATACAGTTTCATTATAATGGTGTTGTTAGTTCATCTATCCATTAAATGATTAAACTAAAGTTGTTCTACATTATATACACACACAGTCATACACACCGACTGCGGTAACAAACGTGCTCGAATCCAACTACAACCTCGCCTTAATAACAATAGTTTTATTTCGTTCGATGACCGTCCGTCGCTCAAGGTCACCTTGCGCACAGGTGTCCGAGTGCTTATCGCAGAGATTCAACAAAATTATTGTTTTTAGGTACTATTTACGTTGCATTTGCCACTCAGATTTGATGTTTCTTCTTGCAATATTAATATTACACCACTCAAACGCCCAGCCTGTGAAACAAGGTTATGAATTTGATTGGTGTATAAGTTCGGGAATCGGCTTACTCTTGTCGTTGTACTATGGCGGTTCGTGACGTTGCGGTCTGTGGGGAAGCATTCCGCATCGACATTCGGCAGACAGCGAGGGAACTGAGGCCGCTTGTTCCGGCTTCTTCACTAACCATGCGCTCCACAAGCCCTCTCGTTCCCACTGTTTTGCGTGCTTATTCCTACTACTCTACTAAGTTAGTTTAGTGCAGTGAACACTTTACTGGCGCGGGAGGCTGACGTGTCGCGCGCCTCCGATAAGTAAACGATGCGATTAACTCTAAATAATGTATTCAAATTACAAATTTAGGCGTGGTGTACGTCAACAGAAGTGATCAGTGATTTAAATTGCAATTGTGATCGAGTATCAGTGACGTTCAAATGCGTGTTTACGTTTCAATGTTATGGCACATGGCCAGGCGGCACATAGGTTCAAATCATCCTTAATGACCACTGCGATATGATCGTAAAGGACAATCCGAATAATATATTAAAAACAAACCTACCTACTTCTACTTTATTATAACCAATTCGGAACGTGTAAATACGCTGTTGTTAACCACTAGCAAACAACATGGTGATTGTGAATATTACTGTGTGCTTGTTTTTCTATTTATTGAAAATACCAAGTTAAGAATGAGAATTAAAATAAACAATCTGCGTACAACGCTGCCTAGCACTGCACTGCAGTGTATAAAAAGGCTTTATTTACATAGATTTAAAAACACGTGGCTGTTGTGTCTGGAAATTTACGAAAAAAATAGTCTGAAGTAACCTCAATTTTTTATGCTTTATTTATGAAGACAGACAATCTATTGAAAATCACGATGTTAACAATGGTGTTGATTCTGTTGTACCATTATCTAAACTAAATTTGACTTTTTAATTTGATTTTCTGAAATACTTGGCGTCCTTCTCTCACACATGGAAAATTAAAAGATATGCAGTTAATTATAGTCTTGCCTGATTGGTTTATTTTATATTTTAATTTGTATATAGGTAAGTACATAATAGAATAATTGATGTAAATATTTTTCATCTATTATATTTTTCGGTAGGTACGTATATATTTTTTTGTTTTGTATTTTTTGTGTAACTATCTGTTTACCTGCTAGTTTCAAAATGCGTTTTTTTAATATTTAGCAACCTTATGACTTCTTTTTCCAGCTATCACTACCAAGCTAGAAACGTTACAAAAGTGGTATGACAAATTATAAGCCATTGTCAAATTTGGTTTAGTAATTTAGTTTGGTATTATGTTTTGGTGTAGACATTCTTAACATAGTAGTTTTGCTTATTTTATCATTTAAAAGATTGATAGACCTTTGTTTTGTAAACAAAAAAAAATAAACAAAAATCATTTGATAAATGCGTCATAGAATATACTTAGACACAGGTATTTAAGAAAATGATACAATGCATGTGCATATTTACATAGAAAAATATATCAAAAATCATTATTATTTACTAGCAGCGCGCAGTGGTTTCACCCGTTACCCGTTGCCCTCTGAAGAGTGGAAAACTGCGCGTAAAACCGCAAGTGGGCTTGAAATGTCGTAGGTATATTATTGTAGACACCCTGGACATGGCACGATTTGTCCGGAGATTCCTTATATCTATAACAAAATCGTTTTTTATTTGAAAACAAGATTCATAGAGGTGATTTTTAGATGTTTGATAAAGCATGTCCAGCGTTCTAAAAGTTATGTTCCCTTCTTCTGAATAGGTCGTGGGTATTATAACATTTTATTTTGAACTTTGTAAAAACGAAAAAAGGGGGGTCCAGAATAGACTGACGGGTACTAATATTTATAAATTAACGTATCTCTGCAAGTACTGGGGCCTTACGGACAACATATATTGCGGCACCAAACTAACGTTAGATCCGCCCAGGTGGAAAATCACACGACCGCAAACCGTATCTGGGCGCGTTAAGGTTCATGTTCGCGTGATTTTCCAACTGAGCGGATCTAACGTTAGTTTGGTGCCGCAATACCTGTTGTCCGTAAGGCCCCAGGAGTTAAAATAATAAAATTTAATAGAACCGACTTAAATAAGTATCGATCCAAACGATACGATTATATAAAGACAATATTAAATTACTTTATGCAGTAAACAAACGGATTTTTAAGAGGGTGGTGTTTGTAAACACTTTTGTGAGGACGTTTACTACCTGAGGGTAAAATCTAAGATTACACTACCAGTATGCACCTAAAGTGGTTTTTAGTTACATTTCGTTTTTTTTTTAAAGATTTGTTATAAATGTTTGTAATAATTTTTGTTACAATTATTCAATATATTCTAGGATGCAAATTTTGTTTTTAGGTATGTGATTCTATCTAATATTCAGCTCTATATGCTTAGTACATTCACATTGACAAAAATAACAATAACCATAGTTTTGCTGCATACCTTAAAAACATATTTATATAGTATATATTAAAATTCACGAAGGAAAACAGCGAATAAAAAATGTCATATCCATTTCACATGTACCAGAGTACCCCTAAAAAACATTATTATTTTTACAATTATTAGAAGGTTCTAAATAATTAGGATGGGCAGAAAGACTGACGTACAGAACGAACTTACTAAGGTTCCTAGTAGTACTACGAAATCCTAATATTCTTTTTTTATATTTTTTTATATTATAGTCACAGATATATTATAGTAGACAAATAAGCGACGGGCCACCTGATGGTAAGTAGTCACCGTCGCTTATGGACACCTACAATACCCGGGGCATTGGTGGTGCGATGCCTACCTTTGAGGACTATTCACTCTTCGCTTGAAGCAATTAAGGTTATATTTTGGAGGAAAAACCGAAGGCCGAAAAGCCATTATTGTTCGTCTCAATGTAGGTACCTAATATATTATCGACAAGAGTTTAATTACACAAATTCCGGTAATTGCATTTTATCGAATGTGAAACCTATATTAGGCATTGATCGAAAGTAAACTACGTATCGATTTTCATGTGCTGACACGCCAAAAAGCTCGGAAATGTACCTTACTATGCATAACAAGCGAACTTGATACCAAAGCATGTAACTACCCAAATATCCTTGAGACGGTATACGAATAGACCAAAAATAATATAACCACTTGATTGCGCATGTCGTCATAATTCCCTTTTACACGAGTAAGCCAATGGCAGCTTGTGATTGGAGACTCAATAAGTCATTTATTCTATTCGCGAATGAAAAGTACAAGATATTTGACAAGTTACGGCTCAAATTACGTAATTTTTAACGTCCTTGAAACTTTAACTACTGGCTTACTACTTCAGATTAGATATTACAGATATATTTATATATCTTATCTACATTATACTTGGTTACACAAAACAGTGGTACTATCCCATAAGGTCCTTGAACTCATTATGAACAACTTTTACTATGGGACCAACCATGAACCCGCATCCCAGCCGTACCATAGAAAAAAGACATTTGCACTTAAAGGAATGTAGGTATGAAACAGCATTTTTTTTTTCGCGATTTTAGTGTTGGTCCCTTAAAACTTAATTACAATTACCTCCTTTCAGCTTAGTACCAGCGTTCCGTGCAACCCTGCTTGTGCTGACAACATTCATTTAGATACAATTGGCGTTCACAGGGTTCAAGTCAGAATACTTGTTTGAATCAAAATGACAATTTTACGCTGGTTATACAGCTGTGCGTGATACACGTGCGGGTTGCCCGTACTACGGGAGACGGGATCTACGGGGAGGAAAGTCCCGTATGGAACAATCCGCGTCGCTGTGAAACGATGTTCTAGCGCCTCACGTAGGTATGTCTCCGCTCCGCGAACCTCGTGGACAAACACGCGCCCGCGTGGACCCGCAGGTCTCCCTTACAGCTTAGCCTTACGAGACATTTTGTAATGTTATTTTCTTCACTCATACATTTTTCTCATAAAAATAAATGTTGTAATACGCAGCTGAGATAGAGGAAGCACGAAATGCTGGCTCTTAAGATAAAACTTGATAATCGATATCAATCGTCTTTATCTACATCACGCTAGTGGAACAAATGTGCCACAAGAGCAAAATTACGTAACAACAGAAACAATGCATAACAATTTAATCAATTTAATATTGAAATGCCAATCACAGAATCGTAAACAAAGTTATCTAACGGTATTTATTGGTCAGGATCGTCCAATAGGCTTGACTAAGGGCGTTTTACTATTGAGACCAAAAGTGCACATATTATAGCACGCCGCCGGTTATCCCGAGTGGCGCCAATAGAAAAAAACCATATGCACTAATGAGAGGTCGTCAACGATGACGTCAATACTCTGCTCATGGTCCTGCCTTCGCATTGTCACTGTTGGCACCCCACGAAAGTGCGCTAGCGCCCAGCAGGCCTAGCACGGGCATTCTCTGTCTTATATCAATCGGGGAGTATTTTATCCACGTGTTTCCCAGTCCGTGCTATGAAGCGGGAGTAATGTCTATGACAAACGTCAAGTGGAAATATTTTATCCCTTTCCCCGGTTGCCGTGCTATGTAAGGTGCAAAAGATTATTATTTCCACTTACAGGTGGATAAAAAGGGTGGAAAGACAATTTATCCACGCTCCATGCTAGGCCCGCTGAAAGTCCCGTACCGTCCGTCCCGTGATTCAGACCGCCTGTCAATGTCACAACAAATAGGCACGATGACGATGACTAAATTTTCTGCTCCTTATATGGCTTCGCACGGTTTGTGTTCATCATGACAAAAATCGTGAAGATAGCTCATAAGGCGGCAAAACAATTTCTAGAAAAGCAAGAAAGAAAACCATAGATTTAAAAATTGCAAAACACTGTTTTAAACTATCACGGTTGTTCACTAAAGTTATATGATTATTTACGGGATGTTTACCGTGGTAAGGTTGTGTTCCGTAATCTTACCACGGTAAATATCCCGTAAATAATCATATAACTTTAAAAATTGCAATCCATTTTTATCCGTGTTTCAGATATTATTATTTTATAATATGGATATTTTAATTAAAACCTCCTCAGATTTAACTCTTTTGTTTTGGTAATAAGAATCAAACGCAAGCATATTATTACTCACATTTACTAAATAAATAAGATCGTAGAATAATCTTATCTATGCGACAATCCTAGATGGATTACAAAGGACCGGATATTAGTTACATATAATCAGGATCATTGTAATAATATAATAATAATAATTCATTTATTTCAGGTACTTATAACCCGTACACAGCAAAACAGTAGACAATTTATAACATTCAGGTCACATTACACACACAATTAAGTTACAAATAAAAACTAATACATCAAAATAAATAGTTATGTCATCAGAAATAATCATTAATCATGAATTAAATCATAATCATTGCAAAAACCTGTTTGTTTAGCGCGATTGGAAACATAAATGCTGTTTGGCTAATAATAATATAACGTCTTTATTCTGGTTGGTCGAGTATGACAAATGTGATTTATGAAATTGATCTGATATTCTAAGATTTATAGTTTATATTTATTAGCACTAAGTAGTAAGATTTTCGAATTCAACACAAATTCAACCTCATTCTTTTTCATTTTGGCGTTGGACTTGGCGGCCAAAAGCAAGCACATTATTTAATTATTTTTTTAAACCGGACAAGTACGAGTAGGACCCGTACTCTGTCCAACGGAACCCTCAGCGCGAGGCCAAAAAAAAAACTAACTGAAGTTGAAATATTGAAAGACAAACTTAACTTTGTAGTTGACTATAAGGTTCTTCGATACATTCCAACTACAAAATGTAAGATTGTAATAGCAAAATAATTATTTTTAATTGATATAACTTCAAATTTGTAACTTTCGGATTTATTCCTATATATGTGCTATGTGACCTAGCTTTTTGCCAAATTTCATGATTCTAGGTCAACGGGAAGTACCCTATACGTTTTGATTCCCCTGTGAAATCGCAAAATATGCGACATAAACGTTCATATCTTTTGATTGCGTTGACTTACAACTTTTATTTTTTCACAGCCGAAAGAAACCGTAGACCCCAAGTATTTAGTATAAATTTCAACTTGATACCTATACGCGTTGTTGAGAAAAAGGGTCTTGACAGACGGACAGACAGACGGACAACGAAGTGATCCTATAAGGGTTCCGTTTTTTTTTCCTTTTGAGGTACGGAACCCTAAAAAAAACAACATTACCCTGTTTTCCACGTGGCTCGTATCGTTATCTTTGCGACCTTTCTACGACTTTTAAACTTCATGTTGCTAAGTGTACGTTCATATCAGTCAATCAGCGCTCATAACGTGAACGGTTATTTGCGATTTATCTAAGTTAAGCTGGATTTATGTAACGATCATAAAAATAGCTCGGATAATTAAAAGTATCTGTCTTAGATTCCATCCGGTTTCCGGATATCCAGTCTTTTGTAATCTTCCTAGGATTGTCACAAAGATTACTTAGTAATTTTAAAAGAAATAGATCTGTCATACGTGCTTACGAGCGTTTCGATTCGATAGTAACGAAAACAGCTGTGAGCGTGCTCAAATGAATGGGGGATCAAACATGGATTAAAGGGGAACGCTCAATAGGGCTTCCGTTTTATTTTAGTTTGTACCGAACGGTGCATTGTCACCTTTTCACGAAGAAATTTACAAAGCTTATTTGTTTTTCTTTCGTTACCCGTGTTACGACCAGCCGTACTATCAGAAGTAACGCGGTTTTTTGTCCGTGTTACTGTTACTACTAACCACTCCAGTAGTAACATGTGACATCTTTTATTTTCCACGTTACAAATGCCGAAATTATAAAGTTCGCCTTCGTTCACCGTGTTACTACCAGCCTTACTACTAGAAAACGGGTTTTTATTGTCCGCTTTACTGTTAACTAATACTAAAAAAAACATGTTACAAAAGCAGAAAAAAAATGTAATTAAAAAAAAAACAATAAATTAAAATAAGAAATTTGGCTAAGTATACAGAGCTTTGTACGTTCGATTTTTTTCTATAACTACAAATTTCTGAACTATCAACGTGGATATAATTTTATGGCTTTGTTTACAGAACCTTACAATATGCATGTATCGGCACGCTCTTGGCCGGTGATTTAAATCTTAAACTCGACATTTCCACTCAACAGTTTTTTTTATATTTACCTTTTGTGTTTATTAAGGCTTGTATCAATGTTATCTTTTGACGGGATTATCCTTAGTGGGCAGCATTGGCCATGGTCTTAATTATTAATTAAAAAAACCGACTACAAAATAGTGAATACAAAATTTCGTCTACTTGGGTGACATATTTTTTCCAGTTATTTTGATTAAAAAAATTGTATAACCGTCTGAAATATATCCTTTCAAATCAAATTAAAAAAAATATATATACTATTCGGAAAACAAACTGCTGAAACTAACTAATTATAGTAGATAGATACTTAGATAGTAGAAGCAAGCCATAAAAAGTTTTCACTTATAAAATCGAAAGATGTTTACCATCCAGATCTCAAGACAGAGATGTAAAAAATAATAGCTAAACAGTAATTGATATATATATACATATATATTATATGAAAAAATTAAAATGAAAAAAAAAAAAATTTGTTATTACTGTATAAACGCCAATATGAAGCCATATCAGCCCAACGAGGTTAATAATAGTAGTTTTTTTTAAAAGGGTAGAAAATTTGTCATCGTTTATGAACTAGTTTTTAAGAACGTGATACATGTATACTGTTTGAAGAAATTCCTTTTAGCGGTAAATAAGTCAACATGATCGGTATACTTAGCATTAAAGGTGTTGCAAATTCGGATAAAGTACGAGTTGTATCTGTAGTTTGTCGAACAGGAGTCAGCGTGGAGTTTAAGACATTTGCGCCTAGTGTTGATACGACTGGGTATTTGTAGGTTTATTTTGGATAAGTAGAGTGCTACTGTCAAACGTTATTTAAAACCAAATTATGAAGAAAGGTTAAATCAGCCACTTCTCTTCTCTGAGCTAAAGAAAGTAGATGGTGGTGTTTGCAACTGTATTCGTAGCTGGCGACATGTATCCTGTGATTATAGTTGATAAAGCGCAAGAATTTTCTTTGTACTTTTTCAATTTTATCTATGTACAATGCATAGCATGGATTCCAAACTTGAGACGCATACTCCAAATGACTCCTTACAATATAGGAATGAACAATATGGGTTTTTTTTTAGTTTTTTACTGCTTTGAAGGTTTTGGTGATTCGAAAGATTAAACCCAGCGATTTAGTGGCTTTACTGGTAATGTTTTCCACGTGCTTGTCAAAAAGTAGCTTGGAGTCAAGGATGACGCCAAGATCTCTGACGTAGTCAGTACGTTGGAGCGACTGATGATTTAAAATATAGTAAAAAAAAATAAGAGCTAGGGGACCCAGTGACGGAAATGCAACTTCTGGGGGGCGGGTCCATTCATTTTATTTTGGTCGATGTTATTTACGTGCACATTGTAATTGTATGCTACACTTATCTATTTTAATTACAGTAAATGATTACCTATATAAATGATGTGATATGCAAGTGAAACCTTAGTCAAACGAATTCAAAAATTTAGATTATTTATTATAATAAGTGTAATAATAACTATCTATTTAGATCTACCGGTAAGGATTGGTGGATTTTTCACTTTCAGTTCAGTTATCATCATCATCATCATCATTTCAATCATAGGACGTCCACTGCTGGACATAGGCCTCCACCATCGATCTCCAAAAGGGCCAGTTGGAAGCGTTTGCAGCCTGCTGGAAGACCCTGCAGAAGGGCCTGCTGGCCCTGCGGTCTCTTTTAGGCAAAGCCGATGTAACCACTTGACTGCTCATCCTTTACCCCGCCGTAAGCCAAAGATATAAAATACAAATACAATAAATTTTCAGCGTATATCTTTTCGAGCGGGCCAATCCTATACGCGAATTGAATGAATTACTTTTGAGTCTCCAATCACAAGCGTCGAGTATCTTCAACAAAAAAAGTGTATCTCCCATAGATACACTTTTTTGTGTGTGTAGGTATATCTGGAGAATAATTAAATTTTATGCACAACAGTAACGAAAATTGCAACTTTTTTTGTGTGTGTAGGTATATCTGGAGAATAATAAAATTTTATGCATAACAGTAACGAAAATTGCACCTAAAAAAAAATACTGGTATATAGGATTTAAATAAGTACCTATATCTTACAGGCTTTGAAAACGTCATTGCTTACAGGAATAAAAGCGTAGTTTTATATCAAACGTATCTCTGTGGAAGTGTATGTCTTGGGAATAAATTATACTTCCCACAAAAAATTAAATAGAGTAAATTTTTAGGGAAAAAAATAAGAACCGACTTCATTACTATACCTACATTTACAAACTTAAACTAAAAAGTAAATATAATATTAAAATTACTTCAAAGCAATGAGCATTAAAAGACAACCAACGAAATTATTGATCATCATCATCATCATCATCATTTCAGCCGTAGGACGTCCACTGCTGGACATAGGCCTCCCCCATCGATCTCCAAAAGGGCCGGTTGGAAGCGGCCTGCATCCAGCGTTTCCCTGCGGTCTCTTTTAGGTCGTCTGTCCATCTTGTGGGTGGACGTCCTACGCTGCGCTTGCCAGTCCGTGGTCTCCATTCCAGAACCTTTCGGCCCCATCGGCCATCTGTTCTGCGTGATATGTGCCCTGCCCACTGCCATTTCAACTATTGATATGATATGAAATTATTGATACGTTATATATATACCTATTTACAATTTATAATCAGTTATTTTTGGAGTCGGTGCCAGCCAAAGACAGGTTAATCCGGTTAATCCAGGTTAATAAAATTAAAGTGTCTTAATTTAAATGAACTTTTAATCTGGAGGATTTTAGGTTACTGTACAGTTCCTCTTGACTTTGTACCTCCTTGAGGCTAAGTGAAGATCCTCATTTTACGTATCGTGTCATTCAATTAAATTAATGTTTTTTTTTCAAATTGTCTCATGTTATAATTAAAATAAAACATATAATTTAGCCTGAGAGTAAACTTGGTAAAGCATATTCGTGAAAATGCTTTAGGAGTGCAGTGGTTTAGGAGATGTTTTATCTTTACGATTTTATTATAGATTAGCGATCCGGACCAGCTTCGCACGGGTATAGATTATAGACTATGTCACCCGGGGATAGTGTAGGTTCCCAACAGTGAAAGAATTTTTCAAATCGGTTCAATCGTTTCGGAGCATATTCAATGCAAACAAACAAACAAACAACCAAATCTTTCCTCTTTATAATATTAGTATAGATAGTCCGTTGGTCCAGTTGGTAGTGAACCTAACTTCTGAGCTTGGGGGCGTGGGTTCGATTCCCACCTAGGACAAACATTTATGTGATGAACATTTGTGTTTGTTCTATATCTGGTTATTAATATCTATTTAAGTATGTATTTAAAACTATATATGTATGTATATCAGTCTCTGGCAGCTATATCACAAGCTTTGCTTAGTTTGGGGTCAGATGACCGTGTGTGAAAAATGTTACGAATATTTATCTTATTTATTTATTTATTTATATGTAGGCATTGATCTTACGTGTATGAAAACTCTATAATATGTAGATATGGATTAAGAATTATATAGTTCAGCTCTATATTTCCTGATGCATAAAATGCTGCAAGTTTTTGCGTTATTCTGCATTTGATGGCATTTTAAATTATTTCAATAATAGCCGTTTTAGATTTACTACAAATAAGATATGTCAAGTTTTTCAAAACACTTAAGGTGTATATTTTACTTCAGCATAGAAATTTGGGAATCAGACCATACGACGCAGTATTTTTTTATCGTTAGATAATTCTACCAAGGGCACAAAATATCTGTATAAACATGTTCAATCTACCTTAGCATAATTTATCTGTAAATATTTTAGTGTTTATACAGTACTAAATATATTTTCATTTAATTTCATTTCATGTCATTTCAAATTCTAACCGTATATTTAAGTAATTGTTGACTGTTTGCCTACTTACAGCAAATACGTTTTCTGTCGTCGATATGTACATACCTACTTGTATATCTCGTTTTGGTAGGATGAGAACGCGTTTGGTTTCAAGGTCACCGTGTCCTATTTAAGGGATCGCGGCGTGGCGACGCGGCGCGTCTCGTTCCATGGGGGCCTGCTCACCTAAATCGATGCGATTCCCGCGCTGTTTTCATTGACGCATGCGTGCCTAATTGCATCCTTTTTTTAATGCACAGTCATAAATATTTAACAATAAATCGAAGCCTTAAGCATTTTATTTGTCCGAAAATATTTTATTTTTAACAGACTTCAAAAAAAGAGGGGCTCAATTTTTTGTTTTTTATGTTTTTCATTTCGGCGTTGTCGATACTATAATAATCTATCTATATATATCTATACTAATATTGTAAAGAGGAAAGATTTGATTGTTTGTTTGTTTGTTTGCATTGAATAGGCTCTGAAACTACTGAACCGATTTGAAAAATTCTTTCTTTGTTGGGAAGCTACACTATCCCCGGGTGACATAGGCTATAATCTATACCTACCCGTGTGGAGCTAGGGCGGACCGCTAGTAATATTATAAAGAGGAAAGATTTGATTGTTCCTTTGTTTGTTTGTTTGCATTGAATAGGCTCCGAAACTACTGAACTGATTTGAAAAATTCTTTCACTGTTGGGAAGCTACAGTATCCCCGGGTGACATAGGCTATAATCTATACCCGTGCGAAGCTGGGGCGGACCGCTAGTCGTTTATAAACCGATTGGCACCCGATTGGATAATAATACCATGCTATACCATCGGGTGTCCCGCAAGGCTCAATTTTGGGGCCTTTGATGTTTATTTTGTTTACTAACGATATAACTCAATGCTTTGTCAACTCTAACTTTTTGCTATTTGCAGATGACATGAAAATATACAAAAAAAAATAACTCAATTTATTATTGTTTATTACTGCAACAGGATCCAGACAGATTACAGGAGTACTGTTATCTTAACAAATTAGACCTTAACGTTTCTAAATGTAATTGCATTTCATTGCATTCCATCACTAGGTCCCCTAACTCTTATTTTTTTTACTATATTTTAAATCATCAGTCGCTCCAACGTACTGACTACGTCAGAGATCTTGGCGTCATCCTTGACTCCAAGCTACTTTTTGACAAGCACGTGGAAAACATTACCAGTAAAGCCACTAAATCGCTTGGTTTAATCTTTCGAATCACCAAAACCTTCAAAGCAGTAAAAACATTAAAAAACCTATATTGTTCATTCCTATATTGTAAGGAGTCATTTGGAGTATGCGTCTCAAGTTTGGAATCCATGCTATGCATTGTACATAGATAAAATTGAAAAAGTACAAAGAAAATTCTTGCGCTTTATCAACTATAAGCACAGGATACATGTCGCCAGCTACGAATACAGTTGCAAACACCACCATCTACTTCCTTTAGCTCAGAGAAGAGAAGTGGCTGATCTAACCTTTCTTCGTAATTTGGTTTTAAATAACGTTTGACAGTAGCACTCTACTTATCCAAAATAAACCTACAAATACCCAGTCGTATCAACACTAGGCGCAAATGTCTTAAACTCCACGCTGACTCGTGTTCGACAAACTACAGATACAATTCGTACTTTATCCGAATTTGCAACACCTTTAATGCTAAGTATACCGATCATGTTCACTTATTTACCGCTAAAAGGAATTTCTTCAAACAGTATACATGTATCACGTTCTTCAAAACTAGTTCATAAACGATGACTAATTTTCTACCCTTTTAAAAAAAACTACTATTATTAACCTCGTTGGGCTGATATGGCTTCTTTTCATATAATATATATGTATATATATATATATATATATCAATTACTGTTTAGCTATTATTTTTTACATCTCTGTCTTGAGATCTGGATGGTAAACATCTTTCGATTTTATAAGTGAAAACATTTTATGGCTTGCTTCTACTATCTAAGTATCTACCTACTATAATTAGTTAGTTTCAGCAGTTTGTTTTCCGAATAGTGTAAATTTATTTTATTTTTATTTGATTTGAAAGGATGTATTCGTTCCGTGCGGCTTTAACAGCCTAAAATACTGCAAATCACCACAAAGGTCAGATTTACACTGATGCACTAGAAACCAGCAGGTATAAACGTTCAAAATACATTTAATAATGCACAAACACAAAAATAATAATAATAATAATAAAAAAAAAAAAAAAAAAAAAACGCTGTCACCGACTGACACAATTTTTTGCCGCAGTAAGAATTTTATTTTCTAATAATAGTCTAAATCGTTTTACAATATATTTTTACAACTAAAAACAAGAAACAACAAAAAGTTTAATAAATCACGCATAAAATACAGGATAAAATGGGATACACAAATAAATACGCAGAACAGAAGAAACAGAATGACAGCAGTAATGTCATGTCAAAGTATTTGGAAGAAAAATTATAATGAAATAATATGGAAATAATATGATTACTCGGGCAAAAACAAGAGCAGCGGAATCAAACGCACGCCTTCCACCACCGCCCGCCTCGTCGTCGTCTCCGAGCACCTCGTCGGGTGAAGATGAGTACCACACCACCCGCGAGGCAAGTGGCTCGTCGAGCGACACGAGCGGGCCTGGGACACCGCCGCCACCTCCACCTGCGCGACGGGGACGTCCCCCGCTGCCGGCACGCTTGGGGCCTGTGGGGCATTCTGCCACACGCCCGGCCCCCGCTACCGGTGGTGTAGTGCGTCGCATGCGATGGTCTAGAATAATGAACGAAGACTGCATGCGCGCCTATTACAGGGCTACAGAGGGAGGAACAAACTTGTCAGCGTATTGTGCCAGGATGCTGCCTTTGTTTCAGGCTCTTCAACCAACCATCACCGTTTCCGCCCAGCGATTATCGGATCAAGTGCGGGCTATCCAACGGTGCAATATGTTGGATCAGTCTGTGCTTGATCGGCTCCGCCTGGAAGAAGTACGTACTCGCCCGACCCCTGCCTCGACGCGGAATCCGCCCGTCGCGTCGTCTGCCCCGACATTGGCGTCAGTGCCGGCGTCGGTGGGGACACTAGCGGCATTGGCTGATACCGCAGTCGACGAGGAAGATTTGGCGAGTGGTGTCTCCGACCAGGTAAAAGAGCAATTGAGGGGGGCTTTGGAAGACGCGATTTCACAGTATCGGTTCACATCCGATTCTAGGCCGCGATTACCACGTTTTCCCACCCATAGGCGTAACTTGGCGTTAATGGGAGCCCTGAATGCTTTGCTAGCTCCATATTTGAGGGCTAGCGAAGATTTAGTTGATACCCACTCGATCTTGTACTGCGGTGCCATCGCGGCGTGTCGCGTTGCACGTGTTAAGTTCCCGGACACTAACCGTGCACCGCGAACCGCCGGGGGTGTGCCCGCATGGCAAGTGCGGATCGAGCGGCGTATCAACACGTTCAGGACTCTCATTGCAAAGCTAATCTGCTTCAGGCGGGGGAATAATCGCCCCCGAGTAATGCGTTTCGTGACTCAGGCATTCGCTGGGACCGATATCAGGCCCCAGCACTATCTAGCCAATGTCACGGAACGCATCGACTATCTGAAGCAGAAAGTCTATGCATGGGCAAACCGTATTCGCCGCTACAGAGAGCGTGTGGATAGATATTGGCAAAATCGCCTCTTCCAAAGTGACCAAAGGAAGGTGTACCGCGGCTGGGAAGAAACTGACCAACGTGTGAGTGACGGGCAGCGACCGGATGCAAACGCCATGATTAATTTCTGGCGCGGTATCTGGTCGGTGCCCGTCAATCACACGGAGGGTGATTGGATGCGTGTTGTCGAGCGGGAATGCGAGTCCATCGAACCCATGGGGTCTATTTTAATAGACCCCGTTGACGTTAGTTGTGCGATCCGTATGGCACAGAACTGGAAAAGTCCTGGGCCAGACGGGTTGCACAACTTCTGGATAAAATGGATTCGATGCTCGCATGACCGCTTGGCGACACAATTCCAAGAAGCCCTTGAGCTCGGTTCGCTTCCCAGCTTCATGACCACCGGTGTCACCTTCCTGCTCCATAAGTCCGGTAGTACCACGGAAGCCAAAAACTACAGACCCATCACGTGCTTGCCTACCATCTACAAGCTCCTTACATCCATTTTGAGAAATAAAATTAACGCACACATCGTTGCGAACAACGTTTTGGCCCATGCTCAAAATGGATGTAGGGTTGGGTCCCGTGGTACTAAGGAGCTCCTCCTCATCGACACGGCCATTAGCCAACAAGTCCGGCGAAACAGAGGAGCCCTCTCCGCTGCCTGGATTGACTATAAGAAGGCCTATGATTCAGTGCCTCATTCATGGCTAGAGAGGGTTTTAGAGTTGTATAAAATTGATACAACTCTAAAATCATTCTTATGCGCATGTATGAGGCAATGGACCACAGTCCTTCGTCAACCAGGTGGTGGGGACGGCACCTCTGGCCCGCAGGACTTGATAAGGATTGAGCGAGGCATATTCCAGGGTGACAGTTTTAGTCCATTGTGGTTTTGCCTGGCTCTGAACCCTCTCAGCTCTCTGCTGAGGGATTCAGGACTAGGCTATCGACTTCGAAGAGATGGTCAAGTCATCTCCCACCTACTGTACATGGACGATCTCAAGCTGTTCACACCGAAACGCCAAGACTTGGTGGAGCTGCTAAAAATCACAGATGTTTTTAGCAGCGCCATCAGGATGGAGTTCGGTGTAGACAAGTGTGCGGTCATGCATGTACAGCAAGGGAAAGTTGTGAATTCTCCGAATTTACAGCTCTCTGAGGTGATGACTCTCAGATCTCTCTCCGAGGCCGAGACCTATAAGTACCTCGGTATGTCAGAGTCTTTGGGTATATCGGTAGAGAACATCAAAAAATCGGTGAAGGAACGCTTCTTTTGTCGCCTTACAAAAGTACTTAACAGTCTTTTGTCTGGCGGCAACAAGGTGCGTGCCTTCAACGGTTGGGTGATGCCTTTATTGATATACTCCTTTGGCATATTGAGGTGGACTCAAACTGAGCTGGACGCCCTGGACAGGAGGGTCCGTCAACTGCTCACATCACATCGCATGCTACACCCACGCTCGTCTGTTATGAGACTGTACATTCCGCGGAAGTGGGGGGGTCGAGGCTTTTTAAATGCCAAGAACCTACACAACCGCGAAGTGTGCAGTCTCAGGGATTTTTTCCGTAACAGCGAGAGTGGGATGCATCGTGATGTTGTGGCAGTTGACAGGGGCCTCACGCCGCTCTCCTTGGCAAACGAGAATTGGCGCAAACCATCGGTGCTGAGCATCGAAGACCGCAGGGACGTATGGAAGGGCAAGGAGCTGCACGGACGGTTCTATCGGGCCTTAACAGGGCCCGATGTGGACCTGCTTTCGTCGGTGAACTGGTTACGGTTCGGTGACCTCTTTGGGGAAACCGAGGGTTTTGCCTGTGCGATTGCGGACGAAGTTATCAAGACGAACAACTATCGGAAATATATCATGAAGGACGGTACGGTCGACATCTGTCGGGCATGCCACCGTCCTGGAGAGTCTCTCCGACATATAATTTCCGGTTGTTCGCATCTTGCTAACGGCGAGTACTTGCACAGGCACAACCAGGTGGCCAGGATCATCCACCAGCAACTTGCCCTTCGATACGGCCTTGTCGAGTCTGAGGTGCCGTACTATAAGTACGCACCAGCGCCAGTTCTTGAAAATGGTCGTGCTTTGCTCTATTGGGACCGCTCTATCATCACGGACAGGACTATTGTCGCCAATAAGCCTGATATCGTGTTGGTCGACCGATCCCAACGCCGGGCAGTGCTCGTCGATATCACCATCCCACATGACGAGAACCTCGTGAAGGCCGAGAAGGACAAACTCAGCAAGTACCTTGACTTGGCTCACGAGGTTACCGCCATGTGGGATGTTGACTCGACGATCATTGTCCCGATAGTCGTATCGGTGAACGGCCTTATAGCGAAGAGCCTCGACCAACATCTTAAGAGGCTCTCGCTAGATGGTTGGGTTAAGGGTCAGATGCAGAAGGCGGTAATCCTTGACACGGCACGTATTGTCAGGAGGTTCCTCACTCTGCAGCCCTAACCACCGGTAGCTTGGGCCCTGCCCCGCTGCCGGCGGCACCCTAGATTTAAGTTTTTTTATAATATTTTGTTTTTATATAGATATTGTAAAAAAACTTTAATTTAAGAAGATAAATAAATGTGTGAATAATAATAATAAATATTCGGGACATTTTTGCACACACGGTCATCTGACCCCAAACTAAGCAAAGCTTGTGATATGGCTGCCAGAGACTGATATACATACATATATAGTTTTAAATACATACGTAAATAGATATTAACAACCAGATATAGAACAAACACAAATGTTCATCACATAAATGTTTGTCCTACGTGGGAATCGAACCCACGTAGGACAAACAACAAATACTGAAAACAAAAAAAAATGCGAGCGGTTTGTTTGCTTCAATGAGCATTGTGGCAAACAAACGAATCGCATACGCCAGTAAGGGACAATAAATATAATATTTGTCCTGCTCACTCTCAAGTTGTTGATATACGTTATCTCACTTTCGTAATTATTATTATTTTATTTCTCATCTAGTACTTATACTGAATCTATGCTTTATAGGGTATAAAACGTCCTTAGCTCCAACTTATTTCGACCCGCGGAAGTTTTAGGAACTAACCTACTTTCACGTGTCAATTTTCGATGTCATACAAAATTGCGACGACAGCGCTGCATTTTCTGGTCGAGAGAATACTATATTTAATTTTGTCACCCTGCGATTGACAGGGCCAGTAACCTAGGAAACACTATTTTGTTTTTCTTCTAAGTTCTTTTCTAGGCACAGTCGCACCATCATAGCTGTTCAATTGACAGCTGAGCTTGTGGATAACAATGTATTGCCATTAAGGAATTCCCCAAGAAACAAGCCTAGTTCCAATTTTGCCCATCTGAACAGCTAAGCTGGTAGCACTGAACATTGTACATTAAATTCGTTGATTCGTTGGTTCTTGTCATGTTTTTGTAGATATTTCAAAAACCGCCGAATCAATAGCGGTAAATAAAATATGGGACCACCTATGATTTATGGCCTGCCTAATAAAAAAGGAATCATCCAAAACAATTCTATATTGACGGAGAAATCGCGTAACAAACATACAAAAAACAAACACAATTGAATTGATAACCTCTTCCTTTTTGAAGTCGGTTAAAAAGGCTTGTTATTGCAAAGTCGTAGTCACGAATTTAAGTCTGAATCTGGTAATATCTGGTAGCTCTAATTTTTTTATTCGCTGAGGCGTCTCTTCCGAATGTGGTTATACAAAACAGCAATTTGTATCTTAGAATATCGTGCCGCTTGGTCGTACAGTTAAATTAATCCACGATGTTTAAGGTTCTTATATTATTACTAACCCGAGATTCGATCAATGACAAATTGACTATAGATCCGAAGAAACCAAAATGTAGAAATGATACATATTAACTGAAAAACAAACGAGCAAAATGCATGGTCTGACACATTTTCTTAATAAGAATAATTCACGAGAATCCAACACTTCGATAGATAAAGATGACGGATCAGAAAGCTGGCACTCTTCGATGAGCTCGAATGATTCACGAGGTGCCGTACATAAAGAGAGCACAGCAAAACCTATTCCGATTAACCGAGGGTCCCATGGTCAGCGTAGTCTGCGAGGGCCTTCTGGAAGCCCTTTCGAGTTCGCGTTAAGTCCGCGCGATCGGTATCCTAATTTTGCCAGTTACTTCCGTGAAGTAATCGAATCGAAAACATCACCGTCGCAGCAATACTATCACACTCACCACGCTGATTATCGCCGAAAGAATGAAGGCGAACGGCATCAAATGGGCAACCCCGTGCAATCATCTCGCCAGGACTACCGCCACTATGTATCTCCCCTATATAATGACGTCATGGACGATATACAAGAAAATGAGTATAGCAAAGTAGAGCGTTACGGAGAAATCACGAATACTAAAGCGAGTCACACTCCATTCAAGAATCGTTTTGATAATAAAAGCTTTGCTCAAAAACTAACTGAATTAGATATTGGTGGTGTGGTGGAGAAAGAACATCATGCTAGCGAACGTCGTGGATCGGGGTCTAGTGTTAGCAGCCACCGACACAAAAGCCATACCATCCAAGAGCTAATTCGGACCTTTGGGAAAAAAGTAAGTCACTGGAGACATGACTCTTCCGGCGAACATCGCAGGAGTTCTTGTGCCACTCCCGTGAACAATACTGAAGTGAAAGCTTCCCGACCCCCAGCTGCTGACGAGTTTCGATCCCGCTCAAAGTCGCTTGATTATGCTGAGTTAGATACTAAGCGATCTGTACTCGACGACTGTGGTGCCACTTATCAAATATTCGACGAAATCCTCAGAGAAGGTAAGACATGCTGAAATCTCGGAATAAAATTGTGTTTGTTTCACGTACGACTGAAATTGTGTTTTGATTTTGTGACACAATTTTTTTTTTATGTGTACGCGGTTCAAAAATGTATGAATATTGCGCTGAGTTAATCCATAAGGTAAACTAGATACATAAAGTCAACATTCGATTTCTTTTTAACGCATAAGTAAAAAAATAATAATACTGAATCTGGAGACATTTTAAATACAAAGCATTATTAAATAATTATATCTTCAATGCTAAAATTGCACACCCTTCCACTTCATGCGCAATTGAGTACCCACATTGTGTGAGCGCCGAGCGCGGTGTGGAGGTTTCGCCATTTTAGCTTGGAAGATCTCTGCCCTATTTATGTCTGTTTCGTTCAAAGCAATTACCCAGATTATATCTTAGTTAAAATTTCAACGGAGATTGACGCCCCATACCAAGCATTGCTGTAGGGCTCACCCTAACGATACTGAAAAAAAGAAATAATAAACGAATGCTCGATACTTTTTACCACGCGCTTGGATCTAATGGAAATAATTATGTTGGATTTTTAGTGGTAAACATGTAAAAGTTTCAAATCCTTCTCACATAGAGTAGCGACCCTAGAATTAAAATCATCTGAGCTGGTCATTCGTAATGAGATATTCACCACCTGAAATAAACAACAGAACTGTAGCATGATATTCACTGTATGATGTTATTCACTGAGATACATAATAATAATTATCCCATCTACAAGTTGTTCACCTCAATAGCCTAGACGTTTTAAATCCTATACTGTACAGTAGTTTTATAATCCATTTTATACACATTCAATAATATTGTATTTTATATTCAACGGGGCCTCTTGGTGTTGGCTCCGGCCCCACCTATCAAATGTCCGGGCTAGACCCGTGTTTATATTGAAATTGTTATAATAATAATAACGCAGGGGCGATTTTATGGCAAACCGTTGGTGAGTGGCGACACCGCGTACCCTGATGCCATGGGGCCAAATGAGACCCCGACCCCTGCCTTGCCTTAATCGGCCGTCTGGGGGTGGACACCGCAAGAGCTAAGAACCTAAGCTCTAGGGTGGAACTGTTAAAAGGCATAACGTCGTGAGTAGCTCTTAGTGAAAGTGCAGCACACGGAGCACACCTCTCGACACCCTAAGCCACCCACGCCAATGTTGCCCGTCCGGTGCCAATATGCGGCAGTCTTTATGGGGAGCCCATTTAGTGAGTGGCAAGTCATCACCTGCCTAAATATATTTTGAGATGAGGCAGGTGCCGTTTCTCATTCTATAGATCTGTTATCCCATCCACAAGTTGTTCACCTCAGTTAAAGCAAGTTCAATGTGGACCATTCAAATTCCCGCCCTTTCCTACGTCATCATTCCTGCGCACACGTGCCACCTAGTGTCCACAATCCGCCAACCTTAGTTTCCCGCCATACTCCACCGTGAGCAACAACCTTCTTCACATAAAACCATTGTTTGTGAGAAAACCAAATATATCAAGCTAAAAGTGACCTAAAGTGTATCCAAATTATTTGTGGGTAAAATAATGAATGCTTGTTTAAGAAGAAAGTACACGAGAAATGGATAATGTAGATAGAAACTCCTTATTCTGTAAATCAGAAAAAAACCCAGATATAAAACACATACGGGCTAGCGGCCTTATCGCTAAAAGCGATCTCTTCTAAGAAACCGTTAATCGGAAAGAGAGGAATGGCGATCTCAGAATTGCACGTTAAATTAGATAGATTACATACTTTCACACAAGTCCAGATACAGACATAATGTCCAATTTAAACTTAAACACCGGTCATATAAAATGGTACAATGTAAGCTTACAAATAAATCAAAATCACATATGCTCACGCAACGACCCAAAACGTTTCTTACACAATAGAAAGAGTGGCGTCTTTTGGTATCGGTGACTAAGACAAATAAAAACCAAAGGATGAATTTTTAGCGCTATTAAGTTTTCTGGAACTCTACCAGTGGAACACTGGAAAGAGAAATGTATGAAAGCATTTAATAAATCGTAAGGAATGCAAAATCAGTACAATACACTTAAGTAAGAAATACACAACCTGACGAGACATACGCCAAAAAGAGGGAAAAACGAATGCAAATACATATAATATGTAATAGTAAAGAAACAGAAGGCCTAACAGAGAAAACTTGTGTAATTTTTTTTAATTAAAAGGCCTCATATATGCAATTGCCAAGTTTAGTAAACAAATCAACAAAAATATCACAAGATAAAGAGGCGAAAGATCATCGAACAATTTATAAGCAAGTTTGGTGCTCTACGGAATGCATATAAAGAATTAAGCGACACGTTCGAATGGACATCAACTAGGGAATAAAACTTCACAGCACTATCAAGACGTCCAGGACTTATAAAGAGCTCTATATATACACCCAATATAACCCTATCCCATCCAATATATACATCACAGTACAATATAACTGAATCTCACAATGGCTTAAGATCAGATATAAGACCTCAAATTGTACTTGAATCTGAAATACCCTGCGCAATAAAGGCTATATATAGCGATGTATGTATGCTCCCTATGGACTCTGAAATGGCTGGACCGATTTTGACGGAACTTTCACTGGCAGATTGCTGATGTTATGAGGAGTAATCCCCGTGGGTGAAACCGCTAGTGATATATAAATGTTTGGTGTAATATCACCCCGGATGTGCAGTCTTAGAATAAACACACTGTATGCTAGTGCCCTTCACGCCGTGGTATTGCATCAAATGCGTGTGACCTCGGTGCATTAGTAGCCTATTGTGATGTTGGTTTTTTTGTTCTGAGTTCAATGCAAAAAAAAAATTCATTCGCAACACTTGCAATATCACACCTCACCCTATGATAACGTATGATACTGTCTACAATGGACCTGAAACCGATCACCCAGAAACCGACAAGCGTGCTCGTTCTAGAAACTGATTCAAGCAAGGCTTGAAAAAGAAAGCTTGCATTTCGCGCTCGGGAAACATAGACTCTGGAAGTGCATTCCGTAGCGCTTGGCCCACGTCACCACGGTGCTGCACCGGAACCGCGAACGAAATTTACGACGCCTCGCTGTCGCCACTGCTGCGAGGTGCTGCAATCATTCTCTGCCACTTCACAGGTCGTCATAATTGAAATTAACAGGACACGGTGACCGAAGCGACGCCGTGCTGCAAATTTTCACGGTACAGAGACGTGGTACTATGCCGTGTCGTATCATGGTGATGTGGCCAAGCTCATACTCTAGCTGCTGAAGTGTCGGATGTGCTGGCAAAGCACTAACATATTGCCTACAAAAGTTCCTTGTAAATATTAAGTTTAGTGTACGGGCACTTTCATTTTCCTTATCCCATTGTAGAATGCGCTTTGACACGCGCCGTTTCGTGTAAATTGTTCCTAAGTTGACAATTTATTAAATTGTATTATGCGCAGGAGCACATCTTCGACGGGCTGCGTCTCAAGAAGCGGAGAGGCGTCGGTCGTCGCTGGGCCACGTGACATTGCGTCACCGAGCGTCAGATGCTTGCCTCGACCCGCATCACGCTGCCATACTGTTCAGAGACTCCCGAGGGGTAAGCATTTAGTAAATAGATACTAGTGATTTAGTTTTTAGATAGCCCGCTAGTCCAGTTGGTAGTGAACCTGCCTTCTGAGCTTGGGGGCGTGGGTTCGATTCCCACCTAGGACAAACATTTATGTGATGAACATTTGTGTTTGTTTTATATCTGGTTGTTAATATCTATTTAAGTATGTATTTAAAACTATATATGTACAGTCTCTGGCAGCCATATCACAAGCTTTGCTTAGTTTGGGGTCAGATGACCGTGTGTGAAAAAATGACCCGAATATATTTTTTTATTTTTTTATTTATTTATTATTTTAATGTTTACCTGCGTTGCGTTGCTGAGGAGTTGGGGGAAAGACCTTTGTCCAGCAGTTGGACATGTTGGGCAAAGGTATCCCCCAGCCCCTAGTCTCTGTCATGGGCTAGCACCTTCCGATCTTAATAAAACCTCCAAATCTCGTCGTAACATCGAGTCTCGGGGTGACTTATCAGCCTCGGATCAGATCAGTAAACAAGTGAGATATGCCTTAGTACAATTATCGTTCTTGTTCAAATCTCTCCGTTTTTCATATTTTTTTTATTAAACTGCTAACGCAAAAACTGCAATTGGTAAAGGCACATTTTTTTTTACGCACAATACGTAACTTTTAGCTACACCAATGAACTAATTAATAGTCCACGTGCAAAAAAAGAGCCACAAGTTCGTCTGCCGGGTGAGTTCCAGGCCAGTTGCGTTCGCACTCGCCACTCCACCTTACCATATCTTGTTTGTCTGATCTGACGGGGGATGGTGAGGAAGGGAGTGTTCGGTGGGACTCACTCTATGGCCCATCTTACCAAACAAAAAAGAATAATTAAAATCAATTCATAATTGGCTGAGTACTCGCTTAACAAAAATACAGTCGAATTGTAAACCTCGTCCTTTTTTTGAAGTCGTTTAATAAGTCATTCTGATGGCATACAAAGTGGCACTGTTAATTTTACCCGTGTCATGGTGTCATGTATTGAACTACACGGTTACGGGTAAATACACACGAAGAATCTGTTTCTGAGCTGAGTGGGTAAATATTTGTTCTTTGCAGATTATTGATTACCTAGTTAAGGCGCGGTCTGATCACGATTTCAAATTAATTTTTAACCCGCCCACGCCATTATCTATTTGCTATCTAAAGCAGCCTTTGTTTAAAGTCGAAAATCGTATATCATCATATTTGATGATGATGATGACTTTGTGCTTGTGTTTATGTTATTTTGAGGGTTTTTATTTAATATATCGAAATATAAAAATTTATTTTAACAAATAACTGGTTAAAGTTTTAAAACACTAGTCTGGCTGTATAATTAGTGCAAAAAATAAAGTTGCTGTCGCTGAAAATTCAGAGCACTTCAATTCAAAAGCTATTTTTGTTTCACAAATTGTAATAATCTCTATTGAGAATCCAGATAATTTATCGAAATTTTATTTGGTTAAGATTGTTAACAGATGTGTTTTCTACGTGTAGTATTTTTTTTTTATCTTATCTATAAATTTTTTCACATCGCACTAAGCGTTTAAAAACACTTATTTTGCTTAATTTCGCGATTGTACCGCGCCTTAAGGCGATAACTTAAGATGCATTGTTTCACTTATGACGAGAACGAGACCAGAGACGACTTTCAGTTTTTTGTCCTTGTAGCTAGGTCCCGGGTAATTATGGTAAATAACCACTGTGCTTGCGAAAATCGATGATTGTTCTTTTTAACCGACTTCGAAAAAGAGGAGGTTATGAATTCGACTGTATGTTTTTATTTATTTTTTTATTTTTTTATATTTCTTACGTGATTACTCCGCCAATTTAGAATTGTTTTTGATGATTCTTTTTTTTCATTATGTAAATCTACTGTATTGTATATGTTGTATTATGTAATGATAATAAATACATAATACAATACAGTAGATTTACATAATGAAAAAAAAGAATCATCAAAAACAATTCTAAATTGGCGGAGTAATCACGAAACAAATATTTAAAAAAAAAAAAATTCAAAATTCAAAAAAACATACAACTCAACAAGGACAAAAAACTTTTTAAGGAGAGGTTTTCCCAATTTTAGGCAACGCTTATTACTACAGATGACCTTAAGGTTTAATAATATATTGTATTAAAGTATGTACTATATATTTATTATTAGTATTTCTATACATACGAGTATATCTATACTAATATTATAAAGAGGAAAGATTTGATTGTTTGTTTGTTTGTTTCTTTGCATTGAATAGGCTCCGAAACTACTGAACCGACATGAAAAATTCTTTCACTGTTGGGAACCTACACTATCCCCGGGTAACATAGGCTATTTTTTTTTAATATTCCTTTCTAAAACTCTAATAATACATTATACACCCAAGGTGTAAAAAAATTTGTTATACAATTTTAACTTTACGTGTTTGACAGTTCTAAGACAGGACAACGTCTGTCAGGTTAGCTAGTCTAAAATATATAATAATATTATAAAGAGGAAAGATTTGATTGTTTGTTTGTTTGTTTGTTTGCATTGAATAGGCTCCGAAACTACTGAACCGATTTGAAAAATTCTTTACTGTTGGGAAGTTACACTATCCCCGGGTAACATAGGCTATATTTTTTTTTTGTTTTTTATGTAGGTATCCTTACTAAAACTCCAATAATGTAACCCAAGGTGTAAAAAATAAGATTTTCAATTTTGACTTTGCGTGTTTGACTTTTCTAAGACAGGACAACGTCTGTCAGGTCAGCTAGTCTAAAATAAAGTTAAATATTATTTTTTATAAATTTGGAATTAGACCCATGTGTTTCAATGTTTTTTTAATATCACATATCTGCTTAGGTGCATATTTGATTTCCATATTCTGCCTAGACCGTAAATTAAAATTTTAAGCGTTGAGTTATATCCATAAGTAGGTAGGTATCTTCAGTGCATATTTACGTAGATTCGTTACATTGCTCTATACGTTGAAATAATATTTGTTTATCGTATGTTATTAAAAACTGTTTGATTTCAAATCTACTCGAGTTATGAAATCAATTAAGGTGGCATAATAAATCAAACATCTGTTTACCGTTCCGCTCACGAATAAATAGCAATTAGGAACAGATAAGTAGTTCGAATATAAATGAATGAGCGTTATTAACCTACCAGATGTGGTTGGTAAAAATAAGCGCTCAGAAATATGAGGACCCAGAAAAGTCGCAAAAGATATTTTTTTATCTATACTAATAATCTATACTAATATTATAAAGAGGAAAGATTTGATTGTTTGTTTGTTTGTTTACATTGAATAGGCTCCGAAACTACTGAACCGATATGAAAAATTCTTTCACTGTTGTGAAGCTACCCTTTCCCCCGGGTGACATAGGCTATAATCTATACCCATGCGAAGCTGGGGCGAACCGCTAGTCTATACTAATATTATAAAGAGGAAAGATTTGATTGTTTGTTTGTTTGTTTGCATTGAATAGGCTCCGAAACTACTGAACTGATTTGAAAAATTCTTTCACTGTTGGGAACCTACACTATCCCCGGGTAACATAGGCTATATTATATTATTTTTTTTTAATAGGGATATTTACTAAAACTTCAATAATGTAACCCAAGGTGTAAAAAAATTAGATTTTCAATGTTGACTTTGCGTGTTTGACATTTCTAAGACAGGACAACGTCTGTCAGGTCTGCTAGTAATATTATAAAGAGGAAAAATTTGATTGTTTGTTTGTTTGCATTGAATAGGCTCCGAAACTACTGAACCGATTTAAAAATTCTTTCACTGTTGGGAAGCTACACTATTCCCGGTTGACATAGGCTATATATCTTTACCCGTGCGAAGCCGGGGCGGCCTAAGTCGTGAATAAGTCCGGTTTTGACCACCAACTCGCCTATGACGATGTGATCGAAGATGAAGCACGCAGACTTAGAAGATACTTATTCACTCTGGCCTTGAAAAAACCCAGGTTATATCTCTCAGGAAACAAGGAAGCCGGCAGGTTGTTCCAATCCTTGGCCGTACGTAATACGTATTAAAACGTAAAGTCAAAACGTTTGGTACGTATCCAAGGAAAATTATTAAGAAATTATAACGCATACTTCGCAAGTAAATCCTTACGCTAACACCAAAGTCAAGAGCACATCGGTGCTGTCAATTTAGCGCTTTTAACGCCGTATGTAACTACCTTAACCGACTTCGACAAGGAGGAGGTTATCAATTCGATTGTATGTTTTTTTTTTTTGTATATTTGTTACGCGATTACTCCACCAATTTAGAATTGTTTTTGATGATTCTTTTTTTGGTTGGTAGGTCATAACTCATAGGTGGTCCCATATTTTTTTTATCAACATTGATTCAGTGCTTTTTGAAAAATCTACAAAAATATCTACAAATTCAATGTACATTGTAAACATTGGACAGTGCCACCAACTTAGCTGTTAAGGTGGGCAACATTAGAACTACAGTTATTTCTTGGTGAATTTCATACTTTGTTCTCCACTAGCGACGCTGTCAACTAAACAGCAAACATCACAGATCTACTACTGACAAACATAGAGGAACAGACTTCAAAAACAAAGAAGTGTCTCCATGGCAACCATGCCCTGTTGTTTTTCGTTAAATTTTTCATGACCATGGATACAGAGTATTTGAGTCGTAATATTAATTAGTGTCGTGTATTTAGTATTAAATATTTTATATAGTGTTCAATAGCGTCAAACAAGCCAGTCAAGCAGAGCTAATCATGCACGGTCAAGTCAAACTCATGCACCAGTAAAGTGGTGGAGGCTTTACAATGGCTTCTATGGAGTCTTGGACCTTATTAGGGTTTATTATTCCTTTTTAGGGTTCCGTATCCAAAGGGTAAAAACGAGACCTACGGGTTAACTGAGCCTACGCTATCTGCATGTGATGTCTGTCGTACCTTTTAACGGCTGTCTTATGAACCGTAATAGATAGCCAGTTTTTTTTACAGAACTTGTAAATTACAGCGTATTAACTTAACAAATAATAATAAAATCAAAAAGTAAAAACTAAAAGTGGCCCTACAACAAACGTATTTTTTACGTATTTTTGTAATTGGTCTAATGTAAAAACGGCAATATGTAGGTACAAGCGTCAAACTTGGCATGATTATAGTACACACTCTAAAGTATAACAGTAGGTAATAAATAATGGCAAAGTGTGAGTCAGTGACAAATGTCTGTTCAATACCATGTTAACCAACGTAGAGCGCGGTCGGTACTTGGATGGGTGACGGGGCAAGGAAGTTATTAGGGTATAATATATACCATCCTTGGTGAAGGTCCATCTCTGCGTATGAAGCGATTTTGTATGACCTGCAGCTTGCCCAGATCGATGCGGGAGGCGAGGGCGAACACCACGGAGGCGTAAGTCATGACTGGGCGTGTGCAAGTTTTGTAGATTGTCAGCTTATTTCTAATTAACAATTTACTACGCTCGCCGAGGAGAGGGCTGAGGCGCCCTAGGAAGAATGCCGCTGGTTGCGGACTATCTGGATGTTGAAACTTGGCCAACGCTCCTCTGATCAAGGTGAAGATATTTGTAATATGTTTGGGGAGTACTTCCAGTCCAATTTTCTTCAACCTTCTGCAGATAATGGTGTTTTCACTTCACATGGCTTCGATTTATTTGACCCTCCCACTGACATTGGTTCTGTTGATGTACTGGAGTCGGAGGTATTAAAACTTCTGAAGTCATTGGACCTCAATAAATCTGCAGGACCAGATAACGTGCCTCCAATATTTATTAGTAGCTGCGCTAAAAGTCTGGCGATACCGTTAAAATTGCTATACCAAAGATCGTTGAATGAAGGGTCAGTACCTAAGATATGGAAAACTGCATTCATAACACCCATACATAAAAAAGGGCCAAAAGATTTAATAGAAAATTATAGACCAATTTCCAAATTGTGCATATTTGCCAAAGTGCTGGAAAAAATTGTATATAGGCAGCTATACTCATCTCTTAAGCACGCACTTTGCGAACATCAACATGGGTTTCTCAAGGGCAGGTCTACTACGTCTAATCTTTTGTTATGTAGCGAATATCTGTCAAAATACATGTCTGAACCATCCCAAGTAGATGTTATTTATACTGACTACAGTAAAGCTTTTGATCGCATAGATCACGTGATCTTGATGCGCAAGCTGCAAGCGGTCGGTATCAGAGGAAATTTGTTCAGGTGGTTTACTTCGTACGTACAGAACAGATGTCAGACCGTAGTACTCAATGGCTATACATCTGCGGCGATGAGCATTCCTTCAGGAATTCCTCAAGGATCCTTGCTTGGGCCCCTCCTTTTTATAATATTTGTGTTTGACATTTCTTCCTGTTTTCAATCTTCTAAGATCCTTCTTTACGCCGATGATATGAAAGTTCTCTGTCCGATACGGGCTATCGTTGACGCTTCACGTCTCCAAGAAGATCTAGATAGGTTTCAAAATTACTGTTTGCTGAACAAATTAGACCTTAACGTATCCAAATGCTTTGTTTGTTCCTATACTCGCAAGCCAAAGCCTATCTGCTTTAATTACAGTCTACAGAACTCGTCCATATCGAGAGTTTCTACAATCAAGGATTTAGGAGTCATTTTTGATTCAAAACTACTTTTTGATGAGCATATTGGCAGTGCAGTAAATAAAGCCTCAAAGGCTTTAGGATTTGTTTTAAGAATGTCTTCAGACTTTCTATCTCTTAAGACATTCAAAATATTGTATTGCGCGTACGTGAGAAGCCACCTTGAATATGCTTCTCAAGTGTGGAACCCGAACTATGCCATTTATATTACTCGTATTGAAGGCATTCAAAAACGTTTCCTACGATATCTACAGTATCGTGCTAAAGTTTTCTTACCAGATTATTCCACCAGGTGCAAAAAATTCCATATTCTACCGCTTCATGAAAGAAGACGAGTAGCAGACATGGCTTACCTCCTGAATATAGCAAATGGTACAATTGACTGTCCGGAGTTGCTCGAGCAGCTGAGACTACGCACACCCGCCACCACGATAAGAAGGCCGAATCTCCTATACGTCCCACCCGTGCGTTGCAATTACAGGCAAAATAGTTTTTCAATAAGGGCATGCAGTACATTCAACACTCTGGCTAGGGAAATTGACATTGACTTGTTCAATACCTCTGCGTTTAAACTGAAGCAGCTTGTAAACGTAAAGTATTTCAAATAAGTGTTTTTTTTTTGTTAAATAAGTATTTCTTAATTTTGATCTCTGTATTAATGTATACCTATATACTTGTTTACATTATTTTTATTGATTTGTATGTATATATTTTAATAGTATTATTTTTTCTTTACACTATGTAGGTATTTAATTTTTCTTGTTATTGTATGCTTATTGCGAGTCCGTTTTCTACAGTGTTATTTATCTCCTCTATTATTTGTGAAAACTTGTAATTGGCCTTCTAGTTTTATTTATTTACTTAATTTTGTACCTAGCTGTAAGTTTTCCTATGAAAATAAAATAAAAAATAAAAATAAAATGTATAAGGAGAAAGTGTGTCGGCGATCGAGAGTCACGCCGAGATACTTGGTCGAGCTGGACCCGCGAGTCACCCCGGAGTGGGGCCTTTTAAGCAATGATATCAGTTTTCGCTCTTGCGCTACAGGTGGCAGCACGGATTATGGATACTAATAATTATATACAATATATAAATATACAATAATATTTGAAAGTCCACACAATTTGTGTGTTTATTCAATTGTCAAATAAAAACAAAACTACGTAACTCTACCACACTAGCGTTACATCGTAGTCCTTAACTAATCCTAGAACCTACTTAACATTAGATCTAGCCTAGAATGCCTACGATACCTAATAGTAATGTATCACATCACTTGCATATCTTTTCTTACCTAGATCGTGGCTATATTATGAATCTTATTATACAAACATTTGTGTGATGAACATTTGTGTTTGTTCTATATCTGGTTGTTAATATCTATTTAAGTATGTATTTAAAAACTATATATGTATGTATATCAGTCTCTGGCAGCCTTATCACAAGCTTTGCTTAGTTTGGGGTCAGATGACCGTGTGTGCAAAAATGTCCCGAATATTTATTTATTTATTTATTTATAATCTGGTCATGCGTATGCACATATGCCCTATACTATCTAGCGTTCACATTAACGGCTTTGCCGGTATATACACAAGAGACATGTCATATACATTTATACACACATAATTATTGTAATCGATCAGAAATTCTATCAAATACCTACATTCGATATAACGTATCACAGCCTGCGTCGTGGTAATTTTACACCGCATTTCTCATGTCCATGAGGCTTTACGAACGCAGCTGTGTTTCGGCGAAGTTTATAATGATACTTTTACAATGCATTATTTTAAAGCTAAAGTCGCCTTTACAACTAACAAATGCTGCACTACAATAGACCTTCACAGAACTATTTTGCTCTACCAATTTTTAAAGACATTGTTTTCGACTTTCCTTGGAAGATCTATTGAATAAGCGGCCAAATATTTTATTTGTTCCGTTGTCTAATGGAACAAAGTATTACAGCATATCGTCGGCTTACTGGTAAAACCAACTAACTGCATCGATAGCCATTTCGAGTAAATCGCATTTGAAAGTTTAAGCTAAGCTTTGACCATTTTAAATCATAAGACCTCGGAAATTACTTAGATACAAAATGATGTAATTTATCTATTTTTAATTCTGCATTATTACTTTACATCTTTTTAAGTAAAAACTCTATAAAATTACATTAATATCCTGAGGTGTATGCAGTTAATTGGTTTTACCGTTTTGTATTGGCACATGATGCCCTAGATCGTGATGATATTTACGTCATTATTTATTCAAACACGTCTTCTTTGTACCGTCTTTTGTAGCTGTCGCTCAGGTTATCCCTACAATTGTTCAATTGAAATAAAATAAAACGGCTTCTTCCTCGTGGTTAATAGATAGTCTAATTGGTTTATCCAACATGAAAAAGTTGTTTTATGGTCAAACTGCACGGATGTAGAACTCTTTTTATAATTATCATGTGATATTGTGTACAGTGATGATTAATTTAGTTGTCAATTACAGTGGAAACTCTATATAACGACACTGAAGGGACTGTGCATTTTACGGCGTTATAGAGAGTTGTCGTCAAATGGAGAGAAGAAAAATCAGAACTATAGAAATAAAAAGTTTATTTCAGACTAGTGTTTAGTAATTATGTACATAAAATTTTTATAATTTTCTTTTACTGGCCATAATGTTTAATTACTTATGAAAGTTTATGAGCAACTAAGAATATAATAGCGTATAGATAATCCATGACTCCTACTTATTAGTCATGGACCATGGTCAACAACAAGTCCAAGCAATCCCAATTTGTAAACAAAAGAACGAATTTCTTAGAAAGTCCGGTATGCATGATGCCGACAGAGTTTATTACGGGCTAGGATAAAAAAGCGACAAAAAAACATACACAGCTGCGCAGTTTTTACTATTATAGGCAACTTAAAAGGTACTTTTCATTACTTAATTGTTGTCGTTATTGAGAGTGGGTGTAATGCTATATAGAGTGTATCATTGTATGGAAGGCAAGCTAAACCAACCAAAGCCAAGTGATTTCGACGCTTTAGGGAGTTTGTCGTTAAATCGAGTGACGTTACATCGAGTTTACATTGTATATGAATTGTTACCATGTCACAGATTCCCATGTCTACAAATTCCCAACTCTACAGATTCCCAATTCTTCAGAGTCCCATGTCTACAGATTCCCATGTAAAAAAAATATGTTTTGTTTTTATTAGGTACTGAACTTGAATAATACCAGGCGAAACGGCGGTTAAGCACAAGAAGTATTTTTAGTAAATAAATAAAAACTTAAACTTATACAAAAACAACATATGAAACAATACTTTCGATGTGAATTTTACCTGAAATAAAGGTTATAATTACATTACTTTGTTTCAGCTGCCTGTTGCTGACCCTTTCTTGGAAAAAGTCAGCCTCTCGGATTTAGGTGAGTGCTTTACGTTATTAACTATGCCATGAGTCTATGAAATAAGTCTTTTTACTATGTGACAAGCAGTAAGACGGCCCGCTACCACTTGTTCCTCGTGAAAATACCAAAAATTCATACGCAACGATTTGGTTCCAAATGGGACTCTGTGCCATTTCTGGAGGACTACAATCGAGGCATCTTCAAGGCTTGTATTGAGTGAATAGATTTATTCTAGAGCGACGTGCTCCATCCATAGCCACACCATGATTACCATCAAGCGAGTTGGTGGCAAAAAGTAAAACTACTACATATAAATAAAAAATACATGTTTTTTTTTCTATGACTGTTTTATAACTTATTGTGGTAGAGATGTTCAAAAAAGTTTCAGTCACCGACTGTACTTGAGTCTTCATACTATGTTCTCTACCTTCAAGGTTAATGTCTAAGCTTCACGGGAGTATATCATGATGGGTCTGATGACAGTTTTATACATGAGAATCTTGGTTTTCCTGCTTAGTAACCTGGACATCCCGTAAAGATTGAGGCATTGGGGGTCTTCTTAAGGCGTGTCCAGCCACGTGTAACGGAAGTCGTTGTGGATTTGGATATAAAACTCCTCTCGTTTTTGTGTATGTAATAATACCCCAAATATTAGACTTTTAACTCCTTTGAACAAAATATATGTTTATACATATAATCCGATACTTATGGCACTAGCTCCTAAGTTTCTCTATCTGAATGTAATTTTTATTTTTTGTGTGCCATCTAGATACAATGCTTATAGACTAGAGTCACAATCTTAAAACAGTCAAAAATAGTCCGAGCGACGTTGTACATACCTAGCAGTGCTACATTTACTCCAATTTAGACTATGTCGCTACGTCGCTTGTCCACTATATCATCAACACTGGCATCGCGCGGCATTGTAGTCGGATCGCGGCTACCTTACAACTAACCAAAAAGTCTGTGCAATGCGTAAGGTGCACCGAGTTTTGGTTCGGACATTTTTTTGCACGTTTGTGACTCTATTAGGCATTGCAAAGTGGTGTGCACAGTAAAGATGAGCTATTTTTAACCGACTTCAAAAAGGAGGAGGTTATCAATTCGACTATGTTTTTTTAAAATGTTTGTTACGCGATTACTTCGCCAATTTAGATCTGTTTTTGATGATTCTTTTTTTTTTATATCTATGACTCCATTGCATAGACCTTTGCTCACCTGTCTCGTGTTCATGTAGCGTTTCATATAATGCGAGATATAAGGTTATCTCCTGTTTTTTTCTGAGCCCAAGCTCATAATCCTCGGCTGTAAGAGTTTTTACGGCATTTACCACCACTTTTAGACTGCCCCAACTAACTCAGGTTGTCCCCTATTCTGCTATTAATAATAGAGGTATATCTGTTAGGTACTTTTTTTAAATATTGTGCAATTGCCTTAATTGTCTAATAATTGTTAATTTAAAAATCCGAATTTAAAGCTAGTAAATATGTTATTTCGTGTAATTGGATGACATATTTTTCTAGTTATTTTGACTTAAAAACCAACACACTGAACCGATTTTAGTGAAATTTCAATGGGATCAATATAAAAGTTTATGCTTTCAAATAAGAAGAATTTTCTAAATTTATAAAAGACTGAGACCAGAGGTAACAAATATAAAAATACAAACGACTTGAGAGCCCCTTTTTTGAAGTCGGGTAAAATACAAACAAACACTAAATACCTAAACTATTGGATGATAATAAAATATTTTAAGTTAAAAACTAATAAATCACACTATAGAGCAGTGGTTTCCAATTAGTGGTACGCGTACCCCTAGGGGTACGCGAAGTTGCATCAAGGGGTACGCCATGTGCGGCAATATCTTGACTAAGATAATTTTATCAGTATTCCGGTACCAGTATTTAATTTTTTATTTATCATTCCTGCAATAAAGGCTGATTATATTGTGTACTTTACTGGTCCTCACAAACTGCGTCTGCACCGGACCGGACTGAAAACTACACAAAGTCAACAAAGACTTAAGCCGAAAAGGTTCCATAGCAAGCGATATAACGTCTGAATTGGAGTAAATGTGGCATTGTGAAGTATATAATTGATACAATGTATGTACAATGACGCTCGGACGTTTTTTGACTGTTTTCACTGAGAGATTGTGACTCTATATGTATTGTATCTCGATGATAGTACCCACCTTTTACTATGGGACCAACTCTGAACTCGCGTAATTCAACCTAGAATCCTTCATTACGCTCTGGATTCAATATGACGCCCGTGACTTAATATACTGTTTTATCTCCATGGTGTATAATCTGCTATTTGATCGAGACTGCTTCTAAAAATAACATCAAAATAGATTCGGCTAGCAACAAAATATATATTTCTGTATACTTAAATAATTCCACTCAATACAAGGGTCAAATACTAAATGACGTCATATAGTTACTTTATACTGGTTTTAGACAGGTTTCTCACCGTTTGTGTAATTTAATTATTAGCGTTTTACAGCATTCGTTGTTCACAATATTTATTATTGAAGTAAATGTACGCTTTAATTTTTTTTTAAGCACTTTGATATCGATGATGAACATGGGGAAGAAAGGTTCTTGAGTGGAGACCACGTACCGGAAGACGCAGCCACCTGCAACCTCCCAACTAGATGGACCGACGACATTGTGAGAGTCGCGGGTATCCAGCGGATGCAAAAGGCAGGCTGTCGTTCAGCGTGGAAGTTAAAGGGGGAGGCCTATGTTCAGCAGTGGACGTCTTCTGGCTGATGATGCCCGTGCCATCATTCATCGACAGGCACCATGCCCGGCCGTCCGTCCGTCCATCTGTCCTACCTATTACCGGCTGTATCTTTCGAACCGTAACAGTTAAACTTTTTCACAGAATATGTAACGTTACGGTGGTATATCTAAAAAATAATAAAAAATACAAAAAGCTAAAACGAAAGGGAAAGGAAACCATACAACAAACGTATTTTTAATGTATTTTTGTATTAGCTCTAATGTAAAAAAAAAAACCAGACAAGTACGAGTAGGACTCGTGCTCTGAGGGTTCCGTTAGACGGAACCCTCAGAGCGCGAGACCAATAAAAAAACTAACTGAAGTTAAAATATTGAAAGACAAACTTAAGTTTGTAGTTGACAATAAGGTTCTTCGATACATTCGAACTACAAAATGTAAGTATGTAATAGCAAAATAATTATTTTTAAATGATATAACTTTAAATTTATAACTTTCGGATTTATTCCTATATATGTACTATGAGACCTTGCCTCTTGCCAAATTTCATGATTCTAGGTCAACGGGAAGTACCCTTATAGGTTTTGATTCCCCTGTGAAATCGCAAAATATACGACATAAACGTTCATATCTTTTGATTGCTTTGACTTACAACTTTTATTTTTTTACAGCCAAAAGAAACCGTAGACCCAGGTATTTAGTATAAATTTCAACTTGCTACCTTTACGCGTTCTTGAGAAAAAGGGTCTTGACAGACGGACAGACAGACAGACAGACGGACAACGAAGTGATCCTATAAGGGTTCCGTTTTTTCCCTTTGAGGTACGGAACCCTAAAAATTACGTACAAGCGTCAAGCTTGGCATGATTATAGACACACTCTATAGTATAAAAACAAATAATAAATAATGGGCAAGTGCGACAAATTTTTGTTCATTAGATACCAAGTTATAATTGTGTTATCAAAATAATTAACTGTGGCTGCGTAGCAATTGCTTCGACTATTTTGGAAGGCGCTATAATAACTGGTAATTTGGTTACTTGGCCGACCATATTGTATTTTGTTGTGGTACGGAACCCTCAGTGCGCGAGGCCGACTCGCACTTGGCTGGTTTATTATAAATACTAATATTATAAAAAGGAAAGATTTGATTGTTTGTTTATTTGTTTGCATTGAATAGGTTCCGAAACTACTGAACCGATTTGAAAAATTCCTTCACTGTTGGGAATCTACACTATCCCCGGTTGACATAGGCTATATCTTTACCCGTGCAAAGGCAGGGCTGCCTACTAGTATATATAGTATATAGTGACATTTGTCCTTCGTCGGATTTCCGTTTTTCACACTCTGTCTCTAAAGCTGATATCTAAACACGTGACTAAGTTATTAAAAAAAAAACATATCCCGACTGCATTGTGTAAATAGTAGGTTGGTTGGGTTCTTGTTTTGACATTAACCTTTACCAGCACCAGTGTCTTCGCAAAGACATATTCCAATGTTTATACCGTTCCAGAAAACGTGAATCCAACAACAGAGATACATATATAGAGAGAGGATGGGCCTAATCCACCATGCTGCCCAGTGTAAGTTGATGACTATCGTATGTATTTGAACTTTAGAGGTTCTTGGACATACCGGTTTCCTCACGATGTTTTCCTTCGCCGTTTTTGAGCCTTTTTGGTTTCATGCATCGAAACTGCACATAGTTTATTTAGGTGATTTAATAAGAAGTCATTGGTGCAGGGCCGATGTTCTGACCGGGTGGGTCAGCCATTTGACCGCTCGGCCACCATTGCTCTCATTTCCCCCCCTAATTATTATCAAACATGTTATTATGTTTATCTCTTCACGTAGCAAGGTCAATACAATTATTATTGCTTCGATAGGCAGCGATAAAGGATTATCGCAAACTCAATACTCACCGGTTGCCTTTATATCGGTCACGGATAGGCAGTAGTCGCCCAAATGTAGTTTTAAATGGTGTAAGCCAGAAATTGTTTTTATAAATAATCCAGTGCACCACTTATGTGTAATATCGTGAAAGTTGGACAAAGGCCAAAAGGAAAATATGATTGTGCAGTTTCGAATTCAAAGAAAATTCTTTATCATGGGTAAATTTTACATTATTATTACAAAATTACCAGTTTTTATCCGCGGCTACGCCTGCGTGGCTAAGGTGGGCAGTGGGCACACTATGGCTTGACCATAAAGTTTATCGGATGAACGATGTGAATGTGCATAGATGACGAACAAACAGACCAACTTTTTATACAGATATAAGATTTATATTTGCCGAATACTGTTAAAATACTTAACACAAAACATTTTTATCATCTTGAAATGCCTTCGTATAATAAAAGAAAGTTCTCGTTTCGGCTCAGCAATACGAAGTAATAGTGTTCCGCGAATACGATTAAGCAAATAAACTCGTATATAAAGATTTGAAGTATAAAACAAAAAAGTATTTTTTTTAATACTTCCAAATCTCCAAAAAACCAGTTCTCAATTGGGTTTTAAGTGTGGTTACCTCAAAAGTCCGTAATTTATAAAACGTTTTGAAAAAAGTTTATTTCGAAGTACATATATACAAAATTTCAGTTTGGTCCCATAGAAATTCTTTTAAAAACGGTTTAGTAGTTTGACTTTTAAATCAAAAAGATGAATGGATTTTTTACAGTATGGATTATTACAAATAGACATTATTACGTCACCCAAGTAACCGATTTTTGCGTATTTCACTTATTTTGTAGTCGGTATTTTTTTAATTGATAAAAAAAATTGACATCATTTAATAATTTTTTATTGTTTTTGTCTTCGTCTTCCTTTTCTGTGGTAGTAAAGGAGAAGTTACAAACTGTTCTGTTCATTCATTCATTCGCGCGTAGTTGTAGCTTGGTTACTTGGTATGTGTTCTACGGCGTCTCAATTTTCTTCTTATAAGACCCCGTACTTACAAAAAACCACAACAACATGCATGTGTAACAAACACATCATCGCATTTATAATACTAGCATACTCGTACCACGTAAGCGAGATGGCACGCGCTTGCGGTCTCAATCCGAATTACGAACGGATCCATAATAATCCAGATGTTAGCTAAACATGTTTTGTTAGATTATGGGCGCAGAGAACCCGGCTTTAGGTTCAAAATTGTACTTCGTTTATTAAAACGTTTAACGCTCATAGCTCCTCACTAGGATACCCTGTATCAAAGATATCATACAAAGACACGGACAACTAACACCCAGACCCGGATGATATATTCAAATGCATTATTCAAACCTCTGCCTGGCCGGGTGTCAAATCCGGGACGTTTGGCTCGTGAGGCAGACATGCTACCGCTGAGCCTGACCGGTCGTTTCAGTTTAGAACAGGAAGAGTTGATTTTATACAGCGATCGCTTGTACGCTGCATGGCTGCGATGCCTCAAAATCTTCAATGAGCGTTCGGCCTTATATACGCTAACGCAGCGGAGGCATACTACTAAACAAAGTTTTCTCCAACGGATTATGAAATACATCTGATGAAATACAGGTGGTGTTTCAGTAATTCTCCTCTGGGAACACCCTCGAGTCTTCAAAAGGTACTGGTAAATGACCGTTACCTCAGGTCGTTCTCAAATCCTTCGTTCGTTTATCAGTAGGCTTTCAGTAGGTACGTATCAATAATATTGAGTGGTTTTCACCAGTTGCACTTACCTATAATATACCAAATCGACAAAAGTAGATGGAGCGTAATTTATAAAAAAAAAAAAAAAAACAATCTAAATTCTTAATTAATCGTTGTCCAAAAATCTGAAAGACGTCCAAGAATTATCCGCCAAATAGACAAAAATAGTGCGGATCAACGGACGGCTGGGTCTTCCGCAATTGTGCATGCGTCCTAGTCTAAACATAGATCGGCGGGGAGATTGGGCTACGTTCAGCCTCTTCTACTGGTCGGACACATATCACTCTAGTTTGAGGTTCTATGACTCAGGATCCCATTCGAAATGTATTTATTTATTTACCTATATTTATTTTATTGAGAGAGATACGCCAACAGTGAACATATTACACATTCTTAAAAACAAAATTGTAGTTAACTGTTTCATTTTAAGGTTCCGAAGTCCGACAAGGAACCCTCCTAAATTCGTTCCGTCTGTCTGTCCGTCCGTCCGCCCCAATTTTTTTGAACCTCATATCTTCTATATTTATTAAGACAAGTGCTTGAAACTATCCACAATGAATGAATGAAATGAATGTTTCTCAAGCAGTTTTCTTTTTGACTAAACCATAAAAAGTATATGTTATGTTGATATGATGTATGTCTGAAATTTGGTTAAGTCTATAGAGCTTCGTTCTTTCGATCTGTTCTGTGACCACCAATTTCTGAACTATGATGAATGTGACCACTATTATATGACTTTGGCTACGAAAAACGGAACCCTCCCACATGCGTGTCTCGGGTCTCGACCCGCTCTTAGCCAGTTATTATTTTAAAACCGTAATGGGAATATAAAGCAATCATGTAATGAAAGAAACACCAATAAAACAAATATGAAATGAAACAAATTATATCTTAAATTAGGTTAGGTTAGGTTAGATTTCTTGGGATGTGTTTCATTGTTTGCTTTAATAGTAAAGCAAACATGAAATGAAAGAGATAATCATACTAATATTATAAATGCGAAAGTGTGTTTGTTTGTTGGTTTGTTGGTTCCTGTTTCACGCTGCAACGGAACAACGGATCGATCTGATTTTATGCATGGGTATAGTTCAAGAGCCAGAGAGTGACATAGGCAACTTTTCATCACCATCATCACCATCACCATTTTTCATCACTACGCGGATGAAACCGCGGGGCGCAGCTAGTCACTAATAAAGCAAATAAAAGAGATTGAGTATCTACTTCGTTGCGCTTTTGACTCGATTTGCGTAAGATTTAGTTGACAAGACGTTTAAACAAGCATTCTTGCGTTATAGGTAAATATGCCGTTTTCGGCATGTTTACAAAATAGTCTTGTCGCTCAGCTTTATATTATGCGGAAATTTACGCATGTAAGTAAACTTCATAAATATTTCCTATGATCTTTGACTTCAAACTAATAACTCACGTTACAAAACGAGAATATAAAGATTCCAGATATGAGAGAGATAGAAATGTTTTCTTTTGTCTTGGCATGACATGGTTTATCATCTTTACCTCGCCTTTTCAGAGGTAAAGAAAATATAAAGCGCTATAAATATATAAGCGCTTTGATTCCACATGTGTTGTGCGAACTGCTAGTCTCTAGAATGCGCTGCCTGAATGGGTGTTCCCCGATGGTTACAATCTGGGTGTCTTCAAATCACGAGTGAATCGGTTCCTTCTAGGCAAGCGTGCTCCAACGTAGACCGCATCATCGCTTAACATCAGGCGTGATGGTGGTCAAACGCAAGCCTATTAATTATAAAAAAATAAAATAAAAATAATAACTTATTTTTTTATTGCGATGTGTTTGGAATCTTGATTGTACTGATCTATGAATGGACAAGGAAATTATGTTTGAAGACTTGCGATGGAGAATGAAATCATCATTGTACGTACAGTATTGCTAAAACTAAAAGAAGTAAGAGCAGTGCGTGCTAGCTCTCCTGTTCGCACCGGTCGAGGTGTGTGGGCGTGGACCGGTACAGGCAGACGGCCAAGCGGCGCGCGGCGGCCGGTGCCGGCGGTGTCAAGTTCGTCGCGCGTCTCGAGCGAGTGCGGTGCCGCTGCCGGCGCAGGCGCGTATAATTAGCAGTTAGCCGTGGTCGGCGCGGTGCGCGGTGGGCCGCACCGAGAGGTGGCGGGCGATGCGCCGCCCGGGCCCCGCGCATGCTGCGCCTACATTACTTCTCCGACAACCCCGCGCTAGCCGTCACAGAAGACGAGGAGACCGTCTACTCCATCGATCTCATCAAGGAGTTCGAGGCGGTCGATCGCGCATGGAAGGCGTTCCTCGCCGACTGGCTGCTGAAAGGTCCGCTTGTTTATGTCACCCACGCTGCGCCGACTGTGTTTGTTTTGTTTTCGTTTATCTTTTGAATGCTGTTGTTTGATAACTCAGTATACTTGTTGCTATGCAATTAAAAATAGTACTTTTTACGCGACACTGGTCCGGGCTGCGCAAAATGAGTTCCCAAACTAGTGACAGAACGGAAATGACTTCACGGTAGTGACGGGTTACGGCGCGAATGTGTCGAGTTTCTCGATATCTGTGGCTCATATTTGTAGTTACTGCTCTCTCACTTTATTCAATGCCTTATCAATATGTCCGTATCCATTATGTTCTATTATTTTATTAATTTATGATTTTTTTATCGAGTTGTTGATCATCGCGGATGATAGAACTAAAATCAAACAGCTGTTACATTTCAAATTTATCTCACCTTTCTGGGCTGACAAATGCGTATGTTATATTTGTTCCCTTGGGTGTATTTCTACCGAAGTTTCCAACATGTGGTGCGTGCGCATGTGAAACTATAAAATAAATCCCGTACTAGCTAACTTCTCACTCGTCATCCGAGGTTCCTAATGACGTCATGGCCTCAACGCCGCTTGCGCAACCTGTATCAAACGTAAATAAACAAATACGTAACGCATCGTGTCTGAATATTTATTTCATAGTCTGTAAAACTGCCGCCTGTATCTATAGCTGACCCAACAGACGTTGTCCTATACAAATTAAAATTAATTTGTTTGAGTTTATGGTTCATACAAAAATTCCATAGAAAAAAAGCACCTTCAGTTTTTCCCGAAATTTTAATTTTCAGGATACATTTCCTAAGTTTCTTTATATAAAAACCTCGTTCGGAATATTAGGAACGTAAATAAAAAAATGCCACATAGGTCCTGAGTTTCTCAAGTGATGCGACGCATGAAAAGCATTTAATTTTTAACCGACTTCAATAACGGAGGAGGTTCTCAATTCGACTGTATTTTTTATGTTTGTTATGCGATTACTCCGCCACTTATGAATTGAGTTTGAAGATTCTTTTCTATTGGTAGTGGTCCCTTATAAATTTAATCGAAATTTAGTTAGCGCTTTTTGAGAATATCTGCTATAACCAAAAATATGCTCACGCACGTAGCATCCTACACGAGGCGTCGTCAAATCGTTTGCCGTCGGACCGCGACAATCCCGGAGGCTCCAAAACGCTTAAGACCTCTGCAGACACAAGAGCACGCTTCAGGACGTTGTTGATGGCATGATGTTGGGGTCTTTGGCCCGCACACCGAGTGCAACTCCCCGTGGCGACCGTTCGCTTCAACTTTTGCCCCGCAGATGCAGACGTGGGGTTCGCAAACGGAGCATAATACTTAAATATATTTTTTCCTTATTACAACTCTGTCGTGTATCGTAATTCCGTGTTATCTGAAAATGACCTAATGCAATAATACAAAGTACTTACCTACTTCAAATGGCGTTGCAAGGAAAACAATACGTTTATTTGCTGTAATTGAAATCTCAGACCGTAAGTCTTCCGTAAACGCGTATGTCAGACTTTTTAACGAATTTGTCGATTTCAACTTTCAAATTTGTCGATCGATAAAAAACGTTACTTGCACTGCTGATGTCGAATCCATTGATTCCGATTGAACTCATTATATTGATATTTTATGACTATTATAATAAACTTTATTAATTTAAAAATTATTTTTTAAATTAATAAAGTTTACCTGTTCTTCTCAGCAAATCTTTTAATTTGATACCCATATCACGATAGTAGGTGAGACCATTTTGTCCACCATCTTGGGGCGTCCGCCATATTGAATTTATCATCTAGGACCCAAGGTGCTTGGGAAGACAAATCCAACGAACCCAAACTCGACGGGGTGACGTCGTTTCGTTTAGGAGTTCCTATGGCTACCTTCTGTCTCCATCATCAGACTAGCTCGATGGTACCATAACATTGCCACTGAACGTACATAAGTATGACAAATTTCAGCTCAATTATGCTCTAAAAATTAAAATTGAGTTGCAAGATTCCACCCGACTAAACAAACATACATTGCAAGTTAAGTAGTAAGTAATATGCTTGTAATTAATTTCGACTTATCATCGTTATGATAAGTCGTAATAAAATTAATTAGTTATATTTCCCGGCTTAAAACTCGAAGCATTAAAAAAAATATATTGCAAAGCGACCAAGTTCACACCACAGAGGTTTTACATAATTGTTACCGTCATTTCACAGAGTAAAAAGTTTCTGACATTATATGGTAACCCAATGATATTTTTGATATAGAACTAGTTTTTTTTTAAATTTACTTACATTTCTAGCGAGGTAAAGTGATATTTACTGCCCGTATTTTGAATCAATATTGACCCACTTACCGAGCGCTAATGAAGAAAAAGTTTTTTCATCTCCCCACCTCGGAAAGAGTATTTTTGCTCTTCGGTATCTGAGTCCAAAAGCCGTTTTTATCCGCTAGAGGATAAAGTAAAACTTAATTTAGAACATCGTGTGCACTAAGTTTGTGAATTCAAAACATCATTAAACCTATTTACTTCTACCTCCATGGTGCCGAATTTATCATACAACCTTTTTTAATTTGTTAAAAAACTCAGACTCGGAACCTTCTTGGTGTACTTTATTTTAATTTGCTTTGCGCGCGCCATTTTCTTTTCACGTCATATTGTAACGCCAACAGAATTGACTGAAACTATTAATAATGCGCAAATGTAATTTTTTTCATTTAGTCATTTCCTCGCTGAGTTGGGATGATAAGTTACGTGTTGCACTCGAGTGCAAAGATTTATCACCTCGTGCTCTTTTGATTCCCTCGCTAACGCTCAGGATTCAAGTTTTTGAATCACTTGCTATTTAGAATCCTTCGCTTGCTCGGTCATCAAAATTGAGCACGCGGTTAAAAAGCAACTTTGCACTCTTGTATAACAAACAACTATTCTTTATAGATCAAGTCCTAATGACAAAATTCTAATAAAAAAGGCACTAGATAGACTCCACCTCTTTACTGAGTCATCGCTTGACCGTGACTTACTTAGCTTGACTGTAACTATAACTTGATTGACGGTTTGTTTTATAAAAACTTGAAAATGTATAGTTTTATTACTTGATATTAAATTACTTCATCATCATTATTAACAGCCTTTTATGTTCCCACTGCTCGGACACTGGCCTTCTCTCTAGAGAGAGGATGGGCCCTAATCCACCATGCTGGCCCAGTGCATGTTGAATAAGTGATTGGTGCAGGGCCGAGGATCGAACTGGGTGCCGTCAGATTGTAAAGCGCACATGCTACCGCCCGGCCATCATCGCTCCCATTTATTTTTAATTACTTGACTGGCAGCACATTATAGATTCGTGGAAGTCTCGCACTGTTCAATTTAAACGATTGTTTCTGCCACGTACCTGTAAGTTGTGGAATGGCTTACCACATTCGGTTTTTCCTGCTAAGTATAATTTGGACTGCTTCAAACGAATAGTGAATAAAGTCCTCAAAGGTAAGCAATGCACTGGCAATACCCCGGGTATTTTAGGTGTTTATAGGCAGCGGTGACCACTTACCATCTGGTGGCCTGTAGCTTGTTTGCCACTAATTCTATAAAAAAACCGGCCAAGTGCGAGTCGGGCTCGCACATAAAAAATATCTTATTATCTTATCTTATTGATTCGGTGAAATGAACGGTGTTCAGTGTGTGTATGTATGTGTATATGTGTGTGTTCGGTGTTTGTGTTTCGGTGTTCGGTAGTCGAGGCTCGAGGTGGTCAAAATAACCCAATACCAGTTATAACTTGGTAATGAACAGAAATTTGTCACCGTCACACCCTTGCCATTATTTATATTTTGTATTTGTTGTTATACTTTAGAGTGTGTTCTATAATCATGCCAAGTTTGACGCTTGTACGTATAACCGTTTTTACATTAGAGCTAATACAAAAATACGTTTGTTGTACGGGGACCCCCTTTCGGTTATTACTTTTTTTATTATTTGTTAGTTAATCCACCGTACCATTACGTTTATATGGGTGCAACTGGCTACAACAAATTTCATACGAAAATGCCTTGACAGCCGTTCTAATTTAAACAAAACAAAATTTTATTTTCTGTGTTTGGCGCATATTAAAATTATTTTCGGGACATTTTTTCACACACGGTCATCTGACCCCAAACTAAGCAAAGCTTGTGATATGGCTGCCAGAGACTGATATACATACATATATAGTTTTTTAATACATACTTAAATAGATAATAACAACCAGATATAGAACAAACACAAAATGTTCATCACACAAATGTTTGTCCTAGGTGGGACGAACCTACGCCCCTAAGCTCAGATGGCAGGTTCACTACCAACTGGACCAACGGGCTATCTAATATTCTAGCCTTAGATCAATAGAAACGTCATTGATTCTAGGACCACTTTGACATTTGCCAACTTCATTTGATTAATCTGTGTTATGTTTTATATATTTCAGAGGAAGATGAGTCCCAGATATTTGTCAAGTTCTTCAAGTTCCACAAGTGCTACGACCTGATACCCACGTCGGCGAAGCTGGTGGTCTTCGATACGCAACTGCTCGTCAAGAAAGCGTTCTTCGCCCTCGTATACAATGGTCAGTTACTTATTTTGTTTCGTCTATATTAATGTTTATTTAGTTCGATCTATGCACTGCATGTTTTGTTGTGTACTCTCTAAATCACAAATGTTCGATCAAAATAATTATGCTATGTCAACTTCTTGCTGGCGAAGTGTCATGCGTGAAAACGGAACAATACAAATGTTTTGTTTATTCTTCTTTTTGCTTCTTCTTATTGAAAGCGTTCTATATAGTGCAATGCGAAGAGTAGTCTCATTTAGCGAAGCCAAAATATGGCTGTTAGGTGGGGCGTGACATTCGGCGTGAGACGTTTTTTTACCTTTCATTGTGCTATATATAATTACATAGATCCACCAATCGTATTAAGAAATTATTTGTAAAAAAAAAACTAACTAGAATTTTCGTAGCATTTAATATTGTTCTTGCGTTTTACTAAAATACAGTGGAAACTCTATATAACGACACTGAAGGGACTGTGCATTTTACGGCGTTATAGAGAGTTGTCGTTAAATGGAGAGAAGAAAAATCAGAATTAACTGAAATAAACTTTTTATTTCTGACTAGTGTTTAGTAGGTTGTACATAAAAATGTTATGATTTTATTTTACTGGCCATAATGTTTACTTACTTATGAAAGTTTATGAGCAACTAAGAATATGATAGCGTATAGATAATCCATGACTCCTACTTATTAGTCATGATCAACAACAAGTCCAAGCAATCCCAATTAGTAAACAAAAGAACGAATTTCTTAGAAAGTCCTGTATGCATGATGCCGACAGAGTTTATTACGGGCTAGGATAAAAAAGCGACAAAAAAACGTACACAGCTGCGCAGTTTTTACTAATATAGGCAACTTAAAAGGTACTTTTCATTACTTAATTGTTGTCGTTATCGAGAGTGGGTGTAATACTATATAGAGTGTATCATTGTATGGAAGGCAAGCTAAACCAACCAAAGCCAAGTGATTTCGACGCTTTAGGGAGTTTGTCGTTAAATCGAGTGACGTTACATGGAGTTTACACTGTATATTAAACAAAATTTTGATAAGTACTACTTTTGCTATATTCCATTGTCTTAAGGTATATTTGTTATTCATTGCATGACTCCTGCGAATATATTTTAGACATATTTTTCATTAGCGAATTTTGACAGCTTTGTTAAGTTAATAATATATATTATGTAACTATACCTACCAAAAACTTTCGAAATCCATCACAATGAAAAAATATTTATACTTAAATCTTACACTGGAGTGGAAATTAAAATGGATTTCTCATGATTACCTAATTTAAACAATTTCTATGTTATATGTTTTGTCAATTACCATAGGTGACGGTTACTGCTTAGTGCTTACTATCGGACAGGCCGTGTGCTTGTTGTGCCCTTATACATAAAATAATAATAATCTAAATACATAGTCAATAAACATATTCATATAGAAAATATATGAGGAAAAATGCCATGCGAAAGTGATTTCAAAATTTTGCGAATGTTTTTCAGTTAGTCAATGCAAGAGCGAAAATGCAATCTAGAGGGCTGAGATGTCTTGCTTCTTAGGGTTCAAGATTATACTAAACTAGTACCTACTATTTAGTATCCATATCCTAGCCCAACAGGTTATTTTTGTACCGCAAATCCTTGTTCTGTGATCTAACCATAGCGCTTTAATTGTAAAGCATGTACCCAGCTTGAATTGCACTAAACATCACGTTATTTTACTGACTTTTTCTGGTTTATGTTAATACAGCTGTGTTAATGGAATGGACGGAACTGGACCCTTCTTAAGAAAGAATACGGCTGTTGACATGGATTACAAGGTGTATATCGTTCCATATTCCCCTGATAATATTAAACTGATTCATTAACTCAAGGCTAGGTGATGACACACGGTCATCCCACGGTTATTTTTTATTCGAGTACTTAATGATTTCTTAGGGTTTCGCGATGATTACCCATTGAAATTAATTTTTTAACGGTATAGCGCGAATTTTCGAAATTTTGATTACTGTTTTTTTTTTTTACTGCAATACCAAATATACGATATAATATAAATATTATGTAGTATTGTGCAGTACTGCATGTCACCCCTCGAACACTTAGCAATGTCCGCGGTCACAGTTAAACTAAGTGATGAATCTCTAAAGAAATGTTATGAGATTATTCAAAAGTACCGCCAATGATTTTATATCAAAATCTTTCCTTCTTGGGTATCTTCAAATCACGAGTGAATCGGTTTCTTCTACGCAAGCGTGCTCCAACGTGGACCGCATCATCGCCTAACTTCAGGCGAGATGGTGGTCAAACGCAAGCCTATTATTTATAAAAAATTACGCTGTAGTCGCTCAGTCCACAGTCCAGCGTTCAGCTCAGTGTCCAGAGTTCTTGGAGTTCTGCGATGGGCCAGAAATGTTATGAACTTGATATAAAATTTGCCTAGCGTACATCCTTGGCGTATACCGGTGCTCATTGGCGAAGATTTGAGGATTATCAAAACGAATGTAGTGGTTTGGGTTATCAAGGGCTTAAATTGCTCTCAAACTGGAGACGTGATAAAATCCATTGAGTGTTTAATTTCGAGTATTCATGATGTAAGACTGCAGATGTGTTGTCGATAAGAATGGATGTGAATCGGATCGGCATGGAATTTATTTCGTTACAGTACCGCCTTTGGCCACAAATTCGCCCGCGTCGTGAACAAAACATTGCTTGTCACTAAAAGATAGTACAGCTTTCACTCGGTGATATATTTCTACAAATAGGATTAGGAGCTCCGTAGATTACCTTGAACATACATACATACTTTACTTCTTTATAATATTAATGCAGATTCTCGTGGCAGACAAAATGGCGTTTGATAGACCAACATGAAATATATGAGTCGATGCGAAATTGAGCTATGAATGCTAGATGTGTATCCAAGGCTTCAATATTACTATTCTAAAGCATGTATAATCACGGGTATGTAGTTATGATAGTATGAAACCAATACTCGAGCGTTTTTGGGAAAAAGTACCTTGCCATAAAGATGTCAGGTTCAGAACTGGTATCACAGCGTCACATTCCCAACAGTCTACATTCAGGTATCATAAATATGTATAATAATAAATGCTGCCTTAATGTATTTTTTTATTTTATTTATTTATGACATAATTTTACATATATTACTTGTTTACTGTCACCAAAAATCCTCGCAGAGGTTTATCTGGGTGATAGGTTCTCAGCTTAAATAATTAGAATAAACATTAAGTAAACACAATAGGTACATCGGAAAGAACCGAGCGAGCGCCGAATGCATGCCCGTCGCTTCGATTTTAAGATGATACAGGATAAGGCAAGTGCCGTTGCTCATCCTATAGATCTGTTCTCTTATCCACAAGTTGTTCATCTCAATAGCCCAGATTTTTTTAAATCCAATACTGTTCAAAATTGAAATTTTATACTCATTCCATAATTGTATTTTTATATTCAACAGGGTCTTTTGGTGTTGGCTTCGGCCAATGAGCTTACATTAAGATCATTGGCATCGGCCTCACCAAAGTCTATCAAATAACTGGACTAGAACGTCGGTCCTAAGACAAATAAAATAATAATAAAATAAAAATGTCTTATCTAATGTAGGTACATATTTGGTGTAAATAATCATAATGTTGTTGAAGTTTTAAGACCTGTGTGTTTTGACTATTTCGAAACCTTTCTTCTAAGTATAAAACTTGTAAAGCATAGAGAAAAGAAAATCTTCTTGGCCTTACTTAAGCATGTACGATTTTTGTCTCAAAGGGATTTTGTCTAAATCGGAGTTATTTATATGTTGGTTAAGGTCAGGGATATTGTTTGCCAGGTATTATTACTAAACAGGCTTGTCAGAATAAGTATTTTCATAGTTCATATTTTATTTTATTTAATGGTAGCAGTTTGCCCTGAACTGTAGACAATAGACAATTTTTATTTTTGTGTCAAAAATTCACTACACACACCTAAGGCTACACACTTATTTAGGGTTAAAGTTGGATTTTTGCCACAAACCGGCCCCAGCTCAGCATGATGCTGTTTGTTACCAACCGGCGCTGGTTTCTCGCTGGGAACGGCAGGTGACGTCACGCACTGCACGGTTTGCGTACAAGTACTTCATATTACACAGTTGCCACAACGACGACGAGACGAGAAAGACAGACCTTCCACCTTCTTTTGAGAGAGTAAAGTCTGTTAATTTGGCATATTTTTAGTAGAAAAGGCATCGAACAGGCAACCTTTAAGCGGCAACCACCGCCTATGAACATCTACAACACAAAAGGTTTTGTCGATCCGTTGCCAGCGCGAATAGATGTTTGTAGATCAGCAGCTCGGCGGGAATTCCTTCGAGGGAAGGACATACCCCATCTTACCATATCCAGTCTTTTGCTTGTATATTGTCTGGTTGGTCCAGTATTTGGTTATATCTGGCTGACCTCATGATCCCTTGTCGACAGGTGTTCGCGCCGCACCGTTATGGGACTCCCAGAGGCAGGAGTTTGTCGGAATGCTGACTATTACTGACTTCATCAAGATACTGCAGATGTACTACACAAGCCCCGACGTCGCCATGGATGAACTGGAAGAGCACAGGCTCGAAACTTGGCGACGTACGTACTGAAAATAAAATAAAATATAAAATATCCATCACCATACTATAGCTACACATACTTAAGCTGCAGGAGAAGGTAAACATCGCTAGATAACCAGCATGGCGGCATGACTTCCTAGTACTCGGCTGGCCTCACTCAGGCTCACTTGAGAGCCAGTTCCCATTCCAAGGGAGTTTATCATCTTCAATCACTTCGCGTTAGGGCAGTTGTCAAACGCCTTGCATGTCAACCATACGTTTTTTTTTTTTTAAAGAGCTTAATTTAGAACTTGGTCGCTCGATGAAGAGATACCTGCTGAGAACAATGTCAACGTGGATTCCTCAAGTTATGGTTACATACTAATGTTCATTTTGAAGGCGTTGACATAACTAATGTAATACTTTCTCTTTAATTGCACTCTTGTAGACAAAGACTGGAACAATAAAAAAAAGAAACATTTTAATAAGTTTAGTTCTGTTAACCAGATTTCAAAATTAACATTTCGAAAGCTCGACAAGGCCTCTTTTTTATAGACTTCAAAAAAGGAAGTTAGTACAGCAAATAATAAATAAAGACCAAGTGCGAGTCGGTGAGAAATTTCTATTCACCAGCGGTTGTCGTACGAACACTAAAGTTAAGCAACGTCTGGCGCGGTAGGTACTTGGATGCATGGGTGACCGCCTGGGCGTTGATGGGATGTTGCCCTTTAGTACATTTTTTTGTACTTTAGTAACTAACAAGTTATGTGGTGGTACGGAACCCTAATTGCGCGAGCCCGACTCGCACTTGGCAGATAGAATGGCAGCGACGCAACTAGTGAATCATAATTTTAATACATATAAATATTATTGTTTGTTGTGCAGACGTGCTGGTAGGGTCGGTGATGCCGCTCGTGTCGATTGGGCCGGACTCTTCGCTGTATGAGGCCATCCGGATTCTCATCACGAACCGTATCCACCGACTGCCAGTCATCGACCCCGACACGGGCAACGTGCTCTACATTCTCACGCACAAGAGGATACTGCGCTTCTTGTTCCTATACGTAAGTTAATACATACTTCATCATCAGTCGCATCCACTTGTTTCCAACAGTTTGCAGACTATAGGCCTCCATTTTTTATTCTACTCTCCCCGTTCTCACATCCACTTATTTCCTACAGTTTGCTGATTATCGGTCTCCCTTTTTATGCCACTCTCCCCGGTCTCGCATCAACTTGTTCCCAACAGTTTGCTGAGTATCGGCCTCCCTTTTTTATACCACTCTCTCCGGTCTGTCGCCAGTCGCATTTTCCTGTTTCCAACAGTTTGCTAGGTATATGCCTCCCTTTGTTTATGATACTCTTCCCGGTCTCGCCAGGTGAACCAACTTATTTCCAACAGTTCTTTTGATGTCTTCGATCCACCTCATCTTCGGTTAGCCCGGTTGCCACAGACCTGGTCTCAGCCAACACGCGGTTTCAGCTGTACTCCACCTCTCATCGTTACAACTGGTCATGTGTCGGGCCCAGCTCCACTTAAGTTCATACATACATACAACATCTTTCTTTCCAACTTTCTATTCCACCCACTGCGGAGTACCAGGCACAACCCCGACACTATACTATTGTATTGATCTAAATACCTGCTACTACTACTGGAGTACATGTGCGCTTTACAATCTGACGGCACCCGGTTTGATCCTCGGCCCTGCACCAATAACTTTTTAGTACTTAAATGAATTATGTGCAGTTTCGATGCCATCGCTCAAAAGCGGTGAAAGAACATCATGAGGAAGCCGGTATGTCCAAGAAACTGAAAGTTCCTAGACATAATATGACATTCATCAACATGAATTGGGCCAGCACGGTGCATGGGCTCTCTCTCTCTCTCTCAGAGAAGGCATGTGTCTTAGCACCCCAGCTTATAATCCTGTATACTAGTTTGATTCAAAGAAGCATGTTTTATTGCAACCTTCCAGATAAATGAATTGCCAAAGCCGGCGTACCTGCAGCAGAAGCTGTGCGACCTTCGCATCGGGACCCTAAACGACATCGAAACGGCCACGGAGGAGACTTCCATCATAGAAGCGCTCAAGAAATTCGTCAACCGACGAGTCTCTGCTCTCCCTCTCATCGACACCGATGGCCGCCTCAAAGATATCTATGCCAAGTTTGACGTCATTGTGAGTAATGCCTAGATGTTATCAGAAACTTCAACCCAGCTCAGCTCAGGGTTTGTGGACAAGCTAAAGCTGGGTAGAAATGTTTCTTTAATAAAGAAAGAGGTGGCGTTCCTGTACTTTCTGTATGATGTCTTTTTACAAGCTATTATTTAAAATTACGTAATAAAAAAAATTAATTTTTAATTTTGAACTTGCCTTGTTAGTATGGGTCAAATATTGCAACTGAATTTTAAAACAGCTATCCCCAACCGATTGAGCTGAAATTTTGCTAACACGTTTAGTTTTGATGGCATTGCATGGTTAGCTAAATGACGTCATTCTCAATTCAATATGGCTGACTCCCAAGTTTTTTTATTCACCCCCGTGATATGTGTATCAAATGAAAGGGTTTGATGAGAATACGAAAAGCTTGTTTTCAAAAAAAAACTCCACGGGTGAACCCGCTATACTATAAGAACTATGTGTTGTTATTTCGAGTGAATGTTACGTGAAAAATAAATTTTGAGTTTTTGGACATGAATTCAGACTTGAATGAGACCACGGGAAGTGGCACTTTCCGTTTCCGAGGCTCATTCAATTCTGAATTCATGTCCAAAAACTTGTCATTGAGAGTGCAAGTTGTAGGGCACGAAGCACAGTCCATCAAGTGCGGCATTATTTAGGAGTTTAAGTTGGTTAAAAAAAAATCGTTGATTATTATAAGATTTCGTAATTATATACATTGCTGTTTTAATTTAAACTTCTTTACTTTACTTTGGGAAATAACTTACAATTAAATAGTACTCTTTACACCGTGATCAATTTCGAAAGTTTTCGAAAATTTATTTTCATTAAAGGAAACGGACCACGATATCAGTGGATACAACTCTTCGGGATCCGTGGCTAATTCAGTCTGCTCCCGAGATTCGTGTAGGTAGACCTTGACAAACCCCCTGATAGTAGGGGACGTGCCGTCAACGAATATAAGTACTCAAACTGTCTAGAGTCGGCTTTTAACTTAAAAAAATGTCACGTAATTCCAGAACTTGGCCGCTGAAAAGACGTACAACAACCTGGACGTGTCGTTGAAGAGTGCCAACGAGCATCGCAACGAGTGGTTCGAAGGAGTGCAGAAGTGTACTCTCAATGAAACGCTGTTCGAAGTCATGGAGAGAATCGTCAGAGCTGAGGTAGGTCTCCGGGTCAAAAAGTTCCGTGTCGTCTTCCCTAAACTTCGGTCGCTTTACTGAGTCGAGAGCCAAAACTGCTGCTGAAAGGTTAGGAATATTTTACTTCTGCCCAACTGCTTAACTTTTACCGAGCGCATGTGCAGTCCTGCTTTTGGGACGGCTCTGCTAAATATCAGCTCGAAGCATTAGACTCCGTAGACAGACGAGCTATTCGACTCATCAATGCGTATTAAAAAAAACGCTGTCTCTAGCACAGACGGAGGGTAGCTTGTCTGTCCTTCTTTTATCGCCTTCATTTTGGAGAATTGGGCTGTTTAAGCTGATCCCGTCAACCAATTTCCGCCATATGTCAACGACGCAGTCATTCTATCCTTACGTCATAAACTTTGGTAAAGACCGCACGCAGCGTTTCCAAAATACCTTTTTAATACGAACTGCAAAGGAATTTAATGCACTCGGTGGTATCTATAAAGTTCAACCTGGGTTTCTTCAATACAAAGAGTGAATAGGCAACTCACAGGCAAGCACGCTTCATCTCGATTAACCTGTCCAACCACATCGTCATCAAGTGAGATGTGGTAAAACGCTAGTCCAATTCATCATTAAAAAAACATTCCCTTTCGCTTCCGAAGAATTGACGTCAATTATCGTTACCCTTTTCAACACTAAACTAATATTTTACAGCTCTGAAATTGTTGCAATTTTTATCGCACATATCAAAACCTTAAAAAAAACATATATTTTTAGTTCTTTCAGAATAGTTTATTTAAGAGAACGGTTCATCAGAATGCATTTGCATCAACGCCATTTTATATTTAACTAGCAGACCTGACAGACGTTGTCTTGTCTTAGAACTGTCAAACACGCAAAGTCTACATTACAAATCTTATTTTTTACACCTTGGGTTACATTATTGGAGTTTTATTAAGGATCCCTATTTTTTTTGAAAATTAATATAGCTCATGTTAACCGGAGATAGTGTAGCTTCCCAACAGTGAAAGAATTTTTCATATCGGTTCAGTAGTTTCGGAGCCTATTCAATGCAAACAAACAAACAAACAATCAAATCTTTCCACTTTATAATATTATAGTATAGACTATGTAATACTATGTATATTGAACAATGTGTTTTAACTTCCGTTTAAAGGCACCATCTTTGTTTATCCTGTGAAAGCTTTGTTCATGCCAGGCGTCAATTTCGAATTTCCGGTTGTCTTTTGTCATTTTATCTTTCTACTATTACGGGCCAAATACGAAAGATGAAGTTACAACCCGTAAAACGTGATAGGTATTCCGGATTGATTCAGGAAATTCAGGAATATGAGATGCAATACAGAATTCGCATTGAAAACTTTCTGTTTCTGCTAGAAAAGCTTTCCGTATCCTACGAATCACTTACTAATTTGTCACGCACACTAAGGCACTTTCAGCGACAATGAACGAACTCAAAGTCCACATGCAAAAAAGAGCGGCTAGGTGATTTCTTCATCAAAACTCGCGTGAGGATTCATTATAAATTATTATAACACCGACTCGCAGTCACGATTTTTTTTTAGGTGATTTCTGTTAAATGTATCAAGGCTGATTTATACCTAGACTTAGTAATACCTATATCCGTGGATACAGGATCAAAGTTTTTGTTTGCAGGTGCATCGTCTAGTAGTTGTCGACGAACAAGACAAAGTGATCGGCATAATATCCCTATCGGATTTGCTGATGTACCTCGTGCTAAGACCCACAGGAGAATGCGGTGGAGCCAGCCTCAGAAACGAACACGCTTCTATAGAAGAAACTGAAGAACCCGGGACCTCTGACTCTCCAGAAAGTTCTGCGAACTCGGAGGAGAGACAGCGATCGAGCCCGGAAAGCGCTGCTCCCCCTGTCTTGGGGGACCAAGTCAATGAACCCCCCTCGCCAGAAATCATCGACGATACCCAGAAGGACGATTAGAATCAGCTGTGACTTGGTGACTAGTTTGAGTCACGTTTAATTAAGACGAATTCACTTTACATAGTCGTACCTATACAGGTTTAGTCAGAAAGCTTGTAAATACAAAGCCGTCTAATGCTTGACTTTTTAAGTTAGGTTGTCATTTTATAAATTAGATAACGGATAGATGTTTTAGATTGAATAAACGGATATTACATAGATTTAATTTTAAATTTTTTAATGTTTTTAATCTATAATAATTCGTAATTAGTTTTAAACTGTTTTATTGAAGTAACCAAATACAAACGATCGTTCTTCTTAACGAAAACGTACTCATGTAAATTATAGATGTATTTTTGACAATGTTTTTAATTAAAAAAAACTAGCGTCCTGACGCTAACCGAATCACGCCGATCTGATTAGCTAATATGTAAAAAAAAAAAAAAAACATAAAGATTATTTGAATACAATGAAATATGTCATAAAGACACGACGGACATGTATTTGTGTGTATTGCTTTTATGAGATATATTAAACCTTAAGCTTTAGCAAATTACTAGAACAAATTTAAATGGTCAACATTTCGTTGGGTACTTTAATGTCCTTTACATTAAGCAAACCCTTTCTGACTAACCCTGTATCTTAATTCCAGTTTTTGTTGTTCTATATTATTACACTTACTCTGTATATTTATGTTTCATCCATAATTTGGGATCCACCTTTCTTTTTTTACAGTTGTTTAATTTGTAATCGATTATGCACCTCTTATAGTTTAAGTTCACGGTTTATGTTGTTAAGGTGATACTAGAAGTACCGCGAAATCTGATGTATTTGGCATGACTAAGTAGTAACAATAATTAGAAAAAAATAATACGGCAACGGCTTTAGGATTAAGAAAACTACAGATGACGGTTGGGATCGAAGGGTGCGGCGTTGCCCGCCTCGCTCGCTTCCATTCTCCCCACGCCACGAACTTACTCATCCGTACTAAGTTTTCCGCAGATTAAAGGATGATTTATGCTAGACCGTGGCAGGCGCCAGCGGATTTACGACTTAACGAACATTTCATATGAAGGCGTACGTGCCGGGACACGGCCGAGCCTCGTCCGGGACGCGGGCGACACACCGTGTAGCATAAACTGCAACATATAAAATGTTGCTGAAGTTTTAAATCCGTGCCACGTCCACGCCTCGTACGGGTCACGGCTCGTGCCCGCCACGGTCTACCATAAATCATCCTTAATGGTATCACCTTAAGGTCAAGTTTTTGTATAACTTTCTTTAATATTGCACTTGGTCAATTTTTGTATGCGCTTACTTGTACAGCGAAGAGCGCTTTGTATAATTAGGTATCTTATGAGGGAGGTTCTTTCTGTGAATATATCGAGTGATGATGCGTGATGTTTTGTTATTATTAATTATTGTTTATTTGTTCGAACGGGGCGTGGAATCAGCAATTTGTTAAATTTTCCATTGACTCGCTATGGTATTACCACAATGAAGCCACCTTGACAGTTTTCACTGACATGAGAATCTAACTTGTAATAAAAACAATGTTAAATGTACTTAGGTTAAGTCTAAGCTGTATTTCAAACATTAATATCAATACTAGTTCACTTTTTAATGTTTGAAAAACTTGTTTCACACGAAATGTAAATTTTATTGAACATTACTAAAGTAATTCTCGATATTAATGCAGAATTTTTTTATGTTATATAGTGTAGCATAATTAAGGACATGCCGGTATTTCAAAAGAATTTTGAGTTTTGTCGGGGCAAGATTTTGTGAGAATTGGGCGTTAAGTTAACTTAGAAAAGCCGTGTTGCGTTGTATAATGAATAACAACGAAAACGCGAGTCAATGAGAGTTTTTCTGGACATTCGCTCTAACAATTTACTTGCGATAAAATCAAGAAGAAACTGTGCGCTTAATGGACCATTTTCACTAAGCTTTTTGACCAGCTGGTCCACTAAACCAAGCCATTACTGGTAAAGAGACAATCCATTACATGGCTGGCTTGCCAAAGATCCCGGTGCAAATTGACCATAAATTTCAAACAAAAATCCTTTTGGACCATACATTTGATTTAGTTGCGGTTGAATTGTGACATCGAGTCGGTAGTAACAATTTCTTTTTTTAATTATTTCTGGAAAAAAAACCAGGTTAATACTATCATATGGACCACGCATCCTGTAGTATTATTATAAAATGTGTTATTAATTTATGAGTAGCGTAGCTTGTAACAATAATTAACTTATACAATGTGTTGTTTGCATTCCTGTCATATTTCTGAGGAAGCTAGGTACATTGCAATAATGATCTTAATGGTGCCTCCGGACATTCGTCATTTTTCCACTTTTCGTATAAACAAAAACAATGTTCATATTAAAAAAAAAAAATTTTTAAAATATTTTAGGATTTTGGTGAATCGTGGTATGTTAAAATTGATATCATTAATCTGGGCAGAATAATGACATCTGGGGTTCGGCTGCTACTGCAAGACGATAGAGATTGACCCGAACTATACGGTGTGCTAATTGGAGCATTGATCTTACTTTTAAGACAAGAAACGGGCAACGTAGATGGCCTTGCGGGAACGTATCCTGATAAGACTGCGCTTGTTGCTCAATATGTTTAGAGGTCATTGTATGTCTGTGATACGATCGCTAAGCAACACCTTTAAATATGTCTGGAATGCAATAACCATCAACTTAACTACCAATAAAACCGTTTGTAGAAGTGTACTGTAGTAAACCCATCTGTTGGGGGATGTATCATCACTTTGTAAAATACTTAAATATATTGTTTTATATGTACCTTTTATAAATCATATGCAAGGTGATGTTACATAAAATGTGTTGCAACGCACATAAAGAATAAAAAAGTTGATTCCGATAAACATGGTGGTTTTTATTTAAACTGCAGCACCCAGCGTGGTTTTATCCGCTATCCAACAGGATGCTAGAATAAATTTAATTTATTTTAATGAAAATTTTAAATTTATTTAATAAATAATATCATTTATTCACTAAAACTCACACACACTCACACTTCACACACACACACACGTAGGTGAAACGTACCACCTTAACAATACAATAAGTAAAAGCAAGAAACGAAAAATAAATCAAAAACTGTTTTCTGTAGTAAGTACTCGTTTATTTTTCGCTAGCACAATCACGGTTAAAATGTCACTCTCGAACATTTCAAATGTCCAAATGGCCCCAAAAAGACAAGCCTCCTCCTTCCCTCCGGCCACTTTTATACATTTTCTTTCAAATATCTTACGTTTCTCTAACTAGATAGTAACATTTCATACAAATATTTGATTATTTAATCGCAATTGTACTTCGCGTGGTCTTCCCCTTTTATATATTCGGAGACCTTCAAACATGTATTAATATTAAAAGTTCAGTATTTTTAAAGATTTACAATCAACGCAATTGGCCGGTTTGCTATTTACCTACGTTTGAAACAAGTGTTAAAGCGAACGCAAACGGACGGACTTTATGTCAGTCTCAGAAAGAGAGCCTTCCTCTACTCTCGCAGTACAATTAGGTCCGCTGACTAAAAGTCCATCGTCTGTTTCAAACCTTAAGTCTAATTCTATGAACCTATATGTCTCAAAAGTAGTTTTATTTCAGTAGCTTTGTTCTTATCGTCACTTCTTGGTGCTTGGCGCTCTTTGGAAGTCGAATGGAGCTAAGCATCTATGTCAGTCAGCAGTCTAGTATTTAAAGTGCGGCCGCTGAAAGAATGCGTCTAACAGTTGCCACAACATAGTAAAAAAATATGAACGAAATCAGTAAATTCTGATCACTCTCACTTTTTAAACGCAAGATTGTAGCTGGTAGCCAATGTGCTTATTTTCATTCAAACAGTTATAGCAGATGGCAGATGCTTTCTCTCGGCCAGGCCATAACTAAGGCAATTTGATTAGACTGACAAAAAAAAATGTCATAAAAATCATTGAACCTGCTAAGTAGGTAATTAAAAAAACAGTTTTAAGAAAATCAAGTCTTCTAAATTAACGTCTTTTAAATTACTATAACAACAGACTGGCCAAGTGTATTCAGTGCAAATCATAAATATCTTACCAACTATGATTATACATATACAATTAATAATTTTCTTAACAACAATTCCGCTACATTATATATATATAGTGCAAATAAGTAATTTGAGAAAATTTTAACACAAAGTATCTACTCGTTTCGTACATTTTAAATATGTTGGTGGGATTCCATTTGGCAGTGAAATATTTTTAAATCAACACTAGCACGTTTTGAAATAGTAGCTAGCAAGTGCATTAAGTATTTTAAATTACTACGATTGTGTAAAGGCCAATTATCTATGATTCGCAGATGCCCAGTGGCGCGGTGTAGCGTGAATTTCAGTCACTAGGGCTACAGAAAAGGAATAAAATAGAAGGAAAATCGTCGCCTGGCATTATGACAGAACTTTGATTGAACATTCTTATTTAGATCAACGCGTCGAACTCCGCATCCAAAGAACTTGGACCTTTTTGGGTTGGGTCTCAAAGTTCTTTGTCCGCATCACAATTGCTGACTGATTTCGAATGACTGACGTTTCGTTTTTATTATGGGTTCCACGCACAGGGTCCCACGGGTCCAACTGGCTAACAACATTTTTTTTTACAATGACAGCCGTTTTAATTTAAACAAAAAAAAAAAAAAAAATATTTCGGGGCTCGGGGTCAAAATTAAATCAAGCCGTTCCATCTTTAAAAATAAATAAAAACTGCAAAAAGTGGATTACTTGATGGGAGCAATTACCTACTTCTATCTGGCTGGATGTTGAAGCGAAACGAGCGTTACAATGTTAATGTTTTAAGCGATGTAGATCAGGTTTATGTAAACTATAAATCATTTTTCCTACTTGTTCTATTGGTAGAACAGAGTATAACAGATGGGAACAACCCGCCTAGGAGCTAAGAAGCTCTATCATCACCATCAGCCAGAAGACGCTCCTACTGCTGAACATAGGCTTCCCCCTTTAACCTCCACACTGAACGACAGCCTGCCTTTTGCATCCACTGAATGCCAGTGACTCTCACAATATCGTCGGTCCATCTAGTGGGAGGCCTACCTATACGCTGCGTCTTCCAGTTCGTGGTCTCCACTCAAGAACCTTTCTTCCCCATCGGTTATCGGTTCTTCGAGCGATGTGGCCTCCCCATTGCCATTTCAACTTGCAAATTTTAACAGCTATGTCGGTGACTCTGTTTCTTTGGCGAATATCCACGTTTCGGATTCTATCGCGCAAAGAAACTCCGAGCATAGCTCTCTCCATTGCCCGCTGTGTGCAAAGCTAATGCATTTTTTTAGCTATTCCGTTTCAAAGTAATGATTCGATGCTTTAAACAAAAAAAATAAAACAGATAACACAGAAATGCGCTAGCGAAGTGAGTGACGCTATTTTTTTTTAAAGAAGCTCAGATTCTTTTTTTTTTGGGGTGTTAACGAAGGAATATTCTATCTCGGCGGTCATTCAAGCAGCGGCACACCACTTCGTCGACCTATGAAACGTGGACCCCTGGCAATGACTACCACAGAAGCGATTTTTTTTTCGTTTAAAATAGAACGGCAAAGAAAAATCTAAATGTATCGATATCGATAAAATAATGGTAACCACTATTATTGTCAACGGCTTGTCAACAGCTTTGTAATTAAAACACGGTGAAATCATAAAATTATAAACAATTTAGACATACCGGAGATACGATATGCCTCCTTTTTTAAAATTAAAATCTTTGCTAGCTAGGCGACACGTAATTACAGCGCAAGATGGCATTGTGGAATAAATTCGTTGGAGCAGCTACGCGTTCAAAACCAGTTAGCAACTGTGATACGAAGCTCGACGCGTTGACGTAAATAAGAATGTTCACTCGTATGCCTGGTAACAGATGTTACTTCTCTTTTCCGTTCTATCTACTACTCTTTTCTGTGATGTCTTCCAACGCTACGCCACTGAATATGGCTCCACCAAGGACGTTTTATACCCCTATACTACTTCCATGGGCTCCACAGCGGAATTTACATAGAGATTAGAGACTGACAGTGCAGTGACATAAGTTATAAGACTTTTATCCCGATAAAATACTGTGCTAAATAGTAATAATAATAATAATCGCACTTATTAATAAATAACCTAGTATAAACAAAATATAATGTTGAGCTTCATAAATGGCAGCGAAATGAATACGTTTAATCACATACATTAATTAACTGATAATATTTACGTAAGTATAACATTTTAAATACAAGAATAATCCAGGTACTTATCTAGTAAGAGATTTTAGGAAATGAAACATTATTTATACATATTACATTGATGTAAGTTTAAAACAGTCATTGACATATTATATGTTATTTCTACGGATAAATTGTGAAAATGAGATTTCATGACAAAATCATTACACATACTTAGGACTTTTAATTAAACTATCTACATAAAAAAGTGTTCCTTAAATACCCTTAATATAGTGTTTCTAACATTGAATGTCTTTTTTTGTATAATTAAAACATATTAACATTAAGAAACTGAGAGGTAAACTTTATAAAAACTTACATTAGCTAGTGCATATCTTGTGCTTAGTTATTGCTCTAGCAAAGCTTTGCATGTGTGTCGTAGTCATATTCAACCTATAGATTAGCTGTTTCATTGACTGCTTCTATTCATATATTGTATAATAAAGCATCGTTCCACTTTCTTGGAATAAAAGGTTGTTGACATCGTCAAAAGGAAGTTACGCTATTACGCATTTTTATTTGATTCAAGTCTTTTTTAGGTATCAGGTGGGTTACTATAATCACAAAAACAGTCTTAACCTTTCATTGAATTTTGTCTCGCTCTCTCGGCTAATGAGAGAGCAAGACACAAGTCAATCTAAGGTTATTATAAGAATGTTTTTGAGATTTTACACGGGCTATTATTTCAGCAAATATTGCGCACAAACGACGGGGATATCGTCCGCAATCAATATTGTTACTCTCATTAAAAGAATCGTTTTAGTTCCAAATGCATCTGATTTTATTAATTATTACATAATATTAGGTAATCTTCATTTGTCCGTATTTTACAATCTACTTTTAAATAATATAACAAAGATTAAGCGAACCGTGATTTTAACAACTTTATTAGATACTTACGAATCTCACTTTCCGAATATCTATATCCAACAATTCTTAAGATAAAATTTATTTCATAATCAACAACTTTTTTTAAAGAATAAGGCCTAATCCATTACATTTATACCCAAGAACTGGTATGCCCTGGGACGAGCCCTGACAAACAGTTCACTTAAATTACTTTTAATTTAGAATTCGATCACTACTTACTTTGTGATTCGAAAACAACACAAAGGCAGCAGATATGTATTAGTATCTAAATTAATACTCAATTGTTCAGTTCTTTAATGGTAGGTAACTAAATATGGCTTAAGATGAGCAATGATTATACTTACTTCAGGGGATTAATGATCGACTTTCGTACTCCGAACTAGAAAGATATAAGTAACGATCCTGCAGTGCAAGTACCGTTCTTTATCGATCGTCAAATTCGATAAAATGCCATAGAATCGATCATAGCTAGTACTGAACAAATGGCATTTTATCGAATTTGACGATCTCAACTGTCAATTTTGACGATCGATTAAGAACGGTACATGCACTGTTGGTGATGATAAATGCGCATGTTATATACGATTTATATTATTTACACTTTCTACATTCATTAGGCCATACTGACACTATATTGGTCATTCCAAACAATATGAGGTGAATTACTTAAGTAAATAGCTTACTTGTAGTTTTCATATTATAATAACCACCACAAAAACGATGCATTAAAATTTAATGTCAAGTATATTGGCGCCAAATGTTGAATATTAAAATACACAAAACTTACTAAAGTGATATTTAAAAAAAACGGTCGTAGATATTTAATAAATAATAAATAAATAATATAATAATATTCGGGACATTTTTACACACACGGTCATCTGACCCCAAACTAAGCAAAGCTTGTGATGTGGCTGCCAGAGACTGATAAGTATACATATACATACTTATATAGTTTTAAATACACACTTAAATAGATACTAACAACCAGATATAGAACAAACACAAATGTTCATCACATATTAAAATGTTTGTCCTAGGTGGAAATCGAACCCACGTCCTCACGCTCAGAAGGTAGGTTCACCACCAACTGGACCAACGGGCTATCCCAAAGGTAAATCCCAATATATAACGGTGTAAATTGATGAGGCAAATTCAATGACAAATGCTCAATGCACAAGTACGTCCTATGAAAGAAAATAAGCTAAGAGTACAGTGAAGTCCCAAACATACACTAGCCTAGTATATCTTTATTTGGAAATGTGAAATAAGACGAAATGAGTTCCAAAATGCTTTTCAATGGGTTGGAAATATTAACAATATGTCTTCAATTTTAGCGTATTTCAATTCTGTATATATGTATTGTTATTTTGGCCTCGATCTAAGGGAGTCGAAACTATTAACGTTATCGCTTGACCGAAAAAAAAACTTTAAAAGTAGTATTGTGACATGTTATCATTTATTTTATAAAAATCTTATTTGTTACAAAATAATACCAAAATAAATGTCACGGATACCATTTTAGGAAACTATGGGGCTAATTTTGTTTTTAAATATAATATCACTTGGTAGCGTAATTAAGTCTACGATGTTTCTTTCAACACGTAGTGACGTGCTAATTTTAGGACTCACCTCGCCTTAAAAATTTAATAAAACTGAAAAATTAATGAAGTATCAAGAGCGTCAATAAAGTTTACATAATATATTGCATCTGTTTGTAAAAGAGTAAGTATTAGATACATAAAATATCACAATTTGCAAGGATATACTAGGAGAATTTGAAAACTTAACGTCGTAAAAATACAATATTACTAAATACAATATTATAAGTTAGAATAGGTCTAAACAATGTAACCGTAAAATTGCATAACTATACGAATATATAAAGCTCAGATATACTCCATTTCACAAACAATGGAAACCAAGTTTTCCTTTCACAGATTTTACTACTTATTAATAATAAATATGCCGGTTTTTTTTTGTACGCACAGTCACCTTACCCCAAACTAAGCAAAGCTTGTAATATGGCTGCCAGAGACTGATTTACATACATATATATTTTTAAATACATACTTAAATAGATATTAACACCCAGATATAGAACAAACATAAATGTTCATCACATAAATATTTGTCCTAAGTGGGAATCGAACCCACGCCCCAAGCGCAGACGGCAGGTTCACTACCAACTGGACCAACGGGCTATCTTAAACAACATTGAACAAAAAGTTATGCGAGAATCAAGAATAATGTCTCCTTTAGAACACTTAATATTTCTACACTTGATTGTGCTATAGGCGGCTGCAATCCAGTAAAAACCCCAAGCGTCACCTGGATTATGTTATGAGAAATGGAGCATAATTTTATTTTACGGTATCTGGTATACTTAGGTATAATAAATAACATCGAACGTTACATAAAATCCAAACAACGGAAGACGTCACCTAGTGATTTTTGTTGTTTTGTTGGATTTCACTTTGATGGTATAGTGATCCCTTTAAAGAATCAGTACAAGCGACTATTAAATAAAAATAAATAACAGGTAAATAGTCGCCCGTATTGACCTTCAGTCATAGATGTAGTATAGTGGATTAGATGGTAGGTCACGCCAAAAATTGGTCAATAAATGACCACGAATAAAACTGTGGTCATATTTAGTCACGACAACCAGCACTCAGCAGCCTGCGGACTCATAAAAATGTTTCAGTGTGATTATGTTTTAGATCTCTAAAATCGTTTTGACAACTTTCTTCTTCTAAATTTAAATTTGAACATTGGCAAATTTTGACCCGTGAACTCTTCATCTAGTCCTCTGTATTTCATCTAAGCTTTCAATTACATAAATAATAATAACAATGAAGCCGTCGGTGGGTGGTGTACACTGCGTACCCAGATTTGGTGGGGCTAAATGAGACCCTGACCCCTGGTTTGCCTTACCTTTCCGTCTGGGGATGGAAACCGCAAGAGCTAAAAACTAAGCTTCACGGTGGAAGTGTTAAACGCAGAAAGCCGCGAGTAGCGTTCAGTGAAAGCGCAGCATACCTCTCGACACCCTAAGCCACCACGCCTATGTTGCCGCTCTGGCGCCAAAATATAGGGCAGCCGTTATCGAGGCTCATTTAGTGGGCAAGTCATCATCAGCCACAATAATGTTGAGATCAGGCATAATTGGCGGGTGCCGTACCTCATACCATATACCAGCCCATCACCATTAAGAACTCACCACAGTAGCCCAGATTTTTTTCAATCCTATATTTTACAATAGTTTCATAATACCCTTTCACACACATTCCAAAATTGTAATATATACTCAACAGGGTCTCTTGTTGGATGGCTTTGGCCCTACCAATGTCAAGTTCGGGCTAGACCTAAATGCAGTGTAAAATAATGACTACAGCTTAGCAGAATCTGCAAACTAAATTAATTTAAATGTGTGTTGTAACTAGCTTTCGAAACATGCAAAACAACGGTATGATCGTAACTTTATGCTTGATTCATATTGGGTATACCGGGCCCGAAACTGGTCCATTGTGACTATTCTCTTCCTTTTATCGTAGTATGGTACTACATCTGAATTTCCCAACACGAAGTACAGTCACGTGGTCCGTGTGATTAAAGGATCAGGCATAAATATGCGTGATTCGGGCCGCAGAGTTTCAACCTGCTAAAAATAATCTACTTTCGGCCCACATTTAATGTTGGTTACGGTTTTTTTAAATTATTTTAGTTAAAAAAATATTGTCCCGTTTGCTGCTGGTTTGGTCCACATTTTTAAGGTTCCGTACCCAAAGGGTGTAAACGGGACCCTATTACTAAGCCTACGTTGTCTGTCCGTCTGTCCTTCTGTTTGTCTGTCTACCCGCCTGTCTGTTCTACCTTTTACCGGCTGTATCTTTGGATCCGTAATAGATAGCCAGTTGTCATTTATACAGAATATGTAATGTTACGGCGGATTAAATATGAAATAATAATAAAGTCAAAAAGTAAAAATAAAGAGTACAACAAACAATAAAACAAACCCATACAACAAAGTTTTTTAAAACGTATTTTTGTATTTGCTCTAGTGTAAAAATTGTAATATGGCATAATGGCTAAATTAAATATAAATTATATTGACTATCTAAAACTACCTAACTCTAGCGACACAATAGCTCCTTATACACCAGTTACGGTTCAGTCACTTCGTGAAAAACATCCACCTGCAGCGGCAAATCTCCACCTCCCTGATCCACCACAACCAGATGACGTTGTCATTGAAGCCACATGCCAGGAGGTTGCAGCGGCTGTCGCGTCTTTTCAGAGTGGCTCAGCTGGAGGCCTAGATGGTCTGACGCCTCAACACCTAAAAGATCTTCTATCTTTTAGTTGTGGTGAGGCTAGCGAGTCCCTCTTGAAAGACCTGACAGCTTTGGTAAATCTCATGTTATCTGGACGGGTCAGTGATGACGTCATTGAAATTTTGTATGGTGCTAATTTATGCGCACTTATCAAAAAAGACGGTGGTATCAGACCTATTGCGGTTGGCACCACATATCGTCGCCTCGCGGCCAAGGCAGGATGTAGGAAAAAGGTCACTCTTTTGAGTAACCTTTTTCAACCAATACAGCTTGGTTTTGGTTCGCGAGGTGGATGTGAGGCTGCTGTTCATTCTGTCCGAACTTTTCTCGATCAAAATTGTGGAGAGGTGCTGCTAAAGGTGGATGTCAAAAACGCTTTTAATTCGGTCGATCGCGGTGCCCTGTTGACACAAGTAAAAGATAAAATTCCTGATCTTTTCAATTTTCTCTGGCAATGCTATGGCAGTCCCACCAAATTGACATACCAAAACAATGTTTTGTTATCATCAGTCGGTTGTCAACAGGGTGATCCTTTCGGTCCCGCCATTTTCAGCCTGGCTATTCACCCAATTATTTAAAAATCCTTGCACCCTCTTTAGGTCCTTCCGATGTAGTTGTATCTCATTCGAAAGAGGCAATGAATGCTTGGAGGCTGGCTTGTCCAAATACCGATTTTCCCAGGAAGTTGTCTTCCCAGAGACTGTGGGATCGGCCGATCTGCGAACTAGCACGGAAATCGCTACTAGATACGTGTCCTAGTATTGCAGATCGCGCTCGTATTCTTGCTGTCTCTGTTTGGGAATCGGGACTTTGGTTGCAAGCCATGCCCTCTTTTAACACAGGTAGCCTTTTAGATCCAACCGCATTTCGTCTAGCTGTCAGCTTACGCTTGGGTGCAAGGTGCTGTGAGGCCCATCGCTGTCAGTGTGGTACTGCTGTTGACCAGCTCGGTCACCATGGTCTCTCTTGCTCGAGAAGCGCTGGTCGTATTGGCCGACACGCTAGCCTGAACGATATCATACGCAGGGCACTTTCCACCGCCAATGTCGCGGCTGTGCTCGAACCGAGTGGTCTTGCGCGTGGCGATGGAAAGAGGCCTGACGGTATGACACTTGTGCCCTGGAGGTTGGGGCGGCCCCTTGTATGGGACGCAACTTGTGTCGATACTTTGGCGCCGTCACATTTTCCTGAGACACAAGGTAGGGCTGGCGCGGCTGCCAATTCGGCAGAGCAGCACAAGCGTCGCAAATATGCTAACCTCGGCAGTGGTTACATATTTGAGGCGTTTGGGGTCGAGACATTGGGCCCTTGGGGACCGGGAGCTCACCTCATTTTCAAAAATCTTTCAGAGCGCCTGGTTAATGCGACGCGTGACCAAAATGCTGGCGTGTTTCTGGCTCAACGCATTAGCATTGCCATTCAACGTGGTAATGCCGCCAGCATGTTGGGTACGCTGCCAACTGGTAGTGGGCTTGAGCATTTGGATTGTCTTTAGACCTTCAACGGTCTATGGGCAGTCTAACTGTATTTGTAGTGTTAGTTTTAGCTTGTATTTTGTTTTGTTATTAAAGGCACTTGCCCTAACTAAAAAACTGCCAAGTACTTTAGTTAAGTACCTAGCTTTTTGGGAACCTTATCCACAGACAGACAGTATTGTGGTGTTTTAGATAATGTTAATGATTATGTATTATCTTTTTTCTGTGATTCTGTGATTCATCGTAATAACACAAAATATTTTTGTCAATAATTTTAAATCATGTATTAATCGCATTTATTTATTTAAGCATTAAACTGGCAATGAAGGATTTAATAAGTAAGGTTAATATGAGCCACCAGCATACAGCATCACAGTGTTGGGTTTCTTGGTTTAAAGTAGAAGACGGCTTCAACCAAATACAACATTACTTAATAAATCATGTGTAATGCTTTTTATGGTATCAGGAAATAAATATAAATAAATGTATAAGAGTGAAATTCATTTATTCATTCTCTCATTCGAAAACTACTTGATCTACGAAACTGAAATTTGGCAAGTAGATTCCTTATGGGTTGTAGATGTCCACTAAGAAAAGATTTTGTGAAAGGGCCAAATTAAAAGGGGCAAAAGGGGGTTAAAATTGTATATGAAAGTCTACGCGTACGAAGTCGCAGGCAACAGATAGTAATATATATAATACGTAATTATGCTCTACCAATCACTTTCTGGCTTTAGTTGCTAAATATACCTAACCAAATTTAGAAATGTGGGCCGAAAAAGGAATTTTTAGGTGGAGGGCCAAAACATCGGTACGAATCTGACATAAAACGCTTCAAGTTTTGAATTAAATTTACAACGTGCGTTCTATAATCGATCACTAATGACAATAAAAAAGGAAATAATAGGAAGATAATACAATTTTGTCAACAAGTCATAATAATCTGAGCGATAACTTAAATTTGCTACAAGCAGGCACAAACTATACCTGCCTATAAAATAAATAGTAAAAATTAATTTGCGTTTCGACATGCAAAGATGTGTGAAAACGGATGATCGACATTCGACATACTAGCCAGGTACCGTAGTTTTGTCCGTAGATTCTACATGAGGGTTTACGGATCTATTTTTTATGCTTTGGTATCTTTTGCCAGCAACTTGGTTCAAAAAGTCGGATACGATCTATTACGGTTATCTACCAGCATCAATTGGCTGAGCTGTATACGGGTACGGCCCATCTCAGAAAACCTAACGAGGTGCTAGAAAAAACTATAGAAAAGTGAGTAATTACAAGAGTTATTAGGGTGAAACAGCATTGGGCCACTACCATCGAGATTTTTTTTTGTGGTGTTCCACCGAGATACAATATTTATAGAGTCACAATCTCTAAAACAGTAAAAAATCGTGCGAGCGTCGTCGTACATACCTAGACATTAATTATATAGTTCGCAATGCCACATTTACTCCAATTTAGACGATATGTCGCTTGCATAGTGTGCAACGTAGCTTTTCTGCTATGTCGTAGCACTGGCATCGCACGGCGTTGTATTTGGATCGCGGTTGCCTACTAACCAAAAAAGACGGCGTGCGTGCGCCGAGTTTAGGTTTGGACATTTTCTTGCACGTTTGTGACTCTATAGGTAATATATCTCGAAGGTACACATAAAATCCTAACTACGCCAATCGCAGCAACCTTCTTTCTAATGCCAAACTATAAATCAGTTTGATTCATATTGATCTATGATATTATTACGGCTTGTAAAGTGTAGATATTTTGATATGTTCAAGTTACGCTGTAAAACTTTAAATATTCTACGAAGAGATAGTTTTAGTTTAACGAAAATATCGAGTTAATCACAGGTATTTGATAACAATACATAAGTCAGTGTAATATCTATTTTATATTTGCCAACGGAACTGCATTATCCGGATTTAGCACTCTGGCTTTGATATATGCATGAAAATTACACCGTAATACATAAAAATATACTTGATATAGCTTTAGTAAAAACTACAATACATCAACAGCTACAAAGATAGGTCATATAGACGTTTAATTTAAAAATATACCTATCTGGCTCTATTAAAGTAAATGTTTACAAAAATAATGTAGTCTGAAACATTTGACAGCATAAACAGAATTATTTTTAGTAATTGATAACATACAATTTTAGAAGGAGCTGCAGTTCATCGAAATTAAGAAACAGCACATTTAACAGAAACCTGATCATAGACTCGAAGGCTTCCACGAAGAGAATTTGAACGTATAATAGTAACAGATGTATGACTACCAACCACAGGTATATAAAGACTTCGATATCCTCCCACGCTACGGCGCAAGAGCTCTTGAATGACTTAATCATCCCAGGTGTCGTAGGGAGCGTCTGGGTAGGCCCAAGGAGGTCGACTGGAGGCGTGAGATGAGATGCTATTGGTGCGGGCGTTGTATCTATAAATATATCGTAATAATTTATTATTTATTCTATAACAACAGTAAATTTTTGCATTGTTCAGCTAGAAAAAGCAATGTTCAGGTAGATTCTCATGGTACTGGGTTCCGCCCGGGTCTGGCGGTGAGGCCTGGGGTAATGATGTGAACCAAGCTTTATTAGCTTTGCTCTGTAAAAAGTATCTTCAGTCATGGCCTTTTCCGCTGTTTTTTATGATTGGTTAGTGCTCTACGCCTTCCGATACCTATTATCTCTTCTGTTCTCTACATAGCATAAATTATAGTCGCTTTCCGCGTCTGTCTGTCTGTCTAACCGCTAGCTCCTCCTAAATCACGCAACAGATTTTGATGCGCTTTTCATCATCAGATAGATAATTTTTCACGAAATGTTTATATATATAACTAGCGACCCGCCCCGGTTTCCCACGTAAATTACACCCGTAAGAAGCCGGGGCGAGTCGCTAACCAACACAAACAACAAATCAACAAACAACCACAAATCTTAAGCGACGTCATATATTGGGCTCATTCACATGTAAAACGCATAAGATACTGACGGTAGTACTGTGGTGTACCAGAAACTGGTATCGTACTGTGCCACTCGACTTGTAGGTACATATAAAGCTTTAATACATATTATTATTGTAAATAGAGTACCTAGTTTCGACTTGTTTGTAAGAGGAGTTGGTTCCGGGAGCGTGCCGGCCGCTGGACTGAGAGGGCTGAGGTTCTGTGACATGCCAGGCGAGCTGGGGTGCAGTAGAGCTGGAAACCACAAACTGATGTGACAATTCTACTGCGCCGTTAGCACAAAAAACACTTATGGAAACTCTTACTGAGACCTGCTGCCCGCGGTTTTAATACGTGAGGAACTCCAGACTCACATTCCCTGTTCCCGGCTTTGTGAATGTGACGAATATACACGTGAGCCCTACATATGAAGTGCGTCAATTGCTTTAGGACCACCCTTCCGTAGTCGAAGTTGCAAAAGTACTTTTTTTCAAACCCATGGCGCATATTCCTTACGGCAAATAAGCCGATAATAATATAAATTTTACAAATAAAAAAGCGCGTTATACTCTTATAATGGCTGTTTTCAAGGAGAAGTCAGCCTACTTACGATATTTAATGGTTGATTGGACCATCAAAGCAATAAACTTAGCAGGATTTGCGGGAGATGACTGGTGCGGAGAGATAGTAACAAGTAAAAGTAGGTACTCACTCGTTGTGGGCTCCGTATTGAACAATGGTGTTACCAGTAGCGGCATTGCCATACGACTGGTTGCCATTACCATATAGTCCACTGCTGCCGTCTCCTTCGAAGATGTTGCGGTCGCCAGTGGCACGCGTGGATCCAAAAGTGGTAGGCGGAGGGATGGTCGTGAGGTCCAGGGGGTTAGGAGCAGAGGGTGCAGGTTCACAAGCTCCGTGCGGATTGGTCTCCAGGGTTGAGTTCTTGATGCCGTACTTGAAGTACATGACCATCCCTGGAATGTCAGTCAATATTCGTAAGCTAGTCCATTTCCTAAAAATGCAATTTACCAATATTAAATTAATCTAAAATTAACTTAAATTTATTTAGATATCTTCTTACAGATGGGTTTTGCTTTTAAGCAAAATAGGTCAAAAGTACAACGTTATAAATGGATAGCTCATAAAAAATAGAGAAGCAGATAAAGTGTTACTTACCCAGAGCCATCCACACGGTGAAGCGCACGAGAGTGAGAATCGAGAGGTTCAGGATCAGGTAAATATTTACAATGATGGCAACGGTAGGCACGAAAGGCAAACACGGCGTGGCATACATTAGGTTGCTCCTGTAAATAAATATGGTGGTTTCAATTAAAAATCATTTTTAAATGGTTAACCGGCAGGTAAGTGAGTCAAATATGGTCGAAGAACTATCTTCGACCATACCGTACCTTCGTTTACCTAAACACGCCTGGGCTGGAACGGGAACGTACATTCATACGTTGCCCACAGAAAGTTTACAAATATGACACTGTTTCTTCAGTTAGTTACCTTTCACAACCAATCAGCTAAACCGTTCATCAGATCAGTTTATTAATGAAATTTGACAAAATAATGTATACATCACGACATATACTTAAGTTAATTTAGTAATAGAAGGAAAACTGTAGAATCATGAGTAACACCTCGGGTTGCAGCTAAACCAGTTGTTTAGTTGTTACTCAGTTCTTGCAGTTTAAAGGACTTGATCCACTGCACCGGACAATACTATGTATGTACGTAACAAACACATATAAAACACGACTGGCCAATAAGAACCGTATCTACATCGCTATTAAGTCGTGAATTCACTGCTATGACACGCTATAGTGCTGCGGTGCATAGGTATGTTTGCATGTGCCGATACGGTTACCGTGTCATTGCACGGAAAATGTAATGTAGGGCGATGTAGTGGGTCGAAACCTATACTCACCGGTTTTGTGGTCGTCTCGAGATGAGCGTTAGGATGGTTAAAATAGTAAAGAAGAGAAGGACCATGATGACGATGGTGAAAGTCGAGGAGCCAGGGCTCCCGTACGCGGCTATGAGGTCGAACACGATGATGACGGCATACATGACGCCCACTGCTTTGATCACGTATATTCCTGAAGCAACACACCGCATGAGAATGGAGGAATTCATTCAAAAACAAACCAGCGTATTCAGTCACGAGAAAAAAGAGGGAATATTAAAAACTATTTAATTGACAACACTGAATGTAGTCAATATAACAATTTTGATACTTGGATTGTTTGGAAATTTAGTCATTAATCTCAAGAAAAACTTTGTGGTTAGCTATCTAATGGGGATAATTCTATACGGTGACAAAATAAACTGGTTCCACTTTTTTTTTTCTTCGTTTATATACGTGTTTACTACAATAAAGGTGTAGTAATACTGAAGGGTGTGTATTTATTCATCATTATGAACAACTTTTACTATTGGACCAAACCTAAAATCGCGGGGAAAAAATCAACTGCTCCATATATTTTGTGTCAATAACCGTTTTCTATGGAACAGCTGATTTTTTACGCGGTTTCAATTTGGTCCCATAGGAAAAGTTGTTCATAATGATAAGTTACCATACCTTTTTGTTACACGTTGTATATTATATAATTTTGAAAATAATAATCAAATTTAATGACACAATCAAATAATTTTTTTTCTGGGCAATTGCCTTTAACTAAACAAAATACAAGCTAAAACTAACACTACAAATACAGTTAGACTGCCCATAGACCGTTGAAGGTCTAAAGACAACCCAAATGCTCAAGCCCACTACCAGTTGGCAGCGTACCCAACACGCTGGCGGCATTACCACGTTGAATGGCAATGCTAATGCGTTGAGCCAGAAACACGCCAGCATTTTGGTCACGCGTCGCATTAAGGCGGTCTTACGGACAAAAAAGGCTTCACAGAAAAATTTTCTAGGACAATATATTCATTTTAAAGCAGTAAAAAAAATATGTGGTAATCTTGATCATATTTCTGAGTGTACCATTAGTTCCAAAACACGTTTCCGATAAATTTTCTCGATAGAAAAAAATCATGAAATAACCTCTAACCTTGAAATTTACCTAAACGCATACAATGTTATCTCGACTATTGATGAACAAATCTTTACAAAATTTACAAGAATGATGTTAAATATTGTAACAAATAACATCATTAATTTTATTTATTGATTAAAATTCAATTTTTCTATCTATTAATTAATTTAATCATAAATTGGCTCGAACGTGTCGAACGAAACGTCGTGCCGCCGCGGCGTCTTTTCACTTCTCTCTTATTTTTACGCGATGTGACAGAGACCGCTGAGGCGCGCTGCTAGACGGACGTGTGTCGCTTTGTTCCGCTAACCGCTCCAAAATATAATCTCAACTTTATGACACAAAAACACCTTGACGCAAGTTGTAAAGTAAGTACCTACCTTATCTGCAATGTTTTCTTGCATTATAAGTACTAAAAAGGCAGGCGAATGAAAATTACATTTTGTAACGATTTGTTTGTATTTACTAGTTTACGAAGGATAATTTCACCACAATCGTCATAGTCCAGTTGGCCGAATGGTTTGACCCAATGGATAAGTTCTCTGCGACTCTGTGAGTAAGCTCCGGGTTCAAATCTCATAGTCACCAATAATTTTAATTTTTGTAATTTTTCTTATGTTTTTAAAATAATTCGTCATGTTCGTGCGTGCGTGCGTGGGTGTGTGTGTGTTTGTGTTTGTATGCATGTGTGTAATGTTCTTTACTCGAAAATGGTAGGGCCGTTATTGACGGGATTTTCACTGTCAGATAGCTGATGCTATGAGGAGAAAAAAAATTGGCATCTTTTTATCATCATCATCATCACGATTTTTTCATTACTTCGCAGGTGAACCCGCAGAGCACAGTTAGTCTACTTTTTTAGGGTCCCGTACCTCAAAAGGATAAAACGGAACCCTTATAAGATCACTTCGTTGTCCGTCTGTCTGTCCGTCTGTCAATACCCTTTTTCTCAAGAACGCGTAAAGGTATCAAGTTGAAATTTATACTAAATACTTGGGCCTACGGTTTCTTTCGGCTGTAAAAAATAAAAGTTGTCAAATATAAGTCCGGTTAAGCCAAAGCAATCAAAAGATATGAACGTTTATGTCGTATATTTTGCGATTTCACAAGGGAATCTAAACCTATAGGGTACTTCCCGTTGACCTAGAATCATGAAATTTGGCAAGAGGCAAGGTCTCATAGCACATATATAGGAATAAATCCGAAAATTATAAATTTGAAGTTATATCATTTAAAAATAATTATTTTGCTATTACAAACTTACATTTTGTAGTTGGAATGTATGGAATAACCTTATTGTCAACTACAAACTTAAGTTTGTCTTTCAATATTTTAACTTCAGTTAGTTTTTCTTTTTGGTCTCGCGCTCTGAGGGTTCCGTCTAACGGAACCCTCAGAGCACGAGTCCTACTCGTACTTGTCCGGTTTTTTTATGTGGCATAGGTGGCAAACAAGCAGACGGGCTACCTGATGGTAAGCAGTCATCGTCGCCTATGGATACTTGTAACACCAGAAGCATCACAAATATGTTGCCGACCCTTTAGGACTCTATTACGATACTATAAAGGTTAGAAAGTTCTATACAACTTGGAATGGACAAACAGACAGACGGATGGACAGAAGAAACTTATATGGGTTCCTTGTAGTTCTACGGAACCCTAAAAAGGTGTTACATTCTTCTTTGAACGTTCAGGGATTCATTACATAGTGATACGGTTTCGGTGTAGTTGCATTCCGGACCTAGTCTTCACTGTTTGCGCGGGGGAGGAGAGTGGAGTGACATCAGTCGAGAGGCATAATAATTACTTCCAAGCACAGATCTACTACCTATATATCTGTGCTTCCAAGTATCGGTGGTCGATGTACCACAAAAAAAAGAGTCTCGAGCATTTGCAGAGGTCACACAAAGTGGACAGTCAGCGACGTTATCATACAAAATAGCTTTCCGTCCAGTTTAATTAGACATTCCAGTTGATACCTTGAGAAGTACCTAATTTACGCGTAAAATTTACAAGTTGGTCTCACCCTTACTTCCTTTGGTCAGGCTTCAAGTAAGTACTTAGTACTAAACAGGCAGGCGAATGAAAATTACATTTTGTGACGATTTCTTTGTACATTTATATTATTTTATAGATTAAGAAGCATAATTTCACCGCTTGCGTCATAGTTCATATAGAAGAGTGGTTGACGCAATGGATTAGTTCCTGTGAATCAGTAGGCTCCGGGTTCAATTCTCACATTTCCATTTTATTTTTGTTATTTTTATGTTTTTGAAATATTTCATCTTCTGCGTATGTCTGTAATGTTCTTTATAGACTCGAAAACTGCAGGACCGATTTTGATGGGATTTTCACTGTAAGATAGCTGATGTTGAAAAAAATTCGAGCAACTTTTCATCATCATCATCATCACAATTTTTTCATTACTACGCAGGTGAATGCGCGGGGTGCAGTTAGTCTACTATAATGGTTAGGAAGTCCTAAACAACTTGGGATGGACAGACAGACAGACGGATGGGCAGAACGAACTTATATGGGTTCCTTGTAATTCTACGGAACCCTAAAAAGGTGTTACAGTCTTCTTTGAGTATATCTTTCTTCTATATACATATAAAAAGCGATGTATGTATGTTCCCTATGAAGGCTGATGATGATGATGATGATATTACGTATAAACTCCAAAATGGCTGAACTGATTTTTATGGGATTTTCACTCTCAGATAGCTGATGTTATAGCGAGAGGAAAAAATGTTGCTTTTCATCATCGTCGTCATCATCAGCACCAATTTTTAGTTTAGTTTAGTTTGAGCTAGTTTGGTAAGTCGTGATGTTACTTTCTCCAGAAACGGATTAACTGGCCTGATCGAGGACTTCGGAGTCTGCTACGGAACTGCTAGACGGATAGAGCTAGAAGTGTCGAGTTTGGGCTCGTTTTATTAGTCGTGATGAGAGCTTCTTCCACGAATATTTTGACTGACCTGATCGAGGATTTCGGAGCCAGCTAGTGGAACTGCTAGACGGAAAGAGCTAGAAGTGTCGAGTTTGGGCTCGTTTCATTAGTTGTGATGAGATCTTCTAGGAATATTTTGACTGACCTGATCGAGGACTTCGGAGACTGCTACTGGAACTGCTAGACGGAAAGAGCTAAAAGTGTCGAGTTTGGGCTCGTTTCATTAGTTGTGATGAGATTTTCTTCTAGGAATATTTTGACTGACCTGATCGAGGACTTCGGAGACTGCTACTGGAACTGCTAGACGGAAAGAGCTAAAAGTGTCGAGTTTGGGCTCGTTTCATTAGTCGTGATGAGATCTTCTTCCAGGAATATTTTGACTGACCTGATCGAGGATTTCGGAGACTGCTACTGGAACTGCTAGACGGATAGAGCTAGAAGTGTCGAGTTTGGGCTCGTTTCATTAGTCGTGATGAGGTTTTCTTCTAGGAATATTTTGACTGACCTGATCGAGGACTTCGGAGACTGCTACTGGAACTGCTAGACGGATAGAGCTAGAAGTGTCAAGTTTGGGCTTGTTTCATTAGTCGTGATGAGATCTTCTTCCAGAAATATTTTGACTGACCTGATCGAGAATTTTGGAGACTGCTAGTGAAACTGCTAGACGGATAGGGCTAGAAGTGTCGAGTTTGGGCTCATTTCATTAGTCGTGAAAAGATCTTCTTCCAGGAATATTTTGACTGACCTGATAGAGGATTTTGGAGACTGCTATTGGATCTGCTAGACGGATAGAGCTAGAAGTGTCTAGTTTGGGCTTGTTTCATTAGTCGTGATGAGGTTTTCTTCCAGGAATATTTTGACTGACCTGATCAAGGATTTCGGAGCCTGCTAGTGGAACTGCTAGATGGAAAGAGATAGGAGCGTGGAGTTTGGGATCGTTTCATTAGTTGTGATGAGATCTTCTTCCAGGAATATTTTGACTGACCTGATCGAGGAGCCCAAAATCGACACTTCTAGCTCTATCCGTCTAGCAGTTCTAGTAGCAGTCTCTGAAGTTCTCGATCAGGTCAGTCAAAATATTCCTAGAAGAAGATCTCATCACGACTAATGAAACGAGCCCAAACTCGACCATTCTATCTCTATCCGTCTAGCAGTTCCAGTAGCAGTCTCCGAAGTCCTCGATCAGGTCAGTCAAAATATTCTTAGAAGAAGATCTCATCACAACTAATGAAACGAGCCCAAACTCGACACTTCTAGCTCTTTCCGTCTAGCAGTTCCAGTAGCAGTCTCTGAAGTTCTCGATCAGGTCAGTCAAAATATTCCTGGAAGAAGATCTCATCACGACTAATGAAACGAGCCCAAACTCGACCATTCTATCTCTATCCGTCTAGCAGTTCCAGTAGCAGTCTTCCAAATTCTCGATCAGGTCAGTCAAAATATTCCTGGAAGAAGATCTCATCACGACTAATGAAACGAGCCCAAACTCGACACTTCTAGGTCTTTCCGTCTAGCAGTTCCAGTAGCAGTCTTCGAAATCCTCGATCAGGTCAGTCAAAATATTCCTAGAAGAAGATCTCATCATGACTAATGAAACGAGTCCAAACTCGACACTTCTAGGTCTTTCCGTCTAGCAGTTCCAGTAGTAGTCTCCGAAATCCTCGATCAGGTCAGTCAAAACATTCCTTGACTAACACTTCTCACTAAGACTAAAAAAACGAGCCCAACCTTGACTTATCTCGCTTTCCCTATTTAGCAGTTTTAGCAGTCTCCGAACTCTACCATCAAGTTAGTAGAATTATACCAGGAGTAAGTCTATAAGTAAGGGAGGGTCCCTTTGCATAATGCGTAATGTTATGATAAAAAATTGAGTCCAAAAATATCTACATAGTACTAGATTTGAACCGGGCATTCGTGGTTTACCAGCGCGGTGCCAGACCACTAGGCCAACAGAGCTTTGCTGTGGACCGACGAAATTACATGTCTTTAGCTGTGTATAGGTGAAGGTCGTCACGTTTCTGCGAGATTCACGCGGTGCGCCCCGCTGTAGTCGGCCGCCACTGCCTCTGCTTCACCCCCTCAAAAACATAAAAGTCAGCTAGTCACGGCGCCTTAACCAGGCGCTCTGAAAGATTTTTGAAAATGAGGTGAGCTCCCGGTCCCCAAGGGCCCAATGTCTCGACCCCAAACGCCTCAAATATGTAACCACTGCCGAGGTTAGCATATGAAAGTTAAGCACGGCGGGAAGACCGTTGGTGGAAGGACATTCCATAGGTTGCAGGTCCGCTGAAGAAAGAATTATGCTCGATAAGCTTGTACTGTAGGCCACTATGGGATTCTATGGAGTAACGATATACCTAGATAATAACAAAGTCCTTGACCTACTTATTTGTAAAGAAAATAGTTATGATGAGTAAAACATACCGCTTTGTTCAGAGGGAGGTCCCACATCAACCCAAGGGAAGAGGCCCGGGAAGAGGTAAGATAGGACTTGAAGTTGTCGAACCACTCCCTCCAAGAAGCGACCAAAACGAGACGGATTGCAAGAGCCTCCAGGCACAGCACCTGAGAATTTAACAATTACACTTACAAACTCAGGTGGTGACTGAGTTCTACTATTTGCTGGTAATGTATCATTCGAGGCAATCTTGCAATACACATAATGCAGCGAACGCTCGCTTTGACCACTTAACTCTAGCATGCTCTTTTTTTACTCATAATGGCGTATGTAGAGGTTGTTTGTGTATAAATGATGGTGGTCGAGCGGTAGCATGTGCGCTTTACAATCTGACGTCATCCGGTTCGATACTCATCCCTGCACCAATTACTTATATTTTGGTAGTGCCTAAATGAACTATGTGCAGTTTCGATGCCATTGCTCCAAAACGATGAAGGAAAAATATCGTGAGGAAACCGTTTTGTACAATAACCTCAAAAGTTCAAATAAGTACATACGACACTCATCAACATGCACTGGGCCAGCATGGTGGGCCCATCGGCTCTCTCTGAGAGAAGACCTGAGTTCCAGCAGTGGGGACATGATAGGCTGAAATTATGAGGGGTTTTTTGTGCTTAATTAATTTTATAGTCATTTGACAAAGAGGGAAAAAACACATTTTGTATGTTAAGTAGCTGCTTTTTCAAGTTCGGATAACATTCTTTTTTTTGTTCAATATTTGGAATAACTTTTTTAGTTTCCCTAGTGAAGAGTCTACTAGCAGGTATTCAAATAGCATTCAACATTATAAGATGAGATCGATATACATTTAGTTAGTACGTGGCAGAAACGCTCTCTCGTTGCCCTAGTTCTAGAGTTCTATCTCTAGGTAAGTAAGTATGATGCTGTGAAATGTTTTACTCTCATCGCATTCGCTTTTTAAATTGAAAATATTCAATACACACACTTACCATAGAACTTATTCTCAGTATTAGTAGAGTTGACTAGAAAGGTGTCGTCCCGGCCGTCGTCTTCGTCTTCACCCATCATCGAGTCATCGGAGTCCGGGGAGCTGCTAATTTAAAACCATTTTCATAATAACTATATACATAATAACCTACAATATCAACCAATATATATTAGTAATTTTTAAACTTTCGCGATTTGAACACATGTTTTAAACGTTTATCGGGACTTATCACGTATTAGACGATATATATAATGCGTGATAAGTCCCGATAAACGTTTAAAACAATATATATTACATTTTCATACTTTTACTATTGAGAGATTCAGGAAGTCTTACTTTTAATCATAATCAATTAATGGATAATAAAATAAAAACATAAATTTTCTTTAATTGATTTGATGTGCCTATATTTTTTTTTATAAACAGCTGCAAACAAGCATGCTGTTCGCCTTATGGTAAGCTGAAACCACCGCCTAAGGACACATTCAACACGATGTTTGCCATGCTTTGATGCTTTGCCAGCCCGGAGAGACGGTTATAAACCCTTTTTGAAACGATTTATGTTGAAGCACGGCGGGAAGACCTTTCGTAGAAAGACATTCCATAGGTTGCATAGAATGCACAGGTCCGCTGAAGAAAGAAGGATACTATGCTCGATAAGCTTGTACTGTAGGCCACCATGGGATTCTATGGAGTAACGATATACCTACATAATAATATTATGGTAGTTGGCAATGGCTGGAAGCGAAAAGTCGATGGTTGGGCTGAGTTGCTTGCCCAGAGAGAGGCATATGTTCAGAAGTGAATTAGAATGGGTGGGATCACGGCCATCTCGGTTTCTTGCCAACCGCATCTATCTGTTTCTTATAGTATTGAACTCCAGATGCCGTTGGATAGGTTAACAAAACTATTAGTGTTGCGAAATGGATATTCAAGTTATCGTTAGTTGATCACGAAAATCTGTTAGAATATCAAGTTTATCGATAGTACAGAATTGAACCTCAATAGTAGCTACGCTGGTGATACTATCGCTACTGTTTGTTGCCTGGCGAGTGATCGATACTCGTAACATCAATTATCGATATTTATACAGATCAATATATACATACATACATACAGTAGTTTATTTTTAACTATCAAAAGTATAAAACTATAGTAACATCGTTACTATCGATAGTATTCTCGTCAAAGGCGAAAAAAGTATCGATAAGCGTAGCGCTTATCGAGGTTAATTTCTATCGATACTATTGCAAGTCATTCTAGGAATAGTCAGAAGGAATGTATACTCAAAGAAGTCATTAATAGTATTACAACGTTTTGTGATATCGATATTTAGGACTATCGATAGTATATCGACAGGGGCCTATCAATCAGTACCTAGTCGTATTTTTTTAATATACGGATACGTCAATATCACACAGCCAATTATTTTGATATCAACATCGGCGTAGATTTCTATGAAGGGACTGAAGGAGCTATCAACGTAAACGTAAACGTGTTTCTGAATGGACGTGAATCTCAAGTACATTGTCAGGGTGATAAGGCGCGTGGGTTGAACTTGTTAAAAGACTGTTCCCCGACGAGCACTCTTTCGCAAAAAAAATTATAATAAAAAATAAAAATGGGTATTTTAAAATTGTGCTGAAAAGTTAGCTTAAAGCTTAACGGCTTTACTTATAAACGTTACTTAAAAGTTAAGCAATGCTTAAAATTTGCTGTCGTTTTCACCTGTGACAATTTCCGTCAACGAGAAGTTGACAGAGCAATTTCAAGCATTGCTTTGCTTAAGTAACGTTTATAAGTAAGGCCGTTAAGCTTTAAGCTAACTTTTCAGCACAATTTTAAAATACCCAATTGAATTGTGAATTGACAAATGAAAAATTGACGAATGATTTTTTGTTGTGACAATTACAAATTATTTAAATTTAAAGCGATTTTTAAATTTATTTTTTATGCCGGGTTTTTTTCTATCTTCTGCATCCTTCCAAAATATGTAAAGTATTAGTAATACAGACAAAATGACTTACGATTTAATAAATGAGATCTGAAAGATCTAAAAGATGGATTGAAACAAAGGCGAGAATAAAAATAAATTCGGTAAGTAGAACGCATCCAGCTGCGTCTGTGATGTGAACGAGACCTATAGTTACGCATAGATGACGATGATTGCTTACCATCAGGCAAGGGGCCCGCTTTTTTGCCATGTATTTCATAACGAATCTTACCTGCGAGTTACACGACGAATCATTACTCGGGTAGCAGTAGAAGTCTGTAACAAGCAAAATAACTTGTCTATTCTAATAAAAACTTAAATACCTATTATAAATTAGCTTTTATATTTGAAGTGCTTTTTGGCACTTTAGAAATATATTACACAATAAACAATACAATAGCCAATACGATAGCCCGTTGGTCCAGTTGGTAGTGAACCTGCCATCTGAGCTTGGGGGCGTGGGTTCGATTCCTACCTAGGACAAACATTTATGTGATGAACATTTGTGTTTGTTCTATATCTGGTTGTTAATATCTATTTAAGTATGTATTTAAAACTATATAATGTATTTATATCAGTCTCTGGCAGCTATATCACAAGCTTTGCTTAGTTTGGGGTTAGATGACCGTGTGTGAAAAAATGTCCCGAATATTTATTTATTTAGTATGTATTTAAAATATCTATGTATGTATATCAGTCTCTGGCAGCCATAGGTATTACAAGCTTTGCTTAGTTTGGGGTCAGATAACCGTGTGTGCAACTTAGTTTGGGGTTAGATGACCTTGTGTGAAAAAATGTCCCGAATATTTATATTTTATATTTATAATAATTATCAATATTAATACCGATTTCACAAAATCAGTAAAATATGCAATAAAAAATGTGGGTTTGGTATTTTTACGACGTTAATATGAATGAATGAATCACCCTTTCGGGGGTAGGCTAAAAGTCCAGCAGTGGACTGTTAAAAGGCTGATTATGATGATAAATACTTGAAGAAAAACAGTTTTGTCGATCACCCAAATAGCCTAAGTTAGAAAAAAATTCAACCCCACGATAGGAATAAAATAACCAGAACATTTTAATACATTTCAAGATGAAATCATAAACACACTAAGTTTCGCCATGTTCGCGATGTTTCGCTAAAAAAACATGTCGCCTTATTTTATTATTTTCGTAAACTTTTTAAGAGGTAGGCATGTGTAATAATGGTGGATTAATATTTATTAAGCATATGTGAAAGTGCTGGAGTGAGGGAAAATGATATAAAGAGGTGTAACATATCTTCGTGTTGTTTCTAAAACTGCATAGAAGCCTCTAGTAAAGACTCCACTACTAGGGCATGACTGCGACTCGACCGCGACTTACTTGGCTTGACTCTGACTGTGACTATGACTTTTCAATACTCAACACTTGCAAATACACAAGACGTGCGACGCCAAAACAAAATTGGAAAACTATAGCTGAAATTTGGCAGGCTGATTCCTTGTGGGCAAAGAAGGTGGACCTAGAAAGGTAAGGTCCAAATTATTTGCTTGCGGGTATGTAAGTAGAGCTGTTTAGAGGTTTGCTGAAAGGAGTTTACAAAAGGGCTGAAATAAAGGAGTCAAAGAGGTAAAAGTTTAGGTAAAAGACTAGCCGTCTTACCACAAAAAATTTAAACACGCTTTAGACAAGTGTTTAGCATATTTTTCGCAGTGAAACAATTGCTAAACACATGTCTAAAGCGTTCTTAAATCTTTTGTGGTTAGGCGGTAGGTGTCTAAGTCACGGGCATCAGCTACTGCAAGTATGAAACAGAATGCAATGTAAATTACGTGACCCTAAAAAGGCAAAGACGCGCTTCTTAGGCTTCAGGGCATAACATTTGACCTACAAAGGGGTGCGGCACCCTTGGCATGCTTCTATATGATAAAAAAACAAACACGCAAATTGGTGTACAGTCGTAATCGCTGTACATAAATGAAAAACTATAAAATAAAAAAATACGGGCCGAATTGAGAACCTACGTCCTTTTTCGAAGTCGGTAAAAAACTAAAAAAACCCTAGTAGTATTTGACCATACGCACCTTTACGCTGTGAGTTATGTATGACAAACAAATCTCTTCAATCTTCATATAGAAAATTTAAAATGTAGTCAAAATACACTATAGTATTAAGTGTAAAACGTTACATAGTACGCTGGTACAAAACTGAAATAAGGTCATTATAATTTTCCTTTAGAAACAATATTTGGGTACTATGCGGCCTACCCTGAAATCGCAAATAAACAACTTTCCATACATTTAGAATAACCAAATATTATATAGTGGAGCTTATTTTTTTATTATATTGAGGAATTTTTTATTTCATTTAATACTATGCTTTCTTTTGGCTGCCACCTCACCTGATGCGGGAAGAAGCGGTTAGGCAATGATGCGGTCTACGATGGAGCTCGCTTGCCTAGAAGAAACTGATTTACTTGTGATTTGAAGACACCTGGATTGTTAACTATTTACCACCCATTCAGGGAGGCAGCGCATTCCACAGAATAGAAGTTCGCACAAAAAAAACTGGAATCAAAGCGCTTCATTCGGGTTTTCGGAATATCAACAAAGCGGTGTCGATTTTTCGTGCCCGTTATGGCAGTCCGTTGAAAAATAGGCAGGAGGGAATTAGGCCATGCAGATCCGATGCACACTCTCAAAAATGTACAGCTACATCCGAAAAATGCGATTTCAGAGTTTTCTAGTTTTATTTATCCTAAAATAGTTCCATATACACTTTTGATCTTTAAAAGGAAGGGCATCAAAGAGTATCAAAATGATTCTGCAAAAAAACTAAATTTATCTTAATGACTAAATTTTTTATGTCTGTAAATACAAATCCAAATATCTTTATAGAATGACTTCTCAAATAGTTTTCTTTCAGATATCCCTACAATCTCAGATCAGACAACCAAGGGAGATATGGTAAGTTGGCGTGACGGGTGGGAACTCATCTAGCCTAAATCAGGCTTGATGCCTTTAGTCGAACTGTTCCAGCTGAACCTTTGCCCATTGCTTTTTTCTATGGGTTTTTATGAACCATAACTAAAACAAATTTATTGAAATTTGGACGACAACGTTTGTCGCAGTAGCCAGGGCACATAGCACGCAAAACAGATGGCCGATGGGGTCGAAAGGTTCTCGATTTGAGACCACGGACCGGTTAGCACAGCGTAGGACGTCCACCCACAAGATGGACAGACGACCTAAAAGAGACAGCAGGGAAACGCTGGATGCAGGCCACTTCCAACCGGCCCTTTTGGAGATCAATGGGGGAGGCCTAGGTCCAGCAGTGTACGTCCTATAGCTGAAATGATGACAACGATGTTGATGATGATGATGATGAACGTTTGTCGGGTCAGCTAGTTTATTTTATATATATATTTCACCAAACCAATACAAAGCGCGAAATTAATTTTCATCATTAAATTACAGCGGCATGCGACAGTCAAGGCACTGTGTAATTTAAAAAAAATGTATAATTAACTTACGTTACATTAATGCATTAATTAATTATGTTTCATTTTCACAGTGCGCGGTTTGCCTTTAAAACAGAATCAGTTTTCAATCGAGAGCTCTTCGTGGTAAAAGCACTTTATACCACAGCGAATATTCGTACAGGTTGTCATCAAATTGGGCCAGCGAAAATGCTATCGACGGCTAAAAATATGGATCAAATTTATCACCGCTGATTAAGTTGTATCGGATTAAAAAATTGATATCGTGTTACAGATTTATTCTTCGTGGTTTTATTCCACACTTCATATTTCGTTCAAAAATAATAATAAATAACGTTTGACACAGCTCGCCAATAGGGTTTCCTGTGTCGGGGATGATATGGCACATACACAAAGACACATACAAAGTACATGTTTGTATTTCACCACATTTCATCCGCTTTAAATAGTCTAACATTGCAAATGTGTGTTATTTAATTTTAAAAGTTCTTTATTTAACTTGATGAACAAAAAAAAAATACGTGCAAACTAAACACATTCCAAAATATTGTATACAATATCGATAAATGACTTTACCAGGATAGCGAGAGCGCGCCTCTGTTAGTCATTTAAAAACCTAGGTTGAACTTTATAGGCCATTGGAATTAGAAAACAAATCGGATTTAATTGCTACAAAAGGTTTTATGGTATTAATGGCTTCATTTATAGCCCAATATGACTACCCTAAGTTTTCCTCCTCGGGGGAGTTGTGCATAAGTGGTGGGGGGTCAAAATGTACCCCCAGAAGGGGTATTTTTGAGGTTTTACGATAATATCTCGTGAAGGACTCACAATATTGAAACATGGTTCTTCTATGAGTTGTAGGGCATTAAATTCTGCATTGAATGAGACTAAATGCATATTTTTTGGACCACCTGTACCCGTACTAGTTCTCATCAAAGTTGGTCCAATTTTACATATTTAAAAAAAAATATAGTTTTTTCTTCTGTTTTTTGGCTATATTATCTAAACTTACCCATCTCTCATTCAGTGATCTATACATAAGTTATAGAGAAATAAATTCTGCTATGTAGCCCGGATTAGCAAGTTGAAGTGGCAGTGGGCAGGGCACATAGAACAGATGGCCGATGAGGCCGAATGATTCTCGAATGGAAACCACAGACTGGTAAGCGCAGCGTAAGACGTCCACCCACAAGACGGACAGACGACCTAAAAGAGACCGCAGGGAATTGACCGGCCGCTTGAAACCATGAGCATGAGGCATGAGGTTATAAAACAACTTGGGTGTTCCGTACATCCACTGAACGTTGCCCAAAAGTAAAAGGAATCTATTGAGACTTCATTTCTTAAAATTGTGTGAGACCTGTAAGTGGAAACCTAAGGATAATTCTGTATTCTGTATATTCTGTGTTATGGAAACATACGTCGTCGGATTCGAACGTGTTTCTTGTTGAGCACTATTCAATTCGCCTAAAGCAAGATTGATTTTGCTAACAGGTTTTCATTTAAACCCCCGACGCAAACAGAGGGGTGTGTTTTAAGTTTAACGTGTGTATTTGCGTGTCTGTCTGTGACATCGTAGATCCCAAGTGGCTGTTTTTTTAACCGACTTCAAAAAGAAGTAGGTTATCAATTCGATTGTGTTTTTTTTTGTTGTTTAAAATTTGACTTGTTTGTGCGTGTTCTTAGCTATGATTCAAGAAAATATATTTAGCCATACTTGTATTACATAGACACATAACTATTCGAGAAATAAGAGTAAACTAAAAAAAGCATCAATGACCTAGTGAGGTAAGGCAGTGTGACCCAGTGAAAGTTTAACTAGATATTGGAAATTTATTTGCTGCTTGCCGGGGCACGATCGGCTTGTAAGAACTCGTAGCGGCTAGCAGTAGGCTGTAGACTATAATTATTTAGTACAAGTGCTGCTGAGGCGTACATGCTGACGTGGAAAAGTAAAGTGTATGTATAAGTATATTGTAATTGGACTCGTGTGTGGTCGGATTTGGGAATCAAACCTGCCAAGCGAGCCCAGCAGGGCTAACATGCGCACCGCGACATAATTGTCGTCGCGTTTTCTCGGAAGTAGGTAGTGATAACTCGTGTTGTCTATAAGAACCAAAGATCTTGTATATACTCTAAAGGGACCATAAGAACTAACATGGCGACGCGAATATGTCGTTTCGTTCTATCAAATGAAAAGAAACGCAAACGCGCATTTTTTTTAATTCTTTCCGTCTGAGAGGATTTTGGCGTCGCACTTCTTGTGCATTTGCCAGTGTCAAGGTATTAAAATATTATCAAGTTTGATGAAAAAATTCGTTAAACATGTCAAAGTCAAGCAAAGTAAGTCACGATCAAGGCAAAGTCATGTCTTAGTAAAGTGGTGGAGACTTTACATGCAGCTTTTGAGGAGCCTTTGACGATGAACATTTCTTATCTAAGTATGGAGCTTTGGAAACGGACTGAAAATACATGTTTTACCGCGTTATATCACTCCGCACAGTCGAGCACGCCCACAAACACTTAATAAATAAACGCACAAACGCTTTGGGATAACGTATATAGTATGAAAAATATTTGGGGATAACGTTCACATTTCCTTAAAACGTTGCCTAGAAACTGAGTCTAAGATACAAAAAAAATACGCCCGTACAAAATAATCAAAGGAGTCAGACATAAATTGGCCACTAATTACTCTAGCAATGGTCAAGACCTTAAAGACTAATTTTAGTAGAAGGGATGGTTAAATTATAAAGTTATATGATTATTTACGGGATATTTACCGTGGTAAGGTTGTGGAATGAGCTCCCGATATTTCGGCGCAGTTACCTACATGCACCACTCAACCATCATATAACTTTAGTGAACAACCGTGATAGTTTAAAACAGTGTTTGTTCAAATTATGTACACAGCTTGACAGAACCCTGCGCCATAGAATGAGCCATAGTTAGTCCGCCCTATGCTATTATTGGCTTGAATAGACATTAAAAAAGTATAAATTGCTGGTTTATTATCGCTCCTTCTGTCATAGTAGATAACACAGAAAAGAAAAGTAGAAAAGTTTTTCTCTTCTGTGGTAGATACCTTGTTCAGAAAAAAAACAACTACCTAGCTAGAAATTAGCCCGAGACATCCGTTGCTGAAAACTGAAGAAACAGGAGGCAAGTAAAGTAAGTGAGTTAGATACTCACAAACGCTGTTTCTGTCTGACCGCTGATTCCAGGTTGGGGTTCTGGTGTTCTGATACTCTGGGGGAGTAACTCGATGAGATTGGTTGATTGAGGCTGGTAGCGCAAGATGAGCACGCAAGTCGACACCAGGGTATACGCTAGAAGAGTGCCTGCGGAACAGAGATAGACAGAATACAATACAATAACTCTATATTAAAATACCACAAAACAAGGATAACATAAAGATTACAATAAAACTATTATCTAGGCTTTCAACAGGCGGCTTTATCGCTTAAAGCGATCTCATCCAGCCAACCATGCACGGAAAGGAATTATATTTAGAAAAATAGTAGCCTTAAAGTAAATACCCATGCAAATAACAACAAACAATAGACTACATATAAATATAACATACTTATATATACATATACATAGACTACATAATATAAACAACATACTTACTATATACCTACACATACATAATTAATAAACTACATAAACATTAATTAACATCATAGATACATACAAATGATTATACATACATTATATTTGTCACACAAGTTAAAGAATAGATAGCAGGTATAGTACGAGATAGTGCGCTCCGAAGCGCGCTTTTACGCGGAGTTTGAAGACGTCGAGTTAGGAGGCACGCTTGATTTCAAGCGGCAAGTCAATCCAGAGTTTGACAGCTTTCACCGTGAATGACGGGAAGAATAAAAACAAAGACTACATATATATATATATATATGGAATAAAAAGTCGTGTTATGTTGAGGAATGTCAAGCGTGCAATTTTCTGATGATCTCAGGAACCTTTCAGGAACCCAGTGAAAAGGGGATGGCGGTAGTTAAAACGTTCTTTAAAATAGCAAGGTGAAACAGGATTGTAAAGAATACTGTAAAGAAGGGAGATTATGGGAGCATCCCGGCTACGACGAACGGGTAAGCACTTGAGTTTAGTGCGGAATTCAGAAACTTTTGCACCTTAAAATTTTTGCATCAGGTTCATATTAAATTGGCTTGTGCAAATATAAACCTGATGCAAGAAAATTGAAGGCGCTCAAGTTTATTCAGCTGGTCTTCTGTAAGATCTAGATAGCAGGCGTCAGAATAATCAATAATAAAATTCCAGCATAAGTTGGAAGTAAGAGAGATTGTGCAAGTTCAGTTTTAGTGGTGATGGGCAGAAAAATACAATATCTACATAAAGAACCTCCGGCAGCAAACAATTTCCGGCTTGTTTCAACAAGCTGTGGACCCCACGATAGACATCGGTCAAATATTACACCCAGATTCTTAACTGTGTCACTGAATATGATAGTAACTCCATCAAAGACTACTCGTGGAAGTGAACTCCAATCAATTTGGCTGATAGTGCGGGAGCTACCTATGACGATAACTTGCGTCTCCCTGGCCATTGGTCCAGTTGGTAGTGAACCTGCCTTCTGAGCTTGGGGGCGTGGGTTCGATTCCCACCTAGGACAAACATTTATGGGATGAACATTTGTGTTTGTTCTATATCTGGTTGTTAATATCTATTTAAGTTTGTATTTAAAATTATATATGTATGTATATCAGTCTCTGGCAGCCATATCATAAGCTCTGTTTAGTTTGGGGTCAGATGACAGTGTGTGCAAAAATTTCCCGAATATTTATTTATTATTTAATTACTTTTAGGCCGTTCGATTTGCTCCATTGTAAGATACGACGCATGTCATCATTTATAGCCTCCACAGCTTGCGATAACCAGCCCCCTTGGCAATACAACTGAAGATCGTCTGCGTAGAGGTGGTAGGAAGAAGAAAGGTGATGAGAAATTGCATTAATAAAGATAGCGAAGAGTAACGGAGATAAGACGCCTCCCTGCGGTACACCGGCAGATGTGACACATCACAAAAATAACTTCTCGTCTAGGAGAATTCTCTGCCAACGCCCATACAGGTAACTTTGAAACCAGTCAACTACCATTGCAGTTATGTTAGACGAGCGAAGTATAGCAAGGAGGATTTCAAAGTCGACAGAATTAAAAGCATTGCTAAAGTCCAGTAACGCCAACACGGTCAAGTTACCGTTTTCCATCCCTTGACGACCATAGACAATATATATCAACGATGCGTTGCAATGCAATAAGCTATTTGACTGTATTGAAAATATTATGCCATTTGACATCATCCATAAATATGACATAATGAAAAAGCATATATCATTGCTTTTTTAATTAAAATAAGCTTATTTTTTGTAAAAAAACGCGAATAAAATAACTTCATTTTTGACATTTGATCACGTGATCGAAAACGGTCTGTGATTGGCTTCATCACTAGTGACGTCACACAGATATAAATAAACAGATTTTGTATTGATATTTGTGAATTTAATGTTGAAAAGCTATTTTGAGAGCGATTTATAAAGAAATTTTCACCAAAAACAGTACGGAGGTTAAATGTGAGAAGAAACATTTTGTGCAAGCAGACAGCAGTAACTTACCCAAAATTAATGTATTTATGGTTGCACATTTCTTCAATAATAATCCTTCAAAGGTTCAAACAGGTAAAGTGTAGTAGGTTGATATCACTATTTTGTTAGGTTATGTCAAGCTTTACAATGTTTAAAAGGAAAGTATTAGTATATAAAAAGTAATGCAATAAAAACACAAATTATATAAGAAATATATAGACTAAAATATGTAGGTACCTCAAAATGATCTCGGTTCTCTACGAGCTACTTAGCTTCAACCACTTTTTCTGAGTTTTAGGGTCCATTGGAACAGGAACAAATAGTTTTTCCGGTGTCTTTATGAGAGTATTTGTACATTGTGGCACTACACAACATTTATAAACCATTTATTCTATTAGAAATGAATTAACTATAAAAAAATTGCTGCCTAGCTGCAGTTGTTTGGATCTGTGTGACGTCAATGAGTCGCTCGACCAGAGCTATGACGGAAGTCTGCGTTTTGGCGCGATATTTTTTTATTCAAACTTTAACATCGATTTATATCGCAAATACGACTGATATCCAGAAAATAAAGATGCAGTTTACATTAAATTATTATCAGGCAATAATGTACAATTGTTTCCCAATAGTAGTCAAATACACTATTGTTCGGATCGAATTCAATACATTGAATTCACTGATCCGAATATTGCGACGCAATAAGTTTAGTACGTGAAAATGCAAACAGTCTGTCGAAATATCAACAACGTAGCATCAAGTCAAGCGTACCTATACGTGTTTATTTAGATATATGTGCCTATTGTTGCAATATGTTGCTCTCAAGAATGACGCGAGTGACTGACTTCACACTAGTGTGCAGTAGATATACTTGTTAGCACCACTAAATTTGTAGCCTTGACAAAGTTAATTTGCCCCGTCCTTCCTATAACGTATAGGAGCCAGGCCAAATGGAAACGCATTTGGCCTGGCCCCCCTTTTTTCGGATGAACGTGAGCTCGAACACCTTTCCCCGAATGGTCTTACGGTCGAAGAATCGTTTCATCAAATGATTTTACGGCCGAAAGGTCTACACATACATTAATTTAACAAAGAAATGGACCAAAAGTAGAAAATAATGTATTAGGTATTATTTTGTTCAAGGACATAGTAGTTGTATTTTTGGTGCTAATTACAACTTTTTTGAAGTATGTACCTACCTATAACACAAAGAGGTGTGCAAAGTAATTAGCCCACAGGTACTACCTGGTATTATGCTACCTCTGAGTAGCAGTCATAAGTTCATAACACTGCGATTTAGTGATGCGAACATAAAACGAAACAGTGTTATAAGTCGCACAGTACTTGCGTTTACTAACTTTTAATCAGAATACTGCTGTTTTCTGCAAACAAACTACTCCTAAGCATTAAAAGAATCTTCAAATTCGTACATACATCCATTTAAGTCTATTTGCTTTAATCAATCTTCAATTTCTCTAACTATATCCAAGAAGTATCTATTAAAATATTGTTCTTGACTATGCTATGATGCGTGTTGGTACCTAAATCTTCAGTATTATCGGTATTATGGATTGTTGGAATCGTGAATGCATTCGGCGTTGATTCATTTTGGATCACATATAAAAATGCGAGAATGTTCTGACCCTCCCTTTTAATTTTTCTGTTTATTTTTGTATGGTACTCTTTGAAATAATTACTTGTTTGATATATTTTCTTAAAAGCTGTGAATTGCGTTTTCATTTACTTTCAATCCAAGTTTGTGATCAACCGAGTTCAGTTGATTGTGTTCCATGAATGTGTCAACAGTAAAGTTGCGCACTTTCAGTAATTCTTAATTTTGAGAACTGAGGTCGCCTGTTTTGCAAATAGACGCTAACAATTGAAGTAAGTCTTTGCTCTGAGCTCCGATAACCCTATTCCCAACATTTTCTTGAAATTATAGAAATGTTCTGTTCACTAACACCTGTCTGAACACAATCGCGATATACGCGGTATCTTGTCAACAAAACGAAAATCAAGGATTTTGTATTGTAACTAGATTCCCTCTATATTCTGGTCTATTCCACTTTGATCTCTTGGATGATCTTGATTTTTAGGATTTACATTAACTTATTAACTTTAATTATTCACTCTAAATAATATATAATATTGCGTATTAATAATTACACCTGTTTGAATATCATGAAATCTTGTAAGGAGATTACTGCATAATAAAACATCGATTTAGTAAATTTCTACTGAAATGAGATTCATAAGCAGTGGAAAAGGAAACCTGTTTTATCTGTATACTACAGATACACACGTTCAACTTATAACACTCCTATTTTGCGTCGGGGATTAAAAACCACCCTATAGGCATTTGCCAGAAAATATGTAGGTACTTATAGTAATCACTATCATACAGATTGAAAATTACTTCTTAAATATAATTATTTTACGACTTACTGAAGTCTAATACGAGATATAGCCGACCAAGTTAATGCATAGTGGAGTCAAATAAAATTTAATGTTCTAAAACCGAAAAATTACTTTGCTCGCTGAGAACTCGAACTGTGGTGGTTGTTATTTATTTTTAACTTTTATGCGGTACTTTACCATATGTGTGTCACGACATGCACTTAACAGTTTTTTCACAGAACTGCTTTACGTAATATATTGAAAGTACTACTTACCAATGCTCATCATTTCGACAAGTACTTCAAGTTGGACGAAAAGGGACACGAAGGCTGCAGCAAGTCCACCGCTCACAGTTGCCAAGGTCGGGGTTCCCGTGGATTCGGAAATCGTAGCCAATACTCTACAAAATAAAGAAAACAAAATGATCATTATGCCGCGTTCAGCCGTGCCGTGCCGTGAGGTTGTGGGTTCAAATCCCGGGCCAGTACCAATAATCTCTTTGGAGTTTATGTACGTATTTTCATACCACTGGCTTTTTGGTGAAGGAAAACATCGTGAGGAAACCTGGAGAAGAAATTCAATGGCGTATGTGAATCTATCAAATCGCAAATGGGCCAGGACTACTATATGTTCAACTGGTTGAACAGACAATTGAACATATTGGAGTAGACGTCGCGTCGGATTACTGATACTATGCCAGCCAACGGATTTATAGCGAGGGCCATGAATCACTCGCATCGCTCAGGATTCTAACACTAGAATCACTAGCTACGCTCGTGACTCAATCATTACGAATCAATCCCTACAGTCGTGATTCAGTCGTTAGAATCCCTCACTTACTCATGTTTCATCTATGGCTCTCGCTTTAAATCCGTCCTTTATTCACTAATTGCATAATAATATACTATTTTAACTAAGTGGTAAATATTGCCTGTATTGTATATTATACAGAAATACAGTAGACTTAGACATATATTTATTGATAATTATAGGAATTACAAGTCAGGCAGTATACAAAATAATATTACGTTAAAAATTTGCTATACAATAGTATTACGCGCTATCTTAATATCGAAAAAGACACTATATTCATAAAAAGCTTGCGTAATAAGCCACTTATTAAGCCAGTATTTCTATGTAAATGTTTATTTTGTTCATTCCTGGTATTCACATTCGTATGTAAGATCCAGTTGCATCATTCATCCTAGCTATAAAATAGTAAACCGTAATTGGTAGTCGCGACCGTAACCCTACCCCAATAAGGGATGCAATAGAGAGCGAGAGCTTTTCCCACGAGTAATCAATGGTTGCGAATGCCACAAAAACTGCCGTCCAACTATATTTCGGTGCGAGCGGATCCCAATTCCCTGCATCCATTCAAATTAGCTGCAGGTAGAGGTCGGTCTATATTGCATTGTTTTTATCTGTATCTAGTAGTGTCCACCCCAATATTTTTATTTTTGCAGTCAAAGGCTTGGCATGATTGGCATATTTCGTAAATCCCTTGTTTTTTTTAATTTTGTGCCCAGAAGTTTTGAACGATTGACAATTTGGTACCTATCTAGAGTTACCCTCTCTATATAGTGCGTTTCATGTTTGCGCTCAAAGGCTTAATCTGATTGACTATATGGTATTGGTTTGCAATATGGATGTACTTTTCGTAATCCTTCTTAGTTGTTTTATTCCCATCAAAAGCGATTGGCATATTTTTTCATTAAATTTTTAGCTCCAGGTTTCTTTCCAATGAGTAAAGTCTTAGATTGAGTTAATAAATTTGATGTTGGATACAGAATATTATTTAGTTGGGGACATGTTTTGCGGATGACTTTTACAGGACTTTTAAAATGGATGAAATATAATAGAAAGATTTTCCGTCACTTATGAATTCCAATGTTAATTGTTGGCTTTTGACGAGCTAGTTTCCTTGTCCCAATCATCGAACAAATTACGGTAAAACAAAATTAACCTGACCAAACAAACTTTCATTCAGTTCACTCATAAAGAAATTGTTCAACACAATTATCACAGATCAATTGATTTATCAATGCGTCCTTTTGAAATCCTTATATTATTCCTTTGTCATGATACCTACACTGTACCATTGATGTTACTGTGGCTTTTATTTATATTTCATGAAAATGACGACGATCATATATACCATTGTAAATTAGCGCTAAACTTCTCATCACCTAAACAGAATAGCTTTAAAAGGGTGAAATTATCCAAGAAAAAAAAAACTGACATAACCACTTAAGTCTTAGGTCACCACAGTATACTCAAATTATTTCTACCAGATAATTAAAGCTACAAGCATCTCAAATGCCATTGTTGTATCATATCACCATAATTTAACAATACAATAGAAATTGAAAAAAAAGGAAGATTCTTTGTTTTTTTAGGGTTTCCATACCTCAAAAGGAAAAAACGGAACCCTTATAGGATCACTTCATTGTCCGTCTGTCTGTCCGTCTGTCTGTCCATCTGTCAAGACCCCTTTTCTCAAGAACGCGTAAAGGTATCAAGTTGAAATTTATACTAAATACTTGGGTCTACGGTTTCTTTCGGCTGTAAAAAAATAAAAGTTGTAAGTCAACGCAATCAAAAGATATGAACGTTTATGTCACATATTTTGCGATTTCACAGGGAAATCAAAACCTATAGGGTACTTCCCGTTGACCTAGAATCATGAAATTTGGCAAAAAGCAAGGTCTCATAGCACATATATATAAATAAATCTGAAAGTTGCTCAGAGCACGAGTCCTACTCGTACTTGTCCGGTTTTTTTTCTATTCGATATTTAACTGACTTACTTGAATATCAATCCATCAAGAGCCATAGCATAGAGGATCCTGGGCATGGGGAACATGGATCCAAACATAGACACGGTCAAGCCAGCTAGCGCTCCAAGCGCGACGATGTACTTGCAAGTCGGGGCGTGGATATGGCCAAACATCTGCACCAGGGCAGAGTCAGTCTCCACTTCGTCATACGGCACTGTTGGCAAAAATAAAACGGCATTCAGTTCCAATAGCATTACAACTTAGCTTAATGTTCACATTTAAATATGCTTGTTCATCAATATTATTGTTTTCGTCATGTTCATCTTGACACTCTGAGAGTTCACCCTAAAATGTCATCATGTTATTATTTAGTCTGAAACTTTTATCCTTAGAATCAATTTGTAGTATAAAGCGTAGGAAAATTAGACGTTAAGGTCTAGTTCAGATCTGAAACGTAATTGCATAGTGGTCTAGTTTTGCCCCTATTATTTTTCACCTTATTTAGTATTATAATTTTTATATTTGCAAAGAAGTGATTATGTTTATCCCCTAAAAAGATCGATTAGGTTAATCTACCGATATTTAACAAGTTTCTAAGTCATAGCCCATTACACAAAGTTGCATTACAGCACTTACCTATTAGAGTCAGCATAAAGGAGCTCGATACGTAAGCCACCAGGATAATAGCAAGGCTTGAAACAATGGCCAGTGGGATAGACCGCTTTGGGTTTTGGGCTTCTTCTCCCGTTGTCGCGATAATATCAAATCCAATGAAAGCGTAGAAACAAGTCGCGGCTCCAGTGAACACCTGCGGAGAAGTGGGATTGTAGAGATTATGTATTTCCCGGTTAGTGCTATCTTACACGCGTTTCTAACATATTTGAACAATATTACAGAGGTAATTAAAAAAAAATGCAAATGCTTTAGAAAAGCCGCTGAGGATGGAAACCGCAAGAGCTAAGAACCTAAGCTCCAGGGTGGAAGTGTTAAAGGACATAACGCCGCGAGTAGCTCTTAGTGAAAAAGCAGCACATCTCTCGACACCAATGTTGCCCCTCCGGTGTCAATACGCGGCAGCCATTATGTGAGGCCCATTTAGTGGGTGGCAAGTCAATGTATTTTTAGATGAGACAGGATAAGGCAGGTGACATTTCTTATCCTATAGATCAGTTCTCCTATCCACAAATTATTAACCTCAATAGCCCAGATTTTTTAATCCTATACTGTACAATAGTTTCATATTCCTTTTTATATACATTCCATAATTGTATTTTATATTCAACGGGGACTTTTGGTGTTGGCTTCGTCCCCACCAATGCTATGAAGGACCGGGCTAGACCCGTAAAGTGTTATAATAATAATATAAATCTTTACTAAAACCACAAAAACAAGGATAACAATAAAACTATTATCCAGTCTTTTAACAGGCGGCCTTATTGCTTAAAGCGATCTCTTCCAGGCAACCTGTTATTTTAATGATAGCACATATTAACTTTTTTCATGTTATTGTTACTTCGCTTTCTCGACTGTACGTTTGTCTGTTCGTAACGAATATTAAATTCTATTTTTAACTATCTTCCCAATGAGCTAGAGCTAGAACTTTAGATAAATAGGTAATTCAGAACTGGATCACAATGCAATATTTACTTTCTTAGTAATTGATAGATATAAAAAATCAAAACCTAATGTTTATAATTTTTTCTTTTATTTTCCATTTTCCTTGAATTTAATCTTGAAAAATGTTGGAAATGCGTAAACACAAAGGCTATCTAGGTTTGGGCAGTAAGCAGGCTCTTCGTCGTATCAACGTATGATGTCTAAGAACACAAAATTATGTAATTTATTGATAAGCTTAGAAGATCGTAGTTACTCTTAGACAGGCTACACGAGTTAAAATAGTTTGATCAAATTCAAAGGATGATGTATCTTTGAAAAGTCCACAAATAATTTCATTCAATCCACAGATCTGTTGTGTATATCTGTGATTCAACTGCATTGCGATTAAAAAAAAAAGCTAAAAAAGATAAAGCGTAATCACTCAACGAGTCACAAGTCTCATTATTAACCGACTTCAGGAGGAGGTTATCAATTCAACTGTATGTTTTTTTTTTGTAATTCGTGTTGTACTGAAGCAAATAGCTTACAAGATAAAATATTTAAAGCGAATTTAAAACTTTAATTTTGCTTTCATAACTAAAGCATTCAGCTTGACCTCAGAGAAATTCCTTTGATGCTTGGGATGTTAGCTAGTTGGCTGGACAGATTGTTATTATTATACCATGAGATACTTGATTAAATTCACGTTTAAAATGAGACTTCTAGCGTAAGCTAAGATTTGACACAGACACGTTTCTTTCCTAATGATTAAAAACCGAGAACAATATTTAAGCTCGTTCTTTGCGTGGTTAAAAATTTATGTATGTGTCTTAACCAGATTATATATTCTTATTTTGAAAAAAAAATTTCATTGAAAACTAAACCAGAATTATTTTCGGCAATAAATCGTAGTGCCCAAACAGACGTCGCTATCGCCCACAGAAAATTAAACGAAAAAAAAATCTCTTCTGTGCTATCGCCCATCTAAAACCATCCTAATGATGACCATACAACAACAATACCATACCGAATTCATCTAAAACGAGTCTATAAGAAAAACAAAAAAACCTTTTGGTCGAGAAATGTTATTACAAAGTTATGTAGTGATTTTATAAACTGATAAATTTAGTTATGGCTGGCCATTATGTATATTTTGAAAAAATGTGTTAATTAGAAAATAATATAATGATATTAATTGTTAATCAGATTATAAAAATCTCGTGTCACGGCGTTTGTGGTCGCGCTCTTCCAAAATAGCTCTACCGATTTTTATGATTTTTTATATTTGGTAGGTGTGAGAATAGGTCGTAAAGTATATTTCATACCGCTGGGTGATTAGGGTATCTTAATAGCGAGGCCGAAAGCCGAGCTCTACGCGTACGAAGTAGTGGGCTAGTATACTATAATATTTACTGTATTTGTATGCCATCTCTCCAGATTTGGAAACCTTATTACTAAGCAAACCTGCAGTGCAAGTACTTCTTTAGTAAGTACGTTCTTTATCGATCGTCAAATTCGCTAAAATGCCATAGAATCGATCACAGCGAGTACTGAAAAAGTGGCATATTATCGAATTTGACGACCTCAACTGTCAATTTGACGATCGCTAAAAGAACGGTACTTGCACCCCTGATACAAAATGACTAATAGTGTATTTTGTTCAAATAAAATATGTTTATCTTTATCATTGATGATACCCATATGAATCTGCATGTTTTTATCCCCTTTTATATATCGCCGTCTTGTATTACCACCTATTTATTGTTTGTTGTAACTACGATGACGTCACGCGTTTATACTCCCGGCTCGTTTCAAAACCTGATAAAAAATCGTTAAAATCGTTTTTATTGACGATTGTAACGACCTCAAATGTCACTTTCAAAGTTCGGTACTTACATAATTGTCAAATTCGATTCAATTTGACGACTGTTTGGCGAATTTGACGATCCGTCGTTATAAGGAGATCGCTACCCGCAACGTCGTCAAAACGCCATTTTAGCGAATTTGACGTATTTTTGGAGTTCGATAAAAGAACGGTAATTGAACCCTTCGACTAAAATAAAATGAATGGACGGGCCCTAACCATTGAAATTGCTCAGTAAAAACAAGTCGAAACCGTCCGACATATACTTCAACACCTAATTATAAAAAAATTACAGTATATATGTTACAAAAATAGATCCCGGTTTTATTTGTGTATTTACACTTCGGGAAAGCATATGAATGTATACCTTTGTCAGATGTTTCGTTATCACGTAACAATAGACACGTGTTGCACTTCCTACGGCTAGAGACCGACTGAAACGAAATGAGAGCCGGCGCTCATTTTGTTATTTTCAAAAATGCGCTTCTACTGGGTCTGTCCATTCATTATATTTTGGTCGAAGCTTGAACCTACACGAATCTACTGACAGTTCATTTATCAAAATCAGTACAGTGAGAATACATACACACTTTAATTTAAACTCTACTTCCTCGTTACAAGCTTTATTTAACTTGCAATGTTTGTACGTTTGTTTGTTTAGGTCAAATCTTGCAAGCTGAATTAAAACCACGTCCTTTTATCCTAAGGAGTTGATTTTTTACACGTTGGTATAATTCCAATGAAAATGCATTTTTATGGTAAACCTGACCTGAATTGACATCCTGAATTAGCTCCAGATGAAAGAACTCTTCAACGGTCAATACCACAGACACAAAATATTGTGTACGCATTTTATTATGATATACTTTTTAAGTTTTTCTATGACATGGATGCTGAACTCAGGGTCGGCTCTTTCTTCGTCTTTGTCTTCTTCGGAATCTTTTCAATGGTTAGCAGCAACATGAAATGTTATATAGGTATGCATTCAAGTATGATAACGTGACACCGCGACATGGCTACTGCAGTCAAAGTTGGCTCTCAACGAGGGCACTCCTCAACGGTTAATAGCACAGCCACTCAAATGTTGTAGACGCATTAAACAAAAATGCTTTTTTTACTAGTCATTTATTTTTGTACGACATTGGTTGGTATACTCACCCCATTCCATCCGAATGGTAAGAAGCCTCCGTGTTCAGTCCAGTTCTTGAAGTCGATGTAAAACAGTCCCGCAGCCATGATAAACACCCAAACACTAAGGTTTATTATGTTTAGAATGTTGTTGAAGAAGAGAGACTTTTTGACGCCAGTAACGAGGACCATCATCATTGCGATGGTTATGAAGAAGGCGAGGAGATCCGGTGGCTTCCCTGTGGAAAGACGACATTGAATGCTTAGTCAGATCGCATTTCTAACGAAAGTAATTAAGTCTAAATAGAGCAGAAACGAATGTTGTAAAATCCTTCGACCAAAATAAAATGAATGGACGGGCCCTGACCATTGAAATTGCTCAGTAAAAACGAGTCAAAACTGTCGGAAATATACTTCAACACCTAATTATAAAAATTTACAGTATATTTGTTACAAAAAATAGATCCAGGTTTTATTTGTGTATTTACATTTCGGGAAAGCATATGAATGCATAATTTTGTCAAATGTTTCGTTATCACGTAACAATAGACACGTGTTGCACTTCCTACGGCTAGAGACCGACTGAAACGAAATGAGAGCCGGCGCTCATTTTGTTATCTTCAAAAATGCGCTTCTACTGGGCCTGTCCATTAATTTTATTTTGGTCGAAGTAAAAACCTAGAAACGTATTAACAATCGGATAATTGACTTGTGGAATCTTTTTATCTTCAGAACAACGTCTAAAAGAAGTCAAAAGTCAAATAATACTAATAATAATACAATGATGATACATTGACTTTATTAAATTGCGAAACTAGGTAATTATATAAGTACATAGGCGACAACCCAATTGTATTTGCTCTAGATTCTACCTATAAATGCTATGCAGACATCACGATGACTACCATGAAAATGTATTGCTAGTTATATAATATTTTAATTTAATTTAACTTAGAATTTAGCATCCACAAACACTTCCGCATACACTTGAACATAAATATTAGAGCAGAACCAGGAAAAAACTCTATTATTACTCCTAGTTCAAAATAATTACGGACAATGCTGCTTGTTCATAGTACTACTGGTAGAACCATGGAATAAAATAAATAGACATCGTAAGGAAACAGGTATGTAAATAATATTTACCAAATAAATAAATATGAATGTGAATATGTCCAAGAACCTCAAAAGTTCAAAGACATATGACGTTCACCAACGTGCACTGGACCAACACGGTGGATTAGAGCCCATCCTCTCTCTCTGAGATAAGGTCTGTGTCCCAGCAGTGGGAACATGATAGGCTGATTCCGGATAAAAGCTTAAATTTCCGGACATGTCCATAAAATTCCGGACGTATGACAACCCTACATTATAAGCATTGTAAATATAAGGTTCCACTCGCAAATACTCCTGTTTGATTCTGAACAGACAGCGTGCATGTTATTGGTTGATTGTGATGACAAAAACATTGATTTTTATTAATTTTAAAATCTTTTTTTTTTTTATTTCTAGTATTTAGGACGTTTAAAAATTCCCCCGGCATTCCAGCAACAGCATAAATTTCCGGACATGTCCATAAAATTCCGGACGTATGACAACCCTACATTATAAGCATTGTAAATGTAAGGCTCCACTCGCAAACTACTTCCCTTGAACTACTCGACAGACGCGACAGACCCTCCTTCTCTCCGTAGACGCCCTAGAAACATCTTAGGTGACCCGGACGACCCCATCGCCGTCGTCACAGCGGCGGCGTTGGGCTCGCTCGATCTGACTGCTCCTTGCAATAGGAAATATTCCGTTTTTGGTCTAGGCGTCGGTTACCACAGGCGCACACAGATACACAGCTATCCCGTTGGCGGGATTATAGACCCCCAGGATCTGTTAGATTCTGGTTGGATTCTCTCCAAATAATCAATCAGTTCAACAAACTGCTAGAGCTCCAGGGCTCTGGGGTGCCTGGGCAAGTATGATTCCCACTCCCAGCGACGGCCCAAGCCGAGGTTCGTACCTTCGAGGTGACCTTGAGCTAGTTGCCCAAAACTTAAACCACCAAGTTATGCCGAACGCACTCTGCATTCGCTAACTAGTCCGGTCAAGCTGTAGAGGCCAAAAGGCCAACAGTATAAGTCAATATAAAAAGATATAAAAAATGAAAAAATACTCCTGTTCGATTCTGAACAGACAGCGTGCATGTTATTGGCACGTTGAACGAACCTCGTGTACGTGATGCGTTCCATGCATTGAGTGATTTTATTCCAGCCTTTATTTTAGTTGTATGTGTCATGTTGGGTTTTTTATGTCACTGTGCATGATTTGGTTTTGTGAAAACTGTATAATTATTAGCATTGAAAGGAAAGCCGTAAATTAAATAATGATTACATCACCCTTACTAATTTTATAAAAGCGAAAGTAACACTGTCTCTCTGTCTGTACGTTTGTTCGCTTTTCAAGAACGACTAAACAATTAGTCCATCTTCACGAAATTTGGCAGGTTGATAGTCTACATCTACATCATAAGGGCGGGAACATTGTATTTTTGCTTCCAGAAAATGATGAAAAACTGGAAAACCGCGGGTAGCACCCCGTGATTTAGCTAGTATCATATAAATATAGTTATCGAAAATATTTTAAGTAAAACTATACTTAAATTGCGTTAAGGCATTAATTGGCATTAAGTATTAGCATCTCACTATGAGCCTCATAAGTAAGCTCAAAGTCGCACAACGAGCTATGGAGAGGGCTATGCATTGAATGTATTTTTACTTGTTTTAATTTTTTATTGTGTTATGATGTATTTTAATTTTGATGTATTTTTAATTTCTTTACTGATATGGGTTAATCCTGAAATAAATGAATTTTGAATTTGAATTTTAATATGCTCGGGGTTTCTCTACGAGATCGAATCAGAAATGAGGAGATCCGTAGACGAACGAAAGTCACCGACATAGCCCACCGGATTAGTAAGTGGAAGTGGCAGTGGGCAGGCCACATATCACGCAGAACAGATGGCCGATGGGGCCGAAAGGTTCTGAAAAGGAGACCACGGACCAGTAAGCGCAGCGTAGGACGTCCACCCACAAGGTGGACAGACGACCTAAAAGAGACCGCAGGGAAACGCTGGATGCAGGCCGCTTCCAACCAGCCCTTTTAGAGATTGATGGGGGAGGCCTATGTCCAGCAGTGGACGTCCTATGGCTAAAATGATGATGATGATGATGATTAACATTATTTTTTATTAGCTTGAATTTCAAGAACTAATATAAATATTGTACCTATACTATACACACTTCTTTAGTTACCACACGGTCTAGAAACTTTGAAAAAATTGAACTACAAAGATGCTGGCCTTAATTAATAATAATAAAGAATAAAAAGAATAAAATAATAAGAAAGTAATGATGATGATGATAACACTGACATCTGTCACACTGACATCTGTCAACGCCCACATCTAGTAAGCTAATGATGATGATGGTGGATTAGGGCCCATCCTCTCCCTGAGAGAAGGCCTGTGTCCCAGCAGTGGGAACATGATAGGATGAAATGATGATGATGATGATGATATTTCTAATTCGAACCATTTTTTATTCATGGGTGATCAAAAGACACCAAAACAATAATTTTAATCGAGTCGCCTATTGTCACCTAGGTGCAGGTGACCAAAGGATACTCAAATAATAATTTAAACGGAGTCGCCTATTATCACCCAGGTGATTATATTCCCAGGAGATCAAAGTCGACTAAAGAGTCGACTTTTAGCACCCAGGTGATATCACCCAGGTGATTAAAGTGGAATAGACCTAACTGACCGAGGGTTTACCATGTCACAACACTCAGTTTACCGTGTGTAGTTTTTGTGTCTGCGCAAATTGATTACTACCCAAATTAACAATGAAATAGTTTTCAGGCGTTTGAGACCTTATTGTGTGTCATCTGTAAAAGCCCTTTCTAATTCATAATAATTATTTATGTACTATTAATAAATCAGAAACTTAGATTACTTACAATATTTTGTTTCCAAGAAAATACTGAGCCGTTCAATAGCTTTCTGCTTATTTTAAAAATATTTATGTTATGAGATTTTGATCAACTTGCGTTATTTGTACGTCATCTTCCATACAGAATAGAAAATAAATAAATCTCCGAAAACTTTCAGATTTATTTTTCAAGAAAATTACAAAATATATGAATAAATAAAATAAATAAATAAATATTCGGGACATTTTTTCACACACGGTCATCTGACCCCAAACTAAGCAAAGCTTGTGATATGGCTGCCAGAGACTGATATACATACATATATAGTTTTAAATACATACTTAAATAGATAGAAACAACCAGATATAGAACAAACACAAATGTTCATCACACAAATGTTTGTCCTAGGCGGGAATCGAACCCACGCCCCCAAGCTCAGAAGGCAGGTTCACTACCAACTGGACCAACGGGCTATCTATAATATTGACTATCTAGAATATTGGACTTAGGTAAGGCCTCGACCTTAAATTATTTGGATGTGAATTATTGTTTCTTCTAAACGTTCGTGTTTACATCGATATCTATGTTATTCATACGTACGGCGTTTAAAATATTTCAATTAACAAAGTGGTATGATTTAGTTTTTCCACAAAAAGAGGCAAAAAAATAGGTACCGTATAGAGCATGTGAGTGAGCCCGCCGGATAAGGGAGTTTAATGAGAGTAGGGGCTGAATTATAACGAGGCGAAAGCGGATTCGATACGGGATTGAAGTTGAAATGAAATGGGAGCAACTGCCATTAAAAACGAGGTGGGATTGGGACAGTAGTGGGAGGAGTAGGATAGATCTGGAAAAGGTACGAGATCGGAGCTGGAAAGAGAGGGGACACGTGCGAGAAAACAACGAGAGGGGATTTATTCTTTGTGGTTGAAGTCAATACTCAATACATATATTACAGACATAATGTAGGTACATGAAGTTCTTGAAACCAACAAGTAATAAAATTCTACTCTGTTCTGTTTATTTTGAAATTGTCAAGACACTGGACGAAACCAACGCAAGTATTGAATGCAACTAGTAAACCTGTTGATGTCCAAAGTCTATCAACAAGTTTACTAGTGGGCTTTACGGTGGAATATGGTTGTGATTTAGATCACTGGCCTAGATAACAGTGATCATTAGCCTAGATAATAGTTTTAATTGGAATGTATCTGTTTTCCATGCTGTAAAGTTGAAAACCGCAAACGGCTCAAATATGGATATTTAGACCGGATGTACAAGTTTGTGCCATTTGGGGTCGAGACTTTAGGACCGTGGGGTCGCCCGTTCTCGAACTGTATATAGGGACCTGGCCAAACATTTGGTGGAGGCGACTGGTAACAGGAAAGCTGGCGCCTACTTTAACCAAAAAAAAATGCATTGCCATTCAATGTCAATTACCAGTCTGGCAACTTTTCCTTACACCAAGGGGTTTCTAGTTTTTAACCGACTTCAAAAAGGAGGAGGTTATCAATTCGACTGTATTTTTTTTTTTTTTTTTTTTTTCCATCATAATCAGCCGGAAGACGTCCACTGCTGTACATAGGCCTCCCCCTTTAACCTCCACACTGAACGACAGCCTGCCTTTTGCATCCACTGGATGCCCGCGACTCTCACAATGTCGTCGGTCCATCTAGTGGGAGGCCTTATTTTTTATTACCTACTTCAAAAAAGAATCTTGATTCTGTTTTATATATTTTTATAATGTTTGTTACCTCAGATCTCTGTCATAAGTGAATCGATTTGTTTTTAGGGTTCCGTACCTCAAAAGGAAAAAAACGGAACCCTTATAGGATCACTTCGTTGTCCGTCTGTCCGTCTGTCCGTCTGTCAAGACCCTTTTTCTCAAGAACGCGTAAAGGTATCAATTTTTGTAATTTATATTAAATACTTGAATCTACGGTTTCTTTTGGCTGTGAAAAAATAAAACTAGTAAGTCAACGCAATCAAAAGATATGAACGTTTATGTCGCAAATTTTGCGATTTTACAAAAAAACCAAAACCTATAGGGTACTTCCCGTTGACCTAGAATCATGAAATTTGGCAAGAGGCAAGGACTCGTAGCACATATATAGGAATAAATCCGAAAGTCATAAATTTGAAATTACATAATTTAAAAATAATTAGTTTGCATGTTTGCAAGTTTTGGAATGTATCATAGAACCTTATTGTCAACTACAAAGTTAAGTTTGTCTTTCAATATTTCAACTTCAGTAAAAAAAAATTTTTTGGACTGTCTTGGTTCCCCCCAACGGAACCCTCAGAGCACGAGTCCTACTCGTACTTGTCCCGTTTTTTTTTATTATTATTGGAAAGTTTATACTTTTAGATTGATTCCATAGCATCCAATTGGTTCGGTAGTTTGGTTTTTAAATTAAAATAACTGGAAAATTCGTTTACTAGGATGACAAAAATATTGTCATCCACATAAACGAAATTACGTATTTAACTAATTTTTAAGTCAGTGTTTTAAATTGACAATTTAGTTTAGGTATATATTTTTTTAAATAGTTTTAGTTCAGTTGTAATTGTAATTGTGTTGTTGTAATTGTATTACTAAGCAAATTCCTAATATATATAGAATAATAAACTACATAATTTCGTTGTGTGTGTTGTCTTTGATTAAAGAGTTATTATCATATTGGTTGCTAGACTGTGATAATTATGTAACTCACGTCACGTCACATCCTTCCATTAGACGTTTTACGAGCATATAACAGCGGAATTCACTGGCATTTTATTAGAAATATACATCTCGCGGTTTCACTCAAAAGTTACAGTTTTCCTGTATTTTTCAGGGAAAGGGGAGTATTTTATGTTTGTCCTAATGCACACTACCATTTTGTTAAATTTCATCAAGAATTGTTAAATCTTGATGAAGATTTGTTAAATCTTGATGAAGATTTGTTAAATCTTGTTGTATGTAGTAATAGTAAGTAGAATAAAAATAACATAGGTAACATTAAAATTGTAAATTTTTGCCACGATTAACGGCTATATTGAATTGTCCCTACACAACACTCACATACTCAGTATACGCATCTCTACTCAAGTGAAATTACTTTTATTCTAGTGGGTATAATAGTACCATATCTATAACCTGGCTGCACCCCAATGCATCTATGGAAGATTTCCTCGAAAAAACGGTGTTCCGAAACGATTACCGAAGTTAGCAACAGATGATCCGGTTAAGCTTTCGGATGGTTGACCGTCAGTGAGAGCACAGGCGTATCTTTTAGTATTGGGGGGGGGGGGGGGGGGGGACCCCACAACGCCCGCACCTCTGAATGAAAGTAAGTTTTAATCACTTTATTGTGTCTTAGCTGACTCGCGAGAATCAAAAAGATGTTACAGTAATCAATAAAAATAAACATCGGCCAAGTGCGAGTCAGGCTCGCGCACTGAGGGTTCCGTACCACCACAAAATACAACAACAAAATTACCAGTTATAACTTGGCAATGAACATAAACTTGTCACTGACTCGCTCTGGGCCATTTTTTTTTCTTATACTTTAAAATGTGCATTATAAACATGTTAAGACGCTTGACTTGTTTTTACATTAGAGCTAATACAAAAATACGTAAAAAAAATACTCTTGTTGTATTGTAAAAGTTAAAACGAAAGGTCCCTTTCGTTTTCACTTTTTGACTTTTTTATTCGTTTCGAAAGATACAGCCGTTTAAAGGTAGGACAGACAGACAGACATTGTAGGCTTAATAATAGGGTCCCGTTTTTACCCTTTGGGTACAGAACCCTAAACAAACATAAGTTAAATCAAAATGTCCTCAAAAAATTAACGAACTTTTAGAAACTTGTAGGTAAGGAGCGCATTGTGTAAAATTTTGAATTGATTTAGGGCCCCTGTTATTCTACTAAAGAAATTGTTTTTAAATCGTCATTGTTGTCATTTTAAATTCTTTTTATAGTAGTAAAATAAAACCACATAATATTACACAGATATACACAACCAGATCGGCAATATATTTTAGTGAAAGAGACAACTTGATATGGCTCAGCACAAGTACGAAAAGGACATAAATAGATTTTGTTGTCCTTATCGGCGTGACCTGTTTTTGGTACCTCAAGTGTCAAAATCTGTAATAATCAGTGACAAACAAAACGGGTCTGAATTATATTTATTGCCTTTTTTTGGTGATTTAATGTGATAAATGCGTGTTTCCTCTGAGAAATAATTGTAAAAGATATTTTACAATGGTTGGTTGTAGCATTTTGGGCTGCAAGAAGCGCAGTGAGCGATAATACGATGAAATATCATTTCACACGTAAGTAAACATATAAAGCTTGTAACGATCACCTAAATAAATTCAGGATATCAATTCGCAAATATTTTATTCATAATTAGTCAGTTTTTAGGTCGATTTGTGGTCTAATTCTATGAATTTTATCAAATTATTCACTTAGAAAATAAATTATGAATGTTGCCAGTTTATGAAAGAAATTACCCACCGCAACTAACATAAACTATTCGTTCTGCAGGTTTCCAACTGATCCTGTCACATTGCTGAAAAAAACTGGCACATTGCAAGAAGTGCAAAATACCGACCCTTTTATGCCCATATGAATATGGTGAATGTTAATATTAAATATATATTAATGAGGCCACAGTTATGAAGCTGGAAAAGCAAAAGGCGATTTCGGCGAACCGATTCAAAAAGCTACGCGCTGTTCGTGAAATTTGTACTGTAAACATTAAAGAGTCTATTTATCTAATTATTTGGAATGTTATACATAATTCCATTCATGAAAAAACTAAACTGACCAAGCGCGAGTCGGGTTCGCGCGCTGAGAGTTCTTTACAATCACAAAATACAAAAAGTTGTGCAAAAAGACAACATCACGCCCAGGCTGTCACCCATCCAAGTACCGACCGCGCCCGACGTTGCTTAGCTTAGTGGTAAACAGAAATTTGTCACTGACTCGCACTTGGCCATTGTTTATTATTTGTTGTTTTACTTATGTTCACTATAATCCGCTAAATTTGACGCTTGTACGGATTACCGTTTTTACACTAGAACAAATCCAAAAATACGTTTAACGTTTGTTGCATGAGGGACCCCCGTTCCGTTTTAACTCTGACTTTTTTATCATATTTTATTAATTATAAAAAATCATGCTATGGTTACTTTACAACCTTTTTTCTAGTACTATATTCTAATCCTAACCAATAAATTATAATAAAAACGCAAGTAACTTTCTGTCTGTTTTTACGAGGAAATGGCTAAGTCATGGTATAATAATATACTCCGCCAGGTATAGCAATCCGAGAAAAAATGTTTACGTGTTACCACTCTCAAATTGCTAGACCTTGTTTTCTTAGATCATGGGCTAAGTCAAATTTTGTCAGGACGATAGGGGTGTGTCATGAGGACAGACAACGTACTTTTCTTCCCAGAACATTGCAGGTAGCTCCGCGGGTTGCAGCAGATAGTGTATAAAATATAAATATTTAAAAGGTAGTATTGTTTCCAAAGTACTCATTGAAGATTCACACCCATCATAGTAGGTAAATTACCCTAACTTATAGCAAATCATTTTAATGTGGCAACACACCTTGTTGAAGCGAGAGGCATTGAGCTAGCCACGCTCATTGAAAATCTATAGGTAGTAGATCTGTGTAATATTATAACTAAGTATAAAAAAAAAACTGTCAATTTTGAGGCAGTTATTTAACAATTAAAATCGCAACAATTACAATTTAAAGACAATTTATTCAGTAGAATCGGGGGGCTGGTCTGGTGTATCAATTTTGCATTTAAATCGAGCTACCATGTAAGATTGTCTTCGAGATCACGCTATTTTTAAACTGGAAATGTTTGTAATAATTTAATACAAACGGGGAAAATATGAGAAAAACAGAATCACAATACCGAAAATCACAATCTCGCTGGTCATGACTTCAAACATCCTGAATTGAATTCTCCATTGCAAACAAAATGATCTATGCGTAAAAAGAAAGCTTAGGAAAGGTCTACATTTTTTTTATCTGTTAATTGTCTTGAATAAACAGTATTTTCTAAGTTTTTTTTTTTTAATAATTTAATACAAACGGGGAAAATATGAGAAAAACAGAATCACAATACCGAAAATCACAATCTCGCTGGTCATGACTTGAAACATCCTGAATTGAATTCTCCATTGCGTAAAAAGAAAGCTTAGAAAAGGTCTACATTTTGTTTATCTGTTAATTGTCTTGTCTAATCAGACATAATGATAGCAAAGTGCCTGAAGCAGCAAAATTGCAACGATCAAGTTACACCAGCCTGAAATCGTCTCGATGCTAGGTTGGAAGGAGATGGATAAATTTCCCCGGAGAGTCTTTGGTATACACATTCTGTAGGATGGTACTTTAGCTATATTCCGAGTTATGAGCGAAATCAAGTTATTTGTTTTGTATCTGGAAGTTTTAGGCACTCTTTATATTATCATCACAATAATGCTTAGCCACCAATCACCACTTTTCAGTTAGAGCATATACGAGTTTTTTTATTTTTTTCATTTTCATAGTTACTGAGTTTATACATTGGGCTCTCATGAAGAAATATATAATTGAACAATAACCGGGTTTCAATAATTCCAATAATCACAGGTCAAACTGGCATTATGACTATTTAAAATCATAATTCGCCATAATGAACATGCTTAAATCTGCACGTCCAAGCCGAGTTCAGATACCTGGTTATCGGTAAATTCGAACGCATATTTTAGAATGTTTATGCTAATTAAAACTGCAGTAAGTGATAATGCTGATGTGTGCCAACAGGCGAGTTACTGGTCAAAAGCGGACTTAACCGCGTAAAAAATTTATTAATTATCTTGAAGTGAATTCGTAATTTGAAAAAAATAAATTAAAAATAAACAACTTTTCTTGAATTTATAATCACGCTTATAGTCTATTGTACTAAGCATCGGGGTCGTAGCCAGGAACCGTTTTCGGAGAGCTTAAGGAGTGCAAATATTTTTGAACCATTTTGGTCATGTTTATAGTACCATCAAGTATGGTCAGGTAAGGCAGATTGAAGACACATTAACGATGACAATAAAATGTTTTTTTTTTTTATATTAAATAACTTTAGATTATTACATAGCGGCTGTCGTAGTGCACAAAAGAAATCAATAGTGTATTAATGATACGTAGGTAAGGAAACGTGTGCAAAGATTTTGAGATATGTTTAGTCAATTTAGAACAAATTATTATGTGGTAGGTACATGCATAAAGGTCACAATAACAAACGTGCCAATTTTTAAAAATATTTTTAGTCAATTAAGAACACGGTATTACGTGGCATATCCATGCACAACACAGTCGCGTATTAATAATGCGCGAATATAGCGAGCGCGAATATTTTGATCAATTTAGAACACAAATCATACTCTATGCTCTGAGTGATATTCCTCACGGGAAAAATTATCATCTCGGAGAGTATTACAAAACCCAAAACCGGCTCCTGTATACAGATTCCGGGCATATCATTGTCGTGATATCAATGCAAGAAGTTGCAGAGACAGCAGTGTAAGCAGTGCAGTTGTAAACAGCACATTACAAATTGTAGACTTTACAGTAAATAGGCTCAGTAACAAAAGTAACATACGCAAAGCTATTAGAACATAAGCGGGCCATCCACTGACCTTAACTCCTGATTTGCATTGGATTGGTCGCCTATTAAATTAAACAGACTTCTTGTTTGAATTTAGAATCTGGCAAGAAGTAATGTAAATGGATAACCCGCTATTAAATAACCAGAAATTACCTACACTTTTTTGAAACTCAATAGGTTTCTCCCTAATCTTAGAACCTACAAACTACATAATCTGACAAATCTATTCCCAAAATTTTTCTTGCTTTTTAGGATTCCGTACCCAAATGGTAAAAACGGGACCCTACTACTAAGCCTACGATATCTGTATCTATGAAATGTAATAGATAGCCAGTTGAAATTTTCACAGAATATGTAATGTTACGGCGGATTACTTAAGAAATACAAAAAAAGTCAAAAAGTAAAAACGAATGTAGAAACGAAACCCATACAACAAACGTATTTTGTTTTAGCTCTAATGTAAAAACGGTAATAAGTACAAGCGTCAAACTTGGCATGATTATAGTACACACTTTAAAGTATAACAACAAATAATAAAAATTGGCAAAAACGAGTCAGTGATAAATTTCTGTTCATTACCGAGTTATAACTGGTAATTTCGTTATTTAGACGACCTTATTGTAACGTCGACCGTAGACCGTCGTCGTCGTCGTCAATTCCGCCGAATCGAAATGATATATTTTTTTATTAGCAATTGCTTCGACTATTTTGGAAGGCGCTAAGTCTGAACAATAACTAGTAATTCGGTTACTTGGACGACCTTATTGAATTTTGTGGTGGTACGGAACTCTCAGTACGCTGAACAATAACTGGTAATTTGGTTACTTGGACGACCTTATTGTATTTTGTGGTGGTACAGAACCTTCAGTGCACTGAACATTAACTGGTAATTCGGGTACTTGGACGACCTTATTGTATTTTGTGGTAGTACGGAACCCTCAGTGCGCTGAACAATAACTGGTAATTCGGTTACTTGGACGACCTTATTGAATTTTGTGGTGGTACGGAACCCTCAGTGCGCTGAACAATAACTGGTAATTTGGTTACTTGGACGACCTTATTGTATTTTGTGGTGGTACAGAACCTTCAGTGCGCTGAACAATAACTGGTAATTCGGTTACTTGGACGACCTTATTGTATTTTGTGGTGGTACGTAACCCTCAGTGCGCTGAACAATAACTGGTAATTCGGTTACTCGGACGACCTTATTGTATTTTGTGATGGTATGGAACCTTCAGTGCGCTGAACAATAACTGGTAATTCGGTTACTTGGACGACTTTATTGTATTTTGTGGTGGTACGGAACCCTCAGCGCGCTGAACAATAACTGGTAATTCAGTTACTTGGAGACCTTATTGTATTTTGTGGTGGTACGGAACCCTCAGCGCGCTGAACAATAACTGGTAATTCAGTTACTTGGAGACCTTATTGTATTTTGTGGTGGTACGGAAACCTCAGTGTGGTTTATGTTATATACGCCCATGAATGTTCAAATTGCTGAGGTTGGAAACTTTAAAATTAGAATTAGATTTTTAAATTAGTATTAGTTACCAACGGATTTCATGGGACTTTTTTAAAATTAAAATTTAAACCTCTATGTCTAAAATTTTTCAAAATAATACCATATGAAAACAATATACGTCCACCACGTCTTAACGTCATCTAGACCGGACTAAGTGAGGATGAGACAAGGGCGTTATATACCCTGACTAAATAACACGTGACCTTACATCACCTATAAATGTTAGACCGATTTTGCTTGTATTGAAACTTAAAAATTCTATTGTATGAAATTATTTGTCTGCAATTTTTTTTTGAATATCGAATTAACGATACTCAAGTTCATCATCATCATCATTTTAGCTATAGGACGTCCACTGCATTGTAGACCTGAGACCTGCGCTTCGCTCGGTCAATTATAGCCTAAACCATTAAAATATACTTGTATAGTTTGTTGCTAAAAAATCGCAATGCAAGCTGTGGCAGTTTCTTGAAACGTTCGCTTAATTAAATATTTTTCTAAAAATAATAGTAGGCCCTGAATCGGACATCTTCCATTTTCATACAAACGTTCTATAATAATATAATTGTAAAAATTAAGAATATAGTTATACAGGGTTATTGATAATTAGCTAACAACCTCTTGCAGGCAGCTGCCCTACGTCATACCGAACAACTTTAATTCCATGACATAAATATGCAAATGGCTTCAAATATCAATTACTCTACGCGGTATCAAATGAGAAGCTACCAACCATTACCAGCAAAATACACAGGCAACAAAAAGTTTTTTATGCCATAGGTGGCAAGCAAGCTAATGGGCCGCCTGAAGGTAAGCGATCACCGTCACCTATCACCCACCACCGTCGATACCTGTACCACCAGAGGCATCACATCTACTTTGCCGACTTTTAAAACTCTATTGAAAGCCCTTTTGAGAAACTCTATATTATAGTTACTTGTTTAAACAACATTAAAAAAATGTGAATGCGTCCAGTTTTAAACTGCTGTGAAACAAAATTTGTTAAGATCGTTATGTAAGGAAGCTGCCTGAAAGAGGTTGTTACATAATTATCAATAACCCTGTATATAGTTAGTTACTAAGAAGTACTTATAAAAAAATAACTAAAACGTGTCTATTTAAACTAATAATAATTATTATTAATCTACATAAACTAATTAATATTATGTAAACTAATTTATCTATTTAAACTAATTCATCTATTATATTTAAACGAACTCATATAATTAAACTATTCAGATTTAAACTTAGTAATGAAACTAAAACTAATTAGAGATCGTTCATAGTAGATATATTTGAGGAAACAATGAAGACCTAATAGATGGTTTAAACGATCTCCAATTTCAAGCAACATGCCCAAAATGCTGGCCGCGTTGCCTCGCTGGATTGGCTAACTTTCTGCCTAAAATAACGGCCAGCATTTTGGTCACGTACAGAATCTTCCACTTTCCCAGACTACTCCTTAATTATCTCAAAAGCACCTGGCCCCCGGCGAGAAGGAAAGTGAGACTGTAAGGTGAAACGTCCTCAGCGTATCCACACAATGCAGCGTCTCACTCTAAAGGCCGTCCCATCTTCCAAGGAAATAGTCATTCCGTCGGGCTTTTTGCCGTCATCGCACAGTAGACCGTTCAGTTCCGAAACTGCTGCGAAGTTGGCACTTTTAAAGGCCCAACAGAATGACTTCATTCAAAGTGCTGTGGTGAGTTAGCGAACAGCAATTCTGCTGCAAAACAATCCGTGCTGACCGAATTACTTTAAATTTAAGGTTAAGAGATAACTTCTTAATCATATGCCACGTTTCGCATATTTTTTAAAATATTTTACACTGACTGACTGACTGATCGTCAGAGAAAAAAGCGCTCTGACCATAGTCTCTAAATTATGTTTATCTAGAGCAGGCCGGCTTCCAAATTTTAAATGATTCAAAGTGCGAAGTATCGAGATTACATTATAAAAAGAAGGCGGAGTGGCTGATGATGACTAAGAAATTTCTTACACAGTGTTTATAAACATTAAACTTACTTCGCAGAAGCTGGTTTTAAAACATTATAGACAAAATTCTGAGTAAAAAACTTACCGTAAATAGTACCAAAACAGTTGGCCAAGGCATTACTGATATCTCCATTCATGATGGTGTCGAAGCTGGCGCTTAAAGCTCTGGCACAGGCGCTGGTCCCAATCTAGAGTTTAAAAAAAACCTTTATTAGTCGTACATCTTTGAACATAATTATTGTCACATGAAAAATTGTGGTCAAAGCACCATAGCCTACATTATTGACATAGTAAAAATATACCCAAACCATAGAAAACATATTAGTACAATACAGAAGATCCACTCCGCAAAATCATGAGACTTCTTTGGTATTTTAGAAACAACACGAAAACACACATTTATCCTTCTCACATTCACTTCCCCACACTCGATCACTAAATAAGAATCCACCATTATTACCCATTGACACTCGAGGAACAACTGAATTGTTGAAGTGTCGAAAACATTGGACTAGGTACGATCCTAGAGATCGATAAACGAGCTTACAAGTCTAGGAGGTACTTGGTCCAATGGCTCCGACGGTAATTTTCCAGTATCTTCTTTCTTCAAATGATAATTACTGTGTTGGTTCTACAAAGTCTTCTTTCTTCGAACGATTGTAGGCATATCTTAGTTACTGTTTATTTTTATCTAATTTTGATCAATGGTAAACGAGAACTGTTTGCCTATTGAATTAATTACCAATTTTTATTTCGCTATTAGCTTTTCATAATTTTGTCGCTTTTAGCGTTTCATAATTTAACTTCGCACTGTATTGTATTTTTAAACGACTTTAGGAGTTTTTTTTGTTTGTCTGTAAGGTGATTTTCCGCCAATTATAAGTTAATTTTGATGATTCTTATTTTGTTTGGTAGGGCATGCTTCAGAGGTAGTTTTTTTTTTTATGTAAACCTATTTAGTGCTTTTTGAATAAATCAACAAAAACCAAAAAAACATATACACAGATGACGTTTTGGTTTGTGGTTCCCTTCGCTTCAACCTGTGGCTTCAACAAAAATTTTGATGAGAACTTTCAAAAACATATATATGTATAATATTTAACTGTCATTTTCTATTTTTTGACCGACTTTTTAAAGGAGGAGGTTATCAATTCGACTGTATGTTTTTGTATGTTTGTAACGCAATTACTCCGCTAATTATGCATTGATTTGATGATATATTTTTTTGTTTGGTAGGTCATACTTCAGAAATAGTGCCATATAAATTTTAATGATATTGATTCAGAAAAAAAATGAGATTTATTGTATTAGATAAAGTTTTGATGGGGTCTTTAATTTTTTGTTTTACCTGTCATTTTTTTTTTTTTTGTTTAAGTTTGTACTTTTAGGTGTGTTTAATCATGAAGTCGGTTTTTTTTAAATTTTAAATTGAATGTTGCACTACAAATAGTGCACGAGATATGTTTATCAAAGACTTGGCTCTACTCTTAGGCCTCTCTTAGATTCATATTCATATTCATTTATTTCAGCATTCCACAATGTTTCTTAGGTGGTAGAAAAATATTTCAGTTACAATTGTGGACCCCGTCGGGCACAGCTAAATGATATGGAAGAGAGAAGGACACCAATATATACTAAAAAATATTTTTATCTGTTAAGTATTCGTCAATGGAATAATAAGATCTATTTATCAGGAAGTGTTTCAATGATTTATAGAAGTGTCGGTCTCTTGTTTCATTTTTGATTGAGTTTGGTAATTTATTATATATTTTGATGGCCATCACGAAGGGACTGGTTGAGTGGAGTGTGAGGTGTGAAACTGGTAAAATCAATCTATTTCCGTATCTTAGGGTTGTGTGCTTATCTGATCGTTTTGTGAAAAAGTTTGGATGGTTTCTGACGAATTTGGTAATTTCGAATATGTATAGGCAAGGTAATGTGAGTATTTTATAATTACGAAAAAATGGTTTACATGTGTCAGTCTGTTCTATGTTAACAAGAATCCGAATTAATTTCTTTTGTGCTGTAAAAATAGTACCGGCGTCTGTGCTGTTTCCCCACAACATGATACCGTAGCTAAGCCATGCATACGCATATGCATAGTACGTTACTAGTGCGGTCTCAAAATCGGTAGTTTTTTTGACTTCACGAAGAGCATAGGCAAATCTTGATAGTTTTAGTCTTATTTTGTCGACGTGGGGTTTCCAGTTCATGTGAGTATCTATATTAATTCCTAATAGTGTAAACATGTTTACGACTTCTATTTTTGCGCCATTAAAAGTAAGATTGATTGTTAGTGGGTCTTTTTGATAGGGATGAAAAGTCATTAATTTTGTTTTTTTGTAGTTTATTTCTAGATTATGTTCTTTTAACCAGTCTGTAGTATTGTTAAGGATAGAGGTGAGTTTTTCATTTATATTGTTGTTGTTTTGGCAGGAGATGAGTATGGATATATCGTCCGCGAACAAAATACAAGGCTCTTCCATTATTTTTGGGAGGTCATTGATGTATATTAAAAATAGAAGACATCCAATAACACTACCCTGGGGTATTGATGCATTCATAATAATTCCATCAGATCTAACATTCCTAATTTCCTTTTTCTCGTAGTCAAAGTGCTCTGTTTCAACGTATTGTAATCTGTTTTTTAAATATGATGAGAACCATTGGTGAGCTGCTCCACGTATACCTATTCCATATAACTTATCTAGTAGGATATTAAACTGCACTTTGTCATATGCTTTTGTCATATCTAAAAGTATTCCTACTCCATATTTTCTACTATCTAATATATTTATAACTTGTTGTATGTATTTATAAACGGCTAAAGTTGTAGAGCGTTTTTTGCGGAAGCCATGTTGACTCTCATCAAATATGTTATATTTTTGCGGAAGCCATGTTGACTCTCATCAAATATGTTATATTTTTGCGGAAGCCATGTTGACTCTCATCAAATATGTTATATTTTTCGCAGAATTTATAAACGCGGTTATACATGGCTTTTTCGAATATTTTTGAAATAGTTGGTAATAGGGCAATTGGACGGTAGTTATTGGGATCTGACTTTGCATTTTTCTTATATAAGGGTTTAATTACTGTCTGTTTTAGAGAATCTGGGAAAATGCCATCTGAAAAGGATTGATTTATTAAAATGCATAAGGGTGGTGTAAGCTCGTTTGAACATTGTCTTATTAATGAAGGTGGTAATTCATCTATACCGTGGCTTTTTTTATTTTTTAAGTTCTTTATTATTTGGTATATTTCATGGTAGTCAACAGGTTTAAGAAACATTGTATTTTCTGTTGGGTGCAGTACTGGCCTGCCACGCGGCTCGTTGCTAGCTGGTCTAGAACTGACAGAACCGATTGTTGAAAAAAATTTGTTAAATTCATTTACTATTTTATTTGGATTAGACAAAACAGTGTTGTTTATTTTTAGCTCTATATTCTTTTTATCTTTTCTTATTTTTTTATTTGTGCGTTCGTGTATTATACTCCACATAGCTTTTACTTTATTATCGGATGTATTTATTTTTCTTATATATTGTTGACGTTTAGCTATAGTTACAGATCTTTTTAATGTTTTTTCATATTTTTTGTAATATTCTTTAATTATATTATTATTGGACTTTAATGCTAGTATTTTTAATGATCTTTTGTGATGGCATGAAATTTTTATTCCTGTTGTTAGCCAGTATTTTTTATAATTCCTTTTTAATTTTATTTTACGTTTTGGTATAAATTCATTCAGGGTTTTTATTAGGATATTTAAAAATATGTTATAGTTTTCGTTAACGTCATTGTTTGTTAATATATCATTCCAGTTTAATGAATTTAGTTTAGACTTGAAAGCCTCTATGTTGGATTTATTGTACATTCTTTTTTCTGTATGCCAAATAGTGTTTGCATTTTTTTGGTTTGGTGTATCCAAACTTATTATTGTACCGCAGTGGTCTGAAAATCCTAACTCTTCGATGTATATTTTTATATCTTTTGTACTAAAATTTGTAAATATTAAATCTAAGCATGTTGCCGAGGTGTTTGTTATATGTGTAGGTTCGTTAACATGTTGTTTAAATGTATATTCAGACATTAGATCTAGAAAGTTATTTGTTTTTGAATTTTTTAATAAAATGTTATGGTTGAAGTCACCTCCTACGATAATATCATATTTAGAATATTTTTTGTTTATATACTTTAAAAGTTTATTAAGTTGCTTGTAAAATATGTCTCCCTCTCTTCCATTCCAATACGTACAAATGATTAGTAAATTTTCTTTACATAACTCGATTGCACAAACTTCTAAATTATATTCAATTGACATGTTTGTAATATCAGTTCTTTCTGTGTATTCTAAAAAGTCTTGAAGCATAATGCAGACTCCTCCGCCTCCCCGGGTTTCCCTACAGAAAGACGCTGCAATTTTGTAGCCAGTTATGTCTAACAAGTTTAGTTTTGCTTGTGTAAGCCAAGTCTCAGATAAACATATTACTTGATGTGTCATATTTTTAACGGCAAATGATTCCATTAGATGTATTTTTGTGTTTATACTTTGCATGTTTTGGAACAGTATTTTTAAGCGTCCTGTAGTTTTAGGTTCGAAAAGTGTCTTTGTTTTCTTGGAAGGTATTGGTGTTATAAGTTTCGTTGCTGTTTCGAAATGAACAGTTTTGTTTGTTTTCTTGAGATGTTGAAGTTTTCTTATATTCTTGTGTCATAATCCTATTATTGTTGTTTTCGCTTTTCTTACTACTGGTTATTTTTGTTTTGTGTTCCTCTATGTCTTCTAGTATTTCCTTGTTCGGTATATTGGTTTTTGTATTGTCGTCTAACGTTATAGGTTCCCCTTCTATGAATAATTTGTTATTCCTAATAACTGCATACTTTCCATTTTTTCTTGCAGCATACATAGATACTTGCATGGCCTTCCTTTCTTTTCTCGCATTTTCGTCTAGAAAATGTGTAATGTACAGGCCTGTACCACGGACGTAACGGTTGTTCTCCAGTATAAACTTAACCATTCTCTTGCTGATTAATTCAACTACTAATGGCCGGTTGGTGTTTCTATATCTGCCAATTCTGTATGTATCCTCAATGTATCCCATGAGATCTACTTGCATGACGTTTCTGAACATATCAATAATTCTGCCGTGTAGGTTGCATTCAGGTTCTCCGGTGTGTTCCTCAAAACCATATATGACAAACTTTTTTTGATTGCTCTCCGGATGAAATTGTTTGATATTTGTGTTTTTTTGATTTTGTAGGTCCGTTAGTTCACGTTTCAGCTTTTCCGTTTCCTGTGTCAAAATTTCTATTTGGCTTTTTGCTGTTTCTATTTCGGACTTTCGGTGGTCATTTTCAGAAAACAGGTGGTTTATATCTTGTTGAATATCTTCTTTCAATTGAGTGATAGCTTTATTAATTTCTGCCTGGATTGTACTTTTTATTTCTAAAATGATAGATACATTATTCTCTTTTAACTTGTAAGATATCATTTCACTTAAGTTGTGTAATGTCAGTTCTGTCTGGGAATCAATTTCTTTGTAATCTTCCTTATAATATGTGTCACCAAGAATACTAATGTCCTCGGAGCTGATGGAATCGTGGCGTGCGTTGTTTTTTTGTTTCTGTAATAACTCGTTAGAATCCGGCTTTATGTTTGGAGACATTTTGGAATCTTGAGAAATTTTGTTTAAATTTTGTTTGTTAATTGTACACTTAACCCCAATCTCCCCCTTTGGTCGTATTGGGGTGTGGGGAGTAATATTTTTCGGCTTTTTACAAATACATTCTTGACATTCCCATGTAAATCTACGCTCGCCAATTAAGGTACCATAAAATCGTGTCTCTGACACATTGGCACATTGCAGATCGTAGTACTTCTTACAAAGACAGCAGGTAAGATATTGCCTAGAAGGACATCTTTGCTTACAACCTGCACACAACACCATCGTGCGGATTTCGAAAGTACTTTTTATATTTAGAGGTTTCAAATAACCAAAATAAACTTTATTGATTTTCAATAGCAGTTGGTCTTGGTGATGACATATTTTTCTCGCAGGTGGCGTGTTGTTAGGTCACAGGTCAGAGTTTCAGTTCAAGGGAAAAACTCAGGTCATAGATGGCGTTTGTAGTATTTTATGGCGAATTAAAGCAATCAATTAGGTGGGTTCAATGACCTATTATTGTTCATAATTTGGGGTTATGTTATTCAGTTTTGGAATTAATGCGCAGTAATTGGCTACTAGAAAGTTTTCACTGTTTTAAATGTACTAAAAGTCACTTTTGTTTCTTTCGCAAGCACTGATAAGTTGTTTTTCTTATGTATGCAGCCTTTCTTAACGCACTATTTTTTGTGTGAATTTTTACGTAGAACACCTTTGAAATACACTGAACATTTGTAATAACATATCACAATTAGCTTTTTCACTTAGTTTTGTGTCACAAGTTTTGTTTTAGACCGTAAAAACTTTATTAATCGTTGTAAACAATCGGAGCTTCGTTCGGCGCGCGACGGCCATCCCCCCCTCCTAGATAAAAACATCTCACTAGCACATTAAAAAAACACTTAGTAGGATTTAGAAAACGAGTACGCTTTATCCTGTGAAAAACATTGTAAACTTTTTAAAGGAATTTTTATGTTTCAAATGTTTTTTTATTTTGCGCAGGATCAGAACAAACTATTTTACAGAGTTCCCTTTTTTAAACTACACTCATTGAGTTTTATCTTTAATTATGTGTTGAAAATGGAGTTTTCCAATTTTCCAAGCATTAAATTTTTATTTATGTAGATTTACTGTACTTTTATTCAAATATTAGTTTAGTTGTTATATATCTATTAACTTCATCAAAACTCGCGTGAGGTTCTCTATTAACTATTAACTATCACTACCTAATTATTACATACAAATTAAAATGAAAAATAAATTATAAAAATCATTAAAAATACTAATCTAAAAGCCCTTCGGTGGAGGGAAAAGTGGCCAGAATGCTGGCAGCATTTTTTTCGAAAGATATATAGTTCCGGCCGGAGAGCAATTTCTTAAGATCCAGAAACGCCAGCTACACAAAAACAAATATATTATTTAGCTATGCTACAAATATATTATTAGTATGCACGCACTCTCGTAGTTTCTTTTCTAGCATCCTACTTATTTATATTATGTTTTGTGATTGATAATTTGGACTTTCAATTCAGCCACTAATCTGGACGTCAAAATAATATTATGCTCTACTACATATACTAGTTCGGAATGGCAGAAATATTGGCAATTTCAAGTTAATATATTCGTATGTTCTCCGTATAATTGTGATAGAACTTCAATAAGGTAAGTTAGTTAAATCTTTTATTATGCGAATTTTTCCCTAATAGAGAAGAAAACAATAAATAGTTGTAAAGTAAACTACATTGTAGAGCAAGTGAAAATGAGTAGGTGTCAGAGCACTCACATTCGCTTCATTCGCACAGGCTCCATCTTGCGCTGGCGTCATATGGCGGGTTGCCCTCTTCCCTCAAATATGTTTGAGGAGATCGATGGCTGGTACATACCTAAGTCAACTCGTGGCCGGGTGTCACTTGTGGAAGCTAGACTGCTCGTGTATACACGCAACATAGTATTAAGATTGCATATTCCTCTTGCAAAGTCATTCGTTTCATTAGTCAAAGAGCACAGACCCCGGAGTCCGTGGAGCTGCACTACAATAAATAAGATAATAGTTTTTAAAAAATATACAAGCTTTTAGCTTTAGCAAATAATATTGTCATCCAAACTTAACGTATATACAAAATTTCAGCTCAATCGGTTGAAGATATCTGCTTCAAAATTGAGTTGCAAGATTCCGCCCGACCAAACATAGTTACTTTGCAAATTAAATGAAAGCTTGTATAAAGATTAGGTGGCATATTCAGGCATTGCTTTTGTACCTTTTTACGTTTCAAGAAGCGAAACAACTGCCGCGAACTAAGTGCGAGTCGTTAGGTCAGCGGTATGCGACTCAAACAAGTAATAAAATATTGTGCCACTGACAAAGATGGACGGTTGTTTAATTCAAAGAAGCCATAACCTTGATTATTTTATTTAACAACATAGTTTTATGAATGCAATGGTGAATACCCGAGTTCATTTTTATTATATCTCATCCGATAGTCTGGCGAACACGCAAAAATATGGAATGGCACCATTATTTTATTACCTCTACAATTTGGAAACAAAGTAGATATATAACGTAAAAGCTTTTCTTCAGTCCATTGGTTGTATTCATTCCACGAAGAGTGTATAGCAAACATTGGTCCTTGTAGAGGCGAAATTTTAGATTAGGTACTAAAATCTCGGAAGGTACAGGGATCACGTCGGCCAACAGTGCATCGCCGTCGTCGAAAGAATGTTGAGACTTGTAGACATCACATATACGTTAGGTGATACGAATATTTCACTCTTTAATACCTCTCAACGGAGTCCTCATAACAACAAAGAAGTGTTTGCGTTTCACGAGTACCACATCAAAAGTACAGTTCTGGTATATACATACACTACATACAGCTACAACAATGCGCATACACAATCACGGAATCGATTTTGAATCGCTTGTATGACTTGGCACGATAATATCATGCAAAATGAAAGGTTTTCTATCGGTTGAAAGCAAATTCTAATGGTTAACCACCCTTTGCCTTAGCGAGTGATATGATTATTTAAATCACTGGCCAAGAGTGTGTCGTGACACTCATATGGTAGGATCCCGTTTCTGTAACCGTAAGACTAATAATTGTGGTCGCAATAGAAGTTCAGAAATTGATGGTTACAGAAAAAAATCTAAAGATCGTAATTTCAGAAATGCATCATACCTACATAACATATTATACTTTTAATGGTTTAGTACAAAAGAAACTTCTTGAGAAACATTCTTTGTCAAGACAATTTTACAAAAAAGTCAATAACCTTTGTACTAGAACGCCTTGAATTTATTTTATCGCTATAACTCAAAAAGTTATGATCAGAAAATGTTCAAAATAATTTTGAATGAAGGATTTTAATATGACCTATTAGCATGGCAAGTTACAAGTATCTCTGTTTAATAGTTTAGAAATGCGGGGGGCGGGGGCAACGTTTTGTCACTTTGGCGGGTCATAACTCATTTGATAAAAAAGTGATGGATCGAACCTTACCTTCATTTTAAAATAACTATTCAATAATAACCAGCAAAAAAGGACTGCAGCGATAAAAATATTTTGCCCTTTATCCAACCGTATAATTTTAAAATTGAAATCTATATTAAAACTCTAATTGTGTAAAGTTTCATGCACTTGCCTCATAATAAATATAGCGGTTAGAAGGTTCTAAAAAATCAGACAGACGGACGGACAGAACGAATTTATAAGGGTTCCTTGTAGGACTACGACCCTATTACTACGTCCTAATTTTAGGACCCTAAAAATGTGACTTGTTTTAAATTTAGTTCGAAAGTCAGTTATTTTACTAATTTTGCATGATATTTTCGTTAAAAAAACGTTAAACCTACCAAATAAATGAATCTTTAAAACTCATACGAGCGATAAAAATCAAACTCCTTTTATTTTATATGAGTTAAACCAAGGTTCAATCCTCTCTAAATGGAGACCTTAGCAGTAGGCTGATGAGAGGCGAACGTTTTGTCATATACAGGCGACTCACTCTAAAAACTGGATTACAACATGTGAAAGACGAGATACTGGTTGAATTTATACATGAAACTTACCAAGTACTCCAGCACCATGTTCCAGCCGATGATAAACGCAATGAACTCTCCCACTGTGACGTACGAGTAGGTATACGCTGAGCCAGTGGTGTTCGGCACTCTGACGCCGAACTCTGCATAGCAAGCACCTAATAAGAAGAACATTTATTCGAACCACGCATGTTATTATTTTGAAGTAGGTAGTGGTATTTTATTAAACGAATGAGAATTTAATTGGTTATTATTATATAAAGTTTCACCCGGGGTATGTCCAAAACTGCGACCAAAACCACCAGAGGATGGGCAGCAGCGTCATATTAGTACACGGTGAATGTACTCCGATCCCCAAGCCGCTTGCTTGCGTGATGATTATGTCAGCACACTTCTCTAAAAGGGAGGCCTTTGCTCAGCAGTGGACGTTTACATACTGATGATGTGATGTGAAATAAAGTTTGACAAGTACAAATTTATTGTCATGTTATTATTGTTATTATTATTGTTAAGGACGAAGCTGTTAAGACTCTTTTAAGATCTTACATATACCTACACAGTTTGACAATAAATTATTTCTGATTATTCATAAAAACTTTGAGAGCGATGGCGGCCAAGCGGTAGCATGTGCGCTTTAACAATCTAACGATCGGTTTGATCCTTGGCCTTGCCTGCACCAGTGACTTATTTAGTAACTTAAATAAAAATGTGCCATTTCGATGACATCGCTCGAAAATGGTGAAGAAAAACATCGTGGGTAACCCGGTGAACCTCCAATGTTCAAAGACATTATGACATTGACCAGCATGCACTGGGCCAGCATGGTGGATAAAGGCCCATCCTCTTTTTCTGAGAGAATGCTTGTGTCTCAGCAGTGGGAACTGATAGGCTGATAATGATGATAGAAATTTGATGATCATGTGAAAGAGGGAGACGAATTTTGCTTATGTGAGAGCGAGATAGAGAGACTTTACACTGACTAAAACGATGTACGGATCTATAATTGGATTTGCATTTGGGTACAAACGAAACGCGCCTTATCAAAGTGGGTAATCGCTTTCTTAGTGAGAATGTTTATATTATTGAATGGTAAATAAATATCTGATGACTTTCCACAGAAGACGCCGTGCTTATGTTAACTAATAAAATTACGACATACCTTGATTGCGGTAATAAATGCATTGGTGTCTTCCTTGATTTACAAAAAGCGTTTGACACTGTATCTATACCTATTCTGCTGACTAAATTGGAAAATGTTGGAATCAGAGGATTGGCGTTGGATTGGTTCACGGATTACTTGCTGAGAAGATCGCAAAGAGTACGGATCGAAGGTCATGAGAGTGATAGTGCAGAGTGTACCTATGGTGTCCCTCAAGGAAGTACACTAGGGCCCATGCTGTTCCTCATCTATATAAACGATCTTTGCGATACCTCAATGACTGGATTGGATTTGCTGATGTTTGCTGATGACACAGTGCTACTTCTTCACGACAAGACTTGGCCCAAAGTTATAAATCTAGCTGAAGATTGTCTTTCAGTAGTCACAAAATGGTTGGAAAACAATCTGTTGACATTGAACACCAGCAAGACCAAATTCATGTGCTACAGTATGAGGTCACTGGGAAGCCGTATTCCTGCGATGAATGTAAAGATACATACTTATCCCTGTAACCGTGGCCCACGGCCTACACAGTGTACCTGCACAGCGCTGTTAAGGGTAGAATCCATAAAATATCTGGGGGTACACATTGATGATAAGCTTAATTGGAGCACCCAAATAAACTCTGTGAAATTAAGGATCAGAAAACTTATCTACATTTTCAAAACGTTGAGAACAGTTGCGGAACCAAAATTACTTATACGGACATACATGTCATTATGTGAATGCATTATTAGATATTGCATCTGTGCATGGGGTACTGCTGCTAAAACCAACCTAATAACTGTTGAGCGTGCACAGCGTGCAATTCTAAAAGTTCTTTTATACTTGCCTTTTAGACACCCTACTTCAGAGGTATATGAAAAAGCAAATGTCCTTAGTGTTAGGAAGATATTCATCTATGAATGCTTAAGGCGGTATCATAAAAAAACTGTCCCACACTTACCCGTAGTAAAAAATAAGAGAGTTGAACTTTTTCCGACCCCGATATCAAGAACGAGTTTTGCACAGAAGAAATACAGCACTGTTGCTCCGCGGTTGTATAAAATTCTTAATGGAGAATATAACACTAAAAAGTACAGTAATAACGAAATTAAAAAAATTATAACTACTTGGTTAAAGAAATTTGATTATAAAGGTATTGAAGATATGTTGGACAGTCTACGTATTTAATCAAATAAAATATAATGGATCAGTGAAACACTTAACCCTACTAAAAACACACAAACATGTTATAATATATATATATATATATATATTTTAATGAATATTTTTATTATTTTGTAAGTTGTGTTCTTTTTTTCTCTTTTTGGCTTTATAAATATTGATAAATTTATATAACAATTCTACATTCTAAATTATATCTTATGTTTTGTATTTTGCATGATATAACTGTTTGCTTTGGCATAATTGTACTGTTATAATAAGAGAAGCCACTGGCACCCGAAACACAGTCCCAGACTAGTTCGGGAGCCTATGGAAAACCACGTTATGTAAAACTAAATTTATGTCAAAATAAATTACTTTTTGTTTGTTTGTTTTGTTTGTTTTGATTTAATACTTCGCAAGGTATGACTAATAGGCCTGTCGCTCCGTAATGAAACCGTTCCGGCCTTGCACAGTCAGCGGTTTCAAATCAGCCTTAGTGAATACCATTACTTTATACTTACCTAATTTAAAATATTGATAAGAATCTCCCAAGCTATAACTGCGCGCCTCTCCACTAAATAATGCAATGGAGTGTAGTGATGCTACTTGTACTATTATATAATCTGTGGTGATGAACTTGGAAGATCTATGCATATATTTTTAAATCAGGCAGTTGAACTTGAACTAAACCTCAAAAGTGAACAGTGACCAAATAGCAAAATAAACTTTTGTACTTACTTAATACACAAAACGATAAGAGAGGTCTAACGGCCACTCGAGAGTCAAGACGGCGGTGTCGTGCCGTTCTGTGGAAAAAATAATATTCAACTCTTCCCTTTGTTTTACCCTTATTCAACTCTTCCCTTTGGTTTACCCTTTGCGATTCACGTCACGTCGCGCTTCCACCACGCGACTTTTCAAAACTCTAGTAAATGAGGAACAATTTTGAACAAACATATTTTGAACCTCAAGTTGACTTTCCACGATTGTCTACGATATACGTACGCTGCGACGCCGCCGTCTTGACTCTCCAGTCAGTCTTGGGTCTTAGATTGCGCGTCGTAATTACCTGAGAAGATGCTAGCCAGTGCCGCAATCATGAAGCTGATGACAACTCCAGGGCCTGCATACTTGCGCGCCACCATCCCGGCCACGAGGTACATGCCAGTGCCAACACACGAGCCAACTCCCAGCGATGTGAGGTCTACGGTAGTGAGGCATCGCTATAAAAAATGCAATAATAATTTGACATAAATAAATTTTCAGGTCAAGTGTATTAGGTACATACTTTTCTCAGAAAGTTTAAGGCACATACCGATAGTCGTTGCCTTCCTTTAGGCGGGACTGGAATCTCTTGGTTGCTGTCAGTCTCCCGTGGATCTTTGGTGCGAATGAGTTTTGCAAAGACATGATGACAATCTCTGCGGAGCGACAGCCAGTCAATATCCCGCAGTCTTTCCCTGCAGAAAATTAATAAAATTATCTCTAACGCCACTGGAGAGTACAGGTGGGTGCGGACGTCGTGGTGTACAAAAGTAGAACTGTAATGGGTTAAGAAATGTTCATCATTTATTAGAGTGGCGCTATGTGGTGCGGAAGCGAGGCGGTAAAATGTTGATCCTATGGTAAAGGTTAAAGGTACGATAAAAGAGTTTCTTTTCCACTGGCGCTTGTATGCCGTGACGTCGCACTACCTCGATTTGCACGTGTTAAGTACTTACTATATTTTTTTTTTGTAATAGTGGTTCTAGAAATTGTGATCACATTTAGTGTAGAAATTTAACTTCATGACACTAGTCGGATTAGTTTAGATTAAAATATCCTTGTAATCTGAGTATAGAGTTATTCCGTAGCACAGTGTTTACAGTATTTTCGGTTTCACAAGTTTGGGTTCTCGTAGGTATTTGTCAAATTTGAGAGGGTGGTAGAACCACACGCTGGATAATCCATATGGCAAGTGCCATGATCTAAGAAAACAAAGTCTAGCAATCTGGGAGTGGTCCCGCAATGACGTCACTGTCCAGTTGCCACTTTATTCAATCAGCTGTTACGTGGTGTATCGTCATCTCTCTCGAACCTGTTGTAAATTGACATCATGACATCATTGCGGGACGCCCACGTGGACATTTTTTCTCGGATTGCTATACCTGGCGGAGTATATTATTATACCATGGGAAGTGCTAGGTATAAAACGCCTTGCACAGAGTTTTCACAAAAAGTTGGCCGCAGCTTAGTAGATAGAGTACTCAAGGCGTATACTCGATAGTCCTGACGTTCTTATTTTTTAATTTTTACAATAGCAAATAATTCTTAAAATTTAAATAGCATATACAGCACATAAGCACTTGTAGTACCGCTATTTGAAACCTTATATGTATATATATAGAATAATATATATATGTATAGTACCACCCCGGGACAGAAAACAAGACGTCATTCTCATAATTAAAATAAAGGTTTCTAATATGGCAAGTATTTTAATATACGTTTTATTGTTAAGTAAAACTCCGTCGTTATCTCCCAGGGATTACACGTGGAATTTAATATTATCCAAAAACTGAAACAGCAGTTTGTTTTCGAACGTCTCTGTACCTTCCAGAAGTGTTTTAACAATAAATAACACTGTTTTAAAAATTACAAATAGATGAGACCACTAAACTGCGCAGACTCATAGAGGGAAGAATTTATCTCTTTTTCCTTAAATAATTTGGTGCCATGACACAAAAAGGAACTAAGTAGGTATAATATTATTAAATGAACAAGGAGAAGGGAAAAAAAGAGCCTTTTTTTTTTTTTTTTTTATTTAAAACACATAGTACGTTACATTTCAAGTTAGTAAGTTGTCTTAAAACCTATGTTAGATTTATCCAGACAACTGGTTCCCGGTAAGATATTTTTTTAAATCTATATAATCTAAATACCTACATTGCACAAAATGAAGCGCGCGAACACACCAGACTGCTGTTGTAGGCATAAGCGTATCGCGGATTATAACCGGTTGTGAATCGTTTACTACAGAATACATATTAGTACAAAGACAAAGCTTAACCTACTCGTACAGCAGTCGCAGCGTTAGCGCGCCATGCAACGAATACAGGGTGCTCCAGGTGATGTTTTATTGTGTTAAGTAATGCTGTTTTAATATCCATTTTATGTTTTTTTGTGTTAACTTATTTTTAAACAGTAGGGGTAGTTTATTAATTAAAAACGGAACTATGTACTTGGACTTTCTTTTACCATAAGTGTTATTAAATCTAAGCAATAAAAGGCTTGTATTAGCGATGCTTCTTGTGACTACGCTGCCACTTTTCGGGATTTGAATTTCAGTTCGAAAGAATTGTTCCAGTAACAACTTTTTTATGAATAGTTATATTACACCACAGAATTTAAATAGCCCAGAAGGGTCGTCAATATATTTTGTAGTTATTTTTTTAGGTACGATAAGTTTTAGTAGCCTATATCGATAACGGGAACGAGAATTGAATGCTCAATCATGCTTTGGATTATCATTCAAGCCTCAAATCAGACAAGCAAAGGAGATATGGTAAGAGTATGGTGAGTAGCGAACGTCGTCATGAAACCATTACCTACATAAATAATAATAGTAATTTTTTAACTTTCGCGATTTGAACCCATGTTTCAAATGTTTATCGGTGTTTAATGTTTGTCCTTTCTTTCGACCGTTTCGACCATTTTACAACAGCCGTGGTCACGAGCTGACTGAAAAATGCAGGTGAGTCCGGCGAGAAGAGCGGGTGTTTTGTTCTTCTACCCTCACTTGATCTTGATAAATCGCAGGGTAGGTTCATCATCATCATCATCATCAGCCAGAAGATGTCCACAGCTGAACATAGGCCTCCCCCTTTAACCTCCACACTGAACGACAGCCTGCCTTTTGCATCCACTGCATTCTGCATGCTGTTTTGCATTTTGTAGGTACCTATATTTACCTAAATATAACAATACGTGATATAAGTCCCCATAAACATTTAAAACATAAATAATAGTACTTAAACAAAAACTAACTAGGATATAAACAAACTTTTTGTCGTACTTAACTGTTGACTGAAGCATCCAGAGTGTTATAGGAGCTTACTGCCAATTATTTCTCAGTGCAGTCCGTGGATGTTTTGTGCCGTTGAAAGTTGAGTAGGTAAGTAAACAACAGATATGAAATAGATAATATCTACTCTCCTTTTTGTAGGAGGATGGTTGGAAATTTGTACCAACATTTCTTGGTGCATATTTTTTCCTTTAATGTTATATTTACTTATTATACTTTGTGTGATTAATTGGATAAATATATTATGCACATGACTCCAAAATGTGTCAAAAAAAGTTTGTAGTCTTTATTGTAATAGGTAGAGTTATACCTATACGCTAAAATACTTTTACCTGTAGATAGGTTGTGCCCGCCACCATATTGACTAGACTAAGGCAAGGCTGGCTGCCCGACTTCGTTCAGCCGTCTCTGTCACGCACGGCGAGTGTCCACAGTAAATTGTATTTTTGTTTCTTTTTAACAACAGATATAGCGTAAAAAGTATTTCACATTATTTCCCTTTTTCTACAAAATGCACATATACATGCGTAGGTAAGATATATGCTGCGTTTAGACAGTTTTTAAAGCCGTGTTGTTTGCCTATAACGTCTCTATTATTTCACCTCACTGCCTACCTTTATTTTTGTAGTCAATGGTGTTTTAATTGTTTAATTTAATTATTATAAAGTTAAATTATTGTAACACCGGCTTGCACTCACGATGATGTTTTATCGGTCGAGATGACGGCATTATAAAGTTAGTAATATGCGCGGGAAAAAAAATTGGCTGGAACGAACGTGGCGTCACCGTATACAATGTCAACAAGTTTCGGCTTGGCATTTGTATTGTTTTGTGTTTGTTTGTTCCTAATTATAAAACGATTATGTGCATCATTAGCGAACTGCTGGTTCTTGTGAAGAAATGACTGCGGTATTAGTAGTCAAAGCGCGATAATATGTCAAAAATTAATGCGTTTATGATGACCACGTATTTCGCATCTAATTCAGATTTTACGTCTACTGAACTCAGAGAAGTAAAAGCTGCAAAGTAATTGAGTAATATAGATATTTGATTAGTTACCATTATTCATGCTTTTGGTGGATAATACAAGATAGTTTAACATAACCTAAAATCTGCAGTAATCATAGATTTTATAAGAAAAGCTATCTGTTTTTTTCATGGCAAATATTTAGTAAAAGCTATTACGATATACTACCTATTATGTATTATTATTTTTATTTAGTAAACAGCTTCATCTGGCTTAATTAATTGTCTATTTTAAGTAGATATTAGCTATACCATAGCCTATGTCCATCTGGTATAGTGTATGAGTGTAGCTTTCAAATAGCTAGTAAGATTTTTTCAAATAAATAAATGTAAGTAGTTATTCTGGAGATAAACTAACACAAGTCGAGAGTCTTGAACAAACAACAACTTTGAAAAAGTACCTACTTATGAAACACTTATGTACTTACGTTAAATGATAGCTTCACAGCAATATAAAAGAGCCTAAGGCGATACATCGTCCCTTCTCATAGCCTTGCACCACCGGACGTGCGGGCACAGCATTTACACAGCGAGTGTTGAAAAGGTTTGAAAAAAAACTATTTTTAAGGGCAGAGTGTTTTATTTCCCTTTTTAACAAATATTTAGGAACTACACTTAGGCAACCGTCTCTGATGAAGGCTCTCGTCAGACTGATTATCCGACAGATAGGCCCTCTGACACTAAGCTCATACTGCTGACGCAGGAATGCCAAGGCAGCAATAAGACTTCTGAAGCGCGGGCGTAACATCTGCCCCTTTTTAAGGAGACATGGGGCAAGTCCAGTCACCAATCAGATTTGTCTCCTGATGGGAGCCACTGCGTCAGGAAGTTCTTTCATTTTCATACGTATACCTGGCAGGTCTGCAGTGGCGGATAGTGAGTTCACAGATGGTGGTGAGCGGTAAAATTTTACGCGGGAACGGCGGTTGCAGCCAGTTTTACAAAAGCACTTATAACTAAAATACATGGCAAATAAACAAATCAGTATTACAATAATAATAGACATTCCAGAATAATGTGTTTCGTATTTCCTGGCAGTTTGCCGATACAATTCAATTAATTTTAGACGGTCTAGGAGAGACTTGACTGCCGCCTTGTCAGCATCGATATTGTCCAGGTTTGTTATGTTATTTAGTTTAATAAAGAACACACCATTATGAACAATAGAGTTTAATTTGTCAACGTTACAATACACTGTACTTTGGCACTAATGAAGGGGTTTTACACTAGCCAACGCAACCATTAGGAATTGTAGTTAAACCAGTACCATGTATTGTGGTTTTAAAATTTTGAGTGTTGACAGTCAATTCTAACTTTACTTTGTTCTGATTTGACATAAATACACCTGTTATTCAATATTGGGTTCAGCATATTTAGATTTCAAATAACAATTGCGATTTTACATTGCAATGGTTTTATAATATTTACCAGTTTACTTTCACATGTGGGCTTAGCCTCTGTTACATAAACATATTCTACATTACACATATAAACATAATATTATATAGTTACCCAGGTTCACGGAAGTACAAGGTAGTAGGGTGTCTATGGTAGAATAGTGAGACTGGTCTTTGGTCATTGCTATATACTTACTAGTAGGTATAATAACACTAAACGTGTCAGGTTCCCTGCCACTGTAAGGAATCGGCAAGGGAATACTGTGGTACACCATATATTTCTTAATATATTCAGCATATATTTCGTCAATATCAATGGTTCTTCAAAATGTATATAATTATATTTTTTTTTAATTTTATAATTTTATTAACGTAATAGCAGACTAAGCTAGACACATTTAATATAAATTTAGTGTAACTGGATGGTTTTGGTATATTTAGATATTTAGATTGTTTTTGATTTTGTATTTTGGAATTACACCTACCCACCGCGGGAAGAAGTCAGCTCCGGGAATCAGGTTTCCACGTCCGGAGTACGACGCATTATAATAACTGTATCCACAAAATGTTTATCTAAATAAATTTTTTATATTTATTTTTTATTATTTAATATAATATAAATAGAATTTAAATTCAAAGTAACGGATAACTAAAGGTCATTAGGTAAATGCCTGTAGGTATCAGCAAGCTTTCGGTACAACTGATTCGTCGTTATGATAGTTGAGTGCAGGATGTTTTGTCTACTGAGCAGTTGGAATGATAAAGTAAGTAGGGTTGTCTCAAGTCGATTCAATAACTTATTAGAACTATTTGATATAAGTAGTCAATTAGTAGCGTAGATGAGCTATTTTTGGATGCTACCGTGTTTTAGTAAGGATACAGCCGATCCCGAATCGACCAGTAAGGTTTGAGGGAATCAGAATCCTGTGAATTCAGGAGGATATAAGATAGGTAGCAATTTTTTATTTTATTTTTAACGTGGATAAGTCCTCGTTTTACCACCAACTTGCCTGTTGGTAAGCGACGATGTGATCGAAGATGAAGCACGCAGACTTAGAAGATACCTATTCACTCTGGCCTTGAAAAAGCCCATTTATATCTCTCAGGAAAAAAGGAAGCGGGCATGTTGTTCCAATCTTTGGCCGTACTGATTAGAAACGTAGAACCGAAATGTTTGGTACTCAAAGAGGGTCTGGGATGTTGGCGTCAGTTTGGGGCTGGTTACCCTGTCAGTTGCCATAGACTTTGGATTTGCCGTCAGTTTGGGGCTGCTTACCCTGTCGGTTGGCATTGAAATAGCGTTTGCCATCAGTTTGGGGCTGATTACCTTGTTGGTTGGCATGGAAATAGCGCTTTCCGTCAGTTTGAAGCTGGTTAACCTGGTGGTTAGCATATAAATTGAAATTGGCTGATTTTTTGGTAATTCGGCGGCTTTAGGGCGGCATGGACACCTGAGCGTTGTCGTTCATGTCAGCAGAGAGGTCCACTTCGTCCTGATCGACATCGTCGTTATCACCAGGCTGATGTTCCTCGAAGTTCATTCGTGTGGGTTGTTTAAAGAATTGGTTTTGTGTTTCGTAACGACTGTTATTAAGTTCTCGTTTCAGAGACGGAGATATCAATACGGATGGACGGATGGACGGGTAGATAGTTAGCGTAGCCTCAGTAATAAGTCCCGTTTTTACCCTTTGGGTACGGAACCCTAAAAACTACGCATAATAGAGAACCCAGAATTATTTTAGGTGAAACTTTTTTTTTCTTTTTCATTTATCAGAAAGCCGATAATCTACAGCTATATATATACTTCGACTAAAATAAAATTTGCCCTTTTACTGTATCTTTTCTTATCGGACCTTGCACCCCGGAATCTACCTCTCTAACAGTTCAGTCATCAGTTTCGTTAGTCGAGTAGGTTTCGTGATGATTTCAGTCTGTATTTTAGTTTTAGTCTGTATTTTTATAAATACAGAGAACTTTTAGTATTGTATCAATACTGAAAACGTGTTTTTTTTATCAGTTGTTCCATAGAAAACGGACATTCGACAAAATGTTTAGCTCATTATTTTCGCGATTTTAGGTTTGTTCCCATAGTTGTACAAAATGTTGAATGTAACAAACCCCTTTCGACTTAACATACCCTTTCCTTTCTACCCTTTAATCAATCGGAGACTGCAAATCGGCAAACGTAGCGTAAAAGCCGAAGATTGGGCGTTCATTTGGAGAGCCCTATGTCCGAGAGTGGACTACAGACTGATGCTAATAAGAAGAGTTTAAGTAGGTATGTCACATGTGAACAGCATCGCTGTTGATTCAGCGGAATAGTTTGTTATTAAAATAATGAACATCAGCACATGGCACGCGGTGCAGGTTCCATTACATACGTCAGAGTTGTTACGAGTACTCCACGCCTGTCAGGATTTCCTTTGCTCTCAGCACAGATCTACCTTCTACATATCTGTGGCTCTCAGCTTTTATTCAAGCATTGTGGTTGACAACCCAGCGTGTCTTTTGTTCATATTATTATAAAAAGTGTCAAAAACAAGCTTCGTACCGTTTCACCCGTCATTTTACAGTGTTCTGGATTTAAGATATGTCCGTCCTAATCCTGCGGTTTGCTATTTTTACCGACTTCGAATAGGATGAGGTTATGAATTCAACTATGTTTTTTTGCTTGATTATTTTTTTGTTTGGTAGGTCATATTTTAGAGATGGTTTTATGTAAATTTTGTCGAAACAGATACGCACTTTCTGAAAAAAATAATATATACGCGTGACGTTTTGGTTCCCTTCAGAAAAAGTTTTGATGAGGACTTTCTATTTCTGTTTTAACTGTAATATTTCCACTTTTAAGCGGAACCCTTAAAAGTGGAAATATTTATATATAGGAGCTTACCCAAAGCTATAACAACAAATAATAAATAATGTCAAAGTGTGAGTCAGTGACAAATGTTTGTACATTATCAAGTTAAGCATCGTAGGGCGCGGTCAGTACTTGAATGAGCGTCCGCCTGGGCGTGATGTTGTCTTTTTGCACTACTTTTTGTATTTTCTGGTGGTACGGAACGGACTCGCACTTGACTGGTTCATTTTAGTTTAAGTTTGTACATGTAAGTATGATGAATGTTTTTTAACTTATTATACTTTACTTATTAGCGACCAGGGGGCATTATCTTATCGAAATTTGACCCCATGTCCTGTCAATAAATTCGGGTACTTATTACCGTGCATATAGCCTTTACAATCAAACATTTCATCATGATTCTTCTTATTCCGTGTTTGACGTTAAGTACCACGCAATCTGGGGGTATTCTTCGTCGATACGCCGTCTCACGAAGGTGTTCACACCGGTGTTCCGAATGACTGCGAAAAAGATAAATTTGTTAATTGTCATTTTCTTAATGCCAGAGCAATATGAGAGTTAGCATTATTGTAGTTAAAAAAGTTTGTAAAAAACTTACTTCAATATTAGATTCATCGGACCGTACCATATTCGTCAAATCTTGTTCCTTGAAGAGTTGATGTCGTAGAGCCTAAGTGATTTTTGGTGATGTCTGAAGCTAACCTTTTTTTTACAGCTTTATTCTGGCTTTTCTGACTAGTCTGCTCTCACAGTCTTTACGATTACGGGTTTTCTAGTTTCTTCTAGATTCGTTGAGCGCTGCCAACGTTTTTTTTATTCGCAGATTTCTGTCTTAACTTTCCGTAACCGCTAATTTTCTTACTGTTCTGGGTTTATTAATGTGGGAGTAGTTCCCATTCAGCTAACCTTTAAGATGCAAATTGCACTGCACTTCGTGAACATTTCAGCAACTTTAAAATCTCAACTTGAGATAAACTTTGTGCAAAAGTTTGATTTTAACATAAAATATTTTATATACCTATTTTATATGTCTTCGATTTTTCTAGGCAATCGTGGATCATCGTACACCGCATCATTGCTTAACATCAGGCAAAATGGCAGTCAAACGCAAGCCTACTAATAATACTAATAATAATACTAACTAGTAAAAATTTAAATTAAACATCCCTGACGACGTTCTGATTGGTAACCGTAGTATTGGCGGTCGCCCTGACCAAGCATCATATTCTGGGCTATTCCAACCTCGTTTCAGTTATATGTACTAATAGGCTAACAAAAGATAAGATTCGCCAAAATCAGCCTACAACATTTACATGAGATTCCCCCTCGTTTAATTTTTATTTTCTACCAGATAAAACGAAAAAAACACAGACAGATAGACAGATGAACTATATTTTAAATTTCTGACCTCTACCTCATCAGGAAGTTTAAAATTGGTTATAAAATTTGTATCGAATAGTCATACCGACAGACAAGAAAGTGAGTTAGTAAAAACGTACTAAAAAGACCTCGAGCGAGACATAGACAAAGACCTAATACAGACGTGGCACCACAAGTGATAGATGCTATATGTAATCTTCAAATCCGTTAGAAGCATTCTATATTATTGATTAAATCATTTTCAAGCCCTCTCTAATTTTAAACAACGGTGAACAGCGACGGTTGAACGAGTGGCTAACCAAAAAATATTTTCTTTATATTACCGTTTAATGCGTTATTTAATTTAAATATTTCGTTTGATAAGTTACGTCTTTTAACGTAGCCACGTTAAAAAGCAAACATTCGGTTCCGTGAAGGAAATGGTACGCCGCTTCGGATATCTTATTTTTGGATGTGGTATTGGAATTTAAAATGACTACCGCAATGATGAGACGACCCACAGGTTGTCTTACTAGTAAAATACCTAGGGTAACTTACATGGCGCCGGGATCCACCGTAGAGTGAAGACCGGCGCGGCGCGGCAGTACCGAAATGAGAGACTCACTCAGTAGAAGCAACAGAGCTCCACACGATTTAAGTCGTTCGCGAACCTTTGGTGCCAAGCGAATGTGCGGCCGAACCGAAGCGCCCTGGCACACTGCGTATCGACCTCGCGCGCAGCTTAAGCAGTCCTGCCTTCCCGCCCACTCCAAGAGCCTTAGCGCCCCGCTGCGCCGCCGACCGGCGCGCAAGCCACCGCTGTCAAAATGCGAGGACTCGAAAGAGGAAGCAGCCCTCAAAACGAATGATTTGGAGAAATGAATGATTTGGATGTGCATTAATTTTCTAACGAGAGCTAGTTTAACAGCAACAGAGCACGCACACAGACACGAGCAAATATATTGAAAATTTCGTCATCTATCCATATAACAACCAATGTCCATTGAACATTGGACCATTTGTCCATTTGTTTACAATTGTATTCTTAATAAGTTTTTTTACCAGCTTTTTCGTTTTTTTTTTTGTTGAATTGTTAAACTTTGTGTCCTATTTCGCCTTAACTACTCATTGCCCATTCTTAACAGCGACACGATCGATGGTCATATGACAGTTCTCATTGTAATAGAAAAGGAACATTTTAATGGCGAAATAGATTTGAATTAATCTTAATTTACAATTTTTTCTAAAGCTTAGTTCTACATTCCTACGTGTAGAACTAAATTAGCTACGCCTGCAGTCGCTACGCAACACGTAGTAGAGTGCTACGCCGCCGTAGCAATCACATGTTGGGTTAGAATAACACTGTACGTCTTTTTAACGAGCCTCTTGGAGCTTTCAAATCTTAGCCTCACGGGGTCTTTGCGGTAGGGTGGGATGAGGAAATTTTGACATTTACAGGAGGCTCGTTAAATCGTATCATAATTCTATTATTTGATGTTCTTTTCTTGGAGAGACTTGGTTTGCCGTAACACAGAGTAATCATAGATTCAATACCAAAATCAACAAACTAATATTGTTTGTTAAGAATAAATTGATAGCCCCGTTGGTCCATTTGGTAGTGCCTTCTGCGCTTGGGGGCGTGGGTTCGATTCTCACCTAGAACAAACATTAATGTGATGAACATCTGTGTTTGTTCTATATCTGGGTGTTAATATCTATTTAAGTATGTATTTAAATATATAAATATATATGTATTATGAACAAAGGCCTCCCTCTTAGAGAGGGGTCTTGCCATAATCCCCCCGCATGGCAGGCAGCTTGGGGATAGTAAAAAGCTGTACAGTTCCTGTATATTGTATGCGGGTGAAACCACGGGAAGCGATTTTTATAATATAAAATATTTTATACTTCTACAGATGTTCCATTATAACATAATTAAATTAATAACTAATTATTAAATAATAAATATTCGGCACATTTTTGCACACACGGTTATCTGACCCAAAACTAAGCAAAGCTTGTTCTATGGCTGCAAAGACTGATAAATGCATATATATATATATATATAGCTTTTTACTATCCCCAAGCTGCCTGCCAAGCGGGGGGATTATGGCAACACCCCTCTCTAAGAGGGATGCCTTTGTTCAGCAGTGGACGTTTACTGGCTGATTATGTGTGTGTGTGTACAGAATAGAATAGAATAAACTTTTATTGTGCTTAACTGTGTGTTAACAAAGGTCTTAAAATAATTATAAGTGACAACAGTTACTATCCTTACGGACATACAATAAATAAGTGCGTACCTACTTTTAGAAACCATACAGATACTATTGAGATCAGCAGTTACATTACAACTAGGTATACACTAAAGTTTTACAGAAATTGCCATTTCTTTAAACAGTTTTTAAATTTATTACCATAGATAGATAGATAGAAACTCGTTATTGTGTGCACCAGAAATAAAAATTACAACACGATAGAAAACACTTACGAGCTAGTGCCACAAGTGGCGGCCTGCATGGACCATGCATGGACTTAATATCTAAGACTATACAGCTTTTTGAAATAAAAATCCTATATCACGTTCCAGCCTTCCAACTAGCTTTGTGAAAAAAATAACGTCGATCCGTTTATTTATTGTTGCGTGACTGAAAAAAACCAGACAAGTACGAGTAAGAAAAAAAAAGAAAACTAACTGACTAAGTTGAGCTAAACTAAGTTGAAATATTGAAAGACAAACTTAACTTTGTAGTTGACTATAAGGTTCTTTGATACATTCCAACTACAAAATGTAAGTTTGTAATAGCAAAATAATTATTTTTAAATTATATATCATCTTCAAATTTGTAACTTTCGGACTTATTCCTATATATGTGCTATAAGATCTTGCTTTTTGCCAAATTTCATGATTCTAGGTCAACGGGAAGTGCCCTATAGGTTTTGATTCCCCTGTGAAATCGCAAAATATGCGACATAAACGTTCATATCTTTTGATTGCGTTGACTTACAACTTTTATTTTTTTACAGCTGAAAAAAACCGTAGACCCAAGTATTTAGTATAAATTTCAACTTGATACCTCTACGCGTTCTTGAGAAAAAGGGTCTTGACAGACGGACAGACAGACGGACAACAAAGTGATCCTATAAGGGTTCCGTTTTTTTGAGATGCGGAACCCTAAAAAGAGACTATTAATAGAAATATTCCCAAACAAAGTGTGAATAAAAAAATTATAGTTGCCGTTAAATCCCGTCGTCGCAGCCCAATAGCAATTATTCCGGCAGAAGATCTAGAACGGTTACTGTCTGTCAGCGATGTTTGTCTCCCCGATTTTTCAACCGAGTTGAATGAAAATCTCTAAAGAAGCGAAGCTCGGGGCGTTATTATCACCAAGACTATGTGCCTGCTCACAAGGCCGCAAGAGCAATGGAATTTTTTGCCCCGTAGTGTCCAATTACTACACAGAAAAGATCCAGCCCCGAGCAATTAAAAAAATGCTCCGTAGAAAAAACGAACAATCACCTGAATTCATAAGACTTGATAGATTTTTAACCTGCCGCATTTCTTGTTTTATTTCCTACTTTAGTTGAAAAAATAAAGAAATAGTTGTACATAGAAAAATAGTAAATAATATATTTTTATTTTTTATTTTTATTTTGATCTACGTATTATTTGTAGGTTTACTATTTTTATATACTGACTGATGGTAAGCAATCGCTTAACACCGGAGTCATCACAAATGCGTTGCCGAACTTGTACGCTCCTGAAAAACCCCATGTCCTTCTCGGAAACACCGCTGAAACTAGCTCATAGTGTGCGATTTCCACAATAATTATGTGTGGATGACATGTTTGACGGTGGCGGCTAGTGCGGTGATAATACCGTGATGCTGGCATATTAAGATCGACACGTTCTTTAGAACATTCCCCGTTATAGAAGCGATAGAATATACAGAGAGATACTATCTCCTTACGTATACTAAGCAATCGGATCACCGACAATTGCGACAGATCTACGCTGTAGAGTGTAGTGTATCAAGGGGCTCAAGTTGATTTTTGGGTGCACCGTTCCAAAGATGGGAGCAGTGCTCAGATGACGTACATGTGAGTTTGTGCCAGAAATTCCAACTTCTGGAACAGCTAACTTATATTGGAACAGCCATCGAGATACAATAGATAAAGTCACAATCGTGCCAAAAAAATAACCGTACCAAAACTCGGCGTACGCTACGAATTGCGCAGACTTTTTGGTTAGTTACATGGTAACCGCGAGCCAACTACAACGCCGCGTGATACCAGAGGTACGATGACATAGCGGGCAACTAACGTTGAACACTATGCAAGCGACATTACGTCTAAATTGGAGTAAATGCATAGATTCAGTATCTATGAGTAAATGTGACATTGTGAAGTATATAATTGATACAAGGTATGTACAATGACGCTCGGACGTGTTTCGACTGTTTTGACTGAGAGATTGTGACTCTATAGGAATTGTATCTCGGTGGTAACAACCCACGTCGGAACTGACCGAATATATTACAGTGTTACTTGGACATTTTTATGGGGTTATTTATAATGTACCAAAAATATCTTACAGTATTCCTTAACAAAAAAGGGCTTAACTGAGTTAGCCCATATTTCACAAAGGATACACTCAATGAAAAAGTGACGTATCAATCCTTGGCTTATTTTTAAAATGCATATCTCTTCAACAATAAACGAGAGAGTGCAGTTTAAAATAAAACACCCATTTCACCTGTACCAAAGCAAAATAATATTTTTATATGTACTTTAAAATTTAGATCTTACTATTTTAAAACTGTTATTGTACAAGGTTATGTTTTGTTTACCTCTATAACTACATAAGAACTGGGACGCTGGGACAGAAGGAACCCTCAAAAGATTCGATCAGCGGTAGTTTGCCACGTCATCAATGTGGTACTGTTCAATCATCATATTCATCTATACTAATATTATAAAGAGGAAAGATTTGATTGTTTGTTTGTTTGTTTGCATTGAATAGGCTCCGAAACTACAGAACCGATTTAAAAAATTCTTTCACTGTTGGGATGACACTATGCCCGGATGACATAGGCTATATTATTTTTTTTTAAAATAGGGATCCTTACTAAATCTCCAATAATGTAACCCAAGGTGTGAATAAATAAGATTTAAACCCATGCGAAGCCGGGGTGCGTTGCTAGTTTATAATATATATGTATATATTTAAAAATATAAATGCATGTATATCAGTCTCTGGCAGCATATTACAAGCTTTGCTTAGTTTGGGGTCAGATGACTGTGTGTGCAAAAATGTCCCGAATATTTATTTATAATCCAATGTTACACGACGTAATGTAAAAGAAATAACAACTAATGTATTATCAAAGAAAACACTATATAATAATAATGTCATAAAAAATTGATTAATGTCAAATTTTAATAAATAATATTAGTAATACCTACGTAAGTAAAAAAGAATTAGGTACTTTTGTATTCAGTAAAAAATGTAACTATTTATACACCTATGAGACCGGCTCTATTTACACACCTATGAGACTATTTACACACCGGCATGAGGTAAAACAAAATGATAATTTGGCAACGCAATTTGTGTCTCTTGTATCTTGCAATGTGTGTGTCACCTGTTCGTGAGTGTTTTATTACGATAACATAAATAAGGATTGTAGATTGGTAATTGTGTGCGTATATGATAACACTTTGTGTGCGTTGCGATCGTTTCATTCTGTGTCATCTCTCCCACCAAAAAGTTCCAGATTTGTTTGGTAGCAAAATTAAACGCGTACATTCTTTGTAATGTCAAATTTCAATTTAGAATTACTTTGCACTATAATCTGAGCCGGTCACATTAATTTATTATATTAAAAACCCAATAAAAACGTAAAAATTTGCAAGTTGAACTGGCAATGGGCAGGCCACATCGCTCGGAGAACCGATAACCGATGGGGAAGAAAGACCACGAACTGAGTGACTGACTTGAGTGGAGACCACGAACCGGAAGACGCAGCGTAGGTAGGCCTCCCACTAGATGGACCGATGACATAGTAAGAGTCGCTGGCATCCAGTGGATGCAAAAGGCAGGCTGTCGTTCAGTGTGGAGGTTAAAGGGGGAGGCCTATGTTCAGCAGTGGACGTCTTCTGGCTGATGATGATGAAACAGTTTTATAGGTCGCAGTTAAAAGTTGAAATAAATACTAATTTGCTCCACGAAAATGAAACTTTTAGGCAAAAATTATGGCTTAATTCAGTTGGCTCGCACGGCGTTTGATACCAGGCATATTCTATATCCTGCATGCAGCTTTACAGCTCTCACAGATTTTACAGAAAAATGAATTCACACGTGTGAAACCGCAAAATTTGTAAACTCACGAGTAAACTACGTGCTACGGAATAACTCTGAGCTCAGAATACCTGAAATTAATCCGCCCAGTATCACGAAGTCTCGTCGTGGATAGTGCATAGTTTTCCCGTGTTTGGTAGTAGTGTTAAATCAGCGATTTTCACATCGTATATTGGCGTCGATTCTGTCATACAACTCACTAACCTAAACCAATTTTACAGGACTAAAATTATCTGCCTCTCTTTTCATTTTAATATTCACATATTAAACGACGATTTCTCACACGATTTTTATTTTTTTATTATTTCTCTCACGAGAAGGATGGCAATAGTTTTAGAGCTGTCAAATTTTGTTTAGTTTAGAGTACATCAGAATCGACGCTATTATGTACCTTAAACTTTTTAAAACAAAGATGGTGACTGACAATTGACATTATTATTTTATTTGTATACTAGCGGTCCGCCCCAGCTTCGCACGGGTATAGAGTATATATAGCCTATGTCATCCGGCGATAGTGTAGCTTCCCAACAGTGAAAGAATTTTTCGAATCGGTTCCGATGTTTCAGAGCCAATTCAATGCAAACAAACAAACAATCAAATCTTTCCTCTTTATAATATTAGTATATATGACGAATCTCTAGTGTAATTCCGCTTCTACGTCGCTTTGAGTACAATTAGGATTTTGGGTTAAATTATTTTTCTCTATAGATATTTTTGATTTATATAAATTTTTACCTAACCCGTTTCCTCAGTGCACTTTATTGACACGTGTTTAGCCTCTCCACGAGGCATCCTCAGCATCGGCAAGATCCTACAAGGAACCCTTATACATTCGTTCTGTCCGTCCGTCCTAATTTTTCAGAGCCTTCTTTTTCAGAACTTCTATAATTAGTAAGATAAGTTCTATTAGAACTTATCACTTATAACTTATCTTATAACTTATCTTATAACTTATCTTATAACTTATCTTATAACTTATCTTATAACTTATCTTATAACTTATCTTATATAAGAATAAATGATTTGATTAGAACTGTTCTAATCAAATCATTTATTCTTTTAAGTTCGTGAAACATTGCAAAATTATAGTTTTAGTATAGATCTAAAATTTAAAAGTATAAAAAGCCATTATATTGCGTTTTACGGGTGGCTCTCGTACATGTGAAATGAGGATGAAATTTATTTTTCACTGCACACTATATCGTGTTTAGTATAGTTGCATAAGTATTTTAAATTAAAGGTAAGGTTTCATACGACACTTTTTAATCGAGTCTATCCTTTGCCAAAAATAGCCCGCCAAAATGGCAAAAAAACTGACAAAACTTGGATCTACAGCTACGATCCTCTTACGAAGCAACAATTCATGCAATGGGCGTTTGAAGAAGATGAGTTTCCCACAAAAGATTTTCGCGGTCGGAGCGTTAATAAAAATATATAGCGTTTTCTTTCCGGTGCAGTGGACCAGTAGCTTTAATTCCGCTAAAAACCGTAGAACAGTTACTAGTGAATGACATTGCGATGTTTGTCTGCCTCAAGCTTTCAGGGAGTTGAATAGCGAGCGATATAGGACAGATTTAAAAAAAAAAAATCCTTTCCGTGCACGGTTGCCTGGAAGAGATCGCTTTAAGCGATAAGGCCGCCTGTTAAAGCCTAGATAATATTTTTGTTGTAATGTTTATGTTAACCTTGTTTTGTGGTATTTTAATAAAGAGTTTTGTATTGTATTGTATTGGTGTCCGTGCCATTCTTATTCACCAAGATAACGCGCCCGTTCACACAGCTGCTAGAATCATGGACTATTTAAACACTTTGAGGGTACAAATGTTACCCCATGCTGTACGGAGGCGTACAGCCCAGATTTAGGTCCATGTATTTTTTTCCACGGTAGAAAAAATGCTTAGTGAGCGAAAATTTAACAATGCAGAAGAAGCCGTCGACGAATTTCGGCGGTTATTTTTCAAACACCCGCTAGATACATTTTTTAAATGTTCGGAAGCTGGTTTACCCGAATGCATAAATGCATTGGGGCTGGTGGGGAATATTTTGAAAAGCTATAAACTAACTTTTTTAATTTCACTTACAATTTTTGAACAGCCTACGTATTTGATATTTATAATCAATATCATAATGCAAAAACAATTATCAGTATTATAATTAGTAATACAAAAATACATATTCTCTTTGCAAAAATATAATGTCTTTTAGTAGGTATAAGTACCTAATCATGTCAAGTTTCAATGTCACTTCGATTAGTCAATGCTAGTATCGGTCCCTTTAGGGTATATAATTATAAGATCTTTACCGTATACTTAGCCTATGTTAGTATCCGAATTTATTCCTGTCATTCACATAATCGCCTACAGTGTAATAATATTTATTACCCCATACAGAATATGCTTTTATTCATTAGCTTCTTTTTACGCTTTATCTATGAGAAGTTAATGTTTGTCACGTCTACTGTCTCATTCAAATTAATTATGTGATAGGAGAAAATAGTTAGGGTTAGTTTTTACAAAGCATGCTAATTCAAATATATAGTGTTAGAAACTGCTGAACAAAAGTTCCACTATAAGTTACATGAAAAAAAAATTTGCTATCCAAGATTTTCCGATCTGTTCAAGATAATGGTTCCAGGACAATGCGTCACTCAATTGGTTCTATTGTGTATCCCCAGGCTTAACCTTCCGATCAAAATATCTAATGTGAATGCATTTAAATTGTAAACAAAATCAATGTTACTAAACTTCTAAGCCTGTGCGATGCTGTAGAAAACGTCATAGCATATATGTACCTAATTCAAATACATAGACATTAGTATTTCCATATTTATTTCGTGTGACATTGAAACAAGGACGCTTTATACCCTACTTCCATGCATTGAAATCATAGATAGAGAGAGAGAGACGAAATGCAACGCGTGAACCTAACAATATTCACTTAATTCATGATATCCTAGTATCGGGCGGTGCATTTTAGATCAATACTTTTAGCATGCGCGCACATAGTGCGCGTGATAAATCAAAGGATAGTCAAAATATTTACTCTTTTGTTAATCATTATTTTTAAATATTATTATAATTATTATTTATAATTGGCATAATAACAAACATACAGTAAAGTGCGTTTTCCTGTTAAAAATACAGAGTTAACTTATACATATTTTTTGAGCGGATTTAAAGTTCAGATTTGATAGCCGGTCATTTAGTGTTCAAATTATTGATTTTAAACGTAACACACACTTGCAAAGTTTGTTCATGTTTTATAAGGGGAAGAGCCCAACACGGAAAGTCTCTTTTTAACCACTGGATTTCCTGCTGAAATGACGAACAAGCACTAGTTTAGTCTTCCTAGGCTGTCATGAGAACCTAGTAAGAACGATGCAAGCTTTTCCATTGTGATACTTCCGATGTGAACTTGCAAAGGGGACAGTGCTTGCTTGCATGGTGATGATTATGAAAGACAGTGTGACGCTCAGAATTCAATGATCTATATAATTATATTATCTCTTCTCTATCTCTATTGAAGTCGCTTGCCGCGTCTGTCTGTCTGTATGGCCGCTAACTCCTAAACCACGCTACGGATTTTGATGCGGTTTTCACCATCAGTTAGACACATTTTCACGGAAGGTTTATATATAACGAGCAACCCGCCTGTTGGCGGGTTCGCTAGTATTACATAAAAATCGATATGTGTATGTATGTTCCCTATGGACTCTTAAACGGCTGGGCCATTTTTGACGGGACTTTCACTGGTAGATAGCACATGTTATAAGGACTAATCCACGGAGGTGAAACCGCGGAGCACAGCTAGTATACTATGTAGGTCCTAGTCCATCTGCAGCGTTACTTTTCATTACCTGATGTCTCCATCGGCTTGCACCTATAGCGTATGCGTTGCATATCCTAGACAATTTTTAGTCGGATTTTTAGGGATCCGTAGCCCGAAAAAGAATCCTTATAAATTCGTTCTGTCCGTCCGTATGTATGTCTGTCTGTCCGTACGCCTTAATTTTTTAGAACCTTCTATCTTCTATAGTTGTTAAGGCAAGTGGACAATTACAGTTTTAGTATAGATCTCAATCTTAAAAGTATAAAAATAATATAATTTTGCGTGTTAGGGGTGGCTCTGATACATGTATGTGAAATGGGAATGAAATAAAAAAAATTCGCTGCACCCCCTCGTCTGTGATATCGTTGAATAGTTCTATTAAAATTAACGGTTAATACATCACTTTTCTATCAAGTGTATATTTTGTGAAATATGACCCGCCAAAGTGGCAAAAAGTTGGCCTCTCCTGCATTCCTAAACTATTAGAGATATAAACTTGTAAATTGCCGCGCTATTAGGTCATATTAAAAACCTTCATTCAAAAGTATTTTAAACATTTTCTGATTATAACTTTTTGAGATATAGCGATAAAACTGTTATAGATTCAAGACATTCTAGCTCAAAGTTCATTGACTTTTCGTAACATATTCTTAAAAAAGAATGTTTTCGTTTTGTCTAAACCATAAAAAGAATATTATGTTATGTTTGTGTGATGCACCTCTGAAATTTGGTTAAGTCCACAGAGCTTCGTTCTTTCGATTTTTTCTATGACCACCAATTTCTGAACTATGATGTTAGTGACCACTATTATAATATGACTGGCTACGAATAACGGAACCCCACCATATGCGTATCTCGAGCCTCGACACGCTGTTGGTCAGTTTTTTTTATTGATAACAATTGTTTTTTGTGGTTGTAAGGAACCCTCAGTGCGTGAGCCCGACTCGCGCTCGGCCGACTTATTTTAGCTTATGTTTCCTGGGTAACAATGCTTTAGCGTGAACGTACGTATGTCATCCGGGCCATATTCAATTTGGCCGCTCTCCTAGACCTCCAAAATATAAGTGTAAAATTGTGAAGAATGATATAATAAATATTTTTTTCAAAATACATGCTAGTGCGCTGTCGAATATTTTGTCAAATCAATTTTAAATACATTAAGCATAAGTACGTACTCTAGTGTACACGGTGTGTCTATTAGTACACGGTGAACGTACTACGATCCCCAAGCCGCCTGCCAAGCTTGGGGATTATGGCAACACCCCTCTCTAAGAGGGAGGCCTTTGTTCAGCAGTGGAACTTTAATGGCTGATGATATGATGTGACGAACTCTAGAATATAGATAATGAAGCTTTATTTTAATATGATTTTTGGACGCGTCATGAAGATAAAATTTTGCATGAAACATAACTTAACATAGCTTAACATTTTGTAGTATCTATGGAAATTTACACGACAAAAAATTGTCCAAGGGGTAGTTGACACGGTTCAGCTGCTGTTGCGTCAACCTCATCTAAATCTCCTCGGTTCTCATGTACTCCTGGTAGACGGTCCTCTTTCCTCACATTATTGCACTTGCACTTTATTAACCGCTAACTTCAGACATTTACCTATAACATAGACATGCAATTAAAGAATTACACGGTAAAAACACGCTGTATAAAAAAAAACACTTTATGTTATTTGGAAAGGTAATTTTCAATAAAATAAAAAAAGAAACTTGACACCAGCTGTTTAGCACTGATTAGGGTTGGACCATTGATTGTTAGTAAAAGAATCAATGGGTTGGACATGTTCTTTCTTATTTTAATATATTTACATCGAAGATTGTATTATAGCGGCCGGCGACGCGCCAGTAGAATTATTTTGTCATCATAAATTACTAGTCTAAGGCTAAGTCATATACCTACCTATGTATAGGTGCGACAACGAAGCGATAATTAAGGTTTCGATCTCAGAAGTGAAGGTTTCGATCGCAGAAGAAGTAGTCGTATTTTTTTTAAGTTCGATCGAAACATAATTCCACCATAAATAACCTGGCTGCACCCCAATGCAGCCGAATATCTTTGTAAGATTTCCCCATAGAAAAAAGTTACCCAAAGATAGAGTTATACCCGCTATCACGAAAAATATTAAAATTAAGCAGTATAATATATAGAAGAATCTAATATAACAATAAAATTTGCAGAACAATAAGCGTCGTAAACTCGAGGCAGGGTGACGCGAGACGGCGGGAATAAACCAAGCAGTGACGGATGAGTATGGTCCCGCCTACTGCGTTACTTTATCTATAGATCCGTGATTTTATTGGAGAAATTATGTAACATACTCATCGGAGACGAGTTTTTTTTTCATGCGTTGACAAACAAGCAGACTTTCCGCCTGATGGTAAGCAATCACCGTCCCCTATAGATACTTAAGCATCACAAATAAGTTGTCGATTCTTTTAGACTCCTTTTTTTTACTCGCCTTTTGAAGTACCCCATGAGCTTCTCGGGAACACCGTGAAAGGTAGCTCTTTCCACGTTTTCAGGTATGAGGCAAGAAAGATCGTGTGAATCGCACAGTGTTCGATTTCCACTTTTCTATGATGTGTGGATGAACTTTCAGGCGGTGGCGGCTAGCACGATGATAAAACCGTAACGCCGGCCGGCATTAGACTAATATACATAATTCATGACTAAATAGAATGGTCGCCTCAAAATAGTCGCAAAGAGCCTGTCAAGACACGCATATGTTAGGGTTTCGAAGCCAAAGCCTATAATAATTATTGTGGTCACAGCCATACTTCAGAAATTGACGGTTACAAAAAATCCAACGAACGAAGCTCGGTGGGCAATCGAATTTCAGAGATGTATTTTCCTGATTCCCGACATAGCATGCTACCTCCGTAAATAATAATATTTGCAATTTTTGAGCATGAGAAAGGCTTTTTAAATTTTAAATCAGCCTCATATAATCTGCGTTTGGATACAGCGCTATCTGTGATATTTCGATCGAGTTGTTTGCACTAACAAAGCAGAATCTTGGTTCGGTGGCTGTAGACTGTACAGTGCGCTTTCTTTCTATTAGTTCGTATGTGATGACGAAGATGGCGTCACGAGTTTAATTCGTTTGGCTGTTTTCGGTTCGTGATAAATGATAATGCTTTTTATTCCTATTATCAAGCGGATGTTGTGGGTAAGTACTAATAATATTTAGTAATTACTAGCTGTCCTTAACAGCTGCCTTACTAGCTGTACTTAACTAGCTGTCCTTATCAGCTGTCTGTGTTTTCAGTATTCGATGAAAGTGACTTTCGTCGAAGACTGCATTTCCTAATCTATGTTAATTTATGGTATTGTTTTGGGGACATTCAGTAGATTCAAGTTTTTACAAAATTACGATATGAAACCTACTGGTAAACCTCTCCTCTCTCTAAAATATAGGTATATAGAGTTAATAAGTTTCTAAGTCTGCTTTTAGGTATATTCAAATATTATAGTAAATGCAAAGTAAAGTTTCAAATTTGATTGGCGTACCAACCTAGTTTGATGTGTTTCAAACAATGAAAAGACGATCAAGTCTCAAGGTAAGCGCCATGCTGGTTCATAAAACATAAATCACAGTTGCAGCATGTAGGTACCTATACCTACCTCCTTAGCCACCTATCACCAAGGACGATAATAGGTAGGTACTATGATTATCTTTGCCTACAATCACCTTGTAGGTACCTTCTATTAATTATGTTTTTAGTTTCATGTAAGTAGGTAGGTAGGTTCCTAGTAGGTACCTACTCAGTTAATTTACCTATTGTTTGTATTTATTATAATTATCTGATATACTTCCAGTGGATGCAAAAGGCAGGCTGTCGTTCAGTGTGGAGGTTAAAGGGGGAGGCCTATGTTCAGCAGTGGACGTCTTCCGGCTGATGATGATGATGATGATGATGATGATCTGATATGAAACAGTTTTGAACAAAACATAGCGTAGATAAGTATGCACCTATATCTACTACATAATATTACCTACCTACTCAGGAACTCATCTGTGGGATAGTGCAAGTACTCATCTCTGGGATAGTGTAGTAGTTTTTTCTTCAGTGTACGAATTTTTTGTGTCACATTATGTTACAAACTTTACCTATTTACATTGACCTATGGGTATGTACTACTGAATTCTTTGTCTTTTTATAATAATAGACTTATTTAGAGTACCTAGTTTATTAAGGTATGGTAATATTGGGAACCTGCTGTACAACTACTGACCACTGCCGTAGGAAAGATTTTTTGGGCACAGAGAGTTAAACGTCAAACAACGTTAAACGTACATCAAAGTACTGACGATGGACGCTAGATGGCTCTAATACTAACCTTGTTGTGCTTGGTCAAGGTCATCGCGGCTAAAGTTTAACGCTTTAGAGTAAAATAACTCAGAAAAAGGAATAAAGCATAGAAGTAGTGCAAATTTTGCGTAAACGAATTAAATGCCTCAGTTTAGGCGATCACGAAATGCTGCGCAAACCGGATATGGGGCCTTACGGACAACTGCTATTGCGGCACCAAACTAACGTTAAATCCGTCCAGTTGGAAAATCACGCGAACGTGAACCTTAACGCGCCCAGATATGGTTTGCGTTCGCATGATTTTCCAACTGAGCGGATTTAACGTTATACTTTGGTGCCGCAATATTATAGCAGTTGTCCGTAAGGCCCCTGGCGTGACTAAGGTACGTAAATAGGGTTTATTTTTTTTATAATAGATTTAGATTTAAAAACCAATTTATTAAACCGATTTTGATTAAATATATCTATCTACCAATACATATAATTATCTAAACGGAAGGTATTAAAGTCATTAAAGTAGAAAGTATTAAGTAACGTAAAGTCATCATCATCCACCGCTGAACATAGGCCTCCCCCTCTGAACGACAGCCTGCCTTTTGCATCCACTGGATGCCAGCGACTCTCACTATGTCGTCGGTCCATCTAGTGGGAGGCCTACCTATACACTGCGTCTTCCGGTTCGTGGTCTCCACTCAAGAACCTTTCTTCCCCATCGGTTATCGGTTCTCCGAGCGATGTGACCTGCCCATTGCCACTTCAACTTGCAAATTTTAACATCTATGTCGGTGACTTTGGTTCTTTGGCGAATATCTACGTTTCGGACTCTATCGCGCAAAGAAACTCCGAGTATAGCTCTCTCCATTGCCCGCTGTGTGACTCTGCGTTTTTCCAAAAGGCCAACAGTTAAGGACCACGTCTCAGTACCATATGTCATCACTGGCAACACACACTGGTCAAAGACCCTTGTCTTTAGGCACTGTGGTATCTTGGATGAAAAGATGTCACGCAATTTACCGAACGCTGCTCATCCGAGTTGGATTCTTCGGGCGACCTCTTTGCCTAAGTTGGACTTACCTAACTGAACAATCTGTCCAAGATAGGTGTAATGGTCAACAACTTCGAGAGTATCGTTCCCAACGACTACCGGCACGGGTTCAACATGGACATTGATTTTTGTCTTGTCCATGTTCATTTTAAGACCCACCTGTTGGGAAAGGCTACTGAGGTCGCTGTATTGTAAGTATATCCTTTTAAATAAAAATAAAAATTTATTCTAATTGACGGAGGTCTGTGTAACAAACATTTAAAAAAATACCTACAACCGAATTTATAACCCAATCCTTTTTGAAGTCGGTTGAAAATGAAAGTTTCCACTAAAATTTTAAAATAATAAATTAAGTTTATAGTAGCATGTATATACCTACATCAATAAGATTTTAATTAGCACACAGATGTAAAAAAGAATAATAAAAATAATTATAAATAGTGCTGTACAGATTGTCCGACAAGCTATAATTTAAGTCTCTAAAACTTAGTAGTTGTTTGTCATAATTTAAATAGAATAAGCTATGTTATTTTATTGCGATATAAATATCATGTAGGTATTTTATAATTGACTAGCTGCGCCCCGCGGTTTCACCTACGTTGCGATGAAAATGGTGATGATGATGAGGATGAAAAGTAGCATATTATGTGTCACTCTCCGGCCATTGAACTATACCCATGCAAAAAATCAGGTCGATCCGTTGCTCTGTTGGTGCGTGAAAGAGGAACAAACAAACCAACAAACTTTTCGCTTTTATAATATTATATAATATTACTAGCTATTGTCCGCGACTTCGCACGCGTAGACTTTCTTATAAACTTTCAACCCCCATTTTAGCGGACCTCTACACCCAATAAGGAATCTATCTGCCAAATTCAACTTCGTAGGTCAAGTAGTTTTCGAGATTTCGTGAGTGAGTGAGTGAGTAGATGAATTTCGCTTTTATATATATAGATAGTATATATATAGATAGATTACACACGATATTATTATGATATTGAGTTTTCCGGGGAAAAACATACCATCCAACCGCCGGTTTCACCCACAATCCTAATGGAAAACTAACGCCAAGCCTCTAACAGAGTATTCTGCCAGTATCACTTGAGAGCCAGTGTCTACTGCAGGTTGACCGTATTTATCATCTTCGACCGCACCATCAGATGAGCTACGGTCAAACACGTAGCCGCCATTCATTAAAAAGGTTGTATCCGTTGGGAACATACCTACTCGGGCAATGCTTTCTAAATTTTAATGTGAAACGTCTATTTGCGCCTCTTGGCAGCAAAAACAATTCGTATGCCGTGATGGAAAACGATATGACGCTCTCTTATGCCGTCATGTGTCTCATCTGCCAGATGCCCCGTGACGGCCAACTTTTATATTAATTCTTATTTTTTTGACATTATTTTTTAGACGACTGATTCGAAGACATCTACCTAATTAGTATAGAGTACAAAAATTATATCGTCTCCAAAGATGTTTAATTAGTACAGAAACGACCTACAAACGCCCAGTATAGCTAGCTATAGAGATACGCTCGGGGGCTGGACTTCAGTGGGAACACTGGCAACAGGGAAAACTGTAGAGATTTAGGTTTTTTTTTATAAATTAAAAAAACTTTTTCCGAAACAATTGGTGCTCCCTTAAAACAATAATATTGTTTTGAATTAAAAGATGTAAAAATGTTTTATTACACATTGAAAAAGACCGCCAAAAGCGGTTGAAACTATAGTCAGAGACTCGGACTCGGAGTAACCGGGTTAAGTAACGTAAATAAATATGTAAAAATATTACTATATCGGTAGTCGATTTCAAACTACTTCTAAATTGTTGTATCGATTTGAAACGTTACAAGTATTTTTTTATTTTTTTTGAGAAATTTTTCCATACATGGTTATCTGACCCCAAACTAAGCAAAGCTTGTAATACCTATGGCTGCCAGAGACTGATATACATACATATATATTTTTAAATACATACTTATATAGATATTAACACTAAGATTTTCTTGTATCTAGTCAAATACTACCTTGACTTGACCTGTCGTCCTAACTAAACCCTGAAATGGCACCTTTTTATATACGTATTCCATTCTTTGCAAAAAAAACTGATTCATACATATTTAAACGTATGTAGATAACCGTCGTTTCTCCTCATTAAGGGTTGACTTTTAAAAAGGCTGTAAACACGTGCTTTTCATATTATATTATACTTACAAAATTTCTTGCATCTTCTAGCTTAAAGAAAAAAATCTACTCCTTAAAATTATCCGTACCGTTTCACGCATTATTTTAAACAATGTAACACGTTTTTTATTATTTTAGTAATTAGTTGTAATTATACAAAGTTGATGACATACGGCACTGGAACGTGGTCTCTCACTATGGGCCTCATAAGCAAGCTCAAAGTCGCACAACGAGCTATGGAGAGGGCTATGCTCGGGGTTTCTCTACGAGATCGAATCCGAAATGAGGAGATCCGTAGACGAACGAAAGTCACCGACATAGCCCACCGGATTAGTAAGTTGAAATGGCAGTGGGCAGGGCACATATCACGCAGAACAGATGGCCGATGGGGCCGAAAGGTTCTGGAATGGAGACCACGGACTGGTAAGCGCAGCGTAGGACGTCCACCCACAAGATGGACAGACGACCTAAAAGAGACCCTCAGGGAAACGCTGGATGCAGGCCGCTTCCAACCGGCCCTTTTGGAGATCGATGGGGGAAGCCTATGTCCAGCAGTGGACGTCCTACGGCTGAAATGATGATGATGATGATGATGATACAAAGTTAGTAAGTATATTTACGAAATTTCATTACTGTAGCTTACATGAAAGGGTGATTGGGCCATATCCACTACGCTGGCCCAGTAGCGGGTTGGTGAATTTACATACGCCATTGATTCATCTCCGTACGTATGCAAGTTTCCTCACGACCTCACGATTGTTTCCTTCACCGAAAAGCCAGTAGTATATGTAAATCCGTACATAACTCCAAAGAGCTCATTGGTACAGACCCGGGATTAGAACCCGCGACCTGACTCTTTCAAGTCTAGCGGTCTCCCAAATAGGTTACCACGGCTTTTCACGAAAACAATGTATCACGTGTTTATTATTTTCTTATATAAGTGTATATGTTAACAAGTTAAATAAAAACACTCCTAAAAGCCACTTATGTAGGGATTGACTTTCATCAAAATGAGACCAAAAAGATACTTGTTGGCTTCGACTAAAATAAAATGTTTAGTCGAAGCTTGTTATTTATATTTATTTATTTAGTTCATTAATAAATTTGATGTCAATTCAAATAGGATAATTCCGCACGTCCTGGTCACTTTGATTTCTGACTGCGTTATCCTATACCAAGCTGGCTATTATGTATTCTGTGACCATGCGTAGAACCAAGACGCCGCAGACTCCATGCAACTCCTGTCTTGAATGCTAAAATATAAATGATAGAAGATGCGCCAAACATCTATATTGAAAAATTCCTCCTTGTCCGACCATTGGGAAAGTTCAATATAAGCCCCCGCCACCCGTTCAGAACAGGACTTTGCTTTTCTTGTACAATTCCTCTTTTAGAATACTTAATGTAGATATACCCCTTTTCATCTTTTCCGAGAAGTTTTCGGGTTCTTTTAAGATTCGGCTAGCGGAAATCATGCCTGCTGGGACTCTGCCAATGAGAATCACTTTCGCTCGAAGCCAGTTCAGGTAAATTGAACGAACACAATGAAAAACCTCTGTTATATATTTTATTTCTTTGATGGAAGAAATATTAAGAAAATGTTTACAGAGTTTTGATTACCCTTCGGTAGTTCAGTGAAGTGGTTTTAAAGTAATTGTGAAGAGAAGTCGTTACTTTAAATTGGTATTTATTTTGTCTCTTTGACAAAATTTGACGATCTGATGTGGTATAGGAGTGAGCATCATAACATCGTGAAGCATAGAGAATCCTAATAGTCTCCAGAACAGGCCACACTCAAATTAAGTTTAATCGCACCAAGTGAGGGGGTCAGTTAAAAAAGAGGCCCTCTAATCAGGTCCGCACGAACACGCGTTCGGTACGCACTTACATAATGAAAGGGGGAAGCGAGGTGGTTAAGGCTCCCCCTAGAGGGGCCGTCATCTGCGTACTCCCTGTCCGGCGGCCCGATCGATACCTATACGTGTGGACTTTATGTAAAAAGCCTCCTGCACACCCGGACGACGCCGACCATAAGTGTCGAGAAACGAGTCGCCCCCAGGGAGAAGCACGAAATATCTTCAATTTTCGAGAGAAAATTTTCCAATGCGGGGGCGAGCGCCCGCGGCAGAAGGGCTGAGCGCTCGCCGGCCGGCAGGGCCGTGTCCGAAAAATGCTCAGCCCTTAATTGAATTTACAGATTTGCCTTTCGGAACGCACGCTCGCCGCTCGCCCGCGCCGCTCGCCCAGCGCTGTTTATAGGAGCCCTCGTTACTATACTCTTTATGGCCGCTCTTTATAGCCTTGATAAGTTTTTTGTTCAGGAAATTTAGAATGAGAACGTGATGGGATTTAAGCCGATAACTTACCTAATTAGATGTGGTTGTACACATAAACTTGCACAGTCTGTAAAAGGCTACTTCCATTCCTAGATTAGGGTACATGGGCTGTGTAATATATTTAAAAACTAATAAATTACTTTTACCTAGTTTTTAAGGTTCCGTACCCAAAGGGTAAAAACGGGACCCTATTGATAATAAGACTACGCTGTCTGTCTGTCCTACCTTTAAACGGCTGAATCTTTCGAACCGTAAGATGGCCAGTTGAAATTTTTACAGAATATATATAATGTTTCGGCGTATTAATTAAGAAATATTAATAAAGACAAAAAGTAAACTAAAGGGAGTTCCCCATGGAAATAACGTAATTTTGTATTTGCTCTTATGTAAAAGCGGCAATCTGTATACAAGCGTCAAACTTGGCATGATTATAGTGCACACTCCACGGTTGCCTGGAAGAGATCGCTTTAAGCGATAAGGCCGCCTGTTAAAAGCCTAGATAATATTTTTGTTGTAATTTTTATGTTATCCTTGTTTTGTGGTGTTTTAATAAAGAGTTTTTGTATTGTATTGTATTGTATTGTATAACAACATATTATATAGGTATAATGGCAAAGTGAACGTCAGTAACAAATTTCTGTTCATTACCAAATTATTACTGGTAATTCGGTTACTTGGACGACCTTATTATTTCTTTCGCCGAATGAAAACTGCATATCTTACAAATTTGGAAGTCGGTTTTTTTAAATTGATAATTTTTGTATTTTGTTGTATGGAACCCTCATTGTGCGAGCCCAACTTGCACTTGGCCGGTTTTATTTACGACGGTGGCATTTGCAGCTCGATCGCAGCGAGGGCCATCACCCACACGAGTTTAAATCTGTGCATACTTTCCCCTAAGTGACGTTCAGTGTATTGCAACTATTGTAGGTATTATAAAATTCATAATTACACAGATTGAAGGGCAATTGCAACTGGTTTATTACACGCATTAAAAGAATCATAATAATGTTAGAAATTCGAAAGAGTGTTTGTTTGTTCCTCTTACTTGCAAAAACCTATCGACTTGATTTTTTTGCATAGGGATAGTTAGACGGCCGAACAGTGACATAATATAGGATTTTTATCACGGAAAATTAATAGTTCCTGAGGGAATGTTTATGCAGGTGTAACCACGGGGCGAAGCTAGTAATTAATAAGCAACTCGCTCGTCTCATCACTAAGCTGCAAGGAAAAAAAATTACCAGCATGTGTAATCATCATCATCATCAGCCAGTAAACGTCTTCTGCTAAACAAAGGCCTCCTTCAGAGGGGTGTTGCCATAATCCCCACGCATGACAGGCGGCTTAAGGAATGCAGTAGGTACTTTCACCGTGTGCCACTAATAGGACGCTGCTGCCCATCCCCCAGTGGTTCTGGTCGCAGTTTTAGAACATACCCACCACACAGTGTCCCCACAGATTGTTACCTAATAATACTCAACATCCCTGTAGGTGAATAAGTACCAAACTAAATACAATACAGGGCTATGCGGAAAGGGTGTAATAAGCCGAGAGGATCTGATAAAAATTTGCTGTTCTATACATTTTATCGAGAGTCAATGGCCGTTCTATGGAATAGATGATTTTTTTCGCGATTTCAGTGTTGCTCCCATAGTAGGTAATTGTTGTTAATAATGATGGGTATTATGGTCCCCTTTCGGTTTAGTACACCTTTTCCGCGTAACCCAGAATAGGAGAGCTAAAATATTTTTTTTCTTGGAATTCCATCAGTTTTGTTCGAAAATTACGATGAAAGCTCTCTTAACCCTGCAGGTAAGTAGGTCGCATCGCAACTGTAGTTTTTAGCATATATAGTTAAGAGAAGGACACGTGACCCACGTTATATCTGTAGACGTAAGAAACAGGAGTCTTCACAAACAGTTTTGTACGTCATTTTAAACTTATTGACGCAATTAACTTAAATACCTACCATTTTCATTGGATAAGTTTATATCTAGCGGCTAATTATCATCGTAGGTGAAGTAAATAAGTTCTGAGTACGGCTATCGGAGATCAGAACGGTATCAGATCAGGTAAAAACGGGACCCTATTACTAAGCCTACGTCTGTCTGTCTATCTGTCTGTCCGTCCGTCTGTCCTACCTATTAACCCCTCAAATGTGTTACGCACCGCATGTCGGCGTAAGGAAAAACTGCTCTGATGCGCGTATTGTGTGTAAGAAGACCAATACCAATGGTATATAATATTATGCACGTATTTTATACTTTTTTAAACTTTTTTTTTTTAATTATCTGAAATGTAAGTGAAATCCCCCATTTTAGCCATAAAAAAACTCCTTCGCTCGCATTCGACGGGTTAAGGACTGTATCTTTCGAACCGTAATAGATAGTCAGTTGAAATTTTCACAGAATATGTAATGTTACGGCGAATTAACTAACAAATAATCAAAAAAACAAAAAGTAAAAAATTATAACCTAACCTAACCTTTGCGAAATATAGCTGCCAAAGCGGCAAAAGTTTCCCCTGCATTACTAAACTATAGGTGTCCATTCTGAAAAGACATAATATTAAATACCTATACCTAATCAAAATTATTAGTTTTTGAGTTAATAAAAAATGTAGGTATGTAGTAGTGAACTCAGAATACAGAAAGAACGAGAATCCGCCTTAAGCTGTGATTGCAAGCCGCACGCTGAGTCCAAAAAACAAAACCCACGTCCCGCGCCTGTCTCACCTCCACCCGCGTAATGTTGCCAGCTTAGACGTTACTTACCCGTTTTTGGTTAAATGTTTTAGGTCAGATACTATTCACACACACTTTTAATGAAATAAATACACTGATCGGATTGACACAAAAACAAACATAAGTAAATAAAAATATAATTACTAGCTACTACTTTTTATACATATACAGGGTTATAATATGTTTGCGGTGTACAAAGCTGAAAGGGTACTCATCATTATCATCAACATCTTTATGAACAACTTTTACTATGGTACTTGAAATTGCGGAAAATACAGCTGTTCATAGAAAAAAAACAGATGTTCATAATGGTGAGCACAATGGTACCTCTTTTTGGTGGCTTAGTGCACACCAAACAGACAACTCGTGTACTGCATATTAAACGTAAAACTAACTTATACTCCGTTTTTTAATCTTAGATATTTTATGTAAGCAAAAGGGTTACCAGTGCAAAAAATATGTTTCATAATGGTAATTTACAATATTTAATCCATCCAATTTTAATCCATTTACAAAATTTTGTGTCTGTACTATTCACCGTTGAGAAGTTCCCTCGCCAGAAGTTAACCCTGGATGCGGCAGCCATGTCATGATGGAGTTTAGAACAGACTATCATATAGTTAAATCGATTTACAAAATTCCGTGCCTTTGCTTTTCGCCGTTGAGGAGTTCCACTATCAACCTTCTGGCTCTATCATCAGATCAGCTCAATAGTACCAGATTATTGCATTGTTACTAAACTTACATAAGTATGCAAAATTTCAGCGCAATCGGAAACCGGGAAATCAGTTAACATTGTTAGTTAGTTTTTCCTCGATTTCCTTGAGATTCCATCATCAGATCCTGACTTGATGATAATGGGACCACATCGGGAGTATACCCTTTCGAATTAAAAAATATTTTTTCAAATCGGTTCACAATTGACGAAAATATCTTGAACATACAAAAAAAACATACATACAGACGAACATAGTACCTCCTCTTTTTTTGAAGTCGGTAAAAAACCGGTTGCCCCATACAAAAAGTTCACCGATATCCGACAAAATGTATGGGACAGTAGATTTTTTCTTCAGTAGAATTTTCAAAAGTAGCTGAACAAAAGTTGTACAGACAACATTCCCCTAAAAGCACGCTGGCTAAGTGATTACCAGTAATCCTGTATAACTATATGTAAGCTGTTAAGATTTTTTGAAAATAATTATGTAATATAGAACTACCAACCAATAAAAGTTTTCATTCTAGGGAAAATTACAACTATCGATATTTGGCAACACCGACAAAATGGAGGTATCATTACTTACGACAATGAAAGACTGAACAATTGATTCAATTATCAAATAATACAACATCTAAATGCGCTTCTTACGTATGGAATGTGATCCCATCTTGTTTTTTTTGTAGCCCTGCTGAATTTTTACACTTTGGGACGACACAGGAAGGCATAACTTAAATAATATTGCAACGGTAAAACACGTCACGGCGCGATTATGGTCACAGAGTAACTAATCGCGTTCGCGTAAAAGTACTCTATATTAGAGTAGTTTTTGTCACTTCACTATTGGGTGCGTTCACGCCTTCTGGAGTGAAAACATGAATTTTCGTGACGTTTCCAAAACGCCACAGAAACCTCTCCGCCACTTTACTAAAAGTAACCTTGAACGAGTTACTCTTTAAATTTTAAATCATATGCAATCATTTGCATTCGATTGCATTTGTATGTGATCTATGTTATCATGAAATATATTAAATTTAAATTTAAATGACAGTAATAAAAATCACACATTAGAAAGTGGCACTGCCCTTCAAGTAAGTAGTTGGTGAACTTTAATTTCTTTTTCGTATCGCTGTACTCAGCTGTACGTAACTCAAAACAGGGTTCTCTTTTGCGTTCTTTTATTCCGCCCTATTTCAGGGCGACAGTCTGCTCTAAATACAGGGTTTTTTTTCGTCCAAGCGAACCTCACCTACAATAAAGTGGACAATCATCTAGTTTATTTTGTTTGCCCTGGGTTTGTTTTGTGTAGTATTTATATTTAGGTAATATTTTGATTACGGATCAAGATAATTGAGATTGGGCTATGATAAATTATCTTTAAAAAACCGACTTAAATAAACCATAAAATACTTATATTTTAAGGTTAATATACCAACTACAAAGAACTAAATAGTATTATTATTTTTACACTGATTTTGAATTCGGGCGTAACCTATTTTTCAAACTTAGATAGGTATAAAATTTTAATTTTTTGTAGTTGATACCGCCCGATTTCAAAATCGATGTAAAAATATTATTTTGTCCTTTATGGTGGTATATTAAGTTAAAATGTTTGTATGTTATGTTTTTTTAAGTCGGTTTTTAATAGATAATTTATTTTAGAATTTATTCGACCAATGATAGTGGTATGCTTAAACCTTCTATAACTTTGTTCGGGGTGAACTACTAGTTTATTTCTAGATACGATTACACGAATGATGATATCTATGCATGAATACCTCTTTGTGTTGACTCGAATAAAGCACCTGAATAAAAGTAGTGTAGTTTAGATATTTGTTATCGCGAATATCGTAAACGCTCGAGCAAAATGTCCCATATTATACGAGCTGGTTTAAAAACTATACTGAGCCATTTTAATGGGTTTTTTTTGTGGGACCGCCTCGAGAGTTTCTTCTACATGATAAAAAGGATATACGCAAATTCGTAATCCATGTATATTACTTAAAAAATACCTGTCAACCTCCTCCTTTTTCGAAGTCGGTTTAAAACAAATTGATCTCCTACTTCGGTTATGTAGCCTTGATAACAATATATATAAGAATAATAAATATACGTATTGTAATAAACTAGTTGCGGCCGGCATGTCCATCCAATATTCCAAAAAATCTTCCTTGATATCAGTTCAATTATCCACTTTGAATATGTTTGGGTCCAGCTATGACTGATATTTTTTGCTGACTTACTTATGACTGATTGCTTAGTGGCGCTTTGGACTTCCAAGCCGCCGCAGGCGTGTTCAAATCCCAACAATGAGCTTAAGTTACCTGTGAAGAAAAATATCACGAGGAAACCATGGCAAAGTGGTAGGGTTAGCATCAGTTGAGTTGTAGTCAAACAACCTCAGTCAAAGTCAATCATATAAAGTTTTTACCAAAATTCATCGAGTTTCAGCAGTTGATAAATACAACATAGTTATGTACTTACTTTTGCATATATTTAAGATGTTATTTTGGTTTTAATAAAAGTTGGACTTTACTCTCAGATTGTTTTTACAGAGTTTCAAGCAATTGCTTCTACATTTATTTGGGTTATAAAAAATAAATGCTGACCAAGTTTCCATTGTGCTTTGCCAACTTTCGCTTTATCGCCAAAATAGAGTGAAGTACGCCAAGTTCAATTTTCCTGTAGAAATGGAAAGTTCGTATTCTAAGGCACACAAGCCGGTGAAAATGTATTCGTTGGAAACCTATTTCAACGGCGCCCTACCTACTGATACGTAGGGTGGCCAGCTATAGTCCACAGCGCACATGTAAAATAGCTGCGAGACGCGCTGAAGTATGCTCCACTTTGATTATTAAAGTCTAATTTTCTTAATTTCTAAATTCTTCTTTCATCGCTCCAAGAACCGATTATAGATGGAGAAGAAAGGTTCTTTAATGGAGACCACGAACCGGAAGACGCAGTGTAGGTAGGCCTCCCACTAGATGGACCGACGACATAGTGAGAGTCGCTGGCATCCAGTGGATGCAAAAGGCAGGCTGTCGTGTGTGGAGGTTAAAGGGGGAGGCCTATGTTCAGCAGTGGACGTCTTCTGGCTGATGATGAAGAAGAATTTTCTTAAATTATTTGTTGTTAGATAATTACCGTCTTACTACAAAAGATTTAAGAACGCTTTAGACATGTGTTTACCAGTTGTTTCCCTGTGAAAAATATGTTAAACACCTCTCTAAAACGTGTTTAAATCTTTTGTAGTAAGACGGTAAATCTTTATTTATACCTACTTATAACATCAAATGCAACTTAATATTTATTACAATATTTCAATATTATTCTAGTTACAGTTTGCAAAATTATATATAAAACAAACATAAAAACTCAAATTACACTTTAACTACAAATCAAAATGAAGCTTCATTCCCGCATTGTATAGTCAAAGTTCTCTGCGAGAGATTTTTTTGGGTACATGAACCAATGGCTTCTGAAGATATTCATTCTTCAGTATAGAATAATTTTTATTTAGGAATTGTAAGATTGCAAAATTAGTTATAGCCTTTGTGAATGGATAGATGTATACTTCTTTCAGGAGAGTTGACCAGTCAATACGCGTTTCTTAAGCAGTCAAGTAAGTTAAGTGAATCCACTTCGCTATCGTTTGATAGAGAAGTGCCCAATATACTGCTGCCTCACAACCCCACTCTACGAAATCTTAACTAAAAGGGTAGAAATAGAGGCATTTATTTTTAAAAAAACACTATAGACTAATATGCAAGGTAGTTTGCAAAAAATACAACTGTTATCAATAAGGTGAACACCACCGTCATTTTTATGAAACGCGCAGAAGCGGGTCCCAAATAGGAATGGTTTAAAAGTGTCAGAAATAAATCCAGCGAACATAAAATTGCAAAATAATACAATGTCATTTGCCCAAAACCCTGCTGAAGACGCACACACACACACTAACCAAATCTTTTAGATGTTGAGGCGTAATTCCGTCGATGCTGCCTGCAGATCCAAGTAAATTTTTTTGTTTTATATTTGACATATTTTAATTTATGTAAATAATAATAATTTTTTATTGCTATTTAATTTCAAATATATTTATTACTGTTGTTTTTGACCTTGGATGTACCAATTTTAATATAACATGTTTAATTTCTTATTTTGCTATAATAAGTAATTGTAATAAGCATTTAATTCTATTGATTATTATTTTTGACGTGTAACATATTTGGTATGAATAAAGAACCATAAATCATAAAAATAATAATATATCGGTATCAATGGCCAATGGTATCAATGTTCAAATTTTAATTTCAAAGGTCAAATGGGTTGATTTGTGTGGATTTGGAGGTAGAGATGTTGAGTTGGCCGAAGGGTGTTTATCACGCAAGGCATCCAGGGTTTGAGCAGTGTTGGGAGCAAGGGTGTTTTGGAAAACCAAATTTATTGCGGGTTTTCTTAAATCGCCATCCATAGCTTTAATCTCCACGGTTGTAAATGCTATGTAGTTTTGTCGGGCACTTGATATGTCTATGTTAATAAATAAATATTTGGGACATTTTTGCACACACGGTCATCTGACCCCAAACTAAGCAAAGCTTGTCATATGGCTGCCAAAGACTGATATATACATATTTTGTTTTTTTGGGCTAGTGCCTTTATAAACTAAACAAAATACAAGCTAAAACTAACACTACAAATACAGTTAGACTGCCCATAGACCGTTGAAGGTCTAAAGACAATCCAAATGCTCAAGCCCACTACCAGTTGGCAGCGTACCCAACATGCTGGCGGCATTACCACGTTGAATGGCAATGCTAATTCGTTGAGCCAGAAACACGCCAGCTAAAAAAATATATAAAATACATACGATATTTTTAAATACATACTTAAATAGATATTAACACCCAGATATAGAACAAACACAAATGTTCATCACATGAATGTTTTCCCTGGGTGGGAATCGAACCCACGCCCCCAAGCTCAGAAGTTAGGTTCACTACCAACTGGGCCAACGGGCTATCTGTTACAATTGTGAGAGATTCAGTTAGATTTTAAAATGGAAATTAATGATAATATAATTGTGTGGAAATTGTGTGGACTAAGAAATTGGTCACAAGGAATAACAGAAAATTCATTCTGATTCTTTAACACTTTCCCTAAATATACCGACCCCCTCACACATTTTTCAAATGCTTGAGTTTGGAAAATCTGAATTAAGAATAACATACTTGATTTTCCGATTAAAAGAATATTGAAATTACAAACAATAGAAACTACAGATTATCGATACTGCAATTAAATTATCAATACCATACACCACTATACGTCTGATTTTGACGAGTTCAAAAAGTCCTGTCGCCCATCGACTTTGAAACTAAAAAAAACATACAGTCGAATTGATAACCTCCTCCTTTTTGAAGTCGAGTAAAAAGAGGCTACCGTTTGTTTTCTTAAAATTGTTCTAATATACGTCATTGTAGACAGAATTCAATAGGGATATTGACAAAATTTTGCAATGGCCTTAAATTTAAAGAATATGGTGCATATTCACACAAAAAAATACTTTTACCTCCATTAGTTCATTTATTGAATAATTATTAGCTCTTTTGATTTCAATTTTTAAATGACGCATCAAAACGCGCCAAATCGACGTTGTGACGTCAATATACTTAACTACAGAGTTGCGTTCAAGGCATGCGATAGAATAAAGCATCGCCGTTTACAACGTCATCGTCAGTGTGAAAAACAACCGTGACACAACTAGGCTGTTACGAGTACTTGAGCGTACACTTCAGTTGCAATTGAACAATAGTGAATTCGATGGTTAAAAATACACTGATGTTCATCTGCCATTCATTTTCAAATCTCACTCTGGGTGCCCCGAACGCATCTTTCGAACGGAATCTACCCATTATATTACTCTATGCTGCCCATGTAAATAAACAAACATCTGTCACAGTCGGCCGTGAAATGCTGCCGTTGTTGTTATTTATTTGTAAAATTATTTAGTTGAAAATGGATCGTAAAACTTCTCATTGGTGTGTAGTGCCTCAGTGTCCTAATGTTTCGAATGCAATACTTGCGAAATTATTCATAATTGTACCGTCTAAAGCTGAAATACGAAGAAATTGGTTGTGACTTGAAGGAAGATAGAATGCTTCTCAAATACCAACAACGTCGTCGATTTACGTTTGTGAAAATCATTTTGAAGTGAGTATCACCATAATTAACTCGTTTAATATTGATAAATTTAGTAAACTTTTACAGAAAATGAATTTGATTTCGATCTGTTTGCTTTGTTTTGTTTTGGTTGTGCTGTCATCACCATGTTGACGTCACGCACTGTGATTGGATTTTCGAGTCACGTGACACATAGATAAAAAATCGTGATTTTAAAATCTAAATAATTAAATTTAGGAGTGATTATTATTATTGATAAAATATTGCAAAAATCTCTTAATATAAAACCTTTCAATATAGCTAGGTTTCATATTTTATTTCCACCAGTGTCAAATACCCTATTGTTATAGATAGCCCCTCGTTATTGTGAACATTGATAAATCAAAAATAGCAAGTATTTACGTACGTTTCCTATTCCTATTTAGGTTACCTAGATTATTACAATTTTGGCATGTTTTAGAGCTAAGCTCCATTGCATAAGAAATAGTAACACTATGGAATGAGGACATTATACAGATTTAAGACCGCCTGAAGTCCGGCCTTTATAAATATTTACAACTTTGAGTTACCGTTTCGAACTTATACAGCTGATAATGGGCAGCAAGAGCAACAACCCATATACTTACCTATTTTAAGACTGTTTCTGTGGCAAGCTTAGATTTCAGAACAAGGTCAAACAAAACTACAATGAACTCTATGTCTGTTACTTACGTAGGATTTTTTTTATTTAACTCTCAATATCACTTGACTATCGTCCTTGTCGCTCTTGACATCATATACATATATATAAGAAATTGTTTAAATGTAAAAAAAATTTATTGTACTAATTATTGTTGCACTAACATCTAATATAATAATAAGCTAATAGCTAATTGTGTTCATATACACCATACTTGTTAAGCCCCCCCCTGTTTGTAGATACCCATTATTGCACATGAACATAGATTTAAGCTAACCTTATCGATAATTCTAAATCAATTTATTTACCTTGCAGCAATCACTAGTCATTTCTGTCAAAAAGAAAGAAAAATATTCGACGTAATGTAATCGATAAAGTGAAGGAAAACGAAAGTTTTAAAGTGGAGCAACTTCCTGATTGCAGTTCCCAAGCTTGGTACTGGGGCTACTTCTCTGTTATATCTGGTCCAAGATACATGCCTCGCATAGGCACTCGTGTTACCGGCCGCGTTGGCCGGCGGGCGGGGGCGGGGGGCTTCCCCCTGCCGCCCGGTGGCGGAACTCGCCCCTACCACCCTGCGTCATCTACTACCGACTAGCCCGCTAGGGTTAATTCGAACTATTCAAGACTATTTGAATATTTTAAATTGGGTTTTAAAGTTAAAAAAATCACATAGTGGATAGGAAATGTGTCCGTGGTTTTGGAGATACCTACAGAAAGCGGAAACTAATTTTGGTGTTGTCCATCCTAGGCCAAATTTTGCTGTGGCATCATAATCAACATAAACATGAGTGAGTAATTACTTTCTTTAGAGTATCGTTACTAGCTTCATGTAGGTACTCGTAGAAATGTATGCTTCTGTTACTTTGAGTCAAATTCGTGACGTCTGTTTCCCTGAAGGTCCAGCCCAATCAATTGAACTAAGTACTACATTAGTTTTTTGTATTTTGTAGTCAAGCCATAGCTTAGCTTCTTTATTGGCGTTATCAATTCATGGTATTCAATAATCATGTAGATACGAAAACTACTTAGATTTGTCTTAAACTATAGACTGAATGGTACTACTCTGAACACAAAAAAACAGGAGCTATACCTTAGAATAACTATATATGTAGTTAATCTAAGAGTTATAATTTATCTAGCAAGGACAACAATGTTAATAACATCTTGTATTTTTTTTAGTTTCGAAGTTAACGTGCGTTTGGCAGCCCTGGGTGTCCGGCTCAGCCCTGATTCTGTAGAACAGAGCGGCGTGCGTGCCTGGCTGTAAACAGGCTACCCTACGTATGTAGGGTCCGTTCCATGCCCCCCTGCAACCCCACCTGCCCCGCCCGCCTCACCCCGCAGAGAAAGGGGTGCCCCCGCATCTTCCTTATTCCTCCTTGTGCAAATTCCCTCGGCGATGGAAATTGTGTTCGACCACGTTTTATACAATTTCTGGCCAGCTCTGTGCTCAGTGGACATGTTAAAACGAGCTGATTCCGACATTTTTGGTACCGGTAGCAATACTTGCGACGTCAATGTTGTAGCAATAGGTACTTACAGACCTCCAAGTCAAAGATGTTGCGAAAGTTTGAGTAGCTTTCTTGTACCTACTTGTAAAATTGGCAAATCAATCAAGGTTCATTTCGTGAATTTCGCAACTTCGCAAAATTTTGAATGCTTGAAAATGCTGCCAGTGGGCCTTTTTGTAATTTTTCTGATAGATGACACAATTTGCATATAATTTTTTTTTAATCATAATAAGGACTCTTGTGAGATTTATATAAAAGACGAAAAAAAATCATAGCTAATTTACGTAGACGTACCTACCAACAAGATCAATGAAAGAAGTTGGAGTACCTACTGGTTACTTAGTAAAACTAAAACTAACCGTAGAAATGACAGAGCACATTGGAATGGAAGAGATCGCTTTTAGCGATAAGGCCGCCAGTTGTTATACTAGTTTTTAAGAGTTTTTTGTCCTCTGTATAAAATGTTATGGTGTGAACAACAAACAGTTAATCAATCAATCAATCACATTGCTAGTTTCATTGTCTAGTAGAGGACTAAGCTGATGCTATTTTTGAGGATGAGCAGTTTCAGATCCAAAGAAATTAGTCTGATAATTCTACTGAGAATGTGCTATGATGATTAGACCCACTCTCAGAACAGGCAAACAAGGAAGATATGCCTTGAAGCAATAATCGTTAGTGTTCAAATGTCTTTATGTTTCACTTACTTCTTTTCACTTTACCGCTCAACCGCTTCACGCTAAACTCAGTACGGCAAACTAGTTTATTTTTCACGCACAGTAAGAACTTGTAACGACACCAATGTACTAACTATACATGCAATAATAAAACCGGCCAGGTGTGAGTCAGGCTCACGCACTGAGGGTTTCATACCACCACAGAATACAATAATTATCAATCAAAAAAACCCGACTTAAAATTAGTAAAATATGGCATTACGATTCGATGAAAGAAAATGAGGTCATCCAAATAACCCAATTACCAGTTATAACTTGGTAATGAACAAAAATTTGTCGCTGACTCGCACTTGGCCATTATTTATTATTTGTTGTTATACTTCAGAGTGCGTACTATAATCATGCCAAGTTTGACGCTTGTACAAAAGCTAAAACAAAAATAAATAAATAAAATAAATAAATAAATAATTGGGACATTTTTTTATTATTTCTTAGTTAATCCGCCGTAACGTTACATATTCTGTGAAAATTTCAACTGGCTACCTATTACGGTTCAAAATATACAGCCGTTTAAATGTAGGACAGACGTACAGACAGACAGACAGACAGACATCGTAGGCTTAGTAATAAAGTCCCGTTTTTATCCTTTGGGTACGGAACCCTTATAATGGGGGCAATTTCATCTGCAGGGTGAGTTTGATTAAAAGCACCCGCCACGCCACCATACCATATCTCCTGTGTTTGTCTAATCTTAGTTAAAAAAGAATCTTAGGTTCAACGCCGACTATAGAGTCAGGGGGCGTCGTGGGTGGTCGCGGCGTACCAGCGACCTTGGAAAGGCAACTCTTTCCGGTTTTCGCTAGGTTCAAAATTGAAAATTTTACAACATTTCTGAACAGTCGAGGCCTACACGCCTCTGAATACAAAAACTTAGTACCTTAAATACGTAGAGGATAATTTTTATCCTGGAAAAATGCAGTTTCTGTAGGATAGTGGGATTTGTGGGTAGGTACGTGGCTACGCTGCGGATCTATTCGTCAAATACAAGACTTTATACCATATTCCGCAGAAAATACTTTTATCCAGGAAACATACACAGTTCCTGTAGAATAGCGGGCAAATCCACGCTTCGCAACGAGTAGTTAAATATAAGACCACTATACCTTAGGCGCTTCGCAAACTTTTTGTTGCCGACACGGCACACGAAGTACTAATCAAGTAGAAGCAACTGGACACAAAGTCTGCGCAGAGAAGCTGATTTCATACTGTTTAAATAGGAATCAAATATTCATTGGTAGCTTGTATCCGACACAAGACACAAAAGTGTCTACGTTTGCGCAGCGCCTTAAATACGCAGAGGATGATTTTTATCCTGGAAACATGCACAGTTCCTGTAGGATGGTGGGTAAAGCATCGCTGCTCAGCAAACAATTAAATATGCAGAAGATATCACAATTCCGGTAAGATAGTGGGTAAAACTGCGATGCGCAACGAGTAGTTAAATACAAGGACCTTTACGTAGAGGATGCTTTTATCCCGAAAACATGCACAGTTCCTGTAAGATAGCGGGTTCGACAACGCCGCGTAGCGCGCATTAAAAAAAAATTTAATGCCTTATATACGTCGAGGTTGATTTTATCCCGGAAATATGCACAGTTCCTGTAGGATAGCGGGTAAAAATACGCTGCGCAGCGAATAGTTATACACGACCTTAGTACACTGAATACACATGGCAATACTTGTCCAATAACATGTACAGATCATAGCGGGTAATAACACGGGTCGTCATTTAGTCAAATACACGAAGCCAAAAACAGTTTCTGTCTCAGTCTGCAAAGATTAACTCGTGAATGGTTCGCTCGAGTTATTAAGGTTGTTTGTTGTGAACGTTTCCCGCGGACATTGACTTGGTTTCATTCAGACAAAGTTCACGATTGTCGAAAGTATAGCTAGCTATGTCTAGTGTTAATAGTTTTACTACTTCGTTTATGATTTTCTCGCAGTTACCTGCGCTTTTTGCGTAGTTAAAAATATAAAAAAGACTATAAAAAATTAAAAGTAATAAATTTTATAAATCTGATAAATAAACAGACTTTGATAAATTAATGAGGTTAAAAAAACATGTAGGCTAATATCATTGTATTATTTTCCTAAAGTTGTGTATTTTCGAGTATTAATGTATAATAATGGTGGATTATTATTCATTTAATTCAATCTGAGTATCTATTAATCACGAGTGAAACGGTTTCTTCTAGGCAAGCGAGCTCTATCGTAGACCATCATCAGGCGATTTGGCGGTCTACGGAATAATGGGATTTGAAAAATCTCAGTCTAAGCATTTATTTGCTCTGGCAGTTGCATTGTTAAAAACAGTTTTTTTTTAAAATAAATTTATTACTTTTTATATCTGGTACTTTCTACAATCTTACGTTTAAAATAAAGTGGTCAGAATTCGTGGTTTTCATTTTGCTTTTTACAATGTTATTGCAGATGTCAGAGCAAATTTATCTTTGGAGCAAATACATGTTTCGACCGAGAATAGTTCCTTGATGAATGTGCTTGAATGTGAAACATGCTTTTTGTGTTGTTTTCAATACTCATTGTCATAATTATTTTTAGTTTACCGAAACTAAATTTTAAATTATTTTTTTTTAATTCTTCACGGACTCCTGGATCTTTGCCCTTTGTCAACTTTTAAATAGTTTTTTTTAACTATATCTGATATTACATTATATAAGATAAGGTAGATAAGTTTAAGTTTAGGTGCTCATAAATAGTATATAATTATCACAGATAAGTAAATAGAACGGAAATGAGGAGAAAGCTCTGTTGCCAGGCATATGAGTGAACCTTGATTGAACATTCTTATATAGATCAACGCGTCGAACTCCACATCACAGTTGCTAACTAATTTCGAATGACTGACGTTTCGTTTATGGTGCAACTGGCTGGGTGCAACTGGCTACAACAAATTTCTTACAAAAATGAGTTGATAGCCGTTCAACTTAAAAAAAAAAACTTTTCTGTGATAATTATGCTACTCGAACACTCGTGATATATATCATCTTATTTAGCTGTACAGGTTACATGAAATGGTGGCACCGTTACATACCCGTTACGTACCACCGCTACGTACCCAATGCTCAAAGCAAATAAAAATACAGAGTCCCTACGGCTAAAGTGACGCCAAAATCGCTTCCAAAACTACGTGAATTCCCAATAAATACACGACTAAGTAGCTATAAGCTAAGTTGAGAGGAGATCGTCATTATAACTTTTACTATGGGTTCAACCGTACTATCGTGGAAATGATATCTATAATTACCTTTGTTCAAGATTTCAGGGTTGGTCTCAAAGTAAAAAGTGGTCTCTAATGACGAGTACAAAAATCTCCTTTTGGGTCAGTAACCCAGGGTTTCTGTGTAACCCTGTATATGTTTATGTTTGGTAGATTTTATATTTTCACCGGGATTAAAGGTATGTTCTTAATTTATGTAGTTACCTTCTTCAGATGAACGTATACGTCACTTGAAACTAACCTTCAGAAAGTTCAATGGAGATGGCGCCACACATCTGTTTTCTGACTTGGTTCCGCTGCTGTCCCGCACTTATTCCACTGTTGAAAATGTTATGTTGAGTGGAGGGAAAGGTCCCCAGAATGCTGGCGGCATTGCCACGTTGAATGGCAATGCTCAATTTCTGGGCGATATAAAAGCCAGCACTCTGACACCCAACGCCTCTTCCAAGGCATATTATGCATATTGCTACGTGTGACCGATGTTAACAAACGACGTCAACGTAGAAATAAATTCAGCTCCATTTAAGACATACCATACTTCACAAAAGTATACAAAATTCTGTACTTTTCTGATCATTCATCAAAACATACCGACTCACCTACATAACAACTTTCTGAAACATTACTCGTCCAAAGTTAACGTTTAGCAGTGTGAAAATGTATTCCATTGACATTCTCAAGCCATCCCTCACAATTCAACACTCGCATGTAAATAAGATAGATGATACTTCACAAAAGTATGTAAATATTATGCACTCTTTGAATCATGCACCAAGACACCGAATTCGGTATGTCTTAATGCATGATATGTAATTACATAACAACTTAATAAGCTTTCTGAAACTTCACTTATGTCCAAAGTTAACGTTTAGCAGTGTGAAAATTTATTCCATTGACTTTCTCAAGCCGTCCCTCACAATTCAACACTCGCATGTAAATAAGATAGATGATACTTCACAAAAGTACATAAATATTATGTACTCTTCGGATCATTCACCAAGGCATACTGACTTAAATAACAACTTAATAAACTTTCTTAAACGTTACTTCTCCAAAGTTATCGTTTAGCAGTGTGAAAAGTTGTTCCAGGGTCTTTCTTAAGTCGTCCCTCACACTTCAACACTCGCATGTAAATAAGATAGATGATACTTCACAAAAGTATATAAATATTATGTACTCTTCGGATCATTCACCAAGGCATACTGACTTAAATAACAACTTAGTAAACTTTCTGAAACGTTAGTTGTCGAAAGTTAACGTTCAGCAGTGTGAAAAGTTATTCCAGTGTCTTCCTCAAGCCGTCCCTCACAATTCAACACTCGCATGTAATTCGAATGAAATCCAAAACTGTAATTGCAAACCGTCACCAGCTAAATTCACTCGGTGCGGCACTATCGGAGGTCACGACAGGGTCCGCGCTTGGAATACTTGTCATGAACAGAATGCTACGCTTTTAATTAAGGCTCAAGTAATTTAGAGGGCTGGGTGTGTACGGCCATATGTTAGGTAGAATCTTCTGCATACTCATTTGGCAATGTTTAAACAGCGAGGTAGGTCGGGGGGTGGCCCCTCTTGGGCGATGGTTAGTTCTGTAGAGATAAATTAATAACGCGCTGGTATGGCTATGGGTAGGTAGCGCACGCATGTCCATAAGTACACTGGCCGCAGGGTGTTCCGATTGGCGACCGGTTTATTGATTTTCGTGAATTTCTGCCTAAATGTTGGTTTAATGTCATTGCTTAAAAATTCTAAGGTTGATAAAAATCAGTTTTTTGTTTGTGTAATTGTGTACGCACTTAATTGATGTTATTACGTACAGACACAGGAAAAGTACTTAAAAAATGATCTTGACGAAAAATTGTCTCTTTGGTGGAGCGGGTGTTGGAAGAATTTGACCGAACAAGTCCGCATAATAAGCATGATGACTAATATATTTTTATTACCTCATAAAAAAGCTGATCATAAATAGAGCATCAACAAAAGCATCAACAAAAACAAAATTAAAATTAGTTCACAAATAAATAAGATATAAGCATTTTAATTTCATGCTAGACAAAGAGCGCACTATACTGAGCCGTGACGTCACGCCTCAGGTGTGCCATACAAATGCTATACTAACACACGCTTTGCGAGAAAGGGATAGAGCATCCCCTCTCTATCCCCACCTCTTTTAACACTCATATCTTAGAGATTAAATGATTTTTTTCTTGATGTGTAATGTATTTAGTTATATTCATCACTAAGTCGGTTATTTGTAATAAATTAATCATTATGACACATGCCTATTGGTTGTGTACACATACGTACTAACGTGCGTGTATACACCATCCTCCCCCACCGTTCTATGTCACGTTTTGCTCAAAGTTTTTGATAGTCACTATACTCTTAATCATAACAAAAAAAGTACCACAGTAGTAACTAATCAACACTATATAACATTTTATTAGATACTAGTAGGCCGCCCCGGCTTTGCACGGGTATAGATATATAGCCTATGTCAACCGGGGATAGTTTAGCTTCCCAACAGTGAAAGAATTTTTCAAATCGGTTCAGTAGTTTCGGAGCCTATTCAATGAAAACAAACAAACAAACAAATCTTTCCTCTTTATAATATTAGTTAGAAGTTAGATATAAATTCCGTGATATAAATAAGCCGGCCAAGTGCGAGTAGGATTCGCGTACTGAGGGTTCCGTACCACCACAAAATACAATAATTATCTGGCATTTCGATTCGGTGAAATCACAGAACTACTTAGATATAGGTCTGTGGGTGAAATGAAAGGTAGTACGTTTTTTTTTTTACATTAAAGCTAATACAAAAATACGTGGCATAAATCCATATATTGTATCCGTGTGTATCCGTTGTTTTATTTTTATTTTATCACTTTCATTATTATTTTTAAGTTAATTCGCCGTAACATTACATATTCTGTGAAAATTTCAGCTGGCTATCTATTACCTTTCGAAAGATTCAGCTGTTTAAAGGTAGGACAGACGGACAGACAGACATCGTAGGCTTGGGGTCCCGTTTTTACCCATTGGGTACGAAACCCTAAAAACGATTGAACTGATAAATGCAATGGGAAATGACAGTAAGTAGGTACACGTCGCTCTTCGTAGCATACGTCTACGAGATCCGTAGCACATCAACATTTTCTAAATGCTATTTGGCGTAGTTGTTTTATTGGTATTTCCATTTCATTAATAGACTATCTTAACTTACTTACTTGTTGGGGCATCAATTAAGGTACCTTTTGGTTTGAATACACTTGCTCATTAATACTCAATTTGATAATTGTCCAAATTAACGTTTAGCTGTCTGTGAAAAGTTATTCTGGCCGCTACCTCGGCCTATTTTTGGCTCTTTTCTCAAAGATTTTTCGATGAAGTATAAAGTTTATATATTTGAGAAGACATTTCAAAACTAGTTCCCTGTAGTCGTGGGAGGCCGTTAGTGTGGGACGCAACTTGCGCTGACACGCTAGCGCCGTCTCACCTCCAGAGCACATCAAGAGCGGCTGGTGCAGCGGCGGAAGTGACGGAAAGTCTCAAACAGAAAAAATATGAATCTCTCGGCGAGGGATACATATATTTTCTTCCGTTTGGAGTTAAAACCATGGGACCGTGGTGTCCGGCCGCTTGGGGTTTGGTTAAAGTGTAAAAGTTGTCCAGACGCCTCGTAGATGTGACGGGTGACCAAAGAGCTGGCGCTTATCTTGGCTTAGTTTGGCCATTCAACGTGGTAATGTCGCCAGCTTTTTAGGCACCTTACTCGAAGACAGTGACAGCAATGCAGTTTTTATTTTTAGTTTGGGTATAGACAGTTCAATTTATAGGTTTTTATTTAGAAATTCTAGACAAATTGTTGTAATATATTATATTTTATTAACTTTAGTTTAGAATATATTTATTTATTTTATTTATTTATTGATAGAGATACGCCAACAGTGAACATATTACACATTCTTAAAAAATACAAAATAATTATACATACATAGATCTGATATGAACACCTTTTACAGGCGTATACAACATTCGCCAAAAAAGTGGTTAGACACTAAAAACTATATAATCTAATAACAAAATTATATGATATTCTTAATATTATTTGTCTCTAGTTAGAGACTTTACTATTTTGTTTTTAAAAACATATAAAGAATCATTAAATACATCCAGATCACTCAAGGAAACGTTAAATTCGTTATAGGTGCGACATAATCTGTGTGTAGGGGAGTTAAGTGCCAAATTGGTTCTAGCAGCTTGCCGCCAACCTAGAATTCGAGAAATTCTGTGCCTAGGATAGTGGTATGGAACCTTTAGAGAGATTTCTTTTAAAATAGATGGACAGTCAATAAATGCATGGATCACTTTATGAAGAAACGTTAGATCGCGGATTTTTCGCCTGTCTCGCAAGGTATGCATTTTAAAATAACATAGACGACTTTCATAAGGACTTCTGTGGGAAATGCCTTGGCTGGAGAAAGCCAATGATCTCGTAAAAGCACGCTGGACGCCTTCGATGCGCTGAGAATGCACTGCATAAAAAGGATTCCATGCTATGCTCCCGTATTCCAGACAGCTGCGTACCATTGAATTGTAGAGTATAATTTTCGTGAGAGGAGATCTAAAACTTTTAGTGTTACGCCTAATAAAGCCAAGTAGCTGTGCTGCCTTTTTTACGGTTACGTCAATATGGGTCTTAAAAGAAAGCTGGCTATCAATAATTACTCCTAAGTCTCGTATTTCACTCACCTCCTGAAGAGTAGCTCCATTTAACATGTATTTAGTATCAATAGGTAATTTCTTACGAGTGTATTTAATATAAAAACATTTTTGAGCATTGAGATGCATTCTATTTTCATCACACCATACTTTTATACCGTTAATATCGCTCTGTATAAGATGGCCGTCGGTAGCAGTATTTATTGATCTATATATTTTAAGGTCGTCCGCGAATATTTTAAAATTACAATGTTTAATATGAGAAGTGATGTCGTTAATAAATATCGAGAAGAGTATGGGTCCCAGGTGCGATCCCTGTGGTACCCCAGACTCAGCAAGAAACGAATCAGACTCGAAACCGTTAATGAAGACCACTTGCTGCCTTCTCCAGAGATAAGATTGAAACCATTTTAAAAATGATCCGTAAACACCGACCCGTTCCAACTTTACTAATAACAGTGGATGACTGACTTTGTCAAAAGCGCTGCTAAAGTCGGTATATACGGCATCGACCTGGCGCCCCTGATCCAATTCCTGAGATAACTCGGACACAAAGGCGGCCAAGTTAGTCTCAACCGAACGGCCTTTTTTAAATCCATGTTGATGCTCAGACAAAAGGTGACTGACGTGACGAGATATTATGGGACATATTAGAGCTTCAAATAATTTAGAAAAACACGACAAAATGGAAATCGGCCTGTAATTATTAATGTCATCCGCCATTCCCTTTTTGTGCAACGGTATAATCTTGGCTTTTTTCCATTCGTCAGGGAATTCCCCAACATATAAAGAACGATTCATAATTAAAGTCAACGGCAGAGCCAAGGCAGAGCCGCAACGTTTAACAAGTAATGGTGGGACTCCATCGGGACCTGGACCTTTGAGGACATCTAATTGTTTAATCTTTTTTAGGACTTCACGCTCTGTAAATCTTACGATGCTTATACAATTATGTTGATGAGCGTTGAGAGGAATGACATCATTGGAACCATTCTGCGCATGGCTATGAGACGTAAATGCTTTTGAAAAGTTTGTAGCAAAAAGATCGGCTATTTTCTGACCAGAGTCAGCAATTTTATCACTCAAATGCATCTCGGCGGGAAATGAAGAGCGTTCCTTACGTTTATCTTTTACATACCTCCAGAAGTCCCTAGGATTTTTCGCTATACCATCCTCGGTTTTCTTCACGTATTTGGAATACAAAGTATCATATAACCTATGTGCACGCTCTCTCAAAATATTGAATTCGAAAAGATCACGGGGATTTTTATATTTATGGTATTTTATTCTTAATTTATTTTTCTCAGCAAGTAATCTAACTAGTTTTTTGTTAAACCAAGGTGGGAATCGTTTCTTGTTAAATTTGTGTCTTGGAACATATTCATCAATTAAACTCTTAATAATGCTGTAAAATTTAGAAGTCATTTCATTTACCGATGCACACTCATTTAAAACTACATTCCAGTCAGTATTATTAAGTTTTGACGCAATACTGTCAAAGTCAGCTCGATAATAATTTAATTCAGGAGACACCTGAGGACGGAGATATTTTGGTTCGCTATTAAGCAAGGTGCACAACATGGGGGGGTGTTTAGGGTCGAGTTTACTTATGTGATCTAGTGGTTCTGTCAAGGAAATAACACTTAATGTGCTAATGGCAAGATCTAATGTTCTGTCATCTTCATTACACAAATCGCTAAACTGAAACATATTAGAAATGGAAACAAAGTCTACCAATGCGTTTCCCAAAGAATTTCCGTAGTTAGAAGGTTTTGTGAAATTGTCACATTTGGTCCACTTTATAAAAGGTAAATTAAAATCCCCAACTATGACAACCTCATCGACCTGATTTATATAATTAATAGCGTTATCCAGGAATGCACTCAAAACATCTAATTTGGCTGGAGAAGGGATATAAACTACACATATCGCAACTTTTTTAATTTTATTCCCGATTTTCATCTGCACAACGACCCAAATATCCTCAGAACTGGATTCCCAATTTTGCATCCGACTAGATTCAAACTTGCGTGATACCGCTAACATCACTCCTCCACCATCACGCTTAGTAGTAGAAGAACCAGAGCACAAACGATCACGCCGATAAACAACATAGCGAGAATCGACAATTTCACTACTGTGCACGGTCTTATTAAGCCAAGTTTCAGAGAAGGCTAATAAATCATAAGAATTCTGAAGAATATTGCTGAAAATCGTATTTGTCTTTGTTCTCATACCACGTACATTTTGGTAATAAAGAGTAGCCATTTTTATATATTAAAACACCAGAAACACTGCTGAGTGGAAATATAACTATTTTGTGAATAATCAACGTGTCAACATGAAAAATTTACTGTCCATAGTGCGTATCTGAAGAGCTGAACTGTTTTCATCCTTTCTGGTATATACGCGACCATCTCGTGCCCAGACGAACTTGTATGCTAATTCCTTCGCCTTCTTACGAACAGCCGCATGAAGAGCTTTATTGGCTGGACTCAGGTGCTCGGATACAAAAACTGGGACACAGTTCCCAATAATTCCAATGTGGCGAGAATTCATTTTATTTAAAGCATTTTGCTTATTGAATCTCTGAACTCCGGCAAGCAGACTGTCTCGAATAAGTCGCGTTCGCAGTTTCACAATTATTGTGCGTGGTCTATCAGTATCCTTATTCAACTTTGCCACTCTAGATGCGTGGATAATATCTACATCCGTGATGGGAAAATCTACGGTCTTTGCCAGTTGTTCCGCTATTTTGACCACATTTTCGGAGCGGCTCTCCGGAACTCCGTTTACTTCTACGTTACACTCGCGCTGGTGCTGTTCTATAAGATTCAATCGGCTGATTACACCTTTCTCCAGATCGTAAACTTTTGCCTGAAGCTCATCATTGTTTTTCAGGAGTTGTTCGATAACAACTGATTTTTCTTCCAAGTTCTTTTTAAGTTCTTCGTAGCAAGTGTTAAAGAATATCAATGATTGCTCAAACGACGACACCTTGTCACCAATACTATGAAGTTCGTTAGTTACGCTTATTAGTGCTAATTTCATCTCCTCTCTTATAATAGAGCGTATATCAACATTGGAGTCAGAACCTTCATCGGGAATATCATCAGATGACTTACGGCGAGGCTTCGCTTTCGAGGCATTGCGTAGGGTAATGTTAGACGATTCATCTGATGCGTGCGCTACTGGGCGTATAGGCGTGTTCGTATTGTCCATTTTAGGTTGCTTACTCACACAAATAGGACATTTCCAGGCTTTTTTCTTATCCGGGGAGAACTTGTTAAAACGATTCGCAGCAATATTGCAGCAGTCAAGATCGAATACTGAACTGCACAGGGCGCATCTCATAAACTCCTTAGTTTTAATCTGGTTACGACACCCCGCGCAAGTTGGAGCCATCGTGGTATCCCTAATAACGTTCCTCAGAAAACAAACAATTTATTGTATCAACCACTGTTAGACTGCGCCTGCTCAGTTTGGTACAACAACAGTCTCGTTTAGAAGTCTACCAAAAGTTAGCTTGCCTGAGTTGCATCAGTATCGGCAAAGCGTTTGAAATAATTTTATTTTGGTTGAACGATTGTTCCTGATGAGTTTTTATGAGCAATGTAACAGCCAGTACTCTGATCAGGCACTTCATAAGAGTTCAAATAAAAAATAAAAAAATTGATTTTGTTTTGTAATAGTGTGTACAGAAACACTCATTTAGCAAGCAATGCCATTTAATATTGTCGTAGGGTTGTCTTGAACCACAGTCTTAAAACACTGGTTAAAATTGTTTGCAATAATCCATCACTCTTGACAACAACATGATGTGAATTGTTCGTAAATACAAGCTAGCACCGTCTACAAACGTTATAATGGTTTGCGGTATGGGTGGTTCAGGCTGAATTATCACTTCACAACGAGTATCACACACTTTTTCTATTTTTAATTCCAAAAAGTAAACAGAGCAATGCTAAAAACGTCCTTCCACATGAATGGGTTCTACCCTCCTTATTATTATATATTTATTTATAAGTAAATTTAGTTCAATTAAAATACTACTAAACCACACAACAAAATTCTATAATAGGATCCAAATGAAATCTTTGGCCAGTAGGCTTAGTCCCAGATTTGATAGTTTTCGAAAACTTTTTTCGTTAACGTATTGTTCCATACATTTTAGTAAAGCGCCTCCAGCGGAAACGCGGAGGAATTAAAATCGGTAGTAATCGGCGGTATAGATTGCTTCACTCTAATATGAAAAAAGTTTTCGAATACCTTTCAGCCCAGCAATGTATGGAACAATACGTAAACGAAAAAAGTTTTCGAATACTATCAAAACTTGTACTAAGGGTACAGGACATCATCCTGTACGCAAGAGATGTGAGATGTAAAATTTGAACGGAGTACAACACAGCGCACACCTATTATGAAATTTGTGCACACATACAAGCTGGACATACACACACACACTCGTACAGAGACCCACTCGGACTTAGGCGGGCGGGGCGAGGGAGGCAGAATACTTGCGATGCTCGGCCCGGCTTAAATTTTCGTATTAATATGTATCTCTTATACGCGTGGATCTGGCCTCCGAAGCCAGTAATTATGTGGCGGGCAGGGGATTTTTAATACTGAAGGGTAAAATGCTGGTGCAGGAAGTCTTTGGTAGCGGCCACTGAGCCTGGCAAATTCAAACAACACCACTTCGGGTCAGAAGTAAAGTCGGTCAAATAAATGTACCGAGAGTCAATGCACTTTTCAATCACAATGGAGAGCGCTCTATCCTGCTTTATCTTATGTGTCAGTTCCATTATAACGAGCTGTTTAGTAAAAAATAAAAATAAAATTGTAACAAGGTTTTATAGGCAAAGTCTCTGGACTCAGGAGGACCGTATCAAATCATCAACCTCATTCTCATTTCGTGTTAATGGCAAAGAAAGATTTTTTTCCTTTACGCGCTAAAAGAAATCAATAATTTTCTTTTTATCCGGGACCTCGGAAATAGTATTTTTGCTCTTCGATATCTGAGTGCAAAAGCCGTTTTTATCCGCTAGAGGATAAAGTAAAATTTAATTTAGAACATCGTGTGCACTAAGTTTGTGAATTCAAAACATCATTAAACCTATTTACTTCTACCTCCATGGTGCCGAATTTATCATACAACCTTTTTTAATTTGTTAAAAACTCAGACTCGGAACCTTCTTGGTTTTCTTTATTTTAATTTGCTTTGCGCGCGCCATTTTCTTTTCACGTCATATTGCTAAAACCTTAAAAACAAGAAACTTGAAAACAAGTGAAAACCCTAAAATGAGTGATTTTAGCGACGAGGAAAGTATATTTGACGCCAACAGAGTTGACTGAAACTGTTTATAATGCGCAAATGTATATTTTTTTTCATTTTGTCATTTCGTCGCTGAGGTGGGATGAAAAGTTACGTGTTGCACTCGAGTGCAAAGATTTTTCACCTCGTGCTCTTTTGATTTCCTCGCTAACGCTCAGGATTCTAATTGAGCACGCGGTTAAAAAGCAACTTTACACTCTTGTATAATAAATAACTATTTTTATTTACTGACCAAAACCTAGCGCTCTATCCTCGATGGGCACGTTCAACTATTAACCAAACAATGCCCATATTATTTATGCACACATTAGTCATTAACCTTTTCACGCCAAAACTTACTTTCGCGTAATTTTGTTTGTTCCATTTGTCATTTTAGTCTAAAATTTGATAGCGAGCGTTTGCCACTCAGACGATACTTTGCTCTCACATCTAAATTAAGAAATTTACCTGAATAATTAAACGGCGCAAAAAGGATTGTCAACCGAGGTTGGACAGCAAAGTAACCCTATTTTCAATGCGTAATTGAAAAGGGTACCGTGCTGTTAAAAATTCAGCGGGGTTTGAACGTCATGTATTGGGCTTCTTGCGGCGATGCTGTTTCACTGAGACGATAGTCTACACAAGTTTGATTCCAAAAATTAGAATGAAAAGACTAGGTATTTTATACGATTGTCTTTAAGGAGTATTGTGTTTTTGGAGATCATGTATGTATGTGAGCGATGATGGCCGAGCGGTAGCATGTGCGCGTAACAATCTGGCGGCAACCGGTTCGATCCTCGGCCCTGCCAATTACTTATTTTGGCCCTTGGAGACCGGGAGCTCACCTCATTTTCAAAAATCTTTCAGAGCGCCTGGTTAATGCGACGCCTGACCAAAATGCTGGCGTGTTTCTGGCTCAACGCATTCAACATTACCATTCAGCATGGTAATGCCGCCAGCATGCTGGGTACGCTGACAACTGATAGTGGGCTTAAGCATTTTGATTGTTTTTTGACCTTCAACGGTACATGGGCATTGGGCAGTCTATTTTTTTTTTGTGTTTTGTTAGAGCTTGTATTTTTGTTTAATTAATAAAGGCACATGCCTTATTTTGTACTTACATATATTATGTGCCGTTTCGATGCTATCGCTCAAAATATGTTAAGAAAAACATCGTAAGGAAACCGGTATGTCCAAGAATCTCAAATAATTCAAAGACATATGACATTTACGCGGTCAGCATGGTGGATTAGGATTAGTAGGATTATTGTTTTCCCACCAAAAAAGCTACTAAATTAGACATATTTTTAATAAGCATTTCATTTTCAAAAACAGCCGAATTTTCGAAAATAACTTTTTGTTTTGGATCTACAAATTGAAGAAAATGTTTTTAGGCTTAGAATAACTACTCAGAGAAGGTAAGTTTCCAAACAACGCCTTCTCAAAACGTAAGCTACAAATTCGCTTTGTAGCTTACGTTTCGATTGGTATTTTAAACGATTTAAGCAAGAAAATTAATGGATTACCTGTGGACTTATGCTGCTTTTCTGATTTGTTGTGGTACGATTTCACCGCGCAAATTGTCATAGTAAAATTTTTATATTTTTTTTTGGTGTCATAGATGACACCATATGAATGGCTTAAATTTTGCGAATGTACTTGGTTTCTTTGTGTAGTTATTCTAAGGTTTTTAGGACATTTTGGTACAGAGTATAAAATGTTTTGTTGATGAGGACAACATTTAAGCTTTATTAGACTCAATAAAGCGATTTTGTGTGTTTAATAAAAGTCCATAAATCAGTACCTAAGTATCATCATCATCATCATTTCAGCCATAGGACGTCCACTGCTAAGGGCCGATTGGAAGCGGCCTGCATCCAACTTTTCCCTGCGGTCTCTTTTAGGTCGTCGGTCCATCTTATGGTGGATGTCCTACGCTGCTCTTACCGGTCCGTGGTCTCCATTCGAGAACCCTTCGCCCAACAGCTGGGTACCTAAGTATGCATGCTTAGAAATCTTGTATCATAGAAAAGTGGAAGTTTACTAATTTTCATAAAATTTTAACCAACTGAATAACAATTCTTGAACTAATATATTTTATCACTTAAAATATAACACGTACCATCAACCTGTACAAATTGTACAGGTTGATGTCTTAATAAAAACCAAGCAGAAGTTAAAAGTCGTCCACAAGCGACAAATTTATTATTTTCTATTGCGTTGTTTTAGCTACTAGAGATGAGATGAGTATTTCACGGAAAATCTAGTAACAAAAACAAAGTGGTGGGAAAAACGTATTTTTTAATATACAAAATAATATGTTGATAATATACTATCGGACCGTTGTTTAATTGATTCAAAACATTGGGCTTAATGAGAAATTTAATATGTATACTGAAAAAAATATTTAAATCGGCTATAACATTTCTGAGATATAAGCATTTAAACTTGGTGTTTATTTGTGATTAGGACGGGATGCTCAGTCCCTTTCCCGCTAAGTGAATGTATGGTATTGTAGTAGTTGGAGTATGGAGTTTGTATGGCGTTATAGGTACTAGTGACGTCATTTGAAAGTATAGTGAGCACTCTGTCTAGCAAGACATTAAAGTACTTTTTAGAGTTCCCAAAAGGTAAAAACAGGACCCTATTACTAAGCCTACATTGTCTGTCCGTCCGTCCGTCTGTCTGTCTGTATATCTATCTGTCTGTCCGTCCTACCTTTAAACGGCTGTATCTTTCGAACTGTAATAGATAGCCAGTTGAAATTTTCACAGAATTTGTAATATTACGGCGGATTAACTAAGAAAAAAAATCAAAAAGTATAAACAAAAGGGGTGGTGGCGGGGTTGGGTAACGTATATTTTTAACGTATTTTTGTATTAGCTCTAATGTAAAAACGGTAATATACAATATACAAGCGTCAAACTTGGTATGATTATAGTACACACTCTAAAGTATATTTTTTTTAATAAATAATGGTCAAGTACGTGTCAGTGACAAATTTCTGTTCTCGAACGATCGCCAAAGTTAAGCAACGTCGGGTGCGGTCGGTATTTGGATGGGTGACCGCCTGGGCGTTGATGGATAATTGTCTTTTTGCACTGCTTTTTTGTACTTTAGTAGCTAACGAGAGCTAAACTCGCACCAGGCCGTTTTTTTTTAATATGATAAGATTTTTAATTTTATTTTTCTGTGATTGTCTCTATTTATGGTCAGCTTTTTGTAAGATAACAAAAAACAGTACGGTAGCCTATTTTAGGTAGTTCCATAAAAATACGCATGAAAACTTTCGTCCTTAGTATTAAGGATCAAAATCGTTACAACCTCAACTTTACTTATCAGCTGGTGAAATAGCAAACTATACCTTAAGCATCCTAAAACACTTCGCATAACGCTGCATGAATATAATAAAAATAATACTATCGCATAATAAATTCTACATACCTGCCGAGTTTTCTACTTCTGTCAAATATAAATCCACACTCCAATGTCATTCTTGAGATCATGTCGAAAGAGGCGACATTTCTCTGAATTAGTAAACTTTGCGCAATTGTTTGTTCTCAGCTTTTCTTTACCAGCAACGAAACATAAAAACAACGTTTTTACACACGCGACGTAACTGGTAACTGTAAAGTCCCTGCCGAATTGTTGGTAGTTATCACTTACAGAATTGAACTGAAAAGGGTGAAATAAGTATTCAACTAGTATGAAAACAAAAAACCATATTAAATATGAAGTAGATTTACACTAAGTAAATGTATACCTACTGTTGGAAAACAAACTTAAGTTTCCTCATAAACTTATACCTACTTCATAAATAGTGAAGTACTCGCATGCTAGTATGTTCCTTAACATTATTAGCTGTACTTACAAGATTTTATCTTAATATTAACAAGTCCGTAGATGGCAGCAAGTTAATTCGAGAGCAAAACTTAGGTCGTATTTTACGGTCTCAAATTCAAAGTAACCAAGCCAATATTCCGGGCGAATCAACACATTAATGCTGCGATATACGTACCTATGGTGTATGGAGACTGTTCGAATCCATTTGCTTCTCTAAATTATGCGTAAAACGTCCATTTGACGCTCTCCCCTCTTCCCTCTTATCGCTTGGACAGGACCGGGCGCCGCGGGCGGGGTTGCCGGACTAGGGCAGATCGGGGGGTTGTAAACCCCCCAAGTGAGGGAGGTCCGAAGTCCTCCTCACCCTTTAGCTACCCTGAAGTTCCATCTCTCACACCTATAAATTCGGCACACACATTTCACCCCATCGCGGGGGTTGGTGGGCCATGGGGTGCCAATCCTTTCGCCGCGTGTCACACTTACCAACCAGTGGTGGCTGGTGACCTCCACTACAAATTAATATTCGGAAACGCTTCCGTTCGGCTCGTTAATCATAACGGTTCCTGCTTGTGATCTTGCCCATTGCCGATGGACTTTTGCGGCACGTCATGTTCCAGCGTGCCCGGATCATTCCACATTACCCGCTTGCCTATCAGATAGACTGAATAAAAAGATCCACCCATCTTCAAAACCTTACGGCTAACTCCTAACGTTGCGTATCCTAGCGATGTCATTCGCATCAAAATCGGTCCAGGCTTGCAGGGGCCTTATGGCTAACTCTTAACGCGAGCTCAAATCAGCGTTGAAACAGCGCAGTTCGCAAAATCACGCGAACGTAAACCTTGACGGGCTGAGATACGGCTTGCGGTCGCGCAACTGTTCTCATCACCTAAACAGAATCGCTTAAAACAGGTAGCTGTAAGGGGTGTTACAAAGAATAAATTATATAAACCTCTAAGGCGTACGTACGCCCGTATTAATACGCAACATGCATTTTATCTCCTGCTTATATTCTTAATAATCAAGATTTTGCGTGTTTGCAAAACAACATTATTAATTTCAACGTTTGTACCGCTAGGATTAATGTTCACTGGTGTTTGTAAACTTCAGGGGCCTTACGGACAACTGCTATTACAGGCACCTAATCCGCTCAGTTGGAAAATCACGCGACCGCAAATCTTATCGCGCCCAGATACGGTTTGCGGTCGCGTTTTGCGGTGCTTTTCTCATATAAAATTTTTCAGTACCGATTCAAAAAACGTCCGTTTTTCACTTACAGTAAACGACAAATGATAACAAAATTAAAACGATTAAAAAGAGTCCAACAGAAATTTAAACAACCCTTCCGTCATTTTTTCCGACGCAATTTCAACCCGGGCCGAAGGGAAGTACCTACATTAGGTACCTACATACCTAGTTACGTTCAAAGGGACGAGAGATTTTTTCACAGTTCAATGTTGATGGTTTCTTGAACTCTTAATTTTGTTTGTCATACCTAGTTTTTAGGGTTCCGTACCTCAAAAGAAAAAAACGGAACCCTTATAGGATCACTTCGTTGTCCGTCTGTCTGTCCGTCTGTCTGTCCGTCTGTCTGTGCGTCTGTCTGTCCGTCTGTCTGTCCGTCTGTCTGTCCGTCTGTCTGTCCGTCTGTCTGTCCGTCTGTCTGTCCGTCTGTCTGTCTGTCCGTCTGTCTGTCCGTCTGTCTGTCCGTCTGTCCGTCTGTCTGTCCGTCTGTCCGTCTGTCAAGACCCTTTTTCTCAAGAACGCGTAAAGGTATCAAGTTGAAATTTATACTAAATACTTGGGTTTCCAGGTTGTTTCGGCTGTAAAAAAATAAAAGTTGTAAGTTAACGCAATCAAAAGATATGAACGTTTATGTCGCATATTTTGCTATTTCACAGGGAAATCAAAACCTATAGGGTACTTCCCATCGACCTAGAATCATGAAATTTGGCCAAAAGCAAGGTCTCATAGCACATATATAGGAATAAACCTGAAAGTTACAAACTTGAAGTCATATAATTTAAAAATAATTATTTTGCTATTACAAACTTACATTTTGTAGTTGGAATGTATCGAAGAACCTTATTGTCAACAACACAGTTAAGTTTGTCGTTCAATATTTCAACTTCAGTTAGTATTTTTTTTGGACTCGCGGTCTGAGGGTTCTGTCCAACGGAACCCTCAGAGCACGAGTCCTACTCGTACTTGTCCGGTGTTTTTTAAATGCCAGGTGGCAAACAAGCAGACGGGCCGCCTGATGGTAAGCAGTCACAGTCGCCTATGTATACTTGTAACACTAGAGGCATCACAAATACGTTGCCGACCCTTAAGGAATTTATTAACTAGCCTTTTGTAGAACCCTATGTTGTAGTAAAACAAGGCACTATTTTTAACACAGTTAAGTAACTATACAAGATACACACAATTAATAGGTATAGTTTTCTTTTTTACTAAACCACAAAAAGTATATTATGTTAATTAAAAAATTCGGACAAGTATGAGTAGGACTTGTGCTTCCGTTGGACGGAACCATTAGAACAAGATTTCCAAAAAAAAACTAACTAAAGTTGAAATGTTGAAAGACAAACTTAACTTTGTAGTTGATAATAAGGTTCTTCCATACATTCCAACTACAAAATTTAAGTTTGTATAATCAAAACAATTATTTTAAATGATATTACTTCAATTGATTTTCGGATTTATTCCTGTATAGTAAGCCACGTGACTTTAGTGTTGTTGAACATACAGAATGATAGTATGTAAGCAGGTTAAGTTTTAATGGTTCCTGTATTCGTAATCGCAGGGATCAAATTGCCTAACAACATTTGACCTAAACAAACAAACAAAATCTCAACATGTGGATAAACTTCTCGGGTAGTTATGAAGCGAAGTGAACTTTTAATTTATCCATCTTAAAAACGTTGACACAAATAATTATAAATTACAAGGACCGGCCCAGGGAGGAAGAAAGATAACACCTGGGGCCTTACGGACAACAGCTAATTGCGGCACCTAATCCGCTCAGTTGGAAAATCATGCGACCGCAAACCGTATCTGGGCGCGATAAGGTTCACGTTCGCGTGATTTTCCAACTGAGCAGATTAGGTGCCGCAATTAGCTGTTGTCCGTAAGGCCCCTTGTCCCCAATGTGAACCCAACCCACCCAGTTGCTTACTGGGGCCTTACGGACAACTGCTATTACAGGCACCTAATCCGCTCAGTTGGAAAATCACGCGACCGCAAACCGTATCTGGGCGCGATAAGGTTTGCGGTCGCGTGATTTTCTAATTGAGCGGATTAGGTGCCTGTAATAGCAGTTGTCCGTAAGGCCCCTGATGTCGTTGGTGAGCGGTTATAGTACTTGAGAGCGATGCGACGTAGTTAGTACATATTTCGACAGATGGCGCTAATTATTTATGTAATAGACCTGTGGAGCTGTGGAACACGTATCTTGAAATCTACATCTATGCTTAGAAAAGTTAGATAAAGGTAAGGGGAACACTACTCCCTATAAAACGTTTCAACCCAGCTTCGTTCAACACATCTTTGGTGGATACTGACCGTACATCGGACTTGTTTTGTATTGCGATGCGAGCACGTTTTGTTACCCCCAGTCAATCATGTAGCTTATAGTATATCGGCTAGGGTTGAATTTAGCTCAGCAAAAATATGGCGAGCATGGACGAGCGCGCATGTCAAAATCCGATTTTTAAGGTTTTTCTCATAATACTCGAAAAGTAAGTAAATAAATACCATTCGGTTTCCGCTATGCTTAAAAAATAAAAATCCTAGTATTGATGTGATTCCTTTTACATCACAAGCTGTTTCCGACTGGGGTGACCAAAATCTCGTCAAATTCAACGCCAACAAGACCCCAAGCTTGTCTTTTCTACGCCAAAAAGAGACAGTTTTCATTGTCTCCTTTATACTTTCCGGGACGTAACCATACCTCTGGCAGACCATTTAGAGTATTCTAGAGTATTCTAGAGCTACAAGGACATGCCCTAACACCTATGCTGAACTTTGGAGCCTACCTCGAATCTAAGGCTAAACTGGCTAGTAAAAAACTTGGCATCCTCAATAAGGTCAGGCGGCACTTTGGCTTTTTTTTTCGGCAGTTTTTTTTTTCGGCACTCGACGGAGCAGCCAAATATCAGGTGGAAGCTTTAGATTTGGTAGACCGGCGTACTATTAGGCTAATTGGTGACAGAAACCTAGTCGCCAAAAATTGTAAAGCCTCGAGCACAAGTCTCAAGCTGGTCTGTCTATTTTCTATCAGAAACATTTCGGCGAGTGTGCGCAAAAGCTTCATGACCTTATTCCACCTTTCATATTTTACTACAGGACAAGTAGAAGGACTGCAGACTACCACCCCTTCCTCGTGGAAATTACAAAGATTCGTACTCAATTATTTGGGTCATCATTTATGGACTTCCTGCCGTCCTTCTTGTTTCCTGAGAAGTCTGAGAACTACAATCCAGGCATCATCAAAGCTAGAATGAATAGATTTTTTCTAGATCAACGTTATCCATCCTCGGTCGCACCGTCGCTTACCATCAGGCGATTTGGTGGACTATAAGTATTTAAAAAAACCATGGTCATGGTCATGTCATAGTTGGTCATGATGAAATCTCTTAGCAGTACACGTTTAATTTTTTAAACGTTAATAAAAAACGTATTTTTATTAAAATACCTATAAAGAAAATGACTCGACCCGACCTATCAGGGTGACTGGTCGAAGCAGCTCGTGACCAAAATGCCGGCATTTATTTTGCCCCAAGAGTAAGCATTGCCATGCAACGTGGCAATGCTGCCAGCATTTTGGGAATGCTGCCCACTGATAGCGGCTTGCTAGAATAGTTTTAGTTATAAATTTATATTTAAGATAGTTTTTATTTTACTTTAAATTTTTATTGACATAATTTTTTTCGTTATCACTAACAATAAGTCATAAGAGGACATTTAAATCCTCGACACGAGCACTACTAGTTTTTTTGGTGACGTATAAAACGATTTCAGTTTTGATAAGTACTTATGAAAATTTAAATCGTCTGATTTACTAAAAATTTATAATTTTAAAACTACTAAACATGCTATGTGACTTTGAAGCAAATCAAACTGATGGGTATAATACCCATTGACGAGTTCCAATATCTATCTCCTGGTCCCATCGTCAGATCTGTTCGATGATACCAAATTAATGTTTTATTACCCAGATTACATACACTTGTAAAATTTCAAATCGATATGAGTAGAAATAGGCTAAACTCGATTTCCGATTACTTTATAAGTTTACATAGTTCGTTAGTTAAGTTACAAGTGAAGCTAATAAAAGCGTGTTAAAAATCTGAATTGTGCCTCTTTTAAGTCAGTTGCAGACGATGCGCAGTACTTGCGCAAGTATTACTCTCGCCAGTTTACTGCTTATCGTCTACAATGCGTCTACAATGAGCTACAAAACTTTTTGCTTAATGCCAGTGACAGTGGAAGTTGCTTAGTACTCGTCGAAGATGATGCGCAGTACTTGCGCAAGTAATTACTCTCGCCAATTTACTGCGCATCGTCTACAACGAGCTACAACACTTTTTGCTTAATGCTAGTGGCAGTGGAAGTTGCTTAGTAGCCATTACAGACGATGCGCAGTACTTGCGCAAGTAATTACTCTCGCCAATTTACTGCGCATCGTCTACAACGAGCTACAACACTTTTCACTCAGTGCCAGTGGCAATGGAAGTTGTTTAGTACCCGTTGCAGACGATGCGCAGTACTTGCGCAAGTATTACTCAGCCCAGTTTACTGCGCATCGTCTGCAAGAAGCTTTACTGTTTGAATGTTCTGTGTCTTGCCGGCAAGTGAACGCAGCGCATTGATAATTATAAAGCACGCGATCCACCAGTAATTAAGTTAAAAGCTATCGGTCCCTGGTAGCGTCAGACACCAAACTATAATAAACTTCAGCAAATACTTGCAAATAGTACTCGTTCCTCAAGAAAATTGAATTGAAAATGTTCTGGTGCATTATGATAGCTTGAAAAGTTAGATTTTAAAAAACACGTGAAAATTCTGGAGCTGTCATAAAATCAATGATTGTGCAAAACCATGTTTTGCTGGTAAGAATATTTGCTAATGACCATGTTTGTCCGTTAAAATAAAATATTTCGAAACAAAAACTTATTTGCTTCTAATGTCACATTAGTCAGAAAAATTCGGTTTCTCACTTTTTACAAATACACACTAAGTTATTTTATATCTTCTTCAATAATTTGAAAACGCATGAGCGAGAGAACTGTGGACGGGAAGACAGAATATTCAAACAGTAAAGCTTCTTGCAGACGATGCGCAGTAAACCGGTCTTTTTTTGGCCTATTTTAATTAGCCTATCTTGCGATAAGCAAAAATTTCTGTTGTTACCATTTTACTTCGTCAACTTAAAAGATATCTTATACTTAAAAACGAAAATGTCTTTATTTGGTGTGTTATAAATATTCAGCAAAACATTTAAATAAATGTTCAAGAAATTTTTGCACTCGGTAATCTGACCCCAAACTAAGCAAAGCTTGTACTATGGCTGCCAGAGATATACATACATATATATTTTTAAATACATACTTCAATAGATAATGAACACCCAGATATAGAACAAACACAAATATTCATCACATTAATGTGTGTTTGTAGGTCGGAGTCGAACCCACGCCCCCAAGCGTAGAAGGCAGGTTTAATACCAACTGTGTCACTTTTCAAAAAAACGCTCTGTGATTTTAGATCTTTAATAATGTGTGATAACGTACGTCTGAGAGAATTGTAGACGGGAAGATAACGCTAGAAGGAGTAGTTATTACTTGACGACGCAACGCCAAAAGAAGGAATTGTAGTTTACAGAATTGTGTAGTGTATGTATGCTCCGCTCTGCTCATGATTACACCTTGCCAAATTTCATCAAGATAAGGTCCACCAACTTACCGAATTCATGAAAAGGTAAACAGACAGATAGACACATAAAAAGACAAAGATACTTTCGCATTTATAATATAAAGTGTGATGACTGAGAATACGCAAAAAATAAAGATTGATTATAAAACGTATTTCAGTCCACTTACCAAATTAAGTAGTTCTTTTTGTATACAAAATTGATCGTGAGCTCAACTGTCTCACAAATCACAGGGTGTGTGAAAAATATATGTGTTATTTTTTGTTAATTCCAGAATTTCCCAAACTTTGTCGCTTGGTGCTTACGTACCTACAAACATTATATTAGAGGCAGTTAATTATTTTCTGACAGCCGTATAATATCTACCTAATATTACGTAACTGCTTTCTTTTTTTACTGGGCATTTCCTTTTATTAACTGAACAAAATACAAGCCATAACACTTATAATACCTAAACTACATAGCCTATTGTACAAAAAATCAAATAGATTACTCATATAGACCGTTGAAGGTTGAAGGTCTAAAGTAAAGAGATTACCACTACATTTTATACACGTTCGTTTTATATACGTACGTGATATTATGTACGTTCTAATTTTTATTAAATTAAAAAAGAAATTAAATAAATAGTAATAATAATGTTTGAAAGGTTCTTTGATTTTGGTTTTTATTCTTATACGTTATTTAATTGTATAGCTAGTCCTTTTAACACACTATCATCTATGGTTTCTATAGTATCCAAATGCACTTTTATATTTTCTCCACTACTAAAAAATATTAAAACTTTGAGAACCGTTTGTTTGATATAAGGGTGGCGCCAGAGTGACGCCAGGGGTTTGCAGGTATCTGTGTCAGTCCAAATTGTCGTCACTATAAACACTCGTGTTATTTAAAAAATAGTTAACTGATATTTTCTTTCATGGCAGTATTATTTTTATAACGAAAAAATTAGGTACAACTACTAAGAAAAGGTTAGAAAAAATGAATCTGTTTTCGAACTTTAGCTTTACTGCTTTTGTTTTTCATATTTTTTTTCGACTCCTTCGGTATGAGTGAATCGTCTGTATTTGTTTTAGGTTGAATCGTAGAGCTAGTTTTAGCTCTAGCAGTCAATTTAAAAGTTTTGCAGAGCAGAGTCACCTTCGCGCCGGACAGACTCTCATCCAGTTTTTTAATCGTATTTGTCAGCAAATATTTGTCTGAGAAATGGGATCGTTTCGTTTTTATGTTTTCAATGTCGATGTCGGAGTTGCAATCTAGTTTTTTGTCTTCGTAATCGGAGTGGGTGGAGTTACTGCTGTGATTACAAACCACGTCTACTCTAATCACATGCACGGTCTCCGGACTCTGAGTTCTTGATATTGTTAGACTTTGTCTTTTACCAGACTTGCAGAAAGTTATTTTCGTGTCTTCCACATCACCATCGTCGCTTATCTCATCTGTGATCTCTTGTTTATGGGTCTTTTTGAACAAGCTCTTGAGTTTAGAATCGTATTTTTGCGATATTTTATTACCTCCACCCGTTTGTTCACCATCGACTTGTGTAGCTTTATTTTCTTTTTTATCGCTCAACCCTTGGAGAAATATACTGGATTTTCCCGAATTGGGTCTCGATTTGTCATTATTGAACAAATATTTGACATAGTCGTCGAAGTAGTAGCAGGTTAGTTGCGATGACCGGTCCTCGTCACTGTACTCGTTGTCGACAGCTTGTTTGACAAACATTCTGTGCTTAGCGCCATCCGTAGGTATTTTGTACTTGAAACTTGTCCGGGATCTTTTTGTTTTGTCGACGTCACCTTGAAATCTTAAAGTTTGAACCGTAAGGAATAGATCTGAAGAATCAAGATTTCCTCTTGCAATTTCAAGTGTGTTTAGTCGGCTGAACTCTGCATTGCAATGATATCTATGACAGAAACAAACAACAAAAACTAGTAGGTATGAAAAATAGGTTAGTTTTATTCTCTTACTTCTATTAGGTATTTAGATCTCGTTTTTACCACATGACGCAAAGCAACTATATGCACTAAAAGGCATTATAGGTATTATTAATGTTTAACGCGGATTTATTTAATATATTCTCACGTACAGCCTACCTTTGAACGATGTATTCCTATAAATTCAGGGACGGTCACGAAGTAGGTGACGTCGACATAAATACAATTATAGCAACTAGCTCACTTACATGTAAAGTGGGAATGATGTCTTTAATCCAAACCAGTCATATAAGTGGCCATTCATATTTTTTAAATTTTATTTAAAGTTAGATTTGGTACATCATGTTTGTTCAGATTTGCAAAATGGGCACCGTCAAAAACAACGTTGTCAGGTTTTCTTAAAAAAATATACTTGTTTGGGGTGAAAAACATAAAACTACGTATTTATCGTATAACCTTTGTGATCTTGATAAAATATTACTTCCTCAAAAAAGCATATTTTTTTAAATATTATTTTTGTTGTTATTACCTTTCATATACATCAGTCCATCTTGGGTCTTCTTCGTGTTCAGGGTTTACCATGCGCTTCTGACAGTACCGACGTGGGTTGTCCACCGCTGGGCTCACTTTGGGATCAGACTTTATTTTGGCCTTAAACCTGTCTTGAAGTTGCAGCCTGGCACAATTCATACTGAAACTGAAATAAATCATGATATTCATTTTTTTTGGTCCACCTTTAGCACAAAGGTACCTACTAACCTACTAACAGAGACTTCATAATTTATCGGTTTTTTAACGAGGTTCTCAATTCGACTGTATATTGTTTAATGTTTTACGACTGTTTTTTGTCGACGATTTGTTTATCTAGTTTCATCATCATCATCATCATCAACCATTTTCCACTCACTGCAACGCTTTGTGCTCCTCGTTACTCATCGTTATAAGAACTTTACAGGGGGCACAGCTGATATATTTTGGAGAGTTCAGGGTTGATTCCATGGTAAAAATTGTTCGTAATGATGAGCAAGCACACTGACAACAATTCGGCTTAGTACACCATTTTATGTAATCCTGTATAGGATAAACCTATACCGCTAAACTATACCCATGTCACTAAAGTAGGTTAATGATTTTCGATAGAGACTTAAGTTGCGTGAGAGCTTTAAAAACTTCAAAACTTTTATTGTCATCAAATGTGGTGGCATTATAGTAAATTCCGTCGAAGCGACACGCAAACTACCCCTAAACTTGCTACGATTCCACGAAGTCCCACCACGCTTTTTCTCTTGCGCTAGTAGCATGTTAGTTCAGACGTTATAATTATCTATGCAATATGTATGCACAATTGCACACGCACATTAAGATAATCTGGTTAAACACGAGCAATATTGCGCAATCAAACACCTAGCAGTGTAGAACATTCCTTAGATTTGTAAAGAATAACATCTAATCGTCCTCCTTTTTTCTGATTTGATGTGTTTATTTGCCGACGAATCCATACGATCTACGTCATCGTCATCATCATCATCATCGGTATGTATCCATTGACAAGAGATGATTTATGTAGCGTCCGATCTGCGCTCATGGCTAAATAAGCTGCAGTGTGAGTACCGTTCTTTTATCGATCGTCAATTTGACAGTTGAGGTCGTCAAATTCGATAATATGCCATTTTTTCAGTACTCGCTGTGATCGATTCTATGGCATTTTAGCGAATTTTACGATCGATAAAGAACGGTACTTGCACTGCTGATTCGGGCCACAGTTGCGATCACATTTTAAGGCGAGGTTTTTCTCACTTTTAAGCAACTTTTGTTACTGCAGATGTTACTATGACCATAAGGCTTAAGCTTTGTATTAAAGTCGCATTTAGTGGAGCAAAACCATGGCGCTTACATACAATCGTGCGTTTTATTTTTGAGGTTTTTCTCATATTTTCCGAAAATTATAGTTGTAATGTAAAATGTACCTTTACGATTCCTTCCATACCTAATTATGAAACCTGTATATTCAAATATCGTAGACATCATTTAGTAAATATGTATAGGTGGAATAAATCCAAAGAAACAGGGAGAAAAACGCAAATCAGTGTTTCAGTCTTTACGGTTTCTTAGATAAAACATTCAATTTTGATATGACACCATTTTTAAGCTAACCATGAAAGTAGAGCTAGCATGATCAAAATTGCTAAAAGTGGGAAGAGAGGGCCTTAACACGGATGCTCCATCGGCTGAGAGGGACGCGATTTGGGTATCACAGTCATACCCCATGCCCTCTCGACCTGACAGGTAGGATCCACGCAGACATAAATGAGCTGCTGGTTTTCCTGGTGGAGACCGGGTGGCTGAACTAGCTGCAGCCGGGTGACGCAAAATGGGCCAATGAATGGTCTAGTTGCGGAAATTGCCCACTACACAACTACAACTACAGGTGGTCAGGTAAGTAGTACCCACAAAAGTGATACGTCACCATGTGTGCTACCGGGCCCGTTGCAGGACCTAACACGTGCCATAAACAGGTGCTATTCTAGGCCTGTACCGAGTTTTCCTTCTCTGATCGTGGTGTTGCAAACTGAGATCAGAAAACACTATTAATTACTTCAACTGGCTCCAAAGACTAGAGAGAATTTCACCCGTTTCATGGTTGATATTCCATACGAAGCGCTTTGATTCCACTTTTACCGTGAGAACCGCCATTCTGTGGAATATAGGTACGCTACCTGAATATTATTCCCTGTTATTACAATTCTACTTTGTAGGTACCCCACGACTTATGTACTATGTAGGTACCTAATAAAGTTTAAATTCTACCTTGCACAGTATGGCAGCCATAAATATTCGGAATCTGAAACCTATGGGATATAAACCGAAAATTAATAGGGTCAGACTGAACTTATAGGAATATCGCCAAGGACATTCCGATCATTTGATTTAATTCATTTGCCGTTGTTAGCTTATAGCATGGTCCTTTCCTAGCTGGGGCAAACATTCATGTGATGTACATTTGTGTTTGTTTTATTATCTGAGGGTTAATATCATATTTAAGTATGTTCCTTCATGCGGAGCCAAAAGCCCCAACTCGGGGAAGAAGAAAAAAAAAAAAAAGAAAAAAAAAAAAAAAAAGTATGTTCCTATTTAAAAATATATTATTTTTGTATATCAGTCTCTAGCAGCCTTAGTACAAGCTTTGCTAGTTTAGGGTCAGATGACCGTGTTTGCTAAAATGTCCCGAATATTTATTTATTAGTCTGGAAATCGTTTATTACTTCAAGGACTAGGAAGCTAGTGATAAATAGTTTGGAAGTCATTGGCTTTGATACTTGGAAATCAAAACAAGATTTAAAAAAAATTGTCATGATAAATATATAAAAAATATAATTTTCTCAAACATAGTATTAAACGTGTCCATAATTGGAGGAACTCACGATTTATTAGACGAAAATTGGATTATTTTTCAAGGTTTGTTAGGTTAATTGGTGGCCAATTTTCGCAATCTTTAATTATCTTGTGCGTTCGACTAATTATTAGTAACTTAAATGATGGCAATTTTTTGTCTCTTCTAATTGTATTTTACGTGCGTACAATATTTTAATGTTAATACAAAGAATTTTGATTACATTTTCAAGCCTGATTTTGGCCTGATGCGTTTGCACTCGACACGCCACCTTATCATATCTACTGTTTGTCTGATCTGAGCTATGGCCTAATTTCCCATGTCATCAGGGCTAGCCTCAGTAATTCGAACTTATTTCAATGCAAAAGGAGCTCTTTCTTTTTTTTCTTGTAATTTACTGTACTTGCACTTTTTTTTTTTAATAGTTATCACTATAACATACAATATGAACTAAAACTACAACCTGAAACTACTTGAAATCAATATACATTAAACTTAAAACCGCCTTAGTAAAAAATTGTACACTTAAAATAGGATAAAATTTTAGTAAACCTTAAAAATTTACACACCTTTCGTCACAGGTTTGGGTGTTTTGCTGCTCGAATAATATGACAACCTAGCACTGACGATAATGTTTATTTGCTGACAATCTAGAGCCGTCGATAATATTTATTTACTGACAACCTAGCTCTGTTGAGACCGGGGCTATTCGATAATGTTAATTTGTTAAAAAACTAGAGCTGTCGATTATATTTATTTGTTGACACCCTAGCGCTGTCGAAACCGGGTCTGTTCGATAATCTTTATTTGCTGACAATATAGATCTGTTAATAAAATTTATTTGCTGACAGCCTGGCGCTGTCAAAACCGGGTCTATTCGATAATGTTTATTTGCTGACAATCTAGAGCTATCGATAATATTTATTTGTTGACAACCTAGCAATGTTGAAACCAGGTCTATTCGAACGATAGTAGGTACTAGTAGGTACCCACAAACTCAAAAACATTCTAATAATAATCTTAAACTAAATTATGTCTTTCTTTCTCATTAGCCTAGAGAGCGAGACAAGGATCAATGTAATATTATTATAAGAATGTTTTTGAGGTTGTGGTAGCCCTCTGGACGTGTTAGACGTGTTCTATCTAGGGTGGAGACTACGATTCAATAAAGTAGCTTAGGACGGTGAGACTCGATGAAGTGACGATGTACGTAAGGCTGGCTACGGCTGGAAGCGAAAATCCGAAGTTCACACTTGGCAGGCGGGCCTTGGGAGAGACATATGTTATGTCTTGTTGTGGACTTAAATATGCTGATTATTATGATGTCTCTGCTCTAACCTAAATCTACATAAATCAATATCATTTCAAGATACAATCAATGAAAATGCGTAGCACCCATAACAATACCCACCCGTGCTCAAATTATCGTGCACATCGTACCTAACTGGCCTTGATAAAGAACCCTTATCATTTCTAATTCTCGACCATTCAATAGGCTCCTCCAAGGTCGGTCACGAAAACTTACATTTTGTCTATTTGTGTACACGTTGATAGTTTATTTGTTTTCTTTATGGTTTTCCGGAGATGTAGATGTCTGTAGAGATTTGAAAATATGAACTGGTTGATTCGAAATGTACTTTCAATGCGGCATTTTGAACAAAAACGTTAGTAGGTAGATACACACACATGGATCTGTTTTTTTAATGGAATAGTTGGCAGCTAAGCTAACGGGCCTCCTGATGGTAAGTGATCACCGTCGCTTATGTATACCTATAACACCAGGGGCATCACAGATTCGTTGCTGACCCTTAGAGACTCTATAAGCCGCTCTCCAATCGCGAAATTAACCAAAAGAAGTGTTTTTAAACGCTTAGTGTGATGTAACGAAATTAACTGATCAGATAAAAAAAATACTACAAGTAGTAAAAACACCCGTTAATAACCTTAATTTTTTTTTTTTGTAATTTAGTTAGGTTAAAAAAATATACAATTGTGAACAAAAATAGCTTTAGTGAAACTTATAGGTATATCGTTTACTCGAAAACTTTGAAAATTTTCAGCAACAACAACATATTTTTTTGTATGAATTGTATGGTTAAAGTTGCTGGTTAAAGTTTTGAAACACTAGTCCAGACTAAATTGTTAAATTTCATTTTTATAAATTTAAATAAAAACCCAAGCACAAAATCATCATCATCATCATCAAATATGATATACGACTTTCGACTTTAAACAATACCGTTAGATATTCTTAGATAGCAAATAGGTAGATCATGGCGTGAGCGGGTGAAAAACGGATTTGAAATCGTGATCAAACCGCGCCTTAACAGCCCTTTTGAAGAACCCTATGCTATAGTTACTCGGAAATGCAACAGGAGGAGCTCATTCCACAAATTGCAGGTGTGAGCCAAAAAAGATCGCGTAAAACGTAGGTACTTACAGTGTGCGATATCCACAGATCAATGATACCTATTATGTGGATGAACTTTCATGCAGACCGCGGAACACATGTGCCAACTGCCACGTATTCACCTATAGGTAGGTATATATATTAAAATATATACATTTAGTAATTTCAACATACAAATTTAAATCCCATGTCGTCGTGACTATGTCTAACTTAGCTTGCAACTAAATGTAAACTTAATGCACAAGTTGGTATGATTTTAGTCTCAGATTTTTTTGAGCACTCGCCTCTGTCTGATATCGATAGTTTTAATATCTTTGATAGGCAAAAAACCCTATCACATCGCAATTATTGTTTAATTAAATGCGTCCAAAATGTACCTATAATGGCCAGCGGACTTCACGGAGCGTTGTATTGTCAATTTTGTAGCAATTATGGTTAAAGATTTCGCTACACCTGTCTCTTTCTGACGCTAGAAAATCCCACGGTAAGAGAGAGACAGCTGGTGAACAAAGATTTTTTTGGAAAGTATTGATAAAGGAACTACAATGGTGGCAGGATGGTGTATTTGATCTAGCGACGATGCGACGTAGCGGTCCACATGTTCTTGGGAATAGCATCGCTAGCGATGCAAAAAAAGTACAGGGATGGAGTAGTTTTGATCTGTTAATCTAACAGTGTGTGCGTATGAATTGCTATTTGTAATGATAGTGAAATGATGATGATTTTTTGAACCTAATTTCTTCGTTTTATAGTAAATTTTAGACTATAGGTATTGTAAGTTGAAAAATACGCCTTAGTTCCAGAAAAAAATTATACTACCTACAGTTTCCCCTTTAGCACTTACACCCCTTGGTCATCCATTTGATGACATTTTGATCATCTCGTTTGCAGTTGTGTGCCGCTCAATATTGAAGTGTGCGTTTGTAGAACTAGTGAGAATATGTCAGTGTGTGCAAATTTACCTCGCCCCCTTCAGTTTATGGCAGACTTTTTTCGGTACCAGCTCGATCCAAACTACATTTATGATCAAATGTGTTAATTATGTTAAATGTCTATGAGGCGATATATAAAATAATCGCACTAAAAATAAATGAGAAAGTCTTAAAGAGAATTAAATGTATTTAATGTTTGTACGCACTTAACTCCGTTATGGCTGATAAGATTTGAATGAAAGTCGGTATGGAGATACTCGTAGCTTTATACCCTGGATATACACTTAAGCATACTTTTTGACCCAATAAGTTTGTTTCCTGTAGGACAGCGGGTAAAGCCACAGGGTGCTGGTATCAGGTAAATAAATTCCTGTTTATTATATTACCAACACTGAAAACGCAAATCGCTGTTTTATAGGTAAAATGTTATCCTTCAATTTCGACGAAATACACCTATAGAACAGCATATTTTTTCGCGGTGTCCGGTTTCGTTTCATCGTCAAAATGGTTCGTAATATTTTGTACAATATTCTCCTTTCGGCTTATTACCACCGTTCCGTGTAACCTAGTTTTATCGACAGGAACACTTCGTCAAATTTTTTGTCACTAAATAAATATAAATCTACATACAAACAACACAATGGCCCAAAAACTCATTTCCCGAAAAAATAGCTTAATCGTGACTCGACAGAATCATTATTATCGCTTTGCATAATTACCGTAGCGAAATACAAACACATTTCCCCTTGATTTACCTGCCGCAGTGAATATACCTACTTTTGAAGTTAAACGTCAGACTGTCACGCAATTTCGTACGACATAATCGCTCCCTTCAGCATTTATTTATGAATGTATCAAATATGTTACGTCGCGGTACGAAATCGCACACAACGTCAAAATAATAGGCACAGCTGCTACAGGCTAGAGTTGCACACATAGACACTCTTTGGTGCATCGCACACGGACATCTTGGATAACAAAAAACGTCTTATTATTACTACGAGTATTCTGATGCAAGGCCGCTGGGGTACGACACTAAATTCAACTCTATAACCTGCATATACGGAGCAAAATCAGAAAAATTTAAACAGCTTAACGATTAACATAGATTTTAGTTTAAACTTTTAACTTTTTACAGCAATATATGCAGTATGCAGTTGGGTTAGAGTCAGTTGTCGTTCGCAGTGGTATGTTGAGGAATTCGAGTTTAATAATTTTCCAAAAAAAGTAACGTATCTCGCTAGGCGCCAAATGCACGTTGCAGTGCGTGTCTTCGTAATTCGAATTTTGGAGAATTTTGTGAGCGAATGGATGCGCGTGAGATTATGTTACGTTGAGAGTTTTACCATCTCTTCTTGAATTTAGTTTAAGCACGTTTAGTTTAGTTAAGATATTGAAGATTGGAAACTATAATATTTAAAAGAGCGTCTGTAGGTATTCTTTTAGTTAAACATTTACAACCATTCACTTTATCGGGCTAACTTTAGTTAAAACTTTTAACTACTCAATGATAGAAATAATTTGTCAGACTCGAAAACGAGACGTTGATGTGTAAGTAAACCCCTGTCAATGGTTTGGGTGTGACTTTTATAATGTTTTAAATGGTTATTATTAAACGAGCGAATAAAAAATTACTTAATAGGTAATTACTTGGGAAGTATTTAAATATTTTTGAGAAAAGTAAAATAAATGGAAAATAAAAAATTTGCCATGTTATTACTGGAGTAGCTAGTAGTAACACGGAAAAAAATACCCATGTTACTATTGATAGTAACACGGGGAACGAATAATATTGATTTGTGAAAAAGAGGTACTAAAAATAACCAATTTCAAATTCATAATGCATATTAAAAATCTAAGTGACTGACTGGAATTAGGTACTGAGGTACTGTAATGTCAAATGAGTGTTGAATATAAGACTCCTGGTACAAATCGTCCACATATAAAGCCTGATAGCACGAGTGATCGCCCGCACAGTGGAATTCTGTCAGTAATGTTAATAAGGATATTGATTGATTAAGATATAACGCAGCAGTGGACGTCGTATGGCTGAAATGATGATAATGAAGATGATGAACTCCCGACACAAACAGAGGATGATAAGTGGGAGTTCTACGCAGTTGAGAAGAACGTTGTTGCGACGCACCCTGTTGCGATAAGTTTTTGAATCGGTCGTCAATGGAAAAACTTATCGTATCGAATACTAATAGATCGAAATACGCGCTAGTTCGAAGCACGAACCTGAAATTTTACGCTGTTTTTCATGGGATTTGATAGGTATAAGTTTAACGTGTATATCTGTGTTTCTGTCTGTGTAATATCTAATAGGTCTTAATATCTAGGTCTAAAAAATATATTCAGCCGTTTGAACATTATTAGCTCCATTTTATCGGAGGTTTTAATAATTTTCATTTTATAACTTTCTTTTTATTTAATAATTAATTTAATTTACGTATTATTTGTTTGTGTGGACGTGTGGATGCAAAAGGCAGGCTGTCGTTCAGTGTGGAGGTTAAAGGGGGAGGCCTATGTTCAGCAGTGGACGTCTTCTGGCTGATGATGATGATGATTATTTGTTTCAAGCGTTTGGTGATAATCTAAAGCAGATTCAATTTAGCGTCGATCTTTATGAATACACAGGAGTAAACTTAATCTTTGTAAAGATGACTTCGAGAAACAAACTTCAGTTAGAACTCTCAAACAAAAGGATGGCCAGCTTATTATGGCCCAGTTTTTGTTCCTACCATTTCCACTAACTCGTTTGTTTTGAATCGAGAAACAATGAGGAGCTTATAACGGCAGACAAAAGCAAAATTAGTGTTTACTCGCATTTTAAACGAATTGGCTGAAGTCCAACATTCCAGGTAATATCTACAGCCGCACTACTTAATACTAAGTGAATCATCATCATCATCCAGAAGACGTCCACTGCTGAACATAGCATAGGCCTTCCCCTTAGATCTCCAAACTGAACGACAGCCTGCCATCTACATGCACCATGTTCATAATCATATATTTATGTTTATTTGTTTATTGTTGCCAGTGTACACATTACATGAGGTCCTTAAAACTACATGTCGGTACAAAGACCCTGTTAGGGCGCTGCAATTTAACTTATTTTAACACATATACATAATTTATAACTATATTCTATTATATACTATTATCCTAAATTATTATAATAACTATAAAACAAAAGCGTTTCTATTATTAAAAACAAAATAAAACTATAAGCTTAATATTTAATTATCTATTGCTAAATTTGCTATTTTCTACCACTTATCGTCCATTTAGTCTTGTATACTGTAGTAGGCCTTTTCAATTAGTTTTGCCTTGACTGTGTTTTTAAATGAGCTATCTTCATAAATGTTTTTTATGGTATCTGGTAACTTATTATAGATTTTAACACATTGGTATTCAGGACTACTTTTATATATTTCTAAATTGGGTACAGGGAGAGCTAATTTGGTTTCACGGCGCTTGTTTTTATCGAAACTAAATAAGTTTAAGTTTTTCCTAACAAATATGACCACTTCGAGTATATAAAGAGAGGGTAGGGTAAGAACTTTTTCTGTGATAAAATGGGATTTACAGCTTTTCCTTTGTTTAATATTTACAATAATTCTAAGGCATTTCTTTTGTGCAATGAATAAATGTTTCGCTTCCGAGCTATGGCCCCACATGACAATGCCATAGCGGAGCTATGCGTATGCATACCCGTAGTACGCGGACATAGCGCAATCTTTTTTAGTGTTTGTTTTTAATACACTAACCCCCCTATTAATAAACGTAGAGTAGCCTCGGAATAGCTACACCGCCTTTTGTCTTATTCGATCGAGTTCAAAATGTGAAAGAGAGAAAAAGACAAAACACGGCGTAACTATTCCAAGACTACTCCACGTTTATTAATAAGGGGGTAAAAGCATATGTAAATTGTGAAATTTTAGCGCAAATTTTTTCTATGTGGGGTTTCCAATTGAGGCGAGTGTCGAGGGTCTATCCTAATAAGTTACATTTACTGGTTTTTTTTATTTTTATGGTCTTAGTTATTGGTTTAGGTTTACGTTTTTTTTTTCTGATTCGGTTTGAATTCTAAAATGTTAGTTTTTTTGTCGTTTATTTCAAGGTTATGGTTTTGGAGCCAGAGTTTCAATGTATTGTAGGTTTCAATAATAGTCGAATTAGTGTCTGTGGAGTTATTAGGGCTATTGAAGAGTAGGGAAATGTCGTCAGCAAATAGGACACAGAGAGGATTACATATTTTGGGCAAATCATTAATATAGATAAGAAATAATATGCAACCTATCACACTGCCTTGGGGAATGGACCAGTTTGTTGTTAGTTTATCTGACAGTACAGTTAGTACTTCTCTTACATTCTCATCTAAACTTTCAATTTCCACACATTGTTGCCTATTAGAGAGATATGATTTTAGCCATTTAAGTGCATTTCCTCGGATTCCTACCCCGTGTAGTTTTGTGAGTAGGATAGTGTGGGATACCTTATTCTATTTATTTATTTTACTATTATCTTATTCTATTTATTATATTTATTTATTATTTTATTTATTTATTATAGATTAGGCTTTTGTTAATTTTCCCATTCACATCATCACATTTATCCCTATGTATGCTTAGATCTATAAAACTAAGCAACGGATTTTAATGCGGTTTCCACCATCAGTTAGATAATTATTCACGGAAGGTTTATATATGTAACAAGCGAACCGCCCCGGCTTCGCACGTAAGTTACACCCGTGCGAAGCCGGGCGGACGGGTCGCTGGTCACTTATAATTGGTAACGAACAAGCGCGTGATAGTTTAAAAAAGTGTTTTATTAAAGCCTAAAGTTTTCGCAAAAGCAAACACAAACTTGCCAAAATTATCACAGTGGTGCGATAACAACAACAGTTAGAGTGATAAAATGAATAGGATCATAATGAATGACTGAAAGAATACGTTATACGAAATCTTGGTTATACTTACTGTCGAAGTCGATTGTGTATTATACTGATATTATTATTAGGCGAATATAATAATATGGTTTCACTCACTCACTCATGAAAAGGATTTACCTATTTACGATGCGAAAAGATAAAAATTATAAAGAGGAAAGATTTGATTGTTTGTTTGTTTGTTTGCATTGAATAGGCTCCGAAACTAATGAACCGATTTGAAAAATTCTTTCACTGTTACACTATCCCCGGTTAACATAGGTTTTTTTTTAATAGGGATCCTTACTAAACTTTAATAATGTAACCCAAGGTGTAAAAAATAAGATTTGTAATTTGACTTTGCGTGTTTGACAGTTCTAAGACAGGACAACGTCTGTCAGGTCAGCTAGTATATTATAATAAGGTAATTAGATATAAATAATGTACGTAGGTAGGTACTCGTATTTTATAGACAATAGACAATATTTTATTTGTAACAAAAATCCATACACACTTAGAGCTACACACAAATTTAAAAGTAAAGTAAATAAGTAGTGTTAACATCAATCTTCACTTCACATTGTCAATAGAATAAATTTAATGCATTTGTAATATTTTTATTGAGCATATTTTCCTGATTCTATAGTAGGTTATAAGTGAGTGCACCTGTGAAAAGGACCAGTGACCTCTGACCCCACCTGGCTACCCGGCAGTGCCACAATACAACCTGCGTCCAGGTCAAACCATACAAAACCGGCTCTATCAGCCCTATTGGCTCTATTCAGCTATTGATTACACTACCGCATCCTAATCTTGGCGAGCGAAGGCCGGGACCGTTCTTGCATTACCATTACAAAAGATGACCCCCCGGGAGTCGGTAACAAAATGTATCTTTGGACCACGCCTCGCACTGCGGCGTATTAGCGATTTTGACTGATTTATCTTTATTGCTTTCACTATTGTTTAGTGTTTTAATGTGGTAGTTAAATTTTTGTTTTTAATTCATAGTCGTTATTGATTTACAAGCACATGGACCGGGTCTATTTAAATTGACGATTTTTTTTTTAAAGTTTTAACTTGATACATTTAAATACATTTTAAAATAGCCATACTAATTTAGAACTGTCGTTAAAAAAAATGCTTGCCACAATAGTATACTAAATACACTAACTAAATACATTAGATTATGGTATTAGCTTAGTTCTATTTCGGTCATTTATATCTTTGTTCATAGGATAATGAAGGAAGAATAACCGTAGAGATGTCTTTGCGTAGTTTAATGTCCACTCCTTTGGCAGCAAGAGATGTTTATTGAAATCAGTTAAATATTCCGTATAATTTCGTTTTAATACAAACTAAAAGCCGTGTATTGTTATAACAGTTCCCGTAGAATTCCCATAGCAAATGAATGAACCAGTTAATGACATCTGACATTGCATAAATCGATGGTACTATTTTGTATAGGATATCGAACGACCCCTTTGCAAAGGTATGTATACGATAGTAAAGAAGCTATAGAGAATGCAGACAAAGCCGTCTACGCGAATATGTAGCAGTGTAAATAAAGGGATGATATATTGTACGGCGATGTGATTAAAAAAACTATTTCCCTTTAGCCATGCCAAGGTGCATTCTTGTTAGGGAGGGAAGGAGACTGTCGAAGCTTATCGATAATTTGAGAACTATAACTTAATAAATATATTAGTATAGTTTTTTAAAAACGATATAAACACGCTTATGTAACAAATCAAATGAGTCTAAACTCGAGACCCCTTATTAATAAACGTGGAGTAGTCTTGGAATAGTTACGCCGTGTTTTGTCTTCTTCTCTCTTTCACATTTTGAACTTGATCGAAAAAGACAAAAGACGGAGTAACTATTCCAAGGCTACTCCAAGTTTATTAATAGGGGTAGAGAAGTTTACTGGTGGTCATCTAATGAAAAGTCACAGTTATTATCCACTTTCCGGCTCTATCGTCAAATCCTCAACACCAAGTGTAATATATGGGACTTTTTAAAACATACTAAACGACATCAGATCAGTTCGATGGTACAACATTATTGTATTAAGAATCATCACAAGTTAGTGTCAACGATCGAGTTTGTAATTTTTGCCGACAATATTTTGGTCATGGATGGCAGAATCATTGGAACATATCAGCATGGTGCTCGAAAGCTTCAACCGAGTCTTCCAACAGGTGGGCCTTAAGATGAACATGGATAAGACAAAGTTTGTGTCAAATATCCCTCTTGTGCCCACCCCAGGTCAGTAAGGAACTCAATTCTAGAAGTTGTTGATGCGTACTAGGACAAACAGTCCAACTAGGCAGGTCCAACTTCAAGAAAGAGGTCAATCAGCGAACCCAACTCGGCTGGGCCACGTTTGGTACATTTCGTAACGTCTTCTCGTCCAAAATACCTCAGTGCCTGAAGACGAAAGTCTTCGACCAGTGTTTGTTGCCAGCACAGACTAGATAAAGCTACTTTGTTGATGCCATTGATGACATATGGCACTGAAACGTGGTATCTCAATACGGGCCTCATAAGCAAGGTCAAAGTCGTACTAAGAGCTATGGAAAGGGCTATGCTCGGGGTTTCTTTACGAGATCAAATCAGAAATGAGGAAAACCGTAGATGAATGAAAAGTTGAAGTGACAGAGCACATAGCACGTAGAACAGATGGCCGATGGGGCCGAACAGTTCTCGAATGGAGATCACGGACTGGTAAACGCACTGTGGAACGTCCTTACAAGATGAATAGACGACCTAAAAGAGACTGCAGGAAAACGCAGTACACGTCCTAGGCTGAAATGATGAACGATGATGACAAGTTAGTGCACATGAAACTAGAATAAATACATGTGTCTATATTTTACTGTCTACTCGTATCGTTTTTTTTTTAATATATACAAAGCCTTGTCTCTATGATTACATATTATACTTATATGCAGAAGTTTAGATGCTAGTTTTTATTTGTAACAAAATCACGCAAAAATGACATGTGTGCTAAAACATTTCACCGAATTAGTCTATAGTCGATACTTTATCGATAAGTATAGTTCCTTCCCTTCGCTCTCAGGTGAAGGTAATCGTTGTGGGAACCATAATATTCGTCGCTCAAAAAAATGTATGTCCGTCCCTTTCTAAAATTGTTCACTAGACAATCTTGACTAGAACCATGAATATGATAAGCGATTCAATGGATTCTGATGCTCTATCAAAATAATAATTTTGTAGGGCGACGTTCTGTTATCTGTAACATCATCATAATCAGCCTATCTAAGAGCACCGCTGAACATAGACCCCTCCCAAAGTACGCCACTCAGAATATCATAGATTTTAGCAAATTAGTATACCTACAGCCTACAGGGTTACACGAAAAGGAGATGTTAAGTTAAAAGGAGATTTTTGCGCTCATTATTGATTAGTTTATGTTGAACAGATTTTACTGTGGGACCAACCCTAAAATTGAGATCTTCTATAGTATAGTATATAGTATAATATTTCGTTGAGTGTGAGTGATATTTTTCTGTGGAAATTTAAATTACTTTGGAAGCTTTTTATTTCAGAAGTGTTGTTCTACACTTTACGATTGACTATTTAATAATATACTGTTCAAATATTTGAAATTATTTATTTATTTAAGAACAGCAGGTTTTATGTGATTTCAGAATTGGTCCTAAAGGTTGTTTATAACGATGCGTATATTGACCTTCTTTAGGCTTAGTATCGAGTAACCAAGCTTTTATCGAATTTTTGTCATAATTTGAAGATAGACTTATAGATTTTAAATTATAGTTTTGATGTTTTCACATGGAGAATAAAACTTTTCTTTTATGTTTCGCGTACTAAGTACCTGCTCGCTTGTAGCTTTAAGAACAATTTAATGTTTGCAGAAACAATTTGTTGTGTGACATATATATTAAGTTTTTTACAATAAATAGTTTTCTTTAAAAAACTTAGCGATGAAATTGAACCTTCATTTAAATCATTACAATGACTATTGATTATTGTACTGATATTCTGATTCAATGACCAAAATACGGGTCGGTATCTTGCGCAACGGGTAAGTTCAATGAAGTTTTACCGACAGAGACGTCATTACTCATTAAAAAGCACTAAAAACTTGGCGATATTTTACTACAGCTATTTACTACAAAGGACCTTTTACAGCCGTCCCAATAAAATTATTTCACTTTCTAAACACACAACTAGTCTTTTTTAATTTTTTTTCATACACCAAAATCGCGCATCGTACGTTTGCGTCGTTGCCGGACCAAGAACAGACCGAGTTCACTCAAGCAAATTAACTTGTGTTTGTATTGCAGCGTAGATATGGCTTCGGTAAAACGTATCTACCTCTATTTATATATAACATCATTGGGTCAGTATCGCAATCCAACGCGGCCATGCGGCGATCATTTTGGAAATAATGTGAGCGGTTTATTTGATTAATTCAGTATATATTTATTTGATACCAAATATGTATTACTTGGTTTAATTAATCAATCATGAAAATTTTGTGATACTAACCCCCATATTTTTTGAACGCGATAAAATGACCTTGTTTCTATTGATATAAACTGTGTTAATAAATTTTAATAATCAAAAATTTATATTTATCTCATTTGTAAATCTGTAGATATAGTTTCTGCAATGAACTAAGAAATAAAACAGTGTAAAATACTCTATTTTAGTTATAATTTTTTGCTATATAGTTTCTACAATTTAATCGAAATTAATTAACAATTTTTAGTTATAATTCAAATTATTTATTTGTCAGAATATGGTAGGTACACATACATATAAAGTAGTAGGGGAGGCCGGGGTTCAAAGTGCCGGGGGCAGGTTGTTCCGATTGAAATAGCTCCGCGAAGAAAAGAGATAGCAATAAGTCTGAAGTGCATCGCGAAACGTCATATCATCGCGCCATTGCGTCAGTCATTTTAGTGACGGTCTGCCCGCGTGTTAGCGTGGTAGTCGATTGGTGACACTCAAACATCACTTAAGTAAATTTTTTCGTCATCATACTTTTTGGTCTATTTCAATCAATTTTCTAGCTATTTGTGTGTTACTTGCTATTATCTGTCGAGCAAACTACAGTGATTAACTTTTTAATATCGTTTTTGGCTTTTTCAAACGTATTCTATCATAATTGGATGTTACTTTAGAAAATGGAATTTGGGGTTCCAAGTTCCTCTGGTGGGGGGCTAGTTGTTCCGCGGAACAAACTGCCCGTAACGAATACGTAAATAAGAGACCATGGAATGGTATTGTCTAATATGTTGCGATTTATATTCCAACTCACGACCAGGTGAACAATGGATTGAATGCGTCATGTGTAAGAATTGGGCTCATTCAAAATGCCTGAAATCTGAAGATGTTCATTCTTATGTTTGTCAAAATTGTAATTCTGACGACGACTCTGAATAAATTTTTTTAAGTTACTGAAATGAATCTGTTTTTACAGAGTAGGTTATAAGTTTAGATTATTGATCTCAGTAAAGTCATTGCTATAAGACTGAATTAAGAAACTATAACTCGAAATGTTAAAATTTGTTATTTTTTGTGTTTTCATTAAAAGAAATATGTTTTTTTGACAAGCAAACGTTCGTCAAAGTTGATTGAGTAATATTAAAAATGTTTATTATTCTTAAATCTATTAATTAGGTTGTACTACACCATTAACTGGTAGTTAATGCTTGTTATTATTTTATGTTTGCAGTTATGTTCATTACATTTTTTGATTTTGTTGAAAAGTTTGTAAAAAACATTAAGATTTTGTACTTTTCTAAATAAAACTAATAAATATTCAATTACATATACCTAATTTATTTTATATAATACCTTTCCAACTAATACTACATTATTAGGGACTGGAGTTGATAAGCGGAACAACTTACCTCAGCTGAGGAACAACCAGCCCCTTTGTGGGGCGAGTTGTTCCTTGTCGACTTTTTACAGAAAAAATATCCTGAGCAATAATATATGCTTATTTCAAAGAACTTAAGTTTACAATTTGAAACAAGGATAAATTATGCACCATTTTATATAGGAATCGTTGATTTTAAACATTTCTATTACATTTATATTGCCTCCGACTCCAAAATCGGAACGTCGAACCCCGGCCTCCCCTATACATGCTAGTAAGAATGGAGACGTATGTCATCATACTCAAGTCCTTACCGGTTACAGCGAAAAAAAGTATTTTTTTAAAATTGAATAAGTTTTTGCTAAAGTTAAAAAACGATTTGATGTCTTTGTTAGAATATTGCTAAAATCATATTTTGATTTAGTTGTTTTTTATACCTAAATTAACAGAAGAAACATGATAATGACTACCTATATTACTCTTTTTTTCTAGTACCTTGCCTTGATCTTGATAATGTATTTATTGACACTCACGGGTCCAGCCCGCACCCTTATAGACCTACGGCATCAGTGGGGCCAATGCGAACACTGAGAGGCCTTGTTGTGTATAAAACTAAATTAATAATATATATATTATTATCACGCCTATAATACCTTCACTTGTAACTATTGAACTAAGTAAATAAATCTTGAAACTAGATTTTAATCAGTAGAAGTATCTAACTGTCGTATCAGTTTGAATCTATGCAAGTATACCCAGTATTTCACCCAAGTGGACTAAGGTTCAGTGTTAGTACCCATAGTCCACCCAAGTGAACTACCTTCTACTACCGGTATACTTGACAATAACCATGACAACACAATACATTTTTACTTGCTTTAGTAATCGCAATATCGCAGGAAAAATTTAAGTAAATCTTGTTTTGTAAATAAAACAATGTCGCTTGCAGTTGAAGCTGTTCATTAATTGCTTGACGCTACGTAGTTAACTTTAACAATAGTAGCTTTAGTGTCTGCTAGAATATTGCCTTCGGTGCCTTTGTCGGTGTCTCTGTTAACATAAAAGGTGCCGACGTAACGCATTACCTTGAAGACATTAGATACAATTCTATGTAAAAATACAAATGGCATAATATACAGTTTTACAATCTAGGATTATTCCTTGCTGGGAATTCGTTTTTTTTTTGAATGAGAGATGTTTGAATTGTTATTTTTTATGAGATATAAGATACTGTAATAAGTATAAATCGAAATGTTTAAAAAAAACCCGATAGAAGAGCAGGTCATCTTCAAACGGCTGAAGAGATTTTATTCAATCATAGCTAAGAACAATTTTGATTAAGTCACCTTAGAAACAAACAAAAAAAAACTATTCATGTTATAGATTGGCGGAAAAGATAGAAAAATACTCCACTTTTTATTTAATTATTTGCTATATTATTCTGAAGATAAAGTCAAAAATATTATTTTATCCTCACTCAGTTTTTTTTTTACTTATAAGTTTGCGATTGATATTGCCGCGTGCCTTTAGCTGCCCCTTAATGATTTTTTGGTAACACCTAGACGAGCTAGGTCACACTTTATTAGAAAGCAATGCAACTATATTAAGAATCAATTTTCAAAGATCTGTGAAAAAAAATTCTAATTTTAACTTTAGACTATTTTTTTAGAGTTAATATTAACAATTAATATTTACCTTAATTAAAAACCTCTTGCACGACCGATTTAAATCTCTTGACGAAATTCAAATGTCAAATCGTGCGGAAAGATTAGTAAAATCTTGGTTTAAACTAGATTTAAGACTACTTAAGTGAAATGACAGTGACGAAGACAAGTGTACAAAAATCTGTTTATAAATCAGATGGCCTAATTCCTAAAATACGGGTGTTTTGAACACCTAGTTTGTGCATTAGTGCAATATACGAGTAAATGTATCGATTTCTGAAGTCTTTTTTTGGTATGTCAGTATAACTAATGATGTTTTTGATAATAAATAAATGAGTTATCGAAGATTTAAACGAAAGAAAAAAATTATTAGGTGTAATGATATTTATTTTAAGTAACATTTAAATATAAAACATTAAATAGTAAAGTTATGACGTAAACATAACGTGTGTAACAAAAAAGTAAAGTGAATAAAGTCCATGCTTCACAATACGTAAAAAACAAACATCAATATATGCTATTTAAACAGATAATAAGTGCAAATGTAAATCGCAAAGCACGCCGCACATAAATCTCCAATATACCAATAATAGACAAGAAAGTGCCAAAACGTCACATGGAAACAAAGTTGAAGTAAACAAGAATCCAAGAGACACTGCCTACTTAGCGAAACAAAAACAAAACAATCACGGAAAATATCGCATAACAATAGGTACCTAGTGAAGTTTTCCCGCGGTGGTTGCCACCCGACCGCTGCGCCGGTGTCAGCTCGACTACGGCGCGAATATCGTGTAATAACTGCCTTTGAACCGGCTAGGGCTCGTCCAAAATGGGGCCAGAGAAGTACAAGACGGAAAATTAGACGCCGTTCAGTCGCTTTGTACCTACCCCCTTATTAATGAAGGATGGATTAGGAATAAATACTGCGTCTTTGGGGGTTTTGACGCCAACGTGAAAAAAACATGTCGTCTCATTGAATTGTTTTCCTAAACTTGTGTATTTTCGAGTGTTAATGCGTAATAATGGTGGATTATTATATTTAAAGTGTTCGTGGGAAACGGATTTAACGCGGTGAAACATGTATTTTCGTTTTGTTTCCAAAGCTCCATAGAAGCCTCTTGTAAAGTTTTAATAATAAATAGCTGACCCGACGGACGTTGTTCTGTCTTAGAACTGTCAAACGCGCGAAGTTAAAATCTTAGTTAAGTTTTCTGAAAATTTCCAATTTACTGCGCAATTTTCTTAATTTTTCTTTCCGTAAGAAACTTCTACAAAGTGTTAGAACACTTTAGAAAAAAGATGTATGAATTCGGTAAAGCCGTTCTCAAATTATGGCGTGACCAAGATAAATAGGGATTCATTTTTATATAAATAGATATTTTTATATATAGAAGATAGATAGGCTTGCGTTTAACCACCATCTCGTCTGATATGTTAAGCAATGATGCGGTCTACGATGGAGCACGCTTGTCGAGAAGAAACCGATTCATTCGTGATTTGAAGACACCCAGATTGTAACTATCGCATGACTTTGACTTGACCGTGACTTACTATGCTTGACTCTGACTGTGATTGACTTGTTTGACGACATTTCACACTATGTGGTTCTATATATTCAATAATGTGATAATGTGAGCGACAGAACTGCAAACGGGAAGGGCCTCCTTTAATTTGTTGGAAATGTTTCCCTAAGCTGTCCCTCGTGGTTTTACACAAATGTCAAATCTATGGTATACAACATCTTAGATTCCTATGCTACGTTTACTGCGCGGCTACGTTAGTGCTACGTTTTCGAATTTAACTACGAGTAATAATAATTACTATTACGAGTGAAGTCTAGACAAGGGTAGGTTTTCGTAGCGTCTTCGTAGATCGTCGTAGCTCGTAGCGGATTTTATTTCATTCATCCGTTGCGTATAAATCATACAACATAATATATTTATTGGGTACCATAGTAATAGGAAAGTCGATTCGAAAAATAATTAAGTAGGTTTATGTATTTAACTTTTTAAATCTTTATTAAAATAATAAATATAAACATTTTAAAGTTTTAAACCTACCTCCAAAAATTAGGTTTAATCGACGCGTATATTTTTATAATTTTTTGGGTCGTCCAATAATTTAAAGTTTATTTTTAAACATTAAATCCCGGCCCGGGTATGTCCTAAAACTGCGATCGGAGCCACCGGAGGATGGGCAGCACCGTCTGAGCACGGTGAACTTACTGCCACCCCCAAGCCGCCTGCCAAGCGTGGAGATTATGGCAACACCCCTCTCTAAGAGGGAGGCCTTTGTTCAGCAGTGTAACTTTAATGGCTGATGATGCGTATGTGATTAAAAGGTTTATCACAATGGTGATCTTCTCTAGGGTTAATCTGATGACGAGTTACGAAAACATACCACCTATTCTAATTTGCCACGAACTATGCGGTCGTGGCTCCTTTATCTTCGCAACTCCTAAATCGATTTTTGTCATCATCATCATCATCATCATTTCAGCCATAGGACGTCCACTGCTGGACATAGGCGTCCCCCATCGATCTCCAAAAGGGCAGGTTGAAAGCGGCCTGCATCCAGCGTTTCCCTGCGGTCTCTTAGGTCGTCTGTCCATCTTGTGGGTGGACGTCCTACTCTGCACTTACCAGTCCGTCCATTTTTGTCATATTGGAACTTAGTAACTGTACTGGAAATAATAACTTGCCGTCAAAATTTTAAGAAGATCAGACTAACGGTATGCTTGTTGTCGTGGAACAACAAACATACAAACGCCTATCTGTATGATACTTTCGTTTCTCGGTGAATAAATGTGTAAACAAAATAATACACACTGCGCTAGTTTTTGTGTAATTTTTAAATAAATAATAGGCTTGTGTTTGACCACCATCACGCCTGATGTTAAGCGATGATCCGGTCTACGTTGGAGCACGCTTTCCTAGAAGAAACTGATTCACTCGACACCCAGATTGTAGCCACCGATCATCATCAACCACCGGGGATCACCCATTCAGGTAGCTCATTCCACAGACTAGCAGTTCGCACAATAAATGTGGAATCAAAGCGCTTCGTACGGGTTTTCGGAATATCAACCATAAAGCGGTGACGATTTTTCGTGCCCGCTCTGGCAGTCCAATAGGAAAATGGGCACGAGGGAATTAGATCGTGCAGCAAATTGCAAAGGACGTGTCGGCAATTTACAAAAAATAGGCAACTAAACTATACGGCATTACTGCACATTTGCATTTCCACAGGCATGTCGTGTTTCTTTCTTTAAAAAACCTGGCAACGGTATTCTTACTGTTTTAAAGGTTTTTTACCCCTGAACAAAAATTATGTACAAAACCTCACTTTCGTTTAAAAATATTTATTAAATGATACGTCACATGATGAGGTGCAATAATTTGATTTTACATCGCCACTTTCACAGAACAGATGGCTCCATCTTGTATATACGATGACGTCACCTACCTACTGACCATCCCTGGGTACTTACGGCTACCTGTTTTAAGCGATACTGCTTAGGTGATTGGAAAAAGCTGCGCGACCGCAAACCATGTCTCGACGCGTTAAGGTTCACGTTCGCGTGATTTACCACACTATGCTGTTTCTGCGCTGTTTCGAGCCCGCGTTAGGTAGCCGTAAGGCTCCCGAACCTTCATGAATCTATTGACACTTCATTTGTCGATATCGGCTGAAGCGTTTTGGATAAAGCTTAGAACAAATTAGCATACACAAACTCATATATATATCCAACATCCATGTACATATATACAAAATCATTGCACCTGAACGTAACTAAACATTTGTATAGATTTTCATATATAATACAAAGTCGTGTATGTTATACCATTTATAACTTAAGAATGGCTGGACTGATTTTCATGATATTTGATTTGTTGTATTCCTCTCCGCCTCAAATAGCAGAATTAAAAAATTAAAATTAAAATATATATAACCAAAAATTCACAAAAAAAAATATTACGAAGTTAATTATTTTTCCCATACACTTTATATGAAACGGCAAGAAGGCATGAAGTCTTGTACATAGACATATTACATCATAGACAAAAAAAAAAGTCAAAGGGAGTTTCTGTAGCTACCAAGAAGGTTGTTTCAAGTAAGTATATAATTATAACGTAGGTGAAACCGCGGAACGCAGCTAGTAGATTTATATTTAAAGATTTTTCCATCTCATTCGGTCAAACAGAGCATGATCTAAGAAAACAAGGTCTAGCAATCTGGGAGTGGGCCCGCAATGACGTTACTGTCCAGTTGCCATTTTATTCAATCAGCTGTTACGTGGTGTATCGACATTGACATCATGATATCATTGCGGGACGCCCACGTGGACATTTTTTCTCGGATTGCTATACCTGGCGGAGTATATTATTACACCATGAAACAGAGCAACTATTCAGTAATATTTGAAAAAAAAACCATAAAATTTTAGAATTTACATATAAAATTAACTGAGGATCAGGCAAGAAAAAAATACATGCCAATGTATGATTTTTAATTGCTATGTTGTTTAGTTCCTGAGCAAACGTGATATTTTTTATTTATTTATTTATTTCAGCCGTGGTTGTCCCATTGCAGTCTCCTTCCTTTCTTCCACACTTCTGTTCTGTGCTATGGTGGACCAGTCGCGACAGTGTTTTTACTAGCACGTGTATTTGATAACTACAATTTTACAGTACAGTAAACGTACAGTCTTTTGCTCCGACTGCTAGCACACAGCCTTTTCTCAGAGAGTGAGGACGCATCCTAATCCACCATGCTAGCCCAGTGCATCCTGGTGAATGTCAAATGTCTTTGAACTTTAGAAGTTCGCTGACATACCGGTTTCCTCACGATGTTTTCCTTCACTGCTTTTGGGCGATGCCATCGAAACTGCTCATAATTTTATTTATTATCCTACTTACAGTGCTTTTTAGGGTTCCGTGTCCAAAGGGTGTAAACGGGACTATATTACTAAGACTACGCTGTCTGTGCGTCTGTCCATCCTACCTTTTAACGGCTGTTCTTTCGAACCGTAATAGATAGTCAGTTGAAATTGTCACAGAATATGTAATATTGCAGCGGATGAACTTAAAAATAATTATAAAGTCAATAAGTAAAAACTGGTTCCCATACAACAAACGTATTTTTGTATTTGCTCTAATGTAAAAACAGATAATATACCTACGTATAAGCGTCAATCTTGGCATGATTGTAGTACACGCTCTAAAGTAAATTATCAAATAATAAAAAATTGCCAAGTGCGAGTCAATAATTGTTAATAATTGCGAGGTGTGCGTGAGTTTGTATTTTGTACTACTTGTTGTATTTTGTGGTGGTACGGAACCATCAGTGCACGAGCCTGACTCAAACTTAGCCGGTTTATTAATTACAGTGCCGACAATCACCTACCCAAAAACACTAAACAAAACGCTGACTGTCAAAAATAAGTATAACAATTTTATGCTTCGTGCGTCCTCTATTTTGCTCGGGCATTATTTTTTTTTTGAATATATTGAATAATGTGAAACCTATGCAGAATGCGAAACTCACCTAAGCAGAACAAATAAAAAAAACATTGCAAATGTTCAGTTTTAAACTTTCATTTTAATTCAAACAAGTTTTCAAACAAAAATTAAACAGAAAAATAATTTTATCAGAATTGGATTTTGAATATAATTGTAATGTTATTTTCGTAAATAATCACACATTCAATCATTAAAATTTTATATTTATTTTTTGGCTTAACGCATAAGCATTGCTATTCAGCGTGGTAATGCTGCCAGCATGCTGGGTAAGCTGCCAAAGTGCGAACTGGGCTTCAGAATTTGGATTGACCTTCAACAGTAAATATGGGCAGGATTTTTTTTTGCGTAATCTTGTATTTTGTTTAGTAAATAAAGGTAATTGTCATGAAAAAAATTATGGTATCTTCAAAAATGTTGAAATGCACTCGAAGCATAGACTCTTAATCTTAAGTGATTGCGTTGTCAGGGCGAACAATGTTTTTAGTTTGAACACACGGGCGTAAGCACGTTGGGGCAAGCGCCCCCGCCCTGGCTGGCCTGACTGGCCTTGACATGACTTTGGGGTGACCGATTTTTTTCATACTTACAGCACTTCAGACTCATAATTATTATGGCTTTCCTTTCCTCCGTTTACATTCTTTGTATTCGTAGAGCCTAAAGCATGAACGTGTTGTAGAAACCTACTTTTGGAAATTTTCAAAAAGCTGGCGTCAATGATTAGGTACCTTTGGGTACCATCATTACCAAACATGGTTAACGTCAACAATGACAGAAAGCCTTGTTGGCATGTATGAGTGTGCATAGAGAAATGATTCTAGGAGAGAAAAATTAATTTTAAAACTGAATTTCTGACAAGATTTTGCCAGAACCCTCGCAAGCTAGTTCCTAGAAAGTTTCAATGTTAGTATATAGATGTTCATAAGATTATTGTTTTATTGGAGAAATTTCGGTACATACTCTAGTATTTGATTTTTTGCTCCATCCTAAATTAAAGCGTGGCTACGCCCACGTTTGAACCTAAAATGAAACGTGAATGATTATTTCGTGTGAACCGTATGGCGTGCGGACACACATTTCTACGACAAAAGGTGTCCTACTTTCTTATAGCTCGTTTTATGTACTATTCTCGTGCTAGACTGAACTTGATCTAGAGAAGTGCCATATGACGTCATAGCTGTGATTTATTTACCCCATAAATGATAACAAGCACGTAAACTGCTATTGTAGTTATTTTGCCTGGGTTTCAGGCATTTTCTTGTATTGGATACGACCTAATGATAAGGTAATGTTTAACCCCCTTATTAATAAACGTGGAGAAGTCTTGGAATAGTTACGCCGTGTTTTGTCTTCTTCTCTCTTTCACATTTTGAACTCGATCGAAAAAGACAAAAGACGGAGTAACTATTCCAAGGCTACTCCACGTTTATTAATAAGGGGGTAAGATTTTGTCTAAATATTAGCTCTGGCCGTTAACTGCGCTAACAAATATATACATAATTAGCTGTTGCCCGTGACTTCGTACTCGTAGATTTTCATATTAACTTTAAACCCTCTTTTGCACCCCTTTATTCAGCCCTTTCATAAAATTCTTTCATTGCGAATATTCACGTCGCATAAGGGATCTAACTATCAAATTTCAGCATCGTAAGTCAAATAGTTTTCGAAATTCCGTAATGAGTCAGTCGAGTCAGTCAGTCAGTCAGTGAGTGAGTGAGTGAGTATTTCGCGAGTATATAATAAATTATGTACATAGTTTTAAAAAAACATGATCATAGGCTTTTTTCGTCTTTATCAGATAGTTTAAGCAGCGTCAGGAGTTCAAATAACACTTGCGTTGGTGAGATGGGTTAGTATAGAATGGCTAGGTCGCAAAATTACTTCATCTCACTTAGGCCATATCTCAAAATATCCGAGTCGCAATTTGGCTTAATCTTAGCACTAAGTTGTTATAATACCTGCGTGCACGGTTCTGGGCTAGCACGTCTAACCAGGGGCCTTACGGACAACAGCTAATTGCGGCACCTAATCCGCTCAGTTGGAAAATCACGCGAACGTGAACCTTATCGCGCCCAGATACGGTTTGCGGTCGCGTGTTTTTCAACTGAGCGGATTAGGTGCCGCAATTAGCTGTTGTCCGTAAGGCCCCAGGTGTTATCTTTCTTCCTCCCGTCACCTAGACTTCTAGCGCGCGGACTCAAGAAGACTGGTGCGGAGGAGTTGCATTAAATTAAACAAATTTTTTACAAATAAACTTTTTAGTTAGCATCAGGAGAATGTCATTATATTATATTTCTCACATTTTATTGAAAGTTAAACCCCAAAATTCTTTGTAGTTAAGGAACAAATCGATTTTTTTTTCATCAATATCCTATTAATTAAACAGCTATTAGAAAACCCATCATACAAGTTGTTGATAAAATGTCAAAAAAAAGAGCATATTTTTTAGCCTAATAAATGATCCACTGGGAAGGAGATCGACCGCAAAGTGACGAAAAATCCCAGAAGCGCGACCTTAAAACCGCTAAACAAGCTAACGGGCCACCTGACGCTAAGCAATCGCCGTCGTCTATGGATATCAGTAACACCGACACAGATACGATGCCGACCTTTAAATACTCTAATAATAGCACTTTCAAAGAACCCCATGTACTAGAAAATGCCGCAAGAGGGGGGGGGGGGGGGGAGCTTGATCAGGTGTGAGGCAAAAATGATCGCGTATATCATAGTGTGTGATTTCCACTGAACTATGACATTTGGATAAGCTTTCAAGCGGTAGTGGTTAGTGTGATGATAGAACCGCGACGCCGGCATCAGATCGAACAGTTCTCGAGAACACTCCCCGTTGTAGAACCGATAAAAGGTACAGAGAGACCCAACGTCTCCGCGCATGTAGAGTGTCTCTAGGTGTTTGGTGAGCTTGGGATTGTCGTGAGTCAAAAGACATCTTTTACAAATACATACATAAAAAGTAACTTTAACTTTGCCATGTTTAAAAAAAACTATTTGAGACTAAAACTTCGACCATCGAAATTGGTATGAAAACTTAATTAGGAACACTAAGGGCAGCTTAACAGTAAAAGATACACGAAAACGATATGAGAAGAATTTTAGGCACATTTATATGAAATACAAGCTAACAAAAATCTAAAATCTTAAACTACTTGGCCTATTATGTAAAAAAAAAAAACAGTCGGACTGCCCATAGACCGTTGACGGTCTAAAAATATTAAAAGTCAGACAACGGTTTGGTAGATTATATTTCGCAAACGGTTGGTACACCTGAACAAAAACGATGACTTCCGTTCAAAGAGATCTATTCAATGATAAGTCACATGAAGGGGCAATAAAATTTATTTATTTCTCCCCACTTTACATGTCGCTATCAAGTATTCAACTATGGAGATATGCTTTAGCACAATTATCGTTCGTATTACAATTTCTCCTTGTTTCATCCACTTTTTACAATATAATTATATCGCTAAAAACTGTAAGTAAGGCACACTTATTAATTTTTACGCACACTTAGAAAATTGCAGCGACACCATTGAACTAACTAATGATCTACATGCAAAAAAGTCGGCAAGGTCGCCCAGCTGGGTGTTTTTCACTAATATCTGATCATCTGATTTAGGTTAGATGCGTTCGCACCCGCCACGCCACTTTACCATATCTCCTTTGTTTGTCTGATCTGAGATGGAATCTATCAAAACATAAATGAGTACGTATATGAGTTCCACACAGTTCATGGAGAAGGAGGAACTCTATTTGATGAACTCCTTCTTTCAGAAGCGACCATCCAGAAAGTGGACGTGGATGAGCCCAGATGGTTCGACCAAAAATGAGATCGACTTCATCATGACGACCAAGAAGCGAATATTCAATGATGTCTCAGTGATCAGCAGGGTGAAAACCGGTAGTGATCACCGTATTGTCAGAGGCACATTGAATATCAACATCAAGCTAGAGAGGTCGCGTCTGGTGAAGTCCACGCTCCGTCCTGGTCATGCCCAAATCCAAAACCCAAATGACTTCCAACTCGAACTGCATAATCGCTTCCAGGGCCTTGCCGAAAGCGGAACTGTGGACGAATTAAACAATGGGCTGGTGGAAACTGTCCAAGCAGTGGGGTCCAAGTTCTTTAAGACCCCACCCCGAAAAAGACCTCAGAAGCTCTCAGACGAAACCATTAAGCTAATGAAGGACCGGACTGAGATGAGACTGCAATCTTCAGCTGATATGTCGGAATATGGCCAACTTAATAGACGAATCTCGAAATCGGTGCGACACGATCTGCGTTCCTACAATACAAGATGTATTAGGGATGCAATTGAGCGGAACCAGGGCTCGAAAGTGTTCGCGAAAAATTCGTCTATTGGGAAAAGCCAAATGACAAAGCTGAAGATCGAGGATGGCAGTATCATTTCGTCAAAGTCGGAGATTCTGAGAGAGCTTGAGAGGTTTTACGGACAGTTGTACACCTCGACACGACAGCCTATTGTCAGTACAGCTCAGGACAAGAGAGCTAAACTGACCCGACACTACACTGAGGACATCCCAGACATCAGCTTGTACGAGATTAGAATGGCTCTGAAACAGCTTAAGAACAACAAGGCACCGGGTGATGACGGAATCACGACAGAACTACTGCGAGCGGGTGGAAAACCGGTACTGTTAGTCCTCCAGAAGTTATTTAATTCCGTCATACTCGATGGTACTACGCCTGAAGCATGGCACAGGAGTGTGGTGGTGCTCTTCTTCAAAAAAGGTGATAACACCTTATTGAAGAATTATAGACCATCTCACTCCTGAGCCATGTGTACAAGTTGTTCTCTAGAGTCATTACGAACCGTCTCGAAAGCAGGTTTGATGACTTTCAGCCTCCCGAACAAGCCGGTTTCCGTAAAGGCTGGAGCACCATAGACCACATACACACCCTCCGCCAGATTATACAGAAGACTGAGGAGTATAATCGGCCATTATGCCTGGCGTTTGTGGACTATGAGAAAGCCTTTGATTCCATCGAGACCTGGGCAGTATTACAGTCCCTCCAGCGTTGTCATATCGACTATAGGTATATCGAAGTGTTGAAGTGTTTGTATAGAAACGCCACCATGTCGATCCGATTACAGGACGAGAGCACGGAACCAATCCAATTGCAGAAAGGCGTGAGACAGGGAGATTTTATCTCTCCGAAACTGTTCACGAACGCATTGGAGGACGTTTTCAAGCTCTTGGACTGGAACGGATTAGGCATCAACATCAATGGCGAATACATCACTCACCTTCGTTTTGCCGATGATATAGTCATCATGGCAGAGTCGCTGGAGGACCTAAATACGATGCTCAGCGACCTCAGTAGCCTTTCCCAACAGGTGGGTCTTAAAATGAACATGGACAAGACAAAAATCATGTCCAATGTCCATGTTGAACCCGTGCCGGTAGTCGTTGGGAACGATACTCTCGAAGTTGTTGACCATTACACCTATCTTGGGCAGATTGTTCAGTTAGGTAAGTCCAACTTAGGCAAAGAGGTCGCCCGAAGAATCCAACTCGGATGGGCAGCGTTCGGGAAATTGCGTGACATCTTCTCGTCCAAGATACCACAGTGCCTAAAGACAAGGGTCTTTGACCAGTGTGTGTTGCCAGTGATGACATATGGTACTGAGACGTGGTCCTTAACTGTTGGCCTTTTGGAAAAACTCAGAGTCACACAGCGGGCAATGGAGAGAGCTATGCTCGGAGTTTCTTTGCGCGATAGAATCCGAAACGTGGATATTCGCCAAAGAACCAAAGTCACCGACATAGCTGTTAAAATTTGCAAGTTGAAGTGGCAATGGGCAGGCCACATCGCTCGGAGAACCGATAACCGATGGGGAAGAAAGGTTCTTGAGTGGAGACCACGAACCGGAAGACGCAGCGTAGGTAGGCCTCCCACTAGATGGACCGACGACATAGTAAGAGTCGCTGGCATCCAGTGGATGCAAAAGGCAGGCTGTCGTTCAGTGTGGAGGTTAAAGGGGGAGGCCTATGTTCAGCAGTGGACGTCTTCTGGCTGCTGATGATGATGATGATGAGTTCCACACAAAGACAAAGACACAGCCACAGACACAAGAATTAAACACACACCCTACTTTAGCTCTCACGGTCGAGGAAAATAGAGTTATTTGATTAATATTACCTAATCATCTGGTAAACCATGTTTACAATCAGTGAGTACTGATTGTAAACTTAAGCAACTTAAAAGTAATAGTAACTAATTGTAAACTAAAATTGTAAGAAAAAACGACCACCCATATCGAGCCTCCGGAATCTGGCTCTTTCTTTCTCACCATCAAGCTGTTTGCTATCTCTCTCTTATTCGTCTGAAAACCATTTACTCGTATTTGTGCTGTTTTGGGGTGGTCTTTTTTTTTACGATTTATTTATTGACAAGACTAGTCGAGTATAAGAATAAAAAAATATAGCAGTTGATAGATTGGTCTTGTTTTTGATATGATATTTTGCATTGAAAATAACTTAATTCTCAAGTTATGTAGGTACTCGTTTAATTTTCTTTCCCAGATAAAAATGTTTGAAGTCCACTTTTTTAACAGCTTTAACTCACAACTTTGTGCTAGTGCCAAGGTTTTGCTCCACTAAACGCGACTCTTGTGGATATACCTATTTTATATGATTCTTCTGTACGTGTTTGTCACCTCAACTCCTAATCGGCTGTACCGATTTGGATGAAATTTTGTGTGTATATTTCAATGGGTTCCTGAGTGGCTGGAAAATATAATACGACCCGTTAGGTGGCGCTGTTGTTGGTTTTATTTGCTGTACAATTGACAACATTACATAATTTTGAGCGGCACTTTTATTTGCTAGCTTGAAAGAATAGAAAATTATAACTTACCCGTATATTTTTATTTTCATGAAAGACAAAATTTTCCGTACCGTACAAATCATTGTCTTGTGGCTTGGAAATGACACATTACATTAAACGTTAAAACAATCATCGAAAGGGCTAACTTAAAATAAAAATAACTTAAAGATTTCGCCAATTCTTCCAATTATTTTATGGTGGAAGAATTACAAAATAAAATATTTATGTATAAGTATATACGAACGCTTTAATAGGTATGTATGTAATTATGTATTATCGAATGTATTTGTTAATAATAGTATATATTAAAATAAAAAAGAACGCTTAAAATATTTGGAAGAAAATTAAGTATTAAAAAAAGTCCTTTATGTCAGTACAAATTTATAATAAACTAAGCAAACAAAGAAAAACCTTAATTAATATACTTAAACTAAAAATAATAATAAAATAAAATAACTTAATTAAATATAATTAAATAATTTGGACATGGAGACCATGATAGTAAACAGTGAAATAACGAAAAATTATTACTCGTTTGAATTAATTACGGAAATGCAAAAAAAAAAAAAAACATATTTAAAGTGGCGCTGGTTTTCCGGGTGGGACGGAGGACTTATTATAATAATAATTATTAAGCCTTGCCTAAAAGAAACCGATTCACTCGTGATTTGAAGACACCCAGATTGTTACTATCTGGAAACACCCATTCAGGCAGTGCATTCCACAGACTAGCTGTTCGCACAATCAAAGTAGAATTCGTAGCTTCGTACGGGTTTTCGTAATATGAACCATAAAGCGGTGTTGAATTTTCGTTCCCGCTCTGGCAATCCGATAGAAAAATGGGCAGGAGGGAATTAAATCACGCGGATCTTATGTGCACTCCCCGAAATGTATCCGATAAAAAACCCGATAGACTAGCGACTTTGTGACGATGCTCAAGAGTAAGAAGCTTAGTCTGAACTAGGGATCATCCTTATGGTCATCTGTAGTAACAAGCGTTCCTTAAAAGTGGGAATACCTTGCCTTAAGCTCAAAATCTCTGACACATAGTACCTACTGTAAAGTTCAACAAAAGGCATTGCAAATTATTGCTATGTAAAAAATTGCGGCAATTTGTTTGACGGCACGATTAATCAAACCAGTGACGTGAGCCGTCTGTCTACCCCGGGCGTTAATTATTGCATCGGTGCAGCGCGCGCCACGCGATATCGCGTTTCTAAATTCTATTCCTCAACATGCCTGGATTATCCATTACGCGGTTCGTACATTACAATCGCACTTGCAAGTGGCCCACCCAAAAACCACACCGAGTTGATTTTATTCTCGACTTTGTTTCAATAGCCGCTGAGAGGCTATAATGTCACGTTCTCACAACGTCATGTACTTTTTTCGACCCGCCAAAGTATAGCACCAGTTGTCGCACAAGCAACCAAAAGTATACCTACACAGTATTTTCAACGTATGAGAGATTAAACAAATAAAAGATTAAAAACAAATAATATCAACATGTAAACAAAAATTACCAGGTGCGTTAGCCCAAAAACGCCCAGACATGTAGCAGATAAAAACAATAATAAACAATTTTGTGTTTTATTATCTAGATATCATAATTAGTAATTAGAAACTCTTATCCTACCGAATTATTAATGGTAGACACAAACCTATTGTGTGATAATATCTCAGTTAATGTTCCGATTGGACGCCACGCCGCAGGGTGCAGGTTCAAATCCCAACAACTGCTTTGAGCTCTTGGTTTCTCTACCGAAAGCCCCATCACCGTGAGGAAATCTCATCTCTATTGTGAGGCAGTTTATAGAGGCTAATTAAGTCTAGTCAGACTTAATTAGCAGAAGACTAAACAAGCAGAGGGTCTGATGCCTATAGCAAGCACCTATCGGTGTGTTAGGTCCACAGATCATTATGTTACCGCAGCGTCGCTCCTATTTCAGGTTATGCCCGTTTATCATCTTTCACAACACCGTCACGTTACATTAGGAACTGAGTTCTAAGGCTGTCTGTTGTGCAAATAGCTAAAATTGTTTCGTAGTTTAAAGGTATGATGATGATTTTAGAGGGCCGGCCGCAAGCACAGCAGCAGAGTAGTTTGTCATCAAAAAGTTATAAGTGCTAGAAACAATAAACAAAAATCTAAATGGTTTGCAGAACAAAAACCTGTTATAAAAAAAAACTCATTTTAGAACGCCAGTTTGCGTTCCGAGAAAAGCGCTCAACGTTCGACAAAGTGCATAGGATTACGAACATAATGGAAAAAACCTTTGAGTAACAAAAAGTGTGCTCCGCTGTATTTTTAGTTGTAGCACAAGCTTTTGACAAAATGTAGAACAAAGGCTTGATTCACAAACTGCAAAACATGCTGCTAAATTAGTATACCAATGCTATAGTCATTACGGGTATACTTGTATAGAGTAGTTAAAATCAGACAAAAAGACGCTTACTAAGAATTGAAAGATTTAAAAGCTGGAGTACCACAAGGAAGTGTTTTCGGCCCAATATTATCGCAGGGTTGGTGGTTTATAAGGTGATAACAAAATCTCTGTTAGATCCAGAAACGCGCGTCTTTACACCAGTATTATTATTATTAGTCGCTTCTCCAAACTGGTACGACCTGACCACACAGTCGCACTAAGTTTTACAGTAATTATGCAGTTTGCTCTGCCTAATCTCATGTGATCAGTGCACAAGTGCCCCTAAATGGTATTCTTTTTCTTTTTTTTTCTCCTAAATCTGATCTCATTCTGACCTCTAAACAGGTTAGTCATTAGTTTCTTTGATGATGATACCTGTAATAATATGTTTGTAAACATCTATTAATCACGGGCTATTGCAATAAAATTCCTAAATATCACGTTTCATTTAATACCGTTATATCCACTAATGCAGTGTTTGTGATAAACAAAGTGTGCAAATGCAAAATGCGGAAAGGTTATTTTTTACACCTTATTTTATGGATGGTTAAGATGGTTAACACTTATGTGTTATATTTTATCAGTCGAGACGAGCTCCTGACATTCCAATACACACATTCATTCAGACATTTCAGGGGTATTCATAATATTCGACAAGAATTCGACAACTTTAGTATATCAAAGCTGCCAAAATCCGTTGTTATACATTGTAACGAAAAATCTGCCAGTACTTAAATGAAAAATTGTCTTATTTATAGTTGACATTCTGGTAACTCCAACGATCTCAGAAGAAAGTATAGAGTAACTTTTCAACAGATCATTTTTCTTTTTCCGAAACTAGTTTCGAAACTTGGTTTCGAATATGGCCGAAGCGGATATTTCAAGGCACACTGTGGGTGGCCTGTATACCGTCTGCGGCTCTCTCGCTCGCACATTTTCACATTATTGAAGATATAAAATCAATGAGTGTGAATTTCCAAAAAGTAACAAAATCATGTCTTGGTGTCTATCGTAACATTACAAACAAAGAAATTGTCAATTTGATATATTTTAATTTGACGCAGTAATATCATAACAAACATTTTAAGACATGATTTTGTTACTTTTTGGAAATTCACACTCTTTGATTTTAATCTTCAATAATGTGAAAATGTGCGAGCGAGAGAGCTGCAGACGGAAACAGTCCACTTATTTATTACTAGGGTACCAATAGGGTAAGGTAGAATTTTCTCTTACAAATTGTTTAAACTATATATTTGCGAATGAGAAGTGGAACAAAAACAATGTCTAATAACTCTAGTACTTATCAAGAATGGTTCTAGTTTTTGTCCTAGAAGCTTTAAGTTTACACGCCAATAGTATTTACATCCTAAAGTATTAAATTACGCTGTTGTAAAACAGCTGCATAAAAATGCATTATAGTCATAAACCTATCAACGTATAATATGTTTAAAGGTTACAAATCAAACAGGCCGCCGCAATCAAGTCTGTGTGGTCTGAAGCGCTAATCATTCAATTTGAGATTAAATTAAAAACTTGCCTACGACATAGGAACTACCTATAAGTAAAAAAAAAAATGTAAGTACCTACCGCCTAGATTTAGTAATGAATCCTAAATATTTATATTTTAGGCCTGATGAAATATTTTGCATTTACAGAAGGAATAAATAATAATAATTATGAGATACTCGAGACGAGTGTACGAAATAACGAAGACCAGTTTATACATTCACACACGGACGTCTGTCTTAAAGTGAAAGTTATTGTGGTAGGTCTTGGAAGCTTATGTTAGACACTGCGTAATTATATAACTGTTCAAATCAAGGCCATATTCAGCATTTTTTTATATATATATATTTTTTTTAAAGTTTATTTACAATAACAGAAAAAGGTATGTATGTACAGAGACCGAAACCAATTAAATCCTAACAACTAAATACTTTAAAAAACTAATCTATTAAACCGTTACCAGTGGGCACTGGACATGGCCATTGTTCCCAGAATGCTGGCCCTATTACCACGTTGTTTGGTAATACTTACCCTTGAAGCAACTTAGAGGCTTGCGTAGATCACGTATAGGTATTACATCGACCAGCCGCTATTTAGGTAAAAAATATTTTACGGTTGAAATTAATTTTTAGGAATAAAACTGTTTGAAAACTAAAAACACAACCCTTCTTCGGGGGTTGTCGGGTGAATATGTAGTTTTTGTTACTCTGCTAATCCTTGGACCTCGTTGGAATAGAGTCTTCAAAGTCAGCGACGTATCTGGCGATCAGGGACGATGCCTTTGGTGTTACATGTATCCATAGGCGATGGTGATCGCTTACCACCAGGTGGCCCGTTAGCTGGTTTGCCACAAATGACAAAAAAAACTTGATTACATTTTGTAATAAACTTTGGAGCTGCTGGTATTTTTTTTGGACCCTTTTAGCAAGAACCCGCCTAGACGTGACGAACCAGACCAAATCTCCAATAATTATTTAGGAAACCTAAACCTTTTGAAAAATGCCACATGGTGTTGAATTGTGTATGGAAAATTTAATTTATTAATGTGCAAGCACTGGTAGATACTGGAGCAAGACGGTAGCGGAATGGAAGAAGGACTGGAATGAGGCAGGACTAAGCAAGACTGGTAGATTATCGTAGATTTAGATTACTTCAATACACCTATGAAGTGGCAGGCCATTAATCGCTAAATCTTGGACAGTTAACGACCAGTTCCTCCAAATACTAAGAAATATAAAGTTATTTCCATCGCCAATACATTTAAATGAATTATTTGCTTGCGAAAGACCAACAAAGAAGCCGGTCTCTTCGCATCATTGACCTATGAGTAACTGCGTTTTTTATATGAAACAAAAAATAAAAATGACTGCTAGGGTCACTACCCGATCAGCAAACACTGAGACGTGTTTTTGAATACAATATACATAAGGTATTTTATAAGTCTAAAACCACCAAATACTTATACAAGATGGTAAATTTTATTGTGGTGGAAAAAACAGATACTTAATTTATTTCGTTAAATATTTAAGATTGTCTTTTTCACCATCTCCTACAAACTCGTTTTCAAATCTGGAAAAGGTACTAAGAATGGTTAAATTGTATTGCTATTGCTGTTGTGTTTGATTAGACTTTAGAGAAATGAATTAAGTTGTTTTTTTTGGCGTTTGACTTAAGCTGCGTTCATGCCGCCCTTTTTTGCATGTTGATTAATACTTAGTTCATTGGTGCCACTACAAAATTTCTTAGTGTGCGTGAAAAATTAGTAAGTTAGCCGTACTTAGTTTACGTTATTTGCGTTAAGGCGCGGAAAAATCGCAAAATTAACCAAAAAAAAGTGTTTTTAAACGCTTACTGTGTTGTGATGAAATTAATTGATCAGATTCTAAAAGTAGATAACACTTGTTACTAATCTTAACCGAATACAATTTTGTAAAATTATCTGGATTCTTAATAAAAATAACAAATTGAACAACAAAAAAGCTTGGAATTGAAATACACTGAATTTTTACCGACTACAACATATTTTTTTTCGAAATATTTAACCAGACTAGTGTTTTAAAACTTTAACTAGTTTATTGTTATATTTCGACAAATTAAATAGAAACACTCAAAATAATGTAACCACAAGCACAAAGATATCATCATCATCATCATCATATTTGATGACTTTGTGATGATGATGATATACAATTATCGACTTTAAACAAAGCCTTTTTAGATAACAAAAATGTCAAGGCGTTTGTGGGTGAAAAACAAATTTGAAATTGTGATCAGACCGTGCCTTAAGCTGTTTAGATTAGCGATATGGTGATTTTTTTACTGAAACATGGAAACGTTTATACACGAATTATAATCGTACTAAGGCATATCTTCCTTGTCTGTCTGATCTGAGATTTGAATCTACACCCTACGGTTTGAAATTCGAACTAGCCTGGCTATCACTGATTCACTGATTCATCGTTGCAAGACATCATAATTAAGTCAGAAACCTAAAATATATTTTTATATTTTCTTAGGAAATCGTAGTCATGCTACACAATCCTGCGAATTTTGCGTCTACGCACTTTTGTAGTTTGACCACTTCCATACCGCAACTCCGGAAGTATTTTAAATTCCTATCGTATAATATCAATAATGTTTAACGCCCTTAAGTGATAAAAAACAAACTAACATTTATTTTTAATACAGGGTTACGCATATAGACTTTATTAAGCCGAAAAGAGGTCATTGTACTCATCATTGTGAACCACTTTTACCATGGGACTAATTCTGAAATCGCGAAAAGAAAAATCACCTGTTCCAAAGAAAAAGGCCATTGACACGACAAAAAGTATGGATTATGGAAGTATAGTTTCAGTATGAGTACAATGACCTCCTTTCAGCATAGTCAGTCTATATGCGTAATCCTGTATATTCAGCAATGCTGGCTTAGGTGAGACTTTCCCAAAATGTTTATTATCAATCTGCAGCTAGGTTGCAATTGGGTTAGTTCGGATTAGGGTCAGTAACGTAGTTCTGATGCCTCTGGTGTTACAAGTATCCATAGGCGACGGTGACTGCTTACCATCAGCCGCCTGTCTGCTTGTTTTACACCTACGGTATAGAAAAACTTCAAAATCATCATTTCAGCCGTAGGACGTCCACTGCTGAACATAGGCCTCCCTCATCGATCTCCAAAATCTCTTTTTTTTAGGTCGTCTGCCCATCATGTGGGTGGAGTACATTCGAAAAAAAACCTGCAATGTTTCAAATCGATACGACAGTTAGAATGAGGTTAAAAACGACTTTCTAGATTTATTGACATATTACTTGTTGCAAAGCTGACAGCTATAAGATAAAGCTAACAAAAGCGTGTATAAAAATTGTGCATAAAAATCATTAAAAGCCTAATAATTCCATAAGAAAACTTTTTTGATAAATACTAGTAGTACATAATATGCTTTACTGTATCTTTGCCATTATGTGAAATTAATAATTTTGTATTTGTATAAAAATATGGCGGATATTCTGAGTAGTAGGTCTGTTACGTATTGGCATAGAATCATGATGATATATTTATCAGCGTATCATGTGCCCACTGCTGGGACACAGGCTTTCTCTCAAAGATAGAGGATAGGCCCTAATTTACCATGCTGGACCAGTACATGTTGGTGAACGTTATTATGTCTTTGAACTTTTTGAACATACCGGTTTTTTCATCGATTTTTTTCCTTCACCTTTGCGATGGCGTCGAAACTGCACATAATTTATTTAGGTGCTAAATAAGTCATTGGTGCGGGGCCGAGGATCGAACCGGGTGTCGTCAGATTGTAAAGCGCACATGCCACCGGTAGGCACTATCGCTCTCCCATCCGCATCCGTCAGTTAACTAGTATTAGGTTGATTAAGTGGCATTTTTAATACGGTTATTACAATTTTATTTATCATCGGCATATCTTAGCTAACTGCTAGACATAAGCCTCTCCCAATTCTATCGTATTTGACCCACCCATCACCCTCTAATATTACGCAAAGATCTCCCCGACTATGACGCAGGGCTGATTTTTGATTATTCGGACGGCTGTATTGGTCCACATGCCAAATAAAAAACTTGTTTCTGTTCACGATATATTTATCTTGACAGCTCGTAGTAACTCGTTTGAAAAATTGGGTTATACCTAATTACTACTCAATAAAACTAAAGTATTTAAAGTTCATTGAGTACAAGAGCCGGAACGCGTGCTAACTGTCAGGCAATTGGGTATCATACCCCGTTAGCCATGATAGTCTAGACTGAGCTCCCAAGACCTAGACCAAAAAAAAAGAATCGAAAGTGAAACTCGCATGGTAACTATGCCTAACCTTGTGCCTGTTTGCGCTCGAAGGCTCAAAGTTAGCCATCAACAGTTATACCCTATCGTTTTCTACAGGTCGGAAACGCGCGCGATTCGGGCCGGTGACGTCATCACAGGACTCGTCCAACCAGTTTTTGTCTGGCACCAGATTTAGTGTTTGATTCTTTATGCATAGCTCGCGAGTCCTAACTGAGGTCGTCTGACATCCAAGGACAAGCACTTTAATTGCTGGGACCGTGATATTTATACGACGATTGCAAAACGACTAAAAGGTTTATTAAATTTTGTTCGCTATAGAATTATATTAAGACAAAAAAATCCGGATATATCAATTATATTAATAGGTTAATTTTTAGGACAAACAGAATTATGTAAATATGTACTAGCTGCACCTTGTAGTTTAACCCGTGAACTTTTAGTTTCAATAAGATTGGTTCAGTTATTTTGTTGCAAATAGGCAACAAAATAAATTAAATAGTCTTGTAAAAAACTTACGAAAAAAGGTCCTGAGTCAACCTATATAAATTTTCTTAACGCTGACAGTCACATTTAAATCCTATGTATCGTTAAAACAATGTCTAATTCAGCTTGCAACAAATGTAAAGTAACTGTAGAGATTATCTTAATAGTTTGTACTAGTAGCGCCTCACGGTTTTACGCGCTATCTTTCAGTATCTGTTTTTTTACAGTGGACTATGCTAACCTTTGACCGTGATCTCGCCTATGAAAAAAGTAGTATAAGCTACTTCTGTACTAGATTTAATTCAGAACCCAACCTACAACAAACGAATTTATAATGTGTAAGTTTAGAGTTTACTTTTGGTCTTTATGAACAAACCCAATATCCATAATTTTAAATATCGTTAAAGAAAACAGACAGATTTACTCTCGTTTATCACTGGGTTATGTGGTAAGGATGTACTAAGCAAAAAGAGGTGCATAGAACCCATTATTATGAACAACTTGTACTATGGCAGCAGATTTTTTCTACTGTTCCATAGAAATCGGTTAAGACACTCGACAAAATGTATGGAACAGTTTACATTTTTACGTGATTTCTGGATTGGTTCCATAGTTAAAGCTGTTCATAAATTATGAGTATATCGGATCCCTTTCTGGTTAGTACACCTTTTCCGCATAACCCTGTATGTATATGATTAGTATGAAGTGCTGTGATAAACCACCAGGATTATAAAGGCATATCTATACAATACATAATTATAGAGTCACAATCGTGACAAAAATAACTCCGAACCGAAACTCAGCGCACGCTACGAATTGCGCAGACTTTTTGGTTAGTTACAAGTTACAAGGTAATCGCGATCCGCCTACAACGCCGCGCGATGCCAGAGCTACGATGTCATAGCGGACAACTAACGTTGAACACTATGCAAGCGACATAACGTTAATTGGAGTAAATGTGGTAAAATATATAACTGATACAATGCATATACAATGACGGTCGGACGTTTTTTGACTGTTGTATTGTATGTCGATTAGGCATACATAACTTTATGGTTTTACTAGGTACCTCCATCATCATTCTAGTTGAGATATACTGTCTGCTTCACCGGTTCCTGCGGGTAGTCCTACTGAAATCGGTCAATGAACAGACTCAACTCTCAGTAGTATTGAACGGATACGTTTCCACTAGATAGTTTTGAATAGTGGCTTGCTCAACCAGGAAACCGATGCGGCAATTCATGGGGTAGAAATAATCACTCCAAGTGATAACGGACTTGAATTTGAGCAAACTGGATTTTGGCAATCCTACCTTATAATTATAAGCGCGAAAGTTTGTATGTATGGATGTATAGATGTGTGGATGTATGGATGTTTGTTCCTCTTTCACGCTGCAACGGAACAACGGATCGATCTCATTTTTTGCATGGGTATAGTTCAAGAGCCAGAGAGTGACATAGGCTACTTTTCATTATCATCCTACTAATCTTATAATCGTGAAAGTTTGTATGTATGGATGTATAGATGTATGGATGTTTGTTCCTCTTTTACGCTGCAACGGAACAACGGATCGACCTGATTTTTTGCATGGGTATAGTTCAAGAGCCAGAGAGTGACATAGGCTATTTTCATCATCATCATCATCATTTTTAATTACTACGCGGGTGAAATCGCGGGGCGCAGCTAGTGATATAATAATATCACTCTCTTTTTAAAAGACGAAAAAACTATGATAATCTCAAGTCAGCCGGCATTTTTTTTTGTATGACCTAATAACGTAGGTATCCGGAGTATTGATAACGTGACGATACCTAAACCTAATGCTGGAAGTGGCTATTAGCGAAAAGCCGAAGAGTGGCGTACCATAAAAGAAAGCTAATAAGCAGCAGTGGTCAGCAGTGGCATAGGTTGATTATGGAAATGACTCAGTTCATACAGTACGAAAATTTGGTTAAAATTTTAAAGACCATTAATATTATTGTGTCAGAACTTTTGTTCTGTTAGACAGCACAAAAGTTCAAAAGTCGCACACAAACATACGGGAAAACTTCTTATGTTTAAGCTCTAGAGTCAAGTGGTAAATTTATATTATACTTGAATCTACGTAGCTTAAAATTTTTGATGTATAAAAATTCACTTTCTTTTGGAAAACCAAAGTAATGTTTCTTAAACCTTATAGCTTTTCAAATACTTGCAGAATTCAATGTACAAATTGACATTTTCCCAAAGTCCTTATAGTCAACGTTTTCGCGATTCTAGCAAATAAGGAATTTATTTAACTCGCAAAAAAAACGCCTTATACGCGACAAAAGGTAGATTTATGAAGTCTACTTCAAAACATCTCAATATAGGTCAAGGACCGCGTCTCCTTGCAGCCTCCTTCAAGCGCACGGGCAGTCACCACTGCTTGCATACTGCTTTTTTTATTCCAAATCAAATCATTTTTATTTACGCAGTAGGTATTGCTTGACCACCCATCTGAGGTTATCTACCATCAACAAGGACAAATTTAAATATATTTGGTATAGATGAAAAAAAATGTGGTACGCGCGACAGAGACACCTAATTGTATTCTTCGGTATTATCTCAACAGTGGTCTCAGTATTCTTCTCGTCAGTAGTTTATGGGACAAAATATAATTTTCAAAGCTCTCTTCTTTTGGCCTGTTGTCTCAACAGAGCCAAGACACGTCGTTTAAAATTAAAGTTTAATAAATATAAAAAGACTAGGTTTTCTCAATTCAAAAGATCGTAAAATGTTTGATGGCGATCGGCTGGCGTGATTCCATTACTTGTACTCCAGAATCTCGCTAATGTGAAAGTTAAGGGTGGAAGTTACACGGCCTTGATGCATTCTTTTTGGACCTATTTATAATTCAATCATGCGAGCCCTTAAAAATGATGTCTTGAGGCGTGGGTTAAGTTTGCCTGAAAGAGACTGCTTATAGCTATAAGGTTTTAAGCTTTTTTGTCTTATATGTAGATATATCTCATTTCTGGTGTGAACTATAAAGAGTTATTCATTTCTTTATTTATTTACGTGAAATCAACTATGCCTTTTGAGAGAAAGATAAAGTAAAGTAACGCTATATTTAGTAAACACATCATGCGATGCCTGTATGTAATAAGGCGCTTTACAAATTACATAATTCAAGCGCTCTGTCTTCTGGCTATACCACCTTTAACTTGAATATTACCCTGGTAACCAGGCGTGGTTATGCAGTTTCATTTGAGAGCTAGCTTCTAATCTAACAGAGTTGTGCGTGTTTTTAACCGACTTCGGAGGGGGTTATTGACCATGCCGTCATTTAACATTAGGTGCGTTAGGTTGTAGTCAAATGTCATGCTAGTGTCATCATGTAACGAGTATGCAGCTTAAGAACTTGTTCGTTATTTCTAAGTCGCACCCATGTAATGATAAGCCATTATAAACTCCTTTGCTATTCATCATCGTTAGTCCACGGCTAGAGAAAGGTCTCCCCGAAAACGTTGATCTCTTTTTTACTGTTTATTTATTGGAAAACCGACAGCATTTTTTTCTGTAGTCAAACTAGGAATTTGACCAGAATTATTCAGATTTTATGAAGTCGGCAAACATACCTTTTTTGTTATCGAGGAGGAAATCTTCCAAAGATACCCGGCTGCATTGGGGTGCAGCCAGGTTATGTGGAATTGATTATACGCTCTGAAATCTCCAGCCAGGTCCAGCCTTACTGCTTGACAAAAAAGCTCCGGGATCTCCTGCAGGACACACTGGAGCCCTCAGCACTGCTTTACGGCTCCTCCCGAGACAATTGCTAGTTGTCTCGGCTCTTCCGCCTACGACTACATTGGTTACACAGTGATGTCGTCCGCTCCCAAGGTTTGCTTGGTTATATGGTCAAAATCCCGCCTTCGACCATCCCGAGGCCAGAGATCCTCTTGTAGAAGCCTCTTAGAATAGCGGTGATGTATTCTATTGTCCCGGCGGTACCAGGGCTTAAAATACAGACCTAGCCTGGAAAATTGTGAGCTACCGAAATGTTCGTATCAACTTGATGGTGGTAGTTTATCAGCCGACCCAATAATGTACCACCACCACCACTATATACAACCAGCATAATCAGCCTATATAAACTAGTCCACTGCTGGAAATAAACCTCTCCCAAGGAACACTACTCAGCCTGGTCTTCGGCTTTTCTTTTTCAGCCACTGTCAGCTGCCTTACGTATATCATCACTCCAATGAGTCTCAAAAAACTTCCTCTAAAATATAGCAATATTTGCCTTTTGTTTTTAATGGTTACATTCTATAGTTTAAACATCGGTACATTGACCTAACAAAGTGTTGTTCTGATTTACGAAAGATCATCTAAGTTATAATTGTAAAACGTGAAGGCGTCAGAGGCGACACTGACCTCGGTTTTCAAGTACGATCGGTCGTTAGCATGATCAAGCGACGCCATTCCGTAAGAAAACGAATGTATTCTTTATTGAAATAACACATTCAAATCGGAAACTGCATGTACGAGCAGCTTGGTCAAAAAATTTAGAAAATAATTGATACGCCACTCAAATTCAAATTATTTATTATTATTTATATATTTTCCACTATTGTGGAAAAGCTTGTAAAATAGATTGAAAGGTCTTAAAAAAGACAAAGTAAAGTAAAAGTAAAGGAGCGTTTTATTCAACTGCCCATTATTATTTTACATGTAAACTTATTAATTATGTATATTATTTTATCTATATTAATTGTCAAATTCTTATTTCAAAGTGCTGATAGTTTGTTGTTCATTTCATTAAATTGCATGTCGTCATTTCATTTTACTTTGTTTCTGTCGTGTAACAATTTTATTGTATTTCAACTCATAAATTTACTCCGGTGTAGATATTGACTCTTTGGCGTAGGATTCCTCTAGTTTTGTCATATTTTTCTGTCTCTAGCTATCTCCATCCACTTTTTTCCAAATATTCTTCTCAACGTCTGTCCGGCCTTCTTTTTTTCCTTTGCTCTTCTCGCGTTATCCATTCTGTGATTTTCTTAGTCTATCTGTCTTTTCCCATCTTACAAATGTGTCCTGCTCAACTCCATTCCAATGTCTTAATAGTTTCAATTATATATCAATCTCAATTATATTCTATATTTTGATCTTTCGTCTGGTTTTAATATTATTTATTTGATCAGATAACTTTATACCCAGCATAATAAATATTAATTTCTTTCCATCTTTCTTTAATACTCCGCTAGCTTGTTTTCGTCTTCTTGTCTTAGAACCTAGGTCTGGGAACCTTATTATATGAGGCATGATAGTATGGCAACGTCTCTTGATTGCTATACCAATATTTTTGTTATTCATTATTTTCTTTAATCCCCAGAACTTCTTCCACGCTATTCCATATCTTTTATTTATTCAATTTTCCGTTTGGTCTTCAATATCTGTAGAGAGCCCTAGGTAAGTATATTCATTGACGTATTCTATTTGTTCATCTTCTACTGTAACATTATATTCTTCTCAATTTATCATATTATCATAACTTCATTTTTTTAAGTATTTAGTGTCAGCGCTACTTTATTGCTTTCTATTGCTAGGTTTTTTAGCATGTTTCACAAAGTCAAAAGGGAGAATTTAATTCTTTTTTTTAATTCTTAGGATCTTTAATTTTTATCATTCAAAACACAACAACATGCTAAGATTTTCCTCTCATAATGAAACATTTTAGTTCCTTTGGCAAACATTAGGTACAAAAGAAGTATTCGTAAATTTGTAAATTCGTATTTGGTGCGTTCGTACCGGCCTCGCCACCTGATCATATCTCCCTTGTTTGTCTGATCTGTGGACTCAATACTGACAGAAGAGACGTGGTTTATACATGCGCCCGTGTCTATAAGATTATGTATATAAAAATTGATGTGCGTATGTTCCTTATGGACTCCAAAACAGCTGGACTGATTTTGAACCTACCCTTTTTATGAAGTCGGTTAAAAGGTGGCAAGACGCGTATTCTTATCGAGTGAAAAGATTAGGGTTAGTTGAATTACATACGTGCATGCTTGCATGGCCGCCGAAACGTCCACTTTTCCTTGTTCAGTTCAGTATTGTCCCGCCACGCTCCCATGCCGCCTTGCTTTTACACATATTTTTTTTAAATGTGAGTAGAAGAAGAAGATTTAACAATATTACATAATTAGGAAATTATAACCATCTGGCTTACTTTTAGACAATATAACAGAGATGCATGTATGTGGGATTGTCGGGGACAGAATAGATATTATGTCGAATGCCTAGAATCGACAACAAATAGACAAAGTAGAAAGATCGCAATTTAATCAGAACCAATCCTACCCCATTGTTGCCAATTGATACAATTGCCCTGCAGTAAAGGAAATAATGAAGACATTAAGTTCAATCAATGCCAGAACCCGCTGCAACACTGCAGTATGCTTGTTTTTCCTTTTGCATAATCTCAAAACTACACAGTAAAAACGAAACTTTATCCATTATTTTATTTAAGTAAGGTTTTCCCACTTTAGCAACGCTTGCATAACAGATGACCATAGGGCTCAATTTATTGTCTTAAATTTGCATTTAGTGTAGCAAAACCATGGCACCCGCACATATACGTGCGTTGCGCTACTCCTATTTTTGAGGTTTTTCTCTTTTTTTTTACAGTATAACTGTAGTGTAAAATGTACCTTTTTACACTATAATGAAATAATCTTGTTACAGATTCACGCAAGAAATTTTGACGGCAAAGAATGCGGAGAATCTCAGCCAAAACCACAGAATAATGTACAGTCTGTATTACCAGTACCAAAACAAAGTATACGAAGAGGAGCGCGAAACCAACCTATGTTCGAGGGATCATTCCCGAAATCACCACCAAGTTCACAACGACGAGTCCAAAATCAAAGCCTCCGCCCACAGTTCTTAATTTATGTTATAAATACGTGTAAGTCACACCGGAAATACTTTAAATTCCAGATAAACTACACAAGCCTTAAAATAAACTTGTAATTTGTACATCTATATCTTATCTTATAAATGAATCCCTATTTATCTTGGTCATGCCATAACTTGAAAAGGACGTTACCGATTCCATTCAACGTTTTTTTAAATTTTCTAATTATTTGTAGAAGGTTCTTACGGAAAGAAAAATTAATAACATAGCAAAGAAAATTTGAAAATTTCATAAAATCTAGCGTTGGTTTTAATTTCGCGCGTTTGACAGTTCTAAGACAGAACATCTGTCGGGTCAGCTAGTATCTCAATAAAAATTTCGTTGTAATTTAAATTCGATAACTGAAATTTTAGTAGTCTGTTCCCGTACTATTTATACCTTCGCTTTGCTCAGTCATTGGGCAGCTTTATTAAGAGATTTATAACACAATCAACATTAATTATATAATAGCGAAGAGTTCGTAAAACTAATCATTAGTTTGTCCGAATGTCATTGGTTACTTTGTAAACAACTTTGTAATCTGATGTTTAAAATTAATTCACTTACGAATAACTAATTTTCTCGCAATCATGTTGTTTTGAGCTCTGTTGGAATAATAAAATACACTTTGTAAATATACTTTGATGTGTTTTTGTTCCTGGATGCTGTATATATATACCGACTCGTATTTATTATAATGCATAAACTATTTGGAACATAATACTTATTACTTGGCTTGTATCCTAATTTTTATTTAATATCTCATTAAAAACTGATCATAAATAGAGGCCGCCCATCAAAGAAAACAAAATTAAAATTTTGTCAAAAATAAGTTATAAGTAATTTAATTTCATGCTAGACAGAAAGCGCACAATAGCAGTTTTAAAAAAAATTTGCTTTAAAAATTATATATTACTAGCTGACCTGACAGACGTTGTTCTGTCTTAGAACTGTCAAACACGCAAAGTCAAAATTACAAATCTTATTTTTTACACCTTGGGTTACATTATTAGAGTTTTAGTAAGGATCCCTATTTAAAAAAAATATAATATAGCCTATGTTAACCGGCGATAGTGTAGCTTCCCAACAGTGAAAGAAATTTTCAAATCGGTTCAGTAGTTTCGGAGCCTATTCAATGCAAACAAACAAACAAACAATCAAATCTTTCCTCTTTATAATATTATTATAGTATAGATAAAAAATAGGCTTGCGCTTGGCCGCGGACTCGCCTGATGGTAAGCGATGATGCGGTCTACGATGGAGCACGCTTGCCTAGAAGAAACCGATTTACTCTCGACTTGAAGGCACCCAGATTGGATGTAATATATTCTATAGATCTTTCTATTTTATAGAACCAAAACGCCAAAAATCCAGTTTTCGTTGCTCCTTCGTTAAGAAATGTGAGACGGCTCAACAAAGATTCAAAATTCAACACCCGAATGAAACTATCTGCAGGCTTCTTTTTGGGGTTCTGTACCCAAAGGGTAAAAACGGAACCCTATTACCAAGCCTACGCTGTCTGTCTGTATATCTGGCCTACCTTTTAACGGTTAAGTGTATCTTTCGAACCGTAATAATAGCTAGTAGACATTTCACAGGGTACGTGAACAACATACACGTATTTATTTTTACGTATTTTTGTAATTGCTCTAATGTTAAAACGGTAATACGTACAAGCACAGAAAAGAGAAAAAAAAATCTCTTCTGTACGTACAAGCGTCAAACTTGGCATGATTATAGTACACACTCTAAAGTAATAACAACAAATAATAAATAATGACAGTACGCTTAGTCCCAGATTTGATAGTTTTCAAAAACTTTTTTCGTGTACGTATTGTTCCATCATCTCATCATCATCAGCCAGAAGACGTCCACTGCTGAACATAGGCCTCCCCCTTTAACCTCCACACTGAACGACAGCCTGCCTTTTGCATCCACTGGATGCCCGCGACTCTCACAATGTCGTTGGTCCATCTAGTGAATTCTAGTGGGAAGCCTACCTACGCTGCGTCTTCCGGTTCGTGGTCTCCACTCCAGAACCTTTCTTCCCCATCGGTTATCGGTTCTTCGAGCGATGTGGCCTGCCCATTGCCACTTCAACTTGCAAATTTTAACAGCTGTGTCGGTGACTCTGGTTCTTTGGCGAATATCCACGTTTCGGATTCTATCGCGCAAAGAAACTCCGAGCATAGCTCTCTCCATTGCCCGCTATGTGACTCTGAGTTTTTTCTAAAAGGCCAACAGTTAAGGACTACGTATCAGTACCTAATGTCATCACTGGCAACACACACTGGTCAAAGGCCTTCGTCTTGAGGCACTGAGGTATCTTGGACGAGAAGATGTCACGCAATTTCCCGAACGCTGCCCATCCGAGTTGGATTCTTCGGGCGACCTCTTTGCCTAAGTTGGACTTACCTAACTGAACAATCTGTCCAAGATAGGTGTAATGGTCAACAACTTCGAGAGTATCGTTCCCAACGACTACCGGCGCGGGTTCAACATGGACATTGTACATAATTTTTCTCTTGTCCATGTTCATTTTAAGACCCACCTGTTGGGAAAGGCTACTGAGGTCGCTGAGCATCGTATTGTTCCATACATTTTAGTAAAGCGCCTCCAGTGGAAACGTGGAGGAACTAAAATGTGTAGTATTCGGCGGTATAGATTGCTTCACTCTAATACGAAAAAAGTTTTCGAATACCTTTCAGCCCAGCAATGTATGGAACAATACGAAAACGAAAAAAGTTTTCGTATACTATCAAACTTGTACAAAGGTACAGAGTGCAAATCGGTGACAAATTTCTGATCATTACCAAGTTATAACTGGTAATTCGATTACATGGATGACCTTATTATATCTTTCACCAAATCAGAATTCAATATTTACTAATTTCAGTATTTACTAATTTGGAAGTAGGTTTTTTTAATTGATAATCATTGTATTTTAGGAGGTACAAACGCTCAGTGCGCGAGCCCAAATCTCAATTGGCCTGTTTTATTTATGTAAGATATTATATCCTAAGTCACTTTAAAGTCCGAATGAATTCAATCCGTCAGGATTATTAACCTGTGCAAAATTGATCAAATTCATCATATTCGTTGAGCGTCTTTAGTCTTTGTGCATTATTAATAGGCTTGTATAAATAACGATAGTCTTTTCTGATAGGTTATCTGGAGATCAACTTGCATCAAGGTTACTACAATGTTATTTTGATAAGCGTTTTATCTGTAAGTTGGGTTCTTTATGAATTACAAAGTACGGTACAATATGGCGCGTTGTTTTCACGACGTATCTTCGATCCGTCACATATTCCCCTTGTCTCAGAGCCATTTTGTTGTTCTCTCTATATCTTTTATTTCAAATCAATAATGCCGCTTCTTTGAAACCAATTTGTGGTTTTTTAAACAAGAACTTTGGCTTGCCGCCGGCAAAAACACGTAAGTACCTACCAATACAATCTGACTACACACCTTCATTAAATTTGTGAGCATGATATACTATCTAAAGTAGATATAAATCACAATGAGTCAGAGTGTAAAATAAGACTAAGTTAGTACCGACTACAATCAGATTAACCGATAGACTTAACCGAATCCAGGCCACTTCCAATCCAACTGACTCTTTTAGAGATCGATGGGATGGCCTATATGGACGTCCTATGGCTGAACTGATGATGATGATGATGACAATCAGTATATTAAGCCCAACGCTGGCTTTTCCACGGTCGCTTTTACGCCGCGAGTCGCCACGATGGGCATTATTATTTCGAAAATGTATAGACATTAAAATTGTAGCCATTAGAGAATAGTACCTTACACATATTTTTTATATATTTGGACGTATAATCTGTCAATAAAATCACAGCAGTTAGCAAATTAGCGAAACGTACCTAATAGTCTACGGCAAATAATCTTGACCAAGAGTTTCACAAGTATATGCTCAATAAAATTGTGTTGTTATTTGTGTTCCGATTCTGAACAATATTGGCGGTCAGTGCTGTGCTCGAGTCCACAAGTTCTTATCGATATTAGCTGCTAGAATTTACATATTTACATTTTTATTGCTCATGAAATAACATGTTATTGAAGTTACACATAAAACCGCGGGTTTCTTTCATGATATTTTTTTTATTACTATTTAAATTATAAAAACATGGAACTTGAATCCTTGCTTTTAGTGTATTTTCTGCGTGCTTTTAGTTTAAATTTAGTTTGAAAAAGACTTTGATAGGTGACGTGATTCATCAATTCCTAATTGACGCCAAGATAAAAGTAATTTATGTAAAAAAAAAATATTCGAGCCCCGACGTTGGTCCAGTTGGTAGTGAACCTGCTTTCTGCTCTTGAGGGCGTTCGCTTCCCATCTATGACAAACATTCATTTGATGAACATTTGTGATTGTTTCTATAATATATCTGGGAGTTAATATCTATTTAAGTATGTATTTAAAAATATATATGTAAGTATATCAGTCTTTGACAGCCATATTACAAGCGTTGCTTAGTTTGGGGTCAAATTACCGTGTGTACAAAAATGTCCCAAATACATATTTATTATACAATATGTATACATGTATGGGTATTATATAATGTAAACATAGAAAATTCACAGAAATGCCGTGACGCCAATGCACCAAATCTTTTGTTAGACATCGATGTCGATATGTGGAAGCTTGCGGTCCAGTCCGCGTCGACTCTGATTCACTGGTGACCTTCGGACAAAAGGGAAACCGGTGTAGGTCATCGCGCCTCCAGCGACCGTCCGGCAGACACGACAGCGTTCGCTTTCGTACCCACTCGCATGCGCCACGGACTCCTAGGATATTGAGGTAGATATTTAGGGGAGAGCACTCAATATGCAATGAAATGGAGTGCGTAGATGTTATGGAGTTTTTTTTCTCGGATAAGTCCGTTATTGACCGCCAACTCGTCTGTTGGTAATCGACGATGTGGTCGAAGACGAAGCACGCAGACTTAGAAGATAGTTATTCTATTTCGGTGTACGCTGTCTTAGCTTGGATGAAATATATCCCACTATGTTAACAATGGGGGAATGAAAGCAACGTCAAAAAAATTAAACCATATTAATTTTTTGTTGTTTCCGCAATGCAATTCGGCATTGTTGTTAGGATTCTGTACCCAAAGGGTAAAAACGGGACCCTATTACTGAGCCTACGATGTCCGTCAGTCTGTCTGTCCGTCCTAACTTTAAGCGGCTTTATCTTTCGAAACGTAATAATAACCAGTTGAAATTATCACAGAATATGTAATTTTACGGCCCATTAATTAAATACCGAAAAAGTCTAATAGTAAAAACGAAAGGAACCCCTTATACAACAAACGATTTTTAAACGTATTTTTTATTAGCTCTTATGTAAAAACGGTAATAAGTAAAATTCGCTACAGTTTGTATGGCATGATTATATAGTACACACTCTAAAGTATAACAACAAATATTAATATCCAAGTGCGAGTCGATGACAAATTTCAGTTCATTACCATGTTATAATTGGTAATTTTAATGACCATATCTTACGAACCACGACCGTATCATTGCACCGAATCGAAATGCTATGTTTTACTAAGTTTGAAGTCGTTTTTTTAAATTGATAATTATTGTATTTTTGTGGTGGTACGGAACTCTCAGTGCGCGAGCCCGTCTCGCACTTGGCTGGTTTATTTGTTTTAGTTTCCATTTATGTTTTCTAAAAGTATAATGTAATACATTCATTCAGATTACTTGTTTACTTGGTTTTGACCGTTTCGACCTAAGTTGAATGACGGCTGTCGCGCCGCAATGAGAGTGCCTTGGGACGTCACTCGCGTTTCCGCTCATTATGATACGGAAAAAAACATACAACATACAGTCGAATTGATAACCTCCTCCTTTTTGAAGTCGGGTAAAAAAAAGAATTAATTCTCGTCATTCATGCCAAAATCGACCAAATAATTTATTTTAAACGTTTATCGGGACTTATCACGTATTATTTAATTTAGGTAAAAAATATATACCTTTCGCTCGACGTTTCGACCATGTTACAATGGCCGTGGTCACGAGCTGACTGAAAACTGCGGGTGAGTCCGGCGAGAAGAGCGGGTGTTTTGTTCTCCTACCCTCACTTGATCTTGAAAAATGGCAGGGTTGTCACTACGACACACAACACTGACTGTATCGGTAAATGTTCTAGTACCTACACCGCGGTTTGTACACTTGCTTACTATGGGATTCCACGACGCCGCTAACTTAAATCCATCTTCCCGGTTGAAATTGCGATGTTTTCTAATTTCAACAGCTTCACGAACCATTCTAGAAAAATAATGTCGTTCAGTAGAGAGGACCTTCGGATCGTGGAGCTCGATCCAGTGACCGGATCCCGCCTCAAGCAAATGTTCTGCAATAGCAGACTTCTGTGTCTGGCGATTTTTGACGGCCGCGATATGTTCTTTGATCCTTTCAGCTATGGTACGCTTCGTTTGACCTATGTAGGAACTACCGCAGCTACAATCGACCTTGTACACACCAGGGGTCTGGAAAGGAATAACGTCTTTCGGTGAAAACCCACGCACACGGACAGATACCTACACGCTACGTCACACCATCACCCACGTCATTTACAGTCGGTGGCCAGGTCTCTTTTGGACAGAGCAGACGCCCTCTGTGACCCTGAACATGTAGAGGTTGAGAAAAGGCATGTTCAGGAGGTACTTAAAAGGAATGGCTATAGTGTGACAAAACGCGGGCAGGCGAGACGCAGATGTCACAAGAGAGGGACTGACGTCGAGCGGCAGCCGGCTTTCATGCCTTACGTTAAAGGAGTAACGGATAAGGTAGGCACCTTGCTGAAGGAGTACTCCATCAAGACGGTGTATACCCCCTTATCTAAGCTGGCGAGGCATGTGAGGACACCGAAAGACGTTATTCCTTTCCAGACCCCTGGTGTGTACAAGGTCGATTGTAGCTGCGGTAGTTCCTACATAGGTCAAACGAAGCGTACCATAGCTGAAAGGATCAAAGAACATATCGCGGCCGTCAAAAATCGCCAGACACAGAAGTCTGCTATTGCAGAACATTTGCTTGAGGCGGGATCCGGTCACTGGATCGAGCTCCACGATCCGAAGGTCCTCTCTACTGAACGACATTATTTTTCTAGAATGGTTCGTGAAGCTGTTGAAATTAGAAAACATCGCAATTTCAACCGGGAAGATGGATTTAAGTTAGCGGCGTCGTGGAATCCCATAGTAAGCAAGTGTACAAACCGCGGTGTAGGTACTAGAACATTTACCGATACAGTCAGTGTTGTGTGTCGTAGTGACAACCCTGCCATTTTTCAAGATCAAGTGAGGGTAGGAGAACAAAACACCCGCTCTTCTCGCCGGACTCACCCGCAGTTTTCAGTCAGCTCGTGACCACGGCCATTGTAACATGGTCGAAACGTCGAGCGAAAGGTATATATTTTTTACCTAAATTAAATAATACGTGATAAGTCCCGATAAACGTTTAAAACATGTGTTCAAATCGCGAAAGTTTAAAAATTACTAAATAATTTATTTATTTTAATTATCACACATTAATATTTTATCTTCAAAAATGTTAAATACGTGCGAAAGAGTGCTGTGGGCGGTAAGCGCAGCCTTAATTATTGATTAAAATGATAAAAAAATCATACATATTTCCATTAAATTAATCACAAAGCTGTATTACAAATGGTAATAGTTTGAAAATAAAACGTTAATCTTCTAGCTTTGAAATTTGCCGCATTATTTGATTCGAGCAATTTTTTTTGTTTATTGACTCATTCATTTTTTCCTGGAATTTAAATTATTTTCCTCTAAACGTAAATATATGAAGTACCAGACTAATGAGCAACAAAGTGAAGTATTTTAAAACTGGCCTATTGAAGAAAAAAAAAATTAAAAAAAATATATAAATAAATACTAAAAAAAAGTAACAGAAAAAAATAATATATAATATAATATTGTTATTATTGTTTGTTGTTATTGTTTTTGTTTGATTTAATATTGTTATTTCGATAGTAACACATAGGTAAAACGTGACTCCAAACTTGTAGCCCGTTGATGTCTTTTATAGGGCGCGTTTGTGGAGACACACCTACGAGGTATAGCGTATATTGTATGTAGGTACTGTAATACTTTATGTATCTGCATAATTATTATCTTTATGGAAATATCTATTTGAATAAGCTGTGTCTACATTTTATCGTCTACCTACACTATCTGCAGTAAAGCCGCTTGCAGACAATCCGTAGTACAAGTAGCAAGTACAAGTTGCTAATGCCTACTACGCATCGTCTGCAACGGTGTGCTTAGTGCAAGTGGCAGTGAAAGTGCTTCATAGCACTTCACGCTGGCCTTTGCGCAAGTGAAGCTTCGTTTCTCCGCGCTACTCATGCGACGCCCTCTGCGCATATCGTCTCGTTCGAACACTCGTGCGAGTAAGTACTCGTACGCGAGTTGTGCGTGTCACCGCGCGATTGGCTAATTTACGTTTGAACGCCTACTTGTACTTGCAAGCTACTTCGCACCGTCTGCAAGCGCCTCTACATTGTAATGAAATAAAGTTTGTTACTTTGTACTTTTGTATCATGTAGGTAAGTAGGTAATCCTTGAAAATATTAAGTTGATTAAAAAAAAAACTATTTTCGGTGACATAGGCTATATTTTTTACAGTTATATTATTATTAACGGGATACTACATATACATATTATACGTGATAAAGTTGTGCATAGCTTTATGCACAACTTTATCACATTCCGAAATTTCGACTGTGCGCATTTGCGCATCTACATGCACCATGTTCACGGGAAGACCCCCGATGATGGGGATACGGAGTTTTTCCCGAAATATTGAGAGCTCTATCCACAGTCTTATACACACGGTAAATGTCCCGTCAATAATCATATAACTGTAACAACTGTAATAGTTAAAAAAAATTGTCTATGTTTGTTCAAAGCGCGGGCGAAGCCGCAGGAAAACGCTAGTTAGTTATATAAGTAGCTTAATAACAATAATTGTGACCTATAAATTAGGCACTAGCAATATTTGGAGGGAAGTAGGCAATTAAGAATTCTAAAAAATTCACAAATCGTGGGTTTTCGAGCTAGCCGTATTCCATCCTCAACCTCACCATCATTCAATATTAGATGAGTTGTGTCCATTAAAAAAAGTTTATACCAAGCTTTCGTATGTACTTCGTCTCCAACATACAACAAATGCTACCCCGAATTGCGATACCATAATAATATAAAAAAGTGCTGAATATAAAATTGAAAAACCTAGTTGCGCCCATGGTATAATAATATACTCCGCCAGGTAAAGCGCTCCACGAAAATATGTCACGTGGGCGTCCCGCAATGATGTCATCAATGTCATGGATACACGTACACGTGCATAAGCAAGAGCAGAATAAGTAATTTACAACAAGTTCGAGAGAGATGACGATACACGAAATAATGGCGGACTCTCTATGATTTTCTGTATTAACAGTAGCTTGAAATTATAACTCCCCAATATCCGTATATTACCTCTGGGAATCCAATAAATCAATGTGGTTTTGATAAAATTGTGTTTAATATATTCAATTCGTGCTTAACTTGCTTGAGCGGACAAACCAAATGACAATTGAAATGCTTTTTGTATTTTATTTAATAGATTATAAAAAAAATATGTTTCCCAGTTTCTGTGTTTGTTACAATAAAGTGGCAACTGGACAGTGACGTCATTGCGGGACAACTCCCAGAGCGCTAGACCTTGTTTTCTTGGATTATGGTTGCGCCTTGTTTATTTTGTATGTGAGCGAGAAAGAAATAGAGAGATCTCGCTCTCTCGAGCGATGTTTCTTCTTTTGTTACATGAAAAACGGGCAACATTAAATACTGTGATATATTATTTGTACTCGAACCAGTTTTATGCAATAAAAGATATTCGATTCTAAAAATTAACAAAATATATTAGTTTATTTTAATATTTAGATATACTTACTCATACTTGCCTTTTTGGGGGCCAATTGTATCAAGCGCTGCCAGTTGACTGCAGTTTTTGCCTTCTTGCAGTGCTGTTGATGTACATATTTCCTCGCTTTCTACTTTCATCCATCTCGATTCCTTATTCTATAATTCCATGACCTGCTATATTAGTTATTTTACTGACACGTTCATTAGGTTTGTTTATGAATGATAAAAACAACAAATATCACATGCTCTATTTTGTTTTTGTAAAAAATTTCATGACCGTGGATTCAATGTCCTTTAGTCGTAATATTAAACAATTCTTAATAGCGTCAAACAAGTCAAAGTCACAGTCAGAGCCAAGCTAAGTAAGTCACGGTCAAGTCAAACTCATGCCCCTGTAAAGTAGTGGAGACTTTACAAGAGGCTCCTATGGAGTTTTGGAAACAACACGAAAAGACATGTTTCACCTCGTTATATCACTTACCCACACTCGAGCACGTTTACGAGCACTTAATGAATAATAATTCACCATTTAGTACACATTAACACTCGAAAATACACAAGTTTAGGAAAATAATCCAACGAGCCGGCATGTTTTTTTTCCACGTTGGCACCAACTGTCACATGCTTAAGGGCGTATGGTCTTGCCATGACTTACGAATCTTACGATGCCGAAACGTGGACATTTTTAGTTGGATCGGTCTACAAATTCAAAGTGGTGCAACGAGCTATTGACAGAGCTATTATTCCTTGGCATTTCTCTGAGGGATCGTCTCCGAAGCACAGTTATTCATGCCACATGACTGTTAGCGAAAAGCCGAAGATCGGGCTGAGTGGCGTGCCTTAGAAGAAGCCTACGCCCAGCAGTGGACTGACTTAATTTAGACCGGTGGTGATGATGATTATTTAAATGTATTATGTTTTATTTCCTTTAATTGTATCCTACCTATGTATGTAATTATTTGACTAACGTTTTGTATGTGTCACGGGGAAATTACCGATTTTGTGAAATCTTTAGAGATGCCACTAACTCCCGGAAAATAAGCAATATCTCAATATAATTACGATTGTCTAGAAATATGACAAATCACCAACAGCCACTTTAGTGAAATGTCATTTTACTACAGTCTATATAAAAAGACTGAATCAAGTGACAAAGAAGAACAGTTTTTGAAAATTAATCGTAACTTAAGTATACATTCTATCTCTATTTTTTATTGTGTTAAGGCGCGGTCTGATCATGATTTAAAGTTCGTTTTTACGCTATGATCTATTTGCTATCTAAAAAGGCTTTGTTTAAAGTCGGAAATCGTATACCATTGACGATGACGATGACTTTGTGCTATTTATATTAATTTGAGGGCTTTTGTTTAATTTATCGATATATAAAAATGAATTTTAACAATTAACTGGTTAAAGTTTTTAAACACTACTCTGGCCATACAATTCGTACAAAAAATATGTTTTGTTCGCTGAAAATTAAAAGTACTTCAATTCAACATTTCTGTTTTTGTAGCACTATTTTTTATTAATTTTTTTAATCTTGAAAATTTATTAAATTTTAATTCGATTAAGATTATTAACAGGTGTTATTTCTACTAAGAGTATTTTTTTTAAATCTGATCAGTTAGTTTACTCACTTCACACTAAGCGTTTAAAAACACTTCTTTTGGTCAATTTTGCGATTGTACCGCGCCGATCTTTACACGAACTTTGAAAATGCCTGTTCCTACCCAAGTGTTACCTACATTAGCTTGTCAGTGCCTTGAATAGATAACAGAGAAATGAAAATTTAACTAGGTACCTCTTTCTTAAAACTTGTTTGTGAGCAAAATCTATAAAAGGGGTTTGTTTTTTTGGCAGTCAAGACTATGCCATATTGTTTTTTCGTCAAAATCACGTCGCACAATGAAACTTATATATGTGGATTAGGAACATATGGACGAACAAAAATGTCGGAACACACAATGTCCTAAAGTTCCACGTTATGAAGATAATTTAAAATTAATATTGAAAAGTGACTCTTAATATTTAGAATTACTTTGTGTTCTAAAACCTCTGTGAAGCGTTGTATTAGTTTAAAATAGCAAGTGCAGTGGTAAATAGACCGTAATTTTATCAATAAATAAATAAATTATAGTTTTTTGAGGTTAGGTTATGTATTACCTATAAAGTTAAAATAAGACCCTCTTATTATTACTGCTTCTAGTACATTATTATTAAAACGAATGCAACGCTTCACTGATCTCTTTGAACACTCACAGCCGCACTCAGAGACGTTACTTAAGCTAAGCAATACTTAAAATTGCTCTGTCTCGTTTTCATGTGTGACAATTTCCGTCAACGAGAAGTTGACAGAACAATTTTAAGTATTCCTTAGCTTAAGTAACGTCCCTGAGTGCGGCTGTGAGTATTAAAAAATATTAAGTCAATTTGCAATTTTAATGTTCAATTATCTCCATAATGTGACACTTTGGAACATTACGTTCCTGAGATTTTGTTAATCTATATGTTCCTAATTCAAATATACAAGTATAATTGAGCAACACAATATTGAAAAAAAAATACACGTATTTTTACTATGCCAGTCTCCATAATAGGATAAATATTTTCACACTCTTTCACACAAAACTCTTTGGTTTGGACTAAAAACCTGTCGAAAGAATAATTTAAACGGCCTGTTATATTGGCTAGGTAGGTTTATGTACTTACTTAACCTTTAGAAGATATCACACATAGCCTAAATTATATTTAGAAAATAAAATATATGTTAGAAAATAAATTCGCTTTGGCGGAGTTAGGGAAATAAAACAACAATAGTTTCACATTAAATTTATATTAGATAACTCAGATCTGATAACAACAGCTACAGCTACGATTCATCATTAGATATAAGAAGGCCGGTCTTCACAACAGATGCATATACCTCGGAAATAGTAGACAACATGTAAATACCATGTTGACAATTTTGCTGCGAGTCTCATTTTAGCATCTATTGCAAATACTCAGCTGCAATGTCCTGCCCATGCCCAAGAGACGATTCTAAAAATTGTAATAACCTAGGTTTGGAGATAGGCAAGAATATGCATAGAAAATAAATCGCATAGCTTACAATAAATAATATTTCGCAACCTTATACTAGTACGATAAGTTTACGTGAGAACCTTTCCGAAAACTTTTATACAAGTTCGTGTGTTTGATATAATGATATCATTAGAGTTATGCTTTGAACCATTTCAGAATTCAGGTGCATACGTAAACAAATTGAATCGCATAGCAGTAAAAAGTTCGCCGTAGCGGTGTGACAGATCTGCTGCTTACCCTATGGTACTTACCTACTACAAGAGCTTACTCTAGTACAGATTCAGACAACGGCCAGTTGAAAATACCCACAATAATCGTAAACGTGATTAGATACTTAGATAGAAATTGTAGATTTCTTCATCCGACTGCCTTAATCCTCGGCTCTTTTTGTGCTACCTCTATAATAAAACAATTGATATACGAATAGAAAACGAAACTAACATGCAGTCTAATTTCAAACGGAAGAAGGTACAACTCCTTAAAAAAAACAACATCTTATCGTATTTTTAACGCTTCCAATTTTACTCAACTCAATGTAACAGAAACTATCTGGTAACTAATAATTAAATTAAAACATTATACACAAATAAAATCATCACAAGAAATCTTACATTTTTACGTTCTTTATAATCTATCGTTTATAAACTTGAAATTTCTACTTTTAACTTATTTCAAAATAATTCTATCGATGAATTCGATAATAGAGATAAATAACAAATTGTCGTAACTGTAATATTTACATAAGTTAATCAATACACTACTCTGTGCTTTAAACTTGAGAAAGACAAATATGTCGTCTAAAATATATATATATATATTTATATATATGATATTATGAGGTAGCATGTGTCCTGCAGGTCCGCTCGACGATAGCAACAAGTATAAACAATTTTATTAGCAACTTGTATAAACTTAAAAATGGAAGGCATATTTTAGGTATTGAATTTCTGAGGCGAGAGGAAGTGCGGGTGATGCTACCTCGCTCTAACTAACCTATTACTCGATTTTTGAGGTAGTTTAGTTCCGCGTGTTGTGTTACTGCTATCAAGACAACACTTCTGTTATACAATCATACTTGTCAACAATTTTATTATTATTTTAACATACGTAGTACGCACGAACATTTCGTAAAGATATATTCTTGCTATATAAATTATTTTGTATAAGTTGATATCTGAGATAACTTTGACACACTTTGACTTGGATACACTTCTGCATTTGCTATTAATGTGCAAATGGCATGTTGTATATGAACGCAGTTGAACGATGACAAACTTTATACATTACTTCGACTTAAATTCATAAGAGGTAGGCCAATTCAATCAAAAATATTTCACGTTTAAATATTGCTATTATCTTTTCTATTGCTATTATATGTATATATATTTTTGTAAACGATTTCATTACGCTTTTCATTTAAATTTTACGAACAATTTATGTTTGTTTTCACTTGTGTAGACACTGATGAGGTAGTTAATTAATGTAAGATTTGTAAGTTCTATTTATTCTATGTGTATAAAAATATTTCTGCAATATAGTCAACATTCAAATACAAACATTATCAAAAATTAAGTCGACTTCGTGTTTTTATTGCACAGTTTTCGAATATCATGATAATGAATTAATATTCGGCATAGTGTTAAGGACCTTATGATATGGACGCACCGCGGTGAGACGTGTCAAAATATTACTGCCATCTTGTTTTACGAATATGAACTTATTTAATTATATTGCTTTAAATGTTGGCTCGTAACAAGATGTGCTAAATATATTGATGTAAAGAGAGTGTTTTGCCACGTCCGGCTGCACGCGCGCTTACGGTCTGGATATGTACTACAAAATGCTTTTGTTTCTCACATAAATATTTACAAATACCTATTCCACTTAAAATTTATTTAGTTAATAAATCAATACTCGTGACTTCTCCTTTTTATTCTATACAAAAACATTTACATTATATTAAATTATTGCTAGAGAATTTCATTACATTACCCTAAAAATATTAAAAACAAAAAATGTTTCGCAACACACAGTTGGCGGAATAAATTTGGCAACGTTTAGGAAGACTATTTTTCTACCACTAACGAAACAGGAATGTAAAAACTAAATTCGTCGAATAACTACTGGTAACTTTATAGGACATAGTGTTAAGGTATATTTTGGAAATCATTCCAAATTCCATAGAAAGGTAACCTTATTTTAAAACAAACGAACTACATAAAGTCAACAGACAAAATAATAATACGAAGCACCGGGAAATTATGATTACGAATAATAATGAAAAGGTTTTCTTAATTTAATAAAGAACAAAGTATCGAAGTCTGCTTCGCGAGTCTGAGTAGTTCGGTTCGGCATCGTAACCACTAAACATTAAACAAGTAAATTAAACTTCATTGTCAATAAGCAATAGTTAATTAAAGTCAAACAAATTAATATCGAAATTGCCCTCGAGCAAAAATATGTAACCACCTACAACTAGGTCATAAATCAAAAACATCTCCAACATACTTGTTTATCAAAGTATCATTTACCTATACGCGTATAGTATAGTTCACTTTTGCATTCCTTCCTTCGGCATAATTTTTATTTTGTCCGCTTTTACTTAATTTTATGTCTGGCAATCAAGTCCCATAAAAGGTGGGAAAATAAGCTTTGATTGTAAAATTTTGTTAGATTTTATACACAAGAAATAAAGTATCTTTGAGCCAAGTTCATCAAGTGTTTCACAATTAACTGATTGATGTTAACGAATAAATTACCGATTAATACGAGAAATTAAGAAAATAAGCTCTATAAAAAAACATTTCTATTTCAAAGCTCATTACAAGAAAACTTCTAGCGCTTTCCCCACCCATTTATAACAAAAATTATTCTAACCATTCAAAGTAATATATGTAATAATAACCTTAACTTTAACAGTAATAGACAAAACAAAGAAATTCAATAAAATCCCAGAAACATCCAATGTTTTACGAGTAAATTACATTAGAAATTAAGATATGTAAAATACATTATTTACCGATTACCGCAGTAACGACACATTTCATTTACCTAATTCAATAACCTTTACGATTTCTTCATAAGTGAATATGTAAAAATGATATGGTTCGATCGAAATGATATCGCAAAATTACTCTAACGTCAAGCAATTATATGTTCAACGCCCAAACACCCAGGCATGTAAAGTCACCTTGCAACGGACAAGGTTAAGTTGAATGAACAACAAAAAAAATGTGCGAACTAAACTGAACGCGCCGGAGCACCCGACGCCGCCCCTTGAGGACATACGTTATTTTATAGTGAAACATTCCGATTTGCATTTTAAATCAAAATGTTTTACCGCACGCGAAAACTATAAGTAGAACTCGAAAAGAATGCTTCATGTAAGGTTGACCGTCGACGAAGGTGAGGTCGCTGAGGTCGACGACACCGACGGCACAGGTGACGATGTCGAGTTAGAAGAACGTGAATTTTTCTTGAAATGCGTGTCAAAGTGCTTAACCATGTGGTCTTTTCTGATAAATCCCTTGCCGCAGTGGTCACACGCGAAAGGCTTGCAGCCCGAGTGTAAACACATGTGCCTCCGCAGGTCCGTCTTGTGGTTGAAGGACTTCGGGCATTCGCTGCACTTGAACGGTTTATTGTCAGTGTGTTTGAAATAATGCCCTTCGTACGAGACGTCATCAGAAAAGCGTTTGCCGCATCGATCACATTTGAAGGGTTTAGCCCCCGAATGGAAAGTTTTATTGTGTTGCGTCAAGTAACAAGCTTTGTTGAAAAGCTTATCACATTCATAGCACTTGTGTACCGTGGTCGGCGCTGACTTCTTGAGCTGGTTCCTTTCAGTGAGAGGCGAGCTCGGTACCGTGGACGAGACAGCTGACGGTGATGACACGGCACACGACGTGGACGACACAACGCTGCGGCTTTCACACTCGGCCTTTGCACTCTCCGGACTGGCTGGGGATTTCATTTGGGAACCATAGTTTTCCTTATTCGCGTAATCCATGATATCTTCTATCTCCAATATTTGAAGCTCGTTTGAATGCGTATTTTGCATAATACCGTCCTCGCGTTTTATCGTTTTCCCTCCTACCGCATAACCGTATGGGTACAACTTTACATGCTCTGGACTGTAAGTCACTATGCCTTCTTTGATACTTTTAGAATTTGCACTAAATTCGTAATCTACGCTCTGGCCGCTAATATCGGTATTAGCGTACTGCAGAGGTGAGTTGACCGGATCGACGATAATGTAGCCGGCGGCCGCCTCGTCAACGACGACTTGACCCCCCACGTTAGGCTGAGTGATATAATTGGAAACATAAACGCTGAAGCTCTGCGTCTGGAGCTGCGCAAAGCTTGGCAAGCGTCCACCTGCAGGCTGGTTCGACGTTTCTTGTTCCATGTCGGCCTCTTCCGGTGAAGATTCACCAAAAGTAGCCGGACTGGCTATAGGCAGATTGTTGATAGCCATATCCATAACGTGGGGGGCCATCCCGTTTGGGTAACTCGGTGCTATAGTCTGCTGAAAATTCTGACCCAAATATAATGGGGTGTGCGTGGGGTCCGGCACCGAAGGCCCCAAAGGATCCGTAGACCTCGGGCTGTACGGATTGACACCCAAGTGACTGAACGGCGGCAGGGTGTGCGGCGTAAGCGCTGGCGTACTCTGCGTTAGGGGTGCAGTTGAAATATTGCTGGTTGACACTGATAGCAGGCCCCTCATATGGTGATTTTGTGAAACAGAGGGACCTGCTTCCCCGTTTGGGGGATTCCCAGCCGTTGAAATTGTTACACCTTTACTACCTTGATGGCTACTGTCATTCGCTATCCCTAATCCCGGCGGCTGACTACTTATATTGAGCGGATGAGAACCAACCTGATGCTGTAAAGGGTGATTAGCTAAAGGATTATTACTGAAATTATTATCTAAATTACCCTGTTGTAAATGCGTGTACGGCGACTTGGACTGCATGGACACGACCCGATGTGATGCGTAGGGTGACTGTAGCGCAGCGTCTTCCACGCTGCGGGCGTCTTCGGATGGCACAGGGCTCTGCGTGTTCGAGTCCACACTGTGCTGCTGCCCTCGCTGGATCGCGTCGCGGCTCGGGTGATGGTGGCTGGATATAGGCATGGAAGCAGGATCTGGCTGACCCGACGAGCGTACTGCATTCTTGTGCAGTGTCGTATTGTAGTGCCTCTTCAAATGGCCTGAGCTCGTGAACCATTTGTTGCAAGCAGTGCAATTGTATGTCTTTGGTCTTCTCGCTTCATTAGACTTCCAGTTCGCTCCCTTACCTCCGATGGATGGCAGTGTTGAAGAGGTAGGGTTAGAAGGCTGGGAATTTGATATCTGTGGTGGTGCCGGAGAATCATACGGTCGATATGGAGGTTTCATGTCGGGATTAGATGAAGCTACCGGTCCTGCATAATCAGTAAGTGGGGGCATCTGTACTCCTGGGTAAATCTTTTGGTCTACGTGCATAAATGGTTTCTGCTCATGGTGAACGCTAAGAAACTTTTCTTGCGGGTACGAAAACTTCTGGTCAGGATGAAACATTTTCACATCTGATGGGTAAGTTTTTTGTTCCGAAAACATTTTCTGTTCTTTAAATAAAGCTACATCGCCATTGAGTTGAGAACTGCCATATAGTTTTTGCGTTTCCCATGGCATCATTGGAACTGAGCGACTATTAACATCGCGCCCTTGAGACGAAGATTCTTCGTAGGAAGCATTTGGCTGATCACCTTCGTTTCCTTGATAAACAACTTTTTGAGAATCCAAGTCTAAAATATCGGAAGACTCCTCTTGTTCTTCTTTGATTTTAGTGTTTTCATTTTGATAACCGGAATTATTGTATTGTTTACCAGAGAACTGTTGAAAAGGCAGCGAGGTGGAGGACGGTGCGGCGCTGCTGGCGTGCGCGGAGTTGCAGTGCTCGTTGAGCTGCACCGCAGAGTCGCACACGAAGCCGCACTTGTCGCACTGGTTCGGCGAAGGCGACGGCGTCGGCTGGTTCAACGGCTGCCCGTACAACGGACTCGAAGATGAGACACGCGACGCGCGCTCTTGCATGTTGTAAGGGTGGAAGCGGTTAGGTTTGTGATGATGGTACTCCTGCCCGTACTGTGACTGCTGCTCCCAGTTTATTTGGTCGGAGTGCTGGTTCTGCGGGAAGCCTGCGTGCGAGTAACTGTTACCGAACTGTGCACCAGGCGAGAAATTGGTCTGGTCCGGGTTTTGGTAAGGCGAGGGCGCCGAGTGGTAGCTCTGCGGGGTCGCGGGATGCGGGAATTGCGCCGAGGTGTCCGGCGTGGCCCGCTGTTGGAACTCGGGGCTAGGTTTGGTGATCATATTGTCGCTCGAGTCGGCTGGGGCCGACACTGTCGTCTCACTTTTTACTTTCGTACCGTTATTGTTCTCGGTATCATGTTGTGAGTTTTGCGTGCCCCACTTCACGTATAAATTTTCTTTATGATATTGCAAATGCACCTCTAATGAGTCGACGGAGTTTAAGTAGAGATCGCAAACCTTACAGTGATAATCCCTCGACGGTAAAGTCGATGACACGGCGCTGCTGTTATCCATTTAAATCATCAATCCCATGGAGAGCACCGTCTCCTCCAACGAAAAAAAAACAATAAAAAAACAGCACTTCTCGTGTCGACGTTCATGTAGGTAGTCCACGCGAATCAGACGCTACAGGTTAAAGTCATGGTCGCGGCGCGCTCCCCTCACGACTCAACTTTATGCCACAGTTATGTTTTGAAAGAAAGTTTTCCGCGGCATTTCCGCGCGCGTAGTAGCGGCGCGGCCACGTGCGCGCGTAAACACAGGGTGCGTGCCTCCCGCGCTGCACCGCGGCGCGGCTCGACTTGCACCGGACACTGGCCAACACACTCACCGATACTGTCACACCATTAGTTTATCAAGTCTACGAACGAAAGAATCGTTAAAAAAGTCTTGTTATATTAAAATCACAGAATTATTAACGGTGAAATAACTTGGCACTTGTTTGTAAGCCGGCGGTAGGTATAGTTTGTGCGAAGCGTGAAGTGCAACACGCGAGTGATGCGGCTCATCCGGGTACGGACGCTGCGGACGTTTACTAGAGAGCGACTGACAGCCTTCCCGAAGTCGCCTTCGGGGGCATGACTTCAATAACAATTCGCAACGTCGTCCCCCACCGAAGCGTGCGTGCGAGCGAGACACTCGAGCGGTGATGAAGTTATCGCTCCTGCGTCCTTTTGTGTGTCCTTGGTGCAAGCGAGATGGCCGGCGGAGGGAGGACGGGGAGCGGGCGGCGAGGTTGGTCCTACTCTTTCTCAAAATTGAAATGCCCGGTCGAAATGTCCGGTGATGCTGCGTCCGAGTAGGACGGCGATAGCACCCACCCTTACAATGCGGGCGGACAGAGCCCTGCGACGAAATTCTCTAAATTTTAAATCTTGTTTTATTTTACCGAAGAAATGTAATTTGGATACAATATTTAAAAAAAATATGCTTTAACGTAGCATTGTTATTTATCAAGCGATGCAGTCACCTTCAAATTAAAATAATGTTAACCTTTTTATCGCCTTTGAATCTAGAAAACGAGTCGAGTTGTATCACGTACCCACTTATTAACGCTAACTCGAAATACCTACTGCATGACGAGCAATGCCATTTCCTTGTGCGAAGTCAATAACCGAAATAAATATGAGAAAATAAATTCGCCAAAAACGTCATTAGAAGGAAAATATCTATCAAGTACCTACAGAATGTAAGTAGGTACCTAGGTAAGGACTTTCCGCATTTTCAAGAAATAAAAATGACGAACCAACAAGAACACAATCATTTTATTATAATGAAAATTGCTTGATGAGGTAGTAATAATAAACACTTCATTTTCTTCTAAGTCATAAAAAGGTATGTTAGATTTAAGGTGCGGTCTGATCACAATTTCAAATTCGTTTTTCAAGATCTATTTGCTATCTAAAACGACTTTGTATAAAGTCTAAAATCGTATATCATCATATTTGATAATTATGATGAATTTGTGCCTGTTGTTATATTATCTTAAGGGTCAAAATATAAAATAAATATAACAATTAACCGGTCAACGTTTTAAAACACTAGTCTGACTATATATTTGGTACAAAAATAAAGATGTCGCAGAAAATATTTGAATTATTTTTATAAAAAATTTTTTTTGCGTTATTTGTATTTTTTTTTACAAAATCCAGTTATTTGATATAATTTTATTCGGTTAAGACTATTATCAGGTGTTTTTGTAGTATTTTTTTTTTAAATTAAATTTGTAAATTTATCTTTAAATTTACAGTTATCGTAGAATATGATGATAACAACTTAGAAATAATGTATGCTCATACAATGTAAAACAGTCAGTCTGTAGTGTTTATAATCGCCACATGCTGCATATGACGTCAGCCGGACCGGGTACAAAAACCGGATCGGAACAACGCAGCACTCTCGACAAACGAAATAATTATGCAAATCTAGATGTGACTTGATGTATATGTACCTATCATACCTATGTCTAGTGCAACAAAACACTACACAGTTGACGTGATTTACTTGCTCATAAAACAAGATCCTCATTAAAATTTCACTCGAATCCACAGCAACCCTAACGAAAAAAGTTGATGTTTAAATAAATTCGAACTAAACAGACAAACCCAGGAAGCAAACGGTGTGTAGACGGAATTGCCAAACTCAAGCAGTGTCTAGAAATTTTGCTTGTTAGAACACGACAACATTTTTACTTTAACTAAACTTAACCCGGTCTAGGAAATGGTAACATTGAGCGAGCGTTGTAGGTCTGTGCGACTGTGCGTCGCTTCGGCAAGGTATAGGGCGGTACCGGCAGGGGTCTGCCGGACACCGTCCATGCAAACTATGAGGGGGAAGTCATCGATTTTCTCGGACTGGGCCGATAGCTTCCTCCGCGCGAAGACACTCGCTACGAATCTCACACTTGCATGTTTTGTATCGATTTTTATTCTGTTTTTTGGTATTTCTATTTTAAAATATTTGCTCTACGACTATCTACTGCTGAAATATGCCTACGAGCAGTTTGTTTTGTTCGGTAAATTGCTATCTACGTTACGACGCGTGGATATATTTTAACTCGATAAATAGTATTAATTTAGTTTTAAAATTCTGCTCAAAAACTACGTGAGGTATGGAAAAAAAATACAATTAATAATATGGATTTTATTGTGGACTCCGCGATTTCACCCGCGCGGATAACTCCTTATCACGTTAGTTATCTGCAAGTGAACGTCTGTTCATAATCGGCCCAGCCTTTTCGGAGTCCATAGGGACCAACATACACACATCGATTTTTATTATAGATTCACAAGTATATATTATTCTATATAAATTTTATTTAAATATACCTTGTCTAACAAACACAGCCCCTAACAATATACCCGTAATACACCAATATACATATATTATGTCCGAACAATATATCCAAGGTTAATTTGATGATGCGATGAAACTAATTTGGTTACAGGTAACATTTTGTGTCAATAAAAATGTATCATAACTTAATAAAAATTAGGAAACTATATCAGCAACGTAGGTAGGCCACCCACTAGATGGATCGACGACATTGTGGGAGTCGCAGGCATCCAGTGGATGCAAAAGGCAGGCTGTCATTCAGTGTGGAGGTTAAAGGGGGAGGCCTATGTTCAGCAGTGGACGAGTTCTGGCTGATGATAATGATGATCATCAGCAACGTATCTTAAGCTTCAAATAACATTAATACCAACATACATACATTCACGTGAACTACAATACTATCCTCTTGGCTTTGCATCGTTGGGAAAACTAAACATTATTTCAGCATAAAATTAATTCGGCTTATGCACAAAGCTGTCCGTAAACAAATATTTCCTCGTAGATACTTATCTATTGAATTCGTTGAATCCGAAATAACACCAAACTAGTCGCAAAAATGTACCTAAAGTAAACTTTTGTAAACGTTTCTCATTCGAGCAAAAACAAACATCAGTGGGAATTAGGTACTCGTATAATGGATACCGAGCGGTACACTAAACGGTTAATCCCTGCTCGACAACTGTATCATTCATAACATTTTATGAGGGACGCGCAATAAACACACGGCCACAAACAAAGTTGAGATCGACAACTTTCGCGCGGAAACGCCGGGACGTAGGGTCGGCTCGGAAAGCTGACTACTGACAACAGAAAATGTGTGCTGGGAGTTTTTTATTTGCATAACATCTTAGTGACCTTAGAGACCCATTTTTTGTAATAGGCTTGCGTTTGACCGCCAACTCACCTGGTGCGTGATGCGGTCTTCGATGGAGCACGCTTGCCTAGAAGAAACCGATTCACTCGTGATTTGAAGACACCCAGATTATATCTATCGGGAACACTCATTCAGGAAGCGCGTTCCACAGACTAGCAGTTCGCACAATAAAAGGGAAATCAAAGCGCTTCGTATACATTTATGTTTACATGTAGGTTACATATACACATACATTACATTACATATAGGCATACATATAGGTTTTCAGAATATCAGAAGCTGTTTTTTTTTCCGCTAATTTCAAAATGTTGTAGAACGAAAACTTGCTTGTTTTGATGTGGTGAAGCCTCTTAAGAAGAGGCTAATTACCATTTGATTATATAATAAAAATATTAGTGAATTTCAACCATGCTGAAGAAAAAAAACAAAACAAAAACAAACAACAGTTTTTTTTTCTCATCTCTATTTATATACAACAAAATATAAAGACAATAATTGCTTTTGATCTTTTTAAATGGTATTCTAAAGATAATGCCCAGAACGTATTTTTTAATTTTAACTCGGTGATTTTTTTTGCAATAATATTGAAAACTTGGAAAAAATAGTTGTAATTAGTGAGCGTGGCCTTGATGGGTCTCATCGTTCATATAATTATGCTGTTGATGATGACAGTAAGGTAGAAAGTTCAGTGTGGCTATGAAATAAGTCTCATCTCTCAACCTCTATCCTATAAACAAACGTCGAGAGTTGCAATAGTTATTACTATTTTTTTTACTTTTTCATTATTCAAAATTACAGAAATTAAATAAGTATTTGGCGTTAATTAATATCTTTATAATATATAGGCGATAAAAGTTAATATCGTCAAATCAATATTTAAATATCAATTAAGAAAACTGACTGCACAACATTAGTAAAATACGCAATTTCCAAGCTATTTTGATTTTAAAGTCAAACTAAACCGGGTTTTATGAACTTTTTATGGGACTTTTTTTATTTACCCTGCGTTTTGCTTTGCGGAGTCGGGTAAAAAAAACATTACTATTAAAAAAACTTTTTATACTGGGTTGCACGGAAAGGGTATACTACGCCAAAAGGGGTCCATAATATCCATCATTATGAACAACTCTTACTATGTGAGCAACTCTGAAATCGAGAAAAAAATATCAGCTACAGAAAACGGTTATTCACGCTCGATATTGTATAGAACAGCTGATATATTTTTCACAATTTCAGGATTTTCAGGGTTGCCAACCCATAGTAAAAGTTGTTTATAATGCAGATTACAATGATATTCTCGAATATGTCCGTCGTCTAGAGATCATCATCAGCCCATTATGTTCCAACAGCTGGGACACGAACCTTCTCTCACTTAAATAAATATATAAATATTCGGGACATTTTTTCACACACGGTCATCTGACTCCAAACTAAGCAAAGCTTGTGATATGGCTGCCAGAGACTGATATACATGCATATATAGTATAGATATTAACAACCAGATATAGAACAAACAAATGTTCATCACATAAATGTTTGTCCTAGGTGGGAATCGAACCCACGTCCCCAAGCTTACAAGGCAGGTTCACTACCAACTGGACCAACGGCCTATCTACTTAGAGAGAGTATAGGCCATAATCCATCCACCACGCTCGCCAAGTTCGGGTTGGTGGATGCCACATCTCGAATTTGTGATATTTTTGGACATGCCGGTTTCCTCGCGATGTTTTTCCTTCATAGTTTTTAGAGCGAGTGCAAATTCCGCACACAACAAGATAAAGTCATTGGTGCGGGGCCGAGCGGATTCGAACCATAGTGTGTAGGATTGGAATTTGCAGTCTACCGCTGAGCCACACTCGCCGTCGTCTAGGGATTCAATCGGCATAATATTTTGTATTTGAGTGCGCCAAAAAAAAATAGGCATTAAAAAGTAAGTAAAATGCGTAATAAGTCACAACTTAAGTTATTTTGGTATAATTACTGCTGATTAAAAAACAAAGGATCGTTCTGCTTCTATGTCATTCTGACTAGAGATAAGACTAAATGTAAAATCGCTTGTATTATTTTATTCAGCAGCTTACTACTGCGGTTCACAGAAACAATAAAACCAAAGCTTATTCTAGAACAAAATATTGTTACAGGTATTTAACTTTCTGAGTATTCGGGCTTAATATGGATAGTGCCTTAAGTGAACGGCGGAAAATTCAAATTTCAAACAGTATTTTGTCCATGCAGCAACGCCGTTTAACTATTATATGTTATCACGTTGTTTGCGAAACTCGATTAATAAAACCGGCCAAGTGCAAGTCAAGCTCACGCACTGACGGTTCCATACCACTACATAACTTGTTAGCTAAAAATAAAAAATAAATGTGCATAAAGACAACTTCCCTTCAACGCCCAGGCGGTCACCCATTCAAGTACCGGCCGCGCCTGACGTTGCTTCACTTCGGTGATCGTACGAGAACCGGCGGTGAACAGAAATTTGAAACCGACTCGCACTTGGCCATTATTTATTTAAACGTAATGTTATACTTTAGAGTGTGTACTATAATCATGCCACGTTTGACGTTTGTATGTATTACCATTTTTACATTAGAACTAATACAAAAATACGTAAAAAAATACGTTTGTTGTATGGGGACCCCCTTTCGTTTTTATTTTTTGACTTTTTATTATTTTTTCGTTAATCCGCCGTAACATTACATATTCTGTGAAAATTTCAACTGGCTATATATTACGGTTCGAAAGTTACAGCCGTTAATAGGTAGGACAGACAGACGGACAGACAGACATCGTAGACTTAGTAATAGGGTCCCGTTGTTACCCTTCGGGTATGGAACCCTTGAAACTATGTACATATGTAAAGATGTATCACTATGTAAAGATACATTCTCAAATACCTATATCAAAATCATTTATTATCAGACACAAGTTCCATATTTTTAAGAGTATTACAACTAAAATTAAATAAATCAGAATTATAAAATTCTTGTTACATACTTACGATACTACGTCAACATTATTAATTAACCTGATGACAAAAGTTTGTTTCGGGATAGGACTATTAAACCTATCGGTGACTGCGTTCAGAATGATGTTGCCAGTTGCCACTCGCACGTGTTCTGCGACTTTCTTGCGCATGATAGCAGCAAAGCCACCGGTGCGAGCTGGTGAACATGGTGAACGCGCTGCAGAACCGTGGGAGTCGCATCAGCATCCTGAAATCATTGTTGTATTGGACACGCAGAGCGTCGAGGGATTATCATGTAAAGCGTCAGTAACACCTTATTACTTTTTAGGGTTCCGTACCTCAAAAGGAGAAAACGGAACCCATATAGGATCACTTTGTTGTCCGTCTGTCAAGACCCTGTGTCTCAAGAACTTGTAGAGGTGTCAAATTGAAATTAATATCAAATACTTGGTTTACGGTCTTTTACAGCCGTAAAAAAATCAAACTTGTAAGTCAACGCGATCAAAAGATATGACCTTTTATGTCGCATATTTTGCGATTTCACAAGAGAATAAAACCTATAGGGTACTTTTAGTTGACCTAGAATCATGAAATTTAGCAAGAAGCAAGGTCTTATAGCACATATAAAGGGAAAAATCCGAAAGTTGTTAATTTGGTACTACATCATTACAAACTTACATTATGTAGTTGGTATGTATGGGAGCACCGGTTTACAAACTAAGTACACAGTTAACTTTGTTATTCATTATTTCAACTTTTTTCTTTAAGTCTCGATTCCCGGGGGATGGATCTACCTACATACATATTTATTTCGTTTCTACAGAACCCTCAGGGTGCGAGTCCTACTCATACTTGTCCGGGTTTTTTTAAACGGGCTAGTGCCTGAATTAACTAAACAAAAACACGAGTTAACACTAAAACTACAAACACAGCTAGACTGCCCTAAGACCTTATTACTAACATTTCTCCAATAGTTTGAAATTGTAAAAAAAAATAACCTAATAGAGACAATGTGACAGTACGAATAAAAATACGGATTGAATTGTCTTTTTGAAGTCAGTTTAAAAACTATTATCTATTCTATACACATTCTATAACAAGACAAGAACATGAAGTCTAATCTAATCGTTGGTCTGATCAGTGGTATCGCTTTGCACTTTGAGTAAGAAATTACACCAAACGAAACTTACTCCGCAGAGGGCCTTGTTTACCTGTGCCATGATTTATTTTGTGATAATATATTGGTGACTAACTCACTAACTGGTATACTGATTATTTGTTCGTACGTTACAAGTTTGGTTTGTTCCTCTGTACTTGTACTTCATTGATAACTTTAACTAGAGGCTTCCCAGGAAAGCTATAACTTGGGGTGCCTTAAAAATAATTAGGAAAACACGCACGTGTGTACATGGGCAACGCTTCTGGTCCCCGATTCTAAATATTTTTTTATACTAGAAAAATACAACCACCTATTATTATAACTTAGTACAAAAAAAACTGTCAAGTTTGAGGCAGTTATTTAATAATTAAAATCGCAACAATTACAATTTAAAGACATGTCGTTTAGTAGAATCGGAGGGCTGGTGTTGTAGTTGTCCATTGGCGGCAATGCTCACTTACCATCACGTTGCAAGCTTGCTTGTTTGTCATACTTTGTTTACAAAATAAACATTAATATAAAATCATCATTATCATAATCAGCCTTCGAAAAGGTGATTGGGCCATATCAACTACGCTGACCCAGTGCGGATTGATGGATTCACATACGCCATTGATTTCCTTCTCCGTACGTATGCAGGTTTCCTCACGATGTTTTCCTTCACCGAAAAGCCAGTGGTATGAAAATATGTACATAAGCTCCAAAGAGCTCATATAAATCAATAGGTCAATATAAAATATTCGGGACAAATTAATAAAATAAATATACAGGGCTACTCGTAATTAGTACATCAAATTAGTACTCCATGTACTGAAAAAATAATTATTTGATTAGATTTTTCGCAATTAGATAATAATTTTACTATACTGGGTTATTGACAATTAGCTTACAACTTCTCGCGGACACCTTCCTGTAGATATATCGTCAACTTGGGTAGCGTTGCATGAATTTGCGAAATAGCAAACAGTACCAAACTCGTATTTTGGTTATAAATGGTTGTGGAGAGATATATATATATAATTCGGTACTATCTGTAAACTAATAAATATCGGTTATGGTGGAATAACTAAAAAAAGACTACCTGAAAAAAACTAGCACAACACCTTACAAACAACAAAACAATTATAACAAGATACACGCATACTTATATACATATCATTAACAGCTTTATTGCAACAATAAAATAAACCATATGTACAAAAAACAACACATAATTTATTAGTTAATTCTAATTAGTTATTAATTACAGATATTGCTATCACGCTTAGGACGATACACGAAATGCAATAGAACCCAATACTTACGCTGTCAACTACTACCCACTAAAGAAAAGACTAAACCATTACGATTTATTATACAATTGTTTGCAATGCTTGCTATCTATATACCTTAACTTAAGTAAAACATGTATTTTCTCACCTAAGTGAATTAATGTTATTCTTTAGAGAAAATTAAATCTTAAAACATAAAAATTAAAAAGTCATAGAGAAAACAGAAAATTAACGAAACTTAAATAAATAACTAAAACCTAAAACTTAAAATAACTAAATAATACATAAGTTATAATTTTAGAAACATGATTGGTGAAACTTTTTTCGATACTTAGTGTAACTCGGTGTAAGCAGGTCTTCTAAAAGCCGTTTTAATCTTTTCTCAGAATCTAGAAGTTCTTGACAATTCGTCATATTCTAATATTCTAATGGCCATGTTATGTAATGTATTTTAATGTAAATTCGTTACTTTAAATTAAAATGGTTCTTCATTAAGAAGTATTGTCATTTTCGCTTTTGTTATTTAGTTTTGAGACCTTTGAGACGGGCGCCGATTCGTGCGTATCTCTTCCTGCAGGCGTAGATCGCACATATTTGTCACTGTTTCGTGCAAGGGCAAAACTTATTGAGCTGACGACGTGGTATCAGGACTCTAAACCACTTTTGTTACATGTTACATGTCCTTTTACAAACATAATGCACATTACGACCAAAATAAAATAACAAACCAATATTTTTACAGGTACATTATATTTGTTTTAAACGTTTATCGGGACTTATCACGTATTATTTAATTTCGAAACGTCGAGCGAAAGGTACATATTTTTTACCCAAATTAAATAATACGTGATAAGTCCCGATAAACGTTTAAAACATGTGTTCAAATCGCGAAAGTTTAAAAATTACTACATTATATTTTTTAACGTTTAGTTTTTGTAATTGCAAGTGGCTTTGCCCGGTCTTTCGCTTCTAATATTACATATTTGTAACAACGTAAAGTTATTGCCATGTAGCACCATAATTTAAATGTTTTGTATGTAGGAAAAAAATAACAAAGACATCAACATTTTTATAATTATGATGCAGGGAAATTGCCTTCGAAATATAGCTAATTATCGGTAACCCTGTATATTAGGATAGTTATTTTATATTAAGAGACTGGCATTTAGCTTTAGATTTAGTTGAAGGCCTTTACACTATTTAGCCAATACGGATATGTTATGTAGATAAAAATAAATCACACGTTGCTTGGTCAGATCACCGCTTTGACTCTGGGGTCACATTGGATGGATTCGGAGAACGCTCCCGTTTTTAGCCTTAGCTTTGCACAGACGTGTTATTATATTGTGATTATTCATCGTTTATTAGCGTTGTTCACGAAATAGTTATTGCCGAATTATAACGTTGAATGAAATTGCATTAAATAGTTCTCAAAACTAAATAGCTTGTGGTCTTAAACATATTCTTACCTAATTTTCCTATTCATAATCATATATTAATTCAGTAGAATTTAGTTAAGTTAATAAAGGCCTGTAAAAATAAATTGAAATCAAATGAAGAAATTAGTGATGATAATTTCTATACAAAGTTCATATGGGCAGTGTGGGCAGCCCTAATGTCAGTGATTCTAGGCCATCTAAACGTATCTGACATGGCTAACGGTGATTGTTATGATTAAAACAACCGGGACCCCCGGGACCTACCTACAATTTAACGTATCAACTGACACACGTCGACAATCAGTTGTGAATGCCACTAACTGTCACTCATCCAAAAACTGAAAGGATAGTGATAGTTAGGATTCCTTACCTATAGGCTGTAAACGGGACCCTATTACTAAGCCTAAGCTATCTTTCTGACCGTCACACTACGTTTTACCGCCTGTATCTTTCGACCCGTAAAAGATAGCCAGTTCAAGTTTTCACAGAATATGTAATGTAATGTTACGGCGGATTCACTAAGAAATAATAATAAAGTCAAAAAGTAAAAACTAAAGGGTGGTCCCCGTACAACAAACTTTTTTTAACGTATTTTTGTAAATGCTTTATTGTAAAAACTGTAATAGGTAGTACGTGTAATACGAGCGCCTTAAAATTTAGCATGATTTTAGTTCACGCTCTAAAGCAAAATACATAATAATGGTCAAGTGCGAGTCAGTGACAAATTCCTGTTCACCAAAGTTAAGCAACGTCGGGACGGGACCAATCAGTAAAAACAAGTCGTATTACACCACGAGCGCTAAATGCCATTTTAGATTGCCGCTTCCTATTGATGTATTCTGGCAACTAAGCTAACTAAGCTTGACTTTTTCCAGCGCTTAGTAAACGCGTTTTACGACCATCCGAAAAAGAGCTTTCGAAACTGGTGTAGTGGTGCGTTTAAATTGCGCGACGTTGCCAAATGTACAGGCGCGGGCGCAGGGCTCTAAAAACGCATCTAGCAACGTCGCACGCACCCCCGCTGCAACGCACACAAGCGTAAAATATAACAGGTGTACGCAACTTGCACGCATACCAGCGTAAATGCTTTCATCACGACGAAATTTCTAAGAATTTTGAAGCACACGTTTAGGGGTGCGTTTGTGTGCACGGAAAAAATCGTAGCTCGGTGCAACAATATGGCGTCGAGAAAACAATGCGCGAGCGCATCTCATTGGAGATTTGAATTTTGTCATGCAATTTCGAGGGTTGGTTTTGAGCTTTCTCTTATTTTGTGATTTAGGCTAGATAAAATAGATCTTTTTACCCGTTTAATTTTGAAATATTAACTATGGAGGCTATTGTTGAAAGACTTACAAGTACGTAGGTACCTACTTAAGAAGTGGGTAAGACCTATTATAAGGTAAATTAAGAAAGATGTGAAATTATGTAACAACCAAAATTTTTCGTAGGAAAATCATACAGTAATAATGAGAATTACGTTTTTAATATTTTATGGAATCATTTTACTTTAGTTTTGTACATATTCATTTTACTAATTTAATGTAATTGGGGTAGGTCTTATGCCGTTTTAGTTGACAAATAATTAATTAATCTATTATGTGGTTATGTACCACATAATCATGCAACAAACCTACCAACGCACTATTTGTCAACTCAATAGCCCAGGTTTTTTGTACTTATACCTTTCAATAGTTTAATATTTATTTTTTTCTCAACAGAGCCTCTTGATGTTGGTTTCGGCCCCACCAATACCTCTCAAGGGTCCGGGCTAAGCCCGTGTATACATTGAAATAAAGAGTTATTAAAAAATATTATAATAATACTATTATTAATTAATTAAATTCATTCTCATTCTTTCCGCCCTTAGAACAGAAACTGTGAAGAATCCAAGGGTATTATAGAACAGGAATGCTGCGTAAAAACAGATAATATACAGTTAGCTGCGCCGACGCATAACCGGTTCTAGCAACCCCTGAGCGAACAACCACTGTTATTTCGAGAAGGAAATCAACCTTAAACGAAACGCAAGGCTTGGAAGCGGTTTTGGATTAGTACCTACCACGTGGCGTTAAATATTTTTGGCAAGAGACTTTATTCTCTAAATACGAAACATACAAACGAACAACTAGATATAGTTTGGCATAAACATGTAGAAAATTATGAAGAGTATTGCAAATACAAATATAATTGCCACACTGTAACAGTTTTTAGGGCACTCGTAAAATGAACACTCCTCAATAAGAAATTTTTCGAACTTCAGATTCCAATTGTTCATTTGTAGGGTTCCGTCCCTCGCGGGTGGCAACGGTACCCTATTACTAAGCCCACGCTGTCTGTCTGTCCTTTAACGGCTGTATCTTTTGAACCGTAATAGACAGTCAGTCTAAATTTTCACAGTATATGTAATATTACGGTGGATTCATTAAAAAAATATAAATAAATCTTAAAGTTAAATAAATAAGGGCTCAATACTATAAACATAATTTTATCGTTGCTCTAGAGTACAAACTCTAATACGTACAAGCGTCTCACTTTGCATGACTATAGGATAGGACACGCTCTAAGTAAAACAACAAATAATAAACGACGGCCTAGAGCGGCTCGAGCGTACGCTAAAGATCACGATTTCACGAACTGAATGAAACATAACACATTTTTGGGTGCGCATGCGCAACGCTTGGTGCACGATTACTTGCACTTGGCCGGTGTTCATTATTAGTACTTAAAACACAAAAAATCACCACTTTTCATATATTTTTGGTTTCCCATTTGACAGGTACACTTTTTTTCCAAATCGTTACTGTTGGCCGATGGGGTAGAAAGGTTCTTGAGTGTAGACCACAAACCGTAAGACGCAGCGTAGTTAGGCCTCGCACTAGATGAACTGACGACATCGTGAGACTCGCGGGCATTCAGTGGATGTAGATGGCAGGCTATCGATCAGTGTGGAGTCCTTTTTTCAGAAATCTGCATTGGGGTGAAGCCAGGTTATATGAGATTGCACCCACTAAAACCCCCTCGGCGGCCGACCTCCGTGCCAGACGGAGGGTGATCTCCATAGGAACGCACCGTTATAAGCAGTGTGGAGTCCTATTTTCAGCCGTGGATGTCTTCTGCCTGATGATGGTGATGAAGAACTGTTGGCTGGTACCTTCCTCAACGTTACATAAATTGTAGTACAACACAGCAAAGCGACCAGCAGTTAGAGAACGATGCCTGCTGGTAATGGGTACAAGGGGGTTTAGTTTAGTTTTACATTTTCGTGTTCGTTTGTGTATAAGTAACACGTCTCGATGAGCACTTAAAACGTTTACCGTCTTACTACAAAAGATTTAAGAACGCTTTAGACCATAGATTCAGTATACTGAATCTATGCTTTAGACAGGTGTTTGACATATTTTCACAGGGAAACAACTGCTAAACACATGTTTAAAGCGTTCTTAAATCTTTTGTAGTAAGACGGTTAAAATCAGAAGTGGATGTCAATCTAAGTAAACACCTAATCTACATAGCGTACTTAAAATATATAAATATTCGGGACATTTTTTCACACACGGTCATCTGACCCCAAACTAAGCAAAGCTTGTGATATGGCTGCCAGAGACTGATATACATACATATATATTTTTAAACCCATACTTAAATATATATTAACACCCAGATATAGAACAAACACAAATGTTCATCACATAAATGTTTGCCTAGGTGCGAATCGAACCCACGACCCAAACGCAGAAGGCAGGTTCACTACCAATTGGACCAACAGGCTATCTTCTATATTCTATCTATCTTTACAGTATATAGCCTACCTACACAAATAACAGTTAGATTACCCATTGACCGTCAAAGTTATAAAGATAATCCAAACGCTCAAGTCAGCAACGTACAGCATACCTACTCGCGACATTACCACAATGTTTTATTTCTTACTAAGTAGTTGTTGCCCGCGAGTTCGTGGGAGTAGACTTTCATAAAAACTTTCAATCACGTTTTCCCCCTTAATCGGCCCTTTCACAAAATCCTTAGTGGACCTGGGGCCTTACGGACAACAGCTAATTGCGGCAACTAATCCGCTCAGTTGGAAAATCACGCGAACGTGAACCTTATTGCGCCCAGATACGGTTTGCGGTCGCGTGATTTTCCAACTGAGCAGATTAGGTGCCGCAATTAGCTGTTGTCCGTAAGACTCCTTCATAAGGAATCTATCTGCAAAATTTCGTCTTCGTATAGTTCTCGTTTCACAATGAGTCAGTACATGAGTATTTCGCTTATCTTTAGAAAAAAAAAATCATCATCATCATCATCATTTCAGCCGTAGGACGTCCACTGCTGGACATAGGCCTCCCCCATCGATCTCCAAAAGGGCCGGTTGGAAGCGGCCTGCATCCAGCGTTTCCCTGCGGTCTCTTTTAGGTCGTCTGTCCATCTTGTGGATGGACGTCCTACGCTGCGCTTACCAGTCCGTGGTCTCCATTCCAGAACCTTTCGGCCCCATCGGTCATCTGTTCTGCGTGATATGTGCCCTGCCCACTGCCATTTCAACTTACTAATCCGGTGGGCTATGTCGGTGACTTTCGTTCGTCTACGGATCTCCTCATTTCGGATTCGATCTCGTAGAGAAACCCCGAGCATAGCCCTCTCCATAGCTCGTTGTGCGACTTTGAGCTTGCTTATGAGGCCCATGGTGAGAGACCACGTTTCAGTGCCGTATGTCATCACTGGTAACACACACTGGTCGAAGACTTTCGTCTTAAGGCACTGAGGTATTTTGGACGAGAAGACGTTGCGTAGTTTACCGAACGCTGCCCAGCCGAGTTGGATTCGCCGATTGACCTCTTTCTTGAAGTTGGACCTACCTAGTTCTACTGTTTGTCCTAGGTAGACGTACGCGTCAACAGCTTCAAGAACTGAGTTCCCAACTGATACTGGGGTGGGCACAACATGGATATTTGACATGACCTTTGTCTTGTCCATGTTCATTTTAAGGCCCACCTGTTGGGAGACTCGATTGAGGCCTTCGAGCATCATGCTGAGATCTTCCATCGACTCTGCCATGACCACAAAAAAAATATACTAGTGGAATTGATAACTTCTTCCTTTTTGAAGTCGGTAAAAATATACTACCTCTACTCTATAGATAATGTTATTCCTCTTCCCTAAACATGGTATTTAATGTGACTATTATTCGAAGACGAATAGTTTGTATTGAGGAAAATTACACTTTGTGATCTAGTCTAGATCTAATTGGCAGCGTTCTGCCTTGCGCCGCCGCCGATTGTCTCTTTCGAACATGCAGATAATGCAGACTTTGAAACGAGGAGATACTTGTACTTTAGGATCCGTACCACTTCCATCAGGGCTCCCACATAATGTCAATTTGTTTTCATTTAATAGGTATTACTTTGCAAGAAGTCCTATATAATTTTTAGCTAAAATAATAATAATTGAGTACTAACCTATATTCAATATACAGTTTTAACTTTACTATATTTAAAAAAAACAAAAAAAAAAAAAAAAAAAAAAAAAAAAAAAGTTAAAACTGTATATTGACTTGTAAACTGATATTAAATATACCTATATTTAAGTCTACTAATAACTCTAACTTAAACTCGGAAGGAAGAACTGAATCTCACGGCACAGGACCCACCTAGTGTGAGATCCAGGGCTACTTTATTTGGAGTAGGTATGTAAAAATTTCTCACCTACCCACTGACTCTTATTTTGTTTTTTATCGTTGTACCTATTTCATAAGCCTGTAAAAAAATAGCAAATAAACGATATATTATTATATTATCTTTGCTCCTCTAATATCTTCAACATCATCAGCCCTGAATGACCCTTCTGGGTATAGGCCTTCCTTTGTTTATGTTTATGTCACTCTCCCCGGTCTCTTGCCAGTCGCATCCACTAATTTCCGATAGTTCTTTTGATGACGTCGGTCCACCTCTTCCTTGGCCGGTCCAGGTTCCACCGACCTAGTTATAGTTTTTATACGTCTAGGATGCCTCTGAAATGGGCTACTAGGACGACTAGGACCAGTTTTTTTTTACTCACTGTCTAATATTGATTGGCAAACGTAGTTTAATTGTTAAAAACCATTGTGTATTTCTCATTATCATCATCATCATCATTAGCAACAGTCTATCACAAATCGCTGCTTACCTGACTCTAGCTTTTATTTTTCTTATGCATTCTTCAGTGCACTCAATAATGTCTTCTCCCATATTCATTGTCAGGTGTCAACTTATTATAACATAAGTACATTATTAATAAATAAAATAAGTACTTTCTTCTCACAAAATGCTTTGTACGAAATTAAAAAATAAACTCTGCTTCGGACGAAATATTCTAACAATTTGCAAGGGAATATTAATGAGTGGGGATAAGGTTGCCAAGCGTTTTACTTTTAAATACGATATGTGTTAAATTTGAACAGATCTCCCTAAGGGTGGCCGGTCATCAATTTGGCGAGCTGAGGGGTGCGCGGGGGTGCGCGGGGCGCGGGGGCCGAGAGCCTCGTCTAACCCCTTATTTTACATTTCACACTCCGGGAAAATCGTTAGAGAAATCTGCGTAACGTGCATGTCCGAGACATACGCACACAAGCGCGCGCGGGGTGTCCGAGCGGCCTCCCCCACCCTTCTATTATATCGACGAAACTTCAAGAAATCCTCTTATACGCACATGTGTACCTACTCACATATGTAAATCAAAATTATACATTCAATTTCTTTTCGTCGAATTTGTTGGACAGTACCTACGTATGTAATGGGCAAGTACATAATCATCTATCTGGCTGTGCTTGGAAGAAAATGTACCGTGAGATTAAAGAAGCTACGAATATTGGCGTAGAACTCACGAACGCTACGGCAATGGCCGTGATCCAGTTATGGTACTTGATTTCTCATAAAAAATCTCGATCTACAAATTGCCATTAGGTATACGTACTAACTTGGAAATCGTCAAACACGATACATAACACGATATATACTGTTTAAGCCCTTGAAGATTATGTTATCACTAAAGCACATTTATTTCGAGAATAATAATGGATCCAATGCCTTTTTTTTTGACTGGCAATTACCTTAAACAAAATAGAAGCTAATTAACACTAAATACTATATAACTATATAATAACTACTTGGCCTGGTATGCATCTGTTGGATAGCCCATAGACCTGTTTTAAACGTTTATCGGGACTTATCACGTATTATTTAATTTAGGTAAACGTTTTATAATTTTATATAATTTATAAACGTTTAAAACATGTGTTCAAATCGCGAAAGTTTAAAAATTACTAGCCCATAGACCGTTGAAGATCTAGAGACAATCCAAATGCTTAAGCCTAACCAGTCGGAAGAAACGCAGCATGATGGCAACACTACCAAGCTGAATGGCAAAAACGCGAGACCAAAAGGATGGCGTTTTTCTGACTCAGTACCTGATCTTGAGCCGGGAGAAACTCTAAACGGCTCTAGAAAATCTACTGGAAGCGGAAACGAGTATGTAGGGCGAGTGGTCACATACATTATTACCGTACAATGTCACTATGCAAATGTATGTGGGAAGGCTTTGTGTGAACGCACTTACGCATAGGCGGCGGGCGCGGGCGTCGCCTCCACGTAATCCGCTCCCTGCTTCAAAGATGGCTCTACGCATGTGAGCGCACACACGCGGCACTTTCTCTTGAAGCTCGCCACTGGCTTTTAAAGAGGGTGGCGGGCGGTGGGCCGGGAGCCGTTCCGAACGGGTGACCACGGGGAGGCGGCCCGGTGTGTCGGATGGCCGGACTTACGTGCCGCTATCGGCTCGAGCGCGTGCCGCGGCCGAGCCTGCAGGCTGCAGCCAGCACGGTCAGCCCTGGCTCGCCGCACTCCGGGCGCAACAGGTCAGCCCAGCCCGCTGGCCCGGCACACCAACCCTGAAACCTAAGCTGCGGAAATCTAGATACGGGTCTAATTAGTGAGATGTACCGAGAGTTGAATAGTAGCCCGCGGACCGTCATTAGCACCGGTCGGTTGAACAGCGCGAGGCGGCGGTGCGGCGGTGGCGCGGCGCGGTGGCGGCACGCAGCGCAGGGGCGCAGCCTCGTTTAATTGAGTGTACTCAGCACCCTCGCCGAATGATACTCCTCTCTTCCAGAAATACCTGTAATAGATGTTAATTAGAACGCCGCCCGGCACGCCGGCTGCAAAGAAAAAATAATAATTTGAACAGGCCGTAATTAGAGATGTTTACATAACTGTAAAACAAATATTTTCTTAATTTTTAATATTTTTTCCTCTTTTCCTGCGTAGGGTCGGGTTTAAGCATATTTATTTTTCTCGGGCATTTCTCGAGGAAAACTGAAATTACATCTGAAAAGGTGGGATGCCGGGAGTCTAGTGGGCAGGTGGTCGCCTAGGTGGACCAGCGCGGTGCGGGCACGACGTCGAAGCACGCGGAGCCCGGGGCTCCTCCGGCGGCGCGCGGCCGCGGCACGCGCGCGCCCTGCCCGGCCGGCCCGGGGCGCGGGGGCGGCCACGGCTCGTTTGAATCGAACGCACGTCCGGACCCCGCCACCCTCTGGGTGTGTAGTGGACTTTTCGCTCTGCTTGATATATATTTTCCATTCCACCCGATGTAGGCTACGTACTGCGGCTGTAGGTTCCGGTCGGTGTGGTGCGTCTCGCTGATTTACCTACATGTACCGAACGTAGCTGCCGCTGCCGCCAGCACGCCGCCACTGCTCTGCCAGAGTATACTCTATGCTGGTTCCATTCTTCCGGCTTCAATGACTATATCGTATCCGCCACTGCTCCGCCAGAGTGTACTCTATGCTGGTTCCATTCTTCAGGGTTCAATGACGATATCGTGGCCGCCACTGCTCCGCCAGAGTGTACTCTATGCTGGTTCCATTCTTCAGGGTTCAATGACGATATCGTGGCCGCCACTGCTCCGCCAGAGTGTACTCTTTGCTTGTTCCATTCTTTAGGGTTCAATGACGATATCGTGGCCGCCACTGCTCCGCCAGAGTGTACTCTATGCTTGTTCCATTCTTCAGGGTTCAATGACGATATCGTGGCCGCCACTGCTCCGCCAGAGTATACTCTATGCTTGTTCCATTCTTCAGGGTTCAATGACGATATCGTGGCCGCCACTGCTCCGCCAGAGTGTACTCTATGCTTGTTCCATTCTTCAGGGTTCAATGACGATATCGTGGCCGCCACTGCTCCGCCAGAGTGTACTCTATGCTTGTTCCATTTTTCAGGGTTCAATGACGATATCGTGGCCGCCACTGCTCCGCCAGAGTATACTCTGTGCTGGTTCCATTCTTCAGGTTTCAATGACGATATCGTGCATGGTATCTCGATCAAGTGCCTACCTACCTTAGTATCTTTCAATCCTATATCTTGCCTTGAACTTTGGATGAATCCTGTAGACCTTGCTTGATCTCTGAAGCTGATATTATTTGGACGGGAAATGCCCACAGGTACCATGCCAAGCATAAAGGTGCAGGCACAATAAGCGGGTAGGCAACGCAACGCCGGCGTAGTGATACAAAGAACCCCTACAAGTTCGATCTGTCGTCTGTCGTATTGCCTGTATCTAGGTATGTTCATCCGTCTTAATCTTTAGAATCTACTAACTTCTATAGTTAAGATATTTTTCACGTTATATCACTTACCACCCTCGAGCACGTTCACGGACACTAAATAAATAATCTACCATTATTTTAGGAAAATAATAATATGAGGCGTGATGTTTTTTTCACATTGTGACACAAATATTATAAGATTTACCACTTGTCATGGTTGTAAAAAAAGCCGTGGCAGCCTATTTCGGAGACCGCTAGACTTGAAAGCGTGAGGTTGCGGGTTTAAATCTCGGGCCCGTACCAATGAGCTCTTTGGAGTTTAATGTACGGATTTTCATACCACTGGCTTTTCGGGGAAGGAAAACATCGTGAGGAACTGCATTAATTTTAACAAAAATTAAATATTATTTATATTTTACTTTAATATAATTATAGTTTTCTACAGTTCCCTTGACAAACCTTATTCTATTGACAATACAATTCTCTCTTTTTATTACTTGTTACAGTAGGTACTTGTATTCATCCCTTATTATCCAATGTTGCGACAATTATCTTTACGGTAACGATATATGTACGTGAAAACGACACGTCAACAACTGAAATTTGGCAGGTAGATTTCTTATGGAGTATTAAGGTCTGGTAAGAAATAATTTTGCGAATGGGACGAATTAAGGTGGCCAATGGAGGCTGAAATGAAAATACTGTTTTTTGATGTTAGGTAAATAAAATTAGGCTGTACTGGCGCACCTATCCGATGACCTACAAGGTTTTGGCCACTGCTTGTTAGTGGGTCATAGCTGACCGTGCAGAACTACGCGTTAAGCATGTTCGGTTCGAACAAATATTGTTGTAAGTTGAAGACAAAAAGGAAAGCGTTGTGTTGAAGGTTGTGCAACTACGAAGTTCTAATTTTGCAAGTAGATTCCTAATAGGGTGTAGACGCCAGCAAAGTTTTTTTTTTGCGAAAGGGTCAAACTAGGGAGTGCATAATTCGGATTGAAAGTTTATAAAAAGTCTTTTGTCTTTTATATTAGGGACGTACAATTTTGGTATTCAGGTTAATGGTTTATAAACATAAATAAATAGGTACTGTATTAAGACTTTTCCGAAAAGAAAAGAGGTAAAATGGCTTTCATTTTGTGTTGATAGTTTTGTAACTTCGAAGCTGACATTTGGCAAGTTGATTCTTTATCTGGTGTAGATATATAGGTGCGCTAAAATGATTTTGTGAAAGGGTGTGAATCCTGAGGTCCATGCGCTAGTGAGACACAATTGGAGACTACGCACCGTTACATAGAGGAGATACTTACCTACTTTAGGTACTTTTTATCTCAGAAAACGCGGGAAAACTAGGTAATAGCTGGTAAATCTGCATCGTTTAGTAGTGCATGAGCAGCAAATATAATTATGTATTACCACTTAACAAACGTGTTAATACCAAGTGATTATATGCTCATTGCATAATACTAAACGCGTAGTAGTTGACGTAGTATTTACATTCTCTTTGGTAGTAGTCTTGAAAAAGTTACGTAGTGTTGTTTTTGTCACTCTTTCAAATTTTGAAACTCTACTGAAAAAGACAAAAGATGAATTAACTACTCCAAGAAAGCTACAACACGTTTATTAATAAGAAGTTCATGGCTTTAATCTAGAATCTAACCTAGTTAATGGTGGACTATTTAGTACCTAGTTCGAAAAAAAAGTCTAATTACTAGCCAGTAGCTTCAGGTTGACGTTGACAAAGTAAATGTTTCATTAGGGTTTTTAGCGAAAACATGAAAAAAAACATGTCGCCTCATTGTATTATTTTTCTAAATTTGTGTATTTTTGAGTGTTTAATGTGTAATAATGGTGGATTATTATTTATTGACTATACGTGTACGTGCTCAAGTGTGGCAAAATGATATAATGAGGTGAAACATGTATTTTCGTGATGGTTCCAAAACTCCATAGAAGCCCCGAGTAAAGACTCCACCACTTTACTAGGGCATGACTTAGACTTGATCGTGACCTACTATGATTGACTCTGACTGTGACTATGACTTGTTTGATTATATTTCATAAAACTTACACTAATACTTGACACTAGCAAATGCACAAGACGTGGGAAGCCAAAATTCTTTTAAGAGGGTAGAATGTAAAAAATATATGATAAAACATCGCTGGATAGCGCGTATTCGTTGCTTCAATAGCCAGTTGGTAGATAATGACCTGTCATAGGAACGTTACTTTATGTCAAACAATATCAATAACGTTTTCCACTCATGCTCACGATGCTTGAAATAGGTATGTCAACTTCTGGCTAATGAAAATTATCGTTCCACGTAAAACGAGACAGCAATTTTATGAATTTCTAAATAGGGTTTAACAATATGTAAGTATTTTTACAGTATTTTTTATATGGTTTGGTAGTAGGTATTTAAAAAAGGCTCCGAATAACTACATTATCCTTTAAGTTTGTAAGAACTTAAGGCGCGAACAATCGCAAAATTAAACAAAAGAAGTGTTTTTAAACGCTTAGTGTGATATGACGAAATGAATTGATCAGATTCAAAAAAATACCACAAGGAGAAAAAACACCTTTTAATAATCTTAAACGAATAACAATTAGTTAAACAACCTGGATTCTTTAAAAAATTGCGCAACTAAAAAAGCTTTTGAAATAATACTCTTGAATTTTCAGCGACAACAACATTTTTTTTACGAAATGAGCATCCAGACTAGTGTTTAAAAACATTAAACAGTTAATTGTTAAAATTCATTTTTATATTTTGACTAGCGGTCCGCCCCAGATTTGCACGGGTGTATACATTATAGCAATTATTGCCTATGTCACCCGGGGATAGTGTAGCTTCCCAACAGTGAAAGAATTTTTCAAATCGGTTCAGTTGTTTTGGAGCCTATTCAATGCAAACAAACAAACAAACAATCAAATCTTTCCTCATTATAATATTATTATTATTATTCAGATATTTATTTTCCTTCTTAAATTTACGTTTTTTTACAATATTTCCTATAAAAACAAAATATTATAAAAAAATAAAAAATATATATTATTATATTATATTATATATATTATATAGGAAAGAGTTGATTACTATACTATAATATATATATATATATTTAGATTATAGTATAAATAGTATAGATTATTATATTATATATTAATATTATAGTATAGATTAATAAAATAAAAACCCTCAAAATATTATAACCACAAGCAAAAATCACCATCATCATCAATATAATGTTACGATTTTCGACTTTAAACAAAGCCGTTATAGATAGCAAATAGATCATGGCGTGTCTGCGCCTTACCGGTCTTGTTACCTTTTTTAACACGCTTAGGTATAATTGCTTTACATGTAATGAGAAAACAAATATTGGAAATCAATTTTGACCTATTTGTAATTACTATTGTCGTATCCATTTGAAACTTTATAAGTGCTATACACATGTAGTAGCTATGTAAGTATTGTAATTTGGAGAGTTTTTGCCCCAACGTGAAAAAAAAACCTGTCAGCTCGTTGTATTATTTTCCTAAACTTGTGTATTTTCAAGTTTTAATGCATAATAATGGTGTATTATTATTTATTAAGTGTTCGTAGACGTTCTCGAGTGTGGTAAAGTCATAGAATTATAATTTATGTGTACGTAGCACATTTAAATCAATGGGTAAAGTGGCATAAAATGGTGAAACAAGTATTTTCAACTAATTTCGAGTTGTTTCCAAAGCTCCATAGAAGCCTCTTGTAAAGTCTCCACTACTTGACTCAGGCATGATTTTGACATGACTGTGAGTTACTACTTTGCTTTACTCTAACTGTAACTGACTTGTTTGAACATGTATTAAACATGATAATAATTTAATAGTTAACATGTAGTAAACTTGATTATAATTTAATAGTTGACAATGGCAAATGAACAAAAGTGCGACGCCAAAAACCTCATAGAGGACAGAATAAAAAAAAACTAATGACAAGACAATACAATAATTTAATACCATCGAACTGGTCTGATGATGTAGCCAGGAGGTATATAAGTAGTGGAACTCTTCATTGCTAATATAGTACCCCTTTGAGTTTAGTTACATTTGGTTGGTATTTAACGAGTCCCATACATTACACTTGGTGACGAGGGTCTGATGATGGAGCCGGGAGGCAGATAGGGGAGCTCTTCCATAGCATTTTTATTAACTACTAGCGGTCCGCACGGGTATAGATTATAGCCTATGTCACCCGGGGATAGTGTAGCTTCCCAACAGTGAAAGAATTTTTCAAATCGGTTCATTAGTTTCGGGGCCCATTCAATGCAAACAAAAAAACAAACAAATATTTCCTCTTAATAATATTAGTATAGACTAGCTGACCCACAAGCTGACCCGACAGACGTTGTCCTGGTATTGTTCTGGATTAAAACTGTCATAGAACTGTCAAACGAGTGAAGTAAAACGTTTAAGTTTTCTGAAATTTTCTTAATTTTTCTTACCATAAGAACCTACTACAAAGTATCTAATACTAAAAATAAAAGACGAATGAAATCGGTAAAGACGTTCTCAAGTTATGGCGTGACCAAGGTAAATAGGGATTCATTTATACATAATAGATATATATATATTTATAAATAATGTATTCATGGAAAGTTTCGTTGCTTCTAGTCATTTAGTATCCCACTACAACGATTTACGTGTACTATAGCGATGGTGGCCGAGCGGTAGCATGTGCGCTTTATAATCTGACGGCACCTGGTTCGATCCTCGGCCCTGCACTACAAACTTTAATACATTTTATTAAGAGTAGTGTTTCGATGCTATCCCTAAAAACGGTGAAGGAAACATCGTGAGAAAAAGTGATACGTCCAACAACGTCAAACAGTTCAAAGACATAATATGCCATTTACGAACATGCATTGGGCAAACATGGTGGATAAGGGCCCAGTCTCTCATTCTGAAAGAAGACCCCAGCAGTGGGAACATGATAGTGATGATGATTTTGTATCCCGGTCCAGCAGCAACTCCACGCCTAAGTTCAGAAGACAAAAGTAATTCTAGATTCGTCGAGTCCAATATCGATATGAACGTACCAGTCGTCTCGGATAACGTCCAATGGGTACGCAAATTTTCCGTCCACCCAGCCTGCTCAATTCCCATGTCTGCATAATAGATAAACTTATACCTATAGAAACGTATGTAAATAAGTACGTCCGTAGTATAGAGAGCCGATATATAGTTTAAAGCTATACCTATACGTCGGCTTGACAATACTAGCCTCCCCATACCAGGATATTTTACTTTCTCTGGACGAGGCCCCTTAGGCGAGCTCGCCCCCCGTGGGTGGCGGGAGATGCCCCCTCTGGACCCACCTTATAGTATACACCATACAGAGAAGTAACTCGGCGCCAACATCTATAAACTCATGTATTCCTATATAGATACTTATTTAAATACGCAATTTAGAACCCACCTCTATACGTACGCAGGCAGGTGTTGGTTACAGCTATGTATGAGGAGCTTAAATCAATTTGCCCTGTAATTTTATTTGGCTTATCTATCTAGTTTAATTTGGACCTCGCTAATTAAGTTTGCCATTGTTTTATATTGGTGAGTTTCTGGGACGATGACGACGTTTCCATATTTTTTTTAAATAAAATGTAAGTCTGGTTGCATTTTTAAATTGCTGTTATACACAGATCTAGTTGTGTATATCTGTGCTGTTATAGAACGTAAAGATGTAAACAAAGAAATCTCACCTTATATCAGTATCAAAGTAAGAGTTCGGATGTAAAGCTTGGCAAACAAAGAGTAGAAATTAATGAGGGCGCCACTATCGCAAACATTTCTAAATACTGGCAGCCCTGTGTATGTAATATAGTATGTAGTACATCTGAGGAATATGACTTTATGAAAATCTTCCACTCACGTGGAAAACAACACGTGTTAGAATGGCACGTTAGTAATTTCAGAAGAAAACGTTTTAATTTCGAAACTTTTTTGCCAAGCTGACCTTTTAGGTACCTTATTAATTATTTGAGTTATGGCGCCAACGTAAAAAAAAAACGTCGCCTAATTTTATTATTTTCGCAAACTTAAGTATTTTAAGAAAATAATATTTTTATGTAAGCATTTTTATTGAAACAATTCCCACCACGTAGTGGCTTAATGGATTAGGTTAGGTTAGTAGTTAGGTATTAATTTGTCGTTAATTTATTTTTTATTAAGCAGTTGCAATGTTATCTAAATTACTGAAATAAATAATTTGACATATTTATCTATGGACATACTAACTTTAGAGTTTCCTAATAAATTTTTATTTTCTTTTCGTTTGAATAACAGGTTAATATTACCTAAGTATTTTGAGTGTTGTGTTATAATGGTGGTGATTATTATTATTAATTAAGTGTTCATGAACGTGCTCGAGTGTGGGAAGTGGTATACCGTGGTGAAACATGTATTTTCGTGCTGTTTCTAAAACTCTATAGAAGTCTCTTGTAAAGTCTCCACCACTTTACTAGAGCATGACTTTGAATTAACCGTGACTTAACTTAACTCTAACTGTGACCAAGGAAGTAGTCTATCTTCCTTACTGTGACTGATATGTTTGACGAAATTTCATCAAACTTGATAATAATTTATTACTTGACACAATCCTCCATGAGGACAGAATTTAAAAAAAAGTATTTGTAAATGCAGATACAGTGGTGGATCGCACTGTCTGGAAAGAGATGGGGAAGATCTTTGTCCAGGAGTGGGACAGTATATGTTAATAAAAATAAATAAATTCAATGTACATGTACAATCTTGCAAAACCAACCCGCACTGGGCCAGCGTGGTGGATATGGCCCAATCACCCTTTCGGAGGTAGGCTAAAAGTCCAGCAGTGGACTGTTAAAAGGCTGATTATGATAACGATGAATCTTCAAAAAGCTAAAATTTTAATTTTTTTCGGCAATTTTTTTTTTTGCAGTTACTGCGTGGTGGCCGATACTAGGTCGGCGGAACCCGGCCCGACCGAGGATAAAGTGGACCGATGACATAAAAAGATCTGTTGGAAACGACTGGATGCGATTGGCGAGACCGGGGAAAGAGGCATAAACAAAGGGAGGCCTATACCTAGCAAGCGAATGCAAAAAAACTATCTTCGCCATCCATTAAGTATCATCAAAAAAATAACTTTATCTTATTTGCAATTTTATTCCAAAGATAATTCCCAATCGTTTTGTTCCGTACCCAAAAGGTAAAACAGGACCCTATTACTAAGCCTACGAGGTATGTCTGTCTGTCCGTCCGTCCGTCTGCCCTACCTATTAACGGCAGTATCTTTCGAACCCAAATAGATAGCCAGTTGAAATGTTTACAGAATATGTAATGTTACGGCGGATTAAATAAGAAATAATAAAAAAAACAAAACGAAAGGGAGGTCCCCATACAACAAACGTATTTTTATTTGGATTTTTGTATGAGCTCTAATGTAAAAAACGATAATACTTACAAGCGTCAAACTTCGCCTGATTATAATACACACTCTAAAGTATAACAACAAATAATAAATACTTAATGGCCAAGTGCGAGTTGGTGACAAATTTATGTTCATTACCAAGTTATAATTGTGTTATTCTCGAGCGCCTGTAGCAAAATAAATAACTGTGGCTGCGTAGCAATTGCTTCAAATATTTTGGAAGACGTTATAATAACTGGTAATTTGGTTACTTGGACGAGCTTATTGTTTTTTGTGGTGACACGGAACCCTCAGTGCACGATTTCAACTCGCACTTGGCTGTTTTATTTCAATCGCTTAGATAATTTATCTTGAAAATTTGCAAAGGTCATAAATAGCTGGTTGATGAGCGCGCCCTTAATACTTTTTGCCAAAGACACGCAAACAGATTTTTTATGCTTGTCTGAATAGTCGTTTGTACACAACCTCACCCGATGCGTTAGTGGCGCTGTGGTCGAAGATAGTACACACTAGTCTAGCCATTGTCATCATTATCAGCCTATCATGTTCCTTAGAAAAGTCCAAGGAGTGGGACACAGGTCTTCTCTCAGAGAGAGAGGACGCGGGCCCTAATCCACCATGCTGGCCCAGTGCTTGTTGGTGAATGTCATACGTCTTTGAACTTTAGAGGTTCTTGGATTGGTAATATCATCCGGTTTCCTCACGATGTTTTTTTTCACCGTTCTTGGGCGATGGAATCGAAACTGCACATAATTTATATTATAAAGCCGCTTGCAGACGATGTGTAGTACAAGTTGCAAGTAGCTACTACACATCGTCTGCAAGCGTCCTAAGTACTAAATAAGTCATTGGTGATGCATGGCCGAGGATCGAACCGGGTGCCGTCAGATTGCAGAGCGCACATGCTACCGCCCGCCCACCATCGCTCTAGTCTAGTATCTGAGTAGTAAATGAAAACTTGATTTACGGAACTGATACCAAAAACGAAACCAGAACCAAAACGAATCAGGTACTTATTCGTTTCTAACCTAGGTACTTTTACTATTGACTTGGGGAGATTCTGTTTAGTTGATTGCGGAAAATCACGCGAATGTGAACCTTAATGCAACTTAACGCAAATACCTAAACAGAACCGCTTAAAACAGGTGACTTTATGGCCCCTGTATCAAGAAACTGCGACATTTTTTTAACCGACTTGATCTTTGAAGGACCCTCCTGCTTTTGAATCATACCACTCTTAGAATAACTACACAAAGAAAACAAGTACATTCGCAAAATTTAGGCCATTCAAATGGTGTCATATATGACACCAAAAAAAATATAAAAATTTTACAATGATAATTTGCGCGGTGAAATCGTACCACAACAAATCAGAAAAGCAGCATAAGTCCACAGGTAATCCATTAATTTTCTTGCTTAAATCGTTTAAAATACCAATCGAAACGTAAGCTACAAAGCGAATTTGTAGCTTACGTTTTGAGAAGGAGTTGTTTGGAAACCTACCTTCTCTGAGTAGTTATACTAAGATACCACTGTATGTTTTTTTTTTTTAAATAGGCCTTTCGTTTGGCCTTCAATTCGTCTGATGTTAAGCTGGGTAGCTACATAGCTATGTAATCTATTCATAAATCATAGGGTAACCTCATTCCCGTCCAGTGCTTCTCAAACCTGTAGGTATTATGTAATTTATGTATATTATGATACATACTTACAATACTACATACGTGGTCTCTCACTATGTGCCTCCCAAGGTGCCAAGGTCAAAGTCACACAACGAGATATGGAGTGGGCTATGCTCGGGGTGTCTCTACGAGATCGAATCAGAAAGGAGGAGATCCGTACATGAACGAAAGTTAGCCCACCGGATTTGCAAGTTGAAGTGGCAGTGGGCAGGTCACATATCACGCAGAACAGATGACCGATGGGGCCGAAAGGTTCTCGAATGAAGACCACGGACCGGTAAGCGCAGCGTAGAACGTCCACCCACAAGATGGACAGACGACCTAAAAGAGACTGCAGGGAAACGCTGGATGCAGGCTGCTTCCAACCAGCTTTATCAACTTTATAGTTGATATTAAGAAAACCCGTACGAAGCGCTTTGGTTCCACATTAATTGTACGAACTGCTAGTTTGTGGAATTCACTGCCTTAATGGGTGATCCCCGTTAGTTACAATCTGGGTGTCTTCAAATCGAGAGTGAATCGGTTTCTTCTAGGCAAGCCACGCAAGGGAATCAAATATGTCAAAAGTAGTATGTTGTGTCATTGTTTCCAACTATATCTAAATATTTACTAGAAATATCTACTAAATATTGGCATATAGCAGAAAATAATAAATATTTTTTGACTTTCTGGATTAACTAAAACTAAAACTGGCTCAATTATTACATATTACAGCATTATCTAGAAATTACCTTCTAATTATTAAATAACAAAAAATCATGAAAATCGAAAGCGCACTATCTCAGTCCATAGATAGGTCGGTATATCGGATTGAGGCGCCATACTCACACGCTGGAACGGGCAATGTAGAGAGCAATACTCGGAGTTTCTTTGCAAGATAGAATCAGGAACGTGATTCCCAAAGAACCAGAGTCACCGACATAGATATTAAAATTTGCAAGTTGAAGTGGCAATGGGCAGGCCACATCGCTCGAAGAACCGATAACCGATGGAGAAGGTTCTTGAGTGTAGACCGTGAACTGGAAAAAGCAGCGTAGGTAGGCCGAGATAATAATAATAATAACAAATTTAATAATAATAAATTTTTATTTCTTTAACACGATTTACAAAATATAAAAAGTAGGCAGGAGCCCTCTTGTAGACATGAGATGCTTCGACGACATTGTGAGAGTCGCGGGCATCCAGTGGATGCAGATTATCGTTGAGTGTGGAGCTCAAAGGGGGGGCTTATGTTCAGCAGTAGACATCTTCGGGCTGATGATGATGAATCAAAGCTGATACTTTTTTGTGGACTGCTGCTAACTCCAAGATTTCGGCTCCAAATAATTCAAATAACCCACTATTTTACATTATGGGTACAAGTCTACTTCCAAAAGCCATGTGACTCCTCATTTCGACCATAGATAGGAAAAGAAGGTAAGTCAAGCAGACCGCGAAATAAAACGTCATTTGAGAGGAAGAAAGATTTAATAAATAGATACCTATAACTTTAAATCTAAAACAGAGTATCAGATTTAGAATGTAAATTTTTAAATTAAATATTAGGTAACGACTACACAGTACAAATAAGTATTCATTGAAATATGTATCAATTTATTAATGGAGCGTTTACATTCAAAGTCATAGAATATTATTATACAGAATAATTAATTGTAAGGGTAAATTGTGTTAAGTATATTAATATTGGATTACATAGCTAAAGAGCAGGGTGCTATTAGGTAAACATGACGTGAAGAATCTATCAATGTCTAAGTTTAGAAGTCGAATCATAACGCGTCTAGAAAACCACTGAACATCGAGAGCATTCAGATAATATGATTTAATTACTCAACATTTCAATAACACCGTCACACAGTCCACGTTTTTAATTTAAGATGATATTGAAAAACTTTATTTACTTATACTTTTATTTTTATTAAACATACCTATATATTATAACATAACAAATGAAATAGTACATTGTTATCCTAGGGGTGGAAGTAACTTATTTAGTCCCGAGACTGGGTTTGGGCTAATAGTTCGAGGGACTAAATAAGTTTTTAGCCCCGAGGTAAACACTGTGCTTTTCATTACGAATACATGGAAACTAAAAATTATAACATGAATTACTGATTGTGTTAATACAAATCTGCTATACGGAAGTATAAACGAAACTCTACAATGAAGATCGGATTCCCGCCAATTTTTTTTTAACTTCCTGACACTGGCAACTGCACGAGAAAAGCAGGACCATAATCCCCTGAGAAAAAAAAAGTTGGAACATGTTTCAATACAAATGTGAAAGTTTACTAGTTTTTTTAAATATAATTTGAGTGTCTGTCATTTTTCAACTGCCACTGTCAGTTGAAAGAGATTCTCCCTAGGGCTGAAATGTATTACTTTCAACCCGCTCAGGCAACTTCAGACCTACTTTCCGATAAAAATTCATTCATTTAAACCAATGAAAACTTGTTTGGATAAACACGAAAAATTTTCTTATACAATGGTACGTCTTAAATACTATAATTAAGAAAATTAATTAAAATATACGGTGGTGATTGCACTGGCACATTTCTTCTGCAAAGGCTGGCCATTGCCAATCAGCGTTGGGAATGCTGCCAGTATGGGCACTTTTGCATCGAGAACAGTGTGGGTTAGTTGATTTGAATTTATGACGTGACATGTTCATTATTTTTGTATTTCATTACCGATAAATATTTTGGAATTAATATAAGTACATAAAATATTTTACAATATCATCCTGACTAATTCAATAATTAAAAACATGAGTTGTGCAAGCGAGAGAGCGCGAAATCGAAGCGGCCTTAGACGTGAAAACGTCTATTTGTAGATACGCGCGATAGAACGACCTTGCGCGCGATAGAGTATGCCCGGAGCAAATTTGTTACATCTAAAGATATTGATAGTAATCTCTTGGTCCTATCCTATTGGTTGGTGTTTATCCTTCAAACTACAAAGCTTATTATTATATTCGCGTTTTTATTCGCCAGACACACTACCTATTTATTATCTTTGAAGACAATTTTGAAAAATGCATTTTACTTGAAAGAACACACCTACTTAGATTTTCATAGTCAAAATTGGCCAAATAAACTTATTATATGAGTACCTACGTAATTAGGTACCTACTTATGTATATTTAGACAATCTTGGCGTAGATATGAATTAAGTTATGATTAGTAATCAATGATCGCTTTAGCAATCATTATATATATATACATTTATATGACACGGGAATTACTCATGTATGATTAAGCCGGTTACTCCGACTATAGTTTCAACCGCATCAGTGCGTTTCAGTGCAGGGCGCATTCACCTTGAAAAAGACCGCCGAATGCGGTTGAAACTATAGTCGGGGTAACCGGCTTAATCATACGTGAGTAAGTCCCATGTCATATAAATAAAATGTGTGAAAACCACGTCGTTTTCCATAATAGGATTACTGGATTATGTACATTTACTATTTATTAATTTTTTTGTTATTAATTCAATAGCACCCTAAGATTTAAAGATATAAAAGATACTAATGACCCAATAAGTAAGATAGACCAAAAGTTCGAGGTGTGGTGAATCAAAACATTGAAATTGCAAAAAAAAAGTAGATCAAAGCGAACCATAGTTAAAGATAACCATCTTATGAGTTAAAGGACCGCTCAGCTATTTAAACGATTCACTCTTTTATAAGTAACAAACGTTGGACATTTCATATCTACAGGGTGCAACATAACATACACATTCCTTGGATGTAGTTTGTTCAGGAAAGGTTATCAAATTTATCTACATATTTTATTATACATAAGAACTTGATAAGAACCGTCAAAGCCCGTAATCAACTTAGGTAGCAATACATATATTACGATGTGTTTTATAATGACCGCACATACAGCTGTTAAATTAATAACAATTTAGTGATATAATGACGTCGATTCTGATGTACCATTCTCTAAACTAAACTAAATTTGACAGCTCTAAAATGGTTGCCATCGTTGGACATGGGCTTTAAAATTAAATTTCAGTTGGTTCGTGAAAAATTCTGCGACTTCGTATAAATTTTCATATCAACTTTCAACCCTCTTTTGACCGCCCTTGATTCGTACCTGTGGTAGATCCTTTCTTACCGGATGCGTATGTACACTACATTAAGAATGTACCTGCACAATTTCAGCTTCGCAGGCTTATTTTCGAATTTAGTGATTCAGTGAATGAATGGCATTTCACTTTTATATACAGGGTTATTTTTAATATATCATAAACCTATCGCAGGCTGCTTAACCACATAATACCATGGAAGATACTCTAAGAGGAAAGACAATAGCGGAACATTAGAGCGTACCTCGGCAATTTGCCTAAAAACGGTATAAACTTAGATGGCGCCGTAATTTGAGCGTGGTATAGGTTGTACTCTATGTTTTTATAGGTTGAGAATAAAGAAAGGCGCCATCTATTGGTATGAGTTGCGCTTCTCTTGAAATGCTGCAAAACTTGACTGCGATATTATCGCTACGGTAATTTGTAGAACCCTTTCGTACATTATCTGACTGCAGCGCTTACGGAAGTTCGTGACAACCTATAGCAAGCTCAAATCACGGCGCCATCTAAGTTTGTACCGTTTTTAGGCAAATTTCTGAGCTACGCTCTAATGTTCCGCTATTGTCTTTTCTCTCAGTCTATCTTCCTTGATAATACTTAACAATTTTTGGTTCATGACAAACCCGACTTTTCGTAATTCCATACAAAAAAAAAGTTTATATTAGAACTCTAAATGGCAATAACTTCACACTGTCTTAAATTAAAAGAAAAGGAACGCAAAAATACCAAGCTACTTTTTTGTATGTACTACCTATTAAGTTTTATGAAAATCGTGTAACAAAAGTTGTTAGGTATGAGGTTGTTAGGGAAGAAGCTTGAGATTAGATTCATTACAAATAACCCTGTATGCAGATTCATGTAAGTGTGACAAAAAATGCATAAATTCTGTTTAAAAAAATGATTTTTCTAGAGTATATTCTAGTGCATGTAACGAAAAAACGGATAATTTCTTTTTAAAACATACGAGTTAATTAAGAGTAGGTTAGTAATTGTAAAAAAAAAAAACATAATTTATGTTTAAATTATGTTTCCACGTCCACTGATACGTTCTGTTTGTTTTTACGAGTATCACAAGAAAACGGCAACCACAAATAATATTAATTCATATCTAAAATATTCAACAATTTACTTTAGAATTGTATGCACCATATATTATAATTAATTGTTATTACAATATGTGGGTATAATTTATTACAAAATTAAAATTAAGCTCAAGTGGAAGGAGCAAACTGGCTAACACTATCAACTTAATGTAGGTTCGTAGTATATTCTCAATGTTATATGAATGATGCAATTTAGTAAAGGAAGATGTAGATACGTGTGTACGTTTTGCACCGATATAATAATGCTAGCTCTAGTAATAACTAGATCAGAAAACGCTATCTACATAATGATTAAAACTTATTTCAAAACAAACAACTTTTGCTCTAAGACATTTACCCCCTTATTAATAAACGTGGAGTAGCCTTGGAATAGTTACTCCGTCTTTTGTCTTTTTTCGATCGAGTTCAAAATGTGAAAGAGAGAAGAAGACAAAACACGGCGTAACTATTCCAAGACTACTCCACGTTTATTAATAACGGGGCTAGAAATAAGATAGAGAAAAGTCATCAGTCTTTTCATACAAAAAAAAAAACATTCACTCCCGACAAAATGTATGAAACAGCTGTTTTTTTCGTCTATTTCAACATGTCTGCAAAAGTTGTTTAATTGTATTGAAAGCCTTCATGATTACCAGTAACCCTGTATAAATAAATATCTGGAGCTAATTATTGTAGTTTTCTATTGCTTATCATACTGGAAGACAGTAACCTAATCATTTTACTTGTTATTCGATTCAAGCAGAAACTCAATAATAATAATAACTCAAACTGGTTATAAGTGGTGCACTACAATTTCAATGGTTTTATAACGGGAAAGGCTAAAATTGTTACAGTACGTAAATATATGGCAGTAGGTGGTCTAGTAACAAGCAATGTAAATATTGTAATTATAATTATTGTTTATCTAGGCTGGCGGAACCCAGGCCTACCGAGGATGAGGTGGACTGACGGATAACATCAAAAATACTGTCGGGAACGAGTGATGCGAATAGCGAGAGACCGGGGAGAGTGGCATAAACAAAGGGAGGCCTATACCCAGCAGTGGGTCACTCAGGGCTGATAATGATTTACAGCTAGAAGCCGCTGCAGTGCACGCATAGATTTCGAACCTATAAATAACCAATATATATTTTTTGGCGTTGAAAAATCAGACTTTAATCTTCGACTAAAATAAAATGAATGGACGGGCTCTAACCATTGAAATTGCTCAGTAAAAACGAGTCAAAACCATCGGACATATACTTCAACACCTAATTATAAAAATGTACAGTATATATGTTACAAAAAAAAAGATCCCGGTTTTATTTGTGTATTTACACTTCGGGAAAACATGAATGCATAATTTTGATAGATGTTTCGTTATCACGTAACAATATACACGTGTTGCACTTCCTACGGCTAGAGACCGACTGAAACGAAATGAGAGCAGGCGCTCATTTTGTTATCTTCAAAAATGCGCTTCTACTGGACCTGTCCATTCATTTTATTTTGGTCGAAGACTTTAATTCAATTTAAAAACAGACTTCAATTAGTAATACTTACGCAATTTTGTTTATTTGGATGACAATATAATGCCATCCATGTAAAGAAATTGTCCAGTCATTTTGATTTAAAAACCAAAGAACTGAACTGATTTCGAAGAACTTTTTATGGAACCAAACTGAAAATATATCTTTTTAAATATATTTTTACTAAATAATTGTCCAAATCGGTTTATAAATGAAGGAGTCCTGCCTGAGGTAACAAACATTTTAAAAAATACAACTGGAATGAGTAGCCCTCTCTTTTTAGAAGTCGAAAAGTGTTTGAAACAGAAACAATAATATTAGAACAATAATTTTATTGTTCTAATGACCAAAATAAGTTAGTCTTATTCGCGAAGGAATCGCGCGTTATGAATCGTTCGCGAGCCATCAGCTTTAGAATGCAAAAGATTAAAAGTGCTCTGATTACGATAAAAAAGTACCTACGATCAGTACTTGAAGCGAAATATCCATATCCATAATTATAATTACCCATATTAAATCACTGGATACCTAATAATACATAGCAGACAACACTGTCTTATTAGTGTCGGTATTTGTACTACATTTATTGCTGTGAGTTAGGTCCAAATGTACACTTTGCAAGATGTGCACAAAGTTTAAAATGAGCATTTCTCAGTCTGCACTTCCCACAATGTAAATTTCTCACAGTGAACACTTCTCAAAATATGCAAATTAAAAAATCTACATACACAAAAAAAATTGCTATATTTTTTTTTTCTTTAATTAATGTTACAACGAATCATTAATTTAAACTTGAAACAATAACATGAACTTGGAAACGCAGGGAAACGCTGTATGGAGGCCGCTTCCAACCGGCCCTTTTGGAGATTGACTGGGGAGGCTATATCCAGCAGTGGAGGTCCTATGGCTGAAATGATGATGATTAAGTATTAAAATCAAAGTTTTTTTAAATGTTGACTAAATTAATAACAATGAAGAAATTACTAAGATTATTTCTCTTGCTTATCAAAATTATTTATTAAGAAAAGTGCACTTTTTCCGTAATGCCTATTTTGAAAAGTGCTCATATTGAGAAGTGCTTGTTTTGAGAAATGCATTTTGTGAGAAATGCATTTTGTAAGAAATGCTCACTTTGAATGTTGTGCACTTATTGCAAAGTGTACATTTGGTCCTAACTAGACAACAAGATATACATTCTCATGAACTTTGCCTGATTGCATTTTTCGGGAAACACCGCCGGCAAAGAATTCTCTTTTGTTATGTTATTATAACAAGAATTCTTAGAAGTTACGGACAATGGTAACGCAGACGCTCCATCTACAGATGTTTTACTCAGTTTCGCCCTAAATGTTTATTTAATCACTATAGGAAGATACATATTATATATATGCCAATAAATGAGGTAGATATTTAGTATAATAATCAATTTCAAAAACCGACTTCAAAATTAGTAGGTATATTTAAACGCAATTTATACGCAATTTTGTTTATTTTTGATGTCATTTAATTTCTTCTTCTATTATTTTGATTTAAAAACCATACTACTGAACCAATTTTGATGAAATCTCCATGGGACCAGTTTGGAAGTAAATATTCTATCAAATGAAAAAAGAATTTTCCAAATCGGTTTATAATTGACGGAGGTCTGAGGTATCAAATAAATCGTAGTGATATAATTATGCTCTTTGGTAAAAAACATAAAAAACGAACTGAGAACCACCTCTTTTATGAAGCCGGTTAATTTTTCACAATCACCACTTCAAACAAGTGACGTACAGGTTGCGAATTGTTACCAATTCGGTTTATATAAGCCGGCAGTGTACGTTATTTTAGATGAAAGTTAGGTATCATAGTAATGCATTTATGCAATTTAGAATCTTAATGTGGTTCAAACATTTCCAAGTATTATTTAGTTCAAGGATAATCAAAATTTACTGTATCACCACCTATGTGCCTATACTTTAGCAGAAATAATATATTTTTCAATTATTTCCATAAAGGTAACAAATTTTCATGACACCTTAAATTTTACACAATATTGTCAATATCTATCAAAATTGTATATTACGTAATAATGTAGATACCTCTAATTATATTATTTTATGTATATTTTAGAATAATTTCGTTATTGCGGAATTTTTAATACTACCACAGCAATGGATTTTAAGCGTCAGCCAGCGATTTGTAAACTAAGTACTTATGCCCATAATTATATCGATGTATTGAGTATGCTTTATAAACCATTCACACCAGGGCCCCGATTCTACTAAAGAAATTGTTTTTAAATTGTAATTGTTGCGATTTTAATTCTTAATAATTGCCTCACTATTGACATTTAAAAATATTTGTGATACTAGAAAAATACTACCTAATATTATAACTTAGTATGTATATAAAAATAACTGTCAATGATAGAGGCAATTACTTAATAATTAAAATCGCAACAATTACAATTTAAAGACAATTTGTTTAGTAGAATAGTATTTGTGGCTGGTTCTTGACGAGCCAAGCCAGTCAGTTGCTGCAGTCGACTGCCAACCATGATGTCTCTATTTACACAATACCGATAATGGCTTGGCTTAGTAGAACGGATCGTCAAATGGCCTTGCGTACATTTACTTAGTTGTTACTATGTAGGAAAATTTTAGTTTGATACGTCTTACGTGTGCATGCAAATTGCATTGGTGTATCTGATCGATTGCTTATTTAGGTCTGCTGAATCATATGTGCTTGCTCCTTTAATCGTATAGATACCATTTCAACCCTAGTAATAGATCAACTAAGTACAAATACTTGACATGCCATTCTAAGCCAAGCCACTAAACAAGCCGATTGCCGTAGTAGATAGTCAGCAACATCATAGATTGTCTCTATTTACACAACGCTAATAATGGTTTGGCTTAGCCGAATGGCTCGTCAAATAGTCATGTATAAATTGTCCATAAAAGCCGCGTGGTCTCTAGAATTGAAACAACTATAGCAAAACTAGCACTACTAAATCGCTAACTAACCGCAACTAAAGCTCTAAGTACACATTATATTTTATGTACATAATTAAAATATATATATAATTAAATTGTAGCAACAAAGAATCTTGTTATCTTATTCGGCAACCATAGGCATTGTGAATAATTTAGCAATAATATTTCAGCTTTGCATTATTGAATTGAATATTATTTAAATATTTAATTTAGGTAGTTAAATGTATACATACTTAATCACACGGTAAATTATTGAACTGAGGTAATGTGCTTAATTCAATGAAAGGATCACAATGTCAATACACTTGTTCTATCTGCTTTCGCAAGTAATAATTAATGAATTATTGTCTTTCGTTTTTCATAAACCAGAGATACTACTGAGATAAATACTGACACTGGTTCAATGTAACCTATTCGGAAGACATAACTAAATTCAAAAATAATTGTTTCAATTATATCATAAATTTTAGCTACTTGATGCATCGAACGTCAGGGCACAAGCACTCTTATTGCCACTGTGATTACAGCCATATAGGTAGTTACACTATATAGGTAGTTCTTATGAGAGATATCTTCAAATCAAGTTTGCTCTGGCCCAGTATATCTAAAGCTTTACACTCTTCTTCTTAGTCGTGGCAGAGTGGTCGTGATTGCGATGATGGTACAGCAAGGTTCCTCGCTGTTGTCTTTGTCTCTTCCCAGGGCTGCCGCTCGTCTCGCAATGTTTCTCAATTTCTAGCGGCTGGTTCCATTGCGAGTACACTGCACCATGGTAGACTGCGTGGCATTTTGATGGAGTCGGTCCAGCGAGTTGGTGACCGACCAGGGCTACGCTTGCCTTTTACTGGGCCCTGTGCCACAGGCCTCTCCACCGAGTTCATGTTTCTGGAGATATGCCCAAAGAACTTCAGTATTCGCAACTTCACAATCGACGATAGTCTATCTCGTATATGAAGCTCTTTGAGAGCATAGAGTTATTGGTGCGGAACGCTGTCCACGGTATTTTCAACAGCCGCCTCCAACACCACAAATCTAGTGCATCGATTTTCCGGCGATCTTGCAGCTTCAGAGACCATGTTTCGGCTCCGTAGAGAAAGTTTGGTAAGACACTTCATTAGACGAACCTTTGTTTTCTTGGTTATACGCCTGTCCTTCCAAATCTTTCCCAGTCGTTCTACTGCCGACTTCGTGATAGCACAACGTCGCCTGATCTCGTCTTCGCATCCTCCAGAGTTGGAAATGGTAGTGCCGAGGTAGAAGTGTTGTGTCCTGCTCGATCTGATACCATTACTTTTGTCTTGTCTCTATTAAGGGCAAGTCCAAATTGGAGACTAGTTGTTTCCAGACGAGTCAGAAGCTCTTCCAAGTCTTCTTTCGTTCGAAGTGTGGTATCATCAGCGTATCGCAAGTTATTAATCACGCGTCCCCCCCCCCCCCCCCCCATCGAGATACCCTTATTCCATTCATCTAGGGGACGATCCGCATTATGTATTCTGTGTAGGTGTTGAAGAGCTGTGACGACAGTATACATCCCTGTCGAACACCAGACACAGTTTTAAATTTGGCTGAGTGAACATCATCTACTTGTACCGCTGCTGTGCCATCCTCGTAAAGTCGTTTGAGAAGGAATACTAGATGATGTGGTACCCCCATTTTCAACAGGGCTTTCCAAAGACGTTCCCAGATAACAGTATCAAATGCCTTACGGAAGTCAACAAAGCAAATGAAAATAGGCGTGTTGAATTCCCTGGCCTTCTCAATGATTTGCCGCAGTATGAGTATCTGTTCGCGTGTTCCTCTCCCTTTCACAAAACCGGCTTGTTCGGGTGCAACATGCCAAGCGAGATAGGCCTGCAGTCTGGTGTTAAGTATGTGAAGAAACACTTTACTTGCATGTGATATAAGTGAGATGAACCTGTAGTTATTGTAATTTTTTTTTTGTGGGACCTTTCTTGTGCAAGGTTATGAATATTGATTGAGACCAGTCATCTTGGCCATATTTCGGTTTCCCATATCTTGCAGCAGATGTTGTACAAGAAGTCCACCCCAGTCTCTCCCATAGCCTTAAAAATCTCGATAGGTATCTCGTCTCCTCCTATGGCTTTATTGCTTTTCAGATGTCGAATTGCCGCACGTACTTCATCCCGCATGATATTAGGTTCCCGGTCACTGATTTCATCTAATGTACATGTCTTACTTACTGTGGAGTTATTTGAGAAGAGTGATTTGCAATATTCTTTCCAAATACATACTATGTCTTTTATCTCAGTGACCGTTACGCCAGCGGTGTTTTCTATTGCCCATATCTTAGGTTTGAATTGACGTGTTATGAGTCGCACCTTATCGTGGAGGTCTTTGGTTTGTAGTTTTTCAGAATGTTGTTCCAATTCTTCACATACCTTTGCCAAGGCGCTGTTGCGGTCCCGTCTACAGGCAGCCTGTATTGCAGATTTTTGGCATTTATTACAACATTACTGACACCACTCGCTTTTAGTGTTTTGCGTTCTTCAATTAATTGCCATGTGTCTGGTGTCATCCAGTGCTGCCTATTAGCAGTAATTTTTCTTAGTTGAGATTCTGTTACTTCATCCACTACGCATTTCTTTGCAGAAATCCACAAAGAGTTGGGATCTTTGTTCCCGATTTCTGCCCATCAGATAGAATGTTTACTCTCGATTGATGTGGTGAGAGAGTTCTGGTCCATTACTTGCATTCGTCTGGGTGTTTTTGTAACCCTTGCTTTTTGAAGTTTTAGCGTTAAGTGTTAGCCTAGTACAGCGCCACTCCATATTTTAGGAATTGCGATGGCCACTCCAGAGAAGCTGCTCTTATCATTTCCAGAAAAATAGAATGTGTGTTTCTCTGCGTCAAAATGGCCGCTACCTTTCCAGTGTGTCTCGCTTAATCCGGTAATAGTTAAATTGCATCGCTCAAGTTCTCTTTCTAAAATAGGAAGCTTTACACTACGAGTACGTAAGTTTCTAACTTACAGTCTCTAACTTAAATGCATTAAATCAGAAACACATTAAGTTATAGTTACATGTTGTAAAATATACCGTGTAATAGTGTAGTGTAGTAATAGTGTAGTGTAGTAATTATACATTACATTGTGTCAATTTCGGATAATATTAGTGTATTAATGCTATGGCACTGAAAGATTGCAAGATTAAATTTTGCGAGGAAAAAAAACATTTAAGCAATTGTGCATTAATATTCCGTTTCATGACGAGGCAGCTATAATAAGAGAAGCGAAATAAAATAACAATTAAATTAATAACCAAATTGTAATAAAATCATAATACATCGATTCAAAAAAAAAATTTTTTTGGGAGTGATAATAGAGCGTGAAAAAACAATTTAGGTACAGTGTTCACAACAATACGTTAGTATATAAAAACTATATAATAGTAGCGATTATGTCTTTCATAAATAATAATTGATTATATTAGTAATGCGTAAAAAATGTTTGCCATACGTACTTAGTACAATACAATGACGAAAACATATCGGTCTCGCAAGCCATTGCAACTGCTATGATGAGAACTTGCGACCCACATTTTTTATATGTGTTTCATTGTTAATTCAGTCATACTTTAATTTTCATCCGCTGTCTTCTGTAGAGAGAAAGCGAGAAGAATATTATTGTAATATTGAAATAAGGACGTGGTAATGTTTATTTTTTAGTGCGGCGCTAGTAGTGACAATTATCTTGCGAGTCCGTAAGGATTTGATTCTAGAATACATTAATCAGCGATTGTTTACCTGGGGATCGTTTACTAAGAATTGAACAAACAACGTATAAAACTCAGGCAACCACTGATTTTATGTCATATCAGATCTATATAATAAACTAGCACACAAAAATAAAATATAAAAGTCAGCGTAGCGTTCCTAACCCTTGCTAATATTAGCTACAATAGCATACAAGCGGTGATGGGTTACACACAAATTTTCAACAGTAACAAATGGTCACACATGGTACTCTGCGCCTGAATTAATTTTATTTCAATAAATAGATAATTAAATATTTGTGACACAGTACTGGTCATAAGATTAATAAGCAAAGTAAGGTAATATTCAGCTGTATTTCAATCCAATTTAGCATTTATATACAGTGACCCGCTAGTAGTGCTATAGGAATGCTTGATGTGACCGCGTCCTATAACTTCATACAAAGCACGGATATGCTCACGGGCCCTCCGACAGTACACCATGGAAAGAATCAGATCAGAATCAGCCATTCTTGAACATAGTAATTAAAAAGTTTATTTCGTGTTTTTTACTCTGATGGAAATAATCTTCTTTATTTTATTTGTATAAAGTTATATTATACAACAAATAATAAAATTTCGTTATTATCTATTTATTGAGATATCAATGGGATAACTTTATAGCTTATTGCTTATAAGGCAAGGCATGAATCATTATCGCAACCAAGCTCAATGTACTCCGTTCAGTACATTTAAATAAACACAGAACTCAAATATTACCGACTTTCTATCTTCCTTTATAAAAGTAATTAGATCTAAAATGCCTATAATATAGAGGTACGTGCTAATATTAACGCGAAAATACAGTTCGATGTCAAGTTAGATATAAAATTATATGAAACAAAATAACGACTGGAGTATAAAAAAGTTAAGCAGTGGTTATGCCTAGGTTACACCTAACTAGTACAGTGGTGCTTGGTCTAATGCTCGAAAAATTGTGTTTGTAGCACCAAGATCAGGGAGACCACCACGATGTCTTAAGCATTCTGAACTTTTTCTCGATCTAAATATAAATAGTGCAAGAAAAAACCAATTATGTCAGTAAGATTGTGGAACCCCCAGAATCCATTGTCTCAAAGACGTCTATTTTCTCGTTTTTTTAAATGTTTTACACGTTACGACCACTGCCTGAACTGACTCGCCACAAAAATGCAACAAAAATATGTTGAAATACTCTTTCACCCAAACGGCGCTCGTCACTGTACTTCTTACGTGCAAACTTACTCTCAAAAAATATTTTAAGCAAAAATAACATATCTTGCGAGGACAATATGTATTCCTAAAGTAAAATACACGCCGATTACAAATACCCCGGGTCCGATATTTTAGGTTTTCAGGTGGGATACACAACCTCAAAAATATTCTTATCCTTACATTGAACTTTGCTATGCTTTCTCATTATCCGAGAGAGCGAGACAATGCTCAATGTAATAAAATTAATATTAACAATATTAATAAAGAATGTTTTTGAGGTTGTGGTAGCCCCATAGTGCAATTTGGTTTCACTGGATTATCTCAAGCCCTACCAAATATAAACCCAAAATATGTGTTCATTGTGAATTGCATTAAATAATAATTAAACAAACGGGCTTACTCATAAACATACAATTAGCCTGTTTAGCAAACATAAAAGTGTTTAGTCGGTTTCTGGCTGTCGTCTCTCACTTAATAATTATAATAGTGAAGGTCTGTCTGTTCTGTAGTCAACGTTTCCACTCAATTTCTTTCAAAGCAACAGCAAATCCAACCCTAAAATACTGTCAATGATTAATTTTGACATTCAAAGTAACTTTTTCAAACCCCATAAATCATGACATAACAAAATAATTGAGTAATAATACTTCGGCTGACTCAGGACAATAAATTACTTATTTGTTTTTTTCATTATTACATTACAACTAAACCTTAATAATATCAGCTACGCGTATATAGATCAGCATAAACAATTTTATATTATAAAAATTATATTAATTGTATACCTATTCATTTTTGTTTGTATCATTTGTTGCGTATGTCTTCATAATTGTGCTATATAACAAGTGCTGTCTTGTCAGATCTATCGTCTTTGAAATACGAGTCTACAATATTAGTAAATGACAAGTCAAATATAGAGCAACATTTAAAGGGTTTTATTAAAAGGCTCTTCTTTCTTCTTTAAACCTTGTCCATTGAACACCAAGCCAATTGACGAGTCATTCTACCAAGCCAATCGATTACCGTAGTTGACAGCTAGTCATGTAAGGTATGGTCTCTATTTACACAACGGCAATAACGGCTTGGCTTACGCCAATAACGGCTTGGCTTAGTACAAAGGCCTTGTGTAAATGGCTCATTATCAGTCTGAATATAGATCATATATGAACTCTACTACGGTGTTATTCAGAAACGTCTAATAAGCCTGTTATAACGAAAAGGTGTTGTTTCGAAATCGCGCGCGGCAATTCCGCCAGCATGAAGTTTACACTGCACTTTGTAGCATATATTATCTTGTCGAACGTTTATGAATAAGAGGTTCAATGCTTATGGGACACCCCTAAATATTCATTTTATTAGCACTCGTGTTATCAAGAGTGGACGTTAGCACTGATAAGACAGCGTTCGGTAAAAACTTCGTACAAGCTGTACAGCGCCATCTGCGTGCGAAATCACGCTGCTAGGGATGTTATTAAGCCGCACAGCACGTGGTGTCCTCTACTGCTTGAGTAGGTATCTAAAAACTGTGACGCTTGGTAGATCCTATTAGTATTCTAGGCGTGATTCGAAGCGCGCCCTTAGTTTCAACAAAAATAAAACTTGAAAAATTTACTGAGTGTGTATATTAATATTGATAGATGATATGACCGGAACACCCTAGCAGCGAGACCGCACAACCACCTATCGCTAATCGAACATCGGAGAACAATACCACGTAATCAGTTAGATGCAATGATACACATGAATACCGCATTGCTGCGACGTTAGCTTACTATTACAACTAGTAAAGTAGTTTAACAACAACAGGCTACCGGACTGATTATTTTTATAATGTTATTTAAAAAACTGTCTATAAATGGAGCCGACTACCAATATCAAAAATAAAATGAGTTCATTAAGGAAGACAAGCATTTTAATGTCTTGCTCGACACATAGCGCACTATACTCACAAATGACGTCATTTGTAAGTACGCCATACAAATTCCATACTGACACTAGCTTTACGGGAAAGGAACAGAGCATCCCTTCTTAATCCGAACAAAAACTTTAATCCCTTACACATTGGAACTTTACTAGCCGATTCCCGACACGGGAAGACTCTTCCCGTGAACATGGTGCATGTAACTGCGCCGAAATATCAGGAGCTCATTCCACAACCTTACCACGGTAAATATCCCGTAAATAATCATATAACTCTAGTGAACAACCGTGATAGTTTAAAACAGTGTTTTATTAGCCGATTTAAATAATTTCTTCAGTTATGTACAGGTTATGGTATATTTTTTTTAAAGAAATTAAATTTGTTACTAAGCCCGTAAATTTTAACAAATCCTATAATAGGTACCTGTCCGATAGCCTATTATGAACAGTGAAGATGGCGCCGTGAGTCTGTGTGCATCGGCCGGCAGCCTGGTTTCGTTGTTTTAATTACGTGAGGAAATGGCGTGTTTATTAATTCTGCAGTACTTTAAGGTGAAAAGGGCGTAGGAGTGGCGCCCTCATTAGGAAAAGGCACTACAGGTATACTATAACATGACCAAATGAGGGTTCGACTCCCTTAGTCACTCGGGAAGGTGATCAAGTGCTTTTTTGAACACAGGGTAACATAGGGTAGTTTAGTAATAAAAGTCACTGAGTACCGCCAAAACAGCAGTTGTTAGCTAATCTGCGTTTTATAACTTATGCAATACGTTGTGTCGCTGGAAGTAGTACTTCAAATGTGCTTCGTTGCATTCTTGACCAACTATCAATTGTTATTTGCTCATCTTTTAGTATGCCTGTTATGTTTTTTAGATGGGGGCGCCACTCCACCACCTTAAGCTAAAAACAACAAACCAACATCACGGTTCAGTATAGGGGTCAACTTACACTGGAACATAAGATTATTGTTGCTTTTAAAGTGGTACGTTTTACCTATGGCTGGAAATTTAACCTTCAAATAGTTTTTTTTGGTCCTAGTAGCTAGGATGGGTAATTATTTTAAAATAACACAGTGTTTGCGCAAATTGTTGGTTGTTCTTTACATTATCATATACAGCTATTTAACAGTAACGCACCGCATTACTTACATTTGTCAATAAATCGTTTGAAACAGCAAAAATTAGTTTATTGACAAATGTAAGTAATAATGTGCATTAGAGATAAATAGCTTTGCATGATTTTGTAAAGAATAATAATCAATTTGCGCAAACATCGTGATCGTTTACAACAATTACCCGGCCTAGCTACAAGGCCAAGAAAACTGTTTGAAATTAATATTTCCCGCCATAGGTTAAACGGACCACTTTAAGCTCACGCACGGCATAATGTAAGACCTAACGTAATCAGGCTGCGGGTCTCGAGGGACCGAGACCAAGCGATGCAATCGATGCTCACGCGCATCCGTGTAGCACATTCCTTTGATACTATCAAAACGTACAATATTTGCCATTTTTATTTGAAATATTAAGAAGACAGTTTGATAAAAATGTAGCTGTAATAAAAGCGGGACTATTGAAAGATTGCGTTCGGCTTGCAACAGCACTTAAACATCGATATTTAGAAACATTTACTGGATCAATCAACAGCTTATAAGGGACTAATGATTTATCAAATTGACGTTTAGTTAATACTTAAATACTTTATTCATACACGGATATAATTTATTATTTATCACGGCCATATCAAATCACTGAATAACAAAGCACACAGCCATTTACATTATAAGTCTACTAAATTTATGACATATAACATTTAATAGTCGAACGCTACCTTTCCAAGAGTGGTAATGGTCCCGCTTTATTTATAGTAAAGAGGCAAAACGACTGAGGGCTTAAAGGTGAATTTTAACCTAACTACTACTACCATTGGGAAACATTTTAACACTATACACACTTTAGTTTCACATGTTTGTCTTGGTGTCGGATTGTACAATCACACATATTATTATTTAAGGCGGCAAGACAGCGACTAATTTTCTTAGAACTTCGAAGAGCATTTTTTTTGTTAACCTTACAGTTTTACATAATAAGGAACTGAAAACATAAGTAGTAGTGCAATTTTTTTAATAGTTTTTGGTTCGTTTTCGATGAACTCATTTTCGTATGTGAATCTAGTAGACTAACAAAAAAAAAACAATTAAATACTTTTCGAATTTTGCCGGTAGGTGAAAATGGGTCGTTGTTTAAGCCCTTAACACAAGTATTTTATATGAAAACTGTATCGATGCCATAATTTGCATTATACTAGTAAAACCACATCTTTCATAGTTTACATTTTTATTTATGCTTATCGCTCGAAAGTTGCACTGTCATAATATTTCAGCACTTACTTAGTTTAGCGCTTTCTATGGTGTTCTAATTAACAGCTTTTAAAGATGTTACGTTTTTTTATAAGGCATTAGTGCCATAATTATATCTAAATTAGAGAGTAGCAGAAAGTAGCCAATCAGACAGCAAGACAAACGTCACGTCTAGATGTGTAACTAACGCTTCACATCGCGCACTAGCTCTTACAAGCATGGTAATAGGGTGGATATTCCAATAGGTTCGTAGGTGTGGATAGACCGTATAGGAACTCGTATAAACGAGCTTAGCATCTTACTTATCACTGAGATTGGGGGTCGCACTGAAGCAGGCGAACGATCGAAGGGTCACTTTTAGCTCCCTCTATGAACTCCTCAAGCGAGAGTTTCCCGTCCTTGTTTCTGTCCATCTGGCGGAATATTTTGTCGGTCCGCTTCTCGGGTGTCGACTCGTCTTCAGGCATTTTCATTACTGACCCCACCATTTTGTAGATAGCCTGAAACGCGAGGAAAACGTTCGTTATTTTAAAGACAGGTGGCGCTAGTTGGAGTGAGATGGCAAATATTGGCGATTTATTTTATTTTTATTTTGTTTAATGAAAAGTGAACACCTACATCACAGAAAAGAGAAAAAAGAAATTTTTCTTTGATCTACATGATATACGTCATTGCATTACATAACGGAAACAAGGCATAATAATCCAACAAACTTCATCACAAATTATAGGTGCAGTGCAGACTGCATGCTATTAAACGAAAGTTGAAAGTTGGAACTTGTATTTATGGCATTTTTGCCATGATTCGTTTTACAGCTGGAGCAGCTCAAAAGCTTGTAACGAGATGCCAGTTGGCGCGTTCAAAATAGATAACAGTTCCGGGGTATCGAGTAACATACACAATAGCAGGCATACACAATAACAGTCTTACCGGCCCTTTGGCGCTTAACACCCCTACTAATGATTTTATATCCCCCTATTGTATATTAAACAGAGGGCATCTTGGTGAGATAGAGAAAAATAAAAGTAATAGGTAAATTATATTAGGTAAAATAAGTAATAAAACCAAAATAATATATTTTAATTTAGTAGGTACTGCAAGTTTTAGTCGCTACCGACTATTTGCCATATATAGCTTGGCTCGTGAATTAACTAATTTTTTTAAGGTCGTCAAGCTCTCCTGATGTTAAGTGGCGGTGTGGTGGTAAACGCATCTAACCTAGAATTGTTGGAGTTTGAATTCACACCCTGCTGGTTGGAACGCCCCGGGGTGGAGAACGTTGCTGCAGAACCCATTGCCTTTAAGCGCGTTTTCACACGACAACGTACGACACGTACGCGACAACACACTGCAAACGACCCGTCGTCGTAAGTTTTCCCATGAATGACAATTCTGCAACTGCTACTTGCACAGAATCAAAACAAGCTAGTCACAGAAGCGAGTGCCGAATGAAGTGCTGTCGATCGTGCGGTGCGTCGTCAGCAACTTCATACTTGTTTCAACAGCCGCTATTTCGTCACAGCAAAAATCGTCACGATTAAGCGGCACCGACGACATATCCGAAAATTCGTTCGAAAAACGTACGTCCTGCGTAGTGGAGTGGTGTCTTTGAGTGAGACAACGATCCATATGAGTGTATGGCGCTCGGTGGCATCACCGCATTTTATCGTGTCGTGTCGTTTGGTGAGAAAGCGCGAAGTCGACTAATTAGTAAAGCCGGTAATCAGCTGGTATTGTAACTCACAGTGACAATCTCTAGCATCTCCTGCCTGGAGATGTATCCGTTGCCGTCGAGGTCGTACATGGAGAAGGCCCACTTGAGCTTCTGTTCGAGTTTGCCGCGCGAGGTGACGCTCAAAGCGCAGAGGAACTCCCGGAAGTCTATCGTGCCGTCCCCGTTCGCGTCGAATGTCCGGAAAACGTGTTCTGCAAACTGGGAGGAGGAGGAATCATTTAGTAATAATACATTGCTGTAGTAGCATGTAAGGTTGAATCTGAGGCACATGTAACGATCAAGGCTTAATTGGAGTAATGACTTGGTTACTATATGGCCATTTTATTGGAAACTAGCTGTTGGCCGCGACTTTGTAAGCATACTTTCAACCTCCATATGCCCCGGGCCCTTTTGAGCAGCCCTCAAAGTCCCACAAGGAACCTGCCATATGTCAGCTTCGTAGGTAGTTTTCGACATTTCGTAATGAGCCAGTCAGTCAGTCCTTCAATGAATGAGTGAGATTTGCTTTTATATTAATAAATAGAACTTTTTTTACGCAACTATAGACTTCTTAATTTATGCTACAGCAAGTTTCCATCAATCTACGTATGTATAAACCTAACCGACCAATCACAATCCTTCCTAAAATGACAGTTCTTTTAGTCTGACATTCGAACATAGCCTCTGTGCGTTTGCTTTTTTGGTAAGTACATGGAATTAAGCCTCTTTGCATGGTCTCATCTTTGAGTCGATAGAGCCTACGAATTTACCTACTATTCTTGTAAACAATTAATTAGATTTAATCCGATTACTAACAAATTTTATCTAATCCAAAACTACAAAGCAAATTTTATTTTAAAATATTTTTTTCACCTACAATAACTGAATATTCGAGTATATATTTAAAAAAGAATATGTCATACCTTACTGGCATCGCCGTATGGGAAAAAGTTCCCGTATATCTTCTTAAACTCCTCAACAGACAGGTGCCCGCTGGGGCAATCTTTTAGAAATCCTTTGTACCATTCTTGTATTTCTGCATCTGCAATATTGAAAATGTGTTGTTAACCACCGAAGTCGAAAAACGAGGAGTGTTATAACAATGAGAAAATCTTTTTGTTATAAGTATAACGTCTTTGCCTGCCTGTGGCACAGGCCTTTGTAGGAAAGACACCGCGAGTTTACCTACATTCCATGTCTCTGGGCTGTCTTATGTTGGATTAATGCACCAACTAACACAAAGTGTAATTCAGTTCGATCTCTGTTGTCTCGGCAGTAGCACGACTGAAGTCAATAATAGGATTACCGCAATCTTCCGCTGAGCTTCATACAATTTGAAGTGCCTCCCTAGCAAGCGTCAATCGGGTCCCTAGGAGTATTTGATGATAATATGTCGCATCTGTTTAATAGTTAATCATACTAATATTATACACGCGAAAGTGTGTTTGTTTGTTCCACTTTCACGCAGCAATAAAGCAACAAATCTACGTGATTTTTTGCATAGAGATAGTTGTGACCTAGAATACTTTTTATCCCGAAAAAAATCCAGCTCCTGAGAGAATTTGCGCGCGGGTGCTTTTGCGGAGCGCAGCATATCGTACATACGTGCAGGTTCCTGTAGCGGGTAAAATTATGATAAAAAACACGTTTACTAAACCTGAGAATTCAGTATTTTGCTTCAAGTCTTCTAGAACCTCTGGCTTCAGTTTGCTGTTTTGTTTACCCATTTTTGTGGTTTTGATCTATTTTCGTATTCCAGGACGCAACGACGTGCAGCACAACCTTTTCTTGTTTTAGTCAATCAACTGTTGCGTCCTAGAACATAAACAGCAAATAAAGTATCCGCCAATTAGTACTAAAGGAATATTACTCACCTTTATTTATACCTAACCTTTTAAGACCTCAAGTAATGTAAAATTATGACTATTTAATTCGTTACTATCGCTTTACCATTATGTGTTTGTTGAAATGAAAGCAAATAAATTAAATGGTACAACCGCTCACAACGATATATTCAGTCTCGATTTATTGGAGTTATACCATGTAACGATAGTTTTGGAATTGATTTTTCTTGAAACTGTATCTTGTATTCAAATTATTAAAACAGTAGTCTATTATTATAGAAATAGATCTTAGACGTTGAGTCTATACGACATTCGTTATTTACCACTAAAATGTACAAAGCACTAATTCGAACACGTAACACTTGAATATCAATGGAGTTGCAAAAGTACTGAAACAGTGCAGTTCAAATTACACACTGGTATTTTTTTTTTTACAAAATCATGCGTTTGACTGTTTTCTACTTGTCTGCATATTCACAGGAATGCATTGTATGCATATTAATGAACGTTACACAATGTGTTTGGCAGTACCTGTCGTAAATTACCTAACGTTTGTTAAACGGTGTTAATGGGTACATTGACTAAATCAAGACACAGTTTTCAAAGAGAGCGCAATCAACGATTTATTGTTAGTTTCGATTCTGTTAACTTTTTTCTAGGGTAATTTAATCTAACAGAACAAAACTATTATTATTTGCTCTCTCTCAAATCAAGTCTTGAAAATGGTAAGGAATGACACAGAGTTGTTTGTTTGGTCAAAGAGGTGCGAGCGAATCCTCTTAATGGAAGAAAAAATAATTAATACAGAATATAACGATGTGAGCACTACAATGACGAGTCCAATAAATAATGACTAGTTTTTATAATTTTATAATTATACATGAATAGGCAAAATGTGAACTAGTAAAAATGGTGTATTCTTAAAAATACAACAGTCTACGGGACAGTGTTGTTCCATCTATTACACGTGTAGTATGCCTTATGTGGCGGTTAAATACACAATAAAAATAAATATTCAGTAAGTTATGAGTATAATATAAACTACAAATTTAAGTTTTGAACAAAACGACTCAGACTTGGAGATTCTTTGTAATGTGAACCGGATTTATACGTACGTCGTACGTTGCAGTCAACTTAAGCTATGTTTCCACTTAAGGCCCAGAATACCAGGTGCAGCGATCTCACTCGCACGTTTGATTTATTTTTAAGATATAAAATAACAGCGGCTACTTTTAAAATAATATATACTTCGGTCATTTTACGACGGTTATATTTCAAAATATTTAGGACAAATATTTGTTTTAGGCTGGCTTGCACAACAAATAAAATCTTATTTAAATCTTGATTTAACTAAATTTTCTATACGATTTGACATTTGAATTTCGTTAAATCGAGATTTATATCGGTCGTGCGAGTGGGTCTTAATATTTTTTTTTGTAATGACCTGTAAATAGGAAAAAGTGTATAACCCATTTTTTGTTGCAATAATAAACATATTGTTTTTTTTTATATTAACATCAAATGATTAAGGAAAATGATCGAGGCACATTTTTCAAAAGTAGCCAGTCATTTTTATATCTTAAGATATATCAAATTTGCGAGTGAGATAATGGCGCGCTATATTCTGCGCCTTAATGTTCCGAGCAGGTAAAAGCGAGCTCGTTCACGCTCTTTTAAAAACATTTATAGTTCAGAACATTTGTTCAGTGTATATTTGTAAATAATCTTGAAACTCTGACATCGGGGTCGGGCACACAATCTAAACGCACGTACTTAGTGAAAACGTAACTTTAGATGTACTTTATCAAACAAACCTGTGTACAAGCCCCACTCAAATAAAATCATTTTTTTAAGCAGCTTTCGGCAGAGGCTTTTTTGTGGGTACCCACAAAAACATAACAAAGAGAAGTAATTGGATTAACAGTATTGACAATGACATTGTGTGCCTGAATTTATGACTGCAATTGAATTGGAAAATCTACGGGGACACGTTCTATGGAGTCAAATCTAACGGGTTGTGCGCCTATTGCAGCTAGATTACAGTAATGTCTTACGAATAAATCCTATCTAGTACACGTACTATAGAAAAAAATTATAGATTACATCGCATTTAAAATTATTAGTGCTCCAAGCTTACTATTAAGTAAAATGCTACAAAATCTATAAACTATAATTGAATGAGAAAGTACTGGTAACTCCGTAATACGATGATGTTTAACAATTTAAAATAGATACACGTATTAACAAAGCTTTTTAAGCTTAACTGAACAAATGGTAACTCATTTGAAACTTATTTTTATACTGACATGATAAACTTACAGATACACAATTTTATTTTAATACAATATGTAATAATAATAGATTAGTGATAGTCCCTTTATGGAAATTATCTGAAGAGATTATAAACGGCGAGACAGAAAACAAAATGAGTGAATAACTAGGGCAAGTCATACCTATCCCAATAAATTTTGATGCACATAGCTGGACCATAGAATTTAGACTTTTAAAAGTTCAAGTGAAATCACTACATGGCATTTAAATCGTAAAGCGTACAGAGTTTTTTTTAATGTAGAACTACTTAGTGTTATTCCAATTACTATAAAGTCAAATGTGCGCGCTAGTTTTGGGGGAAAGACGCTGAGAACGATTAAGGAGATTAAGCGGGAATTGTGTTACCGCTAATAACTATCGGCTACCAAGTAACCACATACAATATAAATAGCAACTGACACATAGGCCTGGGTCGCGGCACGTTGAAACAATAACAAACGACGGTCGTTAAGAACTGAACGCAATAATTGACTACAAAGACCGAGGAGCGAGTCGATCGCATGATCCTCGAAGTTGACGCCTACTGACGGGTCTACTACTTATCGTGAGATCGACGTCTTAGACGTGATTAAGGAACCTAGAATTAAAATTAAATGCCCTTTTCAGATTTATAAATCCCGATGAAGGTTTTTAATTTTGTGATATGTTTCAATAACACCCTGTGTGCGAAAGCTACATTCAGGCCCAAAATGAGTATTCTTTGATCCCTCTTTCCTACTTGTATAAAATTCAGTCGATTTTGTTGTTGACTTTCTACATGAGTTTGTAAGTACATCAATACATATATGTAATTATGTAGTCTTCAGTTTTGATAGTACATACCATGATCCAAGAAAACAAGGTCTAGCGCTCTGGGAGATGTACCGCAATGACGTCACTGTCCAGTTGCCACTTTATTGTAACAAACAGAGATACTGGGTTTAAAAAAAAAAAAATCTACTAAATAAAATACAAAAAGCATTTCAATTGTCATTTGGTTTGTCCGATCAAGCAAGTTAAGCACGAATTGGATATATTAAACACAATTTTATCAAAACCACATTGATTTATCGGATTCCCACAGGTAATATATGAATATTGGGGAGTTATAATTTCACGCTACTGTTAACAAAGAAAATCATAGAGTCCGCCATTGTTTCGTGTATCGTCATCTCCCTCGAACTTGTTGTATATTACTTATTCTGATCTTGCTTATGCACGTGTACGTATATCCATGACATTGATGACATCATTGCGGGATGCCCACGTCACATTATTTCTCGGAGCGCTATACCTGGCGGAGTATATTATTATACCATGGTACATACTACTTTAACTGCCAATTCAAGTAATATTAAAAATACATAATAATTCGTTACAAAAAACGTAAATTACTGCGAATTTTAATATAATATTTCTGTAGATATAAGAATATATCTACATGAATAATACACATGTGCTAAGAAAATATAACTTATTCTGGGAACATTATCATATCACAAATGAAGGGATATAAAAATAAAAGTTTTTTTAGGTTATAATATTAAAGTATTAAAATTACTAACTATATCATACTGCATTCAATATTATGGAATGTTTCAACACTACAAAATCAAAATATAGTTTCCAGTGCAGATACGTTACCAGATAATATATAAAACTACTTTTACAAAGGGCTATGTTCATTTTAATGTACATCTAAATGTACTTGTCGTAGGTTCTCTAGTACATGTCTTGAAGATTTAAGCAATTCTAAATTAACTAAAATTAAACCCTAGCCCACTTATCAATAAGCGCGTAGTACCTTAGGAATAGTTACACCGTGTTTTGTCTTTTTTACTCTTTCAATTTTTTTACTCCCTTGAAAAAGACTAAAGACGGAGTAACTTGCCCAAGGTTACTCCGCGTTTATTACTAAGGGGGTATGTGCGATTAACAAACTTCCAAAAAGCTTTTTGTGCTTTATTTTTAATTGTGCGTTTCAGCTCGCTAATTTTTAAAATTCGTATTACACTTTTTACCTAATATAATAAATAATGCACTGAAAACGAATTTATAACCTAAGTAGCCGTCACTAAACAATGGATTAAATCGCGACCCTTAAAGTGCTGTGGCCATTTACAAATTAACAAACGCAATGGTGGCACAACTACTAAGAACTAACAAATATTACATTCTAAATAACGTGGGAGGACTAGGGCTCGCTAAACAATTTGCTTTTCGTTAAGTTTGGCCACTCTGGCGAACTAAACTCATACAACATTCAATTATTATGCAAAGTATTTAAAAAAGCCTAGGTGAAACGAAAGGTGAATGCCCAAGATCCATACATTATTAATTAACCCAGCCCAGGCAATAAATAAAGGAATCTCAATCTCAACTATAAGCATTTTTCAATCAAAAATTCGACGTAAGTCAAGTTCTTTAATAATAATTTGACTTAAGTGTGACTTTCGAACCAATGTACCATCTAAATATCTATTTTTTTACATAAATTTAGTTATGCGTAAAAAGAAAAATATCTCCAAAATAATCTAGAATTGTTTTCAAATAAAGTTTGTCAATAATTTTGATGATCAGGGCCCTATTCCATAAAGGGACAAATCATAATAAAACTACAAATGGCAGTTGAATACGCCAACCTACAATCAAAGACTGATGATTGTCAGTCATATTGCATTCAAATTGACATTTATCTACTATAGTTTTATTAAATAGGGCCCTGATGAGTCTTATGTCAAATCATTATTATAAAACTTGCAACTTGCACACAAGACGACCTGAATGAAGCCACGCAAAATGCCATTGAGGTGGCAAAGTTTTGGTCTAGAAACTTGATTTGAAAATAGAATTGTATTTTGCGGAACATCGACTCGAAAGAAGAAGATTATAAAACGTAAAAAAATTGGGAAAAGACTCGTTTGCGTCAAGGGCGGGGTTAATATTGAGCATTGACCTTTGATAAATGGTTCAGTATAGTATTTACAGAGAGAACTAGAAGGCACAGTTAGTGGGAAAATGACGCGTGTTCTTAAATATCAAAACAAACTAATTAGGGATCAGAAAGGTGGCTACTAAAGCCGTGATCGAGGAAAGGAAACGGGAAGCGTACGAAATGAAACGGGAGAAGCCAGATCCCTGACGAAGTAACTAATAACACCGAACACTTAATAAACAACACCGATTTCACAAACGATAATAAGGTAAATTGATTATAATGTTTATAAAATTCAGTGTTTCACATAGTTCAATAGAATGTACAGAAACGACCAGATTGTGGCGTTTACTGTAAGTACGGAACATAGAGCGATGCGTGCTTGGTTCCGGTTGCAATATATCAATCTGATCGATTCCGTTCGTACAATACTACACTAAATGTTATCTTAATAGTAAAAGTTAAAGATTGACATAGTTTATATTGTGCAGTATCGTAGAGTTCCTTAGTCGGATACAATAAGGGACAGACCAAGGTGTCGTAGAGGAAATCGTAGGTTCTCTAAAGTCATAATGGTTTGGACATATACTTATATTCGATTAGAAAAGTGGACAATCCAACAGCGACAGACACATTTTAATTATGATTTTTACAAAAAAATTTTTATCATGAAATGGACATTATTTATCCGTTTGACTTTAATTTTCGTTATCAGAATAACCTTAAAATTTTAAAATACTTTTTCACTTAATAATCGACAAAAATACGACGTCAGGATTCAGAAGCACAGCTTTATTTAGCATCGGTTATGTCGGGAGGTACGCAGGAGCACTCGCGCTTTTAAGTGGCTACCTGAAACCTTGTCGTCACGAGCCGTGATTTTAAGATATCGCACTCAGATGCAATCAACATTCGGTTCTTTCAGAAGCTTTGCATGAGCATTTTGTTAACTAAATAAAGCTATCTGGTACAATTTATAAAAATTGCCTAAACTGTTCAGATTGTGTTCCAATCCGCTTCAAATTACCGCGCGTGTATAGCATTGTTCAAGGCCCAGAATATGGGGCGCCACTATCTCACTCGCACATTTAATGGTTTTTTAAAGATATAAAATTACTGTCTACATTTTTAAATGTACTTCGGTTATTTTGCGAGGTTCATATTTCAAAATATTTAGAACAAATGTTTTAGTATTTTTGTTATAATTACAAGAATAAATGGGAAATTTATCACATTTAAAAAAACATCTTATGCGCGAGATATATCGCCGCGCCCGGTATTCTGGCCCTTTATATCTCACGATCACTGAGTAGCAAGCTCGCGCCATTGTACAGAGTGCAATAACTTGTGCCTGTAAGAGCACATTTCTTCACGCATACGGTTAGGATGCGGTAAAATTCAGAAGCCGCAACTGTGTGCATAATGCAGATGTAGGATGTCGCGAGACGAACATAGCGGACTATCAAATATGTGACCGCGTACAATATTTAGTAGTTCCTGCGCATTCTGTGCGCCTGTGCCGCCGATACGAGAATGACGTCACTCGATTCACTCGTCACTCTTTCAAAACGCTCTCAAAAAGTCTTAATTTTTATCACGTACCTAATTACCACAAGCTTTTATAAACACTCCGATGGAAACTATCGGTAGTGTTTTATATTTTAACATCCGAACTTGATTAGCCGGAACGCGGTTCATCGTATACCTAATTTTGCCAGAAAAATAAATTTATTGATCGTCGCTTTCCCTTGGGACAGGACGCCGTCAGATTTAGTTTAATTGTGAGGATGGAAGTTGTAACAGGCGGGGGGCGAGGAAGGGGGTGGAATCTTGTGGCCGAAATGACCATATCGCGGTAAAAGTAGACGACATGGCGCTTAGGGCGCTAGCATTTTGGACAGTTCTTCATCCTGAAGACAGCCCTTGAGAAACTCGTCTTGCGTCAACTGTCCGTCGTTGTTTTCGTCCATCTTTGCGAAAATGTTCTTGGCGCGTTCTTCAGCCGAGTCCGCGGGCCGGTTACTTGAGCATGCGCCGAGCATGTCATAGATCGCCTGAAATGTCATAATTACAATTATATTATGCATGCTCATGATATTGTTACAATAATAGTAACAAGTATACATTTCCCTACATACAAAATAAAAATACAGGCCGAATAGAGAACCTTCCCCCTCTTTCGAAGTCGGTTAAAAAACGATCCCTATCTATTGCATGAATAAGATTCAATAGACTCATGTCCATACTCATGTACCTAGCCCTATATTGTCTGCTCCATCCATTGTAAGAAAATGAAAAAGGGCTCATAACTTACATACTTTCATCAGGCGTAGAGATACACCACAATGAAACCTGCTTTCAAATAAATTCGCATTCAAATCGGTCTTATTTAGAGCTACGATGCCACAGCACAAACGCACCCCTTCTTCCACACACACACACACAGCTACAAATAACGCCTTACTTTTTGTACTAACGTACACAGATAAAATTATATTTAATTTGGAATTCAGCAACCGACCTGAGCATTCATTTGTAACAATATATTGAACTAGGTTAGAACCAACCATCGATACGAGCACTTTATCGAACATTCTCAAAAACAGTCGAGTAAATTCTCGTCAAGTCTATTTATTCCCCTTAAAGATTTTAGACGTGGTTAAAGATAAAGCACGCACACTTAGAAGACACCTCAAAGAACGAAAACCTTGTAGAACCTAGATTATATCACTCATGAAACAAGGAAGGCGGCAGGTTGTTACATTCCTTGACTCATCATCATCATCATCATTTCAGCCGTAGGACGTCCAATGCTGGACATAGGCCTCCCCCATCGATCTCCAAAAGGGCCGGTTGGAAGCGGCCTGCATCCAGCGTTTCCCTGCGGTCTCTTTTAGGTCGTCTGTCCATCTTGTGGGTGGACGTCCTACGCTGCGCTTGCCAGTCCGTGGTCTCCATTCCAGAACCTTTCGGCCCCATCGGCCATCTGTTCTGCGTGATATGTGCCCTGCCCACTGCCATTTCAACTTACTAATCCGGTGGGCTATGTCGGTGACTTTCGTTCGTCTACGGATCTCCTCATTTCGGATTCGATCTCGTAGAGAAACCCCGAGCATAGCCCTCTCCATAGCTCGTTGTGCGACTTTGAGCTTGCTTATGAGGCCCATAGTGAGAGACCACGTTTCAGTGCCGTATGTCATCACTGGTAACACACACTGGTCGAAGACTTTCGTCTTAAGGCACTGAGGTATTTTGGACGAGAAGACGTTGCGTAGTTTACCGAACGCTGCCCAGCCGAGTTGGATTCGCCGATTGACCTCTTTCTTGAAGTTGGACCTACCTAGTTCGACGGTTTGTCCTAGGTAGACGTACGCGTCAACAGCTTCAAGAACTGAGTTCCCAACGGATACTGGGGTGGGCACAACATGGATATTTGACATAACCTTTGTCTTGTCCATGTTCATTTTAAGGCCCACCTGTTGGGAGACTCGATTGAGGCCTTCGAGCATCATGCTGAGATCTTCCATCGATTCTGCCATGACCACAATATCGTCGGCAAACCGAAGGTGAGTGATGTACTCGCCGTTGATGTTGATGCCGAGTCCTTGCCATTCCAGGAGCTTGAAAGCATCTTCCATTGTGGCAGTGAACAGTTTCGGAGAGATAACGTCTCCCTGTCTCACGCCTCTTCGCAATGGAATTGCCTTCGCACTCTGCTCCTGTACTCGGACCGACATTCCTTGACTGTATTGATTGAAATCGTAGAAACAAAACGTTTAATGGTTATAACCTACTCAAGAAAAATTCCCAATGTGTAGGTTTTACCACCTACACGTTGGCCGTTAATTGTTATAGACAATTCAAAACAACAATTCATCAAATTTATTAAAAAAATACTTTCGAGCGTGACGCTTCTCAACAGGCAAACGACTTGGTTCATCTCGCCACTTACGTTATATACCCAGGGTATTTAACGTCCTTGCTTAAAGTACAACACAATTCGTTCTCGTCACAAAAGGTCACAAAATATCACATTTAACATTTGACATCTGTCTGTCTATTGTTTATTATGTCAAAGTAAATCGAAAATTGCCTTCTTTTGTCAGTAACTGAAAAAAGTAAGGAAATTGTGCAGTTGTAACTTTGAAAAAAATATAATACACTTGCGGCACACCCCGGCTTCGCACGGGTATAGATATATAGCCTTATGTCACCCGGGAATAGAGTAACTTTCCAACAGTGAAATAATTTTTCAAATCGGTTTAGTAGTTTCGGAGCATGTTCAATGAAAACAAACAAACAATCAAATCTTTCCTCTTTATAATATTAGTATAGATAATACAGTTACATGATTGAATTTTGGTCAAATGTCAAATGTGATCTATAAAATTAGTCCTACTTTAGTTGCTTAAAAAAAGCTCGGAAAAAACTTCACAAGAATGATTACTTAAAGTGAATGCTCGGTTTATTAGCGCTTCCACAAATCCCTAATTATGCTGGCTGCAGGAGACTTGCGGTATTGGCATTCCTCTACAACTACTACTCCGTAAAGCCTTCGTAAAGCACCGCTACTGCATTCCCAGCCGCTCGAGCTGCTTCCGACAATTCACATACCGCAGAAACAGTGAACAAGCGGTTCACATTGTAAAATCACGTGTCATGCACAACTACACACATAATATGTAAGCATTTAAAACGACTAATTTGGGTGTTGCCGATATCGAGTATGACAAAAAGGTAAATAAATAAATAAATAAATAAATATTTGGGACATTTTTGCACACACGGTCATCTGGCCCCAAACTAAGCAAAGCTTGTGATATGGCTGCCAGAGACTGATATACATACATATATATTTTTTAAATGCATACTTAAATAGATATTAACAACCAGATATAGAACCTTAGGTGAATAACCTTATAGGTGAATCCTTTCTCCAAAAAATATTTTAGCGTCGGCTCTGTTCGGTTTTGGAGTGCTATGAGATGAGACTTTAACCGACCATGGGCTCAATTTTCGAATCGCTCGTATGACTAGCACGAAAATATCATGCGAAATCATGCGGAATGACTGACTTTCGAGCGAAATCCCAAACATAAGTAGAATTATTGAAATAATCACATCACTCGCTAACGCAACGAGTTGTGTGAACCATTCGAATTTGCTTTCTATCAATAGAAAATCTTTCATTTCGCCTGATATTTTTTGTGCGAAATCATACGAGCGATTCAAAAATCCAGCCACATATTGAAATTAATTCATTTGGAAACACGTTACTATTGTGCTTACAGGTTGTATTCAGGGTTATTTTCGATGTGACAAAAATCTCTCGCTGGCAGTTTTCCTACTATTTCAGACCTGTCCTGCTTTTAGCAATTTAGATCAGTCTAGTTTAAGTTTAACTATTTCCATGGTTAGCTTAAACATTTAAAAAAAGGTGTCATACAAGTGTCATATCAAAATTAATGTTTTAAGTAGGAAACCATAAGGACCGAAATACGATTAAGGACATTTCGCTCGATAGAAAAATTATGAATGTAAAACTGATTTGCGCTTTTGTCCTTTTTTTTTTTAATTCTTTCTAATACCTATTTACTAAATGATGTCTACGATATCTTAATATACAGATTTCATAATTATGCAGGGAACCGTAAAGATAAATTTACATTACGGATATACTTTTCGTAAATTTTGTGAAAAATCTCAAAATTAGAGTTAGCCAAACACACGACTGTGTAAGCGTAATGGTTTTACTCCACTATATCATCTTCATCTGTTGCTACACACGATGAAGATGATACTGTTGTTGCACGTAGCGTTGCTTAAAAGTGGAAAATCCTCGTCTAAATAGCTTTTGTCCATGTATTTTATCTTTTTTTCTTTCAAAAGTACCAATATTTTTACGATGCCCGGTTATTGGTTTTGGTACATGTTTGACCTCCCATAACCTTAAAATAATACCTCTTTGATTTTGTTATCCTACTAGTTAAGTAACAATATATTAAAATGAGAAAATGTGTATGTTTGTTAGTTTGTTGGTTTGTTCCTCTTTCACACAGCAACAGAGCATCGGATCGACCAATTTTTTTTCCATATGTATATAGTTCAATGGCCTGAGAGTGACATAGTCTACGTTTTATCATCATCATCACCATTCTTCATCACTACGTGAGTGAAATCGCGGGGCGCAGCTAATTAAAGATATGCCGTAAACAGAAAATAGATTAAACATACGAATAGCTAATTTCGTTTTTATTAGAAAATCCATTTATTCGTCAGTTACTTGGAAAATTAAGACTTTTGGTAGGTATAGGGCTAAAGTAATTATTTTATCGCTATGGAATTTAGTTTAGTTTATAAAATTTTACCACAAAATCGACACCAATATCATGGAGTAGCTCGTTGAGTTGCACCCTAATGATATCATACCCACAGCAAATGTAACTAGGCTGACGTGCCGTAACTTCGTTTGCTGCCACATCATCCATGCTACGCGACTTGATAGTTAATCTGAGCTTGATGGAGATAACAGGCGTTATTGGCTCGTGCCAGCGTGTTTAAAAATAAGAAAAAAGTATGATGAAACGGTAAATAGTAGATTGCATAAGAAGTAAAAAGGGGAATTTAATTCGTGGGACTAAGTTGGATCTTAAATATATATATTGTTCACGAGTTGTGTACTATTTACTTTTTATTATTGACTGCGAGAGAATAAATACTAGTATAGTTTAGTAGTATCTACGATAATTGCTGCTTAAGAACGAAATGATTCCAGAGTCAGTGTCATATTTTCGTCACTGAAAGAACCCAATTTTTTTTTCCTTTTTTTTAATGACATAAAACCTTCACAACAACAGAAAATAAACTAAAATTAGCAGGTATTTTTTTTTCTTAATTTTCTGGAAATAATCTGGAATAGTTCTATTCAGCCAGTTAGTGGGTACGTCCAGCGCATTTTATTTAGTTTTTGTACATAATGCGTATAATTCGTGTTTGTTCCAAATTCAAAATGTATTACTTTATTGTATAAAACAAAGTCAGGTTAGTTACACCATTTATAACTCAAGAACGGCTGGACCGATTGTCATGATCAAAGATTTGTTGGATTTCTCCGTCCGAATAGCAGAATAAAACATCGGAAGATTTCAGGGAAAAAATTATGAAGAAAATTCATTTTCCCATACATTTTGTATGGAACGGCAAGAGTTGAAGTTTTCCTATAAGTCAAAGGAGGCCGCTACCAAGGAAGTTGCTTCACGCAGGTACAGGTATAACGTGGGTGAAACAGCGGGGCACAATAAGTGTATCATAAATTAACTATATTAACATGAATCTTTTCTAAGTATGGACACTTATTTTTTTTTATATTTTTTTTATAACGGATTTATTTATTTTTAAACGTGCCCCTGTTCCACGAATTTGTAGTGCGAGCTACGTCTTTACGTTCAGAGCTTTTATTGTTTCACTCTTTATTATTCATAGATGTTGATATTATTCATCCGTTGGTCCAGTTGGTAGTGAACCATACCTCCTGAGCTCGGGAGCGTGGGTTCGATTCCCACCTAGGACAAACATTTATGTGATGAACATTTGTGTTAGTTCTATATCTGGTTGTGAATATATTTAAGTATGTATTAAAACTATATATGTATGTATATCAGTCTCTGGCAGCTCACAAGCTTTGCTTAGTTTGGGGTCAGATGACCGTGTGTGCAAAAATGTCCCGAATATTAATATGAATTAGAAGAGTTTGGCAATTTTGATAAGATGTGGTGTGGTTGCTAAGACTGGTGGTACGAGAGGTTTTACATCAATAACAAACAACAAGTTAAAAAGTTTTTCTCCTTGGTAAGTAGCTGTATAATTATAACGTAAAAAACGGCTTTTCATTATCTTTGAGTCCTTTCTCGGCGTTGTAGGGTCACGTGTAAAAAAATAATGTAGTAGGCACTTATCTTGTATTTTGGGTACACTTGAGTATTAAAGATGGCCGTCTTTTAAATATCATGAGTCGAAAGATCCTTTGAAAGGCTTCTAAGAGGATCCTTAAGATTTTCTATTTCTCTAAAAGAAAAATACTCGTGTCTCAAAAAGATGCTATGATGAACAAACTTTATGAAATGTATGATGATGCGTAGCCAGCATAGGTAAGCTCATCAATGTTATCACCAAGGCAATAATACTTTTCTTATTAGAGCCTTCTCTAAGAGGATCGTTTTGTAAGGTAGATCCTAAATTTTGCTTTTATGGTTGACCGTTATCTATATATATAAAAATTAATCCCTATTTACCTTGGTCACGCCATAACTTCAGAACGTCTTTACCGATTTCATTCGTCTTTATTAAACATTCTAAAACATTTGAAGGTTCTTACGGAATTAAGAAAAAAGCGCAGAAAATTTTAGAAAACAACGACGGTTTTAATTTGCGGTTGAAGCAGAAGCGGGTGCAGCTAGTTGATTATAAATATATAACCATTATTATAGTCAGTAGTGGCAGGTCCTGCGGGAGAGATCCGGTGGCGAGGATGACCTGTGTGCTCCCGTTATCAGAGAATGCACAGTATATGAACTATGACCCTTCTCATATGAGGGACATTAACAACAAATAGCTCTCTCCATCTTAAGAGTTAAGTTGAATCAAAACCAGTTTAAATTATTCTAAGTTTTTCTTACAGTTATGAGCACGTTCATAATTTTAGTTGTATGTAAAACCTGCTTTAAGCAACAACCCCAGACTGGCCCTAACTACTTAAATAACCTATGACCTCTGGAGAATACGACTTTTAGAGTGGCGAGTTGGAGACCGAAGGGAATCAAGCGTCACCTCCCGTGTAATAATGACATATATTTTTTTTTGCTAGGCAAGTGCCTTTAATAACTAAACAAAATACAAGCTAAAACTAACACTACAAATACAGTTAGACTGCCCATAGACCGTTGAAGGTCTAAAGACAATCCAAATGCTCAAGCCCACTACCAGTTGGCAGCGTACCCAACATGCTGGCGGCATTTCCACGTTGAATGGCAATGCTAATGCGTTGAGCCAGAAACACGCCAGCATTTTGGTCACGCGTCGCATTAACCAGGCACTCTGAAAGATTTTTGAAAATGAGGTGAGCTCCCGGTCCCCAAGGGCCCAATGTCTCGACCCCAAACGCCTTAAATATGTAACCACTGCCGAGGTTAGCATATTTGCGTCGCTTGTGCTGCTCTGCCGAATTGGCAGCCGCGCCAGCCCTACCTTGTGTCTCAGGAAGATGTGACGGCGCCAAAGTATCGACACAAGTTGCGTCCCATACAAGGGGCCGCCCCAACCTCCAGGGCACAAGTGTCATACCGTCAGGCCTCCTTCCATCGTCACGCGCAAGACCACTCGGTTCGAGCACAGCTGCGACATTGGCGGTGGAAAGTGCCCTGCGTATGATGTCGTTCAGGCTAGCGTGTCGGCCAATACGACCAGCGCTTCTCGAGCAAGAGAGACCATGGTGACCGAGCTGGTCAACAGCAGTACCACACTGACAGCGATGGGCCTCACAGCACCTTGCACCCAAGCGTAAGCTGACAGCTAGACGAAATGCGGTTGAATCTAAAAGGTACCTGTGTTAAAAGAGGGCATGGCTTGCAACCAAAGTCCCGATTCCCAAACAGAGACAGCAAGAATACGAGCGCGATCTGCAATACTAGGACACCTTGATGCCTTGCTCGGAATCACCGCGGCAGGCAGCACTGCTGCGCAACACTGATGCGGCAACACTGCCGAGCTCAGAACCATACCTTTATCCATAACATTGCCGTATTGCCGTGTATGCCGTAAACCATAAAAATCGCGTACATAATCATTATGATGGGCATTATTTCGCAAAAAACCTAAACGCTTCTCCTAAAATTTACGCCACGTGCTCGAGCTCGTCAGATATCATCAGAGAGAGATTGATGGAATACGATTTAAGAAGGAGAAGTTTCACAAAACAAGGTTCTGAAAATGAATTAAAAAACAGTTAAATACAGGCACGCCTAAAACCAAGTAGGTGAACTTTTTAAGTCGTGGTTGCTTAAAGTTGTGTTAAAAATTGAGTTAGGCATTTTTAAATGTAAATATATATTTACGTACATTTCGACCCTTCTAACAAAAAGTCCCTTACTACTAGAGTAAAGGAAAACTGCGTAAAGTACAAAGTATTGGAAGGGAATCCTTTAGGTCTTGCAAATATTAATCCGCCAAAAAATCGGAATAAATTAAATTCCAAAAAAACTGACGTTTCGACCTATTTCAAATTAGTAGAGAGCAAAATTAGTGATGACGATATCAAAGGCGTCGCACGTGTCTTGTTCTCTAGCGACACAACCGCTCCTTATACACCAGTTACGGTTCAGTCACTTCGTGACAAACATCCACCTGCAGCGGCAAATCTCCACCTCCCTGATCCACCACAACCAGGTGACGTTGTCATTGAAACCACATGCCAGGAGGTTGCAGCGGCTGTCGCGTCTTTTCAGAGTGGCTCAGCTAGAGTAACCTTTTTCAACCAATACAGCTTGGTTTTGGTTCGCGAGGTGGATGTGAGGCTGCTGTTTATTCTGTCCGAACTTTTCTCGATCAAAATTGTGGAGAGGTGCTGCTAAAGGTAGATGTCAAAAATGCTTTTAATTCGGTCGATCGCGGTGCCCTGCTGACATAAGTAAAAGATAAAATTCCTGATCTTTTCAATTTTCTCTGGCAATGCTATGGCAATATTGTATCATAATGATTATGTACGCGATTTTTATGGTTTACGGCATACACGGCAATACGGCAATGTTATGGATAAAGGTATGGTTCTGAGCTCGGCAGTGTTGCCGCATCAGTGTTGCGCAGCAGTGCTGCCTGCCGCGGTGATTCCGAGCAAGGCATCAGCAGCAGTGTTGCGCTGTTCGTAGTGTTGCGCTGTTGTGTATTCATTCAGTTGCTTTGAATTGACAAGATGGCGATTCAGGACCAACTTTTATTTATATTGTTGGAAGAGAAAGAAGATGACGTTGATTTGTTGTTGTTTATGCCAATAGTAAAAGAAATGCAACAGATTCGTTTTATAAAAAGCAGACAGCTTGCTTATGAGCCCATAGCGAGAGACCACGTTTCTGTGCCGTATGTCATCTCTAGCAAAAAAATACATTTTTAGAGAACATTTACCATAGTAATGTATTTTTTTTTATACATACCATCAGAAAGTAGAGATTTCAAAGAACAAAAAGCCCACCGACTATTTTAAAAAAGCTCATTTTTTGTCGGGAGAAATTCGATTGAAAATTAGGGTGCTTTTTCAATATTAAGTCAAAACAAGGTAAAAAAATATTTTAAATAAAAAAAAACTGTGTATTTGGACATAATAAGGTAAGTTTTCACCAAATTTCGTGTTTTTTTTTCGTGTTTTTTTTTTTTTGTAAAAGATAAAAATAAAAAACCGTGAACTTGGTCATTTAAATTTTTCACATAAATTTTGAGGTTATGTGAAAAAAGTATTGTACAAAAGTTGTAGATCTTTTTATTACCTACAACTTTGCCATAACTTTTTTCCATGGGACTTGTAGTTTTACCGGAAATCGAGATACTTAAACCGTTTTTTACCCTTAAAAACTCACCCCTTCCACTTCCCAACCTCAGATCGCCCGTAAATTATTTTTCCTTAAATTTTTATTATATTCTTTTCCTTTTGCAATGCGTTTCATCTTACTATTTTTGATTTTCACTTCACGCATCACTACTGACTGGTCTGTCGCGGCGACCGGCGACACTGCTGCGCAGCAGTGCTGCCGCTGCACAGCTGCCGCGGCATTGCTGCTTAGCTCGGAATGTATTCTCATATAAACCTATAGAGAATGTATGGGGACCAGTAGTGCTGCGGCAGCACTTTCGCGGCAGCACTACTGCTTGCTGCCGAGCTCCGAACCATACCTTAATTAGTCAAAAACATCGCGCTTTCAGCATGGCTACATAATAACGAAAACTTTAGTCCCGTGATTATTCTTAGTAGGTAATTCTTTTTTACAAGCTTTTAGTCAATTTGCCCTGTTAGTGTATGTCCTGTATATACCTATGTTCGTTCGCGGTATGTGTGGGACAAACCGTGCAACTGAATTTTAGATCAGGTATCTTCAACCGATTGAGATGAAATTAGGCATATAAGTTCTGTGACAATGCAATGTTATGATACCAGTGAGCTGATCTGATGATGGAGGCAGAAGGTGGCCATAGCAAACCTAAACGAAACGACGTAACCCTGTCGAGTTTGGGTTTGTTGGATTTGTCTTCTCAAACACTTCGGTCCTAGATGATAAATTCAATGTGGCGGACGCCCCAAGAAGGCGGACCAAATGTTCTTATCTACCATCATGCTATTGGTATCAGACAAAAGGGTTTGTTGAAAAGAAAACGAAAAAGCTTGTTTTAAAAAAGTATAACATTACGTAGTTTTAAACAAGAAAAAACACGGCGATTAGCGTCGCGTACGAGCCAATTATTGCATCTAGAGTTTTTTTGTTGAGTAAAAAAAAAACGTGGAACAAGATTTCCTAAGCATCATGAAGTAAAACAGCTTGTGAGAGGCTGTTAGCTTTTTGTCAATAACCCTGTATAAAACAAATGCAGTCGATTCAAAAAGATCGACGTTTTACAATATGGCGAGTGGCGAGTAGATCGTACACCGATTGTGACACTACTTAACAGAATGGAACATTCTTAGCTAATTTATCTTGATGCAATTGACGACAAGACCTGCAACTTAGGATCGAGTTTTGAGAGGCAAATGGGTTAAGTTGTAGAGACTGCAACGACGCATAACTTGATAAATGGCTATTTAACAGCCAGGGCGGAGAGTTCGTGGCACCCTGCAGAAGTTATTACAGCTTCGTTAGTGTTCGACAGTAACTTAGTCATTAAAAACTTCACGTAAATTGTTTTTCACACAAAAAAACTATATTTGAAAATCAGTTTGATTTTAGCCTCGATTTTGACTCTCAATATTTCGTAAATTCATTGCATACTCAACTAGTACAAAATTATTGCATGAAAGTTTTAGAGCCAATCCGTTTGTCACTAAAGGTGATATGATAAGTGATAGCGCTATACACCGCTCTACAGACCATTAACAACAGATATGGCGCTAAATAGGCACTTTTAATGCAGCCTACAAAGTTCTATTATACCTGTAAAGTGTCAAATAGAATCCTGTAATATAGTCGTAGATTTTCTCCTTATTGCATATTGCAGTGGAATACCATAGCGCTGTGCAAAAAATCACCTTAGACCATTATTACCCATTCCATCCTTACATGTAAACATTATTTTTGTTATTTTTGAAAGTAGACCCTTAAAGAAGTCAATATATGGATTTATTTCGGGTCGTATTATTAGTCTAAACTTGTGTATTTTCAAGTGTTAATGTGTACTAAATGGTGAATTATCATTCATTAAGTGCTCGTAAGCATGCTCGAGTGTAGTCAAGTGATATAACGAGGTGAAATGTGTCTTTGTGTTGTTTCCAAAACTCTATAGAAGCCTCTTGTAAAGTCTCCATCATTTTACTGGGGCATGAGTTTGACTTGACCGTGACTTACTTTGCTTGACTCTGACTGTGACTATGACTTGTTTGACGCTATTAATACTATGTAAACTTGTTTGATATTACGACTGAAGGACTTTGCATCCACGGTCATAAAAAAATTAACAAAAAACTGTTCTGTTTATTTTAATTTCGGGGCGGCAGTATAGTGAGTTGTGTTAATTGAACAAAGGAATACGCAATTTATTATTTGTTATTTGGTAAGTACATTTTGATATTTGCTAAAAATGTATCGTCTAGGCAGAAAAAGTATGTGCGCATCTCGATTTAGCGAAACATGATCATGTTTTATGTGAATTTAAATGGTTGATGATATGTGTGCTACGTAGATACGAAGTATTTTTTAATTTTATAATGATTTGACAAAAAACACTATGATTTTGAATTCTAATGATAGATATGTTTCTATAATCATGTTAGTTATCCTGGTTAATTATTCATGAAATAGTATGTATATATGAAAACTTGAAAAACTTGTCAAAACTTGAAATCATAGTTCAGGGTTGCTAATGCTGGACCAGAGGAGATAGCAAAAGTTGTTGAGGAGGCTTAATAATCATTATTGTTATCTTCTCTCGTCTCGGCGGCTCATTTTTATACTTACAGTTTCAACAAATTCGAACGAATACTTTCTGAAAAAATACCTAGTTGGTACGTTTGTCTGAAAAGTATAAAAAGGAACTGATGTCCAGGACGCCATTGCTAAGTATATATGTACCTACCTGTTTTTGTTAAATTGTAAAGAAACAAGCGTCTGCGAAAATAACCTGTAATCCTACGTAATTACGAATGATTTCAGTTGATTCTTTTGATTGTATTCCAACAAGTATCTACACTAATATTATAAAGAGGTAAAGTTTGTAAGTTTGTTTGTTCTGTTTTAACTCCAAAACTGCTGATCCGATTTAAAAAATTCTTTCACTATTAAAAAGCTACACTATTCCTGAGTGCCATAGGCTATGTTTTACAATGATAAAAGTTAATGTATATATATATAAAAGCGAAATTCATCCACTCATCTACTCAATCACTCATTAATCACGAAATCTCGATAACCACTTGACCTACGAAGCTAAAATTTGGCAGGTAGATTCCTTATGGGGTGTAGAGATCCGCTAAGTAAGGATTTTACGAAAGGGCCGAAATAAGGATGACAAAAGGGGGTTGAAAGTTTAAATGAAAGTCTACGTACGTCTATGATATACGAAGTCGCGGGCAACAGCTAGTAAGAAATATAATTACCAAAGATGAAAATCAAGACTAAACTATAGACCAGCTGCGTGACTCAGGATTCGCCCGTGACGCTACAGAGAGTGCGAAGAAGACAACAAAGATCGCGTGGGAAGTGGGCCACCCCGCCTGCTATCCGCGTAATCCCCTTTGTCGATTTTGACAACTTTAATCGGCTAAAAAAAAGAATCATCAAAAACAATTCTAAATTGGCGGAGTAATCGCATAACAAACATACAAAAAAAAATAAAAAAATCATACAGTCGAATTGATAACCTCCTCTCAAAGTCGGTTAAAAATAAATAAAATCAGCAAAGCTGTCAAAATTCGTTGTCCCAAAAAGAAAGTAATACGGTCGGTCTATACATGTATTTTTTTTGTGATTATTAGTTTAAATTGCCTAAATTTTAAGCTAGTTAACTATTATGAAACGTTTTAATAAGTACTCATTGTTATCTTTTCAAAATAAAGACATTTAATTTTTAAATTTCGTTGTATTGTCATTTCATATAAATATCTACTCAGCTGAATAAAAGTTACATTGTATGGAGTAATGAAAATAAACCGGCCAAGTGCGAGTCGGGCTCGCGCACTGATGGTTCCTTACCACCACAAAATTCAATGACGAAATTACCAGTTATAACTTGGTAATGAACAGAAACTTGTCACCGACTCGCACTTAACCATTATTTATTTTTATAATTATTAAATTTAATAAATTATAATTAGTTGTTATACTTTAGAATGTCTACTATAATCATAGCATAATTTGACGCTTGTGCGTATTATCTTTTTTACATTATAGCTAAAGCATTTGTAGTATGGGGGCCTACTACATGGCCTCTTTCGTTTTAACTTTTTGACTTTTTTATTATTTCTTATTTAATCCGCTGAGACATTACATATTCTGTGAAATTTTCAGTTGGCTATCTGTTACCATTATTACCATACCATTTTTATTTATCATTATTTATTCTTTATTTTTGTTAGAAAGATATAACCGTTAATAGGTAGGACAGACAGACAGACATTGTAGGCTTAGTAATAGGGTCCCGTTTTTACCCTTAGGGCGCGGAACCATAAAAAGTATATGTAACATTTGTATTCAATTGTTACTATAATGATGTAAAATATACTAATTTATATTTTACATCATTATGAAAACACGAAGATTTTGTTCTTAGTATTGGTTCTAATTTGCATTTTAAAATATTTAAACATGAAAAACTGATAGATTCATCGAAAACAGATTCCGTGTTGTCTGTTGACCAAAAACTAAATTTTCTTAAGAAACGCTCACGTATTACACGCTGGCTAGAATCACATTACTTCATCGCGTTACAAACTTTACATTGACCCACGCAGATAAAATAACGCGGCCGCGTAACAAGTTTGTGTGGTCATAGAGACTACAGGAACAGAGCCCAGAATCTATTTTTCAATTACATTTTCATGTTATTATAATGTTTATGGCAAGAAACAATCATCTCTGTTTCTTGCCATAAATGCGTGACGTTTTTGGCAAGGAATCTCACGTGAGAATAAGGGCCCAGGAACGCAAATATGATCAATAGCTTCAATAGTAACACCAGTGTAGGAACTATCGATGTTCAATTGTATCGATGATATTGACAGTCATCAATAGTAAGTAGTACTTCAAAAAATGTGCTATCAATAGTACAATCGATGTAAGTCGCTATAGTTCGACAACACTAATTCCAATGCTGTATTGTCGCCACTGAAGTGATATTTATGTAATACTGCAAGGAATATAGGCGTTGGAACACAGGTGTTCCAATGCCAGGAACATAATATGGTTAAACTTAAAATATTATTTAGTTCAATTAATTTTCTTTTTCTTGTTTATACCTAGCATAAACAATAAACACGAAATAGACTTAATCCTGCAACACAGGCTTCGCCCAGTGCAGGGTCTAGGGCACACCATTTTAGACTAAGTTAAATGCATCATTTAAGTAAACATCTAAACATCCTTGTAATATGTAAGTCTTATGCCCATTTTCACCAACGTTCCCTAAGTTTAAGGGAGCCCCTAAGAAACTTTAAGGGACAGTTTCGTTTTCACCAGTACTTAGGGGACACCTAAAGTCTTAGGGGGTCCCTTAAAAATAGGGGCTCGATATTCGGCGCCTTAGCGCTAAGTGAGAGTTTATTTGTTGTTAGTCGTACGTATTATTGCTACAAAATGGAAGATTTTATAGAGAGTTTGGAAGCTATTGAAACTGTGAATTTAATAATGAATGCGATAAGTAAATTTTTTTTTTGGTCGTCCACGACCACTTATTTATCGCGAAAGACCGGATTTATTCACGAAATATGACGATCTCGACTTCTTGAAAAGATTTAGGTTATCCAAGCTTCGACCAAAATAAAATGAATGGACAGGCCCAGTTGAAGCGCATTTTTGAAGATAACAAAATGAGCGCCGGCTCTCATTTCGTTTCAGTCGGTCTCTAGCTGTAGGAAGTGCAACACGTGTCTATTGTTACGTGATAACGAAACATCTGACAAAATTATGCATTCATATGCTTTCCCGAAGTGTAAATACACAAATAAAACCGGTATCTAATTTTTGTATCAAATATACTGTACACTTTTTAACCGACTTCAATAAAGAGGAGGTTATATAAATAGGTGTTGAAGTATATGTCCGACGGTTTTGACTCGTTTTTACTGAGCAATTTCAATGGTTAGGGCCCGTCCATTCATTTTATTTTAGTCGAAGTATCCAAGGATAGTATGGTATTTTTATTATACAGAATAGAACACTACCTATTTAGAATTTTGGATTTTGCCTCATTGAATTTGTTGTTCCGTCCGTTTTTTTTTATATTGTTTCTTTGTGTTATATCAGCAATTTCACCAATCTGTCTTTCTGGTCGCTGGTAAAATTTTGCCCCCTTTTCCTTTTTTCCGCCATTATTTTTATTTATTTTCTATTGAAGTAACCACTATCCAAAACAAAACAATTTATAAGAAAACGCAGAGTCGCAGATAGATAGATCTTTTGACAGATCTAACCTACAAATGCGTTGTCATCTGTCAAGTTGTCACTTTTTTTTAATGGCATCGGCATTCCGCAGCATTTAGCATTTAGATATGAATTTTGGATGATATTTTAAGTTTTTTAAATGAAATCATGCGTATTTTCTTTTTTTTATGTTAACTTTGTCGTATTATTGTATATTAATCATCGTAATTTAATAAAGAAATACAAAATCTGCAATTTTATCGGAAAAGTTACGATTTTCGGACTCCATACATCAAAAAATCTGTCACTTAGCCAAGTGGCCCTTACGTAGGTATCCCTTAGCTTGGTGAAAATGAACTTAAGTAAGGGGCTAATTTAAGGTGTCCCTTAAGCTAAGTAACCCTTAACCCTTAGTGGGGATGCTTGAGGGTTAGTTGGTGAAAACGGGCATTACTGAACTAAACCTAATTTTTATTATCAAAATACTGGAATAATGCCAGTAGCATTATATAATTCACTTTTTAAGGGTTGATATGTCGTCAGCTTGGGTTGCGTTTCACCAATTTGCGTGGTTAGGGCAAACAGTACCAAAATCATATTTTGGTTATAAATAGTTGACAATATAAATAAGTTTAATGTAATTTTAGAAACATGATTAGTGAAACTTCCCTTGATAGAATAAGTCAGCTAAAATAAGCTTTCTAAAACACGTTTTTAGTTTTTTCTCCGAATCTAGATGTTCTTGACAATATTTGTTTTCATATTTTGATGGCCATTTATACAATGTAATTTAAAGTAAATTTGTTTAATTTAAAATTAAAGTAGTGCTTGAGTAATCTGAAGTTATATCATTTATCGCTTACGTTATTTAGTTTTGAGGCGGACGCCGACTCGTGCCTATCTTTTCCTGCAGCCGTAGATTGCATAGATTTGTCCCTGTTTCGCGCAGGGGCAAAACTTGGATTTGAGTTGACGACATAATCGACTCTTAACATTATTCTACGACCGTAGAACTATGTACCTACTATACCCACTAAGCAATACACGGTACTCATGCTCCAGAACACTCATGTAGAGTCAGAATCTTATTCCACATGGATGCACACTTAGGTATAAGTGCTAGAGCTTAATTGGCTGAGTAGTTTCGATATTGTTTCGATATTGTTTATTGTATTGTATAATATGATGGAAATTGATGTTAAACGATGATGCGGTCTACGTTGGAGCACGCTTGCCTAGAAGAAACCGATTCACTCGTGATTTGAAGACACCCAGATTGTAACTATCGGGGAACACCCATTCAGGCAGCGCATTCCACAGACTAGCAGTTCGCACAATAATTTATTTAGGTAAGTTTATTATGATTCCATATATGTATACTTTCCAGTAATAAAATCATTTTGCTCCAACAAATAAAAATATAACATGTCTGTTATAGTTTTTGAAAAGTTTTATTTTGTAATTATGTGTTTTAAATTTCGATTAAGTGTTTATTATGTATAATGTATTATATAGAAAGGGCCTATGTTCAGCAGTGGACGTCGTCTGGCTGATGATGATGATTATATAGAAAATTAATGTTTTATTTTATATCAAAAATTTGTATTAAATTAGCAATTAAAATTAAATAAATTGGCCAAGCCTATTAGGTACTAGGTGTCGTTTAATTACAAGCGTGCTAAAAGAGCTGTATATTGTTACGGATACGCATTGATTGTCGGCTAAACAAACCCGGCAAGTCTGATCAGAGATAAAAATACACCGGTGTAACGTTAGCTTGAGGTGAGTCATGGCACTCAGCCGCTTAACAAGCGATTAGGAAAGTTTACAGAAGCATCAAGTACAATATCGGAACGCGTACAAGCGTAGATACGCGAAACAAGTATTATTATACTGCACCTAGTGCCGGCCCTGGGGTAGAACGAGAGGAGCGGTCGCTTTAGGCACCAAATAGCAATGGGCGCCAAAATGCAAAAAGCTAAAAAAAAACAAGCGTATAATAAAAATATTGATGGCGCCTCGTGGCGGGGGCGCGGAGTGGCATGCAGCGGGGAAAACTTGTGTTTTTTTTTAAATTGTACAGCATATAATTTTGATGTGACATGAAATACTTTTGTATCCGAGAATCGATTCTTGTACATTATTTTTCAGAAATGAAACACGCCGAAAGACAATCTTGCTCTAATCAGATCAAAGGTTAGGGCTGGCGCTGATTGCACGAACAAACTGCTATTTAATCACTTATCAACTAAAAGTCCACCATAAAAGTACACAGAAAACACGCCCGGACATTCGTTCATATCGCATGGTGCACCATGCATTATGCCATTTTCGCACATGGCACAATGGCCGTGTAAACGGCGTGCATGTCGTCACCAATGTAGGCATTTTATAAACATTTACAGAACGCCGCCGTGATGATGCCACGCGAATCCAAACGGCCGCGGCGGTGCTGTGCGGGCGGGCGGCAGCGTGTGAAAGTTCATATTAGAAAAGTCTACTTTAGTGAATCTACAGGGCGTCGTTGACACGGCCGCCAAGCCATTCCGAGTGTAAAGGGCTTAAGGGGGCTTCCTTCCCTATTGCACTTCTCTCGCTAGCACTTTTTTATTAGTAATAGGCTTGCGTTTGACTTCCAATTTGCCTGATGTTAAGCGATGATGCAGTCTACGGTGGAGCACGCCTGCCTAGACGAAACCAATTCTTTCGTGATTTGAAGACACCCAGATTGCAACTTTCGGGGAACACCCATTCAGGCAGCGCATTTCACAGACTAGCAGTTCGTACAATTATTAAATTATTGAAGATATAAAATCACAGTGTGAACTTTCAAAAGGTGACAAGTTGACGATTTGCGAGTATATATATATTTTTTTTTTTTAAACCTTAGATTAAAGAGCTGATAATCTTTAAACGGCAGAACAGATTTTATTGAATCGTAGCTAAGAACACTCGCGATCAAGTCACTTTTCAAACAAGTAAAACTACATATATCAAAATCGGTTCAGACGTTTGGGAGCTACTTTACAGACAGCCACACAGATACACACATTAAACTTATAACACCCCTCTGTTTGGGTCGGAGGTGTCTTTTTTTCAAAATCAATATCAAAATCATTTTAAAGTAAATGATTTTATTACTGTAGGTTCACTACCAACTGGACCAACGGGCTATCAAAATGGAGGTTAGTCCTGTCAAACCTATCATCATCATCATCAGCCAGAAGACGTCCACTGCTGAACATAGGCCTCCCCCTTTAACCTCCACACTGAACGACAGCCTGCCTTTTGCATCCACTGGAGTCAAACCTATCATCGACATTTATAAGCTGCAGATAGGTCGACCAAAACGCACTAAGACACCCTCAAAATTTATAGACGCTTCCTCTTCCTATCCTCACCATTGAGGTTCTCTCCCTTATGTGGTGTTTTGGCAGAAAATCGATACAAGGTAACCTTAAGGTTCCCATTATTAAGATTACGTCAATAATATAACTAGTATGTATAATAATGTGAAATTGACTACGCACGATTAATTTCTCAATCAATGAATTAATTTACAAACAACATTGATTTATTTGAAACGGGTTCATGTACCTACAATTTTAAACCGACCTTTAGCTTTGCTATGAATAAATATTTCATTTCAATAAAGGATGTCTATCACAGATATACACAACCAGATCGGCAATATATTTTAGTGAAAGAGACAACTTGATATGGCTCAGCACAAGTACGAAAAGGACATAAATAGATTTTGTTGTCCTTATCGGCGTGACCTGTTTTTGGTACCTCAAATGTCAAAATCTGTAATAATCAGTGACAAACAAAACGGGTCTGAATTATATTTATTGCCTTTTTTTGGTGATTAAATGTGATCAATGCGTGTTTCCTCTGAGAAATAATTGTAAAAGATATTTTACAATGGTTGGTTGTAGCATTTTGGGCTGCAAGAAGCGCAGTGAGCGAAAATACGATGAAATATCATTTCACACGTAAGTAAACATATAAAGCTTGTAACGATCACCTAAATAAATTCAGGATATCAATTCGCAAATATTTTATTCATAATTAGTCAGTTTTTAGGTCGATTTGTGGTCTAATTCTATGAATTTTATCAAATTATTCACTTAGAAAATAAATTATGAATGTTGCCAGTTTATGAAAGAAATTACCCACCGCAACTAACATAAATTATTCGTTCTGCAGGTTTCCAACTGATCCTGTCACATTGCTGAAAAAAGCTGGCACATTGCAAGAAGTGCAAAATACCGACCCTTTTATGCCCATATGAATATGGTGAATGTTAATATTAAATATATATTAATGAGGCCACAGTTATGAAGCTGGAAAAGCAAAAGGCGATTTCGGCGAACCGATTCAAAAAGCTACGCGCTGTTCGTGAAATTTGTACTATAAACATTAAAGAGTCTATTTATCTAATTATTTGGAATGTTATACATAGTTCCATTCAAGAAAAAACTAAACTGACCAAGCGCGAGTCGGGCTCGCGCGCTGAGAGTTCTTTACAATCACAAAATACAAAAAAGTTGTGCAAAAAGACAACATCACGCCCAGGCTGTCACCCATCCAAGTACCGACCGCGCCCGACGTTGCTTAGCTTAGTGGTAAACAGAAATTTGTCACTGACTCGCACTTGGCCAGTGTTTATTATTTGTTGTTTTACTTATGTTCACTATGATCCGCTAAATTTGACGCTTGTACGGATTACCGTTTTTACACTAGAACAAATCCAAAAATACGTTTAACGTTTGTTGCATGGGGGCCCTTCCTTTGCCCTTCCGTTTTAACTCTGACTTTTTTATTATTTTTAATTAATCATAAAAAATCATGCTATGGTTACTTTACAACCTTTTTTCTAGTACTATATTCTAATCCTAACAAATAATTATAATAAAAACGCAAGTAACTTTCTGTCTGTTTTTTACGAGGAAACGGCTAAGTCATGGTATAATAATATACTCCGCCAGGTATAGCAATCCGAGAAAAAATGTTTACGTAGGCGTCCCGCAATGATGTCAATTTACAACAGGTTCGAGAGAGATGACGATACACCACGTAACAGCTGATTGAATAAAGTGGCAACTGGACAGTGACGTCATTGCGGGACCACTCCCAGATTGCTAGACCTTGTTTTCTTAGATCATGGGCTAAGTCAAATTTTGTCAGGACGATAGGGTGTGTCATGAGGACAGACAACGTACTTTTCTTCCCAGAACATTGCAGGTAGCTCCGCGGGTTGCAGCAGATAGTGTATAAAATATAAATATTTAAAAGGTAGTATTGTTTCCAAAGTACTCATTGAAGATTCACTACCCATCATAGTAGGTAAATTACCCTAACTTATAGCAAATGGAAGGTGGTGGTCACGCCCCTCAGACATGAGGAATACGATTTAAGGAGGAGGATAGCAAATCATTTTAATGTGGCAACACACCTTGTTGAAGCGAGAGGCACTGAGCTAGCCACGCTCATTGAAAATCTATAGGTAGTAGATCTGTGATGTCTATAGATCTCGTGAGTCATCTATGACATAATGTCTTACCTTTTCCTCATTCGAGGTGTGCCTGACCGAAAATTGAGTGATAACTAACAAAATCAAACAAAATTAAACATTTTTTAAGGGAAGGTTTGGAGGAGCAACAAAGGGCAGCAAAGTGAGCACTCAATGAGCGGATTCGAGGTACCTTAATTGCGTTTATAAATATGGGGTTAAGGCATTTATGCCACCATCATCAATAATAATAAGATTTTATAGATACCCTGGGGGAAGTAAATCGCGCAAACTACAGCCGTTACACGTAGCAAAACAATTATTATAGTTTAATAACAAAAAAGACGTGTATGAAAAAACCAAAGGAGCCTTAATCAAGAGCCTTGATCATACCAGTAGGTGATGAGGGCCTTAGGATGGAGCCGAGAGTTGGATAATTGAACTCTTGGTATGGGTCTCGTGAAATCGAACCAAAGGATCCCAAACTCGAGGGGTCATTGCACTAGGTGATGAGGGCCTGATGATGGACTCGAGAGTTGGATAATGTTACTCTTGGTATGGGTCTCGTGAAATCGAACCAAAGGATCCCAAACTCGAATGGTTTCCTAGTAGCCATTGAAGAGTTCCACAATCCACGTCCTAGTCCCATCATCAGATCAGTTCGACTGTACCAAATTATTGTATTGTCATTCAAATTTCATGTACTAGCAAAGTTACAAATCGATACGACTATTACTTCCAATTAAATAACACTGTCGCGTTATTTAATTGACACTGTCGTGTTATTTAATTGACACCAATTATTTATTTTCCATGTTAGTACGAAAGATACAGCCGTAAAGGTAGGACGGACAGACGGACGGACGGTATCGTAGGCTTAGTAATAAGGGCCCGTTCTTATCCTTTGGGTACGGAACCCTAAAAATGTACAAGCTATATAATTTCAAACTAAATTTAAATTAGAATTCCATGTATAACGCAAGATATTTAAATTCTATTTAGCCTATATCGATAAACTGATAAACAGCAATTTCATAGGTGAGCGCCTAATACAATCTCAGCACAACTTAGTCAGACTTCCGAGCGTATTACAGGAGTTGCTAATAAAGTTACTTGTATCGAAATTTTAAGGCGGTCTTACGGACAAAAAAGGCTTCACAGAAAAATTTTCTAGGACAATATATTCATTTTAAAGCAGTAAAAAAAATATGTGGTAATCTTGATCATATTTCTGAGTGTACCATTAGTTCCAAAACACGTTTCCGATAAATTTTCTCGATAGAAAAAAATCATGAAATAACCTCTAACCTTGAAATTTACCTAAACGCATACAATGTTATCTCGACTATTGATGAACAAATCTTTATAAAATTTACAAGAATGATGTTAAATATTGTAACAAATAACATCATTAATTTTATTTATTGATTAAAATTCAATTTTTCTATCTATTAATTAATTTAATCATAAATTGGCTCGAACGTGTCGAACGAAACGTCGTGCCGCCGCGGCGTCTTTTCACTTCTCTCTTATTTTTACGCGATGTGACAGAGACCGCTGAGGCGCGCTGCTAGACGGACGTGTGTCGCTTTGTTCCGCTAACCGCTCCAAAATATAATCTCAACTTTATGACACAAAAACACCTTGACGCAAGTTGTAAAGTAAGTACCTACCTTATCTGCAATGTTTTCTTGCATTATAAGTACTAAAAAGGCAGGCGAATGAAAATTACATTTTGTAACGATTTGTTTGTATTTATTAGTTTACGAAGGATAATTTCACCACAATCGTCATAGTCCAGTTGGCCGAATGGTTTGACCCAATGGATAAGTTCTCTGTGACTCTGTGAGTAAGCTCCGGGTTCAAATCTCATAGTCACCAATAATTTTAATTTTTGTAATTTTTCTTATGTTTTTAAAATAATTCGTCATGTTCGTGCGTGCGTGCGTGGGTGTGTGTGTGTTTGTGTTTGTGTTTGTATGCATGTGTGTAATGTTCTTTACTCGAAAATGGTAGGGCCGTTATTGACGGGATTTTCACTGTCAGATAGCTGATGCTATGAGGAGAAAAAAAATTGGCATCTTTTTATCATCATCATCATCACCATTTTTTCATTACTTCGCAGGTGAACCCGCAGAGCACAGTTAGTCTACTTTTTTAGGGTCCCGTACCTCAAAAGGATAAAACGGAACCCTTATAAGATCACTTCGTTGTCCGTCTGTCTGTCCGTCTGTCAATACCCTTTTTCTCAAGAACGCGTAAAGGTATCAAGTTGAAATTTATACTAAATACTTGGGCCTACGGTTTCTTTCGGCTGTAAAAAATAAAAGTTGTCAAATATAAGTCCGGTTAAGTCAAAGCAATCAAAAGATATGAACGTTTATGTCGTATATTTTGCGATTTCACAAGGGAATCTAAACCTATAGGGTACTTCCCGTTGACCTAGAATCATGAAATTTGGCAAGAGGCAAGGTCTCATAGCACATATATAGGAATAAATCCGAAAATTATAAATTTGAAGTTATATCATTTAAAAATAATTATTTTGCTATTACAAACTTACATTTTGTAGTTGGAATGTATGGAATAACCTTATTGTCAACTACAAACTTAAGTTTGTCTTTCAATATTTTAACTTCAGTTAGTTTTTCTTTTTGGTCTCGCGCTCTGAGGGTTCCGTCTAACGGAACCCTCAGAGCACGAGTCCTACTCGTACTTGTCCGGTTTTTTTATGTGGCATAGGTGGCAAACAAGCAGACGGGCTACCTGATGGTAAGCAGTCATCGTCGCCTATGGATACTTGTAACACCAGAAGCATCACAAATATGTTGCCGACTCTTTAGGACTCTATTACGATACTATAAAGGTTAGAAAGTTCTATACAACTTGGAATGGACAGACAGACAGACGGATGGACAGAAGGAACTTATATGGGTTCCTTGTAGTTCTACGGAACCCTAAAAAGGTGTTACATTCTTCTTTGAACGTTCAGGGATTCATTACATAGTGATACGGTTTCGGTGTAGTTGCATTCCGGACCTAGTCTTCACGGTTTGCGCGGGGGAGGAGAGTGGAGTGACATCAGTCGAGAGGCATAATAATTACTTCCAAGCACAGATCTACTACCTATATATCTGTGCTTCCAAGTATCGGTGGTCGATGTACCACAAAAAAAAGTCTCGAGCATTTGCAGAGGTCACACAAAGTGGACAGTCAGCGACGTTATCATACAAAATAGCTTTCCGTCCAGTTTAATTAGACATTCCAGTTGATACCTTGAGAAGTACGTAATTTACGCGTAAAATTTACAAGTTGGTCTCACCCTTACTTCCTTTGGTCAGGCTTCAAGTAAGTACTTAGTACTAAACAGGCAGGCGAATGAAAATTACATTTTGTGACGATTTCTTTGTACATTTATATTATTTTATAGATTAAGAAGCATAATTTCACCGCTTGCGTCATAGTTCAATTAGAAGAGTGGTTGACGCAATGGATTAGTTCCTGTGACTCAGTAGGCTCCGGGTTCAATTCTCACATTTCCATTTTATTTTTGTTATTTTTATGTTTTTGAAATATTTCGTCTTGTGCGTATGTCTGTAATGTTCTTTATAGACTCGAAAACTGCAGGAACGATTTTGATGGGATTTTCACTGTAAGATAGCTGATGTTGAAAAAAATTCGAGCAACTTTTCATCATCATCATCATCACAATTTTTTCATTACTACGCAGGTGAATGCGCGGGGTGCAGTTAGTCTACTATAATGGTTAGGAAGTCCTAAACAACTTGGGATGGACAGACAGACAGACGGATGGGCAGAACGAACTTATATGGGTTCCTTGTAATTCTACGGAACCCTAAAAAGGTGTTACAGTCTTCTTTGAGTATATCTTTCTTCTATATACATATAAAAAGCGATGTATGTATGTTCCCTATGAAGGCTGATGATGATGATGATGATGATATTACGTATAAACTCCAAAATGGCTGAACTGATTTTTATGGGATTTTCACTCTCAGATAGCTGATGTTATAGCGAGAGGAAAAAATGCTGCTTTTCATCATCGTCGTCATCATCAGCACCAATTTTTAGTTTAGTTTAGTTTGAGCTAGTTTGGTAAGTCGTGATGTTACTTTCTCCAGAAACGGATTAACTGACCTGATCGAGGACTTCGGAGTCTGCTACGGAACTGCTAGACGGATAGAGCTAGAAGTGTCGAGTTTGGGCTCGTTTTATTAGTCGTGATGAGAGCTTCTTCCACGAATATTTTGACTGACCTGATCGAGGATTTCGGAGCCAGCTAGTGGAACTGCTAGACGGATAGAGCTAGAAGTGTCGAGTTTGGGCTTGTTTCATTAGTCGTGATGAGATCTTCTTCCAGAAATATTTTGACTGACCTGATCGAGGACTTCGGAGACTGCTACTGGAACTGCTAGACGGAAAGAGCTAGAAGTGTCAAGTTTGGGCTCGTTTCATTAATTGTGATGAGATCTTCTTCTAGGAATATTTTGACTGACCTGGTCGAGGACTTCGGAGACTGCTACTGGAACTGCTAGACGGAAAGAGCTAGAAGTGTCGAGTTTGGGCTCGTTTAATTAGTTGTGATGAGATCTTCTTCTAGGAATATTTTGACTGACCTGATCGAGGATTTCGGAGCCAGCTAGTGGAACTGCTAGACGGATAGAGCTAGAAGTGTCGAGTTTGGGCTCGTTTCATTAGTCGTGATGAGATCTTCTTCCAGAAATATTTTGACTGACCTGATCGAGGACTTCGGAGACTGCTACTGGAACTGCTAGACGGAAAGAGCTAGAAGTGTCGAGTTTGGGCTCGTTTCATTAGTTGTGATGAGATCTTCTAGGAATCTTTTGACTGACCTGATCGAGGACTTCGGAGACTGCTACTGGAACTGCTAGACGGAAAGAGCTAAAAGTGTCGAGTTTGGGCTCGTTTCATTAGTTGTGATGAGATCTTCTTCTAGGAATATTTTGACTGACCTGATCGAGGACTTCGGAGACTGCTACTGGAACTGCTAGACGGAAAGAGCTAAAAGTGTCGAGTTTGGGCTCGTTTCATTAGTCGTGATGAGATCTTCTTCCAGGAATATTTTGACTGACCTGATCGAGGATTTCGGAGACTGCTACTGGAACTGCTAGACGGATAGAGCTAGAAGTGTCGAGTTTGGGCTCGTTTCATTAGTCGTGATGAGGTTTTCTTCTAGGAATATTTTGACTGACCTGATCGAGGACTTCGGAGACTGCTACTGGAACTGCTAGACGGATAGAGCTAGAAGTGTCAAGTTTGGGCTTGTTTCATTAGTCGTGATGAGATCTTCTTCCAGAAATATTTTGACTGACCTGATCGAGAATTTTGGAGACTGCTAGTGAAACTGCTAGACGGATAGGGCTAGAAGTGTCGAGTTTGGGCTCATTTCATTAGTCGTGAAAAGATCTTCTTCCAGGAATATTTTGACTGACCTGATAGAGGATTTTGGAGACTGCTAGTGGATCTGCTAGACGGATAGAGCTAGAAGTGTCTAGTTTGGGCTTGTTTCATTAGTCGTGATAAGGTTTTCTTCCAGGAATATTTTGACTGACCTAATCAAGGATTTCGGAGCCTGCTAGTGGAACTGCTAGATGGAAAGAGATAGGAGCGTGGAGTTTGGGATCGTTTCATTAGTTGTGATGAGATCTTCTTCCAGGAATATTTTGACTGACCTGATCGAGGAGCCCAAAATTGACACTTCTAGCTCTATCCGTCTAGCAGTTCTAGTAGCAGTCTCTGAAGTCCTCGATCAGGTCAGTCAAAATATTCCTAGAAGAAGATCTCATCACAACTAATGAAACGAGCCCAAACTCGACACTTCTAGCTCTTTCCGTCTAGCAGTTCCAGTAGCAGTCTCTGAAGTTCTCGATCAGGTCAGTCAAAATATTCCTGGAAGAAGATCTCATCACGACTAATGAAACGAGCCCAAACTCGACCATTCTATCTCTATCCGTCTAGCAGTTCCAGTAGCAGTCTTCCAAATTCTCGATCAGGTCAGTCAAAATATTCCTGGAAGAAGATCTCATCACGACTAATGAAACGAGCCCAAACTCGACACTTCTAGGTCTTTCCGTCTAGCAGTTCCAGTAGCAGTCTTCGAAATCCTCGATCAGGTCAGTCAAAATATTCCTAGAAGAAGATCTCATCATGACTAATGAAACGAGCCCAAACTCGACACTTCTAGGTCTTTCCGTCTAGCAGTTCCAGTAGTAGTCTCCGAAATCCTCGATCAGGTCAGTCAAAACATTCCTTGACTAACACTTCTCACTAAGACTAAAAAAACGAGCCCAACCTTGACTTATCTCGCTTTCCCTATTTAGCAGTTTTAGCAGTCTCCGAACTCTACCATCAAGTTAGTAGAATTATACCAGGAGTAAGTCTATAAGTAAGGGAGGGTCCCTTTGCATAATGCGTAATGTTATGATAAAAAATTGAGTCCAAAAATATCTACATAGTACTAGATTTGAACCGGGCATTCGTGGTTTACCAGCGCGGTGCCAGACCACTAGGCCAACAGAGCTTTGCTGTGGACCGACGAAATTACATGTCTTTAGCTGTGTATAGGTGAAGGTCGTCACGTTTCTGCGAGATTCACGCGGTGCGCCCCGCTGTAGTCGGCCGCCACTGCCTCTGCTTCACCCCCTCAAAAACATAAAAGTCAGCTAGTCACGGCGCCTTAAAGAAGATTGGTAACTAATTTGCCGATGGATTGACAAGAAGTTTTGGAACAGTGCTGTCAAATGTTAAAAATTCCCCTATTCGTGGTGAAATTACCCTCGGCAAGTTCACAACTAATGCATGTTATTCTAGGGGTCATTTATTTTATATTGTTATAGCCAGCCAGCCCTAACACCATCCTAAACGTATTTGCGAATAGGTTTGACTAACGAGCAAATGGTGAACGGTGTGTATTAGGTGTGTGTTAGTTTAGCTCTATTTTATTATTTTTAAATATGTACCTAATTTAATTTTAATTTTATGTTTTTATTTAATAATTTTATGATCAAATTATCGATCGAAATAAATGAATTTGAATTTAAATTGAATAGGCTTAAGTTTGACCGTCAACTCGCTTGTTAAGCGATGATGCGGTCTACGTCGGAGCACGCTTGCCTGGAAGAAACCGATTCGCTCGTGATTTGAAGACACCCAGATTGTAACTATCGGGGAACACCCATTCAGACAGCGCATTCCCCAGACTAGCATTTTCAAGGCTAACAATAAAAACCTATTTTATTGACCGAACGAAGTAAGGGTTAAGAGTGTAAAGCGGGACAAATCGGAGTTTAAACAAATTTATGTTTGTATGTTTGTTCGACGATAGCTTGAGTACCGTTCAGTCGATCTTCACGAAATTTTGTAGGCAAGTAGTGCAAGTAAATATAATTTTTAAATATATGAATTTACCCGATGCAGGGTTTATAAATATATTAAAATAACAAGGTTATAAATTACAGTTGATTATAGGAAGGAGTTCCTAATAAATCAGAAATAAACTTATTATGTACAAATAATGTTAGTATGACTGAAGTGATGTCTATTATGTCTTCTGTGGTGAAGATTGTCAGTTGATTATCGTAGAAGGTACCAAGCATATTTTTAAATCAAGATCTCGGTAGGTAGGAAAACTATGGAGCGGGTGTACCTTATTTAATAACAACAATCATTTACCGCATTATAGTTAAGTTGCATAATTGTTTTAGCAACGATTTGCATCTCATTATAGCGCAACTAAGACACGACAATCGTAAGCTAATGAATATTTCACGCAGAGCTCTACGAGGCTAGGGTTACCATATCTCACCATTTGTCCTGAGATCTCAGGATTTTTAGGCATTTTCCTGGATTGCGACCGGATTTTGTAAATCCCGTGAAATCCCAGACTTTTTTGAAAATTTAATAATATAGAGCCAGATAGATAGTTTTTCATGTCTTTTTTGCAAATTACAAAGTACCAAAAACACACAAAACAAATTCACAAATTGCGACAAAATCTCAGGATTTTTCAATGGAAATCAGGCTTTTTCTCCGGGCTTTTAAATTTTCCATCTGGTAACCCTATACGGGGCAGCGTATGCAAAGAGAATTGACATCTACTGCACGACTCGTTACGTACCCGAGGAAATTAACTATAGAATTTTAACACGCTTTTTAGGATACCGTAGTACTACAAGGAGCCCTTATAAGTTCGTACTGTCCGTCAATCTGTCTGTCCGTCCGTCTTAATCCTTTAAAACTCTCTAACTTTCTTCTTTTTAACCTAGAGTTTAATAATTCGACTACATGTTTTATTTTATTTTAGTAAGTGATTTCTCCGCCAATTATTATTAATTGATTTTAATGATTCTTTTGTTTAGTAGGTCATACTTCAGAGGTGGTCCCATATAAATTTTATCGAAATTGAATCAGAGCTTTTTGAAAAAAAATAATATATATATACAGATGACGTTAGTATAGCAGCAGGTGGATAGTGGAACTCTTGAATGGTTACTACTAAACCCTTCGAGTTTGGGCTCGTTTAGTTTGTTTAAGCGAGTCCCATACATTACACTTGTGATAAGTTGATAAAGTTCTAATGATGGAGCCGGGAGGTGGTTAGTAGAACTCTACAATGGCTACCAGTAAACCCCTTCAGAACCAAAACACTACTACACCAAAAAAAAAAATGCTGTTCCATACATTTCGTTGAGCGTTAATAGTATTGTTTTATGTAACAACTTTCTTTTTTTTCGCGATTCATTTTTGGCCCAGAAAAAAGTTAAGTTGAAATAAAAATAGTTGTATGAGTAAAATTTGAGTTTAATATTTTTTTCGAATATGTCCGTCGTTTAGAGATATATATATACACCCGATCTACGTGCCATGGAAATAAGGCAAAACCTCAGACACCCCAACTGATTTTTAATACAGTAATGGGTATGATAGAATACAATTAAACATTTAGTTTGCGTTAGGTATTAATTATATCAAAATATATTTGTTTTGATTTCTTGAGAGAATGTGTCAACTGCTGCTGTTGTCTTTTTTACGCGCCGCTCCATTGTCTTGAAATTGAATTATTTAACAAATAAACTTATTTATGCATGGTTACCCGGAAAGGGTGTACTAAGGCGAAAGCGTTCCGTTATATTATAGAAACTGACGTGGTTTTCACACATATTTTTTTATCTTACGTGTGTAATTCCCGTGTAATATAAATAAAATGCGGTCCGTTATACTAATTATTATGAACAACTTTTAATATGGGACTAATCCTGAAATCGCGTAAAATATCTGATGTTCCATAGAAAACGATCATACTCGCTCGATGAAATATTTGGAACAAAAAAAAACAAATAACAAACATTAGGAACAAATATTTGGAATATTTTATTCGCGATTTCAGGGTTGGCCCCATAGTAAACATTTTCATAATGAGGTGTATAGCATACTCCTTTCGGATTAGTACACCCTTTCTGCGTAACCCCGTATTAATCATTATATCGATTGTACGCCAACAATTTTTTGATTTTGCGTTATTTCGATGGCAAGTTGAAAGAAAAAAGAAAGAAAATAAATTTTATTCGACACCTTTACAAAAACTTATATCTAAAGGATACAATCAGTGTCGAATGGGTCTCAGCATTAATGCTGAGACGGACCCACGCAATTTGCTCATACCTACGATAACTATCTAATTAGCCTTTGTTATTTAATATTTTAAGCCTGTTGAGTATCGCTGCATGGCAAAAACCTCCCAACCTATCCCGTCGATATCAATCAAGCATAGTTTGATTTGGTTTATTTATACCGTGATTAATTTCGCTTATACTGTGAGCGGTGAAAATTAATAGGTTAACTAGAAACAGGCAGCCGTAGAAATATCCCTGCGGTCGGCACGTCAGCGACAGTCGATTGCGGCCAATACCTACCTAGTACCTACCAAACTGCAATATGAGTTATATATTATTACCAACAAAATCTCTCTCGCTGGAGATCAACCGCATGATACGTAAACGTATTGAAATCAGGATGTGGAGCCCAATCTAATCGAGTCGAAGCATAACTAGTTAATTTCTTATGTAAGTAATTTTGTAATTTCTTATTCAGACAATAAATATCTTTAATTTGAATCTAAGCTAATGTTATAAAGTTAGCGGCCCTATGATTTTTTTTACCAAATCATTTTTACACTAGGCAACAGGATTTTCAAGATCAAGTGAGGGTAGAAGAAAAAAACACCCGCTAGGCCGCTATTCTCGCCGGACTCACCCGCAGTTTTCGGTCAGCTCGTGACCACGGCCATTGTAACATGGTCGAAACGTCGAGCGAAAGGTACATATTTTTACCTAAACAAAATAATACGTGATAAGTCCCGATAAATAAGAATTAATAAGTTTTATTTATTTTATTATTTATTTATAAATAAACATATATTTATATTTTTAAAACATGTGTTCATATCGCGAATGTTTAAAAATTACTAGGATTTTCAAAGATATCTTTAAAAGACTTCTTGGACTTTTTTTGTCGGGGCTGATCTGTATAACGTCTGTTCCAATTTTGAAATGTGTATGACCAATAGATAGCTCCAATATTTTTACGCTCCGTAGGGACATTTTGTAATCGAATTTTATTACACGTAAATATTTGCAAGACAAGTAGGAGAAAAAACATCTGAGTGCTTTATAGGCGTGTGTTGACCAAATGGTTAGAATATGTACTGTGTCACTAAGCGAGCGAAGACTCGGGAAGCTAGAAAATAATTAAGATATATACCTACTTATATCAAGCTGCTCTTAGTAATTAACAAATTACTAGGCCGTCGAGGCTAGAGTCGAGGTGGCTGAGTCGCAGCGTACAGGCGGTCGTGGGAAAGTCAACTATTTTCGGTTTTCGCTTAGTAATATATAAAAAACTAGCGGCCCGCCCCGGCTTCGCACGGGTATAGATATATAGCCTATATTAATCAGTGATAATGTAGCATTCAAATGGAGAAATAATTTTTTAAATCGGTCTCTTACTTTTTGAGCCAATTCGTTCATACTTACACACAAATATTTCCTCTTTATAATATTAGTACAGATATAGATAGGTACAATAATAATAATCATCATCATAATTTCAGCCTTAGGACGTACACTGCTGGACATAGGCCTCCCCCATCGATCTCCAAAAGGGCCGGTTCATAATCGGCATTCGGTTTAATAATAATTGTACCTAATTTACAAATTTAGGACAATCGAGACGTGCAACAGCAACACACTGAGTTGGGGGTCGGTTTTGTGTTAAGAGATGTTTTGTGAAGTTGTACTTATAATATTTTTTTCTCTTTTCCTCCTTCTTTCTCCTTTCCTTCCTTTTCCTTTCTTTTTCCTTTTTCTTTCTCCTTCTTTCCGTGTGTGCAAAATGTCCCAAATATTTATTTATTATTTTTATTTTTGTTATTGTTTTGTTTTTATTTTCTGTATTATTTTAGGTGTGGCGAAGGCGCGGATGCGCGGAAGGACGATTTTGAATCTACGGTAAACCAGATTTATGTCTACATATACATATAATAAGTATGTATTCTATAATTCTATTAATTCTATTGGACCCCATAGAATTTACCTATATTTGACATGTAAAATCATAAGTGTAATTAATAAAATCAGCGCGTTTTGTATTTTAAACTAATGAAACTCTTTGCATCGCCAAAAAGTTTCTGAGCATAACGTATTTCAAAATATTTTATCAGATTTTGTTTGTTTGTTTATTGTTTCCAATTCTAATACACGTTCCATTGTGCGACGCAATTTAAAAATAAAAAACAAATTGGCATACATGGACTATGCCAAAAGAATTCAAAAAAAATTAACAATTTGGTTTGATAACAAATAAGAGTTACATTTGTATCGAGAGAATCACATACAAATAACTTCATACAAGTAACTTTTTTATTAGGCGTTTAAATATCACATGTTTGTATTATATGTATTCATTTATCCATATCAACCACACAAGTAGGCGGCTACATTTCAAAAACTATTTAAACTATTTCACGAGTGAATCGGTTCCTTCTAGGCAAGCGTGCTCCAACGTAGACCACATCATCGCTTAACATCAGGCGTGATGGTGGTCAAACGCAAGCCTATTAATTATAAAAAAAATATAAAAAAAAGTACTTGCCTTCAACATGTAGATACCGGCGAGCTCTGTCTTCAGTCTTCTCCAGACACCTATACCTAATGTACTTGAAGGAAAGTCTCACCTGCACTATCTTGGTCATTTCTTGAATGTCTATGACGCCATTGCCATCAACGTCGTACATACGGAAGGCCCACTTCAGCTTCTCCTCAGGAGTGCCGCTGGACGTCACATGGATGGCCTGAAGAAACTCCTACAACAATACAGCATCTCGATGTACACCGAGACTAAGCTTGGGACATTAATGTTCTAACTTTACGCTTAGCCGCAGGAATTCGCATTGCGTTTAAAGCCAAGGCTGGGATCAGTCGCACCTGCGTCACATCACGTCACTGTCGACCATCGTAGCGCACTAACCCGCTCTCACAAGTGGATAACAAGCGAAATATAAAAATGTCGTTCTAGATCGATAGCGCGAGCTTGGTATCAACGATACGTGATAATTAGCGGGTTCGTATGTACTGTTGACAAAGTGAACATTTCGTATATGAAGATAAGCAAGGCTTTTTTGCGATACAATGGTTATTAGATTGCAATGATGACTGTGACTTTTACCTTATTTTTTTTTGACTCAATGTATATGTGTGTATTGTTTATGTCCGTTTTCACTATCCAGGAACAAGGCTACGCCTAATGATCTCCTAATCAAAGAAGAGTCTTAAGCGTAATCCTCTGTTTCACAATCCATTTTTAATAGGTGACTCCTAGCTAAGAGTTGCCAAACATTTTGACAGTTATCTATGGTTTTGATGTGAGTGAGCGAGCGCTGTGATGTGAGTGAGCGAGCGCGGCGCGGGCTGTCAGTTTAAGAGTTACCTATCATTAGGCACACCCGAATCGGTGTCGTAACTTTAGGTGACGCCTAACGTTACTAAATACCACCTAAAGTTTGGTGAAACGTTTTTTGCCCTAGGCAACTCCTAAATATTTAGGCATCTGATTTAGACGATTCCTAAGGTTGGTGAAAACGGACATAAGTTTTCTATTTTTACACCAAACGAACAAACATAATGGACGTAGCGCCAGCTTTGTGCACTCTTCCTTTGTGTCGGGGCTCTTTAAGCTCAAGATCCATAGTTTTTTTTTTGTTCTCCGTTGGTAAGTTGGAGGGACCGCAAACTAATTAGCCCGACACGCTCAATGCCGCTAGCCGTAACGATACAGTTTTGAACTTTGAAAGTTGAGTTAGTCTCAGTCAACTGGAGTTGTTCTTACGCTGACTCTGGCCTTTGTGTTACCTTGAAGTCGATGTATCCGTTTTTGTCCATGTCGAATGTGCGGAAAACATGGTCGCAGAATTCGACGGCATTCCCGGAGGGGAAGAACATCTTATACATGTCGACGAACTTCGCTGGGGTCAACCGTCCATTAGGACAGTCTTGCTGTAAGAAAAACATGGAAAAAAAAAAGTTTAATTCCTAGTTAGTCCGATTTTTACAAGAATCTGAACAATGATGATAAAGATTAAAAAACACAACCACATTTGATTTTGATTTTTTATACCTACGCTGTCCAGTTAATTAAATGAAATAAACTTGAAGTCATCGCTTATTAATAATTGATTCAAGCCACGGGAAAAAACACAACTGTTTTCTACGTCGTACTTATTACTGGAGTCAGCCGGTTCACTGACATAAAATGAAACATAAAAGATAACCTTATTACCTATTAATCAGAAAAGTATAACATCAAGGAAATCTAAATTGCAGATATTTATTACATCTGCGCGCTGCAATAAATTCTGAGCAGACAGTCACCAGAATTTCTGTGGGAATTTCCAATCCCGGTTCATTGTCGTTGTTCATCAAGCGAACCTAATATTCTTAATATTATTGTGTTTACTGATATTTCAATGAATTATTAGAATTTGTTATTATTTGTTTTTATATTTTTAATAAACACGCAAATAACACACAAAAAATAGGTTAATAAACAGACTTACTTTGAAACCCTTGTACCACTCCTTGATGGTGGTCTCATCATAAGACGTATGAGTTTTTAGAAAGTCCATATCTTCCTTTGTCAGCTTGTCTTTGCTCACAAAGCAGCCCATCTTTTCTGAAACAAATTAAAAGGAACATAAGTGATAGCACTATGACTTTATTAAGGTTAAGGCGTCTCTTCCCGTCCGCAGTTCTCTCGCTCGCGGTTTTTGACATTATTGAAGATTATTCACTGTGTGTAAATTTACAAAAAGTGACAAAACCAAGTTATGTTGACTATCATAACATTACAAAGAAATTTTTGTTTGGAGATCTTTTAATTAGACGGAATAACAAGCAAAGTCAAGTAAAGTAAAGTAAAAACTTATTTCTGAAACGTTTTTACATTATCACATCGTAGTTATACATAGTTATCCATTGTATCTAACATAGGTTATAATTGACTTAACAGTGGACCCCAAACTCGGCTAGGCCAGTCTCTTGGTGACCCGGGAAAATCTATTTCCTATATTTGATTTACCTCGCGCGCTTAGGAGTAAAAGCAATAATGTTGGTTGTTACCATTTTACTTTGTCAACACAACATTTATTTGTATGTAATGTTGCCTTTTAACAACAGGCGAACGCAAGCCTATTATACAATTAAATAAAAGTGTGAGCAAAAGAGATGCAGACGGGCACAGCTCCCTTGAATATGTTGCTCGCTAATAGCTACACAAATATATTGCTCTTCCGTTGGGAGAGGATTATGCCGGCAATTCCTGGCTATCAATACGAGTACGGTAATGACCATTCATCTCGGCAAAATGAGCGATAATATGCGATGAGCGTGCATGAATATGCTAGTACTGCGATCACCAGAAACGGAATATGTACAGTATGTACATTTGCAAAATTCAATGTGCCTATGGCGCGTTTTACCAATCCATGTCCTAGCAATTTGTACCACAAATATTATTAGTTTTTGAATGCATAGCGTGCGTGTTTTTAAATGTTTGTATGGTTAACTTGTGTTTTGTGCAAAAAAAATATATCTTTATAACTACATAATTATCATCCATATTTTTTTTCAATCTGCATAGTCTTAACGATGAGTGAATTAATAAAAGGCAAAGTGTTTTTTTTTAAATAATAGATTGACTTGCGCTTTGCCGCCATCTCGCCTGATGCTAAGCGACGATGTGGTCTACGATGGAGCACGCTTGCCTAGAAGAAACAGATTCACTCTCGACTTGAAGACACCCAGATTGTAACTGACGGGGAACATCCATTCAGGCAGCACAGACTAGCAGTTCACATAAATGTGGAATCGAAGCGCTTTGTACGGGTTTTTGGAATATCAACCATAAAACGATGTCGATTTTTCGTGCCCGCGTGATAGAAAAATGGGCAGGAAGGAATTAAATCATGTAGATCTGATGCACACTCACAAAACAGGATTAGTAATTATCTACCTTCTTTTTCAACGTGCAAAGTTTTATCGATGAGTGAATTATTAAGGTGAAAGTCTAGTTTTTATAGTGTAGAAGAACGTTTGTAAAAGACGGCCCAAAATTTACGCAAAATTTGAATCATCATCAAAGATTTTTCTCCTTCACTGCACTGGTGGCTTGTTGGCATAAACCTTTGACTTTAAAATAACCCCATAAAAATGACCTAGGGAACCATTTTCGATCACCGAAACGAGAGAGTACTCGACCAGGAAATGTCACATACAGTAATTGAATTGTTTCACGGGATGTAGGTATGGCATATGAGACACCGTCTTGTTGAAACCATATGTTTTTTAATTTCATCCAATTTTGGCAGAAAGAACTGTGTTATCATGTCGCGATATCCGTTTTGATCACCAGTAACAATCAGGGCCTAACCAGCATCATTTTCGAAAAAAATATTTTCAATGATGCCTCCAGCCCATAATCCGCAGCAAACAGTGACACTTTGTGGGTGCATTTCAAAGCCTTGGAGGTAATTTGCCCGATGTATGATTCTGTGTACTTTATGATTGAATAGAAAAATACAATATAAAGAAAAAAACTGTGTTTTCAATTTAATTCAAATCTTGAGTTTATTTTGGGAAACCCTATAGAATCGAATATTGGGCGTAGAGCGACGGGGCCTGGGGAAGGGGGTGCTATGGTTCCTCAGTTTATCTTTATCGCCGCGGTGTCCATGACATTTCGTCGCCCCTAACCTGTGTGTACCAAATACCATCTTTCATCCGCTGGCAATGGTACTCAAAGGAACGGCGTTTACTCAAACAATCGGTTTTACCTAAATCTAGCGACCCACCCGCCCGGCTTTGCACGGGTGTAATTTACGTGCGAAGTCGGGTTGGGTCGCTAGTTATATATATAAACCTTCCGTGAAAAATTATGTAACTGATGGTGAAAACCGCTTCAAAATCCGTTGCGTAGTTTTAAAGATTTAAGCATACATAGGGACGGACAGACAGCGACAGCGACTTTATTTTATACTATGTAGTGATGAGATATCAACTTCTAAACCTACCATGTTTAATATGGTTGTTGTATAATAAAACAAAAGAGAAAAATAATAATATAAAGAAAGCTCAGTTTATCGGCCTTACTAATATGGGTTTTTTTACTAATGTTACGAACAAAATGGGTTTCCTTTGAACATAGAAACAAATGCCAAGAAACATGTGCGTTTTGTCCATCTAGGTAGCTAAACTCTTTTAGACCAGATGGAGTTTTCATAAGAAAGTTCCCCAATTATCTAACTCCGTTGCTTTCCTTTTCCTTTCTTTGCTTTCCGATAACTCCTAAGGGCTCCCCAATGAACGCAATTATCCCATAATGCGTGTAGAGCCAACCAATCTACAGCCAATCTAAAATCAAATTGATATTTAAATATTATAAATTTATAAATAAATAAATAAAAAAAATTGGGACATTTTTGCACACACGGTCATTTGACCCTAAACTAAGCAAAGCTTGTGATATGGCTGCCAGAGATGATATACATAAATATATAGTTTTTAAATACATGCTTAAATAGATATTAACAACCAGATATAGAACAAACACAAATGTTCATCACACAAATGTTTGTCCTACGTGGGAATCGAACCCACGCCCTCAGGCTCAGAAGGTAGGTTCACTACCAACTGGACCAACGGGCTAACAAATCGATTAATTTGATACAAGAGCAGCTGTGATATCAGAAACAGACATACAAACTAAGAGACAGGCGGATAATTCTATTTTCATCGTAGTTAGTAAATTAGCTATAAAAAAAAATTAAGAGCCTTTATTACCTAAACAAAATACAAGCTAAAACTAACACTACAAATACAGTTAGACTGCCCATAGACCGTTGAAGGTCTAAAGACAATCCAAATGCTTAAGCCCACTACCAGTTGGCAGCGTACCCAACATGCTGGCGGCATTACCACGTTGAATAGCAATGCTAATGCGTTGAGCTAGAAACGCGCCAGCATTTTGGTCACGCGTCGCATTAACCATATAAAGATAAACTAATAAACTATATATATAAACCATTGGCTACAAAGATGTCTGGTTGCGAAATCTCATCTCTCATCTAAGTACGCATTTTTAATATAAATTAGTTGACAATAAGTCCAAACAATAAATTTATTTGAGTTATGTGGTCATGACTTCTAACAAATCCTATAGAAAATTCACTTTTGTTTTTTTTTAGAATTTTCCTGGCAACTTCTCCAAAGTCAAAGGAGTTAAGGTTTCTTGTTTGTAAACAGGCCAGCTTGTAAACTAAACCCGGGTTGCGAAACATTTATCCAAGTGTGCTAATGGTTTGAAATAACTTGGCCGTCTAATTTAACCGGTGCATGTCCATTTTGTAAAGCAATGTGTTACGTGATATTGCAAAACATGAGGTACGCCTAGTCGGTACGGGTAGGTCGTGTAAAGCCGGGTACGCATATATAAAAAAACATCGAGTACACGTACTTTACAACATTCAAACATTTTATTCAAACACATGGACACAAAGCGAAGCGAACACGAACACAGTTCGACTCGAGTCCGCGCACAACCGCCATCATCTCACACTCTCAGTATCAATAGCCATGGCTCCTTATGGTATGGCATGTTGTAACGTAACGCGTATCAAAGTTCTCCGAAACAATCCATACAGAACGTACAAATTGAACGCCATGAACATGTTTGACGAACATAGTGTATACTCGTTAGTGGTGCGCACGTGCAAGTTGTTGCGTATCATGTAACGCAACATATTTATTTTTATTTTTACCCGGCTTAATAAGACGGTGTAATAAAAGTAACTTCGTCTGGGCTGAGTGGCCAGACCTATTGTTAGAGTATTTGGGCCGTCCGAAGGTTTTCACATTACTAGGCAGTTGTTGTTATAAGACAAACAAATCAATCTACAACTTAACATTATCATCTGACATACGCTAGTAGTACGAAGTCGCGCGCTTAATCTAGTGATATATATTTGAGTGTACACGAGGGGGAGCAGTGAAAAACGTGTTCACATTTAGTAGTATTTGAACAAACTTTATAGTAACAGTTGTTTTTTAAATTCTTTTAAAAAGGATGGACCGAGTCCGAAATACGACGTTGTATTCAATTACTGGAAACGCTGATGTTGGCATTAAAGCTGTCAAATTAAAGTGGAGTTGGACGAGACGCGTGGCCAGGATGCACCCTGATAGATGGGCCAAGAGGATCACAAAGGGGGTGCCTGAAAATCGCACTGTCTGGAAGGAGGTGGAGGAGAATTTTGCCCAGGACTGCATAGGTTAAAAATATATAAGTATATTGGACCTGCCTACAATAATCAAATTATGATATCAAATGTCATGCGTAGGTTCATATACGTAGAAGTTAGGATCCTGTGTATCGTCCGACAGACGACAGGTACAACGATCGTATAGAGGTTTCTTGTTCTACGGAACCCTGAAAAGTTGTAATATTTCATTGTCTACCGGCGGGTGTAACTGGCCGAATTTACAGCACCCGGCGGCGGCAGTAAAAGCTAAAATTTCAACGTAAATTAAACAAAAGCCTATTTCTATTGAATTCGTGGGGCTTACCCATTTTGTTTTCAGAGTTAATTCAAACCTATTCACGATTTTTTTCCTGTGATAAAGTTGAACTTAAAATTTTATTTATCTTGAAATTCGTGTGTGAAATTTTGTTTCAATATTTTTTATCGGCTCTGCCGGGTTTATTGGGATCATTTAGTTGGTTTACTTCGCCTTGAATACGAGTAAGTAGATGAAGAAGTGAGTACAGCGTGGAATCTTTAATAGGAACAATAAGGGCAGCTACCTTGTCTGTCCTAAGCTACATGAAAACTTTCCATGAATTTAAGAGATGGGTTTTTTATTTTGAAAATGATTTTTGACAAACAACTTTATTGATGCCGTTCAATCCTCTCCCTTGCAAGGGACAAGTCTCTATGGGACAAACTTTGGTTAAATAACTGGGAATGTAAAATTCTCGATTTCCATTTTTTTTTTCCCGATTGCCAACAATAGCGATGGCGGTGGAGACGGTGGTGGCAATCGGAAATGGACGCCCTATTAAAGTTTCCAGTTTAACAGCCACTCTCAGAGACGTTACTTAAGCTAAGGAATACTTAAAATTGCTTTGTCAACTTCTCGTTGACGGAAATTGTCACACATGAAAACGAGACAGAGCAATTTTAAGTATTGCTTAGCTTAAGTAACGTCTCTGAGTGCGGCTGTAAGTGTTTAAGGATGAGAATACGAATACAAAACTTTCACTGTTAACAATAACACTGCCATCTTCACGCCATCAATACAATACAATACAAAAACTCTTTATTAAAATACCACAAAACAAGGATAACATAAAAATTACAACAAAAATATTATCTAGGCTTTTAACATCTCTAGCGTCAAATGCTCAGCCAATCGGTGGGCTCTCGTAGTGATTTCCCACGCTGCTAGTGCGGTAGTAAATTTTGACAATTATTTGTCAGTTCTAGAATAGAACACTGTCTCTATCAAACGATTACCTCGTTTGTGAGCATTGAATAATCTAATTAATATCGCCAGCGTCCAAGGCTGATCGAGTTAGTTATTGTTAGGGCTAAATTAAGCAGAACACTGTCGCAGCAAAATTGAAGTAATCGCGGGTTGTATTTGGTGCCAGCTGATGATTACCTTAATGAAGCTAGCTTTCAGAGGGCGTCGAAAGGAAATTCGATAATGTAAAGCCGGCGGGCATTGAGCAAAAACGCACCATCACGAAGCCATGACATGCCCTTTTTAGACATGTTATATTGAGGCAATCTCCCGGTACCGCCTTGCGGCTTCACTCGATGACTCCTAAATTTACGTTATTATCTAATAATTGTTTTGAACGTATACGTGTAATTTCTATATATCTCAATATCAAACTATACATCCCAACAACACACCTACCTACACCTACCTACCTATATGCCAACGTTAGCACATTCCTGTCGCGGAAGACAAAAAAGACGGTAAAAACCAAAGCTGAGGCAAACAAAGTAAATGCCTAACCGCTGCCAAAGCTTTTACCTATAGATAACGACATATAACGAAGATTTTAACGAAGATAACGAAGATTTTCACTGAAATACCATTACAGTAATTAACTAAAATCCGAGTATGTTTGGGAAAATCTTAAACAGACCACCTTATGTTGATTGCTATGTTAATTAAGGACGCAGAATGACTACAAAGTAACTTTAAATTAATATAAGTTAACATCCAAGCCGAGAGTTTCTTGTTCGAAAGTAGACGGTCAATAACCTAGTACCGAGAGAAAGCAACACGGGAGTTAGTTACCTATTAAAATTTTACATTAAAAGAAAAACAAAAACCCGACTGCAAAATGTAGAGATGGACACGAATCTGACTACAACAACTATAACACATGTACTTCTCTAATCTTTCCTCTGTGAGGATTTTGGCGCACTCTTGTACATTTGCCAGTGTCAAGTATTATATTTTTGGTGATATGTAGGTTAAATGTAATCAAACAAGTCAGTCACAGTCAGAGTCAAGCAATGTAAGTCACGGTTATGTCAAAGTTATGCCCCAGTAAAGTGATGGAGACTACAAGAGGCTTCTATGGAGCTTTTAAAAACTTAAAATTACACGTTTTATAGCGTTATATCACTTATCCACACTCGAGCACGTCCACCAACACTTAATCTATGTATATATAAATATAAAACAAAGTCGTGTTAGTTACACCATTTATAACGCTGGACCGATTTCATGATATGTTCGATTTCTCTCCGCCCGAATAGCAGAATAAATATGTCGGAAAAATTCAAATAAATTATGAAGAAAATTAATTTTCTCATACACTTTGTTTGAAACGGCCAGAATTGAAGTTATTGGCATAATAAGTACATCATAGGAGTAAAAAAGTCATCTAAGTCAAAGTAGGTTGCTGTCGTTACCAAGGAGGTTGCTTCAAGTATATAACGCGGGTCAAATTGCGGGTCGCAGCTATTAAATAATAATTCACCCTTATCCCCTGTCTTTTTTAGTTTTTAATTTCTAAATTAGTTTATATGGATGTAAAAATCTGGAATAAAAACATTTCATTTCATTCATTTCGTTCATTTCATTCATTTCATTCATTTCATTCATTTCGTTCATTTCGTTCATTTCATTCATTTCATTCATTTCATTACTCTTAGGGAAATAATACAACGAGCGACATGTTTTTAACATGTTGACGCCAAAATAACCTACATCTACTTCTACACTTAAATGATAGATTAAATTGGATTAGGAATCCTCAACTACTATCTAGATAGAAACTGCGGCATAAAACCAGTTACGTGCTCAATACGTCACAAAACATTTAGTCGAATAGTTATTTTAAGAAGTTCCAACGAAAAATAACGATTGATTTACGCGCACCGAGCTGTCGATACGCTAAAATAGCTTTACGATAGATCCGAGGTGAGACTTTGTTTCATTCAATGCCGGTAGGCCGGACAATGTCACTATGTGCGTCGACGTATACAAATTTACTGATCTGCTTTACCGAAGCTCAAAGCTTTTTAATGATGATCTTGACATTTTAGCAGCTGATCACACAAACCATTATATCAGAGAAGCCCTCACAGCCTACGACTATGTGCAGCCAAATAAAGGTCAGAATTTATTTTTTTACTTTTGATCAAAAATTCATTTGTAAAACGTTTGTGTTTGGTCTAAATCTGGGTGTTAATATCTATATAATTATGTATTTAAACATATACATATTTGTACGTATATATCGGTCTCTCGCAGCTACATTACAAGTTTTGCTTAGTTTGGTCAGATGACCGTGTGTGCTAAAGTCCATGTCCCGAATCAAATAAACGTCTTAAGAAACAAGTACTTCAACATCAACATCAGCAGCCAGTAAACATTCACTAATGGATAGAGGCATACCTCTTAGAGCGAGGCGTTGCCATAATCCCCACGCTTGGCAGGCGGCTTGGGGATCGAAGAAACAAGTACTTATTTCATTTTTGTTATAGTTTTATTTTACTTATTTCATTGTACTTAAGAAAGCATTCAATAAACAACCATTATTTATGCAGTAGGCTAATTAGATTAGGTAGATAATATACAATGTAAATGTATTATTAGAAAGAAGAAAATTGTGATTTTATTACTAACACCAAAAAACCAAAGAAAAAGTAATAAACTTGTTTTTGTTGTTGCACTGGTTCTGAAAATAGTATTCCATTAAAATAAATTGAAAGGCAAAATTTCGCCAGGGACAATGTGACTGCACGGAGGCTAAGCGGTGCTAATTTTACGTTTTGTAGTCAGCACGAGTGACAATGGAAGGTTGCAGCGACCCTTCAATCTTAATGAATGGATGTTGTGAACATAGGGTATGTCAGTCACGTCCCGCAACTCCTGAACGCCTGCCGTCTGACCTCATTGTTGCAATTAGGTAACTAAAGCCACGGCAACCAGATGTTGTACAAAATTGGCTAACGCTCGATTTAATTATTGTGAAGTAAAGTAGCCGCTAACCGCTTCGATTACAAATGTGTTATTAAAAGTTAAACAAAAAATTCAATTGCAATGTATAGCATACTAGGTATATTTTGCCCACGTTGTGAACGAAACGACGACTAACAGGAAAAGTGTAACTTTCTAGTAGAAAATAAATATTCAGAATCGATTCTGTAGTTCCAGAGATTACTCCCTACAATTTTTTTGCTAAGGCTTAATCAAACATTTACATTGTTGTACATCGATTTCAAGTGCGTGTGAAGACACAAATACCTTCTACAGTTTTTTTCATCTTGGTCTAGGTCTTGATTGAGTCTGGGCCTTAAGGATTCGTTTAGGTTCTGTCTTGATAGCTATTCTGTTATTATTTTTGTTCACCTATTGTTTTATCTCTAATCATGTGACCAGTCCATTTCCATTTTTGTTATTTAATCTTTTCTTCTAATTTTCTTTTTATTAACCTATGCTGTCCCACTCCTGGGCAAAGGTCTCCCCCCATTTCTTTCCAGACAGTGCGATCACCCGCCAGACTTGACCACTGTATCTGGAACGTGTCGAGGTCATCGCGCCAGCGTTTTCTAGGCCTGCCTTGGCTCCTTCTTATCTTAAGTATGTAATTTTTTACTGTTTTATTTCTTATGACCACAGCTTTTACTATGTCAAGTAGGCAAGTAGTGTATACTACTAGGCATAAGTTAGGCATAAGAATGCCTAACATACTTATTTACAAGTATGGAAGATTAAAAGAAGTATCCTTGGCATGGTTGTATTTCTGTAACATATCCCATATTTGTCAGCCTTAAGTTACGTGGAATACAGGTGTCAAGGAGCTTTCTTTTGGCACCAAATTTTGACTTTCCAGGACTGTGCCACTCGTATTCGTTCGTGAATGAAATAAATTAACCAAGCCAGATACATGAGGTGACGAAGTGAATGTTTGTACCATCTACTTTTACTATTTTTGGTTCTCTGTTTATCATTAACTTAATTTTGGTTTTATTATTCATTGTGAGGCCTACTTGTTCTTGGTAGGTCGTTAAGCATTTTTGGAGCTTGTCGGCATCGTATGTCATTGTTCACCAAGTCATTTGCAAATCATAGGTGGTTTAGCACGACTCCGTTTATGTTGTGTCTGCAAACATTCTAATACATTAGTCTAAAAAAATTTGGTCAGCGGAAAAAAAATTGGGGATAGAGGATCGCCGTGTGTAACTCCTCTTTTTATCGGAAATTGTAGACCAGTGTATTCGAGTTTGAATTGGACTGAGCTATCATTGTAAATGTTTTTGATAATATTGATAGGTATATTTTATGTCTAGGTTTTAAGCGTTAACCCATATTTCATTATGGAAAAGTGGGTTGAATGCCGCATTGTATTCAACAAAAGCTAGCCTACATACATAAACTTACATATTTTACCCCAGGTATAAATGATTATTAACGAGATATTTACAGCTCCCGATATTTCGGCGCAGTGACATGCACCATGTTCACGGATTGTTCGGTAGCTCCTTCCACAACCTTATCACGGTAAATATCCCGGTGTAGTAAACAACCGTGATGGTTTAAAACGATGTTTTATATTTTACCTCTTTAATATTATTATGAGTGTAGATAACACTCCGGACATAAAGAAGAAGCTAATGACTCCACGCACTCCAAAGTCTGGATGTCACATAGGAATAAAGAAACATGCATAATAATTACACCACATAAAGCAGCCGGGAAAAAGCGAAAGGTTTTTTTTTTCTTATTTTTGAAGTTGTATATTCCTACTAAATGATACAGGTTTCATAGGGATTCGTTTTTTTAACTAACCCACAATTATTTGAATCGATACAAGCTAACGCGCGATTCACTAAACCCCGACCTCGCTATAAATACCCACACTCTTCGATTTAGAAACCGTTTTTGACCAAAATAGTCGTATTTACAAAGGAAACCATTTGAATGTACGTTGCCGGACGAGATCAAGAAAAACTCTGTTTTTTCCATTTTGTTTTAGGTTTTCCAAGGCCAGTATAAAAAATATAATCGTGAAAATAGCTTTGCATTTGCAATGTTGTTCTAAACATACCCATAGATTATATATATGCAATGCCCAATTGTTTTATTTTTTAAATCCAACAGTGTTTTTTTTCATATGTGTTTCGTTTTGGTTTGTTGAGATGGCTATTGGATTGCTTAATCCTAGGCAATACTTGCCAATTATGCCATCACGAAATGTCGAGCAATTTACTGCGATGCCAGCGTGGCATAATAATAATTATAGCTACTAGAAATACCGCCACACCATACTAAGCGATATAGAGCAACTTAATTAACTAGCCAATACATTCAATTAACTCAATATTACCAAGAATGGAACCAGATTGCTGCACTAATTGCTCCACTATTCCCGGCGACTGTCAATTGCTGAAAAAATTGCTCGTGTAACGCTTCCCATTATAAGCCATCACGATCGCGAGGTTTTAACATATATATTTTTTCAACATATATTTAAAATCATCGTGTGAAAATTAAAAATATGATTAAACTTTTTTTTTATTTTTTTATGACGAAATGGGCAATCGTTTGACCACAACTCACCTGATGGTAAGCGACGATGCAGTCTAAGATGGAGCACGCTTGCCCATGAGGTGCCTATTCACTCTTGTCTTGAAGAGACCCAGGTTGTACTTTGTAGGGAACACCGAACACGTTATGGAGAATTAAAAGAATAAAAACGCTTTTCCTTTTTTCCTATCAAATTAATAAAAAAATATTATTACATATAATTGGTTTTAAATATTCGCCATGTCAAACAAGTACTGTTTTAAAAAAAAAAAACTTTTTTTTAAATTAATGGGCATGCGTTTGATCGCCAACTCGCCTGATGTAAAGCGACGATGCGGTCTACGATGTATAATGTTGAAATTGTTCGAAGTGTAGCTTGAGCACGAGAGGCTCTATAAACGTTCGAAGACACCTTATTTGCTAACAGATTATAAGAAGTAGCAACTTTTTGCCGCAGTCGAGTAATAAATACCCAATGAGGCTGTAAGTTCTGGTCATAATGAGGCACGAGGTAGCTAATGTAGCTATTTATTAATCCGATTTCCAGCTACCTGTTGTATGTACATAAGTAGCTTTGTGGAGACTAGGTCACAACACAATAGATAGCTCTCTGCTCAGTGTTAGAGGTATTGACATCTGTGTGTATAGAGCGCTGCGCTGCCGGCATCTCGTTAGCTCGAACGTCACAGTTCGCGCCTCAATAACCGATTAAGAGAGTTAGTGTGAAGTATCATAACGCATGTCAATTACCAGTCGTTTCTATTTAGTCGAATTATTGTTGGCTTGACACTTTGAGAGCACACCTTTTAAAATCACCCGCTCGCACGTCGTAAAAGGTCGTACTTTTACTGAAGCGGGAAACCACAAAGTTCTATTGTATTTGAAACCACGCGTTTAATGGTATTTAGTTCCGCGGGTAGATTAAAGTCGTACATTAAAGTATGCTTATTTTAAGTATGTGCCTCAAGACGAAAGTCTTCGACTAGTGTGTTACCAGTGATGACATACGGCACTGAAACGTGGTCTCTCACTAGGGGCCTCATAAGCAAGCTCAAAGTCGCACAACGAGCTATGGAGAGGGCTATGCTCGGGGTTTCTTTACGAGATCGAATCAGAAATGAGGAGATCCGTAGACGAACCAAAGTCACCGACATAGCCCACTGGATTAGCAAGTTGAAGTGGCAGTGAGCAGGGCACATATCACGCAGAACAGATGGCCGATGAGGCCACAAGGTTCTGGAATGGAGACTACGGACCGGTAAGCGCAGCGTAGGACGTCCACCCACTAGATGGACGACATAAAAGAAACCGCAGGGAAACGCTGGATGCAGGCCGCTACCAACCGGCCCTTTTGGAGATCGATGCGGGAGGCCTATGTCCAGCAGTGGACGTCCTACGGCTGAAATGCTGATGACGATGATAATGATTTTAAGTATGAAGTAACTGAAGGTGAACTATAGAATATTAAAGCAAAATTTGTAGAAAATACTCTCCATGACCTACAATCTACGATCGTACAATGGCTGTCATGTGTACCCGGTATCTGCGGAAACTAAGGCATTTACTCATTCAGCATTCATAAGCATTATAAAAGAGCAGGCGTGTGTGAAAACAAACCGCGGGCCGCATAGAAATACGTTCATTCTCGCCCCTGAGTCAGTAAATGGTATATAGCGCAAGCCTAATTGAGTTTCGGAGCTTTACTGCTCTAAGGCTTTTACATACGACAAGCATTTCACCAGCAGCACAGCTTGAACGCGGGCCCGCGTCTTTATTATACAAGGAACTGATATATAAACCAAACATGAGCGCGGGCCCGAGCAAACAGCTGCGGCGCGTACCAGGCGCGCCTTGTATCACTACGGCCGCCATAACTCTATATGTCAATGCCACCATACTGGAAACGGCTGCATTCGGTGGATGTGTGAAGAGTTAAAATGGCGTCATAGTGACGGTCTCCGTGTTCCTCACGTGCAGCTTACGCTTTGTGCTGTTACCGAAACGCATTTAGACTGTAGAAGCCTTATAGGCTCAAATAAAATTTTCGATCTGATTGAAGCTTCGTGAATGGTTCATGCGTTCATCTATACTTCTATACTATATAATAATATAATATAATATCTATACTAATATAATAATGAGGAAAGATTTGATTGTTTGTTTGTTTGCATTGAATATAGGCTCCGAAACTACTGAACCGATTTGAAAAATTCTTCCCTGGTTTTCCCTGTTGGGAAGCTACACTATCCCCGCGTAACATACGCTATATTATATTTTTTTTTTAATGGGATCCTTACTTAAATTTCAATAATGTAACCCAAGGAGTAAAAAAAATAAGACACACCCGTGCGAAGCCAGGGTACGTTTCTAGTGTATAATATATGTAAAAAATATACATTATGCTACCCTTCGAAATCATCGTTTCTTCTGCAATAAAACCCCTGTGACACGACGAGCTACTAAAATATTTTTTTTCGACCTTTTTAACCATTTTTTCTGTCACTCCCGTTGCAGGGCGTCCTAAGCGCGAGCATATTTGGTACGCGTTCTTCCTTATACATTTGGCGCACCAATTTGCAACCGTATACAGTATATATTATATGGCGGAGCATTTACCCCAATTGTATCACGTGAATCTTGATTGACGAGTTTCCTACTAAAATTCTTCTCAATACCGATACTAAATCAGCACGTAGTTAATTTATTTCCTATGTCGCCAACGCGTTACAGCAAAAGGCAAACAAATATCTTTAATTAGAGAAAAAAAAACTATCTGTTTATTAACCGACTTCGGTTCTTAAGGTTCTCAATTCGGTTCATATTTTTTTGTTCTAGGTGACCCGACAGACGTTATCCTGTCCAAAATTCAATCGTTATGTGAATTGTTTTGTTTCTTATGCGCCCGAGAGAGATCAGACATATCGATACAGATCTTTTTGCTTATATTACTCTTTTTTTCCTCGATCTTAATTTGTTTATTGTCAGTTGAATTATTGTGATTACGTTTTTAGTTCATACAAAAATCTCATACAGAAGAGGGCGTTCAGTTTTTTCTGAATTAGAAAATTTCCTAGGATTTGAAACTTTTCTAATTGTTCTTTCCATAAAAAACTAATTAGAGTATAACAAACATTTTGACACAAAAAATAGCCAGATCGGGCTTCGATCAAGAATGTCTTGATCGAAGAGATCGGTCCAGCCGTTCTCTAATGAAGCGTTTACCAATGAACACTATTAAATTTTTATTTATGTATTTTATACTTTGATTATGTATATCGTCAAAGTTATATAACGACCATAGAGTTTGTACCGCACTCTCACTTTTTATTGAACGCCCCTCGTAAGGTAAGTGGGGCGTTTAATTATTAAGGTACTGTATTACAAAAATGTGGTTAAATAAATGACGCGTTCGGCACTTTTGCGGTCACGGAAATAAGTCAATGGGCGACTCGGAGCGGGGTGAAGCGTGCCTCAACAGATTCGCTGGCTTTTCGACGGGAAAGAGGGCCGCTGCAGTTTTAATGCAACTACGTTGAGATTACGTGCCAAGCTCCGAGCTGCCAAGATTTGCCAGCGCTCTCCTGAATAGAGAAAAAAAGTCACACATAGTTTTTTATATATTCCAGAAAAGATTTTATGGGGGCGTCCCTTAGTTACGTGAGGTCATATTGGTGATTTTTTACCCCCCTCTCCCCTCAGTGAGATGTCGTCGTCCCCCACCTCTTAATCTATCATGAAATCATTCTAAATGCTTTTTTTTGTGTAAATACGTTAATCTGTAATACGTTGTGTAGGATTTAGCCATATTAGTGGAGAAATATGTTTTACTTCGATAGTTGATTGAATCAGGCGTTACTTTGCGGTTACTTTGGCTTTTTTTACTTCATTTAACCCAGCTTCCTCCCTCCCTCTTCCTTCGCTCACCCCCACGTGAGATTGGGTGAGATTCGCTACTTCCCCCCCCCCCCCCCCCAAAACACCTCACGTAATTAATGGACGCCCCCTAACGTACAGATGTTGTACCCAATGATACAGTTTACGTGAAAAATGTTACTAGTAAATACTAGTAAATAAAAAAATCCTTTTTCATTTTTACACATGGACAAATATTCCCACGAAATTAAATTTAAATATCTATCTGCAAATTTTGCAATATCTATGCAACCCGAAAGTGGCGATAATTCCAATTGGGGAGGTAAAGACTAGACCTTCGCATCGAGACCATGCATAATGCATTATCGTGTGGGAAAGCGGCTTCCCAAGAATACTATCGATATTCTATGCTAATTCCACGATATTGTCTAAGGAGTAGAGTAGAGCTTTCTATAGCCATCAGGTACTCGATTTTTCTCCGTAAAAGTACAGTCTATAAATCCATACAGTCGTCCAACGAAGTCGTCTAGACAGAGCAATCGTGCTGGGGTAAAGGGCGAGACGCGGGTATGGCAGTGCTTACATCCCCCGCCTTAGTAGACACAAAACACAAAATTCAGAGCTGACGTATGTTCGTTTTTGTGCACACGCACCATAATGGCGTGTACATGTGCTGTGCTAGATTGCAAGCGGAGATAAAGAGATGCGAGTTCATTATTTATTACATATGGAAACTCCATAGGAGGAATCCCAACAAGTTACACTGTGATAAAAATAAAAAACCAAAACCTTGGCTATTTGAATTTTTCACATAAATTTTGAAGTTATGTGAAAAAAGCAAAAGTTGTAAGTTTATATCTTTCTATTACCTACAACTGTGCAATTTAACTTTTTTTCATAGGATTTGTAGTTTTGCTGGAAATCGAGATAAACCGTTTTTTTTTTTACCCTTAAATTACTATTAAATTACTACTATTATGTAAATTCCGCACTGGTCTATTAGGGGAAAATGGGTTAGACTACGTTATGGTGAGTGGACAAGATTTTCTACATGTTTTACGTCCTACGATTAATAGACAAAACTTTTTGCCACAATTATTCTAAATTAAACTATACTATCATAAATTAAAATGAACAAAGGAAAATTATGAACAATATTGAATATTAACTACTAGGTCACCATCTCTATAATTGGTCTTTACTAATTGTTCCAGCAAAAACGGATTATTATCCGATATTTAACCAACAAAGTGGAAAATTGATTGCGCCGACATCATTATTTGATCGGGTTACCGTAAATATGTACTCAGTAAGTGCGTAAACCATAAATATGCGTAATCTTTGTCGCCTAAGAGAGACTGGCTACGAATTGGCCTGTAATTGAGCCGAAGCTTGACTTTCCTCATTTCCATTTTCTCGTATTATTCATGTCTGTTTTAACTGTATTTTTTCTACTTTTAGGGTTCCGTAGCCATAGGGTAAAAACGGGACCCTATTACTAAGCTTACGATGTCTGTCTGTTTGTCTGTCCGTCCGTCTGTCCTACCTATTAACGGCTGTATCTTTCGAACCGTAATTGATAGCCAGTTGACATTTTCGAAGAATATGTAATATTACGGCGGAATAACTAAGAAATAATAAAAAAGTCAAAAAATTCAAACTAAAGGGTATAATAAAAGTACCTTTTTAACGTATTATTGGATTAGCTCTGATTAGCTGTGATAACATGTTATAATGCATATAGGATATATGCAGAAAGTCAGTGCATAAAGCATACTTATATATCTACATATTTTGCATTATTACCTATTACTATAAATGCCACCTAAAGCTATGAAAAAAAGGCGAGTGAGTCTATTAAATTTTTACTTAAGTATTCATTTCCCACTGCTCTCCATGGTGCAGTATATAAGGTCAAATAAGGTTTGCTTACAATAATTTAATTCGGTGGTTCCACGTATAATTCAGAGAGAAAAAATGTAAGCACGACTTAAGAATACAGAAACAAGATTAAACATACTATTAGGCGTGTGACGCAAAACTGCATACTTAACCTAGCAAATTCCATAATAACCGCGCCAATAACTTATTTAATAACTACGCCGCACCATGTCGTCAAATAACATTATTGCAGACCAGGCTATTTCTGTCGACGTCCGTCATAAAACAGTCTTCGATAATACGGGTATATCCTCTGTCAGTGAAGATTACCTCATGGTCTTCTTCCGGCCAGCGCGAACAGCAAAGCCAGGTTCAAAGGCTAGGTTAAAGTAAGAACATTAATTATGTTGTGACTAGCATATATTATGTCGTTTGCCTTTTGGAGCATGTGTTACGAGCTTGAGCTAATTTTGTTGTGACACAATTTAGTGATCTCGCTGTATTGCCGGCATCGCCGCTTGTGCACTTACGTTCAGACCTCAGGCACGTTTTTGAACCGTCAAGCAAAAGGTAAGCGGCTTCCACTTGTCCGCATCGAGTGCATGAGACGGATCGGATCGTCGACGCAAAACTAATTACTTATTAATCTGGGGCAATTTATCGCAGTTCGGTAAGAAGTTAATATTAATTCGACGGAATCCAATCTGTGCGATGCCAACGATGCGTGCAAATAGACTAAAAATAAAAATAAGCAATTTTTGAATGCAGACCGTGAAAAAATACGGCCCGAATTGAGAACCTTCCTCCTTTTTTGAATTCGGTTAAAAACTAGACCGCTTAGTTTTATCACTGTTAAAAACAAAAGGTAATTTGACATTATTTCCATAGAAACAATGTGCGACCTCAGAATACAGAAATGTATTCTGAGTGTGCGACATAGTCATAAACATAATGGTATATTTTAAACGTGTTTGTTTTAGATACGTGAAACATAAATATATATATTTCTTCATAACACTATAATAGTTGATTTTACGATTTTGAATCGCCACCCGTGATAGCTTACAACGACTCCAAGCTCTGAAGGAAAAACAAACTGTTCCCAGCGTTTTGAAATTGTATGAATCGAATCCAGTGTCGCATGAATGCAAATAAAAGAACTCCAATCAGGGTGGAAGCTGCGAAATACCGCCAGCAGCGTCAAAGCGTTCGATTAAATTTATTCTCTATGTACATTGTACACATGACGTGACTTGAGCTGTATCTCGTATCTTGCGCTATGAGGACAGAGTTGTGAGCATTTATAGCTAACGTAGCTATGTAGCTACGTACGAGACTTTTATAGTTCTTCCGACAGTCTACGGGAGACTAGACGCCGAGATATAAAACTTGAGCGCGAAGCATCCGCTACGCCTAACTTATAGCACGTAATCTTTCTTGCCTACCCCACACAGCTCAACTCAAGTAGCATCGCAACAAGGGTTACCAAATCAAAATTTTAAAAGTCCGGACCTGAAATCGGTTATATCAATAAAAGTCCGGGCAGACGATTTAGCAGTTCTCAGATTTAGGGACAATCATGATTTACTCGTATGTACATCGCCCAAGCGAAAAAAGCCGGACAAAAGTCCAAACGTCCGGACATGTCCGAACAAATCCAGACGGATGGTAGCCCTTATCGCAACTCTTGTCGTGCGTTTGTATGGCTACGTCGCCAACATACATATGACTCATATAAAGGACCTGAAAGAGTCGACAAGTAACTGTAGCCGTAGCTGATACTTTAGTTCCCTGTGAATACGAAGCAGCCTTATTCTGCCGTGTACTATAAAGTATCACATACTACAGTACTACACGTACTAAAGTACTACATTTTTACCGACTTCAAAAATGGATTCAATAAATGGGTTCTAAATTCAGTTGTTTTCTTTTTTTTTAATGTTTGTTACCTTGGAATTCCGTCATTTATAAATCGAATTAGAAAATTATTTTTTTATTTGAAAGGATATACTTTCAGATTGGGCTCAAAGAAATTTCATGTTTATCTGTTTGGTACTTTAGTTTTTAAATCTAAATAATTGCAAAAATATGTCATCCGGTAAACAAAACTGCGTATTTACTAATTTTGTAGAAGTTTTTTTTAAATAGATAATTATTTGAAGTCGTTCAAAAATATTCAGTAAAAGTACACGGCAGCCTAAGTTGCTTGTACTCATAGGTAACTAAAGTATCAGCTACGTCTTGAGTTAGGTACGTGTCGACTCTTGCAGTGCGTTGATACGAGTCATATATATTATAAATAAATAAATATTCGGGACATTTTTGCACACACGGTATATACAGAGACCCTAGGCTCGTGGTCGTCCGATACAAAATAGTTTTGTAAAGACATTTCGACCAGATTGGTTCTCGCCTCGGGGGATCCCAGAGCTAGGGCATATTTCACTCAAAAATTAAGCCTCTCAATTCAGCGGGGCAATGCTGCCAGCATCCTGGGAACCCTGTCGCATGGTGTTGATTTGTTCACCTAGGTTATTTTCTTACTTACTCTGTATATATTTTTAGTAGTAATAGTTTTATAGTTTTATCGATAAGTTGTATATAATATCCTTATGCTTTGTAATTATTGTACGAAATAAATAGAATGAGCATTTACGGTATAAATTACGGTCATTATATATATATGTATATATTATTTTATATTTATTAACATATTTATTTTCCTTTTTAAATTTTACGTTTTTTTACAATATTTCCTATAAAAACAAAATATTATACAAAAAACTAAACCTAGAGTGCCGCCGGCAGCGGGGCAGGGCCCAAGCTACCGGTGGTTAGGGCTGCAGAGTGAGGAACCTCCTGACAATACGTGCCGTGTCTAGGATTACCGCCTTCTGCATCTGACCCTTGACCCAACCATCTAGCGAGAGCCTAAGGTGTTAATATTTATTATATTATATATATATATATATGTATGTTTTTTTAACTCCAACTCCACGGACTCCAGGCTCCGTGAATTTTACTATACTTGACTACAATTTTGTTAACTTATACGAATTTACAGAGAGAGAGAGGAAAGTTAGTTAGTTATATGTATGTTGGTGAAGTTGCCATACAAACGCACGACAAGAGCCAAAGAGTCCATCGCTAACAAAAAAATTGTCGTCTGAGTTGGCTACTAGGGACATAAATGTAAAGCCATCGATGCCGTGACTGGGTCGAGGTTTACGGGACAGCGCTGAACATGTATACCTAATGCTTATGTCGGGTGGTCGTGACGTTGGCGTCGCTAGCACAACCACTACACATTAATGTTCACGATTTGGCCGTCGTAATAGGCTAAATTGCCAAAAAGCCTTGACCGAACTTATAGGACGTTGTTGGTAGAATTGTTACACCTACTTATGCATAACGATCTGCGGTGCAAGAAATGAATGTTCTATGAAAAAGTCTGCATCAATCTTCGACCAAAATAGAATGAATGGACAGGCCCAGTAGAAGCGCATTTTCGAAGATAACAAAATGAGCACCGGCTCTCATTTCGTTTCAGTCGGTCTCTAGCCGTAGGAAGTGCAACACGTGTCTATTGTTCCGCGATAACGAAACATCTGAAAATATTATGCATTCATATATGCTTTCTCGAAGTGTAAATACACAAATAAAACCGGGATCTATTTTTTTGTAACAAATATACTGTACAATTTTATAATTAGGTGTTGAAGTATATGTCCGACGGTTTATACTCGTTTTTACTGAGCAATTTCAATGCTTAGGGCCCGTCCATTCATTTTATTTTAGTCGAAGGCATCAATAGCCAACTGACATTTTGAAGCTACAGTTTTCCATAAATTTGTGTAAGTACATAATATGTTGTGTTATTTATTTGATACTAGCTGCGTCCCGCGATTTCACCCGCGTAGTGATGAAAAATGGTGATGATGATGAAAAGTACGCTATGTCACTCTCCAACCTTTGAACTATACCCGTGCATAAAATCAGGTCAATCCGTTGATCTGATGCTGCGTGAAAGAGGAACAAACAAACCAACAAACTTTTCACATTTATAATATTAGTATATATGATAGTAATTTAGGTTTTTATTGTAAGTTTACATACAAATAAGATAAGAATTATAAATTGAGATAGATGGCTATAATGTACATAGGTAAAATGCTTTTTTTGTTTACTGTATTCACTTAGATGGTAGAGGTTTTTGTGTTGTTAAAATTGCCTGATCAGCTCAATTAGTCATTAAAAAATTCATGTCCCGCCGTAGGAAAGCAAAATTGATTTACGTTCTCGTGACAAGACGTAATATTAGAAGTTACTACTGCCTACAATTTCTGTGAATATATTGAAGTACAGTGAAACTGGCTTGTCGGTCGCTCAAACCCAGTTGATGAAGTACACTGGTGTACCTTTGCAATATGTATACATTTAAGGCTTATTATTTTACAGACGACAATTAAACGGCAACTAAAAGTAATCATCAAATAAATTTACCTAGCAGCGAAATATATTTTTACAATAGTTAGTTATCTCTACATAGTATAAAATGGAGTCGCTTTCTGCGTCTGTCTTTATATCCACTAATTCCTCCTAAACCACGCAAATAATTTTGATGCGGTTTTCACCATCAGTTAGATAATTCTTGCCGGAGACAGATGCGACTCGGACAGGTAAGGTTCAAAACGAGTCACAGAACACTTGATGCCACCTAGTCTCTTGCCCTACCGGTAGAGTGTATAACAAAGTACAGGAGCCAGAAAGCCAAAGGTAGTCCTGTGTGTGGCTAAGCGACACTCAGGGTCGACCGCTAGAGCTTTGACTACCCATCCCTGTCCCAACACAAGGCACCCGCGGACTAGATCCGGAACTAGACTACGGCCTAGATCTGGATGAAGTCTAGGTATTCAATAAAATAAATATAAAATCATAACCAGCAGACATATCGCATAGCATTGTAGTACATAAACACAAAAAAATACAGTCTTAATTGAGAAACTTAAGCCAGTTGAAAACAATCAACTTATAACGGAGAGCTACGTATAGAAATTGAAAATGGCTTTGAAATAATAATTTCTTAAATTTTCAATCCTTTCTACGTTCTAATAAAAATAAACAAAAATACTGATTTGGCGATGAACCTAATTGTGCTCTGACAAGATAAAAATTGAAAAATGTTTTAAAAGAATAATGTCATCTATTATCAATTCTTTCTACGTTCTAATAAAAATTTACAAATATATTTAACATTTCTTTTAAAGTATTATTTCATCAATTATCTATCCTTTCTACAATCTAATTAAAATAAATAAATATACCGATTGGGCTTAGAAAATGTGCTATGACAACATACAAATTGAAAATAGCTATAAAACAATGATTCCTTCAAGTTTCAATTCTGACTACGTTCTAAAAAAAACTTTTTATTGTACAATAAATATTTTTAGGCGCTGACGAAATGGTTTCTTCAAAGTATCGCAAAGAAAATATTACTTAAAAAGAAGCTTTTTTGCTTGCTATCGTGTGTAATTAAAAGTACTTTTGATAAAACAAGTATAAATTGCGTCATAGCTAAGAAATATCTCGATCATGTCACCATTCAAACAAACAAAACTAATATCGGCTTAGCCGTTTGGGAGTTACGATGCCACAGAGCATACATACAGGTACACACGTTAAACTTATAAAACCGCTTTATTGCGTCGGGGCATCGAGAAACAATACATATAGAGGAACATTCGTGCCAAAAAAATGTCCGAACCAAAACACGGCGCACGCCTTGAATTGCGCAGACATTTCGGTTAGTTACAAGGTAACCGCGATCCGACTACAACGCCGCGCGATGCCAGAGCTACGATGACATAGCGGACAACCAGCGTTGAACACTATGTAAGCGACACGTCTAAATTGGAGTAAATGTGCCATTGTGACGTTTATAATTGATAGAAAGTATGTACAATGCACCAACCCGCACTGGGCCAGCGTGGTGGATATGGCCCTATCACCCTTTTGGGGGTAGGCTAAAAGTCCAGCAGTGGACTGTTAAAAGGCTGATTATGATGATGATGATGATGTACAATGACGCTCGGACGTTTTTTGGCTGTTTTCACAGAGAGATTGTGACTATAGGAATTGTATCTCGGTGGTCGGGGGTAAAAAATTGACCCAAATTCGACTGTCTAATCACTAGCCACTAACAAGAACGTTCCATTGCACTTCTTCTGGCGCCGGAGACGCCATAATCATCAATAGCATTGGAACCACAATTACCTGTAAAATTTGAGTTCGATCGGAAACTTGGAAGTGGTCGCAAAATCCATAATCGTCACTTGTCGGGCCCAACAGAATACCAACGCTGGTTGTGTATAACCAGCAACATGCTGAGTTGGGGCCGGTTTTTGTCACAATTTACCTGTCTATTTAATATTTCTTGTTTTGATTTCATTGTCGCAAAATAAACTTTTCTGATTTCAGATTTTCTGATACTTACAAGATTTTAAACACAATATACTTTTTTCTTTTACACTTACTACGGATAGTGAAGGAAAGTCTCAAGCGAAATGAAAAGAGCTCAGGAAGCGGCTTAAGTCAATAAAACGGTCAAGAGAAGGGTGCATTCAAAGACTTACACCAGCACGAGGTTTCATACGACCACGTTACATAGTAAAGGTCAGGACTAACTGATGTTGATCCTTCCAGAAATATATTCTTTAAAAAATGGACAGACGAAGTAACAAACAACAAACAGAAATAAAGGTTTTACGTTAAAACGTTTTAAAAAAGGATTTGAAGTCCCACTGGAGTTAAGGATGAAATTGTGAAGGCAAAAAATATATGTCGTGACTCACGGGTTGTATCGCCAAGTGAGTATATATTCTGAAAATAGACCACTGTACGTTGCCTTTTAGTGCACTTACGCCATTGTGCGCCTATGTCATTGAGCAGGAGGGGGAGGGGTTAAAAAGAGTCTTCAAAGTCACTCTGCGCAGCCAAATAATTAATCATAACTCCGCAACGGAAATAGAAGTACCCGTGCATCGTCGTGTATATATTGAGGTGCTCAAAGGTTAGGCATTAGCTACTACCCAGTTACCAACCCAGATTACTTATTTTTTTATAAGAGCGGCAATCAAGCATGCAGTTCACCTGATGCTAAGCAGAAACCGCCGCCTATGGACACTTGCAACACAGCGGTGTTGACGGTGCTTTGCCAGCTCGGAGAGTTAGTTGTAGACACCCTTCTTGAAACGCTTCATGTTGAAGCTCGGCTGGTATTATATATGTATATTCTTCGGGTATATTTCGGCGGCGGAGTTATTTACCGAGTTTTAAATGTAACTAGGCAAGCAGATTTTTCCTCAATAACACTAAAAATAAGTATATGAAAATAGGTCGTCCTTACAGTGAGCGTAATACATATGTAATTACGTTTTTTTAATAATAAATGGGCTTGCGCTTGATAAACGATGACGATGTTAAACGATGATGCGGTCTTCGGTGGAGCACGCTTGCCTAGAAGAAACCGATTCACTCTCCACTTGAAGACACCGAGATGTAATTAACGGGGAACTATTCAGGCAACGAATTCTACATACAATAAATGTGGAATCAAACCGCTTTGTATGGGTTTTCGGAATTTCCATTAAAAAACGATGTCAATTTTTCGTGCCCGCTCTGGCAGTCCGATAGAAAAATGGGCAGGAAGGAATTAAATCATGCAGATTTGATACACACTCTCCGAAATGTACCCGATAAAAACCGATAGACTAGCAACTTTGCGCCGATGTTCAAGACTAAGAAGCTTAGTCTGAACCAGGGATTTATTGCTGATTAGCCGCTTGGTATATTTCTCAATAGACTCCAACGTAAGCAGGTTGTCCGCTTAATGCTGAGGGCTAGACGTAACGATCTTACCTCAGCCAACCAAGCTCTGTGGCGTGCATTAAGAGAGGCCCTGTCCTATTTATGTCCTTCAGTGGGCTGAATGAGATAATGATGATGATGATGCTAAAGACGATTTTATGTTTCGACTTTAAAAAATACTTCTCATCCCTGGAGCACCAATTGATCAACACAAATAAACGATGAATATTTTACAGTAACATTCCTGTGGTTCTAGCTTATTTCAACATTTCGCTTACCGGTGTCTTAAAGTACCCGATCGATATAATTTGGGAGTCTAACGACCCCGACCGAGTAAACCGTATTTTATAGCTGCTATAAACATACATTAGCTCGTCAACCCATTTTGAAAGAAAACATTGATCAAAAGTCATTACACAGCTGCAAAATAACCTCTAGATAAAATCATATCAAAGCTGCAAGAATCAATTGAGGAAAACTCAACTCTTGCTAAAATGAAGTTAAGAACCATCAGGCTGCCAATAAGATGGCTTGCCAGTAAAAAAATGCAGAGTCCGATAATGGATATTCCGGCAGGTGCTGGCCTCCACCGGATTACCTGGCTCGGGATAGTGGAGCTGGTGATCGAGAAAATGACAAGAGACAAAAAAAAATAGTTTTCGGTTGGATTCTAAATTTCTAACATGCAATGTAAGTGTTAAAAACACAGACTAGGTAAAGCTACTATAGAAAGTCTTTGATTAAAAAGTATGGAACAGGTCTACGTGGATTTTAACTATCAATTTCTTAGCCAGTAGTGCTGGAAGTTAGCTTACATATTTTGCGAGTATTGCGCAATAGCTAACACAATTTTCAATAACATTACGCGTAGCGGTGGGCGAAAAGTTTACTCCTTCCGGGCGATTCTCGTACCGTCTTCGTACGTAATCTATTGAATAAACTTTACAACGCTCCAACAATACAATTATGTAGGCATGACGAGGGGAGCAGAGAGATAATGCGTACCTATATATATACAAACACTATACTCGTAAAATCATGTTACACCTATATTATCTACTGGAGACAACGAATTGTAGGTATAATTAAAGAAAATTGGTTAAGCCCTTTTCTAGTAAAAGACCTTAGTTATTTAATATAGTATTAAGACAACCGTGACTATAAATGAGTTTGGCAATTATTTTTTGATAATTAATCACAGGCGTGAATAGTTTATAGGTACTCGGTAGAATCTGTTTTTTCTATAATGAAACGCTAGTTTACTTTGTATCTAGTTTCAGTTCATGATAGTATTTCGATTACTTGTGTTTATCCAATTATCCGCCAAAAATTGAGTTGTCATGTTTTGAATTATTATCCCGACGCAAGCAGAGGATTGTTATAAGTTTCAACGTGTGAATATGTCTGTGGCATCGTAGCTCCCAAACGGCTGATACAATTATGATTTAGTTCTGGATTGTTTAAAGGTGACTTGCTAGTGTTCTTAACTATGATTCAAGCAAATCTGTTCAGCCTTTTAAATATATAATAAGCTCTTTTGTCAAGGGAATTTCTCATTTATACTTGTTGAAAGAACGCTTCCTGCAGATTTATTTCCGAGCTCCTACAATCTGGGGATTTCAAACGAAGAGGTATCTTCTACAGAGTTTGTCTACACTTCAGCGAGGAAAGGTAAGTTCAATCATGAGCCGATTCTCCGTATACACAACTATATAGTTGTTGACTCCGATATCTTGCAATGCCTCGAACGATTTCTCCCAACTTTAAAAAAATATTGAAATAAACTACTTGAACTTCAACTTCATGAAGATTTTATCAACATTACACTATTTATCGTAATTTTTAAACTTTCGCGATTTGAACACATGCTCAAACACAACATCCGCTCTTCTCGCCGGACTCACCCGCAGTTTTCTGTCAGCTCGTGACCACGGCCATTGTAACATGGTCGAAACGTCGAGCGAAAGGTACATATGTATTTTTTACCTAAATTAAATAATACGTGATAAGTCCCGATAAACATTTAAAACACTATTTATCGTTGCAAATATACAAACATACAATACTTAACATACGATACTATGGCGCCGTCACATCTTCCTCACAAGGTAGGGCTGGTGCGGCTGCCAATTCGGCAGAGCAGCACAAGCGACGCAAATATGCTAACCTCGGCAGTGGTTACATATTTGAGGCGTTTGGGGTCGAGACATTGGTCCTTTGGGGACCGGGAACTCACCTCCTTTTCAAAAATCTTTCAGAGCGCCTGGTTAATGCGACGCGTGACCAAAATGCTGGCGTGTTTCTGGTTCAACGCATAAGCATTGCTATTCAACGTGGTAATGTCGCCTGCATGCTGGGTACGCTGCCAACTGGTAGCGGGCTTGAGCATTTGGATTGTCTTTAGACCTTGAACGGTCTATGGGCAGTCTAACTGTATTTGTAGTGTTCGTTTTAGCTTGTATTTTGTTTAGTTAATAAAGGCACTTGCCCAGCAAACATACATAGATATGCCGACTTGTCCCATTTGAATCAGAGACTTCCCTTCGCTCGGTCAATTATTTAGTATTAAAAACTAAAAAACGCTAGTGCCTCGTCAAAACTAAGAGATCGCTAACTCCAGGGATCATTATACTTAGTGATCTGCGAGGGTCTGAGGATCTGCTGATGAAGCAGGGATGTGGATAATGGGACTCCTTAAAACCAACCAATTAAGCCCAAGCACAACGGGTTTCAATTATTTTATTGTCAATCAGATTACTTAAACTTGAAAAGTTTTAATTCAGTACGACAATTTAAAAGGTTAAAATAATTAATTATTTTAAAAAATAAAAATAAAAAAAAGCTTATCGTATTCTTCCCAGGACTCAAACCCTTTCATTTGACCCATATCATGATGATAGGTAAGAAAAAAAAATCGCTATCTTGGTGCGACCGCCATATTGAATTTAGTGTCATTTAATTTTTCGTATTCTTCTCAGCAAACCCTTTTATTTGACACCCATATCATAAAGATGCATTAAAAATTGCATAGTTAATTATGTATATTAATTAATTAGTCGCGCCCCACGTTGCTTAACTACGGTGATCGTACGAGAACTGGTGGTGAATAGAAATTTGTCACCGCCTCGCACTTGGCCATTATTTATAATTTGTTGTTATACTTTACTAGAGTGTGTATTATAACCGTACCAAGTTTGACGCTTGTACGTATTACCGTTTTTACATTAGAGCAAATACAAAAATACGTTTGTTGTATGGGAAACCCACTTTACTTTTTGACTTTATTATTAATTCTTAGTTAATCTGCCGTAACATTACATATTCTCTGAAAATTTCAACTGGCTATCTATTACGGTTCGAAAGATACAGCTGTGAAAAGGTAGGACAGACAGACAGGGTAGGCTTAGTAATAGGGTCCCGTTTTCACCCTTTGAGCACGGAACCCTAAAAATTAGGTCAGATTCTAGGTCAACGGGAAGTAACGTATAGGTTTTGATTCCCTCGTGAAATCAAATATATGCCACTTAAACTGTCATATCTTTAATCGCGTTGACTTACAAGTTTGATTCTTTCACAGCTGAAAGAGGCCGTAGAAACCACGCCGTAAAGTTGAAATGTATATCAAATACTCGGGTATTTGATATAAATTTCAACTTGATACCTCTACGCGTTTCTGAGAAAAAGGGTCTTGACAGACAGACAGACACACGGAACGACGGACAACAAAGTGATCATATGAGAGTTTTTGAGTTTTTTTCCTTTTAAGGTACGAAACCCTGAAAACAGTCTAGCCTAGCTGATAGCCTATTGTGGTAGATCTACAAACAAGTGTTACCGAGGCGAGCGTTTCTGTTAACAAGTGGTTGCAAGGGGAGTGTGTGCGAGCCTTGTGTAGTCTGGTCGCCTGTAATTATAGCGGGCGTGGACCAGAAACGAAGCGCGACGGCTTCGCACCACACGCCTTTTGCATACGCGATGTGAATTCCGCCATGCGGCTGAAATATCCACTTATCATTGATAGTTGTATTCCTGGAATTTGTTATTGTGCATGTGACTTTAAATCAGCTGCAAGTGCTTATCAAGAACTGGAGTAGGTAGTAAGTGAAGATCTCGAGAGTGTACGGGACAGATAAGCCTGGCCGTTTGGGAAAACTCAGAGTCGCACAGCGGGCAATGGAAAAAGCTATAGTTTTGCGATAAAATCCGGAACGTGGTTATTCGCCGAAGAACCAGAGTCACCGACATAGCTATTAAAATTTACAAGTTGAAGTGGCAATGGGCAGGCCACATCACTCGACGAACCGCTAACCGATGGGGAAGAAAGGTTCTTGAGTGGAGATCACGAACCGGAAAACGCAGCGTAGGTAGGCCTCCGTTAGATGGACCGACGGCATCATAAGAATCCCGGGCATTCATTGGACGCTGATGGCAGGCTGTCGGTCAATGTAGAGTTCTAAGAGGGAGGCCTATGTTCAGCAGTGGGCGAAAACGCGTTTAAACGGTTTTTTTAAACGCGGGCAGGAATGGTTCGATCTGGTAGCGTTCTATGAATGGCTGGATCGATGCTTGCGGGCTCTGTGTGCTTATTTTAAAGTCCTTGGGGCGTTTGTTATCAGATATGTTTTCGAATAATAATGTTTTTACCATTTTTACTCGAAACAACCTCGCGGTTGAAACACGGGCAACGAACGGAAAATAGTATATTATGCGATTATTGAATAAAGGACGGATTTAAAGCGAGGGCCATAGATGAATCACGACCGTAGGTAGTGATTCATAATGATTGAATCACGTGCGTAGCGAGTGATTCAAGTGTTAGAATCCTGATGGACGCGAGTGATTCATGGCCCTCGATATAAATCCGTTTCATTCAAGAATTGCATACTATACTTTATACCATGACTACGAGAAAAAGAGAGATTTAAGGAGTTTGTATCGAGAATTTTTTGAGCAAGGAGGTTGTATAGCGTAGTGATGGAGGTTGAATATATTGGTGTGTTCTAAATTCAAACACCAAAATTGTATTTAAAAGCTTTTCGAATTTTGATTTAAATTCCTTTCTTTTCACTTGTTGTATAATCTACTATTTCAACCTTTCGCGATTTAAACACATGTTTTTAATTGCCGTTTTCGGGAATTATGGTCGAACCGTAATTGAGTTTTTTTTGTATTTTTATTGGTATTTTACCTTAACAATATAAATGCGTGATAAATTTCGATAGGCAATTAGATATAATAATATCTATTGGTTGAGAATAACCTCGGTGTACTTTTTTAAGCACTTATTGGAGAATGTTAGCGAAAGAGTGACAGTAATAATTATTATTATATGTTAGCTGAGAAAAAAGCTTGGTGTACTATTAAAATCACTTAGTATATATACAACTTTTGGCAAAACATTTTTTTTTTAATCTTTATTTTTAAAGAGGGTTTGGTCAGACATGATCATGCCACCCTCATTGGCACATTCTTAAAACTAAATCCTTCTTCTAATACATAACGTCACGATCTTGCACGTTGAGCCGGATTAATAAAAAAAAAATGGCGACAAGAAAAGAGCTTCATCTCTAACTCTGGCGGAACCTTAGTATGGAAACCTTTTCAAAGTCAACATATTGTGCCACAAGACATGACAAATTCATTCATAATAGAAGGAAAAGTAAAAGGGAAGAGGATTCGGCGCAACCAAGGATAGCACAAATAGCTCAAATCAAGGATGCTCAAGAGTGGACGCGCCACAAAGTAGCATAATAGTAGACATACTAAAGCTGAAGTTTGACTCGGATGTGTTTGTTTGAATTCAATGCCTACTGACGGTCACAGGGCTAGGGTTGCTAGCTTCATACCTAAAGTGCGGATTGCGCTAGGCCTGAAGCGAATTCTACGCAAACGACACACACACGGCGAATATCAAAGACGCGGTGCGCGCGACTATCTTTCTGAGCGTACCGTGAAGTATCGTAGGCCGGAAGGGGCTCTTGTTTGATTACGTCACTCGATTCGGGCGTTTCTTTAAAGTCATACTACTGCTTTAGCTTATTTATCTACTGTGGTAGCATAATGTACGACCTCCTTGCGGCATATCGGCCATATTTGCATACCTGCCAAGTGGTACAATAGCTGTCAAAACAATAAACATCACTAGTGAAAGACGCCATTTTGAGCAATCAGCAAGCCGCACATCACGTGACCTAGTTTACTATAAACTGACATAGAGAACCCTTGGACCAGGTAAAAGAGAAGGCAAAATGTCATGTCGTCCAATTTGGTAGTTTAAATTAAGATAATAACTTTTACCTCAGTCACGTTAATAGTTTGTAGGTATTTTACTATAACTACGAGTATGTATGTCGCTTTAAAAACGTCCTTGGATACTCATGATCCCAAAAAAATTACCGAAATAAAGCTCAAATTGAATGTAAATTGATGTGGGTTCCAGCACCGTTACTCGAATCACAAAATGGTCGATTGATATCATCTACGGATTTAGTAATTTGTAAGGTATGGTATTTAAAGAAAAGTTATATTGTCTAATGGTAAAAAAAACAAGTAAGCGATCTCGTATGCTAGCTAGTCTTCGCCAACTAGTTGTATTGCACCTCTTTCTGTCACATAGATTTTTGCGGCAGCTGTGTGTTTCCCACACGCCGGTAGTGTGACACCTGCCCACAGCTAACGAACTGAATTTGGCGATATATTGGCTCATATCGTTGGAAGCTATTAGCGGCTGTTGGTACTGCAGATAATCTGCCGACATGATGTCGTTTTAATGGACTGACGTCGCATTTGGTTGGACGGATTATCTTTAGAATAGTAATGCATAGGAAATAGATTCTCAAATTCTTGTTGATGTGTATCGTTAAATTGCAGCTAAACTTGATCGGTAAAATCATAGCACAATAATCCTAAACTATTAACCTGATTTTAAATCCGTCGACCCACTAATGTCAGTCCTTGTCTTTTTTTCCTATTATGCATGCGGCGCTAATGAACTGCATAATTGAAACACGAGGGCAAAAAAAGATTTTTCGTAGACACTAAAAGATTTAAAATTTAAAGATATAATATACTATATTTTATATATATATTTTCAGACGTCTTTAATCATATCTAAATTTTTGATGATTAAATTAAATTAATTTATGACGGTTAAATAAGACTTGCAAGAAATGCTGACCAGTAGGCGTATACCTCTCAAACTTGTCCAAGAATAGGCTTACCAATGGAGTGAGTCTATAAATGTCATATAGCCGCCAAGGCTTTTATGGTAGTATCCAGGTTTTTTTTTAAATATTTTAGTGGTTTTTACATTAAATTAAAACGATGCTTAGCCACGAAATTTATAACACGAAGAAACAGAAAAAGAGAAGATATGGCTTGTACTATGAACTAGACAATACTAGCCATAGCTTCTGTGCCTCTTTTTGTGAGAAAACGTAATGCAACCTGTTTGCACATAGAAATAAGTGAGAACAAGGTGGTGGAGACAAAAATGTGCCGCCAGTAACTTCAAAGTAGAGTCCTTAAAATCTAATGTTCTTTAATATATGTATACTTTAACTACGACTGAAAGTTTTGGAAGATGAAAGAGGTACAAACATTTGTTCGTAGCATTTTCGTTGGCGCTTTGTTACCCCAAGTAAGTTGTATAACGACGCTATAAAAAGGCTATGTTCCAAAATACATTATATGTATAATACGTACTGGTGTACTCCCAGGGACATGTTTTAAGAAATTATTTTCATGATGTTTTAAAGTGTAGTTTCTACTAATTAGAATAAGGCTATAGTGTAACGAAGTTATTTTTAATCCAAAACCTAAACTAGAAAGTAAATTGAATTAAATATCACAAGCTTTTAAGAAAATGGTAAAGCGAATACGCACCCTACATTACATTTTGCTTTCGCCGCTCAAGTCACTCAATTCATGGTCACCTTCAATTTCCCTTTGTCAAGGAAAAGCTCACACAAAGTAAGCCGGCGGAATAACAAGAAACTTGAAATACCCACACTCGAAAAGACCCGTTTCGTGTTCGTGACGAATAAAAATTGTTTTACGTAACAGCAAGCATCATTCGAAAGAAACATGCAGCACCAGTACAGTTGTTAATAGGTGTACTTTAAAATATTTTATTTGGACCTATATCAAGGGACCTGTATATTACATATTTTTTGTTCTGATATCTTTTAATTTGACAGAGTAAAATTGTAAAAAGAATTTTTTTTTTGCTTGTTACTATATTACTCCGTCAAATTAAAAGATAGCGAAACAAAAACACATGTATGTAATGCTATGATAGTCAACAAAAGGTCAGGTTTTCTAAATTTTTACAAATTCGTAGTCTGTGATTTTATATCTTCAATACTGTGAAAATACGCGAGCGAAAGAGCTGCAGACGGTATACAGGCCTCTTAAACAAAGGATTTTCTGTGAGACCACGCCCCCGTAGAACTCCACGCTGAACGACAGCCTGCCATCTGCATCCGCTGGATGCCCGCATCTCTCATGATGTCGTCGGTCCATACAGTGGGAGGTTTACCTACGCTGCGGATAGGATTTTTTTTATTTGTAATATTGTATTAATTTTATTAGCGCAGTTATGTATGCATTAATTAAAACACTCCATGGAAAACGGTGGCGCTCAAAAATTTATGAAACAGCAGATTTTTTTTTGAAACCGATTTCAGTCTTGGTCCCTTAGTAAAAGTTTTTCATAATGATGAGTACAATGACCTCCATTCGGCTTAGTGCAGTCTATATGCGTAACCTTGTTTAGCCAAACATTAATAGAAAATTACGTAACGTTATAAAGATAAACAAAAACTGGAAGTTACTTAGTTAATACGTTACGATGCCGCATACAAATGTATGAAAAGTTTTGCTCAGTGTTTGTGGCGGTGGTTACGGCAGTACTTAATAATACAGAGCTAGTCTAAATAAGTAATGTTCGTTATCGTATATTTGCCATTTCAACTGAAGAAAGGATAAACATAATATACAGGGCTGGATTATTTAATAGGGACGTTAAAAGCAGCTTAATCGTTGTAGCTACATGAAAACAGTCCAGGGGCTCTATTTTTGAATCGCTCGTATGATATTTCACACGACAACATCATGCTAAATGACTGACTTTCGAACGAAATGCCAAACATAAGTCGCATTTTTTAAATAATCACTTATGAACGCAACGCAACCATTCGAATTTGAGCGATAAAGAGAGACGCGGAAAACTATAGTCGGATTAAATAGGAATACTAAGGACAGTTATCTTAGCTTTTGTTAGCTAGATGAAAATGTTCGAGAAGATATTTTGTTGACATGTTAATTAGAGTAAAGATTTTGGAACAAAATATAGTATATATATATATATATATATATATATACAGGATATTTCCATCCTGATGGAAACTGGTACAACTGGTTTAAACAGGTACAAACATTACCTTTTTTTTTATTTATTTACTTTACACAAATAATACAGTTTATAGCATATTGTTGCACCAAAAAACCACAGTTGGTTTGACATGGTGCTCACATTCCCCGCGCACTTACAAAAAAAAAAAACATAGGAAGGTACATATCAAACTTTCATACATAATTATCTACTAAAATATTTATTATATATATATATATATATATTGTTTTTATAAATAATAGGCTTGACCATCATCTCGCCTGATGTTAAGCGATGATGTGGTCTACGTTGGAGCACGCTCGTCTAGAAGAAACCGATTCACTCGTGATTTATGACTTGTTCTATTCAGTCTACTATTAGTAGTATTATACAATAGAATAGACAATCAATAAGACAGTCAGGCAAAGATGTCGGCCGCTGATACGGCAAATCGAGACTAGTCGCAAAAGACCCGTGTCAGCAGAGGGGAAGGGAGGATAGATAAGTCTAGCTAGCTTTTCCAAATGAAATTATATTTAGTTATTAGTTCGAATATTTAAAAAACAAATTATAGTTTTAAATACGAATTTTAACATTATTTAGTTGTTGCCTTTGGATTTTGAGCACTTACTAGAAACATTTTATGTCTTTTTTTTACTCGATTAAGTCCGCTTTTGACCACCAACTCGCCTGATGGTAAGCGACAATGTGGTCGAAGATGAAGCACGCAGACTAGAACTAAGACTAAGACTATAAGATACCGATTCACTCAGGCCTTGAAACGGCCCAGATTATATCTCTCAGCCTTTTTTCAGTATTTTTTTCAACCTTCTTGAATTCAAAAAGGATTTAATTCGACTTTTTCTCGATATCTTCGCCAATTGTAAAATTATTTTATGATTCGACGACATAATGAACTCTTAAGAACCTTCTCAGTTTAAATGCTTTCATATCGATTAACTTTGGGTATGCCACCTAGAGTTTGTAATAATATTTTTTTTTTTAAACACCTGATCATCGTCATCATCCAGAAGACGTCCACCCTCCTTTAACCTCCACACTGAACGACAGCCTGCCTTTTGCATCCACTGGATGCCCGCGACTCTCACAATGTCGTCGGTCCATCTAGTGGGAGGCCTACCTACGCTGCGTCTTCCGGTTCGTGGTCTCCACTCCAGAACCTTTCTTCCCCATCGGTTATCGGTTCTTGTAATGTAATAATAAAACATGTTGAATAATTAAATATGTTGTTTACTTTATCAAACCACAATTTTTCTCTCCCCCAAATGTGTTGCATAATGTATAGCTTTGTTCTCACTTTTAGAAGATTAAATAAACCTAATCCGAGTGGTTATGGTAAGTATTTAATCACGATAGAAATTTGGGTCAACAAGTAAAATGACATATGATTATTCATGCCATATGACATATGAATAAAGTCCCAAGATAACCCTGCCATATAAGGATTTATAATAAACTGAGTGAAATGAAACGTGGGTTTTCGTCAGCGCGATATGAATTTAAGCGGCTTCATAATGTTCGAAGTGCGGTGTGTTATAAGTAACTTTTACATAAGCCTATCCCTTGATTTATATTTGAGGTCGTCTACCTGAAAAGTTGTAGGATATTAATATTATTTTTATTTAAATTAGTACCGCAAAACACGAATTACACTAATGATAATTTGTAATACAATATTATACAACGAATTTCCTGAATAATATGAATTTATAAATAAAAACTACAACATATATAAAAAAAAACATTAAAAATATAAAATTTAAAAAACGAAAAGAAGAATACATTAAGTCAAATTACCAGAGAATAAGGACGCAAACAAATTAATAAATTTAACTTAAATTAAATGTCCATCAAAATAATGTTAGGGTAAAATCATTATATTACTTTTCTACATGCATTGAAGTAATTATATATTATATCCCACTAAATATTATAAGTGTGCAAGTTTGTGTGTTTGTATATCTGCACGCAAATCCGTCACAGCTAAACCCAAATTTAGCTAAAATTTTGTATGGAATTAGCTTGTACCCTGATTTTGACACAGGCTACTTTTTATCCCTGAATAGTCAATGGCTCCTCTGGGATAGCTGGTGAAACCGCGGCTTGTATATCTTGACCTCATTCCTTCGAAATTCCTTCATTTCAATCGGACAACAAAACCTCTTTTCTAAAAGACGGGCACAAAAGTGCGACACCGTTTCATGTATGATTTTCCGAAACCCCGAACGAAGTGCTTTGATACCTCTTTTATTGAGCGTACCGAGCTGTGAATACGAGAAGGGCAGCGCAAGACTGGAATACGCTGCCTGAATGGTGTTCCCCGATAGTTATAATCTGGGTATTTTCACGAGTGGATCGGTTTCTTTTAGGCAAGCGCGCTCAATCGTAGACCGCATCATCGCTTAGGGAAAGCGTAATGGGGGTCAAGCTCAAACTAATTTAACACACAAAAAACACGAATAGAAGTTGTATAACTTAACTTAAATAAAAAATATAACCCGACTGCACTGCATAAATAACTGAAGATTGACCTTATCTATTGATGCCATGAAAGTACAGGCTGTTATTTTTTTCTTATTTTAGCCTGTTCTATTACCGAGTGTGGCAAGCGAGTTTTCGACCATCTTTGAATGCAGACTTGTTTCTTTTTTTAAATAAAGGAATGTTTTTCCTTTTAGTAAAATTTGCAACCTCCTGTATTTAGAGTACGTTTAAAAAAATTGTATTTAAAAGATAAAATAAAAAAAATTAAATAAATCATAACAATTTTTTTTTTTTTTAAATACTGAGAAGAACAAATTAAACCGTAACTACTAAAAAAAACAACCTATTAAACCGCTACCAATGGGAATTATGCCAAAAATGCTGGCCCCACTACCACGTTGTATAGCAAAGCTCACCCTATAAGCAAAGTAGAGGCCGTAATTTTGGTCACATGTTGCATCGACCAGACGTGATAACAAAAGACAGTCACGCTATTTACAAACAAAGCTATTATCGTTTTAATATCTTTTAATTTTACGACGTAAAATAGTAACAACCGAAATTTTTACTTGTTTTCATTTTTAAACATCCAATTAAAAGATACCAAAATTAAAATGTATTTGTTGTATAATGATAGATAGTAAAAAAAAAAGAAAAAAAGTTTTTTTTAATTTTTTTAAACAAATTTATTTTATTTCTTGAATTGTGTGATAATGTTCAAGCGAGAGAACTGCGGACGGGAAGAGCCCACTTCGAGCCCCCAGCGAGATCTTACTGATCAATTAACATCCGCGTGTAGGGGATGACGCGGTTCGGAAATTGTAGGCGCAACAAATCAATTGTTTCGTGCGGAGTATATAGCAGGTGACGCCGTCCTGTTTGAACCACATTCCGATAATTTCCATAACTTTTGAAAGAGGCCACAAAAAATCGGTTATGCTGTAACGAATGTCATTTACGGTAACTATATTTCCGTCGACATTTTCACAATTCATTTTAGCGTTTAAATATCGTTTGAACGTGTTGTTACGTAAACCGTTACACAATTTAAACTCATAATAACAACACATGAAAAGCAATTTTTCATTCCGCGCATAAAAAGATTTTTTTTTACCAGAAACGTGCTTCTTCCTGTCCTGTCATAACCATTATCTAATTCATGTCATAGCCACAATTTGAAAAGAGTTTATAAAATACCGCCATTACTATTGCCTCTGTGCTTATTGTTAAATCCGTACTCAAACATGTGTTTAATAAATATTACACAAGAGATATATCGATATAACGCGTTAAAGGAAAATATACAGGACATAGGTATAATAACGTGATACGTTTACTCGTATTTGTTTAAAGACAATAATCACGAGTTCTAAAGTAATTACTGAGTATCTAGAGGTATTTGAGAGATGTGTAAGTATGAGGACAGCACTTGACACAAATCACTCGATAAATAAATAATTATCGATATAAAACACGTCTTCAAAATTAGCAGTCGAACAAAACAATTGCTATTGGCATTCGATCAAAGTTATTCGTATTATTAGAGCTAGTTAAAAAGGATAGTGCTAAAATTAAAAAAAAAATTGCGGGACCACATCGAGGGCTTCATCTACATAATAAAAAAAGAATCACGTGAACTGCTCCACATACATCGGAGTAACAGATGTACATACATAAAAAATAAATTAAAAAAACGGACCGAATTGAGTACTTTCCTGCTGAAATCGGTTATAGTAAATAAATTATTGGCATGGAACAAAGACGGACAATTTTAATAACAGTCAGACCCAGAGCAGATGTGCAAATCAAAACAAATCAAAATAAATAATGAAAAAAAAAAAATTTTTTTTAAATAAATTAATTATTTAAAAAAGGTTTTTTTTTTAATGATGTTTATTTATATCATTAAAAAAACTGGCCTATAACCACCGGTTGTCACGGTAACATAAAGAAGTAGCTATGCTATAAGTTAGGTAATCTGTTTCGAACGCTTCTTATATTATACTTTAGAAATAATTTTAAGCAGAACTATTTGTTGGTTGTTATAATAAATATTTATTTAAATGTAATCTCGGATCTAGCCCGGACATTTGAGAGGCATTGGTGGAGCCGAAGCCAACACCAAGAGGCTGTTCAATATATAATACAATTATGAAATATGTGTGAAAGGGAACATAAAATTATTGTACAGTATAAGATGGATGCAGGCTGCTTCTAATCGGCCCTTTTGAAGATCGATGGGGGAGGCCTATGTCCAACCGTGGACGTCCTACGGCTAAAATTATGATGATGACAGTATAGAATTGAAAAATTCTGGGGTATTGTGGTGAGTTCTTGATGGTATTAAGCTGGTCTATGGTATAGAGGTAGGGCACCCGCCAAATAATGTTAAAAATATTTCTTATTTGATTTGTCAATAGGATCTTTGTTATAGAAATGTTTTCTGAATTCATACCGATCTTATACACTGTGTATAACTTTTCGTTTTTTTAGTTTGCATATAGAACGAAATTACGAAAAAGAATGTGATTATTTCGCATTTACTGTTGGCAAAAGAATGTCTCATTAAAAGTTTCTAAGCAAACGTAAGTTCGCCAAGCCCAGTGCGCAGAGATATCCACCAGCAGCGAAAAAAACTTGATTGGCGGTTTTATTATTAATTTAAATTATAGGCTTGCGTTTGATCGCCAACTCGCATGATCTTAAGCATTTAAGCAATGATGCGATCTACGATGCACGCTTGCCTAGAAGAAACCGATCCACACTTGATTTGAAGACACCCATACACCTGGTTTATTAAAATTAAAGATTATTTATTTACTGGAGTATCAAAGCAGAACACAACTCTCTTCGTCGCTATCGATGATGATAAGGTTTTTAATGAATAATCACAAATTACAGGACAAGAGAAAAAAATCGTTTTCCCTAAAATTCAAAATGAAAATTGTTGTTGGTGGGTTAGACAAAACCCGTCTGACTAACCAAAGATTTCTACCAAATCAAGCCACTTACGTTATACTTTTTATGTGTAGGACCTTTAGAAAATTCGATCACAGAACTGAAGAACTCTTACAAAAGTATTTTTACAACACATATATAATACATAATTATTTCCTTCTAAGGGCGGTCGCAAAAGGCGCAGCTCTTAGTACTTCAAACAGAAATTGCGAACAAGTGTAGAGAACTTGTGTGATGTAGTTATAGTACTTCAAAGACGGAAAACGACTTACAGACCTGCTGTGCAGTGTGCACTAGACATCATTTTACTGTTTTGTACGCGAGCCTCTTCCCTGGCAAAAATTTAATGGGATGTAGTAATTCTGGGTACGTATTTTAAGGAACACAGTAAGTTTTCTTTTTTATGATTTCCACCAAAATGTTGGTACAATAGTTTGATCTTAAAGTCTTCACGATGCGTAGATTCGAAGTATCTGAGACCTAGATTTGTTATCGCGTTTTCCAGAGTGGCGGATGGGTTGGCTTTAATACGCCCACGAGGATCGGCGACATAAAGATTTATGTCTATCGCCTTTCAAACTCTACCACCGACGGCCGTGGTAGTATTAAAGCCAATCCAGGTGCCGCCATCGTCGTGGACACTATAACTAATAGCTTGGTCAGGGACAAAAATAGTTCAATAGTTTTTATATTGAATTGATATCGAAATAAGATAGTTGTTACAAGCTCGGTAAGTAATTCTACACGTCACGGTCATATACACCCTCACTCATACACACCCTCGCCCATGCACACCCTCACCCAAACACACCCTCACCCATACACACCCTCACCCGTGCACCCTCACCCAAACACACCCTCACCCATACACACCCTCACCCATACACACCCTCACCCAAACACACCCTCACCCATACACACCCTCACCCATGCACTCCCTCGCCTGTGTCTGCCTCGCCCACATATTATCTGCGAACTCTGCCTCTCGAGGACTTGTGTATTGCAGAGACGACAAACACATATACACAAAGCCTTACACCTACACAACTATTGATGTTCGTGTGCCTGTACCATGACAATATTAGTCGCAAAATTATTATAAGCTACTTATTAAATTACTGTAATCTATTTTTTCTTTATCTTTAATAACTGTATTTGAATATTGTATAGATAATATAACGCTGTTGAATGCAACAAAGTATATATCATAGCCTGTCACGTTGCCATTGCTGGGACTCATTGCCCTCCGAAGTGAGCTTGCCCATTGCATTTTGGTTAATGTCGTCTTTGGAATTTTGAGTTTCTTAGATATATCGGTTTCCTCTCGATGTTTTCATTCGCCGATTTTGAGCGATGGCATCAAAAACTGCACATAATTTATTTAAGTACTAAGGGACCGTCCATTAATCACGTGAAGCTTAAAAGGGGGGGGGGGGAGGGGGTTTAGCAAAAATCGCGGAATATCACAAGGGGGAGGGGGATACATTTTTTCGTCAAACGCGAGATTTCTAATCCGGAAAGCGGTGTGTGGTGTGACCTTGCCAATCAAAAACAACCTGCAACCTTTCTGTCTACACATTTTTGACATGGTCCTTAATTTCAGAATAAAATTAGATTATACTTTATACCTGTCATCATCATCAGCCGGAAGACGTCCACTGCTGAACATAGGTCTCCCTTTTTAACCTCCACACTGAACGACAGCCTGCCTTTTGCATCCACTGGATGCCCGCGACTCTCACAATGGCGTCTTCCGGTTCGTGGTCTCTTCTTTGTAGGTACTAAAAAATACACGTGATTTTGGGTGGGGGGGGGGGGGGGGGGGGGGGTTTAGTCTTAAACCTCACCATGTTTCACCAAGGGGGGGGTTAGAAAATGCAAAAAAAACATCACGTGTTTAATGGACGGCCCCTAAGTCATTAGTGTAGGGCCGAGGAAATAAACCGGGTGCCGTCAGATTGTAAAGCGCAACGTTACCGCTTGGCTACCATCGCTACGTTTCTTCTTACCCCATACAAATGGTACTCGTTACCAAAACCCCCGTTGATAGCCCGTTGGCCCAGTTGGTAGTGAACCTACCTTCTAAGCTTGGGGGCGTGGGTTCGATTCCCACCTAGAACAAACATTTATGTGATGAACATTTGTGTTTGTTCTATATCTGGTCGTTAATATCTATTTAAGTATGTATTTAAAACTATATATGTATGTATATCAGTCTCTGGCAGCCATATCACAAGCTTTGCTTAGTTTGGGGTCAGATTACAGTCTGTGCAAAAATGTCCGGATAAAAAAAAAAAAGTTTAATAAGGAAAATATTTAATACGGGCGTAAACCAAATAATACGGAAGGTAATAATTAAATAGTTATCCATCAGGCTCATGGAGCTGAATTGGATATTCAGGGTAGGAGTCAAAAGCGTCACCCTGTCGCGTAACCGTTGCTTGAACATGCGTGGTAGCGCGGCACCAATGAACATTATTACTCCTAGAGCGCGGCACTGCCAATCAACAGTTACGAATTTCGACCTTCGTGATATAATATGGTAAGTAGGTATATCTATATTTCATTCGACAAATAAACCGGCCGTAAGACTTGCGCAGTAAGAGCAAGAAATTGTCGTTCATCACGTGCGAAAGTCTTTTGGCTCTCACACGAGTGGTTTCTGCGATCAGTGAAGATTTTTACCATAGTATAAAGGATAGTACTAAGCGAATCGGTCTACAAATACCGATGATTCCCTGTGGTTTACTATTTAACAATCTAACTTTAGAATATAAACCAGATGGCCGGCTCCAGCACTCAATAGAAATATCTGAATACGCTTTAGGTTTTTATAATATATAATAAAAAGAATGGCGCAAAAAAGAAAAATACAATTTCACAACTAAGTATTAAACGGCTCTGACTAAAGAAAAGCTTTAACTTTTTTTTTAAAGATGTAAAATGAATAAAAAAATATGCAACATGTAATTAAATTAAGCTTTAGTATAGAGATACTTACCAGAAAATCGGCTTTTCAGCACCTGCACTGGTTTAAGTTGAAAGAATTCGAGGGGGTCACTACGTTGCAGCCGCGTAACTCTGTTACTTTAACAATTAGCAGAGACGAGCATGATCGCGCGGATGAAATAAATTTACGAGTCGCGTAAACAGAGCAACAAGGCCGGCGCCGACGACGACCACTGGGCGAATATTCCGAGAATATTCGTCGTGCACGAGCGGACAAACGAAAAGATCGATACCGCGCGCTCCCTTTCCAGCACCCTAGTGACTGCGGCGGCGGCGGGACACCCGACTGACTACAAAGGCGGTGGAGGAGTATCTACAGGAGCAGTCGCATCAGAGGTTACTCCAACAGTGACGACGTACCGACAGAATGTGCGCTACTTTGCACCGCATATAATTTGAAATGATGACGTAGTGGTGGGGACGCATGAGAATCGCGGCGAGCATGCGCGCTCCGGGGTAGGCGCGGCGTCGCGTCTCTAGCTTTCGGAGGTGGCCACAACGAAGGCGGCGTTTTAGAACAAAGAGAATATCCATGTGATGGCGGTACTGGATGAGGGTCGCCATCCACCGTGTCCCGGCGGCACGACCTCACCGCGCCGCGCGTCTCTCACGCAACACCATCGATCATGGCACGCACAGCCCGTGACCTCCACACCACATTGCTACTAACCGACAACCCACTTTGCATATTGATTTCCACTTCTTACACTAATTCAAATTAACTAAAAACTGCTGCGAATAGTTTTGCACGAATACTTTTGCAAAGAAAGGAATAACTGCCGGGAAATACGAAACTTAACAATGAGCATAAAAAATACGCAGTAGGAAAGTTCTGCACGCTAATTTAAAATGAATCAGCAGGAAGAAAGCGCTGCTTACATTTTTAGGATTTCGTAGCAAAACGGAACCATACCAAACTAATATTACAGCTTTGCCGCCGTGGTCATCCGTTCTGCATGTCATTAATTCATTCACAGACTATAAATAATAATTATACCGCAAAAAAAATTATGCACGTCCAGGCCTTTTATTGCCATATAAAATTAATCATAAGTGAAAAAAAAAACAATAATTTACGTACCCCATTGAAACATATCATTAAAAGGAATTTCAAATTGTCATAAGTATATAATTAGGTTTTAATAATAATAAAAACACGTCCAATTTCTAAGTGTTAGAGTATTAAGTCAAAGTGTCTATTTTAGATTGGATTTTGTGAGGGTCAAGATTGTAAATCAAATGATTTTTTTCGAATATTTTGAAAACTCTAGGATTCTCTAGCAACTACTTACGGAAAACGAAAATATTTACTGAAATTACTTAAAATTATCACGACTTTCTAATGTCAAATAGTTTACGAGATATCGCTGACCCAGTTAATGCTGATCCAGGGTTATTTTTAATTTATCTAAAACCTCTCGCATTCAGCTTCCCTACATCATATCTGACAACTTTTGTTCCATGACTGTATTATTTATAATTCGTTTATTTTATTCCCCAAAAAAAACAACAGGTTTTAAGTGAATTAAAAGTTACCCTGTATAGAGTCAAACAAATGTTCCACAAATTTCGCAAACGACTGAGATCGATGATGGTTGCTATTTATTTATAACACAGCTAAGGACGGAACCCATGAGCGTAAAATAAAAACCACACCTGTGCGAGTTTTCTGAACAAAATTTGCTTTAAAGCTAATTAACTAGTCAATTTTGTATTTTACAGACAAATCTATGGAAAAGTTTTTTCAGAATCGTTTTTGGATTCATAATTGTTTTTTCTGGAGCATCAAATTTACGCGTACTAGGTATGTATTCTCAGGTTGAAATGAAGTTATTTAGTGAAGGTGAAATGAGATTATAAATTGCACACAAAAATGAGAAGTTAATTTAAGGAAGGTAAAATAAGAAAATTAACGTTAAACTATTTACAATGAAAAAACCGGCCACAAAACAATCAAGTTTTAATTAGTTTTCGATGAACCGGTAGCGAGTCACTCCAATAAACTTTGCTAATTGAATAGAAATACTAACAACAAAAAAGCGCAATAATGCGGAGTCGTTCTATAAATCTATATTGATACTGTAGACAAGCCAATCTACTTCAAGTTTCCGGTGCCTTTGCTACTGGATGCCCCCGGAATGCTGCACCGTTTAATTAGACTTTCGGAACCAACTTTGAGCTTTAAGATCGTTGTAGTTCGCGATAAATTGCATATATGTACATATCGATACGGGATACTACCTTATTTGTCTTTTATAGTGTTTATGCTGTTTAGATAGGTAATCTACGGCTGTGGTCCGGTAGGTAATTCACACTTTGGTTGCTTAATAGTTATTTATGATACAAGTGCGGTAAGTTGGTTATTACAAACGAGTAGACGAATGTAAGCCCGAGACGAAGTCGAGGGCTTACCATAGTCACGAGTTTGTAAAAGCCAATCCGCACGTGTGCCATACAACGTTTTACAACACATTTGCGAGAAAAAAAGGCTACAAATGAAACAATTTTATTATTTTGTTTATAACTTAATATCAGTCACAACAATAGTTTCTATAATATAATAAGAAAATGGCGCGAACATGCAAATAACGCCACTATCACGTGGTGAAAATTAGAACTACATCTTTCGTCTCATTTTCTCTTTAGTATTAAACTGAGACAAACGTATTGAGCAAAAGCGATTCCAAGGAGGTTTGATCATTCAGCTTATTTATTCTCGTAATATGAAACTCTTTTGTGGAATTCTTATGTAATTATGATGGAAATTAAAAAAATACAGTAAAGTACACACACGGTGCTATACATCTGAGCGTGCGGACAAATTCATTACCGCACGCTCCGTTGTATGATCCGTAATGTTTAACTTTCGAACGATGTATACAGGCTTCGTAAGTGCACTTTTTGAGCAAATGTGTTGTAAAAAAACTTTTTTTAATATTATTTAGCGTTTGACCGGTACCTCACCTCATGTTAAGCGATGATGCAGTCTACAACAGAGCATGCTTGCCTAAAAGATTCACTCGCGAATAGGCTCCTAATTGTAACATTCCACCGGGTTGAACGTACAGCCGTCGTCGTCGCCAAAGTGTCGGTGGGCATTGTTTCTCTGGTCCCAGTCACAGCACGGCACTGTATGATGTTGAAATTAGTTCACTGTTGGAATTGCCCTGACGCCGAGGCAATAGAACACGCACCGGTACCCCCTGCCTGTAATAAAAGGCTACTAAAAAAGGACCGGGCTTGGAATGTTCAAAGTTAGGGCTCTGACCATCCACTCAAGCGAGCCCCGGGAGAGAACGACAACGTTATGTGACCAACGTTGTCGTGGGCGGACGGGCTGAGACAACACGGTTGTCTCGGGAGGAGCTGTTGCGCAGTGCTGAGGGCTCCGGTGCGTTCCTCTGGAGATCCCGGAGCCCTCTTGGTCACCGGGGGGGTTTTAGTGGGTATAATCCCACATAACTTGGCTGCTCCTCAATACAGCCGGGTATCTTTAGAAGATTTCTCCCTCGAACACAAAAAAAAAGTTGTTGAATAGTCAACGGCCGGTAAAACTAAGTTTTTACAGGCTGAGTGGGTAGCCCTATTGTCAGAATTTCCAAGCCACCCGGAGCCGTCTCATATGACTTAACAGTTATTGTTATAGAACACTACTGGGACCTACCATTTCACATGTTATCCGACCCACGGTAGCGCTCAGTTGTACAATCTAAAGACTGACCGTATCGTCCTTTGCTTAACTTCGGTGTTCTTTTCTAGTTGAGCTATGTCACGAGCACTACAACCGTCGATATTATCACAGAATAGATAGAAGTTAGTAAGACACGGTCCGGGTACGCCGCGGCACGACTTATTAGCATACGCATGTAAGCTTCAAGCAAGCATTGGATCGGTTACAGACGGCGTTTCTAGCAGAGATGCAAATAAAAGCGGCCAAGTGCGAATCGGGCTCGCGTACCACCACATAAATTGTAAAAGACTAAAGTACAAAAAAGTAGTGCAAAAAGACATCATGCCCGGAGACGGTCACCCATCCAAGTGCCGACCGCGCCCGACGTTGCTTAACTTTGGTGATCGTACGAGAACCGGTGGTGAATAGAAAACTGTCACCGACTCGCGCTTGGCTAGTATTTATTACTTGTTGTTTTACTTTAGAGTGCCGTACACGTCCGTGTCTAATCATGTCCGTGGGTGTCGGGTGCCAATTTTTTTTAATAGAACTATCTAAACTTCTGGTCGAAGCATCTCGTGACCAAAATGCTGGTCAGTATCTTACGCAACGTGTTAGCATTGCAGCAATCCAACGCGCCAATGCGGCTAGCATTTTAGAAACGATGCAGCGGTTTATTAGATTAGTGTAGTTTATTAGAATAATTTTAATTTAATTAAGTTTGTCTTTATTTTAATTTAGGTAATTGTATTATGCTTCCAAATATGTATATTTCTTTAATTTCAATAAAACACTTCTTATTCTTACTTCACCAAACTAATCTTGTAAATATTTTTTTCCAAAATGTAAACTTTTTATCTACAGAATAATAATGAATGGGAAAAAATTCAAAATATTCTCTTCATTCTATTTGTCTAATATTGCAAATAATTAAGGAGCTAAGTACAGATCAATATAATTATATTCTTATGCCTGTTTTCACTAACCACGAACAAGGCGACGCCTAACTATGAAACGCCTAACTATGAAACTCCTAATCTAACCAGCAGTGCAAGTACCGTTCTTTTATCGATCGTCAAATTGACAGTTGAGGTCGTCAAATTCCATAATACGCAATTTTTTCAGTACTCGCTGTGATCGATTCTATGGCATTTTAGCGAATTTGACGATCTATAAAGAACGGTACTTGCACTGCAGAGTCTTAAGCGTAATCTTCTGTTTCACAGTCCATTTTTAATAGGTGACTCCTAAACTAAGAGTTGCCTACATTTTAGTCAGTTTTCTATAGTTTTGATGTGAGTGAGCGAGCGCGGCGCGGGCTGGCAGTTTAAGAGTTGCCTATTATTAGGCACCCCCGAATCGGTGTCGTAACTTTAGGTGACGCCTAACGTCACTAGTTATCACCTCTAGTTTGGTGAAACGTTTTTGACCCATGCAACTCCTAAATATTCTATCTGATTTAGGCGACTCCTAGGGTTAGTGAAAACGGACATAACACTGTTAAAATCATAACTTTACAAACATTTTTGCCGTAGTAGGTAAGTACTTCTGAATTTGTAATGTCTGACTACGAGAGTATATCGATCGGGAAATCCGCCTCCGGCAATAGTAGCGAATCCTATTCCGCCGATATGTTGGTCCGAGTTGACATGTGATGTTTTAGACACTTATGTACCAGTACAAGTTGATCAGATACGGTAGATACGGTAGTTAAGGGCTTCGCTCAGTGTCTAAATTTCAGGCGACTTTAATTAACCACAATTTAAAAAATCGACACTATTTTATTTTTGATATTCCGAAAACCCGTACGAAGCGCTTTGATTCCACTTTTATTGTGCGGACTGCTAGTCTGCCTGATGGGTGATCCCCTATAGTTACAGTTAGTTACAGATAGTTACAGTTTGGGCGTTTTCAAATCAAGAGTGATTCGGTTTCTTCTAGGCAAGTCTGCTCCAACGTAGACCGCATCACAGCTTAACATAAGGGGAGTTGGCGGCCTATAACTAAATAAAACTTAAGATTAGGATTAGATATGTCCTTACCTATGAAATTGTCGTTTTGTTTTAGTACAGATTAATTTAAATTTAATTATCTTACATTCTACGTGTAATTCCAAACTAGGTAATAAATGCTAGTTCAGCTTTATGTTTTATTTACCATTGTAAATTGTATTTTTTTGTCACAAATAAATGATGCTGATGAGATCTATCTATGCATCTATGATGCTATGTAAAATTAAAAGCCAAGAAATTGTATTTGTATTACACTTTTATGTGAAAACCACGTCAGTTTCCATAATAAAGCTAAGACATTGCATAAAAATTGTTTTTAATTTTTTTTTATACTAAATGCGATGTTTTTTGATTTTTTACCGACGAAAAGAGGAGGTTGTCAGTTCGACTTTAAATGGTTTTTTTGTATGTTTGTTACGCGATTACTCCGCTAATTATGAATGAATTTTGATGATTCTTTTTTGTTTGGTAGGTTTCATAGGGTTCATTCCTCAAAGGTGATCGGTGAAAGGACATATAAATTTTACCAAAATGAATCAGCGCTTTTTTTATCAACAAAAGCAAAAATATGTACACATGTGACGTTTTGGTTTGTGGTAGCCTTCAGCAAAAGTTTTGATGAGTGCTTGCAATCTCTGTTTTAACTATGTAGGTATAGTCTTGAAGTAGGTTTGGGTTTTTTTCCAAAAATGTATTATGTCCGGTCCGGTGATTGGTGGCCAATCGCCATTTTGCGAATTTGGGCGCGCGTGGCAGACGGCCCACGGGAAATATTGCGCGAAATCGCCGCGTGTTACTAAAATCGAGATTTAGAAAATTGTTTATGAGTGACACTTGGAATACACAGTTTATTCATCGTTGTTTTGTTTACTATCCATCGTATAAATTAGAAAAGGATCGAAAGACGTTTGACGATCGCCCAGCTCCAGGCCGCTTGCCGCATGCGTGCTTTTTAAAAGCGACCTGCCGCAGGTCTCTATTCCTTCAAGGGGATATATAATGAAGCCCTTAATGAAGGCCAAGCGGAACAAAATTTCCGGTTTCGGGGTCAAATTCCACCCCTATTTCAACAAGGATATTTAGTCCCAAATGATGAAAAACAACAAAAAAGATGAGATGGTAAATCCGATGACTGACGCTAGATGCGACATTGTTTCTGTGACCGTCGCCTCCACAATGTGTAGAGTAAGAATAAGATGGGTTTGAACCACAGAAAAGAGAAGTAAATAGAACGGAAATGAGAAGGAAAATCTGTCGCCAGACATTATGACAGAACCTTGATTGAACATTCTTATTTATAACAACGCGTCAAACTCCGCATCCAAAGAACTTGGACATTACTTTTTTGGGTTAGGTCTCAAAGTTCTGTCGCTAACTGATTTGGAATAACTGACGTTTCGTTTATATGGGTGCAACTGGCTACAACAAGTTTCTTACAAAGCTTTTCTAATTTAAACAATTTTTTTTTCTGTAGTTTGAAAGGACCTTAGCGTCAGCAGTTAATTATAGAGCAGAGTATTTGAAGGACTGGAACCATATCTGACTACATACGAACCCTGACTGTTTGAATGATTTTTTGATTTTAATTGTATTTTTTTATTTTTTTGAACTAATTTGATGACAATAGTATATTTATTAAAACTTGTTTCTATTTAAGATACGTCAAAGTTTTGGTGGTTTTTATTTTATTTGTTAATAATGCGTTTTCATAGGTGGCAAACAAGCAGACGGGCCGTCTGATGGTAAACAGTGTAATTACAACCAGACCCGGTACAGATATTAAAATAAATCATTTTTATACTCGTACATCGAGATACAATTCCTATGGAGTCACAAACTCTTAGTAAAAACAATCATAAAACGTCCGAGCGTCACTGGACATACATTGTATCAATTATATACTTCACAATGCCACGTTTACTCCGTTAGACGTTATGTCGCTTGCATTTAGTGTTCAACGTTAGTTGTCCGCTATTTCATCGTAGCTCTGGCATCGCGCGGCATTGTCGTCGAATCGCGGTTACCTTGTAACTAACCAAAAAATCTGCGCAATTCGTAGCGTGCGCGGAGTTTTGGTTCGTAAATTTTTTGGCACGATTGTGACTCTATATGTATTGTATCTCGGTGTTCATATAGGTATCTGACCGGTCGAGAATCGATCTGGGCGCAGAAGGCAAACTCTGTACCAATTAAGCATTTTAAGCAATTATTGATAGCCCGTTGGTCCAGTTGGAACCTGCCTTCTGAGCTTGGGGGCGTGGGTTCGATTCCCACCTAGGACAAACATTTATGTGATGAACATTTGTTTGTTCTATATCTGGTTGTTAATATCTATTTAAGTATGTATTTAAGTATCAGTATCAGTTGGGAACTCAGTTCTTGAAGCTGTTGACGCGTACGTCTACCTAGGACAAACAGTCGAACTAGGTAGGTCCAACTTCAAGAAAGAGGTCAATCGGCGAATCCAACTCGGCTGGGCAGCGTTCGGTAAACTACGGAACGTCTTCTCGTCCAAAATACCTCAGTGCCTTAAGACGAAAGTCTTCGACCAGTGTGTGTTACCAGTGATGACATACGGCACTGAAACGTGGTCTCTCACTATTTATATTTATTTATTTAATTTAATTAAAACGGTTACACCAATTACATCAATTAAATCATGAAAATTACATTACATTAGTTAAATAATAAGAATTTCAATAAAATATTAATAATTACAATAAAACTATCTAGTCAGGCATAAATTTACAATATTAATAATTAATTACGAACTAAAATTAAATAATACTATATTCTTAAAGTAGGTACATTACACATTCATTCACACATTCACACTCTCACAGTACCTCAAGCACACTGATAATATTTCTGTCCATCCATCCACAAACAAGTACTAAACTATGGGCCTCATAAGCAAGCTCAAAGTCGCACAACGAGCTATGGAGAGGGCTATGCTCGGGGTTTCTCTACGAGATCGAATCCGAAATGAGGAGATCCGTAGACGAACGAAAGTCACCGACATAGCCCACCGGATTAGTAAGTTGAAATGGCAGTGAGCAGGGCACATATCACGCAGAACAGATGGCCGATGGGGCCGAAAGGTTCTGGAATGGAGACCACGGACTGGTAAGCGCAGCGTAGGACGTCCACCCACAAGATGGACAGACGACCTAAAAGAGACCGCAGGGAAACGCTGGATGCAGGCCGCTTCCAACCGGCCCTTTTGGAGATCGATGGGGGAGGCCTATGTCCAGCAGTGGACGTCCTACGGCTGAAATGATGATGATGATGTATTTAAAACTATATATGTATGTATATCAGTCTCTGGCAGCCATATCACAAGCTTTGCTTAGTTTGGGGTCAGATGACCGTGTGTGAAAAAAAATAAAAAAATATACCGTTTTGGTCATTTCGCAGCAGTGGTATGACCACGGATCCACTGCACACTTCATCAGTCTACTGTTGGAAGGTCTCTGAGCACGTCACACAAGATCATAGGGGGTCATTACCACGCTGGTGATTGCGCCGCTTTTTGAGATACCATTGGTCATGTGTACCCAGTTTCGAATAGGTGCGAGTTCACTGTGAAACATGCCGTATGGTTAGCATATAAGAATCATTGACAGACAACCCTTGTGTTTGCTGGCCTTTATGACATCATAAAGACGTGGTCGGTTAATTTAAAGGGCAATGGTCTGCTGCGTTCCACTCAATCCATTTTATTCGGGAACTCGTAAAGTTTTGCACGTTTATACGTAATCGATCGAATTGTTGCCCCAAACGACCATTGCACGGAATAGGTACACTGAAATTAAACTGTCTACTGCAGATTCCAGCTGCTTTGACAACATTCTGCCCAATCTCGCTGTTAAAAGCTTAAATGTCAAAGTAAAGCGAATGTGTGCACAAGTTTCCAATATCGTCTTCATTATTTTCAAAATAAATAAAAATGTTGACCGTGCGAGCAAGTGGGCAAGCTTAAATGTTAGAATAAAGAAAATAAACTACACGAGTTTCCAATATCATCTGCAGTATTTTTCAATATAAATAAAAATGTTAACTGTGCTAGCAAGAGAGCGCGTAATCCGCCCACAAGTTCTTAAGGCTGTAACTAAGCGGCTATTTTTCACCTATAACTTGAAAAATATACCGTATTTCAAGGGCGCGAAAAATCTTATTTTTGCAATAAGAGCAACACTTTTTTAATCACCAGTACTTTTAAGCATACCCAAACAGATACCGGGATCCGTGGATACAAACCCAAATTTGCTTTGTGTCTGTTTTGGGCGTAACAATTTACGTCAAGGAGAAGTTGAAATTGCAGTTCTAAGTAAGTATAAGTTAACTTTACTTCACTTAACTTGTATTAGTTAAGTAAAGTTTTTAAGTAAGGCCGTTAAAAGTTAGCCGATACTGTTAACATTTCCTGATACTTGATACCTTGTTACTTACTTAATTGTATGGGAAGTACTCCAATCTGCTACGGAAATGCTACGAAGCCTACGTGATACGTCTACGAAAAATTCAATTTTTTCCGTTTCACGCCAACTAATAATCGCTGCACTGGTGACTTCTAGTTTTATCCCGAATGCTCACAAGAAAGGTAATGTTTTTCAGGTGTTTAAGTATGTATGTCTGTCTGTTTCTATATTACTTCATGTGTCTATTTAAACATATGGGTGTATATCAGTCTCTGGCAGACATATCCCAAGCTTTGCTTAGTTTGGGGTCAGATGACCGTGTGTGCAAAAATGTCCCGAATATTTATTTATTTACTTTATTATCTTTTACGACTTGACAGATATTAAAGTGAGAGGTTTTGTTAAATCGTGGTAGGTAGGTTCACTACACGCTTAATATTACTTACTTTTAAAATTGTGTATCCCGGGGGGATATATCGTGGTAGGTAGGTCTTCCCACCTACTTAATACACGTTTTATATTACATTATTAACCCAAACACCCACTTCTAAGAGACCGTATCTATTTAGAACTTTGCAATGTATGTAGTTTCGACGACAATACAAAAGGCAGGATGAAGAATTATTTTTATTATCTCATAAAAAGCTGGCCATAAATAGAGCCCATCAACAAAACAAAATTAAATTAGTTAAAAAATAAACAAGTTATAAGTATTTTAATTTCATGCTAGACAGAGATCGCACTATACTGAGCTATGACGTCACGCCTCAGGCGCGCTATACAAATGCTATGCCACACACGCTTTGCGAGAAAGGGACAGAGTATCCCCTCCCTATCCCCACCTAAAACTTTAAACGCTAAAATCTCAGATATTTAACAGCCAATTTGATTTTTTTTTCAGTATGTGTAATTTTTTTTAGTTGTAGCCTGTCATTTATAATAAATTAAACATTGGGACACATGCCTACTAATATGGTAGAATTTAGCTAGTCTGATAAAAAAAGCCGAAAGGCCTTTCAGCTTTTTTTATCAGACCCTTCATCAACGGACTCTTGAATGAAACCAATGAATATCGAAAAAACAAATTAGTATGGAGTATTCGAGAGAACAGTCTCCTGGTACTATTGAGGTAGTAACAAGGGTAAAATATTACCCGTGTGGTATGGTCTGGGATGGTGGGATGTGAGTTTCAGAAATATCGATATGGAGTTCGATTATTTATCAAAGTAGAGTACTAATCGATGTCTAACATATCGATCGCTCTACTTAATATTTTCGATATAATTCTAGCCAAACTCATCATCACCATTTTTAGTCCGCAATCGCCCAATGCTAAGCTTAGACCTCTATTCTTGTACGCCACTCATCCCGGCCCTATGCTAATTTTGTCCAATCAATCCGCTATTTTAACCAAGACTTGACTTATAACTGTTGGAAAATCAAACGCAGAACAAAATGGAAGAAAATTTATGTATAAATCTATAATATCTACATTATTATTATTATTTAAGTGATGTTTGTTCGTTTTAATGTTTTGTAAATAACGTCAAACAAGACTTATCCTAAAACGATTTGTCAACAGAAGCAAGGCATGAACAAAAACCATCAAACGATATACCTAATACATAACGAAACGCACATTTCATGGAAGCCAAAAATGGAAGAAAGGAAAAAATACATTTCGATATTACGCGTTTCATCGATATTTTTCTTCGAAATATTGTTGCATCCCTAAACACAGGCAGCACACGCTACAAACGTTAAAGTTAAATTAGCATGAATAATTAGTTTTGGAGCCTTCACAATAAATGCAATAATAACGCATGGTTAAATCGTGAAATTATATGCACTTCACGTTAATTTAGTTATTATAACGATAAGCGATTTCGACCACATTCAATAATTTCATTTCATACGTTTTCTGTACAAATTCAAATTAGAGTTTATTTTGCGTATAATTATAGTAACCAAGTGTAGTAGTGTGTGTAGTATCTCGGTTTAATTCGCAGGGAAATTAGAGTCGGTAAAAAGGTCAATTTCGTGAAATTCAATTATAAGTTTGTTTAGCAACGAATAGTGTGCAATTAATTAGTTCTTATTCCAACTTTTTTTTTAAATATAAATAGCGACGCAAATATGCTAACCTCGGCAGTGGTAACATATTTGAGGCGTTTGGGGTCGAGACATTGGGCCCTTGGGGACCGGGAGCTAACCTCATTATCAAAAATCTTTCAGAGCGCCTGGTTAATGCGACGCGTGACCAAAATGCTGGCGTGTTTCTGGCTCAACGCATTAGCATTGCCATTCAACGTGGTAATGCCGCCAGCATGTTGGGTACGCTGCCAACTGGTAGTGGGCTTGAGCATTTGGATTATCTTTAGACCTTCAACGGTCTATGGGCAGTCTAACTGTATTTTTAGTGTTAGTTTTAGCTTGTATTTTGTTTAGTTATTAAAGGCACTTGCCCTTTTTTTTATTGAAATGAACTACTTGCCTACAAAGTTTCACGAAGATCGGGTCAACGATACGCAAGTTATTGTTGAACAAACCATGCACGCCGAAACGCCGACTTGTACCATTAGCCATTAAAATCTGTGAACTCTCTTCGCGGCGGGCAATTAAATACAGCATATAAGCTTATTAATATAGAAGCTTAAACCCAGCAAATTAAAACAAATGTGGAAGAGGATGGTGAACCTATTACTATATAATATTTATTATCTATACATATTTACAAATAATACCTACTGAATAGTCCACAACCGATACCGACGCAAAACCGCAGAATAAAAAAAATTGCACAAACTGAAACTCGATTCAAACCAAAACAATATTTGTAAAATACCATGCATTGTATTTCGAATCGAGCATATTTCTCGGAAAATTTAAATAAATTCATGTAATTTGAACTGACGAATTCCAGGATACATTTTTATTATAGAGCATAGTTTGTTATATTTATTCTAGCTAGGGACGTCCGTTTCCGGCAAAATAATATTTACGAGTATGTACAAGATATTAAAGGAGCGTTGGTTGGCTGAGCTTGCATGTGTGCTTTAAAATCTGGCAGCACCCGGTTTGATCCTCGACCCTGCACCAATGACTTATTTAGTACCTGAATAATTGTTGAGCAGTTTCGTTTCGGTGTCATCGCCTAAAAACGTAGAAGGAAATCATCGTGAGAACGGAACCCTTATCTGATCACTTTTATTTCTGTCTGTCTGTCAGTACATGCATAAGGTCATTTTTTTTTTCAATTTGAAATGTATATCAGATACTGTATCCAAGGTCCCTTAGAAAAGTGAAGAGTAAAAATTCATAGTCAACGCAATCAAAAACAAAGAAAAAAAAAAGATATGAGATATGGCTATTTAAGTCACATTATTTGAACGCAAGTTCAACTATAGCGTACTTCCCGAAGACCTAGAATAATGAAATTCGGTAAGAAGCAAGGTTTCACAGCTCATGTACCTAACGGGAAAATCCGAAAGTCGTAAAGAGTAGATATGTCGTCAGCTTGGGTTGCGTAAACGTAAGTAAACTTTGCTAAGTAGGTCAATACTATGTATCAGAGCTCACTCAGCAGATTTTAAATATATATAACACTACTATGAAATATTCAGTAGTTTACGAGATAAAGCGGTACGAAAGAGCTCTAAATCTAACGAGTAGTTACGCAGCGCGCCGCTGTTACTTGTCAGTTTCAGTTACTTATTTAAACAATGCAGTCGGGTTATATTTTTTTAAATAATTTAATTTGCAAGTTGCTAGTCTATCGGTTTTTTATCGGATACATTTCGGAGAGTGTGCATTGGATCTGCACGATCTAATTCCCTCCTGCCCATTTTTCTATCGGACTCCCAGAGCGGGCACGAAAAATCGTCACCGCTTTATGGTTGATATTCCGAAAACCCGTACAAAGCGGTTTGATTCCACATTTATTGTGCGAACAGCTAGTCTGTGGAATGCGCTACCTGAATGGGTGTTCTCCGATGGTTACAATCTGGGTGTCTTCAAATCACGAGTGAATCGGTTTCTTCTAGGCAAGCGTGCTCCAACGTAGACCGCATCATCGCTTAACATCAGGCGTGATGGTGGTCAAACGCAAGCCTATTATTTACAAAAAAAAACTGTTGTTACTCATTTGCTGGAGGATATTTTTCGGATGTATTGTTATATATTAGCGCGTTAACGTTTCGGCACACGGGCGCAACTACCGTCGGATAGTTTTTAAGGCTTAGATTATGTAGGTAGGCGTCACCTAGCTTTGTTTTGGTGGACTAGTGATGGAGGTGGCGCCATCACTGGTGTAACGCTGCAGTAACTCACTCTGCTGAAATTATTTACGTTGTGAAGTTGTGTCGTTGACAACCAATCAGAGTTTAGCAAGTTGATATACCGTCCGGCAGAGGCGCTAGTGAGCGCGGCGCGGCGGACACGCGAGGCTCGGTGGAGCTTAGTTTGAGGTTGGAAATTGGAATTGTTGGTTGGAGGGTGGTAGCGTTCGTTACAAGGCGGAACACCTTGTCCCCAAGTAATTTTCAAGTAATTTGATATTGTTATTATTAATCATACTGCCACGGAATAAAAACTGTGTCAATGTACGTGCGATGTCTCATTCTCCTCGGCCGCTATACTCACGCCATAGAACCAAGATATTCTAAAGAAGATCGGCCATCGACCGGCGCCTCCTTCTACGCACGCTCCGACATATATGACATATCTATTAAGATTGTACGGAACCCTCAGCGCGCGAGGCCGACTCGCAAATGGCTAGTTTGTTTCATGCCTGCTTCACGCTCTGAGGGACTTACTTGCCAAACTTCCAATTTTGCAGGCCAAATAACGCGCCGGGTTGAATTTCCTACATAATGTGGCTAGTTAAACTGTAACAACAAGCCCGTTGGAATATTTGTCTAACGCCGCGCCATCCAAATTTAAACTAGGAGTAAACCAAAGTCAAGTTAAACAAACTACTTAATCTAACGACTGCTGTTGACTCGATTTTGACTAGCCCAGCCCAGCCTGTCTCTTCTGAGTTTTCTTTAAGTTAAAATATTTAATGCCAGTGGCAGTTTTAAAGGTATCATATATTTTAGTTTAGATTTCAATATCACTATTTTTAGGGTTCCGTACCTCAAAAGGAAAAAAGGAACCCTTATAGGATCACTTTGTTGTCCGTCTGTCCGTCAATCTGTCTGTCCGTCTGTCAAGACTAAGGGTATCAAAATCTACATGTTACTTGCCGTTGACCTAGAATAATGAAATTTGGCAAGAAGCAAGGTCTTACAGCACATATAAAGGGAAAATCCTAAAGTTGTTAATTTCAACTTACATCAGGTTAAAAAATGTTTTTATTATTACAAACTTACATTTTGTAGTTGGTATGTATAGAAGCACCTGTTTGCCAAATAGAAAGTTAAGTTTGTCCATCAATATTTCAACCACAGAAAATAGAAGTAAATAAAACGGAAATGAGAAGGAAAATCTGTTAGCAGGCATTATGAGTGAACCTTGATTGAATATTCTTATTTAGATCAACGCGTCGAACTCCGCGTCACAGTTGCCAACTGATTTCGAATGACTGAGGATTCGTTTATATGGGTGCAACTGGCTACAACAAATTTCTTACAAAAATGCCTTAACAGCTGTTCTAAATTAAACATTAAAAAAATATTTTCTGTGATTTCAATCTTGTTAACCGTTTTTTGTTGAGACTCTACCTGTGATGGATGAACTACGGTCGGACGGTATGGGCGGATCAGCTGTTAATCAATTAGTGCGACCGCGCCGGGGGCATATGGTATCGAAGGGTGGGCTGCATTATCCGTGCATTAGGTAACTGTAATAAACTCTCCATTACGTTTTTTTTTAAATATATAATAGGCTTTCGTTTGACCGCCAACTCGCCTGATGTTAAGCGATGATGCGGTCTAAGGTAGAGCCCGCTTGCCTAGAAGATAGAAGATTCACTCGTGATTTGAAGACAACCAGATTGTAACTATCGGGGAACACCCATTCAGGCAGCGCATTCCACAGACTGACAGTTCGATAATAAAAGTGGAATCAAAGCGCTTCGTACGGGTTTTCAGAATATCAACAACCTATTTACTGAAGACAATGTACCGCACTTTTCTGGCTTGTCTAGGGCAGAACTCTGCCAACTTGTAATGACGTAACATAGTACTGATCGTTAGTAAGTCTTCATTGCTCCTCGAACAATTCCAACTAACTGCGGAAAACTTGAGTCAGTAAAATCTGAGTAACTTTGTCTTGTTTTATTCGGACATGAACAAAGAGCTAATTTCTTTAGCTACTTACGAATCTAAAAACAGCTCACTGCAAATTGAATCCACACACAGACACCGCCCTCATCTCACTATTACTTATTCTGCAACACACGGTTCAAATGTCAAACTGCACAACAAACATTTATGAGGATAGACACCGCATGCACATCAAATTGTATGAAAACCCAGCGTGCCGCCATTTTTGTACGTACAATAACGTCTCGAGAACAATTTAATGGTAGTTCAACTGCACTGGCACTTCCAAAAAAAATTGTACGGGTAGCTATGGCGCAATTTGATATTTTTGGATTGACATCACACGCGCTACTGCCAAGACGACGAAGATCGACCTGAGTTAGGGTCCTTTCTTGAACACTGAACCGACTTCGGTCCAAAGTGGGCCGAAGTCGGGATAATATGGCAAAGTGGGGTTATATAAAGGGCTCTGACACCGAATGTCTTTGTGGTGTGAACCCTCAGACAATGTCACACTTGATGAACTGTGCAGCGTGTCCTACAACTTGCACACAAGACGACCTGAATGAAGCCACGCAAAATGCCATTGAGGTGGCAAAGTTTGGGTCTAGAAACTTGATTTGAAAATAGAATTGTATTTTGCGGAACATCGACTCGAAAGAAGAAGAAGGGTCCTTTTCCACAAAAGATGTGCGGTGCCATCTTTTGCATCTTTTGCATCTTTTGCGCGAGGAAAAAAGCGACGAATAAGATCGCTTAATTCCATCTCGCGTCGTCTCCTACATTGGTAAATTATTTTTTTCGCACACTGTTAAGCTATCTCGCACATCTTTGGTGTAAAAGCACCCTTATGCAGCGTGCTAATCGGAGCATTGGTCCAAGTCAAGTCAAAGACATGCAAAGTAGATAGTCTCGCGGGGTCTTTTTTGATAAGCATCTGTGAACTGCACATTATCACACGACATCGTTTAGTATATTATTCCAGGACTCATACCGCTTTCGAGGTTTAATTTCAGTGAAATGCAATCTCAGCAAAACCAATTCCAGTCATGTGTTCTATACCAGTTTTCTATGTATACTAACTATATGGGTGGGTTGATTAAGCTTTGTTTAAAATCAGTTACCCAACCCACAGACAGTCGTGCTCTACGAGATACTGACAGAGTCAGAGCAAATAACGTATCCGTTGCAATTCTATAGCTATTCAGTCAATCTTTTAGCGGACAAACTCTCTGAAGTCTAGCGTCCCGAAATTACAGTCCTGAAACTTTGTTTTTACAATAGTAGTCGTAAATAGGTACATTTTAAGTTGGAAAAATGAAAACAGAGTTATTCATTGAACACAATATTATTTAAAGAGAAGAAATCGTGCAACTAGAATATATAAAAAATTAAAAAAACAATAACGGAATTCAATACTATACCTACATGTACAAACTTAAACTAAAAAGTAGAAAATGACAGTTAAAACAGAGATTGAAAATCTTCATCAAAACTTGTAATAAAAAGCGGTCTATTCCACTTTAATCACCTGGGTGATATCACCTGGGTGCTAAAAGTCGACTCTTTAGTCGACTTTGATCTCCTGGGAATATAATCACCTGGGTGATAATAGGCGACTCCGTTTAAATTATTATTTGAGTATCCTTTGATCACCTGCACCTAGGTGACCATAGGCGACTCGATTAAAATTATTGTTACTTGGGAGAAACTACAGATTTTAAACTCGGATGGATCACGTACGGCCCTCGCTACGCTCGTAATGCAAATGCCAAACTCGTATAAAAATATTACCCCGTGTAGAATAATGTGCTAAAAAGCAGACTTGACGAAATAATATCTTAAGGAGCAAGACGGGTCGCGCCTAGCAGGGCTGTATTCAACCAAAGTTACCATCCGACAAAACGCCACATTTGCATTGGTTTAATTTTCTTGTTTTGCAGATTTGTTGGGGAAGACTTTTCACATTTATTGTGCGAACTGCTAGTCTGTGGAATGAGCTGCCTGAATGGGTGTTCCCCGATAGTTACAATCTGGATGTCTTCAAATCAAGAGTAAATTGGTTTCTTCTAGGCAAGCGTGCTCCATCCTAGTCTATTTAATTAAGTCTTTTGATGTACCTTTGAATTCTCTCTAGGTTTTTTTTTCGAAGAAAGAATTCACAAAAAAACCGTCTTTTAGCTTCCAATTATTACATAGACATAAGAAACACACATTCTACGTTATGTCGCGTCACATTGATAAATCGTACCCTTTTGACAAATGAAAGAGAAATGTTGAAAAATATTTCCGGAGCGGGTAAAGGATCAATAGCAATACCGGTCCGACGCGCCAGTGCGATTTAGTCAGACAAAACCATCGTATATGTATCAGAGGACAAAATTGGTTTGAGATATATTTTGCCGTCCTTGAAATACACAGCAAGTTGATTAACAGTAGATCTGTCAAAAGTCTGACGCAACCGTATATTTACACGAACCATTTCGAGCCGCTTTCTAAGCCCCATAACTCAAAATCTAGTTATGCTATAGCCTTGTTTATGGTAAGATCCCGGATATCACCCAGAATCCCAAATGTCAATCCTGTTACCTACCTATTATAGTAGACACTCTAAAGTACAACAACAAATAATAAATAAACGCCAAGAACCAGTCGGTGACAAGTTTCTGTTCTGTTTTCTGTGTTACGAAATTATAATTATATTCATAGCCCATTGGTCCAGTTGGTAGTGAACCTGCCTTCTGAGCTTGGGGGCGTGGGTTCGATTCCCACCTAGGACAAACATTTATGTGATGAACATATGTGTTTGTTCTATATCTGGTTGTTAATATATATTTAAGTATGTATTTAAAACTATAGATGTATGTATATCAGTCTCTGGCAGCCATATCACAAGCTTTGCAAAGATTGGGGTCAGATGACAGTTTGTGAAAAAATTTCCCGTTTTTTTTTTTTTTTTAATAACTGTAATTTTTTTTTTTTTTTTACTGTGGTGGTACGGAACCCTCAGTGCGCGAGTCCGACTCGCACTTGGCCGGTTTATTTTGCATGTGAACTATAAGTTAGTTTATTGGTGTCGCTGCAAGTCTCCGAGAGTGCGTGAAAGAATTTGCAAGTGTGCTGTACATACAGTTTTTGCGTTAAGCGGTATAGTGAAAAAGTAAAAGAAACGTCACATTTGAACACGAACGATAATCGTACTACGGCATATCTTCCTTGTTTGTCTGATCTTGTATGATGAGAACATTCAAGGGGTCACTAAAGTTATATGATTATTTACGGGATATTTACCGTGGTAAGGTTGTGGAATGAGCTCCCGATATTTCGGCGCTGTTACAAGTACCATGTTCACGGGAAGACTAAAAAAAAATATATATCCCGTAAATAATCATATAACTTTAGTGAACAACCGTGATAGTTTAAAACAGTGTTTTATTCAAGGGGTCAATACGCAAAAACGCTTTGTCGAGTTTTTAAAGAAACAAACTTGTTAATATTGTTTTCTTTCTACAGGAATCAAGGACAGGGCAAGGAATCTAGGTAGACTCAAGGGAAAATTACTCAGAAGAATCGCGTGAGGCGAAAAAGCTCTTTTAGATAGCTGAAAGCCGGGCTATGCCCAAAGTACGAAAGGTTTACTTACCAAAATATCTTGAATAGCTAAGCTACAACCGCCTGTATTGTGGCAAGTGAATGTAATGCACTAGAGTACAAACTTACGATTATGAATGTTGATAGAAACGGGGCCTGAGATGAGAGATAAAATTTATGGCAACGTTTTAGCAATATGCAAAAAAATGCCTACTTGCTACGCCCCGCAGATTCACCAGCATTCATGGACATTCCCTCAGGAACCTTATTTTTTTCGGAATAAAAATCTAGCCTATTTTAGTATTAATTCACGATATAAGCCTATCACCATACCCAATTTCATTCGAACCCATTCGACAGTCACAGTTTCGAGTGCAGACAACAGAAAAGAGGAGTTTTTTTTCTTCTTTTATGTGGTGCAGACAAACGGTAAATCTTCACACGCCATGTTTAATATAAAGGGTAACGCATTAGACTTACTAAGCCAAAAGGAGGTCATTGTATGAATAACTTTTACTATGGGACTAACGCTAAAATTGCAAAAAAAAACTGCTGTTCAATACACTTTGTCGAGTGTCAATGACAGTTTTCGCCTGGAACCGTGTACCTGATCTAAGCCTGGAACATATAATGATAATTTTTTCATTATTTCAGAGTCCCATAGTTAAAGTTGTCCAATTGTCCATAATGATGAGTACAATGACCTCCTTTCTCAGAGCTTTTGTTTTGCAGTAAATTCTAGTTAATAAATATATATTATGATAACTCTACGATAAAACTGGAAAAAAAAAGAAAAAAATACTACTTCAATAATTGTAATACTAATTATGTGTACTTTTACTTGTATAATATATATGTTTATCAAATTATAATATGATCGGTGATTATCGCCGAGAATATAAAAAATATAGTAAACTGCTATGCAATATGTTTGGTCTAACAATGTCTCAGACATGCGTCGGAGAAAGTATAGACGGAACAAAAAAAAAACCCCCTTCGGCTTAGTACAGTTTATATGCGTATAAAATAAATACATAAACTCAGAAAAATATTAAATATTTTTGAGATGAAAGCTTTCAAGCTGCCAGTCGATTTTTGTTATGAATCTTCGCCCGGACTGGAGGGTTATTCCAGAACCTTCGATTAGATTTGTTTTGTCACCGTCACTTTAATTGGAATTGACAAAAGATCGACAGGTCGACAATAGAAAGGTCGCATGCACAAGAATAGCGGCTGTCGTCTGTTAGTGTCTTACTTAGGCAAATGAAGCTTCGCATTGCGTCTTCAGGTAGCCAGGGAAGCTAAATCGATTAACTGGATAAACTTACAATCGATTATATAACAAAATTTTCAAGGATTCCTGTTGAAAACAATGACTGTTTTAAAAATTACCTACGATCTATGGTTGAAAATGTTATTTTAATACCGTTGACCCCGTTGATATACACGCCCCAAGCGCAGAAGGCAGGATCACTATAGTGATCCTGCGTGGTTTCGATTTCCACCTAGGACAAACATTCATGTGATGAACATTTCTGTTTGTTCTGTATCTGGGTGTTAATATCTATTTAAGAATGTATTTAAAAATATATATGGCAAAAACATAATACAACCAGCAGCGGCAGGATCGATCACTGAGAGGTAGGAAGAGCATTAAAATTCCAGGACCGTCGGTGAGGTACCAGGGCGAGCCTGCCCGATTCTATTACTGTTTCTAAATGAATGTAGAAAATAGTTTTATTTGGGATCAGGCAATCGCAGTATTTGCGAAGTACAGATATCGTAAATTAAATCTACAAAAGCACATTTACAGGCACACATTACATACATGCGTTCTATGCTAATACTGCTCAGACTTAATTTTTTTTCTCGACTTTTCAATTACTGTACTAAAGTTTTCGCTGAAGCGAATGCAAAATTGACCAAACTATGTATGTATTTGCAGTACTGTGCAAAACACGCACGTGCGAGAGAGACAAACAGCTAAGCGGAGAAAAATATTGTATTGCTCTTAGTTAAACTACGGGCAATGCTACTTGTCCGTAATCCTATGGACTACGGACAAAAATAAATACCCTTGGTACTTACCAGCAGTGCCGGATTAACCACGTAGTAAGAGTAGCAATTGCTACGGGCCCCGCGCGAAAGGTGGCCCCGTATATTTAAACCTGCATCTCTGCCTGAGCGTAATTTTATGAGTGAAAATTATTAAGATGTGGTATATTGAAGTTACTTAATGTCACAAAAACGTGAAACGTTACAACTTTTCCTACCAACTTTTTTTACCACTTTATACTTAAGAACCCATAGTAGATCAAGGGCTATTTGAAAGAATTTGCTTCGAACCCGCGCTTGCTCAATCCGGCGCTGCTTACCAGTAGAACTACATACAGGCAATGCTACTTGTCCGTGGTCTTATTGGTATTATCACAGGCAACGGGCGATAATAAAATAAACTGAGCACGAGTTCTAACACTTCCACCTGCGGCTGAAATGTGGCGTGATGCTGCAAGGTGTGCTCTGTTCTATCTTTACATTACAAGCATACAAACACTAAGTTAAATAAAATAATATTCATGGCATTATTGCCCAAAGCTTTTGGTAACCGGGTACCGGGGTACCGGGTTTTCCTTATGTGTATTTAAATTACATAAAAGTTGGCCAAAATATTCGCGCACGTGCGAATTTAAATTCGTACAAAGCCTGTCTTGTACTGTGCTCGCACACTACTACTATATTATGAGTGCTTGTACATCAGGTAAAGCAGTGTTCGTTCATAGTGCATTTTTTCGCCTTCGCTTCGCTCGCACTTTTCTTCTGAGAGTAAGTATTGGATTTGTGATGTACCCATAAAATCTGTAGGTACTTTTATTATGTCTTAGTTTTGTCCAGTGCATGTTTAGGCGATAATTCAGTGAGAATCCTGCTTTCGCTGAAAAAGAGGTGGCAGCCTTCATCGGAAGTATCGACCGCAACTTTCCCAGCAATTCTGGAAAATGGTGTTACAAAAACTAAGCCGCATTATTTTCAGTTTTTAGGGTTCCGTACCCAAAGGGTAAAAACGGGGCCCTATTACTAAGTAGCTACGATGTCTGTCTGTCTGTCCGTCCGTCCGTCTGTCCTACCTGTTAACGGCTGTATCTTTCGAACCGTAACAGATAGCCAGTTGAAATTTTCACAGTATGTGTGATGTAACGGCGGATTAACAAACAAATAATAAAAAAGTTAATAATTCATAGCGAAAGGCTGGTCCCCATACAACAAACGTATTTTTTTAACGTATTTGTGTATTAGCTCTAATGTAAAAACGATAATACGTACAAGCGTCAAACTTGGCATGATTACAATACACACTCTAAAGTATAACAAATAATAAATAATGGCCAAGTGCGAGTCGGTGACAAATTTCTGTTCATTACCATGTTATAATTGTGTTATACTCGAGCGTCACTGTAGCAAAATAATTACCTGCGGCTGCGCAGCAATTGCTTCGACTATTTTGGAAGGCGTTAATAAATGGTAATTCGGTTACTTGGACGACCTTATTGTATTTTGTGGTGGTACAGAACCCTCATTTCGCGAACCCGACTCGCACTTAGCCGTTTTATCATTTGTTATTAACCTTGACAGTACTGCACGTAAGGTTCGTGCTCGCATAACGTGCACTTCTTTACTACCTCAGCAATGTGACCGTACCGGGTTTATTATTACCTCGTTTCTAATTGCAGCAGCTTTATTTTTTTACTGAAAAGTTAAAGGACACTTCTCACTACGTTATTATATATAGCATCATCCGTACAGATTATAAACACATTTCAGAAAGAATTCGTTAAACGTCAGTGAATGGCCCATTGTTACCCTGATGAAGTTATAGGCTTATAGGTAACTAGATAAATGCCCGTGACTTTTTATGCATGGACCTCGCCAGTAAAATTATTTTCTAACCTTAGTGTCCATCTGGGTTAGGACAAGGAATACTTTTTTAAATTAACACGCTTGTTCTCTATAGTTGTGTGATTATTAACGGGATATGTACCATGACTAGGCTGTGGATGGAGTTCTCGATATTTCGTCGCAGTTACATGCACCATGTTCACGGAACGACTGGATAGATCCTGGAATTATCCTGATACTGGACTATAAAGAATTGGGAACTATAAGGAATACTTGTACAAAATTTCAGGCTTCAGGCTTCTAGACCCAGCGGTTTAGGCTGTACATTGTCTGTCAGTGAATGAATGAATTAAGTTATAGATTTTTATTATGTAGATTATACCCAAGGTGGCGACCAAGGCGGGAAGCGGTTATGAGTTAACTTAAAAATGCTATAATAAATTATAACGCAGTCTGAAGAAGCCATTAATGTTAATTACAAGCGAAAACGTTATACAGAACATGGCCATGTATGTTAACTTATCTGTTATGCAAATTTGCTCGGGAAATGTCACGATTCAGAATGTAAATCGACTAAATACAAGTCGACTAGAGAGTCGACTTTTATCACCCAGGTGATTAAAGTGGAATAGACCTAGAATATTGTCAACAAATTACACAAAATTGATATATCTAGCTATACACAGGGCTCAATGTAGATTTTTTTAGAATAGAAAGGCAGACATTTTGGTAACGAATTTTGAATAATTACCTTTCCTAACATTTCCAGGACCCTTTTTATGACTTTTTCTTTTATTGGGCAAGTGCCTGTATTAACTAAACAAAATACAAGCTAATACTAACACTACAAATACAGTTTGACTGTCCATAAACCTTTGAAGGTCTAAAGACAATCCAAATGCTCAAGCCCACTATTATGACTGTATTACTTAAATATGGAAAAAGTTAAATTAGTGTCACTTTTTTATTGTTAAATAAGCTTGCGTTTGACCGCCATCTCGCCTAATGTTAAACAAAGATAAGGTTTACGATACTTTATGTAAGTATAACCTGGCCACAATTTTTGTTAATAAAATCTATGACAATACTTACTTTTAATAATCTCAAGTATTTCTTTGCTTCAGCTGACTTTTTTTCGTATATGGAATTCATACAAAAATATAAATGGTATTAAAAAATGCTTGGATTCAGTATAGAACTCATGCAGAATCTTTTAAAATATTTTTTTTTCTGATGTGTTTAACGCAAGTGTTTATACACAGTTTATACACTGGTGACGCCATCTACTCCGCTTTTCCGACACCCCGGGTTTAAAGTTTTTCCGCTAGGTGGCAGCAATATACTCGTGGAGGGAAATTCACTTACAACGCCATCTATTGAGATACAAGGTAACTCGAAACGGTTTCAGGAGAAAACTCCTGTAACGACAATAGCTCCATCTAACAAGGCGCCTGAAAATTAAGTGACCAACTAGTCTTGTAGTTGGTTTCAGCATTTTTCCACTAAAACGAACTAGAACCGCAAGTTTTCGTACATAAACATACGATGGGAAACTTGTACAAAAAGTTTAGAAAACGACTATAGAACTGTTCGAAGTTGATACAAGCATACCTACATATTCTAAATGCTTAACTTGCGCAAGCAAACAAGTTTTATTTAAAGACTGTATTTACCGAATTTATATCGTCATTCGGTAGAATTGACACGTAGTGAAAGGTTTATTAATTTAACTGATAAAATAGTACCAATTTCATATTGTATTTATAGTTAGCTAAAAGTTAATATGTTTTAAATACGAGGCTACTCGAAAGGATTGCTGTTAAAATAACACTGATGTGAACTATAAGCACTAAATCAACTCCGTGGTCTGTTACACAATTACGCCCCCAGTTTCCAATCCTAACTTCTACTACATCCGACCTTGAGATTCTAACAAAAAAAAGTATAACGTATTGATTAGTTGGCGCGTAGCCCGTTCAGTTCACACTTTCCCACATGTTTGTATTATGGTAGTACACGCAAGAATATAGAAACACTGACACAAGTATAGGAAGCATACGGACGACATGGTAACAGAAACGAGAGCAGTTATCGTTCCAGGGATGCAAGTACCGTTCGTTCTTTTATCGATCGTCAAATTGACAGTTGAGGTCGTCAAATTCGATAATATGCCATAGAATCGATCATAGCGAGTACTGAACAAATGGTATATTATCGAATTTGACAACCTCAACTGTCAAATTTGATGATCGATAAAGAACGGTACTTGCACTGCAGACTCTACGGATATGTAGGTACGTATACCGATCCACGAAGACGCGCGAAAGACGCCTTTAGGCCCACATCCTCAGATCAGACGAACAAGGGAGATAAGGCAAGGTGGCGTGGCGGGTGCGAAGTTGCGAACGCATCAGGCCTTAATCAGACTTGATGCCTTTAGGCGAACTCACCCAATAGACGATCTTAATAAAATAAAAACATGTGGACTATTTAGTTAGTTTATAAGTGTCGCTACAAGTTTCTTAGTGTGCGTGAAAAATTTGTAAGTGAACCGTAGGCACCTTCAGTCTACACCCAATAAGGAATCAGGCAAATTTAAGCGAAATTTTCTATATTTTGTGATGACTGACTAGTCAGTGAGAGAGTGTATCGAGTGGTATTTCGCACTTATATACTTATTTAGATGCGAAAGTTTGTCCGTACTTAAATTTGTGACAGTTGAACTGATTTGAACGAAAATTGGTATGGAGGTTTGCATTTAGTATTTTTTATGTTTATCTTATGCGTAAAACGTTTTACAAAAATGAAATACGCCCTGATGAATGCATAGGTTTTTTAAAAGACTGTTTTAAACTTTGCAAATCTTAGTGGCGGACAAATTGACCGCGTACACCAATTCTCTTTTGGCAAGATAGAGTAAAGAAGGACTGGATGGATATACCTTGTTATTCCAGAAAATTTTAAAAACTGGATATCACCTATAACCCCTTAGGACACCGATGCCTTAATAACTCGATGGTATACAAATTACACATGCTGTAAAAATAAGTCCTGGCTAATTTTCCTCCAAATTTCGCTCGTCAATGAGCTCATTATCAGTGAATCACAGAAATGTAACGTACTTAGAACCTACCAAAAACATTTAAACATCCGCCGCTTGAACTGGCATGAGTCATCAAGATGGGCATCATACGAATATGGGTCGAAATTCTTAGAAGTCAAATCACGGACCAAACCACTACTTTGAGGATGATTTTTGCTAGACCGTGGCGGGCACGAGCCGTGACCCGTGCGTGGTGCGGACGTGGCACGGGTTTAAAACTTCAAGAACATTTTAAACCAACAAATAATAAATAACAGCCAAGTGCGAATCGGTGACAAATTTCTGTTCATTGGGCAAGTTATAATTGTGTTGAAGGCGTTATAATAGCTTATTGTATTTTGTGGTACGGAACCCTCAGTGCGCGATCCCGACTCGCACTTCGCCGGTTTATTTATCAAACGTAACGGCTTGATTCTAAAGTGTGAAATAACACTTATAAACAAAAATTACTTTTGAAGAGTATCTTTCGCGTAATGTGGCCCCCCAAATTGTCAATATGTTGCCGTATGAATGTTAGACGTTCTAGCTCAAAGGTCAATAATCTTTTCGTAAAATGATCTTTCCAAATAACAAAGCTTTTCTTTGGTTAAACCATGAAAAGCATATGTTATGTCGTGTCGGGATGATACATCTCTGAAATTTGGCCAAATCCACCTAAATCGATATTTTCTTTTATTTCTAAAATCACCAATTTCTTAACTATGAATGTGACCACAATTATTTTGACAACGGACCCTACGTCTTAGCACGCCTTTGACCAGTTATTGTATAGCATGCTAAGTAGATTAGGTGGTTAGTCTTAGTTTGTGTGTATACGGCGTAACAATGAAAAAGATGAAAAGCGACAAAACAAACAAACGCGCCTTGACGTGTTTTAAACACGTTTCATCCGTTCAGATGAATTGAGTACTTGTCGTTGACCTAGAATCATGAAATTTGGCAAGAGGCAAGATCTCATAGCACAAATGAAAAAAAATCATAAAATTGTTAATTTAAAATAATATCATATAAAAAAATATTGTTTTACAATTACAAACTTAAATGTTGTAGTTGTTATGTATCGAAGAACCATATTCTCCACTACAAAGTTAAGTTTATATTTCAATATTTCTAATTTTTTGTTGTTTTGTTTGGATCGCGCTCTGATGTTTCTGTCCAACGGAATCCTCAGAGCGCGAGTCTTACTCGTACTTGTCCGGTTATATGAGTGTATGTATGTGTAATGGTTTCTTTTGCACGCCCTACAGCCTAAACATCTTAATGGATTTTGACATGTAAGGTAGACTGAGGTGTCATTTGAATTGGTTCAAAGGCGCGTCCGCGAAAAAAATACTTAAGGGAAAAATAGTAATGTAAACTTTACTAAATAGGTATTATAAATATAATACAATATTAGCATCATTGTATAGAGCTCACTCAGCAGGTTTCAAAAATATATAACACTCCTATGAAATACTCAGTATACGCAGCGCGCCGCTGTTACTTTTCATTAGCTTACCTACTATTTATACAGTGCCGGTTATATTGTTTAATAGTTTCAGTTACTTGTTTGATAGTTTAATTTTTGATCAGCTATCTATTGCAGAAATGCTTTGTGGCAGAAATACACGAGTGCAGTCGAACACAGAAAAGATTATTTATTTGTATAAATTCTCTTTTCTGTGCAGTCCGACTAAAAAACGGCTGAATTTCCCTATTTCAAAACGTCTTCCTTGCAGACTGTCTGAATTGTAGCATGCTTTTCTTTCTAAGCAAAACCTATTTTAAGCCAAGCGATACCTACTTGTATAAATAAAATGTACATGTAATAGTAACCTTGGAGCCGAAGTCACACAAATAAAGAGTTTACTAACAATTTTCCTACTTGGCTTGGGCAATATTTAAATACATCTATACTAATATAATAAAGAGGAAAGATTTGTACGTATGTTTCTAACGAATTGGTTCAAAAAGTACTGGACCGATTTAAAAAATTCTTTATGCATTTGAATATGTAATCACTGATTAATATAGGCCGATCAATATTTATATATACCCGTGCGAAGCCGGGGCGGGCCGCTAGTATATTTATAAAATAGATCTACGTTTAGCCTCCAACTCGCCCGATGGTAAGCGACGGTATAAGGACGGAACACGTTGATCTAGAAGAAATCTATTCACTCTAGCCTTGAAGATGCCTAGATTGGAAGGACGACGACGACGACGTGCAAATAAAGTAATCAAAAAAAATTTAAGCTAATTCAAAACGTACAATGGCTATTTCTACCAATCAAAAAATAAGTAATATTTTTAATTAGCAACATAAACATGTTGCTAATTAAAAATCACTCGCCAAGATAGTAAACCAAATTAATAAGCAAGCCGGCCAATTTCCTCAGATTTTTTATTTAACCAATTCCGACCAGAGTGGGATTTATGAATAAAAAAGAAGCTTTTCTAATTTTTTATGCAAATAACTAGCTACCATTTGATAATAAAAGAATATTCGAAAATTGTTTGTTCCAAACACAAACACACTACAATAACTACAAACTACCTTGTCCATAGTTTCAAATATCTTTGTCAGGAACGGGTCAGCGCTCAAACATGTCCGAACTAGGCTTTTTTTATGCAACGGTGTGACGAGTCCTCCAAGTCACTCGCCTGAAGGTAAGCGTCACGGTGGCCCATAACGGTTCAGTGCCAAATTAAATATTGTTATAATATCAGAAGAGACAAAGTAGACAGACTGCCGTCCTCCTTGTTTCTAGAAAATTGCATGCATGAGAATCTACGCATCTTCAAGGCTAGAGTGAATTGATTTCTACTGGATCAACGTGTGCCACCCTCGGCCACACCGTCGCTTACAATCAGGCGAGTTGGTGGCAAAACGTAGATTAATATAATAAAAACAGAGTTATGGTAAAAGGTGGCGAAGCAGATGCAAAAGAATCTAACCTAAAACAGGCTTGTTATTTATTTTTATTTTTATTATAAGTAGGCTTGCGCAGACAACCTTACCGCCCATATGTTGTCGCATATAACCTTATATATAACCTTATCGCCTATTAGTTATTTTGTTGGTGCCGCTACAAGTTTCTAAGTGTGCTGTACTTAATTACAGTTTTTGCGGTATAGCGAAAAAAAATAATTAAACGTGGAGACATTTGAACACTAACGAGAATAATGTATCCTAATTTTTATTTTATATATCATTGAAAGGTGATCATAAATAGAGCCCATCAATGAAAACAAAAAAAAAAGCCATCCACATATTATAGATGCGTGGAAGTCTCGCACTGTTCGATTTGATCGATTGTTTCTGCCACGCACCTGTGCAAGTGCAAGTTGTGGAATGGCTTACCACCTTCGGTTTTTCCTCCAAATATAACCTCAATTGCTTCAAGCGAAGAGTGAATAGAGTTCTCAAAGGTAGGCAACGCACCGGCAATGCCCCGGGTATTGTAGGTGTCCATAAGCGACGGTGATTACTTAGCATCAGGTGGCCCGTCGCTTGTTTGTCGACTATAATATAAAAAAATAATTGTTTAAATAATTTATAAGTATTTTAATTTCATGCTAGACAGAGAGCTACAGCACGTGATGACGTCAAGCCGTGCGCGCGCCATACAAATGCTATACTAATACACGTTTTGCGGGGAAAAGACAGAGCATTATGCTCCCCACCAAAAACTTTAAATGCTCATTATCTCAGCTATTTGTCAGCCAATTTAAATATATTTTTCAGTATGTGTAATGTACCTATTTAGTTATATTTTTTGCTAAGCCTGTTAGTTGTAATAAATGAAACATTAGGAAACATGCCTATTGTACTAAGGCATATCTCTGATTATTTGATCTATGTCCGTTATAACGGACATAGGATTTAAATTAGTTTGTCGGTATTTCTAAAATGCATCTAAATGTACGTAAGTTTACTCAGGACACTTTTTTCGAGTAAAGTTTACTAATATACGAGTACGTACAACATTCAGGTGTTTATAAATCAATGATTCCTGTTTTTTTTTTTCTGATAACGTACGTATAAATACTCGTGGCCACACGTGGCTTTACTAAAACAACATTGTGGAGGATCCAAGTTAACATTGAAAGTTACTTTAACAAATAACGATTTAGTGGTGCTTTATCTCAAGGACGAGTTCAAGGATCTCAAACCTTTCTATGAATAGATATTGCAACTACGTAGTTTCGTAGTCGTATTAATCTATTTGAACTAAAGGCACTGAATACTGGCAAACACCGGCTAAAATAAAAAAAAAATGCAATACTGTATTTTTACAAGCACTTAAGAGTCGTATTGCAAAATGCAATTGTAAAATTTTAGGTATCTGGATTTTCGGGCATAAAAGGAAAAAGTAAAGGCGTAATTGTCAAGATGAATATAAAACATGTAAATCATAACATTACAATTGTTTATTATTATCAGTAATTTTACGATATCCACTCTCAAACTTTCCCTCTGAGAGTTTTACGAAAAACTACTTTTGTAATTTTGAGGTAATAACTTAATATGTTGAGTTTTTCCAAAATTCATACTTAGTTGTTATAAAAAAAAATACAGACATTTATTACAGAAATTGTATTTTCTATAGATCTTTCTATTTGACAGAATCAGACCGCCAAAGACCCCAGTTCTCGTTGCTGTTTACGTCAACAATGTGAGAAGGCTCTAACTTGCTAATTTTATCTTAGTTTTTTTCGGTCAAATCTTGCAAGCTGAATTCAAACCAGTTCCTCTTAACCAGGGGTGTCCAACAAAATTTTGTGGCGGGCCGGATTTATTAACTTTGTAATTAGCCCGTCGGTCCAGTTGGTAGTGAACCTGCCTTCTGAGCTTGGGGGCGTGGGATCGATTCCCGTCTAGGACAAACGTTTGTGTGATGAACATTTGTGTTTGTTTTATATCTGGTTGTTAATATCTATTTAAGTATGTATTTAAAACTATATATGTACAGTCTCTGGCAGCCATATCACAAGCTTTGCTTAGTTTGGGGCAGATGATCGTGTGTGACAAAAATGTCCCGAATGTCCCGAACTATGGCGGGCCAAGAGATGCTTCGTAAATGAGCAAATCAAGACTAAAATAAGTACGTTGCGGAGAACGTACAGGTGGGTGAGAAGGACGGTAACGTAAAAGTTTTCTTGGAACACGCGCGAAAAAAAAGATCGCGCGTGTACCAAGAATTAAAATGGCATTTACGTTTTATTTTTTGGTTTCTCCCGATATGCTAGTCCACATTTTTGCCGAGACGTATTGTGATTGATCGATGTAATTTTTTTAAGAAAGGCGTTTAATATTTTACCGATATATGACTCGTCGTCCTTTACAAAATGTCATCTAAAAAAAGTTTAAAGTTACCCATTGACCTTGGCGGGCCGCATTGTGGCCCGCGGGCCGTATGTTTGACACCACTGCCCTTAACACTTAACCAATTTTGCAAAAAAAATGTCATACCCTTTCAGTTCTGGTGACAATACAATATGCCGCCACAATATTCAAGACCAATGTACAAACAAAACATCATTTAAATAAAAGCTTGTTTATTTCTGTGAGAAGCGTTTTTCTAGGAAATTTCAATCAGTATAATTTTGTCAATAGGCTTAGTGAATTCATAGTATAATTAAAAGTTGTAAAAGAAATAGAACGCTTCGCGTAGCAGTCATCTGCTAGGCTAAATGCGACCCTAACAATGATACAATAAGAGGTAAAAATGGTCGACTGGGAGACTTATCGATAACAAACCCGCATCTCACTATATAAATGAAATAAAAAATTAAATAAAAAAAGACTTTATACTATTACTCACAAAACATGCACAATCAACCTATCGATAGTTAATATTTAAAATACTTTAGGTAAAAGTATTCGTACTTAATAAACTAAACATAATTCAAATAATGGTACAGTTAGGTTCATTAATAGTGACTAAGACTAAAATAACGTACATCAATCCTCTATAGTCTATACTCTAGAGTATGGATCACAGAAAAGAAAAGTAAAAAAAAAACTTTTCTAGGGTATGTATATTCAATGTCCAATTAAAATAGTAAAACTCACAAATCTAAATGCAATGTACCTTTTTATACCTAATATTACATCTAGGCAGGTACGTAGTATTTTTATTACATATTTATACTTCTCCAATTAAGATTATTATTATTTTTAACATGATATTCTTGACTGACTTATAATTGATGAAACATTTATTTACACATTACATATATATTATATACAATTTATCGATAAAACTACTAAGTACGACAAAAAATACAATATATACAAAAACATAGGTGAACAAATCGCCACCATGCGGCAGGGTTCCCAGCATGCTGGCAGCAATGCCCCGCTGAATTCCGAGGTGAAGGCGAGGGTTTTTTTGAGCGAAATATGCTCCAGCTCGGGGATCCCCCGAGGCGAGAACCAATCTGATCGAAATGTCTTTAATATAAATGTATTTAATACAATGTCTTTTAAGGTACGTAGTTGTTATTATATTGTCTGAGTTTTGATATTTATTAGGCATACAGATTAAGAAGGTAGTTTGTTATTTTACAATAATATAACTACATTAAATGACGCGATGACGTAAAATTTTCGTGGCTGTTACTTAAGGAGGTAAGCATTACTTGGTAAAGAGAATGCTCAGATGGTGTTTTTTTTAATAAGTAGCAAATTATTTTATTCCTGTAGGTAATATCTAGAACATATTAAATTAATCATAACCACAATTAAATAATCTAATATCAAAACCCTGTCGGCCTTACTTATATATAACGTTACTTAAAAGTTAAGCAATGCTTAGAATTGCTGTCAACTTCACGCTGACGGAAATTGTCACAGGTGAAAACGAAACAGAGCAATTTTAAGCTTTGCTTAACTTAAGTAACGTTTATAAGTAAGGCCTCGAATTAATACTGTATTTGTAGCGATAGTATTAACTTGTATTATTTTTCTATGCTAATATTATAAAGAGGAAAGATTTGATTGTTTGTTTGTTTGCATTGAATAGGCTCCGAAACTACTGAACCGATTTGAAAAATTCTTTCACTGTTGGGAAGCTACACTATCCCCGGGTAACATAGGCTATATTATATTTTTTTTTTTAAATGGGAATCCTTACTAAAACTCCAATAATGTAACCCAAGGTGTAAAAAAATAAGATTTACAATTTTGACTTGGCGTGTTTGACAGTTCTAAGACAGAACAACGTCTGTCATGTCAGCTAGTAGTTAATAAAGGAACTTGGCCCAGGAGAAAAAAACACAAAAACTATTTAAGTATTTCTTATTGACATTCCTGTCTTTTTGAGGGTTGTATGATTACAATACTTCATTTAAGCAGTGTATGCGATGTGTATTATCTATGTATTTTGTTCATCCATATGTATGTATGATAGGTGTTTATTAATTTATTCTAAGTTATCGAGTAAAAGTAGCTTTGCAGCATAGGCCTACCCCAGATTACTTGGAATTTAAAGTTTGTTTTCTTTTGAATAAATCATTAATAAATTTCTTTTAAATTATCCATAATTATTGTTGTACTAAGTAATATAATCTATAAATCTAAAACATTAATTTAAGTACTACCAATAATTCAATCAAACATAAAATTGAATGAAATGCAATTTAATTCAATCAATCAATTCAAATTCAACGAAACAATTTTAATTCAATTTTTATTTTATTCCATTTTAATTACATTTCATTTCTTATTATCTAAATTTAATTAAACTTTTATAATATATTATCTTTAATTATCACCATTGAAGAGCACTAGTTATCGCGACACAGGGAATCCTATAGCGATAACTAGCGACAGTAATTAGTTATAGTAAGCATGTTAATTTTAATTATAATCCATAAATTTGTGTACATCATATTTTAATTAATGTTTAAACTAAATATTGTACTGAATATTAATAGTGGCAAATTTTTAATTTATTATTATTCATTTGATGTAATCTAACATTCTCTTATGAATACTACGCATATGCGTATTTCATTGTTGCTTCTTTTTGTGGGGGAGCCCACCCCCACATCTCACTATATAAAGCACCTTAAATTGTATAAGCTTTTCCCGCGAGATTTTCTTTTATTGTCTGTGGGGACAAAAAAGAGGCTTTGTCCTACAGAAGGTGTTTCACTTTATATTGTCAAGTTAGACATGAAAATTCTAGTTTTCTATCATGACGGGTAGGATTAGCTAGTTTCTATATTTATAGGTATAAGCCGCCATATAGAAAAGAAGCGCATTTTTTTTTTTTTTTTTAATTTCAACAGTTGCCTTACAACTAAAAGCGTCTTTATGATGTTTTAAGAAGACAAACCTTTCAACATCTCTGTTCATTATTATTACGTAAGTCTTGTGGGTAAAAGGTTACAAGCGATGTAAAAATATATTTACAAGATTTAGTTTGAAGGGGACAAAAGACCAAGCCTGGGGCAATCGAGAGATATGTCGATACAATTACTGATTGCTCTGAGAGCAACCTTCTAAGAGATTTTTCTTTGAAACTCGCGGAGTATTGACGACACTTCAATAAATTATTGCTTTTCACACGATGAAACAATCCTATAAACTGTTTTATGATCAGTCCAGTCAATGTAAGTTTGATTTAATAACATTATACGTTTATTATGCGGGGGTATCCCCCGATAGTTACAATCTGGGTGTCTTTAAAGCAAGAGTGAATCGCTTTCTTCAAGGCAAGCGTATGCCATCGTAGACCGCATCATCGCTTAACATCAGGCAAGTTGGCGGTCAAGCATATTATTTAAAAACTGGCCAAGTGCAAGTCAGGCTCGCGGACTGAGAGTTCCGTAGCACCAAAATATACAAAAAGTAGTGCAAAAACAAAATTAAGTAAAAAAAATACGTTTGTTGTATGGCCCCTTTAGTTTTTTTCTTGACTTCATAATCTTTTAATTAACTTTATTTCTCAGTTAATCTGCCGTAACATTACATATTCTGTGAAAATGTCAATTGACCATCTATTACGGTACGAAAGATACCGTTAAAAATTAGGACGGACACACAGACAGCGTAGAGTTAGTAATAGCGTCCCGTTTTTACCCTTTGGGTACAGAACCCTAAGAAAAGAAGTGATCGCTCGTAGTTTAGACGTGCAACTCCCCTATACTACGCCCCCTATCCCCTATACCCCCTATACTATCCCCTATACTATCCCCTATACTATACCCTATATACGCCCACAATGGTAAGCATCACGCTTGCTCATAACAGTTCAGTGCTACCCATGAACTTCTACAGTTCAAGATCCTGCGCGGTCATGCACTGCGGTCATCGCCCTGAAATATTAGATGTTAAATTTCATTTTGTTAATATTTTACTCACGTAAAATTAAGCCGTTTTTTATATATATAGTAATAGCTTTGCTTTTGACCGCCAACTCGCCTTATGTGAAGCGATGATGCGGTCTACGGTGGAGCACGCTTGCCTAGAAGAAACCGATTCACTCGTGAGATTTGACGACACCCAGATTGTAACTATCGGGGAACACCCATTCAGGCAGTGCTTTCCACAGACTAGCAGTTCGTATAATAAAAGTGGAATCAAAGCGCTTCGTGCGGGTTTTCGTAATATCAACCATAGCGCGGTGTCGATTTTTTACCCGCTCTGGCAAAATAAAAGGCAATAGAAATAATAAAAGTAAATAAAAATAGGCAATAGAAAAATGGGCAGGAGGGAATTAGATCATGCAGATCAGATGCACTCTCCAAAATGTTTTCAACTACATCCGTTCCTTTGTTCCTTTTTCAAGACGCACGGCTCCGTCTCGCTTTGCACTCCGGCAATAGCCGGAACTAAATGGAACCGGATAGCCAGAATAACCGGCTTAATCTTACGTAGGTCCCGTAGGTATTCCCGTAAAATATTAACAAAATGTGTGAAAACCACTTCAGTTTCCACAATAATGCAGATGTATGAAGGCATTTAACAAATCTTTTATGATGCCCAGTAATTTCACTGGAAACAATTGCCCTTCAATTCACAATAGTGTTTTTATTATAAAACGGTATTATATAATTTTTATTTATATAAACAACGTGGTCATCCCCGTCTGTGGCAGCACAATAACTTCTGCGATCATGAACCATTACATATTTTTTTTTTTTTGTAAAAAACTACATACCTCCTTAGGTGATTTGTTTAACAAACCAAAGGAACCTAAACTCGAGGAATTTTCTAGTAGCTATTGAAGTATTCTACTATCCACCTCCTGGTTCCAACATCGGATCAATTCGACGGTGCCAAATTATTGTATCATCATCCAGATTACATTTACTCGCAGTTTCAAATCGATACAATATTCAGGAGCAGGTTAAAATCGACTTCCAAGAAATGTTTACATTGTTAGTTGGGTGTTTAATCAGTACCTAAAGTTCGTTGCAGACGATGTGCAGTAAACTCGCGTGAGTACTGCGCTACGCTTGCGATGAGCGACAACACGTTTTGCTTAAAGCGACACTAAAATTAATAAATATTCGGGAGTTTGTCATAAGTCATAAGTACGAGTAGTGCCAATCGTTTGTCTGGCTTTAGTTACAAGCTAAGCTAATGAAATCGTTGACTAACCTAAGTCCGTACCTTGACATGGAATCTTTAAAGTCTAGGCTGAATGAAATCGAAGAGTTGATCGTCGAGCCATCGGTAGTCCAGCAGATGGTAAAGAAGCTCATCACTGTGCTATAAAATGTGCAGCTATGTTATCAATATCAGTAACGCGATCCAAGCCTTCGCAACCTGCATAGTAACTATCCAATTACTGCACGAAGGGGCCTTGGGGAACCGGACTATGGAGGGTTAACAACATTTTTTTATCACTAGCATAAAAAATTATCTCAAAGCATGATTCCTATTTTGTTATTTTGTTCCACAAGGTCTTGAAAACTATACTTTTGGTTTTATTTTGCTATTATATTAGTATAATTCCAATTTAATCACCACCATCAGTCCTTATCAGTCTACTGCTGAGCATAGGCCATATGTAAAAAAGTGAGATTATCAAAGAACATTAGTAGTTAATAAGAACATTGTGGCAGTCCCTCGATAGTGAAGAATCTAGCTGGGTTACTCTCAACTAGCTCCTTTGATCTTGCTCTACTTACGTAGGCAGAGGTAAGAATAAGGTAGCTCGTACACGAACGAGGTGACAATTGCATTGCATACTTGACGACTTGAGCAGCGACACGAATCTTGCAGGGCCCTGATTCCGTAACTTTAACACGCACGTAACGCGCCGCATTAAGTTAACCTCGTAAAATTTGGACTCTATTCCCTAGGAACAAAGACCAACTTATAAAGGTAAACTTAACATGGCGCGTTACGTGCGTGTTTGAAGTTACAGAATCAGGGCCCAAACGTACAGCGACGCCAAAATGCCATTCACACGACTAAAATCGTACGCTAATATCTGGCTTACGTTGCCTTCTGTACGAACGGCCTAAAAGTTATGAGCGCTGCAGCGTACACAGTTTACGTTTTTAAAAGTGTTGTTGACCATAAAAAAGTTTATTTACGTCGTTTAGATCGCTCAATTGAAGAGGTGGGAAAACTGACGGATTTAAGATGGGATACGTATGCCGTGAGACTTGTTGATGATTTTCACATAACGAAGGAAGATTTTCAGGATGTACTTAGAAATTATACATACCTATAGCTTTCATAGAAGTATCGCATGTGTATAATGTTTTATTGTGATATACATTTTAACATGATATGCACTTTTAAAAATAAAATACAATATATTTGAGTATAGTTGGTATCTACATAATTTTAATGTAATAGGTAATTACTACGTATAATTTACATTGTATAACATATAAAAAATAATTAAAAAAACATCTTAATAATTAATTTATATTCTTTAGCAAGTCACTTGCATAATCAAAATGCAAATTGTTAAAATATTTGTTCCGAAACAGAAAATTAGTAATGATTGCAAAATACCGAAAACTAGTCTATTATTAGTGTGCTAGTTTATTGAGCGGTGTTGGCCGACCGGTAGCGTGTGCGCTTTACAATCTGACGGCACCCGGTTCGATCCTCGGCCCTGCACCAATGACTTATTTAGTACCTCAATAAATTGTGTGCAGTTTTGATGCTATCGCACAAAATCGGTGAAGGAAAACATCGTGTGGAAACCGGTATAACCAAGAAGCTCAAGGACATCCACCAACATGCACTGGTCCAGCTTGGTGGATTAGGGCCCATCCCACATATAGCCCCAAATAGCCCTAGCCTATTAGCCTAGGCCCAAATAGGCCTTCTCTCTCTGAAGGAAAGACCTGAGTCCCAGCAGTGGGAACATGATAGGCTTAAATGATACTAGTTTATTGCATACTACTAATTCACTAGTTTTCGTCTCTCAATCATTAACGTATCATCTGAAAGAATTGTTTACATGATGAGGAATGAATCATTGAAGTGGGCTAGAACTATTAATTAACTTAAAATTAAAAACTTTGTTTAATTTATACGTGAATAGAAGAACAGACCTAATATATTTATTACTGCATCAACTTCTTGAACACGTGTCTTTTCAAAACCTTGTGCTTTCAGCCCGGTTGTAAAAAACACGAAAATATTATTTTTAGACACCTTTGCCAAAATTAAAAATATCAAAATAAGAATTGTTTTTAGGGCTCCGTACCCAAAGGGTGAAAACGGGGTCCTATCACTAAGCCTGCGCTGTCTGTCCATCTGGCTGTCTGCCCGTCTGGCTGTCTGTCTGTCAGTCTGTCCGTCCTACCTTTTAACGGCTGTGTCTTTCCGCCGTAATAGATAGCTAGTTGAAACTATTTCAGAATATTTAATGTTACGGCGAATTAATTGAGAAACAATAATAAAGTCAAAAACTAAAAACTAAAGGGGCTACAATTTTTTTATTTTTTTTTGTATTTGCTCTAGTGTAAAAACGGTTATATGTACATCGTACAAGCGTCAAAAATGGAATGATTATTTATAGTACACACACTTGAAAGTACAACAACAAATGATAAATAATGACCAAGTGTGAGTCGGTGACAAATTTCTGCTCACTGAAGTTAATCAACGTTATGCTCGGTACTTGGATGGGTGACCGCCTAGACCTGATGTTGTCTTTTTGCACTACTTTTTTAATACTTTATTAATAAACGATTTATGTGGTGGTACGGAACCCTCAGTTCTCGTGATCGTTCGCACTTTGCCGGTTTTTTTAATGTGGCAAGTCCCTCTACTAAATAAACAAAATACAAGCTAACACTAGCACAAAAAAACAGACTGCCCATGAATCGTTATGAAGACAATCCAAATGCAAAAAAAAAAAACTATTATTACTATACTATTATCTAATCTATAATTTTTTTCTTAGATCCTAATTCTTAATTCCTAGATCGGTTTCATTAAATCCACTCACGAGTTTTTTTTCTTCGACCATGTTAAAATATGCAAGTGACACACCTGTGGTGGGAAAAGGACATTTTTGGTGGGCCCATAAAAACTGTGCGAGTGACAAGAACGAAGAAAATGTTTTGCACGAATAGGAACGAAAGGGAAAGACTCCGCCGACTAAAAGTCTGTCCGTACGCGTTCGCTCTAGTCGGATATGTCGACTATAATATCAAACTAGAAAATGCCCGATGAGCTGTTTTACAAAGATAGTTTTCGGGCAGTGGGAGTATTAATAATGCTGTCGCATTAGTGACCAATTTTATTGTCCCACTGCTGGTAATCACTAGGAAGCATTATAATTAGAACTGCTCAGAGATGTTTATTTCGGTCTGAACCCAAAACAGTTACTTGGTAATTGTTTTGTTTTAGTATGTAAGCTCGCCAGCTACATATAAAAGCATGCAGTACTCTTTCTTTTACAATAATCTTATGCATCAACTGCATGTAAAATTATTTCAGTAAAATTATCACTGACACGCACACAATAGAGCTGATGAAATGACGCTACATGAGACGCCTATTCATCAATTAGGCTGGGGACACAAAATACTATAACATTTTCTTGGAAGTAATTTTTATATTTGAAGTGTAATTTATTTATTTATTTAGTAATAGGCTTGCGTTTGAACTCCAACTCGCATGACGTAAAGCGATGATGCGGTCTACGATAGAGCACGCTTATCTAGTTATTCCACACTATAGGATTTACTATTTTAATTTTTATAGAAATGTAGACAGTAAAAAAGAGACGACGAGTATTCGAACCTGTAGGCCTAGCACGGGCCGTGGATAAATTGTCTATCCACTGTTTTTATCCCGCGAGAAAGAGACATGCGTATCTATATTCTAGCTTTGTTGCGTCTACGCGTGGATAAAAACGCTGGAAAGCTAATTTGTCCACGGCCCGTGCTAGGCCTGCTGCACCATCCGGGTTTACGCATCGAGCGGTCTAACCGCTAAGTCAAGGCCTCCAAAGCTTAGCATTGGTGACGCCATATATAATTCTTCCAAGCAAGTAACTACTCAGCAATTTTGTTGCCACCACAAATATTGCATAATAATGTTTTCATAACAGTAGTATTATTAAATCGTAGGATTGTACTACAAAAACAGCTTGCATTTCGTTTTTTTTTTTTTAAATTGCATTTCTTATTTGCATACAAATGTCTCAATACGAAATAATATATAAAATAAAAAAGAAAAAAAAGTAAGTCAGTATGTTGTTGAGATTGAAAAAGTTTTTGCCACTTATTGGGAAGACACACATCATAGATCAGTCGAAATCGCACACTGTCCGATTCACACGATCCTTCTTGCCTCATACTTGCAAAATGTGGAATGAGCTACCTTCCACGGTGTTTTCGAGAAGCTACAACATGGGGTTCTTCAAAAGGCGAGTTAATCGAGTCCTAAAGGGTCGGCAACGTATTTGTGATGCCTTTGGTGTTACATGTATCCATAGGCGACGGTGACTGCTTACCATCAGGCAGCCCGTCTGCTTGTCTGCTTGTTATGGTATAAAAATAAAAAAAGACGGACGGTGGACCAAAGCAGTCACAGGATGGTGGCCGCGGAACGGAAAGCAACCACCAGGCAGACCACCAGCACGCTGGTCGGACGACATCGTTAAGGCAGAAGGAAAGCAGTGGACAAGGCTAGCACAGGACCGGAAAAGATGGCGCGCTGAAGAAGAGACCTATACCCAGCAGTGGGTGGAGAATGGTTGATAATGATGATTGGGTTGAAACCAATTAGTTATTAGTTTACAAAAAATCGCACAGTAGAGTCAGGGCGACTTTTCGTATACAAGGTTATCGATAACTAGCTAACAACCGCTCGCAAGCCGCTTTACTACGTCATCCCAAACATTAATAATTTGTTACCGTTATCTTCAACAAAAAAATGCGCTTTATTTAACACTAGCGGTCCGCCCCAGCTTCGCACGGGTATAGATTATAGCCTATGTCACCCGGGGATAGTGTAGCTTCCCAACAGTGACAGAATTTTTCAAATCGGTTCAGTATTTTCGGAGCCTATTCAATGCAAACATACAAACAAACAATCAAATATTTCTTCTTTATAATATTAGTATAGATTGCAAATAGGATAAAGCAATTTTCGTGTTGATATATTATAGAATGGCGGAGGAGACAGAAAAATAAACCTGCCAAGTGCGAGTCGGGCTCGCACACTGAGAGTTTCGTACCTACCACCACAAAATACAATAGTAATCAATTTAAAATAAACCGGCCAAGTGCGAGTCGGGCTCGCGCACTGAGGGTTCCGTACCACCACAAAATACAATGAGGTCGTCCAAGTAACCGAATTACCAGTTATTATAACGCCTTCCAAAATAGTCGAAGCAATTGCTACACAGCCACAGTTAATTATTTTGCTAGTGACGCTCGAGTATAACACAATATAACTTGGTAATACGGAACCCTCAGTGCGTGAGCCCGACTTGCACTTGGCCGGTTTATTTATTCATCTTATTACAATGTTATTACAGCTGTCAGAGCAAATAAATGCTGCAGAGATTATGATAATACGTCATGGAACAAACGTTGTTAAGTATGACGTAGGAAAGTTGAGGTTGCTTTAATCAATAAGCCAGTATAAAAAATATCACGCGATAATTTCATCTAAGTATATCCAAAGCTTTAGCTGGTTATGTGATAAATTCTGTAGGTACACATTGATGAACGGTTAGCCATTGCTCGGCGGCACACAATGCCAAAACAACTACCGCAGTCTATTCTCAGGCAATAGGCATTACTTGTCACCTGTCGCTCTCATTGAAATGACGGGGAGAGAAACAATGTCGATTGCTCTAGAATCAACCTACTGATCACAATATATTCCGCTACATGACAAGTGACAGCCTTGTTACTGTTTTAGGTTTCTGGTTGCGGGACAAGTAGAATGTTATCAACACGAACAACATTCTCTTTCTTATGTAGCAAAACCGAGATCCGATAGGCTATCGGATGGGTGTTAAAAATAACAGGCTTAGTATAAAAATATAATTAAACTAGCCTTGTCCCGCGGCTCCCGCGTGGATTACTCCTAATATCATCATTCATCAGCTATCTTCCAGTGGAAGTCTGGTCAAAATCGGTCTAGCCGTTTTGGAATCAATAAGGAACGCGCCCCGCGGTTTCACCCGCGTTGATACCCTCGATAAAAGTGCCTATGTTACTCCTTATAACATCTGCTATCTGCCAGTTAATGTCCCGTCAAAATCAGTTCAGACGTTTTGGAGTCTATAGCGAACATTCACATATACACAGTTTTTTATATATATGCAATACATACTGAAAAAAGAAACTATTTTAATCAGCTAATAAAGTTCGGAGATAGAAGCGTTTAAAGTTTTTGTTCGGATTAGGAAGGGATGGATGGGGGGATGCTCTGTCCCTTTCCCGCAAAGTTAGTGTCGGTATAAAGCTTGTATGGCGCTAACAGGTGACGTCTTTCGTAAGTATAATGCGCTCTCTGTCTAGCAAGACATTAAAATACCTAATATCTTAATTAATTTAATTTTGATTAATTTTGAACTCATTTCAGTGTTGTTTTCGGTTATCTGAGGCATTGCGGCCAACTCCTTACGCGGTATCAAAGTAACTTTAAAACAGTTCAGAAGATCACGCGAACGTAAACCTTAACACGCCCAGATACGGTTTGCAGTCGCGCAACATTTTTTTCATCATCTAAACTGGATTGCTTTAAGCAGCTAGCCGTAAGACGCTAGCCCCTGCTCTATTTATGGTCAACGTTTTTACAAGACAATAAAAAATGTACAGTTCGATAGCCTACAGCGATAGCGAGATATTTGCTAGCTCCATCATCAGATCAGTTCGATGGTAACAAAATATTGTATCGTCGTCCGGATCACATAGTTTTCGATACAGCAATTAGAAGTACCTAGGTTAAATTCGACTATATTCGAAACTGAGAATCCTAATCAATATAAGTACTTGTTTTTTTTTTTACATCGGACTACGCTAACTTTTGACCGCGATCTCGCCTGGAGCACGTTTGCCCAATTCAATTCAATTCAATTCATTTATTTCCAATATTTATAATTTTACAATATTAACCTAACATTTTTAACAAATCTAAAATTAACAATAACCTATTAACCCTAGACTTGAACACTCCAAGATGTAATGCTGCGGAAACACAGACAGGGGCGAGGCGTTCCATTGTTTTGCTGTTCTAATTAAGAAAGTGGAGTCAAAACGCTTGGTGCGAATAAATGGCATTTCGACCAATAATGGTTACTTGTATGTTTATAATTTAAAAAAACTTTACCCATATATAATACCAGTTTTAGTTCTAGTAATGGGGCACAATTCTAGCTTAAGGAAAGTAATTTCTTTTCAACATTGTACTGTAATTACTTGTAGCAGCTGTAACACAGGTTTTCCTAGAACAGCTGCTTACGAGACACCTACAGAAAGGTACTTATACTCATAATGAATTGTTAATTTTAGACTTGTTAAAATTTTTAGGTTAATATTATAAAATTATAAATATTGGGAATAAATGAATTGAATTGAAATTGAAATTGCCTTAACATAAATCGATAAGTTGTGAATCTGTTGAATTGGGAGTCTGTAATTGTAATAGATATCAGTACACCAGTACAATTAGGTCTTTATAAAATAGGGAATTCATACAGTTAGGAATCTGTATAGATTAATCCGTACACTTAAGGATCTGTAGAATTAAGAATGTGTAGAAAGGGGAATCTGTAAAACTGGGAAATTGTAGGATTGGGATCTGTTGAAATTGGAGTATGTGATGAAAATTGTGAACAATTTCACCTACTCTCACCACATAACCAATACACGTGTCGACATTTCCCATGTGGTCCGATCTCGCTTTATATTTTTTATTTATACATAAATAGCCTTGTGTTCACTGCTATCTGATGAAGCGGTCTGCGATGGAGCACGCTTCCCCTTCAAGAAACCGACTAACACACGACTTGAAGACACCCAGATTGTATCTATCACCCACTCAGGCAGTGTATTTCATATTCTAGCGGTATCAGGCCTGTGGCGCACTCCTTTAGGTATGAAACTACAAGTAGCCGACTTGTCGGACCTGCCGCGCGATAGACAGACATTACGCGACAAGAGTTACGCAATAGACATAGAGGTAACTTCTAGGTTAATATGGCCGTAGGTAGTTAGCGTCCCTCCCCAGGTCCTGGATTGCTCTTAATTGTGTAGTAGCAAGAGTCACTACTTATTTAAATTATGTTGGGTAGTGAATCTTCTGTCATAGTATTAATTAGTATTCTGTGGCGTTCTTAGAATTTTTCAAAACATAATAAAATTCGATACATTAATGTTGCGTCATAAATGAGTTGGTACCATTGTATTCCGCTATCATTCTCTCTTACCATAGACACTCCACGTAAATAGGCGCCGTTGCCAAATCTACATTAGTAAATTTTACATTTGGCACTGGCAAGTGTGTCTGCGCTCTGTTACGTTAAAAATATGCTGCGTCACGAACGATCGAGTCACAGCAGCGCTGGTTGTCTGAGTGGCCTGGCTTGGCTCCAGGGTGCATGCATCACGAAACACTAGCGTAATTGCGAAAATCGGGTCGAGAGCGATCCCCATCAGTTATTATTACTCGTGAGTGTATTATTGCTATTCATGGTGACCTTCCTACTAGATTGGTTAACCTTCGGTCACGAAGCCCGCATGTTGTGTTGTTTATGTACCTACGTTACGTAGTGCAGCTCCGCGTCGCAAAATTGCGCCGGGTGTAGGCATTGAGGTCTACGGTGACGCATCACCTACGTTATTACGAGTTCACAATTCACAAACTAATTCATTGCACGACTAGGATGAATGGTATAACTGGATTTGACATCCGAACGTCAGCACTAGGAAAGAGCGATATAAGCACAGAAAAGAGAAGTAAATAGAACGGAAATGAGAAGGAAAATTTGTGGCCAGGCATTATGACAGAACCTTGATTGAACATTCTTATTTATATTAACGCGTCGAACTCTGCATCCAAAGAACTTGGACCTTACCTTTTTGGGTTTGGTCTCAAAGTTCTTTGTCCGCATTACATTTGCTAACTGATTTCGAATGACTGACGTTTCGTTTATATGGTTGCAACTGGCTACAACAAATTTCTTACAAAAATGCCTTGAAAGCCGTTCTAATTTAAACAAAAAAAAAATCTTTTCTGTGGAAATAAGTATGACAGAGACTCCTTACAACCTCTTTGTCAGAATTTCGGGTTTGTTTTTGCTAGGCTCAGCAGAAACAAATCCGTTAGCTGGTCTCATCTTAACTGCGCTATGCCCGAACAAACGTTTGTAGGTTTGGGTTTCATTCATTTATGTTTTCAAAGTGATTGACCGATAGTGGTTTTCGTATTTATAACAGGATAAATGATGCACTGCTGTAACGACCATTATGGACGGACTAAGCAACAATTAGATTTTAAAACCCACTAACGGCGCCTCGCGGTTTCACCCGCTATCCAGCCACCAGGACTTTTTCCCGTGTGAAAACTACGTGTGTTATTTTTTTATCATTTGGATTGGCCATATAGCTCGGATGGACAGTCACCGTAGGACGAGAAGCATCCTTGAGTGGAAACCATGGGCAAACACCAGACCACCAGGCCGCCCACCGAAACGATGGGTTGATGATATCCGAAGATACGCAGGTCACGACAGGATGCTCAAAGCAGAAGATCGCAGGCCATTGAGGAAACTTGAAGAGGTCTATGTCCAGAAATGGACGAAGAAAGACTAAAGAAAAAAGGGAGGTCTTTGTTCAGCAGTGGACGTTTACTAGCTGATGATGTATAGGTAGACTACGATAAATAATAACTTGGCGACTAATAATAAATTATATCCCTCCCGTGCCATTCATTCTTGCCGGAGACAGATCGGACTCGGATAGAAGAGATTCGAAATGAACATCCGATGCTACTTGGAGTAGTGGTATCTAACTCTAGTGTATATAAAAAAACGTGTGGTAGCCAGAAGCTAAAAGCAGGTACTGTCACGACCGACCGCAAGAGCTTATGGCTGGGCCCATCCGGAGTCCAACACAGCGGACTTGAGTAGGTTAGTTTCGATTTACTTGGCTGGTGACTTTTAATGGGTTATTAGGAGACCCGACATTAGTTACCCACCCATTATTTAGATAGCCCGTTGGTCCAGTTGGTAGTGAACCTACCTTCTGAGCCTGAGGGCGTGGGTTCGATTCCCACGTAGGACAAACATTTTTGTGATGAACATTTGTGTTAGTTCTATATCTGGTTGTTAATATCTATTTAAATATGTATTTAAAACTATATATGTATGTATATCAGTCTCTGGCAGCCATATCACAAGCTTTGCTTAGTTTGGGGTCAGATGACCGTGTGTGCAAAAATGTCCCAAAATATTTATTTATTAATTTATTAATTTTCTCACCCATTTTAATTTTTATAGATCCCAAATTAAAGTTACTTAGCTGCTCGGTTAAATGCGTGCTGTGAAGAAACATTTATGTGTCAGTCCCTCTGTCGTTCGTCATGTCCGGCCGAGAAGAAACAACAATTCATCAATTACGCAGGTTATTATGATAAAATTATAATATGGGATACACGATACAATGATGTAAGTGAGAATAATGCATACTGCTGGTTCATTATACGTGTAGTAGGAAGGATACAAACGTAGGTACCTTTTGAATGATGTAATTAAACTCACAATTAAAGTCAAGATATCATCATTACTATCAGCCTATCATGTTCCCACTGCTGGGACACAGGCCTTCTCTCAAAGAGAGGATGGCCCTTAATTCACCACGCTGGCCCAGTGCATGTTGGTAAATGTCATATGTATTTTTTATTTATTTATCAGTATATCAGTATCTGGCAGCCATATCACAAGCTTTGCTTAGTTTGGGGTCAGATGACCGTGTGTGCAAAAATGTCCCGAAATTTAGTTATAGTCTTGCGTTTGACCGTCAACTCGCCTGATGTTGAACGAAGATATAGTCTACGACGGAGCACGCTTGCCTACAAGATACCGATTCACTCGTGTTTTGAAGACACCCAGATTGTTACTATCAGGGAAAACCCATCTCTACCTCACTCAGTATGTCAATGAACTTTTAAAGTTCTTAGATATACAGATTTCCACACGACGTAAAAAGTAAAGTCAAGGTATAAAAATAATATATCATCCATGGAAACATTTTTCCGTGAATGCGCTCAATCTGAAATTCTAACAAAATTAATGAGTCATGAGGAAATATTTAACTTCAAATCTCAAGGCAAGTGAATAGTTTTTTTTCTAGATCGAAGTGCTCCTTTGCTACACCGTCGCTTACCATAAGGCAAATTGGTGGCCACAACAAGATCTTCAGTAAAAAAATGCACGGCAGAAATGCTCATAAAATCAAAGTGTCGCCATATTTGTCACCTGTCACAAATAAAATAGTAAGCTAGAACAATGCGGAAGCGAAGCTCATCTAGAAAAGTTATTTTTGAACCCTGTACTTATACTTCTGCCAAATACTGTGTTGTTATTTTCTTTTGTGTAAGTTACTTGATATCTTCGCCGATTGTAAATAGATTAAATTTATTTTATTTTATTGAAATCATACTTAATATTTAAATGCGAAAAGTTTGTTGGTTTATTTGTTCCTCTTTCACGCAGCAACAGAGCAACGGGCATGGGCATACTTCAAGGGCTGGAGAGTGGCATAGGGTACTTTTCATCATCATCATCATCACAAGTTTCATCACTACGCGGGTGAAACCGCGGGGCGCAGCTAGTGTATAATAAATGGGGAAATATAATCACAAAGGTAGACCCATTTAAATTTGATGAAAATATTCCACCTTAAAGGGTATGAAAATTAGGTGAAGAATCCATTGATGTAAGTAAATAGGATCCTGTTTATTGAATTTCACTACTTCACAGTCGATTTTTGTTGTTGTTTTAAATAACATATATGTTGCGTATTATGGATCTTATGATGATTATAATAAAAATCAAGAAATAATACATAAATAATATTGTTTGTACATCATTGGGGAAACTACTGATTTCAAACCCGATTCGCCAGCGTCATAAGACTCTAAATGACACCCTTGTTTGAAATCAGTCCCATCCCTCCTAGCTAGAGTAATGTTATCTTTTTTACAAATGAGGCGGATGCATTTTTATGCAGGTCAACGTCTATGTAATGACATTTAGCTTAAGAATACTCTGCATCATATTATTAACTCCAGTTGTCAGCTTGCCTAACCTAACACAGCTCAAATATTTCTGCGCTGTGTCATCTAGTGCATTATTTGCCGCATTCCCGCTTTTACAATAAATATGACCTAAATATTCGCTGATCACACCAACATTATAAATGTGAAAGTTTGTGAAAGTCTATGTTTGCTCTCAGTTATCTTCGTCACGGCTGAACAGATTTGGATAAAATGTGGTGTAAATTGTAAAAGCTTTTTTTTATTTACAGGCTAGGGCCTAGACTTTGACGAATGACATATGCCTTATCTAAGGGCCAAAGCCAGCAAAGGTAAAAGGGCTGTTAATATGAGTCTTTAAGGGTCGGCAACATTTCTGTGGTATCCCTGGTGTTGCAGGTATCCATAGGCGACGATGACCGCTTACCATCAGGCGGCCCGTTAGCTTGTTTGCCTTGTTGTATGGCATAAAAGGCATTTGACCACAACTTCTCATCATCTTCACATGTTTTAAATGTCTATCGGGACTTATCGCGGATTATTTTATTTATATATTTCACTCGATGTTTAGACCATGTTAAAATGGCCGTGGTCACGAGCTGACTGAGAATTGCGGATGAGTCCGACGAGAAGAGCGATGTTTTGTTCTATTAAATTCACTCAAAAAAACGCGAAACTTTAAAATTACTTTTATCTTCATCAGCCTATACTAGTCCATTGCTCATTGTCATTGGACGTAGGCCTCTCCCAAGGCACGCCACACAGCCTGATCTTTGGATTTTCACTCCCAGCAGCTGCCAGCTTTACGTATATCATCACTCCATCGAGTCTCAGGATGTTTGCCGATTCGTGGTCTCTAGAGTACGTTTACCCCAACGGTTATCAGTTCTGGGATACATATGATTAGCCACTGCTACTTCAGCTTGCTAATACGCTGCTGTGCCGATGACCACTCCTCACCTGATGTTAAGCGACAGTGTAGATGAAAATGGTAAACACACTGTAGTCTGGAATGGGAACTGGCTCCTAAGTGAATCTGTTTATTTAATAAGTTTATCCCAGAAATATTTATAGCAGTGCTGGTAGGAATAATAAACGAACTAATATTTTATTTTCCCTACTGTTTGGTTCAAGTTTCAAAATGTTTAGCTAGCAGACCTTAAAAACAAGTATTCAAGTCCCAGCATTAATTTTTTTTGTATTTTTACGGCAATTTGTTTGGAATAACACTATGTAATTTCGTGCCAAATTTTAAGTCGATATGTTTCTGAGAAAATCAGGTATGACTAGGGTTGCAAAAGACGTTTTTTTTTCTTTAAAAAATATCAAGATTTTTCTAGAACATGTTTTTTTTCATAAGCACTAAATCTCGAATCTGTAAGGCAGTTATCGTTTAATATGACTGATGTTTTAGAGTTTATATTAAACACTTATCAAATTTAAAATTACCATTTTTCTGGCTCAACTTTTTTTTTCATTTTGCTACACTAATCTGTGACATACACCAACACAATGAAGTCTCACCATGAGAGTTTACCACTTTTTTTCGTTTTCTGTTGTGATACCGATCCGAGCCAAGCGTTAACCAGCAAGATCACAAATAGTGGTATAATGAAGTCGATTAATAAAAATAATAAATCCAACGAGCGAACAGATGACTGAACTGATGTCATAGTCAGATGTGTCGCCGTCGACGGTACGTAACACTTTTCATGACATCACAGTAGCGTTTATTTTGGGTGCTCGCTCGACCCTTAAATAATTATTCGGAGTCGTCGCATCGCGAGACTGGACTTGTTACCTCGCGCGCTCGAGATCACCTCGGTCACTGTCTTCCTCAGTAAAATTACACGAGAGTGAGAATGACCGAGACAATCTCGAGCGCACGAGAACAGGCTGCCTTTTCAGTTGCAGACTCACACGTGTATGTTGGTGCGTAAATTGGGATAATACGCGGTGATCGTTAAACGTTTTACTGTATTAGTTTACGAGCTACATTCTTAAACCCCTTTTACGAATCAGAAGCTCGAGACATAACAATCCTGATTTTCTATCAAACAGTAACAATTAAAATCTCCTCAAATCAGTTTTATTCCAATTCTCGATGTAGAGCTGAAGTTCGGAAAGTCCGAGCACAGTGACGTTCATTAGGCTGATGATGATTACTATCACTATTTCCATTGGTTTTTTGTGTATGGTGTTGTTAGTATCCAGGCCCGACTGGCTCGATTCGGGTCCGCTGTTCTGTATTTCATCCAAATTTCTTTAAGTATTGCCGCTATTAAAATTGTGTAGGAATAGCATTGCACCATTTTCAGGTTATCGACTTTTATTTGTAAGAGACACAAAAAAAATGAGGTGACTGGAATATGGATTTTGTCGCATAAATCACGTCAGGATCAGCGGCCTCATTACGTAATTTTTCAGGTATTGGGCTTCGTTTTCATGAATCCTGGGTCTAAGTTTCAGGAAGCCCAGTCTGGTTGTCATGAAGCTCAGTCTGGCTTTTATGAAGACCAGTCTGGGTTATTTGAAAGTAAACACCATTACCAGAAAAATTACGTAAACAGGGTGCAGAATCTGATTTTAATAAGATTGTCTTAAAATATTCTTACAGAAATAGGACGAGCTGTTACACAACTGCCGGTCACTGGCCGATGGCCGATTCATTAGATCAATCGCTAGCTAGCGTCACACAACAGACAAATACTGCACCCACAGACTGCACCATAGCTTAAGGCTCTCTTTTCCGACTTTTACCAAGTTTGATCATTTTAGTTTAAGTGTCTACTTCCATGGTAAGCTAAAAATTATAAAAATGGTGTCATATCAATATGGTCCTGTGATTTGATGTCGAGAGTGGCTCGCTCCATGTGGCTCTCTGTGCGACGATCTTATGCACAGTCTTCTCCGTGAGCGTCCTTGTCTCAGCACCACAGGTCATGGTGGGCAGGACACATTGATTATAGAGACGAGTCTTCAGGCACTGTGATATCTCTTTCGATCGGAGAATGTCTTCAAGCTTCCCGTTGTTCCAGCATGTTCTTTCTTTTGACAACGAACGAGATCGTTAGGAGAATACAGCTTGGGTGGGCTAGGTCCAGGAAGCTGGAGCAACACGAAGTTAAAAATAGAAAATATGTGAATATTAGAAATGGGTTACATTTGGACACTTTTTTTTTAGTTACACTCATTCAATTTCGATGAATTTAATAGAAAGTGTGTAATAAAAACGCTCTGGTTACCGAAACAATAAAATATTAAATGATAGTGTGAGAAAACGGTCAAAATCTCGAATGCTTTGTGATGATAATATCATTAATATTTTCATAGATTTTCTAGGTTTTTGTATACGGGTAGGGCATAAAACTTTACCGTGATGGATGTCAAAGAAAAACTATGTTATTTAGAAGCAGTAAAAGTACTAAAAACCAGTTTTTTATTGGATTGCTTTCAGTTACGACCGGTAGTCGAACATCAAGAAAACCACGATTTTAAGAGTGTGGTCAGGGATCGCCAAGTCTCGTATCTTCGTTTAGAAGTTTAGTACAGATTCCAAGTGGAATTTTGTTTTAGGTTCAACGAGATTTCGTTACAGCGAGAGCAAAAATGTCAAATATAGATTTTATGAAGAGTGCAATAAAAAAAACACAAAAGTGTCTACAAAAAAATATATCTTGACAACGTACATATAGGTCAATGTTGACAACGGTATTTTGACGGATCATATTCCGCAAACGGTACACGAACAAAACATAATAATTATGTACCCATCTCACTTTCATTTTAAAATACATTCAATTAAGTCACATGATGTGCAATAATCTCATCCCTAGTTTTAGTTCCACATTATATTTATGATGACGTCACCTACCCCGAGACTATCCCTGGACCTAGGTACACGAATTTATATCGACACGTCATTTATCAAAGTTGAACGCCTTTTGGCTTTGCTTCGTCCGTCGGATAAAAACAAAACCTAACTAGAAAACCAACCTTCTAACCTAGATTTCGGCCAGTAGGTTTACTGGCTGAAATTTAGGTTAGAAGAAATGAAAAAACTGAATAATTACTAGGAGTCAACTGGCCCTAGATAAAAAATGAAAATATGTTGTATGAAGTGTCACAGAATATACTAGTTAGTTAGTGTAAAAAAAAGGGGGAAAAAACATGCGTTTCTGCATGCTCCTACTTTTCCATTTTGTAACATCACTCACTTAATTGAAAATAAATGTAGACCTAACTATCATAGTATGTTCTATGACTTTTCATATTTTTAATATTTTTTTCCAGGACCAGTTGACACCTAGTAATTATTTAGTAGTACAAATCGCCCTATATGTAAACCAACGTTGGACCAGTTGACCATAAGCACATTTTAAAAGGTGTAAGTGGTCCCAAGGACGAGTTCCTGACTTTGACGACCTGCCCCCTAACCCGCATAGCCCTCTCCATAGCTCGTGCGACTTTGAGCAAGGAGGTAGTATGCATCACGAAGACAGAAATGGGTTTTTTATGCCTTAGGAGGCAAACAAGCTGACTTGCTGCCTGCATACAGATAAGCAGTCAATGTCACCTATGGATACCTGCAACACTAGAGGCATTACAATACGTTGCTGACCTTTTAAGAGAATTTTTTCCATGGAAAATGTTTTGAAATATTTTGTGCTAAGATAATATCATCAAAGACTCTTAATAGAATTGTTAATGATACGCAATTATCGAATTAACTATGTTGCGGAGCGAGCTACAAAGGCATGACCCGCCCGACGCCAAAATAAATAAATCATAAGGCAGCTACAACTGCACTGCCCTACGGCGACCGATCCAAATGGCCTATTATAGGTACGTTAATCGCGGAAATAGCAGCGAACGTTAAATGCAGTACAGACACGCCAACCCTGGCTGCCCGAGAAAATAACTCAACTGTTGACCTGTTCACTTAATCACCTCGAACGACCAACGAACTAAATATATATCAGCTTTACAATAACATCCAAGAGCTCAACCGATTTGAAATCATTATTATATTTTACTAGCGACCCGCCTGCCCGGCTTCGCACGAGTGTAATTTACGTGCGAAGCCGGGGCGGGTCGCTAGCTATATATATGTAAACCTTCCGTGAAAATGTATCTAACTGATGGTGAAAACCGCTTCAAAATCAGTTGCGTGGTTTAGAAGTTAGCGGCCATACAGACAGACAGACAGATGCGGAGAGCGACTTTAATTTATACTATGTAGAGATATGTATTCGCGACCCATCGCGAGGTTTTATGCGAGACTCCCCTCAAAATTTCAAAGAGCATTGGAATCCTAGGACTCGACATTTCTGCTAATATACAGTTCTAGGGTCACATTGCATGTAAAGCCAAGCTTGCCTGTAATAAACTTAGTGTGGTAAACAAGGAGAAGAGTCAAAGACTTTTGCTTTACAAAGCGCAAGTCCGACCTCACATGGAGTCCTGCTCCCATTCTTGGAACGGAGCACCCAAGTATCAGCTTGAGCTTCTTGATACACTACGTCATAGAGCTGTCAGAATTGGCGACGAACCCGAACACATCGAACACCTAGAGCCGCTTAACATGGGCAGACGTTGGGTGTGTCTGTATCTTTTATCGTATTCACAATTTACAACGGGAAAATATTCTGAAGAACTGTTTGATCTGATGCCGGTGTAGCGGTTTTATCATCGCACTAGCCGCCACCGCCTGAAAGCTCATCCACATATCATAATCTGTGGAAATCGCATTTGTTGGTTTCGTCGTATGCATTGGAAATGTACGTTTTACGTAATCTTTTTAGCCTTACACCTGCTATATGTGGAATGAGCTCCCTCTTATCCTCAATTTCTGAGTAAACATGACATGGGGTTCTTCAAAAGGGCTATTAATAGAGCCTTTAAAGGTCGGCAAAGTCTGTGTGTTGCCCCTGGTATTACAGTTATCCATAGGCGACGGTGATCGCTTACCACTGGGCGGCCCGTTAGCTTGTTTACCTATGGCATAAAAAAATGGTTCCCGCGCTTTTTTGTAGCTGAGTCAAATTTGAATTGCCGGTCGGTAAGTGACGGTCGGAAAAAGCCTGCACCAGTCGGCACGTGACGTTTACTGATACTAATCGTTACATTTTTTTTTGTTTTATTTCTCACTAGCTGCGCCCCGCGGTTTCACCCGCGTGGTGATGAAAAATGGTGATGATGATGAAAAATGGTGATGATGATGATAAAAAGCCTATGTCACTCTCTGGCTCTTTAAATATACCCATGCAAAAAATCAGGACGATCCGTTGTTCCGTTGCAGCGTGAAAGAGGAACAAACATCCATACATCCATACATTTATACATCCATACATACAAACTTTCGCGTTTATAATATTAGTAGTAGGCTTGTTATGACGTGGATTTTCATTATGATGTGATGCAACAGAAGAATATCTTCTTGTAACGTGGCATTGAGTTGTGTTTTAACTGTTGGAAAACTAAAGAAAGGAGCGTAGATTTGGCAAGAAAACTCTTGTTGCATGTGGGAACCGGAAACTCTGGATATTATCTTAGGTTTTGTGAGCGCTGAAGCCTCTAGTTGTCTTGTCATGGAGAACCATTATCTTGCGAAACTGTTAAAACTATAATGTGACCTCTAAATTGACGATCATCGTATGTGAATGTACCCCTCACTGGGTCAAGTTAGGTTAAGACCTAGATCTAGCTCGCGTGCGGTATATCTTGTGACGACGCAAGGTCTCCGGCCGGTAGGACGGCAATTCCCTTTGAATGTTTTACCTAATAAACACTCACTGTATAAAAGAGCCGTGGATAGTGTGGAACAAGTTTATTTGGGAGACTCGACCTTTAGACGACTCTTTTGGGTGTTGCAATTTGAGGCTAGATCTAGCCATATTTTTCCCTCGAGGTCAAGTCTCGTTTTATAACTTAAAAACTAAAAACAAGCTTATGTCGGGCGTTTTCAGATAATCTTCTGTTTCACCAATCCATTTTAATAGGTGACTCTTAAGCTAAGAGTTGCCTAAATTTTGACAGTTTTCTATGGTTTTGATTTGGTGTCGTAACTTTAGGTGACGCCTAACGTTATCACTAGTTATCACCTAAAGTTTGGTGAAACGTTTTAGCCCTAGGAAACTCCTAAATATTTAGGTGACTCCTAGGGTTATGAAAACGGGCATTAGTCTCTGTAAATGTTGCTTTTGAATGCACTATTATGTATTCTGTGCTTTTGACGAGTCCGCCGCATGCAACGCTTAGTAGCCAAGTAGTGCCAACTGCCAACAAATATCGAGCTGGGCGGGTTGCGGCGGCAGGGTGGGCAGCTGCAGCTACGGCTATTCTATTCATTTCCTTTTAATAAACGCACAGTTGCCTTGGAATATAAACTCCCTGTTTTGTAATTTTCGCTCTTTAAAATTACGGACGGAGTAAGTATTTCAAGGAGTTTTGGCGCCAACGTGAAAAAACCTTTTGGCTTATTGTTTTATTTGCCTACATTTGTGTATTTTCGAGTGTTCATGTGTAATAATGGTGGATAATTATTTATTAAATTCTCGTGAACGTGCCCGAGTGTGAGTGTGGGTAAGTCATATAGCGAGGCGAAACATGTATTTTCATATTGTATCCAAAACTCCTTAGAAACCTCTTGTAAAACCTCCACCAGTTTACAGGGACATGAGTTTGACTTGAACTAGACTTACTTTGCTTGTCTCTGACTGTGACTGTGACTTGTTTGACGCTATTTAATACCATGTAAACTTGTTTAATATTAGGACTGAAGAACTCTGTCACTGAAAAAAAAACATTTCCAAGCCTACATCACGTTTAATAATAAGGAAGTTAGGGACGCATTTAGAAATCTGCGAAGTGCGAACACTAGTTACTGCAGTTGAGCAGCACAGTAGCAGTCCAGGGGCCTTACGGACAACAGCCATAGCCATGGAAAATTTGCGGTCGCGTGATTTTCCAACTGAGCGGATCTAACGTTAGTTTGGTGCCGTAATATCTGTTGTCCGTAAGGCCCCAGAAATGATTTTTGAGACATGTCATATAGATCCAAGCCGCCTCTAATCAACACTGTTGCAAGACAAATTCTGAGTGCAGTCTTTTAGATATAAATCAACGCTGATTGAACTTTAATTGATGATCACTGGCAATGGTACAACAAAGTTCAAACAGATTATAGTGGCGCCTGAATTGTGGTTGCAGTGTCGTAAACACGTCAGACGCGGTGGAGTTGATCGAATTTTAGTCGTGTTAGGTTTGTTATGTACATAATGAAGAAATTGGTTTACTTGGTCTCAAATTGTTACAGTACGTGTTGTTACAGTATAGAAATATAGGTCATACCTACAGTAATTAAACAAAACTAATAATATGTAATGCGGTAAAAATTCAATTTATGTAGCATGTGCTCTTTACAAGAGCGATGGTGGCCGAGCAATGATTTATTTAGTACTTTTTTTTCTTCTAATTTTTGTAAAACGATCATATATTCAAAACAAAAGCTATTCAATTTATTGAGTCAGAGTTTCCAAAGAATATTTTAGGTAATTTTTACACCTTGGGTTACTTTATTGGTGTTTTAGTAAGGAACCCAATTTTTTTTGAAAATATAAAATATTCTTTGTCACCTGGGGATAGTGTAGCTTCCTAACAATGAAGGAATTTTTCAAATCGGCTCAGTAGTTTCGGAGCCTATTCAATGCCAACAAACAAACAAACAATCAAATCTTTCCTCTTTATAATATTAGTATAGATATAGAAGTATAGATAACTAAAAAAAAGATTTAAAAAAAAAAGTGTGAATAATAATATTCAAACTTTCTTTATAATTTTCTTTTTTTAGTGACCTGACGCAAATATAAGGTTTTATGTGTTTATATTATAATTTTTAATTTTGATATTTAAAAAAAAAAATTGCCGGTCGGGCTGCTAGTTTTCTATATATTACATTATACATACTAAACGTTTGATCGATGTTTATAACACACTACAAAATAAAACCAATCAAAAACTATAACAAAAAAGCATATGATACTCCGCAAATGGAATAATTATTATTTGACATACAATTCACTACTCTATATACTATTTATTTAATTGTGTTTAACTCGTAATGTCTTTGTATATTTTGTTTCTGTCATGAATAAACACATTTTTCTTTCTTTCTTTCTTTCTATGTTTTGATCGAACTTCAAAAAACATACGAAACTAAACATCGACTCCTTAATTATCGTCTCGTCGTCGCACCTATTAGACTTAGACAAAAGAGTCTGCTTCTGGCGCGTCGCCGGCAGCTACGGCAGCACGCTCGCTTCGCTTGCTCGGCTCGCGCACTGTGGTGCACCAGTAACCTAACACTCGTTCTCACTTCGCTCGTCGCCGCACCTATATATATTATATGACTTTGCTAACAACTAGTTATTGAAATAATACTATAATTTACAAAAATTTGCGAATGTTTCCGCCGCCCCATTTTTGTAACGACAGTTTCACTTCGATAAATTACGAATTGTGATAGATTTGGAATGGTAAAGCTGTCAAAAACCATCATGACGAAATTTTCGAATAAGCCCAATTGAAATATGTAATTTTTAGGTATATTCCACCAAAAATGAAGTTTCCGGATATCGTACAAACAGGGAATCTTTTCTGACGTTTCCTAAAGCTGAAATGGTGTATCTACGCCATCTACATTTCAATATTTACGTTTTTTTTTATCCGTTACGTCAACGATTTAAATAAAGTTATACCTAAATTCTAACAAGTTAATTTCTCGTATTTTGATTGCGTATGTCCTATCATAATGCTGACACCTGACAGTTTATGTTAAACGTTTCAAGTACAACCCGTCATCTTGCAAGGGCTGCTACGCACGATACTGGCTGGCTGGCATTCCAATTAGTGGAAATTTGGCCCAAAGCTCTTCTGATATAGCAAGCTGGTTGTGAAACTCAGTTGGCTTATGACTAGGCGGCTGGAGGGGACAACTCTTACAACACGCAAAACATTTATTTTCTACTAGAAGCACTTCATACGTGAAGATTTTCATAAATACTTCCAATCCCCGTTTTCCCCCCTTAATTCAGTCCTTTTCCCAAAATAATTTTTAAGCGAATCTACACCTCACAAGGAATCTATCTACTAAATTTCATCTTCGGAGATCATTTAGCTTTCGAGATAGGTATGCTGTAGTAGCATGCAGAGACTGAGGCATCGAAGCGACGAACGTTTTTCGGCTAGTAACAGATATATCTGCTCTGTAGCTGTAAAAGTTTGGGAGTTTCTGTAAACCTTATCGAGTAACTTGTGCGAAAGTGAACCAACATAATACTTATATAATAGCCTTTACACTGTATAAACAAGTAAATTATGTAATTAAAAAAATATAACCCGAATGCATTTTATAATAGTAGGTACCTGAAAAAATGTAACATCGGCGCGCTGCGTACCTATATATACCTACTCGTAGTAGATACAAAGCTCTTTCATACTGCTTTATCTCGTAATCTACTGAATATTTCATAGCAGTGCTTTGGCAGTGCAATATATTTTTCTCAATACTTTTTTCGCGGACGCCATTTTAAATTCTTGTTCCCTGTGTCACTTCCACTACTTTGATTATATAATTTGTATATGTCAATCAAAGGCCCACTATTAAAACTTTGAGAAATAAATATAATATTAATTATTCGATATATATTTACATAATGTATAATATGTACAATAAATATATATATATATACATGAATAACGATTTATATGACATGTGTCAAAATCCATTAAGCCGTTTAAGGATGTAGGGCATGCCAAATAAACCACCATACATACATACGCACAAATACATAAATAAATAAATATATTTTCAGGACATTTTTGCTCACACGGTCATCTGACCCCAAACTAAGCAAAGCTTGGAATATATGGCTGCCAGAGACTGATATACATTTTTATTATATATTTCTAAATACATACTTAAATAAATATTAACACCCAGATATAGAACATACACTCGAAAAACATAATCTTCCTTCTTGCGCAGTCGGGTAAAAAGCCTAATACAGCCAACAAAAACGTAATATACTACCATCTAGTAATACGTTAAGTTATAGTGTCTAACTGGTAAAATACATTCTAAGAAAGCAAATCAAATTAATACACCACTGACAAAAATAGTCAGGAGTGCGGGGTTAAATTGGATGATAACTCTTGATTACCTTTAGCTGTGGGACTCATTTGCTCTAATAGCGACCACGGGTTGATTGAGTCGAAGCTCGGAATTAGTTTCTACTGAGTACAGTACTTTTAACAACTTTTGCAGACATGCTTTATATGTAATATGAAATCCTTTTCATCAGTCTAGCCATACTAGGATGATTCTAGGTAATATGCAAACCCGAAAAAAGGTCGTACTCACAATTATAATTATATCTGAAATTCATAATTAAAAGAAAAATTATAATAATAGTAAAGTAGTTACTTCATAATAGTAAATGTCTTTGATGTGAAACATCTATTGACGCGGCTTGGCAGTAAAACAGACTCTTATGCCGTAACGTCATTATGCTCTCTTATGTTTCATATCTAACTTTTTATTGATGAGTACAGCGAACTCCTTTCGAGTTTGCACTTTAGCGAGAATCAACCTGTGTAGCGCAATTTAATTGTTTTTATCACGCTTCTGTACTGCCTCACTTGTTACTAATTAACTAGGTGTGTAAATAAATCTTGGATGTCGATTCTATACTACTTCTAATACTGTAGTATTGATTTGAAACTATGCAGTACCACATGTATTCCGGATGACAATACCAAGTTTTTGGGTTTCGTACCCAAAGGGTAAGAACGGGACCCTATTACTAAGCCTGCGATGTCTGTCTGTCTGTTCATCCGTCCGTATGTCCTACCTTTAAACAGCTGTATATTTCGAACCGTAATAAATAGCCAGTTGAAATGTTCAGATAATATGTAATGTTACGGCGGATTAACTAAAAAATAATAAAAAAATCAAAAAGGAAAATGAAAGAAGGGTCCCCATAAAACAAACGTATTTTTTAAACATATTTTTGTATTACCTCTAATGGAAAAACGGTAATACGTAAAAGCGTCAAACTTGGTACGATTACAGTACACACTTATATATAACGAACAATATAATAAATAATGGCCAAGTGCGCGTCGGCGACAGGTTTCAGTTCATTACCAACTTATAACTGGTAATTTCGAGTTTTGTAGAGGTACGGAACCCTCAGTGCGCGAGCCCGACTCGCACTAGGCCGGTTTTTATACCATCGAACTTATCCGTAAATGAAGCCAGGAAGTAGATATGGAAATATAAATAAATAATAAATAAATAAATATTTCGTAACATTTTTCACACACGGTCATCTGACCCCAAACTAAGCAAAGCTTGTGATATGGCTGCCAGAGACTGATATACATGCAATATAGTTTTAAATACATACTTAAATAGATATTAACAACCAGATATAGAACAAACACAAATGTTCATCACACAAATGTTTGTCCTAGGTGGGAATCGAACCCACGCCCCCAAGCTCAGAAGGCAGGTTCACTACCAACTGGACCAACGGGCTATCTAATATTCAATATCTATATTCAATGGCTACTAGTAAACCCCTCAAATTTGGAATAATTTGGTATGTTTTAACGATTCCCGTAAATTACACTTGTACCGTAGGGAGCCGGGAGAGTAAACAGAATCAATCCCAGGACGGGAATACTGACAGTGGATCAAAGCAGTCAAAATAGTGTTCGGTGGTCGAAAAGCGAGTACTGGTTGAGCTACCTAGTGTTCCTAGTGGACGAAACTAACACAGGACGGAACAGCTTTTGATGGCACCAGTTTCGGCTATTGTTACTAAACTTACACTCTTATGCAAGAGGAATTAGTATTGTGAGCAACTACCGCAAATACCTAAATAAAGAAATGAGTGCATCCGCATAGCAAGCAATAAACTACTCGTTTCGCCGAACGGACGAGCTGAATGCTCTGATTGCGGGAATACGCGTAGGAATCTCCATTCTCTGTAACATGCAATACTGGAGCAAAATTCAATTTCTAAGAATACAAGTATAAAATTATTTCTAAATCATTATCATATTCCCAAACACACATCAAGGTAAATTCTTTGACATATTCCTGATCTAAGGGTAAATTATATTTTAAAATCATTGACTGTTTTTTTTACTTACATCAATGTTTAAATAGATAGATAAAGAATCTTAAAGATGTCTCCTTGACTAAATGCACATTCAAATCACCTAAATAGTTAATATGGTTTTAGTGCGGACTTTCTAACGCTGATCTGATAACAGACTACAGTTTTCAATATCCTTGGCTGGTCCATATTGTTGTTGAGTTTTGAAAAACTTTTTCTATCCCTTTCTACTTAGTATCAGTACAAAGTAACCCAGTATTGTATCGTAACCGTTTAGTTTTAAAAGTGTGCCGATGTCGTCTCGGTCACTACTGCCACTAGTAAGTACCAAGCTTCTAAGTGGGTTATCAGTGCTTGTTCAACTCGCAGGACGCAAGTTAGAAACGAAACTGGTTATGGTTAGATGAGCAAACTAACGTTGTGGACACATAGGTTATATGTCGGACTGTCTATATCAATAGGTTCTATGTCATGAAAGATGTTGCGTGGAATCTCACCTTTTGATATATATTATTATACTAGCTGCGCCCCGCGGTTTATACCTCCTTGGTAGCAACAGCAACCTCCATTGATTAAGATGTTTTTTTTTTCTATGATGTCAATGTAGGATAGACTTGAATAATTCTTGTCGTTCCATACAAAATGTATGGAAAAATTTAATTTTTGTCGTGATTTTTTCGAGACTGTAAGTATATGTGAAAATGTACGCGTGCGAAGTTGCGGGCTTCAGCTAGTATAATATATGTTTGCTCTCAAAGATGATGCAAGTCAACACGCAACGAGCGCGCACCAGCGCAGTCAGCGAGCAACTGACTTCACACTGGTGCTCAATATATTTGTGAGCACCACTGAGTTGGAACCATTGAAATGGTTCTTTCACTATGTCAATACCCATGGTATATACCGGTTAAATGAGGCTTGCTTATAGATTCCAATGTAACATTGTCTCCCGCTATTATGGAGAAACGACCGAGAATAGGTTTATCTATGGACCGAGACTAGGTTTCGATGTGGTAGTGAATAGGAAACAAAGTAAGGAGATGTGCGCATAATGGCGTCGTGCACTAAATTTCTGTTTTTGATCATAATACATAGCTTTGTTTTGCATAAACTCGAGCTAGTACCGAAAAAGTCTGGGAAAATTGAAGGGGGCGAGGTAAACATGTATTACACATACTTACATATGCTTACTAGTTCTACAAATGCACACTTTAATATTGGTACACAACTGCAAACGAGATGGTCAAACGAACGACCAAGGGGGTGTCAGTGGGTTAGGGGAGTGTTCAGGGGAAACTGAGGTATAACACTTCCATTATTTTTTTCTGAGATTGCTTACTATTAATTTTGACAGCTCTTTTATCGCTTGGTAGGTAGGCAAGCATGGCCGATGCGCAGCAACGAGGTCCAATATTATGTTACTTTGTGGCGCATCCCTATTGAGTGTCCTTGGTTCGCGTATTAACGTTCTTTTGACACAGCGAAAGTTTCCATCTGTTTCAAGGAGGTTACGGAAGTTCTGCAAATTGTAACAATCTGCGTGATATTAAACTCGTGGAAAAAATATCGTTAGGGCAGAACCGCCCCAGCTGTTGAGTTACAGGAGCTAGAGCAGAGCGCCAATGGGTGCGAGTCGAACTTCGATCAAAGTTATGTTTGTTCGAAGGCGTCGACAGTTTCCGTTTACCATTGGATGTTATCATTTCCACATCCAATAACCTTAAGAGCTGATGAGCGGCATGAGCCGCAAATTTTCACATAATTTAAACCTTTTAACCTAAGGGCTAAGCATATTAAGAGCTTTGTACTGCCAAAACTTGGAAGGTACATCTTGTTTATTTTTTCCTTTGCCTTAAAAGCCTACTGACAATCGCTTGACGTGGTACAGCGTAGACATGTTGCGTTAAGACAACGAACATTATGATGCGGTTCGCAAATCCATGGAAATACATTAGGAAAAGCAGGGCTATCTCTATCTAGGTCATAAGTTCATAAGTAATTTATTGATAAAATGACAATTTACACGTCAAATAACAAATGTTCACTTAAAGTGAGAAAAATTACAATAATAATTACTTGATTGATTAAAACAAACTATACCTATAATTGCATTACAGAAATAATATAACAAAAAATAATATTAATACATGTCAAACAATTCTTACCTATATGGTAAAGGTACATTCATATGTCAAATCTATAACATTCGTCAAATCTGTAGAAATACTGCTCGATGAGCCATATTTTTAACCTATTTTTGTACGACTGCAGACTCGTGGCTGCCGTTATTTCATTCGGTAAGTGGTTGTAAAAAGAGTGTCGGCCACGTAAAGCGTTTTAAAGAAAAGAAGATTCTTGGTAACACCAAGTTAGTATCGCACGAGTTGACAAAATCGTATTGTGTGACAGTTTAAAATTTAATGTGTAGCTGGCGCTAATAAAAACTTGTTAGGTACTGTGTTTCTCGTTTTGGGCCCGACGGTCCTGGAAAAGACAACTTTGGTATACCTACCGTAGGTTCAAAATTGTCCCACCGACTCTTGGTGACTGTTCTAAACTCTAGTAAATGAGATACAATTTAGAATCTAAATGTAGCATTCCGATCTTGGCGACCACAGCGACGTGCGATGGCGACAGGCGGACCGCGACCCCGGTCGCCTGAAGCCTAACCATTATTTCGCTGTAACCAGTAGCTTAGCTATACGATGTTAGCGACCGGCTACACAAGTGACAGCGACCGACTGCCGTCTTTCTCGTAGTTTTTATTACGAACAGTTGTTTTGGTTTTGGTTGTGTGGTTCTGTAATTGCGGACTATTTTTCTACAACTAGAAAAAGAGTACAGCTGTTATTGGAGGAAAAAGACGATGATACATTAATTTATTGGCCTTGTTTCAGGGAAGAGCGGCTTCTTGTACGCCGCGGCGCCGGCTCCGACTCGATTATCCAAGTGGAGTTTTTTCGTACTACTCTATCCAAGGGTGAACCGTGCTTTCTGTGTACAGTTGCATCGTTCAAGGGTGATTCGACGAATCGTACGGGAATCGAGTTATATATATACATATATTATATCTCTCTCTAAGATAGTTTAACTTCAGACCACGTTCATTCAGCCGTGTTGTAGGTATCTCTTATGTTAGGTAATATAGCAATTATTACTATTTGATTATATATTCACATGTTATTATTTCGATTCAGTTATTTCTCTAAGTACAAAAATGTATTAATAGTATTATTTATTTTGCCTATAATTGAAGGAGGAGATTAATTATTTCAAAGCCAACTAGAAGTATGAACGCCAATCAGGAACTTCGGCCAATCACAGCCCATTGTGATCTGGTGGCGTGATCGGGCGACGTTGACGGAGAGGTTTTGTTGAGCGGCCATACCAGTATTCAGGGGATTGTTATTGGTTAACGCATGCCGCGTGAAATTACAATCTACCTCGTAATCTCTTGAATTAATACAACGCTTCACCTACTATCAGTTTGAGCTTCGTAATCCGGGGCCACGGGGAGTGTGGTCTAAGTTATAAGTAAAATGTTAGGTCAGGGGGAAGTAAAACCCACAGTCCTTTCAGCAACTACATTCTTTACAGCAATTTCCCATGTATTGTAATTTTCTATTAATTTCCACAATTAACTCTTTGTCATAATACAATTTTTCAGTTCCTTTCATACTGGTGGAAAGGAACTGAAAAATTGTATTATGACAAAGAGTTAATTGTGGAAATTAATAGAAAATTACAATACATGGGAAATTGCTGTAAAGAATGTAGTTGCTGAAAGGACTGTGGGTTTTACTTCCCCCTGACCTAACATTTTACTTATAACTTAGACCACACTCCCCGTGGCCCCGGATTACGAAGCTCAAACTGATAGTAGGTGAAGCGTTGTATTAATTCAAGAGATTACGAGGTAGATTGTAATTTCACGCGGCATGCGTTAACCAATAACAATCCCCTGAATACTGGTTTGAAGTAGGTACATTACCTACATCACATGACACAAACGCACCATCACGGTAATATTATAAATGCGTAAGTATTTGTGTTTGTTCCCATTAAACTCAATAAAAACTGAACAAATATGATATGGAGCTTCAAAGTTCCGTACCCAAAGCACAGAATACACCAAGGCGCAGAAAGTTCACACCGCAAAGAAATTTAAATAAATAAGGACTTTATCTACGCGGCAATAAAGTAGTAATTCAACTCGCTCAGTGCTGAGTACCGCTTGTTATATTCATCTAGATGGGCCCTCTCTTTCTATCACGTAGCTCTATCTCTCCAGACGGGGCACGAGTAACGTTAGGGTTGTCTTCTTAAAAAAAAAAAGGGTTCTTCCTATTATGTATACACCCGTAACAGAGTACCGCACAACTTGTACAGACTCCAAAAATAACTGATTATAAATTGTAAATAGGTATATTATGCATCAATAATTTCGTTGATTGTCATCTAATTATCTTTGCTTTGAAGTAATTTAAATATCATTTTTAACTTTTAGTTTATGTTTGTACATGTAGGCAAATTATTAAAGTCAGATCTTGGTTTTTTTTCTCTAAAATTAACTTTTTTTTTTTAGAAGAATGTAAGTTTTATTCCCTAGAACAACCTACACATTCCCCATTCACTTTTAATATAAAACTACGCTTTTATTCCTGTAAGCATTGCCTGTAAGCAATGACGTTTTCAAAGCCTGTAAGATATACTTATTTAAATCCTACCAGTTTTTCCTTTTAGGTTCACTTTTCATAACTGTTGTGCATATAATATAATTATTCTCCAGATATACCTATACATTCCCCATAGAGACACTTTTGTTGAAGATAATTGAATGCACATACAATCTATTTTATGTGTAGGTACCTATTTATTATTTAAGTGATTGATAATAAACATCACGTTACTATCAACCAAGATGACAATTATCACAGATTAAGTAAGCAGAAAAGAGACCGCAGGAAAACGCTGGATGCAGGCCGCTTCCAACCGGCCCTTTTGGAGATCGATGGGGGAGGCCTATGTCCAGCAGTGGACGTCCTACGGCTGAAATGATGATGGTGATGATGAAGTAAGCAGATGAATAAGATGTTGCAAAACAAATATATTGCAGATGTTTGCCGACTACATAAATAAATAAATAATAATAAATAACAGAATTGACAATGATATGTATTTTATTTTATTTATTTTAATTTATCAGGGATAAGTGAACTGAAAGTAAGTAAAAAAAAACACCAATCGTAGATCTATAAGTAGTAGATTGTAACATAAGGGAGCAAAATAATATTTATACGGCGAGGCCGCTTTTTTGAATCCAGACCGAAGTGATGGGATTCTTTAGTAGAATCCTGAACGTAGCGAGGGATTCAAAGTAAGTAACCCGAGCCAAAAAAATATTTTGCGCCCGAGTTATTTGCCACTCTACTTTTCATCACCCACTATGAGAAAATAAAAGGCAACTCATATTTTATTGTAATATTATTATTTAATAAAACATATGAGTAACAACTAAATTGAAATTAAATAGTATCTAATAATAAAACAACTAAAAACTTATATGGCTAAGTACTGGAAGTAGGCCAAAAACACAGATTCTGAAAAATTCTTGGCGCCTCTTGCCTTTCTCCATTCAATAAAATTAACATAGGCTTTCATATATTTCTCCCGGGATTTTGCAGGTAATAGATTATTCATCACATTTCTTATGTCAGTTCTAATACTTTCAGGAGTTAATTCTATACTTTCACTGTCACTTGAAGAACTCATTTTTCAAAACAAAACCATGCATTTCTAACATACCGTGAAAATTGACGAAAACGCGGATTGTAGTTTGCGCGTTTTTAATTTGATATCTTTTTTTTTTATTCAACTAGCGGCGCGACTAAGGGCCTTCGTACCAGCCAGTGTTTATTCAAACAATATTTGCGTTCGATTTCTTTGGCGCTGAACACTAAGATGTTCCAAATTCAAAAAGTGCGCGGCAAAGACAATAGGGATATTGACAAAATTTTGCAATGGCCTTAAATTTAAAGAATATGGTGCATATTCACACAAAAAAATTCTTATACCTCCATTAGTTCATTTATTGAATAATTATTAGCTCTTTTAATTTCAATTTTTAAATGACGCATCAAAACGCGCCAAATCGACGTTGTGACGTCAATATACTTAACTACAGAGTTGCGTTCAAGGCATGCGATAGAATAAAGCATCGCCGTTTACAACGTCATCGTCAGTGTGAAAAACAACCGTGTGTTACAAACGTCATCGACCACTAGCGCCACACCACGGATCCAGGGACGAACTACGTAAAGTTAGCTTAGCGGAATTTCATACTGATTAATGAATTACTAGTTAGTTAATCAAATTATTGATGTGCGTTATATTCCATAAATATATATAGCTATTTTACAATTCTTCTTATCGGGACTAAATAATTAATTCTACAAAAACATAATAATGAGAAACTGTTTTGAAAGCCAATGTGGTTAGTTTTGGAGTAGGAGAATCAAGATGGTGGAGGTATTGAAAATAACGTATGTACGGCATCAGTTTATCGTAAATATAGAGAGAGAGAGGATCAAGTGTGACAATCTGGACTTTTATTTTGGCCTCCCTGACCACTATCTGTAATACGTGACACAACTTGGCTGTTACGAGTATTTGAGCGTACACTTCAGTTGCAATTGAACAATAGTGAATTCGATGGTTAAAAATACACTGATGTTCATCTGTCATTCATTTTCAAATCTCACTCTGTGTGCCCCCCGAACGCATCTTTCGAACGGAATCTACCCATTATATTACTCTATGCTGCCCATGTAAATAAACAAACATCTGTCACAGCCGGCCGTGAAATGCTGCCGTTGTTGTTATTTATTCGTAAAATTATTTAGTTGAAAATGGATCGTAAAACTTATCATTGGTGTGTAGTGCCTCAGTGTTCTAATGTTTCGAATGCAATACTTGCGAAATTATTCATAATTGTACCGTCTAAAGCTGAAATACGAAGAAATTGGTTGTGACTTGAAGGAAGATAGAATGCTTCTCAAATATCAACAACTTCGTCGATTTACGTTTGTGAAAATCATTTTGAAGTGAGTATCACCATAATTAACTCGTTTAATATTGATAAATTTAGTAAACTTTTACAGAAAATGAATTTGATTTCGATCTGTTTGCTTTGTTTTGTTTTGGTTGTGCTGTCATCACCATGTTGACGTCACGCACTGTGATTGGATTTTCGAGTCACGTGACACATAGATAAAAAATCGTGATTTTAAAATCTAAATAATTAAATTTAGGAGTGATTATTATTATTGATAAAATATTGAAAAAATCTCTTAATATAAAACCTTTCAATATAGCTAGGTTTCATATTTTATTTCCACCAGTGTCAAATACCCTATTGCGGCGCACTTATAAAGAGGATTAAAAACTCATTACTGCCCGCTAAAACTTTCTTACAGAAAACACCACCTTTGGGTGCACTTAAGGCGAACCAAGTCGTCCTTTTCGAATAGAGGGGATGAAAAGTTGATTTTTCCACTTATATATCCCTTGTACCAGTACTTTGATATCTTGGTAGGGATAGGTCTGTGTACCACGCGAAATAATAATCCACAAATAATAAATATGCACAATTCATAGTATCATAGGAAGAGAAGTCTCTGATTCTCTGATCTGATTTATAAAAACAGCGCTATCTACCGCATGTAGATGGAACTGCTCTTTTTTTTTTCATACAAATCGTAGTAACGTTAAAGCGTTCGAGTAGGTAAATGCAATTGGAAAAACTCGCACTAGGCCCTCAGATAGCAAGGGCCGCCAAAATGCCCAAAGCGAAAAATAAAACCGGTCAAGTGCGAATCGGGCTCGCACACTGAGGGTACCGTTCCGAATTTTTTGTTATTTCTTAATTAATCCGCCGTAACATTGCATAGGTATTTTGTGAAAATTTCAACTGGCTCTCATTAAGGTTCGATAGATACAGCCGTTTGAAGGTAGGACAGACGGACAGATGAACAGACGGACAGATGAACAGACAGACAGACAGATGGACAGACAGACAGACATCGTAGGCTTAGTAATAGGATCCCGTTCTTCCCCTTTGGGTACGGAACACTAAAAACGAATTCCGTCTCGCCTCGCCTCCTTTTGGCTTCGACCAAAATAAAATTAATGGACGGGCCCAGTAGAAGCGCATTTTTGAAGATTACAAAATGAGCGCCGGGTCTCATTTCATTTCAGTCGGTCTCTAGCCGTAGGAAGTGCACCACGTGTCTTTTGTAACGTGATAACGAAACATCTGACAAAATGATGCATTCATATGCTTTCCTGAAGTGTAAATACACACAAATAAAACCGGTATCAATTTTTTTTTACTAATATACTGTACATTTTTATAATTAGGTGTTGAAGTATATGACTAACGGTTTTGACTCATTTTTACTGTTTGAACAATTTCAATGGTTAGGGCCCGTCCATTTGGTTTATTTATTCTCAGACACTGCAATGCGCCTTGCACGTCTCTGGTGGAAAAGCACCGTCCTAATTCTAATTTAAAGTGGGGGCGATAACAACTGCACTGATATCCCGCTTGGAGTGTATTGTGCATTTGCCCGCCAGCCTACACAAACCAGCTGAGCTCCTTAAAATAACGGAGTACGGCTTTGGGTTGCTGACTAAACTGTAAAAGCACCCTTAAAGAGCATCCTACTGAAAAAATACATCAAAATGGGACAAGCCATTAAAAGTTATGGGTGACCATCCAACGTATATAAAAAATACGTATATACGTACCATAAAATGTGGAAAAAGCTACTTTCTACGGTGTTTCAGAGAAGTTACAACATGGGGTTCTTCAAAAGGCGAGTTAATAGAGTTCTAAAGGGTCGGCAACGTAATTGTGATGCCTCTGGTGTTAAAAGTATCCATAGGGGACGGTGACTGCTTACCATCAGGCAGCCCGTCTGCTTGTTTCCCACATATGGCATAAAAAAAAAAACCTTTAGTTTCAATATAATTTTAATAGGACATTTTAACTGAAGTATTCTACCAAATGAAAATACTTAGAATAATAAATAATATACCCTAACTTTCTAACTAACCCGGTAGGTATGTTATTGACACTGATTTTGGAGCACCATTATCAATAGGGCATATCAATAGGGGATAGGGCAAGTCAAAACAAACATAATATATGTACGTATGGAATTTCATCGTAGACTGCATCATCGTTTAATATCAGGCGATTTAGGGGTCAAAGGCAAGCAGTCATTCACAAATTAACAAAAAAAATTAAGCATGCTACATCCAAGTTTTTTTTTGCATATTTTCTTTACAAAATGTTGTGGACAAACGCAAGCCTATCACAAATGGAAATTGAATAAAAATTGTATTGTTTTTTTTTTAGTTAAATCTAAATATACAAAAATGAATCCCTATTTACCTTGGTCACGCCGTAACTTGAGAAAGACTACCGATTTCATTCATCTTTTTTTATTATGTTTTCTAATACTTTCTAGAATGTTCTTACGGAAAGCAAAATTAAGAAACTTGCGCAGAAAATTGGAAAATTTCAGAAAACTTAACGACGATTTTAACTTTGTGCATTTGACAGTTCTAAAACAAGACAACGTCTGTCGGGTCAGCTAGTATTTTATATTAAAAGCGATTTTGTTTGGAATACATCCCTCATGTGAAGTATTAGGCTTGGTTGCACCATAGAAGTAGTTAAAGTTAAGGTTTATGACAAATTTAACAATAACTTTAACACTGACTTTAGCAGTTACTGTGAAATGCGTTGCACCAACTTATTCACTAGCATAGTTAAAGTTACCAGAGTTGTTTGTCAAATGAGACTTTATTTAATCCAGGTGCATAGCTGAAATTATATTTTATGCATCTGACAGATATTTCAATTAAACAATAGCGAAGCGTGGGCAGTCACGGTTAACAGTAAAAGTTATGACGTCATGTAACAATTTTCAGATGGTGCAACAGTTTTTTTGCCTAACCGATACTTTAACTGAAATGTTAAAGCTAAAGTAAGATGGTGCAACCTACCCTTACTGTAATTGTGACAGGTGAGGAAGAATCTTAAAAGTAGAGACTAGAAAAATTAAAAAAACTTGGAGCTTGCTTCATTTTGTATGTAGGGTTTGTCACGTTTGCTATTTTAGAAATTTATGTTACAAGTTTTACCGCATATTATTTATGGAAAGATAGTTTGGACCCTAAGCTGTAGCTAAAAAATACCCCCTGTTACCCCTGTTAACAGACTAGCCAGGGAGTTTAATGTTTTCTGAGATGATGCAGTGGACTTATTCGCTGGTCGCGTGGGTAGGTTTAAACTATCTATTCGTAGCAAACTATCAAACTGCTGTAATAAGTAATGTTTTTCTTTTTTCTTAGATTCTTTTACTAACACAAAAATGAATTGTTTTTTTTATGTCTAATGTACTAACTTATATTCCAAAAGTAACTCTCCTTTTTTTAGTAGCTAGTAGTCTGCACTTATAATTGTGGTGGCATTTAGTTTATTTCTTGTGTGCCTTGTCTCCGTCATGTAAAACAAGGATGTAGGTATATCATGTCGGTAATCACTAATAAAACAAAAATAAAATATGCAAACTTATCTTTAGGTACACCTAGGGAAATTCGTAAAATAGTGATTTAGACCTAGTGAAAGCGAAACACACAAATAGTGTAAAATGTAGATATGGAATTATCAGATTCATATCGAAGCTAGATACTTAATAAAACTATCATGTTAGTTGAAAAATGCTACGAAATCAAAGCTTCTTCTTTAGTTCAGTTTTTTTAAATAATATTTAACGTTAGATAAAACTCTACCTATAGAAAATATTTTTGTGTTTAGCATTTTAGTGTGTTTCATGCACCTATAAACTTTTTCACTAGGGTTGTTGACATTATTATTACTTATACTAACTTTTTTAGGCTTTACCAGAGCATAGAGCCAGATTAATGAGGAAAAAACAACGACTGAATAAAACTTTGTATGCTAACTTTTATCTTGCTTACAGTAACTTGACTACATACAAACTTATTATAATAGTTATAATTATGATAAAAAGGACACTTACCTGGTAATTTGCTGCTCCATCATTGACAGCCTGCAGATCAGGATTCCAGTCTACTTTACATTTGAGAAACTTATTGTCCTTATTTCACTTAAAGTCTCAATAACACAACTTGCCCAAAGATATCCTGCCTATATAATTATTAGAATATTGTTTGATTAACCCTTACCCTTATCTAGTAATTAGCAGATCTGTTATTGCAAAATAATCACATTCCTAGATGCACAAAACTGCCTTCAAAATGTACATGCTACATACACAATACTGAGACAATACGTAAACAAGATAGGTACCCATATAATAATAACAAATGTACAAATGGCAAAGCGATAAGCCGTGAAATTGTAGCAACTTATTTTCAAATTATTTCATTAAGAAAAGAAATTGTTACCTACTTACATTGCGTTAAATTCACATTACACAAAATGCTGTTCTATTCTATTCTATCACACTGTTCTCAAATCAAAAAGGCTTTCTGTGCAACAGTCTTTATAAAATTGTAGAATCGTGACAGGTACAAAATATCTCCCACTGCATTTTGCACAATCCTACGCCATATTTTCGAACAAATCGAGCCCACAACACAAGCACAACCTACACTCTACGACTCTACTTGACTCGACATCAAAATTCAAACCACCAGTCTGTGGTGCCAGATCTAAAAGTTTACTCTGCCTGCGCCAATCGCTAACAAGAATATCACGCAAAAACCGTAATAAACCAGCCAAGTGCGAGTCGGGCTCGCGCATTGAGAATTCTGAACCACCACAAGATACAAAAAGTAATGCATTATGAGCTCTAACAGACGTGTGGATTTGGTTAACGGACCGCCGTCCAACCAACGGAAGATAAAGAGTGAGAAATAGTGAGAATAACGTATTCCCTTACCGTAAGGTTGAGATCAACCAAATCCACACGTTTATTAGCACTATATTATTATGATAGCATCACGCCTAGGTCACCCATCCAAGTACTGACTGCACCCGATGTTGCTTAACTTGGTCGTGAACAGAAATTTGTGACCGACTCGCACTTGGCCATTATTTATTATTAAACTTTATAGTGTCAATACACTACAATCATGCCAAGTTTGAAAATTGTGCGAATTATCGTTTTTACACAGCATATACAAAAATACGTTTATAAAATATTTTGTATCTTTTTATCACCAAACTAGCGTTAAATCCGCTTAGTTGGAAAATTACGCGAACGTAAACCTTAACGCACCCAGATACGGTTTGCGGTCACGTGATTTTCCAACTGAGCGGATTTAACGTTAATTTGGCGCCGCAATAGCAGTTGTCTGTAAGGCCCCTGGTCTAGATCACTTATTTTGTATTTTGTAATTTGTATTTTGTATTTCAATTAAAAATAGCAAAAATACTGTATTTTGTATTTCATATTTTAAATACCTTACCTAAAATATTTTGTATTTTGTATTTTAATTACTTGCGAGACAGTATTTTGTTATTTATATTTCAATTAAAGCAAAGCATGAATTTTGCCCAGCCCCGTAAATATATATATAAATTTCAAAGCTGGTTTTTTTAAATTGATAATAATGGTTATTGCAGATCGATATGGACTAGTGTCAACAATAAATAAACCGGTCAAGTGCGAGTCGGGCAAGCGCGCCAAGGGGTCCGTACCGTACCACCACATAAATACAAAAGTAGTGCACGACAAAATCAAGTCGGTGATCATTGGCTGATCCAGGGGGGGCACGGGGGCCATGAAGGCCATGCCCCCCCCCCCCCCCCCAAATACCTAGCAATTCCATACATTCGACTCAATTTTTCGATTTGATTCCTTCGAACCTTGTCAGCATGCCCCCCCACCCCCCAAAATGAAATCCTAGATCCGCCCCTGTCAGTGGTCACCCATCCAAGTACCAGCAGCACCCTTGTATTGCTTATCTTGGTAATAAACAGATATTTGTCACTGATTTGACCGATTCATTACCTGTAATATCTACTTTATGACTTTTTTTTTTAGTTAATCCGCCGAAACAATACATAATTATGCTGTGAAAATTTCAACTCGCTATCTGTTACGGTTCGAAAGATTGACAGACGGACATACAAACAATGTAAGCTTAGTAATATTATAGGCTCCCGTTTTTACCCTTTGGGTACGGAACCCTAGAATTTCTGATTGGGACTTAGTCCCAGATTTGATAGTTAACGAAAACTTTTTTCGTTTACGTATTGTTCCATACATTTTAGTAAAGCGCCTCCAGCGGAAACGGAATTAAAATCGGCGGTTTAGATTGCTTCACTCTGATACGAAAAAAGTTTTCGAATACCTTTCAGCCCAGCAATCTATGGAACAAAACGTAAGCGAAAAAAGTTTTAGAAAACTATCAAATCTGGGACAAAGCCCCCAGAACAGATCACAATGTGACCACCACGTGATACAACACCTAATGTGACAACACAAATGATACAGAGTTTACGCTCTGAATGAGCCCTCCATTCTACCTGTGAGTTTGAGTTGTGTATAAATAATTATCATCGAGGCCTTCTGGAAAGTTGCAGTTATATTATGCCAGATATATTTAAAAGATTGCCAGTCTAGCTACATTTTTGCGATAATAGCAATACTACCATGCCATAATCTAAGCCATAGAGACTCATAGACGCTACATACATTTTGACATCAACAACTAATGTTGATGACATTAGACCTTTTTTTTGCTTTTGGCTCCAGACATTTAGTTATATAGTCAAAGTCAAGTGATAAAGCGTTCTGTGAGTATAGTATACAGCCCACACAAGAAAAAAAATATGGAAGCGTTATACTTAAAGTTTCCCCTTTAGCACTTACACCCATGAACCTAGTATCTATATACTATGGACAGCGTGAATGCTTTGGCAGCGTGGTCATTTTATGTTGGTGTGCGTATCTAGAACTGCTTGAGTGTGCGTGAGTAGGGAAGTGACTGCTAGTGCAGATCTATCGATAAAAAGGTTCACAAATGTTGTTTTTTAAAATGTTTTTATACAAATATACAATTATTTTACAAAATACAATTTACTACAATTTTATTACAAAATAAAAAAATTCTGGTCGTCCATGTAACCGAATACGTTGCTTAACTTGGTAATGAACAGTAATTTGCCACCGACTCGCACTTGCCCATTATTTTTTATTTGTTATTATACATGAGTGTGTATCATGCTAAGTTTGGCTCTTGTACGTATTACCGTTTCTACACTAGAGCAAAAACCAAAATACGTTTAAAGAATACATTTGTTGGATCCCCGGGCCCGGGCCCCACTTTCGTTTTTACTTTTTAACGTTATCATTATTTCTTAGTTAACCCACCGTAACATTACATATTCTGTGATATACTCAACTGGCTCTCTATTACGGTTCGAAAGATACAGCCGTTGCTAGGTTGGGCTGACGTACAGACAGATAGACATCGTAGGCTTAGTAAATAATAGGGTCACAAATTTACCCTTTGGATTGAACCCTAAAAAAATTTATTTGATGGAACATAGCTTAAACCCAGCTAAGTGGTCTATCTTTACGAAATTTCATCAATATCCATTCAGCTGTTGCAGAATAAAAAATAGCGGTCAATGTTTCACTTAAGTTAGATAAATGTAATATGTAGCATATACGCAAAAGTACATAGGATTAGTTAAATGTCGACCATAATATCGACGAAATGTGAAATGTTGTGAAAATGTTGAAATGTGCAGTCTGCAGCATCGACAAAAGGAACTTTTCTCGATGGTCTGCAGTGGTACATCATATAAAGAAAAGCTATTCGAGCAAGTTTTAAATAGTTATATTAATGGAAAACCATGGAAAGTATACAAAGTCCTTGTGGAAAACATAAATGAGCTGTGTAAATGAGTAATATTAACCGAAATAATTATTCTGAAGTAAGTACATGACAAACTCGACTTTGTCAAGTTTGCTTATAAAGGATCTACACCATTCAAGTAGGTGGTATAATAATGAACCTATTCGATCATCGATAATTTTTATTCATAAAGAACTTGGAATCGATACATAAATGATTATGCTGTATGGTCAGATTTTAATAAAAAACAAATGATATTTTATCTAATGTATTAATAAAATATTAATAATTATGACAAACAAAGAAACAAACTTTACGTATTATTTATGTTATTATATTATTACAGATAAGATTAGTGCTGAATCTAGTGCTTTTTTGGCTCGTGATATTCAGATAATCTAGCTCATTTTTTCAGAGTATTAGTGCGCTGCACAATTTTCTATCTGGCAGCACTGAACACTGCTTCACGGTTGTAGCCACAAAGAGAGGCAATAATGCACGACACAGATAATGTACGGCATGATATTGTACGGCATAATAAGGCACAGCATGATAATTTGCGTACATGTAAATGGAATATCATGTTGTACAATATCGTACCGTGCAACATCATGCTGTACATTATCAACTTGGCCCAATAATGCACAAGCAATAATGTACAGACTGATATTTGATGTACAAGTACAAGAATTATCAAGTATAAGAAGGCTTGAGCATTTGGATTGTCTTTAGACCTTCAACGGTCTATGGGCAGTCTAACTGTATTTGTAGTGTTAGTTTTAGCTTGTATTTTGTTTAGTTATTAAAGGCACTTGCCCGAAAAAAAAAAGAATTATCATGCTTTGCAATATTGTGGCGTACAATATTATGCCGTACATTATTGTCTCTGTTTAATTTTCTACAGCAAGATAATTGATGACCAAAAAAATTCAAAACGTCGAGTTTATCAGGTAGAAATTAGTGACAGGTCCGACACAGAGCACCCCGACTTGAGTAGGTTAGGTTCGAAATGGGAAACAGAACCAACACAGAGCACCTCGTCTTGTGGTCCCTCCCTACCCCCTAGAGCAGGGGTAAGACAGGGTATAATTATAACCTTTTGGCGGAATTCACAGCAGGTTTTACTTGTAACTGCATGCACAGGCACACTGATATAGATGATATAGAAATGTCTCCGTCCTTTACAAAATTACGTCTAAAAAAAGTTAAAAGTTACCCAACTTTTTACTCGATCGTGGGCCGGATTAGGAACCTTGGCAGGCTGCATTGTGCCCCACGGGCCCTATGTTGGATATCCCTGCCCTAGAGTGTATATAAAAAGTGCGCGAGCCAGAAGTTCAAGCGAGGATCGCAAGAGCTTCTGGCGGGGAGCCTATCTGGAGTCAGACTTGGGTTGGTTTGATTCGAAATGAGTGACAGATCTATCGCAGTTGTACCCCTTTCCCTGCCTCAGCACCAAAAGTTTTAATGGTTCTCACATTTAATCTGTGACTATCTTACACTATTTTACGGCTATACTAGCATGGAATCGACAGACGTCATGGTCTCAACAGCCAACAAGAGCAGAGACATTTCAGCATTATTAGCCAATATGGGAGAAGCCACCTTTTATCATGTCGAAAACACTGCCCGTAAACCACGACATGATAATGTACATAATAATGTACCTAAAGCTCGATAAAACGTGAAATTTTATCACGTACATGGATTATTGGCTGTACAATCCAAGTGCACTGCAGTGCTTTGCTTGCCGTACTTCATAGCCGTTACCGTTTAAATTTTTATTGCCGTTCGAGCCGATACTTGAAGGCCAGTATTGTACGAGATGTATTATACAGCATGATATTTGGAATCACTGTACATGAATTATTGGTCGCTATTTCTTTCCCGTACATTATCGTGTCGGCAAATATCATGTACAATAAAGACACCCGCCACAAACTAAGAGTTGAAGTTGAATTAGTGTACAAGTAGAAAAAATTCTCACAAATGTTTGGTTTTTTGTTTATAACTCGTTTAAAGCACTTTATTTTACATTTTTGTTAGTTTGGACGATAACATGGGTATGTCTTAATATTAGTTATAGGAAGTTATAAGTGCCTTAGCTACGATTTTGTACTTAAAAACTTCGACAAAAATATAATGAATGGACGGGCCCAGAAGAAGCGCATTTTTGAAGATTACAAAATGAGCGCCAGCGCTTTTTTCGTTTCAGTCGGTCTCTAGCCGCAGGAAATGCGACACGCGATTATTGTTACATGATAACGAAACATCTGACAAAATTATGCCTTCGTGTGCTTTCCCGAAGTGTAAACACACATCAAAAAACCGCTATAAAATTTTTCTAACAAATGTACTGCACATGGTTATAATTACGTGTTGAAGTATATGTCCAACGGTTTTGCCTCGTTTTTACTGAGCAAATTCAATGGTTATGGCCGGTCCATAAATTTTATTTTGGTCGAAGCTTAAAAACTTATTTTTATTCTGGTACAACTTATTTTCAGAGAATATAGGCAGTGACCGTAAAAATTTGAATGAATTTTTGGAAGAAGCTGAGCTTCAGCAGTATTATGAATTATTTAGGTAAGGATAACTATCGTTTTAAATAACTGCACCGGTTGCTACCTACAGTTATGAACACATTTTCGTAAAACACTGTTTCAAGCCACAACCTTACCACAGTAAATATCCCGTAAATAATCATATAACTTTAAATTTTTGTAAATTTGACAAGTCTGAATAAGTCATACAGTTTTTAGTACGAGTATTTGCTTAGCGACTACTTTTTGTACAATGTTCTTTTGAGTAAGTTCCTAAATTCATAAAAAAACTTTAGCTCATATTGATAAGTAATTCCATAGCGAATTTAATACCTACATTCATTTCTTCCGTCTGTACCTATGTCAATTTGGTTGCATGGAGTTACTGGCTGAAGTGTGCTGTGCTAAGTTCAGATTGTTATTATACAACTGAGTGATGAGATGACCAAATCTCTAGCATGATTGTATGTGCACCACACATGCCCATAACTCAGGCAGTATCAACCAGAATGTTGTGTGCGAGTATGTTTGTTATTTAACTCCGAATTGACTGAACTGATTTGCATAAAATATTTGTCTGGATTAACACATACCCCGATAATTTAAAGGTTCCTGTGAGATATTGGGTAAAACGCAAGGCGCAACTAGTTAGCTATAAATCTCATTCTTCCCTATAATTTCACTGGTAGCGTTGCCCTTCAAACCAAGTTTGAACTATGGTACAAGAATGTTTGTAAACTTTTACTATGCCGTTACTATCATCATAATTAGCCTGATTTAATTGTGGATGCGGGCCTCTCCAAGGCATGCCACTCAGGCGATCTTTGGCTTTTCACTTCCAGCCACTACTTATACATATATAATCACTCCATTTAGTATCAGCACATCCTATACAAACAATATAATGTTTGCTCATAAGTAATCTCCACTTTAGAATAAGTCTTACCTAGGGTTATGGTTCTCTTATGCGACAGGTCTGACAGGCCCACTGCCACTTCTCACAATACACAGTTATGTCGGTGACTTTTATTCTCTGGCGAATTACTTTATTTCAGATTCAGATACAATCCTTCAGAAAAAACAGAGCACAGTTTGCGACTTTTGAGCTTGCGGTCCTCTCCAACTACTTGCTGAGCAGGCTTTCTCCACATCTAAGTTGTTTAATAACCTCTCCTGCATAGTGTTTCTAGAACAGCCACCTGGTGTTTCACCAAGAAGGCCAGCAGCTTGCTGATGCTCGTGCAGGCTTCCCAAAGCATTCTCGGTGATCCAAGGGTCGAAATCTTGGGTACTTGCCCAGTATTCTTTGTATGAAAATATTTTTCCGGATTCAGGATCTGATTTAGCTCAAACGTAGAGGTCATCTGCCATATTGTTTCCCCTGAATCTGCTGTGCCCCTTGAACCATTGGAGTTTAATTTGGTTGTGTTTACTTCCTCTAGTAGATTGTGACATTGTATAGTTAGCCCAGAAGACTGGTTGTATTGTTGTAAAGCTTCCAGGACTACATTATTGTCCAAGAGGATACTTCTCTATGCATCGATCTTTGGATAAAATTGGTTAAAAACCAAGCTCAACGGCAATGACTAATGATTCCTTTGTTAAGACTAAGCTCTAAATCTTGAACATCTAAGTTGCTGGTCATCAGTTTTTTTTAATAATCTTATATGATCTGCAGATTGCTCTTCTGATCTGGATGATCTATTTCCCTCATGCCCTTGTTACTATTAGACTGCAAGGGCAGGCAACATTGCAAGCGACTTTGTTTTTTGGTTGACATTCCAAAAACCCTAAAGAATGGCTTTGATTCAGATTTTTATTCATAACAAAAAATAATTACAAGTTAGTTAAATAATTACGTTGATTACACTTTAATTGTAAGAACAACTCGAATGTAAAATGCCTGATTCCGTGTTCCTCCATGGTTACTATCCATGTGTCTTCACATCATAAGTAAATATTTTTTTCCTAGGCCAGTGTGCTCCATCATATACTGCATCATTGATAAAATCAGGCAATACAGCGTCCAACACAAGCCTATTGTCAAATAAATAAAAAAGGTCATGTTCAAAGAATACATTGTTCCAAAACCCATTGCCATTAATGGCTTCACTATAGCGATTGTTCGAAAGTATGTTTACCTAAATCAGATGCTCAAAATAGGCAAATACAATTTTAAGGGTGAGACTAAATGAAGATTCCAGTAATTTAGTTGGCCAGCGTTTGGGAAACCCCGTTAAATCTTCTCGTTACCTATCCCACACGGCTTTGTGTCTAAAGACTTTAAGACGAAATTATTTACCCATTGTTGCCCTTTCTCTTAAGTATTGTATCTGGAACAAAGTAAATCGCCAGAGAACCAAAGTCATCTACTTAGGGTAGCAAGCGATGGCAGTGGGCTGGTCATATCTGTTGCAGTAGGCCTAGCACGGGCCGTGGACAAATTGTCTTTCCACCGTTTTTATCCACGCCTAGACGCGACAAAGCTAGAATATAGATACGTTTGTCTCTTTCTAGCGGGATAAAAACAGTGGACAGACAATTTATCCACGGCCCGTGCTAGGCCTGCTGAACCGATAATTTGGGGTAGAGCGTGCTCCATCGTAGATTGCTTCATCACTTTAGATCAGGAAGATGGTGGTCTAGTACATATAATGATATATTTAAGACTGGCAGTGGCAGGAAACAAAAAACAAAGATCGAGCTGAGTTTAGTGTTGTGAGTAGATTACTTTTTTAGTGTTTACCACATCAAAATTTGAAAAGTCCTGACCTAAAGCTAGATATTTCATTAAAAGTCTAGACATTTAAATCACAAAATTCAAACACTGCGCACGTCGTTGCAGTGTTAAAAGAGCAGTGGTATTACATCGCCCAAAATAAAAAAGCGGGACTAATTCAGGACAAAGGTCTAAAATTATATGATTATTTACGGGATATTTACCGTGGTAAGGTTGTGGAATGAGCTCCCGATTCTTGACCCGCATTCTTCAGTGTTCCCGTGAACATGGTGCATGTAACTGCGCCGAAATATCGGGAGCTCATTCCACAACCTTACCACGGTAAATATCCCGTAAATAATCATATAACTTTAGTGAACAACCGTGATAGTTTAAAACAAAGATCTAAAAGTCCAGGCTTGTCCAGAAAAATCCGGACGGATGGTAATCCTACTTGGAAGTAGCCTATGTCCAGCAATGGACTTAGTTTAGCTGGCTACCCAGCTAGTTTAAGTCCACTGCGTCCTAAGAAGAAACTTGTCAAATAGCAACCAAGGACTAATTTTAATAAAAATTTATTTGTATAAAATAATGTACATGGGAAATACTAAGCTTTGTCATTTTTAATACTGTTGACCAGTGGGCTGAATCTGAAGCCCGTTGCAGTCGATGCGCAATAAACTCGAAAGAGTGGTGCTCGCGCGAGTGCTGCGCATCTCCTGGGGCGAGCTGTAGCACTTTTTGTATAGAGCGCATCGAGATACAATTCCTATAGAGCCACAATATCTCAGTGCAAACATCCAAAAAACGACCGAGCGTCATTGTATATACATATTTCACAATGCCACATTTACTCCAATAAAGACGTTATGTCGCTTGCATAGTGTTCAATGTTAGTTGTCTGCTATGGCATCGCAAGGCGTTGTAGTCCGATCGCAGCTATCTTGTAACTAACCAAAAAGTCGGCGCAAATCGTAGCGTGCACCGTGTTTTGCATGGGGAATTTTTTGGCAAGATTGTGACTATATCTATATGTATTGTATTTCGATGTTAGAACGAGACTACTAAGCATCTTCCACTGCCACTGGCACTAAGCGAAAAGTGTTGTGGTTTGTTTCAGGCGGTAAGTACTGCGCATAGTTTGTAACGGGCATCAAGCATTACCGCTGTTTCTCTCCCTGTCAGTTCCATGTCCATTTAAATGAAAGCTACTCGTGACAGAAGAATAAGTTCACCGTACAGTTGTCCAAATTTTTTGTTGCAGAGATATTTTGAAAGTTAGTAAAGTGTCTCAACTCAAGTTTGTGGTGACCGAAGACTTGGGTCAAATTGGACTGTCAAAACCTGAGCAAAGAAGATACAAAAAGATATACTCCAAATATTTCCCTAATCCGTACTTAACTAAAATAAAGAGACTGCTTACTACTAAGAAATCTGATATTGTGAGTATTTATTTATATTACCATTTATTATGTAATATAGGACTATGTCACGAAGAAATTCACATCGAAATCCGGCCATCATAAATATTATAAATGCGAAAGTGCCCGCCCGCCCCGATTTCGCACGGGTGTAATTTACGTGCGAAGCCGGGGCGGTTTGCTAGTTCTATAAACTTTCCGTGAAAAATTATCTAACTGATGGTGAGTACCGCATCAAAATCCGTTGCGTGGTTTGGGAGGAGTTAGCGGTTATACAGACAGACAGACAGACGCGGAAAGCGACTTTAATTTATACTATGTAGAGATAGAGATAAGAAGCTTAGCGAAGGATATAACAAAATACATTACACACACATACAAAAAAAAAAATTGGCTAATACTTTTCTGAGATATAGCGTTCAAAGTTTTTGGTGGGGGAGCATCTGCTCTCTATCCCCGCCAACCACTGTCCCTTTCCTGCATAGCATTTGTGTGGTGCGCGCACCGCTTGACGTCATTTCGTGCTATAGTGCGATCTCTGTCTAGCATGAAATTAAAATACTTAGAACTTATTTATTTTAATTTTGTTTTCCTTGATGGGCTCTACTTATGCTGAACTTTTTTATGAATTCGTAAAAAAATAGGACACTGGCCTATTGTGAAAGTAAGTATGTGTGTTTATTCACACTCAACTGCATAATTTCAGCTGTTAGAAGGCAACAGATGCATGTATTATGAATGCTATTTTTCAGAATGGTGAAGGCTCTTCTTACCCAGTACCCTTGGAAATCCTACCGTTTTCGGAAAACATAGTGAAAGGCCCTACAAAACACATCATATGTATTGAAGATATTACAATTAACAAAGAACTTGGCATGGGCCAGTTTGGTGTGGTCCAACAAGGCACGTGGACTACAGGGAATCAAAGAGTAAGTATGGCTTGGGTAACAATGTCTATTGAACTAATATTACACCTTATCGAATTCTGGTCGATTTGTGTCTTCATTTTGTACTTTTTCGGATACCACTATGCTCAGTTTCAGCACTTGAAGAGCCTGGGGCTTTACGGACAGCTGCTATTGCGGCACCAAACTAACGTTAAATTCGCTCAGTTGGAAAATCACGCCAACGTGAACCTTAAGGCGCCCAGATACGGTTTGCGGTCGCGTGATTTTGCAACTGCAACTATATTATATATATATGTATATAATATATTAGTAATAGTATAGATATTTGACACTTTTGACAGTGAAACAACACCAGCGATAATGCGCCACCTGGCGAGATAAATAAGCAGTGCGTCTCCCCAATGTTGTTGCTTGTCTTTCAGCTGCAAGTAGCTATAAAATGCCTCGGCCAGGAGCGCATGACGTCCAACTCAACAGAATTCTTGAAGGAAGCAGCTGTAATGCACAGCATCGAACACCCCAACATTGTCCGATTGTACGGTGTTGTGCTGCACATGGATTCCTTAATGCTGGTATGATTTTCATAAATCTATATAGCACAATTAGGGTTGCCAACTTTCGTTTTTATTAAAATAAAGTATATACGAGTATATAAAGTAAAAAATAAGCATTTTTTAAATTTATTTATTAAAATGTTTGAAAACATTTAATCAAAAATCAACCAGAGTATATACCGTTCCATTTTATGCAGAAGCCAGAAATAATGTATTTCCGTACTTTTTTTCTTTAAAAGTTTAAAATAGTAATAGTAATAAAATAGTAGGGGGGGGGGGGGTTGTATTTTAATACAAACCCCCCCCCCCCCCCCCGCCCCCTTTGTTCCGACTTCGAAGATTTGTTTCGATAGTTTTTTAATGGTTTCTAAGCGTTTGACCACAGCTCACCTGATGTTAAGTGACGGTGGTATGGCCTGGAATGAGAACTAGCTCTCAAATGATGCTGCACGGAACACCTTTAGGTACATGGCAACAAATAAATTTAATTTAAAAAGAAAAAATCTTTAAATATCTTTTTCGTATTCTTCTCAGCAAAACCTTTAGTTTGATATCCATATCATGATGGTAGATAATAACATTTTGTCCGCCATCTTGGGGCGTCCGCCATATTGAATTGAGAAGACAAATCCAACGAACCCAAACTCAACGGGGTTACGGCGTTTCGTTTAGGAGGTCCTGTGGCCACCTTCTGTCTTCATTCCGCTCGATGCTATCATAACATTGCATTGTCACCGAACTTACATATCAGGGCAATTTTTTTTATACACAGTAGATCTGAGTTTGGCCACCAACTCGCCTGTACCCTTAGTACAAGTTTTGATAGTATTCAAAAACTTTTTTCGTTTACGTATTGTTCCATACATAGCTGGGCTGAAATATATTCGAAAACTTTTTTCGTATTAGAGTGAAGCAATCTATACCGCCGATTACTACCGATTTTAGTTTCTCCGCGTTTCCGCTGGAGGCGCTTTACTAAAATGTATGGGACAATACGTAAACGAAAAAAGTTTTCGAATACTATCAAATCTGGCACTAAGCGTACTGTTTAATAAAAGCTTTTAAAAAATAAGAGATACATAGTTATTTCGTTTTCATGTAGGTGACGGAGCTGGCGCCGCTGCGTTCGCTGCTCGAGTGCTTACGGGAGGTGTCTCTCCGCTCAAACTTCCCAGTGCCTAACCTCTGCGAGTTCGCGAAACAAATTTGTGATGGCATGACTTACTTGGAATACAAAAGACTGATTCATAGGTAAGCAAGCCCAGTAGTGGCATTTGATCATAGTCAAAACAAAATATTCTCGCAACTTACATAACAAACTAGTGTGTCAGGATATTTGATACCCCCAGACCTAGCACACTCTGCAAGAAAGTGTTGTTAAACCGTTATATTTGTACTTAAACATAACAAACCGATTTTATTCGATACAATGCCATCGAATCGATCATAGCGAGTACTGAACAAATGGAAATTTATCGAATTTGACAATCTCAACTGTAAAATTTGACGATCGATAAAGAACGGTACTTGCACTGCTGTTAGGTGATGAGATAAGTTGATACTAACCACAACTTGACTCATCAGCCCTCATAACGCAGACAGCAAAGTGTTTGTTCCGTAATATTGTTATTTTAAAAGTGCCCAACGTGCCTAAAGTTTTCACTTCAATAACATGGTTCTCTACCATTTTTAAAACTGTTTCTTTGACAAATCAATAGTGTACTTCCGCTTTAAGGTGGTACGTTTCACATATGGCGAGAAATTCAAATTTCAAACAGTTTTCATGTCCATGTAGCTAGGCCGGGTAATTATTGTAAACAAAGCTTGCGCAAATTGGTTATTATTCTTTACAAAATCGTGTAAATCTATTTATCTCTAATGCACATTATTTATAACTTACATTTGTCAATAAACCATTTTTTGCTATTTCAAACGCTTTATTGTGAAATGTAAGTAACATGGTGCGTTAATGTTAAATAGCTGTACATGATCATGTAAAAAACAACCAACGATTTGCGCAAACACTGTGCCATTTTAAATAATTACCCAGCTTAGCTAAAAGGACGAGAAAACTGTTTAAAATTTGAATTTCCCGCCACATGTGAAAAGTGCCACCTTAACGTCGTATCAAGTACAATAAGGAATTAGGGATCAGTTATTTATGCTATACGTTAAATTGGAAATAAATGCACTAGAAATTTGTCAAAGAAACAGTTTTGAAGATGACTTCTGCAATGATACACCTGTTTCAATCATCTATCTCCCAGTTTTGCCAGGTCTAAAATGTGTGAAAAATATCCAAGATTCATTCAAATGGTCTTGATTAAGGCATGACATCAGATTTGCTAATGTAGCTTATATATCACGGCCAAACTCTGCTGGTTTATATTACTAGGTGGTTATGACTCACTTCTAATTTAATTACACTACCGTCGATGCTCCATAAATAGTCTTTACTTACTCATCTGAAGGGTGTCTGGTAGAAATCGTTTTTACAGATAAGTCTTATACTTATCTGATATCTAATGTAATCTAATGTAATGTTTTCTTCTTCACATCCGGTTGGAACATGGCGAACGTAACCTTACCTTAACACACTGTTACAATTACTAAAACTGTAACACCCCATCTTCCGTGAAATAAATAATTTGAATTTGTTTTTAGGGTTACGTACCCAAAGGGTGTTTACGGACCTTATTACTAGGCCTACGCTCTCTGTCTGCCTGTCCTAGTTTTTAACGGCTGTGAATCGTAATAGGTAGCCAGTTGAAAGGAGTTGTACCTAATTAGTATGGAGCCTGGTACTTTATTCTTAACAAATCTCAACTTTTTAGCGCAAAATGTGCCTCAAATATAGAGCTTAAATGAGCTACAAAAAAATTATTAACCGTAGCATTTTTTTAAATAATGTAAAAATAAAAATGTGTTATAGAAATATTGGATTGATTAACAGCAACACTTAATGTTACGGCGGGCTAACTAAGAAATAATAGAAAAGCCAGAAAGTAAAAACGAAAGGACGCTATGCAACAAAAGTATTTTTAACGTATTTTTGTAATTGCTCTAATGTAAAAATGGTATTACTTGGCATGATTATAGTACACACTCTAAAGTATAACAACAAACAATAAATAATGGCCAAGTGTGAGTCGGTGACAAATTTCTGTTCATTACCAAGTTATAACTGGTAATTCGGTTACTTGAACGACCTTGTCATTTCTTTCACTAAATCGAAATTTCATATTTTACTAATTTTAATGATAATTATTGTATTTTGTGCTTGTTCGTAACCCTCAGTGTGCGAGTCCGACTCGCACTTGGCTGTTTTTTATTATAAATAATCATACATACTTGCATACAGTCACGTATGCAATTTTCGTCTATCAAAGTCAATTTAATTTCATGTTAGACAGAAAGCGCATTATAGCACGTGATGACGTGCGTGCGCCATACAAATAATATATTAACACACGCTCTGCGAGAAAGGGACAGAGTATCCGCTCTCTATCCCCTCTAAAAACATTAAACGCTTTTATCTCAGAATTTTTTAAGCCAATTTAAATATTTTATTCCAGTATCTGTGATGTATTTAGTTACATCTTTCGCCAAGTCTGATAATTGTAATAAACGAACCATTAGGACACCAGCCTAATTAGTCTCTGGCTAGTTTGGTATCGTCTGGTATCTTCTGTTCATTGCATTATGTCCGAATAAATGATTTTGTACCTGTATTGTAATCTCGCTGCAATCTACTTCAAATATGTGCTACAGATTTTGTATATTATGATATTTCAACTGGCTCCGTTTATTTTTCAGAGACTTAGCTGCAAGGAATATTTTAGTTTTTAGCAAGGATAGAATTAAAATATCAGACTTTGGACTGTCAAGAGCATTGGGCGTCGGAAAAGACTATTATCAAACAAATTACAATGTCAACCTCAAATTACCTGTGGCCTGGTAAGTTTTGCATGTATATTTAACCTCAAATAACACTAATAAATGCAATTTTTTTTATGTATTAGTTTAACGGGTTTTAATGAAATTTGTATGGAGGTACCTTCTTCCCTGGAACATAGGCTACTTTTATCTCGAATAATATATCCTATATTGAACAAGTTACATTATAAAAAGTGATGACTTACGGCACTGAAACGTGGTCTCTTACTATGAACCTCTACAGTCTTGCCAGTACAATAAAATATTTTCTATCAAAAATTGTTTTTCTTTATCTTAATGTTGTATAGAACAGATATTACGTTAAAATAAACAGTACGAAACGACTTCTATTTTATAATTAATCAGATTACGGCTAGTTTTTTTTTTTTGGTCAAGTATATTTAACTACCATTATAAAAGTTTTTTTTTTTGCACTGATAACCCATTTGTTAACAAAAAAAACTAAGATTATTGAACGGAGTATAGAAACATTTATCTTCAATTCGAAGCACATTAGTTTCATAATTAGGCAATTCTACAGATACGCTGCTTGCTATGTTCGTTTAAATGTGTGATTCGGTCGTTACAGGTGTGCTCCAGAATGCATCCTGTACCTTAGATTCACGTCGTCAAGCGACGTGTGGGCATTTGGAGTGTGTCTTTGGGAGATGTTCACGTACGGGTTCCAGCCATGGGCAGCTTTCTCCGGCCAGCAAATATTGGAGGCCATCGACGCACCTAACTTCCAGGTTAAAATTTATGTTATAAATTCTCTTCTGGAGACTGTTAATTTATTATTTGAGACAATTTTAACTACTTTTTGTATTATACTTATACGTTGAAGAGTGTACCGTACCTTTAATGTAGAAAAAAAACTATGGTAGGTAGGAAAACTATGGAGCTCCTGTTGTTATTCATTAAATTTGTGTAAACGTCAATGACAGTTGTCAAGACTGGTCTTTCGCCACTTTATTCGCAACTATTTTGGAGGTTGGAAAGATATACGCGGGTAGCAGACGAGCGAAAATTATTTGCTAATACTGACAACCATTTTAAGCTAGGAAATGCTCACCAATTACTAGTATTATACAAGTATAGCCGTTCCATAGTCCTCCTACCTACCATTGGTTGGAACCCCTTTCTCCGGTTCAGGTATATTGGTACATTTACTATAACAAGAAAATAGTTGAAATAATTATGAAACTGGTAGTTGATTTGTGTTATTAAAAGGATCCCGCTGTGCGACGTGCCCGTACGGGGACCGAGCATATTTTTAAATTACCATTATAAGTTACTTTACATTTACTTTACCCTTCACATCTTCATATAAGAAAAAATATTATTTGTCAGATTAAAAAAGGAGATTCGTTTGATTTATGAGTGATCGTTTAACCTCGAAGATGTTGATAATATGCTTAAGAAACAGATGTGGCCGAGAAGTGGGCTCTTAATAGTAAATTGTATACAATGTTGACGATGATTCCAGGCTTATATTGGAATCACAGTTCCGTCAACTTTTTATTTTTTTATTATTGGTAACTGGTTACAAATTCCTTTATACCTCAATTAAAAACACTTCTTCAATATTGTCAAACAAGCCATAGTCACAGTCAGAGTCAAACAAAGCAAGTCACAGGCAAGAAGTCCTAGTCATGCCCCAGTAAAGTGGCAGAGACTTTACTAGACTTTACTTCGGAGTTTTGGAAACAACATGAAGAGAATATGTTTTACCTCATTATATCACTTGCCTAAACTCAAGCATGTTCACAAATACTTAATAAACAATCATAATTATGGGGGCCTTTATGCTATCCAATCTTTGATGTAGGCCTCTTGCCTTTTCTTCCACTCCTGGCAGTCTTGTGCCCGACTCATCCAGTCATGTCCTCCGTGTCGCCTGACACAACAACATTATACCACCAATACAATGAGGCGACATGTTTATTTCACGTTGGCGCCAACTAGCTTAGGTCATTGTTGTTATATTGTTTCATGACCATGGATACAAAGTCCTTCAGTCGTAATATTAAACAAGTTTTCATGGTCTTAAATAGCGTCAAACATGTCATATTCACAGTCAGAGTCAAGAAAAGTAAGTCACGGTCAAGTCAAACTCATGCCCCTGTAAAGTGGTGGAGACTTTACAAGAGGCTCGTATGGAGTTTTGGAAACAACACGAAAAGACACGTTTCACCTCGTTATATCACTTGGCCACACTCGAGCACGTTTACGAGCACATAATGAATAATAATTCACCATTTAGTACACATTAACACTCGAAAATACACAAGTTTATGAAAATAATCCAACGAGCCGACATGTTTTTTCCGCGTTGGCGCCAAAAACCAGCTTAGGTTATCTTTCCCAGTGTTGCCCTGTGCATGCGAGCTGATATGATTATGTACATTACAGAGATTGGAAAGGCCAGAATGCTGTCCAGAAGCGTATTACAGCACCATGCTAGAATGCTGGTCTCATGAACCCACCGCGCGGCCAAAATTCAAGGACCTGGCGTCGAAGCTACGAGAAATAAAATCGGAACAGGTAAATTTTACATTGTAAACACCAAATTTTCACCTAAAATTGACAACTAAACGTTTCTTTTTATTTTGTTACACTAAACATGTTTCAAATAACCAAGGACATTCCGGAAAATGGCAAAATATTGTTTTTTTTTTATTTATTTCTTGCTTATATCATGTTCTTTCGGGCCAAAATAGTGTGAAAATTAAGTGCCGGAATAGACGTGTAATTAAACTATCTGTTTCTGCACCTGCCTTAAAAATACTAATATTTTAGATGCCTTTAATCGGTCTTTTATCGCATGGAATCGCAGAGAAACGAGTGAAAATCGCAAGGTAATTCTAGTTTATATTGCTTATTGCTAAAATACTTATTTTTAAATTCATTTAAGTATCAACAAACAGTATACAACAAAATATTAAATTAAATAAAAAAAATATTTAAAAAAAATATTTGGGACATTTTTGCACACACGGTCATCTGACCCCAAACTAAGCAAAGCTTGTGATATGGCTGCCAGAGACTGATATACATACATATATAGTTTTAAATACATACTTAAATAGATATTAACAACCAGATATAGAACAAACACAAATGTTCATCACACTAATGTTTGTCCTACGTGGGAATCGAACCCACGCCCTCAGGCTCAGAAGGTAGGTTCACTACCAACTGGACCAACGGGCTATCGAATTACAGAAGTATACAGAAAAATAAACTAGTTTAAATACCAGCATCGTTGATCACGGATTAATAATAGATATATAATTTTTTTACGCGGATATTACCGCGTTTGACCGTCAACTCGCCTGTTGTATGCGACGATGATATCATATGAATACTTGCTTGACATTACCTGTATGGATCTCGATATCAGCTGTTCTAGGAAGCCCCTTGTTACGACAATAGTCTCGATTATTTGGTATGTAAAGTTTTTAGGGTTCCGTACCCAAAGGGAAAAAACAGGACCCTATTACTAAGGCTACGGTGTCTGTCCGTCTATCTGTCCATCCGTCCTAGCTTTAAACGGCTGTAACTTTCGAACCGTAATGAGAGCCAGTTGAAATTTCATTAACTAATAAATATAAAAAGCAAAAAAGAAAGGGGGGGGGGGGAGGGGTAAATCTTCATACAACCAACGTATTTTTTTAACCTATTTTTGTATTAGCTCTAATGGAAAAACGGTAATACGTACAAGCATCAAACTTGCTCGCTGAAGCCTGCGCTGGCTTCCCAGAGCGTCCTCGGAATCCGAGGGTAGTGTTTCGTTGTTCTGCCACGCTTCTGCACTCCAGCAGCAAATGCGCGGCCGTTTCTTCAGTCGTCAGGAGACCCTCTACATAGGGGACTGTCAGTAACCCCAATTTTAAAAAGGCGTTTGTTTAAAAGGCAGTGACCTGTGATAACCCCAACAATTTGCCGGAGTGTGTCACGTTTTTAATTCAACAATCTACGGGAGTATCTTGGATTGAGTTCAGGGAAAGCTTCCCTTGATTGTCTACAGTTAATGTCTCTAGTGTTAATGTAAATTTGTTTTCTTTTACAGGTGCAGGCGATAGCCGACTTCGTGAGACCAGAGGAAGGGAGACGACCCAACATGCTCGAATACAAATCTGGACAAATAATAACAGTGGTTGGCAAAGAGTGAGTGCATAATATAGTACGTTACATTAGCCGCAGGCAAAAAGACGTTAAAACGCAAAAAGTATTTATTTTTTCTGAAATCGTTTTATTATATTTTTAATAATAGGGATTGCGTTTGGCCTCCGACTCGCATGATGTAAAGTAAAGTAAATATTTATTTCTGAAACGGTTTAACATTATCATAATTATATTGTATACATAGCCACAAATAATATCTAAAATAGGTTATATTGAATTAGCAGTGGGCCCCAAACTCGGTTAGGCCGGTATCTTGGTGACCCAAAAAAGATTTTCCAATTTTAACTTAACGCGCGCGCTTAGGAGTTACAAATACTTAAACTAAAATACTTAAATTAAAACTAAAGTAGGTAGATTAAGAGTACGTTCAATTAAAGTTAATTATGTTAAAATAAGGTACAGAGGAGTTAAACGATGTTAAGCGATGATGCGGTCAACGATGGAGCACGCTTGCCTAGAAGAAATCGATTCACCCTTGATTTGAAGACACCCAGATTGTAACTATCGGGGAATACCACAGAAAAGAGAAGTAAATAGAACGGAAATGAGAAGAAAAATCTGTCGCCAGACATTATGACAGAACCTTGATTGAACATTCTCATTTATGTCAACGTGTCGAACTCCGCATCCAAACTTGGACCTTACCTTTTTGGGTTAGGTCTCAAAGTTCTTTGTCCGCATCACAGTTGCTAACTGATTTCGAATGACGTGACGTTTCGTTTATATGGGTGCAACTGGCTACAACAAATTTCTTACAAAAATGCCTTGACAGCCGTTCTAATTTAAACAAAAAAAATATTTTTCTTTTCTGTGAGGAATACCCATTCGGGCAGCTTTTGGCGGCTTTATGTTAAGAGACATTGCAATCCAATAAATAAATTAAAAATTAAAAAAATCATTTTCTTTCAATTACAACTACCTGTAGTTGAAATTGCTTTGAAAGAACGCGCCTGTTTCCTATGACCCATCGTATGAGTGTTTACCCCAATAAATTAAGTATATTTGATCCCGAGTCCGCACGAACAATGCGATGCTATTATCGTTAGTTTGTGTGATGGACATTAAGACGCCGTCAAAGCCGTCCCAACAACCGGGCGATTTGAAGGTCAATAATAAACTTGAAAAGTAGTTTTATAATTTAAATGTATTAGACAATAATAAAAAAAATCAGGCCCTTTTCAAGGCTTGGGTGAATAGGTATCTTCTAAGTCTGCGTGCTTCATTTTTGACCATATCGTCGCTTACCAACAGGCGAGTTGATGATCAAACGCGGAATTATTCGCGATTAAATAAAAATACGGTTTTTCTCCCCTCAACATATTAAAATGCTCGATGCTTTGATCAAAATGCTTTAGAATTTCCAGAAAACCAGTTTAAGCAGCAAACTTTGAACGAAGTACAAAAATCACGACAAAATTATTGAAGAAAAATAATATATAAATTATTGTCATAGTTTTGATAACCCAAAGTTGGCCTAGTATCAGAACTAAGCATTTTCTATGAGCGACTAAGTTCAGTAAACGCTACAAATAGCTCTCTCACTCAACTTGACTCACTGACGAACTACTCATTGGTATAGTTGGATAAATTATCCCCCACAGTGCCTTATATTCTATTCTGAACTTAAGCAAAACAGGCTAGTTTTAGACCTTGATTAGTAGACGTTTAGACTTTTCGGCTAGACATCGTCATTTTTGGCTATACAAGGCTCTAGCTGCCGGTCGCCTCAGGAACTAAAACTTAGCACGAATAGCTGTAAGTTTTGTAAAAAAAAACACGGTAAAATAGTTATTTATGATACAAGTGCGGTAAGTTGGTTATTACAAACGAGTAGACGAATGTAAGCCCGAGACGAAGTCGAGGGCTTACCATAGTCACGAGTTTGTAATAACCAATCCGCACGTGTGCCATACAACGTTTTACAAAACATTTGCGAGAAAAAAAACAAAAAATGGAAATTAAAAAAATACCGTTAAGTACACGCACGGTGCTATACAACGGAGCGTGCGGTAAAATTCATTACCGCACGCTCCGTTGTATGATCCGTAATGTTTAACTTTCGAACGATGTATACAGGCTTCGTAAGTGCACTTTTTGAGCAAATGTGTTGTAAAAACTATTGTTCAACTCTACGGATAAGTTGGTAGCAATGTAAACATGGTCTCTATTGAAATCAAAAGTTTTTTTTTACAAATTACTTAGTAAATAGCATGTGGCATGTGGTGTGTCCTGATGTTTCACTTATTAATTTGTTGCCATCTTTTTTCCACACATAGAAATGAAAAGAGACTGAGATAATTTTAGTCCTGTCAAATTGGTTCAGTGAGTGCTACAACAAAATCGATATCATTGTCTGTCAAGGTGAAAAAAAAAAAAACAATAAAATAATCTAATCTAATCTAACCTAAAATACGTTACAAATTGAATAGGGTATTTAACTGGTTTTACGAAACCACCGTAAATTGTTTATAATATTAAAATAAAGCAATCTTGTGATTTAATCCACATAATTTTCAGTATTTGTGTTTTAATAGGGTGTTTGACTGTATTGAAAATATTATGCCAATTGACATCATCCATAAACATGACATAATGAAAAAGCATATTTCATTGATTTTTTTATAAAAATATGCTTATTTTTTGTAAAAAACGCGAATAAAATAACTGTATTTTCGACATTTGATCACGTGATCGAAAACGGTCTGTAATTGGCTTCATCCCTAGTGACGTCACACAAATCTAAACAAACAGATTTTGTATTGATATTTGCGAATTTAATGTTGTAAAGCTATTTTGAGAGCGATTTATCCAGAAATTATCACCAAAAACAGTCCGGAGGTTAAATGTTAGAAGAATGGAGAAACATTTTGTGCAAGCAGACAGCAGTAACTTAACCAAAATTAATGTATTTATGGTTGCATATTTCTTCAATAATAATCTACGTCATTGTTTCTACGCTGCAGAACTCAAAACGTAAAAACTACAATGTAAGTATTAATTTTTAATTGTTCTCCAAGCAAAACATTCAATCAAGTTGTACAAAAAGTATGTTGTAGTAGGTGGATATCACTATTTTGTTAGGTTATGTCTTTACAATGTTTAAAAAGAAAGTAACAGTACATAAAATAGTAATGCAATAAAAACACAAATTGTAATAGAAATATATAGACTCAAATATGTACCTCAAAATGATCTTCGCACAAAACAAAACACTTGTGAAACACTTGAATTAGCTCCAATACTTTTGGGTTCTCTACGAGCTACTTAGTTCCAACCACTTTTTGCGAGTTTTGGGGTCCATTGGAACAGAAACGAATAGTTTTTCCGGTGTTTTATGGAAGTATTTGTACATTGTGGCACTACACAACATTTATAAACCATTACTTCTATTAGAAAATTAGTGATTATCAAACTTTTGCTGCCTGGCTGCAGCTGTTTTGTTTTGTGTGACGTCAATCGTCGCTCGACCGGAGCTATGACGTAGGTCTGCGTTTTGGCGCGATATTTTTTTATTCAAACTTTAACATCGATTTATATCGCAAATACGACTGATATCCAGAAAATATAAATGCAGTATACATTAAATTATATCAGGCAATAATGTGCAATAGTTTCCCAAAAGTTGTCAAATACCCTATTGGCGGATCAAAATTCAAATTATTAATCTCCCTCGAAAACGATCCCTTTGACATTTATTGGGCCACGTACGACACACATAAGCAAACTAGTTCTCGCCATACAGTTGTTGCCTTTATTTACTTTTGTGTGACGTCATAAGGACATCCCCTACGTCGATCTACATAGTGCACTTACAGTCAAGTCACGTGATCAATGTAACTCATATTTCTATTTTGTATTTTTCTGAAAATCAGTACCCTATTGTTTAGTTTTTAGTAATTAAGTAAATTTCAAAAATAATAATCATCTAGGATTGCACTGGCATTGAATTATATTTTTAATACAGTCAAATAACCTATTGTTTTTTTTCAGGGTCATGACCAAGTCGTCATTATGGTATGGTGTGCTGGACGGAGGAGCCTGCGGCATGTTCGACCCGAGTCAAACTAAACCCTACATCAAAGTTGACGTAAGTCGATCCACGCCTTAATTAAGGCAAAGCAGTGCTTTTCACTTTGGCCGTCCAAAACTTGAAAAGTATATATTTTTTGTTTGATTTTGTTATCTTACTGGTTGCGCATTATCTAAGACATGGCGTAAACACACAAAAATCTAAATTTCTATTTATATATATATATATATATATATATTCAACATTTTTTGGTGTTGCTATGCGCTGCAACGCTATTTTCAGCGATGCGATGCCACCACACGCCCAGCAGCGCGTTTATTTATGTACATGAGCTATAATGGCATGTTCTTGATTATGTAAGTCGGATGACAAAACATTTAGTTTTATTTTGTCATCCGACTTCCGACCGGGCAAACATGGCACACGACAATCGGCAAATATTTTGAAAAAAATATATGACAATAAAAAAAGTTTTTTTTAAAAGTTATATGATTATTTACGGGATATTGACCGTGGTAAGGTTGTGGAATGAGCTCCCGAAAACTGCACCCAAATATCGGGAGCTCATTCCACAACCTTACCACGGTAAATATCCCGTAAATAATCATATAACTTTAGTGATCAACCGTGATAGTTTAAAACAGAGTTTTTTTTTTGATATAACGCACACATACAACCCAACATTGAATCGACATTGAATCTTGCTCAATATGCTATCGGACAGGAGACATGCAAATTTAATTAATATTAAATGCATCTCCCATCTCCCAGTATTGTGTACATCTTAAGTAAATTCGTTTAAGTTAAAAAATCAACGAAACCCAGAATCCGTGGAGATACTTAAAAAAAAACAAAACAACACTAGCTATAATAACATATTAAAATCGGCTATAACAGTTTTGAGATAAAAGTGTTTCAAGTTTTTGGTCGGATTAGGAAGGGATGCTGTCTCTTTCCTGCAAAGTGACTTTCAGTATGGAGTTTGCATGGCGTACTTATAAATGACGTCATTAGTAGGTATATTCTGTCCAGAAAGGCATTTAAATGGTTATATACTAATTTTAAACACATATTATTTGTTTTTGATAGCCCGTTGGTCCAGTTCGTAGTGAACCTACCTTCTGAGCCTGAGGGCGTGGGTTCGATTCCCATGTAGGACAAACATTTGTGTGATGAACATTTGTGTTTGTTCTATATCTGGTTGTTAATATCTATTTAAGTATGTATTTAAAAAATATATATGTATGTATATCAGTCTCTGGCAGCCATATCACAAGCTTTGCTTAGTTTGGGGTCAGATGACCGTGTGTGCAAAAATGTCCCAAAAATATTTATTATTTATTTATTTATTTTAGTGATTGGCTCTAAAAATATCAGTCCGATAGCCTATAGGCGAAGTTTAGGTGTCTTTGGTGCGCCGACCGGATGAGAGGGGAGGGGGACGCACAAACCTGTGATTTGTGTGCATGTGCGCGTCAACGTATCCCCCACTACGCTTTTAGCTAAAGACTTCCCGGTCACTTTATTTATACTTTTCAAGTTTTGGCTATGTGAAGATCATAATTCGCACCTACAACAGAACTGGTAAAACTAACCTATCTACCATTCAACATATCTTGTTTTACATAATTATGAATTCGCTTCAGCTTTTGTTATAACCCGATACATTAACAAGGTACCAAAACGTCATACCTCACCTCCTGGACATGGAGATCCTATCGGCTGAAGGGAAAATATTGAGGCTTAGCGTTTTCTAGTCGGAAAATATTTGTTGAATAATACTTGGATTACTTGCTTAACTACGTTCATTTTCACTAGAGCTTTATCTATGTGTATCACAGAAAAGAGACGTATATAGAACGGCAATGAGAAGGAAAATCTGTAGCCAGGCATTATGACAGAACCTTGGGTTAGGTTTCAGAACAACAGGCGAGGCGGCCAAACGCGAATCGTCGACCCGAAAAAAAAACGATGCGGTTGACGGATTTTTGACACATCATCATCAGCCAGAAGACGTCCACTGCTGAACATAGGCCTCCTTCTTTAACCTCCACACTGAACGACAGCCTGCCACATGCCTCCACATTTTGACACATGCCTCCCTCCAATCCGCCATACAATTTGTTTGACCAATGTTAAAATGCTTGAACAAAATAGTATATTATGCAATTAGTGAATAAAGGACGGCTTTAAAGCGAGGGCCATAGTTGAATCACGAGCAAGTGAAGGTTTCTAACGACTGAACCACGACCGTAGGGAGTGATTCATGATGATTGAATCACGAGCGTAGCGAGCGATTCAAGTGTTAGAATCCTGAGCGACGCGAGTGATTCATGGCTCGCGATATAAATCCGGTTTATTTAAGAGTTGCACAGTTTACTTTTTTTTTTTTTTCCTCTTCCCCGAGTTGGGGCTTTTGGCTCCGCATGATTGATGCAGTTGCCATATTCAAGTCGTATGAGTTTAGTTTTAGAATTTAAAGGTAGGGAAACGATACGCGTAAAATCGTTTTCATCGTCAAGCTAAGTTACGGTCAAGTCAAACTCATGCCCCTGTAAAGTGGTGGAGACTTTACAAGAGGCTTCTATGGAGTTTTGGAAACAACACGAAAAGACACGTTTCACCTCGTTATATCACTTTCCCACACTCGAGCACGCTTAAGAGCACTTAATGAATAATAATTCCCCATTTAGTACACATTAACACTCGACAATACACAAGTTTAAGAAAATAATCCAACGAGCCGACATGTTTTTTCCGCGTTGGCGCCAAAACTCCACAGTTTACTTTATACCATGACTACGAGAAAAAGAAATATTTGATTTTGGAGGAGTTTGTATCGAGTATTTTTGCGCAAGGAGGTTGTATAGCATTGAGATGGAGGTCACATTATATTGGTGTTCTAAATTCAAACACCAAAATAGTGACTTAAAATAAGCTCTTTAGAGGGGTAATGGTATAAACATCTCTTCATCTTCATAGAAATAGTATGATCCTTAATTTTAAGGAATGAGGTTATCTTTAATCCGATTTCCTGTTAAAGTAATCCAAGTTTTATTCTATTTACGATATAGAAACCTCATTTTGTGTTATCTACAATTCTACATGGATCATCAGAAGTAGTTGAAAAGAGCCACTTATATACACACAACTCTGTAAGCTATTCAAGATTACATACTATGTTTGAAGCATATAAATTGCTATTGTTCCAGTATTTTTCCATACAAAATCCGGTCGTGTCTGCGATCTGCCAACGAAATTCAATCTTTACCCCTCATATCATATGTGTCACATTTTGCCGACTGAAGTGGCCATTCCAACTACATCTGATATTCTGTGATTTTCCATGTGTATTTTTGTTACGTCATCTGTAAATGATATTCTTTGGCTTCGATATCATCCTTGCTACTTACTATTAATAACAAAGCTAGTTGATAGTTTGAGTGAAATATTTAATCGCACATCAGAAATTACCAAGTCGCATCAAAATGTCTCTATCAATTGAAACTCTCCAAACTTGGATAGACAAGTAGTTTAGAACGCTTAGGTGAGATCGATGTGAAGCTCTCACCTTTAGACGAAATGAGTTCCAAGATGATTTTCTTTAAGTTGGAAACACTTATAATATTACCTTAGCATAGCGCCTTTTCATTTTGAGAAAAATGTATATTGTTACAGTTATATGATTATTAACGGGATTTATACCGTGATAAGGTTTTTTGTCACGTGGTCCACAACCTCATCACGGTAAATATCCCTTTAATAATCATATAACTGTAGTGAACAACCGTGATAGTTGAAAACAGTGTTTTATTTTTTATTGCTACTTAGACCTTGATCTAAGGCTCTGCGAGAGTAGAAACACGACTTGCAATATTCCATTCGTTCGAAAAACTTGGAACATAGTCTGTTTGTGACTTTATCATTAATTTTTTGTTAAATTTGTTCAATATCTTTTAATTTACTATGAAATAATACCCAAGTAAATGTCATGGACACCTTTTTTATCGGCTTCTAGTACTTTCTACAAGCGTTGCCTTCTAAGCGTTGCCTCTGGCTTATATTCTGGTTAGGATTTCAGACTGCTACAGACATTTTCTATTGTATGCAGTTGGTATTCTTGTTAGATACATAACATATAGTATAAAATGTTCTTGGCGTGCGTTTAAATATCACTCTGCCTTCCTGTGATACTGTGTTCTTTTCATTCATGGGGGTAATATCATTCAAAAAGCTGTATACTGTTCGATAAAAATGACTGATATTATAATTTATAATATCAACCATTTTACTACTATTGTAGTCCAAAATTTATTATAGTCATCATCAAATTAAACTAAATAAATTTTACTAGAGAACTCATGGGTCCCAAACTCTATATTGTTATTGGTTTAATTATCCGAGATTAAAGTTTAGAGTGGAATCAAAATAATGTTAACCAAATCGAACAAAATAAAGCTTGCACCACACCATCCAATCTAGAAGGGTACAACCCTCGCGTCGATATCACCGCACCCGACGCGTCAGTCTTCTCGGACCATCCGCTCCTCACTCCTACGAAGCGACGTGAAGCGACACACTTACACCGGCAAGCGGACCATTCAGCGAAGCATGATATCAAGCCCGCAAGGCGACGTCAAGCACACTGGACATGTTGGTCTCGACGGCGCTTATTTTGGGGATATATCATTTCTCGATACGGCAGGCGTAAGTATGCATGCATGTAGAGATGCTGCATTGATATTTTTCCAAGCCGACTTCAAAAAATATGTTATACATTTTGGCAAATGATTATAATCAGAGGTGGCATACACACTAAACTATTATTTAGCAGTGCATTACACTGTTATTAAGCAATGCTGTCTGATTCATGACCTTGTAGATCTTAAATTACTGTACAAATTTGAGTTATTACGTACTAATAAATGTATAGTAAGAGAGGGTTAAAAAAACTTTGGAAGTGTGGGCTTACCATAATTTTTTTGTTGCAACTTACCAATAGCCCTCTAACACATTTTTCTGCGCTTTAGTAGCCTCTTCATTTTTGATACTGTTACCCCAGAACATTAAACCAATCCTATCAATTAAACCATACCTAAGCAAAGAGGAGAAATTCACAAACTAATTCTTTGAAGTCGGTTGACTTTGTATTTATTTTCTGATCTCTGACAAACGGCAAACCTTATCCTAAATTTAACATCAATGCAGCATTCGTTATATCCATTTATCTGTCGTACCATTATTGGAGCATATACCGCTTTTCCAGACAATTCTAATAGCATCTAGTCTGTCAAAGAAACCAAGTACATTCGCAAAATTTAAGCCATTCAAATGGTGTCATATATGACACCAAACAAATATATTTTACTATGACAATTTGCGCGGTGAAATCGTACCACAACAAATCAGAAAAGCAGCATAAGAGTTATGGTGTGACATTCCACAGGTAATCCATTAATTTTCTTGCTTAAATCGTTTAAAATACCAATCGAAACGTAAGCTACAAAGCGAATTTGTAGTTTACGTTTTGAGAAGGCGTTGTTTGGAAACCTACCTTCTCTGAGTAGTTATTCTAAGTTTGTTGTCTAAAATGTAAATTTCTCATTCCACTTGTATTTGGAGTCCTGCTGCCTAGATATGAACAGTTTTACATGTAATTTCACCAAAGGTTTAAAAAGGGAGAAACGTTTGCCTGTAACGCCAGTCGCACGTTTCATGCTTTGGTTCACATGCATGTTTTGTGTGTTTAAATAGTGTGGTAAAAACCAATCAACGTTGTGTAATTATTAAACTGGGGAGGAAAAACCTACGGAAATGGAGAAATTTCGACTTCTTTTAGCTGTAAATATAACGTTCAACTGTTTGGTACAATACAGTTTATTTTATATTTTACTCAGCATTATGGTTTGTGCAATTTTTTTTTTCTGTGGCTTTATACCCAGTTTCTGAAAGCCTGTTGGTTTTAATCTATTGTCAAAACTCATGTCAAGTGACTTGATTGGCTGTTGTTTTTTCGTTCAACCAATCACGTCAATTGACATGAGATTATACAACGTGTTAGTAAATTTTTGTGTTGATCAGCTTTTCAGTAACCGGGTGTTTGTCGCACAACATTCTCATCGCTTAGCTGTGAGCCATAGTTTAATAGAATATGCATGTTTTTTTAACATTCGTATTATATTTATAAAACAACGGGGCTTTTACCGATCGAAGCAGGTTCAAATCCAGTTGATTGCCAAATTTTTGCATTTTATAACAATTAAGTGATTATGATGTTCTTTCGCGTCGTGTCCGACGAACCCTATTTCCTGGGGTAAAATTATATGTCTGCCAAACCCAAACCAAATATGTCGCAGGGTATGATAAAATCAAAACCTATCAAAATTTGACCGCCAGTATTTTTAATTAAATTATTTTTAATTGATTTTTGGGAAAACGTTTTTTTCACTTGTTTTTTAAATAAAATTACGTCTACATCACGGCAATTTAAATGAAGATTAAAAAAAATCACGGTTGCCGTTGCGCACCTGGCCGCACCTCTTCGCAGCCAGGTGTAAACAGGTACCATTTCGATACATTTAAACGTTCATAACGTTTATTTATTAATCATATATCAAATAAAAGCTATTTTTTTCTATTTATTATCATATCATCATCATCATCAGCCAGAAGATGTCCACTGCTGAACATAGGCCTCCCCCTTTAACCTCCATTATTATCATATATGGTTGCCTCATTAAATCCGCCCGCAAATAAGGATTGCTGGCTGTTAAAAATTATAAATATTTAAGATAAGGAGAAAGAGAGTTAGCGCGTAACATCATTTGGCAAGAAATAATCATATATTTTTTTAGATATTTTTTTTAATTCAATAGTGTAGTTTTTTAATTATTAATTTTTTCAAATTACGCGGTAGGTTATTTTTTAAGTTTTAATATTTATTAATTTTAAAAAAACATTAAATTTTTAATTCATTAATTTAAAAAAAAAATTACTAATTGTATTTTTGAAAAAAGGGCATTAAATAATTTTGCGAGTTGATAGCCCGTTGGTCCAGTTGGTAGTGAACCTGCCTTCTGAGCTTGGGGGCGTTCGATTCCCATCTAGGACAAACATTTGTGTGATGAACATTTGTGTTTGTTCTATATCTGGTTGTTAATATCTATTTAAGTATGTATTTAAAACTATATATGTATATCAGTCTCTGGCAGCCATATCACAAGCTTTGCTTAGTTTTGGGTCAGATGACCGTGTGTGAAAAAATGTGCCGAATATTAATTATTTATTTATTATTATTATTTATAGTTTAGCATTTGCGATGCATCGTCTTACTCGGATGCACCACGAAGGTGAAATGATTATAATTATTACAACAGAGGTTTATTTCCAGCAGCCCCCGCGTCAGGTCGTGACGCCTTATAAGCCGTCCGAAGACGTGGAGCAACAACCCCTTATAAACCCCAACTCTCCGTCCCACCTTTCCGGCGCATCCGGGTCGCCCTACCCGCTGCTTGCGACGGCCAGCGTCCCCAGGAACTGCGACGAAGTCGACTTAGCTTGTAAGATACTCGGGTTTTTGATTCCATAATACAGCGCCACAGATTATAATAATTATGTGGTCGAAAGCAGAACTACAGTTGTCGTCTTATTTAATCTATAGTGTTAACAGTGCTTCAGCAGCACATTCACAGTAATTATATGCTATGCCGCACAATACGAGTAATAAAATAAACATTAATTTAGAAATTAAGCTATGCCTATCGGGGCATTTTTCCCATACAAAAAGTTAGAGTTGTCGATCTTGCACACGGCTCAACTGAAGAAGGGTTCACGTATAAATTACATACACGTATCTTGCTCTCGCACGTGCGCCCTTGTTCCATGTTTAACAGATTACTTGCATGATGTGCAAGGTCCATTAGTTTTAAGACAAAACTAAGTCCATTGTCTTTTTAGAAATCTTTCACTGTTGAATCAAATATAAAATTTGGAAAAAGACGAAAAATGCAGGAAATTAAAAATTACACTAAAACATTAAAATCATTAAATTGGATTGGTTCACAATTAGAAACGACTGACGTCACAAAATAAACGAATAAAAAAAAACAAAAAAAAAAAAACATTCAGTCGAATTGATAACCTCCTCTTTTTCGAAGTCGGTTAAAAAGAAAAACCGATTGAGAACATACTCCTTTATGAAGTCGATTAAATAACAAATAACACGCTGTTTTTTTCCCAGATGGTGATACGAAAACAAAGAGCCAAAAGAAGCAATCACACAAATCTGTTTCAGAGCCCACAACCAGTAAAAGGATACTGAATAAAGTAAGCCACAGGGTCAGGTATACAGGGTTACGCGGAAATGATGTACTAAGTCGAAAGGGGTCCGTTATACTGATCAATATGAACAACTTTTACTATGGGACCAACCCTGATACGACAAAAATAGTATCATAGATTCTAGCAAATTTTTATAGGTATGTGGTATAGTACCTATAGCCTAAATACCTATCCAAAAAGAACTAAACATTTGGTGTTGCTGTTGATAGATTATGATAGCCTGTTGGGCCAGTTGGTAGAGAACCTGCCTTCTGAGCTTGGGGGCGTGGGTTCGATTCCCACCTAAGACAAACATTTGTGTTTGTTCTATATCTGGGTGTTAATATCTATTTAAGTATGTATTTAAAAATATATATGTATGTATATCAGTCTCTGGCAGCCATATCACAAGCTTCGCTTAGTTTGGGGTCAGATGACCGTGTGTGCAAAAATGTCCCGAGTATTATTTTTTTCGAGTGTGAATGACAATTTTCTATGTAGATTTTTTTTTCTCTCACGAGTTTTTCACGATTGTCAATCAATGTCTTTATTGCCCCCCATCGCAGCTAAATAATGGGCGAAAACCTATTTTAAGCGACTCAGCAGTGCAAGTACACCGTTCTTTATCGATCCACAAATTTGACAGTTGATATAATGCCATTTGATCAGTATTCGCTATGATCAACTCTATGGCATTTTATCGAATTAAATCGAAATTATTGAATCTAATTAATAAAATAAAGAATGCTTGCGCTGCTGTTTAAGTGATGCCAAAAGTTGCGCGACCACTAACCGTATCTCGGGCGCGTTGAGGTTCACGTTCGCGTGATTTTTCGCACTGCGCTGTTTCGAACCCGATTTAAGAGGTTGCCGGTAAGGCCTCTGGAGTGTGATATGCATTTGTTTTTCTTTGATGGCAGGTAAAATGTGCGACACTTGGACGGTCGAACCGAACAGAAGATAATGCCGCGTCCAAAACTGACGATGTTCACGAATATCACGAAATTTCGGACACAGACACGGTACGAACTGCAACCTTTATACGAATACTCAGGAAATAAATCTTATTTCTGTTAGCTCTCCCTCTCTTTCTCATTGACTTGTAAGAGTGACGAGGGCAGAAACAGTGTGGGTTGCTTTAGAATCAACCTCGAATCGATGACAGCTTTTCAAGGCCTTCAGTGCGGTATAATTCAGCATAGATGGCTCTTATAACTCAACTCCCCAGTTAATTAAGAACCAAAAGGAAACATAGACCTAATATTATTTTAAACCTACCTTAGTTAAAGATTTTTTTTTGCACAAAACACGTATCTTGTTCACATTTAAAAACGCATGACACAATAGGCATTTACACAATATTAGTCATTTTGTATCATGCTTTGCTTAGTAGGCGTACATAACTAGAGAGATGGCATAAAATTATCGCAATTATTATTATCGAAAAAAAGTAGACTAAATAAACAGTCGAAAAAATAATAATATTTTGTTGCGGTTGTGTCGCCATCTATTGAGTTAGCAGCAAACATGTTTTTTTATTTTATTAAAACACTGTTTTAAACTATCACGGTTGTTCACTAAAGTTAATAGTTATCGGCTAGTTATCGGGAGCTCATTCCACAACCTTACCACGGTAAATATCCCGTAAATAATCATATAACTTTATTTTTCAATTGTTTCTAAAGATAGCTTTTTAGGGCCTTTTTTCCTAAAAGCTTCACAAAAAGCAACTGGGTAAAGCGCAAAAAGCAACTCAGGCTTAAATTTCCTTTTGGACCATACCTTGGTCTTTTTTAATAAATATTTTTTTGACAGTCCAGTCAATCATGGTACAGTAGAGTCCTTCAGTCGGAAAAAATAATAAATTAACAAGATATTAAATAACGTCAAACAAGTCATAGTCGCAGTTAGAGTCAAACAAAGTAAGTCCTGGGGGGTTAGACAAGACCCACTTTCTGTTAGCGTTAACGCCTGCGGAAAGATGAAATTGTATGAAAATGACATGAGCTTGAGATAACATCAGCTCTAAAGCGAACTCGAAAATACACAAGTTTAGGAAAATAATTCGAGGCGATATGTTTTTCCACGTTAGCGCCAAAAACATCTCCTTGAGCTTTTTGATTTTTTTTCATGACCATGGATCCAGTGTCCTTCAGTCGGAATAATAATTTTTATACAAGGCCTTGAGTTTCGTTGCTGTTGTATTGCCATCTATCGAGTTAATAGGTACTTTTTTAAATCGTCTCTCTAAAAAATTCTCATTACTATAACATTTTACCAACTTATAGGTAACGATTTCTTACTATGGATTTAGTTTCCATGTTTATTGAATAGACTGAAAATATTAGTAGGATATTAAATTGAATTAAATAGTTCTCATTTATTTTAGGAAAGCAATGCTCCAGACCGCTCGAGGATGGAAAACTTTGTCAATCCTGAGAGTCCTGGCATTCCCGTAAGTGTTTTATTATTTCTCATTAGTTAAAATCTATTATTGGTAATAAATATCGTCATGCTTGACGACATGTATGTCTGGCTATGCATTTGGTTAAAAAATTTAGTCGCTGAAAATTAATAAATCAGAGCAGAGTAAATCAATTAAAAAACAATGTTCTGTTGCGCAATTTTTTTTATTTTAAGAATCCACTTAATTTAACAATATGTTATTCGGTTTAGATTATTAACAGGTGTTTTTTTCTACTTGTAGTATTTTTTGAATCTGATCTTTTAATTTTGTCACATCACACTAAGCGTTTAAAACACTTCTTTTGGTTAATTTTGCGATTTTTCCGCCCCTTAAGAGTGTATGATTCGTGCCTCTCTATCTCGCTCGCGCATATCTACATATTTGAGGATATAAAATGATTGAAAGTGCTTATGTGAAATCTAAGCACAACGAATACAGAAAATAAAATTCTTATTTTAATTCAAACAACTTTACATACTACAATTTTAATTCTAGTACAATTATTGTTCATTTCAGGTTTTATGTTTGGAAACTTGTTGAATCGAAACGAAAACTTTACTGAAAGAAAGAAAGAAATATAGTTTTACTGAACATTTGTAATGTTATTTTTTATGTTCGTTCTGCTTAGATTTCACATATTCTTACAATCATTTACAATGTCTTCAAAAATTTTGAAATGCTCAAGCGAGATATAGGCACGAAGCATCCTCTTAAAATACACCAATAGGTAGGTTGCTCAACGCTGCATAGAATGAGATAACATGAACGCTATACAGGAGAAATTTTCAAGTGGGCGTGGATGACCAATCCGAAATTAGGTATGTGTTTTAGTACTCCTTGAGATTCTTTGAGTACTCCTCGCTATTCCTCATAGTTTCGGATTTACTCATCCACGCTCATTTGAAAAATTTACCCTGTATATAGTATACCTTGTATGCAAGGAAAAAATCGCCACCCGAGCTATCACTTATTGTCGGGTAATTAGAAAGTTAAACTGGTGTTAGTTAAGAGGCGTTAAGACCCATCTGTAGCCCTAGCTAGCATCATAAAGAACGTGGTGTTATTTCAGAAAAGCTACGGTGACTTTGGGCAAAGCCTCCTCGATGAAATGGAGTCTATGTTCCGCAACCTCGATGGCAGGCGACGGGACGAAGCTGTGAGTATATCGTTATAAAAACGCTACACGTCAAAGTTCAACCGCAATGAATTGCTTAAAACCTATCCACTCAAATATTTACTTTAATGTATCTGAGAATAATGGTTATTTATTTTGAACGAGAGTGAGTAGGCATGTATGGGCTATCTCCCTCGCGCATCGTATGATAATACGTTTTTATCATCTGGTGAATAAGATTTAAAGATAATATAAGGTAAAGTTGCTAGTCTATCGGTTTTTTACAGGATACATTTCGGAGAGTGTGCATCAGATTTGCATGATTTTATTCCCTCCTGCCCTTTTTTCTATCGGACTGCCAGAGTGGGCACGAAAAATCGACATCGTTTTATGGTGGACATTCCGAAAACCCGTACGAAGCGCTTTAATAATCGCCCGGAAAGTGTCATACTATATACCAATACCGAATACCAAGTGATATAAAAACATTTTTCAAAGTTGTTTTCGGTGGTTTTAAAGAAGTTTAAAATCAAAATCTAGTAAAAAAATCTTAATAAAACATTCTTTGCAACATAAAGGAATGGTTGAGACAAAACTAATGCGCTCGAATTCAAAGGATTTACTAATATCCATTCAAGTTCCGTTACCCACTCATCAATTCAGTTGTACCATATTCTTGTATTGCCATCGGAATTACATACGTTAGCAAAGTTTCAAATAGGCACCTGGTACATACATATATACGACTATTAGGCCCAACGCTGACTATAAAGTACTATAAACTAGAGACTGTAGACTATAAAGTAGAGGCGTCAAAGAAGCCGTGGACAGGTCAAAGCTTTTTGGTTTGCGCTAGGTTCAATTGCTACTGGGTGAAAAATAAAATAAAAAACGCGATTTTTGGGTTGTTGTATGTTGTCTGCTGAGAGTTGCTTTTTTTAAATTACCTTACTACTATTATAAACATTATTGGACTTGATTAATGTAACGCGAAATATATGCGGCAACGTAAAAATCGAGTTTGTTTACGTTACATGTATTAATTTAGAAGGAGAATCGAAAACGTTTTGAAAAGAGAAAGTTCTGCATCCATACATTTTTCGCCCCGAATCCCACAGCAAAGGAAAATTATGTGTTGTATTTGAATATATTACTGAATTCCTATGCAATCATCATTTTATAGCGGACTAGCTGGGAATTGTAACAATTACAAAAACATATCAGATTTTGAGGTTATAATCGTATCGTGAATGTCATGGTTTTTCCTATCTTGAGGCATTCTGTTTATGTGATTATACGATTCGTTTATGCGATTCGTACACAATTTAATCAGACCACTGGCTTCTATGTACGCCGCTACGCTGTCGTATAAAAAAACCAGTAACAGCCGATAGCACTATTCGCACTTATTTAGCTACTAATTTTGATTTACAGGAACTCGATGAATCAAGTATCGACTTATTTTCATATCGCCGATACTCGTATATCTAGTAAATTATATTCCAACAATACGACATTCGACAGTTTAACACTATATTATTTATCCGCTATATAATGGAAAATTGGTAAGAAGTATCAAAGCAAGCTTATCATTTAGTTAGTAGATAGAGTAGTAAGCAAATACCCATCGTATCACCAGAGTTCATAGTTCAGGCAGTCCGGTGTAAACTTGGCCGTGATTACTTATATAAACAACGTGAAATGTGCACGTAATCATTATCTCTCGTTTATCGACGTAAATGTCAAAATAAATTCGCCGAACGTCAGTTAATCTTGCTCGGGAAAGCTTCTGTAAATGTTTTTATTAATAATTAAAAACTTGAATTTTTCCTTGAGTGCCTAAATTCCAATAAAACAAGCGTATTTCATATTTTTTTGAAAATTAAAATTTTATGACGTCACCATATAACACACAATGTCGTTGTGTTGAAAAGTAAAAAAAGCACGCGAGTAAAAAAAAAAAAGACCAGAACATACTTTGACAGTGACAATGACATCTAATGCATGCTTGTTTGTTTATGTATTTTTTTGTTAAAATTTTCATGACCGTGGTATCAATGTCCTTTAGTCGTAATATTAAACAGTTTACATAGTCTTAATAGCGTCAAACAAGTCATAGTCACAGTCAGAGTCAAGCTAAGCAAGTCACGGTCAAGTCAAACTCATGCCCCTGTAAAGTGGTGGAGACTTTAAAAGAGGCTCCTATGGAGTTTTGGATACAACACGAAAAGACACGTTTCACCTCGTTATATCACTTGTCCACACTCGAGCACGTTTACGAGCACTTAATGAATTCACCATTTAGTACACATTAACACTCGAAAATACACAAGTTTAGGAAAATAATCCAACGAGCCGACATGTTTTTTTCCACGTTGGCGCCAAAACTCTGTTTGTTTAAGGAAACCCTAGGTTTACTAGCTCACTGGTTTGCAAACAACAATTTTATTGATGTTAGAATTTTATTTGTTCGATTATAAATGTTCTGTGTTTTTTATTCTTAGGTTGAGACATCATGTTTGAATATAATATATTAATTATACATCAAATTGACACATTAAAATATATTTAACATTATATATCGTTGTGAGTACCACCCATAATAAAAACAAATTAATCTGACGTGGTGAAAATTTATTCTATTAAGTAGGTGCTTCCTGTAAAAACGTTCTAGATCAGATATTTAATTCCCCGAAAAAACCATTCCACGTGATTCAACACCCCATGTTGACAACCCTGAAAAGAACTAGACAGTCAAACCACATAAATGAAAAAAATATTCTTCTCTGTGTGACGAACAGTGTGTCAAATGTATAATATTTTTTATTCTTTAAAGGCAAAGATAATAAAATGCTACATTGTGACGTCATTTAGAGGTCAATGAAAGCCGAATGATTTCTTAGTTTTATGTTAAAATAAATGGCATCTTATCGTTTTAAAAGGTCAGAGTAGAAAAATAAGGGTTAGTAACATAAAATCTCGAAATGGTTTCGGAATTGGCATAGGTAATTTTTTAGCATGCCGTGTTATGAATTGATTTTGATGATTATTTTTTTGTTTGGTAGGTCGTACTTCAGAGGTGGCCCCATATAAATTTTATCGAAATTGATATATATGATTGATTTATAAATATGATTTTGAAAAAATCAACAAAAACAATAAATTTATACACAGATGGCGTTTTGGTTTGTGGTTTCCTTCAGCAAAAGATTTAATGAGAACTTTCGATCTGACAATGTAGTTTTTTCTTCTTTTTTTTTTGTCTTTTAAAAATTAACTTTACTATAACCATTTGAGTACCATAAAAATTTCAGCTTGTTTGGTTTAAAAACACGATGTTGGGATCTCGCTCGCACACGAAATACGTAAGCTATACAAGTTTAGATACGGAATAATAAAATAATGTGTGTATAATTAAACTTTAGCCAAGTTTGCGCCTGATTTGACGCGAGAAGCAAAACATTTGTAGAAAGTAGTGTGTAGAATACACTCACATCACATATTTTGTATTATCTATATTATTATATCCAAGAATAAACGGGTTTCACTTGTTTGTTATATATTTTGTAATAAATATTTGCCAGAAATTAAGACATTCGTAGATTCGTCCGAGTTCATCTCCGTAGAACCAAACTGGGGTCGGGAAGGTAGAAGAAAAAAAAAGTCTATCGAAAAACTTCATAATCTTACAAAATTGCAATAGCATTGTTATTATGTATGTCAATATTGTATTCATCTTTTGCATGATTGATACTGTTTGCTTGATAGATAATTAAATAAATTAGACATCTTCAAAATGCGAGTAAATGTAATTTCATTTCTATTTAATCCGGAGTAGTTTAATTACACCTCAAATTTAATTAATAGCTACCTGTAAGGTCGCAGCTGATTTCATACTAACATCCATTTTAAATTACGTCAAAAATCATGAACCCTCTTCCTTGCACAATCTGCCGAACCGCACCCGCGGTATCTCACGTGCGCTCACATGAAAACTACCGTTAAGATAATGTATGTACCTAATAAATAAATATTTTAACCTCTCAATGACGGTGATAATAAACTGTCTAGAATTTAATCAACAATGGCGTAAATGAGCATACATAGTTTATCTCGAAAGCATTAAGGCAGAGTTACACTGCATGCGGTTGCTCAACGAGTGACTAACGCACTTTTATTGAAAATCAGTTTCTTTAGAAAATTAAAAAAACGTCACGTTTTTAAATTTGATATTAATTGGTGTTTTTGATAAATGGCTGGATATCGATCGCTAATGTTGTAAAGTTATACTGGGATAGACATTTTCTTACATGGACCCTTAATACATAATACTCCTTTTAGTGCAACTCGAAAACGCAATCAAAATTGCAAATTTTTCTTTATTGTATTTATCTTAATTGGTTCCTCAAATTCAATGTATTTAATGGCCAATGTCAAGTATATATGCGCGGTTTGGTAACAATGTCTTAAAACTTCAAATCTGGCGTAATTGAATACTATTTATAATAAGTCCAGTAAATTTTTGCTAGCTAATTGCTTGGCCACCTGAATTTTTTACCTTTAACAGTTCAATATCCTGTGTGTCAATGAACTGCACTTGTCTGCTGGTACATGGTATAGAATTAAAACCTAATAAATACATACATGGTATAGAGTTAAAACCTAATAAAATCCAACTACAAAACAAAACAACTAATATAATTTCTGCTAAAATCCAACAATGTTTATAGGTTTCGTAGTTACTTTTTCAAGCTAACGTATTGAAAATTTTATACATTAAAAAAAAAAAAAAAAATGTTAAAACGACCGATGGAGATTGACGAGGGAATGTAATCCATTCAGCTCACAGTTTATGTCCACATGTCACAATATGTTTATGTAAGTTAATTTTGACAAAATATCTGCTTCGTAAACTAAAAAAAAAACTTTCCCATTAAACAACTGTAATGTAGAATACACAAACAATTTTAATTTTTTATAATTAATAGGCTTGCGTTTGACCACCATCACGCCTGATGTTAATACGAGTTAATTCACTTAATCCAAGATTATGTCTTAACTAAGAGAAAACATTAACTGCCATCATGTTATTGCACCCTTTACAATTTTGAACCCACGATTTTGCCGACACTGTTTTCTAATAATTTAGGATTGCAAAAATGCACGGAAGGTGAATTTCGCAATTGCCTCAGCTGTAATACCTGTTTCAATTGTGTATGATTTGGCTATTATTTGGTTTAATTTAAATTTGAGTAATTGTTTGTACGGGGTTGCCGGTAGAAGTGTCCCGTGCAGTGTGGAGACAGCTTTAGTTGTGCTCGCTTGTTTCGGTGATCAATCAACATGGACAGCCAGGTCGGCGCTGCAGTCATGTTAAACATCAGCTCGTGCATGCAGTTCCTTCAGACAATCTGGACGAAAAAGGCCAAACGATACAAAAACATGTACGAGGACGACGATAACTATATTCTATTATCGTAAGTTTTATAATATAGTTGTTTTTATGTTTTTCAGAGTGGCTCGGGGAAACATGTGGACAGTGAAATTTTCAGGTAGGTTTGCAGGCAAATTTATCGATTTTTATGTAACGTGTACCATTTTTTATAACTAAATTTGTAGCTTTCCCCCATTTTCCGGGTTATAAAGTGTCGTATGCCCGTTCTCATAATGCACACCTCTTCTGTTTCAAACATCGAGATCGATGCATCGTTTTAGTTTTGAAGAGGTAACAACCATACAAAGACACACACACAGAAATAGAGAGCGAGAGAGAGAGAGAGAGAGAGAGAGAGAGGTAGAGATGTTATTTTCGCGTTCTTAAATCCAGTCGGCATAGATTCTAAATTCGACGAGTATATTGATATCATTGCGTATTATATAGACGCACGCAGAACTGTCACAAGCTAATACAATTTTGATGATATTTAGTCCAACATTCTCTCGATTGCTAGTGAATCTTCGTGTTGTGAACTATATAATCATTGGACGTATAAAAAACGTGGGATTTGGCTCTCCTAGTCTATATTTGACAATAGGCATGTGTCCTGATGTTTAATTTATTACAAATAACCGGCTTAGCGATAAATATAACTAGATACATTACACATACTGAAAAAATAATTTGAATTGGCTGATCAATCTCTGCTATATGAGTATTTAAAGTTTTAGGTGGGGATAGAGAGGGGATGTTCTATCCCTTTCTCGCAAAGCGTGTGTTAGTATAGCATTTGTATGGCGCTCCTGAGCCGTGACGTCACGGCTCAGTATAGTGCGCTCTCTGTCTAGCATGAAATTAAAATGCTTATATCTTATTTATTTTTGAACTAATTTTCATTTTGTTTTTGTTGATGTGCTCTATTTATGATCAGTTTTTTTATGAGGTAATAAAAAAAATATTAGTCATCATGCTTATTGCGCTAAAGCACATTATTAATAAAAAACATTATTTTACAAGTCAAACCGTTTAAATCAAATTAAATTAACACAAACTAAATAATAAATCAGATCAATCAAGTAATACAAATAATACATTACTTTCCGAGGGAGTACATACGAACATATATTTTAACTTGGGTGCCATTTGCAGCACATGATTGTGTAGCGAGGGCCGTCAGTACATTTTTCCATTCATTGCATAATTAGGTCTTAATTTTCAATTTCAAATCTTAACTTTTCGTTCGTGTTCATGTGTTTAATACAACATTGTAGCAGTTAAGACTCTTTTGTTATCAGTTACGATTAAAAGAACAGCATTCTTCAAAGTGTGTTTAAGTATATGCAGATGTAGCCGTTTATGTACCTACTTCGTAGGCTAGTTTATTTTGTAGCCTAATATTCATCTAAGAGCAGCGTCGCAGACACTTCTTTGCATTTGAAAGGCTGAGCTGATTGTCTATTCACTACGGAAGTCTTAACGTCATCATCATCATCATTAGCCGGAAGACGTCCACTGCTGAACATAGGCCTCCCCTTTTAACCTCCACACTGAACGACAGCCTGCCTTTTGCATCCACTGGATGCCCGCGACTCTCACAATGTCGTCGGTCCATCTAGTGGGAGGCCTCCCTACGCTGCGTCTTCCGGTTCGTGGTCTCCACTCCAGAACCTTTCTTCCCCATCGGTTATCGGTTCTTCGAGCGATGTGGCCTGCCCATTGCCACTTCAACTTGCAAATTTTAACAGCTATGTCGGTGATTCTGGTTCTTTGGCGAACATCCTCGTTTCGGATTTTATCGCGCAAAGAAACTCCGAGCATAGCTCTCTCCATTGCCCGCTGTGTGACTCTGAGCTTTTCCAATAGGCCAACAGTTAAGGACCACGTCTCAGTACCATAACGTATTAACCTTAGTCTTAACGTATATATAGTTTATCGATGTTTGTTGTCTCACATTCAATGTATGAAAAAATGCAACATATCCATATTGGTGAATATTCCCCTAGTATAAAGAAGAAAATGAATATTCCTCAAGTAAGTAAAAGTCTCTACCACGGTCTGTTTTTAAAAAAAAACTACCGTAAGCGTTCTGTGTAAGCGTGCTCCATCCTAGACCGCGTCTTCAAATCTTTAGGGTAACACATTGATGTAAGTAAATAGGGGGAAGATACGGGACGAACTTCTTGACGTGGACCGCACAATATAGGCTCCGGGGCACAATCTACTTCAGTCACAATCGAACTGGCGTTTTGATAGCACGTGAATTACTTGTCAAAATTGTGTGAAATAAAGCAGCAAAAATTACTTCCTGCGTTTTCACAAGGTGCACCAACAGTTCGAAGACAAAAAACAAGTTTCACGGCATTACTTTTCACTCGTAAATACTTAAAAACAATTAACTTAATTTTCTTTAAATGTCACTTCTATGGTCTGGTGTAGAGTCTAATGGAGCGGTTAAGTTGACGTTTACAGTATAGATGTCAACGTCGCCGCTGACTCGAGCCGAAACAGAGCCATGTTTATTGGGTACAATGTTTGGATGTCACGCGTCTTCCCCTTTTTTAAAATAGTCATTGGGTCGAGCGATTGAGCGATCTAAGAAAGTAAACTCCACATCATGTGGATGTGGAGTTTACTTCCAAGGTATTGTTACACGAATACCTTGCTTAAATTTTCAGATAGCCCGTTGGTCCAGTTGGTAGTGAACCTGCCTTCTGAGCTTGGGGGCGTGGGTTCGATTCCCATCTAGGACAAACATTTGTGTGATGAACATTTGTGTTTGTTCTATATCTGGTTGTTAATATGTATTTAAAACTATATATTTATGCATATCAGTCTCTGGCAGCCATATCACAAGCTTTGCTTAGTTTGGGGTCAGATGACCGTGTGTGAAAAATGTCCAGAAATATTTATTTATTTAAATAAAGATAAAATTTAAAACTTTCGGTCGAATTTAATAGGCATTATCAATTCTTAAATAAGCCGTTATTTTTACACGATAATGGAGGAGCGTTGGTGTCCGAACGGTAGCATGTGCATTTTGTTATTTGACGAAACTCGGTTCGATCTTCGGCCCTGCACCGATGACTTATTTATTACTTGAATAAATTAAGTGCAGGTTCGATGCCATCGCTCAAAAATGGTGAAAGAAAACCGGTATGTCCAAGAACTTCAATAGTTCCAAAACATGACATTCACCAACATGCACTGGGCCAGTATAGTGGATTAGGGCCCACCCTCTCTCTGAAAGAAGACCTGTGTTCCAGCAGTGGAAACATGACATACTGATAATGATAATGACGAATTTTTATACAGGAGATAAAGACAATTCATTTGCACAAAACATAAGTAAATCATACACACATTTTAAAAAAACGTATCATGTTTTGCATAGTTAGTTGGTGTACAAATCTAGAGAGATGGCATAAAAATACCGTAAATAATATTAAATATTATATAAATATTTTATATACATTTTATGTAAAACATATATTAATTAAACTAGCTATCGAAACAATTTCAATGGTTAAGATATCAGTTATTAATTTGAATGAATGAGATGAAATATTAATCCACCTAAAAAGGTACCATTATTTATTTAAAATTTTATTTATTTCTTGTAATCAACAGCGTTATTTATTCTATACAATATTCAACAATAGTAATTAAAGATAAGGCCAAAACAGATTACAGTAATTTAAAAAGGAAATAATAATAATTTTACGACTAACATTGTCTTATTTACAGGCACACGAACATCCTTATTATAGGTGTGTAGGTGTAAGGATTGGTGTATGTGTCTGTCCTCAAAAGAGTCAGGGTTCGCAGAGACGTGTGTATGTGTGTGTGAGTGTGTGTGTGAAGGTGTGAGTGGTGGTATGTATGTAGAAACTAGCCGTACAATAAATAATACAGTGTAACTCCCGGATAACTGGAAACATGAAAATGGGTCATTGTAGTCATAATTGTTAACAATATTACTTAAAATAAGCAATCAATGTTTTCAGATCGCATACACTAAGTAAAGCAGAAAAGAAGAAACAGCTGTACCACACCGGCACTATGAAACCCATGTCTGCACACGACGAGAAAACTCTTGCTACAGCCGTGGCAATGGCGAACGAAATCACCGCGAAGTAAGTACTCATGTGCTGTAAAGCTCATTGTCACTAAGGCCCAGCGCCCACTATAGAGGCTAGTTCCATTTTGCCCCATCAAATGTTTCTGGTGGGGCATAGTGGGCTGTTAACAAATTAATTAATTTATTTGATAGGAAAATTTTGAATTTGACTTTGCCCCACTTATCCATTTAGGCGGGAGAAATTACATTCGTATTTTTTTAAATGTATTTTAATACACTACATCTACATACATAAGATAGCCAGCCCTAGCGGCGCAGAGTTAACCACATTTTTGTACCAGTGTAATTTTTCCCACCTTAATGCTATAAAAGGGGCAAAGTCGCCTTTAAATTTTCAAATTCAAATCAAAGCGCTTCGTACGGGTTTTCGGAATATCAACCATAAAGCAGTGTCGATTTTTCGTACCCGCTCTGACAGTCCGATAGAAAAATAGGCAGGAGGAAATTAGATCATGCAGATCCAATGCACACTCTCCGAAATGTATCAGATAAAAAAAACCGATAGACTAGCAACTTTGCACTGATGCTCAAGACTGAAGCTTAGTCTGAACCAGGGATTCGTTGCTGATGAGCCGTTGACACGTTTCTTAATAGACTCTAATGCCCTAAGCTGGTACTTAGCTGATCCATCCCAAAGGTGAGACCAGTACTCCATGCACGACCGAACTTGGGCTTAGTACAGTGACAGCAACTGTTCCGGCGTGAAGTACTGACGCACCTTCGATAGGATACCCAGCTTTTTGGCAGCCAATTGTGCCTTTTCCTTAATATAATTAATATAAGAGCTAAAGTTGAGGGTGGAAAACAGAGTAACGCCCAAAAGCTCAAGCCGTTCAGTTATCGGAATGGATACATCTTCGAAAGTAGGAGCCAGTTGGAACGTTCGACGTTCGTTTCGAACGTTCTTTTGGCGGAAAACAGACAGGCCTGGGCATTAGCGGCATTGAACTTAACCAGGCTGGCATCGCCCCAATCGGAGACAACCTAAGGGACAAGTTTATGCGTTCGACCATGGCCTCTGAAAAACTAGATTTGCGGTCCGCTGGTTCGTGCTTTAGATATATAGCTATCTAATACTGTGCTGTCGTCTGCGTACCCAAAAGTTTTTTTTTGGGTTGGCTTTAACAGATCGTTCATGTGTGATGTGGGAAGAGCGTTGCAGAGAGCACCTATCCCTAGGGGACACCGGCATTAATTACCAATCGATCGGATGAGTAGCCATCAATGACAACTCGAATCGATCTATCCCTCAGGAAGTCCGATATCCACGCAACGAAACCTTTGGAACGAACGAATTAAGCTTGCTCATAAAGCCGTCATGCCAAATGTCAAAAGTCTTCGAGGTGTAGAGGGAAGCGGCAAGCGCTTCTCCGTATTTCTCGATGGCCGCACTCCAGATGTGTGAGGTGTACGCTAGAAGATCCCCAGTGGATCGGTTTCGACGGAATCCATATTGCCGGTCACTGAGGAGATCATTGATACGCCAGGAACCTGTCGTTGAGGACACGTTCGTTCTAGGACGAGTCTTACGACTACGAACTAGAACGAGAGAATGGACGTGACCGAGATTGTCCTGTAGTTGGCAAGGTCGGTAAGACTACCTTGCTTTTGTGCATAGGTTACACGTTTGCAAGCTTCCACGACTTCGGCATTTGACCAGGTCACAGGCGAGAGACGAAAGAGGCGTGTCAGTATAGGAGACAATTCAGGCGCACATGTCTTCAGAACTGACTGAAATACCATCCGGGCCACTGGCTTTGTTCACGTCAATATTGCGGAGCTTTTTACAAACCTCCACTTCGCGAATGCGAATGTCAGACATAATTTTCGTGCAGTTAGATGAATAGGTATCGCGCTACCAGCATCAAGACGCGAAGACTCTGCAAACTGAGAAGCAAACAAGTTTGCCTACTCTTCAGCGGTGTGAGCTAGCGCCCCATCAGGTTTCAGCAGTAGAGATAGTGAAGAGCGGCAGAAGTTCGTATCGACAGATTTAGCTAGGGACCAAAGCGCGTTACTACGTAGCCAGTTTGTTTTCTATTCTACAAATGTGATTAAATGAGCCCTCTGTAGAACCTTTTTGCAGGACTTGGCAGCCTTGTTAAACGCTTTCTTCTTCTGACGTAAATCCTTCGCTTTACGGTGACGAGCATTGGCCCAGGTGAGGTATGCCACATGTTTACGTGCTTCCGTGCGACTACATTGAAGCCCAAACCATAAGTGAGTTTTGCTGGACTTTGCCCTCCCGGGATTTTTCGCGAGTTGGCGGGGCAGCCTTTCGTGAGTGGCTAATACACTACTTGGGCCCCCTACTGACTGCGGTTGGCCCTCGGTGCACCGTGCCTCGGATCCCTCTACCCTCCGCGACTAGCTACTCGACGCAGCGTAACAGTGCATGACAGGACGGTCTTGCAGCAGTGAAGCAACCGACCCCTTTTTCTATAACGGCGTCACCGAACAACACGCCGAAATGGGTGGGAAACCACGGACGAGAATGACACGATCCTCAGATTATTATTATACTAGTGACCCGCCCGCTCGGCTTCGCACGGGTTTAATTTACGTGCGAAGCCGGGGCGGGTCTCTAGTTATATATATAAACCTTCCTGGAAAATGTATCTAACTGATGGTGAAAACCGCATCAAGATCCGTTGCATGGTTTAGGAGGAGTTAGCGGCCATACAGACAGACGCGGAAAGCGACTTCAATTTATACAATGCAGAGATTATATTTATAGTTTATGTTTATATTGTGATCTGATTTTACGCGGCTGTTCGATTGCTTTTCGATTCAGGTCAATGAATGACCTCGATGGTGAGACCAAGATGCAGAACTCCCCGAGCGACCGCTCCAAGTTCCACTTCAAGTTTCCGCATCTGACGCTGCACAACAACGCTCCACACGAGCCTGAGAAGGAACCTACCGGTATGTATCATAACCATAACCTACGAATTTATGAGCGATGGTGGCCGGCCGGTAGCATTACAATCTGACGGCACCCGGTTCGCTCGTCGGCCTTTTTACCCGACTGCGTAAAAAGGCCGAGAAGGGTAATGTTTGTCGAGTGTATGTATGTATATATGATGATGGTTTCTTTGGCACGCCCTTCAGCTTATACGGCTTAATGGATTTCTTTATGGGATTTCATTTGAATCGTTTTAATAGTGAGAGTGACAAAGGGTACTAGAAGTCAAAATGACATCAGCAAAAAAGACAATAATAGTAAGTAAACTTTGATAAATATAATATAACCATAATTATGTAGAGCTCGCTCAGCAGATTTCAAATTTTACACCTACTATGAAATATTTACTAGTTTACGATATATAGCGGTATGAAAGAGCCCTGTATCTACTACGAGTAAGCATAGATAGGTACGCAGTGCACTGCTCTTACTTTTCAGTTACTTACTATTTATACAATGCAGTAGTGTTATCTATATCTATACTAATAATACTTAATACTAATATTATAAAGAGGAAAGATTTGATTGTTTGTTTGTTTGCATTGAATAGTATCCAAAACTACTGAACCGATTTGAAAAATTCTTTCGCTGTGACAGAGTTGACTGTTCCACTAAGGTACATAATAGGCATGAGGACTATTTTTTATTACCTCATAAAATAAAGCTGATTATAAATAGAGCACATCAACAAAAACAAAATTAAAATTAGTTCAAAAATAAATAAGATATAAGCATTTTAATTTCATGCTAGACAGAGACCGCAATATACTGAGCCGTGACGTCACGGCTCAGGAGCGCCATACAAATGCTATACTAACATACGCTTTGCGAGAAAGGGATAGAACATCCCCTCTCTATCCCCACCTAAAACTTTAAATACTCATATCTCAGAGATTTATCAGCCAATTCAAATTTTTTTTTTAGTATGTGTAATGTATTTAGTTATAATCATCGCTAAGCCGGTTATTTGTAATAAATTAAACATTAGGACACAAGCCTTTCTCACCTCTCTTCTTACAACATTTGTATACATATAACTACCTACTTAAGATCTTTATTTATTTATTTAATACTTTATTGCACACTTATTATTACTTATCATATTAAGTAGATATGTACAATTGGAGGACTTAATGCTAAACATTTTCTACCAGTCATCCACCAGGTTGGAACAAATGTTACCATGGTCTTTATGTACCAAAAGCCTCCCTTTTAGAGAAGGGTGTTGCCATAATCCACATGCTTGGCAGGTGGCTTAGGGATCGCAGTATGTTCACCGTGTACTAATAGGACGCTGCTGCCTATCCTCCGGTGGTTCTGGTCGCAGTTTAACTACTACTGACGTACTTAACTAAACTAAAACAATAACTAAATAATAACTTAAACTAAAAGACAATTAGTGAAGGAAAAATCCCTCAGATTCCCCAGAATGCTAGCGGCGTTGCCACATTGCATTCCAATGCTCAATTTCTGTGCGATGGATGAATTGTGGAGCTCTCTCTCTCTCTCTCTCTCTCTCTCTCTAAGAATGATGATGAATCTATGTACATAGAGTTACACGGAAAGGGGTCCGTTATAATCATTATGCACAACTTTTACTATGACACCAACCCTGAACTCACGAAAAAATATCAGCTGATCAATACATAGGTGATATAACGAAAATCCGTACGAAGCGGTTTAATATCAAATTTTTTGTGTTACACTAACATTTAAACTGGAATGCGCTGCCTGAATACTGTTTTTTTATATATTTAATAATAGGCTTGCGTTTGACCGCCAACTCGCCTGATGTTAAGCGATGGTGCGGTCTACGGTGGAGCACGCTTGCCTAGAAGAAACCGATTCACTCGTGATTTGAAGTACCCAGAGAGTAACTACTGTTCCCTGATAGTTACAATCTGGGTGTCTTCAAGTAACGAGTGAGTCGTTTAAATAGCGCAATAAGCGCTGTTATATGTATCAATATTAATATTTGTTGTTTGTGATTTTTTTACTTTACTCGTAAATACATATTATAATAGTAAAATAATATTGATTTTACTTCTCTACATCCATCATAAAATAAATTCCGTCATAAAATGCGGAGTCCCTTAAGTGTCGCTATATAGAGTTTACACTGTATTGTCATTTATTATGCCTAATTTTACATATTCTTCATCAGGTAAAAACGAACGCCGCAATTTCAGTGAAGAAGCCAATAGCGTTCCTGATATACAGGTAATACAACGTAAGCACAACGCTTTTCAACAACGTCAACGAGAGTCGAAAGCGCCGCGATTTTCATGGTGCTGCCGGGTTTCGTTTAACGTTCAACTGATACGGCCGGACGGCTGCACTTGAGCGGAAGATTATATTATTACTACGTATCGTATAGAGAAGTACACATCTTCGGCCGGATATATATATATATACAAGCTGCGACCCGCGGTTTCCCCCGCGTAGTGATGAAAAATGGTGATGGTGATGATGATGATGAAAAGTAGCCTATGCCACTCTCTGGCTCTTGAACTATAACCCATGCAAAAAAACAGGTCGATCCGTTGTTCCATTGCAGCGTGAAAGAGGAACAAACAAACACACTTTCGCAATTATAATATTAGTATGATTTTATATCATATATTATAAATATTTAATTTATTTCTTTCTTTCAAAGGAACACCAACAGCCTTAAAAATATTTAACAATCTTAATAGATCCAGAAGCTAATTATAGGTCCTCGCGGATAAAAGTTATAAATAGTAATCTTATATCAATAGTAAACATAATAGTGAAACTCAGTGAAATTACAGATCTTGAACAGTTAATACTTCAGAGCGACGAGCGCTGAGCACTGTTGCGAGGGCTTTCCAACTTTAGAGCTTCCAAACTTTGGGCAAAAATATTATGGGCAAGCGTGGCGCTGTCATGGGGGGGGGGGGGGGGTGCCATAATCCCCACGCTTGACAGGCGGCTTGGAGATTGCAGAAGGATTCACCATTAAAGTAGGAGGATGCTGCTGCCCATCCTCTGGTGGTTTCTGGTCGCAGTTTTAGGACGTACCCGGGTCCCACTAGATGGACCGACGACATAGTAAGAGTCGCTGGCATCCAGTGGATGCAAAAGGCAGGCTGTCGTTCAGTGTGGAGGTTAAAGGGGGAGGCCTATGTTCAGCAGTGGACGTCGTCTGGCTGCTGATGATGATGATGATGAAGCGTGGCGCTTAGTATCAAGTGAACGACTGTTTGTTTTGTCACTCAGTTGTGTAAAAAAGCGTTGATTAATATTTCAGTCGAGCATCACAGAGGAAAGTAAACACGCGTACTCAAGCCTGATTGAGCAGCCGACGGCGTGTTCGAGCGTGATGAGCCAGATGGCACTACAAGGCGCCGGCGCCACCATGCCCAAACCGGCGTCTCGGTCTGACGCCACTGCGCAATTTCACTCTCTGCAGAAACATCACTCGCATAGCAACAGGTACTTTAGATAGATAATTGATTAAGTGAAATTGCCGATTTTCATTATGGCTAGCACATGTACATTTTGCCGAACATTGGCCCGCCGAATATTTGGCGCTTCGGCCGAAAGCATGGCCGAATATTCGGTATTCGGCAAAATCACTGTGGCATCACGAAACCATATGATGCCCAATATCGTATTTTTTTGTTGTTGATTCCGATCGCATCTGCACTGTCACTAGCAATAGAGGTCCACCATTCAGTGATTCACGCTCAAAGTATTCGTGTAACTTATATAACCAATTCTCGAGAGCTCAAAAGTCAATCCAATGGTACGTCCTCTTTTCCACATGTTGTAAAAGAGTTTCTACTACGAAACAGAAGCACAGCTCTCAAAGTCCATAAGTACATAAGCAAAGTTCGATGGGATAGCAACAGAAACAGTCCAAAATCAAAGCCTGTAGTCAAGAAAAATACACCAAATACAACCATCGCATAGTCTACTTCGAAGATGGCGAAAGACCGATGAATGCGGATGCCGTAAGGTTGAAATCATTGGTGCCACCTCAATGTCAATCTATGGCTCTGGTGCTTGGCCAATAGCCGATTGTTATTATTATTGTTTGAGTATAAACCAGCCTATGTCCAGCAATGGACGTCCTATGGCTGAAATGATGATGATGATATAATAAAGAATTTTTCCAATTTACCTAATAATAGGCTTGCGTTTGACCGCCAACTCGCCTGATGTTAAGCCATGATGCGGTCTACGATGGAGCACGCTTGTCTAGAAGAAACCGATTCACTCGTGGTTAAAAGACACCCCGATTGTAACTATCGGAGAACAACCATTCAGACAAGGTGCACCTGAATCAAATCGAAAAGTTGAGTCGAATGTATGGAATCGCTAGGTGTTTTGAGGGGGGTGCATGGCACCCTGGATCCGCCCCTGCATGCAGAGCACACACTCCTTGAAACGTATCCGATCAAAAACCGATAAACTAGCAACCAAGACTAAGACGATGCTCAAGGCTAACCCCCACAGCCGTAAATAAAGGTACCTCGAATTCTCACGTCACCCTCAAGTGGTATTTTGGCATATAAAAACATCACTTCGTTCATCACTTCGAGGTGACGTCAAGATTCGAGGTACTTTTATTTACGTCTATGAATATGGGGTAAGGCCTTATAATCTTATATAAAGGGTTAATTATTCAGAGACGAGTTCAAGTGTGGACTTACGCTTCCTTATGTCAAAATTCAGTGTTTACGCTCAAATTTGTATTCAGAAACGTATAGAACATTGCTTAAACTAAGCTCAGGCTAAGCTAAGCGTAAGTAGTGAATATCGACCATATTATTATACTAGCTGTTGCCCGCGACATAGTACGCGCACTTTCATATAAACTTTCAACCCTCTTTTGTCATACTTAATTCGGCCCTTTCGTAAAATCCTTTCTTAGCGGATCTCTACGCCCCATAAGGAATCTACCTGCCAAATTTCAGCTTCGTAGTTCAAGTAGTTTTCGAGATTTCATGTTTAATGAGTGAGTGAGTGAGTAGATGAATTTCGCTTTTATATATATAGATTGTAGTCTTTGATATCGACTACTTGAGCCGATCTTAAAGCCGTAGTGGCGCCACCAAGCCAGTAAAAGTGTAATTATTATTGACATTTGACACTTGCTCGTTTAATACCAGACAAAAAAAAAACACATACATTACATTTGATTTACATCATATTTTTTGTTTCACTCACTCCAGTATCAATAAATTTTATGTACTGCTATTATAAAGGTTCCGCTGGAAACAAAAACTTCCATAGACAACAAAGCTCCGCTAGCAAACAAAGGTTAGCTAAGACCGCGCTTAGTTTGTGACGAACTATGTTTCTGAATACAGATTTTAAAGATCGACATAGCCGATGCTCGGTTAAGACTGGCCTTGGACCGTTGTCTCTGAATCTTACAGCCGCACTCACAGACGTTATTTAAGCTAAGGAATACTTAAAATTGTTCTGTCAACTTTTCGTTGACGGAAATTGTCACACATGAAAACGAGACGGAGCAATTTTAAGTATTCCTTAGCTTAAGTAACGTCTCTGAGTGCGGCTGTTAGAAGCTTAAGCTAAGCTTATTATTTTGAATCGAATAGAGTTCGTGAAATCCTCAGGTTATGCCTCGGCTACCTACCTGTCTGCAATACAAGCGATCCGTGTTTTGTTTGACGATGATTTTGTTACTGGCTGTACTTATTACTTTTCAGGCCGACTGTACGTGAATCAGATCGTCAAGCGGCGAACAGTGTAAGTACCATCAATGTGTGCAATATGTTGATGACAACACTGAATGTCAGTAGTCAGGCAAAGTAATTAAGTCATAAACCATAGACAAAATCTGGCCATTATAAAGAAATGCCTGGTGACATAATATACTTTATTCTTTAAATGGAGTATTTTTAACCCCCAACGCAAAAAGAGGACTGTTATTAGTTTGTTTTAATAGTTTAGCGGGACTTCACGCATTATTTTATTTACGTAAAAATTGGTAAGTATACCTTTCCCTCGACGTTTCGACTAACATAAACATTTCCCCGATAAACATTTAAACCGTGTGTTCAAGTCGCGTGAGTTTATAAATTACATTTTTTTACGTGTTTATATGTATCTGTCTTTGGCATCGTAGCTCTCAAAGGGCTGGATCGATTTTGATTTAGAATAAAAAAAAATTGACTTGATCTAAAGTGCTCTTAGCTATGATTCAAGAAAATAAGAAAATCAGTTCCTGTTTTATTTTATTTTTTTATTTGGATTTGGTCTATGTTTGGATGAAACACGTTGATCCAGCAGGAAGCAATTCATTATAGCCTTAAAGATGCGTAGATTGTAGTTCTCAGGAGGACGGCAGGGAGTTCCATTCTAGGGCAGTACGTATCATAAAAGACGACCCAAATCGTTCAGCCATAAGATTATTAGCTCCTTTGCCGGGGATTTTTTTAAATGTCCAATTTATACTTGTATTGAAATAATTGATCAGTTGATGCTGAGAATGATTCAATGAATACTTTCTGTCTTTCAGAGTATAAACGAGCTACCTTTACCGCCGCGCAACACAAAACCCAAACTCGTGGACAAACCGCGCCACATCCGCAAATACCCATTGAAATTGCCCGCTAAACCTCCCCCGGAACCACCCATCACCCGTAACATCTACCAAAATGCTTACCCAATACTTACACTACCCGCGTTCCCTTCGCTATCATTTTCAGCCAAAAAACCCACTGCGTCTGAACGACCCACAATATCTACGTCCAATACTGTATCCACTAACGGAGTTGACGTATGTGACGGTAAGTACATACTGCAATATACCAAACTAAAGTAACCAATTGTTTTACAATAAAATAATAAATTTTATGATAAGACACTCGTAGTAAACTTGGTGAATTAAACTATTTGAGGTGTATTAAAACATTCCAACCTCTTTGAATAAAAGAGGTTGGATTTTTTTTAATGTGTTTTTAACCTCTTGGAATAAAAGAGGTAATGGGTTAATACTGAAACTTAAACAATATAGTTCGTCACGTTTGAGTTTCGAATTCACTTCCCGCACTTACACCGCACGATATTACATTTTCATTATACACAAAATATTCATATAAATATACAAATTTTTAAATCAATTTTCATTTAAATTTTCAGGATAATCTTTTTCGATCTTAGGTACGAGTTGTATGATTGACTTTTGATTCTCCAATCACAAAGTGCCGTGGCTTACTCATGCAAAAGGAAATTATGGCATCATAGACGATCAAGTGGATAACCACTTGATCGCGCATGTAGTCAAATTCCCTTTGGAAAATGAAGCCACGTCGGTCGCGGAGTGGCAGCTTGTGATTGAAGGCTCGACGTGACTCGACGCTTGTGATTGGAGAATCAAAAGTCATTCATTCAATACGCGCCTAAGATTGGCCCTGCTCGAAATAGTTTAGGTTGACATGTTAGAACCTTTAGCTTATGCGGGGTATGAGCAGTCAAGTGGTTATATTGTCATTGCTTTTAAACAAATGAGTTATAACACGTTGGCAGGTAATATTGCATATGGCGACACGAACCCGTTCACAACCGGCACGAGCACTGCGAACCCTTTCGACTGCTATCTCGACCGCAGCATCGATACGTATTTGGAATATTTGGACGAAACCGAAGACGACGGTAATGACGACAGTGGAGGACTTGTTAGAGGTAAGCATTCTCGAGCGGTTTCAGCTCAGAAAACTCTTTTCTACTCGACGAAATGCTGTTTAACCCCAGACGCAAACAGAGGGGTGTTATAAGTTTATTGTGTGTATCGGTCTGTCTGTAGCGTCCTAGCTCCCAAACTTCTGAAAAGATTTTGAGTGATATAATTCTGATTTATTAATTTTTAGTTGTAACTCTTTATGGAACTTGTGGCTGATAACAAAAATTATTTGATTTTGATACGATTAATTACGACTGTCCCGGTGGCCCAGTTGGTAGCTTTTTTTATATTTTATTTTTGTTTTATTTACATGGAAAACTAACAGCTGCTCACAAACACGGTAGATACACGATAAATAGTAACACAAAAGGCAAAAAGATGTTTTCACTAATACAAACTTAAATACTTATGAATCATAGTGTAAGTGCCCCGTTGCAACACCAACTTGGGCATACAGTGCAAGTACCGTTCTGTTATCGATCGTCAAATTGACAGTTGATATCGTCAAAATCGATAAAATGCCATTTTGTCAGTACTCGCTATGATCGATTCTATGGCATTTTATCGAATTTGACGATCGATAAAGAAGGGTACGTGGGGCCCTGCCTAATAACAGCCAAATTACGATTATAAAACCTACAACTAACATACAAGTTAACAGATTATTTTTATTATATAGTAATAGGCTTGCGTTTGACCGCCAACTCGTTTGATGTTAAAATATGATAATTTAGTGAACCTATGCCTTCAGCGCTTGGGGCGTGGGTTCGATTCCCACCTCGGATAAACATTCATGTGATGAACATTTGTAGTGGTTCTGGTATCTGGGTGTTAATATATATTTAAATGTATGTTTAAAAATATATAAGTATGTATGTATATCAGTCTCTGGCAGCCATATCACAAGCTTTGCTTAGTTTGGGGTCAGATGGCCGTGTGTGCAAAATTGTCCTAAAAATTTTTTTTTTCATATTTCACCTGTATTGTCTCACTACTGGGCAAAGGTCTTCCCCAATTCCTTCCACTGGTCTCAATCCTGGGCCAGCACCGACCAATCTTTATTGGCTCGTCACGCTATCGGGTCCGGGGCCAACCTGGGGATCGACTGTTCGGTGGCTTCCACTCCGTCGAAACTTTCGCCCACCTGTCCGGGTGCATTCAGCTTGCATGGCCCGCCCCCTCCCATTTGAGCCTGGCGAATATATATATATATATATATTTATATATATATATATATTGGCTTGCGCTTGGCCGCCATCTCGTCTGATGTTAAGCGACGATGCGGTCTACGATGGACCACGTTTTTTTGTTTGTTTGAAAGGTTTATACTATCTAAACACAATTAAATAGGTACCAATAACAATTTGCCTTAAGAGTGCGTATAAAGCGAGGAAAATTTCTGATTTCACCCGCGCGTCTCGCATCACCCGCATTAGTGTGAAACACAACCACGGCAGCGCGGCAGTCGCGCGCAGCTCCAGTACACATAACTCGCGTAGTCGAACTCGTCATGCGGCAAGGAGTAATAAACACTGGATAAGCATAATGTTGGCGTTTTGGCGATTAGCTGGGTTCGGTCGCGGCGCGCAAAACCGTAAATTGTTGATTTCAATTTTCAAAATTGTGGTTGTTGTATATTTTTAAACTTAATTTTTAAGTTTTCTACAATATCAATATAAAATTAATAAATTATATAAATTAAATTGAAATTGCCTAAATTAATTTTCAAATTAAAATTTTACGCTTGAGACAGAGAGTCAGAGATCGTTAAACATTAAATCAAACTAAACTAATGCTATGCTATGCTATGCTATGCTACGCTACGCTATGCTATGCTATGCTACGCTACGCTATGCTATACTATACTAAACAAAACACGCGAAACGAAATACCCGAAAGCCCGTTGGTCCAGTTGGTAGTGAACCTACCTTCTGAGCTTCGGGCGTGGGTTCGATTCCCACCTAGGACAAAATTAATGTGATGAACATTTTGTGTTTGTTCTACGAGTATACCTGGTTGTTAATATCTATTTAAGTATGATTTATTTAATTTAATTTAATGTAATTTAATGCAATGCAATTCAATTCCATTCCATTCAATTCAATTTACTAAAAAATATCATCATCATCCTTCACAGAACCTTCCTCATTATTTGAAGTCGGCCTAATATACCTACTGTTTGACCTACCAGTACCTACCCGAGCCAACCCGGCCGGTCTAACAGTAGGTATTACTACTTACCTTTTTATCCGACTTCAAATAAGGAGGAAGGTTCTCAATGCGACTTGTATAATCTTAGTGTCTCTGTCTACTTGGTCCACAGTGTTGCACCGCAGTGTTGTAAAGCAGTGTTGCACCGCAGTGTTGCAACGCAGTGTTGCAACGCAGTGTTGCAACGCAGTGTTGCAACGCAGTGTGGCAACGCAGTGTTGCATCGCACTGTTGCGCCGCAGTGTTGCAACGCACTGTTGCACCGCAGTGTTGCAACGCAGTGATTGATAATTTTATTGCATACCTACCTTGCCAAAAGATTCGCTTTTTTACCAGCTAAGGAAACATTAACTTTTTTCTGAGATTCGCCACTGTCAAGAAACATTTTACTGTTTAAAGGCAAAGTTTATTTTTATTGTTTCATTCAAGAGCAATGTTTATAACCTCAAATAAGCCACAAATGACAGCACCAGCGAAGGTGGCGCCATCTGAGATAAGTTTTGCCGTGGTTTGCCTGTAGCTTCTCATTACCCAAAATGTATGAAAAATACTGCGTTAGTTCCCTAATACTCACCCTGTGAAATCATTTACCACTGAATAAAACTCAAAATATGTAGTGATGGTCAAAATATTTTCGGATTTGAATTAAATAAAGAAATTTCGTTAGTGAAGCTACTTCTCAAAATCTCTGAAATATTGGTGCCGTCGTTTGGCTTTAGACCTCAGCAGCCATAAATCGATGCCACAGACTTAAAATATTCAAGGATGGCTGAAATATTTTCTGATTTAACGTCTTCACTGAAATATTGAAGATGTCTTCTAGTATTAGAACTGAACAATCTATAATCACCGTTACTGATTTAAAATATGCAAGGATGGCAGAAATATTTTACGATACAAGTCATGATTCTCTGAAATATAAGAAACATTTTACTGTTTAAAGGCAAAGTTTATTTTTATTGTTTCATTCAAGAGCAATGTTTATAACCTCAAATAAGCCACAAATGACAGCACCAGCGAAGGTGGCGCCATCTGAGATAAGTTTTGCCGTGGTTTGCCTGTGGCTTCTCATTACCCAAAATGTATGAAAAATACTGCGTTAGTTCCCTAATACTCACCCTGTGAAATCATTTACCACTGAATAAAACTCAAAATATGTAGTGATGGTCAAAATATTTTCGGATTTGAATTAAATAAAGAAATTTCGTTAGTGAAGCTACTTCTCAAAATCTCTGAAATATTGGTGCCGTCGTTTGGCTTTAGACCTCAGCAGCCATTAATCGATGCCACAGACTTAAAATATTCAAGGATGGCTGAAATATTTTCTGATTTAACGTCTTCACTGAAATATTGAAGATGTCTTCTAGTATTAGAACTGAACAATCTATAATCACCGTTACTGATTTAAAATATGCAAGGATGGCAGAAATATTTTACGATACAAGTCAAGATTCTCTGAAATATAAATGCTCTCATCTAGTGTTGGACGCAAATCACGCAAAACCTCACCTAATCCTCAAAAAAAAACTCACCTATGTTTCCAACCAATTAGTTCAAAATATTCAAAAATAGCTATTTATTTTTTGATATAACTTCACTTTGCTGAAATACTGGTGGTGCCACCTAGCGTTTGATCTGAGAAACTCGTATTTTATGCTACTGATTCAAAATATTTAAAGATGGTACCGCACTGTTGTACCGCACTGTTGTACCACACTGTTGCACCGCACTGTTGCACCGCACTGTTGCACCGCACTGTTGCACCGCAGTGTTGCAACGCAGTGTTGCACCGCATTGTTGCACCGCAGTGGTGGACTGCAATTCAACCAGTATAAAAAAATACTGGTCGAAATGAAGGTACTCTAAGGTAAATGAGAACCTTCCTCCTTATTTGAAGTCGGATAAAAAGGTAAGTAGTATTTGACTTTGACTAAGGTAAGTAGTCCCGCTAGTGTATTGTGCATTTCCCCTTACCAGCACATACCCGAGCCAACCCAACTGGTCAAACAGTAGGTACTTATGTTTTTAACCGACTTCAAAGAAGGAGGAAGGTCCTCAATTCGACTAGTATTTTTTTATACCGGTTGAATTGAGAACCTTGCCCCTGTTTTGAAGTTGGTTAAAAACATAAGTACCTATTGTTTGACTTTCCACATTTAATTTTTTTTTTATTAGAAGATGTTTTTTTGCTTCCATTATTACCAAGCTATTTTTTGTCTGTTAAAATTGAGAACCTTCCTCCTTTTGCAGAAAGCCGCTTCTCGTAAAAACGTGAGAAAATGTGGATGGAACTCTCAAGTCAAATTAACCATCACATTAATTTAAATGATTTTTAATTTTAATTTTATAAAATTATAATGAATCTAAATTATTTTATAATGTCATTTAATTTTTAGTTTTATCTTTCTGACTCTCTCTCTCTCTGCTTCTCTCCGTCTCTCTCTCTCTCTCTCTCTCTCTCTGTCTGTTTGTCTGTCACAAAGAAACACTCCGACTCTAATAGTTATATTACTGAGCATACATAATAATGGATTCGTTAGGGCCTAGTCGTATCCATTTTATTTGTATCTATGTTATTTTTTCGTAGTAGCTTTACCTAGTCTGTGCTCTAAGGTCATTGTCACCACTTGGTAGCCGCATCAAGTGGTCGCGTTCGAGCCATCGATTTTTTATATTATCCTTTGTTTGAAAATACAGTAGGTGTTGATATAATCGCACTCGGAAGATAAAACCAAGGCGAAAAGCAAGCGCGTGCGTCCTTCCCCGTTGAGGCACAGTGCGGTACTGAGGTTAAACGGAGCATGTTTCGCTATTTAGATGCAAAGCGCAACAGAATAAGACTGAATATCGGACTTGCCGTTTGACCGAATAGTTGCTTAGAACTAAAGGACGTAAGTCTCAAATCGAATATAATTTATTATGAGAGTACTAATTAATCTAGGTAAATTTTGTCTTAACACTGGAAAACAAACTATATTTTCCTTCGGTGAGTATTTATTTTAGATATGTAACTGAAGTACTTTCCAAGTAAAATCAAAAAAATTAGCAAAAAGGCACCATTTTCAAAACATTAAAGTATCGAGTAAATATCTTGCTATTATGTTTCTGTCTTAATGGCGGAAAGAAAATGAATTGAAAATTCACATATATCAATTATTACGGTGATCGGATATTTGGTTTAGTTAGAATATCATGGCAAATTAGCATAAAATTTCGGTTGCCCCCTCTTAATATTTGTTGTTTGTGGTTTAGTATTTGGCAAATCAGCAATGTTAATCGTACCGAATTCGGGGTCAATGCACCGCGTAGGTATAAAAGTGTGCGCTGACTCTGCATGCGTACGGAGATCGTTTGTTGCCCTTTAACATCAGCTGAAAATTTTGCATTGCATTGCGAATTTAAAAAATAATACATATGTTTAACATCTATATTATGTAAAACAAAGTCGGGTTTTTTTACACCATTTATAACTCAAGAACGGCTTGACCGATTTTTATGATTTTTGATTTGTTAGATTCCTCTCAGCCCCGAATAGCACAATTAGTAGTATTAATTAAAATATCGAAAAAAAAAAAAAAAAACATTTAAAAAAATCCTTTTCCCATACCGTTCGTTTTCGTTTTCCGTGTGTGAAACGGCCAGAATTAAACTAATTTACATATTAACTCCGCCTACCGACTAGGGTGAGGCCTATTGCCAGCAGTGGACGTCCTACGGCTGAAATGACGATGATGACATATTAACTGATAGAAACAAAAATGTCATCCAAGTCAAAGGAGGTTGCTGTCGCTACCAAGGAGGTTGATTCAAGGAGGTATATAACGCAAGTTAAAACCGCGGGGCGCAGCCAATTTATTTTGTTTTAAAAATAAAAGGAATGCGAAATGAATTATAACAGTTCTATTTAACTCCCCAAAGCTGAGTGCGATAAAAAAGCAATAATAAAATCGTATCAGTTACCATCAACAGTTTCGGTTTCGGTTTTGGGACCGTGTCACTTAGACCCGGTACAATATTAGTCTGATGTTTGCAGATTGCGATGATCACGTATCAGTAGAGGATCTACTTGAATTTGCGGATCAGAGGCCTTGCGGCCGGCAGCGCGGCGTAGAGTCCGACGAAGTCAGAATTATGAACAAAGTGCTTAAAGAACAGGTTAGTTCTAATTGTTTTTAATCCCCGACGCAAACAGCCGTCTGTTATAATATACAAGTTACGTTAGCGTACTGCCGTCTGTCTGTGACATCGTAGCTCCGAAACGGCTGAACCTTTTTTGAACCAACTTTTTAATGAACCCACCCACTCCACACACACGCATACGCGCGTACACAAACTCACACACGCATAAAAACACGGTGCCGTGTTAGAATCTGACGTATCGTCACAGAATACATATAAGTACAAGTACAGAAGATTCACTCCACAATATCATTTAAGTAGCGACTCTTGCCACTACACAATACAGTGCAATTCAGAACGTGAGAGCGCTAACTACCTACAGCTATATTAACTTAGAAGTTGCCTCTCTGTCTATCGCGAGGCAGCTGGCGCGGCAGGTACGACAAGTCGGCTATTTGTAGTTTCATACCTAAAGTACGGAGTGCGCCAGGCGTGGTACCGTGATGATCACAAGTATATCGTCAAGGTAAAGTCGGAACGTTTCAATGCATTATTTCCGTTACCCTCAGATTTTCAAAAACTGTAAGTACGGCTTACTTATTCATTTTTCACGCACACTTAGAAACTTGTTGCGACATCAATGAATCAGTCATGCAAAAAAGGAATCATCCAAAACAATTCTATATTGGCGGAGAAATCGCGTAACAAACATTTAAAAAAAACATAAGTACAGTCGAATTGATAACCTCCTCCTTTTTGAAGTCGGTTTAAAAGGGCTACAAGGTTGTCTCCTGTGTGAGTTCGATTAAAGGCATCTAGCCTGGCAAAGGCATTAAGGCCAGATGCGTTCACACCCGCCACCATATTTCCCGAGTTTATGTGATCTGAAGTTATAATATAGAGCTCATTAATCATTATATCCTTTGGCTATATTACAGGTGACGCCAGAAGAATGCCTGCAAGCCCTGGAGCTGAGCGATTGGAACGTGCACAAAGCAATCAAATTGTTCCGGGTAAAGATCGCCGTAGAAACTAGCGTTTCACTGCAAGAGTGCAGCGAAGAACTCGAGAAAAACGCCGGTGACATATTAAAAGCTTCCGCAGCCATAATACGTAGTAGAAGTGAAATAAAAGAATAGATTTGTAGCACTGGTGTTTCCTTTTGCATGACAACCTAAAAATCAGTAATTATTTTAGGGTTCATGATTTCATGTATGTGATTTCTTAAACTCCATCATAACTCCTGTACGCCTGGACCTATTTTGATGGGAGTGGCACCGTTGGAATTCTTGCATTATCCAGTGTCATAGCCTATTCCTAAACACAAGTTTAGGGAAACAGAGCAATGAGGCGTCATGTCTTTTAAACCACTGTTAATTGTTTTTGTACTAAATGGTGAATTATTATTCATTAAGTGCTCGTAAACGTGCTCGAGTGTGGGTATGTGATATAACGTGGTGAAACGTGTCTTTTCGTGTTGTTTCGAAAACTCCATAGGAGCCTCTTGTAAAGTCTCCACCACTTCACAGGGGCATGAGTTTGACTTGACCGTGACTTATTTAGCTTGACTGTGACTGTGACTTGTTTGACGCTATTAAGACTATGTAAACTGTTTAAGATTACGACTAAAGGACATTGAATCCAAGGACATGAAAATTTTTACAAAAAAAAAAACTTCTGAATGCCTAGTGTGAGTTTTTTCAATTGCGTTTACTTATTCGATCGCGAAATATGCGCCTTCTAGGCACTACTCTTTCCACATATCACCAGCCATTAAATGTCCACTGCTGAACAAGGGCCCCCCTCTTAGCTCTTAGAGAGGGGTGTTGCCATAATCCCCACACTTGTTAGGCGGCTTGGGGATCGCAGAATGTTCACCGTGTACTAATAGGACGCTGCTGCCCATCCTTCTGATGGTTCTGGTCGCAGTTTTAAGACATACCCCCTACTCTTACCTACTTGGATACAAATCGTGGTTAACATTTAACGTGATTGCAAAGATACCGCAAACTAAAAAACTAGCACTATATAGGTAGGTACTTAGGCACTCTGATCTTGTCCTCTTGTCCTGGCTGGCTGCGTGCCGGCAGCGTCGTCCGGTACCTATTCATTTTGGTCGTGTTTCCACCGCGTATGATCTCTGTGGACACTACACCATCGCCGTAAGTCGTAACATCATCCAGGGTCATCAACAAATTTCGTCATAACGGAAGTCTTTCATTCGTCATAAACTTCATTCGCGAACAACTTCCGCCTTTTCTTTGTATGTATTATAAAATTATACTTGTATATCTACTGAGTTACACAGAATAAAAAAAAAAAAAAATTACAAGCATATGGGTTGCATGATGGTAAGCAGTCACTGTCGCCTATGTAGGTACTTGTAACACCAGAGGCGTCACAAATACGTTGCCAACCCTTTAGGACTCTATTAACTCGCCTTTTGAAGAACCCCATGTTGTAGCTTCTCGGAAACACTGTGGAAGGTGCTATTCTAAAACAGCAAAGAAAGAATTATAGGTATTATTTACATTATTAGGAATAATTTACTTTGGGACCCTTGAAATCGAATCGGAGTGTCATATCATCAAGAACGTTTTAGTACCCATTTTTTTTTTTTTGCCGACCAAAATTTTTTCACTAAAAATTACAAGTAAAATAATTGCCCTTTAGGGTATATATAAGGTCCTTGCATAGCATAGGCTACATTTGGCTGTCAGGTTTTGGGTTTTCTTAGATTTACCTATAGGTATTAAAAAAGAAGACTCCGCAGCTTCCTGCACATTAGATCTCAACAAACGCCCACAAGAGCGGCTTTGCTAAAAATATTTCTCGGCAAGGTTGGAAAGTTGGTATGAAAATAGATACGCTGGAATTGGGTCAGAAAAGTAGGCCGCACCCTCCGTGCACCCAACCTATCTACACCCTCAGACGCCTGCCCGGCGAAAACCCCGTTTCTGTAACTGCGAACGGCGAACACAGACGAACATTCACGGCACGCCAATGGTGGTGTGACGTTCTGTGAACGTACATAAATAAATCTATACGTTCACAGAACGTCATTTTATAAAAGTAAGTACCTAAGTAAGTTTATTGTGTAATCTGTGGTACTCTTTGACCACTTTCAGAACCAAGTTTCGAAACTATATTCGGAAAACGAAAAATTATTCTGCTTTTGAAACTGGTTGCCAAATAGGAATTGTAATTCTGCTTCCGAAACTCGTTTCGATAAAAGACTTACAGCTCTTCATTCGAAACTCCTTAATGAAACAGAATAAAAATTCAAACAAGAACAAAACTTAAAAATACAAATTACCATCGTTCCTAGTAGATCTGTGATCGTTCCCATCGCGGCTTTGCATCCGTGCACTACGCAACTCTTGCTTTTTTTTAAACAAAAAGTAGCTTAAAAATGTCACCAGAAACTTGTAAACTATCTCTTAGTGCCCAATCTGACTAGGGACTTTTAGCATCAGCGTCCGGCGACCATGCCCGCGATGGGAAGGCTAGTACCTAATATGTATTTTGAGTTTTTTTTCCCGTTAGAGTTTTTATTTTTGTTTTTTATTTTTAGGACTAAGGAATTTCGAATGATGAATTGTAAGTCTTTTATCGAGACGAGTTTCGGAAAAAAGAATTATAATTCCTGTTTGGCATAGGTAACCAGTTTCAGAAACAGAATAATTTTTCGTTTTCTGAAACTTGGTTTCGAAAGGTTTTCGGCCTAAGCGGAATCGATCGATTGAAGTGTCAACGCATTTGTCAACGCGACCCCCTTCACTAAGATTTTGGTCGCAGTCGCGGAACGCATTATCAGCCTATCATGTTCCCACTCCTGGGACACAGGCCTTCTCTCAGAGAGAGAGGATGGGCCCTAATCCACGATGCTGGCCAAATGCATGTTGGTGAATGTCAAATGTCTTTGAACATATTTTGAGGTTCTAGGGTATACCAGTTTCCTCACTGTGTTTTCCTAAACTGTTGTTGAGCGATTGTATAGAAAACTGCACATAATTTATTTAGGTAGGTACTTAATAATTAAGTCATTGGTGCAGGGCCGAGGATCGAACCAATGAGCGATAAACGCATTTAATCATGGAAAGATAATATTTTTGAAATACTTAATTATCTCCCTCCCCCCCCCCCCCCCCCCCATCACGACCGATTGTCCTGATTTATTTTTTCAAAAAGGTGGCAACCCTGCCTCTGGTCCAGCTGTGGGATGATACGCTGATAATAATGAAGAAGTCATGTAGGTAGGAAGGACAGTAGGTATAGTAGTTAGTAGGTAGGTATATCTACACATTTATTATAATCATGTACGATAGGGATAAAAATCGGTTGGACAAAGTAAGATAAATAGTTTCAAATAAAATTACCTACGTAGGTATCTCAAAAATCACATTTAGCATTTATTTACAAATACGTATTTATAGCTAGGCCCTTATTAGGTAATGACATTTGGGTAGGTAGATTTTATACATTTATGTACATTTTCATACCTACCTTAGGTACATATTATAAACTTTACACATAACCCACTAATTCGATATCACATCAATATTATTATCCTAACTATACCTACTTACTTAGCTACAATTTAAACAAGGAACCATAATAAATACTACGAAGGAAATCACACCTTCCTTCGCTGGCTCTATGGCAAGGTTTCTCAAACTTATGGTCCCAATGCGACTGCGAACTCCCTAAAAAAATTATGAGGAATAAGTTTTTTATTTTAATTCGTCATCAAGGTGAAGCTTCGTTTGCCACCAGCCAGCGTAATGTAAATCACCCCCCCCCCCCCCCCCCCCACCCCCCACCCCATCATCAAATGGCGAACCCCTGACCTAAGAGTTTTTGTTAAAGTAAAAGTTGACAAAGGGCACGGAACCTGGAGTCCGTGGATCAGCAAAATAAACAATTTTAAAAAAACCTCAGCGTTCGCGGACTCCACTTTGAGAAACCCTGCTCTGCTCTATGGAATTCCCCCTTATATTTTCTGGGTCAGTGCTGAATCGCCAGCCCAATCCATTTAAAGATGGTTGCATGTAAATACATCACTGTAGGTACTCAAGTTTGTGTGCAATACTAGTTATCGTAGGTAGGTACAAAGTATGTGTAATTTATATGAAATATTTACAAACATTCAATACGAAAGATCATAGAAAAATATTATAATAATGATAAAACCTTCGGTACGTAAATTTAATCATGAGGTGACTGAGATCGGGGGTAAATTATTTTTCAGGATTATACATGCATGGAAGACGAAGAAGATGGACGACTTGGTTCGCCTTTAAGTGCACCCAAAGGTGGTGTTTTCTATAAGAAACTTTAAGCGGGCAGTAATGAGTTTTTAATCCTCTTTATAAGTGCGCCGCAAAAAAAATTCTTTGCCGCCAACTTTTCACGCAAAGTTAATTGCGGCGCACTTTTTGAATTTGGAACATCTTAGTGTTCAGCGCCAAAGAAATCGAACGCAAATAATGTTTGAATAAAGACTGGCTGGTACGACGGCCCAAAGTCGCGCCGCCAGCTGAATAAAAAAAAAAGATATGAAATTAAAAACGCGCGAACTCCAGTCCGCGTTTTCGACAATTTTCACGGATTGTTAGAAATTTATGGTTTTGTGTTACAATATATTTTCATAATTGCGAAAATGTCTCAAAAGTAAATATATTTTTTTTTGTTTTATTATTAGATACTATTTAATTTTAATTTAGTTGTTACTCTATGTTTTATTAAATAATAATATTACAAAAAAATATGAGGCGCATTTTATTTTCGCATAGTGGGTGATGAAAAGTAGAGTGTATCACTCGGGCGCAATAGTACATTGTTATCCTAGGGGTGGAAGTAACTTATGTAGTCCCGAGGCGGGGTTTGGCGCCCGATCGTAGCGAGGGCGCTAATAGTTCGAGGGACTAAATAAGTCTTTAACCCCGAGGTAAACACTGTGCTTTGCATTACGAATACACGGAAACAAAAAATAAAAAACATGAATTGATTGTGTTAATACAAATCTGTGCTATACGGAAGTATAAACAAAACTCTACAATGAAGATCGGATTCCCGCTAATTATTTTTTTTACTTCATGACACTGGCAACTTCACAAGAAGAGCAGGACCATAATCCTCTGGAAAAAAAAAGTTGGAACATGGTTCAATACAAATGTGAAAATAGAACTAGTTTTTTTTTCTAATTTGAGTGTCTGTCAGTTTTCAACTGTCACTGTCAGTTGAAAGTGATTTTCCCTAGGGCTGAAATGTATTACTTTCAACCCGCTCCTCAGGTAACTTCAAACCTACTTTCCGAGTATGAGTAATGAAAAATATTTTTTGGCTCGGGCGACTTTAAATCCCTCGCTACGTTCGGGATTCTACTGAGAATCCCTCACTTCGCTCTGGATTCAAAGAAGTGCCGTCGCCGTAAAATATTATTTTGCGCTCTTATGTTACAGTCTACTATAATATCTAAGTAGCAAGAAACAGGGAAGTTTCTTATTAACGACAAGATAAGACCTACATATAAGGCATTAGGTACCTATTATATTCCTATAGTTAACTAATTATTGAAATCATAAGGCTTATATATTTAGCATTAATTAACATTTGTGACTGTTTTGTCATTTGTTATTACTATTGACATTAAATTTATACTTATTGTTCCATACAATTATAATTATTGTAAAACATCAAGAAGTATATATGTAATCTATTTTTTAATACAGTGATATATAAAAGAGCTGATAATCTTCAAACGGCTGAACAGGTTTTTTTAAATCATAATTACACTCTCAATTAAGACACCTTCCAAACAAAACAAAAAAACTAAATCAAAATCGGTTCATCCTTTTGGGAGCTACGATACTACAGACAGACACGCAGATAACACTCGTCTGTTTGCGTCGTGGGTTAAAAAAGTAATTAACTCACTGCGGAGTCGTGGAGAAGACATAACCAACATAGAACATAGTATACCACCGATTTTTAAGTTTTAAAGATCTTTGTTACATACCTATCTATCTACACTAGTAAATGTTACATACTAGGATTCCCTCGGACATGCCAACATCTGCCCGGTTGGGAATGGAACATGGAACATCTTGTTCAAGAGGCAGCCGTGCTACCACTGAACTGAGCCAAACTGGTCGTTGCCAGTTAGAGCAACTTAGATCAGCTGGCTAGGCCATGGGTATACCCGTTAAAGGGCCTTGACAAATTATGGATGGCGGGCCGCAGAAAAAATTGATTTTTAAATATCAAGGCGATCGAAAGTGGCCTTATAATTTTATTAATATTAAGGCGCGATTTTTTTTTGAGGTAGGTTCAACCATTATATATATTTACTATACTTAAAGGGTTACGCTGAATGGGTGTACTAAGGCTAAAGGGGTCCATAGTATCATTAGAAACAACTTTTAATACGGGACCAACACTGAAATATTAAAAAAACACTTGGGAGCTTAGACCCAGATTTGATAGTTTTCGAAAACTTTTTTCGTTTACGTATTGTTCCATACATTTTAGTAAAGCGCCTCTATCGGAAACGCGGAGGAACTAAAATCGGCGGTATAGATTGCTTCACTCTAATACGAAAAAGTTTTCGAATACCTTTCAGCCCAGCAATGTATGGAACAATACGTAAACGAAAATAGTTTTCGAAAACTTATCAAATCTGGGACTAAGCCCCCAGTTCCATACATTTTGTAGAGTGTTTCTGAGAGACTGCTTTCTATGGAACAGCTAATTTTTTCTACCATTTCAGTGTTGCTCCCTTAGTAACAGTTGTTCATAATAATGGGTACTATGGATTCCTTTCGTCTTAGTAACTACGCCATTTTTTTAATGCCATAGTTGGTAAACAAGAAGACGGGTAGCCTGATGGTAAACAGTCACCGTCGCCAATGAATACTTAACCCAGTAGAGCTATTAAAATTAAGACGCTTGCTGACGATCCGTAGTACAAGTAGCAAACACAAGATGCAAGTAGCTAGGTACTACGCATCGTTCTACGTACTACGGTTAGTAGCACTAGCATACTTACAACTTGTATTTGCTGCTTGTACCACGCATCGTCTGCAAGCGCCATTAGCCAACACATGGAGTTGGCACAAGGGAAGAGAGCTCAAATTGAGACCTACAATAGATAGGATAGAAACTTTTTATTCACTCTCTATTCAATGACGGGGAGCGGTTGCACAGGCTGTAGCTGCGCACCGCGTTCCGCACTTTTATCGACTCAATCCATAAAGTGAGGAGCTTGACCTTCGGTCTGGCATAGAGTATGGAGTTTGGCCTCACAAGTGTAAGGCTTGGCTTATAGCCTTATACCAGTCCATGGCAACATTATAATAGAAACCCCCGGGCCACTGACCACGGACTAGCCATATAGTCGAGTTGGCGTTTGCCAACTGGACTGGACTGGCCCAGTCCGATCCCGGAAACCCCCAAATGCAAGTAAGGTTAAGACTAGTTGTAGTAGTCTTATGTTTATATTTGCTTTTGATGGAACGAGAACGCACTTGAGCCAAACGTAAAAAAAAACATTATATAAACAATATAGACGTAATGGGCCGATTATAGATCTTTATCTGAATATGAATGGTGGACATTGCAAAGGGCGTAGTTCTCAGACTTTTTTGGCGTAACTTTTTAACAAAGCCATAGTTTTCAGGACAACATTATTAAAACATTACAAGACTAAACGTACGCTGATGTTGAAATAGTACATTGTTACCCTAGGGGTGAAAGTAACTTTTACCCCGAGGTAAACACTGTGCTTTTCATTACGAATATGTACAAGGAAACTAAAAATAAAAACATGAACGGACTAAAGAAAATATGAGTGAATTTTATTAGTAGAACTCATTGTGTTAATACAAATCTGCTATACGGAAGTATAAAAAAAACTCTACAATGAAGATTGGATTCCCGCCAATTATTATTCTTTGAACATCCTGACACTGGCACTAGAAGTGCGGGACCATAATCCTATGATGAGAAAAAAAAAGTTGGAACATGGTTCAATACAAATGTGAAAATAGAACTAGTTTTTTTTAAAATAATTTGAGTGTCTGTCTGTTTTCAACTGTCACTGAAAGTGATTCTCCCTAGGGCTGAAATGTATTACTTTCAACCCGCTCCTCAGGCAACTTCAGACCTACTTTCCGAGTATGAATAATGAAAAGTCTATTAATGCCCAGTTGCCGCTAAAAGGTAGGTATATTTGTACAGTACTTTTCTGTTATTTATTATCTAGATAATAAAGAAGTACCTAGATAACGGGTCTCATTATGGGTAGGATCTACCCATAATATGAGATCAGCTAGATTTTGCTAAAAACCAAGTAGGTGGTGGTAAGTAGATTGCAAAGTCTATATTAATTTTTGCATGCATCTATATAATTTTTTTATATTCCCAAATACCAATATCTTTACTTAAAAATATTGTCATATATTGAAGTAAATTCATTCAGTTCAATAGCACCACTGTTTCTTGTATCAGCGCGTTGACACATTGAAAAGATGTTCGATCAAATAAAGAGAGGATATTGCACCAACCGCCCAAGCGCGTCCTCCTAACCTAACTAAAACTCCGCCAGAATGCGCTGGTGCAGCAGTTTGCACTCAGTTACTCGTTACCTAGCGGTGAGTAAACATCACGTGCTAAAAACAAATGAGCAAGTAGCTAGTATGTATTGACAATTATGCCACTATTTTCATTTTTCGCAGCGCATGTACGGCGTGCGATATTCTCTGTTTATTTGTTCGTAAGAAAATATATTATATTATTTTGGCTTTTTGGGGGTTCCGTTGTAGATGGTAGTAGGTACAAAAAGGAACCCTTATAAAACGTTGTCTGCTCGTACGTCTGTCTGTTTGAAAGTCACTCCGTACATAACTACCTACTTCTACCAAAGCACTTCCATTAAATTTGGTATCATAATACTGACTGTCTTAGATTATCTGTAGATTTAGATAAAGATTTAAATTACAAAAATATTTAAAATACCATAATTTTGTAATTTAAGTAATACATGTAAAGTAGAGATGGATTATATTTCAACTGGTTGTTCGTCTCTACCGATAAAACATAATCGTAAGTGTAAGCCGGTGTTACAATAATATATATTTTCACCGTACTAGATTGTGCGTACCGTTGAATAAATTGCTTAAAATAAACATACTTACAAAATGTTCTACAACATTTTATGTTGTTATTCATTTTACCCTGTCAAAGTGATTTGCAATGTTTTCCCCTGGTTTCCCCAATATTATCCCATTTTACCCAAAATTACCCCTTGGTTAAATCACAGTAAAACTCATTAAAAAACTCAAAAAAGTTTCTCTTACCTAACAGTTTATTACAGATAATATTAAAGCTTAGTTTTCACGTTTTTTGTTCTGGCCTTTGTCATAAGCTGATTTTTGAGTCTTAACGAGTTCTAGAGCTTCAGTCTGAGGTAAGGTCGTTATTGTGGGTGTTATTGATAGCGGTGCCCGCGAGGTCGAAGGTTGTGCTGGCTGGATTAAATCAACTGGATGTTCGTCATCGGACTTTGTGAGATCAATTGTGTCGGAACTAGACATTCTACCTATTTTGGAACAGTTTTCTCCGGGTAATATTATCGCTTTTCGTTTCAGTAGCGTCGGTGGTGGTGGAAGTGTTATAAGTGGTTGAGTGTTTATTGGATGTCCTTTTAGTGGTTGTGTTGTCGCTGGTTGTGTTATTGGTGAACGTGTTAGCAATGATCTTGTAATCGTTGTTTGTGTAAGTGGTCCTGTTATAGGTAGTTGTATTGACGGTGGTCTTGCTATTAGTGGTCGTGTAATCAGTGTTTCCGTTAGTAGTGATCTAGTTATCGGTGGTGGTGTTGTCGTTGGTCTTGTTGTCTGTGGTTGCGTTGTCATTGGGTGTGTCGTAGAAGGTCGTGTTGCTGATGGCCACGTTGTTTGTTGTTGCGTTGTTGATGGTTGTGTTGATAGTAAGCGTGTCGTAGGTCGTGTTTCTGGTGGCCAGGTGGTAGGTTGCTGCTTTGTTTGTGGTTGCGTTGTTAGTGGGCGTGTTGTAGGAGGTAGTGTTGCCGGTGGCCACGATGTTTGTTGTTGCGTAGTCTGTGGCTTTGTGGTTGGTGGTTGTATTTTGAGTGGTTGTGGTGTTGTTGGATGTGTTGTTGGCAGTTGTTTTGTCTGTGGTTGTGTGGGCTGTGCTGATGTCGTCGCGATGGATGCGCTGCTACACCCCACTCCAAACATTCGCTCTAGAGCTCCTGTAGCGTAATCAACTTCATTAGAATATGATTCGCGTTTGGCTATACCGTCTTTAGCCTGTTCACGTTCTGATGTAGATTTATCTGTGACTATTTTAGGCGGATTATTACCATGTTCAGGATTAGGTATTTCGTCAACCTCTGGAGCTGCCATCACATCATCATCATCATTTTCTCTATAAGGCCGCATAGTGGCCACAAATTGCAGGGGTCCTGCCGCTTGCATAACATGTTCCATTATATTATATGAGGGCAAGGTTAAAAATCGCATTGGCATTATTACATTGATGAAGTAATCTGAGTCTACTGAACTCTCGTCACTATAATCGGGCAGGAGCTCTGATGTAGACCCGACTTCATTTTCTTGTAATTTGAAATCTTCTTTTCTTTGATAATGTGATCCGTGGGCTGTTGGCGGTTGTCCATTCGATATGAGGGCTGTTGTTTGTTGTTGATGTGATCTGTGTGCTGTCGGTTGTTGTTGATGTGATCCATGTGATGTTGGTTGTTGTTGATGTGATCTATGTGCCGTTGGTTCTTGTTGATGTGATCCATGTGCTATTGGTTGTTGTTGATGTGATCTATCTGCTGTCGGTTCTTGCAGATGTGATCCATGTGATGTTGGTTGTTGTTGATGTGATCTATGTGCCGTTGGTTCTTGTTGATGTGATCCATGTGCTATTGGTTGTTGTTGATGTGATCTATCTGCTGTCGGTTCTTGCAGATGTGATCCATGTGATGTTGGTTGTTGTTGATGTGATCTATGTGCCGTCGGTTGTTGTTGATATGATCCATGTGATGTTGGTTGTTGTTGATGTGATCTATGTGCCGTCGGTTCTTTCAGATGTGATCCATGTGATGTTGGTTGTTGTTGATGTGATCTATGTGCCGTCGGTTCTTGTTGATGTGATCCATGTGCTGTTGGTTGTTCTTGATGTGATCTATGTGCCGTCGGTTCTTGTTGATGTGACCTGTGTGCTGTTGATTGTTGTCTATGTGACTTGTGGGCTGCTGGCGGTTGTCCGTGACATTGGCAAGCGTTTGGTTGCTGTCTTTGTGATCCGTGTGCTGTTGGCGATTGTCTATGTGATCGGCAAGTGGTTGGTTGCAGTCCTTGTGATCCATGTGCTGTTGGCGGTTGTGCCTGAGATCGGTAAGTGGTTGGTTGCTGTCCTTGTGTTCCATGTGCTGTTGGTGGTTGTCCATGAGATCGGTAATCGGTTGTATGCTGCCCTTGTGATCCATGCGCTGTTGGCGGTTGTCCATGAGATCGGTAAGTGGTTGATTGCTGTCCTTGTGATCCATATCCTGTTGGCGGTTGTCCATGAGATCGGTAAGTGGTTGGTTGCTGTCCTTGTGATCCATGTGCTGTTGGTGGTTGTCCATGAGATCGGTAAGCGGTTGGTTGCTGCCCTTGTGATCCATGTGCTGTTGGCGGTTGTCCATGAGATCGGTAAGTGGTTGGTTGCTGTCCTTGTGATCCATATGCTGTTGGCGGTTGTCCATGAGATCGGTAAGTGGTTGGTTGCTGTCCTTGTGATCCATGTGCTGTTGGCGGTTGTCCATGAGATCGGTAAGCGGTTGGCTGCTGCCCTTGTGATCCATGTGCTGTTGGCGGTTGTCCATGAGATCGGTAAGCGGTTGGTTGCTGCCATTGTGATCCATGTGCTGTTGGCGGTTGTCCATGTGATCGGTAAACGGTTGGCTGCTGCTCTTGTGATCCATGTGCTGTTGGCGGTTGTCCATGAGATCGGTAAGTGGTTGGTTGCTGCCCTTGTGATCCATGTGCTGTTGGTGGTTTTCGATGTGATTGGTAAGTGGTTGGTTGGTGTCCTTGTGACCCGTGGGTTGTTGGCAGTTGCCCCTCTGAACTGTATGCGTTTGGTACATCATCGTCTTGCGCTAGGGAATCCGGCTCAGCTTTTATTACAAATTCTGGTTGGAGAAGGATTATCTTATCTTCTTGTTCATCAGGTGGGGGTTCTGCCATTGTTGATTCTAGGTAGTCTCGTTCATAGCTCTAGAACAAAAAAAATTTACTTATAATTTTCATTTCAATGATCCGTCATTTTGGGTATGTTTGAACTCTGAAGTAGTCTGAACAAAACTATCTCAGAAACTACTGAATGTATATTACAGAACAGACATACACGACGATATTTAGCTATCTGGACACGACATACAATGAATGAGGTTGAGGGATGGGTAGTTCCACTTCCGACCACGTTTATTATTTAGGCCATGTTGCCTAAAACCTAACCTAAAACGCATATATTTATTTATGTTACAGTATAATTAAATATTTTTATGTTCATAGGCATGATAGATTATTATTTAGGTCAGATTGGCATCGCACCAAATCTCATATATGTGTAATAGGTTAAGATATTGTAACATTTATTTTGATCCTGAAGATCTGTCGTGAAGGCGATAGCGTACCTATATTTAAGGCAATGATAAAATGGGTTTTATGCACGGGCTATATAATATATGTTATACACACTTGGAATTTTAGTTTAGTTGTGAGGAAATTAAACAGTGATAATTTAAGTAATTAATATCACTTTAATGAAAATTAAAACTCAAATTTGAACTATTTTTATTCAACAAAAAATATGTCTGGGTCTTTAATAATACAACGATATATGGGTATTATTATGAACGATTGGATCCTTGGTAGGTATTATTAAAGACCCAGCAAAACTTTCTAAATAAATTATATTAGAAACAGAACCTATTAGAACAATTTTAGAGTTTCTGTTTATTATTATGCACTAGTGCACAAAAAATACATATTTTAACTAGCAACACTCTGCAGTTTCACCCGCTATTCTACGAAAACTTATTGTACCGTGATAAAAAGTGTACAATCTACCCCCAAACCAAATTTCATTTAAATTGTTTTTTTTACAGAACTCAATTTTTTTAATTTCTTTGGCTACACTGGCACACATAATTATTTAAAATCAATGTTTTTCGCATTAATAATATACACTGAAAAAACAAAAAAATATGTGTGTTCTGTGTTATTAAAAATATACACTGAATTATTTTTAATTGTATAATCATGAAAGTAAGTGCTGATAAATGAGTGAATAGGTACCAAGTAGGTAGGTAGGTACTTACCTAAACTATATACCCATATAAACTATATACCCATCGTTTATGTAAATAAAATATTACTTTGCCAGGACTAATGTCAGAGATTCTATACGTATTTCTATTAATGTTTATACGGTGTTTTTTTAAATTCAAGTTTATAACAAAGATGTTATAAATTTAAATTAAAAATGACCCTAAACACTTTTTAAATTTTTCTATTAAAGCACAATAATATAATATTTAAATAAGTTATGGTTTTACTAATGACATTTAGTAAAAGTATGTTAAAAAAATCCGGCGTTTTATGTATCTAAATAAGCTGAATTTACTATAATTTATTATTCTGCGAGTACTTAGTAGCGTTTGCAAAAACAATTCTCATTACTTCGAGAATATTCGATTTTCGCAAAGATAACTAAATAAATTTAAATTAAAAAAAACCTAACCACTTAACTTATTTTTCTATTATTATTGGGTATATCAAACAAAGAAAATAAAAAAGCCTTAATTATTATCACTAATACTAATTATTATATACTAATTATCACTAATATAATCAAAAATCAAAAACAAGATGTTGTCCGTGTGGTAAAGTGCCAAGAACGCTGGCTGCATTCCCGCGTTGAATTGCTAAATAAATTCTCTGCGCGAGGAATGAGCCAGCTCTCTTATCACCAGCGGCGTCGATTAAATGTGGCGATTTTTTTTTTAAACTTTTTGGTACATGGACCCCATGGACCAAAAGTTTCGACGCCCAGCGGCACAAATATATATTCACTTGAAAGTGATGCATACTTGCGCCGCTTGCGACGCCATGGCGTCTTCTGCGGCCTCCGCCGCGGCTCCAGCTATTAAATATTTAATTTTTAATTTTTCTAGTTTAATTTTTCTATTAAACATACAATACTATAATATTAAAATAAGGTATGGCTTTACTGTAGACATTCAGTAAAAGTATGTTTAAAAAAATCGGCGTTTTTATGTACCTAAATAACCTGAATACACTATAATTTATTATTCTGCGAGTACTTAGTAGCGTTTGCAAAAATAAGTATATTCTCATTACTTCGAGAATGTTCGATTTCCGCAACGATAACGATAACAACTGGTTCCATTAATTTCGGTTTCCTGTCGGTGTTCTGTTATCGGTGTATGTTACAGTGATGGTATTGTAGATGATAGAGTGAAATCCAGTTTTTAATCAGAACATGGAACATAGAACACGTTTTCTCAAGTTAAAACTGAATATTTTTGTCACAACTAGAATTTTCTAACTATAACTAGAATTTAATGCCATTATATTTTTAATGTTACAAAATTTTATTATAAAAGCGAAATTCACTCATTCACTCTCTCATCACGAAATCTCGAAAACTACGTGACCTACGAAGATGAAATTTGGTAGGTAGATTCCTTATGGGGTCTAAAGGCCTGTTCAGACCTATAAGCGAAATTCGCTACCGCTTTAGGTAGCGAAAAATGCCCCTCCCCCCAAATGATCCGCCCTGATAACGCTTAGGTCTGAATAGGCCTTAATTGATGTAATTAAGTGTTAATTGGGATTAAAAACATACAGGGTTATTGGTAACTAGCTAACAACCTCAGATCAGGGAAGGAAGGGATCAAACAAGGGAGATAATATGCCTTAGCACTGTAAAGCACGATCCCGGAAACTATTATTATTCCTCTTCTCCACCGTGTACGAAAACAAATACTAGTGGCAGCGAAAATACCATAAAATAACCCAGTACTTACTTATATCTGTAGTCTGTAGTAGAGCAAAATGATACGCTTGAACCAGACTGACGTCATACCTGCCTGATCTAAGGCTTGAACTTGGAGTCAAATAGTAAGTAAAGATCCAGTTCGATAATCCAAACATGTAATAATCGTAATATCCATACGTGTAATTTTTTTCGACGTTCTGTGGTATCCACAGACCTAAAAAATAGTAGACACATTTTGAGTTTACGTTGACGTGTGGTTTTACAGAAAGCGCGACTACTATAAAAAAAAAACTCACCAAGTTTTGCCGCCCCAGGCCTGGGCAGTGGGCACTCGACCTATAGGGAGATCTGCCCCTGATTCGATATTAAATTTTACAATATCTCATGAAATCGCCATTAAACAACATGTAATGTATGCTTGAATAACATTAGATGTGCAGGATAATGTGTTAAACGTAGACACCTGTTACTTTCTTGATTTATTATTTATGTTTTACTGGTATTTTAAAATTTTCTTTGTTTTTTTCGGCTTTTCGGCCATGTTTTGATTAATTGTGGTTTTTAGTGTGGTGTTTACTTGTTGTGGTGTCACTTTGATGTAGGTACCTCGTTTTTAGTATGAATTTAGAAAGTAACCCCTCTAAGGATCACAAAAATGCGAAGAAAAAAAAATACCCCACATCAAATATAAAGTTGATGGCCCAGTTTTTTTTCTCAGAATCTAAATAGCGTAATTTTTTATTATTTTGTATGCTTGTTTTACAGCATTCATCATCATCATTTTTTATAAATTTTTGGAACCAACTGTTACAGTTTTACAACAGGGTTTACCTCAAAAACTAATCAATGTCACCCCAGTTGACGGTACGTTTAATTTGTATTTTATGTAATACTAGCTGACCTGACAGACGTTGTCCTGTCTTAGAACTGTCAAACACGCAAAGTCAAAATTGTAAATCTTATTTTTTTACACCTTGGGTTACATTATTGGGGTTTTAGTAAGACCCCTATATTTTTTTGAAATTTTAATATAGCCTATGTTAACCGGGGATAGTGCAGCTTCCCAACAGTGGAAGAATTTTTCAAATCGGTTCAGTAGTTTCGGAGCCTATTCAATGCAAACAAACAAACAAACAATCAAATCTTTCCTCTTTATAATATTAGTATAGAAAAATATTATTCTGTAGTGTATTGTATTTCTTTATTGCCCTGTGTAAAATTAAAGATTCCTGGAACGTTGGTGCGGACTGATTACCGCGTAGTGTCGGTAAAAAGCAGGAGTGGTCTCCTTGCACAAGTAGGTCTGTACTTGTAAGTACTATTGTTTATACTGTGGAACAAGTAGGTCACCCAGTTCCCGACCCTCGAGTCCCACCCTACCCCCCACTCTCCCCTGCGTCGCGCCTCGAGGGGATCTCAGACCCGCGACCTATTTATTTCCTGCTTCACGTAATCCCCCTCTATCCGGCATCAGTGGGTCTACTATATTCTTATTTTAATGTCACAATGGTAGAACTAACAGTGGGGGGGGGGGGGGGGGGGAAATGGTTGATGTTGATGATGATCGAATCTCCCAATGGCTTTTCTCCCACTCTTGTTCCTGTAAAATAACAACAACAAAAAAGGGGGTCGGGGAATAATAGGTACTCTAGCCCTCAGGTTTAGTGTAAGTCCTTCAAAAGGAATTGATAACCATGCATCAGTAGGCTTCGTTTTGTTTTCTGAATCATAGTGTAGATCACAGCACAGTATACCTACATGGTTACGCGAAAAGGGTGCTAAGCCGAATGGAGTCCACTATGGACTCCTTGCGGCTTAGTACACCACTATGATTTTGTTTTACTATGGGGCCAACCCTGAAATCGCGAAATAAAAATCAACTGCTCCATCCATACATTATGTCGACCGTGAATGGCCGTTTTCTATGGAACAGCTGTTTTTTTGCGATTTCATAGATGTTCCCATCATCCTAAATATATAACTATATATTCATAGATATAAAAAGTTGTTCAAATGCAACAAAATTTGCAACACATTTCCTTCAAAGTTAAAATATTGCAGCATAATGAAATCGTATGCGGCGGTTTTTTAATTATATTTTTTGGAATTCCTCTCGCATTCAGGACGTGCCTGAATTTCAGGACATGTCGGAAAATTCCGGAATTTTGGCAAGTGACAACGTAGCTTCACTTGTAACTTGTAACCAACTAACGATTTAATTTAATTTACACAGGTACAATAACAATGTAATAAAATCCAAAAAGAATGTAAATACCACTTCGATAAATCTGTTTTAAGCTATTTCTAATAATAATTATCGTATTGGTTTGAAACTTTGCATGGATGTATTAGTACCGTCGAACTGGGGAATTTTGGCACCAACGTCGTCTCGTATTATTTTCCTAAACTTGTGTATTTTTTAGTGTTGATGTGTAATAATGGGCATATAACGCAGTCTTTTTGTTTTGTTTCCAAATTCAACAGAACTAAGCCTCTCGTAAAGCCTTCACCTCGTTAGAAGGGCGTGCCTACTTTGACTTGACCGTGACTTACTTTGCTTGACTCTGCCTGTGATGACGTGATTATTTTATTTTAATTATTATACAATATCCACAGCCCTTTAAAAATAAAACAATAAACTACGAACTTAGGAGGTTAGAAAGGAAGCTATAAAAAAACAAAGATACTGATAAAATAGCAAAAAGAATTTCTCTTTTATAAAAGTTGTTACTATTTTTGTTGGAACAAAGAATGGACACAAGACGAAATTAAATCAACCTTTAAAAGCAAAAATGCAGCATTTTAGTTGTCAGAACATAAGTGTTCCATCTCACAACGCTCTTGCCTCAGGCCACCTCGGCCAGGAGAAAGTGAAACAGTTCGATAATGTCAAAATTCTGCACATAACAACATAGCCTTTCACTTTCACACGTTCCGTGAGATTACCAATATTAGTGACCTCGGATCAGACAAACAAGGGAGATATGGTAAGGTGGCGTGCCAGGGGCGAACGCATCAGGGCTCGAACCGTGACCACGTAATTTCCCGCATTCACCTAAATTGAATTGCGTTTAAGAGGTCACGGTACGGGTCTTGGCCTTTGATATGACTTTATTTGAATTCTCCCGGCCTTGCCGCCTTTTTTTTTGCAAATGTTCTATTATTTACTAGTTCCGGCGTAGTTCGTTTATTGGTGTCACTGCAAGTTTGTCAAGTGCTTGAAAAAGTGAGTAAATGGTTCCGTACTACCAGGCAGTCACCCATCCAAATACTGCGCGCCAGTTTTTTTTGTTTTTTTTTTTTACTTTAGTGTGTGTACTATAATCATGTACAATGTACAAGTTCGACGTTTGTACGTGCGTTAATACACTAAAGCAAATACAAAAAAACGCTTAAAAGAAACGTTTATTGCATATGGTCCCTTTAGTTATTACTTTTTGACTTTATTATTATGTCTTAGTTAATCCGCCGTAACATTACATATTCTGTGAAAATTTCAACTGGCTCTATTACGGTTCGAAAGATACAGCCGTTAAAAGGTGTGACGGACGGACATACAGACAGCGTAGGTATATAGGCTCAGTAATAAAATCCCGTTTTTACCCTTTGAGTACGGAACCCTAAAAAAGTGGTAGCAACACGAAGAAATTTGAGCATGAACGATAATTGTACGAAAGCACATCTTCCTTGTTTGTATGATCTGAGGCGGTGACCTAGTTATGGACAATAGTCAAGACTGGCCCACGCTCTGAGGATGCGTGTGACCTACACGGGATTATCTATTGACAGATGATAGAGTTCGCAAGAGTTGGAGAAACGTGTGGAATGACGTCTAATATGAGATAAATTACCTAAGATTTTAGGGAAATTATGAAATCTTACGTTTCAGTGAAAGTTAGATGTAAAAAAAATGCTGGAAAAAAAAATTGCGAAAAAAAATTTGCTTAACATAAAAAAAACTAACCTTTTGGCAGCTATGTATTGGAAAATTTCATGTGCATATCTTCCATCTTCTATCTTCTACCTTCTAGTCGGTGTAGTGGCAGTTGGTATTGAACTGTTATCTCAAAAGTGACGCTTTCAGGCCAGCGACTTGCTTACGTCATCATCATCATCATTTCAGCCTAATTTAATATGTCCCACTGCTGGGACAGAAGCCTTTTCTCAGAGACAGAGGATGGGCCCTCATCCACCATGCTGACCCAGTGCATATTGGTGAATGTTATATTTATCTTTTTGAATTTTTGAGGTTCTAGGACATACCGGATTCCTCACAAGCGCCTCAAGCCAAGATAATAAATATCCAGTAGAGACAGAGAGTAAGTAAAGACGTAAGCCACATTTGTCGTTCGGTAAACCATTGTTTCCCGCAATGGCATGTGGTGTTCTAGGGTAGAAACTGCTAGCTACTGCTGCCGCTATTGGTACTTGTACTAATATAATTATGTTTTCTGTGCTACTGGAGATTTCTATTATCCACCCCCTGGCTATCAGTTCGGTTCGGTGGCACCAAATTATTGTATTGCTATCCGTATTACCTACCTATAGGTATACATTTTGCAAAGTTTCAAATATTAGGCATGAAGACAAATATCTTTCTATTGTCATCAATGCTCTTAAAAAAAGCTGATCATAAATAAAGCCCAACATCGAAAACAAAATTTAAATTATAATTTATTATAACACCGGCTTGCACTCATGACCGATAAAACATTTACGTGAGTGCAAGACGATTATATTTTATAGGTCGTGAGTGCAAGATGGTGTTATAATAATTTATAATTAATCCTCACGCGAGTTTTGATGTAGTGAAAATTAATTTAATTCAAAAATAAATAAGATATATAATAATATAATTTTATTTATTTCCAAGTAACATAGACTCATACAAATCAAATAAAAAAATATATATATAGAAAATAATAATAATAGTAGCTAGTCACATTGCATTAGTAATAATTATTACCAATTGAAATTTAAAATAATCAAACTAAAAATGTCAACATTATACAATAAATTAATTAAGTCAGTCATGCATATCAGTACCTACCCTTACATTAATAAACTAGGTCCTACTGTGTGCAGTGTGCAATGTGTAGGCTGCAACAATGATTTATGTATATACTATATAGGTAAGTATTTTAATTTCATGCTAGAGAGAGAGAGCGCACTATACTGAGCTATTACGTCACGCCTCAGGCGCGCCATTTGATTGCTATACTAACACACGCTTTGCGAGAAAGGGACAGAGTATCCCCTCTCTATCCCCACTTAAAACTTTAAACGCTCATATCTCATAGATTTATCGGCCAATTTAATTTATTTTTTCTGAATGTGTAATGTATTTATTTATATTCATCAATAAGCCTATTCTTTGTAATAAATTAAACATTAGGACACATGCCTATCTATACTATCTATACTATAATATAATAATAATATTATAAAGAGGAAAGATTTGATTGTTTGTTTGTTTGTTTGCATTGAATAGGCTCCGAAACTACTGAAACCGATTTGAAAAATTCTTTCACTGTTGTGAAGATACACTATCCCCGGGTAACATAGGCTATATTATATTTTTTTTTAAATAGGGATCCTTACTAAAACTCCAATAATGTAACCCAAGATGTAAAAAAATAAGATTTACAATTTTATCTTTGCGTGTTTGACAGTTCTAAGACAGGACAACGTCTGTCAGGTCAGCTAGTTCTATTATAAAAAGAAAAAGAATGAAAAGCAATTTCCAAGATTTGTTTATATTGTTAGTTTGATACAACTAAAGCTAATACGTACTTACTTACAAAATATTAAATTGTACGTACCTGCAAAAAGTTCTCATACTGTCGCTGTAGACTTTTGAGGTACAGGTGATCTGCAACAATAACATTGGATAGTATTAACATAGGGTTTTTAGGGTTCCCTATCCAAACGGTGTAAACGGGACTCTGTTAGTAAGCCTACGCCCTAGACTATCTGTCTGTATGTCCGTGCTTACCTATCTTTCGAACTGTAATAAAAGCAAAAAGCAAAAACTATAGGGCAAACAACAAACGTACAACAACAAACCCTTTTCAAAAGTATTTTTGTATTTGCTCTAGTGTAAAAACGGTAATACGTACAAGCGTCAAACTTGCCATGATTATAGTACACATACACAACACACTAAAGTAAAACAACAAAGTGACTCAGTGACAAAGAAGTATGCACTGATTTGACCTGTCAAATACCTATTTAGAGATGAGATATGGTGTATATTGATGACATATGTCTTACTTTCCATATCACAAATCAAAATAAAATTGCCATGGAAAAAATACATTATATGGTATAGTAGGTAATGTTGGCAGCTAACATAACCTTAAAATTATTTTCACTATAACTTTTTTCCTGATTTGGATTTGGAACCATATTTTACAGTTGTTTTAAAAAGTAATAACAATTAATAAAATACATATAACATAATATTACATCACATAGAAAAAAAATAGTTTGACAGGTAAACAACGTCGGGCGCGGTCAGTACTTGGATGGGTGACCGCCTTGGCGTGATGTTGTCTTTTTGCACACTCTTAGTATTATGTGGTGGTAAGGAACCCTCAGTGCGTGAGTCCGACTCGCACTTGTAAGTAAGTTAATGTTCGGTTTGTGTGCCATGCCATTGAGCATTGACATGCCCGATTTCAATATTCAGACTTTAGACACCGATAATTTTGGACTGGTAACATTTTCTATGAAGCATAGATATAGTGTTCTTATAATATTATCGTCATTAAAGTAATATTAGTTGACATTTAAATTATGAATTTTGACAGATTTGCTATGGTAAAGCTGTCAAAAATCGTCATAACAAAATGTGTCAAATTCCGAAGAAAACAATTGAACTACTCGAATCCACAGAATAGAGAAGAAAAATTTCTCTTCTGTGCTCGTATCCAACTAATTTGCTGTAAATTAGGTACTATCTATTTGCGCTGGGCTTACCGTCCATACAAATGCCCAGGTAGGCAGGTAGGTAGGTACCTATACTTAATGTTTTTTCGGGTTAGAGGGCAGGTGGTTCAAGGCATGTGGAGTTCGTCCTAGGAACTACTTTCACCCTTCGACAAAATTTTCGTCGAAGCTTTCACCTATTAAAATGTGATAATGATCAACTGGGCCCACGCTGCCGTTGGTTTAGACTTGATAATAGAGACGATTTGTACTAAGTACTGAATAATTACTGAGGGTCGATTGGTTTGTCATAATGATTTTCGATAACTTATCTGATCCAGTAGTGCAAATACCGTTCTTTATCGATCGTCAAATTTGACAGTTGAGATCGTCAAATTTGATAATATTCCATTTGATCAGTATTCGCTATGATCGATTCTTTGGCATTTTATCGAAATAGACGATCGATAAAGAACGGTACTTGCACTGCACCAGATCCGTCAACATTCTTTGTTAAATCGTCACACAAGACACAGCTTTCTGTGGTACCCTACCTACCCTCTACTTTAACCGACAACTTGAACCCCTATATAAAACCGGCCAGGTAGGTAAGTACTAGGTATTGGTACCTAAAATGTTCCTTATAAAAGTCAAATTCATTGGAAAACTGCAATTGCCGTTCCGATAAAACGTTTCCATAAATATAAAGTTCGAAGAGTTTATATTCGAAACGTTTTGATCTAGTTGCAGATAAGCCGTTGTGGCAACGGTGTGAGCGCGGGTGAAGGCTAAGACAGCGGGGAAGGGGAGGGGTGATCGCGTGGTGTTCGGGGGCCGGGGGCAGGGGGCGTCGTGCTACAGCACGGAACCACGCATATACCGACCGACTGTATAGGACATTGCGGTATCCGTCTGCGTCGACGCGCGCCAGCGTACTAACCACCGCGACTCTCATAAATACCTATACATAAAATGGCTGCCGTTGGCCGCTGCTAGCACTTTCCGTCCTGCCGACGCCCGTGGCGCCGCGCCGAGCCCAGGTGAGTTCCGCTGAGCTACGCTTTGGCGAATACAAGAGAACTGCTAACTAGCGAATCGCATCCTTATCAGCCTCGTGATAATCCTACGCGCGTCACATTAACAAAATAGACGTACTACGGTACTACGTGGTACTGCACATGTGATCGAGAGTGACACTTCGTGGAGCGCCGGAAGTCGCGTTAGGTTGGTGCGATTAGAGGCACGGGTGGCAGCACAGTGGTTCCCATAGTCGACATCGATTTTCCTCATCCTAAGACTAGTGTAGTAACATTAGGAGTTATTAGGACAGAAGCGGTTAGTTACAATTGTTTCAAAAGTAGGTAGGTTGGTACTACGAATAGTTTTTTTTTACCGTGAGTGACGATATTTGGATATATTTGAGAACAGAGTGTAATTTATTATACTTTATTATGTAATCCAAGCCGGCTGGTCCCCGTGGGGGAAAATGACCTAAACCCTCCAGGGAAAAATAGAGAATCACTCAAAAACCACAACACATTGAAAAACTGGAGGAGGCCTATACCCAAATAGGGGTTCCTATCCAAGGAAATATATCACGTGAATTAACATGAAAGATCATTGAAGTGAACTAATATAACAACGATAAAGAAAAAAAAAATTGTTTAAATAGTTTAAATGTATGATTATATAGTGAAATATTATATGTGAAAACTCATAAATAGATTAATACATATATGTAATACTTAGGTGATGGGAAATAAAAAAGGCTTAGTAAAAAACAAAAAAAAAAAAAATTTACTGGGGCTTGAGCATTTGGATTGTCTTTAGACCTTCAACGGTCTATGGGCAGTCTAATTGTATTTGTAGTGTTAGTTTTAGCTTGTATTTTGTTTAGTTATTAAAGGCACTTGCCCAGGATTTTTTTTATTATAGAACATGAACATCCGTCTGTTTATTTTGATTTGGTTACTTTTTATCGAATAATAACGTGTCTTGGTAGGTATAGGTAGCCCTTATCAGCAAGGCAAATTCAGCTCTCGTATGTCATGAATAAGTACTATTTTGTAAACTTTCTAACACATATAGGGTTGCCATAATATTTGTCCGGGAAGTTTGGCTTTTGTCCGGCATGCGGGGAGAATTCCAAAATGTCCGGAAATCTAGAAATGAAAAAAAAAACCGGACAAGTACGAGTAGGACTCGTGCTCTGAGGGTTCCGTTGGAGGGAAATTTGTAACTTTCGGATTTATTCCTATATATGTATGTGCTATGAGACCTTGCCTTTTGCCATATTTCATGATTCTAGGTCAACGGGAAGTACCCTATATTTTACCCTAGGTTTTAATTTCCCTGTGAAATCGCAAAATAAGAAACATAAACGTTCATATTTTTTGATTGCGTTGACTTTCAAGTTTAATTTTTTTACAGCCGAAAGAAACAGTAGACTCAATTATTATTTAGTATAAATTTCAATTTGATACCTTTACGCGTTCTTGAGAAAAAGGGTCTTGACAGACGGACAGACAGACGGACAACGAAGTGATCCTATAAGGGTTCCGTTTTTTCCTTTTGAGGTACGGAACCCTAAAAACAAATAGTCGAATTGATAACCACCTCTATATTGAAGTCGGTTAAAAGACCGCCCCACGAATTTATTATGCGCAAAATATGAACTTTAACGGAAAGGAAATTTCTTTAGGCGTACGGATTTTTCCCAGTATTTTTTTTTTTAATTTTCATCCAGTAAATAGGTAACCATAAACACGTATGCAGTTATTTTAGTTTGCAAAACGCTGTGTGCGTCATTGACTTGACTCGTTTTCATAGTAGTAATTTATTTATGCATATTATCCAAGGTTACACAGAATGGTTCAAGCCGAAAAGAGGACTTTATAGGATCAATACTATTGAAGAGTAGTATTTAAACGAGCGAATATAAATTCAAATAAAATGTGTCAAAAATACTGATATACTAAGTCATCATCATTTCAGCCATAGAACGTCCACTGCTGGACATAGGCCTCTCCCATGGATCTCCAAATGGTCCGGTGGGAAGCGGGAATACTAAGTGAGCCAATACAAATATTGAAAATAGCTCACATTATAGGTATTCAATATTTTGCACATATCTCTTCTCTATCTCTACATCTCTATCTCTATACATATATATATATATATATATATAGTATTTAAATTGAAGTCGCTTATATATATATATATATATATAGTATTTAAATTGAAGTCGCTTTCCGTGTCTGTCTGTCTGTCTGTATGGCCGCTAACTCCTCCTAAACCACGCAACGGATTTTGATGCGGTTTTCACCATTAGTTAGATACATTTTCAAGGAAGGTTTATATATATATAAATATATATATATAAATATATATATATATATATAATTAGCGACTTGCCCCGGCTTCGCACGTAAATTACACCCGTGCGAAGCCGGGCGGGCGGGTCGCTAGTTTTTTATTATAAGAATGCTGCAATAAATTCTGGTTGAGGTAACCTATACAGAATTCGTATCTGCCCTGATAGAGGGATGTGTGTGTGGAATTAGAGACCACATAGGTCTCGTAAGTGTTTTTTGCAGTTTTATTATGAACTGAATTATTTAGTAAAAACATGTGTAAAACGCATATAGGAATGGGCGGTATAGGGAAGAAAAAAATAATCACGAATAGTCTTAGCCAAAGATTATGACTTAAGTACGTAGTAATGAAATCTTTCTCTCTCTTACAAACCCACAGTTTGGTATATAATTCATAATAGTTTTTTTTTATAAATAATACATCTACTTTTGGCTTCCAACTCTCCTGATGGTAAGAGACGGTCTGGCAGAGGATGGAACAAGTTGATCTAGAAAAAGAAAACCTATATATTTTTTTTGTCAAGTCTGAACATAAGTAAATCACTTTTTAACCGACGAAAGGAGGAGGTTATAATAATAATAATATGCAGGGGCGGCTTTATGGCGAGCCGTCGGTGAGTGGCGACACCGCGTACCCCGATTCCATGGGTCTAAAACCCCAGAGATCCAGACCCCTGGCTTGCCTTAACCGGTCGTCTGGGGGTGGAAACCGCAAGAGCTAAAAACCTAAGCTCCAGGGTGGAAGTGTTAAAGGGCATAACGCCGCTAGTAGCTCTTAGTGAAAGTGCAGCACACCTCTCGACACCCTAAGCCACCCACGTCTATGTTGCCCTTCCGGTGCCAATATGCGGCAACCATTATGGGGGGCCCATTCAGTGAGTGGCAAGTCATCACCTGCCTAAGTATTTTGAAATGAGGCATAATTGGCAGGTGCCGTACCACATACCACATATCTGTTATCCCATCCACAAGTTATTCACCTCAATAGCCTAGACGTTTTATATCCTATACTGTACAATAGTTTTATAATCCATTTTATACACATTCATTAATAATTATTGTATTTTATATTCAACGGGGCCTCTTGGTGTTGGCTTCGGCTCCACCAATGCCTGCCAAATGTCCGGGCTAGACCCGTGTTTATATTGAAATAATAATAATAATAAAAAACGACCGCTCTCAACGAAAGTCCATTTTCCATTATTACACAGTTCAGTTTTATAAATTATTTTTTGCAATAAAGATTATCACAATCAACAAGATATTGCTATACAAAAGGAAAATAAACATAATAGATCATTGTACACCAGTTAAACAACCAAACAACCAACAAAATACATTAAAAATGAAGAAACAAAGAAAATTTTATTACTTTGACACATGTTGTCAAAATTTGGAAAATGAAAAATATATGAAATATCAAGGAAATACCATTAAATAATGATCACAAGATCACGGACGAAACAAGCGGACACAAAGAGCGCACACCTTCCACCACCGCCCGCCTCGTCGTCGTCTCCGAGCACCTCGTCGGGTGAAGATGAGTACCACACCACCCGCGACTCGCGAGGCAAGCGGCTCGTCGAGCGACACGAGCGGGCCTGGGACACCGCCGCCACCTCCGCCTGCGTGACGGGGACGTCCCCCGCTGCCGGCACGCTTGGGCCTTGTGGGGCATTCTGCCACATGCCCGGCCCCCGCTACCGGTGGTGTAGTGCGTCGCATGCGATGGTCTACAATAATGAACGAAGACTGCATGTGCGCCTATTACAGGGCTACAGAGGGAGGAACAAACTTGTCAGCGTATTGTGCCAGGATGCTGCCTTTGTCAATTCGACAAAACCCCGAGGGTTTTGCCTGTGCGATTGCGGATGAAGTTATCAAGACGAACAACTATCGGAAATATATCATGAAGGACGGTACGGTCGACATCTGTCGGGCATGCCACCGTCCTGGAGAGTCTCTCCGACATATAATTTCCGGTTGTTCGCATCTTGCTAACGGCGAGTACTTGCACAGGCACAACCAGGTGGCCAGGATCATCCACCAGCAACTTGCCCTTCGATACGGCCTTGTCGAGTCTGAGGTGCCGTACTATAAGTACGCACCAGCGCCAGTTCTTGAAAATGGTCGTGCTTTGCTCTATTGGGACCGCTCTATCATCACGGACAGGACTATTGTCGCCAATAAGCCTGATATCGTGTTGGTCGACCGATCCCAGCGCCGGGCAGTGCTCGTCGACATCACCATCCCGCATGACGAGAACCTCGTGAAGGCCGAGAAGGATAAACTCAGCAAGTACCTTGACTTGGCTCACGAGGTTACCGCCATGTGGGATGTTGATTCGACGATCATTGTCCCGATAGTCGTATCGGTGAACGGCCTTATAGCGAAGAGCCTCGACCAACATCTTAAGAGGCTCTCGCTAGATGGTTGGGTCAAGGGTCAGATGCAGAAGGCGGTAATCCTTGACACGGCACGTATTGTCAGGAGGTTACTCACTCTGCAGCCCTAACCACCGGTAGCTTGGGCCCTGCCCCGCAGCCGGCGGCACCCTAGGTTTAGGTTTTTTACAATATTTTGTTTTTATATATTTATTGTAAAAAAAACTTAAATCTAAGAAAGAAAATAAATACATGAATAATAATAATAGATCTGTTATCCCATCCACAAGTTGTTCACCTCAATAGCCTAGACGTTTTATATCCTATACTGTACAATAGTTTTATAATCCATTTTAAACACATTCATTAATAATTATTGTATGATTGAATATAAAATATTGTATTTTATATTGAATATAAAATATTGTATTTTATATTCAACGGGGCCTCTTGGTGTTGGCTTCGGCCCCACCAATGCCTACTAAATGTCCGGGCTAGACCCGTGTTTATATTGAAATAAAGTGAAATAATAATAATAAAAAAAACGACCGCTGTCAACGAAAGTCCATTTTCCATTTTTACACAGTTCAGTTTTATAAATTATTTTTTGCAATAAAGATTATCACAATCAACAAGATATTGCTATACAAAAGGAAAATAAATATAATAGATCATTGTACACCAGTTAAACAACCAAACAACCAACAAAATACATTAAAAATTAAGAAACAAAAAAAAATTTATTACTTTGACACATGTTGTCAAAATTTGGAAAATGAAAAATATATGAATAATAATATAATATAGGAATAGTGGAATAATAATAATATATAACTTTATTATACTTACACCGAAATAAAAAATACAAAAGTAGGTAACTTAAAAATAATGCAAAACCGGCAGTATAATAGGCGGCCTTATTGCCTTAAGCGATTTCTTCCAGGCAACCTTTGGATGGACATATCTGAGACGGGAGTAGGGTCGGCGGTGTAGACAATACATTAATATACATACATACAAATAAATACTGAATATGCAAATAATACTATTTACTTACCAATACATACTATAAATAATACATACATACATATATACGTACCAATTATAAAGGAAGATAGTGATTGTGGACTAGATTCTTAAATAGGAAGAGACTTGGACTGCCTGATAGAAGGAGGCAGCTTATTCCACAGCAGGACAGCTTGAACAGTGAAAGATTTACTGTAGGAAAGGTTAGTATGAGAGGACGTAGGAATCTTAAGTTGAAGGGCACGAGAGGATCGCAAGGAACTAGAGTGAGGTTGAACAAACTTGAAACGTTCTTTCAAGTACAATTACCAATTCGACTGTACATGTGTTTTTTGTAGTTATGTTTGTTACGCGATTACTCCGCTAATTATGAAATTATTTAAATGTTTTTTTTTTTTTTTATGTTTGGTAGGGCATACCTCATACCCATATAAATTTTATATCAAATTAGATTCAGCGCTTTTTAAAAAAAATCAACAAAAACCATAAACACTTGACGTTTTGGTTTGTGGTTTAAAAGTTTTGATGAGGACTTTCAATCTTTGTTTTAACTATGAAGTATTGAAGTCGGTTTTGTTTAAAAAATATATACCTATTAGGATGTGTATTATGTATTGGTACTATTAATAGCTGCTAACTGTTATAAGTAGGTGGGTAATTCACCCAGTCATAAATTGGAATGACCTAGTTATATGACCTTTAGGATCATTGCTCGGCTGTTTTAACAATATCATCATGTCTTGTCCACCAACTGTAAACCTGTTTTATGGATTTTATATTTTTATATTATGGATGATTAGTACCTACAATAATGGTCTTATATAGGGAAAGGCTTATGAACTTTAAAAAACAATTTATACTGGTGTTCGTATAAGATAAGATAATTTATTCAAATAACGAACACTCCTAAATATAATTGCTTAAAAGCAATAATACCCATGTGGTGCACGCTATGTCTCGTCAAAAACAAAATACTATACACTCAAATTCATATTAAAAATTGTTGTTAACATAATAAGTGTTTCATATTAAAATTAATATGAAAAACTCAACACCCTATTATATATGAAACCTGCTGTTTAGGGGCATTGTTTACAATATAAAAGCAGTTACTACCCATGCATAGACTTTCAAAATCATAACCCTCCTCTTTTCTTAGTCACGTAATAAATACATAATATCTGCTCATCATCAGATCAGCCATATGACACCAAATCATTGTAATGTCATCTGGATTACATATATCTACACTAATATTATAAAGAGGAAAGATATGATTGTTTGTTTGTTTGCATTGAATAGGATAAGAAACTACTGAACCGATTTAAAAAATTCTTTCACTGTTGGGAAGCTACACTATCCCCGGGTGACATAGGCTATAATCTATACCCGTGCGAAGCTGGGGCGGACCACTAGTTATCTATACTTGCAAAGTTTCAAAACGATAAGTTAAAATCGACCCTAAAATTTGAGTACTGAGTATTTGAGTAAGTTACAAGTAAAGCGAGTAAAAAAGGTTCGATTGAATGATAGTAATTATAAAATTGTTAGAAATGGCTTATCATGTTTCATTTATAAATAAATTTGGTTTCCATAACATCAAATATATATGCATTGCATTTTAAAGTTGTCATACTCTCAAATTCTCAATAGTTATTTATTACTTACTAGCGACCCGCCCGCCCGGCTTCGCACGGGTGTATTATGTGCGAAGCCGGGGGGGTACTCTGAAAACGTATCTAACCGATGGTGAAAACCGCATCAAAATGCTTTGCGTGGTTTAGGAGGAGTTAGCGGCCATACAGACGCGGAAAGCGACTTTAATTTATACTATGTAGAGAAGAGAAGAAGATAGAGATAGTATAATATAGTTATGTACTTACATCTACGATGACGCTACTACGCGTTTATTGATAGAGGATAAGACAAGTGTTTAGGTCAATCGATTTTCATTTCAGGATGAAATATTGAATTTAAAAAAGGGGCTGCTTTTATTGCTTTAGTAAATAAAATGGATGTACACTATAACAGAATAATAACTAGTGAGGTGAGATGAACTCTATGTTAAGTTAAGCCTTGTTCTGACTACGATAGTAATTTAGTCGAGTGGCGAGTCATACTGTTATATAAACATACTCGCTACTGGCCAAAAATCGTTCGCATTACGGGCTAGTATTGTACACAACTACACAAGTGAGTGGTGTTTTGCAAGATGAACAGGCTACAACGCAATAAAGTGAATGAGTTGATAAAGCTTATTCTAATGGCTATTTTAGAAGAAGTGGGTGAGGAAGTTTGTGTCATGAATACGAAAATGTATCAATAGAAAAGGCGAACTAGGATCTGCTGACGGAATTAGCATTGGAAGATCCCAAAGAAAACTTCGATAGTTTAATAATGTCTGAAAGTTGTGTAAATGAACTCGACTAAAATAATTAGAACAAAATGGATCGACTCGACTTACTTACTTACTTGGAGATACATTATTAATTTCGGGCGTAAAACTTTGCTCTTCGCACACAATTAGTTACTAAATTACTAGCCTTTTTTTTTTTTTTTTTTTTCGAGGGGGAAATCTTCTAAAGATACCCTGCTGCATTGGGGTGCAGCCAGGTTATGTGGGATTATACCCACTAAAACCCCCCCGGTGACCAGCCTTAGTGCTTAACAAGAGGGCTCCGAGATCTCCAGAGGAACGCACCGGAGCCCTCGGCACTGCGCTACGGCTCCTCCCGAGACAACCGTGTTGTCTCAGCCCTTCCACCCACGACAACGTTGGTCACACAACGTTGTCGTTCTCTCCCTGGGCACGCTTATGTGGATGGTCAAAGCCCCAACTTTGACCATCCCGAGCCCGGAGGTCCCCTTTTAGTAGCCTCTTACTACAGGCAGGGGTTACCGGTGCCGTATTCTATTGCCCCGGCGCCAAATTACTAGCCTAGTCCGAACTAAGCTTATAGGCCCTTGACGATAGTGACAAGCGACTGCGAGTTATGCTCGCTACTTATCTAGATTGTGCTATTCAGACACGCATATTTTATTGGTGAAATATTTACAATTATCACACGCCATGATAGATAATATAAAGGAATAGGAATTAAAGCACAATATTACAAAATACTTCAAAGTAGTGTTGTAGGTATAGTTACATATTTATATACTTTATTTGAGAGTAGTAGGCTTTTTCGATTAAAAACTTTATTAAACGACCTTCATGAACTTTAAATGTCCTATTTTATCAATTGTAAGTATATGTTGAGAACTGAACTTCCACGTAAACCGACTTGCCTCATTTTGGGAGCTTGCGTGTTCTACTGCTTTTCCTTGTTGTTCCTATCTGTCGACGTCCTTCAGAGAAAATCAATACAAATGACTATGAAATAAATATTATATTTTTATTTTATTGTCAAAGAAAATAAAAATAACTACGACTGTCCTAAGAGTTCGGGAACAATTCGGTGTTTGTTCGAAGATAACATGCGAACCATTCATAAAGTTTCTTAGGCAGATATTAAAACATCCAAAAAAAAAAAAAAAGTTCAAATAGTAGCCAAATTTGTCAAGGGGTTGTGAAAATATAGTAGCGTATATAGCCGCGAGGTCACCATCCGAGAAAACTGGTATAAGTTATACACACAAAGGAATGGACACTTAGTTGCCAATTACCAACACAAAGAAATGACTACCCAAAACTATTACTAGGTAGCCAGTTCTTAGTTGTGATATATGACAAATATTATGGCATATCAATGGGTATATTTGCCCTAAAAGAGGTGGAATAGAAAATGTTTGTATTTGTATTGCTTAACGTATCTATTTTTGTGCTTTCATGATAAATTCAAGATCTCGATTCCTCTAAAGATGGAAGCGACAACTGCTGTTTTGATTTGAAAGTGACATTTGCTATAACTTGTTGAATCTATGACAAAAGTGTCTACGGTCAAGGTGTAAACTGATTAGATACGTACCTTTCTTGACGTGCTACATTGCCGTTGCTGCTGTATACTTGACGAGCATAAGAGGTCGATTTCGGCAACTGAAGCGACCAGCCGAACGTGAACTGCATTACTCTGGCATGTTTAGTTTTGTCACAGGTCCCGCGACGTTGGTTAGCTATGAGTTGCGCAGTAACGGCGCCCTAGTTATTTCGGGTGCTGTCCTAGATTGGAACGAGGTCGAAACACTGTTTTCATCATCTGCAGCGGTTTTATTCGATGGGGCCCGCTGGGCTGCCGCATGCCGGGTGCCGACACTGCCGACCTCGATGATAGATACCGCGTTAGATACTCACCGCTCACTCGCCGCCGCTGCCGCCGCCATTATGACTCTTGACTGCGGAGCCGCACTCTTTTCTGATATTGTTAACATTATAACTGCCGGTTATTAGGATTTAGAATAAAGAATTGAAATTAGGATTAATTAATTATGATAATTGATTAATGGTTAATATTTTAGTCAATTGTTATAAAAGTAATATTGGTTCGCGAGCGGTGCATCAATAGGAGCTGCGCTGCACTGTGGTCCCGGGATATCCGGGAATTCTACGCATGCGGGTTGAGCATGAAAAGTGACCACATACCTCTCAAGCACTTTCACTTCTTTACATTGGTATTTATCTACTCTTCTTGTCCTGACAATTGCTATAAAAATATTACCTAAATTTATTTAATTGTGAAAATTTGCTTGTTCTAAATACGATTATTTACATACTTATCAGTTAGTTTTTTATTTCTTCACACTTGATCAAGGAAATTCATCTTATTGTTATAAAAGTAGGTATCTTTTCTATGAACATATATGTATACTCAGTACTTCAGTAAGCACACATGTAGTATAGTGTGATAGTAGGTACCTAAGTAGGTATAAAATATATGTAAGTATTTCAAGTTGAAATGTGTACATTACGGTTAGTAAGTATATAATATACTTAGGTATCAAATCTAAAAAGATAATTTAAGTAAATTTAATCTTTTAAATTTAAGTAATGGTTAATTATTTTTAGTTAAATTTGTTTGGATAGGTAGGTATAGGTAGTATTCGCTGTCTGTAGTAATTTTAATACGCTCGAATTTACAACAGCCAAAGGGGTGTGTAGGTAGCTAGTATTAGTTTTGGGTTATTACCGGATGAGTAGGAAATAAGCCTACTTGCGGAGTAGTGGAAGTCGGCTCCTCTTAGGAGAAGGGGAGGCGCTTTGCAATTTCGTTCAAAGTAAGCCAAGGCCGGTGTGGAGGGGATAGCTTTACACGTGTGACCTACATAGGCCGCGGGCGCGCCGAGCGCATGCGGAAACTCACGAACAACGCCCGAGCTGCCGCGCGCCGCACCTCGGCGGTCGATACCAACAAGGACGCACTGGCGTCAGCGACTATCTCAGCGACTTGCCCACTACGCGCTTTGCGCCATCACCACACTGGTGATGCTCACGTCATGTTCGGCAATGTGCTTTTGCGTAGCGTATTGCGGCGTGCAGTGCAATTCAATCATTCCTTGAGCTCCCGCGTGGATCACAGCACGTGTACCTACTTGTTTAAATATTGCAGTTCACTGACCCGATATTAACAACGCGGACTGCTTCTGCATTGCTTGCACTCTCACGTCACTGTTTAAAGACTGAAGAATCTATCGTTGTTACCTGGTTTAATTAAATTTTGTGGTTAGTCTGCAGTAGTAGCCAAAACGATGTCTTTCTATGGCCCTATGGGCTTTACATCGATCGCTTACATCACGTCTTCACTCGCGTCCTTTCACTGCGTGCGCAGCCTGTCCCGCTGCCCGCCCCGCGCTTCACACCGCGCCTCCCGTTCGCCTGTCACCACTACGCCATAGATCTCCGCTCCGCGACGACCATTCGCTCTTTGGTCGTCCTCAGCTACGGTCGCTTCCTAAACTATCACCACACTCTAGTGGAAGTTAACTTTGTTCCAACATTTTCCAAGTTAGTTTGTAACGTGCACGGTCCGCGATACCACGTTTCCAATTCGAATAAAATAGTGATAACAATTTAAATTCAGACGTGTTCAAAAACTGTTCCACGTTCGCGATTTAAAATATTTTATAATTACTAACCACTAGAATTTAAAAGATTTTTAAGCTCGCGCGGTTTTTCGGTTGGTTGCGCGACCGAACATAAATTACTCGCATGTTTTCTTTTGGCGCGCCGTCTCCGACTTCAAGAGCTTCAGAGAAGAATCGAAACATGAAGAAAGAAGAAATGTATGTGTCGGCCGTACCGGGGAGAGTATTTGACTTTGACTTTTACCACTAGTCAGTCTTTTTCTCTCTCCTATTCGGTCGGCATGCAATCGTCATCGTCGGTCTTCCGTTGCCGTTCTTCGTCATCTGTACCTGATTCCGTGGCCGTGTACGCAGTGACGTTGAAGTTTACGCAGGCTGTCATAAAATTCGGCTGCGAAATCTTTGAATTTTCTGCAGAAACACGGTCATGTTCGGGATCATAGGTTGCGCAACCTTTTAAATATGTTATGTGCCATCGTGAGAAGGCGTCGCGTCGTACGTCGGAAATATCTGTGTCGTAATCATTCGGTTTGAGTCAGCGTAGGTACCAGCAGCGGCATGACGAAATAATCTTCACCGGCGCGAGCGCAACACGCTCGCCAGAAATTGGGCAATCCGCGAGTGAGCGGATATCTCCCCCTCGGCCCCGCTACCGCAACCGCTAGCCTAAAATTTTAATTGTTGCGCGAATTTCAACGGAACGGTTAAAAAAAATTCAGCTTGCCTAGTGACGTCTGCGGTAGCTGCTTCTTCGTTTTATTTTTGATTCGTTCTTTGCGATTGCTAATATTTTGTATGCCTGTGCGATTGTTCATTAAAGAGTTTTAAATTGAATTCTTACTTTTAATTCTATCTTAAATGTGCCTTGTTTTTTGCTTGTTAATATTAAGATATCTACACTTCACGCATATTCAATTAGTTTTTACATAATGGTCATTATTATAGGTACAACAGTATTGGGTAGGTACATAAAGTAGTGTGGTTAAAAGTTGCAGCCCTTGCCCCGCCCCCAAAAAGAGGATCCAATAGCGCGCACCCGTCATAACGACTTGGGACTTCCGAGAAATCCGTTATCCTTGTTCAAACTTAGAACAAACAAAATGAAATGAATGACTGCTTGAATAACTTGAATGTTCTCAAGGAAGTTCCTTTTAGGGTTATATAAAGTCCTTGAATTCTCTATAGGTTCTTTAAGTTCGATGCTTTATTCGTCATAAAAGGTAAGAAGGCTTTATTTTTTCTTCTAATTTGTTGTCATGAAATAAATAATTCAATTGCCTATTAGGGTAGGTATATAATTATATTAGGTAGTCTTTTTTACTATATTTTATTTGCAAGTTCTTTGTGGGCATTATTTTGACAGAATGCCTACCTAAATAGCTAATTCAAATTCAAACTAAGTATTTATTTTGCGGAAACATGGGTAACATGCAGATGTATCTATGTACTTATTTACATAAATTAAAGAACACCATGCTCTAGCATCATGGCATGCAAAATTTATAAAACACGCCGTTATTTAAAATCTAACACCAGAACAATGTATTTTAACAATTTGTCATTTAAAAACTACATAATAGAATATAAATACCTATATAGATAATACCTATATTTTGCGGAACTTTGACGCGAAAGAAGAAGACCTATATAGATTAAAAAAATAAGTTTTTACCTATATATCTATTTTGGAACTGCTCTAATGATTTGGATGAAATTTTGTATTTAGATAAGGATTTACTATTTAAGTTTCGGTACTTAAGTATTAGCCTATACTTAGACCTAGTTTTTAAAAACTACCTATTAAGTATCTCGTTCTGGTACTATAAATGTTTATACATAGGTATCCCTCTGATCAACTTTAGCCCTCTTCCTAATAGTGTTAACACATGTATGGATTTGGTTGACGGACCGCCGTCCAACCAACGGGAGAGAAAGAGTGAGAATATCATATTTCCCTCTCTTTCTCTCCCGTTGGTCAGACGGCGGTTGAGGTCAACCAAATCCATACGTGTGCTAACACTATTACAAACGTGGAGTAGTCTCGGAATAGTTACGCCGTGTTTTGTCTTTTTCTCTCTTTCAAATTTTGGACTCGATCGAAAAAGATGAGACGGATTAACTATTCCAAGGATAAGTACTCCGCGTTTATAAGTAAGGGGGTTGGTGTTTATCGATGCGTCAAAAAATCTATCTACATAGGTAGGTACTTATATACAAAAAAAACCCTATTTACCTTGGTCACGCCATAATTTAAGAACGAATTTACCGATTTTATTCATCTTTTTTATTAAAGTTATTTCTTTGTAGATGGTTCTTACGGTAAATTGCGTAAGAAATTGGAAAATTTCAGAAAATTTTACGACGTTTTTAACTTCGCGCGCTTGACAGTTCTAAGACAGGACAACGTCTGTCGGGTCAGCTAGTAAGAAATAAAATTCAGTAAGTAAAGTTATTCCTTCTATGTACCTACTTATGCCTTCACACTCTTCTGTGTGAAATATCGTATAACACGCGGTCATAGTTATTTTTGGGGGGATTTTATAAAAAACACTAAAAAAAAAAACACACTTTTGTGATAAATATAATTATGTCGTACCTACTTATTTGATTTCTGAAAAGAGGGTCTCAAAGTGCATTCCAAATTTGTTCCACATACAATAAATTACATATATAATACAAATACCTACTTAGTTAAATAATTGGGCAAGAGCGTGTCGAGACACACTTAAGCTAGAGTTCCGTAGCCAAAGCACGTGATCACTTTCATAATAGGTAAGTAAGTAGTTCAGAATTTAGTGGTTCTAGAGAAAGTCGAACGAGCCGAAGCGCGGTGGACTTAGCTAAATTTCAGAGATGTCGACACAACCTACCCAGGGCCGGATTTAGGGGAGGGCAACCGGGGCGAAAGCCCCGGGGCCTCCACAAACGGGGGGCCCCCACAATAGAGACTTCGGAAAAAAAAATCTTTCAAATTCCAACTAGTTAACACTAGTAAGCATCTTTTCCTTTGATATTTGTTTTTTTTGCTCTTTCACCTTTACCTAACATAAGAAAAAAGCTCGAAAGGTTCCGTTCGTTAACCCTAAAATTTAATTTCAGATAATTCTTGTTTCCGTTTATATTTATATGTGTTTGTTCAATACTAAGGGAATCTACTTGGTTTCACAATAAATGATTTATTGAAAAACTCGACTGAAAAAAAATTGTTTACTTTATTTGGAAAATAATTTGGGGCGAGGGGGCCTCCGCTCCTTTGTTGCCCCGAGGCCTCTGGACCTCTAAATCCGGCCCTGAACGTACCTACCTACCTAATACTTTTTGTAGCTTAGCCAAAGAGAAGGTAGGTAAATACAATACAATATATCTTTATTACACACCGAAAATACAAATGAAATTTAAACTAACATCAAAAATAAATATTCGGCAGTAGGTATAATGGGCGGCCTTCTTCCAGGCAATCTTTGGAACCTTTTCTTTTCAGGAAACCTTTTTTTTAGTACATACTACTTGGAAACTGTTTTTACGACTGCGCTCCCCACTATATAGCTACCCACATACAAATATTTTCATTATTAAAAAAAATAAAAAACTGTTTGAGGATAGTAAAAGACTAGACGGGTATAATCTTTAGAATAACATGGCAAATAATAGATATAAAGCAGATTGCGTATTGATATTTAAGGGAGATCGAAAAAAAACTCAATAAATGTTTTTTTTCGAGTGTTTTTCAATCTCCTCCACCAAAATAAAATACATCAAGTTAAAATGTACTTTACCAAAAACGTTTGCAACGTTATTCTAAAAAGAATGCTAGTCGTTTTTTTATTCCTACTCAGCGAATTACCTACTTATATTAATTATCTATTTCAAATTGTAAAAATGTGCGAACGGCTGCTCCTAGCTGAGTGCGGCCTTAATTTTATTAAAAGATCAATGACCTTTCAGCTAGAACGTCATGAATATACCTATTACAGTTTAATCGCTATAACTCAAAAAGTTATGATCACGTGTTCTAAATAATTTTGAATTAAGATAACCTATCAGCATGGCAAGTTACATGTTTTCTTGTCTATTAGTTTAGAAATGCAGGGGAGGGCCAACTTGTTCCACTATGGCGGGCCATGTTTCAGGTACACCACTTGATAAAAACAAGTGATGTCTATGAAACCTTACCTTAATTTCAATAGACCTATTCAATGATTCAGACCCTACACGAGGGAAAATAATTATAAACTTTAAAAACCGACTTCATAATTAATAAATACGAAAGTCAAGCACAGGTGATGTACAAAAAACTTTTTAAAAAAACATTTGAGGTCGCGTGTTTCGCTGGGCCGCAAGCGGCCCGCGAGGGCGAATTTCAAGCACACACAGGTGATGTACAAAAATGACAAAAAAACCTTTCGAGGTCACGCGGTTCGCTAAGCCACAAGCGGCCCGCGAGGGTGAATTTCAAGAACATAGTGATGTCCAAAATAGACAAAAAAATAAAATCAAGTTCGTGTGGTTCTCTGGGCCGCAAACGGCCCAAGTGGGCCGTTCTTTTCATTTTCATTTAAATATTTGATACAAAAGGAATAAGTACACTTATATGCAATGGATCAGGTACTCATTATGTAGGTATTTTGTGTTTCAAAGTAATGATGAGTTATTTTAACATAACACTAAACAAACGAAAATTACTGTTTTTAGTCTTATCAGTTGTAGATCATAACGTCACTTGTATTTTTAGCAGCAGGAGACTTAACTAGCATAGACCAAACGAAAACTGATTATGAGTGATGCGAAATCAGAAAATGAAAAAATTTGGGCGTAACATGTACTCGTATATACCAAACTCCACAGACATGTCCACCACATTATATCACTTCCCAGTTCCCACAATCAAGCACGTTCAAGAACACTTAATAAACAATAATCAACCATTATTACACATATAATACTCGAAATAACACAAGTTTAGGAAAATAATACAATGAAGCGACATGTTCTTTTTCCACATTGGCGCCAAAAACTTGGGTTGCCTTAATTTATTCGATGCTTGTATGGGTATGGCAAGGAAGCTAGCTCTCCGAGTTCATCGAACGCTGTAATAATAAAAGTAATACGTAAAAAAATGTATAGACTACATGATTATTTTACGCTTTAAAGTGAGCTTATCTGTGTTTGAAGTCATCGACATTATGTCATTAATAAAAATAAGAAAATATTAAAAGCATGTCCATTAATTACAAATCTGTAGGCAAGTGTGAACCCTTATCGCGTAGCACTTACGACGGCGTGACGTCACAATGGCAGGTGGTACAAAACGGTACACGTTGGAATCCGTAAAGTTGTAGAATTAAATTAAACCGGCTAAGTGCGAGTCGGGATCGCGCAGTGAGTGAGGGTTCCATACCACCATTGTTATTTACTAAAGTATAAAAAAAAGTGAATTAAGAGATCATCACGCCCAGCACCCTGACCTGTACTTTGTTTTAGTTAACCTCTAAAATTGGCATATATTATATATATTAGGAAATACAGACCAAATTTTTAGAGGTTAAGTTAACGCTCGCGTTCCTTGGAATCAGGGCCCAGGGGTTCACTCATCCAAGTACCTACAGAACGCGTCTGAGTGAATAGAAATTTGTCACCGACTCTCACTTGGCCAGTAATTATTGTTTAACTTTAGAGTATACTATAATCCTAAGTTGACGCCAAGTTTACCGCTTGTACTGTTTTTGCACTAGAGCAAATACAAAAATACGTAAAAAAAAAACGTTTTTTGTATGGCGGCCCCTAGTCATTACTTTTTGACTTTAATATTATTTCTTAGTTAATCCGCCGTAACGTTACATATTCTGTTTAAATTTCAACTGGCTATCTATTACGGTTCGAAAGATTCAGCCGTTAAAAGGTAGGACTGACAGACAGACGGCGTAGGCTTAGTAATAGGGTCCAGTTTACGTTACACCCTTTGGGTACGGAACCCTAAAAAGTTGAATTCAAACCTCGTATTCTGGTCATTTTCGCAGTTGTTATAATAGATTCATTAATAGTTTAAAAGCATGGTCTAAATAGTTAGATCAACCTAAATAAATGTGACCATTATGATAATCTACTTACTTATGTCTTTTTAAAATTCTTATGTTTTTTCCAACTCTCTTAACTCTCTTAACTCTTAAATTAATCGAAGTATAATTATAGTGGAACGAACTACCCCTACCGGTGGGGCTAATGATTTCCTTTCTGCTTAGATGCACCGTTTTGGAAAACCTCGTAAATTGAAGGTAATGTGTTTTGTAGCCTGGAATTCCTACCAAATAAATATCGTAAAATCAGAATGAGTAGGTGTCTTTATCAGGTCTATCTTGTATTCTAATCAGGGTTCTTATCACTTATCAGATATTTTTATCAAAGCGGCAACACAGTTTTGATATAGAGCACATGTTTAACCTCGCTCCAGTTTGGAAAATAAGAAGTCATCGCTAAATTATCATCATCATTTCAGCCTTTATCTTTATACTAGCAGTGACTCGTAGTTTTGCCTGCTATTCCTACATGGGCTCTTCGACCAAAATAAAATGAATGGACAGGCCCAGAATAAAAGCATTTTTGAAGTTTACAAAATGAGTGCCGGCTCTCATTTCGTTTCAGTCGGTCTCTAGCCGTAGGAAGTGCAACACGTGTCTATTGTTACGTGATAACGAAACATCTGACAAAATTATGCCTTCGTGTGCTTTCCCTAAGTGTAAATACACAACAAAAGACCACTATCTATATATTTTTTGTGACAAATTTACTGTACATGGTTATAATTAGGTGTTGAAGTATAAATGTCTTACGGTTTTACCTCGTTTTCGTCCGTCCATTCATTTTATTTTGGTCGAAGCATGGGCTATGATATTTTTCGAAATAAAAAGTAGCCCATATGTTAGTCCAGGGTACCTACAAGCTACATCCATACCTCAGATCAAACAAACAAGGAAGACATGCCTTAGTACTATAATTATAACAGACCTATATCTAAGTAGACTTCACAAGCGGTCCATACTGTATGAAAACTAAGCGGGTCAAAATTTTCGTACGTAAAAGCGAAAAGAAATATCTTCATTCTGTCGGCCAACTCTATTTGCGGTATTCTTACAACTCAGTATTGCAAAATTACCCATTTTCGTTTCAAACGGACACGTGTTGTCGCGGCACCGATTGAGCAGACTGATTTTAGCCGGACTCAATTATGACGATTAATCATAATCGTATTAGAAATATGACATGCAAGGTAAGACGACTTGTGGCGTCTACTTGGATATAGGTATTATACACAGATCTACTACCTATAGATTTTCAATGAGCGTGGCTAGCTCAGTGCCTCTCGCTTCAACAAGGTGTGTTGCCACATTAAAATGATTTGCTATAAGTTAGGGTAATTTACCTACTATGATGGGTAGTGAATCTTCAATGAGTACTTTGGAAACAATACTACCTTTTAAATATTTATATTTTATACACTATCTGCTGCAACCCGCGGAGCTACCTGCAATTTTCTGGGAAGAAAAGTACGTTGTCTGTCTTCATGACACAAAACCAAAATTTAACTTAGCCCATGATCTAAGAAAACAAGGTCTAGCAATTTGAGAGTGGTCCCGCAATGACGTCACTGTCCAGTTGCCACTTTATTCAATCAGCTGTTACGTGGTGTATCGTCATCTCTCTCGAACCTGTTGTAAATTGACATCATGACATCATTGCGGGACGCCCACGTAAACATTTTTTCTCGGATTGCTATACCTGGCGGAGTATATTATTATACCATGACTTAGCCGTTTCCTCGTAAAAACAGACAGAAAGTTACTTGCGTTTTTATTATAATTATTTGTTAGGATTAGAATATAGTACTAGAAAAAAGGTTGTAAAGTAACCATAGCATGATTTTTTATAATTAATAAAATATAATAAAAAGGTCAGAGTTAAAACGGAACGGGGGTCCCTCATGAAACAAACGTTAAACGTATTTTTGGATTTGTTCTAGTGTAAAAACGGTAATCCGTACAAGCGTCAAATTTAGCGGATTATAGTGAACATAAGTAAAACAACAAATAATAAACGCTGGCCAAGTGCGAGTCAGTGACAAATTTCTGTTTACCACTAAGCTAAGCAACGTCGGGCGCGGTCGGTACTTGGATGGGTGACAGCCTGGGCGTGATGTTGTCTTTTTGCACAACTTTTTGTATTTTGTGATTGTAAAGAACTCTCAGCGCGCGAGCCCGACTCGCGCTTGGTCAGTTTAGTTTTTTCATGAATGGAATTATGTATAACATTCCAAATAATTAGATAAATAGACTCTTTAATGTTTACAGTACAAATTTCACGAACAGCGCGTAGCTTTTTGAATCGGTTCGCCGAAATCGCCTTTTGCTTTTCCAGCTTCATAACTGTGGCCTCATTAATATATATTTTATATTAACATTCACCATATTCATATGGGCATAAAAGGGTCGGTATTTTGCACTTCTTGCAATGTGCCAGCTTTTTTCAGCAATGTGACAGGATCAGTTGGAAACCTGCAGAACGAATAATTTATGTTAGTTGCGGTGGGTAATTTCTTTCATAAACTGGCAACATTAATTATTTATTTTCTAAGTGAATAATTTGATAAAATTCATAGAATTAGACCACAAATCGACCTAAAAACTGACTAATTATGAATAAAATATTTGCGAATTGATATTCTGAATTTATTTAGGTGATCGTTACAAGCTTTATATGTTTACTTACGTGTGAAATGATATTTCATCGTATTTTCGCTCACTGCGCTTCTTGCAGCCCAAAATGCTACAACCAACCATTGTAAAATATCTTTTACAATTATTTCTCAGAGGAAACACGCATTTATCACATTTAATCACCAAAAAAAGGCAATAAATATAATTCAGACCCGTTTTGTTTGTCACTGATTATTACAGATTTTGACACTTGAGGTACCAAAAAGAGGTCACGCCGATAAGGACAACAAAATCTATTTATGTCCTTTTCGTACTTGTGCTGAGCCATATCAAGTTGTCTCTTTCACTAAAATATATTGCCGATCTGGTTGTGTATATCTGTGGTATTATAGGACTGTGATAATTATCTTTCGTGTTCAAATGTCTCTGTATGCTTCAAATTTGACGATTCGTCATCACGAATCTAAAGGGACCTTTGTCACGAATATTCAAAACTAGACCTTTAAAATCGATTAATTGACATTATTTCTTTATGTTAATAATAAATGTTCTTGAAATATTTTATTCGGATATTTTCACCGATACACGATTAGAAATTTGGCTCGATAGAAAAAAAACGTAGTTTCCGAAAATATGTCTTTGTATAGAATATTGTTAAAATCATATTTTGGTTTAGTTGTATTTTATAAACAAAACAAAAGACAACTTTTAACAAAAGGACAACGTCTGTCGGGCCAGATAGTAAGTAATATAGTAAGTAAGTAATAAAGTAATATATAATAGTAAGTAGTACCTATATTACTTACTAGCTGACCCGACAGACGTTGTCCTGTGTTAGAAATGAAAAACGCGCAAAGTTAAAATCGTTGTTCAGTTTTCAGAAATTTTCCAATTTTCTTAATTATTCTTTCCATAAGAACCTTCTAAGTACAAAATTTTGTAACCCCTATTAATTTGCATCACGTGATTTGCGGACCCTTTTTGGCATTTATTTGTTTAATAAGATTGATTAATTTATAGATTTTATTAAGTACCTACTCAACGTACACTACAAAGTGCGCTACAAAGCTACCTCCAGCTTAAGATGAGCCGTACGTTCAAAGGTTCCTGTACATTCTGGTGGTCAAGTTGGACCTAATACTGACTAATAAGACGGACTACGCGGTAATGATTTCCAACTATTAGTACATATTTTGACTTTCATCCCCTCTCCCAAGGGAACCATGCAAAATTTCGGGATAAAAAGTATCCCATAACCTACCTCGTAGTATGAACTCAAATTATGCTGTTTCATTTGAACCCATTTCGTAGTTTCAGCGTGATGCGCGGCCCACATACAGACGGACAGACAGACAAAAATGAAAAAAAAATACAGCTTTGACTTCAGTATCGCTTATAGAGTGCCGTCAAAAAAAATCTTCAATGTACAGAATTGGACCTGGTACAGTTTTATTATAAGTATATAGTATTATTTTATTAATATTATATTATTTTATTTTTTTCCTAGTCCTAGTCTTGACCTTATGTCATTTATGTCCAAATTAAACCATTCCAATATTTAAGTCTGATAATTTTAGGAATTTTAGTATAATATATTAACACGTGCGTTGCATTACGAGATCTATCAGATCTCTTGCAGGACTTTCGTATTGTGCGTTGACTATAATCGTGTTATTTCACTCCTTGCGGGAGGCTCTAACGTGTGAAGTTATCTAAGTATGAGTAAGACAAATATGCTTACATATTTGCTTCCTACTTAAAGGTAAATTCAAAGACATAAAAAAAAACTGTATTTTTAGGAGACCGATTAGGTCTCAAACGCACCAAAGGGTAGGTTAGTTACGAGATATTTTAGGTCTCCAAAGCACCAGCTGAAAGTTCTTTGAAAATGTTGGCGCAGTGACAGAATACACATTGTTGCATGAACGCAGTTTTGGCCGTACCTGGGCAAAGCTTCATCTCTGAATTGAACATACAGACATGCATAGACTGTCTAAATCATAACCTTCTATTTCTATAGTCGAAGCAAACGTGTTCGCCCAATAAGTAGTTTCTTTATCAAAGTCAATGCGGCATGAACCAAGACTAACGATCATTGCGTTTCTCTCCGATTCGACTCGGTTAGAGTACACTTTAATTTCACTTCCAAACAAATCGTGTACAATTAGAAAGTTATTTTTTGGCCGCCTTCGTCATCTACTGGAGTAGATTGCGAGTGCTAGATTATATTTCTTACTGACCTGCTGACGACGCTTAGCAAAAAGGACGATATACTTAGTCCCCCTTATTAATAAACGTGGAGTAGTCTTGGAATAGTAACGTCGTGTTTTGTCTTCTTCTCTCTTTCAAATTTTGAACTCGATCGAAAAAAACAAAAGACGGAGTAACTATTCCAAGCTTACTCCACGTTTATTAATAAGGGAGAGTATGTTTACCGTGTTTTTACTATGTGTTAGGCGGATTTGGTGGAAACCTCACATCCATTACTACCTCCCCCTCCCTAAACACCCTATTTTTGGTTAAAAATACCTCATCATCATCAGCCAAAGAACGTCCACTGCTGATCATAGGCCTCTTAGACCTAAACACTGAACGTCAGCCTGCCATCTGCATCCACTGGATGCCCGCGACTTTCGCGATGTCCAAATAGTGGAGGCCTACCTTCGCAAAAATATATATGGCTACCAACATGAAAATCAAAATCATTTGATGCACCTTATGATACTGCCCAATCAGTTTTTTTAGTTCCTATTCAGTGATTTTGTTTCAAATAAGTGTAAAGTTTATAATGTCAGTGTTGTCTATAAATACTGTTAGCTATGTGACAGAGTCTAGTTTTCTATAGTATGACAGAGTGGCGCGCCGTGTCGTCGCCTGGACGTCTGGCATGGTACATGAAACAACTGGGTCACCACCTAATTGTACCAAGCCTGAAAAACTGGGACAAAGTCATATCACAAAATAAACTGATACAGAAGACCGGCTTCGGCTGACTTTGATTTTAATTACCTACGCGCAACCGTAGCGCTAGGGCTATCAAAGCAACTAAGTATAATGTTCTGTGACTGCCCTAGTGGCCCAGTTGGTAGTGAACCTGCCTTCTGCACTTGCACACTTCTGTAGCAGTGTGGGTTCCATTCACACCTAGGACAAACATTCATGTGATGAACATTTGTGTTTATTCTATATCTGGGTGTTAATATCTATGTAATATGTATTTCAAAATATATTTGTATGTAAGTTTATCTTATCTCAGTCTCTGGCAGCCATAGTACAAGCTTTGCTTAATTTTGGGTTAGATGACAGTGTGTGCAAAAACTTCCCGATTATTTATTTCTATTTTTGTGAAAAATTTAGATTTGGGAGATTCAATTAAAACAATTTATAGAAAGAAGAAACGAAGAAAGAAGAATAAACATAGAAATGTTTGTTTCAATATCTTGTAATTTGACGGAATAACATGACACGAGAAATAAAAATCACTTGTTACCATTTTACTGCGCCAAATTAAAATATATCAAATTGACAATTTCTTTGTTTGTAATGTTACGATAGACACCAAGACATGATTTTGTTACTTTTTGGAAATTCACACTCATTGATTTTATATCTTCAATAATGTGAAAATGTGCGAACGAGAGAGCTGCAGACGGTATACAGGCCCCTTAAAACACATTTATTTCCAATGAAAAAACCAAATAAACGTGTATAAATTAATTATCGAAAAGTAGGAATTTTTGACAATTACGGCTTGTACGAAAGGCGCGATTATTATATTTGAAAGTATGTTTACTAAAGCCTCATTCTTGTATAAATATTTTTGCAATAGGTATAACAATGAAAAAAACATTGTTAATTATAACAATTGTCAGACAAACCGATAATTAAGCGCTCGTGACTGGCTTTCGACCGACTTGATCCGAGATTCGTGTAGTGTACGTACCTACGCGTCTTTGCGCGCTCGTTGTATGGAGCCGGCCTTCTGTACTTATTTATTTTGTAGTCATATATCGTTCGTAAATTATAGGGTGCCAGTGTGGACCGATCAGTTCAATAGAATAGATTAACAGGTCTTGACTAAACAACAAAACTACGACAATTTATCGTAGTTGTGTACTCTGTCATTTATAAAACGATTTGGAAAATTCATTTTATTTTATTTTATAGATATATTTTCAGATTGGCCCCAAAGAATTTTGTAGTTTTTCAATATTTTTAGGGTTCCGTACCTCAAAAGGAAAAAACGGAACCCTTATAGGATCACTTCGTTGTCCGTCTGTCAAGACCCTTTTTCTCAAAAACGTGTAAAGGTATCAAGTTGAAATTTATACTAAATACTTGGGTCTATAGTTTCTTTTGGCTGTAAAAAAATAAAAGTTGTAAGTCATTGCAATCAAAAGATATGAACGTTCATGTCGCATATTTTGCGATTTCACAGGGGATTCAAAACCTATAGGGTACTTCCCGTTGACCTAGAATCATGAAATTTGGCAAAAGGCAAGGTCTCATAGCACATATATAGGAATAAAACCGAAAGTTACAAATTAGAAGTTATATCATTTAAAAACAACTATTTTGCTATTACAATCTTACATTTTGTAGTTGGAATGTATGGAAGAACCTTATTGTCAACTACAAACTAAAGTTTGTCTTTCAATATTTCAACTTCAGTTAGTTTTTTTTTTTTTCTACTCGTACTTGTCCGGTTTTGAAAAAAAAACAAAATAGATGGAAAAATATGTCATCCAAGTAAACGAAATAGCGTCTATACTTATTTCGAAGCATTGATGTAAATAAATATCGAAGTCGGTTTTTTTATTGAGAATAATTTTTCATTATCAAATTCATCCTGTCCGATTGCTTATTTAAATGTTATAAAAGTGTAATAAAAAAATCCGTGAATAACAAAACTAGGTGACCTACTCTCAAAACAAATTGCCTACAACAATCAACTCATGTTGGTCATTGTTGGTTGTGTGGTTGTAGGGTGTTTTTTTTTTTTTTTTATCAAATTTTTTGTTGGGGCTTTACTCGCTTTGCGATTATGCCAGCCCCGGTTGGGTGTGTTATTGATGGGTTGGTTGTACGGAAAAATAGGAACTTTATCATCATCATCATCATCAGCCAGAAAGACGTCCACTGCTGAACATAGGCCTCCCCCTTTAACCTCCACAATGAACGACAGCCTGCCTTTTGCATCCACTGGATGCCAGCGACTCTTACTATGTCGTCGGTCCATCTAGAGGAACTTTATATGAATAGTTAATAGCTGTAATACCTTAATTTTGAAAACACCGGATTCAAGCCGCATCTAACGGACCCTTTTGGAGAACGATGTGGAAACCTACAATTATTACTATATATCCTGCAGTGGACATCCTATGACTGAAATGATGATGATGAAACCCATTTCTGAAGTTTTAATAAAGCGGGCTTTATATTGTGAGATTTAGCTCACTATTTAGTGCACGGAATAGGCATGTGTCCTGTTTAATTTATTACAACTAGCAGACTTCGCGATGAATACAACTAATTACATTATACATACTGAAAAATAAATAAACTGGCTGATAAATCTTTGAGATATAAGCGTTTAAGGTTTTAGGTGGGGATAGAGAGGAGATGCTCTATCCCTCTCTCGCAAAGTCTGTGTTAGTACTTATAGCATTTGTATGGCGCGCCTGAAGAGTGACGTCATAGCTCAGTATAGTGCGCTCTCTGTCTCGCATGAAATTAAAATACTTATAACTTATTTATTTTTAAACTAATTTTAATTTTGTTTTCGTTGATTGACTCAATTTTATGATCAGCTTTTATATGAGGTAATAAAAAATATTGTCATCGTGCCTATTAGAGTGTATAACAAACAGCAAATGCTATACTAATTAATAATCTCAAATCAAATAAAATTCGTTTATTTGACACCAATTAAATTTCACAAAATGCTATACCTATGTACCTAGCTCTCCCATGATTATTCCTGTTTTTAGCCGACTTCAAAAAGGGGAGGGTTCTCAACTTGTATTCTTCAAGTGTTTGTTACATTAGAACTATAATAATATCATTTATAAAGGGATTTGGTTTTTTTTAAGTATACATATTTCAGAATTGGATTGGTCCTACAGAAATTTCATCAGAATTGGTTCAGTTGTTTTGTGGTTTTTAAATCAAAATAACTGGATAAAATATGTCATCCAAGTAAACAATATTGCGTATAATTACTAATTTAGAACTCGGTTTTTTATTATTATTAAAAAACATACCATATTTTATAGTAATATTCACAGCCCTCTTTTTTTTGTCACTCACCTATACGTACTAAATCTATGGTACGTAATACGTATACACAGAAAAGGAAAGTGTGAATACGCGCGTGTGTGTGTGAGTGTGTGTTGCTCTAATAAGTGCATTATAGATGAGTACGTCCATTCTATCTAGATCGCATAGTGTAATGGGTGTTATACCAAATTTTTTACAAATAAATATTCGGGATATTTTTGCACACACGGTATTCTGATCCTAAACTAAGCAAAGCTTGTGATATGGCTGCCAGAGACTGATATACATATATATATATATAGTTTTAAATACATACTTCAATAGATATTAACAACCAGATATAGAACAAATACAAATGTTCATTACATGAATTTTTGTCCTAGGTGGGAATCGAACCCACGCCCCCAAGCGCAGAAGGCAGGTTAATTACCAACTGGGCCAACGGGGCAGTCACAGAACATATAGTCCTTTTTAAAAATTGTATAATTATGTTAAACATTAATTTAGTAAAAATATAGTCTCTGCTTTCGCTCTATCAAAGAATCCACACGATACAAGAGGCAGTAAACCTTAGGTAGGCTCTAAAAATCAGCCTTTTCCGCTATTTTTAGAAACCTGTCCAGCGAGATCGCGCCTGTCTGGAGCCGATTAGCTTTTTAGAGGTGAACTCTGCCCGAACGAGACGGGTAGAACCGCATAACAAGTAGAAATAAGATGGCTGATTCGCGAAATTCTTTCCAGTTAGTGCGGCCCCAGAGGCTCTAGCGACCGTCGAATGCTTTCGGGGTCCGCAGCCGAAATATGCGGACAGCTATGGAATGTCACAGCATAGATAGGTACACAGTACAGTTATAGGTAATTACGACTATAAATGTAAGTACAGTAGTCTCACTAATCCGACATTATTGAATACTAGGTGGTGCCGGATTATTGGACGGAGGATTATTGGAATATTCAGATTACAGGATTATATAGGGAAAAATTCAATGTAAATAAAACATTGCATATGTAGTTGTAGGTAGTAAGTATGTATGTACAGATTTTTTTATGAAAACTTGGTACTGGGAAGAAAGAGCGCAAGTGGGTAGCGTTTGAGGAATGGGGAAGGCGCGGGCGAAGAAAGCGGGGGCTGTAGGCGTAGAGTGCCGGTCTACTGGACGTGCCGATGTACTGAAGTACCGGATTAGTGAGCCTATACTGTATAACTAGTTTTCGTCTTCAAAACTATTATCTGACGAATCTCTAGTGAAATTCCGCTTCGACGTCGCTTCAACTACAATAAGGAATTTGAGATATATTATTTTACTCTTTTGTTATGCTGATTTAGCCTAACATGAAATAAAATATTAATTACATAATACAGAAAAAAAAACCTTATAACCCTATTAATTAAATCGGAAACAAATAAATCGTAGGTCATAATTTTTCGTTTTTTACATTAGTTTTAGTCTCACCAATCACAACCACATTGCCAAGAGTGTCAAACAAAACAAAATCAAACAAAAAGCTCTACAGAGAACTCCCAAAAAAAAGCAAGCGGTAGAAGATGCAGGGGGAACCGGCTCTTCGGAGGTTAAGCAGCCCCAGCTTGTTTGACCCACACAGCTTGGCTTATTGGCAGTGTTATTATTAAGTAGTAGTGTGCTTCCAGCGCACAGTTACTTAATTAAGTATATAGGTTATACTCCACAAGCCCCAGGGAAGGCAACGGCGTGGCTTGCAGCCTGCGTCGCACGGTAGTAGAGGGAGGGAGCGGAAATTTCTCTGGAGTGCTCCCTCAGCGTGCTAGTGGTACGGAGCATTCCAATGAATATCCTGGTGCCCCACGTCAGGCACAGAGACAGACCAACGAGGAGTTGCTAAAATCGTACATAATTAGAACTACTCCATCAGTGGAAAAGTGGGTTATGTACCTACCTACAACAGCCAAGTTAACTAGAGTGTATGAACCGAAGCATGGCCCACCTCTAATGCCATGTTATTTGGCAACACCAAATTGGCCGCTCGCTGACTTTCACTCCGTAGCTGTCCGTGAAAAAAGGACCGACCTTTCTTTCTGTACACTGCTAAAGAATAAGCGGAGTGCAGAAGCGATCATTAACTTTACTAAAAGCAATTAAAGGGAACAATTCAAAGGAACACATCTCGAGGAATTTACTGGTAAGTTAAACCTGGTCTAAAACAACTATGGGCTTTCACAATAACACCATCAACATAAACCTTTGTTTCTTGCAATAAAGGACTATGAAAGATCTAGGGTAGAACCTGCTAGCTAGCAATGAAGTGTTCTACTTACTATCCACGTCCTGGATCCATCAATAGATTAGTTCGACGATACAAAATTATTGAATTTTCATCGGAATTACTTACATATACTCGCAAAGTTTTAAATCGATGCACACGTCACAACGTCGCTTCGTGCTACGATGCAAAACACCATGCACACGGCACGACGTCGCTTCGTGCTAAGACACATGGTTTTGTCACTTTTTGGAAATTCACACTAAGTTATTTCTTATCTTCGATTAGAAAATGTGGAGCGAGCGAGCTGCAGACGGAAACAAAGGCGCTTATCGACCACACCGCCCTGCAAGCCGAACAATACTCGAGGGCGCTAATAGCTCGAGGGACTAAATAAGTCTTTAACCCCGAGGTAAACACTGTGCTTTTCATTACGAATACAAGGAAACTAAAAATAAAAACATGAACTGACTAAAGAAAATATGAGTGAATTTTATTTTACATAAATTAACATTTTTGGTGTGAAATTTATTTTTCACTGCTGCTTTAGCCTCTTCTCTTATGAAATCAGGCGGTAAATCCATATCAGAATTAGATGAACTCATTGTGTTAATACAATTCTGCTATACGGAAGTATAAACAAAACTCTACAACGAAGATCGGATTCCCGCCATATATTTTTGTTGGAACGTCCTGACACTGGCAAATGCACGAGAAGTGAGGGACCATAATCCTCTGAGGAGAAAAAAAAAAGTTGGAACATAGTTCAATCATCATAGGTATCATGGGTTCAATACAAATGGGACAATAGAACAAGTATTTTATTTAATTTGAGTGTCTGTCAGTTGTCAACTGTCAGTGATTCTCCCTAGGGCTGAAATGAATTACTTTCAACCCGCTCCTTAGGCAACTTCAGACCTACTTTCCGAATATGAGTAATGAAAAAACATTTTATAAACAGAGTGTCAACAGTACAGGGGAGTTAGATAAGACCCATTTTCTGTTAGCGTTAACGCCTGCGGAAAGGTGAAATTGTATGAAAATGACATTGACAATGACATTAGCTCGAGAGAAATTACCTCAAGCTAATGTCATTTTCAAACAATTTCATCTTTCCGCAGGCGTGAACGCTAACAGAAAGTGGCTCTTGTCTATACCCCCATACTAGCAAATTTTTAAAACATCCGTGTTTAGCCGTCTCTACTCTAAATAGTCTTTGGTAAAATATGGTCATTCTCAAACTATTGTGATGCAACTCAACCCGTACTGGCAGTTTCTAATGACGTGACACAAATTAATGAGTAGCTAGTACGCACCGACCACCAAATAACCCTGTTGGCTGCTATATAGAAAAATACTAGTTGCGCCCCGCGGTTACACCCGCGTAGTGATGAAAAATGGTAATGGTGATTATGATGATGAAAAGTAGCCTATATCACTCTCCAGCCCTTGAACTATACCCTAGCAAAAAATCAGGTCGATCCGTTGATCTGATGCTGCGTGAAAAAGGAAAAAAAATGATTACTGGTAACTGAGACGTGGTTCTTAACTGTTGGCCTTTTGAAAAAGCTCAGAGTCACACAGCGGTCAATGGAGAGAGCTATGCTCGGAGTTTCTTTGCGTGATAAGATCCGAAACGTGGATATTCGCCAAAGAACCAGAGTCACCGACATAGCTGTTAAAATTTGCAAGTTGAAGTGGCAATGGGCAGGCCACATCGCTCGAAGAACCGATAACCGATGGGGAAGAAAGGTTTTGGAGTGGAGACCACGAACCGGAAGACGCAGCGTAGGGAGGCCTCCCACGAGATGGACCGATGACATTGTGAGAGTCGCGGGCATCCAGTGGATGCAAAAGGCAGTACTTCCTTGGAGAGTCAAAAAGTACCATTAAAGCTTAGTAATATCATGGAGGTAAATCATACTTAATCATATATCATCATCATCATCATCATCAGCCGGAAGACGTCCACTGTTGAACATAGGCCTCCCCCTTTAACCTCCACACTGAACGACAGCCTGCCTTTTGCATCCACTGGATGCCCGCAACTCTCACAATGTCGTCGGTCCATCTAGTGGGAGGCCTACCTTTAGTATGCCTTTAGATATAGATATGTTGTATCATCTATATGTAAAGCTATAGCTATTGCTATTATTATAGCTTTACCTAGTTTGTGGTACCTGAGCGGCCGTTTCTCACAGAGGAATAGTAAATTGTTTCGGGATAAAAAGTGTCCTATATCATTAGCCAGCTCTTCAACTACCTCTATGCAATCACTCAGATCTGTTGCTCTGTTGCTGCGTAAAGTAGGAATAAACAAACAAACCAACATTATATACCTATTCAGTGAAAATTTTATCTGGCTATCTATTACGGTTCGATAGATACAGCAGTTAAAAGGAAGGACAAACAGATAGCAGCGTAAGCTTAGTAATAGGGTTCCGTTTACACGCTTTGGGTACGGTATCCTAAAAACTAATCATAGTCACCATGGTAGACCTAACAGGCCAATATCCTCCGTCCATCATAGCAAATTGTATGCAGAATTGCAGAATACTGTCCTTATTCCATATAACCACTATGTATTAGGGTGGGCTCGCAGTAAAGGGGTTATCTAATCTAAATTCTACTTAATCTATCACACTCACAAGTACTCACGGCTGGAATAATCTGTACATTTCCCTGTTATGCGACCCACTTATCTTTATAACTGCCGGGAGAACCACCGTAGAAATTTTTGAACAAACTACACAACCAGCTGTTTGAAATTATTAGTTTCTTAACTCCTCTACAACTCTCAACTTCGGTCCACAGTATCTATAAATTAACATGTTATATTATTGGTCTTTTTGTAACTGGCCAGTTAACATATTGCCTTTATTGAACAAGTTTCTCAGTTTAGAGATTTCTACAGATAAGTTGGGTCCACAGCACAGAAAAGAGAAGTAAACAGAACGGCTCTGTCGCCAGGCATTATGACAGAACCTTGCTTGAACATTCTTATTTATGTCAACGCGTCGAACTCCGCAACCAAAGAACTTGGACCTTACCTATTTGGGTTAGGTCTCAAAGTTCTTTGTCCGCATCACAGTTGCTAACTGATTTCGAATAACTGATATGACGATATACGAATAACGGTTTCGTTTATAAGTTGCAACTGGCTACAAAAAAAATCTTTTGAGCTAAAGTAAGATGGTGCAACCCACCCTAAATAACGTGACTTTACGTGACACGTGACGTGACAAAACTCTGTACTACACCGTACACGTGGCACCAGGTTACGCACAACATACCTATACAAAAGTAATATTTATAAATCCTTGCGCACAAGGAAAATTTGTCCCTTATATGGTTTCAGACCTTACGGATTTTTACCAACCAAATTACTTACATACGTAAGTAATTTGGTTGGACAATAAATTTGTAGTTCCGGTTACGAAGATACCTATATTTACCTCAGTACCTATCAGTTACTTTCTTGTATTGCTATCCTCGGGCCAAGCATTTATTTGCTCTGCCAGCTTCAATAACATTGTAAAAAGCTGAATGAAAAAAAAGTTACTAAGTGAGCCATACTTACATAGCGACATAGTGAGCACTGTACTGCACTACTGGAGAGTTAAGGCCGAGCTACATTCCGCGGTGTTTCCGATAAACTACAACATGGGGTTCTTCTAAAGGCAAAAGCTAATGGACTCTATTAGCTATTGTAAAAGGGTCGACAACCTATTTTTGATGTCTCTGGTGTTAAGGTTATAAGTATCCATAGGCGGCGGTGACTGCTTACCATCAGGCAGCCCGCCTGCTTTTCTATGGCATAAAAAATACGCTATCCTTATCACATTTCTCTTATCGCAGGATAAATTAAATGTACGTATTCATGTTTCGAGTCCATCTGGCGATGCCGTCGCATCGTCGGGTTACGAAGCAAGGACAAACCATTTTAAATGATTATGATTGACACGATAACGACATGACAATAACAACAATTTACTCTGGCCGGCGGCCGTGTAATCAAGGAGTTGTGCGTGATACTAGCTATCACAAGCATCCCACAATTAGGACAATGCGACTATTGGCGAGAGGATTGCCGCGTCGGAGCAAGATGTATCCATGCAAGCTTCGACCAAAATAAAATTAATGGACGGGCCATAACCATTGAACTTGCTCAGTAAAAACGAGTTAAAACCGTCGGACATATACTTCAACACCTAATTATAACCATGTACAAAATATAAGTACATTTGGTACAAAAATTAGATAGCGGTTTTTTTGTTGCGTTTTTACACTTTGGAAAAGCACACGAAGGCATAATTTTGTCAGATGTTTCGTTATCATGTAACAATAGTCTTGTGTCGCACTTCTTACGGCTAGAGACCGACTGAAACGAAGTGAGCGTAGGCGCTAATTTTGTAATCTTCAAAAATGCGCTTCTTCTGGGCCCGTCCATTAATTTTATTTTGGTTGAAGCATGCAAGGCATTTTTACACGACAAATTTTAACAACAACAAATAGGTATTTGAATGAATAAAAACAAAGCAGGTAGAACAGCTGAAATCAGTGTTACCAAATTTTTTTTCTATCGAGCGAAATGTCTGTTTCGTGTTTCGGTTTTACGGTTTCCTAGATAAAACATTAAATTTTGATATGACACCATTTTTATAATTTTTAGCTAACAATGGAAGTAGACAAACTAAAACTAGAATGACCGAAATTGCTAAAAGTTGGAAAAGGAGGCCTCAAATTTGTGTTTAGGCGGGCCGTTCTAGTGGCATACATTCGGGTACATCTTGGGTTTTCGCCGTTGCCATGGTACCACGTGTTCCGGTATCGATCCCGCGCCACGGTCACACTGCCCCAGTGGCAGCCTTTGTTTCACTGAAACATTTCAGTTTTACTAGTAATAAAAGAATATCCGTGGGGCTGGCCGCTTTAGGGCTTTATCGGGACTTGGCCAGGCGATTGGTGGAGGCGTCGGGTGTCCAGAATGCTGGCTTTTATTTCGCCCAGTAACTGAGCATTGCCATTCAACGTGGCAATGCCGCCAGCATTCTGGGGACCTTTCCCTCCACTAATGGTCTTTTAGTTTAAGTTTTTAGCTTTTATTTAGTTATTTTAGTTTTTAGTTAATTTAAGTTTTCTTTCAAGCGCAAGTTAAAAGCCTGGTTAATATTAAAAGTTTTCTATACAGTGAAAGAATATTTTAATGATTAATTGTAATATAATGTTGTAAATAAATGTAGTTGTAGATGCCTAATGTTCATAATTATTATATAATTTCTCAATTATACCTATTCTAAGCCCCATACCTTCTGTATTATAATCTTTCCTTTTTTATGTTGTAATGGAAACAATATAAATATAAATCTAGGCTAAGAAAATATGGTACGCCCGAAGAGGGTAGAACTGTGATACTCAATGATGTATTTGTAACAACTCATGTACCAGTTTTAAACAATAAAATTTATTCTATTCTATTCTATTCTTTAATTTTCTGTTTTTAAGTTGTGCGTAATAAAATATTTCTCCTAAATAAATAATTTCATATTCATTCCCTACGTTTTGGTCTGATCTGTATTGATTTTGAACTAAATTAATGGGTGTTCCCCAATAGTTACAATCAGGGTGTGCCTTCAAATCGAGAGTGAAGATAAGTAAAAAATAAACAGAGTAAACGGTTCGTATTTCCTAAAAATATCAAAGTGCTTCTATTACAGGTAAATACGACACTTTACCTGAATCACGCATACGGTATTTTTTTGCTAGTGAAAGCAATATCAGTTATTGATTATATTTAGTTAGAAATCCCTTGTAAGTATTTGATCTACGTACACATTTATTATATTTATCGGGATCACTTCTTGTGTAAAGCTGCTGATGGGATAAGAAAAAACTCCTGCTATTGATGTACCTATACCTAAAATTGTAAGAAATCATATATAAATATTTTTTCAAACCCCCGATAATAGAGCTAATTCAAACTCAAAGTATAGGTATTATATTGTACTATTATGTCTTCTGTGGTATTACCTACCTAAGTATCTATAAAATTTATTTAAAAATACCTGTTTATTTGATTGAAGGAAAATACAGTAGCATTATAATATATATATATATACATATACTAGCTGCGCCCCGCGGTTTCACCCGCGTTATATACTTCCTTGCAGGAACCTCCTTGGTAACGACAGAACAACGGGAAGGGAGTTGTCCCTTTGACATAAATGACAATTTTTTTTTGTCTATGGTGTAATTTGTCAATATTCTTCATCATCATCATCATCATCAGCCGGAAGACGTCCACTGCTGAACATAGGTCTCCCCCTTTAACCTCCACACTGAACGACAGCCTGCCTTTTGCATCCACTGGATGCCAGCGACTCTTACTATGTCGTCGGTCCATCTAGTGGGAGGCCTACCTACGCTGCGTCTTCCGGTTCGTGGTCTCCACTCAAGAACCTTTCTTCCCCATCGGTTATCGGTTCTCCGAGCGATGTGGCCTGCCCATTGCCACTTCAACTTGCAAATTTTAACAGCTATGTCGGTGACTTTGGTTCTTTGGCGAATATCCACGTTTCAGATTCTATCGCGCAAAGAAACTCCGAGCATAGCTCTCTCCATTGCCCGCTGTGTGACTCTGAGTTTTTCCAAAAGGCCAACAGTTAAGGACCACGTCTCAGTACCATATGTCATCAGTGGCAACACACACTGGTCAAAGACCCTTGTCTTTAGGCACTGTGGTATCTTGGACGAGAAGATGTCACGCAATTTCCCGAACGCTGCCTACACGAATCTATCAACATTCGACAACTCTTGTATTACCAAAATCTGTTTTGCTCTTTAGGATTTAGGTCGGAACATAGGTACATATCAAGTATAGATGTAGGTACCATTATTATACCCATCCGGCCACTTGGATCCTCCACCAAGCTCCACCAGTGAAGGCAAAACTATTTTTTCATCTTTTGAATCCACCAGTGGATCCATATGTATTTTCTTTGCCTCTTAAATCCACCGGCGCATCTAAAGATACTTATATGTTTTTCCTAATGAATGTTCACCACCAGGCTCCACCGGTGGAGCAAAAGCAATTTTTCCACCTGCTGAGGTAACAAAGTATAAACATAATCATAAAACCATACCGAGGCAAAGCTAAAAGTATAGGGTCCTTTTAGCTTTACCTCGTCGGGTAATAGATTAGTGTAATATACACTTGTAGGTAAGTAATGTGGGTTTACATCACTACTGATCAATGAGTAGTTTACTGATGCGTTGCTATTATATTAACCTTGCCAAGCAAAGGGACTGGTTAATGGCAAGGTTGTAATTATTAGAATGCAACTTCCTGTTTCGAATGGATTTGTAGGTACCTACTCACTTACAAGGTGGGAATGTTTATGTCAGGCACAAAAGTTTATTTACTTACGATGGTTTATTATGTCTCTAAGCTGTGTATATGTTTAAGCTTTCACGATTGTATTGTACCTATTGTTGAAGATAAAATCACAAAGTTAGATTTTTTTTTTAAACTCACCACCTAAACAGAGTCGCTTAAAATAGGTAGCCGTAAGGCCTTTGACTTCATCTATGACGTAATGTCTCACTTTGTCTTTATTTGAGGCGCACTGAGGAAAACTTGAGAGACTACAACAATGGCGAACGTGACCCCTCATGTTTTGACTTTTTTAAGTGGCTTGAAAAAGACGGAAAAGCATTTCTATGGCTGCTCTACGTTAGACATTATGGAGGCAAAAATACGAGTCGAGGTACTCAGTTAGCCCCGACCTCGTTTTGCCCTTGAGCAGAGCATGCTTGCCGCTCAACATAATAATTTTTTTTTATCGGCATCATCATCATTATCACTCTATCTTGTTTCCAATACTGGGACATAGACCTTCAGACAGAGAGAGAGAGAGAGAGAGAGAGAGATAGAATGGGTCCTTAACCTTATCCAGCATGCTAACCCAGTACATGTTGTAAAAAGCATTATAAAAAAAAGTACCTATAGTAAACAGGGAAAATCGTTCCCTTAGCCGCAAAGGGAACGATTTTCTATACTATTAAACAAACAATATTACGAACAAATTTATTTCAGTAGTTTCAGTACCTATTTGTTTGAAATGGCGTTCTCAAAAACACGTAAACGTATTTTTGTATTTGCTCTAGTGTTATACAACGCTACAAGTACGATACGGTACGGTACAAGCTTCAAACTTGGCATGGTTATAGTAGGTACACACTATAAATTAAAAGAACAAATAATAAATACTGGCAAAGTACGAGTCGGTGACAAATTTCTTTTCACCTCCGGTTCTTGTACAATTAAGTACGTGTCAGGCACGGACGGTACGTGAATGGGTGTGACCGCCTGGGCGAAGTCTTTTTGCACAACTTTTTTTTTACTTTAGTAGTTAACATTTTTAGTAGTTTATAGCCTTAATTGAAATCGTGGTTATTTCTTTGAGAAATCATCATTGAGGTGTAATAATAGAGACGTTATAGGCAGTGCTGGTTTTATCACTACCAGCGCCTTTCTACGGCACAAATCTGCCCTGCAAAGAATAGATTATTTTTAAATGCATGCGGTATAATATGGCTATGGACGCACCTTTATAGGCACCTGCGACGCCCCTTTATATCTGGCGCCCTAGGCGGTCGCCCAACCAGGCCCTACCCTAACGCCGGTACTGGTTATAGGCGAACAACGCGGGCTTTAAATACTGACTAAACGCAGAATAGTTATACCATATCATAGCATAACTTACCTACGCATGTATATATATTTACAACACATTTGCTCAAAAAGTGCACTTACGAAGCCTGTATACATCGTTCGAAAGTTAAACATTACGGATCATACAACGGAGCGTGCGGAAATGAATTTGTCCGCACGCTCAGATGTATAGCACCGTGCGTGTACTTTACGGTTTTTTTTTTTATTTCCATCATAATTACATAAGAATTCCACAATTGAGTTTCATATTACGAGAATAAATAAGCTGAATGATCAAACCTCCTTGGAAGCGCTTTTGCTCAATACGTTTGTCTCAGTTTAATACTAAAGAGAAAATGAGACGAAAGATGTAGTTCTAATTTTCACCACGTGATAGTGGCGCTATTTGCATGTTCGCGCCATTTTCTTATTATATTATAGAAACTATTGTTGTGACTGATATTAAGTTATAAACAAAATAATAAAATTGTTTCATTTGTAGCCTTTTTTTCTCGCAAATGTGTTGTAAAACGTTGTATGGCACACGTGCGGATTGGTTATTACAAACTCGTGACTATGGTAAGCCCTCGACTTCGTCTCGGGTTTACATTCGTCTACTCGTTTGTAATAACCAACCTACCGCACTTGTATCATAAATAACTAATATATGCATTTTGTGAAATAAGGGAAAGGATATGAAAGATTTATTACGCTTATATCTGTTGTTAGAAAAAACAATAATACAATTTGTTGTGGACACTCGGAGTACGTGACTGAGCGACGACTGAACAAAGTTGGGCAGCCAGCCTTGCATTCGTCTAATCAATATACAGCTTGTTTTTGTATTTTATGTGGTGCTACGGACTACGGAACCCTCAGTGCACGAGCCCGGCTCACACTTGGCCAGTTTATTATAATTTTAAGCTAACCATGGAAGTGGACAAATTAAAACTAGAATAACTAAAATTGCTAAAAGAGGGCCTTAAATTTACCGCAATGCTCAGACAATGTAAGTATAATTATGTATATTGTAAACATTAAACAGGAAATACTAAATTACTACGTCACAAAGACCTTTGAGCGATGCTACGTGCTCTTGATCTCCTTAAATGTAAACATATGAGTATATTTATAGGTACGAAGGCACATGTGCTGGTGACGTTACCCACGATGATGTCAGAAAAGCCAGATTCTATTGTAGTTACTATGTTCAGTTCTGTCGCTCGGCATAATAACTATGCATGGTTCTATGACTTGCCTTCGAACCAGTGTTTCCACTTTAAGGGATTTCTCCCTTTTTTGGGGGAAAATAACTAATATTAAGCAAGGTTTAGGGACATTTTATTTCGACAGGGATTTAGGGAGGTTTGGGGAAAAATCACTTAACATTGTACCCCTTTTGTTTACTGTAACCCATCTAGTTTTAGTTGACTTAATAATTGTCATATGACCGTAGTTACAGAAGACATAGGAACAAAGTCGTATTATACCAACACTTGGTTTGTTTTCAATTCTGCATTGCAGAAAAAAGTAACAGATTAAATAACGAAACCCATACTTAGGTAGCGGCTTGCTTCACACAGAGCTGGGAATGCTAGCAAACAAGTAATGCTCAATTTTAACACCCACCTGTGCCATATTATGTACTCGTAAGTGCAGCAACAAACTGCAAAAGTAATGCTTCGGCTTCAAATTAGGTATTTTATAATTATATTTTATTCGTTATTATGATCATGCTCCCTAAACCAAGGAATTTAAATATTTTTTAGGGAATTTTGGGGATAATTCTTAGACAAACTAGGGAAAAACCAAAATTGAAAGTAGAAACACTGCTTCGAACTCAAGTAACTGGTGAAGGTTCTGTGTCACAGTTAATACAGCGCAAAGTAGCCGAGAGGAGCAACCTAAGGCTGTTTGAAGTAGGTATTACCTAGATTTATTGCAGACATTAAGGTGGTACGTTTCACATATGGCGGGAAATTCAAATTTAAAACAGTTTTCTTGTTTTATTATAGAAACTGATGTGGTTTTCACACATTTTATTTATATTACACGGGAATTACTCACGTAAGATTAAGCCGGTCACTCCGACTATAGTTTCAACCGCATTAGGCAGTCCACACCCCCGCACCCGATCAGCTGCCGTTGACATCACGTGCGCGCCGCGCGGCGGTCCGTAGTGCCAAGCGAGACGCAGCCGCGCGCGCGCATTCACCTTGAAAAAGACTGCCTAATGCGGTTGAAACTATAGTCGGAGTTTACGTGAGTAATTCCCGTGTAATATAAATAAAAAGTTTTCTTGTTCTTGTAGGCTGCGTATAGGAAGTGAGGATAATGTTGCCGTTTGGCTATCACATTTCACAATAGTTTTCCTTGAACTGACTCGTGCATGACCTTGAGAGCAAAGATCTATCTATCAATGACCATAAGGTTCTATATTTGACTAATGACTATACAATAATATCTATGACTGTTACAGACATAAAAAAGAGAAGTAAATGGGTCGTTCCCATTTGTTCATCTCTTTGTTCTACCAATAGAACAAATGTGAAATATAATTACCGTTTCTTCTATTGGTAGAACAAACGGGAAAAATTATTCCCGTTTCTTTTATAACTGAACGGTTGAATCAAATCAGTGTAAAGTAGATGAATTTTGCCACGGAAGTCATGTATACTTAGTGATTAAACGAACTTACCTTAGTGAAGTTCTATCATAATTATACAGGAAGCGTATTATTTGAAAAAAAAACCGGACAAGTACGAGTAGGACTCGTGCTTTGAGGGTTCCGTCCAACGGAACCCTCAGAGCGCGAGTCCAAAAAAAAACTAACTGAAGTTGAAATATTGAAAGACAAACTTAACTTTGTAGTTGACTATAAGGTTATTCCATAAATTCCAACTACAAAATGTAAGTTTGTAATAGCAAAATAATTATTTTTAAATGATATAACTAAAAATTTTTAACTTTGGGATTTATTCCTATATATGTGCTATGAGACCTTGCTTTTTGCCAAATTTCATGATTTTAGGTCAACGGGAAGTACCCTATAGGTTTTGATTCCCCTGTGAAATCGCAAAATATACGACATAAACGTTCATATGTTTTGATTGCATTGACTTACAACTTTTATTTTTTTACAGCCGAATGAAACCGCAGACCCTAGTATTTAGTATAAATTTCAACTTGATACCTTTACGCGTTCTTGAGAAAAAGGGTCTTGACAGACGGACAGACAGACGGACAACGAAGTGATCCTATAAGGGTTCCGTTTTTTCCTTTTGAGGTAACCCTAAAAAAAAACTATTTATTATCACAACTTCACATTCGTCTCTCTTTTTATTTCAGAAATATACGGGGAAAATGGAGTTCCCCATAATTAGTACATATTAATCTTTATCCAGGAAAACATGGGCATACCTATACATGTTTGTTACATGTTCAAAAAATGACAAAACGGGAAAGCTACGGGTAAACTCGCAGAGCCGTGCAGATAAGCAAGCTTGAGTTAGGTACTGCAGTCATCGATGTATTATTAAAATATTGTTTGTAACTAAAAGGAAATGAAATAAAAAATATGCTACCTACCTAATTAAATAATCGGGTAAGTGTGAGTCCAACTCGCTCACCGAGGGTTCCGTACCACCACACAATAATACCTAAATCCCAAGTGAGAGCACTTGGCCGGTTTTTGTTAATATTTTTGTTTTACCTTAGAGTAAGCACATTCCCACCAAATTTGAGTGATGATATGATTTTTGATGATTTCATTACTTACTTTACGATAGAGCCAAAATCAAAAAGATTGAAAAAACTGTTTTTTTTGAAACCCTTAACCTTACAATTTAATATTTATGGTGACAAATTCGCCATAATAACATATTTTGTGAAAATGTAAATCGGCTATCAATTACATTACGATACAGTACCTAAAGGCATCAAACCTGATTTTGGTTAATATGCGTTCGCACCCGTCACTCCACCTCACAAAATCCCCATTCAAGTCATTAGATATAACACAGTTTAAAATAAAACTAAAAGCCTGGCTAATAGTAAAACCTTATTATAGTCCCAAAGAATACTTTGATGATAATTAAATATTATTAAATATAACAAGTTAAGCCAAGCGTCATTGTAAATACTTACTTTTATTTGTAATTAATATTTCGTTTTATGTGTAATATGTAGTGTAAAAGCTTTATGTGTAATTATTATTTGGTTAGTATTATTTAGTTTTTAGTTAGTATTATCAAAGATTATGGTATTATATACCCTTTTTACAATATAGCTAATACAAAAATACATTTAAAAAAAACGTTTGTTGTATGGGGCCCCCCTTTCGTTTTGACATATTCTGTGAAAATTTCAACTGCCTAGGTATATAGATATACCTATTACGGTTCGAACGATACAGCCGTTTAAAGGTAGGACAGGCAGACGGACAGACATCGTAGGCTTAGTAATAAGGTCCCGTTTTTACCCTTTGGGTACAGAATCCTAAAGAGTAAAAACGATAGGGGGGTTCCACGGCACGGAATCTGGCCCAAATGCTTACAAAACTGTATTTGAATCACATACATTAAAATGTTACCAAAATAATTTTTTATTTAAATAGTCATTGGTAAATAACAAAACGCGCTTCGGCCAGATTCATTGCCGGTGAATAGATTCTTGACCTAGGGGGCAAAATGTTGTATAATTACGGCCAAGATCATGGAACATAATTATAATATATTATACTCGTTTAGAAGAGCGGGTCTAGGAGGAAGATTTCGCACCTAACAAAAACACTACTTTTCACTCCATCTATGGGGAAGAAATAGTAAACGCTTGTCCGTGGGTCGGAATCGGAGCGTACGGAGCGTACGGATGTGTTACTTTGTATTGAGTTCTATGGCGCAGATTTGCCGATCCAGTGCACGCAGTACCATAGAACTCAATACAAAGCTACAAATCCGTACGCTCCGTACGCTCCGATTCCGACTCAGCGGATGCGCAGGCACACCTTCCAATGCCACTTTTCCGAGTAGATAGAGTAAAAAGATACGATGTATTATTATTTTGCAAATACCGAGGACATAGTTTAGCACTACTGCAATTTATTCATCACGAGGCGTACCACAAACTCAATAGCATTCATAAATTAATCTTACATTGAGCTTTGTCTAGCTCGCTCGGCTCATGAGTAAGCAAAACAAGTTTTGAGGTTGTAGTAGCTATACTTTTATAAAAATACCTAATTAAAGGGGGCATATTAAAGTAAAGCCAATATAATAGACCATATCAATAGATGATATGATATATCACAGATATACACAACCAGATCGGCAATATATTTTAGTGAAAGAGACAACTTGATATGGCTCAGCACAAGTACGAAAAGGACATAAATAGAATTTGTTGTCCTTATCGGCGTGACCTGTTTTTGGTACCTCAAGTGTCAAAATCTGTAATAATCAGTGACAAACAAAACGGGTCTGAATTATATTTATTGCCTTTTTTTGGTGATTTAATGTGATAAATGCGTGTTTCCTCTGAGAAATAATTGTAAAAGATATTTTACAATGGTTGGTTGTAGCATTTTGGGCTGCAAGAAGCGCAGTGAGCGAAAATACGATGATGAGCGAGAGGCACTGAGCTAGCCACGCTCATTGAAAATCTATAGGTAGTAGATCTGTGTGATATATCATATTTGACCAACGATCATAATGTATTTGACACCTCATCAAGATTCAACAAAGTAATAAAAAAAAAAAATTGTTATGAAAAATTGCTTTACTTTTTTCTGTTAAAAATACAGTTAAATCATTGAACTACTAGGACAGAACCAACGAGCTATATGGACTACGACATAATGGAATAAACGCATATTTATTGTAATAATGGCAAAAAGGCACAGATTAGATCTGTGCAAAGAGGCAACTTTTCTATTTACCTACTTTGACTTTACTTTGCTAAGACTGACAGAATGTCAACTGATATCTATTAAATTGGCCCTACTTTTAAAAGTACCTATCTATTTCCATCAAGTTTTATGAAAATTGACTATTTTGGCCTGTATTTGATCAAGACTAGTGTATAAAATAGACTTTAGCCATATGCGGCCTTAATTAAGTTAAGCAATGCTTAAAATTGCTCTCATTTTCATTGTGACAACTTCCGTCAGCGAGAAGTTGACAGAGCAATTTTAAGCATTGCTTAACTTAAGTAACGTTTGTAAGTGAGGCTGATGGTTGTATATATATACTTAATTGTGTATGTGTTTGAATAAATGAAATACTTTAAATCATTCTAATTTGCTTTATTTTCGCAAGTAGGTATAAGTACATTGAAGATGTAAGAAATAATTTGAAAAAATAAAGTTTCCGGCATTAAACAATGCGGTTTTTACTTATAAACTAGATCCATTAGGTACAGGTAAATCTTAAATATACAAAAAAAAGGCGATCCTTTTTTTTGATATTACCTAAAGACTAACATTTAACTACTAAAGTTAGATATAACGCATATCGATATTATCCATATTCGGTAAGTGTTACTATCGTAGTAGTAGAGAGAACATTGTATAATGGCAGAGCTCGCTCTAGAGGGGAAACCAAAAAATGGAAAAGTACCAGTAATAATTCAAAATACCCAAATCTACATGTAGGTATTACCAAAACGAAAGTATTAAAACTAATACCCTTACGAGTAAACTTATGCATGTATACAATATACATGTTATACTTGCACATTAGAATTTTTTATACGTTTTCTAATGACAGTTTTTTTATAAACTATCTAACTTAAAATTGCTCTGTCTCGTTTTCATGTGTGACAATTTCCGTCAACGAGAAGTTGATAGAGCAATTTTAAGTATTCCTTAGCTTAAGTAACGTCTCTGAGTGCGGCTGTGAGTGTGGCTGTAACTGTATTTAAATAGTTCAATCCACGAAGTCGAGGTCCCTAATTCTACTCAACAACCACAAAAAAAGATAATCATGTGTTCAACATCGCTTTAGTTAGACCGCCTCTAAAAGTAAAGAACGGATACAGTGCCTAGTGAGAGTTTTTCAAATTGCGTATTATTAATATAAATATACAAATATTAATATACAAACTCGATTAACCCCGATTTGTATGAAATAAGACCAGCGCCACCTAGCGTATGTCGATGGAACTGCTCTTTTTCATACAAATCGTAGTTTACGTTAACGCGATTGAGTAGGTAAACGTTAGGGTAACGCTACTGGAAAACTCGCACTAGTTACCATTCACTCGCATGGGCGGTAGCATGTGCATTGTGCACTTTACAATCTGACGGCACCCGGTTCGATTCCTTCAACACATTATTAGCTTATCGAGAGTTCATGAGACCAACAACAGAATCAACATGCCACCAAAACATTGTCAATGTTCAATACAAGCTTCTGGGAGAAAATGGAAGCGCGTCTTCGCAAATTGAACTATCTGCAGATATTAAGCATACAGAACATTATATATGATATTAAGTACATAATACTTCATGTCTCATGTTCAAAATCAAAATGAACATGGCCACAAAATAAACGATACGCAAAAATAGCAGACCCAGAGAAAGATATGTGGTGCTATAACATGGCACCATATATGACAAAAATGACATGTTTACTAAACAATAATGATGTGATGAAGATAATATGTTTACTAATCAGACATTTTTAATAGTACATTAAGAGTTTCATACGTTTGTGTTATTGTATGAAATTAACCTAAATTAATGAGACAATTTTAATATGAAGTAGATGCATGTTTTAAATATTAAAAAAGCCAACTAAAAGATAGTACAAGACTAAACAAATGATTGGATGAGGATCATCTGTATATTTTTAATAGTAAATAATAGTTTCATACGTTTGTATTATTGTATGAAATTAACCTAAATTAATGAGACATAATTTTAATATGAAACTATCATATTAACTGTACATGCATGTTTTAAATATTAAAAGAGCCAACTAAAAGATAGTACAAGACTAAACAAATGATTGGATGAGGATCATCTGTCTATTTTTAATAGTAAATAAGAGTTTCATACGTTTGTGTTATTGTATGAAATTAACCTAAATTAATAAGACATAATTTTAATATGATACTATCATATTAACTGTACATGCATGTTTTAAATATTAAAAGAGCCAACTAAAAGATAGTACAAGACTAAACAAATGATTGGATGAGGATCATCTGTCTATTTTTAATAGTAAATAAGAGTTTCATACGTTTGTGTTATTGTATGAAATTAACCTAAATTAATAAGACATAATTTTAATATGAAACTATCATATTAACTGTACATGCATGTTTTAAATATTAAAAGAGCCAACTAAAAGATAGTACAAGACTAAACAAATGATTGGATGAGGATCATCTGTCTATTTTTAATAGTAAATAAGAGTTTCATACGTTTGTGTTATTGTATGAAATTAACCTAAATTAATGAGACATGTAAACTGTCATTTTATAAATAAAAGACTTTAGTATGACAATGGAAATGAAATGTTTACTATAACCGACTATAACTAGGCATATATGGGAGATAAGACCGAAGCAAAGAGTTTAACTATAAAATTCTATCCGCATCAAAACTAAGAACGAGAATTAGATGTTTTAGGATGAGGATCACCTGTTTATTAAACAGTTTTAATAGTACAGTATTGTGCAAATTAATGTGAACAAAGTCATATTTAGGTTAAATATTGTTTATTAAAAGAAAAATATGAAACAGGACTAGTTTATAAATCATTTAGTATTATTTAATACTAGCGACCCACCCAGCTTCGCACGCGTGTAGATTACGTGCGAAGCCAGGGCGGGTCGCCAGTTATATATATATAAGCCTTCCGTGTTTTTTTTTCTAACTGATGGTGTGATGGTGAAAACCGTATCAAAATCTGTTGCGTGCTTGGTTTACGAGGATCTATGGCGGTGAAACAAACAGACAGACGCGGAAAGCGACTTTAATTTATACTATGTAGAGATAGAGAAGGAGGTGTCCCCCTTTGGCTTTTATTACAGCTTCAACTCGTTTTGCAAGAATCAGTATTTTTTTGTGAATCCCCTTGATTTCGTCATCTCGAAACCACTCCTGAATGACGGCCTCAATCATCCTACTTTTTGTTGTACTATCCATTTCCGCAATCTGGCCTTGCATATAGACCACAAGTTCTCAATAGGATTCAAGTCTGATGAGTTTCCAGGCGAATCTTGAAAAGTAACCTTTTTGTCCTTGAAATATTTCATTATCTTCTTGGAAACATAACAAGGTGCTGAATCTTGCTGGAAAATTGGTTGAGTATTGAGTAACTGCTTGAACTTTTTCCAGTTCTCTGGACAAACACGTGCCTATGTCTTTATGAATCAGATGAATGATGAAGAGCGAAAAATAAAAATATTGGTGAAACGTATGAATGATGAATGATGAAAGATGAAAGATGAAAGATGAATGATGAAAGATGAAAGATGAAAGATGAATGATGAATGATGAATGATGAATGATGAATGATGAATGATGAATGATGAATGATGAATGATGAATGATGAATGATGAATGATGAATGATGAATGATGAATGATGAATGATGAATGATGAATGATGAATGATGAATGATGAATGATGAATGATGAATGATGAATGATGAATGATGAATGATGAATGATGAATGATGAATGATGAAAGATGAATGATGAATGATGAATGATGAATGATGAATGATGAATGATGAATGATGAATGATGAATGATGAATGATGAATGATGAATGATGAATGATGAATGATGAATGATGAATGATGAATGATGAAAGATGAAAGATGAAAGATGAAAGATGAAAGATGAATGATGAATGATGAATGATGAATGATGAATGATGAATGATGAATGATGAATGATGAATGATGAATGATGAATGATGAATGATGAATAGTGAAAAATATAAAGACTTGTTTGATGTTAGGCACGTGTTTGCCCAGAGAACTGGAAATAGTTCATGCAGTTGGCCAACCAATCTTCCAGCAAGATTCAGCACTTTGTCATGTTCACAAGAAGATGTAATATTTCAAGAACAAAAAGGTTATTTTTCTAGATTGGCCTGGAAACTCACCGGACTTGAATCCTATTGAGAACTTATGGTCTATACCTATGCAAGGCCAGATTGCGGAAAATGGATAGTACAACAAAAAGTAAGATGATTGAGGCCGTCATTCAGGAGTGGTTTCGAGATGACAAAACCAAGGGGAATCGCAAAAAAATACTGATGTTTTCTTAACGAGATGTAGCTGTAATAAAAGCCAAAGGGGGACACATACCTTGTTTAATAAGACTAGTTATTTTTCGTACCTAAAAGTGAATAGAAATATCTTTCAAATATCGGCCAACTCTCTTTTACGTATTCTTACAACTCAGTATTGCACAATTACCCATTTTCGTTTCAAACGGACACGTGTTGTCGCGGCACCTATTGAACAGACTGATTTTAGCCGGACTCAATTATGACGATTAATCATAATCGTATTGGAAATATGACATGAAAGGACATCACGACAGAACTGAAAAAGTTACTAAAAAAGAAGCTGCAACGTATAGAGACGTCATTATGCGCTTGTTGCAGCAAAATCGATCAACTAACAAAGATGGCCGAGTCACATGATAAAGAAATAAAGAATCTCAGTGAAAAATATATACCTACCTTAGAAATTAACAAGTGCACCATCAGCTATATAGAAATAAGTCAACTTAAACAATGTGTCCGCAATTTCGATCAACAGCGTCCAGACAACGTGATAGAACTGTTTGGCTATAATATCCGGAATAATTAAATAATACTAAATGATTTATAAACTAGTCATGTTTCCATAATAACATATCAAATTATATCTACGTCACAACTATGGACGAGGACTAGGTGTTTTACCAAAAACTACATTATAAAGGTGCTTATATACGGGAGGAAAAATGAAGCAAAGTAGGTACAGAGCAATGATATCCTGTAGGAATTGTTGGATTTGTTCAAGTTTCTTCTAATTTTTTTACCAAAATAATTAAACATTACTTGTTATTATTGGAAATTACGTAAGTTATTGACATTTAAAGCCCTTATTTAAATTACGAATTATTAGTTCATGATAGTTATGATATTCTGATAATGATATTGAACCTCATGACGAATCCCGTACCTATATTACCTATATCCCGGAGTTCACAATGACAAGCTTAAAAAGCCCGTTTGGTTTTCAAACTTGTCATTGGAAATTCTGTATTGTGCAAGAACGTTTAGAGCATAAATATCATCAGAACTAGAGAAAGACGAAAACAAAAAAATATATTACTTAACTAAGTACCTATAAAAAGTTGGGAGACATTATAATTAGGTTTAAAAATAGTGACATAGCCTACGGTTATATGGAATGGCAGATGAAAAGTACTTTGACATAAAACTAATAGTAATAAAAACGTAGTGTTAAGGAAAATGACCTAAACTAAGGCGATAAGTAAACCATATGATACGCTATCGCTATAGGCGGATTTTTCGAGATTTGTCCTGGATACGCCACTAATATAACAAGATGAATTAGTAAATTAAACAAGATAAAGTAAATAAACTGTAAAACTAAATACACAAAAGACAGGTTTCACATCGGACTTATCCGGTGAAATGTTGAGTGAATCCAAGTACTGGTCGATTAGAACGATTGTTTAATACAACGTTGAATCGAAATAAAAAGCGTTAACCTAAAAATTCGAGACATTAAAGATGTTCGTTTTTTTTCTATACATTTATCAAACAGTTAATACTAACATAAAAAAAAAAAAAAAGCAAAAAAAAAAGCATGGAAAAAGCATGTTTGTGTCCTGTCCGTCCGAAAAAGCTGTCCGTCTAATATACGTTCAAACATTCTATGTTTTTACCTCGACCACGCGGGCGTAGCCGCAGGTAAAAGTTAGTAATATACAGGGTATCAAGGTAGTAATATAAGCAAGCGCGCGCAGGCAGGTTCCCTACGTCATACTTGTACCGTCAACAACTTTAATTCCACGAATTTACATACAAACCCAAAACATTTCAATTAGGGCGGCTATAACTGGCAATTTTACGCGGTTTCAAATAAGAAGACCCAGGACTCTGGGTCTCCCACAAAAAGCATAAAAACAGCAGCCTTACAAAATGTCCGAACTAAAAAAAAACCTAACACAAAAACTTTTTCTTTGGCGTTTCATAACGTAAAAGTTTTCAAAAAAGTAATAAACTTTTCAAAAATAATGGAACATAAGTTGTTAAGTACGATGAGGGAAGCTGCCAGAAAACTACTAAGATAATTATAAATAAACCGATATTAAAAAAGAATACTTCGGTGCCAGTAAATGTGAATAATAATAAGAAAAAGTTAATAATCCATCAATAACATCAAGTATTAAAGAAAAATAACATCTATTAGAGTTTTGTAAACTATCACTACAATTAATATTATAACTGACCAAAATAGTTTGGTGTATATTCATGTACAAATATGAAAAAAAGTTATAACAAAATATGATGACAAAGAAACACTCGTCGTAAGTCGTTCATGAACAATGCAAATTTCCTGATAGAGACCAATAAATAAATCTTTGTCTCGAATAAGTTTTGCATTGCAACAACGACAGAAAACTCGCAAGAGTAGGTATTTAAAGTAATCTTAATCTAATTATTATCTAAAGCAGCAAGTGAATCAATTTTAATAAATAAAAAACTATATTCCCAGTCTAATAGACATTGATTCACTGCCCTTACATATGTACAAACTAGCATGCAAATGTGGAATCAGACGATCGTTCGAGTTTCATTTCAAAATCGTTTCCCAGCATTTTTTTATTAATTTTGACGATCGCCTGAAACCACAGGGCATCCAGCTTTAGCACGCGCGCAGAGGCAACATTTTGTCATTAGTAAATGAGACAGGATTTTGCAGGACGAAAATACGACAAAATGTTGTCGCGGCACGCATGCTCTGCGACCTATCGATATACCTTAGTCGTGATCGGTCTGTTGCTCGTTCTTCGGGCTTAATGAATCAACGCACGCGACGGTTTTGAGCGCGGGCCCACGTTTCATGGAGGAAGCCATCACGAGGTGTTCCGGCTGGATGAGGAGCAAGGCTTCGTTCATTCCTTGCATCCGTAATTCGTCAGCGTAGCTCGCGCAACCAGGGATGTTGCGAAGTAAGTCGCTCACCTCAGCCACCTGCAGATCACGGGAGATTATCATAAATTTAGTATAGACTAGTTTTAATTTCACAGAATACTTTAAGCATAGTCGATTACTGTTAAAGAGAAAAAAACTGGGACATACAAATCATCATCATCAGCCCACTGCATAAGAGCGGCTGCACACATAGCCACTGAACGCGACCGCTGGTGGTCACCACAAGCGCGCCTCACTTACATTTTGTACGGTTTCGTTGCACACTGAGCAATCGAGTGGCCGCGTGCGAACTTCAAGCGCGACGCTCGTTCCTTGTGGCCGCGTTTTATCACCCGCCGCCGGCGCACACACGGCCAAGCGGGCGACAAAATGTGTCTCCATTCTAGTATAGTAGAAATCAGTAACGCAATCCAGAGTTTTACCATTTTTAATCACAAACACATCGGCAGTGCAAGTACCGTTCTTTATCGATTGTCAAATTCGATAAAATGCCATAGAATCGATCATAGTGAGTACTGATCAAATGGCATTTTATAGAGTTTGACGATTTCAACTGTCAAATTTGACGATCGATAAAGAACGGTACTTGCACTGCTGGCTCGCTTTGTATACTGAGCAATAAGGTGATGTGTCTACACGCAGCACGCAACAAGCGGCCGAAACCGTTGGCCGCGTGCTAGCCACCGATGGCCGCATTCAAGTCACTGATGGCCACGTGTCCTGTGGAACAACTGTTTTTTTCGCGATATCAGAGTTGCTATCATAGTCAATTAAATCAGTTGCGAAGTTAATAAACGATAATATTTAACTTAACGCAACAATTTTACATAATTTTATTACCCTGAAAACTTTGTTTAATTTAATAATAAAGGTATATCAAATGAAACAAAAAAATATATATTATACACTTAAACTAAAAATCTAAATTGATGTCTAAGAGTTGAACGTTCAGATTTACTAAACATGTTGCACTTTGACCATACTCGAAAACACCGTACTGCCGCGCTGCTCCTATGATCCTATATAGGTATTAGGTAAATAATCACTTAGCATTGAACAGACGCCGGAGGTTGGAATCGTAAGCAGCTGTATCGCAGTCTTCCTAGAACCACACACCTACAGAGGTTAATTAGGTATTTCATCATCATCATCACCATTTCATCACTACGCAGGTGAAACCGCGGGGCGTAGCTAGTAGTAATATTATTAATGCGAAAAGTTTTTTTGGTTTGTTTGTTCCCCTTTCACGCAGCAACAGAGCAACGGATCGACCTGATATTTTGCAAGGGTATAGTTCAAGGGCCGGAAAGTGACATCTAGGCTACTTTTCATCATCATCACCATCATCATCATTATCGCCATTTTTCATCACTACGCGGGTGAAACCGCGGGGAGCAGCTAGTATACGTTATATTGGTAAATAAATACATTGAATTAAATAGTAAAAGTTGTTAATAATGATGGGTACTATGGACCCCTTTCGTCTTAGTACACCCTTTCGCCGTAACCCAGTATAGATATTGACACTTTTAGTAATTTCATGTCTTATGTTGTCAAATATGCAAAAAATACTGCCCTCACCGGAAACTAGACGTTAAGGTCATGTTTTGGAAATAGGGGCATGTAGCGAGTATGTACTTACAGTCCACGTGTTATCGTTGGTTGTTTTAGGCATGTTGAGTGAGGGTGTCTCGGCGGCCTCAACAGCCATGGACTCCACCTTCATCGTGGCCGCGGCTGGGCCACCCGACGGGCCCTCGTTCGAGGAGATGATGCGGGGATTGATGCTAATATTCACCATCTGCTTTTTTCCTAGAAATAATAAGTAAGGTGACCAATCAGGTTTTCGGTGAGTGCCAACGCATACACCATCAGCCGGTAAACGTCCACTGCTGAACAAAGGCCTCCCTCTTGTTGTTATAATCCCTACGCTTGGCAGGCGATTTGGGGATCGCAGTACGTTCACCGTATACTAATAGGATGCTGCTGCCCATCCTTCAGTGGTTCTGGTCGCAGTTTTAGGACATAGCTGGGTCCAACGCAAACGGTTTCGAACGCATTAAGGCTTGATGCCTTTAGTCGAAACCACCCTGCTGACGACCTTGCCACCCTTTTTGCATTTGGACTAGTGGGTGAAATACGAAACCATTCGAACACGAACAATAATTGTACTAAGGCATATCTCTTTTGTTTGACTGATCTGAGTGACGAAGACATCTCCACGCAACGCGTGCCACGTTACGCACAAGGAAAACTCATCAGATCTCGTGGCACGTCACTTAGAGCCATGTACACCAAAACTTAACAATGATTATTTATTTACCTTGGAATAGTTACTCCGTCTTTTGTCTCTTTCTATAGAGTTCAAAATTTTAAAGAGAAAGATACCACAGATAATTTATTTATTATACGGCTTATATGTAGGTACCTACGCGTTTATTAATAAGGTAGAACTTTTTCAAAAATGAGTCTTTTGTTAGTGGTGGCTGCTTGCCACCGCTTCCCGGTGGGCAACGGGAATGATCGAGACTTTTGTTGATATGTATGTACCTATACCCCGTACAAAGGTGAGTTTTAAATTACGGCGTTGGAGTGATTTGACTGGCGTGGTTCTCGCGCGTCTCCTGAACGCAGCCCTGGCGTCATTGACGTGATTCGCGACGCGCCTTATATAGGTATTATGTTACCGACCTTAGAATTTGCCGTCTTAATCCAACGACCTATATGTACGTTGTCTTAATCAGGGTCCTACCTACTCAATCTGCGAACAAAATTACCTACTTACGTCAAAACAATGCAAGAAAAGTCAGTATATAGTGTTTAAGGCCCCTGGTGTGGAGTGTCCAGCGAACATACCAGCTGCTCTACTCAATGGTGTTCATCTGGATCGGGTAGACCAGTTTTAATATCTAGGACACATACCGAGGACCTTAGAGACCAAGCCGACATAGAGCGGGAGCGGCGGGCACTGTCAGTGCGAGCCAATATGATTGCCCGAAGGTTTGTGCGTTGTTCGGATGATGTGAAGATCACGCTGTTTAAAGCGTTCTGCACGTGCAGCCTCTGGGTGGACTACACTGAAAAGGCTTACAGTGCCCTCCGCGTCCAGTACAACAACGCGTTCCGGGCGGTGTTGGGGCTGCCCTACTCCTGTAGTGCATCAGGCATGTTCGCGATGGTGAGCACTGACTGTTTCCACGCTACTATGCGCAAACGAAGTGTGTCCCTGGTGCGCCGGGTGTGGGCCAGCCCTAACGCCGTCCTGGCTATGATCGCTGACAGGCTGGACTGTGTGTACATTCGGCATGGATGTGACAGGCATGTCAAAGTTCCAATGCCGATCAGGAAATTGTTTTTTTTTTTTATAATAGTAATAATTTAATTCTTTTGCTTATGTATTTTATTTCTGTGACTATTAATTTTTTTTTTTTTTTTTTAAGTAGGTTCTAAAATTTTCATGTGACATTTTAATTGTTTTATTTGATCTAGGGTATTTTTTGTTTGTTATTAATATTTGACATTTTATGTCATGTTAATTTTATTTTAACTTTCCACTGACATTTTGCAATTATTTTTATACCTAATTCTTTGTACGAATATTGCTAAGTATGAGTCAATGGTTACTTGAAATAAACAATTTGAATTTGAAGGCTTACTATCGAGGAAAAAAGCGCAGACAAAAAAAAGCTTGGCCCAAGCTTGGCCGAGCCGACTGCTTGCTTTTCCGATACCGACATTACCAACGAATAATAAATTGCGAGAACAAAATCAAACCCCAAATGTTAGAAAATTGCTTAATGAGGAAATTTCATCAGGTAGGTATCATAATTTTGGGCGAAATTTTCTTTAACCTCAAATAAAAAGCATGGCCGACGCACTGATGTTGGCCGACCGCGTGCTTTTCCCGATACTTACAGACATACTTAGTAAATAGCGCGAGAGAACAAAATCAAACCACAAATGTTAGAAGAATACCTAAATGAACAAATTTCCTCCATCGTCATGATTTAGGGGGAAATCTTCTTCAATCGCAAACAAAAAAAAACATGGCCGAACCGACCGCGTGTTCTCCCGATACCGACATCACCAACGAATAATAAATTGCGAGAACAAAATCAAAATCCAAATGTTAGAAAATTGCTTAATGAGGAAATTTCATCAGGTAGGTATCATGATTTTGGGCGAAATTTTCTTTAACCTCAAATAAAAAGCATGGCCGACGCATTGATGTTGGCCGACCGCGTGCTTTTCCCGATACAGACATACTTAGTAAATAGCGCGAGAGAACAAAATCAAACCACAAATGTTAGAAGAATAGCTAAATGAACAAATTTCCTCCATCAGGTATCATGATTTAGGGGGAAATCTTCTTCAATCACAAACAAAAAAAAACATGGCCGAACCGACCGCGTATTCTCCCGATACCGACATCACCAACGAATAATAAGTAGCGTGAGAGAACAAAATCAAACAACAAATATTAAAATAGCTAAATAAACAAATTAGGTACCTTTATTATCAAGCATGACTGCGACCGGACGCTTCTGTAGTAACCAACTATAACAGCATGGCAGGGATGACCGCGTGCTTATCCCGTTATCGAGATCACTAATCTTCATTGATTCTAATAGTTTAGTAGTACTCTCTAATTTGCTATTGTTATTATTATTAAAGTCTGCCATTTTTACGTGACTCTTAAACCAGATTTAAGAAAGATTCTAAAAATCACACTGAACTGCAACGTAGCTGATCAAGAAAAGGTTCTTGAAATGGCTTGGCTTGGTGGCGCTAACTTCACCACAGTGCTGCCACAATTTAGACATCAAACCGATCGACCAATCACAAGCCAGAAATGACGGAAACTGGAAGTGAATCCGTTTTTAACAATTTATACAAACAACTATTTATATGGAAAAGCTGTTAAATTGCGTTTATTGATAAGGGTACATAAGGGGTATTGCATTATTTGTATTATAAGCGTTTTATTACATTTTTGAACCCTATTAATAATTAAATGAACTATGTTTGAAAGTTTTGATTTGACTACTGCCTCGTGTGCGTACGTAACACGTACGTAAGGAATAAAACCATAGAAGAAAAATATATATTTTCTGTGGATAAAACACACAGACAGACTACAACTGCAGTACAACAGCAAACGAGATCGTTTCCGATATTCACACACCGGCGTTGGTTACTAAACCCAATCCAAGCATTTATTTGCTATGACAGCTGCAATAACATTGTAAAAAGCTGTGGTAAAAAGCATAATACTTAAATAATTTTCTTTTAATATTTCACTAAAGTATATCGGGTACCTGCTACAGTCTTACGTTCAAAAACCTAGCGAAAGTGATAGGAACTCGCGGTTTTCATTCGGCTTTTTAGGGTTCCGTGCCCAAAGGGTAATAAAAGGGACCTTTTTACTAAGCCTACGATGTCTGTCCGTCCGTCCGTCCACCCGCCCGTCTGGAAGAGGTCACTCATAGCAATAAGACAATTTTTAGGGTTTCGTATCTCAAAAGGAAAAAAAAGAACCAACGTAAATGGCGAACTTTATCTACATTAAGTACTCCTAATAAAGAATTCATTTATTTTTGTAAAGATTAATAAAATAGATTACAAAAATGCAAATATAAACATGACCTTATAATTTTAATTTTTATTCTGTAAACAATAACGGGCTATATCCGTTATTGTGGTTTTCTTATAAAAGTTAGATACATGCTACATGCTAGTGGGTATAATCCCACGTAACCTGTCTGCACCCCAATGCATCACGTAATTCACGTACCAGTACCAGCAGGGTACTTATATTGCCACTCGAAAAAAGTTTTCTACAATCCTGCCTGTATAATGGTATAACATAAACTTAAAGACTTCATACACCTAGTTAGGTATACTACCCGTATACCTACCTACCTACTACCTACATTTCACCTGAAACTGAGATTGAGTGCCTATATACGCCTAGTGCAAGGTACTGACTTGACCGCGTTAACGTTAACTTCAACGATCTGCTAAAGGCTTGTCCCTTTGGGTACGCAGATGACAGCACAGTAGTATAGAGAGCTATACATCCTGCACGAACCAGCGGACCACAAATTCAGTCTCTCAGAGAGGCAATGGTCGAGCGCATGAACTTGTCCCTTAAGACAATCTCGGATTGGGTTGATGCCAATTGCAAATCTGGTCAAGTTCAATGCCGCTAGGACCCAGGAGAGTCTGTTCTCCTCCAAAAGGACGCTATTCCGACTGGCATCAACTTTCCGGGAATGTATCCATTCGGCTACCTGACCGGCTTGAGCTTTTGGGCGTTGTTCTGACATCTACCCTCAACTTAGGCTGCTATATTGAGAACAAGGCTCAATTGAGGGCTAAAAAGCTGCATGGGTATCCTATCGAAGGTACAACGGTACTTAACATCGTATCAGTTAGTATCATTGTACTAACCAACCACAAGTTCAGTCGTGCCTGGAGTAACTGCATGTTCTCACCTTTGGGATGGATCAGATAAGTACCAGCACTACCAGCTTGGGGCATTGGAGTCCACTAAGAAACGTGCCAAGAGGCTCATCAGCAACGAGTACATGTCAACAATCATGAACTTTCTGCTTTTTTCAATATCGTGAGGTAGGTCATTCGCTCTGAATAGCGTTTCACTTCACTTGAGTAAAGGTAGCATTCCGATCATGGCGACCGCTACCGGCGACCGCGACCGGCGGCAGCGGCAACGCGACCCACTGTCCACTGCTCAGTATGAATGTACATATATGTCACGCGACGTGTAGGTCACTTGCATTGTTTAGCACTCCATAATAAATTCATACTGATAGGGTCGCGCAGGTCGCGCCGCGCTACACTGCCGCTGCCGCCGGTCGCGGTCACCGGTCGCGGTCGTACGTTTCGGACACAATATTATAATATTATATTCGGACATAATATTTTTTTCACTAAAGTTTCGGCCACTAATAAAACTCTTATCTTGGTGGATTGTTGTATTTGTTTCTATTATCAATATAATATGTATTGATCTCATACGTTATTAGTACCTTTTTACGTAATTCATTATAGGTATTAATTTCAGTAAAACTCTGTGTCATGATGTCATCACGCCTATTATTATCTCATTCGTAAGTTGATGTAGTCAGATCTCCGAATCTATTATCTCCTATCTTCTAGATCGCACACACATAACTGGCACATATATACATATGTGCCTCTGCCACTGATCTTGTATTTATTATACTAAACGTGCACCAAACCAATCTATGCACATATATAGTGAAATGTACGATCAAGCCTATTCTGTATTTTATTTCTATCGCCACAAGGTCCAAATGATCTAATCACAGAGTAACGAGGTTATATTTGATTGTCAACGATTGAAATTGAAATGCTCCAGATTTCAGCTACCACGTGGGTATCTGTTATTTCGGGAGAACTTTGCAGGAATGTCACATTTGGCACTGTCACTATCATACAGAGGTAAAGTTTGTGATTTTGTATGTTTGTAGAAGGCAAGGAAGTTACCTTTAATATATACAAGATCTTTGGTAGAAGGTAATCTCTAAAACTACGTAACTGATTATAAAATATTTTATAGATAGGAAGCTACACTATCCTTTAATGACATGGGCTATTTTTCGTTCACAACGCGGGTGAAGCAGTGGGCAAAGGCTAGTATATAATAAAGGTACTATGGTAAAAAATGGGGATATGAAAGGAAACACGCGAAGAAATTCACGAACAAAAAATAGTTTGTCCTAGAAAAACGTAATGTCTCCGGCCTCGTGTCTACGCACGTCATAGCCTCACTTATCTGGAAGAACTGTCCATCACACGTTGCAAACACGTTTTGTATTCATCAACGATATATATCTACCAAATAATCCAGCCAAGTGCGAGTCGGGCTCGCACACTGAGGGTTCCGTACCACCACAAAATACAAATTGTGCAAAAAGATATAATCAACGCCCAGGCGGTTATCTATCCAAGTACCGACCGCACACGACGACAAAAAATCACAATTTTAGGATGGATCCGGCATCATAGACAAAAGTAGGTAAGTACTAGGTACCTACTAATATCGTGCCTGTCCAATGTACGTGGTTCAGCGTCTTTTTCTAAGGATTATTATGTTTTCTCTTAATCATTGCTCCAAGATATGAATGGTAGACTATACATTTCATATACCCGGAAGGCAATGGGACTAAATAAAGAAAAGTCTAGTATAAGGCCTAAAAAAGTCTAGAAATCACTACTCATAAAATGACTTACAAAATGGAGGTAACAAGTTTAAAAAAGAATTGACGGCTTCTTAACCATTGTTTTTTATGGAATTTAATTCTAAAATTATTCGTTTCTAAAATATTTAAATTATTTAGCATAAAAATGAGCATTTGCACGTCTGTTTGCAGACTGAGTACAAAGTGACATAAATAATTTAGCAAACATGATTTGATTTGATTTGATTTGAGGGGGGTGGACGATTGCATAACCGATAAATAGAAACATATTAAGGACAAAGTAAAAAAAAGACGTAATTTTTTTTCTTTTATCTACCATTTTATTAATTTAATATGTGTACTGTAGGTGTTTTCTGTGTGAATTAAATAAATAAATAAATACCATAAGATACGTTACTCTATAGCTAGACTGATAAGAAGTACAAATTGTTATGTGACCGAAGTTCGTTTGTGTGACGTTTAGCTTCCTAGTGATAAGAATTAGAATATTAAGAACAGGGGCCTTACGGACAACTGCTATTACAGGCACCTAATCCGCTCAGTTAGAAAATCACGCGACTGCCAACTGTATCGCGCCCAGATACGGTTTGCGGTCGCGTGATTTTCCAACTGAGCGGATTAGGTGCCTGTAATAGCAGTTGTCCGTAAGGCCCCAGGACGGCTCCTTACTTCCTGACTCCGAATTGACATTCGTTTCCTTCCTAAATAGGCATATTATGTCCTAATGTATAGTTTATTACAAATAACAGGCTGAGCCATGAATATAACTAAATACATTACATATGCTGAAAAAATAAATTAAATTGGCTGTTAATTCTCTGACATATGAGCGTTTAAAGTTTTAGGTGCATGGGGATAGAAAGGGAATACTCGAATCGTCCCTTTCTCGCAAAGCGTGTGTTAGTATAGCATTTGTATGGTGCGCCTGAGGCGTGACGTCACGGCTCAGTATAGTGCGCTCTCTGTATAGCATGAAATAAAAATATTTTAAAATACTTATAACTTATTTATTTTTGAACTCATCTTAATTTTTTTCGTTGATGAGCTCTATTAATGATCAGCTTTTTAGTAAAGGTAATAAAAAAATATTAGTCATCATGCCTATTCAGTATGGTGTAATAACGCCTTTAAAACGATATTTACACGCCTACATTTGCAACGCTGCTCATACTCGCGATACAAGCAAACATGTACCTATGTAGGTATATTATACAGTTACACAAAGAGTATAAAGACTCGGTGCCGCAGCCGAAGTAGGTCAAGATGATTTTAGAATCAATATCAGGCGACGTTCAAAGAGCGCCATAATAGGCAGTCCATGGTACATAGTGACAGGGCAGCATAATATAGTAAGAATCTTTGAGTGCGACTAACTAATTTGTAGATTTGACAGGCACTATCGTATTTTTGCTGAACAAGACGGATAGCCACCCGAACATTTTTAAGGTTCCATACCCAAAGGATGTAAATGGGACTTTATTACTAAGCTCACGCAGTCTGTCTTTCTGTCCCTTCGTCGGCAGTTGAAATTCCACAAAATAATATATGTAGTGTTACGGTAGATTAACTAAGAAATTATAATAACGTCAAATATTGAGTACCTATACTAAAAGGGGACAATAAACGTATTTTTGTATTTGCCCTAATTTAAATATGGTAATACATACAAGCGTCTTTGCCATGATTATAGTAGTAACCTAGTGAGGCAAAACCAATTTTTTTTGGTACACAAGTGTGTACCAATAAATTATGTTTTATGTTTTTTATAGTGCACACTCTAAAGTAAAATATTAATTAATGGCCAAAATCAAGTCGGTGACACGGTCGGTACTTGGATGGGCGTGATGTTGTCTCTTTGCACATTTATTTTTATTTTGTGGTGGTACGGAACATGGTACCCTCAGTGCCCGAGCCTGGCTCGTATTTGGAGCTTTATATGTTTTTAGTTTCATTTGTCTAGCTCAATAGATATCTACCTGTGTTGGTTAGGTACATACCTAATGGTATTGAGAGTATTGACGCTAAAATACTATTTTCTAAGCCAATTCAATTTATCGACTTAAAAATAGTGTCAATAATTTTTTCTTATACAAGATTCAGATGTTTTTAGCCTACTCTCTAAATTGGGGTTGTTTCTGAGAAATCATTCCACAATTTAAATCTGGATTTTACGAGAATTTCCTCACCGTTCAAAATGGTTGAGTTAGTAAAAATAATTTAACATTCAAATGACACTAGCTCTTCTCAATTATATTTTTAGCTGACTTCAAAAAGGGGGCGATTATGTTTTATTACCGACGAAAGGCGGAGATTATCCATTCGACTTATATGTTTGTTACGCGATTACTCCGTTAATTATCTACCTATATGAATGCATGAATAAATTATTATGAATTTGATATTGATATTTTTTTTGTTTGGTAGGTCATACTTCAGAAGTGCTACCATATAAGTTTTATCGAAATTGATTAACTCTTTTTGAAAAACAGTCTAAAGTAGGCAGGGGCGGATCCAGGATTTCATTTGGGGGGGGGGCATTCTGGATTTCATTTTGGGGGGGGGTGGGGGGCATTCTGACAAGGTTCGAAGGAATCAAATCGAAAAACTGAGTCGAATATAATTATGGAATTGCTAGTTGTTTTGGGAGGGGCCATGGCCCCCCCTGGATCCGCCAATGAAAGTAGGTACGTACTTTAGACTGATTTTTAGTATTGGTGAGGACTTTTAATCCCTGTTTGACTGTAATTTTTCAACTTTTTAGTGTTTAAGTTTGTACATGTAGGTAGGTAAAGTCTAGTAGCAGGTTTTTTTCTTCAAAAATTAGCTTTATTGTGTTAACTGTTTAATGAGGAAGTAACGTATCCATCCGCCTCATAGTACGTACCTTTAAGGTCGATGTTAAATTGTGTAATAAACTAACAGGCCGCTTATCGTAACTCGCCCTTGGCCCGAATGCTACGCTCGTGTTACTTTGAGCATTGAAAATTCGTCGGTTTAATTTGATATTGACTGTAGTACACTGTACCTAATTCTTACGTCGCCTGAAGCCATACTCAATGTCACAGAGAAACAATACCTGTGATTCCAAAGTATTAATATGTTTGAGATGTTGTTCCACACTTTAGGGATAACTGGTTTAGAGAACGCATGTTGGCAAATCATTTTTTATTCCGTCATTAAAAAGCTGATTATACATAGAACGAAAACTAAATAAAATACAGTGTAAACGCGACACTTAAGGGACTGCACATTTTATGGCGTTAATCATAGTCATTATACCACCGCATTACCCACCGGATTACCCGGATTACCCAACGGATTAGCAAGTTGAAATGGCAGTGGGCAGGGCACATACCACGCAGAATAGATGGCCGATGGGGCCAAAAGGTTCTGGAATGGAGACCACGGACCGGTAAGCGCAGCGTAGGACGTCCACCCACAAGATGGACAGACGACCTAAAAGAGACCGCAGGGAAACGCTGGATGCAGGCCGCTTCCAACCGGCCCTTTTGGAGATCGATGGGGGAGGCCTATGTCCAGCAGTGGACGTCCTACGGCTGAAATGATGATGATGATAGTCGTTAAATGGAGAAAAGAAAAATCTATATTATTTAACTAATTATATAACGTATTAACTAGTAGAGTATAAAATTTACAAACAACAAAGACTAATATTGATATAAATCTTCGCTTATTGCGATGCCGACGAGGTAAATACGAGGTGGTAGAAAGTAATGTTTATCGGATTGTTGTCGTTATTTAGAGTTGGTGTGATGCAACATAGAGTGTATCATTGTATGGACAACCAGGTGAACCAACCAAAGTCAAGTAATTTTGACTTTCTGAGGAGTTTGTCGTTAAATCTGTGACTTACCCGTGGCACAACTGCATGACACTACCAGTAGTGCCAAAGGGAAATATATTATTCCAATGACACAACCAAATGATGCCAGTAGTGCCAACGGGAACTGATATTCCCTAAAGCCGTAGAGGGAATCTATGCCTTAAGCACTACCTTTTCTGCCAAAGGCATAGATTCAGTATAAGTACGCCAAAGGGAAGTTTTTCCTCCCGATGACATAACTAAATCGAGTGTCACTAATGTCGTCGCTATATAAAGAGTTTGTACGAGCTCAAAAATATATAACTATAGCTCCGTCAAATTTGAGAGAAACAACCTTAGTACAAAACATCGTCCATATGAGCGACCTCAACAATCATGTATTTTCATGTTGCTTGCAAAAAAAACTAGGTTTTCAATGTTTTTTTTTTTAATTCTTTAATTTTATATTTTTTAAGTATTCTTTGTTATTCATTGATTTAGAGGTCAATGAAAGTCGAATGATTACTTAGATATATGTTAAAATAAATGGCATCTTATCGTTTTAAAAGGTCAGAAAAATACCTCCGAAAGGTAAAAAAATAAGGTTTAATAACATCAAATCTCGAAATAATTTTGGAATTGGTCAGCTAATTTTTTATTAGCATACCGAATTACATATAAAGGCTTCCAAAACATGATCATTGTCTTATCGAAATAGCCCAAACAAATAACGAGTTTCCGGAACGGAATATTTTGTCGAAAACACACTTGGCGATCACCCAAAATAGACATACTGGAATAATGCCTGTCCGGAAACCTTTATTGATTTTCTGTAGATTTTCATAGCACGTGGCTGCCATGTGGCAAGAAAACTGCGGTAGTTTTCGAGACCTGAGACAACTGCTATTGCGGCACCAAATTAACGTTAAATCCGCTCAGTTGGAAAATCACGCGAACGTGAATCTTAACGCGCCCAGATACCAGATAGAAATTAATGAGCTAGAGTGAAACGGATAGATAGACTGGTTATGTTTTTTCATCTGACAGAATTTTGGAGTCGCAGTTTTTAGGGTTCCTTACCCAAAGGGTGTAGACGGGGACCTATTACTAAGCCTACGATGTCTGTCCGTCTGTCCGTTTGTCCGTCTGTCCGCCTGTCCATCTGTCCGTCTGTACGTCTGTCCGTCTGTCCTACCTATTAACGGCTGTATCTTTCGAACCTTTATAGATAGCCAGTTGAAATTTTCACAGAATATACAATGTTACGGCGAATTCATTAAAAAGTTATAAAAAAGTAAAAACTAAAGGGTGCCCCATACAACAAACGTATTTTTTTATTATCTCTAATGTAAAAACAGTAATAAGTACAAGCGTCAAACTTGGCATGAATATAGTACACACTCTAAAGTATAACAACAAATAATAAATAATGGCCAAGTGCGAGTCGGTGTTAACTAAGTATCTGTTCACCACCGGTTCTCGTACGATCACCGAAGTGAAGCAATGTCAGGCGCGGCCGGCACTTGGGTGTATGACCGCATGCATGGGCGTTGATGAGATGTTGTCTTTTTGCACTATTTTTTGTACTTTAGTAGCTAACAAGCTATGTGGTGGTACGGAACCATCAGTGCGCGAGCCCGACTCGCACTTGGCCGGTTTTATTTGTACTTTAGGTTCTAACAAGCTATGTGGTGAAACTGAATCCTCAGTGCGCGAGCCCAACTCGCACTTGGCAGGTTTTATTGCTAACTATTTCATCAAATAAGTCATAGCCTCAATCAAAGATAAACAAAGTTAAGTCACAATCAAGTCCAATTAGAGTGGTGGAATTCTTTATTTTGAAGTATAGCCAGTGCCATCAGTTCATTTTGCTGTGGACATTTTGATGTGCAGTGTGTAGTGTATATTATTTTTATTTTGACAATTTCTATGAAAACACGGGATTTTTGGTATGCAAAAGAGCTTCTTTTCCAAATGTGTTTTCTAAGACGACTACTTACTAAGTAACAATTTAAATGATTGATTGATTCCCTGATAATATTTAAGCGGCTTTAGTAGTACAGCTTTCTATCAGTGAAATAATTTTTTGTTAGGTGTAGGTACAGAGATTCATCATCATCACCATCATCATCATTTCAGCCATATTATGTCGTCCACTGCTGGACATAGGCCTCTCCCATCGATCTCCAAAAAGGCCGGTTGGAAGCGGCTTGCATCCAGCGTTTCCCTGCGGTCTCTTTTAGGTTGTCTGTCCATCTGTGGGTGGACGGCCTATACGCTGCGCTTACCGGTCCGTGGTCTCTATTCCAGAACCTTTCGGCCCTATCGGCCATCTGTTATGCGTGATATGTGCCCTGCCCATTGCCACTTCAACTTGCTAATCTTGTACAGAGATTACCTCCTCCCAAAAAATTTAATGTACGTAGCACATATAGGTCCATGCCTCCTTCAAACAACGTCACAAACGTTACCTCCTTACTCCTTATAATATAAGTATAGATAGCAACACAACTCTACTCATTGTTAGTGAGGTTTTAGCGCCAACGTGGAATTTTTTATTTATTAGTGTTAGATGAATCATGTCTTTTCGTTTTGTTTCCAATACTCCATAGAAGTATTTAAAGTTGTTCTTCGCTTGACTCTGACTGTGACTAGATATGGCTTGTTTGACGGTATTTAATACTGTTTAGTTATACGACTGAAAGAATCTGTACACATGGCCGCGAATAAAAAAAATACAAAAAAATAATTCGTGATCAACTTTTTAGCAGTCTGACTGAATTTCAACAAAGTGGAAACGAAGTTAACCACTAATTTGTTACGGAGTACGATAACCATAATGAATAAATTGGGTATAGGTACCTAGTCTCAAAACTACACGTGGCCAAGTAGGTAGATATAATAACAATTTGTGTAACATTTTATTCTCACAATAGTTTGCGAAGCATGCGTATCCAGAGTTCGGCCAATTTGATTGTGACCGGCGTGCAAACGGTATTTCCTCTCGCAGAGCTCGTTTTTGGCACTCCGTACGGAGGGAGGAGTAGGCCAAACTTAAGCTGGTCGTGTTGAATAAACAGGCACAGTTATTGGTAGTGGTAGAACGCGCAAATTTAGCATTTATCACAATGTGATAAAATCGTGTTAGCAGTTGAATGTAAATTTGTAATTAGAAACATGGGCGATGGAAGTGTCGGCGACTAGCGAGGTAGCTGTTGCTAAGGCGCATTTTATGTGAAACGGTTTTTTGTTAGATATGAGTAGAGGTAGGTTATGTTCGATAGAATGATTATGTGCTAGGTAGGTGGGGCAACATCAATCTGCAGACCGACAAAAAAATAGATCTATTTCTTTAACCAAGTCAAATCAACAAACCTTCAGAATTTTCGATGTACCTACCTAGACCTAAGTACTACCAAACTTCACTTGCCTACAGTCGGTTTTTTATCTATACAAAATATGCGCTTGCAAAGGCTGCATCTGCGAGACTTCAGAATTTTTTATGACTATGGTAATGACGAAAACGATAAACAAATCAGGCGACAAATAGGTACCTATGACATTTTTGTTTATTTTCAGAAAACGAGTCATTTGTTTTCTGAAAATAAAGTTTCATAATGTTGTTTTATAGTTTATGTAGCTATAAACTATAGAACTAAACCTTTTTTAAATATTATCGTTGCACTCGTGTGTATTTATAAAATAACACCGAAAGCATTGATATAATATGTACAAGATTCCTAGTCGCGTATCGTAAAATGATACCAAAAATAGGGTGCTAGTACTAGCACCCTATTTAGATCGCCCCGCCACACGTCAAGGAGCCTCCGAAGTCAAAACGCGTGTTTTTTTTTTTAAGCTCTAGTTTTGTCTTGAATTCATATAAGAATTACACCCACAAAAAAGATAAGTCTACGAACATCACATCTCAAAAGTCAGCATTCAATTTACTTGTAGTATTTCTTCGCAAAATTATAAGATAACAAAAATATAACAAAGCCATATCATTTTTTTTTTTTTGTTAAAATCTTCATGAGCGTGGATTCATTGTCCTTTACTCGTAATATTAAACAGTTTACTTTGTCTTAATAGCGTCAAACAAGTCATAGTCACAGTCAGAGTCAAGCTAAGTAAGTCACGGTCAAGTCGAACTCATGCCCCTGTAAAGTGGTGGAGACTTTACAAGAGGCTCCTATGGAGTTTTGGAAACAACACGAAAAGACACGTTTCACCTCGTTATATCACTTCCCCACACTCGAGCACGTTTACGAGCACTTAATGAATAATAATTCACCATTTAGTACACATTAACACTCGAAAATACACAAGTTTAGGAAAATAATCCAACGAGCCGACATGTTTTTTCCGCGTTGGCGCCAAAAACACGCCATTTCAAAACTGTTTGGTGTTGCCAAGGGCATGAAATTTGTACACCCATGTTTTTAACACTATTATGTTTCATCACTATTAACTATTAATCGTCTTTTTAATCAAACATTATTATAATTGTGATAAGTAGTATGTCCATTACGTTCATTAATTACCAACTGAAAATGGCAGCCAAACCTCAGCCACAGATCAAATAACCAAAGAGGTTACATCTAACCTTATGTTAAAACTATTTCACACGTAACTTCATACAGATACAACAAACACCTTAATATTTCCACTTTTTAGTATGACACAACTTTTGCGTTCATTAAAAATCTGTTATTTATACCCAACTACTTTTCTTGACTAAACTTCTAAAGAAAAATAAGTTAATTATTATCATTAATATTAGAAAAGTAACGCCCAACTCTTTACTTAATACAATACAATTCTTTACATTTTAGACCAGGGGCCTTACGGACAACAGCTAATTGCGGCACCTAATCCGCTCAGTTGGAAAATCACGCGACCGCAAACCGTATCTGGGCGCGATAAGGTACACGTCCGTAAGGCTCCTGTATTTTGCAAGTTCATTTACCCCTTAGATTAACGACACAGAGATAGTAAGTTTCCAAACAACGCCTTCTCAAAACGTAAGCTACAAATCCGCTACGTGTGCTGTGTTTACTTGCCTCGTCACGCACACAGACGCAAAAATTATGTGGCCAGTTGAAATGTTTTTTCCCTAAAAGTTGGGTAATTGGTTGATTGGTAAAATCGGTTCCATACATTGATTTAAAAGTAAGGATATGCAGATAGACAGATAATACTTCCAATATCAAACAGTGTGCCAAAATCACAATCTTACTTTACGTTGTTTCCGAAAACAATAGCTGTGATAGTATGTATAGGTAGTAGGTACGTACAGACAAACACGTGACTAGTCTTATGAGGGTTTATTTTTCCTTCTGAAGTTAAGGTAGGACGGACGGATAGACAGGCAGATAGACGGACAGACAGACAGCGTAGAGTCAGTAATAGGGTTCCGTTTTTACCCTTTGGATACGGAACTCTAAAAGCAAAGATAGTAACTTAGTTGGAACCTAACTAACTGGTTGGTAACTAATTTATAATAAAAATAATAACCTTAAAAAAATGACTACAAAAAAAAACAATGAAAGGAGGTTAAAAAAATTTAGTAGTATTTTGATAAACGCAGAGATAAAAGTTACTCTAGTTTTGATTATTGTACCCGTCTGCGGCAATCTCCAAATCTTTTTACCTCCTTTTTTTGTCAGGTAGGTAATTGTTTTTAAAAATATTATATTGTTTTTTACATTTTTCAATATGTCACTTATCCTATATTTCCCGAGGTAGTAAAGATTCTAACGGTACCACACACACCTAAATAGGTCGCGGCGTTTCGAAGTTACTGTGGAATAAAGAAACTCACCCACATAAAAACATAGGTACCTATTTTATAATATACATGAACCCTGAAAAAACAATACTCCTTTTTTGTGTAGTTGTGTAGTAAAAAAACAAATATCATACCTATGTAAGCAACGTATACAACTAGAATAATTTCATACAAAGCTGGCAACACTCTGCCCGAACTAAGAGTGAATAATTTGTTTTCACAATTTTTGATATTTTAGACGATTTAAGCAAGAAAATTAATGAATTAACGGAATGTCACACCATAACTCTTTTTTGCTTTTATGATTTGTTGTGGCACGATTTCACCGCGTAAATTGTCATTTTAAATATTTTTTTGGGAGCTCTTAACACTATCACCTGACTCAGAGCACTGACCGCGCGAGCGTCGTTTGGAGCCATATATGGCTCCATTTGAACGGCTTAAATTTCACGCATGTACTTGGTTTCGTACTTGGTTTCTGTGTGTAGTTCTTCTAAGTTTACCCCGGTTTTTCTTTCATCTAATTTTTGGGGTAATCTCTATGCACTGGTAATACAGCGCGCATGCGCGGAAACGTATCGATGACGTCACTCACGCAAGATTGACTTCACAAATGAGCGCTGCGCTTTCATTGAACAGTCCATCTGGACATACGTAGTATAAGATCGTTGACCGAAAGTTAATCCTCTTGTTTCAACTCACCGGCCAGAGCTAAAAACTGGATTTTCTCGGGTTTATGATAACATGAAGTAATTTTTTCTTCTTCCGGTTCTTGATCAATCGCCTAGGTTTTTTTATTATCAAAAACCGTATTTTATTTTATCGTAAACCTACAACATAATTATATGTAAGTGAATTAAGCAGAAAAAGTAAGCAAACGTTGGCGTCACCCGTATAAAATGTCCGTTGCTGGAAGTTGAAATTACACAGGATATACGAGCTCATAAACCAAGTTTTGGCACATTACTAATTCTCCTCATGTCCTGAGCTGAATGGAATACATAATTGTGCACTAATAAAATATGTACTTATACTCTTCGACATTTTATTTTAGTCGAAGCTTATACTGGGTTACGCGGAAAGGATGTACCTACTAATCCGAAAGGGGTCCATATAGTACTCATCATTATAAACAACATTTAAACCCTGAAATCACGACAAAATGTCAGGTGGTCAATAAGTATATTTTGTCGAGTGATGACAGTTTTCTATGGAACAGCTGTTTTTTTCCCGCATTATTAGAGTTGTTCCCAAAATAAAAGGGTTTCCTAGATAAAACATTCAATTTTGTTATGACACCATTTTTATTATTTTAAGCTAACCATGGAAGTAGGCACACTTAAACTAGAATGACCAAAATTGCCAAAAGTCGGAAAAGAGCGTCTTAAGTACAACAAATTCGTACGGCTTTGTCAACTTTTTCATGAAATAGGATAGTATGCTTTCTTAGATAATGTAATAATACTGAGTTTTTGTCAATTCTCTGTTTAATGTAGGTTCTGTCTCAATTTTATATAGTACTAGCTGTTGTCCGCGACTTTATACGCGCAACTTTTTATACAAACTTTTAACCCCCCATTTGCCCCCCTTAATTCGGCACTTTCGCAAAATACTTTCTCCTCTGCCCTCCGAGCACTCCTGAATCTCGCTGCCAGCACGCTGGCCATACACCGGCCGCCCTCCGAGCACTCCTGAATCTCGCTGCCAGCACGCTGATCATTGCCAGCCGCACACGGAGCTGTCTCCGAGTCACGCTGCCCAGCTGAGCTTCCTACGTGCCACGAGCCGCGTCGAGCCACGTGGCGATCGGCGCCTACGCTCTTCAAGCTAAGTCTCCTAACAAGAGACCAACATATTTTCTCACCACCTTCCGAGCTCACGACCCTCAGTCTTACTCGCGTGTAACTTCAATTATTCTTGATTAAATTTTAACTTATACTCGCATAAAATCTTTCTTTGAAGCGCCTGCCCACTGCTAGGTAGGACATAACCCAAGCTTCACTTGGGGCCAACAGTGGACGTCCTATGGCTGAAATGATGATGATGATGATGATGATTTAGTTTGATACGTTTGTGCACTAGCACCATTTCTTATGGTAGGCCTACGTGCTTGCGGTTGCGTGGCCTGCGTGCTCAAGGGTTCTTCTGAAAACCGGCGCTGCTAGTCCTTGACTTTCAGCATTAATGCCGAGACGGACCCATATCCTTTAGATATAAGTTTTTGTAAAGGGGTCGAATAAAATTTATTTTCTTTCTTTCTTTTTATTACATATTTCTCTTAGAATAACTACACAAAGAAACCAAGTACATTCGCAAAATTTAAGCCATTCAAATGGTGTCATATATGACACCAAACAATATATAACATTTTTACTATGACAATTTGCGCAGTGAAATCGTACCACAACAAATCAGAAAAGCAGCATAAGAGCTCAGAATACAGAAAAATTCTGTGCATAAGAGTTATGGTGTGACATTCCACAGGTAATCCATTAATTTTCTTGTTTAAATCGTTTAAAATACCAATCGAAACGTAAGCAACAAAGCGAATTTGTAGGTTACGTTTTGAGAAGGCGTTGTTTGGAAACCTACCTTCTCTGAGTAGTTATTCTAAGATATTTCTATATTTTTGTGTAAGAAGGCTGTTGGCTATCCAAGTATAAATACCGAGAAAGTACCATGGTGAGGTAATCAGGGCGAGCCACGGTACTTGCGAAAATAGTTTGAAGGTACCTACCAAATTTTTGTATTATCATCCGAATTACATAAATGTTACCTACTTGCAAAGTTTCAAATCGGTAGGTACGGAAATAATTTATCAGAAGTAGGTTTAAAAGTTAAAATCGACTTCCAGGATTTGTTAACATGAGTAGTTAGTTAGTAAGTTAGTAACAAGTGAAGCTAATATAGGTATATAAAGCATGTACCTATAATATATATGAACACACTATGTATACAGAAAAAAATACCTATTACGACCATAATAGTTATTTATGATACAAGTGCGGAAAGTTGGTTATTACAAACGAGTAGACGAATGTAAGCCCGAGACGAAGTCGAGGGCTTACCATAGTCACGAGTTTGTAATAACCAATCCGCACGTGTGCCATACAACGTTTTACAACACATTTGCGAGAAAAAAACAAAAAATGGAAATTAAAAAAATACCGTAAAGTACACGCACGGTGCTATACAACGGAGCGTGCGGACAAATTCATTACAGCACGCTCCGTTGTATCTAGTATAATAATCTTTGGTTGTATGATGCGTTTCATTACAGCACGCTCCGTTGTATGATCCGTAATGTTTAACTTTCGAAAGATGTATTCAGGCTTCGTAAGTGCACTTTTTGAGCAAATGTGTTGTAAATATTATTAGTACTTACTTACTAATTTTAATCATTCTGTCACTGACTAGGGTTTAGGAGTGATGGAATTCCCCGTACGGTATTTCCATCTCCGAAGCAATTTACCATGCGATTTGAATAAAAACAACGGATCCTAACAAAACCGGAATACTTAAAAACCTAGTTTTATTTATTGTCTTCACCGTTATACGGTAAAATACCTCTTGGCTTAGTTATTAAGCACGGTAGAAATTATAGGTTTGGTTGAATTGGTTGGGTGATTCCGTATGAATCCAATTTTTTTTTACTCATTCTAAAATTCAATATTTTACCAATCGGTTGAGTAAAGAATGCCTATTATGCAACGGACGACATTATTATGCCGTCTAACAAGTATGTACCTCGTATCAATTAGTATTCATACCGACTTCGACCAAAATAAAATTAATGGACAGGCCCAGTAGAAGCGCATTTTTGAAGATAACAAAGTGAGCGCCGGCTCTCATTCCGTTCAGTCGGTCTCTAGCCGTAGGAAATGCAACACGTGTCTATTTTTACGTGATAACGAAACATCTGACAAAATTATGCATATGCATTCATATGCTTTCCCGAAGTGTAAATACGCAACAAAAACAGCTATCTATTTTTTGTAACAAATGTACTGTACATGGTTATAATTAGGTGTTGAAGTAGTACCTATATGTCCTACGCTTTGACTCGTTTTTACTAAGCAAATTCAATGGTTATGGCCCGTCCATTCATTTTATTTTGGACGAAGGTTACATCAGAATCTTAGATCTAGCGCTGTCTCCAGTCTCCACCGGAAAATAGTAATGCAAGCGACTCGGCCAGGGGCGGGAGGCGACAACAGGCAGGATGGCTCCACTTGGATGCTATGAATGAATGCCCTCACACACAAGAAGCCAATTTTCTCTAATTGACGACTGCATACAAATACCTAATAATGCTTTACATGGATTAGCAAGACTTAGTTCGGACAGCATGGGTTGCAGTCAGCAAGGAAACTTTGAGAAGACGAAGAAATACGATACTGCCACGATTGGACATTGACAGAATTGTGACTATGGTCGAAGAAGCCGTAAACTTAGTAAAGCAAAATAATCGATAGCTTTGCGTAAGATTCTAGCCCGCAAGTGGCATGTGTAAGGTACCAAACTTTGTAAGTATCTAGAGAAATCTTTACTACGTAAGTAATTAGATTGAAAACTAAAGGAAATATTACTTCGAATATGCCTTTAAACTACCTCATAAATGTCAGCAGCAGCGATGTCGTTTATATATAAAATTGGAGTTCGGCCAAGCAGTATAGGTACGCGACCGTTCGTCGGTGACGGTTCCTGAGAAAATTATATTAAGATACGTTTGCACTCTTACCTACTCAATTCGAATGATCTTAATCCATTCCACCTGCGATTTGGAAATTGGGATTGCGTCCAATCCATGCGTAATCCATGGCACCCAAAATATTATTAGGTACCTAGATTATGACAATTATAGACACGTAGGTAGAGATCTTTTTGATGCTGTAGGTTAGATACAAGGAACTTTAGGGTATACAAAGTCCTTGGGTAGATATAATTACGAGTACCTATATAGATGTCTGATCTACCCACAGAAAAGAAAATATTTTTTTGTTTTAATTAGAACGGCTGTCAAGGCATAGGTACCTAGGTATATTTGTAAGAAATTTGTTCTAGCCAGTTGCAATATACCTAAACGAAAGTCATTTGAAATCAGTTAGCAACTGTGATACGGACAAAGACCCAAAAAGACCTAACCCAAAAAGGTAAGGTCCAAGTTCTTTGGATGTGGAGTTGGACGCGTTGACCTAAATAGTAAGAATGCTTTTCTGTGACACCTACCTAATTAATGCCTTACGGACAACTGCTATTACGTATCTGGGCGCGATTAGGTTTGCGGTCGCGTGATTTTCTAACTGAGCGGATTAGGTGCCTGTAATAGCAGTTGTCCGTAAGGCCCCTGATTGTACCCAACAATGAGCCTGAGCCTGCGACACCTAACTTTCATTATATTACTTATTTGTAGAGGTATTTACCAAGAACCTAGCTTCTGATTGAAATCTTTGGTCTAAATATTCTGAAGCTATGTTCTTGGTAAGGGTTTACCTCTACAAATAAGTAAATAAAGAAAGTTAGGTGTCGAATTTAAAATACCTATGCCTGTTTATAATTTCCTATAAAATTATCAAATATAGCGCCATCTGTTCGAGTTTATCTAAAGAAGTTAGGTCACTAGTATGAAATGTTGTCAAGCTCGTTGATAGTAACTTATAAAACTGCTAGATGGCACTTTACAAAATGACCTAAAAATCTGAAACAGAAACTACACGCGATGCGACATGTTTTTGACAGATGGCGCTAAAATAAACAAACCCATGAAATAAACAAAAGCATCAAAACCATGAGATTATGGGATTAATAAAATTATTCTTTTGACCCAAAAATAAAAAATATTATTTTATTTATTAAAAAAATTAAGGTTGTCAAGTCGACGTATAAGTATAATTATATTCCTGATCCTGTCACGTAAGTTCCTTCCATCCAATGGTTGCCTGGAGACTGGAATAGATCGCTTTTAGCGATAGGGCAGCCAATTGTTGCACTAGCTCGTAAGTGTTTTCTATCTGTTTGTAATTTTTATTTTTGGTGTCGGTACACAACAAAGAGTTTCTATCTATCTATTAATTATTTATTACTTTTTACCGTAGAGGGTTATACCTATAATCTTTGGTTATACTGAATCTATGCTTTTTACCTATGGCGGGAAATTCAATTTTCCAACAGTTTTTTTGTCTTTGTAGCTAGGCTTGGTAATGAAGGACAAGAAAACTGTTTGGAATTTGAATTTCCCGCCATAGGTGAAACGTACCACCTTATTAATAAGATTTTCAACCGATTCAAAAAAATTCGACTTTTGTGTGGATGTATTTGCTTCAGTTATGTATTGTTGCCAGTGCTCGAGATGTACTAGTGCTAACACACGAAACGTACTTGGTTGACGAACCGCCGCCGCGCCGTCCAACCAACGGGAGAGAATGAGATATTTTTCTCTTTCCCACTCGTTGGATGGACGGCGGTTCGTCAACCAAGTACGTCTCGTGTGTTAGCACTATACCGGAACCAAAGAGTACCTTTTATATACTGACGCTGATTCGTGAAATCACCGTTCCGTTTCGTAGAAGTCGACCAACAAACAAGTTAAAAATATAAGCTTGTATCATGCAATATCAACAAAATATCCGACCTCAAAAAGTAACGAATGTCACTCCGTGACGAGTAACTTGTGTAACAAAAATGAGAAGACTTGTGTAGCCGATTCGAGCGGACCATGACCCAGTGTCACAGTGAAGAGAAGTAAACAGAACGGAAATTAGAAAGAAAATCTGTTACCAGGCATGAGTGAACCTTGATTGAAGATTCTTATTTAGATCAACGCGTCGAAATCTGCATGACAGTTGCTAACTGATTTCGAATGACTGACGTTTCGTTTATATGGGTGCAACTGGCTACATCAAATTTCTTACATAAATGCCTTGACAGCCGTTCTTACTTAAATTAAAAAAAACTTTTCTTTGCAGAGAATACCCGTCATATCACCTCTATACATTGCCCCGCTCTACTCGATCCGTCTCTGTGGAAATGCACCCTTATACGTCTCTTATATAAGTATGTATTTACTTTACAACTTACTTTTTTGACTTACATGGATTTAAGTAAATAAATTATGCATACAGTTAATATTGTTTTTATATTGTTAATATATCAGTATCATTTTCTTAACAAAACTAATTCAATATATTCTGGAGTCAGACTACTTACTGAAATACTTATAAACATCACAAAATAAATCAATAGTATAATATCAAATATAAAGTTACCTGGTTACAAACACAAATAATTTAAATTAATTTTGTTATATATCCTAATAATAGTATGTATAATAATATAAACACTATAAATAACATTGCACAATAGGCTACCTGACTGAATATTTTTTATCTTTGTAAAAATCTGACCATGATAGAACCGATTACGGAACACAAAATATATTTAAAATTAAGGTGGTACGTTTCACCTATGGTGTGAAATTCAAATTTCAGACAATTTTTTATCCTTGTAGCTAGGCCAGGTAATTATTGTAAAATGACACAAGTTTGCTCAAATAGTTGGTTGTTCTTTACATTACTATGTATAGCTATTTATCAGAAACGCACCATATTACTTACAATTGCCAATAAACCACTTGAAAGCGTAAAAGTTTGTTTATTGGCAAATGTAAGTAATATTGTGCATTAGAGATGAATAACTTTACATGTTTTTGTAAAGAATAGTAATCAATTTGCGCAAACATCATGATCGTTTACAATAATTACCGGGACTAGCTACATGGACAAAAAAACTGTTTAAATTTGAATTTCACGCCATAGCTGAACGGAAGATCTAATAAGCATTTTAATGTTGTGTTAGCCATACGTCTTCTATCTTTATATATAAAAGGCAATGTGCGAACGCTTATATCTCAAAACTCCATTAGCAAAATAAATAATTTCTTCAGTAATTAGTTGTAGAACATTATATTATAAGTTTTCAGTATGTTATTTTTAACAAATCAAACAGCTGGTAGCCTATAAAACCTGGCTTACAAAATTGTTGAATTAATAAAAAACAACTTGAAAACCAAACTAATTATTAAATACTGATGAGCATAATATCTTATGATAAGAGAATTATCACACACCTTGGTCAGTCTATTCTGCAATAGAAAATATCTTTACAAAATGATACATTATTGTTAGGTAAAAAAAACTACATCAGATTTTGATAGCCCCGTTGGTCCAGTTGGTAGTGGACCTGCCTTCTGCCCTTGGTGGATTGGGTTCGATTCCCACCTAAGACAAATATTCATGTGATGAACATTTGTGTTTGTTCATCTGGGTGCTATTATCTATTTAAGTATGTATTTTAAAATATATTATGTACGTATATCAGTCTCTGGCAGCCATATTACAACCTTTGCTTAGTTTGGAGTCAGATGACCGTGTGTGCAATAATGTCCCGTATTATTATAAATTATTTTAGTCTGTAAATCCATCAGTAAAAGCTTCGAGCAAAATTTGTTCAAACCATCTCAGTCCATCAGAGCTTTGGCTTTCTTCATCAATTGTCTCTAACACCTGTTTTGCTTTTCTCCTCAGAGCCCACCAGATCATGTCAAGAATATACTGTATAAATGGATTGTAATACTTTAATTCAACATTTTTCGCCGTCACCCTTTGGATGACATCTAATACTGATGTGTACAAAATAGATTGTCTAGTTGCTGGTTTGCAAATAGATAAGTGATCTAAGGGCAGTTGGTAAAACACCCCTCGGCCTAAATCTGCCGAGTGTGACTTGACAAAATGTACAGGGACTTTAAATGCGGTGACTAATGTGGGCTGAGTTTCAGCAAAGCTTATAGTTTCCCATCCGTACCGGTCTGCCATCTTCAAGAAACTCCTGTGCAGTTCCAGCAATGTTGGAGAGTTTTCCTGCAACTGTCTCACATCATTGGAAGGCCAGAGAACAGCAGCAGCAGCACGCGGCATAGTTGCTAATGAGCTTCCTTTATGAGGAGTGCTATAAAAAATAATAGCTTTAGTGTTCTCAGACAATTTTGCCAAATCGGCATCAGTGCTGGTAGATGCTTCTGTCAGCATCTGTTTCACAATCAGACCACCCATTGAGTGCGCCAACCATACAACCGGCACATTCTTTCCTACTCCTGCATCAATAAGCATCGGAGCGATATCTGCAGATCGAGTTGCTATGTCAGCAGCCTGCAGTGGACATTTCTCTAACCACTCGGATAATGAACTCCAATAGTTGACACCAAGTATCCTTAAATTGTTACAATCTTTTGGTAACCAGTCTTTGGGCCAACAGTAAGTGTGGTTACATTTGTCTTCCTCTTCCTGCATTAAAGCTTGGTGTTTTTTACTACTTGTATACTGTTGAATGTGGGGTTCTCTTTTGGCTTCTATAGGTATGTCATGCAGAACTAAATCATACTCAGACACCAGTCTTTCTTCTTCCATCTCAATGAGATCTGCCATTACTTGTCGGAGTTCTGGATCTAGGTAGCTTGTTTCATGAGTTAATTCTTCACATGGATCGCAATCATTATCTGACATTGTGACCTCTATAATACCAATAGGCTCTGCACACTTTTTATCACGCTGGCGCCAAGTGACAAACACCCCACCTCGCAAGCCGTGGACTAGAAGAGTGTCACAGATATGCGGGGTAGTGGTCCTGTACAGTGGATGCAGGAGGTACAGGCCCGGTCTGTAACAGCACTCTCCCGACAGATTAGCCAAAGAGACTGCAGCCGAACTCGACAAACGCACATCTTTCGATCGGAGAAGCCTTGTAAGTTCACCGATAAGGCCATTTTGAAAGAATTCTTGAAGTAAATTACAGTGAATACTTAATACAGTAAGAATCCTCAGTACTCCCAAATCTATTTCAACATCGTTTCTAAATCTTAGCAACATTTCCGCTAAGCGTGGCAGTAGACCCTTACCGATCAGAGCTAGAGTTGAAGCATCTTCATTATAATCTTTTAAATGAAAGAGGTTGATGTGATGATGCAGTGCATCGAGGCATTGGACGCATAGATCGTGTTCACTAATACTATCAGGCTTGGTGGCAACAATGTCGACTTCACTCGCTTGCTCTTGAATGTTGACAAAGTACTTTGAGAGGAAATGTTGGATACAACTGTGGGGGTTCACACACTGTGCTGTATAAATTAAGTCTCGAAATTTGAATGATATGAGTTCGGGGGTCAACGCAGCTCGTCGGACGTGGATCGGCGGCGGGAGGAAGTAGCGCAGGTCTGCGCCACGCGTTCTCGCGAGTAGAACGGCAGTGGCCGGATCCATTGCCTGTGCCAGTTTCAAGCAGTCCCAGATTTTGTTATTTTTAAACGCAGCGAGCTGTTCCAGCGCGACATTCCGCTGCTCTTTGTTCCCGTGCCGACACAGCCACAGGAGTCGCCACGCCAAAGAATGTTTCAAACTTTTCCAGATCCTTGCAAAACCTACAGACTGCTTCGATTGTCTATCCTGCTCGAGCTGCACCGTTACACTATACGACGGGTCATTTATATAAATGTATTCAGGTGAATATTTCTTCTCACGTTCCAATACGCTGGTGTTCACAATTTTGTTCAATAACCGGCAAGTTTGTCCTATTTGATATGCAACGAATAGACCGCCTGTACCCCACAACGAGGCGATCTTTAGAAATTTTAAAATAGGTTTTATTCTATCATGAAGGCTCATTATTTATTTTCAACTGCAGTTAGCAGCTTTAGCAAAAATCAACAAAAACATAACCTCACTTTTTTTAATAATATAATTCTTTTCTTTTCTTTTCCTGTTTTTGTCATCCATCGGGCAGGCTAAAGTCTTTCAAGCCATACGGCCTCTTCATTCGTATTGTTTATTTCCGTGTTAATTATTAAAATAAATGTCATAACATTTAACAATGTTATTATAAAAATTATTACTTATACTAAATCTCGTCTACAGTACTAACTACAAATTTATATAACCCACAAAACAATAAAATCACAATTCGGAAAATCACGCGAACGTGAACTTCAACGCGCGCAGATACGGTTTGCGGTCGCGCAAAATTTTTTCATCACCTAGGCCCCTGCACTTAGAGATTTTCTGGTGGAAATCGGTGGTATATTTAAGAGATAATGTCGAAATGGTTTTATTGCACAATTCAGCACTTTTCTTCGTGTTTTCATAATCATTATCACGATGGGATGAAACTGAAAACTGACTATGTAGGTATTTACTTGATTCGAATTGTTTAGCAGGGTGGAGCTTACTGGTAAGTTTAAGTTTTTGATAACAAAGTAGAACATAGGTACATCTTGTCCATTAAAAATTTCGTCTGTGAAGAAAGATGCATACCAAATAACAGCTATGGAAGATTTAAACATTGCAGTAGTTTGAGCATATAATTTGAACCGAAGGAACGCTTCGTACAGAAGGAAGATAATATTGATGTATTGTTACAAGCATATGAATCAAAATGGAAAAAAGGCATCAGAAACTGTGTTATGTTTTATTGATATTAGGCAGGGGCGGATCCAGGATTTCATTTTGGGGTTGCCATTCTGGATTTTTCATTCTGCCATAGTTCAAAGGAATCAAATCGAAAAATTTAGTCGAATGTATGGAAATGCTAGGTGTTTTGGGGAGATCCCCCCAAATCCTGGATCCCCCCCAGGATCCGCCAATGATATTAGGTATAAGCAAAGATAATTTAGGGTATAAGCTATTCTTAACTAGGTATAGGTACATTGTTGATATAACTAGTGATTTTCATTCCCAATATTGAGTTGGACCTCAGAAGAAGTCTCTTTATTATTCTGGGGCCTTACGGACAACAGCTAATTGCGGCACCTAATCCACACAGTTGGAAAATCTAAAATCGGAATTTTAGTTTAAGTTTTTAGTTTGTATTTAGTTATTTTAAGTTTTAGTTTTTAGTTATTTATTTAAGTTTTCGTTATTTTTCTGTTTTTTTAGTTGTGCATAATAAAGTATTTTTAAATTCATCCTGCTCGATTTTAATAGGTAACTAAAATTAGTGTTTTTAAGTCGCTGCTTTCAAGCTTTGTAGTTGCTCAAAGTAAGTCGCCTACTTAGTATTTCATTATCCCATTGTAATAGTTTCACTATTCGATTAAATGCGACCCTTAAAAATAATATATACTCTTATTAGAAGAGGAGTCGAATGAAAAACTACTTTGTTCAGTTGCAATTGGACCGCAATTCGCCAATCCCTTGAGACACTGTGTAACACACATGGGAATCAAAAGCTCCATGAAACTTTTGCTCTCCTGGTACAATAGAATCGAAATTATCGAATTGCACTCTACAATGCACTGCGCCCTTACATTCTTACCAAAGCCAGTGTACGCAAGCTTAAGAAGTGTATTCTGCGAAGTTCCATGCACATAACAGAAGAAGGTTCTAAAGAATAGGCATGATTCCTAATGTTAAATTTATTACAAATAACCGGCTTAGCGATGAATATAACTAAATACATTACACATACTGAAAACATAATTTGAATTGGCTGATAAATCTCTGAGATAATGTCAATAGATGTAAATAGATGAGTATTTAAAGTTTTAGGTGGGGAAAGAGAGGGGATGTTCTATCCCTTTCTCGCAAAGCGTGTGTTAGTATAGCATTTGTATGGCGCTCCTGAGCCGTGACGTCACGGCTCAGTATAGTGCACTCTCTGTCTAGCATGAAATTAAATTAAATTAAAATGCTTATATCTTATTTATTTTTAAACTAATTTTAATTTTGTGTTTGTTGATGTGCTCTATTTATGATCAGCTTTTTTATGAGGTAATAAAAAAATATTTGTCATCATGCCTATTATGACGGACGGACAGACAGACGGACAGACGGCCAGACGGATGGACAGAACAAACTTATAAGGGTGTATAGTAAGTATTATGGAATTCTAAAAAGTGTTGTATCAAACCTTACCTTTATCACAGAAGACATACTTTATTTTAAAAGACCTTTGCTATGATACGTACCCCACTCAAGGGGGAACAGCGTATGGGGGTACAGCGAATAAGCAAGGTGGATTTTTGGGTGAGTGATTAAATAATATATTTTATTACCGACATAGACTTTCTATGTTTGTAAAACACTTAAAAAAACAATCAGTAAAAGAATACTTATTTATTAATAAACAACTTAAAAATATATAATGGTTTGGTGATAAGCATTTGTAATCAAGTGAATCATAAAAAACTATGTGATTCAAAATCGAGTAGTTTTTTTTTTAAATATTCTAACTAAAACCTACGTGCACGTAATAAACCCGGCGTGACATTATATTCCCGAACAAACATTTATTACTAAAACACTTTTAAAATATTGCATCTGCGATGCATTACCAATGAAAGCGATGCATGATAATTTATCATGCATCGCTCGTGCATTAAATTACTAATTTTAATTAAGTAGCATTGCAAATATTATCATTTTTTATTTACTTGGTTACAAGATAAACAAATTCAAGTATACTGCGTTACGCGGAAAGAGTGTTCTAAGCCGAAAGGGGTCCTAGTACCCATCATTGCGAACGGCTTTTACTATGCGCGGAACTCTGAAACCGTAAAAAAAATGCTGTTCCGTAGAAAACGGTCATTGACACTCGACAAAATGTCATGCTGATATTTTTTGCGTTTTCAGGGTTGGTCCCATAGTAAAAGTTGTCCATAATGATGAGTATTATGGACCCCTTTCGGCAAAGTACACCCTTTCCGGGTAACCCTGTATAGTGACTAAAAATATTCTGTAATATAAGGTACAGGTACAGTAACTGACATGATAAAAATGAGCGATTTCAAAAAAATTATAAATAAAAATTCATAAAAAATGTAATCTAACGTTTACACCGGGAAAAGATATGAGTTTCATACAGCATTTAAATTAGTACGACCCTGTATGCTACTATAAAGAATGTTTGACAATTAAAAAAAACTAAAACCTGATATTTCTTAATTACAAACCTGTTTTTTCACAAATATTAACAATGTTTAGATGAAAAGGCAATATTTTGTATTTCTAAATATTAATGTTATCAAGAATCCTTGGATCCTTAGAATAAACCTTTTGCAACCCTTAAACGAGTTCGCAACATTAATAAAAAAAAGGCTGTTAACAAACAATTTTTATATACCTGCGGGCTTGTCACACCGACTGTGACTTCTTACCATCCCCACCATCCCTCCTCACTGAGGAGGGATGGGTTACCATGGGGTCCCATGGGAATGGGGAGAGGGGGACCTGGTGGGTTACCATAATCTCAAAATCACCTTACATTGAATTTTGTCTTCCTCTCTCGGCTAATGATAGAGCAGGACAAAAGTTGATGTAAGATTATAAGAATGTTTTCACACCACCTGCTCGACAATGTCCAATTACATATCATGCAACCTCAATGTAAAGTAAATCATTATCTCATAAGGGATATAAAGTTCTAAGAAACTCCCTAGGGAATAAAGTGAATTGAATTTGGAACGTCAAATTCGTGTGGAAACTCGTGGAAAATTCTAAGTAAAAAATGCCCATATGGCATTGCAAAGAGGTTTGTTCGAAAACCGAAAGGGCCACCATAAGCAGAACTCAAAAAAAAGGTGCTTTTACAAAGAATGTGAAACAAAATACGGTGTTTGGTGCTGCTATTTTCAGTGAAATCTGGCTTTTTATTGAAGCAGAAGGTGTGAAAAGTAGAGTATGCTCCTCTGGAATAAAGCCTGTCTTCGTCTTGGGCAGCTGTAACCCCTCGCTTCGCCCAGGACTCTATCCTTCGCTACACTCGGGAGTTAACTCTAAGAGTCCCTCCCTCGTTACGTGCCGCCTGCGACGTAAGACACTGCTTTATTCCCTTAGTGCATAATCTACTATTTTGAGATTATGGTAGCCTGGTAGCATCGCTGCAAAAATATTGTTACTGTTCAAAAACACTTTCTGCCTCTTTAACTCCCCTTACCTACTAAACAAATCGCGTTTCGGAAATCGCAATATTGAGAAAGTATTAAAAGTATAGTATAAAACATGGGATATGACCCCTTATTCACGTCAGTTTAAGATTGCTTCTAACTTTACGGAGTGTTTCGGAAATCAACCAATAAAATGTATGTAAAATTTTTAGGCACGAAATATATGTACTAATTTCATACTTTATCATCTTCTGCTTATATCGACCCGCCGCTGCTTTATTTCTTTATACTTACCTACCTACTATTCGCCTATTATAAAATAAAATACGTAATAATAGGCTTACGTATATTACGTATGCAACATTAGATAGGTAGGTAGTTATAATCACTTACAATGTGGACAGAAATAGAAAAAAAGTTATGTAATGTTTCAACTTAACAATAAAATATTAGTAAATGCGAATGCGACTTACTTGCTAATAATACAGGATAATTCTTTTACTTATACTAATTACGTATTTTGTCTCCAAAATAAAATTTACATAGTTGTTCCCATGGACATGGAAACTCTCAGCTTAAAAATACTTATCAAATAAAAATAATTATTTTATGTGAGAACATTGGTATCTGCGCATTTTTGGCATTTTGTCATGGGGCAGCACGGCGCGGCAAGACTTCTTCTATGGCTGATCCTATGAAGCTTGCTTTGGTCGCTTTCTGCTTATTTGGTAATGGTACTCTGAAGCCGTACTCACCGGGATGATGAAAATGTGCCAAAGAGATTCCTCTGGCCGGTGAGCGCGGCCTTACGATACGGTAGGTACTTAAAAATAGGTTTAGATCTGCGCGCTCGCTTCGCTCGCGCTAGTGTAGTGATTGTGAACTTTATTTATGCTAATTGTATCAATTGTGCTACTGCCAAGGCGGACTTCACCCAAACCAATTTTTTATCCAAAATGTTTTTATTTTTTCAAATTACGATAATGCGCACGGTGACATCGAAAATGACCCTGTGCGACAGAAATCCACACTACGCCACCCACAGGCTCTTTCTGCAGTAGATAGAGTGAGGGAATAGTATCTACATTACACGGAGGTATTCGAACTGATTTGTAACGAGGGTGAGATTTGCGATACGAGCGTAGCGGGGGCCGTAATCAACGAATTTGTAGTCTGTAGTTTCCTCCAAGTGATGCTTACATAGTGGTTTTTACCATACCTACGAGGAAGATGCAAATTTATTCATGAATTTTTGGCACAAAATACGAAAAGTAGCTCTCGACTCTCTACGAAACTCTCTGATAAGGTTGCCAAGTTCAACTCGTAAAAGCGCGATTAGAGTGACGGAACAGAAATTCATCCCTGGCACTATTGCGTCACCCAAACTCAGGCGAGGTGGCGGTAATTAAGGTAACCTACCATGGTCACCTAGAGATTGTTTTGAGCATTTAAGAAAATACGCACTAATTTGAGAACAGTCTGGAAGTCGGTTAAAAAGAAAACCAGGGGCCTTACGGACAACAACTAATAGCGGCACCTAATCCGCTCAGTTGGAAAATCACGCGAACGTGAACCTTATCGCGCCCAGATACGGTTTGCGGTCGCGTGATTTTCCAACTGAGCGGATTAGGTGCCGCAATCAGCTATTGTCCGTAAGGCCCCAGGTAATTAATCTTGGTTGAAATCGTCGTACAGAATACTTTAAAATTACGACGTTTTCCTTGTCATAATTTTTTTAAAACTCCACAACACAAAATTATTTGTTTTCCCCTCCATATCATGAGTTGGATATTCAATAGTTTCAACTTTTCGATGATGTAATGAACGTCCTATTTCCGAGTGGATATGGTAAAAATTTCATTGTTTAACATGTCAAAAAAGATTAGATTAACGCCTAGCCCTATTAAACTAGATAAAAGGTTGTGGTAGAGCAGAGTATATCCAACCACCTACCAGGTGGTTCACGAGTCAGTCCAGTCCAGTTAGTGGTAATAAGGGTGTATTGTAGTGGTAGTCGGTGGTGCACTAGAAGCGACGGAGGCGGGCGAGGGCAGCGCCGCCAAAGGCGTCGGCGGAGGCGTCGAGTAGACCTTCCTCTCGGGCAGCGATGGCAGCGAGGAGGGCAGCCCAAAGCCGCCAAGCCCGCTGATCGAAGACCCTCCGGAGAGCATCTGCCCGTGCATACCACGCATTCCCGTGAACATTGGTGTGGCGCCTGGAAAGATACGTATTTTCAAAATTAATATAAGACAAAGATAAAATTTATTCGCAACCAGTATACCACAGACCTATATCCAAGTAGACTTCACAAGTGGTCTAAACTGTATGAAATCTAAGCGTGTCATATTTTTCGTACCTAAATTACCTGTGAAAAGAAATATCTCTATTCTGTCGGTCAACTCTATTTGTGGTATTCTTACAACTCAGTATTGCACAATTAATCCATTTTCGTTTCAAACAGACACGTATTATCGCTGCACCGATTGAGCAGACTGATTTTAGCCGAACTCAATTACGGTCATAATTATATTGGAAATATGACATGGAAGGTAGGTCGACTTTGTTTTTTTTTTTAACTTCCGATTAATGAGGAGCAAACGGCCGAACAGATTTTCTTGAATTATATCTATACATATAATCAAAATCAAAATCGGTTCAGTGGTTCGGGACCTACGATGTCACAGACAGACAAATTTACAATGAATTTTACATTGACTAATTGTAACTAACTAATTAGTAAACTAATAAATATTCTATGTAAAACACGTGAGACTATTTAGTCGGTGAGCCCCTAACTATATAAGCACGAGCTATGTCTTGGGAGCTCGCGTGTGAAGTTTACGCGAGAGGTTTTCTCTATAGTTTCTGCAAGGACGTTTCTGCAAGAGTGTCTGTGACAAAAGAAAGGCTTATATTTTTTTTAAGAATAACACCAACATAATTTCTTTTTAGAAGAAAAAAACCGGCTTCAAGAGTAAAAGTCCTCATCAAAACTTTTGCTGAAAGGAACCACAAACTAAAACGTCATCTGTGTATATATTTTTGGTATTTGTTGATTTTTTCAAAAGTAATACATATATCAATTTTGATAAAATTTATATTACCACCTCTGCAGTATGACCTACCAAACAAAATAAACCGGCCAAGTGTGAGCCAGGCTCGCACACTGAGGGTGTCCGTACCCCCAAAAAATACATTAATTATCAATTTAAAAAAACCGACTTCAAAATTAGTTAAATCCGTAAGGGTCCCGTTTTTACCCTTTGGGTATTTTGTTTGGGAACCCCAAAAACGAAAGGGACGAAACCCCAAAACCCCAAAAATACAACAAACGTATTTTTATTAGCTCTAATTTAATAAAGGTAATACGTACAAGCGTCAAACTTGGCATGATTATAGTACACACTCAAAAACAAATATAACAAACAAAATAATTAATGGCCAAGTGCGAGTCGGTGACAAGTTTCTGTTAATTACTAAATGGTAATTTCGTTTTTGAGTTTTGGGGTGGTAAGGAACCCTCAGTGCGCAAACCCGACTCGCATTCATTATTAATGTTTATGTTTATTTATTATTAATGTTTCTTACCTCAGAACTCTGTCATTAAATTTATGATAGTGATTTGGAAAATTCGGTTACTTGGATGACAATATTAGTCATCACAGTAACTAAAACTGCGTATTTTACAAAATGAAGTAAATTTTTTTGTAGATAATTATGCTTAATTTAAATAGGCCAGTAAAAAGTAATAAATAAAAAATATAATATCGACATGTTTTATAGGACTAAAGTATGAATTCTCAATATGAACGTTATATCTCAGAACAAGCTCTCCGATCATCGAGTCGGATCGCACAACGCGAACCTTGTAATCTAAAATTAATCGACGCCTGTACAGCAAATGTACTTGCTCTACTCTACCTATCTATATCCAGTGAGTTTCGAATATTTAATTACACATTACGGGTTCCCAGATCGCAGAGTGTGAAACTGCAAACAAAAATCCTCAGATCAGACAAAAAGGGTGATATGGAAAGGTAGCGTGGCGAATGCAAACGCATTTGGCGTAAATCAGAATTGATGAACAGAAATTTAGTCGAACTAACCCAGCAGACGACCTTGTCACCCTTTTTTTTCATGTCGCTACAGGTTTCTTAGTGTGCGTACAAAATGAGTAAGTGAGCCGTACCACTGAATACAAATATTAGCACAAGTACCGTCCGATATCTCCCTTGTTTATCTGATCTGGGGTAGCAACGGACCTCGTCTCATTTATTCGTAAATTTAAATTTACAAGTTTATTAATATTTATAATATTGAACATGGTATATAAAATAATATATACAAATAATAAAATAAAATAACTTAAATAATTATGTCAATGCTCTTTGATTAAAATTATTAGAATTTCACAAATGTATAATTATTTTATTTGGCTATCACAAATAAAAAAAGTCAACAAATAAAAACGTAAGGGTGTCCCCATGCAACAAACATATTTTTTACGTATTTTTGTATTTACTCTATAAAAACTGTAATACGTACAAGCGTCAAACTTGACATGATTACTTATAGTACAATCTAAAGTAAAACAACAAATAATAAATACTGGCCAAGTGCGAGTCAGCTGGAAAGGTGAACGCCTGGGTGGGCGTGGAAAATCAAACGTGCTCCATCTTCGACCGCATCATCGCTTTCCATCAGGCGAGACCACGGTCAAACGTTACCCTAAACCGATGTAAACAACAAGAAGTAATTGCATTTTACATACCAGGGGTATATAACTGCAAGATAACCCGGGACGCTATACACAAATATCGGGATTCGTAGCCACGAACCCGCAGCGAGTAGGTAAGTGTGAAACGGGCGAGGCTGTAACTTGTCTGTTGGCAGGCACATGCACGGCTACTCCCAGACCAGATCTAACGCCATATTGTAAACTAAACAACCCGATGCCCATTAGACGGCTTGTGGAGTAAAATACTGGTTCTGAAGCTTCTCAGAATCGCAGCGCACATGTTTCTTAGGTGCGTAAAGAAGTTATATCGGAGTGAACCAAGTTGTTTGTTGATTTTTTACTACTTATACTTGCTCACTACTGCATTTTTCTGTCCAATAAAAGATGGTGTTGCTGCTACGTCATAAAAGTATGTACCTGTATACATTGGGCTTCGAAGCACATGGGACGATCAATCAAAGAAAAATGGTGTCTAAAAACGATATAAACGAAGATCTTTCTTTATAAAAATTTGCCCAACACCCAAGGTAAACTGGAGCAGTCAAACTAAACAACGCATTAATTTAGAAATCAGCTCTTAATGGGTTGAAAGCTATTTTAGCTTGAGCAACCTAGAAACGCGTGAAATGTTCCCATCGATATCAAAGACGCCCAAAATAACACAGCACACTTGGTAAGATGGAATGGAGTACTTTCGTTCAAGCGCTAAGCGAGGGGGTTGTCATCACTTTTTAAAGCTCGTAGATCAACCGGCAGCGGCGAGCGTCGACGGAATAAAATGGCTCTTGAGCTTGGAGGCGCTGATGGAAGACCGCCGGCGGCCTCGCCACTCCACCATTCAACCAAATTACAGAGCGGTAGCCACTTAACTATTCTTTTATTTCGTTAAGTGGTTAATTATTTTTTAAGTAGATACCTGGCTGCTTTCCGTGCCTTTCTTAGAGCTTCTGCCGTGTCAATGTCATCAAACTTGGCTCGTGGTATTCGATGACAACTTGCACGTAGGTACAGTGGCTAGAAGGATAGCTTTGAAAGAAAATGTTTTAAAAAAGGTTTCCTTTCTAAAGTCCTACCAGAGTTAGCAAAGAAACGATTTCGTTGTCGCCAAAAAACTTATATACCAATCTCTTCACTCAAGGGCTGTATCGCCAACTGTTGTGATACAATCCTTGGCCGATGCGCTGAGTCAAGTAGTATAACGTCACTCATGACGTTTTAGGCCAAGAAGGGAACATAAAATTTTAACTTTATTTATGACATTACCTGCTGATCGGCTGGCTATCCATTATGCAACTAAATATATTTAGCTTTGCTATAATGGCATTTACAGAGCGTTTAACTTTGACATGATATTGGAAAAAAGTTTAGGAGGTAAATTCTTGCTGTGCAAGATGCTAAACGTGATTAGTTGCCTAAATGCGCTTAAGTGGTTCCTAAATAGGTATACGTTTTAGAGATCGTTGTATGTGTCATTATGCAAGATTCCCTGCAACATTGTGTCATAATGCAACGACAATATTTTCTTTCTTATACCAAGGAAGATAGACTTAGTCTATCTTCCTTGCTTATACCTACCGTGAACATAGATAGATAAACTCTTTATTGTTCACACCACAAGCTTCATACACACGATAAAACAGCTGAAATACTAGTGCAAACATCCGGCGGCCTTATCGCTAAGAGCGATCTCTTCCTAGGATGGAGAGGATTCATACATGAGGTAGAAGGCGGGGCGTGCAATATTGAATAATGTGATAGTTATAACATAAACCGTACATTCTAATAACAATACATACTAATACTTAAACACATAGCACGTTAGGTCACTTGGTCCTGCCCCAACTCGGCACACAAACAAGAAAACAGTGTTCGCATAATTCGCAAAGCATCGCAAATTATTTAACCGCGTGTCTAAATATAATACAATTCGATAAATTAAAGCATGTTTCGCCAGCGACTTATGTGAATCCTGAATGCCGGGAAATTATAACTGTAAACTACATTTTTTTATCACTGCAATAAAATGGGATAATTCATTTTATACGGCACACGGATCACTAATTGCGTACATTTACGACGGAACAGAACACGATGGATATTCAGATAGATTTAATTACGACTCATGAAACTATTCGAATGTGTTTCCGTGGCATTAAGGATTCACGAGGACGCAATAACCCAGAAAACGATCTGAATAAAACAAAATTTCAAAGGTGCAAAATATTAATTATTCTCATTTTCAAATGGTAGTTCGTAGATTGTATTTAAATGTAGGTACGAGTTACGTATTATACAGGGTTACTGGTATCGGTTAGCATCGTCATAGGGGCGGCCATTTTTATTTTATTTTATATAATAGGCTTGCGTTTAACCACCATCTCGCCTGATGTTAAGCGATGATGCGATGATGATGTTATATATTAGAACAAACATGTTCAACGAGTTTTCGAAATTTTGGGGAAAAAAACCACTGCTTTTCCGTACAATAAAATCATTGAATCCCAACAAAATACCTATATATAATGAAACAGCAGATAGGTACATTTTCGCGAAATTTGTTTTTAATTCGTGAGTTTATAATGAAGTCGTGGAATAAAAGTTGTTTGTTTTGACGTAAGCCTTACGTGCTAACTGATAACCAGTAACCCTGTATACACTTCGTAAAAAGACGACGGCGGTGTCTCTCGTTGGTAGTTTTTTTGTCCTCATAAATTTAGTAACAAAATTCGCATTTGACCAATTAATTCAAAATTCAATGAAAATGTATACCTGAGTTGTGCATCCGTTTTTCTCTCGCATTTCGAGATATTGGGACTTCAGGTCACAGACGTGGAATAATTCCCACAAATATAATCTGGGATTGCGCCACCGTTTCTCCCTATGCAAACGAAATTTATTTATTAAGGGTCTGTATACCGTCTGTAGCTCTCTCGCTCGCGTAATGTATTTTCACATTATTGAAGATATAAAATCACAGAGTTTAAATAATATGGTAACAAGCAAAAAATAAAAAACATTTTCCTCCATCTAATAAAAAATACGTCTTTTTGTAATGCTTTAATAGTTTTTTTTTATATTCTTTTATTCACAATTAAGTTTACAATCGCTAAAATAAAATAAAAACAAAAAATATTTTAAACATGAATCACTAGATCTGTGGGAAGACGATTTCAATTTGATACCACCAATCCCCACAATATAAATATAAACCTACCTAAAAACTAACGCTAAACTAAAGGAAAAATATTGTATTAATTATTTACGTGCCATTGTATGATTTGAAAACGCTGAAAATACTATAGACAAATTTTTCCCATGAGGCTATGGCTAACTCTTTTCTGATAAGTTCATCAATATCATATGGTGATACACCCAGGAAGGCACATAATGCTTCATGTGTAAATCTAAAAGTGCTGAATTCTGGACACTGTTCTAGAAGGTGTTTAACAGTTTGGATGGAGGTGTTATCGCATGGACACTTATCAGAATCAATAATTTTAAAACGTCAGGTATAAACGCTATGATAGTTAACAAAAGGTTATGTCACTTCTTGGAAATTCATACTCTCTGATTTTATATATCTTCAATAATGTGAAAATACGCGACGGTAACAGTCCCCTTAATTAGGTATGTCTTCAAGACAATACATAATTTGTTATAAGGGTGCTTAAGAGATAAGATTTTTTTTGTAAATAAATAAATTGAAAAAAAAACTGCTGCCGTCGCATTTTGTTAAAAATCGGACTTCGTAAAAAGTTTTTTCAAAAACTTAAGGTTGTATCATCTGGAAATTATGAATTAGGTATATAAGGTAACTTTGGAGGAGACTTTAAGGGAGATACCCTTAGTAAAATTATCGTTCGTGTTCAAATATCTCCATGTTTTATCCAGTTTTTTCACCATAGGAACCGTTAGTACCTATGGTACCGGCACACCTACAATTTTTTTTATAAATATATAGAAACTCTTTATTGAGTATACCGGAAAAATAAATTACAAACAGATAGAAAACACTTACGAGCTAGTGCCACAAGTGGCGGCCTTATCGCTAAAAGCGACCTTCCAGGCAACCATTGGATGGAAAGAATTTACGTAACATGATCGACGGGGGATGCTAAAACACTTTTAATGATACCATTAAATAAATACTACTAAATCTATAATTATATAAAAGCGAAATTCATCTACTCACTCACTCATTAAAAACGAAATCTCGAAAACCACTTGACTACGAAGCTGAAATTTGGCAGGTAGATTCCTTACGGAGTGTAGAGGTCCGCAAAGAAAGGATTTTACGAAAGGCCGAATTAAGGATGACAAAAGGGGGTTGAAAGTTTATATGAAAGTCTACGCGTACGAAGTCGGGGCAACAGCTAGTGATATTATATATATATATATATATATCTATGTATAGTATAATAGTCTAGTCTAGTATAATATATATATTATAGTATAATATGTAACATTAGTTAGTTAATTAGTGTCACTGTATACACACACACACACACACACACACACACTAAGAAACTTGCAGTGACACTAATGAACTAATAGTCCACATGCAAAAAATGGCAGCAATGTCGTCTGCAGCGTGAGTTAGACCATACATAAATATATAGTTAGACTAAAGGTATCAAGCCTGATTTAGGCCTGGTGCGTTCGCATCCGCCACGCCACCCATTTCTCCCTTGTTTGTCTGATCTGAGGTGTCAGAATATTAGCCATAGCTTAGGTTAATACAAATAAAAATTGATTAGGGAGCCAGAAAGGCGCCGATCTTCGTGTGCGGTCTTATAAAAGGGTAAAAATCAGACATGTGCAACGCGCGTGCCGCCTCCAAACGGAACTGAAAACGTTGAAAAAGTAACATGACAAAACCAGAACGTGTTTTGGAATTCCTTCTTTACTTATGTAAGTAATCATATTCCACGTAATATTAATAATTATCTACCTTCTAAAGGTTTAAGATAAGTTCTCATTTTAAAACTAGACTTCAAAATAAGTAGGCGCTCGAAATAAATATTAATATTATTGGAGCTGCCCATTGATCCAGAATTTTTCTAAGGAGCTGCCTAAAAAACGAATAAGCCATAGATAAAGAAATTTTTGTTAGACCAGCTCGAGAACTTTTGCATAACAGAAAAGAAACGCGTAACTCGATTCACAAATAAAAATGTTGTAATAAGCGGCGTACTTACCTACAAAAAAGCGGATCAAATTCCGAAACTTCCTCTAGAAGTCGAAAGGTAAAAAAAACTTTTCTTAATTTCATTGTACGTAAGTATTTATTAAAGTTAGTGGCATCGTCGTTTTTTTTTTATATCTCTCTATTAGTTTCCAACACTATAGTTTTCTAGATGCTATAGAACATACAGATTTATACATTTCCACCCCATCTACCTCCACCAGCTTTCCTATATTCTGTCTCGTTTACACCAGTGGACAATGGCTAGCGCTATCGCAGCTGACATTGAATGCACTTTCATGTTCACTCATGCAACCTTATCCTCACCCCACGCCAGACGCAGACTAGGTTTACCCCACGCATATTGTAGGGGGGTCGGAACTTATTTCTACAGATTCTGACGCCCTGGTTAGTGAACACTGGCACAGGTCAGCAAGTGCATAAGAGTGACCTGATGATAAGAGTTATTTCAGAGGGGTTTTCGCGAAGGGTTTTTAATAAGTTACAAAATAAAATGTTCGACACTATTTAAGTACACATCACCAAAATATGAGGGTGAAACCATTAAAAAAAAAAAAAAAAACTAACGCATTCACTTTTACTTAGATACTCTACGAAATTTCGTAGCATGGGACATTGCTGTCTACGAACTCTACGATTTCTGATACCATGCATATTACATTTAGTATACATTTAATATTACATTTAGTGTTACATTGTCTATTTAGTAACTTATGTATCCATTACACACAAGACTGATATCAACGAGGTTTGACGAGCCTCGGCTTCAAATTTATAATAGCTAAGCAAGCAAAGCAATTAGTCGCAAAATTCAAATATAACTATCATTACAAACCAAAAAGCATTTAATCTGCTTTCCATTGGTACTGAACAAATTTTCAAACACAACGTCAGTTAAACTCTGAATCAGAAATGTTCATAAACGGGTACCTCATCCGAGAATCTTGAGAATAAACAGAGCATCAAGATTGTCGTTCTTAAAAATCATTCTCATTTTTATGAAAGCGTAGAAGTTCCGCCGACGGCGATATTTTTGAAATACCTATTGCATTTATAAAGATCAAACGTTTCGAACAAACGGGCGTTGGTGTAAACACATCATCTTGTAACGCGCATGCGCCGTAGTCATTGCGCTGCGCGTGCGCCGCCGCGCCCTGAGCCATTATCCTAACGTAAACGAAGACGCGCCACACGCTCTCTCGTTTCCAATCCTGAATACTTTTACGAAAAGTTTTAGATTAAAGTGCGTCTGAGGGAATTAAATCGGAACATGATCCAATTAGCTTGTAATTTACATGTTTGCGATACTTTTCTGGTAAAATGGCGGCTGGTTGTTCATTGTATATCGATTGTAGTAGTCTGTGTAATTAGAAAAGTTCATAAAGCCATGTTTTTTCACAAAATGATACTTTACTGACAAAATTGACGCTATTTAATAGTATATCGGTGCTTCTGTTTGTCCTTCTTTTCGAATATTCGGTAAACGGCAGATTCTAGAAATGACAGATTCTGAAAATGGCAGATTCTAAGATTTCATACATATAAGTACTATATATACGTATGGCAGATCCTTGAAATGGCAGATGTACTGTGAAGTAATAAAATAAATTCTAACTAAAGTTTTATTATTTATTTTGAAACACGACATAAGCTTGGGTATCGTTCACTTGCTTGAGTTGAAACTTCATTTACGAAGCCAAATACCCTCGGTTTCGAGCCCAACCATCAACGTATATAGTTCGTTCGAGTACGAATCATCAACTAGTGTTTTTTATCGCGTATAATTCCGGGTTTGACCATTAACTTGATGTTGGTAAGCAATGATGTGGTCAAAGATGGAGTACGCAGACTTAGAAGATACCTATTCACTCTTGAAGCCCCTAGATTATATCTCTCAGGAAACAAGGAAACCTACAAGTTGTTTCATTCCTTGGCTTTATATTACTGACCGAGCGAAGGGAAGCACTCATATATTAATATAATAATTATATATATATAAAATTATTTTAATATTAATAAATTATTTTTTATTTAATAAATACTTTATATATACATAAAATATAAAATACAACTAATAAATAATAATACTTATATTAATAATATTTTTATATAATTAATTTTATCATATAATTTTTAATATTAGAGTTATTAACGAATCGACGTTTGTATGTATGTTTGTGAGTTTGTGTATTTGTTTGCCGATAACCATGTTTCATAAGACTTATTTAAGCAAGTATAACACTGTTTTAAACTATCACGGTTGTTCACTAAAGATGTCATTTCACAACCATACCAAGGTTATATGATTATTTACTCCCGTAAACTCCCGTATATACCGTGGTATGTAAGGTTGTGGAATGAGCTCCCGATATTTCGGCGCAGTTACATGCACCATGTTCATGGGAAGACTGAAGAATGCGAGTGGCTGGTCGAACAGTTAAAAAGTTAGGTGGCTCTTTCTTAGTCTTTTGCTACGGTTATCACTGGAACTCGAACTCGAACCTAAGTCCCGACAAAACACACTCACTGCATCACTGCGTATAGTATTTTGAAAACATTTTGATCGCGAACTTTTATTTTTAAGGCAACCTAATACTGGATTCAACGCACTGGCGATTGAAAACCATATCACCTCGATTGCAATTCTGGCACACAGAACTACTTTGATATAGGTCTCCTTTACTAACTTTGGATCGGTGATTTGCATTTTACATTTTGAACATGGTGCATGTAACTGCGCCGAAATATCGGGAGCTCATTCCACAACTTTACTATGGTAATTATCCAGCAAATAATCATAAACTTTAGATAAGGTATCTAAAAGGAACGCAGAAATGATTAAAACATTCTCAGGCCCGTATTCCAAAACGACGCTCAGTCAAGATTCTCTACTTAAAACTAGTTTTAAGTAGAGATTTTATTCTAGAACTAAACTTGGGTCAAGATTCTACGATCGTAGTTCACCTGTATTCTAAAACGTCACTCAGTTGCCAATCTGTACTCAAGTTGACATATGATCTGCGATCACGCAAGTGACGTCTGTATCACGCTTGAGCAGAGATTTCTGTGTAGTGTACTTGGTTTGGTTGTTATTTAACTTGTTATTATTTGCTTTGCACCATAAATATTTCTGAAGATATCGAATATTATGATCAAATTTTCCGAGTGAATAGACAGATCACTGTTAGCATTCCAATGCGACACTTGAGAGATGCTGAAGATCCGTATGCAATGGATGCAAATAATTTTAAAATGCGCTATCGCAGGAACATCTGATGGGTTTGCAATTAGAGCTTCCATTATTAGCAGTTTTGATTGACTGAAGCATGGTCTCCTATACAACTTTAACAAATTGGTTAAAAAAACTGTCTGTATTAATTAACTCATTTGTTAATCATAAAGCTTTTAAATGAATATAAAAATTAAACAATACTACTAAATTATAAGGTCAGTCTTTTATTTATAATCATTTTAATTACCAGGAATAGTAATATAATATTACTAATATTTTTTTAATAGACATTTTCTTTCCAAACTGAAGGGGAAATCCTAAAAATATCCAAATATAGGCAGGATAAGATACTACTATTTCGTAGCACAGTTACTTCCTTGATTTACTTGAATTGAATTAAATTTCCAAAGAAAATCGCGAAAAAATAAACAAGACTAATGTGACATTTCACAATACATTGACATTGTTGACGTTCCGTATTACATAATTTTTCTTGAAATTATTTTACGAAAAATGCTTTGAGTAGATTCTAGGGTTTTAAGCATAAAAATGTATAAAACCTTTATGATATAGTGTAGATCATTACCTAAATAGTTAAATACTTAATAATTTCAAACTACATTACTGTTTATTTAATTAATTAAATTATTGTAACATTTTAAATTATGCGTTACGCGGAACGACATTGTTAAACTAAAATAAAAATGTAAACGAAAACAGACTGATTCATAGACAAAAAGAATATCCGCTTGAAACTCTACTTAAATCTAGATTCAGCTGAGTTGAGTTTAAGGGCAGTTTTGGAATAAGAACAATACTTAAGCAACGATTCTAGGCTCAAGTAATAATCAGGTGAACTAAGATCAAACGATACTTGAGTCTTGTTTTAGAATACGGGCCTAAGATTTGGATCGAATACACGATCCGGCATGATCGGTCGATAGCTGCCATTGCACATGTTACCGCAGCTTTTATGGCGTCATAAGCGAGTGTTGGTGCTTCTGGGAATCGGTGCATGTGGAAGGCCATAAACCGATGATTATCCGGCTCTGCTCGTTTATTGACTGTGTGCAGGCACCCTTGTGACTGGACTCCGCAGGGTGGTGGAAAATGTAAAGGTACAATAACACGCACATTTAAACATATAGCATACTACCTGAATCCCACGATTTTCTAGTTTTTAGGCTTAGATAAAGTATGTACGTAGTATGGTAATAGATCGTTGTTTTTAGGGTTCCGTACCCAAAGGGTAAAAACGGGATCCTATTACTAAGCCTACGATGTCTGTCTATCTGTCCATCTGTCAGCTGTATCTTTCAAACCGTAGTAGATAGCCAGTTGAAATTTTCACAGATTGTTGTGGCGGAATAATGAAGAAACAATAAAAAAACTAAATGGGGGGTCCAACAAACGTATTTTTGTTACGTTTTTTTGGATTGGCTCTGATGTAAAAATGGTAACACGTACAAGCGTCAAACATGACATGATAATAGTACGCACTCTAAAGTATAATAACAAATAATAGATAATAGCCAAGTGCGAGTCGGTATCAAATTTCTGTTCACCACCGGTTCTCATACGATCACCGAAGTGAAGCAACGTCGGGCGCGGCCGGTACTTGTCACCCAACAAATATATGTATTCTATTAAAATACAATTATTCATAAATACGTAATCACTGCAATAGAAAAAAAAAAGAAATTGATTCAATGCAGGTGCGTAGGTCTTTGTATTGCCTTAATTTCAAAACGAAAATAAAGTTTCCTAATGATATAAGGAGTAATCCACGCGGTTGAAACCGTAGCCGCACCTAGATATTTTTATAAATGTTATAGGTATTATAAGAATATCTAGTTTCCATTTCTAGTTTTTATCTAGTTTAGTCCGACAGTTTCTGGAAGCCTGTTCAATTTAATCTATTGTTAAAATTCATACCAAGTGATTTGATTGGCTGTTGTTTTTTCGTTTGACCAATCGTCAACGTGAGTTGAAATGAGAATTAACAATGTGTTAGTTAATTTTTGTGTTGATCAGCCTTTCAGAAACCGGGTGTTAGGTTCACGTGCGTGCGTTATTCTAGCATTGCGTACAGAAAGAATGTAAGGACGTGTTGCATTGCATCAGTGCATTACGAAAATGTCAATTCACTCGCACCAGGAAAGCATAAGTTACATGGAGGTGATGGAGCCATATTTCGCTGACTCAAAGAATTAGCGAATTGCATTCCTGTTACAAACGTATTCTGTGGTATTATTTCCAATGTAAATAAATATAATTATGCTCTGTCTATGTATGTAGGTATATTGGGCTGTATTTCATGTTTTATGTCTCTCTCATAGTTTTTAAACCACTTGCCACAATATTTTGGCAAATTAGATGCTCATCGATGCATTTTGAAATTCTGAGTGTCATAGAATGTATGACGTCACACTGCGTCACATGAAGTTCAATAATATGGCGGATTTTATAAACTGACTTTGGAACAATATTATTTTGGTAAGTACGGTAAAGAGCTTGATGAGTACATTACAAATATGTATAATTTGCCAACAAACGAACATATTTTTAGGGTTCCGAATCCAAAGAGTGTAAACGGGACCCTATTACTAAGCCTTCGTTGTCTGTCTGTCCGTCCTTCCGTCTATCCTACCTTTTAACCTTTTGAATTTTTCGAACCGTAATAGATAGCTAACTGAAATTTTCACATAATGCCTTACACAGGCAAGAAAATTTCATGTTACAGCGGATTAACTAAGAAATAATAAAAAAATATGTAAATACCAAAGGGAAAGTTTTATGCACTTGGCCGGTTTATTTAACCTATATCTTGTGGAATACAAGTTATGCTTTACCTGCCTTTACGTTACGTTACGATTGTCTCTTTGTATTAAAAAACCAAAAACCAGCCAAGTGCGAGTCGGGCTCGCGCACTGAGGGTTCCGTACCACCACATAATACAAAAAGTAATCACACCTAACACTTAACTTGTGAGTTGTGACCTAAGTGCAAAAAGACAATATCACGCCCAGGCGGTCACCCATCCAAGTACCGAACCCGCCCGATAGATAGAAGAAGCCGGTTGAAGGACAGACGTACAGAAGGACAGATGGACATAAGGACAGACAGCCAGACGGACAGATGGACATGGTGAACATACATGAAGCAAAACATATTCTCAGTTTCCCTTTTTAGGGTTCCGTACCTCAAAAGGAAAAAACGGAACCCTTATAGGATCACTTCGTTGTCCGTCTGTCTGTCCGTCTGTCTGTCCGTCTGTCAAGACCCTTTTTCTCAAGAACACGTAAAGATATCAAGTTGAAATTTATACTAAATACTTGGGTCTACGGTTTCTTTCGGCTGTAAAAATAAATAAATTGTAAGTCAACGCAATCAAAAGATATGAACGTTTATGTCGCATATTTTGCGATTTCACAGGGAAATCAAAACCTATAGGGTACTTCCCGTTGATCTAGAATCATGGAATTTGGCAAAAGGCAAGCTCTTATAGCACATATATAGGAATAAATCCGAAAGTTATTAATTTGAAATTATATCATTTAAAAATAATTATCTTGCTATTACAAACTTACATTTTGTAGTTGTAATGTATGGAAGAACCTTATAGTCAACTACAAAGTTAAGTTTGTCTTTCAATATTTCCACTTTAGTTAGTTTTGTTTTTTTTGAACTCGCGTTTTGAGGATTCCTTTGGACGGAACCCTCAGAGCACGAGTCCTACTCGTACTTGTCCGGTTTTTTTTTTCAAAGTCTAGTATAATTATACGCGATTGGTCTCCACGCGCTTGCGTACGAGACCGTTGCATCCCTGTTGCATTATCAAGGGTGCATTTCGAAACTTTGGTTTTACTCGTACCAGGGTACCACAAGTTTACAGGAGTGACTCTCAGTTCAGCTGTCCGATATCCGGGAGAATCGGCGTATTGCAATCCTATTACAATGTCTCAAAGTGGTTTTTTATTTGACTCCTATATACATGAATACAAACGTTTAGACGTTTTAGACGTAGGTGAAACTTGTAATCTGAAACTATAGGTCGGATACCTATAGTTTCAGATGACAAGTTTCACCACAGAATAAGGACTAGTAGCATCAATTTCTTAGGTATCCGTATACGCCAAAAATATCCAAAATTAGGATATCGTGACAGCGCGAGCGTTCAAAATCGACCGAACCAAAAGAAGTAGATTTTTCTCAATTAGTCAGTTGCGAGTTTTTTTCCTAAAAATGTTTATAAATAACATGTCTGATTTAGTGGCTTTCTAATGCAATATTATTTTGGGAAAATATTAATGGTTCTAAATATTATACGGTCAATCAAACAGGTTCAGTCACATATCAATACATTTATGAAATCGGTCACGTACAAAATAAGTAACTTATTTCTTATATTAGGTTCCGAAATAAGAATTACCTATAGGCGGATGGAGTTTGGAGTCTAGTTTCAAGGCGAGAACCGCTCTGACACGCATTTCAAGGCGAAATGCATTCCTGTATCGTGACGCCGGTATAATACATTGATAATGGTATATTATTGCGGCGTATTTTGATAATGTTTCTTAATTTACGAAGGCGAAGTCTGGACACTTTCGTTAATTTCTTACTAGAAATTAACACGGAAGACCCAACTTTGTGTGTAAATAAATAATAAGAATATAAATACCATTTCACATTCATAGCTGTCTATTACGATTCCATGTGTCGGGGATGCTATAGAACACACCCAAATATACGGACAAGTACCAACCAGGCCCTGAGCAAATATTCCAAGTCAGACATCTGCCATGTTTGGTTTCAAATACCCGGGACCTCCTGCTCATAAGACAGACGCGCTACTTACATACGGGTAGTCGCATAAGAAATAACTATTATAAATTTTTCTATGACCACCAACATCCATGTGTTTGTAAATCAGTGGTATACCCGCTTGCGTACTAGCACAGGTATTTATATAATATATTTCTACTATATAAAAATAAGTCGGGTTTTCCTTCCTGACGCTATAACTCCAGAACGCACGAACCGATTTCCACGGTTTTGCATTCGTTGGAAAGGTCTCGGACTCCGTGAGGTTTATAGCATATAGGTTTATAGTAGCGAGGCCGAAGGCCGAGCTCTACGCGTACGAAGTAGCGGGATTCAGCTAGTTATATATATAGATAATTATATTTTAATGCAACTCCACGGACTCTGACTTTTATTATATACTTGACTACAATTTTGTTAACTTAAACGAATTGACTTAGTTATTCACAATACAGGGAGAGGAAAGTTATTAGGTATACCTATTAGTCTTTTTCAGATTACCTTAGATTACCTCACTAGACCTATGCATTCCAACGGTGCAAGACCTAGATTTTCGAAAATTCCGTTGCACGTTTACCAGGATAACATATTTATCAAGGAACCATTGTTTCCGTTGTGCTATAAAAATGGCAATTCGCGAATTGTAGTCTTGTTACTACTGTTCAAAGTAGGTTTTCCTAAGTACCTTAATCGAATGCAAACTTTTAAAGTAAATGGAAATATAAATAACAGACAGAAAAACAGGCGAATTGAGGTTTTTTTTTGTGAAAAAGTTTGCTGAAAAGATAGCTACGCTAGAAAAACCAGGTGATGCGTGAAAACTGGATAGTTGTTCAAAAAAACAGCGAGTGAAAAAATTGCATAAACTAAATAAGTATAATAAATAATACTTAATAATAGAATTATAAATCATCGCTCGATAACATCACCCTTATAGGTTTAAAACACGGACTCTGTCCCCTAATAAAATATAATAATTAATTAAAATATATGATTGTATATTAAATCTGATTTTTATGTACGAGAAACCTCGTGTCGTATACGGATGGCAACCCAGGGCGCAGTGAGCGTAGGACCGCGTAGGAACGTAGGTGCAGTGTGCACCCCATCCTAGTATTGCATTCTCTTTGGCTGCACCAGTGACCAGAAACTCATATCTTTCAAAGGGTTTCATGAAAGTGATGAATGAATCATTGAAGACAATCATGCACCGACTTCTGTTCGATATAGATTTGGTAAACAATAAACTATCCACGGTAGAGTAACAAGAAAATAATGTTTTTCTGAAACATATTAATGTGCCATTTTTTTCAAAAAACAACCTGGTCGAAAATTTGACTATTGAAGTTGACCTACTACTTGACCTCAGCCAAAGTAACCAAGATTGTATCGTCTAATTACAACAATTAATCTAATTTTAAACGTAAACCGTTCTTTTATCGATCGTCAAATTGACAGTTGAGGTCGTCAAATTCGATAATATGCAATTTTTTCAGTACTCGCTGTGATCGATTCTATGGCATTTTAGCGAATTTGACGTCCGATAAAGAACGGTACTTGCACCCGTTTGCTTACAATACATTTTTATTATTATGCGTACAATATTTCCATGTGCAAAGAAAGAGGTATATCCACTAAAATGAGGCGAAAATCTTAGAATTAAAATTTCGTTTTTTTTTAAATTAAAATAAAACCATGTAAAACTGGCATTTTTTTTTTCTTTGGCAGAACGAATCCGCATATTCTACGAGAATAGGTCGGCGTTTGTGAGTTTGTATGTATATAATCGAAATCGGTCGAAGAGTTACGAAGATAATAGGGGTCGCGATGTCACAGTTGGTGCCTTACGCCTATACCTGTTTTACCTAAGTGATTCTGTTTAGGTGATGCGAAAAGTTTCGCGCCCGCAAACCGTATCTCGGCGTGTTAAGGTTCACGTTCACGTGATTTTCAGCACTGCACTGTTTCAGCGCTGTTTCGAGCCCGCGTAATGAGGTAGCCGTAAGGTAGGCCCCAGGAGAACAATTAGTAATTATAAAATACCTAATAAAAAATTTATACAATTATTTTATACCTAAGACACGAAAAGTCTTTGTCCCAGAAAACGTAGATCTATTTTTTATATAAAGAAAAGCGGCCTAGTGTGAGTCGGGCTCGCGCCCTGAGGGTACCGTACCACCACAAAATACAACCAGTTATTCACATTCAGGCTTAACGCCTTTCAAAACAATCGAAGCAATTGCTACGCAGTCACATATTTAACATTAAATTGCTACAGTGACGCTGGAGTATAACACAATTAAAACTTGGTAAAGAACAGAAATTTGTCACCGGCTCGCACTTGGCAATTATTTATCAATTATTGTTATACTTTACAGTGTGTACCAATAAATAAATAATCATCATAATAATATATAATCATACCAAGTTTGACGCTTGTACGTATTACAGTTATTACATCAGAGCTAATACAAAAATACGTTTGTTGTATGGGGACCCCCTTTTGTTTTGACTTTTTTATTATTTGTTAGTTAATCCGCCGTAATATTATATTTATTCTGTGAAAATTTCAACTGGCAATCTATTATGGTTCAATAGATACAGCCGTTATGACTTGGTAGGACGGACAGACAGAGATTGTAGGCTCAGTAATAAGGTCCCGTTTTTACCCTTCGAGTACGGAACCCTAAAAACCAACTGCTATCGCGCCAAAATACCAACGAAAATACCGCAACGCCAACGAAACATGATTCGGTCAACAAATAAATTATTGCACCAAGTTTATTCGTCCGTGCACCATGCAACAAATGCAAATTCTACCAGGAGATAATATCTCCGAGGAGCGTGAAATGCACCTTGTATAAGAGAGAGAGCAGTACCATAGATACACCATATAACTATCAACCCTTCCCTCTGTGATAGAACATAGTATTCTGTGTGTCGACCTAGATAGTCAACCCCTTGAATCTATGAGTCTTGTAGTATATCTTTAATATCATCATCATCATACTTTTTCAAACCTTTTTTTTTAACTTATGCAAACTCTTTTTTTTGTTACACACAGGCCACTGCATTTTCAATTCATCAATCAAACTGTAGTGAAGCAGACGGCTCCGGCTTTTCTGTGTATTACTGTGTTCTTGATTTTTCTAATTTTAAAAGATTATTGAATTGTAGATATAATGCAGTGGCCTGTGTGTAACAAAAAAAAGAGTTAGCATAAGTTAAAAAAAAGGTTTGATGATGTATGATGATGATGATGATATTAAAGATATACTACAGTCTGTCAAATTTAGAATGATAATCTTGACATGTCACGCCCAAGAACGTTCGTATTTTATCCGGTAAAATATGTACCACAAACACATAACCACAAACACAGATCTGTGACCACAAATAATGTCAAATTCAAATTTTCAAATTCAAAATATTTGTTTGTCAGAACATGGTAGGTACACATAGTAGATCTGTGGTACACATAAATCAAGATCACGCTTTTTAAGGCATACTGCCAGTCTTTCTATACGTGCAGTCTGTGGGTCAACTATACGCAGAAGACAATCAGCGCCCTGCGTGTGCAATACAATAACGCGTTTAGGATGCTGCTGGGGCTGCCCTGGCGCTGTAGTGCATCGGGAATGTTTGCTGACGCTCGGGTAGACGGCTTTCATGCCATAATGCGCAAACGAGCCGCCTCGATGCTCAGACGTGTCCGGGGCAGCGCCAATAGCATCCTACGTGTTGTGGCATGTCGGTTTGATAGTAAGCCACTCACATTTGATTCAATTTTTTTTTGACATTATAATTTCCATTGCTATTTTTATTCGTTGTATTTTATTTAATTCATTTTTAATTATTGTTACTATTGACATGTACCTATTTCTAATTTTGTTTTACTTTTTTTTTTTAAATGTAATTTGTGTCAAAATGTATATGGACCTGGTCTGAAATAAATGATTAATAAAAAATTATAAATAAATATATAAAGTATAATATTATGTCGTACTTCATTGATGGGTACCGCCCACTTAGTGAAGTTCCACGCCATAATTAACAACCACATAATACCGAAAATCGGCTTTGAAATAAAATAAATCAAACAAATAAAAATTACTATGTAGGTACTATATTATTTTTTGTAAATAATAATAATATTTGTAATTATCTATCGCGCAATTACTTATTTGTAATAAAAACAATTACTCACATAATTAATGATTTATTTTTTCAGCATAATCAAGCAGTGCAAGTTTGCATTGTTCTGTTCGCGATTAGGCTATTTATTTTATATATGAATTTGTCAACTTATATAATACTGGCGGTCCGCCCCAGCTTCACACGGGTATAGATTATAGCCTATGTCACCCGGGGATAGTGTAGCTTCCCAACAGTGAAAGAATTTTTCAAATCGGTTCAGTAGTTTCGGAGCCTATTCAATGCAAACAATCAAACAAACAAGCTACACGGAACGGTGGTGGGATAAAGCCAAAGGAAGTCATTGATAATGATAATCAAAAATAATTTTAATTATAATTAAATATAACTATGTATATATTTATATGTATATGTATGTACCTACCATGTTCTGACAAATAAATATTTTAAACATGATAAAAAAATGCATTACATTAATAATACTGGGTTACGCGGAAAAAGTGTACTAAGCCGAAAGGGGTGCATTATACCCATCATTATGAACAACTTATACGATGAGGGAAACACTGAAATCGCGAAAAAAAAAATCTGTTCCATAGAAAACGATCGTTCACACTCGACAAAATATATGGAACAGCTGATACTTTTTAAGTTATATCAGGGTTAGTCATATATTAAAAGTTGTTCATAATGATGGGTACTACTACTAACTACCCCATTCGACATAGTACACCCTTTCCACGTACCCCGTCTGAAGCGACTTTGGATCCTTTATGGGTGAGGGCAAGGATTGTAGTCAGCATTATGAACTTCCTTTACTATAGGATCGATGAATTCGCGAGAAATTTGCTGTTCCAAAAATTTCATTCAAATACAAAGTTATGCATGTATTAGCTGATATTTTTGTCGCGATAATGTGGAACGATAGAGCTAAAACAGAACAGTTACATTGCACTGTGTAAGTGGTAAAGACAACGGTTGGGGCCGACGCATTGAACGAATGCGATCAGCGGACGAAGTACGAATAAAAAAATAAACTAGAAAACGCATCGAACTCCATTCAAATTTTGAATTTCGAAACTGAAGTTTATGTGGAACTCGATACGCACGTTAACAATATCACTTTACCGTCTGCAATATTGATAGTTGAATTATTATTAGTCAATAGAATAAACAAGTTATTTCAATCGCGGAGTCGTCTATTATTCCTGTTTTATCTGTGCAAAGAGACTAATAGTTCCAATCAACGATTTTTTTTCTGAACTATGATTTTTTTTCCTTTTCCATTATTTTAAGAACCTTCTTCGACAAAAAATAAGCTATATGGACCGTAATTAACCAAATTTTCCCTCCTCTAAAACGTTGTATATTAATTAGGTACGTACAGCATTAAAATGAGAAAAGATGCACAAAGGTTATTTTGGAATTTACAGGCAAAAAATACCGGATTTTTCACATGGTGTCATATGATTAGCTCATTGGACAAGCCATAGACATCAGGTTTTTTATTTTGGTTGCTAGACAACGTAAGTTACCGCCAAATATTTACATAGGTATATTTTTATTAGAATATCAACTATAATTATGTTTCAGAAGAGTACTACCACAGCAACTGGGGCTGGCCTCGGCTATTTAATTTGGTGTGGCATATTCCCAATGACATCCGAGGTTAAAACGCATCGATAGACTAGACAACTAATGCCCCAACAACCAATGGGGCCGTAGCCAAAAAAATAAAAATAAATGTTAAGGGCCTTATGGGTATACAGGTTCTGCTCACATACCTACTTATATTACTTATAGTTGTTATAGTTACTTAGTTTTAGAAGTTTAAGGGTTTAATTATAATTCATATAAAATGTACATCAATAAACACAGTGACATTACAACAATAACGTAAACAATATAGATATGTGATTAATAAATACCTAAATCACAAATATTTTTGTGCACACTGACATACAAAGATAGACATAGGAAACCAAAATCATACAAAATTTTCGAAGTCGGGTAAATATCATTGAACTTTACTTTTTGCGATCGGTCTCACGCACTTGCTGCTTATAGTTTGCGTAACTATGGTCACCTAGGTGCAGGTGATCAAAGGATACTCAAATAATAATTTAAATGGAGTCGCCTATTATCACCCAGGTGATTATATTCCCAGGAGATCAAAGTCGACTAAAGAGTCGACTTTTAGCACCCAGGTGATATCACCCAGGTGATTAAAGTGGAATAGACCCCTACTACCTATTATGTCTTCTGTGCCACTACTGCTTTGGTAAATCTAAGGGTGCGTTACGCGTTGCATCCCTGTTGCATGGTTTCAACTTTCACTGGTATCAGGAAAGCATACATTTGAAGGAGTTAGAAATATACTGTATGCGTTTTACGAGCTTGCGTGCCTGGATAGCATTGCAAGGGTGCATTTCGATTATTTCGATTCACTCGCACCAGGCAAGCATACGTTTTAAGGAGATTATAGATTCGGTTCCGGTGTCCTATTGGCGAATTGCAATCCTATTGCAACTATTCAAAGCTTTTGGTGCGATTCCTATTCGGATGCCTTAACGTAACGTAGGTGGCTATAAAAAAAAGTGGCTATAACAAAACTTGTACTGGGGCCTTACGGACAACTGCTATTACAGGCACCTAATCCGCTCAGTTGGAAAATCACGCGACCGCAAACCTTATCGCGCCCAGATACGGTTTGCGGTCGCGTGATTTTCCAACTGAGCGGATTAGGTGCCTGTAATAGCAGTTGTCCGTAAGGCCCCTGGACTCTAATCTACACTAATGTTATAATGAAGTACAGTTTGTATGTTTGTTTGTAGGAGATAAACTCCGAAACAACTAAACCGATCTTAAAAAATCTTTCACTTATAGAAAGCTACACTATTCCTGATATTTTATAATGATAAAAGTTAATTTTCTTGACTAAATAGTTCCGAATAAACCCACAAACCACGCCACTAAGAGATGATGCTGTCTATGATGGAGCACGCTTGTCTAGAAGAAACCTATTCATTCATTCAAATGAGTTTTCATACAATGATAATTTTGTAATTTTTTTGTTCACATATTACAAATATACTTCCGATTTAGAGTAATCACATGTTGATTTTTAAGTTTATTTCTGTGAAAGAGTAAATTAGAGACATTTGAATTGCATATGAATAAATAATTGATTTTTATTGAAAAAAGTTTTAGATTTAAATAGTGATTTAAACTGGTTAAACCCTTCGAGTTGCGTAAGTAGCGTTAATCACACCTTTGGGTATCAATATCCGAAAGAAGCTGATTGCACTATTTTTCAAACAAACAAAATGCTTCTGTTGAGGCTCCACCGGCACCCACTCTATGTGACGGAAACCAGAGACGCGGTTGCGAGTCGACGGTGTCGACAACCAACGCACAGAACGAACAATAGTTACAGTGCCTGACTTTTTATTTGGCACGTATCGGGAAGAAAATTAAGGCACCTATACACGACTAAAATCGGCAGGCTTCGTCTGTCTCATAACACGCCGTTAGTCTGATTTCTTCATAGAGCAGTTACAATCAGTCAACGCACATTGTTTATACCCGATGGCGGAAAACAAAAAGCAGTGTTTATCGTGTATGTACGTATGTTAAGGTTGCCTGTCGCTTATAGCGATAAGACCGCCAATTGTTTTACAAGTTTTAAGTGGTTTTTGTCATATACATGGCATTTCTGGTGTGAACAATAAAGAGCTATCTAGATCAATCTATCTATATGTGACAGAAAGACAGACAGACATCGTAGGCTTAGTAGCAAGGAAGAAAGCGTCACCGAAAATATGAATTGCTGTAAGGCACAAATTGACGAATATGAGTTAAAAATGCAGTTCAATTCAAAAATTTCCGCTCTATTGATAGATAGATATATTTAACATGTTGATAGCTTTCAAAATAATGCCCCTACAGCATAAAATTTCTTCAAAAAACAACGCTAATGGCCTTCAATATTAATGTAAGTACACAAAATTACCATAAAAACTAAATGGTTAATGTATGTACTGGTTTCATTTGTGACTGCTTTAATCCAATCCATGGATGTCCTTTACGTTACTATAATTTTAAAATTTTACGGAAAGTGTCCGTTACTTTAATTATGACTGTGGAATTTCATACTATTTGACTTATACCTTATTAATTTTAAAGGAGTTCATGTTAGTTATCAATAATAACAATTAAAATAAAAAAGTTGCTTGTAGGTGGCAATATAAACGCACCTTAACATTTTTAGAAAATTGACAGTTCTATTGATCAATCATGGCCCTTCGGATAGATAGTGCATTTACTTCCATACAATTGTGCAACAGAGAGCGTCATAAAATAATATTCTTTCTCGGGGAACAGACTATAGTGTACCTTGTGAGTAAAAAAATCCAAATGTGTATCTCAGTGGGTCCCCGACGTGCCATATAAAAAGCCTGGTACTGTACTACGATAACCAACTCAAGACTCAAGTGCCTACTCAGCCGAGCTTCGCAGATCTATTCGACGAAGCTTGGACGGCTACCGGTGATTAACGCGTGACAAATGACGTCTTGACGTCGAAGCGTGTGGTTTTTGTTAAAGTTGTGACTAAAGTTTAGGGCGTGAGAATTTCAGCTGGAAAGTGGAATGACTACTTTATACTCATGATTCAAGTTGCTTGTTAACTTACTCGTAGACTACCTATAGGTATAAGATTTGATACCGCCGATTTGTATCGAAGATCAGGGGCTTGATTTTTATATCACTCGTATGATATACAGATAGCCCGTTGGTCCAGTTGGTAGAGAACCTGCCTTCTGAGCTTGGGGGCGTGGGTTCGATTCCCACCTAGGACAAATATTTATGTGATGAACATTTGTGTTTGTTCTATATCTGGTTGTTATATCTATTTAAGTATGTATTTAAAACTATATATGTATGTATATCAGTCTCTGGCAGCCATATCACAAGCTTTGCTTAGTTTGGGGTCAGATGACCGTGTGTGAAAAAATGTCCCGAATATTTATTTATTTTATTTATTTATAGTTCGCCCGAAAATGTCATGCGAAATCATACGAAATTACAAGGAAATTACTGACTTTCAAACGAAATCCCTTACAAAAGTATAGCCTTTTTGAAATAATCATATCACTTGCTAATGTTCGTTACATGGTTTGAACCATTCGAATTTGCTTTCTATCAATAGAAAATCTTTCATTTCGCAGGATATTTACGTACGAATTCATACAAGCAATAAAAAATAATAATTAGGTACTTTACATGGGGGTAAACGAACCGATTTCTAACGAGTATGATGGTACCTACTATAATCTCGCCAAGTTAGAAAATTTTACGTTTTTAGGGTTCCGTAGCCATATGGAGCACGCACAATAACACGCACAATTTTACTAAAACCCAGACCCACAGACTTTAAACATCTGCCCGATCGGGAATCGAACCCGGGCGGGACCTCCAGACTACACTGAAAAAAGGAAAAGGTTATATTTTGGAAGAAAAACGGGTTTGGAAGGCAAGACTCAACAGGACACGTAAAGGATTTTTTTCAGGGCAGAAGGTAAAGGCGCTACTAACAATGATGTGCTGATCATAAAAGAGAACAATAGTAGAATGGTGTAATAGAAATGGCTTACCGTGTTCGTTGGCGTACTGGTAGTTGGGTATGAGATCAGACATTTCGTGATGCGCTGGCGAGGAAGAGGGCGGCCCCGAAGGCCGGTAGCCGGGCTCCACGGCGCCGTACGGCAGCGACCACTCGGCACGCTCGCCCATGGCACCGTACGCGCAGTACTCGCCGCCGTAGCCCAGCTGCTGGCTGGAGCTGGCGTGCGTGTAGGCGCACGCGCCGTAGTCGAGCGGTGCGCCGCCGCCGCCGCCGGCCGCCACCTCATATCCCGTCGGCTGAGCTGGCGGCAGCGCGCCCACGCCTCCTCCACACAGGTATCCGCCGCTCCCGAACTGAGGCTTCAACGCCTGACACTTGCGTCGGAAACCACGAGGCCGTCTCCTGAACGACCCTTCTTCAAACATAAACTCGGATGACGGATCAATCGTCCAGTAGTGTCCCTTCCCGGGACGGCCCAATCCCTTCGGCAGCTTCACGAAACATTCGTTCAGGCTCAGGTTGTGTCTCACGGAGTTCTTCCAGCCCTGGTAGGAACTTCGGAAGAACGGGAACTGTTGCTGGAGGAATGCGTAGATCTCGCTTAGGGTGAGCCTCTTGTTGGGCGAGTGTCGAATAGCCATCACGATGAGGGCAATGTAGGAGAAGGGTGGTTTTTCTTGTCGTCTGGTGGCGGGCGCGCGGCGCGCCGCCTCCTCGGGGGTTTGTTCCTCGGTCTTCATCCGTGCGCGGCGCGTGCGCGTCGGGGCGCGAACTAGGGAACAGTGCGCGCGCGCAGCCGCGTCGCACCGCCCATGCCCCTCTTGGTGCCGCCCCGCGGCACGGCGCCCGCCCTGTTCCGCCTTCATATGCTTCATGCAGAATTGAAGTGAGATTTTCACTCGGTAAAAAATATTTGTAAGGTACACTTATAAGGTATAAAATATATAATTGAACAACCGTGAACAACAAGAACCGTGAACAACCGTGAACAACCGTGATAGTTTAAAACAGTGTTTTATATAATTATCAATTTAATAAACCAACTTCCAATTAGTATATACGCAATTTCGGTTAATACTTGATGACATATGTTTTTCAGTAATTTTATTTAAAAACCTATCTATACTAAACCGATTTTGATAAAATTTCTGAAACCAATTCGAAAATGTATCCTTTAAAATAAAAAAATTGATTTCCAAATCGTTTCATAAATCACATAACATCGGGTCATCTAGGGTTCAGCTGATATTTTCTGATCGCGCAAAAACCTTGTTTTTTGTTTGTATTGTGCAGTATAGTAAATAAAGATTATTTGTATTGTATTGAATAGGCTCCGAAACGACTGAACCGATTTGAAAAATTCTTTCACTGTTGGGAAGCTACACTATCCCCGGGTGACATAGGCTATAATCTATACCCGTGCGAAGCTGGGGCGGACCGCTAGTACTATATATAAAAATGAATTCCTATTTACCTTGGTCACGCCATAACTTGAAAACGACTTTACCGATTTCATTCGTCTTTTTTTAAATTTTTGTAATAATTTGTAGTAGATTCTTACGGAATGAAAAATTAAGAAAATTGCGCAGAAAATTGGAAAATTTCATAAAATTTAACAAAGATTTTAACTTCGCGCGTTTGACAGATAGTTACTAAATAAATACAAAAAATATGGACTATAATAATATCTACAAGATGTTGCCCGCGACTTCAAGTAAGTATAGGTATCTGTCAAATTTTAGCTTCGTAGATCAAGTAGCTTGTGAGATTTCTTTATTCAGTAGTAAGAAGTAGTAAGAATTTATATGCATACAGGTTTACACGGATAAGTGGTACATAGCCGAAAGGAGGTCGTTATAAACAAGTTTTAGAACTATGGAGACCAACACTGAATACGCGACAAGTCAGCTTTTCGCATAGATCTATAGAATGGGTAGCAATATTTTTTTAGGTCTGTGTCTGTTCTATATAAAATTGAAATTCACACTCAATGACATGTAGGTATGAAGCAGATGGCATTTTTTTTCGATTTTAAGAACGGTCCCTCAGAACAGAAAAACTGAAAAAAAAAAAAACTTCTTTAGTCAATTTTAATTTAATTTGTCTTATTGATTTGAAACTTTGTTTGTAGGTACTTAATTACTTATTTGTAATTCGGATGACGGTACAATATTTGGTATTAATTTATTACAGGCTTGTTCCTAGCGATGAATATAACTAAATACATTACACATACTGAAAATTGGTTAATCTCTGAGATATGAGCGTTTAAACTTTTAGGTGGGGATTGAGAGGGGATGCCCCGTCTCTTTCTCGCAAAGCGTGTGTTAGTATAGCATTTGTATGGCATGCCTGAGGCATGACGTCATAGCTCAGTATAGTGCGTTCTCTGTCTAGCATGAAATTAAAATACTTATAACTCATTTAAATTTTGTTTGTTTTGTTTTTTGTTCCAGGTGGATAGTGGAACTCTTGAAAGTCTACAAGTAAACCCCTCGAGTTTGAGCTGATTTTATTCGCGCTTTCAGGGTTGGTCCCATGTTAGAAATTGTTCATAATGATGAGCATAACGGAACCCTTTCCGCATAGTACAACCTTTTCGCGTAACGTATGTCAAAGTCGATTTGAGGCAGGTCTAGCAGTTTTCCTGGACGACCAGTATTATGACCGGATTGTGTGTAGTATCGGTCGTTGCACCCGTAGATCCCGTCTGTATCATCCACAAACTCATATAAACACCCAAACATCGGAAACCCCGTTTAGACAATAATATTTATCCGTCGCAAGGACGCCTGTCGAACGCACGCTCTTGACCTAGCACAATTAAACCAAACATTTTACTAGAACTATAAAACAGTTATACGACGTACACCAAATATTTACCATAAAGCGTAAACCAAAAGTTTTGCATTAAACTTGTCGGATTTATTTACTAGCACTCATGTAGGCGATGGGGGTATTGGAAATTAAACTTTGTTGGGCAGTGCTACGGTTCAAAATGAAATCTTTTAAAGGTAATTGTGTTAGCATTCTGTTCACAAACAGAAATCAATAATACCGGAAGAACTCACAGCGTCGACTTATAATAGGCTACAGGCTACAGGCTACAGGCTTATCAGTCTATCACGCTTCCACTGCTGGAACACAGGCCTCTCAGCGAGAAAGGATGGGCCCTAATTCACCACGCCGGCCCAGTAAATGTTGGTAAATGTCATTCTTTCATATTTTAAGGTTCTTGGACATACCGGTTTACCCGCGATGTATTTTTTTTTGAGCGTTTATTTAAATAGTAAACAATTCATTAGTGCAGGGTCGAGGATCAAATTAGATAGCGATTGTAAAGCGCACATGCTACCGCTCGGCCACCATCATCGCTCTTATCATTGCGAACACCTTTTACAACGTGACTATCGTGAAAAAACATCAGCTGTTCCATAAATTACGTTGAGTATCTACGTAATCTTTATATTTAAAAGTAATTAATGATGATAATTATCATAGGTAGTCAATAGTCTAACCAGCTTATTTTGTCATGAGAAAACGGCAGGAAAAAATACTTTAGATGTCAATACTGAATATAGGCCACATAAGCAGAAAAACAAGCTCGACACAATTCTTCTTCGTTTTGGCTCGAAACATGTTATCTATTTCAACGTGGTTTAATTTTTCACTAGTCAATTGGTTATATTTGTCATAAAAAGTTTTAAACAATAATAAAATGCTTTATGATTGATATTACGAAAACCCGTACGAAGCGCTTTGATCCACTTTTATTGTGCGAACTACTAAGTCTTCGGAATGCATGCCCGAATGGGTGTTCCCTAATAGTTATATTCTGGGTGTCACGAGTGAATCTATTTCTTCTAGGCAAGAGTGCTCCATCGTAGACCAAATCATCGCGGTGAGTTGGCGGTCTGCGTAACGCACGGCCTAGGCCCCGATTCTACTAAAGAAACTGTCTTTAAATTGTAATTGTTGCGATTTTAATTGTTAAATAACTGCTTCAAAATGGACAGTGTTAAATATTTTTTTATACTAGAAAAATACAACCACCTTATATTATAACTTAGTACATTAAACATACAAAACATACAAAAAATATGGCCATTTATGCCTTGTAACAAAATATAGGTAGGTACTGCATGGTTGGACTATAGTTGGGATTGACAGGTTTTTTTATTCGGATCCTACAGACTGACTTTCCTATTCTCTGCCGGTCTCCCCGAAGCTAGTAAAATGCCGTCATTCTGTGACGATTAATAAATAAATCGTTATCATCGGAGCTATAAATATATTCTGGCCGCCGTGGGTGCGCCTGCCCCTCGGGTTGGTGATCTCTGCTGTAAACAATCTGCGCCTGCGCCGCCGTAGTAAACAGTGCCACTGTAGTTTCAACGCATATTGTCTTAGCCTTTCAACCGTGTGTAAAGTAAAACGTAGTAGATCTACTTTAAGATGAAATACTCATGACAACCAAGAATGTGGTCAACGTTCTTTTTTAGGGTGCCGTACCCAAAGAGTGTATACGTGACCCTAGTTATCGTTAGGTATTTGTGGGTAGTCCAAAAACAATATTATTTTATACGTCCTCACGTTTGAAAATAAACCAGTATTTGTAACGCTCGTTGGTGTTTCATTACCCAAATCCTTCTGACAAGGGTTAAAAATAATTTTCACGTGATTAACACTATATTCGTACTAAAATCGATAGTTTCGTTTTATCTTCGCGAAGGTAGACAACATAGATACGGCCTTCGACAAAAATAAAATAAAAGGACGGGCCCAGAAGGAGCGCATTTTTGAAGATTACCTACAAAATGATCGCTGGCGCTCATTTCGTTTCAGTCGGTCTCTTGCCGTAAGAAGTGCGACACAAGACTATTGTTACATGATAACGAAACATCTGACAAAAATTATGCCTTCGTGTGCTTTCTCGAAGTGCTGTAAAAACCCAACATAAAACCGAAGTAAAAGTTCAGGTGTCACTTTTCACTCGTGAGTATATATTCATCATTCTATTTTGTCATAAAATGTAAATTAATTTCTTCAAACATCGATAAGTAGTCCCCATTTTGTTTTATTAACGTGACCACGTTCATCCACGGCGACAAACGGTTCGAGATCAATAGACAAACACAGGTGTTCTCTTTTACTCACATAGTTATTATATTCGCTACCTATCAATTTTTTGCTACAAATGTAAGGTACCTACATTATTATGAATGTGTTGAAGTACATGTCCGACGGTTTGCCTCGTTTTTACGGAGCAATTTCAATGGTTATGGCCCGTCCATTCATTTTATTTTGGTCGAACGATACACCAATTTATATTGCTAAATGAGATCAATGAATCTTTGCATGTGGCCACTCTCATCGCGGTAGACGGGACTGGACGAGTTGAGGCCGTCAAAAATTTTGCACTAAGCTTTTAAGGCTACTACCAACGACCAGGTGGGCTATCACAACCTCAAAAACATTCTTATTATAAAAATCTTACATTGAATTTTGTCTTGCTCTCTCATTAGCCGAGAGAGCAAGACGAAGCACAATGAAAAACCTTGCCAATAACTTCTATTGTAACAAAAAAATGCAAATAGTAATAATTTTACAAGCTATGGACAGGGCTATGCTCGGGGTTTCTCTACGAGATCGAATCAGAAATGAGGAGATCCGTATCATCCGTAGACGAACGAAATTCACCCACACAGCACACCGGATCAGCATGTTGAAGTGGCAGCGGGCAGGGCACATATCACGCAGAACAGATGGCCGATGAGGCCGAAAGGTTTTCGAATGGAGACCACGGACCGGTAAGCCCAGCGTAGGACGTCCACCCACAAGATGGACAGACGACTTAAAAGAGACTGCAGGGAAACGCTGGATGCAGGCTGTTTCCAACCGGCCTTTTGGAGATCGATGGGTGAGGCCTATGTGTAGCAGTGGATATCCTATGGCTGAAATGATGACGATGATGAATAATTCTACTAAAATAAACAAAAAATTGGAAAAAAAAAACTTACTTGAAGTCGTCACATCGTATGCCTGGTTGAGTTTGAGAAACCCGTGCGCGTTTAGGTAGGTATACGTACGTCGTTTTATACCACAGGAGCGCATTCCAGACTGGTGTAGTGGACGGAAGTTTCATAACACTCAGCTGTTGAGAGCTGTATATCGCAAAAATCAAATTTAACGTAAATATAACGGTTTTTATAATAGGGTGGGTATGACAGACCCATCCAGGCATGCCGAGGATTTAACTATCACAGTTGTTCACTAAAGTTATATGAAAGTTATATTACGAGTTAAATACTAGTGATACAGTGAGTGTGTTTTGTCGGGACTTAGGTCCGAGTTTGAGTTCCAGTAATAACCGTAGCAAAAGAATAAGAAAGAGGGTAAATCGTCATGTCTGCACCAACTTTGAAATGTTCAACCAACCACCCCGCATTCTTGATTCTTCCCGTGAACATGGTGCATGTAACTGCGCCGAAATATCGGGAGCTCATTCCACAACCTTACCACGGTAAATATCCCGTAAATAATCATATAACTTTACAGACAAAATCGCACCAAAGTTCAGTTATACTGAAACATCCCGAGTTACAGCTGGTATTCGCCTGCTTTCTTTCAAGTTCCGCCATCGTCGATTGGCTGGATAGGTAGAGTTCTAAAAATACCCTTCAGGTGCGTGAATGTTCTATGACATGTACTCTATCAAAGATCAGAGGTACTGGAAGCAGAACGCTACTCTTCTCTTTTTAACTAATGCTGTTGGATACCAAACCAGATGTGTTCAGTTGCGGATGAAATAAGCCCCGCCCACAAGATGGCGCGGCTCGACGACACGCGCACGCGCAAGGTTGATAGTCGGTTTCGTTTTCAGTTTTTGCGTAGTACATTTTGTAGATTTTTGATACAAAAATTTACCTATACCAAAAGAGTAACTCTGTTTTATCATAATTATGGAAGTTTGCATCTACTCACCTAAGTACAAGATGCGGTTCGAGATTCCTTTAAAAAAATACCTTCTTAGCTTATCACTTTCCTTACCAGTTCAGATTTCGCATATTATTAGTAATTATGCTAAAGAAGAAACGTTAAACGTATAAATAAGCACCATTAGGTTTTCTGGTAAAACCAGGCAGCTACTCCTTGCCTGTCATGCGCAGGCTTCCATGCGCAGGCGTCGCCTGGGTCGGACTGGGCCGGAAGGGCCCGGGTGGCTCCTCACAAGCCCGGCCTGGCTGGCTGGCCTGGCGGGGCCTGGACTGGACGGAGAACCCCGTGTTGGAATAGTGTTACAAAAATCAATCTGTTTCACTCTAACATGTATATAGATAATTGAGTCTTTCTCGTTCGTACATAAACAGTGCCCTTATTGTTTGTATAGATTTGATTTAAAAGGGTTAGATGAGATTTTCAGTCTCTTCGTTTCCGCGTCTCAGTAGAGAGCACCCACGCCTCTCCAGCTAATGACGATAAATAAATGAGTGGTATTTTAACTGTCAAATATGCCTTTCAATGGCGTCGATTCTGTCATACCACTATACTAAACCAACTAAACTAACCCAATCTGACAGGACTAAAATTATCTGCCTCTCTTTTCATTTTAATATGTGAGAGAAGGATGGCAACAATTTTAGAGCTGTCAAATTTAGTTTAGAGTACATCAGAATTGATACCATTGGCTTCCCATAATTCCAACACCCCGCTATCTTACCTACCGTATGTCTTGCAGTAAGCCCCGCAAGGCATGCCCGTGTCCCGCCCACGCTGGGGCCCGGCTGGCAAATGCAATTTCGACTATAAATATGGCCAGTCTAACGCTGGGCGTAGCGATGGCGCGGCGCGGCGCGACGCGGTGGTAGCGTGCTCGGTTCGTTCCTAGTCACATCGCTGCCTAAACTTGAACTCTCCATTCATTGAATGGAGAGTTCACATTCATCGCTCTTTACGAGCTACAATGTTTTCCTTGCGGTTTTACGGTTTTTTTTTAATTTTTTGGGCAAATACACAGTTTATGGCTGCATGTAATTGATTCTTAACCGTAAGGCCGATAAATTCGTGAAACTACTATTTATGACAAGGGTGATTCAAAATTGTCTACTCTTTGTCATTTACCTACTTTAGGAAAGCCTCACGTACCTACCTAGGTCTTATTCTATTTCTATGGTTACACATGCACGTGTTGGTTATCGTTGGTATAGCAATTAGGGTCAATTAGGTCAAAGATGTCGTCATTGGCATAGACCAAGTGGCTAGCCCTAATGTCAGAGATTTTGGCCGAATGCAATGGAGGCATCTGACGCGTCATTCGACTCGTGTAGTTCGTATAGTCGTCCTTATCTATACCCGTATAGTTAAGTATAACACAGAATCTGTGGTTACATTTATTTATAACTTTAAATAAATACCGTGTGCTATTTACGGGTGATATTTTTTCCTCTACAGAGCTTCTCAAGTTTTAATTTTAATCAACCTTAAATCTACTTAAATACTTCTAAATGTGGACTATTAAAATAATTTTATCTAAATTGAACATCAACAACAAACACATCAAAAGAACTATCGGAAACGAGTGTACGCTGGATGCGTCTAGCGAGAGACCGGGGAGAGTGGCATAAACAAAGGGAGGCCTATACCCAGCAGTGGGTCATTCAGGGCTGATGATGATGATGCAATTGTACATACTCTTTAAAATTTCTTGTCTCAATAATTAAAGATTGAGAAGAGTGTTCGCTCATGATTTAGAATGGCTGACTCTATAAAAAAATATCAAACAAAATCTATGTTTTAAATACGAGATGTCATACCTACCTACTGAGCCTACCTATATACTATGAAATAAATGTCAAGTTAACAATTGAGTTCCAATTCTTGCTCTTCGAAAAACTTGGGGTAACCTCTTGGAACCTAAAAATCTATATTTGATACCAGCCTCCAGGCGTTTTCCTTTGCTCCGCAAAATGCGACCCCAAAAAAATACTACTTATTTGCACACACGATCATCTGACCCCAAACTAAGCAAGCTTGTGCTTATACATACTTAAATAGATACATTCATACTTAAATAGATATTAACACCCAGATGTAGAACAAACACAAATGTTCATCACATAAATGTTTGCTCTAGGTGAGAATCGAACCCACGCCCCCAAGCGCAGAAGGCAGGTTCCACTACCAAAGTGGGTAAATTATCGAGCCTTTTGGGGCGTCAAAACAATTAGCGCTTAGGTGGCGTAGGGATAGAGAGCAATTTTTTTGTTTAGTATAAATTAAGATTAAAAAATAAATAATAAGTTGGTACTTATTAAATAAAGTACATAGGTATACCTACATTTATATCTTCTCTGTCTGGGACATATTAGTGAACTTCCTGTCTGTCTGACTCAGGCAACCTACACTGCTTTTATGTCTACCTACATGTTCTAAAGGCACGTTACGTAGACACTACAACTGATCCGGTAATTGTGCGATCCTATATCAAAGACCGAGCTCACTCGCCTTTTGTCTGCGGAGTATCTAATCGGCATTCGGCATTTAATTAGATATTTTTTAATTTTTCTCTAACGTGGTATTAAATGTATCCATAATTAAAAGACACACCTTTGACAAAAATTGGACTTTAGGGTCTAGCTCTACCTTGAAATAATTAGCGGCCAGTTTTCCACTAAAAAGACGAGAATGCGCGATGGCGATGTTTAAAGGTAGCATTCCAATTTTGGCGACCGCGACCGGCGACTACGACCGGCGGCGGCGGCCGCGTCACGCGACCCATTGCTCAGTATGAATTTATATGGAGTGCTAAACAATGCAAGCGACCCACACTTCGCTCGACGCGGTCGCTGCCACTGGTCGCGGTCGCTGGTCACGGTCGCCAAGATCGGATTGCTACCTTAAGAATTACAATCAATAAAAATAATTGACATTTCGAAATGGCTAAAGATGGGTGAACACATCTCTACGGGTGACCAGCATGTGAATAGGCACCGCAGCCAACCTTATGTCAACTAACGCCTGACAGAATATATCTGACTTAAATACATGATACATTGATACCTATATGCTAAAATATCTTCTATCTATATATCTTACATAATTATTATATATTATTATTATATAGGGTTCTCGGGTCGGGTTATTTAGGGTTCTAGGGTGTGGAGGTTAAAGGGGAAGGCCTATGTTCAGCAGTGGACGTCTTCTGGTTGATGATGATGATGAAGATGATAATAGGGTTCTCGGGTCTAGCCCAGTCCATTATACGCAATAACGATATAACCACTTGACTGTTCACTCATCCTTTACCCCGCCGTACGCCAAAGGTAGGTACAAAATTTTCAGCATAATCTTTTTCGAGCGGACCAATCCTATATAGCCCCCTCCCGCGACCGATGTGGCTTACATCGTGTACAAGCAAATTGTGGCTCGTGCGCGATCAAGTGGTTATATTATCTTTGTTTATACGACATCAATGGGGCCATTTGAACTTTATGGACTCACGTATGCTGGCCTCGGCTATGCTTTGGCCCACATTTTTATGTTCGTCCATAAATGCTTCAGTTGCCTGCCGTTGTACTATAAAAAACCGGACAAGTACGAGTAGAACTCGCGGGTTCCGTTGGACGGAACCCTCAGAATGCGAGTACAAACAAAGAAACAACAAAGATGAAATATTGAAAGACAAACTTAACTTTGTAGTTAACAAAAAGGTTCTTCGATACATACCAACTACAACATTTAAGTTTGTAATCGTGTAACATATTTTAAATATGATTTAACTTCAAATTAACAACTTTCGGATTTTTCCCTTTATATGTGCAGTAAGACCCCGCCTCTTGTTAAATTTCATGATTCTAGGTAGATTCTAGGTAGATTCTAGGGTAGTTCCATATAGGTTTTGATTCCCTTCTGAAACGGCAAAATATGCGAAAATATGCGACATAATGACATAAACGGATTAAAAGGTCATATCATTTGATCACGTTGACTTACAAGTTTGATTTTTTTCACAGGTGAAAGGAATCGTAGATTTAAGTATTTGATATAAATTTCAATTTGATACCTCTACGCGTTCTTAAGAAAAAAGGCTTGACAGACGGACTGATGGACAACAAAGTGTTTTTTTTTTTCAAAATGTTTTCCTTTTGAGGTATGGAACCCTAAAAACCAGAGAGCAAACTTTAAAAAGTTGCGATGGGCATAGTTTGGAAACTTTGTGGAAAAGTACTAGGAGAACATGAATTCGGTGCAGGTTACAGAAAACTTGGAAATGCAGTTTTTGTGGGGTTCCACAGCAAACTACATTTTATTTAGAGACTAACTCGCTGAAATTTTGTTTATATCTAAAGTTGTCTTTTAAACAGCAGGTTTGACTCTAAATAACTATGTTGTCTTGTAAATTAATATCCATCACTATCCAATGACCAGTCGGCAAATAAATTTTCGGTTGCGAGGCTTCTATCGAAATTGCAAGGTATATCATTCCCCAAAGAGAAACAGAATACCTACTTTCTGACGATTATGTCGAAAGCGGAGTTTTTTTTAAATTAACCTATACTCTCCCTCTCCTGGGCAAAGTTCTCCCCCATCTCTTTCCAGTCAGTGCGATCAGCCGCCAGACTCGACCACTGTGTCTGGAACGTGTCGAGGTCTGCGTCTGGACCCATCTCTCAGGTTGCATCCTAGCCGCGTCTCCCGCCCAACCCCACTTTAATTTGGCAGCTTTGATTGCAACATCAGCGATTCCAGGAGTTGAACGCAGCGTCGTGTTTCGGACTCGGTCCGTCTTTTTGATGCTTAGGACGCTGAATCATTGAAAAAAGAAACAGATACTTATATTCCTTCGTGTAAGTCGTAGAGCGAAGTATAGTAGAAATAAAATCACGAGAGGTTACATTATCTTATCCTTTACATCAATCTCGTGTACTGAATAATCCTGAAAATTAATTGATTTAACTAAGGAATTTTAATTTCATTGAAATATACAACTGGAAAAACGAGTGACAAGAAATTTTACAATACGTTAATTTTATTATAGAATACGTTTTTATTCCCTATCAAACACATATCAATAATTGTATTTTACATTATTCAACATGGCCTCTTGGGTTTTCTAATGCCTTTAAGGCGGTAAGTACGGGGTGGTAACAAAATGAAAAAAAAAAAAACCCGTAAAATAACATGACTAGAGATAGATAAAACTTAACACTTGGGTTATATACCTTTTGCTAGATGGTAAAAAAATAATCGAAGATGGAAGATGCATCGGCCACCACGTTGATCAAGAATATTTTTCGTCAAAATTGTTATAAAAAAAAACAAAAACTTTGCTAATGATTTTGGATTTAGTAGGCTTTGTTACAAAAGGTTTTTTTTATATAAGCTAGTTTGACCGTGGTCTAAACTGATAGAGAGACGATGCGGTCGCTTTATGATTAGTTTTAGCAAATTGCAACGTTGCAATTGCAAGGCTACTCCCCAATAGGGGAGAAGCCTTGGAATAGTTACTCCGTCTTTTGTCTTTTTCGATCGAGTTCAAATTTTGAAAGAGAGAAGAAGACAAAACACTGCGAAACTATTCCAAAACTACTCCACGTTTATTAATAAGGGGGTAAGAGTCTATATATATTTATATTTTTTTTTAAATGACCTAGATCACTTTCAGTGACGAGAAAATCTCAAGCGCGCCAGAAAACCAAACCCTGATGCACGTTCGTCGCAGTGTCGAAATTGTCGATGCACATTTACCAGGCTATCATAAGTTTGAAAAAAGCAATGCACTGCAATGGAGGTAAAGGGTGGGTAGGGTGCTGTTTGCTGAGCGATGGTGGTCGAGCGGTAGTATGTGCGCTTTACAATCTGACGGCATTGGTCATTGATGCCGGTTCGATCCTTGGCATGGCACCAATGACTTATTTAGTACTTAAATAAATTATTAGCAGTTTCCAAAATCAGTATAATCACTACGCTCCGCTCTGGATTCAAAGTAGCGCCCTCACGCAAAAATATTATTTTACTGCTAGTTAGTTTGACATATAGAAGATTTCTTTATAACTGTCGAAAGAATCTTACCATTTCATAGATTGGTTTACCATCAAATACCTATTAGCTGCAGTGTCGCTGCTATTACGTCAGTTCGCCACAGCTTAGCTGCGAGCTTGTATGATAATAGCTCGACTCGAGATGTGCATCGTAGCAATGCACCGATACCAGGGGATCATAACTGTCACGTTGGTTTTAGGAAGTCTAGATCAATATTGCAGGCTGCGCGACCGGGTGAAAGTCTAGACTGCGCGCGCAGACACTATAATTACCTACCTACCTATAACCGCTACCTCGTAAGCAAACGTGCAGCAAAATATCATCAGACAGTTTGGTATGCAGTCGTGGATACTATTTATAATTAATGTTTTATTTATAATGAATATACAAGCGCGACAAAATCCAACTCGATCAAAAACTTTTCCATGGAGAAAACGTGTTTCCTGTAAGACATGAACTTAATTAAAAAATCCAAATAAAAATATCTTACATAGAAACAGTGCATCGTAGAAAAAAAATGTTTTTAACAGTGTCCACAAAACTAAAAATGTTAGTGATAGTTACCAGAAACATGTCATGGTTCTTACTATACTTACATTACGCAATTGTCGTCTTTTATCGATATTTTTATGGATGTATTTTATATTTATAATGTACCTGTGGGCGACCGAACTTTGATCATTATTTAAAACCTTATCTCAATACAAAAATTCATTCAAATCGTTAGTCGTTTCCGAGATACGCGATTTTTTAAATATAATATAGCAATGGTAATATTATATTATATTATTACATTTATATTTATATTTTATTGAAATACATACCTTGCCATTACAGTTTCTCAATTCACACATTCAAGGTTCGTAATAGCAATAAAAAAAAAAGAACTTAATTAAAACATTGACATAATAAAAAAACTATATATACTAAAATAATATATAATCTACTATAACCTACAAAACATCATAATCTAAACCATAAACATAAAAGATAATACGTTTAGTTATACGCCAGCTTTGGACTGACTAAATCCATTGCCGCTCTGTGAAACTCGTCATATGAACAAATCAAGATCGCGATTCCGGTCAAACACATCATTAATATATAATTATATATGTACAAGAATTGCTCTTTTAAAGTTATTATTATAAGTTAATATATTTTACGGATTCTTTTTATATAAAGACTAGCAGACCTGACAGACGTTGTCCTGTCTTAGAACTGACAAACACGCAAAGTCAAAATTGTAAATCTTATTTTTTTACACCTTGGGTTACATTATTGGAGTATTAGTAAGGATCCCTATTTAAAAAATAAATATATAGCCTATGTTAACCGGGGATAGTGTAGCTTCCCAACAGTGAAAGAATTTTTCAAATCGGTTCAGTAGTTTCGTAGCCTATTCAATGCAAACAAACAAACAAACAATCAAATCTTTCCTCTTTATAATATTAGTATAGATAAATAGATATTAGGTAGATATAAGTGAAGGATGTCGTAAACAGTAGTTTATGGGTTTATATTTAAAAGAAGACTTTTCTTGATCCATAAAATAATTTATGTCATCATCATCAGTCTATCATGTTCCCACTGCTGAGATACAGGCCTTCTCTCAGAGAGAGAGAGAATGGGCCCTAACCCTAATCTACCATACTGGCCCAGTGCATGTTGGTGAATGTCATTACGTCTTTGAATTTTTGAGGTTCTTGGACGGATGGTCCTACCGGTTTCCTCGCGATGTTTACTGTCACCGTTTTTGAACGGTGGCTCCAATAATTTAGGTACACCTAAATTAAATAAATATAAAATATTACATAATATTTTATCATTATCATCATCATTTCAGCCATAGGACGTCCACTGCTGGACATAAGCCTCCCCCATCGATCTCCAAAATGGTCTGTTGGAAGCGGCCTGCATCCAGCGTTTTCCTGCGGTCTCTTTTAGGTCGTTTGTCAATCTTGTGGGTGGACGTCTACGTTTACGTTGCGTTGCGCTTACCGATCTCCATTCCAGAACCTTTAGACTCTATTCGATAGGAATAAAGACCAACTTTTAGAGGTAAACTTAACTCGGTGCGTTATGTGCGTGTTTGTAGTAACAGAATCAAGGCCCAGGTCACTTGATGATAGGGTTATCATATTATCTCAGTATACAGGATGTCCCAGAACTCAACGTCAAGCGGGCACGGGGCAAGAGGGGGGGTCATACCAGATCCAGGAAAAATAAAATAAAAAATCCATATCAGTTGGTTAAGTTATAATTGCCAAATTTATGAAAAAGAGGAAAATCGACACCTTTATTCATATCTTTAGTTATTCTGACCTCAAAGTTAACTATTTTACAGTGTTTTTTTTACTAACTTAGTCTTTAATAAACATGCTATCAAATTGCAATCACAAATCAAACAAAAAGCATTGCTATGTTTGTTAAAATTATCGCATTTTCTTTGAGTTGTGGTTGAAAAAATAATATCACCTAACTTTAATGGTTCAGTAAAAAAAAAGATATAGTACTACCCTAGGCAAGTTACTTCAAAAGATGGCCCATTTAGTCAAGATTTCAAAATGGTACAATACTTTTAACTTTTCTACCTATAACATTTATTGCCAATTTTTATAGTAAAACATACTCATTTTAAAAATCAAATTAGGTCATCACAATACTTGTTTTCCATAGAAAATTCGGAGACATAGCACAATTAATAGTGTGCGGTGATCACCGACAAATACACCACCCATACCCATACACCCACCCATTATACCCATATCTTTTTTTTTACTGAACCATCAAAGTTGTTTTTTCAACCACAACTCAAAGAAAATACGATAATTTTAACAAACCTAGCAACTCTTTTTGTTTGATTTGTGATTGCAATTGATAGCATGTTTATTAAAGTACACGTTAGTAAAAAAAACACTGTAAAATAGTTAACTTTGAGGTCAGAATAACTAAAGATATTAATAAAGGAGTCGATTTTCCTCTTTTTCATAAATTTGCCAATTATAACTTAACGAACTGATATGGATTTTTTATTTTATTTTTCCTGGATCTGGTATGACCCCCCCTCTTGCCCCGTGCCCGCTTGACGTTGAGTTCTGGGACACCATGTATAAGTATCTGCGCGCACCAGTCACGTGTCGTGTCGCACGGTGGTGCATGGCATGACCCCCAGGCCCCCAATGTACAAAACCAATATTAATTTGACCTTTTCACAAAGATATAAATTGCGTTTGCCATAAAATTTGCAAATAGCGACAAAATCTCAGGATTTTTCAATGGAATCAGGCTTTTCCCCGGACTTTATTCCATCTAGTAACCCTAATACATTATATTTATTTAAAAAAATTTTTGCACAATCAGGCTTTTCCCCGGACTTTATTCCATCTAGTAACCCTAATACATTATATTTATTTAAAAATTTTTTTGGACAATCAGGCTTTTCCCCGGACTTTATTCCATCTAGTAACCCTAATACATTATATTTATTTAAAAATTTTTTTGCACAATCAGGCTTTTCCCCGGACTTTATTCCATCTAGTAACCCTAATACATAATATTTATTTAAAAAATTTTTGCACAATCAGGCTTTTCCCCGGACTTTATTCCATCTAGTAACCCTAAATACTTTATATATTTTTTTTTAAATGTTACACCCAAATAGTTGGAAGACTGGAATGTAACATAGAATACCTACTAGAGAGAGAGAAAAAAACTTTTTTTTTTAAAGTCTTGTTCCATCTGCTCCGCCATCCTATATTAACACTATATGCAATGTTATTCTAAAGATAAATCACAAAAGGTTTTTTGGTTGGGTTAAAGTTAGTCAGATAATTCGGTATGTAAAGTTTTTTTTTGTTTTTTTTTTTTTAATATTTTTATTTCGTATATAAGGCTATTTTAAGAATCTAATTTCAATATTTTTGTTTTCTATTGAGTAGTTATTTTACAATATTTTTTTGAAAATTGAAATTATGTGACGTCACCATATAGCACAAAATATCGTTGCGTTGAGAAGTCTATAAAAGCACCCCATATTGGCAGCCCTGAAAAAAACCAGACAGTCAAACCACAGAAATGAAAAAATATTCTATTCTGTGTGACGAACAGTGTGTCAAATGTATAATATTTTTATTCTTAAAAGGCACAGAAAATAAAATGCTACACCGTGACGTCATTTAGAGGTCAATGAAAGTCGAATGATTTCTTAGTTTTATGTTAAAATAAATGGCATCTTATCGTTTTAAAGGGTCAGAGTAGAAAAATAAGGGTTAGTAACATAAAATCTCGAAATGGTTTTGGAATTGGCATAGGTAATTTTTTTTAGCATACCAAAATTCGGTATGTTAAAAAAATTTTGTTGAAACAATTCAGTCAGATTATTACTAGTGTTGTGTGTAAGTATACCGCGAGCAGATCAGCGACCCGCAAGCAGCACCATTGATCACGAGTATGACACATGTGCCAGCCATCGCCCTTCCCAACCATATCTAAAGGGAAGAGAGCGACCCGACACACGATTTCGCCGCAAGAAGGTGCCTTCGATGGTGAGCATGAATGCTCAAGGCATGCATACATACATACAATCCTTATTTCTAAAAGCTTTCTTTTTACATTCCAATACTTAGTCTCTTTCCGGCCCAGGGTCTCCATCACAGCCGCGTTCCGATCTTTGCTGTGGCTATCTGCAAGTCGGTGACATAGGCGACGCTCGACGAACGAATCGAATGATGGCATTATCTTCCATGTCGTCGGCGTAGTAGACGAAGGTCTCGATGTGAAAAGTTTGACGTTTATAAGTGACTCCTTATAAATTCGAGCTAAAATTATTTACCGCCACGTACGTTATTTATCTTGTGGTACATTGAAGACTGCACATCAAAATGTTGTATTTTATGAGTACGCAGCCATGTGCAGAGTGTCTATCAGCGGCTGACACAGCTTAGTCAGCAGTAACTACGGCCAGAGGAACGAGCGAGGAGGCGGGGTCAGGCTATTATTAAGCCGAAGAGCTGTACGTTACCAACTTATCTGTAAAGCTGAGTTGTCGAACCTCCGTTGTATTTATATATTATATAGTCCTCCTCATCGATTTCGATGAAGGTGCAAGCTCAAAGTCGCATAACGAGCTATGGAGAGGGTTATGCTCAAGGTTTCTCTACGAGATCGAATCAGAAATGAGGAGGTCCGTAGACGAACGAAAGTTACCGACATAGCCCACCGGATTAACAAGTTGAAGTGGCAGTGAGCAGGGCACATATCACACAGAACAGATGGCCGATGGTGCCGAAAAGTTCTAGAATGGAGACCACGGACCGGTAAGCGCAGCCTAGAACAAACACAAGATGGACAAACGACCTAAAAGAGACCGCAGAAAAACGCTGGATGCAGGCCGCTTCCAACCGGCCCTTTTGGAGATCGATGGGGAGGCCTATGTCCAGCAGTGGACTTCCTATGGCTGAAATGATGATGATGGCGATGATCCTTAATTAAAGATTTCTAAAAAAACTATCACCAACCCTAATGAGGTTTGCTAGTCCTAACATAGTCTTATCACAAACTGGGCAGTAGAGTTGGCCAGAAGAATCAAAGGTCTGGGGCCTTACGGACAACAGCCATTGCGGCACCAAACTACACGTTAGATCCGCTCAGTTGGAAAATCACGCGACCGCAAACCGTATCTGGGCGCGTTAAGGTTCACGTTTACGTGATTTTCCAACTGAGCGGATCTAACGTTAGTTTGGTGCCGCAATACCTGTTGTCCGTAAGGCCCCAGGACTTTGACGTGACCGTACAGACCGTACAGACGCGGTCGGTACTTGGATGGGTGACCGTCTGGGCATGATGTCTTTTTGCACTAAATTTGTGAATAAGGTTTGTTTGTTTCAAAATACACAAACTGTGGCCATTAGGAACTGAGAATTTACTTGTGACAAAAAATACTAGTTTAACTATATATTCACTTCATGACATGGTTCATTGTCTAGATTGCCCCGATGGCATAGTTGATAGTGAATAGTGAACCTGCCTTCTGCGCTTGGGGGCGTGGGTTCGATTCCCACATAAGTAAGACAAACATTCATGTGATGAACATTTGTGTTTGTTCTATTTAAATATGTATTTAAAATGTATATGTATAATGTATGTATATCAATCTATAGCAGCTATGCCATCCATAGTACAAGCATTGCTTAGTTTGTCAGATGACCGTGTGTGAAAAAATATCCCGAACTCCGAATATTTATTTATTTATTTAGTTAATACAGGCACTTGCTTAATTTATTAATATTATAATACTACAAAGTAAATCACTCCAACACTTAGGGCGCTTGCAGACGATAAGTACCTACGATAGTTACAATCTGGGTGTCTTCAAATCACGAGTGAATTGGATTCTTCTAGGCAAGCGTGCTCCATCGTAGACCACATCGTCGCTTTACATCAGGCGAGTTGGTGGTCAAAAGCAAGCCTATTATAAAAAAAAAAATATCGCCACTCGCGCGCCAACACCACAACCCGCGTGCGAGTACGTACTCGCACAAGTGTTCGAACGAGACAAACGATGCGCAGTGGGCGTCGCGCAAGCAGGGCGGGAAAACGAAGCTTCCAAGTAATTAATTCCAAGCGCCAAGTAAGTACCAGCGCGAAGCATCATTGCCACGTTCACTATGCACGCTGTTGCAGACGATGCGTTGTATATATGCACTTGCTACTTGTTACTTGTACTACGCATCGTCTCCAAGCGCCTTTAGGGCGAAAAAACAAAGGTTCACTTGGCGCCAAGTATCACTGCCACGTTCACTATGCACACCGTTGCAGACGATGCGTTGTATATAGGCTCTTGCTACTTCTACTTGTTACTTGTGCTACGCATCGTCTGCAATCGCCTTTAGTTTGAATCATACAGTTCGACAGGGACCAGTGGTGTAACTACGTCGTTGAGGACGGTGTCAAATTCATCAGATGGGGCCTTCAACACGTAAATTACGTACAAAACGCAGCGACAAAACGCTTTTAAACTCGTAATTATTGTGTGAATTTTTCATTGATTTTCTAGTAACTTAATTGGAAGATAATATTGGATTCAAATAATCAAATTTATATTTAAATTTTTATTACATTTTTTCGAGCTTTGTTTAGCCAAAGTGTAAATGCCATCATAAAAATTCAATTTTAGGGCCATTGAATGTTGGATGAATAAAATAATGAGTTGCGTAACCTTTCTAGTCTCATAGAATTTCTTAAATAACTTTTTTTTTACAAATTTTTCATATATTTTTTTATTCAAAATGTCAATGGTGTTTTCAATGAATTCAATATTTTTTTAACTAAGTTTTGTAATAATATTTCAATGATCTTCCTGTGTCCGCGTCGGGACGGGGGCCCCTTCGGCCGGGGCCCGTGGCATTTAGTCCGTTCTGCGACCCTATTGTTACGCCGCTGACAGGAACTGAATAAGAATGCCACGTATCATACCTAGTACAATATGATGAGTCTGTCTGTCCGCTAGGGTACGCTTGCACCATTGCAGGATCCATTAACTGGCGATAAAGTAAACATCACCGTAGGCGGCCGGCGACTTAAAAGGCGTAAGGAGAACTGGATGGTAATACAAGACGTCAGTATGATAAGGACAATGTCTTCGTTTATCTACCTAATTAGGTACGTCGATTGTGGTATAGCAATATCAATGTCACGAATGTCACTAACATTCGTAACTATAATATTGTTATTATTGTCATACTTTATATTATAAATGCGAAAATCTGTTTGTTTGTTTGTTGGGCTTTATATGCTTCAAAAATGTACGGTTACTAAAGGATAGCTATAATCACTTAGCAAGGTAATAGCCTAATAAATTTAAATAAAATTTTGTACGGAGATGGTTTCTTTTCTGGATTTGCACGGTCCATGGGCTATTTAACCCAGAAAGTTTCTTGTAGGATAGCTTTTTTCATCACGGAAAAACTAACGATTTCTGAAGGATAGTTCAAATTTCGCGAAATTATTATAAAGAGGAAAGGTTTGTATGTATGCTTGTAACGAATTGGCTCAAAAAGTACTGGACCGATTTTAAAAATTCTTTCATTGTTGGGAAGCTGCACTATCCCCGGGTGACATAGGCTATAATCTATACCCGTGCGAAGCTGGGGCGGACCTCTATATAGTATCTTAATAAATCATAAATCATATTATATTTCCGAACGATATAGAAAAACACAAAATAGAAGTCTGCAGTGGGCCCCAAACTAGGCTAGGCCTGTATCTTGGGTACCCGGAAAGATCAGAGCATACGTAATTCCAGATTAGCGCTGACAGTATTTAACGTCAGATTCCAAATATAAGTGATTAGTGATCATTGTCCATTGTTTTTGTTTTTTGGCAATAAATATATTTTATTCTTATTCTTATAAGTTATTAAATAGGATCAATGTTATACATGATAAAAACTTGCCTATTAAGGCGAGGTTTTCCCACCCTTGAACAAACGCTTGTTACTATTGATGCCCAAAAGGTCAAACATATTATATTAAAGTTTAATTTATTAAAACTACAATCTGAGCATCTTCAAGGCTAGTTAATACCTAGATTTATTCTTGATCAACGTCTTCCATCCTCGGCCACACCGTCGCTTACCATCAGACGAGTTGGTGGCCAAACGCAGTACTATTCTATAAATAAATAAAAAACCGGACAAGTACGAGTGGGACTCGCGCTCTGAGGGTTCCGTTAGATGCAACCTTCAGAAAGCGAGTCCAAACCAAAAAAATAAAAAAATAAAGTTGAAATACTGAAAGACAAACTTAACTTTGTAGTGGACAAAAAGGTTCTTTGATACATTCCAACTACAAAATGTAAGTTTGTAATAGCAATAAATAATTTTTAAGGACATAACTTACTTTTACCTTTTAGTTTATCACTTACTTTTAGTTTATCACTTTCGGATTTATTCCAATATATGTGCCGTAAGACATTTGCCTCTTGCAAAATTTCATGATTCTAAGTCAACGGGAAGTACCCTAACCCCTGTTATTAATAAACGTGGAGTAGTCTTGGAATAGTTACGCCGTGTTTTGTCTTCTTCTCTCTTTCACATTTTGAACTCGATCGAAAAAGACAAAAGACGGAGTAACTATTCCAAGGCTACTCCATGTTTATTAATAAGGGGATATAGGTTTTGATTTCCTTGTGAAATCCCAAAATATGCGCCTTAATCGGTCATATCTTTTGATCGCGTAAACTTACAATTTTGATTTTTTTACAGCTGAAAGAAACCGTAGGTTTGAGTATTTGATATATATTTCAACTTGATATCTTGACGCATTTTTGAGAAAAAGGGTCTTGACAGACGGACAGACAGACGGAAAGACGGACAATAAAGTGATCCTATTGTGTTGTTTTGTTTTGAGGTACCCTAAAAATACTAATCACTAATTTTACGAATATTATATAGCAACAAAAACTCGTTGGAAAAAACTATTTTATTTGGTTCGAGATGCCTGCCGGTCCGAAATTGCGCCCCGGTAATATCATAGGTAAAAATTAACCCTCGACGCGAACGGATGTAAACAAATGTAAATCATGATGACTGAACGGCCACATGTGTACTGTTCAAAGTTAAAAAAGTTAACGTTACCCAAAAAAATGTACCTACAACGTTTTACAACATGCCTCGTATGAGATAAGTTTGAAATAGTGTGAAGTGAAGTGAACACGTAGTTTGAATTTTGAAGCGCACGCAAAAAATCAAGTGGTTACCAGTTTTAAAACTATGAAGCCATGAACCATGAGGTCGCCTGGAAGAAATCGCTTAAGGCAATAAGGCTACCTATTATACTGCCGGTTATTGACTTTTTTATCTATAGGCACTAATATTATAAAGAGGAAAGATTTGATTGTTTGTTTGTGTTTGCATTGAATAGGCTCCGAAACTACAGAACCGACTTGAAAAATTCTTTCGCTGTTGGGAAGCTACACTATCCCCGGGTGACATAGGCTATAATCTATACCCGTGCGAAGCTGGGGCGGACCGCTAGTTATTAATAATAGGCTTGCATTTGACCGCCAACTCGCCTCATGTTAAAAGATGGTGCGGTCTTCGATGGAGCACGCTTGTCTAGAAGAAACTAAAAAAATTATTTACTCGTGATTTGAAGACACCCAGATTGTAACATTCAGGCAAAGCATTCCATAGACTACAGATCGCAAAATAAAAAAATGTATTTCTTAGTTAATCCACCGTAACATTACATACTTATTCTGTGAAAATTTCAACTTGCTATCTATTACGGCTGGAAAGATACAGCCGCAGATGGATGGCTGGACGCACATACAGACAGATAGTCAGCTTAGGCTTAGTAATAGGGTCCCGTTTTCTCATTTGGGTAAGAAACCCTTAAAACTAAAAAAATACGCTTAGCATAACATCAGGCGAGATGGAGGTCAAAAGCAAGCCTATTATTATAAAAAAAAAAAAAAGTTTCATTCTCGTTCTCATTTCACTGTGCTCCTGACTCCAACATCAGATCAGGTCGAGGGTACCAAATTGTTGTATTGTCATCCGGGTAGGGTTACCACAGTCTGGAGTTGTCCGGACATGTTCGGACTTTGGTAGATTGGGCGATGTAATACGAGCACCAAACACAAAACAAAAACTTCTATAAAAATTAACCAACCCACTAAAATGTCCGCCGTCCGGACTATTGAAATATCTGCCGTTAGGTCAGGGCTTTTCAAATTTTAATATGTAATCCAGTTACTTGCAAAGTTTCAAGCCGATACGACTATTAGAAGTAACTAGATTAAAATCGACTAGCTGCCCCGTTGGCCTAGTCGGTAGTGAACCTGCCTGTTGCGCTTGGGGGCGTGGGTTCGATTCCCACCTAGGGCAAACATTCATGTGATGAACATTTGTGTTTGTTCTATATCGGGGTGTTAATATCTTTTTAAGTATGTATTTAAAAATATAAACATTATGTATGTATATCATTCGATAATCCAATCAGTCATAGTGTACATATATAGTGTGTGTCATAGTACAAGGTGTATTTAGGTTGGGGTCAGATGACAGTGTGTGCAAAAATTTCCCGATTATCCCGAATTTTAGTTTAAAATAGTTACAAGAGAAGCTAAAAGAAATCATGCTTATAAAATTACTTGGCTTCTATCAATTAAATAACCTAATATATAATATTTATGATGATTGGATATACTGGTTGATTGCTAAGGAAATGTAGCTCTGGGAATAACTTGATTACTTTGCCCTAGTTTTTAGAAGTACTTAAGTATGTTTGTAGGCAGTTTTGAAACTATCGATCTGATTCTGAAAATGTTTTCATTGAATATAATGGTATTATTTATCAATGAATCAGATCGATAGTTTCAAAACTGCCTACAAACAAACTTACCTCTAAAACTAGTGTGAAGTAATCAAAATATTCCCAGAGCTACATTTCCTTAGCAATCAACCAGCCTGCAACATATCATCGAAAAGGTCAGTGCAGAGAAAAGGGTCGTCTGTCGGATGCAGGCGTCGTATCACCCTTTGTTTGCACTGGCGGGCCAGCGCGGCTCTAAGAAAATATACAAAACGGCCGAAATGTAACCGACGAGCAACGAAATGCGGCCACACGCTGCGGAATACCCCGAAGGCGTATTTTGACGAGTCAAGAACAGGCGTATAGATGGAACCATAGATTGAAACTGGACAGATGGGAAACGAGGATTATTCATATTTTTTCGTATAGCTTTTATTTCATTGTGTTCAAATATGTTTTTTTTTAATGAAAACAAATGTTTGTTGTTTGTCTTGCGATAATTATTTATTTAAAATATACATGCATTTACTCAGGACATGTACATTATTTCGGGATAAAAAGTGCTGAGTGGAAGAGGAACATACAAATAAACCCACTTCCGCATCTATGAGGCAAATATTATAATGATCTGCCATAAAGATCGTGCATAGTGTAGGTACTTTTACTGTCTCCTCGTCTTTAGTTGTCCATCTGTTATAATCTGCTCTATGAGTGTTTTGTACGGACAAGGCATTTAAAACATTTCAGTATACCTATCTAGATAATTATCAGAGTACCATCGGACAGTTTTGCTGAATCACAAAAAAATAGTTACTTTGTCAAGACTATTAACGATACAGGAAGCGAGAGTACAAACAAAATGGTCATATTACAATGCGAACCGAATCCCAAGCTTTAATTATATTTGCAAAGGTGTGATTCTGATTACATTGTTGTTTATTTAACATGTGTTTTTAATAGCCTTAATCATAAAGCTTTCTTAAAAGCCCAGCACCAGCAGCAGCCCAGCAGTGGAGGAGATGGAAAAAACTTTTTTTAAATTGTTAAAACTAAAATTCGTTTATGAAAAATTCATAATTTATGATATAGGTATAATATAAATACTGAAAAATTACGCAGTGTTTCACGTATTATAACGGACGAACTAGCTTGCGGGTTTTTAAAACTGCATATAATTGTGTAGTTAGGACTGTCCTGAAGTAAGTGATTTTTATAAAACCATAATTAAAAATCAGAACTACGTATAAATCACATTTTGCGATTTTAGCATTTTATCTATTAGTGTGCTAATGTATTCTATGCTATTAGTAGGTTCTACGTATTTTAGCCATATTCCGTGAACGGCATGACTGAACTGAAACATTGTACACTAGGTAAACAAAATTTTCACTCAAAATCACCACTTTCTCACATTGACTGCTTATGTACTTACTTTGTCGTAAAATCTTTGGATCTTATACCTAATTAATTTCCTATTGTATATCATGACTTAAGATGTGACATCCATTCTGTTGTTAATTTTCCCCGAGGGCCAATGTCCGCGCTAATGGTGCAGCTGGTGAGGCAGAACATCCCAGACTGAAACTAGGTCTCAAACTGTAAACCTGAAGCTTTGAACTGCATCTATCTTACTGCGCATACTCGAAATTTTGCATAATATTATTGAACCAATGACAATAAAGAGTGAGCAAGAGGAAATCATCAGAACTCTTCATACATAGGAAGTTACTTCCACTATGATGGGAGTGGCTTGACCAGCACATGGAACTTGTACGTAGTTACGTACCTACATACTATTAATAGGTGTTGTCTAGTATTGGCGAGCAATCTTTTTGATATCCCTGTTTGCCTGGTAGTTTTACTGGAAAAGCCTATTTTAAGGTTAGAGTTTCAGTTGTTTCAATGTTTCAGAAATTCAAATCAAGTTGTTTTGTACCATTTAAGATATATTATATTGGCACCTGTCCAAAGAACAAGCATGTTTAACATCTCTTTATTTAAAATTTATTATAACACCAGCAAGCCGCAAGCCGATGTTATAATAATTTATAATGACGCGAGTTTTGATGGAGTGTACTATTTATTTATTGAATCCAAATAAAACAAGCAGTATCACTAACTAGGTAATTAAAAAATACTCCTTAAATGCTTAGATAAGTATTACATAAGTAAATCAACATCATAAAGTCAGAATTTATAATTGTCTTGACAGGCTTTTTGGGAAGCTTTTTCGCATTAGGGTTGATGCTGATAACCGTAGTTGTCAGAATGCATGGAGGGTGCTATTTCCGCTGCGTAGTACATAGTTTCACCGTCCTGAATCGGCTGCAGATTAGATAGGTTCAAAAACTCCAAGTGGTTCTGTTCTTGAATGACCTGGGCGTAGCTCTCCATGGGCATCGTGCCGTCTGTCACGTGAGACCTCATGTGGAAATTTAAATGGCTACTTTGCTTAAACTTCCGTCCACAGACTGAACACTCAAACGGCTGGATGTTTGTGTGTGTGCGCATATGTTGTCTAAGATGCACGGATTGAGAGAAACTCTTGTTGCAAATAACACATCTGAAAGGCTTCACTTTGGTGTGCGTGCGAAGGTGCTGGTCCAAGCCTGCTTTTTGTGTAAAAGCTTTCGGGCAGAATGTGCAAGCGAACGGTCTGATTCCAGAGTGCATCCTCATGTGCTGCTGCAAGCCCCCTTGCTGGGTGAACCGTTTCGCGCATAGCGGACACTGGTGGGGCTTCATTTTAGCGTGAACGATGCGGTTGTGCTCGTCGTATTGGAAACTGTCTAGGAAGGTCTGCCCACACATGCGACACGAGAACGTCACTTGGTTAGCGGTCTGCAGCTGGGCTGCGAGCGAGTCGTTGGGATTGAAGTCTCTATCGAGCCGTTTCTCGCACACTTGGCACCGGAGTGCGGCTTTTCTTCGCTTGGTGTGCTCTTCGCGGTAGTGAAGGGAATAGTCGCAGCAGTTAAAGAATATCTGACGGCATTGCAGGTCGGGTCGCAGTGGCATCGGAAACGTGCAAGTAAAGGGGCCCCTAGGAGCATACAACAAACTTTTTTATTTTTTAGAGTTTAGGGCAGGCTCAGCATTTCAATCAATTGAGCTGGTAACTGAACTTCTGATAATTATGAGTCTCACTAGTTCAATCAAATTATTTCATTGAACTATAGTGAGACAGTAGTTCAATCAATTGAACTGTTGATTGAACTACTGTCGCTCACGTTTTGGTAACTGCCACACTTGCCCATAATAGTAGCAGTACGTGTCATCTAAAATGTTAAAATGAGGCCTATTACAAAATGAACCGTTTAATTTTAAGTATTTGTATTTTCGGACATAAAATAAAGCCGTAATTTTCAAGATAAATATTAAATAAGTAAACAATAACAAAAAAAAATGTTTATTTTATGACAGTAATTTAACGAAATCTATCCTCAAACTTTCCCTCCCTAAGTTTTACGAAAACCTACTTTTGCAAATTGGAGGTAACAAATGGATGTTGAGTTTACCAAAATCTGAAGCCGCTAATTCAATAAAAAAATGTTAAAATTCAGTTTGTAAGAAAAATTATATAATAAAAATCTTCGACCAAAATAAAACGAATGGCCAGGCCCAGTAGAAGCGCATTTTTGAAGACAACAAAATGAGTGCCGGCTCTCATTTCGTTTCAGTCGGTCTTTAGCCGCAGGAAGTGCAACACGTGTCTATTGTTACGCGATAACGAAACATCTGACAAAATTAGGCATTCATATGCTTTCCCGAAGTGTAAATACACTAATAAAACCGGGATCTATTTTTGTAACAAATATAAGTACTTACTGTACATTTTTATAATTAGGTGTTGAACTTAGAATAACTACTCAGAGAAGGTAGGTTTCCAAACAACTCCTTCTCAAAACGTAAGCTACAAATTCGCTTTGTAGCTTACGTTTCGATTGGTATTTTAAACGATTTAAGCAAGAAAATTAATGGATTACCTGTGGAATGTCACACCATAACTCTTATGCCGCTTTTCTGATTTGTTGTGATACGATTACACCGCGCAAATTGTCATAGTAAAATTTTTATATTTTTTTTGGAGCCATTTATGACACCATTTGAATGGCTTAAATTTTGCGAATGTACTTGGTTTCTTTGTGTAGTTATTCTAAGGTGTTGAAGTTTATGTCCGACGGTTTTGACTCGTTTTTACTGACCAATTTCAATGGTTAGGGCCCGTCCATTTATTTAATTTTAGTCGAAGCTAATAATCCAGTTTTCGATGCTTTTTTCGTAAAACAATGTGATAGGACCCTTAAAACCCTACTGCCTGCTTGATACTAGCAGAATTCTGTGTAACAGTCTGAAACATTACTTCTGTACCCTCTTTATATATGTCTATCGGGTATATCAACGTGGTGCTACCACTAGAAGCTCTAATATTTGGTTAAAAACAGTAAATAAGTACTGACTGAACGTACTTCGGCCTTCAGCATACTAGCGACGTTTAGCATCGAAATCGCGCGATTTAGCATCTGCATTAATGCAGTCGCGCGTTTTGGCGACTAGCTGCGATCGATCACGGCGCGCAATAAAAAACAGTTTTCAGAATTGTATTTCACACTCTATAGGGAACTTGCGCACATAAGCTACACTGCGCCGAAAGGAGGTCTTTATTAAACAGGGTTGCGCACATAGGCTACACTGCGCCGAAAAGCGGTAATTATTAAACAGGGTTGCGCACATAGGCTACACTGCGCCGAAAGAAGGTAATTATTCAACAGGGTTGAGCACATAGGCTACACTGCACCATAAGATTATTAATAAATATGGTTTCGCAAATAGGTTATACTGCACCGAAAGGAAGTCATTATTGAACAGGGTTGCTCTCATAGGCTACACTGCGCCGAAAGGAGGTCATAATTACACAGGATTGTGCACGTAGGCTACACTGTGCCGAAAGGAGGTCATTATTAAGCAAGGCTGTGCACATAGGCTATACTGCACAATAAGGTTATTAACAAACAGTGTTGCGAATATAATTATGTTATACTGCACCGAAAGGAAGTCATTATTAAACATGGTTGCGCACATAGGCTACACTGCACCTAAAAGTGGTCATTATGAAACAGAGTTTCGCACATAGGCTACACTGCGCCGAAAAAAGAAAATTATTAAACAGGGTTACGCACATGGGCAGTACTGTATAATAATGACCTCCGTAATTACTTTAAACCAAACCATTTATTTAATTTTTAGAAAGCTACTTATAGATATTTTTTTATCATACAATATAAATAAAAAAATCTTTAATTTATATTCAACTTGATAAGTTATAATTATAATCTGAATTATATTTAAATTTAAACCATGTTCCGCAGATTCCAAAGCCTCACTGCTTTTAGCGTCCAAAAAGCCGCGACTAGCATCCGCTTGTGGCATCCGTTCGGTCGCGGCATCAAGCTTCTGAAACGCGACTGAATCGCCGATCGCAGCTACTAAAAGTCGCTGGTGTGCTCGGGGCCTAAGGTTATAAGATGAAACCTACATTACCTCAAATCAATAGGCTTTATCCCGACGTCGAGCGCCGCGGTTTCTCCAATGGCACTGTCTACCTTCACTATGATATATGTGGTGTCCTGGGAAAACATCCTCGTAGTGAGGCCGTCGTGAACGGTGTCGGACGACGTGTCGCCTGTCGGACTTGGTACGAACTTGAAGCCGCTTATGTAGTTCTGTTAACATATGAATACAACACAAACATTACCTATCTATGCGTTTACAAAGTGCTCGGTTAGCCGATGGACATACCTATTCAAAGATATTAGAATTAGGCTTGCTTTGCTAGCTATGATAAAAAACACTAGACAAGTACGAGTAGGACTCGTGCTCTGAGGGCTCCGTTGGCCGGAACCCTCAGAGAGCGCGCCCAAAAAAAAACTAACTAAAGTTGAAATATTGAAAGACAAACTTAGCTTTGTAGTTGACAATAAGGTTCTTCCATACATAACAACTACAAAATGTAAGTATGTAATCATAAAACAATATTTTTTATATGATATAACTTCAAATTAACAACTTTCAGATTTATTCCTTTATAAGAGCTGTAAGACCTTGCCTCTTGCCAAAATTAATGATTCTAGGTCAACGGGAAGTGGGAAGGTTTTGATGCCCCTGTGAAATCGCTAAATATGCGACATAAACGTTCATATCTTTTGATTGCGTTGACTTACAACTTTTAATTTTTTACAGCCGAATGAAACCGTAGACCCAAGTATTAGTATAAATTTCAACTTGATACCTCTACGCGTTCTTGAGAAAAAGGGTCTTGTTTTGACAGACGGACAGACAGACGGACAGACGGACAACGAAGTGATCCTATAAGGGTTCCGTTTTTTCCTTTTGCGGTACGGAACCCTAAAAACAGTAAAAATATTGATCCTAGCTGTTGGCGTGACTTCATACGCGTAGACTTTCATATTTATGATCTTTCAACTCCCTTTTAATCCCTTTGAGAAAGAATTTTTCGAAAGGGCCGAACGTTTCGCAAATTCCTTTCTTAGCGGACCGTTACACCTTTTAGGAATCTACCTGACAAATTTCAACTTCGTAGCTCAAGTAGTTTTCGAAATTTCGTGATGAGTCAGTGATTTCATGATGGTTGTTCGTTTTTATATACCTATAATAAAAACTATTATGTACTATATAAATATAAACCTAAACCTTTTATTGTTTACATAATTATATAAGACAGAAAGACTAGTGTAACACCCGGCGACCTTATCGCTAGAAGTATATAATTATAACTAGCTGACCCGACAGACGTAACCTTTGTCCTGACCTAAGTCAGGACTCAAACGCGCTAAGTTAAAATCGTTGTAAAGTTTTCTGAAATTTTCCAATTTTCTGCGCAGTATTATTGATTTTTCTTACCGCAAGAACCTTCTACAAAGTATTAGAAAACTATGTAGAATTTCATTCATCTTTTTTAAGTTTTCTAATGCTTTGTAGAAGGTTTTTATGGAAAGAAAAATTCAGAGAATTGAGCAGAACACTGGTAAACTTCAGAAAACTTAACGACGATTTTAACTCGCTGGTAAGCAGTCAGCTCGCAGCTAGTCATTGAATAAAGACATGTTCCAATCATGCAAAAAAGTGGTAAGCATGAGTCACAAAATTCAGTTAAGATATTTCGTATGAGATAGATACTGCATCCAGCCACCATTGAAGTGCACCAGCTGTGGTGGTTTATTTTTTTAGTGACGATTTATTATCTGGGAAATATGAATGCTCACATTATTTTGAGAACGGTGAACTCAGTACACAATGACTAATCAGTCTATTGTATAGTAAGTAGGTACAATAGGACACGGTAAATTTGGAGTACCGGCATAATACTTTATGATACTTTCGATGGGGCCGAAAGGTTCTCTATTGGAGACCACGGACCGGTAAGCACAGCGTAGGACGTCCACCCACAAGATGGACAGACGACCTAAAAGAGACCGCAGGGAAACGCTGGATACAGGCCGCTTCTAACCAGCCCTTTTGGAGATCGATGGGGGAGGCCTACCTATGTCCAGCAGTGGACGTTCTACGGCTAAAATTATAATTAATATGAAATATCACTGTAAGAATCTAAATTCTAACGTTTTTTTTAATATTCTTGAGTGTAATGTGTTTTGAAGTACGGTCATAAAATCCGTCATATAGAATTTATAATTTATTGGATATTTAACTTCGTTTAGAAAGTAAGAACGCGTTGCATCCAGGCTACGTTGCATATTACAAGGGTGCATTTTGAAACGTTCGATTTACTCGTAGGTACTAGGCAAGCACAAGTTTCAAGGAGTTTCAAGGAGGAGGGAGCTGATTTCAGTTTTGCTAAAATTTTACATAGATTGTAAAACGATGTTTTTTTGGTAAACAATATTCTTTCGCTGCACCTTCATTCTAACTAGACTATGTAAATGTGGTAGCTACAGCAGTAAGGAATTTACGGTAACGGGCTGGGAGAGGAAATTAAGTGAATGGGTTGGATGTGGGACTGAAGCGGAAAGAGCAGGATTAGAGTAAAGTGGATTACGGAATGGATGCGGGACTGAAGCGGAAAATGGGACTGAGTAGAGTTGATGACGGGTCGGAAGCAAAACTACAGCGTATGGGGGGGGAGAGTAGAGTGGATAACTGGACGAATCTAGAATTGGAATAGAAAAGGCGGGACGGGACTAGAATGGTATACGGGACAGATGCGAGACTAGAGTGAAAAGGGTGGGAAAGCAGTAGAGTAGATTACGGAATGAATGCAAGCCTGGAGCAGAAAGGGCGGGATGGGAATAGAGTGGATTACAGGATGGACACGGGACTGAAGAGGAATGGGCGGGACTGGAAACAGTGGATTACATAATTTTTTTTTTATTATATATTCATTTAGGACACTTTTTTCTTGAATTTCGTACTAGAAGACCCAACCTCAAGTCTAAAAATATCTAGGTATTATTATTTTTTCTATGACCTAAGATGTGACCTGACATGACCTAATTGTTTATAAATCAATAGTATGTACAATATACGCGATTAGATTGACGCGTGTGTGCCTCGTTCAGAATGTAAGGACGCATTGCAACAGTGCAAGACCTAGATTTTCGAAAATTAAGATGCACTGATACCAGGATAGCAAAGGTTTCCAGGAGCTTCAGATTGATTCCGGTTTTCCAAAGAATTGACGAATTGCAGCCGTATTGCTACAGCTTAAAGTGGGTTCTCATTTGACTCTTACAATAGCATTCTGTGTTGTAGATTTATATATCCACAAGTTTCTTTCTTCAATAGTACATTACTGCAGTGGCCACCAACAGAAGCATTTAGGACGAACGTGAAAATGTGGGTCGAGAAGTAGCCGAGGCCAACATGCGTGTGAGTCCATAAATATTCAGTTGCTCCCAAGGCTTGTGTAGTACTTTTCATAAGCATTGCGTGGATATTCAAGTTAAAATGGTACATATTTGAAAGTAATGTTCGCATTTTATTAATACGCCACGGGAACAAAACTTTTAAAAAAATATTTTTTTATTATAGTATGAGTTAGTGCCTAACACAGTGTCAATCACTAAAGATAAGGGTCTTTGACCAGTGTGTGTTGCCAGTGATGACATATGGTAATGAGACGTGGTCCTTAATTGCGATAGAATCCGGAACGTGGAATATCGCCATAGAACCAGAATCACCGACATAGCTGTTAAAGTTTGCAAGTTGACGTGGCAATGGGCAGGCCACATCGCTCGAAGAACCGATAACCGATGGGGAAGAAAAGGTTCTTGAGTGGAGACCACGAACCGGAAGACGCAGCGTAGGTAGGCCTCCTACTAAAATGGACCGACGACATTGTGATAGCCGCGGACATACAGTGGATGCAGATGGCACGCTGTCGTTCAGTGTGGAGGTTAAAGGGGGAGGCCTATGTTCAGCAGTGGACGTCTTCTGGCTGATGATGATGAGACAGAGCGCAGCACTTAGCCATACATAGCATAATGCCACAGATGTCATGCACAATGCCATTTTGCCACAGATACAGGCTATTTAATATGGCCAAATATGGCTAAGCAATGCGCACTCTCCGCGCTCTATCTCAAAAAAACATTTATGTTCTGAATTTTATGCTCTTCAATTTTTATAATACCTTACATACTTATACAAACTCTTGAACGAGATTTTATGAGTTTTTTGAGACAACTGTAAACTTTCCAGAATAAAACAAAATCTCCATTGGTCTAACATACTCTACCACCCCATTTCAACACCTTGGCGGTAAAAAAAAAACATAACATATTTTTTTCCTATTCGAGTAAATATATTACTTATGAGGCTCTCGCTAGACGGTTGGATGCAACAAGGGTCAGGTGCAGAATGCGGTAATCCTTGACACGGCACGTATTGTCAGGAGGTTCCACACTCTGCAGCCCTAACCACCGGTAGCTTGGGCCCTGCCCCGCTGCCGGCGGCACTCTAGGTTTATTTTTATTTTTATAATATTTATATAATTATTGTGAAAAAAACTTAAATCTAATCGTCTACATATATAATATAAAAATGAATCCCTATTTACCTTGGTCACGCCATTAACTCGTTTTTTTTACCAATTTCAATCATCTTTATTCTTAAAGGGTTCTAATACTTTGTAGAAGGTTCATACAGAAAGAAAAATTGAGAAAATTGTTTATAAAATAGAAAACTTCAGAAAACTTAACGATTATTTTCACTCGCGGGTGAAACCGCGGGCGCAGCTAGTTTAAGTATAAAAATAAATGTAGCGTCTTTCAGTTTGACATGACTATATATAGTGATGAATATCAATCTATAGGTACCTCTACCTACTGATGGGTAAAAATAATAAATTATTATTATTTTTGGGTGATTGGTGTGACCGTGGACATATTCGGGGATACCATTGGTACTCATCATTATGAATAACTTTTACTATGGGACCAACCCTGAAATCGCGAATAAAATATCGGCTTTTTATTTATATTACACGGGAAATAGTCACGTAAGAACGCTCACTCGCCTCATGCGGTTGAAACTATAGTCGGAGTGACCGGCTTAATCTTACGTGAGTAATTCCCGTGTAACATAAATAAAATCTGTGAAAACCACGTCAGTTTCCATAATAAAATATCAGCTGTTCCATATATAATATTATTTTTTAAATTATTGCTTTCTGTTTTGTATGTTATTCAATAAATAAATAAATTTAATTTAGTACAAAAATCGTTCATAGACACTCGAAGGAATGTATGAAACAGCTGATTTCAGGGTGATGAGTACAATTACTTACCTCTTTCAGCTCTTTGGGTATAATATGCGTAACCCTGTATAAATAGGTAAGTATATCCCATGATCTAAGAAAACAAGGTCTAGCAATCTGGGAGTGGTCCCGCAATGACGTCACTGTCCAGTTGCCACTTTATTCAACCAGCTGTTACGTGGTGTATCGTCATCTCTCTCGAACCTGTTGTAAATTGACATCATGACATCATTGCGGGACGCCCACGTGGTCATTTTTTCTCGGATTGCTATACCTGGCGGAGTATATTATTATACCATGGTATATCCGTTTTCTGGGCAGTCATGTAAGAATACTAACTTGGTCATCGTAATATGTGGGAGTGTGGTATTCAGTCTCGCTGCAAGACGCCTCGCCGCCATCGTGTTGGGTGTTTCTATGGTTCTGCAGAGCATTCGCATTGTAAAACGTCTTCTTGCACAAACGACACATGAACATGGCGAGTGGTTCCTCTTCCCATTGTGAATGCTACGAAGTTTTTTTAACATTAGGTATAATCCTCTCCAGTTTTAGGTACTACATAGCTGTATTTACCTATAATAAAAGATTGAACAACCGATCCAGAAGAAGTAGTTAGTTACTGATCTAAGGTTAGCTAGTACCTACTGCAGCAGTTATTTCATTACCTACACGTATTATTAATAGGAAGCCTTTTTTGGCCTTATCTTTGAATATTGTATAGAATAAATAACGCTATTGATTACAAGAAATAAATAAAATAAATAAAGACATAAGATACAATGTTAGGTATAGGTATAGTTACTAAATTGTTGAAACCCTTCAGTCCCGGCATTTGAGATTACTAAACAAAATTTTACCTGTATGTTTCTGTAGGGCGGTGTTCTTCTTTGTGAAGGTATTGGTTGTACTTGCCTTACATTTTCTTGTCCTTTTTCCATTGGAGTTTCTGAAAATGAAATGTTTCAAGCAAGGTCGTTGGTTTCAAGCAACGATCTATTACTATACCTACTAAGGTTTCAAGCAAACTCAAGGTGTAAGTAGGTATGTTGTTTTATTAGGTTTGTGGTTACTTGCATGTAAAACTTACATAAGTTACAAGCAAGTTACAAGTACGTAGTGTAGTATTTATATTCTCTTTGTAGGTACATAGTCAACGATCATTGTACGCTGTGATTGTACGTAGTCAAGAGTCGGTCAAGAGAGCACAAGAGAGTCAATATTATAATAAAGTTATATGATTATTTACGGGATATTTACCGTGGTAAGGTTGTGGAATGAGCTCCCGATATTTCGGCGCAGTTACATGCACCATGTTCACGGTTGTTCCATGTTTTCCATGTTGTATACGCAGTGATACAGTGAGTGTGTTTTGTCGGGACTTAGGTTCGAGTTCGAGTTCCAGTGATAACCGTAGCAAAAGACTAAGAAAGAGGGTAGATCGTTATGTCTGCACCTAACTTTTTAACTGTTCTCCAACCACCCGCATTCTTCAGTCTTCCCGTGAACATGGTGCATGTAACTGCGCCGAAATATCGGGAGCTCATTCCACAACCTTACCACGGTAAATATCCCGTAAATAATCATATAACTTTAGTGAACAACCGTGATAGTTTAAAACAGTGTTTTAATATTATAATAATTTAATAATTACCAATTGCCAATAAATTAATTGACTAGAACCGTTGACTAAAACAATAATTATAACGATAGATTGTTAAATGTAATTTGTGGTATGTGGTATCTAATATCAGCCTAATAGGTAAGAAAAAGGAACTTTTTATAGAAGGTGCAATTAGATTTTCGAAATGTCCGCCAAACCAACAACAAACCAACAGCCAAACACCAATCGCCTCAGCCAATCGCCATTACGCCAATGACATTTATGACATTAAATCTATGGACGATTTTTTTTTTCTGTTTTTTTTTTCTTCCTCTTAGGTGGATTTTGGCTTCGCACGTCTTATACATAAATGAGCAGTTTCCAAGGATTGTCAGTATTTAGTATAGTTCTTTTCATCGTCAAGAGATGGCGCTCGCGTTACTTTTGGTATTTTCTTTTTAAACTTTATCATGGCAGTGGAGAACATTGTTCAGCCAACGTAAATAGTTAAAATAAATAAAAAACAATGTAAAACTATGTAATAGTTAGTGACTTTGGTATAGTTACGTATTATGAATAGCACTTCTACTGCCACTAAGCAAAACGTTTCAGACGATGCGTTGTAGCTACAGTTAATTGCAACTTGTCCAAGTAGCAAGTACAGTTAATTGCACATTGTCCAAGTAGCAAGTACAGTTAATTGCAACTTGTACTTGCTACTTGGACTACGCATCGTCTCTAAGCGCTTTTAGTTTCCTTGACTCTGATTGTGATTTAATTGCCGTTTTTCAATACCTTGTATATCAGTTTATTATTGGCAGGAATCAGTATCCATGGTCATGTAATAAAAAAATAGGAAAAGACAGTTGATGACATACGACAGCTTCAAAAAATTACAGACAAACCTACTTATCTGTGCAGTTGGTCAAACTGTAGAATTAAAATATTACTTTGGACAGCTGTCAGATTTGTTACGAAAATTCGATGGTGACTCTCCTATGTAACTGCACCACAGTTTATTTGGTCGCACCGAACGTCAACACGTTGTTGAACTCATTCGTTCGTTTTTTCTTTTTCTCTCTTTCACTTCTTTATTTTTCGCTCGCTGTCTCGCTCTCTCGGATCTTTTCCTTGTTTTTGCAGCGGAATATTTTCGCTGTTTTTGTGCGAATTTTTGGTAGTATTGTTATTACAAAGAAATAATTTGAGTTAAACAAAAAGTTATTACAGTTTGTTTCATAAATTTAATCTCATAAAATGGCTGGTTCGGCCCTAAGACGTCTAATGGCAGAATACAAACGTAAGTTATAAAACAGTGAATCAAAAATTCTATCCCAGTTACCCAGATCTAGATTAACTAGGCAAATAATCAACTGTTGGTCTAATTTGGACAATCTCAAGATATACATACTCCCAGCGGAAGGAAGGAGTTAAAGTCCACTGTGCTATGTCGGATCTGTCACTCATTTCGAACCTAACCAAGAGCTCAAGTTGATGTGCACTATGTCTGACTCCAGGTGGGCTCCAGAAGCTCTTGCGGTCGTTTTGCCACACCTCGACTTTCGTTTCGCTACGGAGGTCACCGGCTCACTTAGCTTGCCACCCTTTGCTCCGCTCGGTCTCATATAGCTTGTGTCGACCTCCCTTAAACTTGGTTCCGGCGCTTTTATATACTCTCTAGGAGTAGGGATCACAAGACTAAAGGGCGTCGGGGTGCTCCATATCAGATCTGTCACTCATGTCGAACCTAACTGACTTAAGTTGGGGTGTGCTGTGTCGGACTCAAGGTGGGCTCTAGCTCAGCGAGAGTTGGCCTGAGGTCAAAATTCTTCATACCCCCACCCCCACTATGCCGTCCATCGATCTGTGACATAGACAAATAGAAGTAAATATTTTTGGCAAAAAATTAAGACCTGTTTTGTATACCTACATACTCTATTCGACGTTCTCCCATTTATCTTTCCACCGTTTTTATCCCACAAGAAAGAGACTATGTTCTAGCTTTGTCGCGTCTACTTGCAGGTAAAAACGGTGGAAAGACAATTTGCCCACGACCAGTGCTAGGCCTACAGGGGTCGAAAACATGTGATCTTCAAATCATACAGAGGCTATGTCATGTTTCAGAGCTGACACTAAATCCCCCAGAAGGCATCATTGCTGGTCCGATCAACGAAGAAAACTTCTTTGAATGGGAGGCCCTCATAACGTAAGTATTATACTATTCTTATTCAATATGACTGCTCTCCTATACTGACGCGCCTTTTTCATCTTCAAGTGTCTAAGTCATGGAAGTTTGCAAATGTGCAGCCTGCGCTCAAAAAAGGAGTCGTGCCGACCCTACCAACTACAGGTGATCTGCCAAATACCTTTAAGATAAATAAGGTGTCCGTGTCGTTAGGCAATGAAGATAATGGAAACTATATAAATAAATATTCAAATCATAACGTTTTATTTAATTTAGATTGGCATCCTATTTTTCTCTGTTTGAGACATAGAAGACAATGTCACTTCATAGGAAGGTGACATCTAATCAGCTCAGTACCATAGCTTCACTAAGAAGTTTGCTATCTGGATATGCAGACTCCAACATCTTCTCTTGACGCTCATGGTGCCCAGAGTATAGCAGCAGATCTTCAATTATGCGTGCAGGCCAATCTGAAGGCATAGCATTGCCAGTCTTGGCTTATATAAGGCCTTCGTGAACATGTCTGCTATTTGGTGTTCAGTACCTATCTTTGCAATAATCATGTTCCCATCAGCTACGGCTTCACGAATAAAGAAATGTCGTAGCTTGATATGCTTGGTTCTGTTGTGGAATTCGTAAGGTGGATTAAGTGCCAGTTTGATGGCTGACTCATTGTCTACATGAAGAACAGGAGTATTCGATGATTGTTCTATGTTTTCAATCAACCGTTTGAGCCAAATGATTTCTCTTGCAGCCTCACTGGCGGCTACAATTTCAGCTTCAGTGCTTGAGATCGCGACTGATGTCTGTAGTTGGCTTCTCCATGATATTGGACCTCCATAGACACATACTAAGCCTGAAGTTGACCTTCCAGTGTCAGGGTCTCCACCATGATCAGCATCGCTGTAGCAGACCAATTCTTTGTGCATACCTTTTCTGTAGGTAATGCAATAATCTCGCGTACCATTTAGATACCGAAATATTCTTTTCACTTTTGTGATATCTATTTTTGTAGGAGCTTCCAAATGTCTGGATGCAACACCGACGGCGTAAGCTATATCGGGTCTTGTTCCCACCATTAGATAAGCAAGAGCTCCAACCGCTTCTCTATATGGAAACGCGTTGTTTCCTCCGGCTTCTTCTCTCATTTCAGAGTCTTTCACTATTGGCGTAGTGACAGCCTTACAATTTTGCATACCAAATCTCTCAAGTACCTTTTTGGTGTAGGCAGCTTGATGTATTTTGATATAATCTTCCTCTTTTTCAATTTCAAGTCCCAGGAAGTAATAGGACTTCTTGTTTCTTTGGGCCTTTATATTAAATCGCTTCTTCAGCTTCTCGAGGAACTCGTCAATCAGTGCCTGTGACGTGCCAGCTAAAATGCCATCGTCAACATATAGGGCTAGTAGTAGCCTACCTCCTCCCCTCTTCATCGAGAAGAAACAAGGATCTTCTCCAGGTATGAACCCTTGTTTTAGAAGAAAATCTTTGATGCAGTTGTTCCAGCACAACGGTGCTTGTTTTAGCCCGTATAAGCTACGTTTCAATTTGCATACTTTGGTAGTTCCATCGTTGTACCCTTCAGGTTGTTTGACGTAGATTTCCTCATTTAAGCTTCCATAAAGAAATACGGTAGATATGTCAAATTGAGCTAGAAACATACTGTCTCGTGCAGCAATACTCAGTAGCATTCTGATTGAGCTCATTTTTGCAACTGGACTAAATGTCTTTTCATAGTCTACGCCTTTCTTTTTAGAATAGCCTACTGCGACGAGCCTGGCTTTATACTTGTCAATATCTCCATTAGAATTTCGCTTAATCTTGTAAACCCATTTGGTAGATATGGCTTTGCGTCCATTTGGCAAGGACATTATGTCCCATGTTTGGTTCTGTTTCAGGGAACTTATTTCATCATCCATGGCTTTGCGCCATTTATTTTTGTCAACAGATTTCATCGCATCTTTAAACGTCTTTGGTTCTTCTTCGTGCTTATATACATTCTCAACACAATTAAGAACGAACTCATCAAACCTTTCAGGAGGTTTGAAAGATAAATAAGGTGTCCGTGTCGTTAGGCAATGAAGATAATGGAAACTATATAAATAAATATTCAAATCATAACGTTTTATTTAATTTAGATTGGCATCCTATTTTTCTCTGTTTGAGACATAGAAGACAATGTCACTTCATAGGAAGGTGACATCTAATCAGCTCAGTACCATAGCTTCACTAAGAAGTTTGCTATGCTGGATATGCAGACTCTAACATCTTCTCTTGACGCTCATGGTGCCCAGAGTATAGCAGCAGATCTTCAATTATGCGTGCAGGCCAATCTGAAGGCATAGCATTGCCAGTCTTGGCTTATATAGGTCCTTCGTGAACATGTCTGCTATTTGGTGTTCAGTACCTATCTTTGCAATAATCATGTTCCCATCAGCTACGGCTTCACGAATAAAGAAATGTCGTAGCTTGATATGCTTGGTTCTGTTGTGGAATTCATAAGGTGGATTAAGTGCCAGTTTGATGGCTGACTCATTGTCTACATGAAGAACAGGAGTATTCGATGATTGTTCTATGTTTTCAATCAACCGTTTGAGCCAAATTATTTCTCTTGCAGCCTCACTGGCGGCTACAATTTCAGCTTCAGTGCTTGAGATCGCGACTGATGTCTGTAGTTGGCTTCTCCATGATATTGGACCTCCATAGACACATACTAAGCCTGAAGTTGACCTTCCAGTGTCAGGGTCTCCACCATGATCAGCATCGCTGTAGCAGACCAATTCTTTGTGCATACCTTTTCTGTAGGTAATGCAATAATCTCGCGTACCATTTAGATACCGAAATATTCTTTTCACTTTTGTGATATCTATTTTTGTAGGAGCTTCCAAATGTCTGGATGCAACACCGACGGCGTAAGCTATATCGGGTCTTGTTCCCACCATTAGATAAGCAAGGGCTCCAACCGCTTCTCTATATGGAAACGCGTTGTTTCCTCCGGCTTCTTCTCTCATTTCTGAGTCTTTCACTATTGGCGTAGTGACAGCCTTACAATTTTGCATACCAAATCTCTCAAGTACCTTTTTGGTGTAGGCAGCTTGATGTATTTTGATACAATCTTCCTCTTTTTCAATTTCAAGTCCCAGGAAGTAATAGGACTTCTTGTTTCTTTGGGCCTTTATATTAAATCGCTTCTTCAGCTTCTCGAGGAACTCATCAATCAGTGCCTGTGACGTGCCAGCTAAAATGCCATCGTCAACATATAGGGCTAGTAGTAGCCTACCTCCTCCCCTCTTCATCGAGAAGAAACAAGGATCTTCTCCAGGTATGAACCCTTGTTTAAGAAGAAAATATTTGATGCAGTTGTTCCAGCACAACGGTGCTTGTTTTAGCCCGTATAAGCTACGTTTCAATTTGCATACTTTGGTAGTTCCATCGTTGTACCCTTCAGGTTGTTTGACGTAGATTTCCTCATTTAAGCTTCCATAAAGAAATGCGGTAGATATGTCAAATTGAGCTAGAAACATACTGTCTCGTGCAGCAATACTCAGTAGCATTCTGATTGAGCTCATTTTTGCAACTGGACTAAATGTCTTTTCATAGTCTACGCCTTTCTTTTGAGAATAGCCTACTGCGACGAGCCTGGCTTTATACTTGTCAATATCTCCATTAGAGTTTCGCTTTATCTTGTAAACCCATTTGGTAGATATTGCTTTGCGTCCATTTGGCAAGGACATTAAGTCCCATGTTTGGTTCTGTTTCAGGGAACTTATTTCATCATCCATGGCTTTGCGCCATTTATTTTTGTCAACAGATTTCATCGAATCTTTAAACGTCTTTGGTTCTTCTTCGTGCCTATATACATTCTCAACACAATTAAGAACGAACTCATCAAACCTTTCAGGAGGTTTGATTTTAGAGCGATCTCTTAGAGTTATTCTGTTTGGTGCTCTTTCTTGAGATTGTTCATTATTTTGAACGTCTTCTTGAGGTTGTTCGATTTGAACATCTTCTCTTAATAAGTCACCCTCAGATTCGTCTTGTATATCTGTTTCAGCGTGCGGTAAATTAACTTCGCTTGATGAAATGTCCTCGTCATCAGACTCGGCAGTGTCAAAATTAATTGAATCGTTAATTGGATCAATAGGTACATTTGATTCGTCTGATTCCTGATTTGCATCAACTGAATTTTTGCAGACTCGAAGCGGAATCACAACTGATCTAGGAATCTTCTCTTCAGATTTACTTTCAGTTGGATACCTATTATCGTCGACAGGGTTCACTTTCAGATTGTTTTTTACCCAAACGCGATTGCCTTTATCATAATTGTTACCAATATGAATGCCTTTTTTGGCCTTCTTGTCCAATTTTTTACGTGACACTTTCCTTACATGAGCTTTGCTCTGGTGTACAAGCCTCTCGTGGTAAAGCTGTAGCATGTTTGTTGCAACCACTGCATTGATTTTTACTTCAATTGGATCAGATGGTTTGTTCTGCAATCTTAGTTTATAGAGACCTCCATGTTTTACTCTATTTCCTATTATGGCAGGTTCTCCATTTACAATCAGTTGACAGCTTTTTGTTTTCGATACAAAGGTGCTATCGTCTAACCTATCTTGGGCAGCTAACACAGAAAAAATATTTTTCGTTATTCCTGGAACAAACCATACATCGTTCAAAGTTATTAATTGCTTTCGTCCATAAACGTCTGCTTCAACTATTACAGATCCTTTTCCAGCAGCAGGAATTGTTTGCCCACTTGCCGTTGTCACTGTATGTGAGTTGTTTTTAAATGGCTCGAAGTCTTCAAACAGATCAGCTCGGTTTGTGACGTGACTGGTTGCGCCATTGTCAACATACCATTGATTTTTATCAATCTTCACTGTAGTGTTCACTTCACCGATACTCATTAGCATCATGTTAGCCTTGCAGCTAGTTTTGATAGAGCTACTTTGATTTAATGTCGATGGTTTTTGCGATGCCACCGCGTTCTCGTCGGGACGTCCATCTGCTATCCATTTGCGGCAATCTTGAACGTAATGATTGTTCAGACCACAATAAGTACATTTCTTAGAGATGTCTTTGACAGCTGGTTTCTTGCGAAATAACATTTATTTAATTTAGATTGGCATCCTATTTTTCTCTGTTTGAGACATAGAAGACAATGTCACTTCATAGGAAGGTGACATCTAATCAGCTCAGTACCATAGCTTCACTAAGAAGTTTGCTATCTGGATATGCAGACTCCAACAAATACCAGCTTGAGGCATTGGAGTCTTTTGAGAAACATGCCAAGGGGCTCACAGGAATGAATCCTTAGTTCGGACTAGGTTTCTTAGTCTTGACTTTTGAGCATCAATGGAAAGTTGCTATAGTCTATCGGTTTTTTATCGGATACATTCACTGCATTGGATCTGCATGATCTAATTTCCCTCCTGCCCATTTTTCTATCGGACTGCCAGGGTGGGTATGAAGAATCGTCACCGCTTTATGGATGATAAACCCATGTGAAGCGCTTTGATTCCACTTCTATTGTGCGAATTGCTAGTCTGTGGAATGTGCTGCCTGAATGGGTGGCCCGCCCCCGATAGTTACAATCTGGGTGTCTTCAAAATCACAAGTAAATCAGTTTCTTCTAGACAAGCGTGCTCCATTGTAGTTGTGTGTATTGTAGTGTTGTTTGGTGATTAAAAATGTCCAAACCAAAAGTGGACTAGAACCATTCTAGTTCATTAGTTTTTTTTGGTGTTTAGTTTATTGATTTGTTTATTATTCTTACATAGTCCATTTCTTATTTTATTTTAAATTTTGCATACTAAATCAGTTGCTATATTTACAGTGGCCCAGAAGGCACGTGTTTCGAAGGGGGTATATTTCCCGCTAAGCTGATCTTTCCGGCAGACTACCCCCTGAGCCCGCCCAAAATGCAGTTTATTTGCGAAATGTTCCACCCTAATAGTAAGTACATACATTTTCATCATCATCAGCCTATCATGTTCCCACTGCTGGAACACAAGCATTCTCTCAGTGAGAGAGGATAGACCCCACCATAAAATAGGCCTCATAAAAAAATTATAATTGGAAGCGGAACCTACAGTTTTTAACTTTAGTACTTACACTGCCCCCCTCGGTCGTCCATTCAATATTGAAGTGTGAGTTTTTAGAACTAGTAAGAATATGTCAATGTGTGCAATGCGTGTTTACCTCACCCCCTTCAGTTTTTGGCAGACTTTTCGGTACTAGCTCGAGTTAAGGCAGATCTAAACTGCATTATCAAGGATACTGGCCCAGTGTATGTTGGTGGACGTAATTTTTCTTTGAACTTTTGAGGTTATTGGACATACCAGTTTTCACGTACGTTACGTTTTTCAGTGTCAGTACTCACGTAAGATTAAGCCGGTCACTCCAACTATAGTTTCAACCGCATTAGGCGATCTTTTTCAAGGCGCGGTCTTATGCGCACGTGCGACTGCGTCTCGCTTTACACTACGGGCCGCCGCGCGGCGCGCACGTGATGGCAACGAAAAATGAAAATCAAAATGTGGGAAAACCACGTCAGTTTCCATAATAAAAGATATTATAGATGAAAAAAAAGAGTATTTTATGAGGTTATAGAAAATAACGTGATATCGTTGCATTTAATGTCGCGTTTATATGAACACAATAAAATACAGTCTAATCAAAACCGTTCTTTTTGGAAGTCAGTTGAAAACTGAAGTGACAACTTGTTAATTCCAGTATATGCAGATGGTCGAGTATGTATATCCATCTTGCATGCGCCCGGAGATGACCCCATGGGATACGAGAGTAGTGCTGAGAGATGGTCACCCGTCCAGAGCGTTGAGAAGATCCTACTCTCCGTTGTTAGCATGCTAGCAGGTGAGCATACTTTTATATTATTTTATAGCCTTCTACCCTGATCAAGTTTCTTAGTTTCTTGCTTCTCATCTTGCAATGATGTCAATTATCAATTTTAAAATCATTAAAATCGTCTTATTCTTGATTACTAATCTAGATATAATAAACCGGTCAAGTGCGAGTCGGGCTCACGCACTGAGGGTTCCGTACCACCACAAAATTCAATAACGAAATTACCAGTTATAACTTGGTAATGAGCAGAAACTTGTCACCGACTCGCACTTGGCCATTATTTATTATTTGTTGTTATAAATTAGAGTCATTTTATTTCCACCTCGTTTTGCATAATGAAGGACATGTTATAATGGAGGTAACAAATGGATATGTTGAGTTTTACCAAAATCTGAAGCCACTAATTCAATAAAAAATACAGATCTATTTAATACAGCAACTGAATTTTCTACAGATCTTATTAGTTGTAAGAAAAATTATACTAAAAATCCAGTTTTCAATGCTTTTATCGACAAAATGTTATAGAACCACACACAAACACACTTTTTTTCCAATATTTTTGAATTTTTGAGCTATTATTTTCTTGAATATGTGAAACTAGTAGGTTAACAGAATAAAACAATAAAGGTATACTTTTTAATTTCTACTTCAATATTATGTATTCCAGAACCAAACGATGAGAGTGGTGCCAATGTGGATGCAGCAAAAATGTGGAGGGAAGATCGTGAAGAGTTTAACAGAATAGCTGAGAAATTAGTCAGGAAAACGCTAGGTTTGCCTACAGACCCTTAACGCGTTCACGCATTGCGCGCTCTCTCGCTCGTACATTCAACATTTTTATAATTATAAAAATAATAAATAAAACTAATGTTTTTTTTTTAGTTAATGATTGGCTTGCATTTGACTCGCCTGATAATAGAAAGTTTTTTTTTCCTTTTCGTAAGTTGCGCTGGTAAAAGTTAATTCTAACTTAAACTTCTACGTATGATATTTTGATTATGTTCTTTAGTGGTAGACATTTTGTTTTTCACTGCTCCAACTCGAACGGTATTGTTCTTTTAAGTCTTCTAACATCTTTTAAGTCCCAGTTACTATGATTTATGTATTAAGCCAAGCTACGCTGGAAAGTACACGTCAAGAAAAAAAGGAAGAGTTAAACTTGTGATACAATCAAATGTATTGGCTGCTTGGAAGATACTCCTCGCTGTCAATGCAGAATAAACTTTTACTATTCAAAAGTCCTGATGCCAGTTTGGACTTATAGTATACAGTTGTGGGGCTGTACCGCTGAAAGCAATTTTAATGATTCATAGATTCCAGTACAAGGTTCTGAAGGGCATTGCAAATGCACCTTGGTACATAAGAAATTGTGATCTCCACCGGGACCTTCAAGTAGAGTTCGTTGACAATTTAGTTTAAAAGTACGCCGAAGCTCACGAAAATAGGCTTCATCATCATGTAATGTCGAGGCCATCCAGTTCCTCGACCACACCAACATTGTTAGAAGACTTAAGAGGACAAATCCGTTCGAGTTAGTGTAGTGAAAAACAAAGTGTTAGTCTTAAGTAGTGTAGTGTAGCACACCTATAAAGAATACAATAACAAGTGACTTCGCCTTAATAGAGACAATAAGAAATGTGTTAATGGACGATTTCTTATTTTTTTAAATATACTTAGAAGTTAAAGTTAAAATTAAATTACTTGTAAGACTAACATTAGGCTAGATTGTAATTAAATTAAGGGACGGTACTTAAAAGCGCTAGTAAAAAAAACATTTTAATTAAAATGAAAAAGTTTTTCAAACATTTCATATCTCACCATGTTAGATAGAAGACTTAAAAGAACAATACCGTTATACAACCATTTTGTTATTCATTAACATGAATAAGAAATTGTTGGAACGAGATGACAATTCTCTAAAACATTTAAAATGTAACAAAAAGTAAGTAAATATACTTAACAAAAACATTTTTCAATATGGCCACCCTTAGTGATTTATTATCATTAAAAATATTGAATGTACAAGAAAGAGAGCATGTAGGTTTCTTCCTATTAAAATATTTAAAATAGGCCAATCAGATGGATAAGGTACATACACTTCCAAGGTTTGTGAGTTAACATGCTATAGGCTTAAACTGAAAAAAAGCCATTGTACACTTAATCATTATTTTTTAAACTATGGGACCAACTCTTAAATCACAAAAGAAACATCTGTTCCATAGAAAAATTACATTCACATTCAACGAAATATATATTAATAATAGAAACCACAGAAAATATTTTTTTTTTGTTAAAATTAGAACGGCTGTCAAGGCCTTTTTGTAAGAAATTTGTTGTAGCCAATTGCACCCATTTAAACGAAACGCCAGTCATTCGATATCAGGTACCAACTGTGATGCGAAGTTCGACGCGTTGATCTAAATAAGAATGTTCAATCAAGGTTCACTCATAATGCCTGGTCACACATCTTCCTTCTCATTTCCGTTCTATTTACTTCTCTTTTCTGTGATAGAAACTCTTCATTATAGCAGAGGTACAGAATGTGTGAACAGCAGATATTTTTTTCTGCCATTTCAGGGTTGGTCCCATGGTCCCAAGTTGTTCATAATAATGAGAACAATGACCTCTTCTCGGCTACCAAGGTTCCGTGTAACCCTTTACACAGGGGTGTCCAACATACGGCCCGCCAAGGTTCCTAATCCGGCCGCGAATGAGTCAAAAGTTGGGTAACTTTTAACTTTTTTTAGACGTAATTTTGTAAATAACGGAGATTCATATCTACATCAGTGTGCCTGTGCATGCAGTTACAAGTGAAACCTGCTGTGAATTCAGCCAAAAGGTTATAATTATACCCTTTCTAAAATTTTACTTATATTAGTCTTGATTTGCTCAGTTACAAAACATCTCTTGGCCCGCCATAGTTACAAAGTTAATAAATCCGGCCCGCCACAATATTTAGTTGGACACTCCTGCGTTAGATGAACCTAATTTTTTTATTAGAACTTTATTTTCATGTGATGTTATAATATTATGAAAATTATTTATTTCAATGAAATATACAGGGTGGAAAGTTTAACCGGGTCAGTAAGAGCAGTTTTGGCGTTCAGGAATAAGGAGCGGACGGGTCAGGCCTGCCTGCACTGCCTCGAAGCAGACGGAGACGCGAGAGGTGTAGATGCCTCGTGCTATCTTGCTTTCACGAACGTAATCCTCATCTGTATTCTGTAGTGGCTCTTACAAACCCAATTACACTTTCCACCATTGATAGAATAAGGGTTCACAACCACATCCACGTGGGCCAGAAAGTGGCTTGAAAAATTGCCTAAAACGGTAGAAACTTAGATGGCGCCGTAATTTGAGCGTGATATAGGTTGTCTCGAACTTCCGTAAGCGCTGCAGTCAGATAATGTACGAAAGGGTTCTACAAATTACCGTAGCGCTAGTATCGCAGTCAAGTTTCGCAACATTTCAAGGTAATAAAGAAAGGCGCCATCTATTGGTATGAGTTGCGCTTCTCTTGAAATGCTAAATAAAAAAATACAGATATAAATTGTATATCTGTATTTTTTTAAATAGGGCAAGTGCCGTTATTAACTTTACAAAATACAAGCTAACACTACATCTGTAATTTATATTAAATTGTACCTCTAATGCATAAACAATCTATAAGCGATTGGGAGGTTTTCCAAAAGGCAATAAAAATATAGTTTATATAAATGCAACAGATAGATGGTGTTGACGAGACATGAAGATCTAAAGAATTTTTCAAAACCACAGACGAAGAAGGGTCAATAAAAAATTTGCTTATTCTCATAGACAGACAACATCTTTCTGTCTGAAACTGTCTGTCATGCTTATTTTTTGGTTATTGATTGTTAAACAAACATAATAGTTGTTTTTCCACAATACAATACAAATTAGAAGATTAATAAGTGCCTGACTTGACTAGCCGTGTTATAAAACAAACAAAATACTTGTTTTTCCACAATACAATACAAATTAGTAGATAAATAAGGGCCTGACTTGACTAGCCGTGTTATAAAACAAACAAAATACTTGTTTTTCCACAATACAATACAAATTAGTAGATAAATAAGGGCCTGACTTGACTAGCCGTGTTATAAAACAAACAAAATACTTGTTTTTCCACAATACAATACAAATTAGTAGATAAATAAGGGCCTGACTTGACTAGCCGTGTTAAAAAACAAACAAAATACTCACTTTTCCACAATACAATACAAATTAGTAGATAAATAAGGGCGTGACTTGACTAGCCGTGTTAAAAATGTCTCCTCTTCCTTGTATTGTACATGATCCAAGAAATATTATTATACCATGTATTGTAGGTTTTTGTGAAAATAGAGGTACTCACCTTGAAAAAATGATCGTCAGCGCCATCTATCGATGGTTGCAGTACTGTGCAAGGATTAGTATATGGTACTGTGTTTCTTCAGCTGTCAGAAAACCGCTCATTCGATCTGTGCTCATTCGTTTTTTTTTTTTTTTCTTCTTCGTTGTTGGAGCTTTTGGCTCCGCATGATTGATGCAGTTGCGCTCATTCGTTATATAGCATAGATTCGTACCTATACTGAATCTATGTTTTAAAGACATTTTTATTTCGCTTTTACATGTGACAGTGACACATCATGTCAGCGGGAAGTTAACAGTTGGAAAATCACGCGATCGCAAACCGTATCTGGGCGCGTTAAGGTTCACGCTCGCGTGATTTTCCAACTGAGCGGATTTAACGTTAGTTTCGTGCCGCAATAGCAGTTGTCCGTAAGGCCCCAGAACAGTTTTTAGCATTAGCTTCTATAGTGATTACACATAAGACGGTAATACTATAAATATATAGGTAGCTAGGTAATACTTCAAAAAAACTTAATATAAGGTTATCATAAAATAAAATCTTTTTCCAATGTTTGAAATGGTATTATTAACGACTGATAACGTACATCACATTTTTTAACCAGTTTTCCGGCTGCAATACTTAGATTTATAGTCACCCATCAACCCATTTATATTCTTTTGAATTTGAAATCAGGATTTTCTTGTATTCAGTATCCGGATAATTCGGATTTTTCGGATATTTTGCCTGTAGTACTGTACCTATGGAGGTTTACAAGGAAAGTAATAACAATAACGATTTGAATAGTCATGAGTAAATTACCTACAAATTATTATTAATATTAAAAAGCTCTGTTGATTTCATCATCGTAATCATCATTTCAACCATAGGACGTCCACAGCTAGACATAGGCCTCCCCCATCAATCTCCAAAAGGGCCGGTTGGAAGCGACCTGCATGCAACGTTTTCCTGCAGTCTATTTTAGATCATCTGTTCATCTTGTGGCGGATGTCCTGCGCTTACCGGTGGTCTCCATTCGAGAACCTTTTGGCCCCATCGGCCATATGTTGTGCATGCTATGAGCCCTACCCATGGCTACTTCAATTTGCTAATCCAGTGGGATATGTCTGTCGGTAACATTAAATCGTCTACGGATCTCCTCATTTCTGATTCAATCTCGTAGAGAAACCCGGCCCTAGCATAGCCCTTTCAATAACTCGTTATGCGACTTTGAGCATGCTAATGAGGCCCATAGTGAGATACCATGTTTCAGTGCTGCATGTCATTACTGGGAGCTCCACTAGTCGAAGACTCTCATCTTATCATCTTAAGGCACTGAAGTATTTTAGACGAGAAGACGTCGCAAAGTTTACCGGACGCTGTCCAGCCGAAATGGATTCGTCGATTGACCTCTTTCTTGAAGTTGGACATGCCTAGTTGGACTGTTTGACCTAGGTAGACGTACGCGTCAACAACTTCTAGAACTGAGTTCCAAAGTGATAATGGGGTGAGCACAACATAAATATTTGACATGACCTTTGTCTTGTCCATGTTCAGTTTAAGGCCCACCTTCTGGGAGACTCGGTTGAGGCCTTCGAGCTTCATGCTAAGATCTTCCATCGATTCTGCCATGACCACAATACCGACGGCAAAACGGTAGGTGAGGATGTTGATGTCGAGTCCTTGCCATTACAGGAGTATGAAGGCTTCTACAGGCTTCTTCCACTGCGGCAGTGAATAGTTTAGGGGAGATTACGTCTCCCTTTCTCACGCCTCTTTACAATGGAATTGCCTTCGAAATCTGCGCCTGTACTCGGATCTCGGACCAACATGGTGGCGTTATTGCACTTCAATATACCGATAGTCAATACGGCATTGCTGAAGGGACTCAAGCACCGCCCATATATCTATCGAACCAAAGGCTTTCTCATAGTCCACAAACGCTAAACATAGTGGCAAGTTATACTCTTCGGTCTTATATATAACTTGCCGTAGCGTGTGGATGTGTCTATGGAACTATAGCCTTTTTGGAAACCGGCTGGTTCAGTAGGCTAGAAGTCATCAAACCTGCGATCGAGACGATTCGTGATGACCCTCGAAAACAGCTTATAAAATGGCTCTGAAGCGAGATAGGTCTGTAATTTTTCAGCTTGGTGTTGTCACTTTTCCTTAAGAACAGCAACACCATGCTTCTGGTGATATACCTTCGGGTAAGACGGAGTTAAAGAACTTCTGAAAGAGTTTGTTCTTGAGCTGTTTCAGGGCCATCCTAATCACGTGCAGGCTGATGTCCGGGATATCTTCAGTATAGTGTCGGCTCAGCTTGGCTTTTGGTTCTTTGTCCATAGAACCTCTCGATTTCCCCTAATACCTCGGCTTTGGTCGATGCTACACTACTATCTTATCTCTTCATTGTTGAATTAAGTTAATTTAAAAAAGATATAATTTATTTTATGTTCTATTATAAATTTTTTAGTTTCGCAAAAAGGAGAATTGAACAAATTGACTTTTAATTGCTGATCCCATTCGACATAAATGTCATAATCAATAAAAATCTTTCAAATAACGTACTTTTTCAACCCGAGATTCCGCATAAACCTTGGTTTTCAAAATGTCAAAAGGTTGATAAGTTACCACCTCAACAATTTGTCGTTTGCGTCTAAACCACTCTTGCACTCCTGTTTTTTTGGCCAAACTTAGGGTTAGGGATAGTTCCCTGTGTGAATGTGGTTTGGATGAAGGAAACGTGGATCATATGTTTTTCAGTTGTCCTAAATTACAGTTTTCTCTTTATAATGTCATTCCTCCTGACATCCCTCGTCCCATCTCCTTTAAATGTCTCCTCTCCCTTGTATTTACTCCATTTATTTATATTCTGTGTAAATTTATTAAAGTTAATAAAATTAAGTTGTAAATGTAGAAAAGTTGTACTTGCGCAGTTGTTTTTTTTTTTTTTTTTTTTTATTCCTATTTTGTTTTAGAAGGTATTTTGTGTGTGTAAATATGTCATAGTTATAGTTATCTTCGTTTTAGTGTACTTATAAGCGCTCCGTCTGGAAAATTCACGGTGGAATTATAATCACCGTCCAAATTTGTGTTAACCGGACAATCTCCTTCGTTTGATGGTTTATCCCAATACGTTGCATTGGCGAAATTGTGGTGACCCCACTCCACAAAAGAGGCCATTAAATAAGAGTTGAAGTTGAAGGTACTTTTTAATTTTTTAAATATATTTTTGGCAATTATCCGAATTGTTCGAATTATCCGGATATCCGAATAGTGCGGTTTGTATTATTCGGATTATCCGGATACTAAATATGAACGGATAATGCAAGCCCTAGTTACTGGTAATCACTTAGTCAGCGTGCTTTTAGGGGAATGTTGTCTGAACAACTTTTGTTCAGCTACTTTTGAAAATTCTACTGAAGAAAAATCTACTGTCCCATACATTTTGTCGGAAATCGGTGAACTTTTCGTATGGGGCAACCGGTTTTTTACCGACTTCCAAAAAGGAGGAGGTACTATGTTCGTCTGTATGTATGTTTTTTTTGTATGTTCAAGATATTTTCGTCAATAGGGTGTTTGACTGTATTGAAAATATTATGCCAATTGACATCATCCATATACATGACATAATGAAAAAGCATATTTCATTGATTTTTTAATAAAAATATGCTTATTTTTTGTAAAAAACGCGAATAAAATAACTGTATTTTCGACATTTGATCACGTGATCGAAAACGGTCTGTAATTGGCTTCATCCCTAGTGACGTCACACAAATCTAAACAAACAGATTTTGTATTGATATTTGCGAATTTAATGTTGTAAAGCTATTTTGAGAGCGATTTATCCAGAAATTATCACCAAAAACAGTCCGGAGGTTAAATATGAGAAGAATGGAGAAACATTTTGTGCAAGCAGACAGCAGTAGCTTACCCAAAATTAATGTATTTATGGTTGCATATTTCTTCAATAATAATCTACGTCATTGTTTCTACGCTGCAGAACTCAAAACGTAAAAACTACAATGTAAGTATTCATTTTTAATTGTTCTCCAAGCAAAACATTCAATCAAGTTGTACAAAAAGTATGTTGTAGTAGGCGGATATCACTATTTTGTTAGGTTATGTCTTTACAATGTTTAAGAAGAAAGTAACAGTACATAAAATAGTAATGCAATAAAAACACAAATTGTAATAGAAATATATAGACTCAAATATGTACCTCAAAATGATCTTCGCACATAGAAACACTTGATTTAGCTCCAATACTTTTGGGTTCTCTACGAGCTACTTAGTTCCAATCACTTTTTGCGAGTTTTCGGGTCCATTGGAACAGAAACGAATAATTTTTTCCGGTGTTTTATGGAAGTATTTGTACATTGTGGCACTACACAACATTTATAAACCATTACTTCTATTAGAAAATTTGTGATTATCAAACTTTTGCTGCCTGGCTGCAGCTGTTTTGTTTTGTGTGACGTCAATCGTCGCTCGACCGGAGCTATGACGCAGGTCTGCGTTTTGGCGCGATATTTTTTTATTCAAACTTTAACATGGATTTATATCGCAAATACGACTGATATCCAGAAAATATAAATGCAGTATACATTAAATTATATCAGGCAATAATGTGCAATAGTTTCCCAAAAGTAGTCAAATACCCTATTGTGAACCGATTTAAAAGAAAAAATATTAATTCGAAAGGGTATACTCCCGAGGTGGTCCTTTCCATCTGATGATGGAATCTCAAGGAAATCGAGGAAAAACTAACTAATTAACAATGTTTGACCGGTTTCCCGGTTTCCGATTGCGCTGAAATTTTGCATACTTATGTAAGTTTAGTAACAATGCAATAATCTGGTACTATTGAGCAGATCTGATGATAGAGCCAGGAGGTTGATAGTGGAACTTCTCAACGGCGAACAACAAAGGCACGAAATTTTGTAAATCGATTTAACTCTGAGATTTAACTATAATATAGTCTGTTCTAAACTCCATCATGACATGGCTGCCGCATCCAGGGTTGACTTCCGGCGAGGGAACTCCTCAACGGTGAATAGTACAGACACAAAATTTTGTAAATGGATTAAAATTGGATGGATGAAAAGGATTAAATATTGTAAACTACCATTATGAAATATATTTTTTGCACTAGTAACTCCTTTGTTTACATAAAATATCTAAGATTAAAGAACGGAATAAAAGTTAGTTTTACGTTTATTACCAAATCGACTTTTTAAAGTCATGTAGTGACTCAGATTTTAAACAAAATGGTTTGCTGTCATAATGAAAAAAGTTTATATGGTCATACACAAGAATATTAAATACATCTTTGACCAGCTATATCACTTTTTGGTCCAAAAATGTATGAAGCATGTCCGTTCTCCTTTTGGAATTTGGATGTCGATCCGTGATAAAAACTAAATTGTTTTACTCTGTGGTTTTACTCTATTTATCACAGATATACACTCTGTGCTATTTATTTTGTTTATAATGTTTCTTTCTTAGCACCACAGATCTACTACCTATAGATTTTCAATGAGCGTGGCTAGCTCAGTGCCTCTCGCTCATCATCGTATTTTCGCTCACTGCGCTTCTTGCAGCCCAAAATGCTACAACCAACCATTGTAAAATATCTTTTACAATTATTTCTCAGAGGAAACACGCATTTATCACATTAAATCACCAAAAAAAGGCAATAAATATAATTCAGACCCGTTTTGTTTGTCACTGATTATTACAGATTTTGACACTTGAGGTACCAAAAACAGGTCACGCCGATAAGGACAACAAAATCTATTTATGTCCTTTTCGTACTTGTGCTGAGCCATATCAAGTTGTCTCTTTCACTAAAATATATTGCCGATCTGGTTGTGTATATCTGTGCTTAGCACAGATATTTCTTAGTTATTTTCTGACAAGCTATGGGCTAGTGGCAGATAAACGGATAAACATGCTGTTTACTGTCAATCATTTCGATTCTGACAGCTGGGTGAAATTTAACGCCGGTTTTTGCAGAGTGAATTATTTCACCTACCGGTTGAATTTTTACTCTCTCGGAGGCGTTCCAAAACACCAGGTGAAAAACTCACAAGGTGTTTTGGAACCAGCATCGAGTGAATTTCACCCTCATCGGGTGAAATTCGCCGGTTTTGGAACGCAGCCCAAGTCGGACAAGCTTACTCATGCAGGTATATTTGTCAAAGACCCATGTCATGAGCCCCGACTACGTGTACAACCACCTCCCAGAACATGTACCTATTGTCATTGCAGAACCGAGCCATAGTAAATTATATTTTTACTATGTCCTAGCCTGCAATGTTTCAAATCACGCTTACAACGTTGGCTTGTTGAGCAAGCATTGTATTTTTAGTAATTCAAACTTGTGCCTTCAAAAACTTGTGCCTTCAAAATCGGGCCCATTGGGCCCGATTTTGAAGGCACAAGTTAAATTTAGTTTAGCTTTAAAACTTGTTATATTTAAAAAAGCTAATCGGTATTCCAGAGGCACCACTTAAATTATTATAAAAACGTCAAAATCAAATTTTTAAATCGAATGAACGTAATGTGCCGTAAACTACTCGTTTAAATGCAGTTCACGTTTAAATGCAGTTTTGCTATTCTGAAGGCACATTTTAAATGATTTTAAATCGTTTTAGTTGCCAAAACAGCTGATATTTTAGCTTATAGGTTAGTTTTTTAACAAGGACCATTTGAGGTCCTCTTTAAAATAACTTGAATTTCAAAGTGAGTTTAAACTCATTATTTGTGTTTTTTGCTCAAAAAAACAAACGTGTCCTAATGATCAACATACAGATAAACATATCAAAGACTTAAAATCGTATTGGTTCGACGGGAAATGTGATCAAATGTGGATCAAACATGATCTACTTTTTGCGACTAACAAGTGGCACCAGTAATAGAAAAGTAGATTATACTTATCTGCTTTATGGTTGAAAACAATACAAGACAATACATATTACAAGATCTAGATGCGTGATGGACCCTGAAGGAATTATTATTATGCATCTCGAAGATGCGTTTATTCATTCCAGTGCTGTAAGAAAACTGCATAACATAGAGTTGGAGCTAAGGAGAACACATCAAGGTCAGCACCTACCAATACGTAAGATTCGCGGCGCCCGGTGGTTTTCTATTTTCCTATTATAATATAATAGTATTATTTATTATTTTTAATTTGACATGTAAATTGACTTTATGAATTACCTATATGACTATGACTAAAAATCATAAGAAGGTTAATTAATGTGGTTTTTATGAAAGTTTTCCTTTAGTAGGCCGCGCGACACCGCGCTCCAGTAGTAATTTCGTTATTGAATTTTGTGGTGGTACGGAACCCTCAGTGCGCGAGCCTGAGTGTCTTCAAATCACGAGTGAATCGGTTCCTTCTAGGTAAGCGTGCTCCAACGTAGACCGCATCATCGCTTAACATCAGGCGTGATGGTGGCCAAACGAAAGCCTATTAATTATAAAAAAAAAAAGTAAAGATGATTACGGCGATTAATGCAGGATTGGCATAATAAAGGCGGGATGGAAGAAGAGTACCTACCTACCTAGATTACGAGCGGATTCGAGCCAAGCGGAAAGAGCGGAACGGTAGTAGATTGGAATACGGGCGAATACAGAACTGGAGCAGAAAGGGTCGTACAGGAGTACCTAGAGTGGATTATACGGGACTGAAACTGAAAGGGCGAGAAGGGAGTAAAGTAGATTTCTATACTATGCGAGTGATGCCGCGGGCAACAGCTAGATTATTATTAAGAGGGTTTTGATTTGACGCTTAGAATATTGTGCCAATATTGTCCCAACCCAATCACATGGAACTAGTCACAGATATACACAACCAGATCGGCAATATATTTTAGTGAAAGAGACAACTTGATATGGCTCAGCACAAGTACGAAAAGGACATAAATAGATTTTGTTGTCCTTATCGGCGTGACCTGTTTTTGGTACCTCAAGTGTCAAAATCTGTAATAATCAGTGACAAACAAAACGGGTCTGAATTATATTTATTGCCTTTTTTTGGTGATTAAATGTGATAAATGCGTGTTTCCTCTGAGAAATAATTGTAAAAGATATTTTACAATGGTTGGTTGTAGCATTTTGGGCTGCAAGAAGCGCAGTGAGCGAAAATACGATGAAATATCATTTCACACGTAAGTAAACATATAAAGCTTGTAACGATCACCTAAATAAATTCAGGATATCAATTCGCAAATATTTTATTCATAATTAGTCAGTTTTTAGGTCGATTTGTGGTCTAATTCTATGAATTTTATCAAATTATTCACTTAGAAAATAAATTATGAATGTTGCCAGTTTATGAAAGAAATTACCCACCGCAACTAACATAAATTATTCGTTCTGCAGGTTTCCAACTGATCCTGTCACATTGCTGAAAAAAGCTGGCACATTGCAAGAAGTGCAAAATACCGACCCTTTTATGCCCATATGAATATGGTGAATGTTAATATTAAATATATATTAATGAGGCCACAGTTATGAAGCTGGAAAAGCAAAAGGCGATTTTGGCGAACCGATTCAAAAAGCTACGCGCTGTTCGTGAAATTTGCACTGTAAACATTAAAGAGTCTATTTATCTAATTATTTGGAATGTTATACATAATTCCATTCATAAAAAACTAAACTGACCAAGCGCGAGTCGGGCTCGCGCTATGAGAGTTCTTTACAATCACAAAATACAAAAAGTTGTGCAAAAAGACAACATCACGCCCAGGCTGTCACCCATCCAAGTACCGACCGCGCCCGACGTTGCTTAGCTTAGTGGTAAACAGAAATTTGTCACTGACTCGCACTTGGCCAGTGTTTATTATTTGTTGTTTTACTTATGTTCACTATAATCCGCTAAATTTGACGCTTGTACGGATTAGCGTTTTTACACTAGAACAAATCCAAAAATACGTTTAACGTTTGTTGCATGGGGGCCCTTCCTTTGCCCTTCCATTTTAACTCTTTGACTTTTTTATTATTTTTAATTAATCATAAATCATGCTATGGTTACTTTAAACCTTTTTTCTAGTACTATATTCTAATCCTAACAAATAATTATAATAAAAACGCAAGTAAGTTTGTAACTTTCTGTCTGTTTTTTTACGAGGAAACGGCTAAGTCATGGTATAATAATATACTCCGCCAGGTATAGCAATTCGAGAAAAATTTTTTACGTAGGCGTCCCGCAATGATGTCATGATGTCAATTTACAACAGGTTCGAGAGAGATGACGATACACCACGTAACAGCTGATTGAATAAAGTGGCAACTGGACAGTGACGTCATTGCGGGACCACTCCCAGATTGCTAGACCTTGTTTTCTTAGATCATGGGCTAAGTCAAATTTTGTCAGGACGATAGGGTGTGTCATGAGGACAGACAACGTACTTTTCTTCCCAGAAAATTGCAGGTAGCTCCGCGGGTTGCAGCAGATAGTGTATAAAATATAAATATTTAAAAGGTAGTATTGTTTCCAAAGTACTCATTGAAGATTCACACCCATCATAGTAGGTAAATTACCCTAACTTATAGCAAATCATTTTAATGTGGCAACACACCTTGTTGATGCGAGAGGCACTGAGCTAGCCACGCTCATTGAAAATCTATAGGTAGTAGATCTGTGGAACTAGTCTAGGGTATATACAAGATCTTTGCCCAACCATGGTCCCAACACTATTTGAGGCTTTTGACATTTATATAATTTCAATCAAGCTTCAATTAATTTAGTAGACTGTTAGTTGTATAATCTTATATGGTCTGAGTCAAGATTCTGCTTAACTCTACTGCTATAATTACATATTTGCATGTGAATTAAGTGTGATTTGAGTGTGATCTGTAAAGTGAAGTTTATTATTTAAAACGTTAAATGAAACAAGTTTTATAAGTAGTTTTGAGTTCAGTTCCATTTATGGTATACACATGGTATATATAAAATCCTTGAGTATAAGGAAGACAAACAAAATACAGTAACTTGACACTGGCAATTACACAAGACGTGCGACGCCAAAACTCCATAGAAGGGTAAAAAAGCTGAAATCAAAGAGAATATAAATACTACGTAGCTCACAGACGTAGCTGAAGGAGTTTTGGCGCCAACGCGGAAAAAACATGTCGGCTCGTTGGATTATTTTCCTAAACTTGTGTATTTTCGAGTGTTAATGTGTACTAAATGGTGAATTATTATTCATTAAGTGCTCGTAAACGTGCTCGAGTGTGGGCAAGTGATATAACGAGGTGAAACGTGTCTTTTCGTGTTGTTTCCAAAACTCCATAGGAGCCTCTTGTAAAGTCTCCACCACTTTACAGGGGCATGAGCTCGACTTGGCCGTGACTTACTTAGCTTGACTTTGACTGTGACTATGACTTGTTTGACGCTATTAAGACAAAGTAAACTGTTTAATATTACGAGTATTCTAAAACTAAACTCATACGACTTGTATATGGCAACTGCATCAATCATGCGGAGCCAAAAGCCCCAACTCGGGGAAGAGAAAAAAAAAAAAACGTAGCTGAAATATTTATTTACAATATTATACGTCAATTTTATGTCTCTATTGTATTCTCTTTGATTTGATTTTTTTTAAAATTCCAGTCAAAATTCAGTAATTACCTACAAAGACTAACGTACATTTTGCAAATCAAATCACTGAACTCAATAATAACAGACTTTATTTTGTACTCCTGATTAAGGGACTAAAAAATCAGTGCTTGCATAACATACTTGTGATACCCGGTTTTATTCTACTCTAAACATGAATTCTTCTAATTTTAATCTTGCTCTAAGCACATGCTTAAGATTTGATCATGGGTTTGGACAGAAACTATTAAGGCAGTTACGAAATTGGCATAAAAGTTCGATATCTGATAGGAACGTTGGTATTGGAACTATTCGTTATATAAACATGTCGGAAGCGAGCCTCCAGGCTGAAAAAGATGGCATTACAGTTCTTCCATCACCTCAAGAGGTAAGTGCAATCTCCTGCACCGGTATGCAATATTATAATAATGTACTATACGTTGTTCAATAAATGTTTCCAGTTTTTTCTGTTTTCTTAAACTGTCTTCCTGCACATTATGTGACCTACGAATGTACTGATCTTCAAATAAAATATATCTAATATAATAGAACTAAATAGTAAGTAAATAGAACATATTATAACAACATATTATAGCATTAAGTAGGTTCGACCAAAATTACCTATGACCAAAATTAATGGTATAACCGTTCGTGTGTATGGTATGACCTGATTTTTATCAAGCACTTTTAAATCGTTACAACTGTGGCTGTTTTTTTTTTTTAAATCTACTCATATATACTGACTGACTCCCACAAGACTGATGAAGCTGAAATTGAGCAAGTAGATTTATTATGGTGTATAGAGGTCCACTAAGAAAGGATTTTGCAAAAAAGCCGAGGAACACATGGAGATATAAATTTTATATGACAGTGTATGCTTATAAAATTGCAGGCAACAGAAGTTTTGTATGTAAAATAAATTACACTTGGCTTGCGTTGCATGCCATGGTTTATGAAATTAGACATAAAAAACCTGAGCACAACCAATTATTAATTTCAGGTTACCATCAAACTGCGCAAGAATGAATTCCAGAAAGAATTCACTATGGGTTCAGTGAAGTCTTATGATTCTAATCAGTTGGCCGCAAATAACCCAATAGAAGATACTCGGAGTGAAGGACACTGTAAACTGACTTCAGGTAATAACCCCCTGCTAATCCTGTATTATCCTAATGAGTTTTTAGGAGACCTAGCATCTATGGTATGTGTAGGTATTGTAGTAAAACAACTGATTGAGAGTTAACCGTAGAATGCTTTATTCAATTTAAATAGCTATATTTATAATATGGAAAGGTGCTTTCTCGCTCGCACTGCCGTGGTCTCACTCGCTCTTCGCACCACATAAATATACGGGCGGCGCTCGAGCTCTTGCATTTCAGCCGCGGCCGGCGCAGTGTGTGCATGTTGTACAAACGAAGGTGAACAGCCCTGGTGCTACAAGTTGCTCACAAAATGATTTGATGAATGCTAGTAATGAAATTAGCCATCACCAGTTGTAAAATTTTACGTCATATTTAGACATTTATTAGACATAAAAAATTAACCTTGTTATGACAGCTGCTAAACTCTTCTAATGTGGGGTCATAGCACCGACTCAAAACCCGTCATTTTTGGAGACCGAGTCACCCTCATCCATGGGTATATAGGCACCTGTATATATATTCAGTATCCCCACACTTGGTCCCTAGGTGATGCTAATCAGGTGACAACATATGTGACATGGTAGGCTTCGGCCGAGTTTAGTGACTCCCCTCCACACTAAGCTATGCTTTCAAGCATTGCTTTCCGACGACGCCGTTAGGGACGAGGAGAGAATGGGTCGGAACAGTTACTTCACTACTGCAAGATGCTCCTGCCATGCACTGTAACGCTTCATCAGGTAACTAGTCGTGGAGGGTTGCAGGATCCGACTGCAGTTAGTAGTGTGCCCAAGTAGTGACCTAGCTGACAAAAGGCTGCCCCGCCGACTCCCGAATATTCCCAAGATGCACCATCGCGCTGGTCGGCGACTAAATAAAAGGGCCCGATGGACAATATATTACCCACAGAATCACTCCTAAAATCATGCAGCAAAGGAATAAAAGTTACCAGCGGCAGCACGCCCTTTCGCTTAAAGTGCACCTCATTATCATGAGGTCTGCACTCAAATTTCGTACCATACCACACTCACCTGGAGACTGAAAATCCAGAACTATTTTTTCTTACGGAAACCCAGATTTGGAGTCTGACGTGCTTACCTGTCGTACCCAGAGTATACCCAGGAGCACACTTTTAAGCCTCTAGCTGGTGTGTTCCTGTATGCCTGAGATGACAAAACATCTGCTGTCGGCATCTCCTGGGTCCTGGTGGACACAGAAATTTAATTAATTAATTAAATTTCTCTATGCCTGTGTCTACCGGTTGCAAAGCGGAGACGGGGAGATAACCAATAGACAATATTTCTTTTTGTGTGGAAAAATCCACTACATTACCTAAAATTACACTTATTTAAAGCTAAAGTAGAATTTTTGCAACAAACCAGTCCCAGCTCTGCATGGTGCTGTTTGTGCCCAGACTCACTGAGTATCTGATGCGGCTTACTTGTTACTTGTGTAGCGGGCATTCTCCGTAACTAGGCCATTCATTGGCTCATTTTGCGTCACCCGGCTGCAGCTAATTCAGCCACCCGGTTTCCTCCAAGAAAGCCAGCAGCTCGCTTATGGCTGCGCAGGTTTCCCAGAGCGTCCTCGGTGATCCGAGGATAGTGTTTCGTTGTTCCGCCACGCTGCTGCACTCCAGCAGCAAATGCGCGGCCGTTTCTTCAGTCTCCAGACACCCTCTATATAGGGGACTGTCAGTAACCACAATTTTAAAAAGGTGTTTGTTTAAAAGGCAATGTGACAACCCCAACAATTTGCTGGAGTTTGTCACGTTTTAGATCCAACAATCTACGGGAGTATCTCGGATTGAGTTCCGGGTAAGCTTCCCGTGATTGTCTACAGTTTTTAGTACTTGCCCAGTATTCTCTGTGAAGTCTTATGCGGCTATAATATTATCTGATGTGGCTCATCTATATAGTACAATTACAGCACAATTAGTGTCACTGAGGGATTTCACAGGCACAACCAGGACTGGCTATTCTCATACCGGGACATTGACCATGCTGTAATACCAATAAGTTATTGGTGCAGAGCCAAGGATCGAACAGATTATCTGAACTTACAATTGTGAAACAAAACATCATGTTTTCAGGTCTTTTGCTTGGTGTATTTGATGGGCATGGTGGACCGGCTTGCGCTCAAGTAATCTCCAAAAGACTGGTCAATTACATAGCTGCAGCACTGCTACCTATTGACTTGCTCAACAAACACATCAAGGATGGATCTCGGGATAGCCTTGTTGAAACATACAATGATAGAGTGAGTACTTGTTTTATACTCAGTTCAGTAAATATTTCACAAGTGACCACTCAGGGGCACATGTCTTCAGAATTCATAGTGGATGAACGGAAAATGTATACTGGATAAAACGGTCCCTGTAAAATAGCAGATATGCAACCGTGGGCAGCTAGCAGAGGAGCAAAAAAAGTACTAAAAACCCACATAGGTACCTAAAAATAAATAAAAAATGCAACGCAAAAGAAAAAAATCCTTTCTAACCAAGCATTAATCTTCACACGACTTTGGAGCACAAAAACTTTAAAGTATTCCTTTTTATGGTTCCGTACCCAAAGGGTAAAAAACGGGACCCTATTAAGCCTACGCCTAAGCCTACGATGTCTGTCCGCCTGTCTTTCTGTCCGTCTGTCTGTCCTACCTATTAACGGCTGTGTCTTTCGAACCGTAATTGATAGTTAGTTGACATTTCCACAGAATATGAAATGTTACGGCGGATTAATTAAAAAATAATAAAAAAGTCAAAACGACATGGGGGTCCCCTTACAACAAACGTTTTTGTTTAACTTATTTTTGTATTAGCTCTAATGTAAAAATGGTAATACGTACAAGCGTCAAATTTGGCATGATTATAGTACACAATCTAAAGTATAACAACAAATAATAAAAATGGCCAAATGCGAGTCAGTGACAAGTTTATGTTCATTACCAAGTTATAACTGGTAATTTCGTTATTGCATTTTGTGGTGGTAAGGAACCCTCAGTGCGCGAGCCCGACTCGCACTTGGCCGGTTATTCGTTTTATTTTGTTATCTTACTTACATAATCAAGAACATAATCAAGAAACACTCCTACATACACAAACATAACATACTTAAATACAAACAATAAAATACTATAATTTTGCATACACATGTACAATAAATTTAAAATGAATAAAAATCTAACTATATATAATCATAATTTTACCAAACGTAATATTCTAAATAACTATTATATAATTATCTCTATATAATTTGTCCCTTGAAGAGCATTAGTTATATTTAACCCCCCAAATGCGTTACGCACCGCATGTCGGCGTAAGCGAAATGTGCTCCGACGCGCGTATTTTGTGTAAGAAGATTTATATAATATACCAATAGTATATAATACTTATTATGCACGTATTTTATACTTCTTACTAAAACTTTTTTTTTTATTATCTGAAAGGTAGGTGAAATTCACCATTTTAGCCATTAAAAAAACTACTTCGCCGTTTTCAACGGGCGTGACACAGGGAATACTACAGCGATATAAACTAGCGACTACAAATTGTTATAGTGGCATGTTATTTTTAATTATATTGCATACAGTTTAGTAAGTAACCCAAATTTTAATTTTAAAACTAAATATTGTACTTATTAATAATATATTAATATATAGTGGATTAATATATTTATTATTTACTAGCTGTTGCCCGCGACTTCGTACGCGTAGACTTTCATATAAACTTTCAACCCCCTTTTGTCATCCTTAATTTGGCCCTTTCGTAAAGTCCTTTCTTAGCGGACCTCTACGCTTCGTAGGTCAAGTGGTGTTCGAGATTTCGTGATTAATGAGTGAGTAGATGAGTAGATGAATTTCGCTTTTATATATATATAGATTTACTATCTGTTGCCCGCGACTTCGTACGCGTAGACTTTCATATAAACTTTCAACCCCCTTTTGCGTTATTAATTCGGCCCTTTCGTAAAATCCTTTCTTAGCCGACCTCTACACCCCATATGGAATCTACCTGCCAAATTTCAGCTTCGTAAGTCAAGTGGTTTTCGTGATTTCGTGATTAATGAGCGAATGAGTGAGTAGATGAATTTCGCTTTTATATATATAGATACCTAGCAGAATGGCAATGCAATGACGTTGAGCCAGAAAAAAACACATTATGGTCACGCGTCGCAATAACTAGGCAGTCTGGAATTAATTAATCTGTATAGAGTTATTATGTCTTCTGTGATAGAATTGAATCTTCATTAGTTTATTGCTAAGCCTAAAAGATGTATGCCTAAAATTACATATTTATGTTTTCCAGGTTGAAATTATAGAAGAACTGAAAATACAACACGAAAGAAGTTTGAAGCAGTATTTAAACGAGCTCGCTAGCACATCAAGAGAAGAATCCGTGAAAAGTTCCTTAGAATCAGCTATTTTAAGACTCGACAGAGACTTATCTAAAGAAGTAGTTGACTTGTACACCCAGAAAGGTGAAATTCACCTAAAGAATTTGTCGGTGGCAATGTCTGGGGCAGTGACGTGTGTTTGCCACGTGGACGGGACCGACTTGCACGTCGCCAACGTCGGTGACTGCAACGCAGTCGTAGGCACAATGCTTGAAGAGGGCGAGTGGGTCGCAAAGAAGATAACCAAAGAGCACAACTCGGAAAACTACGATGAGCTCAAGAGAATATGGAGCGAACATCCAGAGAGCGAGAAGAAGACTGTGATAAGGAGAGACCGACTACTGGGCGAACTGGCTCCCCTGCGCAGTCTCGGGGATTACCGCTTCAAGTGGTCGACAGATATTCTAAAGAACGTTGCGGTGCCCCTCATCGGGCCAAAAGCCATCCCGGCGAACTACCACACACCACCGTACCTTACCGCCCAGCCCGACATATACCACCACCGCCTTACGCCAAAAGACAAATTCCTGGTGATCGCGTCGGACGGCCTCTGGGACATGATGACTCCTCTGCAGGCGGTCAAGTTAGTCGGAGAACACATGAAAGGCAAGGTGTTTTTCAATCCTTTGAAAATGCCGAAGAAGGATATCCAGTTGGGTGATATAAATGAGCTGCTGAGGCATAGGAAAGAGAGTTTGAAGAGTAAGCCTAAAGACAGGAATGCTGCGACTCATCTAATTAGACATGCTATTGGCGGAACAGAGTATGGGGTGGACCACTCGAGGCTGGCGCACCTTCTCAGCTTGTCGCCAGATGTCTGCCGCATGTTTCGGGACGACATCACCGTCACCGTAGTATATTTCGATTCTGAGTTCCTCAGGCAATGTCCGGCCTAACTTGTGACTATTTCTCTGCAAATTCGATGTTTGTGCCTTATATATTTATTTCATAGAAATTGCGTATAGTGTTACAGGAAACGGTGCTACTAAACCGAAAGGAGGCCATTCTACTCGTTGTTGTGGACAACTTTTGCTTCCCATAACCTGATATCGTGAATATAATATCAGCTTTTCCATGAAACTGCAAATTTTTCTCCGCTAAATCAAAGTTGGTCCATAGTAAAGGTTGTTCATAATAATGATCAATCAATCCCCTTTCGGCATAGTGCTCGGTGTAACCTTTCTTTTAAAAAAGATGTTTACTTTGTATCACAATTTTTAAATTTCGATTTGTTTTTATGGTTGTGATTGATTTAATAGCAAAGCTGGTTCACATTTATGCAAATCGGGACATATACAGTGTAAAATGTGTACAGTCCGTTTACAGGTATTATCATCATCATAATCAGCCTTTTAACAGTCCACTGCTGGACTTTTGGCCTACCCCCGAAAGGTGTCGCGTATTATACTCTGACATTATGTCACTGTCTTTGTCGGTTCATTTGGCATCACTTGTTGCCAGACAGTGACAACAACATAATCTCAAGAGGTAAAATAACTGGGAAAATACTGTATACATGGTATAATAATATACTCCGCCAGGTATAGCAATCTGAGATAAAATGACCACGTGGGCGTCCCGCAATGATGTCATGATGTCAATTTACAACAGGTTCGAGAGAGATGACGATACACCACGTAACAGCTGATTGAATAAAGTGGCAACTGGACAGTGACGTCATTGCGGGACCACTCCCAGATTGCTAGACCTTGTTTTCTTAGATCATGACTGTACACATAATTATATGGTCATACTTAGAAACGTCAGTTAAGTTTATCTACGCTTAGGATGGGTTGCACCATCTTGTTTTAACGTATCTGTGATGCCCTGGTGTTGCAGGCAGGTAGGTTGCAGGCGACGGTGACCGCTTACCATAAGGCTTCCCGTTAGCTTGTTTACCAAAGATTTAAAAAAAAAAATTGTTCTGTATTATTAAACATAAGAAAAAACAAAAAAAAAAAAAAACTTATCAGTCCCAAAAAACAATGGTATTCTTTAACTTCAACAAATGTAAGAAATATAAATTAATTAAATGCTTAACTTTTTTAAACTTTCAATGATACACAAGATGAAATAAAAAAAAACTTGTATGGTTTGGATCTGTACAAAAAAAGTGCAACGTGCCTTTATCACTATCATTATTAGTCCTTGGGACTCGCTCGGCATAATTACTCAACAAATACGAGGCGCACGCGCATGTCCACTCGGCATCGCGTCGCTCGCGTCACTACATGAAGGTACAGAGACGGGGGGGAAACTAGCAGCTAAAACGTACGAAAAGTGCCGTTTTAAAATTTTGATATCGAGTCCCTGGGATTCGGGAAGTGAATTAAGGGTTAGGTATAGATTTATTTGACTGACGTTTCTAAGGCCCAACGGCTACTGTAGAGTCGGGACGGCGTTCGGGCGAACAAGCTGCCGTGAAGGGTATTATTTTCGGTTTAGGTAGGTTCAAAATGTCTCATTTACTAGTTTAGAACAGCCTTTTCCACGGCAGGTTGTCGCGTCGTCGCCGCCTCGACTCTTACAGTAGGCGTCGGACCAAGTAAGGCTGGGGGTCTAGACAAGAGCCACGTTCTGTTAGCGTTCACGCCTGCGGAAAGATGAAATTGAATGAAAATGACATTGACAATGACATTAGCTAGAGAGAAATTATCTCAAGCTAATGTCATGTCATGTCATACAATTTCATCTTTCCGCAGGCGTGAACGCTAACAGTGTGTGGCTCTTGTCTAGACCCCCTTTACGGGTTACTTTATCCACATGTCAATTTCAACGTGCTCCTTTTTACCGATTTCAAAAAAGCATTTTCATTTAGATTTGGACCAGGTAGTTTGGTTTTCAAATTAAAAGTAACTGTTAAAAATATGTCATCCAAATAATCAAAATTGAGTATTTACTAACTTTGAAGAAGGGTTTTATAATTTGATAATGTAAACACTTACCCCCGTTATTAATAAACGTGGAGTAGTCTTGGAATAGTTACGCCGTGTTGTGTCTTCTTCTCTCTTTCACATTTTGAACTCGATCGAAAAAGACAAAAGACGGAGTAACTATTCCAAGGCTACTCCACGTTTATTAATAAGGGGGTTAATGCACATATGCAATATTTTTCTTGTCGATGTATGTTCCTATATTATTTTTAGATAATGTATAATGTTATAATGTTCCGCTATTGTCTTTCCTCTTAGTCTATCTTCCTTGGTATTACCTCGGTACAAGGTTACGTCATCTGGAAATTTGCTTCAAAGATGTGTTTTTTAAATCGATTTATTGTTAGTGATATGATTTTATCTATTATAAAGAACATGCGGCGTTATAAGCCTAAATATTTATAACTAGCTGACCTGACAGACGTTGTCCTGTCTTAGAACTGTCAAACACGCAAAGTCAAAATTGTAAATCTTATTTTTTTACACCTTGGGTTACATTATTGGAGTTTTAGTAAGGATCCCAATATTTTTTTTAAATATAATGTAGCCTATGTTAACCGGGGATAGTGTAGCTTCCCAACAGTGAAAGAATTTTTTAAATCGGTTCAGTAGTTTCGGAGCCTATTCAATGCAAACAAACAAACAAACAAACAAACAATCAAATCTTTCCTCTTTATAATATTAGTATAGATATACATAATTAAGCCAATATTAATCTTTTATAAAATAACATGCGAAAACGTGTTTACGTGTCTTTATATTTGTTGTTAAATTTTTAAGTAAATTCACTATTGCATATTTGATACGATAGCGATAGAGAGTTGGATACATACTTGATTTTAATTACTTATTGCTACAAAAGCCTGCAAAATTGAATTTTAATTAGTAAAGTGGTATTTTAGCTGTAGTCTAATTCTACTATTAAAATAATATTGTTTTGTATCAGATCTAATTATAATTAAAAACAGGCATGAAATTGCAACAATTTTTGTTAGACAACAAAATGATAATCGGTTCTACCGATTAAAATGCCAACTATCTAATCGATAATCGAAATGTTTCGTTGTAGCAATCACTAGTTTAATCTGTAAAAGGCGACGAATCACCTGGTGGACATAGCATGGTAGCATGCTTTTGGGGTAGGAATGTTCATGTCTGTTAAAACATTCAATTCAGTTTGCAGAATTTATGCGGGTCAATCTCATCATATTTATTCTAGAAGTATTTTGTTTCTGTGACCACCATAAGTTCTATCTAGTAGGGGCAGTCCAGCAAAATATGTAATAGTTTGAAAACTACGCGCATATCCATACAGCGTTGTTTAAAAATCACATTACCGGTAAACATCTTAAAAAATGCATTATCTACGCAATAGTAGATTTTTGTCTTCGGCGGACCACAGACGGGAAGGAGTGGCTTCTCCCACTATCCCATAAGCTGTTTCCCGGGCACCAAACTAGTCTTAATTTCACAAACATATGGGTACATAGTTCTTATTATGGGTACAATTTTAGCAATATAATTTTCTATTAGCTTTTTGGCTCTTAAGCCAAAAAGCGTTATACGAACGCAATGTTACGTAAGTTTTTGTGGCGTTGTCGTATACTACATTAGTATTCGGAAACAAAATTAAATAGTTGACACTGAAACAGCCCAATGGCATTGGACGTGTTGAAACTAACCCAGCTTTAATATATTTTCATCGAATGCCACATTTAAGGTACATTTAAGTTTAACGATACTAATGGTTAAATTTTTTGGCGTATCAATTACGCCCCAAGTCCTCAATGCTTCACGAAGTTGGTGTAATTCTAGCTGTAATTTTATTGGGTTGTAATCACGGAATAAGAAAATAGTGGGTTTTTTTTCCTTGTTTTTATTTCGTGGTTGTTAACGTATTTGTGTGTAAGTGTGTGCGTGTGCTCAATAAGCACATACTAGCAAAATGTTTGTGTCCACTTGTATAGTGGTAACAGACGCACGAACGCGGCTGACGGACCGCCGTCTAACCAACGGGAGAGAAGGAGTGGGAATATCATATTTCCCTCTCTTTCTCTCCCATTGGTCAGACGGCGGTAGAGGTCAGCCGCGTTCGAGCGTCTGTTAGCACTACTACATTATATAAGTTAAATAGTACTGATAATACTATGTTTAATGTAGAAGAAAACCAAAAATGTGTACATAATAGGTATTTAATGATGAACATCACGAGCCATATTTCCATATGCTTGGAGCAAGAGTCATAGTTGTTTTGAAACCCAAGCAAAATGTATCTGTAAAATGTTGAATGAATTAGCTAAATTTTCACAAGTACCTCTGCCTCTGGCTAAGGAGAAATAATTTTATGTTATTTCTTTTTTAAAGTGTATAAACGTGGCGCTGTTTGCATTATAATTGTTAGTTTTCGACAAACATACTCCTATTTTTTTTTTCAATTGTATTAACCTGCTTGTCTTGTTTTAAGTTGGTGACATTGGTGTGTTTAATGTGTTGAATTTTTTATTAAATAGAATTGAATTGTTATTTTGAAGAAAAACATACGTTAATAAAAGGAACTATTCCCTCCTGCCAATTTTTCTATCGGACTGCCAGAGCGGGCACAAAAATTCGACACCGCTTTATGGTTGATATTCCGAAAACTCTTACGAAATGCTTTGATTCTACTTTTATTATGCGAACTGCTAATATAGTAGTAATAACCGATAGTTATAATCTGGGCGTCTGCAAATCTCGAGTGAATCGGTTTCTTTTAGGCAAGCGTGCTCCACCGTAGACCGCATCATCGCTTAACACCAGACGAGTAGGCAGTCAAACGCAAGCCTATCATCAAAATATTTTGTTTTTCTTAATTGCACGTCACCAACGTCCATTAAAAGACTAGCCGTCACCACAAAAGATTTAAGCACGCTTTAGACAAGTGTTTAGCATATTTTTCGAAGTGAAACAATTGCTAAACACATGTCTAAAGCGTTCTTAAATCTTTTGTGGTAAGACGGTAGTAGTTTTATAAAACAATTGGGAATATGTTTACATGAAGAGTGCAAAAACCATTGAAATCATGTGTAACTACAGCGCCGCCGTAATCTGTGAACGTCGTGTCTTTGTAACTTGTGCGAATGTCTATTTATTCAAAAATTGATTACAGTGAACAACATTACTTTGGATTTTCATTTATAACCTGCGGTAGCAACTGCTATGCTGCAGTCATCGAGATACACACGAGATATTTCTATAGAGTCACAATCTCTCAGTGAAAAAATGTCCGAGCTTCATTGTACACACATTGTATCTATTATATACTTCACAATGCCACATTTACTCTAGTTTAGACGTTATGTAGCTTGCATAGTGTTCAACGTTAGTTGTCCGCTATGTCATCGTAGATCAGGCATCGCGCGGCATTGTAGTCGGATCGCGGTTACCTTGTAACTAACCAAAAAGTCTGCGCAATTCGTAGCGTGCGCCGAGTGTTGGTTCGGTTTTTTTTTGGCACCATTGTGCTTAGTATCTCGATGGCTGCAGTATAACATTTGCGTATTTATTAGGCCTGAGTCTTATTTTTATTTTATTACCTCATAAAAAGCTGATCATAAAAATAGCCCATTAACTAAAACAAAATTAAATTTTGTTCAAAAATAGTATAATTTATGTTAGTTATAAATATTTCGATTTTATGCAGACATAAAGCGCACTATAGCACGTTATGAGTTATAACGTGCTATGGTGCGCGCTCTGTCTAGCACGAAATTAAATACGATCAGCTTTTTTTACGCCATACAAATCCTATACGCTTTGCGGGAAAGGGACAACAATAAAAACCTTATCCCTAACCTTAACGCTTATATCTCAAAAATGTATCAGCCAATTTAAATATTTTTTAGTATCAGTAATGTATTTAGTTATATCCTTAGCTAACCCTGTTATTTGTAATAAATGAAACATTAGAACACATACCTACTATCTCGAATGCTAATGATGAATGTTTAGACGTTATTGAGACAGCTAGAATGAAAACTATTCAGGGTTTACTTCCGGTAAGTTTCACTAGATGGCGCTAATTTTATTGTATGAATGACGGTTGAGTATGAATAATAATAATAATGATCACCATCATCAGCCAGAAGACGTCCACTGCTGAAAATAGGCCTCCCCCTTTAACCTCCACACTTATGAAACTACTCACTTTGATGAATAATAATACGCCTTCCTAATGCAAGTACCGTTCTTTATCGATCGTCAAATTTGACAGTTGAGATCGTCAAATTCGATAAAAAGCAATTTGATCAGTACTCGCTATGATCGATTCTATAACATTTTATCGAATTTGACGATCGATAAAGAACGGTACATGCACTGCACAGCAGCTGTCCTTAATTTAGGTCAGCTTTGTGGCGCCACTTCGCAATGCATAGGTTTAAAAAATAGAATAGGTCTACGTTCGGCCACCACGAACTCATCTGATGGAAAGTGATTTTGTGGCCTAAGACCACGTAGACCTAGACCTTATCGCGCCCAGATACGGTTTGCGGTCGCGTGATTTTCCAACTGAGCGGATTAGGTGCCTGTAATAGCAATTGTCCGTAAGGCCCCTGGTTATAGTTTTCAGGAATCAATGACGGTGGGTGGCAAAGCATTCCAGTCCCTAGCGGATTCCATTAAGAAGGTGGAGGTAAACTGGCTAGTTCGAGCCGGTGGGATGTCGACTGTCGACATGTTTAAAAAAAAATTATATCTTCCTTCTAACGGATCCATATGGATCCGTAATTTCTCGCTGGCGATACCTAACTGGTTAAGTAAAAATAAAAGGTGGCTACATCAAGATACAATACATACAGAGTCACAATCGTGCCAAAAAAACGTCCGAACCAAAACTCGGCGCATGCTACGAATTTCGCCGACCTTTTTGTTACTACAAGGTAACCGCGATCCGACTACAACGCCGCGCGATGACAAAGCGGACAACTAACTTTGAACAATATGCTAGCGATATAACGTCTGAATTGGAGTAAATGTGGCATTGTGAACTATATTATTGATACAATGTATGTACAATGACGCTCGGACGTTTTTTTGACACTTTTCACTGAGAGATTGTGACTAGAAATTGTATCTCGATGGCTGGCTAGGCATATATTTTTTAAATCATCTCTGAGTATTCTCGTTTTTGTACGGAGAACCTTTGACCTTCATCAACATCTGTAAGATGTTACAAAATAAAAAAACAAGTTTCAACTTCATTTATTTAATAGGTAATCGTCATTATTAAAAGTGAAGTACACACGATAGTAGATCTCTAAGTAGGCGAATAATAATTACTATATACAAAGAGATAACTTTGAGGGTACATTTTAGTCAAGATTAAATTATAAGTAGCAAGTACATAGTTAAAAATAATATTTTAGAACTAAACATTAGTAGCAACGTCATCGCATGAAGGTTGAAAATATAGGTAGGTAGTACATCAATGGTAATTTAAATCGCCGTTTCTAAACCCATTTACCTATTCTTTTTTGTACTGAATAGGCTACAATTCAACAACAACATTCAACACCTACCTATAAACCAAAAACTAAACTAAAATACAAAATACACTAATTTGCTTCATTTTCTCATTTATTAATTAATTTAGCATGACATGGTCATACCTACTCGTACAATACCTTATGACACGTTCGCTTTATATCTGTGCATACGCTTTGGGTATTTGGGCTATTTTACCATCAACAGTGAGGGAGGAGTTAGTTAGATTGTTTAAAAAAGGGGAGATAATCCTGGTTGAAGACACTACTAACAGATAATAACTAAAGACGGATACCTATTACTAGACTGAATAAAATTAGCTTGAAAAAAAAAACTTTTTGTTTGGGTATGAGAGTAGAGAAGAAATATGTAATGGAAGCGGAACTTTTCATTTAGTGATGGTAGGATAAAAGAAATTTTTTAGGAACTACAAAGAAGGCAACAAAAGAAAATTATTTAACGAACCAATATCCAAACCCACCAGGGGCGGATCCAGGATTTCCAAATTGTCAGTATTGACACGGTTTAAAGGAATCAAATCGAAAAATTGAGTCGAATGTATGGAATTGCTAGGTGTTTTGGTGGGGGGCATGGTCCCCATGCCCCTGGATCCGCCAATGAAACCCACAGATATACACAACAGATCTGTGTCCAAACCTAAAGAACAAATAGGTGAGTCTACAATATTGAATTAAAACAAACGTGTCAACACAGTGACAGCTGTTAGTACCACTTTTGACCACTTTCATTAGAGTGCCACTCTGCAGTAGAGTGGAACGCTCGCGCCGTTTAGCGCCAACTTACTCGTAACTTCGAAAGTCGCCCATCCCCGGCACACCCGACGTCTATTTCCCGGCAAACGTTTGTTACAAGGCGACCAACTTATTTGTAGAGTTGAGCGGAGGAAGACGATTAGCCATGTTTTAGTATTGGATGGGTTCAAGAAAATAAAACGGCTACGCCCATGGTTGGCAGGTTGATGCATTCCATGCATTGAGTAGGTAATTATGTTTCTTGCCAGACGATTTTATTTCAATCGCCGTGAGATATTATTTGCTAGTACCTATACTTTGGACATTTTGCTTATGCGCAAACTTTAAAACTCGAATACTCACAGCGGTTTTTGTGTAAATCGCGTGCAAGTGAGTTTATACTTTATATACTTAGTCGTTATGCGATAAAAAAACATACAAACATACGTAGACGACTTTAGTCAGTGGAAAATATTTCGTTATCAGTCTGACACGCGTAAGTAGAGTTTTTTTGCCGTCCCTCTCGCATTGTTAGCCCGTTGGTCCAGTTGGTAGTGAACCTGCCTTCTGAGCTTGGGGGCGTGGGTTCGATTCCCATCTAGGACAAACATTTATGTGATGAACATTTGTGTTTGTTCTATATCTGGTTGTTAATATCTATTTAAGTATGTATTTATAACTATATATGTATGTATATCAGTCTCTGGCAGCCATATCACAAGCTTTGCTTAGTTTGGGGTCAGATGACCGTGTGTGAAAAAAATTCCCGAATATTTATTTATTTATTGTTTTATGGGCCCGCCGAGGGCGTGTTCCTTTTCATGCCAACAACGCCAGACGCCAACAGCGCTAATGTTATCCAACACGGGCGGCACGAAGATAATTTCTTTCTATGGTATATATATTTATATTTTATTGGTCGTAGGCGGTAATTGACGTGATTCGAAACGCGTCCTAAAAGTCTGTGGTCTGCATTACCATAGATCCTGTGACCGAAACGGGTAGGTACGTAGGTACCAACACAAATAAAGAAGTAAGCTTATAACAAATAAACATGGATTATGGATTTATTCTGTAGATATACTTATATATAATTATATAAGAGACCCCAATTTAGTAAAAATAGAAGAAAAAAATGGGATAGAGAAAAGAATAGTGAAGTTATCACTACGTAGATAAATAGTACGTACTTATCCTATAAAGAGATCTAAAGCTAAGAACGGAACAATTGACATTTAAAATGGTTTGCAATATTTATCTGCTACTTTGTTATAAAACTTCAGCCCCCGATTCTGTCTCGAGTCACACTGACTGCCACTAAAATAATGGATTTGATAGTAACCTTTAGTTTTGATAGCCCCGTTGGCCCAGTTGGCAGTGAACCTGCCTTCTGAGCCTGGGGGCGTGGGGTCGATTCCCACCTAGGACAAATATTCATGTGATGAACAACTGTGTTTGTTCTATATCTGGGTGTTACCTAATATCTATTTAAGTATGTATTTAAAATATATTTATGTATTTATATCAGTCTCTAGCAGCCACAGTACAAGCTTTGCTTATTTTGGGGTCAGATGACCGTGTGTGCAAAATGTCCGGAAAACCACCGGAACCGAAAGCCAAACTTCAGTCAAACGAGATGATATCGAATTGCAAGATGTCCGTCTACTTATCAACTCCACGCCAACCAGCGCCATCTCACCTCACAATCGTATGAAAAACGATGTTATACCATGGGGCATATGGTCTATTTTAGAATAGCAAGCAAAATAATTGACCGCGCGCGTTCACCGCGCTGTCCACTCGACATGGACTTTACTACAAAGTTAAAGTGTACCTTATGCTGCATAGTATAACTCCGATTTTCTTTTACACGATTGTGAGTGGCACTGGTCGGGTGCTGAGGCGAAAAATAGCCTGCGTGCTTTGTTCTTCAAAGTTAGTAAGTAGGTACAGTTTGATTATCGTACTTAGAACACCGATACTTGCGCGTGAATTTTATTTTTAAGCCAAAAATATGACTATCGGCCCATAATTAAATATTAACTATTCATTTAACAGATGTTAATATTACCTACCTATGATGAGTGTTTTCAAAAAGATTTTCTGTCTTTGTTAAATCCTAATGATAAAAATCAGTGTGGGCAATGAATTGTGGGTATTGATTGCAATATTGTGCTTGAAACAAATCTATATGTAGGTAGGTAATTATAGCTGAATCCATATCTTATGTAAATAGAGTGTCGTTATGCCTATGCGTTATGTTGTTATGGGTTGTTGAGTTTCTTTAAAATAAATACAGAATACAGCCACTGTTTTTGGGGGTCTGAAGTTTTTATTCAATTTAAACAGCGAGTACTCGATTCTTCGTTGCAGTTTCCCATTTCGTCTCTTGCACATCAAAGTTTAATGGCACAGTTAATAGTACCTACCGTCTGCGTGCGATCATTTCAAGAATATTATTCTCAAACTTAAAATAAAAACTTGGCACAAAACGGATCGTGCCAGATATATAAAAAAATTGCATAACTTGCGAACCTATTTTAAAATTACAATTAAGCAACAAGCAAGCATCGCTTGCATCGAGAACTTTCAACGAATATATCACACTGTAACATCAGCTACTTAAATCTAGACGATTTGCACAGCCCGCAACAATATATTATCCTACGCTAGTTCGTTCGAACAAACGCTTCAAAATTCACTTGAAAGACACAAATTGACTCGCGATCCAAAACTACCAAGAAAAGTTACTTAACCTCAAGATACAATCGTACAACGCCTTCAATAAATAGCTGGAACGTTACAGGTAGCGAAAAGTTATACTTTAGTACTTTTAAAATTCTTAGTAGAAATCCATTACGATTATCATAAGAAGATTTAGTTTTATAAGTAAGCAAAATATATTATAGTATAAAGCCGTTAAAGATACGTTTCTTACATTATAAGTAGATTCTTACACGTAAATTAACTTATTTAAGTTAAGAGTCGCTAACGGAAATATCCAAAAGTCGTCCAAAATATATGTTTTCAGAATACGCCACGAAGGATGGAGACATGTTCGTGGTTGTGCCCCTATAGGCACTAAACAGTGAGATAATTTTATATACGAAAGATTTGGCAATGACTTAAACAGCAGTGCTTCCGGCGGTAGGCAAAGATCCTGTGATTTTTATTTCCACTCATAGATTTTTAAATTGAATAAGAATTTGGAATGCGATTTCTCAATCTTTCATGCATACTGGTTGGTGACCACCTCATCTCTACCAGCCTCATCTCGTCAATCGGAAATCTGTCGTCAAGCGCAAGTCGTCATTCTGACAGCTTCAAGTGTCGTGGTATTAGGTTAGATACGCTCAGTCAGATCCGTACCCTTAGTACAAGTTTTGATTGTATTCGAAAACTTTTTTCGTTTACATATTGTTCCATACATTTTAGTAAAGCGCCTCCAGCGGAAACCTGGAAACGTGGGACTAAGCGGTTTATTCAAATTTTGAGTTTGTGATTATTGAAAACATTCCTTATTCCTAGTATTAAAAAAAAAAAAAATATTATGCTTCAGGGTCCGATATAGGTATATTTTTCTGATGGTTTTACAGTTCGTGAAGGTCATCATCAAAGAAAGGAAGTAAATGCATCTTGAAATACTGCTGTCCTCCCGAAGTAATCGCAACCTCGTAGAGCATTCTTTTTACAAGTCTAATTTGGTATTGAAGGTTCTCTTACTCCTAGTGACGATCGAGTGAGAGAAACTTCAAGGTTCAACTGAACAAATAATAATATTTACCAGCTTCATACCTTTTTTGAACAAACGTTAACCAATATCACTGGAGGATCTTGTCCCATAACATCCGGTCGCGGGAAAGTGAGAAAGTGTAATATTCAACGTTTATTGTTATACTTATTACACACTACAGTCTACACATGAATAATTTCATGAACGTTCATAAGTTAGTTTTTAAACATTTGTCTCTTACGGTGTGGGTTGTCTGATAGCGAATCACCTCACACCAGCTACCGTCGGCTGAGCTAGTGATTTGCTATACATTAGTGCAGGGCCAAACGATGGTGCAAAATTTGTTTGCCAATAGCACAGATTTTTTTTGGTAGTCTGTGTAAAAAGAGAACTGTTGTGGCATGGTGGTGATCTAAATTTTACTCGGCATAACACATATGTGATGGTATATCTACCTAGGTACCTAGCAGATATATTAAAGTAGTCTTTGCCTAGCAGCACCCGAATTCGTAAGAACTGAGTAGGTACCTACCAAGTACTAAATTTTTTTAGTCGTGCTGGCATTGACAGAGCACTGTTGTCAACACAACAAAAACACTAGGCGCGACCTAATGAGGTCGTTATAGGCAATGGCCTACGACGCTTCTCGTTTTGCACAGACTCTACAAGACTACCTAAGTAGATATACTTGCAGAGTCTATGCAAAACGAGCAGACCAGCGGTCTGGTTTGGATAAAACTAAAAAAGAAAAAAAAACTGAAAAAAAAAACTAAAATCTTTTTTTTGCGATAAAAAGAACTGAAACTACGCTTTACGAACATCAACTTGCATGGTTACTGTGTGGTAAAGTTTGAGTGATTTTTTTGTTCTGTTATGCTATTGGCGACTAAAATATTTAGGTACCCCGTCATCGATTGATCTAACACTCACGAATCGCTTTTAAATTTTGTCTACATTATCCAAAATAAGTAATATAGTTGTATAATGAATCAACTTTTAATCACTAATTTTAGATACAATTTTACACAAGTTATGAGACGAATGGACGAGACTACTCTTTCGATTAACAGGTCTCAATGTTCAATGGCCACGCCAATCAGCACATAATTTTGAAACATTTACAACTATGGGGCTTTAAACACCCAAAACGTCTGTATGCCAAAACTTTTATATTGTCTTATTATGCGAATCTAAATGTAGTGGGGCGCAACTCTTAATAATACATTAATTTATTAACGATAACAGTAAAGTGATAAAAGATATTCGGTCTTACAATAAGTAGTGAAACTTCGGTTCAACTGCAAAAGTCATCTACTAGCTTTTTAATAATAATAATTATAAGGTTTCTACTTAAAAAGGTGCTGACGTAAAACATACTTCTCTATTACAATAGAACAGCTACTACATCTAGAAAGTATTTTTAAAAGTTTGTGTTTCTACGTATTAAATGTTTTAAGTACAATACACGGTTATAATATAATTGTAACAAAGAAAATATTCGAATAGCTAGTTCAGCTGTGCATCAAAACGAAGAAATAAAACGGGATAAAGAGCCGTGAATCAATCTCTCGCTCGGTGCGCCTTGTCTGTATTCTAATAATATTGATTAATAAGAGAACCCAGCGCAAGTGAAGAGGATTTTATCATTTAAACACCAAGAGCATAGTTATAAATTTGCCAACACGAAATGAATGGCGAGGGTAGTTGACATCTACTACTTAGATAGGTACATATTGTTGGCGTAATATTGCCAACACTAACGAAAAGGTATATTTATAAGTACCTTTATCCTTTAGAAATTATATTTACATTGACAACCGTGAAAGTAAAATTCAAGGTTGTGGAAATTCTTATGAATACGCACGTAGCAAGCAATAAACAAATTATAAATGTTGTTTTTTCTCATTCTACTTGCCAAGAATACTTTGACTTAATTTAGTTGTGAATTCAGGGATTTGGTCAATAAGTACAATAAATACTTAGAGCATGACTTGGTTTTTTACATCTGTAGCAAAGTAATTTAGCAAATAATTAGTAATTTACATTATAAATTATATATGCTGGTTCAAAGTAATAAAAAAACGTAACAAATACATATTCCTCGCTTTTGTCAGGTATCATATTAGCAAATGTTCAACGAAAGAAAGTTTTCATGACAGTATAATTTCCGCCGCATGATGTCTAAACTCAATCAACTTTTGTGAATTTTTGTGTAAGAAAATAATAGACAGGCCCAAAAGTGAACACAGAGATAAAGAATGGGGAGCAAAGGAATCTTCAAGAAGGACCTGTACCAGGTATAGGTATTGGGTACTTGAAAGAGATTGGAAACTTTAATGGAAAGTGGGTTCTAGAAATAAATACTATGCAGTTCTCACTGCCGTGTCGTCTTCGACCATAAACAAAAAGACATGCGGCGGTTGTTATTGTTAGCTCTCTAAGTAGATGTGAAGTCGGGCGAGAGTATGACCGTCGATTAATCGCCTCCAAGCGAGAGTGCCTGCACGATGCGCGGGTCTGCCTTGCTGCCCTCGCGGAACTCCTCCAGGGTAAGCTTGTCATCGTGGTTCTTGTCCATCTGGTCGAAGATCTTGTCGACGCGCTTCTGAGGGGTGTTCTCGTCTTCTGGTTGCGGTGTTTGGCCCTGAAACATTTTAACACGCTCTACATTAGCTATATTAGCTTCACTAGTACTAACTGACTTTATATGGATTTATAGGCTAGGCCGGCGCTGCATTTGCCGTGCCTGGTAGATACGTTTCCATTCTTACAACTTTTTTTTAATTGTATTGTGTACCTACCATATTCTGACAAATAAATAATTTGATTTCATATGACTGAATTACTATAAATAGATAACTGATGTAATCGACAAATATAATGTTAAAATAGACACTCAGAGCAAATAAAAATACAGAGGGACTACCGCGAACACGAAAAGCGAAGCCACTTTTTGAAACATGTGTGCGTAGTCGAAGTTCGTGTCGTGTAATTCATCAAAATAAGTGATAATATAATATAATAATAATATATAATATTATCACTTATTTTGATTGTATTATATATATATTATATATAATATATATTATATATGCAGTTATGGGCCAGTTTTATGGGCAGTTTTGCACCAGGAACGATCCGGGGCGGGCTGTTTGACTAGATTAGTTTATATTATAATTAGAATTAAGCAGTTTGTTAATTTGTGACGTATTAATTATGTAATATTAATAATATGTATTAATTGACATTTTTATATGGTAAAAATAATAAAATGCAAAGTATAAGATATTATATATATTATATATAATGATAATATAATACTTAAGTGTGGAAATATTCCATCCTTCTTCTTATTTACTTTTGTGTTGTTTTTACAGTTCTTAACACTGCAAGAAGTCAATGTTTCTTATTAGAACGGATGTTTTCAGTACGACGTTCTGACAAGAAATTCACGTAGTTTTGAATGCGTGAGTCGTGTATTTATTGGGAATTCACGTAGTTTGGAAGCGATTTTGGCGTCACTTTGGCAGTGCGCCGTAGGGACTCTGTATTTTTATTTGCTTTGAGAATAGACTTTAAAAACCCAAGTCATGTCAATACAATTTTAACCTACGTCTAATGGTCGTACCGACTTGAAACTTTGCAGGTAATTAATTACCTATACCTACCTACCTACCTACCCCACCTACCCTACCCTACCTTACCTATTTACCTATTAATTGAGTAATTCAAATGACATTACATTAATTTGGTAGCATCGAACTGATCTGATGATGAAGCCACGAGATGGTTAGTGGAACTATTCAACAGCGAATGACACTGTCAGAGCCCATCTAGCGGGAAAGAAGCCAAGTGCGAACGATCATACCAATCATGATCATGGTCCAAGGGTAGGGCTGCCAACTATACTTTAAAATAAAGTATCCCACTTTATTTCGCCTCTTTATACTTTGGAAAAAAAGTATCGAAAATACTTTTATTTTGGACATTTTTTGCACACACGGTCATCTGACCCCAAACTAAGCAAAGCTTGTGATATGGCTGCCAGAGACTGATATACATACATATATAGTTTTAAATACATACTTAAATAGATATTAACAACCAGATATAGAACAAACACAAATGTTCATCACATAAATGTTTGTCCTAGGTGGGAATCGAACCCACGCCCCCATGCTCAGAAGGTAGGTTCATTACCAACTAGACCAATGGGATATAATTTATTTATTACTTTATTTCTGACATATTATGCATAGAATGGAACGAAATATTCTTATTGTAAGATTTTACTATGCTAGCACAGATGCTATATAGTGTGCTAAGTACAAACATGTGTTCCAAACGTGCAAATGTACGTGTGTTACAAACATGTTAACAAATAAATTAGAAAAAACTTTTTTTATGCAATATTTCTTTTTAAGGGTGCGTATCCACTAGAGATACAGGAGGAAAAAAACCAATAGGATCGCTTCATTCCATCTCGCCTCGCTTCCTATTGGTTGATTTCTTCCGCGTACACTGCTTAACTACCTCGCACATCTCTGGTGGATACGCAGCCTTATACTCGTCAGAGAGGTATATGATTTATTTTCCTAAAAAAAGTTGGCAACCCTAGCCAACGGCGCATTGACCACCACACAGAAAAGAATAAAAAAATCTGTGGTCCACCCCGTCTCGTCTCTCCTAAGCTCCCCGTGTGCGCGCGCGTGGATGAGTCGCAGCGCCGGCCCTGGGGTAGATCGGGAGGAACGGTCGCTCTAGGCGCCAGCAAGGGGCGCCAAAAGGCCAAAAGCGAAAAAATTAATCGAGCGGAAAATAAAATTTTGATGGCACCTCGAGGCGGGAGCGCGGTTTGGCAAGCGGCGGGTACACGTCTTGTGTTGTTTGTAAACAGCATGAAATTTTGATGTGAAAATCGTTTATATCCTGGATTCACATGTTTAGCTTTTTAACCCGGAATCGATTCCTGTACAATAACTTTCAGAAATGAAACTCACCGTAAGACAATTTTGCTCTACCCTGATCAAAGGCTAGGGCCATTTAGATTAGGGCCAAGAAAGGATTTTGCAATAGGGCCAAACTAAGGGGGTCAAATGGAGGTTGAAAGTTGATATAAAAGCGTACAAAATCATGGACAGATGCTAGTATTACATATAAATCAATGCACTTACCACCATCTGGTAGATTGCGTCAACTATGTTATACATTTCGTCTCGCGTGATGTAGCCATCATTGTCGACGTCGTAGAGACGAAATGCCCCTGAAACACAATGTACATATTTTACATCGTATAATTAACTTAAACGTGTTTGTATCTAGATTCATAAATTCGCAGCTATCCTAATCTGTGTTCGTATACAGGGAGACAGTGTTTAATTGTATATATGTACTCATATATGCAATTATAATTAATTAATTAATTATACACATATGTACATGTATACATATATACATGTACATATGTGTATAAATTTGTGTATAAATATATACATAATTTATAATATATTATATATATTATATTATAAATTATGTATATATTTATACACGAAGGTGAACTTATAAATAGTATCAGGAGGATGGTCCAACACTAGGTTGCCAAGAAATGGTACTAGTCTTCATTTTTAGAAATATATTTTTACGCTGTAAATTCCAATCTGTATATCTATTTTAATTGACTTACAAAAACTAATTTAAACACAATGACGTTGTAAAAATAACAAATAAGTACTTATTAGTCTATTTTACAACGCTGAAGGTTAGAGACAATAATAATTCAAATGCTCAAACCCACTACCAGGCGGCAGCGTACCCGGTATGCTGCGTTATGCGCTCAGCCTGAAAAATTACAGTATTTCGGTCACGCATCGCATTATCCAGTCACTCTGTTTTTTTTTAAAAATCTTCATTATAAATCTCTTTCAGAGCGACTGATTTCCGTTCCTTAATGGCTCAGTGCCTCGAACCCAAATGGCCAGCGTGGCATAAAATGTGTAATCACTGCCGAGATTGGCATATTTGCCGCTACGCCGGCCACCGCACCAGCCCTACCCTGTGTCTCAGGAAGTTGTGACAGTGCCAAAGTATGGACACAAGTCGCGTCCCATACAAGGGGCTGTCCCATCCTAGAGCACAACTGTCGGGCCTTCATGCCTCTTTCCTTTGTCATGCGCAAGACCTCTCGGTTAGAGTACAGCTGCGACATTAGCGGTGAAAAAAGCCATGCCTATAATATAATTCAGGCTGGCGTATTGGCCGATTCGACCAGCGCTTCTGGAGTAAAAGGGACCATGCCAATGACAAAGAGGTGATAGAGCTAGTCAACTGCAGTACGACACAGATAACGATGGGCCTCACGCCCAAAGAACTCGAACCTAGAGGTAAGGTCCAAGTTCTTTGCTCACGCCTCACAGCACCTTGCATATAAAGCTGACAACTAGGTGAAATGCGGTTAGGTCTAAAAAGGCAGGTTTAAAAGAGGGCATGTTTGCAATCTAAGTCCCGATACCCAAACAGAGACTGCAAGAATACGAGCGCAATTCGAAACGCTAGGACAACTCTAAAAGCGATTTTCATGATAATATCTTTGGGTGTTTAATCAAGTAACACCACTGCTCTGTGCCTGTAATCTAACTTTGTGTAAACATAGTAGATACCTATACATTCATAACTGACTACGGTTACATTGCGGAGAAGCCGGGATAAATGTCAACTTGATAAACGAGGCAGCGCTATTGTCAAATTGCGGCTTGTTCGGACTTTGCCCTCTCTATCTACGCCAAAGCTCAAACCCGCACCGGTTTTCTAAATAATGATAAGATTTATTAAACCATCAATAATTACTTAAATTCATCATAACTAGCCTTAACTAGCATCTTCTTTTGCAAACGGTACACCTAACTGTATAACCGTATAACTCCTCCTCAACCAAGCGACGGATTTTGATGCGGTTTTCACCATTATTTACATAATTTTTCACGGAAGGTTTATATCATATAACTAGCTAACCCACCCCGACTTTGCTCGTAAATTACACTCGAGAGGAGCCGGGGTGGGTCGCTAATTTAAAATAAAAGTGAGGTTTGCCACCTCATTTAATGAGGTAGCAAACCTCACTTTTACTTTGAACGGTACTATGTAGAGATAGAGAAGAGACACAAGAGGTAGTGCAGTGAAAAATAATATTTTTTCCCCATATTCACATGTACCAGAGCCACCCCTATAATAATGCGAAATGATATTTTAAATTATAATTTAGATCTATACTTACCAAAACTGTCATTGTGTAAAGTTACATGCACTTGTCTTAGTAAATATAGAAATAATAAAGTTCTAAAGAATTAGGACGGACAGACAAGCTGACAGATGGACGGACAGAATGAACTTATAAGGGTTCCTTGTAGTACTGCGGAATCCTATAAACTGATATCATTATTGACAAATTTTTAAGGAGGGCTTTACATGTATCCCTTAGATAGACTATTCACATTATTTATGTATAAAATACAAAAAATGCCCTAAAAATCGAAATAAAAAAAGTGTCACAAGTTCGGTAAGTAATTCTACACATCACCACACACCTTAACCCACATCCACCCACACATCTCATCTTCTCACCCCCATTCACCCCCACACACACTTTCACACACACACACACGTCTCTGCGAACCCTGACTCTTTTGAGGACTTATGTATCGTAGAGACGACAGACACATACACCAATCCTTACACCTATACACACCTATAATAAGGATGTTCGTGTGCCTGTAATATGACAATGTTAGTCGTAAAATTATTATTATTTACTTTTTAAATCATGTACTGTAATTTATTTTGGCCTTTTCTTTAATTACTATTGTTGAAAATTGTATAGAATAAATAATGCTGTTGATTACAAGAAAAATATATATATAAAGATAATACATACTATAAGTATAAATAATAATAATAAATTTATTTCCAAAAAGAGCACATAAAAATTTACAATAGATGTACACAATATGAGAAAACCAAATAAAAAAATTCGGTGGGCCCCAAACTAGGCTAAGCCTGTATCTTGGGTACCCTGAGAACATAACATACGTATTTTTGATCAGCGCTGACAAAATGGCAAACAATATTTTTTATTTTATTTTAGAATTTAACTTAAATAAGTAAACTAAACTCAAATCTAAGTAAAATAACCTACCTACCTAATAAAATACCATCGATGGAAATAAATTAGAGAGACTGATGTCAAACACATTGGTTCGTAACATAACATTATATTATACCTAGAAGAATAATTCAGGGACATGCATGAATATCGATGAATTTTGGGGTGATTGATTTTCCACGCGGGTAGTTCTGTTTAAAAGGACTTGTGATACTAGAGCACTTCACAAGGGATGCTCACAACTTTCACAAGGTATTTGAACGTTAATAGGTAATCGATATGTTGTAATAGCGAACAAAACAGGCAAATTACATTAAGGCCTTTTTTTCCCACTTTTGAAATATTTGGTCATCTAGTTTTAGCTTGTGCTTGTGCTTTAGCTTGTTGAATTGCTTAAAATTATAAAAATGGTGTCATAGATATAAACATAATGTTTTATCTAGGAATCCCTATCTAGGAATATTTTATCTAGGAAAAGGGTCCCCCCTTTATTACTAAACTATTAGACATAGAAACTTGTAACTTGCTATGCTGATAGGACATATTAAAATCCTTTATTAGAAATAGTATTAAACATTTTGTGATTAACAGTTTTTGAGTTATAGTGATATAGCTGTAATAATTTCATGACGTTCTAGCTCAAATGTCTCAAGACCTTTTCGTAAAATATACTTTCCAAATAATGTTTTCCTACTAGTTTTCTTTTTGGCTTTATAAGTTACTAGCGGTCCGCTCCGGTTTCGCACGAGTATAGATTATAGCCTATGTCATCCGAGGATAGCGTGGCTTCCCAACAGTGAAAGAATTTTTCAAATCGGTTCAGTAGTTTCGGAGCCTATTTAATGCAAACAAACAAACAAACAAACAATCGAATCTTTCCTCTTTATAATATTAGTATAGATGTCGCGATGATACATCAAGTGTGGGTAGCGGCTGAGGACAGGCGAACGAGAAAGCGTAGCTCTAGGCGTAGAGTGCCGGACTACTGGACGTGCCGATGTACAGAAGTGCCGGATTAGTGAGACTACTGTATATGATAGATGAAAACTATACTTACAATGTAATTTTTCATCAAGGTTGCCCCGCGACGTTACAGATAGGGCTCTAATGAACTCTTCGAACTCGATAGACCCGTCCTGAAAATAAATAAATAAAAACATAAGAAAAACGCATTATGTGACTCGTTAACTCGGTAACAAACAAGCCCATGGTCGAGGGCTTTACGGGTAGCTATTGAAGAAGTGACTTTAGCGATTTGAACATATAATATTATTATGTTTTAAATGTTTATCGGGGCTTATCGCGCATTATTTTATTGAGGTATCATCATTAATTATATTTTCCATTGAGCGATAGCTCAAGAGAGAGACAGCAGAATAAAAAAGGTTTGGAGTGCACGTTGGTTGCACAAACATATCTTTAAGTCTAAGATGAGCATCACACTTAAGAAAAAGACAATGGACTCGGTTGTGACACCTACCCTATTGTATGTCTCCCAAACATGACCCATAATAGCAGAGATCCTACCAAAAATAAATATATTTCAAAGATCAGACAAGACGCACGCCGCCCGCCACGGCGCCCGCGCCGACGCTAGGCGGTCGACATCACAGGAATCGCCGGGGTCAAGTAGACGAGCTTGGCTCACGATAGGCAAGAGTGGAACCGGACGGAAGAGGCCTATGTCCAAAATGATCAGCCAACCAAATTAAAAAAATATAAATATAAAATGGAAATTATTATATTATGTTATTGAATTAAAAGGCTATTGTATTATATTGTACTAAATAAGTTATCCGTGCAGGGCAAAGAATCGAACCAAGTGTCGTCAATTTTATGATTTGATTCAGTTTGTAAAACGCACATGCTATACTGCTTGGCTACCAATGAATTATAAGTACAATGAGATTTTTTATAAGCAATTTTTACTAAGGGACCGACTATGAAATCGCTAAAAAAGTTGAAAAAAAAAAACAAAAAAAAATTTTTGCTCACTAAACTGCCGATGATTTCTATTTGGTTGGCATTGGTACCATAGTAAAAGTTGTGTACCTACTATGACGAGTTTGTACAATGTGCTCCTTTCGGTTCAGCACATATTTCCGTATAACCCTGTGTAACTATGATCGTAGCAAATTCGTGAGACTTCGGACCCCGACCCATCCATTGTAATTGCTCAGTTATGATTTATGCCGGCAATTATCTGCTGAGAGTACGAATTCCCAGATCTACCGGACCTTAATGATTTAATGCTGCGATATTATCCCATTAAGAAACAGTACGCAACTTCCTATAAAGAGTTTTTGGCGCCAACATGGAAAAACATGTCGCTTTATACCTATATTATAATATGTTTGTTATATATACCAAAATTTCTGTATTCTCGTATGTCAATGTGTAATAAAGGTGGATTATTATTTTAGTGAGTGTTCTTGAACGTGCTCGAGTGTGGACAAGTGATACAGGTAATTTCTCGTTGTTTCTAAAACTCCATAGAATCCTGTAGTAAAGTCTCCACCACTTTACTACGGCATGGCATGACTTTTCCGGTACTAACTTTATTTGACTGTAACTATGAATTGTTTGATGATATTTAAATCTTAAGCCTAACTTAATAATAATAATTATAAGCTATAGTAGCTCTGTCTCTCTGTCTGTTTGCTTGCTTTTCACGACTAAACGGCTAAGCCGATCTTAACGAAATTTGGCAGGAAGTTAGTGTGCATCTTGAGGACGGACATAGAGTACTTTCCCCCCAAAAATGCAGAAAAACTGAATAATATCAGGAAGAACCGTACCGCGGGGGACTTTGCAAAAAAGAGCTCACCTACAATAGAATTACGTTATTTGATCTTATATAATTAGTTTGATTCTGTAATTTGGATCCCAGATATTATTATAAAAAACAAAAAATAACACCGTGTTTTAACTAATATGAAAAACCGCACCGGTCGCACATAGTCGCACCGTCCACTCACCGTTTGCAGCAGCGGTATATGCCGCTGATAAGAAAATGGAAAAGTACGCGGCGTTGGAGCCGCGTTACAATTTTGTGCCCGTTGCCATGGAGACCATGGTTTGTTGGGGGACTGAGGCCAAGAAGCTCATTTCGGAGATAGGGCACAGGCTAAAGGTAAAGTGTGGTGACTCCCGCTCCGGCTCGTTCCTGGTGCAAAGGTTGGCCATTGCCATCCAACGCGGTAACGCAGCGAGCGTTTTGGGTACCTTTGCGCCGGGAACGGTTAGGGGTGGGTTATTTGAATAGATATTAGTTTAGTTATTAGTGAATTCCAAATATTTTGGATTTATTTGACATATATTATTGTCTGTCATTAGTGTAATTGGTGTTTGAACCGTGCTAATTAAGTAATAGTTTATTTTTATTATATATAAACCTTCCTTTAACTATAAAACGTAAACCATTACTTTACATATGAAAAAACCTTTGGTTATGTACTTACGTTATTTTCGTCGAAGACTCGAAAGACTAGCGAGGCAAATTTACTAGGGTCGCCTTGTGGAAAGAACTGCTTGTAGATCTTAATGAAGCCCTGAAAAGTAAATGTTATCCAATTAGTCACATTTATTTATGACGTAAAAAACACTTTTTACAAAATTTATCAAGAACACATTAAATCACTTAGCCTGAAACAAAACACATTTCGTCCAACTCTCCAACTTAAATCAAGAAAATTTAAATGGCAGAAAGCTTAATTATACACAGACCAGGTAATAGAAAATATTTGGTTTATACCAAAGAGAATATAACTGCTAACGCTGAGATTATACTGGTTAAAATTATTTCAAACGGCCATTTCAGGTGGCCATTAGAAATTATTTTATACTAGCTGACCCGACAGACGTTGTCCTGTCTTAGAATTGTCAAACGTGCGAAGTTAAAATAAAATAAAAGCGATATAAAATTCGTTAATTTTCTTAATTTTTCTTTTCGTAAAAAACGTCTACAAAGTATTAGAAAACTTAAAAAAAAAGATGACTGTAATCGGTAAAGTCATTCTCAAGTTATGGCGTAACCAAGGTAAATAGGGATTTCATTTTGATGTAATAGCCACCCGCCCCGGATTCGCACGGGTATAGATATATTATCTAGCCTATGTCACCCGGCGATAGTGAAGCTTCCCAACAGTGAAATAAATTTTCAAATCGGTTCAGTAGTTTCGGATACTATTCAATGCAAACAAACAATCAAATCTTTCCTCTTTATAATATTAGTATAGATTTATAGATAGATAATATTAGCCCAATGGATTTTCGAGATTTGCGAGTCAATAATATTTTCCTGTATTACTTATAATGCCGTAATCAACGATCAATAAAAATAAAATGAATAAAATAAAGAATTAGGCAGGTATCTTTCTGTAGTAGGTAAACCAAAGAACCCTTTGCCTGCGACCTCAAATAAAATTGTTTCAAATTGGACAGATTTGATGGATGTTTTCTGAATGCGGCCTAAACTTTTGCGTAACACAACACAGGTATTGTTTAAAACACGACACGAAGTGTTACATAATACAGAGAAGGTACAGAGAAGGTTCATACGGTTTTTGTATAAAACTTGTATGGATACTATCCCTTCTTATATCCATCAAACTACCTACTGGGGGCCACAGGCTTTAATTCCCTTGAAACACGCCGTACGAACGATCTACTTTTGACTATGTACCGTATCCTCCATGGCATCCTAGATTGCCCCACACTATTGTCCGAAGCAAGCCGCTTGTCTGTGCCAGATCATCTTGCACGGTTCCGTATTATTGGATGCGTGCCTCTATTCTCCCCGTGCCGCCGCGCACCGTGGCGCGTGAACAATCCCCTATCTGCCGAGCGCAGCGCCACCTCAATGCGATTGTATACAACCACAGGTCGACATGCTCGTATTCGCCCATAAATGGTCGGCATTTTTTTAATAATTCTATGATGTACAGTGAGTAGTTAGATTATAATAATTTAATTGCTTTTTATTATTTTTATTAATAATGTTTATGCATTTTTTTTTATTGTTACATTTTGTAAATATTTGTTGATTTAGTGTATAAATTTGTAGATTAAGTAAGTAATGCCATGGTAAAAACTGTAATATTATTAACTAAATAAATAAAAACAAAAAATTGAAAAAAAATATGTAATCGTAACTACCTATATTTTTAACCGACTTCGAAAAAGAGGAGGTTATCAATTCGACTGAATGTTTTTTTTTTTTTAGTTAATGACTACAATGTTGGCCTCTGACAGCCTTGACAACTTGACTGGGCGGTTGTCAAACACAGAGGGCCTTGGGCCTAACTTGTTTTTGTTTTGGGCCGACTACGTCTGTCGGGTCAGCTTGTAATAATAATAAAATAGAAAGTGTGTTTCTTTGTTGGTTTGTTTGTCCCTCTTTCACGCAGCATCAGAGCAAAGGGTTTGCAGCTACCATAGTAGTAGCAGTATTGTATTTATGTACTTACTTGTTCAGTCAGAAGACCATTCGGACAATCTTTCAGGAATCCTTTATGCCTGCAACAAAAAGAAAACCTTACCTAGTGACCTCTTCCATGATTTTTATGGGCGAGAATGTGCCATAATCCCCACGCTTGGCAGGCGGCTTGGGGATCGCAGAACGTTTCACCTTTCAAGTAGGAGGATGCTGCTGCCCATCCTCTGGTGGTTCTGATCGCAGTTTTAGGACGTACCCCCGGGTACGTCCAGGGTAGGCCTCCCACTCGACGGACCGACGACATTGTGAGAGTCGCTGGCATCCAGTGGATGCAAAATGCAGGCTGTCATTCAGTGTGAAGGTTAAAAGGGGAGGCCTATGTTCAGCAGTGGACGTCTTCTGGCTGATGATGATGACTTTATAGCTTTGGTGGGAAGCAGGCTTTAGTGACTAATCGCTTCGCATATAGCATCGCGTTGCCGCATTCGTTAGACAAGGCCAGATAAAAATATAAAAAACAAAATGGTAATAATAAAATTGTATGATAAAATGCAATGGCGGACTCACCATAGCCGGATCTCTTTTTCAGTAACTGTAACAAAAGAAAACTATTATTAGAACACTAGTTTTGTGACGGAATTATATTTCTACCTGTATAATCATAATACTACCTGCAAAATCCATGGTTCGTATATAGGTGGTGGTGGAAGTTGGACCAAACTCTATAGTTCCATGCGTTATTACCCATTCTGCTTTAGATTTTAATTTTAACAAGACGTGTTAATTAATCAAAATACTTCATTCGTCTAAGATAGGACATTTTATTTACCATCAATATCTCCCTAAAAGCATTGCAGTGCCTTCGTAATGTCATATTACTCACTTTATATTCTTGAAAAGATAGAGCATGAGATTTTGTGAAAATGCTAAAAGGATACGGCTCCGTTGTAAAAATGTGAGGTCAGACAGATAGACCAATCGCAGCGTGCCAAAGTCCCATCGCCATAGCCATCGACCCGTATCGAAAACATATTCGAAGTATATACAAGGTGCGTTTAGCTTTCAAGCCCAGCCAGATTCTTCCCCGGCCTTCTGCCTATTGACTAACAAACTGATGCCATTCGTTTTTACGGGAAGGTAACATGCACTTAAGGGATCTTATATTGAGAACAATTCACCGAAACACGTGAGATGAAATGTAACGGCGATGTAAGGATACGAATTCCAGTTGGATAACATTTTTTTATCGAGTTTAATTGCGCGTTTGTCCGTCAACTCGTTTGTAGGTTAGTGACGATGGAGCATGCAGACTTAGAAAAACTTTACTCTGACCTATTATGTCTTCTGTGCTCTGACCTCGAAAAGACCTAGATCATATCTCTCAAGAAACAAGGAAGCCTGCAGATTGTTTCATTGCTTGTCCTTGTTGTACGGATTAGAAACGAGCGTAATAATAACTTTTGAGCGCCAGTGCCAAGCGAGACGCAGCCGCGCGCGCGCATTCACCTTGAAAAAGACTGCCTAATGCGGTTGAAACTATAGTCAGAGTGACCGGCTTAATCTTACGTGAGTAATTCCCGTGTAATATAAATAAAATGTGTGAAAACCACGTCAGTTTCTATAATAAAACTTTTGGGGTTTCACTCACTAAAGTTATAATTGGTTCACTATTGCACGCCTCGACCTATCTACCTCCCGTAAAAATCCTCTCCATTCTAGGGTTGCCTGGAAGATATAGCTAATTGCCAAGCATTCATTGTCTCTTTCGCATGAGATACAATCGGTGCAAGGATTTTTTCTATCAATTTATGAGTACTATAAAATGAGGACAAGAATGCCGGTAACTAAGCCTCCTAACCTTACAGGTAGTGAGGTTTGTGATTGATTGTAATTGATCATTAATCTGAAATATTCGGGAATTTTATATTCTGTTCCTGTAGGATAGCGGGTAAAGCCGCGGGATGCTAGTCAGACCTATATTATTTATAATGATATGACCATTGGATATGACGTTTAGTTTTAAATAACGGCTAAAGGCTCAGTAGAAGAAGCTAATGTTACTCTAGCATAGACGAGTACCTAAAAGATGAATGATGGAATAAAATGGTCCGCTCCGCACTTTGTGGCCATATCAATTTAGGGCCATTGCTGTAAATTACATCATAATGCAATAAATTATTGAGTAGTTTATTAGTAGTATTATTATACAGAGAGTACATTGTTACCCTAGGGGTGAAAGTAACTTATTTAGTCCCGAGAGGGGGTTTGCTAATAGTTCGAGAGACTAAATAAGTCTTTAACCCCGAGGTAAACTCTGTGCTTTTCATTACGAATACAAGGAAACTAAAAATAAAAACATGACTTGACTAAAGAAAATAATGAGTGAATTTTATTTTACATAATTCAAAATCTTAGGTGTGCAATTTATTTTCCACTTCTGCTTTAGCCTCTTCTCTTATGAAATCAGGCGTTAAATCCACATCGGAAACAGATGAACTCATTGTGTTAATACAAAATTAAATCTGCTATACGGAAGTATAAACAAAACTCTACAATGAAGATCAGATTCCCTCGATCAGAATCGTTTTTTTTTTAACTACATGACACTGGCAAATGCACGAGAAGTGCGGGACCATAAACCTCTGAGGAGAAAAAAAAGTTGGAGCATGATTCAATACAAATGTGAAAATAGAACTAGTTGTTTTTAAATAATTTGCGTGTCTGTCAGTTGTCAACTGTCACTGTCAATTGAAAGTGATTCTCCCTAGGGCTGAAATGTATTACTTTCAACCCGCTCCTCAGGCAACATCAGAGCTACTTTCCGAGTATGAGTTAATATGAGTAATGAAAAGGTTATTTTTTTACCTGAAGATGCAAAGCCAAAAGAAGGGCATTGTTAGTTAGTGCATAACCGGGTTCTTAATATATTCTTAGGCACGTATATTTTTGAAAGTAGCTTTTTACTTACGCTATAATCATGTTTATGGCTTTCTGCTGCTGGTGAATTAATATCTAAATAAATTAAAGTAAACAGAGTATATCTTTTTTTTTGTTATATAAATAATAGGTTTGCGTTTGACCAACATCTTACCTGATGTTAAGTGATGATGCGGTCTACTTTGGGACATGCTTGCCTAGAAGAAAGCGATCTACAGCAAAAAAGACCCTAATTACACTAAAAATCCAGATCAAACCATTGATCAGTTCTTCTAAGTATGAAACAATCGCCCGTGTCAATCAACATGAATGTACGCTGGCTGCATACCCGCGTTGCCAAAGTAATTGTCTGCGCAAGGAATGAGCCAGCTCTCTTATCACCAGCGTAGTCGACTAATCCTCAAAACAAATAATTGAATTTTTAACATCATTCCTGCCCTTATTATTTATTGCAGGGGCCTTACGGACAACAGGTATTGCGGCACCAAACTAACGTTAGATCCGCTCAGTTGGAAAATCACGCGACCGCAAACCGTAGCTGGGCGCGTAAAGGTTCACGTTCGCGCGATTTTCCAACTGAGCGGATCTAACGTTAGTTTGGTTCCGCAATACCTGTTGTCTATAAGGCCCCTGGACATGTCCTCTTTAGCCATCGATATACAGGGTTATAAGGAAAGGGTATGCTAAGCCGAAAGGAGGTCATTGTACTCATAATTATGAATAACTTTTACTACGAGACCAACCCTGAAATCGCGAAAAAGTATCAACTGTTCCATAGAAAACGGTCGTGGTCGTCACCTGATTCTTGTTCGCGATTTTAGGTTTGGTCCCATAGTAAAAGTTTAGCGAACCCCTTTCGGCTTAGCATAACCTTTCTTTATAACCTTGTATAATATGTATTACTCTTTAGCATGTCTACGATTTCTGATCGGACTGAATTTTCTAGAAATATATTTTCTATTCCGATTTCCGATGCGTGATCTGATCTATAAATATAAACATAGTGATCTAACAGTTATGTGAACGTTATGAATGAAATTAATTTACATTTCGTAACAAAGTAAGACCGCTGTTGGTTTATAAGATTAGAGGCAGCGTATATGATACCTCGAGGGCTTTTCACGTGGTTCCTATATTCTTATTTCTCTGGAAAAAAGGCACGAATATAATTAACGTATGTCTGCGTGTCTAGATGCTGGGAGTGTTATATTCTGTTTTGTGGGAATTAGCTAATTACTTAACAAATTAACCGGTCAAGTGCGAGTCGAGCTTGTGCACTCAGGGTTCCGTACCCCCACATAAATTGTTAGCTACAAAAGTATTTATAAAAAAGTAGCGAAGAAAGACAACATTCCATCAACGCCCATGCGGTCACCCATCCAAGTACCGACCGCACCCGACGTTGCTTAACTTGGGTGATTGTACGAGAACCGGTGGTGAACAGAAATTTGTCACCGACTTGCACTTGGCCAATATTTCTTGTTATACTTTAAGGTGTGTACTATAATCATGCCAAGTTTGACGCTTGTACGTATTACCGTTATTACATTAGAGTTAATAAAAAAACAAAACAAAAAACTTTTGTTGTAAGGTGATCTCCTTATGGTTTGAATTTTTGACTTTGTTATTATATCTTAGTTAATACTCTGTAACATTACATGTTCTGTGAATTTTCCACAGGCCATCTATTACGGTTCGAAGGTAGAACAGACGGACGGATGAACAGACAGACAGACAGCGTAGGCTTAGTAATAGGATCCCGTTAACACCCTTTTGGTACAGAACCCTAATTTGGGGCCAGTGTGAAGATGTTCCAAGATACCAATAGACCACCTCTCCGGTGAACTAAGAATAACAAGATCTATAGTGGTGCTCATAGTACACCAAGCAGGTGGATCATGGGACAGTGTAAGTAGCCTATATAAGTAAGTACCCATAGTACACCCAGGTGAACTAGCTAGTTGAACCATGGATAGGGAACCAGAAATTAATTTCTCCGCGTTTTATTACTTTCCAAAACTCCATGTCGCCGCTTTAGCAGATCATAACTTGGACTAGACTGTGACTAATACTTAAAATTGCTCTGTCTCCTTTACATGTGTGACAATTTCCGTCAACGAGATGTTGACAGAGCAATGTTAAGTATTCCTTAGCTTAAGTAACGTCTCTGAGTGCGGCTGTTAGCCTCGCTTTTATTGTGAAATGTTACCACTTCACTCAAAATGTTAGAAAACTTGACGTTTGCCGAATACTGAGTGTGGAGCAAAAATTGAATTTAGAATTTTAGGTTTCTTGGATTGGAGAACCCAGAACTCTTCTAGAGGTACTAGTTAAAATTAGTTTATGACTAGTTAGTTTTTAGACTAGTTGACTCAGTTTTTTATATAGGCTTGAAATGGAATAACAAAAGGAAAGCAAAGGGTTCAGGAAAAAAATTAAGGTGGTACACACCTAACTTGCCTACCTTTTTTATTCACTGCTTTTTTTCTCCCACATTAAATCTCTCATCGCTCTTCTTATAAACAAAATTCTGATCCACTGACGCGAAGGAGATCTAGTTGATTATTATTTTATGCGAATTATTAGTAAACATCAAGCTCGCGGTATTTATGACAGAGAAAGCGTTTATAAATGCTGTCACCGAAGACAAACTCGTCATTAAGAAGCAGAACGTCGTCAACATGCTTTTTGTGGTGGTCAGTTCTTCCCGAGATTTTCTTTGTTTGTTAGTTTCAACCGTCAAACCAGTTTATTTTGCCAGAAAGCAATTGATTGTAGTTTATTAAGTTAAAAAAAAAAAACTAAAACAAAACAAAGTGCCGTCAAATCGCAGTTTCTTGTAACCAAGTGATAACTTTTAAACAGTAACTTATCATTCCAGGTGTGCACCCTCGCTGGAGTCATTTGCTCAGAAGCCGGTTACTTACGGCAGAACCTGGCTCTAGGGATACCGCATCCGTTATCGATCAACCGTGAAATTCTACAAGCCCAACTTCTACCAAGAGGCATCAGATACGCGGTCCAAGATGCGCCCGAAAAAGACGTCTCGTACTCGTTATCGTATGACAATTATTTGTATCTAAAGCGGCACAAAGTAGAGGGCCAAGACTCTCCTTTCAACCCCGACCCTACGGAGGCCGGCCCAACTATCACCGATATCAAAGGCGCACACAAACGTGCCCATATTGAACACGACGTTGCTCGTTCAGACGGCCTATTGAAACGGAGTGCTGGAACTAATTCTATTAATGGATACAGCAATATCCTTGCGAGCGCTCCTGTTGAGCCAGAGGTACATAAACATGTGTATTTCCACGTGCCCCCGCCGGATTTCGAAGACACGCCCGCGGCACTCCGCGTTATTCAACCCGCGAAAAAACATGTCAACATCCTGTTTATCAAAGTGCCTTCCTACGAACTGAGCCGAGCGTACCTACAGCAACTGCTGCAAAACCAGCAGGCTCCGATCGAAGATAAAACCTTAATTTACGTGTTATCAAAGAAGGAGAACCTCCCCCAACCTGTTGTGCTGCCACCGAAACCTTCCGCACCAGAAGTGTATTTCGTTAAATACAAAACAGCAAATGATATTGAACCGATAAATAACCAGTTATCGTTGCCGAGCTTATTGCAAAATGTTTCACCGGGCTTAGAGCGGAGGAGGCGCGCGGTTCGTGAGCCATGAAAAGTGATTTTAAAATAAGTTTGTACCCAATTTCCTGAAGCGAAACGCTTTAGTGATTGAGGCTGGCGATGCGAAATGTTTATTCTTATTGGCTGAAACGTATCTTGCTGTTTTTCTTAGTACAGAATACGGATAATTTTAAATATTTTACGTGGAGTGTTCCCAGCGTAACCGAGACGTGTGACTACCCGTCTCTACCAGAGACTGTTTGGAGGATCTATAAAAATATTTCCTAACGGTAAGTCGTGTAAATCCTCAAGTAATATAAACAAATTTCCTAGATAACATCAAACAAAATTATTTACGTTTAATTAGTATAAAATGTTGTATTGCAAAATAAAATTAAAAAGGCCCCTCAATTTACTAACATTTAGAAACGTAAAGCAAGAACCATGGTTTACACAAACCAGGGTTTATTTTAACGTAGATGCCAATCCTATAACCTAACCTAACATAAAATTAAACTCAAAGTTTTCAGATTTTATGTTAAAAAACAACATGCGACAGGTATTTTGTGTATTAAAAAAGTAGGCCGACTTATTTATTAAATTAAATACTTGTAACGGGTTTTATCGCAAAAACATTATATTATAATTGTTTTCGTTAAGTTTTTAATGTGTCCTACATATTAGATATTATTTTTAACTATGTTGTCTCACTACAGGGTAAGGTAAAGGTCCCATTTTCCTAAATAAATTCCGGCTTCATCTTGCAAAAAACCTAATCCTATTTTAAATACTCAAATCAAATTGAAACATATTTTATTTTTGGAATAAATGACCTTTGACAAATAAGACAAAAATTTCAAACTATAATGGAAACAAGATTAATCATATTAAACCTTTTATGCAGACATCTTCAAACTCCTACGTCGTTTCTATGTCGACCATCATCGTCACTGCATTTTACATGTAACAGTTGTTACTTAGATAATATCACTATAAACAAGGCAAAACGATTGGAGTTAATTACGATACATGTATTCTTCTTTCAAAAATAACATGGCCATAAAGAAATTTTAAATTTAGATCCGCAATAAAAACAAAACTTCTAAAATTCCTGTAATTTCCGCCAATACGTACACCTAAGTTTTACATGTGAAATTTGGGTGTATAAGTGACTTCTGGGACCTTTTGAGATACACAAGATTGCAAGTCTGTAACATTACAAGATTCTGAATGGTTGACAGAGGTGTGAAATAGATCGTATACACACAAACAAACAAGGCTGGTGCAGACCATCAAGTGTTTTTTTATGTTGTTCTAATTTGATGTATAAACGACAATATAACGACGAATCAAAAACAAATTATTGTTTTGTACGTAAAAATTATATGGATATCAATAAAATTGTAAAGCGTAAGATACGCTCTTAAGTAGGGTGTGGACGCAGGCGCTCTTTCTCTTTTTCCTTAGTGTCTTTTTAGATCCCGTTCACATAACAGACGCACATTACTTTCTACTCATTAAGTTTATCTTGCTTTGTTTCAATCGCCCTTAAACTCTAATTTGTTTGATCGTAAACCGTTTTATCTCTCTAACATGTTGCGTATTTTGACGGTACTTTGCACACTTTGGTAATTGTATGTTTGCTTTTACGAAAACTTTCGTGTTACTGAGCTAAGGTCGAAATTGCATATAAGTCACAATGGTTTTCGCTTGCGCGTGCGGTCTGTATTGTGAACGATGCACTTATATGATACGCATCATACACATGCGTGCATCGCACGACGCCACCCCGAGACGTGGGACACTTTATATAATCATAAATAAATAAATATAAACGTTTAAAAGGCTTCGAAAGCGAGCTCCCGCGTCCCCTCTGTGTCTTGCGACTTAGACTGCTCTGTCTTATAATTTGCATATAGCAAAAACATCTTCTTACGACCAATAAATTGTTAAGAAACGTTTGTATAATGTATTTTGTACCAATAAACTAAAGTTGTGATGTCAGTGTTTAATTTCTAACGCCGTACATGTTTCTTTTAAATATTATTTATTTCATTAAGCAGAGGGCATTAACTAATATGGAGATCGTTTATTACCGCATGAGTGCTTTTATTAATTAAACAAGAAACATGCTAAGTATTTTATTTAACTACTAACATCTTATGCTTTTCAGTAAAATCTTATGATTAAAGTCATCCAAAAACAAGTTATTGTTTTGGTTTATTTTGTTCTTAGGACTACCGTTCACTCGATAGAGTCTATATCGAAAACCGAGAAGAGGTGTTTTTGCCACGGCCGCTTGTTCGATACAACAGTCAACGTTGGACCTAGATTGCAGTAGTCTACCTATAACCTCCTCTATTGACGGTTTAGTTTACAGGGCCTTTACGGCTACCAGCACAGCGCGGAAAATCACGCGAACATGGACCTTAACGCGCCGATATACGGTTTGCGGTTGCGCAACTTTTCGCAATCACCTAAATAGGTAAGGCCCCAGGTTTTCTTATTCTGTTCTCGCCGCCTTCCGCAGGTCTGAAAAGACGTTACTTTCGGAGAATCAGGCCTTTTCGATACGAGACGAAACATCAGCTAACATTGTTATAAAGACACAGCTGTAAACGTCACCTTCAATAAATACCCTGGAACTAGCCATGTTTATCAGAAATAAAACCGGCCAAAATATATTAATTATCAATAAAAAAAAACTACTTCATAATAAGTAAAATATGCAATTTCGATTAGATGAAAGATATAATAAGGTCAACCAAGTAACCGAATACGTTGCTTAACTTGGTAATGAACAGAAATTTGCCACTGACTCGCACTTACCATTATTTATTATTTGTTGTTATACTTTAGAGTGTGTACTATATAATCATGTTAAGTTTAACGCCTGTACGTATTTTAGTTATTACTTTTTGACTTTATTATTATTTCTTAGATAATCCGCCGTAATCATCATGGGATACTTAGTTACTTAGTCAATGTGAATTCTGTATTACGAGTATCATGTTGTTACGCCGCTTTCTTGAAGGATAACTAACGCTAACGAATCGTTTAAATTACAAACGACAACCAACGCAAAAAGTTTATTTTATTATATATATTATTACTTATTTATTTTAATAGCACTGAAATTCTAGCTAAAGCATACCCAAAGTTGCAGAACTTACTGTGCTTACCAGTACTGTTCAAAATACGCGACATCATGTGAGAGAGACAATACGGTAGGTATAAAACAAATGAGATCTTATGAGATCTCATTTGTTTTGTACCGTAACAACAACGTGTTTTGTACGTGAAACAAATGAGATCTTGAGATTGTTTTGTCGTAAACCATTATTATCTCCTTTTGCGATTGTAATAAAGACCAGAATAAAATAATTCAGAATGCGTCCACTTGCGTTTGTTATGTGAACGGGACCAAACAACGCGATGCTGGTCAAATGTCAGACACTGAAGCGGTTGGTACTTACCACAAAATCGTTACGCACATTATACATACAATAACAATCACATAAGCAATTTAGACAAAGGATTCGCAGCTTCGTTAGCTTTGTCGTATCACAGTCGGCTTGGCAGACGTAGCTTGAATCAATCGGTTGTTAGCATTGACGTATTTAATTAGGACCGGCTCAATGGTGTGCATTGCACTGTGATGTCGAATCCATGATTCAATACATTAAGTATACCTCCCGCCGCTACTTTGACGCGGCGCCTCACCACCCAAATCCTCTCGTAGTAAAAGCCTCAAACTACTCGACAGATGCTACAGACCCTCCTCCTCTCCGTAGACGTCCCTAGAAACATCCTAGGCGACCCGGACGACCCCATCGCCGTCGTCACTGCGGCGGCGCTGGGCTCGTAGAGAAAAATGCGTAGTAGAGATTTTGATAGATGGCGTCAATTTTTCAAGTACAAGATATCAAGGACGCATATGTTTAGATGCATGGGCAGATCTTTATATCTACATCTATGGTTGTTAAATTTATTCACTTCCTATATTACCATGAGATGGGCATCGAGATACAATACATAAAGAGTCACAATCATGCCAAAAAATGTCCGAACCAAAACTCGGCGTACGCTACGAATTGCGCCGACTTTTTGGTTAGTTACAAGGTAACCACGATCCGATTACAACGCCGCGCGATGCCAGAGCTACGATGACATAGCGGAAAACTAACGTTGAACACTATGCGAGCGACATAACGTCTAAATTTGAGTAAATGTGGAATTGTGAACTATATAATTGGTACAATGTATGTACAATGACACCCGGACATGTTTTGACTGCTTGCACTAAGAGATTCTCTATAGGAATTGTATCTCGATGGAGGTAGGTAAGGTGAAGTCACAGCATATGCAGTGCAGCGAGAACGAAAATTTACTGATAACAGGTGACGGCCGTCGCTTCCTGATTACACAAACAAATCTAGCAAGAATCATCTCCCAAAATTCACCTTAGCCATAAAACCACGTCATTAAAAACTTGTAAAGCGCCATGCCACGCGTCGACGCTAATGATATCCGCTAACTTGAGACGGATTTTTAGACGACAGACTTGACGGAATGCCTTCGGTCTCCTATTTCTATTTAATTCATTTTGATGTTGATGACTGGAAATTTGTCACGTCAACTCCAAGAAAGTTATTAGAGCTTATTGTTGTGAAACGAGGTAACTTTGTTATTGCAATAGAATAATTTGAAGGAATGCGTGGCGTTGCTAACAAGTTTTAGTAGGCGTTTTGGATTACGAGACGGCGGAATTATTTCATTACAAAGAGTGATTTTCCAGTAGTTACTCATATTTGTGCTCCTTAGATATTTAATTTACCATTTTTAAATCAGTAAAGACCCGATTCACTCTTTGTCGGGTTTTCTGCCAGAGACTAATATATATATACATACATAAATATATTTTTAAATAAATACATACCTACTTAAATAGATATTAACACCCAGATATAGAACAAACACAAATGTTCATCACATGAATGTTTGTCCCAGGTGGGAATCGAACAAGCTCAGAAGCGCAGGTTCACTATATACCAATGGGGCCAACTAGATAAAATATATATTTGAAACTATAAGTCGCCCACTCAGTGATCCCAGTCGGCCATTTAGATATTTTTTTTAATATGCATCATAAATTTGCAATTAGTCATTTTAGTAACTTATTTACAACTTTTTTAATACATTAGTATTACATTTTGTCAACTGTTTATTTAATTTTTCGCAAAAATAATTAAATACCGCCCAAGTAGTATACCATACCCAATTTTATTTTAATAATTATTGGCTTGATTTTGGTCGCCCACTCGCCTGATGTTAAGCGATGATGCGGTCTACGATGAAGCACGCTTGCCTAGAAGAAACCGATTCACTCGTGATTTGAAGACACCCAGATTGTAACTATCTGGGAACATTTTCAGGCAGCGCATTCTATAGATTAGCAGTTCGCACAATAGTAATTTTTTATTCGCTCGATTGATAATAACCGAGCAGTTTATTTTTTATGCTGGTCTTGATGCAAAGTTCCAATACATAATAGATTATATGCATATTTAATATTCATGCGTTCATCATCCGCCAGTGCACGCACATTGAACTGGTTTATAGGTCGCATTCACAAGACGTGACACGGAATATACTTATATGTTAGAGAATGGTGCGGCCTTATGTAACGTATCGTTATTCCCGTGGACATGTGCAACGTTGCAGAATTCAAGCATCAGAAAATCTACGCTTAACGCATTATCAGCGCAGGAAAATAAATTTAACGCACTTTTATGGCGGGTTACTCGTTAAATTTTTCATAGAATATTACTACATTATTTAACATATTTTATATTTTAACATTCCATATTTTAACATAAAAATATGGCGAACTTTCATGAGAAAATTTGAAATTTCCTCGTAGGCAAGTTAGGCAAAAAGCACTTGGGGAACTACCTACTGGTTTTAAAACTCGGGTGGATTACGCCCCGTAGCGCACAAGGAAATACGTTATTTTATAACCATGATGTGGAGTTTTAGCACCAACGCAAGAAAATAATTAATTTCCCAAACATGTGATGTGTATGCGAAAGTGGTATTGAGAAAATTAGGTAAAACGAGTTTTTTTTTAATCTTTCCTAATTTCTATTCCTAATAATTAATATGAACTAAATATCACCATACATAAATTATCTTTAAAAAACTGACTTAAAACCACAAAACATAAACATACAATGAACAAAATAATATTTTTACACGGATTATGAAGTCGGGCGGGAACAACTACAAAATTCTTTGTAGTGCCATATTAACTTAGAATGTTTGTATATTGTGGTTTTACGTAGTCGATAAAAAAATATGAAAGTATTTGTAGTGAAATTTACTACGACTTATGATAGTGGAATGCTTAAAACGTTCTTTAACTCTGTTCGGGGTGAACAACTAGTTTATTTATGGATACGATACTCATCCATGCAAGAATACCTCTTTGTTTTGATTCGAACAAAGTGCCTGAACAAAACTATTATATGGTTCTAAGTATTTGCTATAGTGAAATTAGTAGGCGCTCGAGCAATATTATCCATATTATTCGAGCTGGTTAAATTTTTGTGGGACCTCCTAAGAGAGTTTTCTCTAGTCTAGATGATAAAAAAAGAGGCAAAAAAAGGTTCACACATGCCGAGTAATAGAGGAAAAAACATTTAAAAATAATAAAAAAAATACGCGCCGAATTGAGAACGAATTGAGAGAATGAAGCGCAAATGGCAAACGAAAGTAAAGCGTTCATCAACGTCGTCATGGGTGTGTTCTGTTGTACATAACACAATATAGAGTCCATATTTCAACGAGTAGCAATTTCGCTGCTAAGATTTCGCGGAGGAGGTATGCTAACAGCTCCACTATGACTACAAATTGTTTGAGGATTTTATAACCCGACACAGCTTGAAAGAAAAACAATATTAAATATTTTATTTTTACAAACAAGCTTTTCGTTTCCTTCTCAGCAAACACTTTCATTTGATACCCATATCAAGAAGGTAAATATGGCCACCCTCCAGCTCTATCATCAGAACTCTGGGGCCTTACGGAGAACAGCTTTATCGGCACCAAACTAACGTTAGATCCGCTTAGTTGGAGAATCCCGCGAACGTGAACCCAGATACGGTTTGCGGTCGCGTGATTTTCCAACTGAGCGGATCTAACGTTAGTTTGGTGCCGTTATAGCTGTTGTCCGTAAGGCCCCTGGTCATCATTTATGACCAAAGTGCTTGGACAGACTAATCTAACGAACCCAAACTCGACAAGATTACGTAGATTCGTTTCGGAGCCCCTATGGCTTCGTTCTGTCATACCGGATTACTGGTCTAAAATTCAGTTGCAAGATTTGTCTCAAACATACTCACAACCGGGCAAGATACTTAGCCATATTGAATCTAAAGAGGTTTAAAACAGAGTAAATGTGTACTTTTTTACGATTTGACTTCTGTGACCGTCTGACCACGTTACCCTATTGACCTCAACGTGGCAGCAGCCAAATCTGAATAACAAAGCAATGGATCGGCCGTTCGCATAAAATGTCTCCTATAAAACTGTTATTGCTATTCTCTCTTTTGAAAAGTAATGGGCATAAATAACTTACTTTATATCGGTTACGTTGTAATTTGTTTTGTAAAATTTATTATCTTTTCATCATTATAATAATAAATCAAACGAGTTAAATCGAATGGGTCACTAGTACTACAAACAACCCTTATTAGTTCGACTAGGGGCTTTACGGACAACAGCTATTGCGGCACCAAACTAAGGTTAGATCCGCTAATATAGCTGTATAGGTATAATTATAGTTAGCACTCGCACGCCCTGAATTGCACTCTATTGTGTAGTAGCAAGAGCCGCTACTTATTAAAATGGTTTTGCGGAGTGCATCTTCTGTACTTCAACTAATTATGTCTTATTTATGCACATAAATACTGATTCGCTCTGTGTAAATAGTCCAAGCAAAGTGGGTCGAGTAGTAACCGCAAGCCAAGACTTTAAATCAAACGTCGTCAGCCCTGTCCGTCCAAGTTTTGCTATTGTTCCCAACTGCAAGTCACTTTCACAAACTAGCTGTTGAATTCTTCAGGGAAATTTAAAGGCAACGCGGAGAATTTCATCAGTTTTGTGGTAACTTTTAATGGTTTTCTAAATAAAGATTGGCGATGGCCGAAGTGAAAATAAAAAGTACTTAGCCAGTCGCAAAGGAATACACAAGAAAATTCATTCCGTTAAGTCAACATTCCTTGTTTGTAATAATATTATGATAAAAAGATAAAACATGTTTTTTACTTATTTAAGGCGAGGTTTTCCCAGTTTTAAGCAACGTTTATTACTACAGATGACCATAAGGCATGGTTAGTTGCATTTAGCTAACCAAAACCATGGCGCTTACAAACAGTCGTGCGTTTCGCTAATTCAATTATTTTAGTTTTTCTCATATTTTTGTAAAAGTATAGCTGTAATGTAAAATGTACCTACCTTTGCGGTTTCCTTCATAATTATGTTCATGTATATTAAAATGTCGTAGAGATAATTTAATAAATAGGTATTTAAATGTATCCAAAAAAAAAACAGACAGAAAAGCGCAAATCTGTGTTACTTTCTTTTTTTTTTCTATCGAGCGAAATGCCCTTAGTCGTGTTTCGGTCTTTGGGGTTTCCTAGATAAAACATTCACTTTGATATGACACTATTTTTATAGTTTTATGCTAACCATGGAAGATGATTAAATTTCCTAAATGTCGGAAAAGAGCGCCTTAAATATTTTTTTGAAGCTTTTTGTGGTCCGCCATATATTGAATTTAGTGTGATGTCATTTTATTTTTCGTATTATCTTAGCAAACCCTCTTATTTGATACCCATATCATGGGGTGCCAAATAACTGGTCCGCCATATTGGTATTAGAATGACATCACTTAGCTAACCATGCCATGCCATCCAAACTAAACGTGTATGCACAGCGCATTCGTTTGGGGATACCAGTGATTAAATTCAGTTGCTACAGAACTGCTAGTCTGTGGAATGCGCTGCCTGAATGGGTGTTCCCCGATGGTTACAATCTGGGTGTCTTCAAATCACGAGTGAATCGGTTTCTTCTAGACAAGCGTGCTCCAACATAGACCGCATCATCGCTTAACATCAGGCGTGATGGTGGTCAAACGCAAATCTATTATTTATAAAAAATAAATATAAAAAAGTTGCTAGATTCGACACACATACTAACAAGGCTAGTTAACTAAAAGCTTGTAATATCGTAAACAATCGACATTGATACTTATTTTTCTAGTAAGTAAGTATCTAATTGATCCCTAAGTCGTTATAGGTATACGTCTATAAAGCTTATATTGTCTACGCGAATAACACCCAAGCTATATTACCCGAAATGCACTCATCAATATTTATCTATACTAATATTATAAAGAGGAAACATTTGATTGTTTGTTTGCATTGAATAGGCTCCGAAACTACTGAACCGATTTGAAAAATTATTTCACTGTTGGGAAGCTACACTATCCCCGGGTAACATAGACTATACATTTTTTTTATAGGGATCGTTACTATAAATTCCAATAATGTAACCCAAGGTGTAAAAACATAAGATTTACAATTTTATCTTCGCGCGTTTGACAGTTCTAAGACAGAACAACGTCTGTCAGGTCAGCTATAGTCATAGATACAGTCTGAATCTATGGCTATCAGGCTATAGTATATCTATATTCATGTTCATTCATCACTACATATTTATATATCTATATATTAATATATATTTATTTATATTATATATCTTTGATGAAAGTCGAAAAGGCGAAATGTTTTCGAATGAAGCAGAAATTCAACAAGAATAAAAATGATTTTATTTCCTGTAGCACTTCCGAAAAGTTTTTTTTTTGTTGTGCCAAAAGCACGCCATTTTTATGTATGGTTTAAGTTTTGTCAGTGTTCCGCAGTTGGAAAAGGTGTATCTATTTACTATCTTTACAAGTACGCAATACTGGAAAAACCGAAATGAAAAATAAAAATATCAAATGCGTATAAAGAAATGTGGTAGAGTAAATTTAATTAATTTTAGATTACTTTTAGTTTTTGTTATAAATTTAAATTTAAGATAGTTTTCATTTTACTTGTAATTTTTATTGAATAAATGATCTTAATATTTAAAAAAATGTGGTAAAACCCAACATATCGGGTTTATTTATAGATGTCAAATTTTTCCAAACGAAGTTGAAACGAACCAAATCACATATTACTTATTCGTTTCGCGGCGACGGGAACTTTGAATACAAGAGTAAGAACTCTATATTATAAGAAACTTTGGCAAGGTACAAGTGACGAACTACGAAAATATTTTCTTTTCAGTGTGACGGAAGATGTCCCTTTGCTCCGCAATGTTCTCTCATGAGAATTTATTGAGGGACAGTCAGAAGATAATTATTATTTTGCATGTCAAAACTAGTGTGAGCCCATTTTTTGGGTTCCGTACTCAAAGGGTGTAAACGGGACCCTATTACTAAGCCTACGTTGTCTGTCTGTCTGTTTGTCCGTCCATCCTACGTCCGTACGTACGTCCGTTTTAAAGGTTGTATTTTGTAAATATAGGGTTGAAACTTTCACAGAATATTTATGAAGTCACAACTAACGATTTTTTATTTAACATTACGCTTAGCGTTTTAAGTATCTGTGTGTCTGTCTGTGGCATCGTATAGCCCAAAAAACGGCTGAACCGATTTTGATTTAGTTTATTAGTCAATAAAAGCTAAAATGTATTTCGATGTTTATGCTATATTATAATATATATATAATAATATCCCTCAGCTATATTATAATAATTGTAATCAAATTGTCCAGAAAGCCCTACAAAGGCTTTGGGGCTTGAATTTCCTAGGAGCTAGGAAGACACAGAAAAGTTGTTAATTCTAACTAAAGTAAATATTGTGTACTTCTTTTTCTATATTTAGAACAGAAAATGAATAGAAATAAACTGGAGAATGTTAGCAAGATGGGGTTAACTGATTATCTAGCTTACCTGGAACTTTCACTTGGATTTCGAAGACGCTAAGTTTACTACTTATCGGGAATTATAGCCTGAAAGCTCACCCACATATCATAGATCAGTGGAAATCGCACACTGTGATTAACGCGATCATTCTTGCCTCACATTTGAAAATGTGGAAAGAGCTACCTTTCACGGTGCTTCCGAGAAGCTACAACATTAGGTTCTTCAAAAGGCGAGTTAATTCTTCTTAAAGGGTCAGCAACGTAGATATGATGCATCTGGTGTTACAAGTAGAATCAATAGGCGACGGTGGCTGCTAAACATCAGGCAGCCCGTCTGCTTGTTTGCCACTTATGGCAATAAAAATATATAGACTTCGGTAGGGAATTCCAACTTCCACCCTCCTACGTCTGATAAATATGGAAGCAAAATGCTTCGAGCGTACTAAGGAATGTTCACCATGCATAGATGGCACTTTGCCGTTTGTCTGTTTGACATTCAACGGCATTCTTATTTACATAACCAAGCAATATGTTGCAAAAAACAAACGTTTCTATTGAAAAATGGAAGCGACCACACCCATAAACAGTAAGCTCTGGTCCGTAATATTTAACTTTTAAAAAATAACAGGTTTAGTGAAAAATATAATTAAATGTAAAATTAAAACTAAAGTTTTTTTTTAAAATAATGGCCTTATAAAGTTCCAAGATATAAATAAGCGTTTAAAGTTTGTGGTCGGATTGGGAAGGGATGCTCTGTGGCTTTCACGTAAAGTGAGCGTCAGTATAGAGTTTATATGGTGTACTTACCAGCTATGTCATTTGTAAGTAAAGTGTGCTCTCTATTCAGCAAACATTAAAACACGTAATTCTTCCTTAAGTTTGAACAAACTTTATAATTTTGTTTTTGGTGATCGGCTTTATTTATAGTCAGTCTTTTATAATACAATACAAATATTCTGCCATGTAGCCAATTAGAGGACAGAGGATTAGGAGACGTAAGAAACAAATGAAGAATGGAGTCGTAAACCAATTCTAGGTTTGACTTTGCTTATAATGGGTCTTTTACCATTTCATGGTAGCGCTCATGGCGCAGTTTTATTAGATACTAGCTGCGCCCGATATTTCACCTACGTGGATTACTCCTTATATCATCAGACGTCTGCCAGTGAAAGTCCCGTCAAAATCGGTCCAGTCATTTCGGAGTCCAAAGGGAACATACCTACATCGAAGAAGAAGAAGATTCATAAAGTATCATCAATATGAAGCAATGTACGAACCTGTCAGTCTTTGATAAGGTGAGTGAGGTTCAGTACCATTTACAACAGAGCGCTAATGTGGGTCGATTGACAAATTAATTTGAATATCAGTTGATTGTCCTATATGATATATGATGATAATTATATGAACGATGGCAGAGGCATCAGCCAGAAGACGTGCACTGCTGAACATAGGCCTCCCCTTTGATTTCCACACTGAGCAACAGCCGTCTGCACCCACTGGATGCCCGCGACTCTCACAATGTGGTCGGTCTATCTAGTGGACCTACCTACGCTGTGTTCGTAGTTTCCACTCAAGAACCTTTCTTCCCCATCGGTTATCGGTTCTTCGGCGAATATCCCACTTAGCCTAATACAAACTTATTTAGCATAATAATGTCCCCTTATCAGTGGTGGCCAATGACAATTTATATTATTTTTGGTGGTGGCGGACTAACGAGCACATTCAAGAGGTTTGACGTTTAGCAGATAGCCTGTCGAAATAATGAAGCTGAACACATGCTGTGGTAACCTGGTAGCTGCTTACTTAAACGAAAACTTCCTCAAGACATGTTTTGTTTGACATCTTGTTATTTTTCAAACATCCCTGTCTACCACAGGTGTTTTTAAACAACAAAGGAAGAAATAACATCTGCATCGTGTTGCGAGCAGTTTGGTGCAGGAGGTCGTAGGTGAAACATCGTAAATAAGAATAATGGAAAGGGTAAGTTTTTTCATAATAAGGTACCATTATCATAATTCGAGAGCAATGGTGGGAAAAATGTTGAGATGTAGCATGTACGGTTTACTATCTGATGGCACCCGGTCCAATTACAAATCCTTTACTAAGCCATCACTCATAAGGTGAAGGAAAACATTGTGAAGAAACCGGTATGTCCAAGAAAGTTCAAAAACATCACCGACATGCACTAGGCCAGCATGGTGGATAAGGGCCCATCCTCTCTCAGAGAGAGAGAGGATCTCTCAGAGAGAGAGAGGATGGGCCCTTATCTGGTAGGCTGATATTGATCATAATTATTAGCCCGTAATCTTACTGCTGAGCATATGATAGTATAGGCATATCTTCTTAGTTTATTAGTTGTTATAGATTATTAAATTAGCTGCAAGTCTCTTGGTATGCGTGCAAATGAGTTTGCCGTACAACTTTAGTATCTGTCTGATCTGAGGAGCTGACTGTTCGAGGGCGGATGCCCATTGGACGGTGCTGGCTTAAGACAGAGACAAATGGAAATTGTTGGGGGAGGCCTATGCCCAGCAGTGGGAAAACACAGATTGACATCAAAATATAGTTTTAATAAGCTATGTATTTTTTCCAGATCGTTACAATTTTAGTGATCGCCACGGTGATTAAACTCGTCCGAGGAAAAGCAATACACAGCGCAATCAACTTAAGACTTAATCCTATATTTGTTAAAGAAGATAGTGCCGCTACCGCATCACCAACGCCTGGGATATTCGCGAAACTTCCCCACGAGTTTTCAGAATACAAACAAGAATTTATTTCCAAAACTTACATACCGAGCGCGGCGAAACTTGGCGCTAGCTGCACGAAAAGCCTAGCCAGGCTGCTGTTCCCTGAGAAACCCTACAATGCAAGGCACACTAGAGACAGTTTCGAACAGTTCCTCAAAATACCGATCATTTCACAACCATTTTCTGATTATAAGATAATTGTAGCTACCGCACCGTGGAACATGAGAATCAGCGGAAGCGAAGCTAAGCCAGCCGTCATTTACTTCGTGTTCCCAGACGACGACGATGATTCTATCAGTATGAACGTACCAGAGATATACTTCGTACAAAAAGGACCTGGTCTCAAAAATATGCATAGGAAGGATAAGATCGATCCACTTATCATTGTAGACAATAATCGCACCGTAACCGGATTAAAAAGTAAAGCAGTGTCGAAATTTATTAAGTTTAAAAATAAGTTGATTCAATAAAATGTTGATAAATATGAAACAAAACAAGGAGTCTTCTATTAAAAAATAACATGTCAATATAGTTGTACTATTTGCAGTTGCAAGTTATTTCTGTAGGGTTCCGTGTCGCGATAACCAGGAGCCTTACGGAAAACAGGTATTGCGGCACCAAACCGTATCTGGGCGCGTTAAGGTTCACGTTCGCGTGATTTTCCAACTGAGCGGATCTAACGTTAGTTTGGTGCCGCAATACCTGTTGTCCGTAAGGCCCCTGTGCTATTTAGGGATTGTTCTTTTATTGTGGTGATAAAGTATTACTAATATTATAAACGCGAGATGTGTGCTGGTTTGTTAGTTAGGTTTTGTAAAAATAATGTTTCATGAAGAATGTTTACTCAAATAATATTTTAAGCTTGGTCTAAATTATGAACACTACCTGGTGTGCCCTAGACCCTACATTAGGCGAAGCCTTTTTAAATAATTTGGTATATTATAGTAAATATAGCATTATGTAGTATTATTTAATATTATGTAGTATATTGTAGTTGATAGCCCGTTGGTCCAGTTGGTAGTGAACCTGCCTTCTGAGCTTGGGGGCGTGGGTTCGATTCCCACCTAGGACACACATTTATGTGATGAACATTTGTGTTTGTTCTATATCTGGTTGTTAATATCTATTTAAGTATGTATTTGAAACTATATATGTATGTATATCAGTCTCTGGCAGCCATATCACAAGCTTTGCCTTGTTTGGGGTCAGATGACCGTGTGTGCAAAATGTCCCGAGTATTTATTTTATTTATTTTATTTAAATATAACATGTATAACATATATAACATGTATACATATAACATATATAACATATATTATTTATTTATTTATTTATTTATTATAACTATTTTATTATTATGGAAATATTTAACTATATAGCTGCTGTCCACGACTTCGTACGCGTAGGCTTTCATATAAACTTTCAACCAACTTTTGGCCCCCCTAATTCGACTCTCGCAAAATCATTTCTTAGCGGATCTCTACGCTCCGTGAATTTCGATGAGTCAGTCAGTATTTCGCTTTTATATAATCTATATGTATATATAATAGACCGGCCAAGTGCGAGTCGAGCTAGTGCACTTAGGGTTCCGTACCACGACAAAATTCATTAACGAAATTAGCAGTTATAACTTGGTAATGAACAGAAACTTGTCACCGACTCGCAATTGGCCATATAAAACTAGCTCTTACTTGCGACTTCGTTCGCGTGGACAAATTGTTTTGTTATAAGTCTACTTTTACGTTCTTTACGTATATACCACATTCTGGGTTTTGTCATCCTTTAGTATAACTTTTTTTTTTTTTAATTTTGTAGGTTACCAAACAATTATACAATAGGCATGTGTCCTAATGTTTAATTTATAACAAATAACCGGCCTAACGATGAATATTACTAAATACATTACACATACTGAAAAAATAATTTGAATTGGCTGATAAATCTCTGAGATATGAGTATTTAAAGTTTTTGGTGGGGATAGAGAGGGGATGTTCTATCCCTTTCTCGCAAAGCGTGTGTTAGTATAGCATTTGTATGGCACTCCTGAGCCGTGACGTCACGGCTCAGTATAGTGCGCTCTCTGTCTAGCATGAAAATAAATAAAATTAAAATGCTTATATCTTATTTATTTTTGAACTAATTTTAATTTTGTTTATGGTAATGTGCTCTATTTATGATCAGCTCTTTTATTAGGTAATAAAAAAAAATTGTCATCATGCCTATTTCATATAAGGTTCGTCACGCTCTTAATACTCGTAGTATAGAGTATATAAGCACGAGTTAAATTTTCTGGAAAATATCTAAACTCCGATTGTTATTTTAAAGAAAAAATGTGCAATAGTAATTAATACAAACGTATTAATTAAACGTATTAATACAAACGTATTATTATCGTCTGGTCGAAGCATCTCGTGACCAAAATGCTGGCCGATATCTTGCACAGCGTATTAACACTGCAATTCAACGCGGCAATGCGGCCAGCATGTTGGGTACGATGCGTGCTGGCAGCGGATTATTAGATTAGTTTAGTTTTATATTTTAGTACTAGTTTGTATGTATTTTTAAGTAGTTTTTAGTCGTGTTTTTTATTTATTCATTAGAATGTAAAATATTTTACAACACATTTGCTCAAAAAGTGCACTTACGAAGCCTGTATACATCGTTCGAAAGTTAAACATTACGGATCATACAACGGAGCGTGCGGAAATGAATTTGTCCGCACGCTCAGATGTATAGCACCGTGCGTGTGATTTACGGTATTTTTTTAATTTCCATCATAATTACATAAGAATTCCACAAAAGAGTTTCATATTACGAGAATAAATAAGCTGAATGATCAAACCTCCTTGGAAGCGCTTTTGCTCAATACGTTTGTCTCAGTTTAATACAAAAGAGAAAATGAGACGAAAGATGTAGTTCTAATTTTCACCACGTGATAGTGGCGCTATTTGCATGTTCGCGCCATTTTCTTATTATATTATAGAAACTATTGTTGTGACTGATATTAAGTTATAAACAAAAATTGTTTCATTTGTAGCCTTTTTTTCTCGCAAATGTGTTGTAAAACGTTGTATGGCACACGTGCGGATTGGTTATTACAAACTCGTGACTATGGTAAGCCCTCGACTTCGTCTCGGGCTTACATTCGTCTACTCGTTTGTAATAACCAACTTTCCGCACTTATATCATAAATAACTATACTTTAGTTATTTAAATGAAATTACTTTATTGTATTTAGTTATACTATTTTAAGTTTTAGTTTTAGTTATTTGTTTAAGTTTTCGTAAATTTTCTGTTTTTTAAGTTTCTCGTTAGTAAACATATATTTATACAAACGTTGATTATTGTTTTAAATACAAAATATTAAACACTTTAAAAGAGAGAAGGCGCATTTTCTTTTCAGCTTCGTTTAATTTGTTTAGTTCATGATGAAAGAAGCCATATTACTTAATTGAAACAAACGAATAGGTAGGCAATTTTCTTCTCGGGTAACAGGCGTTACAGTAAGGTCCACCGCCGACGGGAGTTGAAGTTTTAAACAAGCTTTTATTTCAATGTTTGTTTAGTTCAAATCTTGCAAGCTGAATCAGAACCAGCACTGCAACCACCGTTCTTTATAGACGACAAATTCGATAAAATGCCATAGAATCGATCATAGCTAGTACTGATCAAAAGGCATTTTGACGATCTCAACTGTTAAATTTGTCGAACGATAAAGAACGGTACTTGCACTGCAGATCTGCCTAACAGATTTTGCTGAAACTTTGCAAACTAAACCTTTATAATTTATCGTTCTGCTGACAATATAATACTTAATATTGCAATATTTTCCAAAACGCTGCCATAATAAAAATAAAATCAGTTAGTAAAAAATTTAAACCAAACAAAAGATTAAACAAAAGATTGTAATTTTTTTTTTATAAACTGTGACTTTAGATGTCCTCGACACGACAGCGTGACCGGGCAGTTGATAAACGCAGGCAGCGTTTGGGCAAAGTTAGGCGCGACCAGCGCAAGAACGTACGTACCTGGGCTTGGGCCGTTGATTGGCGACATCGTTGTGTATTAGTACTCGTACAAGAGACAGTTTAAAAGTGAACTTACATGAAAGTTATATGATTATTTACGGGATATTTACCGTGGTTAGATTGTGAAATGAGCTCCCATAACATCATAGCATCATACCATACCATAGCGTCATATAACTTTAGTGAACAACCGTAATAGTTTAAAACAGTGTTTAACTTACACGGTTTACCATTAGCTCAAAATTGTTCCGCCGCACTTTTCTGTTTCCCTGACTGTTCTGAACTCTAAGTAAATATACTTAATACCCCTTCTAAATTGTCATTTAGAGTGGTAATGCCGCCAGTTTGCTGGGTACGTTGCCAACTGGTAGGGTGCTTGAGCATTAGGATTGTCTTAGAGTCTATAGACAAAAAAAATCTGTTGAACGTCTAGAGTCTCTCTTCAACAGTTTATGTTTTTATTTAAACCAACTGTTTTTGTTCAACAGTTTGCGTTTTTCGTGTTACCTTGTATTTTGTTTCAGAAATAAAGGCATTTGTCAGTAAAAATAGTGGCAAAAAAGGATACAATATTAGACCCAGCGTAAACTGGAAAAGTTTACTTTTCCAAGGCTGCTTATAAGCCGCGACCACAGACCTAGATATAGTTGTGTGGCCGCGACGTTGCCTCGATTCGCTCAGCCTGCGTTAGGCCTTAGTGTGGGTATGTGTAGCTTTAAGGAGTGCCGACAAGTGATAGAGCAGCGAAATAATACACTATTTTATCTACACTTGACAGCAGCTATATTAATAATGTAAGTCATGTAACTTCTAAAACGTTTTCTATTCAGTAATTTTTGTGGTTACAGCTCTTCTGTTCGATGTTGCCCAGTCTTGGAAACAATTTTTGTTACCTCATACTGATGCGGGCTCAGACTACCAATACGCCTGTTTGAGCTATTAATGAGCTAAAAAATAAGCTGAGCATAAAATTTATGCTCAGAGGATAAAGTACGTTAATAGCTCACGTGGTTATATATTTAAAATAAGCAAGGGAGAAGCTAATTCGATATTCTGTTAACATTTTGTTGTGACACTTTTTGCGATTGGGGGGAAGGACCACGCATAGCACACATTTACAGATAAACGCAAACACACGAACAACGTGTAAATAAAATATCTTTAAAAAAAATCGACCTCAAAAACCACATTTTTATCGATTTTGAAGTCGGATGGCAACTGTATTTTATAATCAAACTTAGATTTAAATTTTTCAAATTTTATTTTGTAACTTCAAAATCCATGTAAAATATTATTTTGTTTTTTGAAGTGGTATATTAACTTTGTTTTTTTTAAGTCGGTTTTTTTATACTAGACATTATTTTAGAATTTGTATTAGACAACGACCATGATAGTGGAAAACTTAAAACCTTATTTAGCCCCTGTGTTCGGGGCGAACTACTACTTTATTTATGGATAGGTACGATTACACATCCATGCATGAATACCTATTTGTTTTGACTCGAACAAAGCGCCTGAACAAAAGTAGTGTAAAGATGTTATCTGCTATTGCGAAATTCGTAGGCACTTGACCAAAATTATCCATAAATTATTCGAGCTGTTTAAAAAACTACTGAGCAATAATTAATGAAATTTTTGTGGGACCACATCGAAAGTTTTTTCTACATGATTAATAAATCTGCCAAGTGCGAGTCGGGCTCGCGCGCTGAACAAAATACAATAATTATCAATTTAAAACAACTGTTTGGTCAGACTTAACGCCTACCAAAATAGCCAAGTAATTGCTACACCGTCACTAGCTAATATTTTGCAAGGGACGCTCGGTATAAATTTAATGAACAGAAATTTGTCACCGGCCCCCCACTTGGCCATTATTTATTATTAGTTATTATACCTACTTTAGAATGAGTACTATAATCATGCCAAGTTTGACGCTTGGACGTATTACCGTTTTTATATTAGAGCTAATACAAATACATTAAAAACTACGTTTGATGAGTATGGGGACCCCTATGGTTTTTAATTTTTGCCTTTTTTTGTTAATCCGCTGTATCCATTACATATTCTGTGAAAATTTCAACTGGCTATCTATTACTGTTCGAAAGATACAGCCGTTAATAGGTAGGACAGACGGACAGACGGACAGACATACAGACGGACATACAGACAGACAGCCATCGTAGGCTTAGTAATAGGGTCCCGTTTTTACCTTTTGGGTACGGAACCCTAAAAAAAGAAACACGCAAATTGCTTTACAGGTGCTGGCGTAATCGACGTACATAAATAAAAAACATACAGTTAAAATACAGTATAACTACACAATGCTGCGCCTCGGCTTTCCCCCTCCCTTTGTTAAAAGCTCTAAGGTTTTGTATCGTTTTGCGCATGACTTCTTATACGAAAAAATGACAAAGTATAGTCATAGTCATGAAACGTTTGTGAATAACTTTAATAAGCGGCTTAGTTTCCTATTTCCCACTATGAACTAGCAGCGCCTCGCTGTTTCACCAACAGATTTTTTTTTGTTTACATTAGGACGGATGTCAAGGCATTTTTGTAAGAACTTTGTTGTAGCCAGTTGCACCCACTCTGTGGTTGCACCCATATAAACGAAACGTCAGTCATTCGAAATCAGTTAGCATCTGTAATGCGGAGTTCGACGCGTTGATCTGAAGAATGTTCAATCAAGGTTGTCTCATAATGCCTGGTAACAGATTTTTCCTTTTTATTTCCGGTCTATTTACTTATTTTTCTGTGGTTTCAACCCGTATCCTATATACCTAGTAGTCCTCTAGTATCCTACCGAAACCGTATATTTTCCTTAAATATTGTTCGTATCCTATATGTATGTATCCTATAAATGCTTAGGTATGTTATAAGCTACCTACTCTCCAAATTACATCTAAATCCGTCCAACTGTTACGGAGGTATATGGGAAAAAAACATACACACACATACACAGTTTCGCATTTATAATATGTATAGGTGATTATTTACTTTAGTGTCAGAAAAGTTTGTCATTTGCTTTGATACCATCTTCTATACCAAGTATTCTTACAGGAAAAGAATGAATAAAAACTCGAACCCTACTATAACTACAATCGTAATTCAGCTGAATCGGAAGGAATGAAAAATGTCGCCCTATATTCCCCCCTGGGGATTTCCGGTTATTCACGGAAATAAATTTTACTTTTCTGATTTCCCGAATGACAAATGTTCTAAAACGTCGGCCATTGTATACCAACTCTTTTCACTCTCGTTGAGAATAGACGAGAAAGAATAATAAAGTACTTTCTTTTAGAACAATGTCAATGTCATATGTCAATGTCATATGTCAATGTCATGCCAATACCATGCTATGTTTTGTGTGTTAGCTGCACAGATCTGTGGTTAGCTGTGAGCTGAGCTGTGGTTATAAGCCATAGATTAGTGTTTTTTTTGCATAGTGTGTATTTGTTTTTGTTGAAATGGCCATTTCAGTGATTGTGAGCAGTAGGTAAGTATAGGTTTAGTTAATAGCTCTAGTGTCAGAATGTTAGGGCCACTCGCAGGACAGGCTCAAAAGACTGTTTTTCTTTATCTTCACTTTTGGCTTTACACTCAGTACCATAGATAATTGATAATTGATCTTTATGTTTAGACTGTATTTTTTTATCGCGGATTTTTTAAGTCCACATTTCACCACCAACTCGCCTGTTGTATCACCAAATACATTTATATATTAATTCAAGTGAGTGAGCGTAACATTTCATCATAAAATGTCACAGTATAGTCATGCTGTAGTTAAAGTGGTGGAGGTTCTATTGGAAGTTTCTATAGAGTTTTGTTAACAACAGGTTAATAAGGTTTAAAAAAGGCTCCTGCAAATGCGCATGCGGTCGACGTCTTGTCCACAATGTCCACCCTTGCTGTAAAACATGGTAATGGGCACTTTGAGAACAATTCCCACTGGTAGCAGATTAATAAATTAGTTTAGTATTTAAGTTATGTTCAAAAATTTAAATTGTTTCGATCTCAAGTTTAACTGAAATCGGCATGAGAAACCACGACTGACCAGTATTCGTTAACACAGTGTTTTTCAACCTTCTTGAACACGCGCCCCTTTACAAGTTAAAACATTCTGGCGACCTACCAGGATCATAATAAAACTACATAAAACATAATAAAGAGGCTACAATAAAAAAAAATGTTACTTAATTAATTCGTCTCAAAAATAGAACCAGGTTTTGGCAAATGCCTTCTTGCTGAAATTGTAGTTTTTGTTTTGTAAAACCTACAAACACTTATCTTTTTCTTTTACCCGCGACCCCCCCTGTAACTCCTGTAAGGCATTGTGACTCCCCTGGGGGTCACGACCCACAGGTTGAAAAACACTGCGTTAACACCATGGAAGTAGTATAAGGGTATACAAAGTCCTTGGTTAACACATACATCTGACATTGCTACTTGCCACTACATTCCGCTGAAGATAATTCGGCAAACGTGTTCTGAAAGTTAAGAAAGTTCTAGGAAAAGTTCTAACGTTAATTAGAAGTTCATTATCGATTTTACGTACAAGATATTTTGTTCACCCTTCAAGTTCCTTCCCGAACCTTTCTTAAAGGATTTAATTGCGATCCTAAGATGAAGTTAAATCTGTTGAACCATTATTAAAACGTTAATTTTTATGTTTTTAAAAGGCTAGCAAACTATTAAAGTTACATTTCTGCTTTCTTGGGGGATCGTATCAGAAATTAAGTAATTTCCCAGAGAAACATAGTCACAGATACAGTTCAACATATTATCAGCAGGCTGAAGTGACAGTGGGCCGGTCATATCTGTCACAGAACCGAAAACTGCTGGGGTAGACTTGTTCTAGAATGGAGGCCATGAATAGAGCAAATTAACACGTTGATCAGCCGTCTTATAGTGCTAACAGACGCACGAACGCGGCTGACGGACCGCCGTCCAACCAACGGGAGAGAAAGAGTGAGAATATCATATTTTCCTCTCTTTCTCTCCCATTGGTCAGACGGCGGTTGAGGTCAGCCGCGTTCGAGCGTCTGTTAGCACTATAATTCTTACTTTCCTTCTACATTTCTATTTAACTTAATTTATCATATAGTTGGCACTAAGTGGAGAAATATACCTATAAATGCAATTTTTTTTTATTTTCTCTTTCAATAGGTTTAATATTTCCCCTGTTTGTCTTTCTCCTTCCAGTTTATTCTTTTCTAGCACCTCTGATGTCATATTTCATACAAAATATCCAGCATTTGCCCATAATAAAATAAAACAGCTACTACAGTGTAAGCGAAAGTGCCTCACGCGCAATTATCTAAATACAATCTTAAAATTGGGTCACCGCTCCAGCAGAGGCTGCTCCTCACTTTACGACCCTCCTGCTAAGTTGGAGAAGCCGTAAAATGTTCTTCTTCCCAGCTACCAAACAAACATTAAAGCAGCTTATACGACCCACCTTTCATTATAGAGATACCTCCAACATTGCTGCTGGCATGCAGATAACACAGCCATAGATCAATGGCTTCTGGTAATCCAATCATTGTGTCAATTTTTGATTGACACTGAGAAGTGAAATTTTAGATTTGATAGTCAAATTATCTCGTTATAAAATTAAGAAAGGAATAAATAAATATAGTTTTACTTTGTAACATCAGCAACATATTAAACAATATATATACAGGTAAGCAATATTACATATTTATATGCTATATGCTCTGTGTCCATCGAGTTACAATATATATATATATATATATATATATATATATATATATATATATGTATATATATGTCTGTGTGTATATATGTATGTTATGTCCAAAAAGTCTGAGCGTCGGTCTTAGTACGTCCTAGACATCAATTATTTAGTTCACAATGCCAATTTAGACGTTATGTTGCTTACATAGTGTTTAACGTCGCTTGTCCGCTATGGTATCGTAGCACTGGAATCGCGCGGCGTTGTCATCACGGTTACCTTACAACTAAACAAAAAGTCTGCGCAATGCTTAGCGTGCGCCGTGTTTTGATTCGGGCATTTTTTGCACGTTTGTGACTCTATAGGTATTGTATATCGATGCCTGTGTCACAAAAATGGCATCAACTCAGCATAATGCTGTTTACCAAACAGCACTGATCTTTCGTCGAAGCCAGTCAGCGAAGTCACGAAAGACCTGAAAACAGCGCAACGTATAAAATGTATACTTACTATATTAAATAGTAAGGATAGAGATATTTAAAGCTAATAGTACCTGTGGTAATTGACGTTTACTTTATCCTATTATAAGTACTATTCGTGTTAATCGGTACTATGATAAGCAAACTGTGAAGTGAATGTTACGATTGAATTTGCATGGATGTGATAACTGACAATAGAGTTTGGAATTTGTAGAAATACGTGTGGATAGCGGGTTAGCACAAATAATTCGGACACCAAAAATGTAACACCTATTATTATATACCTAGATACATCCGCTCCATAGCCTTCCTACCTTTTTTTTAGTCCAGGGAAATCCTTAATGGGTACTACTGCCCCGGGGCAGGCAGGGTGGTTATGTGGGACTCACCGCCAGAAGAGCGGCTTACCCACGTAACCACTAAAAACCCTGGAGAGTTCCACCTCGGCGCTCAGTGTCGAGGTCACGGGCATGCTTTCGCAGTCCACCGCGACCTCGACAGCGCTAGCCCTTCCGGGCTCCACCTCGAGAAGCTAGGCTCACACACGATGACGATAAATAATAATAATAATAAATAAATATTCGGGACATTTTTTTCACACACGGTCATCTGACCCTAAGCAAAGCTTGTGATATGGCTGCCAGAGACTGATATACATACATATATAGTTTTAAATACATACTTAAATAGATATTAACAACCAGATATAGAACAAACACAAATGCTCATCGCACAAATGTTTGTCCTAGATGGGAATCAAACCCACGCCCCTAAGCGCAGAAGGCAGGTTCACTACCAACTGGACCAACGGGCTATCTAAACGATGTGTCAGAACAGAAGTTATCCTACCTACCGCCATGGGTAAGGTACCTACGCGTACGCAGTTTAATGAATTTAGGTACAGTCGAAATACATGACTAAGAACAAACTACCTATTGTTTAAATCAACATGGGAATTAGTTATCATAATAAATATACTGGACATAATGTTTAAAAACATTCTTTATTACCATAACATATTACTCTCAGAGATTGCATTATTACTTATTAAAAATATTGATTGTATCATAACATAATTATTACTCTCACCCCCTTATTAATAAACGTGGAGTAGTCTTGGAATAGTTACGCAGTGTTTTGTCTTCTTCTCTCTTTCACATTTTGAACTCGATCGAAAAAGACAAAAGATGGAGTAACTATTCCAAGTCTACTCCACGTTTATTAATAAGGGGGTCAGAGATTGCATTATTACTTATTAAATTGACCACGACGAAGTGAGACCGGGGAGAGTGGCATAAACAAAGGGAGGCCTATACCCAGCAGTGGGTCACTCAGGGCTAATGATGATGATGATGATGAAGACGAAGTGAAGACCGCCAAGTTCTTTTTATAGTTGCACAGCACCACAAAGAGCTTATCAGACAATTTCGCCATCCTGAGATAAAATATTGTAGATTAAACTTTATTGTTAATATTTGCTGCAACTATCACTTGCGGTCTATAGTAATTAATCACACTTTTCAAGAGATGTCAAGGACGATACTGCAATCCGTAAGGCTCAACGTATACTGTATAGTCGAGGCAGTATGGCAGCGCGGGGTACTAGAGGCCGTGTAAAAGTTATTTCGTCCCGGTTTACTGTAGGTAAAAAGTCAATACTTGATACCAGGTCGTCAGCTCAAATCCAAATTTTGCCCCAGCGCGAAACAATAACAAATTCATGCAATCAACGCCTGTAAGAAGAGATACCACAAAACAAATAGGTACAGAAAGCTGACTCCATACAACGAGCGTTAACAAGCGCACGCAGCCAAACACGTACACGTACATACAGAGATCTTGGATCAAGTAGGTCGAACGCCAGTTGCGAGTGTCAGTGCTTTGACAAAATACGTAATTTTAGTTTCGTGTGACAATTGTCACAATTTAGAATGATTTTTCCATTGTCATATTGCAAAGAACTTTATTTAGGAATTAGGCTTTAGTATACCTACTTTAAAATATAATAATCGTGTCGTACGTGCTGTAATCTTGAAAGTACTTTTCGGTAACCAATTTATAGAATTGTTTGGTTACTCTCTTCTATTATAAATAAATGTATTCTAAAATCACATATACCTAATAGATTATTTTTAATTGAAACTCTCAAATTTAATCTTTTCACAGTAAATTATAGTTGCTTTGTCAACTTAACGCTACGGTTGCGCGTAGGTTATTAAAATCAAGGTCAGCTGAACCCGGCCTTCTGTCCCTATTTATTGTGTGGAGATACGCACGAGTCGGCCGGCACTGCCTCAGAGCTAAATAACGTAAGCTATATCATCAGGCAAGTTGGCGGACAAACGCAGGTATATTATTAATAATGATTATTATTTTTAAAAAAATTACTTCAGTTTAATTGAAAATAAAACGAAATTAGATAAAATTGCGTTACATACATGGCCATAAAAACAAATTGTCAAGAACTTTTAGATTCGGAGAAAGCTCGAAAACCGTGTTTTAGGAAACCTGTGTTCACCGAATTATTCTATCGAGTAAAGTTAGGCCTATCTTGTTTCTAAAATTACATTTTAAATCCTCAATTATTTTCATATAAATATGAAATTAAAACTGTTTGCCATAATTGTGTAAATAGAGGCAACGCAATCCAAGTTGACTACATATCAAATATTAAAAGTTGTCACGCTGTTTTTTTTTTTAAATTTAATATTATGCTCGTTTTGACCGGCAACTCACCAGATGTTAGGCAATGATGCGGTCTACGATGGAGCACGCTATCGGGGAACACCCATTCAGGCAGCGTCGCACCTCAATAACTGTTCTAAGCTAGTAATACCCAGTCTCTGAAAGCCTTTTCAGTTTAATCTATTGTCAGCCTTTCAGAAACCGGGTGTCAATAAGGTACAATTTTAAATCCACCGTAAACTGAAAACAGTTGACTTTTGGAGGACAACTTGTGTACGCTGCGACGCCTAGATTCTGCAGTCAGCGCACAGTCAGCGTTGGACTTTAGTGTAGGTAACAGCATTTCCATTGCCGTCATTTATCTCGTTTACTCGCCGACATTGGCACGATTGCACTAGTTATAGCAGTTCATAGCCACTTGTTCACAAAAACCCATTCTGTATATGAATATTGAGGTCAAATGGCAAACAGTTTTGAAACATGAAATGAAGGCATGAGTAGGCACTTGACTAGGTATCACTTGTATCGTGTTAAGTTATCAGAACTCACGCAATGTTTGTTTATTACGCATAAATTAATTATACATGCATGTGGGACCAATCAATTTATTTCAATATTTTTTTAACATCTGCAAGTAGCTGAAAAAGTACGAACGTATATACAATGTATCATCACTATCATCATTTCAGCCGTAGGACGTCCACTCCTGGACATAGGCCTCCCGCATCGATCTTCGATAGGGCCGGTTGGAAGCGGCCTGCAACCAGCGTTTCCCTGCGGTCTCTTTGGGATCGTCTGTCCATCTTGTAAATGGACGTCCTACGTTGTGCTTACGAGTCCGTGGTCTCCATTTGAGAACCCTTCGGCCCCATCAGCCATCCGTTCTGCGTGCTATGTGCCCTGCCCACTGCCACTTCAACTTGCTAATCCGTTGGGCTATGTCAGTAACTTTCGTTCGTCTACGGATCTCCTCATTTCTGATTCGATCTCGTAGAGAAACCCCTAGCACATTGCCCTCTCCATTGCTCGCTGTGCGAATTTGAGCTTGCAATACACAATGTATGTAAGTGACTAATTAGGTACCTACGTAGTACACACGGGCGTAGCCAGGTGGGTTTTGGGGCTCAAAAAATATTTAAATTAAGGAATATATTAAATTAAGCAGAAGCGAGAACGCATTTCATGCACACTTTTGTTGTTTTATTTTCCTGAACACCCCAATAAATAATTTTAAAACTTTTCGAAGATATGGTCCACCTAGGTAAACTGAGTTGGACTACTATGGAAAAGTTCCCGTGGTACACCCAAATGAATTGTGCAGGTAGACCACGGCCACTTCCGGATGTATATTTTATCTAATAAGTAGGTAATACAACACCTTTTTTGACATGAGGCATAATTGGCGATTGTCGTTCCTCATACCATAGACCAGCTCAACTTCATCAATAACTCACCACATAGCCCAGAGTTAGTCAATCCTATACTGTACAACCTACGCTGCGTCTTCCGGAACCGTTAGTTTCACGAACCGGAAGACGCAGCGTAGGTAGGCCCCCACTAGATGGACCGACGACATAGCATCCAGTGGATGCAAAAGTCAGGCTGTTCAGTGTGGAGGTTAAAGGGGGAGGCCTATGTTCAGCAGTGGACGTCTTCTGGCTGATGATGATGATGATACTGTACAATAGTTTCTATTATTTTATGCTCATTCAAAAATGTGCCTATTCTGATTCAACAGCGCCTCTTCGTTTCGGCGTCGGTCCTCTTGATGACTCAAAAGTCCGGCCTAGACCCGAGAGTAAAAATAAATCATACTAAGACTATAAATGCGAAAGTATGTTTGTTTGTTGGTTTGTTGAGCAACGGGTCGACCTGATTTTTTGCATGGGTATAGTTCAAGGTGCGGAGAGTGACATAGGCTACTTTTCATCATCACCATTTTGCATCACTACGGGAGTGAAACCGCGGGGCGCAGCTAGTAAAGCTATATTTTTTAAGTATTATTTAATTTCAGTTAATTGGGTACAATACTGATATGAAATATGGAAAACGCCCGAAGTTGGCATCGTAGGTACTGTAACATAATATAAGGCTTCTTAGAGCAGCTGCTAACGAGCCTATCCGAACAGAGAACGAAAACAGAAAAAAAAACACATTCACACACTTTTCCAAAACAAACGTTGCATGTGATCGCTTTTGGCGTTGGAATAGTTTTTTTGCCAACAAGGAGCTAACCGAACGCACCTTATAATGCCTGCATGACGTCATAGTAGGTACAAAATGCGTCACGCTGGGTTTTCCTATAGCTTGACATACTCGTTGTGTCTATTTTAAGTCTGTAGATATTATGCGAAAGTACAAAATTAAAGAGAGCAAATGGAGGTCGAAGTGGCAACACCCAGTAAGTAATAAATGACTATTTTGCGCTAACAACGCCCACTATTGGTTGTCACATTAACTTAATTGTAAATAACATAATCCATACATATTCATAAATGATGTAACATCGTCGTTATGGTATTTGATAAAATGTATTAGAAAATAACCTTATCGCTCCAATACATAATGGTCAGTTTCTTCTCGATTAAAGACAATAATTTTATCTTACTTATTATGATAAGGTACTACAGTACACAGGGTTGTTCTGAAAGGGTTGCTAAGCCGATACGTGCTCCCTTTACTTAAAATATTAAACAATTAATACTCTAGGGGAATGCTCAAAAACACCAAAGAAGTCACATTGTTACTCGTTGCAGGATTTTTCCCAACAAGTCACACTGTTTTGGGGTCAAGCCCGAAATCAGTTCCATACACGTTGTCGGGTGTATAACACTTGAAAAACATTTATTTCTTAAAAATAAAAGATGTTTATCTAAATGAAAGTTGTTAATAATCACAATGAAATGTTTTTTTTTTGTTTTCTTAATAAATTTTAATACATGGTGTCATTAGGTATTTACATACTTGGTGGAAGCGCATTGCTACCCAGCCTAGGAAAACCTGTGAAATATGCATACCAGTACTTACGAACAAAGTATTTTTTTTCTGTGTTTCGAACAAAGTTGGTCTCTCATGTTTATTCATTGTCTGTATTTATCAGAAAAGATGAGTGCTATAAACCCCTTTCAGCACAGTATACTTTTTCAAAATGACCCTGTATATATTTTAGGTGATATTAATAGACGTAAAATTAGGTAGAGGTGAGGTGATGATATAATAAGAGTGCGTGGCGGACACAATGGTGTTGCGAAGTCATGTGATTACATATTAATTTACAATTCTAATTAAATACCTAGTTAATGTTAATACAAGTTTAATGGGGAGAATAATGACTGTTTAATGCGTGTAATAACTCAACTTTTTTATTTCTTTATCACTATTAGAATAATTGTTTATCTGTTGTTTTATCGTTAGTAATACTGATAAATATTCGGGACATTTTTGCGGTCATCTGGCGCCAAACTAAGCAAAGCTTGCGATATGGCTGCCAGAGACTGATATACACACATATATATATTTTAATACATACTTAAATAGATATTAACACCCATTGTATGTATGTTTTTCATAAATTTTTTATATTATAAATTTTTCAATAAAAAGCAGCCCGTCCATTTTACGTCGAAATCATCATCAACATCTTTTCCTCAAATCCCCCTTGGACGTCCGATAATCTGGAATCGACAGAGAAAAACGAGGATTCAGGAGTCTAGCTGAATAAATCAGCACTTGTATGTTTAATTATTATTTTGTGCGCAAGATAAACTATCAATCTTCATTAATTTTATACTATATCCATATAAATATAAAATTTTATGAAGAAATTTATTTTTCTCCTGCAAATATGAACAAAACCGTGTCTATAAGTTTTTTTTTACTACAAATATTAACGTAATTTTTCTATGCATTATCCAACATTGACTTCACCAGTTAATTTTGTATTACGTATATTTGCTGGAACTCAGGCATTCCCTCAGAGAGAGAGAGAGAGAGTGGGCCATAATCCACCATGGTGGTCCATTGCATATTGGTAAATGCACAAACTTAGATATAGGGTAAATGTCATTAAGCCATTGAAATTTTTGAGGTTTTTGGACATACCTTTTTGTTGTTGTTTTTCCTTCGCCGTTTTGAACGATGGCATCGAAACTGCACAATTAGGTACCAAATAGGTGCCTATTTAGCCCATAGGTGCAGGGCCGAGGATCGTACCGGATGCCGCCAGATTATCGGCCACCATCGCTCAGTAGTAGTATATAATGTGTAGGTATATTTATAGATTTTAGCATCTATCATATAATCAACAAAAATGCGTAACGTAAGACCGTGTATGAAGCTTTCGATCGAAAACCGATCGGCCGGTCGCAGTGAACACGATTCACTTTCACCAACCGATGCGAACCTTCGATTTTAAACTTATAATACTAGGAATTATACGGTCATGTTTTTTTGGTTCTGACAACACGCTATTTAAAAAAAACTAAATGATAACATGTTCTTTTCATAATTATGTCACTGTTGTAGGCAATGATCTTATAATCTTAATGATCTTATCTCATTGTATATCGGCTACCAGTTACAATCTTACGTTCAAAAACATAGCAAGAGAAATCAATTCAATACATCTTCCTTTGGCCTCCAAATCTAGAATCAAAAGGACGTTCCTAGTCGATGTGTAATAATATATATTTTTGCTGCACCATCGGAAAAGTGACCCGATATTTCCAAGTATTAAATATTTTGCAATATGCCCGAGGGAAACATGCCGTCTTATTCAATATTTATACTTACTCCGCATTAAATAAAGTATTGAATTTCTGAAAATAGAGAAATAGTAGTTTTTTTTAAAGATGTAATTTATAATGCCAACCTTATTGACTTAATGACAGGCGCGGATACAGAGGGTGGGAGGACAATGGGTGCAATTGCCAATAAGTAATGAAATATTTAATTAGAAGTTAAATTTTGGTTAGGTAATGAAATGTATAGAACAACTGGGGGTACGAAACGTATCGTACAAATTTTGAATTTCAAAATTAATATTTGCATGGCATTTGATTCATATTTACGTATAAACCATTCGTACTTCGGCCACTGATATTTTTGTGATTTTAGAGTTGGTAAAAGATGTTCACCAATTCATAAATTTTTAATGACGAGAAAAAAGGACCTCTTTGTATATGCTCAAGTCACTCTGTCTCTGTCTTAGCGAACTATATACAGTTTGAAGGAATATAAAACTCTCTTTTTGTATATTATGCATAGTCGTATATTGTATATTCTAGCGCTTAAAAGTAGATATAAATCATAGTAACAGGGACTCGATTTTTGGACCGTTCGTATGACTTCGAACGATAATATTACTGAAATGAAAGACTTGTCTTGATAGACATTGATAGAAAGCAAATTCAAATAGTTCAAAACTGATTCTTTCAAAATTTGGACTTTTGACAGGGATTTCGAAAGCCAGTAATTTGCAGGATATTTTAGTGCCAATAAATTTTAAAAATCGAGCCTCAGTTGCATTCGGAATGCAGATAAGGAACCCTTGTGAGATACGCAATACTAGGAACTGAGATTCAATCAATAGTATCTATTACTACTTTCCTACTACCGGGTATAAAAACGAAACGTTAACCTGATCCGTAGGGAAACTATTACTATACCTAGGGCCTTAGCAAATAATTTTCACACAACGTTGACTAGCCAAAATTTTAAACTTGTTTAAAACGTACCTATTTTTCTCTTCTTCCACATAAAGAATTAAGCGGTCAATTGAGAATAAAAACAGCGATAATTTTATTTTTATTTTAATAGCATTTTTTTGATTATGTGAAGCTAGCAGAAATTTTAGTTGAACAAAAAGGTATACTTTAAATTAAATTGGGCAAAAGTTCCTTTCCATCCTAAGGTTGCCTGGAAGAGATCGCTTTTAGCGATAAGGCCGCCAGTTGTTACACTAGTTTTTAAGAGTTTTTTGTCCTCTGTATCAAATTTCATGGTGTGAACAATAAAGAGTTAATCAATCAATCAATCAATCAAAAAACTTTACTTTCCAAGTTTTGACCTAAGTACTTCTTTATTTGCGAAGAGACTTAGTACTTAGGTGACCATTTCACGACAACCAACTGAAAAGAAAAATTATATTTCAAGCAGGTGAAAAGAAACTTTTTATTTCGAAAAAATGTGTCAAAACTATCATGACGTCATTGCATTATTTTCCTAAACTTTTTCGAGTCTAATTTGTACTTAATAATGTGGATTATTATTTAATATTTGTTCGTGAATGTGCTCGTGTGTTGGCACTTGAAATGAAACGTCTATTTTTGTTTTTTTAACTCCATAAAAGTCTCTAGGTACGATAGACGTAGGTATAGTATTCACTAATTTACTGGGGCATACTATGCCTGTTAAATACGTAACTCACGGTGTTATGGATTAAATGACTTTAGCTTGCCCACTTGTCCTGTGGGCGAAAAAAAAGAGTAAAAGTTTGGTACATGGCACAAGTGTCTCACAGAGGCAAGGACTTTGTATACCCTCACAGAGGTAAACAACTGGAGAAGCCTTCGCTATATAAGAATTCATACCGATCTATGTTAGAGCAAACCTCTTAAAGTACGCGAGAGGCTTTCTAGCTATCATCTCTTGATTGAGTTGAGAATAGCTGCGTGAGCCGACGACGAAATTAACTCCACAAGTGTGGAGTTCATCAGTCAGATTATATTCTACCTTACCGATAAGGCAAAGAGTTTTTTAAAGGTGTCATGAGAGTAGTCTTAATCACCCGTGCTAGTTGATTAAATGTATTAGGCAAGTGCCATTTCTAAACACAACCTAACTTTAATTTTCATATTTTTTTTAGAGACTTTAAAAAAGACGGAGGTTCTCTATTCGTATTTTTTTTCATGTTTGTGAACTCCGTCATTATTAACCAATTTGAAAAATAATTTCTTATTAGCAGGATATACTTTCAGATTGGTCCCATAGAAATATCATCAATATAGGTTTAGTAGTTTGGTTTTTAAATAAAAAATAAAGGAAAATTAGCAATGAAAATTGAATTTTTGAGGTTGGTTTTTTAAATTGATTATAATCATTTTCAAAATTCGCAGATTACCTTGTTAATGCGACGCATGACCAAGAAGCTGGCGTTTTTCTGGCTCAATGCCAGGCTAGCCAGCATATTGGGTACGATGCCAACTGGTAGAGTAGGTTTTAGCATTTTGTTCTTAGACCATTAACAGACTGTTTTGATAAATATCCCTACTTAGTACTATACCTATTTACCACCTACCTATTTACCTATTTTTTATATTGTATTTTTTTTTTCTATTTAGTGTTTTCACTCATTCCTGTTTTTTTTTAATTTACCTCAATTTTTATAGTAAATTAGAATAAGAATATTACATACCACTAAATGTCAAGGCTGATTAAAGATTCTTTCAATACTTTTTCTGAGTTAGAGATTTATTAGAAATGTCACAATATAATTATAATAATGTGGCAATAAATTTTATAGAAACTATGCAATGTGTACACACTGTATAGTTTCTGAATGCAATTATGCATAATATTTACTCATTCTTATTGTGAAACCAACACGTCAATTTGAAAAGAAATTAATTGTTAATAGGGTATTTGACCCTCAAAATATATAATAATGGTGGTTTCATTAATTTTAAATGATTATATTTTTATAATAATTATGGTGTCAAATTTCATGTACCTAGTTTGGTTGATAAATGGTGAAGTTATGATGGACAGGGGCCTTACGGACAACAGCTAATTGCGGCACCTAATCCGCTCAGTTGGAAAATCACGCGAACGTGTACCTTATCGCGCCCAGATACGGTTTGCGGTCGCGTGATTCTCCAACTGAGCGGATTAGGTGCCGCAATTAGCTGTTGTCCGTAAGGCCCCTGACAATAGAATCTTTATCAAGTAAGAAGCCGCAAACAGGTCAAATTGTAAAACTTTTCGTATTTTGTGATAGTAATTTAGTGGTAGTTTAACTTCATTCGCATGGCCAACTGCTATCGAAGGGTTTTAACCGACTTCAGGAGGACCGTTCTCAATTTTGTCTTGTTTTATGTATGCACACCGATTACTCAGACATTTGTGAACCATAACGACGATAGTGACATTGCAGTCGAAATACGCTAGAGATTCGTATAAAATTGTTTATACGAATCATCATCCATGAAGGAACCACCCATGGGGTTGTAAATTAATATAATATACTTAGATATAATTAGTAGTTAACTATATCGATAGACGGCCTCTTCCGTGACTATAAAATACAGGACTTAAAATAAACGAGACCAGTACCACGCATTTAAAGCTGTTTTCATAAAATACGTCACGAAATTATAAAACGAACTTTATATCTATTGCACCAATTTTTGGTGATTCATGGTTGAAATTGCAAACAAAAGCGTTGCACAACTTCCTCTACTCGATGCAGGTATGGCATTACCGTGTGGTTAAGCAACGTTTACTGCTCCAATTGTTCAACCAGGATCTATAAAAATGTATAATTTAGGAACCTCACTCACCTACATATAAATGGGCAAGACGTAGGTATTTACCGACATCACTCAGCTTATGACCCTGAGCTTACAACATTTCTGTGTCAGCTGCGCCGATGGTCGTTATTACATAATTTACTCTGATAAAATGCGTTCTTAGCCGTTAATTAATTAAGCAGATTATACGAAATCCCGGCTGAGCATATGCCAGGAAGTGAGCGGAGACCGGACAGATGCATATGACATAATGCCTTGCCACTGTAGCTTTATTATCTTACCGCTTACCGCCTGTTACACACAATGACCTATTGTACTGACGAGAAGGTTGTTATTACCAATGTATTACTAACTATATCGAAAATCGTATTACAGTAACAGAATGTTAGTGTTAAACGATTTTCCCAACTAATACTTATTCGTGTTTGTTAACTGGTAGTTTGATTGTTTACCTATATATTTTCTACTTCATGTTTTTACGCAGACTCCATCATCATCATTATCATTTCAGCCATAGGACGTCCACTGCTAGACATAGGCCTCCCCCATCGATCTCCAAAGGTCCGGTTGGAAGCGGCCTGCAACCAGCGTTTCCCTGCAGTCTCTTTTAGATCGTCTGTCCATCTTGAGGGTGGACGTCCTACGCTGCGCTTAGCGGTCCGTGGTCTCCACCCCAGAACCTTTCAGCCCTATCGGCCACGCAGCGATAATACAAATATTAAACTGACATTATATACGCAGACTTCAGGCTTGATAAACTGTGGGTTTACGGTTACGACTAATTCGTCCATGCACTAGCTTTTGTATTGTGTCTCAACTAAACTTATGGATATTTTGAAAACTCACAGATAAATTAAAAGGAAATCTGAAAATATTTTGACCGAGCGAACGGAGGTCTCAGATTCTAATGGTTAATGGGACAAGTCGGCATTTCGGCGTGCATGGTTTGTGAGACGATAACTTGCGTATCGTTGATCCGATTTCCATGAAACTTTACAAGGAAAGTAGTTAATTTCAATAAAAAAAAAATAAGTTCGAATAGGGGCAAAATCGATTGAGAGGTTCCGAAGATTTATGGGTCACGAGGTCACAGTTCAGGGCAAACTACCTACCAGTAGTATATTTGTATGATATATCTTTCTTTCCTCCATAAATAATTTTGGCGTTGAGACGCAAATAAATACTTAAATAGGTTATAGGTTAGGCGACTGAGAGTCTTCGAGTGTTCACTTGTCAGTATCGAATATTTAACTTGGAGCAAAATATATCGTCACACGAATCATAGTCAAGCAAAGTAATTCACGGTTAAGTCCAAGTCATGCTCCAGTGTAAAGTGATGGATACTTTACTTTTCCGGTGACAACGAGAAATACTCATGTCGCGTCGTAATTTTTTTTAAACTCGTGAATGTGTAATATCGATGAATGATTATTGATAAGTGTATGTTGTTTTCCCCGAAATGGAACCTCCCCTATATCTTCGTAACCTCTCGACCGATGTTGCTCTAATTTAAATTTAAATAATATTTTTCAAATTAACTTGGTACATCCTACAAAATACACAAACAACAAAATTTCAAATCATATTTTTTTCAAATTTTTGACCTACAAAATATCATGAAAATCAAATCGATGCTATACAAGTTATCATCGAATACAATACAAACAAAAATATACAAAACATGCATAGAAACGCTGACTGTCCCGTTAGAATCTGAGACGTATTTTTGATCGGTCAATAATATGTCAACAAAATACATAATTATCAAACTGACATTATATTAGTTAAATATGTAGTAAAAGTCAATGACATACTCTCCGTGCGGTTTAAAGCAGTTCCTCGTTAAGTAAAAGTTATAAAATCATAAGTGAAAGGAATTGGAACATCAGATCTGTGTGTGTAATCATTTAAATATTGACCTGCGAATCAAAATCTCTTAACGCTGTTAATTAAACAATTATATATTTTTTGCGCTTTCTGTTTAGGAATACACAAAATTTAAGCCAAGTTTGGTTTGGATTTCAGCTTGTCTAGCTACACTAATTTTCAACATTGTTTAAAGGTTAATTCACTGAGTGTTTAAAAACAAGTTATATTACACCTACTTTAAAATAACATTGGAGGCAAGAAGGTTTTGGAGGTTTCAAAGCAATTTTCGTGATGATATTTGCTATTTTGACATAGAATAACTAACAATTATGTGCATACACAGATCTACTACCAATATCTGTGTGTAATTTTTTTTTGAAAATCAGTAACTTTTTATCTTTATAGATGTGAAAAAAAGTTAGCTATCATAGAAACCGGGCACTCCATAATTATAAATGCCTAAGTAGCTTTACCGATACCTGTGCAGTTTGTTATTTTTACAACTAAACGTTTATACATATTTAGATAAATATTGCTAAAATATTTAGTACCTATAATGAAGACAGACATTTAAAAGTAACGAATAAACCGGCCAAGTGCAAGTCGGGCTCCGGCACTTAGGGTTTCGTACCACCACAAAATACAATAAGGTCGTCCAAGTAACCGGATTACCAGTTAACTCCCTCCAAAATAGTCAACGCAATTGCCACGCAGTCACAAATAATTAAGTATATTTATTTTTGCTTCAGTGACGCTCGAGTATAACACAATTATTTTATTATTACATTAACAGAAATTTGTCACCGACTCACACTTGGCCATTATTTATTTATTGTTAATTTTTCATTTGTTGTTATACATTAGAGCGTGTACTATAATCGTACCAAGTTTGACGCTTGTATGTATTACCGTTTTTACATTAGAGCTAATACAAAAATATGTAAAAAAATACGTTTGTTTAAGCGGAAGGAAGGGGCCTTTTTTACTTTTTGACTCTCTTATTATTTTTAGTTAATCTACCGAATCATTTATATTCTTTGAAAATTACAACTATTATTATTATCTATTACGGTTCGAAAGATAAAGCCGTTTAAATGTAGGACAGACGAACGGACGCACGGACGGACAGACAGACAGACATCGTAGGCTTAGTAATAGGGTCCCGTTGTTACCCTTTGGGTACGGAATTTAATATCTGGAACATCCTTGAGACGCAAACCATCACGTAAAACCGCGGGAGGCAGCTAAGGTAATTTAAAGCATCTTAGTTTTTTCATCTTCGTTGGCTTAGTCGTTAGCTTTGACGGCCTTTAGGTCACAGGTAAATCTCGTTCGGCTTATACAATTTTGCAACTGTTTACTCATTTGAAATTGGTTTGGTTACGTTTGGTATGAAGTCATACACATGCTACCTCATTTATGAATACGAAGTGAGTTTCTGTCGAGCACACATTTTTCAAGTGGCAGCAATGTCATTACTCACATCAAGTTGCGTCTTCACTCACTGCCTTGAATTATAAAAAGGCATCGAAAACGAACGTTTCCAATACGCAACCTTCTCCATTAACAAAAACAAAAGCTGGTGCCACCACGCAAAAAATATTTTATGTATGTTACTACTTATTACTTATCAGTTAGCCCGTTGGTCCAGTTGGTAGTGAACCTGCTTTCTGAGCTTGGGGCGTGGGTTTGATTGGGCGTGGGGACAAAAATTTATGTGATGAACATTTGTGTTTGTTCCACAGAAAAGAGAAGGATTTTTTTTCTCTTCTGTGGTTTGTTCTATATCTACTTAGGTGTTAATATCTATTTAAGTATGTATTTAAAAATATGTATGTATGTAGGTATGTCAGTCTCTGGCAGCCATATCACTAGCTTTGCTTAGTTTGGGGTCAGATGACCGTGTGTGCAAAAATGTCCCGAATGTCCCGAATATTGCAACTCAATTTTGAAGCAGATAAGTATCTTCAATCGATTGAGCTGAAATTTGGCATACTTATGTAAGTTCGGTGACAATGCAATGTTATGTTACCTTCGAGCTGGTCTGATGATGGAGACAGAAGGTGACCACAGGAACTTCTAAACGAAACGACGTAAACCCGTTGAGTTTGGGTTCATTGGATTTGTATTCGCAAGCACTTTGGTCCTAGATGATAAATTCAATATGGCGGACAAAATGTTCACATCATGATATGGGCATCAAATGAGAAGGTAAGCTGGGAAGAATAGGAAATTGAATTGAATTGAATAGGAAAATTGTGTTTAAAAACTTCGACCAAAATAAAATGAAATGAATAAATGAATGGACAGGCCCAGTACAAGCGCATTTTTGAAGATAACAGAATGAGCGCCGGCTCTCATTTCGTTTCAGTCGGTCTCTAGGCGTAGGAAGTGCAACACGTGTCTATTGTTTCGTGATAAAGAAACAACTGACAAAATTATGCATTCATATGCTTTCTCGAAGTGTAAATACACAAATAAAACCGGGAACTATTTTTTGTAACAAATATACTGTACATTTTTATAATTAGGTGTTGAAGTATATGTTCGACGGTTTTGACTCGTTTTTACTGAGCAATTTCAATGGTTAGGGCCCGTCCAATCAATTTTATTTTAGTCGAAAAAGTGTTAGTGTGTAAGTGTTAGTAGTGTCTTAGTTTAAAAAGTGTTTTTATATTAATATAATTTATTTCAGAAGAATTTCGCTTCCAAAACAGAGCGACTTTTTTCTGCATATTAGGCAAGATGAAATTGTGGGATTTTGGGATCTATAAGGAGCTTATGGCGGTGAGATGTGAAATAAATTCTCATTTTTCCAATTCAATAACTTAATGCTATGATTTTTTTACTTGCTCTGCTAAACGTTGTCTGTGTTGCTTGCTGTAGAGTGGCAATTAAACATGGGTTCAAATTGCGAATGTGTAAAAGTTGCATGTGCTCTGTAAAGCTTCATACAGAAATAGTTATTTATGATACAAGTGCGGTAAGTTGGTTATTACAAACGAGTAAACGAATGTAAGCCCGAGACGAAGTCGAGGGCTTACCATAGTCACGAGTTTGTAATAACCAATCCGCACGTGTGCCATACAACGTTTTACAACACATTTTCGAGAAAAAAAGGCTACAAATGAAACAATTTTATTATTTGTATTGTTTATAACTTAATATCAGTCACAACAATAGTTTCTATAATATAATAAGAAAATGGCGCGAACATGCAAATAGCGCCACTATCACGTGGTAAAAATTAGAACTACATCTTTCGTCTCATTTTCTCTTTAGTATTAAACTGAGACAAACGTATTGAGCAAAAGCGCTTCCAAGGAGGTTTGATCATTCAGCTTATTTATTCTCGTAATATGAAACTCTTTTGTGGAATTCTTATGTAATTATGATGGAAATTAAAAAAATACCGTAAAGTAAACGCACGGTGCTATACATCTGAGCGTGCGGTAAAATTCATTACCGCACGCTCCGTTGTATGATCCGTAATGTTTAACTTTCGAACGATGTATACAGGCTTCGTAAGTGCACTTTTTGAGCAAATGTGTTGTAAAGCATATTATATTTCAGAACGAGCCAACTGCATGGTCATGACTGATCAAACCCTCTTTAAAAAAACAAAAACATTTTATTGTGTTACTTTTTACGAAAAAAAACATGTTGGTACAGACCAACTTACCTGGTTAGTTTTCACCATTAATTTATATTAAAACCCTCAAATTTTGGAAAGTATCCTCCATTGTATTGTTAAGTGATCATCTTCCAGGTTAAGTAGACTTGATGGTCAAAAGAATGTGTAAAAAGTTTGCGGGAATCAGATATTAACCGAGACGATCAAAGCGCGATTAGCGATGGTGGCCGGGTGGTAGCACACATCTGTACAATGACGGCACACCTGGCCCTGCATCTGATGACTTATTTAGTACTTAAATAAATTATGTGCAGTTTCGATGTCATTGTTCATAGGTGAAGGTGAAGGAAAACATCGTAAGGAAACCGTTATATCCAAGAACCTTAGAAGTTATAGAAGAATAGAATAGAATAACGTTTATTGCTTAAACTGTGTACAAAGGTGTTACATAAAGTTTTAGGATCCAACAGTTTATCCTAGCGGACGTGCAATATTTGGTAGGTATCTAGGAACTATAACATACATTATGGTGACATCGATTATGTATGTCAAACCGAAACATGAAAAAAATACATCATATTATTATATATAAGACATATTATGACATTCACCAACATACACTGGCCCAGAATAAAGAATTAGGGCCCAGCCTATACAATACAATACAATACAATACAATACAATACAATACAATACAATACAATACAATACAATACAATACAATACAATACAATACAATACAATACAATACAAGCGTTAAACTTGACATGATTATAGTGCCCACTTAAAAGTACGCTTGGACAAATTACCATTTTTAAATTAGTCAATTAAATACAATACAATACAATACAATATTTCTTTATTACACACCGAAATACAAATGAATCTTAAACTAACATAAAAAACAAACATACGGCAGTATAATGGGCGGCCTCATCGCGTAAAGATATTTCTTCCAGGCAACCTTTGGATGGACAGGACTAAAGAAGTTGAAAAACAGTCTATCTTCTGAGAGAAGGCCTGCGTCCCAGCCGTGGAAACATGATATGCTGTTGATGATGAGATGATCGAAGTCGGTGTCAATCTACGAGTAACATGGCGTGGTATGTGATAACTTTTTTTCTTCCGATAGAGTCTACTCTACCAGAGTACTCCTTAACCTAGTGACATCTAGAATGCGTGGACCCCGCACGTTCTATACATTATTCATCAGCACGGGGGGCCATTTCGGCATCACCCTATTTTATTCTTCGGGACAGTGGAAAGCACGCAGATACCTATGAAAGGCGAGCATTTATACATTTACGTTGCCTTGTGCTTCACCTTTGTAGGGACTTATAAGATTTATTTTTATTAAGAGCGGCAAACAAGCTTGTGGTCCGCCTTATGGTAAGCAGAAACCTCCGCCTAAGGACACCTAAAGCACTAGCGATGTTGACGGTGGTTTGTTAGCCCGGAGAGGTATTTTAGACACCCTAATTACATCACCTTAGGGCGCTTGCAGATGATTCGTAGTACAAGTAGCCAGTAGAATTTCTTAGTAGCTACTAGCAATCATCTGCAACGTTTTGCTTATTGCAACTGGCAGTGGTAGTACTACTAAGCACTACCACTGCTTGCTTGCTGCTTGCTTTTACCATTGCTTGCACAAAGCACTGACAACTACCTACTAACAACTTCTACTGGCTACTTGTACTACGAATCGTCTGCAAGCACCCTAAAGTGATGTATTTAGGGTGTCTAAAATACCTCTCCGGGTTGACAAAGCACCGTCTGCAAGCGCTCATAGATATGGGTTTCTGTTACTTTTGGGTATTACTTTTGAGGTTGATTCAATTCGTAACTGGAGCGATAAAACAGCTTCAAAAATAGGCTGACTGTATTTCTTCTTTTAAAGCATACTATTCCCTAGATGACTTCTTAAATGATAAAAAACTTTGAATAAAATGCATGTATTTTAGTAAAATTATTATTAGACATTATTCGTTATCAATTGTATAATTTTAACTTAAACTGACATTTTAAATATTATTTTCATAAGTTCTTGTAATTAGTTTAAGTAACTGCTTGTATGCTGACGAAGCGGGACCTGGAGAACTTTAATTTTCTTACACATATACCAACTTTGTAACCCAGGCTCACGGGCTCAATAAATTGAATTTGAATTTGAGTATTTTGCTAAAGTTAATTTAGAGAATATATAAATAATGGCAGTGTGTGTGTGTGTGTGTAACGTCGCAACGGCTCAACGGATTTTGATGATATTTAGTGTCGAGGTACAGTTAAACCCTAGATTAACAATATGTTGCTCATTCCAGAATATAGATACCTAGTTCCTGTAGGATAACGGAGCGCCACTAGTCGCCCATAAATCAACCTCTGTCAGGGCACAGAATAAATAACAGTAAATGCCAAAGGTTAGTTTTGCCAAAGGTTCTAAGTATATGGTTGATAGCTCGTTGGTCCAGTTGGTAGTGAACCTACCTTCTGAGCTTGGGGGCGTGGGTTCGATCCCACCTAGGACAAACATTTATGTGATGAACATTTATGTTTGTTCTATATCTGGTTGTTAATATCTATTTAAGTATGTATTTAAAACTATATATGTATGTATATCAGTCTCTGGCAGCCATATCACAAGCTTTGCCTAGTTTGGGGTCAGATGATCGTGTGTGCAAAAATGTCCCGAATTATATTATTATTATTTATTTATGGACAACCCCGGTTAGGTAATATCAAGGAGTAAGTTGAGAATAACTTTATTGGTCAGTGAGAAGCGGAATAACAGAATTATTCCCTATTTTAGGGTAGGATTGAAACTCTATTTGGCGTTAATTTAGTCACGACAGTGTCCCGAAGAATATTAATTTAACCTATCGTAAGATAAATGCTTTTGCGGCTGTTTTTTTTTAAAGCGTGGATCTAAAATATAATACTTCAGATAAAATTACCATTGATAATTTGTATAATGACGAATCTGTAGTGTGATTCCGCTTCTTTGTCGCTTCGAGTACAATAAGGATTTTGGGATAAATTATTTTTCTCTTTAGATATTTGTGATGCTAGTTTTAACCTAACCTGAAAAAATATATTAAGACGAAATATGCTTCAAATTTGACGATTCGTCATCACGAATATTCAAAAGTAGACCTTTAAAATCGATTAATTGATATTATTTCTTTATGTTTAATAAATGTTCTTGAAATATTTTATTCGGATATGTTCACCGAGAACTTTAGCTCGATAGAAAAAAATCGTAAACTTTTCTAATAAATACCCGTTTTTACGTTCCCTTCAATGGATTGAATCAACTTCATTCAAATTCGATAGAATATATTTAAAAAAAAATTATTGTGTCTTATCCTAACAATCATTGAAATAGTTTAGTGGTCACAGTTTTTTGTAAAAGCGTAAGATTATTATATTAGAAAATAAAGAATAAATAAATATTGTAAATATTTGAAAGCGCGCATGCCGCATTACCGTCATACGGTTCTCTACCATTTCGCCTTAATGACATAAAAGAGAAAAATTAACCTAACCTGAAACAAAAATTACACAACCAACACACACTAACTTAGTGGAATTACACTAGAGATCCATAAACATGGATTTCCGCAAAGTGACGTCCTAAAAGTACCATTAACAACACGTCCAAACATTTCCCACAACGCCCGGACCTATAGGTATAGGATCTTAATGTTAACATTAAAAAAAAATCCTCGGATAACATTAAACATTTAGAAGAAGTCACTGTCTAGTGTCTAGGTTGGTGTCTTAAACACGTTCGTTGCATTACGAGATCTATCAGATCTCTTGCAGGACTTTTGTATTGTGCGTTGACTATAATCGTGTTATTTCACTCCTTGATGTGGGAAGTTATCTAAGTATGAGTAAGACAAATATACATATTTGCTTCCTACTTAAAGGTAAATTCAAAGACATAAAAAAACTGTATTTTTAGGAGACCGATTAGGTCTCCAAAGCACCAGCTGAAAGTTCTTTGAAAATGATGGCGCAGTGAACGTGTTAACTGGATTCCCAGGTTAAGTTAATTTGGTGAATAAATTTGATCGTCAACATCAGCCGGAAGACGTCCACTGCTGAACATAGGCCTCCTCTTTTAACCTCCACACTGAACGACAGCCTGCCTTTTGCATCCACTGGATGCCCGCGACTCTCACAATGTCGTCGGTCCATCTAGTGGGAGGTCTCCCTACGCTGCGTCTTTCAGTTCGTGGTCTCCACTCCAGAACCTTTCTTCCCCATCGGTTATCGGTTCTTCGAGCGATGTGGCCTGCCCATTGCCACTTCAACTTGCAAATTTTAACAGCTATGTCGGTGACTCGAGTTCTTTGGCGAATATCCACGTTTCGGATTCTATCGCGCAAAGAAACTCCGAGCATAGCTGTCTCCATTGCCCGCTGTGTGACTCTGAGCTTATCCAAAAGGCCAACAGTTAAGGACCACGTCTCAGTACCAGTTAAATAAATTTGATGCTTGCTGCTTATCAGTTGATAAGATCTTTTCAGTTGGTTTTCTCCTGAATTGTTTTCCAACTTTCCTGACATATTGTGATCGGCGACCCTAAACTTTCATACTTTTAGAACATATAGAGTATCTTATACCGTGATTTAAGACAGTATCGACTATATGTTGATCCGATAGTTTATTCAAAGTTACTATATTATATTTGAGTTGAGATTTATGAACTACGTTTAAGGTTGTCACTACATGAGTTATGTAATATTGTAAATAACAATGTCTCAATTTAGATTCAAGGTTAGGTTACTCTCATTATGGTCCAAAATATGACGCACCGCTACCTCACTCGCACTTACTTTTGTAGTTTGTTCTTAAATTATTAAGAATAGGTAAGTAAGGTAGGTTTCGAAAGTAGCCGAAGTTTGAAGTCCTACGATAAAATTGATAAACTCTCAACTTTATGTGCACCTATTATACCTACATGTAGATTCGTCAAAATTAAGTGCTTACGCCTTTGCTAGCCACTTTAATCCATGATTCAGTACCGTTTTGACACCGGACACCCGCATGGTGGCAGTGCATCGAAGCCAAAACAAAGTTAAAGTACGACCACCCATGAGAGTGAAAGTGGAATGCCCACTCGAAACCGTACCACGTATTTGGAAGATTACCAGATTATTGCCATTGAAACTTACTTCGGTCAAAGAGGCACGCCTTAATGCTATAAACAGCTTAATATGCGCTTTTAAAAATAGATAGACATAGAATGTATTTTACATAATCACACTGGACTTGGATAAGAGCTGGTCTAAAGCAACACGGAGGGGATGGCATGGGAACGTCACAGAATCAGTAGGCAGAAAGAAGACAAGAAGGGGATGAAAGCGGAACGGGAGCAAACAAGAGAGAGATGGGAATGGGGTGAGGGTGGGACAGGGGTGAGAAAGTAGTGGGACGTGGCGGATAAAATAGCGATGGGAATGGTATGGCATCGGTACTGGGCGAGAAAAGAGGAGGATGCGAGTGAAATGGAGGAAAGATGGAAGTGGGTCGGTAAGAACCCGTGACAGCAGAGAGGCTAGAGTGGAATGAGAAAGGGATGGGAACGGGATAGGGGTTGATATGAGAAGAATTACATAAGCATATGAACTGGGGCTTGAAGAAATAGGGATGAACGCTGGACGAGAGTGGTAAGGGTGGGACTTATTTTAAGTGTATTACATCACTTCATTACGCGAATAAAGCCGCGAGCAGAAGCTAGTGCTAGATAATATATATATCTGATTTTTGAGTAAACTTACATTGTTTTCTTATCTAACCATATATACAGGATGTTCGATACTTTGGGATTCATTGGGATTGGTGACACGCTCAGCGCAAGGTTCCGTAGCGAAGTCAAAATCACACTAATATTATAAATGCGAAAGTTTGTTTATAAGAGCTATCTATCCATACTCAACTCCGTAACAGCTTTACAGATTTGAATAAAATTTGGTATGAAGGTAGCTAATAACCAGTATTGCCATTTAGACATTGTTACAGCATACGTGTTATCCTAAAAAAACAAACGAATTCTGTATGCAAGCGAGTGTAGCTGCAGGGCGCTACTAGTAATTTGGATTGGTTTATACTTTCCCCTGTAGCGGCAACAGTTCTAAGTTGGAAATAAAATAAATAAATAAAATAAATGTTTTGTAAAAGTTTTTTTTTTTAAATAATACTAAGGGGATTTTTTAGTTTAAAAAACGTGTACATTAAAGCGTAATAATTGGACATATAGTATAGTCTTAATGATACAAATACACAGACGCAGAGAAAAAAAAACATTGTTAGGGTTCCGTTTTGCTACATAACCATAAAAAGAGACGGCCTTACAGTACTACGCACACATGTAAAGAAATAAGTAAAGATTCCAAGATATTCTGATTTCTGGCTCAATAAAGGTCTTTTCAGACTGTGGTATAATATAAACCATCGTCGCTTCCACTGCCCTACCCCAGTACTATACTTTATCGGCTTACTTCCTGAACTCAAAAACTAACTTTAACAGAACTTTTGAGAAACAATTAATTACTATTGTTTCTATTGAATCGCTTATTTAAATATGAGAGTGTAAAAAAACAATATTTATAGTTAAATATATTTATCAAAAAAACAACTGGATGGCGAAGTGCAACGCAACGTGTTGCAAAACGTTAGCAAACGATATTTTATCATAGTATAATCGTTGATGTAACATAGTACTAGCACAGGTACTAGGTGGAGGGTCACAGACAAAATGGCCAGAAAGATATGACCACGAGTAAAAGTGTTGTCATATTTAAAACTTGTTTGGCCCAACTACAGCCAGAATCCGGACTCGTAATTAATTATGTTGCTGCTTGTTTTGTAGGTTTTTTGTGTAATTATGGTTAAGTAGATAAATGTAGCTTAAATAGTAGTACCTACTTCTGATTTATGTACCTATAATACAAAAATATTGCACGTCCGCTAGGACAGACTGTTGAAACTCTAAACATTTGTTCCATCATTGTACACAGTTTATGCAATAAAATTTACTTTACTTTACTCGTCAAAATGAATCAATCAATTTTCATAGTCGTGTATTGAAGCTCATAATTGAGAATTTTCTAACATTTTAAAATACTTTCCAGAGTTGCTAGTTTTATGCCACTAGCATAAAACTAGGTAACTCTAAACTTGACCAAATTTCGGTGTAATTTTTTTCGGGACAATTCATCTAGTCCCGTATAACATCAATGGTTATTAATGCAGCGCAGGCTAAGTGAAGGACAGTACGGGAAAATTTATAAAGTGATATAAGGCGTAGTCTGAAGAGGTATTTATTCTATGAGTGAGTAATTACGACGTCACCGGTACAATTCAGCTTCTGTCAGACTATCTTGATAAATTACTCGTGCCGATGTCTCTCCACTCTAATAGTTGTTCACTGTTCTAATGAAAGTAGTGTAGCTAGTTCGCAATATACGCCTGCGCGATTGTTACGCTCGAACGTTTCGGCAGCGGGGATTACATAAACTTTATAAACAACTTCACATGTTATGGTGTTATTTTCCACTGTGATTGGGTGCTTTCGTATTGCCAATAGTTTAGTACGGCAATATATCTGGGCTTGGTTCTAATTGACTTGGTTCCGATTTTGAAGTTCACTATGGAGTGCAAAGTAATAACACTAGAAGATGTCAGTACGTTGTTTATGTTGCTATTTATATTCAGCTGCATAGAAACTAACAGGACGTTTTTGGAGATCTTCAGATAGCAATCGAGATCTGTCGGCATGTTATCAATACAAATAGATAATCCGCTCGCTCGTCGGTCAGAGCAAATGGGTTAATTATATCAATTGTCCATTAATTAAACAAAATACAAGCTAATACTAACACTACAATTACAGTTAGACTGCCCATAGAGCGTTGAAGATCTAAAGACAATCCAAATGCTCAAGCCCACTACCAGCTGGCAGCGTACCCAGCATGCTGGCGGTATTACCATGCTGAATGGCAATGTTTATGCGTTGTGCCTGAAATACGCCAGCATTTTGGTCACGCGTTGCATTAACCAGGCGCTCTGAAAGATTTTTGAAAATGTGCTGAGGTCTCCATGGGTCTATAATTCCATAGAGAAGTTCACTACATTTTTCTGTCTTAGATCTGCCTGATCTTCGGCCGGGGATGGAAAGTTGTAATCTAAGTTAAGTCGGTTGATCTCTTTAGCTGACTACAACATCGTAACTATCTCCTCCTCATGCTCCTGCATCTTATCGAATATGTCGCGTACGCCCAGGCTTCATCGCATGCACTCGTTGCAGATTTTTTCGAGTCTTGTAACAACGCACATCCACAACAGCTCCTGGAGGTTTGGCGCAATCGTGAAAATAAGTCGGCTCGTTGTATTATTTTCCTAAACTTGTGTATTTTCGAGTGTTAGTGTGTAATATGGTGGATTATTATTTATTAAATGCTCGTGAACGTACATGAATGTGGGCAAGTGATATAATGCGGTGAAACATGTATTTTCGTGTTAATTCCAAAACTCCTTAGAAGCTTCTTGTGAAGCCTCTGCACCACTTTACTAGGGCGTGATTTGGACTCGACCTTAACTTACTTTCCTTGACTCTGACTTCTTTGGCGTTATTCTGAGTTACGGACTTGCCGTTAATCTTAAGTTTTAAGCTTAAGTTAACGATGAAAAGTACTCGGGTAAACCTATCAATAATTCAGATTTTGTCTTGACATTTATGCTATAAAGTTTCTACTATTTGAATCGACTTTAAAAAACAGAAAACTAACGAAAACTTAAATTAATAACTAAAAACTAAAACTTAAAATAAAATCTAAACAAACTACCAACTAAAATTTTATATACAAACAAAATATTAAAAGAAATAACAATTAATCAATTAACCCGCCCCTAACTGTAACCTGGTGAGAAGGTGCCCATAACACTAGCAGCATTGCCACGCTGAATGGCCAACCTATGCGCAAGGTACGAGCCTCCGTAATTTTGTCTTGTGTTTTTATTTTCAATTCTTTAATGTTATATGATTATGTGGAATGAGCTCCCAGCTCTCCAGCGCCAGCTCTCTTCCAGCTCTTGGGAGCTCATTCCACAACCTTACCACGGTAAATATCCAGTAAATAATCATATAACTTTAGTGAACAGCTGTGATAGTTTAAAACAGTGTACAATTCTTTGAATTATCCACGCATTCCCACGCATTCCCAGTACAATAAGTAAACAATTACGCTATAAAACCAAACTAATAATATTCTTAGAGAAAACCCACGAGAAATCAAAGTTTATTTTGTATATACAGTTACATTATTGTTTACCTAATTTAAAGAGAATCAGATTTCTAAACTAACCAAGTTACCTAATCGACTAAATTGTATAATTACTATGCAAGGCTCGTATGCAGTTGTTTTGAAAGGGGCTTAGTCGGTCGGACGCACGCCGGACGCCTGAATGTGAGAGATATGTACAGATTTGTATTCAGAATTGCACGCTGGTTACACTAAACTAGACGCGTATAATTTGTATCGTTAGTCCAGTTTGGATAAGGTCATGTGAGCTCTTTATTACTCGTATTTTACCCACGACGGAGTTGAGTATGCACTTTCCATAAGGGTTGGTATGTTTAAAAAAAAAATAAGAATGGCAAAAGCGACGGCCAACTGAATTTTTTCTTCTCTCCCGTATATGTAGACAACTGCAATACCAGAAGTATTGCCACGTGGTCAGTTATCTCGTTCAGATATTTTTTATTATTAAGAAATGTGCCCAGAAACTTTTCCGCCACGAATCTTTGTACAGACTACACTTGAAAGTCTTGAACATCAGCGCAAAGTTCTAGCCTATCGGTTTTTTCTATGGGCCCGGGTATGTCTTAAAACTGCGACCAGAACCACAGGAGGATGGGCAGCAGCGTCCTATTAGTACACGGTGAACATACTGCGATCCGCAAGTCACCTGCCAAGTGTGGGGATTATGGCAACACTCCTCTCTAAGAGGGAGGCCTATGTTCAGCAGTGGACGTTTACTGGCAGATGATGATGATTTTTCTATCGGACATCCAGGGCGGGCACGAAAAGACATCTTTTCATGGTTAATATTCTGAAAATCTGTACTAAGAGCTTTGATTAAATTTTCAATGTGTGAACCGCTAGACTATGGAATACGCTGCCTGAATGTGTGTTCCCCGATAGTTACAACCTGGGTATCTTCAAGTTGGGAATGAATCGGTTTCTTCTAAAGCATGCGAGCTCCATCGTAGACCGCATCATCAGGCGAGTAGGAAGTCCCAATCCCATCAATTCAATCAAGCCCATCAATAAGCAATGGAAAATTTTAAAACCCCTTTTGGACATTACCTTAGAATAACATTACCAATGTATTTAAACAATTTTAATTTCAATATTACGGTATATTATTTTCAAAAATGATTTTGACTCGGTGATTTTTTTACCTTCAAATAATTATGTTGAAAATGTGCGTTAAAGGCAACTCTTCCTCTCCACCCCACCCACCCAACCAACCCCACCCAAGCGGGCTCTTAAAATGTAAGGGTAATGGCTCTTAAAATAGTCTTTAAATATTTACACTCTCAAACTTCCGCATTCATCATCATCAGCCAGAAGACGTCCACTGCTGAACATAGGCCTCCCTCTTTAACCTCCACATTGAAGCCTGCCTTTTGCATCCACTGGATGCCGACGGCTCTTCAAATTTTTACATTATTTTATTTAACTTCCGCATTAAATTGTTGTATTTTTATTTCTTATGTGGCATTTGTGTAACAATCCCAAGAACGTACAAAACAAAGTATTATATTGTATGGATAAAGCGAACTGCTGCCCCTGAATTTGAATTGCGCTTGGCATTCAATCAAGTATTGGATTGTGCAAAACATCAAGTGGTTCGCCAATAAAGTTATATTGTATACCTAAAGCACCTCCGTTTTACTGTACAGAATATATTTTAGCTTAAGTTGGCTCTGAACGGTACGTATGGGGACAGGTTTTAATAAACAATTCAAGCGCAAGTTAAAAGCCTGGTTAATATTAAAAGTGTTCTATACAGTGAAAGAATATTTAAATGATGAATTGTAATATATATAATGTAAATAAATGTAGTTTTAGATGCCTAATGTACATATTATATATCTCAATGAAACCTATTTTAAGCTGCATACCTCTGTATTAAATTTTATTATTTTCTTTTTTATGGTGTAATGGAAACAATAAAAATCTAGGCTAAGAAAATATTGTACACTTGAAGAGGGTAGAACTGTGATACTCAATGATGTATTTGTAACAACTCATGTACCAGTTTGAAACAATAAAAGATATTCTATTTAAAAAAAAATATACTCCTAGTTTTTTTGTAGGTGCTAATATAGTATTATTTTCGGATCCCGTTTATTGATCTTTCAGTTTTTCTTTTCATACGTGGCCAGAATGCTGGTTTTTATTTCGCACAGAAATTGAGCATTAAATAAATACTTAATAAATAATTCATTTAATCCCAATATTTAGTATAATTATTCTATGATTGTTAATTTAAATATCCCAATTCCAGTTATTTTAATTAACAATCATAGAATAATTATACTAAAGAACAATTTACTAAAAGCAAAAATAGCTGTGCCAATGGGCCCCAAACTAGGGAAAGCCTGTATCTTGGGCGCCCTACAGCCAGTTAACAGCTTCTGTTAATGCGCTTATGTTTGTACACATTTTTATTAACAGTAGAAATATATTAATAAATATTTAACATCGATTAACCATGGCGTCGTTTACCTACTGCATGCAATAAAAAGTCACCAAAGCAAACACACAATTGTAAAAATTTAACCGTTGCATTCAACGTGGCAATTTAGAGTTCAATAATTAAGAAAAACAAAATAAGATATTTATGTGAGATTATCTATACAGCACGTTTGTAATGAAATACAATCACATTGCTACTTTGAATATACCAAGTTATAAAAATCGGTTGAGTGTTCGCCGAAAGAAATCAATAAAAATGATGGAAGGCCTTCCTAAAGCTGTACGTCTACGGAACGGATAACGCATCTGTTTCATAAGTTTATTAAGACTATTGTTGCTAGAGAGTTTTGCGTGTAAGGTCACAATTTACTTACAAAGTATCTTAACCTTACCGTGGTACCTTTTCATCATCATCAGTTTAGCCTACCATGTTTCCGCTGCTGGGACACAGGTCTTCTATCAGAGAGATTGTAAGAGAGAGAGAGAGAGAGAGAGTATGGGCTGTAATCCACCATGCTAGCCCAGTGCATCTTGGTGAATGTCATATATGTCTTTGAACTTTTAAGGTTTATGGACATACCGGTTTCCTCACGATGTTTTCCTGTACCGTTATGGAGCAATGCGATAATATCTTTCACAAACAAGTATAAATTGAAGATATTTAAAAACACGACAAAAGAGCTGACAATCTTCAAACGGCTGAACATATTATTTTCTTGAACCATAGCTAGAAATAAGAAAATTCACGATCAAAGTCACCTTTCTAACAAAAAATAATAAATCGAAAGTTCGTCATTTTGGAGCTACGATGCCCCAGACATACACACAGATAGATATACACGTACATACGTTAAACTTATTAAACGCCTCTTTTTGCGTCGGGGGTTAAAATAAAGAGAGGTTGATGAGAAAGTGACCTCAAGTGCTCCATACTTCTGACTCACTAAGACCGTCTAGCTCTGCTACTACTGAAGTAGGTACTATTAATAGGTATATCGGCTACCAGCTACTATCTCACGTTCAAATCCCTAGTGAAAGTGATCTGAATTTACAGTTTAATTTAGCCTTTTACATTCTACTGTAAATCTACAAGCTGTAGGAGCTTAAAATATACAGTAGAGGCTCACTAATCCGGCACTTCAGTACATCGACTTGTCCAGTAGTCCGGCACTCTACACCCACGGCTCGGCTCCTTCCCCTTTCCTCGGTCATATCATACGCCCGTTGGCACTCTTTCCTCCCCCAGATTACATATAAGTAAGATAGTTGCCATAAAGAAATGTGTAATATGGAAATACACACTACCTTCTTATGCAATGTTTTATTTTATTTACCTTGAATTTCCCTATCCAATAATATAATTTCCCAGTTACCCGAATATTCTAATAATCCGGCACCTCCTTGTCTTTAATGGTGCCGGATCAGTAAGACTCCACTGTAATATCAGTATAATTTCAGTCAAGTAGTTTTGACTGATTTTGCCAGTCAAAAGTAGTTTTGACTGGTGAAGAGTTATGACTGCAACATATACATGATTTATGAATGTTTGCTCGTAATAGGCAATCAGACAGGTGTATGATTTGTTAAAATAACAGGCTTAGTAAAATATAAATTTAATTTAATCCAGATACTGAAAAACCATTCAAATTTCGAAATTGTCAATTACAAGTGTACTTCACTGTTTTCGATTTGCAAAAAAAATAACGTTTAATCTAAGATCTAGATTTAGAATGGGCACTCACTGATTTTTAATTCTTTATTGTATGAGATTGCAATAATAGCAGCCAATAAAACTGAAATTTCATTGTAACTATGCTTAGCGAGTGAATGTATCGGAAAGGTCACTTTCCAAGGTTCAGTCTGCGGTACAGAGCAGGTTGGGCAACGCAGTCTGATGTTAGAAAACCTGTGATATTCAGTTGGATTCTCCTTTGAAGCTTTTGTACGACTTTATGCTTTGTATGTTAGCCTGTTTCACATAATTCAGCGGAAAATGGGAAGAATACTGCCCACAGGTAGTATATTATACCTATAGTTTACGCCAGGAATGTTAATGTTTATTAGTAGCATGCCTTGATGGAATCACTATTCCTTTAGCGTAGTAATCATTGAACTGCCATCATAGGTAGGGTTAATCATTTATTAAGATTAAATCCCCATTTGTTTAAAGTATTTCAACTGTTTTGTAGTAGATTCTCATCATCTATGATGCTGAATATAAGCAAAAAAGAGGCTCAGTATTGGTATTTTTTCATGATATTTCGACTACTTATCTAAATAAGCATTGCCATTCAACATGGTAAGGTTTTAACAGAGTGGTGGCCGAGGCAAGGTAAGCGGAGCGTTGGTCGTCCAGCGGCAAGATGGGTCGACGATATTGTTACTATCGCGGGTCGAACCTGGACTAGATTGACACAGGACCGAGGCAGATGGCATAGCAAGAGAGAGGCCTATACCCAGCAGTGGGATAAGGAAGGCTGTGGATGATGATGATGATGGTAATGCCGCCAGCATGCTGGGTACACTGCCAACTGGTAGTGGGATTAAGCATTTGGATTGTCTGTAGACCTTCAACGGTCTATGGGCAGTCTAACTGTATTTGTAGTGTTAGTTTTAGCTTATATTTTGTTTAGTTAATAAAGGCACTTGCCCAGTAAAAAACTTAATTTAATATAATTTTTATCTATATTATATTTACCTACGTCATTTATTTATATTCACAAACAGCCTGGGCCTTTATACGGCATCAATGGGGCCAAAGCCAACACTGAGAGGCCTTTTTGTATATAAAACATATTAAACTATGTGGTTTGGATAATCTTGGTAATTGATAATTGATGCTAAGGTGTTACAAATATACTGGGCTATTGAGGTGAAAACTTATGTGATGGGATAACAGATCTATAGGATGAGAAACGGCACCTGCTTTATCCTGTCTCATCTCAAAATACATTAAGGCAAAAGATGACTTGCCACTAACTAAATGGGCCCCCATAAAGGCTGCCGTATATTGGCGCTAGAAGGGAAACGTTGGCATGGGTGGCTTAGGGTGTCGAGAGGTGTGCTGCATTTTCACTAAATGCTACTCGCGGCATTATGCCCTTTAACACTTCCAACCTAGAGCTTAGGTTCTTAGCTCTTGCGGTTTCTACCCCCAGATGGCTGGTTAAGGCAAGCCAGGGGTCGGGGTCTCTGGGGATTTAGCTTTATGAAATTGGGGTACATAATGTCGCCACTCACCGACGGCTCGCCCCAAAGCCGCCCCTGTATTTACGTACTTTTAAGCCATCTCTCTAAATTTATACGCCTACTAACTAGACAAAACATGATAAAAAATTATCAATAATGTATTTAAAAAAAACAAAATTCTTTATTTGTCTGATTTTTATAATTGCCTGTACATTTGGCCTCTCCTGTTTAGTTGTTATATTGTAAATACAGATTGAAAAAAAAAACAGTTTATAAACAAGTGGGTATATAGTTTATTTGCGTGTATGTGTTTATGTCATGACTGAGTAAGTGCTCCGTTGACTCGTATTCAAGTTGCTTTAACAATGTTAACATATTAATTTTTTACATTGATGTAGTGACATTGTGTAAATATTTTTGATTCTATTAATTTTGTTATAAATTGTGATTGAGTGTACTGAAAATTGTTGTTCTGCTAAGAGGGTTCTTACGAATGGTTGCTTTACTATTGCGTAAGGGTTCCTTTTTTACGATATCTGGGTCTACAGTGATACCTTTATGAACCTACATAATGTGTATCCTCATATTATGAGGATACATTTTAATACATATAATTGTCTGACAGTTAGAACGATTGTTTGACTATACAGTTTTACCTTATTTAAACACCTATTGTGCATGCGTTTTTAAATTCGTGTGTGATGTACTCGTGTTTTGGGCAAATAAATTATCTTTATTTTCAAAGCTACTTGACCGTTAAATATGCACGTCTACATAGCGTAGGACACCCTAATATTCGTTGGATTGACGATATATGTAATGACAGTGACTGGAAAAATACAAAATCATGTGAGAGTGAGTGAGTGGCTTGTGAGAGGCCTATATATATTATGTTAACAGTCAAATAAAGTGGGCTGATTATGATGATAGGATCAATGTAAGTGATCATCATGGTCAAGTCATGGTCACTCTTCATCTTTAGTAGCTCTACCATGTCAAGCGATGCTCTCCGATCACCTTGCTTTCACAATCTGCCTACTGTCGGTCTCAATGACGAATGACCTCTAAGTAATGATGGTAGAACATAACTAAGTCATTATTGCCAATTCATCATTACCGAACTATACTCAGTTCAATGTATAGTTCAAGGAGATAGATAATTGGTCATTTTCGTTTGAAATATTCAATGTCAGTCTGCATTTGATAATTAATAAAATTGAAGAAGAACGGATAATTTAATAGGCTGGACCATAAATTAACAAACACAAATATAAGTAAACGTCTTTACTCAATACTCAATCATTTATTGCTTTAGGCTGAATTTACAACGTATATCGTTTAGATAAATATACATAATTATAATATACCTACTGATTGGTTGACTTTTTTTCTTCCGAATCTGAAATATTAAGATGGTGCTATTTATGTACAGAGGGTACATAACATGGCATAGGCATTCAGTTTTCGAAATCCTCTATTATATGATTATAATTAATTGTTCAAAAAATTTATTTTATAGAACCCATACTATATTAATATAGTCTATTCTCAATACAATAGAAGATTTTGAATATCCTGAAGATACTGGCGGAATGTCGGTGGGTTTAGCGTGTATATGTTACGATAAGGCACGTCTACCCAGAAAGAACCTGTTTCCCAAATTTAACTTTTTGGAGAATTAAACCTAGTAGATTTACCATCTAGTAGAAAACACAATAAAACCAGCCAAGTGCGAGTCGGGCGCGCACAGAGAGGGTACCGTATATAGCCAAATAACTTGTTAGCTACTAAAGTACAAAAAAATTGTGCGGTCACCCATCCAAGTACCGACCGCGCCCGACGTTGCTTCACTAGATGATCGTACGAGAACCGGTGGTGAATAGAAATTTGACACCGACCCGCACTTGGCCATTTATTATTATTTCTTGTTATACTTCAGAGTGTGTACTATAATCGTGCCAAGTTTGATGTTTGTACGTATCACCGTTTTTACATTAGATAGAGCAAATAGAAAAATAAGTACTTTTTGTGATTTTTATTATTTCTTATATTCCGCCGTAACATTACACATTCTATAAAAGTTACAGCTGGCAGTCTATTGCGGTTCGAAAAATACAGCTGTTAAAAAGTAGGACGGACAGACAAACAAACATCGTATAGGCTTAGTAATAGGATCCCGTTTACACCATGTGGGTACGGAACCCTAAACAGTAACGATTTTATTTCTTACATAATAACAACTCTACAGCGTTGTTTTATCATTATTCACAAACAGTACATTTTAATTAAAATAATGTACCAAACCTTATATTCATTCTAAAAGACGTATCTATGCAACGAGGTTAAGTCAAAATACTTTTTTATCCCCACTGGTATAGTGCGGATGTACCATCTTGTATTTATGATGATGTCACCTAACCCTGTGACCATCCCTGAACTTGAGAAATCTATCGACACCCCATATATCAAAATTGGTTGAGGCATTTAGGCTGTAGACGGGAAATCATCATCATCAGCCAGAAGACGTCCACTACTGAACATAGTCCTCCCTCTTTAGCATCCACACCGAACGACAACCTGCCTATCTGCATCCACTGGATGTCCGTCTCGACTCTCACAATGTCGTCGGTCTATATAGTGAGAGGCCTACCTATACGCTGCACCCTAAGACGAAATATGCTTAAAATTTGACGATTCGTCATCACGAATATTAAAAAGTAGACCTTTAAAATCGATTAATTGATATAATTTCTTTATGTTTAATAAATTTTCTTGAAATATTTTATTCGGATGTGTTCACATACATGATTAAATAAATTTGGTTCGATAGAAAAAAATCGTTAACTTTCCTAGAAAACACCCGTTTTTACGTTCCCTTCAATGGATTGAATCAACTTCATTCAAATTCGACAGAATATATTTTTATCAAAAAAATTGTGGCATACAATCCATTCAAATACTTTAGTGGTCACAGTTTTTTGTAAAAGCGTAAGGTTATTTGTAAAAAATAAGGAAAAAATAAATATTGAAAATATTTGAAAGCGCGCACGCCGCATTGCCGTCATACAAGTGTACCTACGGTTCTCTACCATTTCGCCTTAAGAACCTTTCTGCCATCGGTTATCGGTTCTTCGAGCGATGTGGCCTGCTTATTGCCATTTCAACTTGCAAATTTTAATAGCTATGGCCGGTAAGTCTGGTTCTTTGGCGAATATCCAAGTTCCAGATTCTATCGCGCAAAGAAACTCCGAGCATAGCTTTCTCCATTGCCCGTTGTGTGACTCTGAGTTTTTCCAAAAGACCAACAGTTAAAGACCACGTCTCAGTACCATTTATGTCATCATTGGCAACACACACTGGTCAAAGACCCTTGTCTTTAGGCACCATACAAGATACCACAGATGGGAAATATATACCTACATATAATTATTAGTTAGTATTAGTTTATTTTTGGCTTCGCGTTGTAGGTTATTAGTAATTTCGCGCAAGCTTTAGATGCCGTATGATTCCCAATTAAATTTGGCAGCACGTTACCGCACACTTAGATGAAAGTTGCTTTTGAACAGGGTTCGAAATGGAAAATGGTGACAGTAGCAAAATGGTATCCTAAACGTAGTTAACTATTTGTAAAGTCCGCAAAAAAGTGTGTATCACTCGCCATGGTAGGTTTACATAGTCATGTCAAATAGACCATAATAGATGGACATACCGATATACAGACACCACGAATTCATAACGATTCCGTTTTGCTACGGAACCTTAAAAATAGGCAGTGGTCATGTTTGTGAGCTTCTGAAAATGACAAATGTGTTAACTTTTTTATTACTCGTTGCTGTTATAAACGTGCTGGGTATAACGTTACAAGTGTAAGGTATTGATGAATTAATATCATTAATCCAGTTTACTCTTTATGTATATACTTTATGTATTTTATGTATATAGCCTATTTTTAAGGTATATAACGTTAAACAGTTTACTAAATGGTTTTGTCACTTCTAGTTCCAATGACACATATCAAATGAAGAACTTAAAAAAAACTTACAGTCCAACTGATAACCTCCTCCCGAAGTCGGTTAATAAGTCATGCCTATTTCTTGTCTTTTCTTTACCTAAATATGAGTAGAGATAATATTAAATTTTCAATGAATTGGTGATTAGCTTTAGGTACCTATAGAAACTTTTAATTGTAAGGAATGGAATCTAATGGATTTTTTTTAAATCACTTTAATTTTCATTTGTTTGGAATAAGATTAAAATAATCCGGCCAAGTGCGAGTCGGGCTCGCGCACTGAGGGTTCCGTACCACCACAAAATTCAATAATGAAATTACCAGTTATAACATGGTAATGAACAGAAACTTGTCACCGACTCACACTTGGTTATTTTTTATTATTTGTTGTTATATTTTAGAGTGTGTACTATAATCATGTTAAGTTTGACGCTCGTAAGTATGACCGTTATTACATTAGAGCTAATACAAAAATACGTAAAAAAATACGTTTGTTGTATGGGGACCCCCCACGTTCGTTTCGTTTGTACTTTTTTTTTTTTTTATTATTTGTTAGTCAATCCGCCGTAACATTACATATTCTGTGAAAATTTCAACTGTTCTATTTACGGTTCGAAATATACAGCCCTTAATAGGTAGGACAGACAGACAGTCGTAATAGGGTCCCGTTTTTACTCTTTGGGTACGGAACCCTAAAAAGCGTTAGACCGCCATTTCAACAGGTATTAAGCGACTATGCTGTCTACGATGCCGATGGAGCACGCTTATTTCTGAAGTTTCGTAACAACAGAAAATTGAATAGCCCAAAAAAAAACTTTTGATCCTTATAAGATGCATGCACAAGCTTTAAAAATAGTTTTTGTTAGAAACAAAAAAAAAACTATAACTGTATTTTATTTCTAAAATTTGTACCTAAATATTTTCAAAAACCATGGAATGATTTCTCACCTACGGTCGAGCTATAACGGTTAAGGTTGCTAACCATACTATCCTATTAAAATTTCCACCCTGCACTGTTAAAATTATACCACACATAAGGCAGTATGCATTATATCTAATCGTTTCGTTGGAGGACTTTCGCGGCCAGAACAGCGACACAACAGCTGGCAAGAGATGAGACAACGCTTTTCATTAATTTCGAATTTATTAAATAGACTGAAATTTATCAAATCTCCGAAAATGAAGAGAAATATAAAGCGTTATCTTCAACCCATTTCACACTAAATGGAATACTTAGTTTGAATAGCATTCGGCTTAATTTAATCTAGTTTGAGAAATAAATCAGCTATTATTCACCCCGAGATATCGCACCATTGTTTGTTTAGAGCAATGAAAATGTTATTTCTAGTTATACTTACAAATATACATACAACGTACCACTTGTGGCACTAGCTCGTAAGTGTTTTCTATCTTATTGTAATATTTATATCTGGTGTACACAATAAAAAGTTACTATCTATACATACATTGGCGGATCCAGGGGGCCACGGGGTCCATGCACCCCCCCCCCCCCCCAAACCACATAGCAATTCCATACATTCGACTCAATTTTTCGATTTGATTCCTTTGAACCTTGTCAGAATCCCCCCCCCCCCCCCAATTAAATCCAGAATGCCCCCCCCCCCCCCCCAAATGAAATCCTGGATCCGCCCCTGTATACATAAGACCAAGGGACTTGAAATGGTTTCTTCCAACAACCTCTCGAGAGACTTAGACCTTTGGAACTATAAACTAAGAACTTTCTTCAAAAACAAGATCTTGTTGATTTAAAAGAAATCCCAGTTAGTTTAACGAGGGAAGTCTTCTAAACTGAAGAAGTTTGTTCCTATCTGTTAAGTCTTGCAGTTTAAGAACAAAAACAAACGGCAAATAGCAGCGGTATTAGCGGGAAAAACTGGAGAATGCCATCTGAAGCGAAAATGAGCAAAGTAAAAATTATGTGCTCAATTGTTATCTTACAAGGACGCCTTGTGCCCCAAAATTTTACTAAGTCAAGATTGACAGTATACGAGCATTAGTCTTTTTTTTAAATATAAAATTAGTTTCTTTGTTGAAAATAAAAACTACCTCACGAAGGTATTTCATTTTTGTTTCTAATCGTACCCAGATACCATTCTTAAACGTACTCGAATCTATGTACACTTCATTTATCAAAGGCATAATTATTTATTTATTATTATTATTTATTAATTATTTATTAGACTGAAAGTGGTAAAATACGATCATCAAAGATTTCATATTTATACATACATACATACATACCTACATACACGCTAACTACATCATCCCTTTGGCATTGCTGTTATAGGGTAAAAAAAAGTAGTGCGATTTGGACTTTTTAAAATTACCACTATCAGTTGTCAGAGATTCCTCTCTCATAATATTTGTGGAGTCATTTTAATCCCTGACTTTATCTCTCAAAATTTGTTAATATCAAAGATTCTTCAAAGCAAATTCCCCTATATTTCCTTTGGGAGAGCGAATTCGTTTCCAATCCCTAACTTGTACCTTCTCAAACCTACTCTACTTACATTTTCAATGGTTTATATGTAGACAACTTCCGAACTGCATCTTTTATTTAGTTTTATTTTTAACATTCTTATTATGATATCAGTACTTTTTATAGTACACATTGTTGCTGAAGAAAAACCTTAAATTTTTTTTATTATCAGGACAGTTCAAGCTATGGTTTAATTAGCTGTTAGCATGCCTGTCAAAGTAATGACGTACGCAAGTGGCCAGCTGGCGCGAGGAGGCGAGCGGTGGTCGCTAAGGCAGCGTGTCGAGTGCGGAGCTGCTGCGGTGGACCTCGCCGAAAAGAAAGGACCGTATACTCGTTAAATAATGACGATAGTTGCATGTTACCCAGTGAAATGCTCGTAGGGATGGAGTGTTCCAACGAGATGAGCATTTTGGTATTTAAGAGCGGTCCGGCATGGCGAATGTCATCAGTTAACACGAGCTCTCAGACACAGGAACATCTCCGATCGGCGGATTTGTTCTAATCGGTAGAAACACAAGTACCGGCAGTAAGCTTCTAAACCGGCAGCTCCGTTCCTCCCAAGCACAATATGCGCGCATTCGTGGTAAGGATCGCTTGCGTGTAATCTACTTAAATTTACTATTTGGCACATGCGATTATCCAATGATTTATAATGTGATTTGTTCTTTTTGTAATTATACAAGGTTTTCAGGTAAATAACGTGGAACTAAAGTGATGTGTTCAGTGAGATAAGTCACGATATGGACTCTCGCAGTGTGCCAAGTAGTGAATAACACTTTGTGTTATTAAAGTGATTTGTGAGTGTTGAACTGAATTGTTCGTCTTCTGTCGTGGAGTTATAAATCAGTTTATAGGACATCAAAACATGGATTTGTAGATAAGGATCATTGGAGTACAAAAGTTCGTGTATACCCGCCATTATGGATACCCATTCATCACCTTCGGAGTACTTCCGGTTGGGGTTCAAATCGTTCCATTCAGACATGAGCCGCTTGTAGTTTTGGTTATCGAATGTCCCATTTCCGTTAAAACGTTTGTAGTTATTGTCAATGCTATTCGTAATATTGGGGTATTTTCAGTAGCAATATAGATCAGATTTGATGAACTTTGGCAAAAATCTATGCTAGGTGGCAATCATTAAAAAAAACTCAACTCTGCAAATCACAGAAAATACAAGTTAAAGTAGGCGGAAAATGTGAATCGGGACTGTTACTATAACCGCAAAAGAATAAAAAAATGGCAGAATAGTCTCAATTTTTCAGACTCCACATCGCAGGTCCTCTTTCAAAAGTTACAAGTACTACTTTTTGTTTCTGGAACTCAAAAATCTAACATATAATTCCTCGACAGTATTGCGTAAGACCAGATTATTCCAAGTTGTTTACGAGATCCACAAGCGGAGCAATCCGCCTTACGTCACGTCCGATTGTGTAGAAACCAACTCTTAATACAAGACGCTCTTATCTCTGTTACATTTATTGCAAAACTTTGGGATCATTTACAAGATACCTACTGCTCATGTGCCTGGCGAATTGTTACTGCTCAGCCCTTACTATTTGTAATAACAGTTAAATCTGGAATTTGTGATTCAATCGCTACATTATTTCATAAACGTTAGCCGAATAATGTTAGTCGAATAGTGAATACTTTCCGATTTTCAAAACTGTTTTCTGAATGAAAATGCCGTACAGAAAGAAAATTAATCTGGACAATGTGTGTAGTCGGTAAGCGATATTAATAGCCTCAGGGACGGCGTAATCAGGGAATCTAACATCGAACGTCCATCGCCGCACACCCTTATTCAACCGCACGATGATCAATTTACCACGATCAAATGAGGCTTAATTGTGTGTTCTTCGCCGGCGATTACAGTGCTAGGTATATTAATTGATGAGAGATAAATAGAAATAAAAACGTGTTTATTTTTTTCTAGGTACTCGCCTGCGTGGCGCTGGCCTACGGCCGCCCCGAGCCCCCAGTGGGCTACAGCTACTCGGCGCCTAGCAGAGGACACTCGTCTTCCTCGGGTGGCCACAGGATTGTCTCCATCGGTGGAGGACATGGTGGCTCCCTGGGTGGTCTGTCCGGTGGTGGTCTTTCACTGGGCGGCGGACACGGTGGTGCCGGTATCGGCGGTGGTTTCGGCGGCTCCGGTGGATTCGGCGGCGCCAGCGGATTGAGCTTCGGCGGTGGTGACGCTGGATTCGGCGGTGGAGATGCTGGATTCGGTGGCGGATACGCGGGCGGCTACTCTGGTGCTCCTCTCGTGCAGAAGCACATCTACGTGCACGTTCCCCCGCCAGAACCCCTAGAACAGAGGGCTCCTCGTATCCCTGAAGTCGCTCCTCCCCAGAAGCACTACAAGATCATCTTCATCAAGGCCCCGACTCCCCCTGCCCCGATCGCTCCCATCATCCCCGTGCAGCCCCAGAACGAAGAGAAGACTCTCGTATACGTCCTTGTCAAGAAGCCCGAGGAGCAGCCCGACATCGTCATCCCCACTCCCGCGCCTACCCAGCCCTCAAAACCCGAAGTTTACTTCATCAAGTACCAGACCCAGAAGGAGGGTGGCGCTATCGGCGGTGGTGCTATCGGCGGTGGTGCTATCGGTGGTGGTGCTATCGGCGGCGGTGCTATCGGCGGTGGAGTTATCGGAGGTGGTGATGACCTGGGCGCGCTCGCTCTCGGTGGCGGCTCTGGCATCGGTGGTGGAGCAGGCGGTCACGGTGGCGCCGAGATCGCTGCCGACTTCGGCACCAGCGGTGGGGACGACAGCGGTGTTGGCTCCGGCCACGGTGGCGCTACCAGCACTCAGTACGGTCCTCCCGGACACGTTGCGGGTCCTCTGCACTAAACGACTAGACTACAAGTTCCGGTGGCAGGACCTTACATACGCAGTTATTTATTAATTTCTGAAGCTTATCTAAGTCTTGCTGCCGGCCGCAGCGCGCGGCTGAACGCCATGCAAATAGTCACCTGCCTCGCGTTCGCCCGCAAGCTCCATCTACGCCAACGACATAACACCTATCATCGAATTTCTCATCATCGCCACTCATCTTTACTTGTTATTAGTGCACAGTGTTAATGTTGTTCGAAAGGAGGTATTATATTGCGACTGTTATGTTATGTATTATAATATAGCTTTTATATTTTTATAATAAAAACCAAATGTGATGCTTATTTCGTTTATTTAGTGGCACCTAATTGGGTGTCGAAAATTTGGAATGGTGTTACGACATAGCCGAAAGTAGTCGTGAAAGGTTGCCCCCGTGTGAGCGAGGGCGTCGGTAGTGGCGATCGCGATCGAGCGGGTCCTTTCTCGCGTCAAGCTGCGATTAGCTTCAATGTAAAATCGAAATTGTGAACAGTCCAGGCTGTCGCGTTACGCAAGAGAGCGTATCGAGCATGCGACCGGCGCGCGGCGTCAGTGCGGCAGGCGGCGCGGCGGCGCTGCCGTCCCGCGGTCGCATGGAGCGCCTCTCGACTGCTCTCGTTATGTAGGTACGCCTTAATGGATCATACGTGCAATTACACTTTCATTACAATCAACTGAATGACGAAACATTTAAAGTTACATCACAATCGTTTCCGACATCCTTAACGCAGACGAATCAACAATTTAATGGATTAGGGTAATTCACCGCGACCACTCATGGTTACACTATTTCTTGGATTGGTCTGTGATTGTAATTGTGTTTATTTCTTTTTAGAACGAAACGTCTAGTCTATTGACTCATACCATTAGTTAATTGGAGCTTGCGTCTTGCTATTTTATTCGTTGGATATTCGGCGCGTAGCGCAATGCGATTCTGGCGTGAATTCCAATTCCGTGTGATAGCAGTTTGATGGGGGTGCGAGTTGGATGATCATTCAAAAAATTCTAGGAAATATACGTTTTGACCTTGGAAGACTACACTGAAATTTTAAGACTATTATAATCAATATTTTAGCCTATTTAATTATGGCTTTCGCCTACATTACTTACCAACGAGCTATTAATAAGAATATTTATAGAACATACCTTATCTAGTGATAAAAAATAAAGAAGCTCATTAAAATTAAATAGCAGTTCATTCGAAGTTTGTTAAAATCTGGATACTTAACTAATTATGTTAGTTGTGACATCTCTAATCTTGAATAGAACAAAGGAACATCCTGGATTAAAGGGCACTGTTTCCAAATTACTGTATAATGTTGAAATGAAGTGACGAGGGGAGAAACTTGGCTTTAGAATACTTGGCTTGGTATTTCCTAGGTAAGCGTGCTACATTATTCCACCAGGTGAGATTGTGGCCAAAAGCATACTTAAATCCGTTACAAAAAAAAAAAAAACACTAAAAGATATCGATTTGCTCATCTAATTCTTCAATATAAAAGAGCCTGGAGACTGCTTACGAGCAAATCTCGAGCATCCCTGACTTGCACCCCCACAAACAATAGTATTAATACTCGAAGCGCCATAAAGTCCCAAACCTTTCTCCTACGAGAGATGACATGATTTTGGCATTGTGCCGAAAAACACGCCGGGTATGTCATTGGCTATGGTTTGGTAGCCCGCTCAATACTGTCTCTACAATATTAAAGAACACCCCGCCTCACCAGTTTTGGACTTTAGCCCGTTGATTTAAGAACTAAAAGGGCAAAACCGAGACTAGGGAGCACTCTCTCCGTTGCAAAGTTGTACGTACGTAGATATATTCATCTGTACGTTTCACTTCTTCTTGTTACGCAATGCTATCATAGAATATTATAAGAAAAACTTGGTCGCATGCAATTTTTCACCCTTACTTACATACTAAACTTATGAAAGTAGGTTGGAGCATTGGAAGAGTGTTCTTGGACTTGACTAGGTAAAGGCAATAACACCTCTTTTTATTTCACTGTAAAAATGGAACTATGGAAGAACATACACTGTTCTCTGAGTAAAATGACAGTAACATTTTTTAATACCACAGAAAGCAAACAAGCAGATGCCTGATGGTAAGCAGCACGGAACACTATTACTCCTACGCAGTCACCGCGGTGCCCGTGGATACCTGATGCAACGCCAGAGGATCATAAATACGTTGCCTGCCTTTTAAGGCTCTATATAAAATCGCCTTTTGAAGAACCCCATGCTGTAGCGGATAATACCGCGAAATACCCAGAACAGAATCAAAAATCTAGATGCAAGTTCTTTCAGATAACTACATATGAGATAGAAGAACTGGGTACTTTTGTAATAACATTATGAATAAAAGAAAACTTAGAGTATTAACTAAAAACTAAAATAACTCAATAAAAACTACAATTAAACTAAAAGATGATTGTATAAAATATACAAACATGTACTACAAAACAAAAACGCCGTCGAGATCACCACCGTGCAGCAAGGTTCTCAGAACACTGGCAGAGTTGCCCCGCTGTATAGCAATACTTAACTTTTGAGAAAAGTATGTGCCAGCTCTAGGATTGATAGGGAGAAATATTCTTTCAGGTTTTTTTAGCGTCTCCACAGCTAGCGCAACAAACTCATAATATGCGCTGAGCTGTGAATACTTCCTGTGTTTGTTTAGTTGGGCCTGTTCGGCCGCAGCCCCGAGCGAGCAGAACTGGTGACGTGAGGAACCAGGGTGTCCACGCAGGTGGCATCATATTATAGTATGATAGTAATATCAGTAATTGACGAGGAATATACTTATTACACGTCAGTGTGTTAATATTACCTAACTAAATGTACTAAGGTACAGTAGTGCCTTAGTTATGTAATAGTGCTCACCAGGGGCGGATCCAGATTTCATTTGGGGGGGGGGGGTTTCATTCTGACAAGGTTCGAAGGAATCAAATCGAAAAATTTAGTCAAATGTATGGAATTGCTAGGTATTTGGGGACATGGCCCCCATGCCCCCTCCCCCTGGATCCGCCAATGGTGCTCACACTTTCGTTTCGAATTTAATTTCAATCTGGGTGGTCCGGCACTCACGTAAAACACATTTTTGGAATACTAAAAGTGTTAACAATGAATAATTTATATCGAGACACCGGTGAATCAGCAATTATTGTGAAATGTCTGGAGGAGGCTCGTTCGAAATCCATCCGTCAGGCTCGAACTTGAGTAGTTTTATTAGCATTATAAATATTTGTGAAAGTCACTCCATAGACACGCAAAGCTAATATTTCCCCAAAAGAAATGTTTAGTCCTCGACTACAAATAGGGCGGCTAACGGTTTTGATAACACGCATAATTTATTAAAACAGGAGAGTACCTCGGAATAGTAAATCTATTCCAAGTGAGGGATCAATTATTGATTTATTTTATCTGTAGACGACGTTTTGAGGATTCTCTCATCGAGTCGTGGAAAAATGAGGGACGGAACTAGTTCGCCTGCTTATTTTGAAAGTGACTGTCTCTCTATTGTATATTAACGAAACTATCTTATTTACCGAGCGAAGCGAATCTTAGTGTCTACGGGGATCGGAGATTGTAACTAAGTTTTTAAGTTTGTGTATTAACTATTTTAATTTAAATAAAACGAATTTATCATTTAATTACATAAATATCAATTAGAAAATGTTATCATTAAGGATAAAAAATAAATAATTAAATCCTTCTATGATTGTTAATTTCAAAATAATACATTATTACATATTTAATATTACATAATGTCACAAACTAATTCAAATAACCAGCCCTGCACTGTTCATGGTGCAAAAGTATCCATAATACAAGTTGAATGGCAATGTCCAGCTTTTGCACCAGGAACGAGCCAGAGCCGGAGTTCTGCCAGAGCCACATTCTGTGGCTAAGTTTTTGAGCAGCACCCCAACTGCCCATAGATTCCACAGCATCGGGTACAACATATAAAATTAATTACTTAAAAATAAATGTATACAGAAAATTATACAAAAAAAAACTAATCTAAGAGTACACTAATCTAATAAACCGCTGCCCGCAGGCATCGTTCCCAACATGCTGGCCGCATTGCCACGTTGGATTGTAATACTGACACGTTGCTCAAGATACGTTTATATATTTTTTTTGACGATGTTATATACCTATATAATATCTATCGATTATATCATCGATTATAATCGAATTAGTAGTTTCAGAAATTACCTAATCCAAACACACAGTGACAACTCTCCTTATAATTTAGTGCAAATTAATGTAGATTTTAGATGCGGCGTAACTGGGAAATCACGAATAAGACCGCTGGTCTTAAAACGCAACACGGGACAAATAAATCCTTGTGAGGAACGCTGAGTAACAAGGAGGTAGTACAAGACATGAAAGGCCGACTATAAACACTTGAACGGTGGGGCTTAAAACATTATGTACCTTTTTGGATTAAGCGAAATACGAAATGGTTCATGTCGGGAAAGACCCGTAGCAACTTTTGACACAAGAACGATTCGCGCAATTTGGGGTTGTGTAGTAAGATTAAAATAAAAATAGAAGCAAATTTCTTTAATCCCCATTTAATTTTATATGAGTTGGGCGCAGTTGTTTCATCTATATAGTGTTTGTGTGCTCAATACGTATATATATACATATATATATAGATACGTGATCTCTGTGTGATAAATAATATAAAATAAATATTTCGGACTTTTTTGCACAGACGGTCATCTGACCCCAAACTAAGCAAAGCGAACGTACGCGAGCGTGATAAGTTTAAAAGCTGTATGCATAGCTTATATAGGAAGCGTTTTAAAGCAATCGATAGCTTTAAGCGTTCGATGGCTTGAAAAGCATTCGATAGCATTGCTTATGCGCCTTTTAAAATCATTTTGGATTTTATAGGTATTTTTACATAGTCAGTGTTTTATTACATCTATTTCATTAGTATGATTTACGATCCTGTATCAGGTGATAGTATTACATAGAAATTAATTTAACTTCGTTGCGCTAAATTTTGATTTCAATTTTAGTTTATTTATTACGATGTCAAATTATTGAAAGTTCTGTAATGCACTCGAGTGAAGCGAAATCTTTGAAACTACTGATCAACTGATGCAATCAAACTTTGACTGTTGCTCGAATTCTCTATCAAGTTTTACTTCAACTTGATATCAATTTAATTTGTGTTCAGTTTTACTCCAGAAACAAACTAATACGAGGAACCTTCAATGCGAAAATTGTTTGTATTTATTTTACGTAGCAAGAAGAGTAACGGTTCGAAGTGATATTTTGCATATAGAGAGATAGTTGTAGGGCCGCGGAATAAATCAGACAGAGAATAGTCGCGCATCAACCGGCTTTTACTATTTCTATATTCATCATCTTTATCATCATTTCAGCCATAGAATGTCCACTGCTGGACATAGGCCTTCGATCTCCAAAAGAGCCGGTTGAAAAGGGCCTGCATCCAGCGTTTCCCTGTGGTCTCTTTTAGGTCGTCTGTCCATCTTGTGGGTGGACGTCGTCCTACGCTACGATTACTAGTCCGTGGTCTGCATTCCATCTCCATCAGCCATCTGTTTTGCTTGCTATGTGCCCTACCTTCTGCCACTTCAACTTGGTAATCCGGTGGGCTAATCGGTACCTTTCGTTTGTCTACAGATCTCTTCATTTCTGATTCGATATTGACCCCAAGCATAGCTCGTTGTGCGATTTTGAGCTTGTTTATATGGTCCATAATGAGAGACCATGTTTCAGTGCCCAGGGGCGGATCCAGGATTTCATTTTGGGAGGGCCATTCTGACATAGCCCTCTCCATAGCTCTTTCTCCATTATAAAATTATTATTTTTTACTCGCTTTTATTAGCTTCACTTGTAAATATCTAGCGATATATGTAAACTACATCTTGGAACTCAATTTTAACCTATTTTTAACCCCCAACGCAAAAGATTTAACTTTATACTATTGGTCTTTTGGAAAAACTCCGAGTCAAAGTGGTCAATGGAGAGAGCTATGCTCGGAGTTTCTTTGTGCGATAGAATCTGGAACGAAGATATTTGCCGACGAACCAGTCACCGACCGGCATCGTAGGCCCAACCGCCCGAACCGATTTTGATTTTGTTTTTATTTTGTTTGATTGTTCACTTGATCGAGAGTGCCCTAAACTATGATTCAAGAAAATCTGTTCAGCCGTTGGTAGAAATTATATTTTATTTGTTGTATTATACTTTTGAGATCTATATTAAAACTGTAGCATAGTTCATGCAGGTACCGTAATAACTGTGAAGTAAGAAGGTTCTAAAGGATTAAGGTTCCTTGTATCACTTTGGAACTCATACAAAGATATAATTTAAATAAGAATTATTTTAAGATATATTAAAAAAAAAAATACTTTTAAAGAAGCCTGACCTGAACAAAGATAAAGCATTTATTTAAACGTTAATCATTTGAGATCTGTAATATAAAAAATAAAACCACTCCGATATTAGGAGCTATCACACATATATTTTGACGAATTTTGTGGTTTTATTTGTGAATTTTTAGCGTTCTGATATTATCAAATAGTAATAATATGTATATAAAATATAATTCCTGTACTAATCAATAAAAAAAAATGAAAACTCCACATATCAATTTCATCCATCATCATTATCCACAGTCTTCCTTATCCCATTGCTGGGTATAGGTCTCTCTCTTTCTATGCTATCTGTCTCGGTCATGTGCGAATCGAGTCCAGGTCCGACCCGTGATAGTGATAATATCGTCGACCCATCTTGCAGCTGGACGACCAACGCTCCGCTTACCTTGCCTCGGCCACCACTATGTTAAAACCTTACTCCGTTAAAACTGAAGTTTGAAAAATTTGTTTTTCGTAAAACTCTAGGAGGGCAAGCTTGAGAGTGGTTTTCATTTAAATTACTAAGATAAAATAAATAATTTTAATGTTATGGTTTACTTGTTTTATACCATATAATTGTCTTGACAAATACGGCTTTTTTGTTTTATGCCCGAAAATCCAAATATCTATAGTTGAATTATGCATTTTGTAATATGGCTCGAAGCCGCATGCGCGAACTACTTAGAGTAACCAATAATATGTACAATGTTAATGCTTATAATGTAAATGCATTAGTGAAGTGAATGCCTTGAAAGAGAAAGGCGGAGAATGATATGTGTGCAATTGAAGTAATGGCTTGTTGCATAAAGTGTCAAGTACGACTTCTGATAATATCCTACCGGTCAACAGTGATGATCTACTTCCTCTTATCTTAATATATTTATCTATTTTGTAACTTTTGTGCAAAAAACTAGTGCTGATAAAAATAATAAAGATGTAACTTGTAATTTTTTTTAATTTATAAAGGCACTTGCCAGTAACTTTTATTATATATTTTATATAATATATATAATGTTTATGTTTTTAAATTTATATAATGAAAAAACAACTTTTACTATGGACCAATATTAAAATCGCAAAAAAGCTACTCTTCATAGTTCATAGTATTTTATTGATAACAAATTGCAGTTACATGTCATAGTGAAATGTAATAACTCATCACAATTAATACAAATGGTAGGTACAATCATAGGTACCACTATGATAACACAATAAAATGTTTATAATAATATTTAAAAATATAGAATTACATTAAAACAAGTAAAATAGACTAATAATATTAAATAGTCATAAAATACAATAATCATCAAAATTCACATATTCGTGATTTACACTCATCGAAATGTATGGCGCAGTAGTCATTTCACGGTTGGCTCCGTGAAATGACGAAAACTACATAATCTATCATTTATGGAACCCGATTCCTGCCATAATTTCTCTACGAACGGAGTCGGTTTTCGGGCAATAATTAATGTTGATAAAAACGCCCGTGTAAGAGCACCTTGACGGAGCCCCTTCGCTAATTTTTGATAGCCCGTTATAATATTTTCGGTGAAAGAATAAGAAATTATTTAAAAAGAAGCTTCCCTTGCGGCTAATAAAAAGCGGCAGGTGGCTGTAATTTGACTAATTTTAACTGAAGCGTTTTTGCGAAAAAGTGTTTTTATTATTACTACATTTCTGATTTTGCTCTCGAGCTTTCTGCTCCAACTTTAATTGGTTTTGGGGGCAAAACACTCAGCAAGAGCATCATTGTGGCAGTGGATCGTTCAGTCAATGTAAAAAGAAGCTCTATTAAAAAACGTAACACTGAGATAAGGTGGAGGAAAACATTGTATAATGCCTTTAGTACACAGTATAAAATTTCATAAAAATGCATAAGTAAAAACGGCAACGAAAAGTGTCGCAATGTTAAATAATAAAAACCGAATCGAATGTCCAAATGTTTACTTCTGAACAATTGAATTTTAAATATCGCTTTTCTGCGTCTGCTGATGCTGATCTGTATCAAAGTATTGTACACTTATCGGCAAAATACGAGTAGGTATAGTTGAGGTATAGATACTACTTGTACCATGTCAAGTTGAATTATGAAAATGATATAATAAGTCTTCGACCAGTGATGACATAAGGCACTGACATTGGTGGATCCAGGTGAAGGGGGGCCATGGGGACTATGCCCCCCCCCCAAATATCTAGCAATTCAATACATTCGACTCAACTTTTCGATTTGATTCAGGTGCACCTTTTACACAGCATACTCATAGGTACTTATCGGAATTTTTATACAAAAATTCAACTATTTTACCACTAGGGATAAATTTGCAAAAACATATTAAAGCACGCACGTCTTTATTTTCTGACCAAATAGCTAAATACGTCTCTCACTATGGACCTTATAAACAAGTTCAAAGTCGCACAACGAGCTATGGAGAGGGCTATGCTCGGTGTTTCTCTACGAGATCGAATCAGAATTGAGGAGATCCGAACGAAACGAAAGTTACCGACATAGCCCACCGGATTAGCAAGTGGAATTTGCAATGGGCAGGGCACATAGCACGCAGAACAGATGGCTGTTGGGGCCGAAGTGCAGCGTAAGAAGATGAACAGACGACTTAAAAGAGACCGCAAGGAAACGTTGGTTGCAGGCCGCTTCCAACCGGCCCTTTTGGAGATCGATGGTGGAGGCCTATGTCCAGCAGTGGACGTCCTATGGCTGAAATGATGATGATGATGATGACACACAAGCACTGCGTTCAGCGGTTGAGACTTCCACATGAATATGTAGGTACAGAAAGAGGTGTTTTCCGTTTGCGATACGCAGCCAGGTCCGGACTTCCTCTTAGGTCCATGAGGCGAACCTATATAATGTAAAGGATCTCACCCCCATATTTATATACGTTACCTCTCTGAATCCACACTTGTTTTAAACGTTTATCGGGACTTATCACGTATTATTTAATTTAGGAATCCACACTGTTACAAGTCGTTTTGGCATTTTTTGTTGATAAAATAAGACTTTATGGTTCCCTTATTAATATTGCCTCAATAAAGGACGTCTACAGATAAAATAACGTCAACTATGACGTAATGTCTCAAGGCGTTGGCAGATGATGTGTAGTACAAGTTGCAAGTAGCTACTACGCATAACGTTTTGCTTAGTGCAAGTGGAAGTGGAATCAAAACGAGCGTCTTTACTTTGTCCTCATTTGAGGCAGATTAAAGGAAACTTGAGAGCCGACTAACAATGCTAAGCATGAGGGCTTGGAGGGCCTGCTAAGAGAACCAAAGCATAAGTTTCTAGAGAAGATTATAAAAAAATGCGTTTGCGTTTATAAAAAATAGGGGCAGACTCCAAGAGACATTTTAGGTGCTTAGCACAGATAATAATCAACCCATACGTCCTTACTGTCAGATTCCTAGGATCCCTATCCTAGGAATCAGACTATCTGATATTCCCTTTAGGTTCCTATCTGATTCTGGTAGGAATCCTCTAAGATAGAATGTGCGATCGAGTACCATGTGTTTTTTCTTAAATTTAGATCTGACCGTGGTTAGCTTACTCATATTTAGAAATAAAATATTGAAGATGAGAAATTAATGATAATTACTAGAAAGTGCTCTAAAATAATTTAGCCAACGCATCTGGCCGAAACCAGGCTTGATGCCTTTAGTTAGGCACCCTGCAGACGATCTACTTTGCTTGACTTTGACTGACTTGTTTGACTATATTTCATCATAATTGATAATAATTTAATACTTTACCGTGCAAACGCACAAGAGTGCGTCGTCTAAATCCTCACAGAGGAAAATATATTAAAGGACTTTAGTTAGAAAATTAAAACGGACACAAAATGAAAACCTAGAGAGAAGCGAAATAAAAATTACCTTGACCTCGAAGTTGAGCGGTTGTGCAACCTAGACCTACTTTTAAGCAAAGGAAGTGCTTTTGAGATACTTCCGTGCGTGAATGCTCGAGCACAATAACTCAAGCAATATCCTAAATGCATGAGTCTGTCAAGTGACGATATTTTTTCCGGATCACAATTCGAAACGGCAGACCTGGTTAAAAAAAGGTGAATCAAATCCAACTTCCATTTCGAAACAACTCGATGGTATAAGGGGAAATCGAAATGTTTGTTTTTATCCCATCTTTTTTGTTTTATCATCTTTTTTAAATTTGATTCCTCTGTGAAGATTTTGGCATCACACTTCTTGTGCGTTTGCCAATGTAAAGTATTAAAATATTATCAAATTACATTAAATATCGTCAAACAAGTCATCATCAAGTCAGAGTCAAGCAAAGTGGGTCACGAATGTCATGATCAAGTCCACAAGTCCATGTCATGCCCTAGTATGTAGTGGTGGAGACTTTACCAGAGACTTCTATTTGAACCAACACGGAAATACCATGAACAATTGAACATGTTTTACTTCGTTATATTACTATTTACCCGGTCCACACTCAAGCACGTTCACGGACACTTAACAAATAGTAATCCAGCATTATACTAGACATTGCCATGTGAAAATATACAAGTTTTGGAAAATAATAGGATGAGGCTGTATGCTTTTTTTAACGTTGGCGCCAAAATTCATCTCTGAACTTAGAAAAACCTATCAACACATTTCTGTTAAGGATTTTATGCTGTAAGTGAGAACATACATAATATCTAGATTTTGTTTTCATTATAAAGATTTTTCACATTTTTTTTTATTACAACTTAGAAATAATTTATTGCATGACCTTCTCGTTATTAAATTAGCTTTTTTAGTTCTTACATTCATTGACCTGCGAAAAAGAATTACCAATAGGTATTTACTGTAGTGCAATGCTAAAAAGAAAAGAAAATGGTGGTAAATAAAAATAGTAACATTTATTTAAAATATTTATTTATTTTGTAAAACTAATACCTAAATTTTGATTTAAGCATATAATATGGAAGCTAGCTACCATCTTGTATTTTTGATGATGTTACCTATAATGTCTTAAACTATCCCTAAACTTAGAGGAATCAACAAACACCTTATTGATCAAATGCGTACACATTAAACATAATAAAACAATTGGGTAGGTGTTGCATTGTGTCAAGTAAGTTTAACCCAAAGTAATTACTGCACCCCTTTGTTTCCCCGGTAATAAAACACAACATATTTTCTCTTCGCCATTATCTACTCGTTTAGATGCAAATTGACCCAATTTACATCCCTCCGTAATTATACTTACCTGTTTGATATTATGCGAAAATTCAACAAACAAATATTTTTTATTAAAAATACTCGAGCCTGTTTGGGAAAGTAAATGAAAACGAGCTTATGAATAAGCTGCAGTAATTAACTCAAACTAATGCCTTACATTAAAAATCAGACCACAATTTTTTATAGGCTTTTCTTAATAGCCTCATCATTTCAGCCTGCTGGGACTCATTATCTCAGAGAGAAAGTATGTGCCCTAATCCACCATGCTGACTGTGCATGTAGGTGAATGTCTTATGTGTTTGAACCACAGACTAGGTAAAACCAAGGAAGTCATTGTTTTGAACTTATCAACTTCACCGTTTTTTGAGCGATAGCATCGAAACTGCCCATAATTTATTACGGTACCAAATAAGTCATTAGTGCAGAGCCGAGGTTGGAACCGGGTGCTGTCAGATTGTAAAGCGCACTTGCTACCGCTCGGCCACCATTGCTTATAATATTATAAACCTATTAACTAATAAAAAACCCTATAAACCTATTATATAAATTATAGTTTTCAAAACTAGAAAAGTTCTTGTAGACGGAAATGTTGTAACGAGATTTGACTGCAGGAATTTTACGACTATTAGGAGGAAAACATACTAAAAGTCCTGAAGTTTTGGATAAGTGGTTTGCCTCTTATCCAAAACTTCCAGGAGAACAATTTTTATGTTATTTGCTTATTTAGGGTTTTCGTACCCAAATGATGTCAACGGTATTTACCAATATCGTTGGAACCGTAGTACATAGTTGGTTTAAATTTTCATAATATGTGTAATTATATTATGAATTATTCCAGTCTGTCCCCATGGCCCCTGCACCTGTCCTCTCGGGGGTCAATCAGGAAAAATTGTTTTGGCATCGTACTAACTTTTGTCATAAATTCCCTGAACAACTAAATACCTATTTATTTATATTACACGGGAATTACTCTCGTAAGATTAAGCCGGTCACTCCGACTATAGTTTCAACCGGACTAGGCGGTCTTTTCTCGTGTAATAAAAATAAAATGTGCGAAAAAAAATGTGTGTCAGTTTCTATAGCAAAACTAAGTACATACCTATTATGTTTATTACTATATTTCGGGGTCCCTTATAAAATAAACTAAATCCCTGTTTATCACGGTTGTTCACTAAAGTTATATGATTATTTACAGGATATTTACCGTGGTAAGGTTGACAGGATTTGAAATCCTGTCCACCGAACGCCATTACATACCAAGGCTAGTAAAGGAAACTATTGAGATCTCGAAATGCCAGAATTTTAATCGAGGTGATGGTTTTCAACTCGCCAGTGCGAGGAATCCAGTATTAGGTTGCCTCAAAAATAAAAATTCGCGTTCAAAATGTGTTCAAAATACTATACGCAGTGATAGTGTGTTTTGTCGGGACTTAGGTTCGAGTTCGAGTTCCAGTGATAACCGTAGCAAAAGACTAAGAAAGAGGGTAGATCGTTATGTCTGCACCTAACTTTTTAACTGTTCTCCAACCACCCGCATTCTTCAGTCTTCCCGTGAACATGGTGCATGTAACTGCGCCGAAATATCGGGAGCTCATTCCACAACCTTACCACGGTAAATATCCCGTAAATAATCATAGGTATAACTTTAGTGAACTAAATCCATTTAGATTTTACTAATTTTAATGTTAACATAATGACTCTCAGGTTAGCCCACACATTTGAGAGACATCGGTGAGGCTGAAGCCAACACAAGGAGGCCATGTTGAATAATAATATAAAATACAGTTATTTCACAATGGTTTATTATTAAAATTCTATATTTTTGGAGCTTATGTAATTAAATGAAGTAGTTGTAATATTTACATTATTTTTTATATTTAATTTCTCTCAAATTTTCTATTAGGTATGGTCTTTAATTTCTGCAGCTATAATTCTTATAAAATTCCTTCTTTTTTCTTTTCTTGCCTGCATATCATGTTTTCGATGTTTTTTTTGAGAAATTGGACAACAGCTCTTTTTGTAAACCCCTGTCAGTGAAGAACTAAATTGGACAACAGTACGTAAAGGTTTTTTCAATAAAATCCGAAAACCCTGCCAGTTGTAAAACAAAGTAAGTATTCTTAAGATTCCATAAAAATATAAACTGAATTACTGTGACGGTGATTGAAGTATAAAGGCTGGAATAAATCACTTAATCCATGGAACGCATTGACCTGTGAACTTTATGTAAAAGATGTTTAATGATGTGCCCAAATATTCCTCGGAGGCATTAGATTAACTTTCGTATCACGCCAAACACCAACAATTGACAGTTCTATCACGCACTATATTGCAAGTCTCATGTAAATAATCCGCAGAATATAGTCGCCAAATTAGGAGAAAACAAATTTAGCAACACGCACTAACGTCGCGTCTGCGACGCCGTGCCTTGCGTGACCAAAATACGTGTTTATAAAGCGATAACCCATTCAGAGCTGGCGTAAAGTTCAGACGCCGGTAAAACTCAATAAAACGGCAGTAACAGGGATTCAAAGACTATTATGATTTAATACTGTAATACCTACCCGACTGAGCTCAGCTCAGGGGCCTTACGCCTAGCTGTTTAAAGCAATCCAGTATGGGTGATGAAAAAATGTCCCGCGACCGCAAACCGTATCTGGGCGCGTTAAGGCACACGTTTGCCTGATTTTCCGAACTGTGCGGTTTTAGCGCTAGTTTGAGATCACGTAAGGAGTTGGGCGTAAGGCCCCTGAGCTCAAATACTAATTTTCTCGGGTTTGAGACTACTTGACTACTTTGATCTTTATAGTTATTTTTAAGAGTGTATTTACAAACTAATATATGAATAAATACTTGCAAAAACTAGGTACGGAAGAAGAACAATAATTCTTCTTCAGTGGGATTAAGTACCTACTTTCGAACCAGCCACATTGCGCGCTTTGCAGCCGAGTTACCAACTAGCGGTTCTAGGTTGCAAGACTAGTTGCTGGTGGATGATCCTGCTCACTTCAGTGCGACAGAAAAATTAGCAGGAGGGAATGATATCATGCACATACGATGCACACTTTCCGAAATGTATCCGATAAAAACCGATAGACTATAGCAACTTTGCGCCGATGCTCATGACTAAGAGATGCTTAGGAGCTATATAGGGATTGCTGATAGTCTCTTGACACGTTTCTCAATACAAATACAAATATTTATTAATAACACCTATGTTACATGTCAATAAACGGTAGATTCAGTCTTATTATAATTACATTGAATTCATTCCTTATAATAATTGTATAAAATTGTATAAATAATAATTTCAAATAGACAATGCTGCAAGCTGGCACTTAGCTGATCTATCGTAAAGGTGAGAGCTGCAGTACTCCATGCACAACCGAACTTGTGCTTGGTACAGTTAAAATTGATTTGAAAAGGGTTAAAAGTGGGATACCATGCATTAATGAGGTCAGTGCTTCATGTTGATGCAAAAGGTATTACAAAGTGTTTAAATGCACTTGTAGAAGGCAAAGCCACATCTGTATGCAGAGCTCAAAGGGCAGTTCAGGAGAAGTATGTGAAAAGGGAAGGGCTAATGGTCTGGGCGACAGGGCTGGAATAATAAATCGCTAGGTAGTAAATAAAGCTTCGGAAGAATGAAATGCTTGGACTTATTTATTTATAAAGGTACGTTTTAAATTTTAAGAACTTTATTGAGTATACTTACGTTGCAGTTATACGAAAAAAACAATAACTTGCAGTTTTTCGAGCACTTTGTAACGTATATTGTGCACAAATGAGACCCATTAGTGACTAATTTTTGCACGTAGCTTCACCGGTGTAGTAAACAAAGCCTCTCAGTGATAAAATAGCTGTCATTCCGTGAAAGAATTTTCAGAATCAGTTCATTCATTTCAGGTTTTCCCTCCTATAACATTTGTATGTTGTCAACAACAAAGTCACGAACTAGGTAAAGTTTGTAATATACAGGTTAACGCGGAAAAGGTGTACTAAGCCGATTGGAGTCCGTTACACTGATCATTATGAACAACTTTTAATATGGAACTAGCTGTGAAACCGCGAAAAAAAAAACAGATGTTCTCTAAATTTTGTCGATTGCCAATGACTGTTTTTTATAGAACAGCTGATATTTTTGTCACGGTTTCAGGGTTAGTTTCATAGTAATAGTTGTTCATAATGATGGGTATAACGCACTCCTTTCGGCTTAGTACACCCTTTACACGTAGCGCAGTATGTTTAAAGCGTAGAAAAGTAGATAACTAAGACGTGTGGTATTGTGTAAGATTAAAAACTTACCCCATACTTAATTTGTGCACAGTCAAAGTAACCATTTATTTTATGATAAAACTCGATTTGAGTACTATTTTAGTATGTTTTTTGGTAAAGCTAATTAGTTCAATATAGATATATATTTACGAGCGCTAACTAGGGTTGCATCTGCCGGAAAAACCATTGTTCGTTCCCCCGTTTGAAAAAGGCCGGGGCTCGAGAACAATAGCACCCCCCACAGCCGTATAGCACATGAATGCTTTTCAAATGTATTATGTCTGAGCTCTAATTTTCCCGTAGCTTTTGTATCTTTAGACCTTATACTAACTACAATAGTCTTTAGTTTCGCTATACCATCTGCCCATCCGTCTTTCTGTATGAATATAATGATTACAATGCTTAAAATTTTGTATATAGTTACGTTAACTAAACCCGGTAGAAGAAAAAATATAGTCACATTTAAAAAAAAAATCTCAAGGGAAAAGAGACATGACAAAAAAAACTTTAACGTAATGGTATGAATGTACGATTGATATTTTTTCTAAATTAAAGCAAATTGCTAATAACAATCTTAATAATTTGAAATATTCAAGTGCAAAGAAGCCATTATTTCGTCTAGAAGACCGGTTTCTTCCTGCAGACATTTTCAGTTTTTTCTTGTACTTGCTACTTGTACTACGCATTGTCTGCAAGGTGGTTATGGTTATTTACTCGTTATAATCATTATAATAACTGAAACAAAAAATTCTAGATTACCTTAGATTATATTCTAGATAGATACCATAAAAACAGAAAACGGCAGAACTTCTTAAAAATGTGTCACTATCTACCAGTGGACGAAGGGAATAATTTAAAAAAATCATTAGTGGACAGAAACACGACTTTTTCAAAAATGTGCCAGCGGGTTGGACAACGGGAATGGTCGCTTTATACTATAAAGTCCCCTTTTCCTAATCAAAAATTAAAATAAAAAAACTTACTCATAGAATAATAAAAAAAAGCCTAGATCCGTGTTTTGAAATGTTAAAGATTTCAGCGGTTTTAAAATTGGTAAATTATAATGTTAATTTCCAGAAAAAATTACAAAAACCGTTTGCAATACTATACCTTGGTACATGTACAAATTATAAAAACTGAAACAATGAACGTAGAAAAAAATTACAGTTAAAACAGCCATTGAAAGTAGTCATCAAAACTTTTGCTGAAGGCTTTTGTGTATATTTTTAGTATATGTTTTTTTTTTCAAAAAGCGCTCGGTTAATTTCAATTAATGTATATGGGATTATCTCTGAAGTATGACCTACCAAACAAAAAAGAAACATCAAAATCAATCATAATCGGTGGAGTAATCGCGTAACAAACATAAAAAAACATACAATCGAATGGAGAAACTTCTTCTTTTTGGAGTCGGTTAAAAATAAAGGACTTCCAAATACTGAACAGCACTTCAACTTCCCTTTTGACCAGTATTTCTATTTCGAAAAGGCCACTGAAAGCTCCAGCGCACGAATACGAAAGCGGCTGATTCAGGTGGCCTGGTTTTTCTTTAATCCCTCTCTTTAACGCCTGTCGTCGGGATTATTTTTTTGTCCCTGGATATTACGCTGTGTTATTCACCCTTTAGAAAAGAAACTCAGTAGGTATAACACAGGAATGATAAATAATGGTTTAATTTACCATTAGGTTCAATTTTAATTGCCCTACTTATTATAACACTAGCTGATTCACGCTGTTTTACTCACCTTTTTCCAATTTTTACCCATTTTCTGTGAGAAAATGTATGATGTATTCTATAATCCTGCCAAATTTCGTTAAGATCGGCCAAGCCGTTTAGTCGCGGACAAACAGATAGAGAGACAGACAGAGAGACATTTGTTACGTTCGCTTTTATAATATTAGTTACCATTTTTCTTTATTTTAAACAATTATCGCGTCCAGCCCGGTAATATGATAGGCAATTTATAGGCACTGGTCCAAAACGAACATCAAGAGGCACTGTTGAAAAAAAAAAATACAGTGTAAACTCTATATAGCGACACTTGAGGGACTGCGCATTTTATGGCGTTATTGAGAGTTGTCGTTAAATGGAGAGAAGAAAAATCATTATTATTTTACTACTATAAGATGTATTATAAAATACAGCTTTATATAATATGAATTTACAAACAACAAACATTAATATTGATACAATTAACAACGCTTATAGTTTGTTATATTCGTCTGACGTTTTTTGCTGCTCCAGTATTTTATTTTAAATGCGAGGTGTTAGAAAGTACTGTTTATTGCTTTTTATTCCCGTAAGTATTGTTGTCCTTATTTAGAGTGGGTGTGATGCTATCATTGTATAAACAACAAGGTTAACCAACCAAAGTCAAGTAATTTAGACGTTTTAGGGAGTGTCTCGTTAAATAGAGTGTCGCTATGTAGAGTTTACACTGTATATGGACTTTGTATACAATGGTATATGTAACTATTGTACCTATAGGATTTTAAAAAAACTGGGCTATTAAGGCTATTGAGAACATCAGTTACCATGATTAAATTTCTTCACGAGTCTAGCCCGTTATTAATAGTTTTATGGCATTGGCGAGGCTGAAGCCACCTCCAAGAAGCTCTGTTGAATATAAAATACAATTATTATTATGGAATGTTTCGAAAATGGCATATAAAATTATTGTACAGTATAGGTATTTAAAAAACTCCAAACAACTTGGGGATAGGTGAACAGATCTAGGGTGAGAAACGGCACCTGCCTGCCTTATCCTGTCTTATCTCAAAATACATTTATTATTTCTAGGTAGAGTTATTGGCTAATATTAGTAGATTACCTACATTAAGTTCTGTTTAAGTTGGATGTTAGAAGAGCAAAAGATCATAATTTTCTTCAAAAATTCGAATTTAAGGTCTATTATCTACAAATAAATAAATAAATAATTTATTGAACCAAATTTTTTAAAAATTGCATAATTAACTACAGTAATCTACAGAAACATAATAGTAATTATCATGGCTTCAAAACTAAACACATGCTTATGTGACTCGTTAAAGTAAACAAAAGAACCCGAACAAGAGGTTTTACTTGTATCAAAATATTAAGACTAAACCCTTCGACCAATATAAAAGGAATGGACGGGCCATAGCCATTGACCTTGCTCAGTAAAAACGAGTCAAAACCGTCGGACATAATTATACTTCAACACCTAATTATAACCATGTACAGTACATTTGTTACAAAAAATAAATAACCATTTTTTGTTGTGTATTTACACTTCGGTAAAGCACACGAAGGCATAATTTTGTCAGATGTTTCGTTATCATGTAACAATAGTCTCGTGTTACACTTCCTACGGCTAGAAACCGACTGAAAAGAAATGAGCGCCAGCGTAAATTTGGAATCTTCAAAAATGCGCTTGATCTGGTCCCGTCCATTAATTTTATTTTAGTCATAGACTAAACCTTTAATCTGTCTAAATAGCAAGACCTACGTAACCAAAATTACTGTGATTAACTTTCTATTTTGTAGACCTCAGGCTAAATGTTAGCTGAACGGATCAGTCCAGATTCCAATTCTCGGTTAGGTGAATTCCATGCATGAAACAATAACAACTATCCGATCTCTATACGTAATAGGGTACTTGACTGTATTAAAAATATTATGCCAATTGACGCCATCCATAAACATGACATAATGAAAAAGCATATTTCATTGATTTTTTGATAAAAATATGCTTATTTTTTGTAAAAAACGCGAATAAAATAGCTGTATTTTCGACATTTGATCACGTGATCGAAAACGGTCTGTAACTGGCTTCATCCCTAGCGACGTCACACAAATCTAAACAAACAGATTTTGTATTGATATTTGCGAATTTAATGTTGTAAAGCTATTTTGAGAGCGATTTATCCAGAAATTTTCACCAAAAGCAGTCCGGAGGTTAAATGTGAGAAGAATGGAGAAACATTTTGTGCAAGCAGACAGCAGTAACTTACCCAAAATTAATGTTTTTATGGTTGCATATTTCTTTAATAATAATCCACGTCATTGTTTCTACGCTGCAGAACTCAAAATGTAAAAACTACAATGTCAGTATTAATTTTTAATTATTCTCCAAGCAAAACATTCAATCAAGTTGTACAAAAAGTATGTTACGTAGTAAGTGGATATAACTATTTTGTTAGGTTATGTCGAGCTTTACAGTGTTTAAAAAGAAAGTAACAGTACATAAAATAGTGATGCAATAAAAACACAAATTATAATAGAAATATATAGACTCAAATATGTACCTCAAAATGATCTTCGCACATAGAAACACTTGAATTAGCTCCAATACTTTTGGGTTCTCTACGAGCTACTTAGTTCCAACCTTAGATTGGTTCCAACCACTTTTTTCGAGTTTTGGGGAGTTTTGGGTGCATTGGAACAGGAACAAATAGATTTTCCAGTGTCTTTATGGAAGTATTTGTACATTTTGGCACTATACAATATTTATAAACCATTACTTCTATTAGAAATTAATTAATCATCAAACTTTTGCAGCCTGGCTGCAGTTGTTTTGTTTTGTGTGACGTCAATTAGTCACGTGATCGGAGCTATGACGCAGGTCTGCGTTTTGGCGCGATATTTTTTTATTCAAACTTTAACATCGATTTATATCGCAAATACGACTGATATCCAGAAAATATAAATGCAGTATACATTATTTTATATCAAACAATAATGTACAATAGTTTCCCAAAAGTAGTCAAATACCCTATTGTATTATTTGAAGTAGGTCACTGTACCAGGCGCTAGTGACTGTTTGCCTGATTCAGTCTGATTGGTGCCTGCAGGTTGCTAACGGTCTATAACGATGTTTGATTATGCCTGAATAATTTAGCGTCAGGCACCCAGTGCACAAGTAGACAAAAAAACCTGAAACAAAGGCTGCAATATAGCGCAACCTTTCCTTTCCTTTGTGAGAGCAAGAATTCGGACAACAAAAAATGCAATCTACTTTCCAAATTGTATTGCTCAATTATAAGCCTTCCCCCATCAACCTCCGAAAGTATCGGTTGTAAGTGACGGCAAAACATTATTGCGCTCTATAATGCCGTCATGTTTCACATCTGCCGGGCGTCCCACGACGGCAAAGATAATATTGTCCTTGCAAGACGGCCAACTTTTTTTTGTTAATTCCTAGATTTTCAGTATGTAAAATCGTTTTGTTGAGCGAGAGAAGCGAAGGTCTCAGTTTCTACGGGAACAGATCGGCGTTTGTTTGTATGTTTGTATTTTTGTCTATTTGTATGACAATAACTTGAATACCTACTGAAAGACTACCTACTGGAAGACGCAGCGTAGGTAGGCCTCCCACTAGATGGACCGACGACATAGTAAGAGTCGCTGGCATCCAGTGGATGCAAAAGGCAGGCTGTCGTTCAGTGTGGAGGTTAAAGGGGGAGGCCTATGTTCAGCAGTGGACGTCTTCTGGCTGATGATGATGAACTTGAATACCTACAGTTGATAGAATCTCCATGATAATTTGTACCCAAGTAGTTTGGACAAACACAATTTTTAAGTTCGAATATGAACAAAATTAATTAAAGGGTAGAGGGATATAGGGGTCATAGGCTGGGTCATACAAGTAGTTAAATAATGTTGTCCTCTGTTCTAATTAAAACAGACCTAATGGGAAAGTTCGGGCACTCTTTGTAATCATAATAAACGCTAATGCGCGTTGGGAGGAGTTTCTGACATGATAATGTTGTAAAAGGCTTACATTTGTCGCCAAACCAACACAGACGAAGTAGGTTCTTAACAACAATTGTACAGTAGGGATCTTAATACAAAGAGCTTATTGGCTCTCATTGAAATGTGGGAGTATAGCCACAAAAATTATCTTTACTCTTGCAGTTTTTTTTCTTCATAATGTTCCTGACCCTTGCAGATTTTTTCTCCGTAATGTTCGGCACACTCTTGTACTTTTTATGCGTCCGCCGATAATCATTTTCCGCCACATAGTTTAGAGCCAATTCCTAATCAAGTTGCTAACATTGCAACTTTATTTACATCAGATTGAAAATTAAAATGGAAATATGTTTATTTACATAAACATAGGCAGGATAAATAAGGTATATATATATATGTACATCAAACGAACTGAGGGAAGAAAGGCTTATGATTATGAGTGAGTTGGGTAAGTATAGATGATAACTGCGATTCCCGCACCAATCGCGGAAATCTGATCCGGTTTTTCTGAGATTTAAAAATCTAGTTTTTTTTATTTTTAGATTAGATTTTTGCTCTTGTTTCTTAGATTACATGATCAAATTTGATATGTCAGGTTTCAGACCACATCGAGTTATTTTAATATGTTAGCTGCGCTCCACAGTTCCACCTGCTATCATACATAGGTACCGTAAGTTTTTCGGGATAAAGAGCCTATTTATTAATCCAAGGTTTACCTTCACGCCAAATTTTTACCAAATCCATTCAGTCGTTACGTTAATCAAAAGATACTTACACGCACTAAGTCACATATGTGCACTCACTCACTTTTACATAATTATATAAATTAGAGTGTAATGCGATTTGATTTGACTGATATTTGCAAATCATCTTACTATTCAGTTACATTAAAGTTTACCTTTTATAAGGTAGGTATACTGTCCACGGGTGTTGAATGAAGAATGCCGGCCGACATTATGGCAGTAAAAGTTGGGGCACGCGACCTATTAGCGACTGCCTTAGATGCCTGGGAACCATTCCAACCCGGGATAAAGCAGAGAAGTACAGGACAATATCGCAGACTAATTCAGCCAGATACCCAACGACATACAGCCCGAAAATACATCGATTTATTTAGGTATTTATGTTATTTTGAACCGTTACAGCAGGGCTTCTTCTGGACAATATATCGCACTTTGTGATTGTGATCTATGATGACCACTTTTAGATGATCAGAACGGAATTATCTCAGTAAAGAGGACGGTGTTAAACAATTATTGGAGCTGTGATAAAACTTCAAAACGGATTTATCGCCCTTTTTAAAATGCAATGCTTATTTTATTACTCATTAATTATTTAAAATATCACCACGTTACTTTGCCACATTTTTTTTTCTATCGGTTAAGAGGATTATTGGAGCTCCTTAAGTAATGGTGCCACATGCTAATACTTCGTTGTAATTCTGTCCACCGAGACTTTTCCATTTTAATTTTCCCTCATAACAACGTTAAAGTGGGCTCTGGAGGTGATGTGCAAGACCTTAGGGATGTACTCGTATAGTTTTCGGTTAACTTAATGACGAAGTACGCAACCCTGGATGACACACTTGTGACTTCCAGAACGATGCCACATAGAGTTTTATGGACCAGAAGCCTTACGGCTACCTGTTTTAAGCGATTCTGTTTAGGTGATTACGAAACGCTTTACGAAAACGACCGTAAACCGTATGGTTCAAGTGATTTTCCGCACTGCGCTGTTCAGCACTGTTTCGAGCGAAGTAACCGTAAAGCCTCAGGAAACTGATTCCGTCTTGAGATTTTGTCTCTTTTATCGCATTTTTTCCCCATCGCAGTTGTACATCTATTTCGTGTTATAGTCTGTGCAGGAATGAATGGATATTGTAATGCGAGTATGTTGTGTATGTGTATCGGTATCCAAGGAATTTGAGTAGATACGTCTAAATAACACGATCCCTTCGTGGTATATTGTGATTATCAAATTATCCTAATAATTCAAGTCAATAACAAGTCGGTTCCGAGGTACGCGAAATAAATTTATATACAAGAATTGCTCGTTTGAAGTTATTAGATTAGATGAGATTATGATAGATAGATTAAATACGTCAAACCAAATAATGATTGGCCAAAACTTGAAGGAATTAATTTGTTCTGAAGCTTTCCAGAGATTCAATTTTGTGAATACGGTCACTGAAACACGTGTCAAGTGAACGATGTACCTATAGTACCGACTTGTAAATAACAATAATTATTGTTGTCAAATCTGATGCACAAATTGCTTAATTAAACTAGGTATTTACTTAATTGTTTTTTCTTTATATGGTTCTCTATTTTTGAGAAATACATCTGTTTTTTACCTCTAAAATCTGATCTTTTGAATACTTGGTCGCAAGAAAGTAGATGCAATTAGTTTTAAGAATCTCGCTGCTGTGCTTTATAATATAAATTTCAGGAGAATACTGAAAATACCGAACTAGTTTAAAATTAAGCTTGCTTGCAGGAACATTAAATTAGAAGGTACCTACCCTTCTCTTAATAGGTAGGTACATTGTTAACAAGCTGGCGCTTCTGTAGCATATTTGTTGAGGTAGGTATCTCTAAAAATAATTCGTTTTAAAATTAACCGTGCATTTAACGTCTGTAGGTGCGGACTAAACCCCTTCCCACACGTGGGGTGTTGGAGCGTTCAGTTGCCTCTGGCCCTTCCCCTAAGTACGTCAGTGGCCTGAGACTGGGTAAAGGCTACCCCTAAACTATTTTGATATTGTAGATCTTGAGCTGACTTTAGCCAGTCTTTGTTGTCGAGTTCATCTCGTCATTTCTTGCAAGTCTGCCACATTCCACTGAGCTGGGACTCCACTTACTTAGATCATGTGTCAACATAAGTGATGTGAAATTTCGTCGCTTCTTTGCTCCATACAAATACTTTGAATCTTGAAACCTGACCTGTGGCATGCGTGTTAAGCACCTGACAACATGCCATATCATTTTGTTTAGAATTTACATGGACTTCGCAGCTTAGTGTTATTATAATTATATAATTAGAGTGTTGACTTGTAAGACTAGCATGTTTTATAAAAGGTCGTGATTTACGAATAAAATCATATCATATTTTTTTCCCCAGCAAATAGGTACGCTATTATCACTCTTTAGACGCTACCCGGCATGCTATTAACAAATTTTCAGGCGTTTTTGTTCTCATACTTTGCAGAGCGTGGAACGTGTTTTTAAAACAAATTTCATAATGTTTTAAAAGTTTATCGCAGAACTTATATATTTAGGTAAATTTTATAATATTAAATACGCATTTAAACAAACACTAGAATACTGTTAGAAATCTAAATTAATGTTGACATAAATAAATTTTGCATGTAAATGTTATATATATTATACCTATACAATTTCAAAATATTAACCCAACATAAAACAACCTAAAATATGTAAATATATATATTCTAAACTAAACGAAATGTTATAGTAAGCTTTAAGCAAAACTAAATACTAAATACTTTTTTATATTTATTTTTAATTATTTCAAGTACAGTCAAGTCGGTGGTTTCTGGGCGCTCTTAAAACTGACACTAAGACTAGCCACTCAGTCTATACTTACTTATCAGAAAAACGTTCCTGATTTGTATTTATGCATGGGATTAAAAATATGTATATGCTTGGGAACGAAAAGTTAATTGCATCATAAGTATTTTTATGTAACTGCACGGGATGAGGATGTTGCTCGCCCAATAGTAAAGGTCACATATTAAAAAAAATATATGATAAAAATCAAAACAATTGGACATTATCTTAAGAATAATATTGAATAGTTTTGCATAGCAATTATTATCATGTTGATATTATTAGTTTGGGAAGGGGCACTAGAATAATAAATCGCCAAGGGCTGAGTTCGAGACATACTTATAGTAGGGTTCCGTAGCTAAAGCCACATAATTATAATTGTGGTCACATAGTTCAAAACCAGTGGAGAAAAATTCGAACGAACGTAGCTCTGTGGACTTAGCAGAGATGTATCATCCCGATAAACATAATTATGCTCTACGGAACCATAAAAACTTTTTTTTTGTATATTTATAACGCTCTTTTCAGACTTTTTGCAATTTTGGTCCATCTAGTGGCCTCTTATAGCAAATTTGACGGTTTTAAATCAATTTTATTCCGTTAAATTACAATAATTCAGCTGGAAAAAAAAACATGTCACAGATACACCTGTGTTTCAGTTTATGATTTGGTTCAAAACACGATAGAATAAACTTTCATCGATCAAAAAAAAAACTGAAAAAAATTCGATTCAGTTTATTTTTTTCGTTTTATGCTCTAATGACAGCTCGTAACAACCTGGAAATTGCATGTACTGAAAGGCAATTTTATTCAAAAATTTTTTATTTGGATAGAATTTTGATAGTGAATAGTTTCGTTTTTTAGTGAAATTAAAAGAGTAAAAAGGTTTGCGCCAGAATTTGAGCGCACCGCGTTCAGTACCGCGCCAGGCGTCATCGAGGTCGGACCTATGTTAGTTTTTGTCGTTGCACTCCCCCCGCGGGACTCTTGGGTGGAAAAATACATCGTCGCTATAACTTGGCGGGGGCCTAGGGAGCGTTTTGTTGCCTACGCGACTCGGATAACTGGCCGTTAAGTGTGCCTACTTTCATGGTTAGCTTAAAATTATAAATAGGTGTCATATCAAAATTTAGTGTTTTATCTAGGAAACCCATGGGACCGAAACACGATTAAGGACATTTCGCTCGATAGTTAAAATATATGAAAATAACACTGATTTGCGCTTATATCCTTGTTTTTGGATTCATTCAATTACCTATTTATTAAATTATGTCTGCGATATCTTGATATACAGATTTCATAATTATGAAGGAAACCGGTAAGGTACATTTTACATTACAGCTAAACTTTTCGAAAAATATGAGAAATCCCCATAACGAAGTAGCAAAACGCACGACTGTGTGTAAGAGCCATGATTTTGCTCCGCTAAATGCGACTTTAAAACAATAAATCAAGGATTATGGTCATCTGTAGTAATAAGCGATGCTTAAAAGTGGGAAAACATCGCCTTAAAATAAAATTGCTATTATAGACAGGTGTGTCAAAGTCGAGTTTGATCACTATATAAAAAACATTTCCCACTAAAATTATCATGATACAAGTATCTAATGTTATAGGTACCTAGGTACTCGTTGCCGGCAAATGAGTTTCGTCGCTGAGACCAAATGAGCTCACCTCGCCATTCGTTTCTTTCACCTAACTTTTTCATTGTACCTGACTCCGTAACAATGTACCTGAAGCTCGTAATGTCCTTTTTATTAGACGGGATTTTCTGATAATGGCTTGTGCCTAAAGAGTTTAGGGGACGGGGCGTAAAAGCTGTCTATTGTTGAAAGTTGGCGATGATTCTTTATACTCTTAGTTTCCCGTTTTCTGTGTTCAAAAATGAAGTAACATAGTAGTAAGGGTCGTTTGGATGCGGCGAGTGTGGTTCCAGTCGAAGTGGCGCCGGACGGGAAACTTTACCGCTTAACTTGGCCATAAAGCTAAGTTCGTCACTTATTTGCGAAGATTCCGCAATTACTCGTAATAGCTGGCTTCTGGCAGATTAATGCGTTTATTTAATAAGGAATGACATTCTATTTAAGACTAAAGCCTCTCTATCTAACAAAACATGTTTATCAACATAGGGTTTGTAATAAATGCTCTAAGGCTAAGTTTTCCTACTATTAAGCAAAGCGTGTTACGTGTTAGATTATTAACTAGATGTACTAGATAGCAAAACTACCAAATAGCGCAGCGACTTCATCGTAGGTTTACTTCATCGCAGAGAGACGAAATTGCAAAATTACTACATCTGAATATGACTACTTAGTTCTTAAAATTACCACCACTAAAATGCCTAGATTCATCTACAGTCTGATGTACAATATCTCAGTACAGATGACCATAAAGCTAATTATATTGTATTACTCCAAGAAAGATAGACTAAGAGGAAAGACAATAGCGGAACATTAGGGCGTAGCTCGGAAACGCCATCTATACGGCGCCTTCTAAGTTCATACCGATTTTTAGGCAAATTTCCGAGCTACGCTCTAAAGTTCCGCTATTGTCTTTCCTCTTAGTCTATCTTCCTTGATTACTCGCATTTCGCGGAGCAAAACCATGGTGCTTACACACAACCGTGCGTTTCGCATATTCGTCATATTTTTCGAAAAGTATAGCTGTAATGTAAAATATGACTTTACAATTCCCTCCATAATTATAAAATCTGTATATTAAGATATCGTAGACATAATTTATATTAGGTATTTGAATGAATAAAAATAACAGAGAAACAAGCGCAAATCTGTGTAAGTTTCATATATTTTTTCTATTAAGCAAAATGTCCTTAATGGTTTTTCAGTCTTTTACTTAGATAAAACATTCAATTTTGATGACACCATTTTTATGATTTTAAGCTAACCATGGAAGTAGCCAACTGAAACTAGAATGACCGAAAATGCTAAAAGTGGGAAAAGAGGGTATTGTGATCGCGATCAGGTGCCATCTCGCTCACGCTCATGGTACGAGTAAGTAAATGAAAAGGGATGGCACAAGATCGCGATTACAATCCGAATCACGAACGCACTCCATAATAAGTGCGATGTTAATAGCTAAACATATTTTGTTAGATTTTGGCGCAGGTGAGCCTGGCTTAAGACGTATTGAATAGTTATTCTTGTTATTTGTACGTTACGTACAAGTGAGTATATCATTTATTCATTAATTTTCAGTCTATCATGTTCTTACTGCTGAGACACAGGACTTCTCTCAGGGAGAGAGGATGGGCCCTAATCCACTATTTTGGTCCAGTGCATGATGGTGATTGTCCTAAGCCTTTGAAATTTTGATTGCCTCACAATGTTTACCTTCACCGGTTTTGAGTGATGGAGAGGACACCTTCTTCTGTTAACCTACATAGGTAAATGAACTTGTGCGTGACTATAATCAATCTATGTCACTTATTTGTAAAGTATTTTGCAACTACGATGCTTTTTTGGAAGTCAAAAATATTTAATATTTTAGTTTACTGTAAGGGAATTCTCACTAATATTCTCACTATGGGCCTCATAAACGAGCTACACAACGAGCTATGGAGAGGGCTATGCTCGGGGTTTCTCTACGAGATCGAATCAGAGATCCGTAAACGAACGAAAGTCACTGACATAGCCCAGCGGATTAGCAAGTTGAAGTGATAGTGGGCAGGGCACATATCACGCAGAACAGATGGCCGATGGGGCCGAAATGTTCTGGAATGGAGACCACGGACCGGTAAGCGCAGCGTACGACGTCCACCCACAAGATGGACGGACGATCTAAAAGAGACCGCAAGGAAACGCTGGCTGCAGGCCGCTTCCAACCGGCCCTTTTGGAGATTAATGGGGGAGGCCTATGTCCAGCAGTGGACGTCCTATGGCCGTAATGATAATGATGAAGTGAATTCTAGAGTAACCAACTGTAAGTAGCACTCAATAATTTTAGTGGTTTTATGACTTTTATTGTCATCATTATTATTCAGAAGCCGATATCCCACTGCTGGGTATACGTTCTCTCTTGCGGTTCCATACTTCCGTCCGTCTCTAATTGGGTCCAGACTAGTAATTATATTAATAAACTCTATTGACAACAAAATGACAAAATATTGTTGCCATTCTCGTTCCTTTAAACGATATATTTCGAAACGTTCCAATTTTCTGCGGAAGCAATTGGACTGGACAGTTCAATTTGTCCCATAAATTGTGTTTTGGGATCGACAAAAGGCTGGATGGTGGTGTAAAATGAATCGGCTCAGGTGCAGGATTAATTTAATTTAGGTAAGTACACATAATAAATAATAGTACTATGACAGACTCACTACACAATGACATTTTAAAACATACACATCGAATCGAACCAAACTTGATAAAAACATACATAAAGCGCTCAAAATACACATATATACTGGTAAAAAAAATTATCCTGTCTTTACTATGAATCTTCCTTCCAAAATATTACCTTTCTCAGTGAGGAAGGAAAAGAGACATGACTCAGTAGGAAAGTAAGGGTTTTTTTTCAGTTAGGTTTTTGTCCGTGCGGTAATGTTTATGCATGTGTACTTATTTAATTCTCGTGGTTTCAGGATTTTCGTGTAACCGCCATATGTTTGCTCCGCTAAAGACGACCTTATGTGATACAGCATAAACCTAATAGTCGGTAACAAATGCGCTAATCTCACTAGGTTATATAGAGCGCCTTAAGTATCAAAAGCATATGCGTTACAATACTGGGCATTTGGTTCATTGTGGCGGAGGAGAAAAGATAATTTACTTGTTCAATTAACGGTAGATTAGCCGTGTCCTTGGCCCGAATGGCTTGGGTATAATATAATAGGTATAAAGTCTTATAATAGGCATAATTCGCGCTATTACGAAGAGTGAACAGAAGGCGAAAGGCGTGGTTGGTCTTCACGAGCAAGCGACACGCATGTTTAAGTAAATTAAAGTAAGTATAGCCATTCTCTTTTTGATTTTATAGATAACAAATAAAAGACAGCACCGAGAGCTGTAGAAATGCAAAGACGTCGTACCAGGGAGATGAGTTCATTGGACTCTAAACCTTATAATACCATCGCACCTAGATTGCAGATACCAAGGAAACGAAAAACATGTTTGTCCGAAAAAGGCGAAAAGAGTGAAAAATTGCTGATTATACTGTAGCTAGTAGCTGGTAAAGTCAACTCGCAAAAAAATAACAATAGGGGAATAATCCGTATTGCAGCACGAAGCACATAATTAATTACTTAATTATGTACCAGTGCCTGAAGTCTCGTCTCTATAATCAATGTGTCGCCATGCTTACGGAGAAGACTGCATGCACAAGCTAGCCGTCACACAGTCATCGAGCAAGCCATCATCACATCAGCAGCCATTAAACGTCCACTGCTGGATAAGCATTGCAGGCCTCCCTTGAGAGGGGTGTTGCCATAATCCTCACGCTTGGCAGGCGGCTTGGGGATCGCAGTACGTTCACCGTGTACTAATAGGACGCTGCTGCCCATCCTCCGGTGGTTCTGGTCGCAGTTTTAGGACATACCCGGGCCATGCAAGCATGCATGCTTGGCATCAAATTGCAAGACCAAATCCAACATATTCTGACAACGTAGCACTAAAACTACACAGATGTCGTGAAATGGTGACGGAACTTTTAGAGCTGGGAGGAGAGATTGCCAGACGTAATGATGGTAAGTGGTGTATTAAATTAATATTAAATACGGTTTGCATGAAAAAAAAATTGCATCTATATGCGCTAGATGGAGCTGTTTTTATTTCATACAAATCGTAGTCAACGTTGATGCTATCGAGTAAGTAAACGCAATTGGAAAAACTTGCACTTGCACTTTGTAGTAACCACGTTGTGGCTGAGAACAGGTTGGAGGAACCCGGCCAATTGAGAGTGAGGTGGACCTACGACATCAAAAACTATTGGACACGAGTTAGTTATCGAAAAAACCTGATTTTGCGCTTTCTGACTTACATAAAAATTACTTTAAACAGTCGGACATGCTATTCAAAGAATATTGCCCTATCGGTTTTTATTCTAATTTTGCGAATTCTTTCCTTTTAAAATCTGCTAAATAGTATCCTGCGAACATCCTTTAAATAATCCAGTGTATACAATTATCTAAGATTTCTATTTTAAATACTCGAAATACCAGTCCACGCCTGGAACTTCTTTTTTAGGTCCATCGATCATTTTCAGACCAAGGTCCAAGAGTTTTAATCAAATATCTTACAATGCCAAGCGGTATTACGGTAGCAGCTTTTATTGCGTTTCGATTACGTGCATGAGAGTCTATATTTTATCGTAAACGTACGTAAATATTTTATACTAGCGGTCCGCCCCAGCTTCGCAAGGGAGATTATAGCCTATGTCACCCGGGGATAGTGTAGATTCCCAACAGTGAAAGAATTTTTCAAATCCGTTTAGTAGTTTCGGAGCCTATTCAATGCAAACAAACAAACAATCAAATCTTTCCTCTTTATAATATTAGTATAAATATAGATAAATCAAGCTTTTTAAAATCCGAAAAATACTTAAGAAATTTCATCATCATCATCATCAGCCAGAAGAAGTCCACTGCTGAGTATAGGCCTCCCCCTTTAACCTCCACACTGAACGACAGTCTGCCTTTTGCATCCACTGGATGCCAGCGACTCTCACAATGTCATCGGTCCATCTAGTGGAAGGCCTACCTACGCTGCGTCTTCCGGTTCGTGGTCTCCACTCCAGAACCTTTCTTCCCCATCGGTTATCGGTTCTCCGAGCGATGTGGCCTGCCCATTGCCACTTCAACTTGCAAATTTTAACAGCTATGTCGGTGACTCTGGTTCTTTGGCGAATATCCACGTTTCGGATTAATATTTTAAGAAATTTACTATTTCCTAAAATTTCATTTTTGGGAAAATGGGAAAAAGTGCTATCCGTCTGTATGTCATAGCTGCTTTCATCCAAAACATTTATAGCTATCAACTTGAGCACAGATCTAAACAAAGTTTGCCCACACACTTGCTTTTTTTCCTGAAATTCTGGCTTAGCTGACTATTTTTAATCATAAGTTCTTACCGCCTATTAAGTTACATATTGTGGTCATTTTGGAGGAAGTCAATATACAAATTCTTGTTGAAAAATATATTTTATAAGCCATCTTTATGTCTAAATTTAAATATCTTTAGATGCTAGTATTTTTATACAGTGAGTAGCAAAATATTGATGAACTTCACTCTGTCCAGTGACTTTGTTAACTAACAAACCCATTTAGATATACGCGTACACAGTCTTCATCGATTGTCTGTATTCGATTCTATGTATCTGGGTATCAAAATAGATTCCTTGTATCTTGGTATCAAAATAGATTCTATGTATCTGGCTATCAAAATAGATTCTATGTATTCTGGGTATCAAAAAAGTTTCTATTTATCTTGGTATCAAAATCCGAGTGTGTAACTCTGCTTTTGTTTCTGATACTTACCGAAAACCTGTAAAAGTTTTCTTACAAGTATTGGTAGCAAGACGCCAGAGGTAGCGGGCGGTGATCCGATACGCATGTAACATAACTGCCAGTTTCCTACAATGGTGAGGTCAATTAATACAGCATGTTTCTTTTATCCACTTCATTTTATTAGATGTCGTCTCCACATTTTACCACTCCATCTTACACGGAGTTCATCCACGTCTTTTTAGGTCACGCCCTTCCGATGCTAACGCTTACTATCATACTTATGACCCGCATAGATGGTCAGCAGCGTCCTATTAGTAAACAGTGAACGTACTGCGGCCGCCTGCCCAATGATCCCAGCGTGGAGATTATGGCAACACCCCTCTCTAAGAGGGAGGCCTTTGTTCAGCGGTGGTTTACCGGCTGATGATGTGATGTGCACACATTTCTATAAAACCGTTTTCAATGCCCCATCCAAATGTAGTCAGCCATTGCCATTCTCACCTCGTTGCCGCGCTATTTCTTGCCGAAGTAGTTAGTATACGCAGTCTCACAGCGGCGACGTATACCGCGCATATCTAAATAGGCCCTAACTAAGCCTTTCATCCAATATTCCCTGATTGGATGTATTTGTTTACTGCTGCGAACGCGCACCTATTTCATGTTTAATTCAATTATTTACGTGTTGCTATTTGTGGTTCAGCCGCAACCTACTGCTTAATTATGTAAATACTAGCTGCACCCCGCGGTTTCACCTGCGTAGTGATGAAAAATGGTGATGGTGATGATGATGATGATGAAAAGTAGCCTATGTCACTCTCTGCCTCTTGAACTATCATCATCATCATAATCAGCCTTTTAACAGTCCACTGCTGGACTTTTAGCCTACCCCCGAAAGGGTGATTGAATCCACCAACCCGCACTGGGCCAGCGCGGTGGATATGGCCCAATCTTGAACTATACCCATGCAAAAAATCAGACCAAAATAAACAAACCAACAAACCAACAAACAAACACACTTTCGCATTTATAATATTAGTATGATACTCTATTGGGTAGTCTATGTCCCTATATAAGCGAGACTAGATGTCGTCACAAAACCTAAGTACCACATACATCTAAGTTTCTACAACATATCGTATCTACACAAAACATATTTAGTATACTCGACATTACATTAGCCAATGTCAAGTTTAATATAATAAAATGTTCAAGTTGTCAATAGGTAGTTAAATTTTTTAAGATATTTTGATAATTATTACAAGGAAGTCATATACGGTGGTGAATACGTTTCGAGATGCTATTAAAGAGGTTCGGAAACAACACAAATCGGCAGGTTTTACTGCATTATCTCATAAACCTACACTCGTGCATTATCGAATACCTATTGGTTAACAATCCAACACATGTTAAAACTAGAAATAAACACTAGTTTTGGAAAATAATACTTTTTTTTACCGCGACATATTTTTTTACGTTGGCGTCAAAAACTTGCTGCCAAATTGTCGATAAAACGTTTGACGAATTCCTGCGTAATCAATGATCAACCCTTGATATAAGTATAAGGAAAACCTTTTTGATTATAACATCAATTGAATAAGAGTTCTTGCAGTAAAAAAGAGCTGGTGAATCGCTTGTGAATGGCGCTACTTATATTGGTGCGCTTTGGCAGTAAAACCAACTCGTATGCCGTGACACTCTTACGCCATCATGTTTCATCTGCCGGGCGTTCCGTGATGCCATTTTTTTTTATATCTCGGAATAAAGCACCTTTACTTTAAGTTCTCAATGAAAATCGTTGTTGAAAACGTATCGCAATCCCCATTAAAAAGCTAATAACAAAATTACTTACAGTAGGTCGCGCTGGTCAGCCTGTCGATTGTGTCCTGTTTTAGTTTCGAATTCTTTTTACCCATCTTGGCTTGCCGCTTTCAGACGTTGGACTTTACAAACACTAAATGTAATCTGAGTTCTCGCCACACGAGGACTTTACATATTATTCGGTCCGAGATTTTTCACAGCACCTGCAAAGAAAAAGTTGTTTTTAAAATTCGACAGGCTTGAAAGTATAATAACTGACCAACGGCGTGTTGAGATACGCATATGGTCCTACCATATTTCATAGCCGAAGCCATATAATTGAGGTCATATTGGAAGTTATTGAGAAATTTGAACGAACGAAGCTCTGTGGACTTAGCCAAATTTCAGAGATGTATCATCCCGACATAGCATATATTTTTTATGGTTTATTTTTTTTTAAACCGGACAAGTACGAGTAGGTCTCGTGCTCTGAGGGTTCCGTTGGAAAGAAACCCTCAAAGCGCGAGTCCAAAAAAAAAAAGTTGAAATATTGAAAGACAAACTTAACTTTGTAGTTGACTATAAGGTTCTTCCATACATTCCAACTACAAAATGTAAGTTTGTAATAGCAAAATAATTATTTTTAAATGATATAACTTCAAATTTGTAACTCAGATTTATTCCTATATATGTGCTATGAGACCTTGCCTTTTGCCAAATTTCATGATTCTAGGTCAACGGGAAGTACCCTATAGGTTTTGATTTCCCTGTGAAATCGCAAAATATGCTACTTAAACGTTCATATCTTTTGATTGCGTTGACTTACAGCTTTTATTTTTTTACAGCCGAAAGAAACCGTAGACCCAAGTATTTAGTATAAATTTCCACTTGATACCTTTTCGCGTTCTTGAGAAAAAGGGTATTGACAAACGGACAGACGGACAGACAGACGGACAACGAAGTGATCCTATAAGGGTTCCTTTTTTTCCTTTTGAGGTACGGAACCCTAAAAAAACTACTAGGGAAAAGTATTGTTTGTTGAGATCATTTTACGAAAAGGCCAATGATATTTCATCTAGAACGTCTTGAATTTATTACAGTTTTATATTCAGAAAATTCTTTTGATATGAATTATCACCATCCTTTGTAAGTAACAAGTTTCTATGTCTAATAGTTTAGAAATGCAGAAGGGGGGGGGGGGGGGGGAGGAGTTTGGCAGGCCATATTTTGCAAAGCATACAACTTGATAAAAATATGAGAAAATATCTTCGACCAAAATATTTTATTTTGGTCGAAGGTGATACCTCCCCTTTTTTTGAAGTCAGTTAATAATGATAGTGCATTTACTTTACGCGGGGGGATAAACGAACAGATTTCTAACCATTGTGGCATTTTTAACCGACTTCAAATAAGGAGGAAGATTCTTAATTCGGTCCGTATTTTTTTTATTACGTTAGTTTAAAATCTGTCGCTTAAGTAATGATATTATAGTGATATATATAAATATCTATAGTACCAAGTTACATTATAATTATAGTGTTTTCCCGTACCTACGCTGTAATTACAATTTTACCAAAATTTCTAAATTTTTCAAAACAATAATAGCCTCCCTTGAATAACTTTATAAAAGGGATGGCTCTCCACCGTAGAATAAATATAATATTTATTGTTTTACTTGTTTCAAGAAGCTAATGGCCTGGAAAAATAACCAATATAAACAAAAAATCACTTTCATCTTTATATCACGGAAACAAAATAACAATAAAAATTTCATCTATATATTCCTATATTGTCACATTTTTTTAAATGTGTTTAATTAATGAAATATCAAAATAAATTTGTGTTTTATTTTCTCACTTTCGAAAATAAAATGGCCCCATTTTAGATAGGGTATAGTAAAATAAACATTATAAGTATTCACAGATTAAAAGCACAGAATTAATTTAATTCTTTGTAGTATAGTCACGTCAGAGTCATATTTTGTGTACTTAGCTATGAGACCAACTTATCTGTATAAGTGGTTAAATTGAAGAACTAAATATGTTTCAACGTTTTGTTTGAAAAATACGAAAGTGGCTCCTTTATACAGCCCCAAAGGTCGCTCTTTAGCTGCGTCAACAGTCCCTGCGTTCCCTTTCTTTTTCTAATACTACTAATGTTATGTATCCGTCTCTCTCTTGGTAGGTATAAATTTATAGCTGTTTTCCTTCCCCGAATACTGTAGAGCGAACACGAAAATCCCGGGACGCAAACGAAATACTTATTTTGCCTTATCTTCGGCAAAACAAGCCATTTATAAAATGGTTGTAAAAATAAAGAGTGCGGTTTGTGTTACTTCTAGTTACCTATTAAAGTGGCGATTTTTAAATACCATGCTTTTCCCATGGCCAGCTCTATGTAGCATGTTCGCGTGTGTCCAAAGCCCAAAATTTGCACGTCTTTGCTCCAAACGGAAAGCCATACAACGTTGTATATAGCAGCGTACTAAAATAAACCTTTGTTCTGTTTCCCCGAACTTCGTTGCTTTTCTATTTTCCCTTGCAAAAGTGTTAGTTTTTAACCGATTTTATAATAGAAGGTTCTCAATACGACTGTGCTTTTTTATTTTATTGGTTGCGCTATATCTTCTCCGATTGTTGCGAATCTATTGGATTGTTTTTTTTTTTTTTATTAATTGTAAACTACATATAGTAACGGTTTTTTTTTATTTATTAAATTGATGATTATACCAAAGGGTGGTTTCATTTTTAATTTGAATTAAAAGTTATCTTATAGCTAAAGGGAAGAAAAATCCAAGGTATGAAGTACTACGATGTAAGTTAGGTACATTATAATAGCTCCCTAAAAAACTCTTACTTTTTTCATGCACCACGCGGGCTAAGCCGCGGGTAAAAGCTAGTAAGTAAATAAACTGGAAATTCGCCGTTAGAACAGCGGGAGGAACGGCTATAAGTAGTCACATTTGTGTGTTTAGTTTGTTCCGGAAAATTAACAGGGGCCTTATTATGATTCCTTGATCGGGATCGAGATTGCATGCCGTCCCGTTCGTATCTATTTACTCGCACCACGTGCGTAAGTGAGATGGCACGCGATCGCGATCACGATCCGCATCATCCATAATAAGGCAGCTGTTCCTTCAGCCATAGCAGATAAAACCACTTAATTTACAGGGGCGGATTTCCCTATAGGCTGAGTACACCCGGGCTTAGGGCGGCAAAATTTAAGGGGGTTGCAAAACTTGGTCAGTTTTTTTTTGTAGTAGCGCCCTCTTTGTGTCCTTCGTTGCTCAGAAGAACCAAAGACAATTTGTAAATAAATATTCATTGATATTGACAATTAAAAAGAGACAGTTAGAAATAATTTATTCATTTACAGACTTCCGTTGTTTTTTACAGATCATCAAATTTTTCAGGGAGTAGGGGGCGGCAATCTTCCATAGTCCTAGGGCAGCCAAGGTATCGAATCCGCCCCTGGCGACGTTTAGTAGTTATTAGTTAATTTGCATAATTAACGAAATCAATATAAACATCATCACGAACCATTGCCGCTGGTAAACACACACACGCACACTTTACTAGTTTCCTTAATAACAATAGTAGGTAAATTGTTGACTCGTATAACCCCAATGATATCAGCATTTGAATTAATGATGAAACACTTACTTATAATTTTGTTGAAATTAATTAGACCGTCATAGTCGGGTCACCTAGTACACTATATACTACACTAACATCTTATGACTCTAGCCAAAAATGAGATACACAATAGACCGGACAGTATTACCGGACTACCGGACAGTATTTTTTTATCTATACTAAATATTATAAAGAGGAAAAATTTGATTGTTTGTTTGTTTGCATTGAATAGGCTCCGAAACTACTGAACCAATTTTAAAAATTCTTTCACTGTTGGGAAACTACCCTGTCCCCGGGTGAAATAGGCGACAAAATATTAAAAAAAAATAGGGATCCTTACTAAACCTTCAATAATGTAACCCAAGGTGTAAAAAAATAAGACTTACACCCGTGTGAAGCCGGGGTGCGTTGCTAGTTCTCTTATATAAAAGCTGATCTTATATAGAGCCGATCATCAAAAGCAAAATTTACGGAGATATATACTTTCTAGACAGAGAGCGCACTATACCTTCAAATGACATCACTGGTAATTATGCCAGTCATACCAACTCTGTACACTCACTTTGTGGGAATTTGATAGAGCAGCTTTTCTTAATACAACCACAAACTTTAAACGCTTATATCTTAGAACTATTGTCCACATTGAAATAGTACTAGAGAGCCCGTGGGTCCAGTTGGTAGTGAACCTAACTTCTGAGCTTGGGGGCGTGGGTTCGATTCCCACCTAGGACAAACATTAATGACATGTGATGAACATTTGTGTTTGTTCTATATCTGGTTGTTAATATCTATTTAAGTCATCATCATCATCATCAGCCAGAAGACCAGAAGACGTCCACTGCTGAACATAAGCCTCCCCCTTTAACTTCCACACTGAACGACAAGTAAAGTATTAAGTAAGTATGTAAGTATTAAGTAAGTATTAATTGTGTCTATTTAAGTATGTATTTAAAACTATATATTATGTACGTATATCAGTCTTTGGCAGCCATATCACAAGTTTTACTTAGTTTGGGATCAGATAACAGTGTGTGCAAAAATGACCTGTATATTATGTTTTTCCTGTATACTTCCTAAAGTGCCGGCCTTAGATCAGGGTAGAGCAAGTTAATTTTTGGCGCGTTTAATTTCTGAAATCTGTCGTACAGGAATTGATTTCGGGATAAAAAGTATTATGTGTGCTAAGGCCAGGGTATAAACAATTTCCACATCAAATTTCAACAGGTGTGCTCCGCCGCCTGCCATGCCGCCACTGCACAGAGGCACCACCAAAAATGTATTGTTCGCTCGATTATTCTGCAGCCCTTACTATTTAGTTCCTAGAGCGACCGATACTCTCACTCTACCACAGACGCGGTGCTGCTAAAGTGTGGAACACTTGAGTATAAAATTACTTTCGAGTTAACAATCAGTGCCATCTCTCTTTCGGCTTTGAGATCTGTAAAAGTTCTAGTTGAGTAGTTACGTACAAGTAGCAAAAATCATAGATGGCATCACCAACAGTCAGATTGGTTGCAAAGGCAGTTCAAGAATTTGGAAGCTGACAGGAAAGTGAGTGGCCAAAGCAATCGGGTCGTTTATACAGATCGTTGTAAAGGTTCGAATCCTGCCGTTCTTTAAGTTTTTAAAATTGTCTGTAAAATTTATATATGTACTAGGTACCTAAATCTTTTAAAACTACTTTCAAACATTCAAAAACGATGATTTCGATCAATTTCAGACTGAATACGTAAATGTACCGCAAGCAAGCTACCCTTCATTGACTGGTTCAGAAATAGGGTGAATAAGTTATTAAATTAAAGTAATACGACCTTTTAAATAAGAAAATAAGAAAAGAAAAGAAGGCTAGGATTTTTAAATTCGAAATGAGCCTATATCTTCAATAGACTTGGTGATATACTAGGTATAGGTAAGTGTACTAAAAGAACGGTTCAAATTTCACCATGAAAACAAACGAAACGCAAGCCATTATCATTAATTCCAAATGTATTCAAATGTATTTCACGATTTTATGTAGCACTAATGCAGCCGACGACGGTACTTAAAAATTTCCACTAAATAGTTGAACACATCTCGAAACGGAATATATCGCGTTATTTTTAAAGTGTTGTAATCACGAATACTAGAAAATATCTCGTAAATTTCGATTTCTTCAACTACAATATTAAAGCTACGGTAGTTAGTTTTTATTACCTTTTACTGTATTAGTTTCTGATCTACTCTCGTATAAAGAGAGCCACTTCATCACACCTCGCACACTACACTCCCAAAGTAACACTTTGCACTATAAATTTGTTCTATGTCGGATATCTGAAACGACGAGAAAAGTTTCCAGTTAGTTCCAAGTCATTTTCCAGAAAATGCATTCGCTAAGGCGTTTCTCGGATTCGCAATCGCTTTTAGCAGGGTTTACTTACCTTTTGCTGTGGAGTAGAAAGTAATAATTATTCCATCAATTCCATTCGACGCTTGCGAAGGAAAAGGCAAGGTGTAATAGTATTTGTCACTTAAAGATTTTGCGTTTTTAGTTATCGATAGTCTATTACGAGTTAATTTTTCAGCTCTAACAATTTAGAAACTTCACGTGAATTTGTTATTGTCTTTGGACGCGCATTTAGTATTTATGATAAAAAAATTGTATGCGGTTTCTAACCATTTTAATTTGTAGTCGAAACTTTGCAAGCGATATGGCCGACTGACATACGCCTTAACGCAATACACAGTACACAGAGACCACTATTGAATCAAACATTCACAGTTTATTATCCTATAGTTTGAATCACATTACACATTCCCCATTCACATAAAATATCACATGACTCTTTTATTAGATGATGACGTAAACAAGGATGAAATTTGAGCCAAGTATACTGCCCTTAGGTACTCCACAGGGTGACAAACTATATTTATAATTTACAACATATTAAGTATGTTGCTCAAATGTAATGCAAACGACTGAATTTGAAATCCGCGAGTTCCCGCTAGATGGAAAGACCGCAGAAATAGAAACGTTGAAAAGATGACCATTGCCATACAATAACTTGGATAACTCGCATCAGCTATTTATACACTATATATTATTAAAATCTTATACAATATCTAATCTTGGGAATAGGGAAAACGTTCACGGGGAACGGCTGACCGTTAGACTGAGGAAAAATAACAAATTTCAATCGCCAGCTGTAAAAGTCAGGCGGACTTGAATTATCTTCCAAGCGTAAATTAGACGTCATGTGTACAATGCCACATATGTGGCCAACAATAGATCAGGTAGTAACGATTGCCATTCAAGGTACTATTAATAATTATCTGATAATACCATACATTTTCACGGTTTTGAGGTCATTCATTGTTTTTATCGCTTCATGAAAAGGTAAGGCATCTGCTCTTTTACTCGCTTTATTTATATACTCGCTGTTTCACCTGCGTGGACTTTCTCTCCAGAACCGTAAATTTTCCGGCATTCAGTTTAATTCAATTAATACAATTTTTTTTAACTGGTTGCCATTGTCTTGTCTCAATTTTTTTTAGGTACGTCAATCAAATACCTTTAATAAAACAGTTATACATTGGTTATGCAGCTATACAACGGCTTTGTATACAACTAAAATATTTTTGTAAATAATCAGGTAAGTTGCAGCTGTATAGGGGCTTTGTCAGAGGTTATAACTAAGAGTATACTAGGCTAGATAACGTGAACAGAATAAGTTGAGTTATACCAGAGAGACAGGCTTTGTTATCGCTGGCGTATTGATCGCACTCATAGAAAGCATTTTCTAAGCTTTTTCTTTACAGCTCTTTTGAATTGATTCCCGTTTAGGTCTAACATTTATCTTTTGGGATTATATTAAATAATCGCACCGACTCGCTATTTCACCTGCGTGGACTTTTTCTCCTGAACCGTACATTTACCGGGATAAAAAGTATTGTGTCACTTTCCGGCCCTCCTACACTAAGCTCTAATGCGCGAAAGAGGAATAACAAACCAATAAATCAATAAAAATTGCTTCTTATTCCGAACAAAAACTTTAAACGCTTATATCTCAGAATTTTAGTTGCCGATTTAAATAGTTTCTTCTGTATATTTTTATAACATCTATCTATTCTCTATATATTAGTATATATATATATAATATATATACTAATAAATATATATATATATATATACTAATATATATATATAGAAATTAATCCCTATTTACCTTGGTCACGCCATAACTTGAAAACGACTTTACCGATTTTATTCATCTTTTTCTAAAGTTTTCTAATACTTTGTAGAAGGTTCTTAAGGAAAGAAAAATTAAGAAAATTGTGCTGAAAATTGTGAAATTTCAGAAAACTTAACGACGATTTAAACTTGTATTTGACATTTCTATGACAGGACAGCATCTGTGGGGTCAGCTAGTTAAATTATATTTTTCAGTTTGCTTTGCTTGTTATTTTTTACTGATCAAACACTGTCTGATAAACTCCATTGTATCTATAATAGAATATGTATTTTGTTACTCTTGAAAGAATTTCGGCACCTCACGTCTGCATTTGACAGTATTAATTAATATTGAAATAATTTCAAGTTTTATTAACTATCTTCAAACTAATTATAGTCACAGTCAGAGTCAAGCAAAGTGAGTTGCGATCAATTCCACCAGTCCGAGTAGTATTAGTTAGTATTATTAGTTTATTATTAGTTAGCTAGTATTATTTAGTAAGAGACTTCTATAATTAAAGACACGAAAATACCATTAACATGTTTCACTTCGTTATATTACTATTTACTTACCCAAACTCGAGCACGTTCATGAACACAAAAAAATAATTATCCACCGTTATTGCACTACTGTCACTGAGCATAAGAAAAATTGACAGCTAAGTAAATATTATTTTGGTTAGTTTTTAGTCATAGATTAATATCGCAATGTTTATTGATAGTTATAGAAAAGGAAATTGGAACCCTGTCAGTTACTTAATAACAAAGTTACAGAGTTAAAGTAAACTTTGTCGTAAGCAAAGGTTGGCTCAAATTGGTTTTCAGAAGTGAATTTGGGTCGCATTGTTTTCAGTTCTCGAAAAGGGTATCATTGTGAAACAATGACAACTTTTCAGTAAACAATGGGTAAAATTACAAAGATACCCTTCACTTAGGGGATATTGGAACATACAGAGTTATGAGGCGTAATGTTTGACAAAATTAGAGCTTTTCACTGCCCTCCTTCCAGAAAGCTTTAGCTAAGACACAGAGGTATGCGATTTGAGCTGGATGATTGCAGATATATCGCCAATCACCATGTGAGTTTGGGGTCGAACCATTGGGCCCTTGGGGACCGGGAGCTCGCCCCATTTTCAAAAATCTTTCAGAGCGCCTGCTTAATGCGACGCGTGACCAAAATGCTGGCGTGCTTAGAATGGCGTGTTTCTGACTCAACGCATAAGCATTGCCATACAGCGTGGTAATGTTGCCAGCATGCTGGGTACATTGCCAACTAGTAGTGGGCTTGAGCATTTGGAATGTCTTTAGATCTTCAATGGTCTATGGGCAATCTAACTGTATTTGTAGTGTTAGTATTTGCTTGGATTTTGTTAAGTTAATAAAGAAACTTGCCACAGTACAAAAAGTAAAAAAAAGAAACTTTTGAGTCAGTTTTTTTTTGTCTCTGAAATCTCTGTTTGATCGATGCACCATAATTATTATTATTTCTGGTATATGTAATTAAATATTCCCCATAAACACGGTTTCGTGGGAAGGGTGTAAAAAACGGAAAGGAGTTTGTTATACCTAGTATATATTTATCTATGGTTATACTCATCATTAAAAAAAATACCATGGGACCCAACACTGAAATAGTGAAATAAATATCAGCTGCTCGAAGAGCTAATATTGGTTTTGCGATTTCAGGGTTGGTCCCAAATTTAAAGTAACTGTGTAGGTACCTATACCATGCAGGTGTATCTCTAGATGACGGACATAATATTCAAAGAAAATTATGCATCATTGCGATACAATACATATAGAGTCACAATGGGGCCAAAAAGAAATCCGTACCAAAACTCGGCGCACGCTTCGAATTGCGCAGATTTTTTGGTTAGTTACAAGGTAACCGCGATTGACTACAACGCCGCGCGATGCCAGAGCAACGATGACATAGCGGACAACTAACGTTGAACACTACGCAAGCCAGCATAACGTCCAAATTGGAGTAAATGTGGCATTGTGAACTACATAATTGATACAATGTATGTACAATGACGCTCGGGCATTTTTTTGACTGTTTTCACTGAGAAATTGTGACTCTATAGGAATTGTATTACGATGCATTGCATCCATAATTATAAACAACTATGGGATTAACGCTGATATCGCGAAATAAGTGATAAAAAGATAGTGAGTTATTTTAAAGGAATTCTAGTTTTTTTTTTATTACTTTAGAAGTTTTAGAAGATTAAAGCTGTGTAAGTCGCTGAGTTAACTATAAGTCATAAACATTTCTAATAAAAGAAGCAAAACTAAATGTTTTAAGAACACAAATTGGATGATTTTACCCACCACGGCATATGTATTTATATTATATTTATAAGCTCGCATACTCTTCAGCAGAAATTGTTAAACAAGAATTTTAGAACTTTAGCAAGAAGCGACTTGACTTGGAGTTCTTTAGACTGCGGATCATTTGCCTTTAATTTTTTCACATTACGTAGGGCAACAGTCGTTTGGAGCTCGGATACTTCTAGCAATTCTGTCTCACTCGACTTTGTACATCCGTCCCCGTTACTCTCACGCCCGTCCAATGGGAGTGACACGTGGTATAAATCATATCTATTGTCCGAGGATAGCTTCTCTAATCTAGAATGCCTTGCGATAACAATTGAGTCATGTAAATGAGCCTTAAAGTTTTTAGAGGCCCATTTCATTTGCACAAGCCTTTTGTGTTTTGTTCAAGACTGGTAGCACAAAATTGTAGTGATGTTGTCATAGATTTTGGTACATGATCGCTGAAGAAACTACAAACAATTACTTAAGTTCAAATACTACAAAACACTCTTATATGACTTATTAAAACTCGATCAAAATAGTCCAAACTCGAGGAGTTTACTGCTATTGAAGAGTTCCACTATACCTTCCGGGTCCATCAGACCCTCATTACCTTGTAATGTGTGAAGCTTGCTCAAATAAACTACCAAAACCAAATGATTCCAAACTCAAGAAGTATTCACTATCTATCTATACTTAATATTATAAAGAGGAAAGATTTGATTGTTTGTTTGTTTGTTTGCATTGAATAGGCTCCGAAACTACTGAACCGATTTGAAAAATTCCATCACTGTTGGGAAGCTACACTATCTCCGGTTAACATAGGCTATATTATATTTAAAAAAAAAAATAGGGATCCTTACTAAAACTCCAATAATGTAACCCAAGGTGTAAAAAAATAAGATTTACAATTTTGACTTTGCGTGTTTGACAGTTCTAAGACAGGACAACGTCTGTCAGGTCAGCTAGTTGAATAATAAAATTACTTACCCACCTAGCTCCAACATCAGTTCAGTTTATTAGCATTACGGTTAACTCTTAACGAGGGCTCGAATTAGCGCTAAAACAGCACAGTTTGGAAAATCACGCGAACGTGAACCTTAACGCGCCGTGATACGTGACACTGTTTGTTGAAACTTAATTTCGTACCCAGTAGTAGTCACACACGATAGAGATTGTTTCACTACTTTGTAAATAATTACTTAATCAATACACAAGAATTTCGATGCTGAAGCCAGATTTTTGTCATTACGGAAAAAGTAAAATTTTGTAAAGTGAATAACTCCGTATTCGTTATTAAACCGTCTTTAATAACGAATAATTTAAAAAAAAAGCCTATGGCGGAAACTGTGATAATAACACACTACGCGGTACGCGTGGTTGCTTGGTTTGGTAACTAAAATAAATATCAGGAAACTGATGAATCTCGTGACTCCAAATAAATATCGCAAAAAAAACGACTAATGCAAAAACATGGAATGCGGACTCGGCAAGCGAGGCGGGGTAGGGGGGAGGGTGAGTTGGCTCATGTACACTTACACATGCACGCGTTAGATTAAGGATAAATAGTGATGTTTTATAGTCGTAAGACAATCATAATTATATTGTTTAATTGTGTTCATTAAATAGTTAACTATTTTTAACACTACAAATCGCGCAGGCTCACTCTATCAAAATCAACTCTTACTATCTTTGGCCAGTCAAAGAAACCAAAAATCGCAAAATCAAGCCTGTCAACCAATTCGCCGTCAAGCTTATTCGTAAGACATTTGCCGGTATCTGTTCCTACCCAGTCATCCATTTTGGTACATAACATAATTTTCACTGTGTTGTTATCAAAACTGTTAATTTGATGTACTTGTACCTATGTATTTCATCCAGAAGTATCGATAGCACCCGTCGCCGGCACAAAAGAATATATACAAGGCCAAATTTGTCAGCGAATCTTAAACAATAGGTCCTCAAGGAGGGTTTTCTTTCCTCTCATTAAATTCCAAGTTAATTCCAGTTAATATACCGGTTAAATTTCCTTCAGCACATTAACATAATGTGCACTGGATAGGAATGAAGGGACGATTTCTTGTTCGTCTCTGTTGGATTTTGTAATTTTTAAGCTACAAATGATTTGGATATTTAAGACATTTACTTTGCTATTTATGTTACGTACAAGTAAAAATTGGTTTTGTTTTTAGACCATCAACAGTCATACCAAAGATCATAAATATTGTCATTGGTTTATGGACAGTCCAAGTATTTTTGTATAAAATGCCATGTACTTGAGATTTTTAGTTCTAGCTTCTATTTATTTTAGTTAATAAAGGCACTTGTCAGTAAAACAAATAATGTAAAAATAAATACTACATTTAAACCAGTTATATACGAGTTAAAAAACCACTTCATCGAAATTAGTTACGTACGAGTAAAATACATCATCGAAATCGGTTACTAAACTCCAGTCAGGGCCGTCTTTAACCTATTAGAGGCCCTGGGCACATTAGAATAATGGGGGCCCCCTATGACCTTGAAAGAGCACTATTTTGTTCGAATAGACAAAGAAAGTTGACATGCTGATTTTCAGGCGGGAGTAGAGTAAAGCTATAATAAGCAAGTAGGTATTGTCTATGATTTTTTCGAAATTAATATGTTTGTCGCTTAGAAGTTTGTCGGTAATAAATATTGGTTATCATTTGGTGATCTGACAGGAACTAGGCCCCTGTCGATCGCGGGGCCCTGGGCACGTGCCCAGAGTGCCCAGTGGGAAAGAAGGGCCTGACACCAGTTTCGTAGTCTGCCAAAGAGAAGCCAAATTTTAGAATCTCGGACAATTTGATTAATTTGTCAAACTTATAATTGACGAAATAAATATTTTTGTATGTATTTTTAAACAAAATGTCATAGAACTTCTGATAGTCATCAGTCACGAAGTCACGGTTTCGATTTCCGGTCGCAGATATTTGAATACATAATCAATTCGGTGTCTGGATGTTAGTTGGGAAACTTAGTGGTAAACTATGAGTATGAAGCGTTATTTATTTAATATATAACTTAACTTAACATATGGTACTGAGACGTGGTCCTTAACTGTTGGCCTTTTGGAAAAGCTCAGAGTCACACAGCGGGCAATGGAAAGAGCTATGCTCGGAGTTTCTTTGCGCGATAAGATCCGAAACGTGGATATTCGCCAAAGAACCAGAGTTACCGACATAGCTGTTAAAATTTGCAAGTTGAAGTGGCAATGGGCAGGTCACATCGCTCGAAGAACCGATAACCGATGGGGAGAAAGGTTCTGGAGTGGAGACCACGAACCGGAAGACGCAGCGTAGGGAGGCCTCCCACTAGATGGACCGATGACATTGTGAGAGTCGCGGGCATCCAGTGTATGCAAAAGGCAGGATGTCGTTCAGTGTGGAGGTTAAAGGGGGAGGCCTATGTTCAGCAGTGGACGTCTTCCGGCTGATGATGATGATGAACTTAACATAACTTAACCTTTGATCCCCTTAATTAATTCCATTCGTAAAATTAATTTTTGCTGATAGGAAATTAAAATTATTTTAATTTTAGGATAATTTACTCAAAAAATTACATAAATTTCAACTTCGTAGGTCAAATAGTTATATTTTATTTTAAAAAGAGCTGCATACAATGATGTGGCCTGCCTGATGGTAAGCAGCAACCGCCGCTTATGGACACATGCAACACTAGTGGTGTAGTCGGTTGTTCTTTGCCAGCCCGAAGAGATAGTTATAGAGACCATTTTTGAAATTCCATGTTGAAATTCAATGGGAAAACCTTCGGGGGAAGGACATTTTACATCTTGCGCAGTTTAGAGGAAAAAAGGAGCTTAAGGAACTGGATGGTGCCTGATCCAAAAGCTGCTTAGAAGAAATTGATTTAGGCGATAAGGTCACCCATGATACTGCCGTATAATCCCTTAATATTAAAATAATATTATTCCGTATAATTAAAAATCCCTTACAATTCCGTTGATTATTTAATTCTCTGTAAGCAGTTTCATTTACTCCCGCTTTCTAAAAGAAGAGAAATAGCAGACATTACATTCCTCTTAAAATTAACATCAAATCTAATTGATAGCCCTGAGCTTCTTAGCATGTTAAAGCTAAATTGTTCCTCCATTCGTATACGGTTTAATCCCCTTATCAACATTTCTAGGATCAATACAAATTATAGGCAAAATTCTTACTTGTGTCGAGTGAGCAATACATTTAACTCCACTGATAAGCGAATAGGCCTTGACTTATTCTGTACTAGCATTACATTGGCCAGGCGGTTGTTGAGCAGTGAATTCTTTAACTAATTTGGTTATTATTATCTGTTTTCTTTTCATTATGTATTTATTGTATCCTCAGTGTTCATTCTTAGTTATTATTATTACTATCTTTCTATTATCCGTGATGACCTGTAACTGGCTTTGTGATAATATTATTCCGTATAATTAAAAATCCCTTACAATTCCGTTGATTATTTAATTCTCTGTAAGCAGTTTCATTTACTCCCGCTTTCTAAAAGAAGAGAAATAGCAGACATTACATTCCTCTTAAAATTAACATCAAATCTAATTGATAGCCCTGAGCTTCTTAGCATGTTAAAGCTAAATTGTTCCTCCATTCGTATACGGTTTAATCCCCTTATCAACATTTCTAGGATCAATACAAATTATAGGCAAAATTCTTACTTGTGTCGAGTGAGCAATACATTTAACTCCACTGATAAGCGAATAGGCCTTGACTTATTCTGTACTAGCATTACATTGGCCAGGCGGTTGTTGAGCAGTGAATTCTTTAACTAATTTGGTTATTATTATCTGTTTTCTTTTCATTATGTATTTATTGTATCCTCAGTGTTCATTCTTAGTTATTATTATTACTATCTTTCTATTATCCGTGATGACCTGTAACTGGCTTTGTGATAATATTATTCCGTATAATTAAAAATCCCTTACAATTCCGTTGATTATTTAATTCTCTGTAAGCAGTTTCATTTACTCCCGCTTTCTAAAAGAAGAGAAATAGCAGACATTACATTCCTCTTAAAATTAACATCAAATCTAATTGATAGCCCTGAGCTTCTTAGCATGTTAAAGCTAAATTGTTCCTCCATTCGTATACGGTTTAATCCCCTTATCAACATTTCTAGGATCAATACAAATTATAGGCAAAATTCTTACTTGTGTCGAGTGAGCAATACATTTAACTCCACTGATAAGCGAATAGGCCTTGACTTATTCTGTACTAGCATTACATTGGCCAGGCGGTTGTTGAGCAGTGAATTCTTTAACTAATTTGGTTATTATTATCTGTTTTCTTTTCATTATGTATTTATTGTATCCTCAGTGTTCATTCTTAGTTATTATTATTACTATCTTTCTATTATCCGTGATGACCTGTAACTGGCTTTGTGTATCTATTTAAGTTTACTTATAAGACATTTGCAACCAAGCTGTTGGTCGTCCTTTTAAGCAAAAAATAAAATAATATAAATAAATATTTGTTTTTATTTTATTTTAGTTAAGTTTAATTTGTATTTTCAGTGTGCAATAAAGATGTATTGTATTGTATGGTGTGTGATTTCTAGCTTTGCAAGACGTGAGGATGAGCTTTTTAACGGTGTCAGGAAGTGCGGTGATGGAAATCCAACGCAGGAATAATAAGCCCAAAAAGATCTTCCGAGCATTCTCCCAAAACCAAGCGATAGAAAAGCAGAGGAAACCCACTCCCCTTCGGAGGCTATGTGGGCCCTTGTTGTTGGTAAGCTTAACAATTTTGGTTTTCGAGATTTTGAAAGCGAGTCAGAAAATGGCATTTCACTTGTATAGAGGATAAGGGACAGCTCCATAAGAATCCAGTAGCAGATAACTGCAGGAGCTATCCCATCTAGCATCATCTACAAGTTGGTAAGTTCTCTTTGCTCCACCCTTAGATGGCTAAACGCAGCTAGTTCTGAACATAGATTTACCCTCGAGTGACCGGCTTAATCATACGTGAGTAATTCCCGTGTAATACAAATAAAATATGGATTTACCCATTAACTAGCCTTTCCGTTTCTCTTGCACAGAATTAAACTTGATTGAAAGTTTGTGGTGCAGCAGAAATGCTGGAGTAGATACATAACTCATTCCACGGGTAGGCGCAGGTCTGTCACTCCCAAATTTGAAACGTAGCCGTGTTAGGCAACTCCCGCTTCGAATGATCTCCAGAGGAACAGAACAATTTGCTTACAAATCGAGTATAAATAAATGAGTTGTAGTTTATAATAATTAGTAGAAAATATAATTATGGCGGTGAATTTTTTAATTGCAAATCTTTAATACCTTGATGTGAACTGATCCATGCGTCACTCAACTATTAGTAGGTGAAAACAATACAGACTGTCGCGGTTCACAACATAAATTATCAACACCCAATTGCGTTTAGGCTTGTATATTACTTTTCTCTAACATAGCAAGGATATTCACGAAAATACCACGACAGGTAACGAGTAAACATTCTATGTGCCAATAATCCATAATCTATGAACCAATGATATTAGAAATTAGGACTAAAACGCTGTTGGTCAATTAACATTGTGTTGACGTTTTTAATTAATTACAACTTTCACGGTTTTGCCCGACTTGTGAACAAAATGCCAATATCACTCCCTGGCTCGTATAACTTTCTATTAGTGAAAGTATCTTTAGGATCGCCGGCTCAGTAGTTTCAAAGATTACCCCCTACAAACATAATGTACAAGTCACTAAGTTCTAACTTAGTGACCCTATACATATAGGAAATAATTTTTATAATTGTAGACAGTAGAAAAGTAGGTATCTACATAAGTTAAGACAAAGATAATAAATAAATAGAAATACTACTAATATATGCTCAGTGAACAGTTCGATATGGTATCGGTAGAATAATAATGCGAACGATTACTTTAATGACTCATCGATAATTGGATGCAGCAGTTAAAACCACAGCCCCTCTCCTATAAATAAACCGCACCACTGCATAAAAGCATTATTTTACCAGTCACTATATTAGTAATAACTAGCTGTTATAAACGACTTTGTACGTAAACCATCATTATTTTGCACCCTTCAATTTAGTTGAAATGTCAGGAAATAAAATAATGTTTAATTAATTTCAATCAAAGCTCAAGTCAATAAACGCCTGGTTAATGCGATGCGTGACCAAAATGCTGGCGTGTTTCTGGCTCAACGCATTAGCATTGCCATTCAACGTGGTAATGCCGCCAGCATGTTGGGTACGCTGCCAACTGGTAGTGGGCTTGAGCATTTGGATTGTCTTTAGACCTTGAACGGTCTATGGGCAGTCTAACTGTATTTGCAGTGTTAGTTTTAGCTTGTATTTTGTTTAGTTAATAAAGACACATGCCCAGAAAAAAATAAAAATATAAAAGTGTTATAAAAATGTTTAAAAAATAATAGTAAAGTCCTCTAATTAAATGTATGTTTGTGTTCAATATCTTTTGAGTTGAATTATTTAATCTTTTTCCCTTACGTCTACTCTGTGTAGAGTAATTTTGAGATCTACTTACATCCTAATATCGATGATAATATAGATTTGACTACTCTACTCTAATGCGATTTTTTAAAGGGCTGCCTATACCACACGTGCACACAGGAATTTAGAAATTACGGCGTTTTTTAATTGCAACCTTGTACATACATAAGTCAGCCGGCTTGTCAGCTCATCACTCAAATAAAAACAAGAATTTGACGTAACAAATAACAAAGAAAACTAGGGCCGAAAAGCCTCGTTTACTAATGGAATCCGGCAATAGAACAACAGAATTGATTGCAGGTATTATGGCGTAACTACCAAGCCATTACCTTGACCAGCTGAAACCGTCTGCCCAAAAGGCTTGTTTGTAGTGTTCACATATTCTCTTTGAATTGAGAAATAATTTGATCGGTATGGTTCAGTGGTAGCGCGCTTGCCTAATGAGCCTGAGGTCTGAGGATGAATGCTTGACACATGCTTGAATGACAAATTTGTTTTTTTTTTCTCAGGGCCTGGGCGTTAGTTGTGTGTCTAGTGTCTATGTGTGTGTTCAATGCATGAGAATTTAGCTTAAGGCATGGAAAGTCCACAGAAGATGCAGTTCAACTTCTAACGAAAACAATACCGTCACACCTGGACAGTGGACAAAGACGCATTGGTATCTTCCTCGACCTTGTCAAGTGTTCGACACATTATCTACTTCTATGGGGAAGAACCTTTCTTTCCCATCGGTTGTTGGTTCTTCGAGCGATATGGTCTGCCCATTGCCACTTCAACTTGCAAATTTTAATAGCTATGTCGGTAACTCTGGTTGATTGGCGAATATCCTCGTTCCGGATTATATCGCGCAAAGAAACTTCGAGCATAGCAAACTCCATTCTGCTGTGCGAAACAAATTTTTTATTGAGGTGGTTCGGTAACGCAATTAAAGGTCATCATCATCATCATCCGGAAGACGTCTACTGCTGAACATAGGCCTCCCCCTTTAACCTCCACACTGAACGACAGCCTGCCTTTTGCATCCACTGGATGCCCGCGACTCTCACAATGTCGTCGGTCCATCTAGTGGGAGGCCTCCCTACTCTGCGTACCAATTAAAGGCATATCAGTATAATAGTTACCATAGCACTATTAACCTCCAATTATAGTGTAACCAATATTATTCTATAACAATGTCTATAAAACACAATAGAACGTCGAACTTTGTTTGGTGAACTCAAAGTTCGGAAGGTTACGTCACATCGTTTCCATCATCTGTTGACTCGCCTTCAGAACTTTTCTATGGAGTTTCCACAATATATTATGTCAGTTGAAGTTCTACGAAGACCTTTGATGTTAGTTTTATAAAGGTTCTTTTTTATCTCACTATTATTGTAAATGCGAATATTTGATATTGTCCCTCTGACTGTTTGTTACATTTTCATGACAAACCTTGCTGAAATTTGTCAAAACAGTTACAGTAGACAGAGCAGGACTTTTTATCCTGGGAAATTCTACGGTTCCTGAGATAATGTCCACGAGGATGATACGGCAGGCGCATGTAATATATAAGTACTTCCAAAGATTTAGTCTGCAACGACCCATTTATTAGTCTGCAGCGTACATAGTGCATATATACCAATGTCTGTAGCTTGTTATTTTAGATGGCACAAGTCATCGGATCGCCTGGTGTTAAGGAATCCCCATCGCTTATGATGGCTCTCTGATTGCGTTAGACTGCCACCGTTGATTATGTATTCTACGATGGAGAACGCTTGCCTAAAAAACCGATTCACTGATTTGAAGACACCCATATTCTATCTATTGGCTGTTTCACCAGAGGCATCACATATACGTTGCTGTTATTTAAATACTCTAATTACAGCCCACTTCAAGAACCTTATGTAGTTATAGATACTAGGAAAAGCCACAGGTGAGAACCTGCGAGAGCTGGTGTGAGCTTTCAGGTGACGGTAGTGCGATGGTAAAACCACGACGCCGGCATAAGATTGAACAATTCTTCCGTTGTACGTAAATAAGTGCGATAGAAGATACATAGAGTTATGCAGTTTCTATCTTTTGATACTCTGTGCATGAATTTCATTAGCAAACATAATATACTGCGGCAGTCCTGCCCATTCGAATTCGAAGATTTGTCACATCGTAAGCTTTGGCATTTTAAAGTGCTCTATAATTATCTGTAAAATTATTCTTAACTGGTAATTTTATAGTCTGTCGCAAACTAAGGAACTCATATAGTTTCCCAGTCTGTCTGTTTTTAGATATAAAAAGAAATCAAAATTATCCAGATTTTTTTAAAAGGTGTCGATAGTTTTAATTTTCAATTTTATTTCGTGTTGCCGAAGATATAACCCTGAATGCATAATCGGAAAAAATACTAAAATACTAGCACAAAGACTGAAAATATTTAAGAAACAAAAAGGCATCATATAATTAACGAGATATACACTCGGTTGCAGAAACGTTCTTTAAATTTTAAAGTTAACATTAAATAATTTTTCATTATACTATTACACAAAACATCATCTGGCTTATCTATATCTATACTAATATTATAAAGAGGAAAGATTTGATTGTTTGTTTGTTTGTTTGCATTGAATAGGCTCCGAAACTACTGAACCGATTTGAAAAATTATTTCACTGTTGAGAAGCTACACTATCCCCGGGTGACATAGGCTATATTATATTTTCTAAAAACTTAGGGATCCTTACTAAAACTCCAATAATACCCGTGCGTAGCTGGGGCGGACCGCTAGTTTAAAATAAACGAATGGCATCCTTTAAATTAAATTAATGAAGTGTCAAACGATCCATTAAACTAACCTCTAGCACATTTTCTGTTGCACAAAACGTCATTAGGTTTAATGGACATGCAGTGCAAGTACCGTTCTTTATCGACCGTCAAATTTGACAGTTGAGATCGTCAAATTCGATAAAATGCAAATTGGTCAGTACTCCCTATGATCGATTCTATTCTATTTATATTCTATTCTATTCTATTGTAATTATTAATATTTTATTGAAATTCTTATTATTTAACTAATGTAATGTAATTTTCCTGATTTAATTGATGTAATTAGTGTAACCGTTTTAATTAAATAAAATAAATAAATAAATATAAATAAATGACATTTTAGCGAACTTAGCGATCGATAAAGAACGGTACTTGCACTGCAGTATTTTGACAGTTCACACATTTAATTTTAATTGGTCAAGAACGATCCTTTAACCCCGTGGTAGTGGTTAAAAAGGTATGTAAGTAGATTGTTGTTGTGTTTCCGATAAGTAATTATGTATTTATCAAGTATTTCTTCGTTGTCGGATATCAAAGAAATTTCGTTGGCGAAGGTACTGCGTAACGTAACATGCCCAAAGTAAAAATGATCAAATAGAGAAGGAACCTCCTTTTTGAAGTGTAGGAAAACAACGAGTATCACTGCTAAATGTCAAAATTTTAAAAATCAAACTTCACTGATATATACAAGATATGTGTCAAACTTAACAGCCCAAACGTCAAGCGCACAAAGCGTGTTTATGTAGTGACAGAAGATGTCAGAAATATCAAAATTGAAGTCTAATCTTAGGTAGTAGATATGTGTCTAATCCTGTGGTCTAATCTTATCAATGATTCATTCATTTCATTCAGTATTGTCGTTGTGTTACTATTTGTTTTGGCAACATTATTTAACGTCGCCTTTAGTTAATGATTCAAGAAATAAGTTTAAAGTTGTTTGGTGCAACACCATTAAAATAAAGGATTCTTACTTATTGAAGTTTTAATGATGAGCTTTGTGTAACCAGTTTACCAAGTTATAGCTTCTGTGTATATAAGGATGAAAATAGGGGATGGAAGTTGTTTAATCAATGTTTATTATGATGGTTAGAAATTTAGAAATTGGTGTTCACCCAGGATAAAGGTTTTTTTATCGCGTTTTTATGTAGGTAGTAAAAAATTACAGAAATCAAGATTAAATTTTAAGTCTGGATAATGACCAAGAAAATCATAAAAAGTTGGCTCTTGAAATGTTTCCGATGTAAGGTAATCCATCGAGCACATGGCTCGTACGTTGTACGTCTATCTTCCTTGTTGTTCATAAACCTTTAGACAGCAGATAACTGTGAAAAACCGGCCGACCGGGTGGAAAGCTGCTGGTCTGCTAAGAACAAGTTTTCCTAACCGACCACCCAGGTGAAAGGTTTGGGTGGTCCGTTAGTAATAAACGAAAAGTATCACAGGCGTGTATATTATACTATACTTTACGTGATTATATTATGCATCTATTGTGTTTGGCATAGCCAGACTCAACCCACTAAGTACAGGGGCCTTACGGACAACTGCTATTGAGGCACCAAACTAATGTTAAATCCGCTCAGGTGGAAAATCACGCAAACGTGAACTTTAACGCGCCCAGATACGGTTTGCGGTCGCGTGATTTTCCAACTGATCGGATTTAACGTTAGTTTGGTGCCGCAATAGCTAGTATCCGTATGGCCACTGTAGCCAGTTTGTAGTAATTATTCACTAATTCATTTCACTGTTATTATACTGTGTGGTGTGAACCCTCAGACAATGACACACTTGATGGACTGTGCAGCGTGTCCTACAACTTGCACACAAGCAAGACGAACTGAATGAAGCCACGCAGAGTGCCATTGAGGTGGCAAAGTTTTGGTCTAGAAACTTAATCTGAAAATAGAATTGTATTTTGCGGAACATCGACTCGAAAGAAGAAGAATTCATTTTACAAGTCCTACTTATTCGTTAAAGCTCGCTTTCAACGCTTTGAATGCAGTCGGTAAAGCCAGATGTGCTAATGTATTCCAAAGCTATACGTGCTTCTACAGAGATAACGCAAAATACAAATATGTCGAGGAAACGTGGTGAATGGTGACAGAAATTTAACTGTACCTCGTAGCTACTGAAAGTAAGATTCAAATGTAAAAAAAAAAAACAATGTATACCTTTTATGAACTGATATTTGTTCGAAATAACCTACATATATTTAACTACGACAATAAAAACGACGAAAAACAAAGTTAGCCCTCCCCATACCTAATCTAGACATTTATAAAAGCAGCCCAGAATACCGCTGTGTTCAAATTTATAATAAAATACCTACCAGATAGCCTATAAAGTACTGATGATGATAGGTAATTCTTTTATGACTAAACTCAAAGCAAAACTCACAGAAAAGGCATACTATACAATCAAAAATTTTATGGACGATAACTGGGCCCCGATTCTACCAAACAAATTGTTTTTAAATTGTAATTGTTTGATTTTTAATTTGTAAATAATTGCCTCAAAATTGAGAGTTTTTAATATTTTTTTATACTAACTTGTAATATTAGTTGGTGGTATTTTTCTAGTATAAAAAAAACTTTATATCTGTAAATTTTGAGGCAGTTATTCAGAAATTAAAATTGAAACAATTACAATTTAAAAACAATTTGTTTAGTAGTTTCGGGGTCCAGGTAGTTATTATGACGTTATTAGGTATATATAGTTATTTTATTTTATTTTGTTATTCCTTATATTAGCATAAATACCAAATAACATTCTTCGAACTGTTCGAAATACATTAGAACTGCATATTTTTTTACTGTTATTTTATCTACGTCGTTATGTTTTGTGATAGTTATAATGTAAATAATGTTTTCCTTTATTCCTTTGCAGCACCCTAACAGGGTCTATGTACTGAGTATCCTTAGTTATCAATAACTGTATTTATGTACCGTACATTGTGCAATCAACAAATAAGTATTCCAGAGCCAAGTTAGTGATGACGTCATTTGTTTGGCACCCGTCGCCTGTGGTTACGTGACAGGCCATTGACAGGCGTTTAACTTATGCAACACGTTTCGATACTCAAAGCATTTGTATAGAGTAGAAAATAACGAGGATCACCACGTGATTTTATACTTGTAATAAATAAATATTTTTATATTAAATAAAAAAAAAAATGGAAAATTACCGGAAAAATATATGAAGAAAATTCATTTTCCTATACATTTTGTATGAAACGGCAAGAATTAAAGTCATTGACATTATAACTTCATATAAAAAAAAAATGCTTTGTGTCACCGGGTAAAAGGCATCGTCGCCAAAAAAAGTAATCAATTCCGTGAGTCATTATTTAGTAATGTAGTAATCAAGTCCAATGCGCACATTTTTTACAAGCTTTTATTTGACTTCCAGTGTATGTATGTATATAACTATGTTTCTTCGGGTGGAATCTTGCAACTCAATTTTGAAGCAGATATCTTCAACCGATTGATGAAATTTAGATAGATAGAAACTCTTTATTGTGTACACCAGGGCCCCGATTCTACTAAAGAAATTGTTACGATTTTAATTGTTAAATAACTGCCTCAAAATTGACAGTTTTAAATATTTTTTATACTAGAAAAATACTATTACCTAATATTATTATAACTTAGTATGAAAAAATACTATAAACTGTTCCGAGCTAATGCCACAAGTGGCGGCCTACTTATCTAAGTTCCATTACATTTAGCATACTTATGTATAAGTTCGGTGACAATGCAATGGTATGGTACCGTCGAACTCCTAAACCAAACGACGTAACCCCGTGAGTTTGGGTTCGTTGGATTTGTCTTCCCAAGCATTTTAGTCATAGATGATAAAGTTAATATGGCGGACGCCCCAAGATGCCGGATAAAATGTTCTTATCTACCATCATGATATGGGAAAAATATATGAAAAAGCTTGTTAGTAAAAAGTATTTTTTTAATTAATAAACAATTAATAAATTGTTACGTGTAATTAGGGATCCGACACAAAAAGCAAAGTTCCTAATTAGAGCGTAGAGGCAGAGTTACGAGCGATGCAGCGGCTGCGGCAAATTGTTTCGGAGACCTTTTTAGGTCGCCCCGAACTTCTGTGATTTCATAGAAACGTCACTTACCTGATTTTTGGTAAGTTAGTAAAATATTCCATCAAATCCAATAGAACTCTGAACAGATTTTCTTAAATCATACTAGCTATGATTCAAGAAAATCTGTTAAGCCGTTGGGAGCAACGATGCCACAAACAGATACACAGATAAAAAAATAAAGAGTAAAAGACAAAGACAAGTAAAAAAATCTGTTAAAAGCACTTTAGGGTATATAAATAAGATCTTTGGTTGAAAGCGAGAAAACGATGGGAGGCCACAGACTACTGATAGTAGGTAAAGTCGTCCGCGCAAACTCAGAAAGGATGACAAATGACAAACCCACGTTTCTCTATTCCAAATTATCACGACGACAATAAAGTTGCGCAAATGGAATTACACACGGATTTATGGTTCAAGAGAAATATCATTTCTTTCCAGTAATTGCTAAGGGGAATAACAAAATTAACTAAATTAGAAGACTCTGTCCCGTAATCACCGTTAACATGAAAGAAAATTACAAAATACTTGTTTTTATCAATGCCTTTAAAAAACAAAATACAACCTATCACTAAATACCAAAAATACTTGGTAATTACTTGACGTTGTTTGTGAAACCAAAATGGAATAAACAACACCTGTTGTTCCTGTGCCAGAAACTGTGACCAAATAAGTATAAAGTATAGTAAGTAGTAGTAGTAGTATAAGTATAATAAGTATAGTTTTTTTTTCCCAAAAGCTTCTTGGCTAGTGCATCATTTTATTTTGGTCGAAGGCTAGTACGACGTTTGCAGTCAACTGTCATGTGGGACTATCATACAAATACTATCTAGATCGGTGTCGTATATAATTAGTATTATGGTATTTTCAGAAGCTGATGGCAAACCGTTATCAATTAGTCCACACTGACTAATTGATTGTTTGTGAGAAACAAGAATCTCAGAGGTGTGGCTCGGAAGCTAGCCGTTCAACTGACAGCCAAGTCACCGCTGCTTATTTCTATTATCAGAAATTATAAAAATAATAGATGATAATAATTGTGGATGCTGATGTGAGTACAGACCATTTTGTACGATAGGTTGATCGCCTCCTAGCGCTACTCGCCACCACAGTGAGGCTACAGATTTTTTGTTTTTAAAAGGAGGTTCTTGAAATTCATATTGTTAGAATTACCAGAGTACTTTTTGTTTGTTATTTTTTTCTTATATTCATCATCATCATCATCATCAGCCGGAAGACGTCCACTGCTGAACATAGGCATCCCCCTTTAACCTCCACACTGAACGACAGCATGCCTTCTGCATCCACTGGATGCCCGCGACTCTGACAATGTCGTCGGTCCATCTAGTGGGAGGCCTCCCTACGCTGCGTCTTCCGGTTCGTGGTCTCCACTCCAGAACCTTTTTTCCGCCTCGGTTATCGGTTCTTCGAGCGATGTGGCCTGCCCATTGCCACTTCAACTTGCAAATTTTAACAGCTATGTCGGTGACTCTGGTTCTTTAGCGAATATCCACGTTTCGGATCTTATCGCACAAAGAAACTCTGAGCATGCTCTCTCCATTGCCCGCTGTGTGACTCTGAGCTTTTCCAAAAGGCCAACAGTTAAGGACCACGTCTCAGTACCAGTTCTTATATTCAAAAGCTCTCAAAGCAAATAAAAACAATATATTATAGTTTTTAAGATTTATTTTAAAAAAATATAAAAATTATTAAACTATACCAGCAATGAATTATGCAATTCAAATTTATAAATATATTTTATTTAGCTATTTATTTAGACATGAACTTATCTTGCTCATATCTTGATATATATATATTATATTATATCTATATATTTATATATTTAGATATATATCTTTTTACTACCTGTACTATTTTCAATGCAAGTCTAAGCCGGCATTTTAGATTCGTTTCTTTAATTAACCAGATTTTATAAGTGTCTACGATACTACGAACTACGTTCAGCCCTGTGTTATTAAGTATTCTGTGGTTAAGCTTAGATTGATCCATCCAGATACGATGTGCACACAGAGGGTGCCGCGTCGCCGTAAACGCGATGCATGTAGATCTTGATAGATAAACTTTACTCACGAGTATGCTGCAGTTACAAAGCAAACTTTGAAAATTATGGCACGATCTCACTAAGAGTTATTCACACTGAGTAGTGCTGAAGTTGAATAACAACTGATAATGAGGTAAATGTGGCTATAGGAATTTAATTTTTTTTTTTTTTTTTTTTATAAATTCAGCAATCCGCCATGATAAGAAAAACGCCGACAAGTCACGATTAAGAAAATAAGCTTAAGTTTTGATTGAAAATTCAATACTGTTGACATATTATGTTGTTGTATATTAAGATGACGTTATAAGCAGACGTCATCGACTGCGAGTGTGTAGTATTAGTAGACTCGTGTATTCGTATGGATTAACATATTTATGGAGTAAGTGGCTACTTCAATAGAAAACGCTAGGACAAGCGTTAAATATCGTAATATTGTCACTTCTAACCGGCAAACATGTTGAACAAAAAACGGCGTAGTGGGGGAAGTACCAAAAGTAAACCCAATTCGTCAGACTATCTATTAGATAGATAGATCTCTTTCTATTGCGAATTTTCTATTCCTTTTTTACTATTGCGCATTTTTCGAGGTCTTTTGGCGGTTATTGTACTGCCCTGTTTCACTCTAAGCCACTGAACAAATCCGTGAATGGATTTGATTCTACTTTTCCTTCCACTATAATCCATACCTGTGACCATACTGACCCTAGGTTAAACTTAGATTTTGGACCTTCTTTAGATATTGAAATTGAATGCAAATGTCTTTAAAAACCAATTATTATGATGCGTTAAAATGAGTAGATTCACGTTCTAGTGCGGTTAACCCTTCACCTGCTCGGCAACTTGTGACGCGACGGTTGAGATGCGGTCCCAAGCGTTACGCAATTAATTAATGATTAAAAACTTGGTCGGAGCCACGAAACGGAACGAAACATCCTTATTTATGTGACAGGCTCCATAAATAAACACCGAAACCGCCATGAAAAGGTTCTAAATGTTCTACTACGTTTTAGCCACCGACGCAAACAGAAGGGTGTTATAGCTTACTTACGTAACATCTGTGTGTCTGTCTGTGGCATCGTAGCTCCAATATGGCTGAACCGGTTTTGATTTACTTTATGTTGTTTGAAAGGTGACTTGATTGCTTCAAAGATTTCTATTCAGCCGTTTGAAGATTTTCAGCTCTTTTTACGGGTTAAAAAAAATCAATGTATGCTTGTGTTAGGTATAAAATTAGATTTTTTGCACAAGGGTCGTAAGGTCATTTTCATATCGGATATGAGGTAACCGTCAAGGTAAACTGAATAAAATTTCGTGAAAAATAATTAACTTACGCATCAAAAACTTGGCTCAATTCTTCTCTACGGTCCTAATACCTACTGCGTTTACGTCCCTGGATTACTAACCGAGAATGAGGTAAGAATTTTTTTATGCTTCTTTGGGCTTTTTATAGTCCGCTATGATTAAATGCCAAGTTTTTATAAAACTTCGCAGGACTGACTTTGATCATAACGTTTTTAATTAAAGATTGACTTTTTCCGGATGAATCTGTCATAGTCTTTTTCCACTGAGTCTGACACGTTGCAGACCATTTTTTGCTTAGTGGAAGCGTGCTTAGTAGCACTGACGATGGTCCTTGCGCAAGTAAGCTTCGTTTTCCTGCGTTACTCAAGCGACACCCACTGCGCATCGTTCGTGTTCATTCAAAACGGTAGGAATACAGTGACACCGTTTTGTCGCCACTACCTACAGAACGGAATCAAAATTAACAAATGTATGTCGGAAAAAACTAATCACTATCGGGAAATACATATTTTTATCGGCAAAAACAAGTTAATCTCTGAATAAGTTTTTAAAACATGGAACGAATCTAATACTTTTCAAATTTTTATTTCTGGTGTACACAATAAAGAGTTTCTGTCTATCTATTACAAGACCAGACTTAATCACAAAATTTTATATCAGAGACTTAAGCTTTTGCTGGTTCAATCAGTCTTTTTTGGGTTTTCGTAGATTCAGAAATAGTATGCCGTAATAGTAATAGTATGTATGTATGTATTTGTATGTATGTATTCACGTACTACACAAATTATGCTACAAAATGTTACTACGTTTATGTTTCTACTGGGTTACGTGGATAGAGTGTACTAAGCCGAAAGTGGTCCATAAACTCATCATTATAAAGAACTTTTATAACTTTTACTTTTCACATACGCACACAACACTCTTTTCACAACCAAGTGTTGTGTCCTAGGTAACTTCCATTTACGTAACAAATTTATTTATTTTCTCTTTCATAATTCTACTTAGATTATAATCCTACTAAATTAGTATTGTATAGACTGTTTTGATTTGATTTAGTATCTGATTAATAGACAATGGTTGTCAGCCCATGAAACCTAAGTTGTTAACTTGTTGTTGGTTCCTACGATACAAGCTCCCGCTTAGTGCAGGGGCCGCTGCTACTTTAATATGTATTGTGCATTATAGTAAATAAAGATTTTTATTATTATTATTATTTTTTAGTATGAAAGCAACACAGAAATCGGGAAAAAAAAATATCTGCTGCATTGCGATTCTGTAAAAACTCATCTCACCCAAGCGAACTCGCTCCTCACTTCACTTACGATGAATCGAATTTTAAAATTGGCATTCAGCATGCAAAAACTCACTCAGTGATGTGTGTTCGAAGCCTACGAAAATGACTTCACCGTCGAGTTCGTAGCACTTTGGCATAGTGCTTACCAAGATGCAAAATTGACAATCGGAAATTACCGGTTTTTAAATTCTGCCTTATTACTGAAAATTAAAGCATTAAAAAAATCATTTAGTGTTTAAAACGTTAATTTCGACATTTTAAAACAGTATAATAACATATAAACCCTTGAAAAATTAAACATTTGACTTAAAATATGCCATTTAAATAATATGACAAGTGACGTTAGCTTTGCGCTTGATCAAGTGTTGCAATATAAAATAATTTACCCTTGAAAGCGGTAAAAAATATAGTGATTTATTTATTTATTTACTATTTATTACAGAAGTATGGGTGGTCTTAATGCTAAGAGCATTATAACCAGTCCAGTGTCTGCCTTTTATTTAATATTTTACAATCAGTGGGTTTCGTTTGACCCTAATATCTCACCTGAAGATAGGACGTGATGTGATAGGAGTGGTTAGGAGTAACCTATTCACACACGGGACTTTATATAAGTTAGGTTAATTAACAATCGGGAATAACGAGTGATTACAAACTGAATAAGAAATCATGGTGGTCTTTTTTGTTTGGGTTAGTCGGGAAATTATTCTTTGTGTAGAAGAAACATTTGACGTTACTGTATATAAACATAAGGGGTTTTGGCGCCAAGGTGGAAAATGACATGTCGACTCGTTGGATTATTTTCCTAAACTTATGTATTTTCAAGAGTTAATCTGTACTTAATGGTGAATTATTATTCATTAAGTGCTCGTAAACGTGTGGTCGAGTATGGAAAACTGATTTCCACACTCGAAACGAGGTGAAACTGTGATTTCGTGTTGTTTCCAAAACTCCATAGGAGCCTTTTGTAAAGTCTCCACCATTTTACAGGGGCATGAGTTTGACTTGACCGTGACTTACTTAGCTTGACTCTGACTGTGTCTATGACTTGTTTGACGCTATTAAGAATATGTAAACTATTTAATATTACGACTAAAGGACATTGAATCCACGGTCATGAAAATTTTAACAAAACATAAACTTATTAAATATACAATTTGTTTGATATGATACAATAAATAAAATACAAGTGTAATATAGTAATTTAAATGGTTTTTACAGTAATTTCGAACGATGCAAACTCTTTTTTTTTTCATCAATCACGTTAGAGTTGCAGCTTTCATCTATCAAGTTTGTGGCTGCAAAGTCGAAAGCTTGAATATTTTGTTTTGTGTACGCACGAAATACAAAGGAATAATGAAGTAAGTAAATGTATGCCTTCATTGTAATGTAGCTTTATCTTCTATGAGTAAACGTGTAACATATAAGATCATTGTAGTACCTAAACAAACTTAACCTAACCTCAAACTTGTTAGAGAAAACTAAGAAACATTTACAAGATAACTTTCATAATAGTAATGAAGTATGTAGGCTCAGATTATACCGGCCCGCGCCTCAGCCGGTCCTCTATACAGCTTGTGGCACTCACTGATGTGACAAGGTGGACCGACGACCTAAGATACCGCAGGGAAACGCTAGATGCAGACCGTTTCCGAATGGCCCTTTTGGAGATCGATGGGGAGGCCTATGTCCAGCAGTGGACGTGCTATGGCTGAAATGATGATGATGCTGACTCATGGATAATGTAGCTTCCTATCAGTGAAATAATTTTTAGAATCTAATCAGTAGTTCTGAAGATTACCTCAACCTATAAACAAACAAACTTTCTTTATTAATATTAGTATATTTATTTATTTTAATACTTTATTGCACACTTACATATTAAGTAGATATGTACAATTGGAGGACTTAATGCTAAACATTTTCTACCAGTCATCCACCAGTATCCACAGTAGGCGTAGTATAGTATAGATGAACGAAATTTGGTTTTGGCGATTGGCATGTTAGATAACAAATTGTAGAAATGATGGTTCTCATAATATATAAATGTTACTTTTCAGCTCCACGCTACAGCCGTAGAAGACTACAAGCTGCAACAACTTTTTAACATCAGGTGCATTAAGGTAGCCTGACCGAAGGGCTTCTGAGGGTGGAAGAACAGCGGCTGACACACGTACTACTCGGTGGAACCATGAAGGACCAAATGCTAGAAGCTGCACTTTAACAGATTGGAGATAATCTGAGCGAACTTCAAAAGTTGTTCTAAAGAAGTGGCATCAGTGATCATAAACATGACCAGAGGCAAGTCACCGGGACACGACGAGATTAGTATTGAGCACCTCCAGCATGCCGGTGTACATTTAACGCGAGTGCTAGTGAAGACATTCATGTTACATTACTATTTATTTATTTTCATAGTGGTTAGTTGTAATTAGAATAATATTATGTAGTAAGTAAATAAAGTATTACGCCATGGTTTTCAACTGTAATGTAATATTTTATGTGTAAATAAACTGAATTTGAATGTAGGACAATTGTTTAAGGGCAGCTGTTGTTGTACCAATAATTAAAAATAAAACAGGCCACTGATCCGATAAGAATAATTATAGGCCCATATTGTTGGCTACGACTGTGGCGAAAGTACTGGACAGCCTGCTTGATCGCATATTGAGCAAACATCTTCATCTGTTCAACGTTGTCCAGTTTGGTTCTTGATCTGGGTTATCTACAGAGACAGCAATACTGTGCCTCAAGCACACTGTCCGGTATTACACTGACCGAAAAACACCGGTCTACGCCTGTTTTGAATTGCGGTTTGAGGCAGTGGAGATTGACCTTTCCGTGCCTTTTCAACCTTCATGTAAACGGCTTGTTGGCATGCAGATTTGCTCGTTCTAATGTAGCAGTAAATATTTTACTTTTTAAGGCATTGTGCCAGTCTTTTTATATGTGCAGTCTTGAATCAACTATATGCAGAAGACAATCAACGCCTTGAGAGTACAATACAATAACTTGCTGTACATCAGGCATGTTTGCTGACGCTCGAGTGAACTACATAATTATATTATTATGAACCGTATTATAATAAAAAAAAACAAGAACTTGATTTGACTTTTATTTCGAACAGTAAAATATAAAGGATTATTTAATTAATATTACAGAAGTACAATCTGAGATTACCTATTGTCTTCATAAATGAGTACTTGATGGTTAATGCCTGTATATTTAGGGTCAAGAAGATAATTTACAATAAATGGTAATTGAATCTTAAAAACAATAACAATACAGTGTAAACTCCATGTAACGTCAATCGATTTAACGACAAACTCCCTAAAGCGTCGAAATCACTTGGCTTTGGTTGGTTTAGCTTGCCTTCCATACAATGATACACTCTATATAGCATTACACCCACTCTCAATAACGACAACAATTAAGTAATGAAAAGTACCTTTTAAGTTGCCTATATTAGTAAAAACTGCGCAGCTGTGTACATTCTTTAGTCGCTTTTTTATCCTAGCCCGCAATAAACTCTGTCGGCATCATGCATACCGGACTTTCTAAGAAATTCGTTCTTTTGTTTACAAATTGGGATTGCTTGGACTTGTTGTTGACCAGGACTAATAAGTAGGAGTCATTGATTATCTATACGCTATCATATTCTTAGTTGCTCATAAACTTTCATAAGTAAGTAAACATTATGGCCAGTAAAAGAAAATCATAACATTTTTATGTACATAACTACTAAACACTAGTCTGAAATAAACTTTTTATTTCTATAATACTGATTTTTCTTCTCTCCATTTAACGACAACTCTCTATAACGCTGTAAAATGCACAGTCCCTTCAGTGTCGTTATATAGAGTTTCCACTGTATAAAATAAATACAAGTTTAATGAAATAGATAACAGAAATGTATTTATTTATTTGATAATAGGCGAGCAGCATATGCTCATGTGCCTAAATCACACAGTGTAAAAATTTAGTATTTATCTGTTATGGTACGGTTATGTTGTTTATTCTTATCCATCTGTCCAGTTTGTTTTTAAACACATTTATTGATTGCGATTCGACCACCTCCTCAGGCAACCTGTTCTAGTTGAAGACGACTCTGTTGCTAAAGATGTGGTGTGCAGCGTTGGTCTGTGATGGTGCAGGTCACAGTAGGGTTTTGTGACGCCTGCTTTCTCCACGCAGCTTTCCAGCTTTGACTAACGGATCAGCAAAGAATTTCCCATCATTAGCGAAGAAGGCGGATTGGCATTCAATTACCTCCATCAGGTCAGTTATGAAGATTCCAAAAAGTTGGGAAGCCGCCACTAACGGTTGCCACTGGACAAGGAGTTAGGTTATAAGGATAAGCTGAGATAAGGAGTCACCGACTCGGACTTGAAATATTCTATGCAGTTTACCACGTAGGTATACCAAAGTGGTCAACTTCATCAGTAGGCGTTGATGAGGGACTTTGTCAAAAGCACGCTCAATTCTAGGTATACCACATCTACTGGGTATTTGCTATCAACTTCGTTACTCCAAGCATGGACACTTCAGCAGATTTGTAATACATAGTTGATCTTTTTTCCACAAAGCTATATTGCTTGGGTGATATTACACTCTGTCTATTTAAAAACTTAGTTAATTGACCATTTATGATTTTTTCCATTACCTTTACTGCAATGCTTGTAAGGCTTATTGGTCTGAAGTTTTCTGGTTTGATTTTATCACCTTCCTTAAATATAGGAGTGACTATGGAATGCTACCAATCCTGGAGTAGGTGACCCGTTTCTAAAGAGGTATTCATCAACTCTGTTAGGGGCAGGGGTAAGTGTGTTTATGTTGTTTCTGTTTTGTAATGTTGATGTTGTAGTATTTTGTGCGCAAAATAAATGTTTTCTTTCTTTCTTTCTACGTGGACAGTTTTTAGGAATGCAGGCCCACACGGGACGACTGTGTATTCAAGTTTAAAATAACATTTTCAACATCGGTTTCGGAGAAGGTAATGTTAGTTTTGGAGATGGTAATGTTACATAAGCTGTCTACACAGGGTACTGTAGTTATGGTTATGTCCCGATTGAGAACAGGTTCATTTGAATAGGCTTTTTCAAACTCTTCAGCAAAAGCATCAGCTATCTCACATAGTTTGGTTACTAGATCTCCATTGTAATTTCTAATTGCCGGTGGAATACAGATGTTGTTTAGATGTAGTACAGCGTCACATGTGAGAGCAGAAGGTTTTATCACCATAGTCTAGGATCTTGGCTTCATAAATGCTTCTCTGCTTCCTGGATAAGGCGACACATTTATTGTTAACTCCGCGAAATATCTTGTAAACATTTTTTTTCAGCGACTGGACCAATGCGCCCTACTGCATTATTATCGTCCTGAGTGTCCGTTTGCCGAAATTAGCCTCATGTTGTGCATCAGTATCGCTCATAGATGGTCTGGTAACCCGGCTCTATTACAAATGTTGTGGAAGATAGAGGATACAACACGCAACTAAAACTTTTGCCAATATGTCGTGATGGTAGTGTAGGACTCGCTCGACGCACTATTAGGCATCTAAATAAACTTTTAAGTACCTAAGCCATAACACAAATCACAAAAAGTCTTTTTCACAGTCCACAAAGGTTTTTAAGAGTTCAGTGAGTTCAATTCTTGCTAATTCACCAGCGAATGAGTAACTTTTGATTTGACAGCTCAATTCGATCGATCGAGCTCTAAGTGAAGCGTTCAGAATACCGATTTAGCTGTCATCCCATACAAAACGCGTCATGAGTGCTACGAACTCGCAACCGAACTCGACGATGAGCTCACTTTCGCGAGCGCCATCTTGAAATTCGACAATTTCGAGTTTTCTGAATGCCGATTTCGTCCACAGCGCTGAATCCGCGCTGTCACTAGAAGTGAGTTTATATCAGAATCGCATTGCTGTTCCACATAAAACATCATTTACACTCGACTAAATGTACGGAACAGCCGATATTTTTCGCGATTTCATGGTTGGTACCATAATAAAAAAAAACATAATGGTGAGTATAACGGACCCCTTTCGGCTTAGTACACCTTTTCCGCGTAATCCTATATAGACTGATTTCAGAGGTTTAGGTCCACCTGAAGACCTGACTAGCGCTACAATAATGGTTACTGAGATGAAAGTGGATACTTAAAAGTAGATACTATTGAAAAAAAAAAAAAAAAAAAAATCGGTTTTGGACGATAAACTCATAATACCTTGTAAATGTTGATTTTAGTGTGAAAGTTAGATACTTTGAAGTGATCCAAAAAGTCTAACTAAAGGATAAAGTAACCTAGCCAAGATAATGTCTGAGGTTGTTTTAATAAAAGTTTTTTATCGTTTAAGCTCATTCCACAACCTTAAATATCCCGTAAATAATCATATAACTTTACCCAATCACGTGTTCCAGCAGCCTCACTCCCATAGAGCCAGCTCCCATTCAAGGCTAGGTGTACGGGATTGTAACTGCACATGCAGAGGAAATTGAAACTTTTTATGCAGTTCAGGTTTACATTAACATGTGAGTTCAGTTCGCGCATACACTTTACGGCAAACATCTTGAAAACTGCACAAAGGTCAATATTCTCTTCTCCGTAGCTCCGCGTGGTAATTTCAGCGCCGCATAGCAGTGAAATTAGCCGTAGCGGTCCGGTCAGGTTTTTAATGAGTTTTTCAGCTGCACACAGAGACGTTACTTAACCTTAGGAATACTTAAAATTGCTCTGTCTCGTTTTAATGTGTGACAATTTCCGTCAACGAGAAGTTGATAGAGCAATTTTAAGTATTCCTTAGCTTAAGTAACGTCTCTGAGTGCGGCTTTTAATTATGCACAACTTAAAGAACAGAAAAATAACGAAAAATTTAACAAATAACTAAAAACTTAAACTTAATATAACTAAATAGCTAAATCCAAACTAAAAACTTAAACTAAAAGACTATTAGTGGAGGGAAAGGTCCCCAGAATGCTGGCAGCATTAGTTTTTTTATTAATTACTCTAACCTAACTTTTTATTTTATAGTTTTCTTGTTTCGAGCGTATTGTTTAGTTTATTGTTAGAATTTTTGATATGAAAGTGAAAATTATGAGATTTATTTGACGATTAATTAAATATCTCCTTCACCAAATCTTATCTTCTCGTTACAACACGAAACGTGGCATCAGACTTAATAACATTTCTGAGACCAAGTTAACTTATCCTGCTAAGGGTGGATTCGACCAAACGATAGTAAATTTTATTCTTAAAATAAATTGACAGTTATTCGAAAGTAAATCACATTTTACCATCTACAATTCTAAGGATAGCAAGCTTATTCGAGATTAATTACTAGACCATAATTTTTGGTGGAATAACTGAGTTATTCCGATAATATTTAATGACGGCAGCGCGCCATATTATTTTATGCTCTTTTGTATTGTTATTTCAACTCAACGAATTTTTTTTAAAGTTTCGACGATATATTTTGTTATTAATTGACATTTCCTTTCCTACACTATCATACGACAAAAGCGAGTTGATATGACATAAGCTTGAACACCGTGACGTTGTAGAACAACAATCGTTAGCTGGTTATTCGTTTATCATTAATTCCGCTATTCGCGTGTAGTAATTCTAAGCATAGCTATACTTTGTATTGCGTGGAAAAACGAAGAATGAATTACTAATAATTACTTATTATTATACTTGGTAGAGTTGCTCGTGTATAAATTCAAGTTTGGTAGAATCCACCCTAAATTAACTTAGAACTAACATAACATAAGTTAGCAATGGAGTATGACATGTGATTGATTTACAAGCGCACAAAGTCAAACTTAAGTCAAATTATCAAAGTCTAATCCAAATTAAGGAGAACAAAATGTCCGAAGTTTTTTTACTTATATAAATTTAGATAGAATTTTTAGTACAGAAAAACTTATTTGAATCTTATATGTCGTTTTCGTTATCATTAGCCATTAGACGTATACAGATTACTAAATAGATTTTTGTCTACCTTTTGTTCCGACATTTTTGAGTGCTGACTCAATATCTATATTTTTAATATGAATAGACCATTGTATCATTATCATTGGCTAGAAGATGTCTACTATTGTACTCTATCTGTATTTTTACAACAGTGTGCGCGTCAGAGATGTAACACGCTTACCTAAGAGATACCTAACTAACTTTTGGTTAAAAATACTGGATTGGAAAAACAAATTTTTGTTAATTTCACGCGATTTTTTAAAGAATTTGTTACGACTACTTGTATAAAATCTAAGTTGAATCAACGCCATAAAAATTACAAACAAATAATTTAAAATTATAACAAGGAAATATCGGCAGTCAAAGTCAAGCAAGGTGACATGGATGAGGCTAAGCCCCAACCGTAACATCTTGCTCAAGAGGCACGCCTTAGTTTGGTCGTTACTTTAAACAGCACAGCAACGAACCAGTAAGTCTTGTTGTTTATTCGTTTGCCAAAGTTAATTAAAGCAAAAAGTGTATTTGTGTGTTGGGGGGCGAAGTGGGGTCGGAACGACCACTGATACTTCAGAAGCGTGCTGTCCGGGCAATTTATTGTAAAGCTCGTTGCAGACCTTGCGAAGTACAAGTAGCAAGTACCTACTACGCATCGTCTGCAACGGTTTGCTTAGTGCAATTGGAAGTGCTTAGTATCACTTCGCGCTGGTCCTTGTGCAAGTGAAGCTTCGTTTCCTCGCACTATTTGCGTGACGCCCACTGCACATTGTTCGTCTCGTTCGAACACTCGTGCAAGTACGTACTCGCACATGAGTTATGCGCGTCACTGCACGAGTGACTATTTACGTTTGAACGCCTACTTGTACTTGTATTTGTACTTGCAAGCTACTTCGCATGGTCTGCGACGGGCTTAAGAGTCAAATGGGACGTCTTTGCAAAACCTTATTTTATTGGAGCTCTTGTACTAATATGTATTTTGTTTATTGTCAAATAAGAGGTTTAAGTGTTCTTTGTCAGCTATGTGCAATTAGGAGCAATACGTAGTCATAATACCAGACATAAGGACAGATTGAAAACACCTGCTGAATGGTGCGAACTTGTACAACCACTTGCCGGAGAGCATAACAAATGCTGTTTTCACAAAAAAATATTACATTGAAATTATTGCTTTATTTCTTTCTTTTCACTCTCTGGTCTAGCCCAGATATTTGAGAAGCATACAGTAATATACCACCCTCCGGGTGTTGAGAAGTGTGCTGCACTTTTACTAAACTCTAATCGCGGCTTTATGCCTTTAACACTTACGCCCTGGAGCTAAGGTTCTTAGCTCTTGCGGTTTTCGGGGTCTTATTTAACCCCATGGAATCGGGGTACGTGGTGTTGCCACTCACCGAATGTCTGAATGTCCAAATTAACTGACGTGACTAAGTAAGGCCGTCAATATTATATTTCTTAGCTTCAACCAAAGTCACTTATAATCAAAGATGTATATACCCTAAAGGGGCCTCCTTGCTTATAATGAACACTTGATGAATTTTCATTTGTAATTGACAGGTAGGATTGACATCGTGCTGATTCGTGCTAATTGGTGCCAAGGAATCTCACAGGGTGTAATTATTTCCTGTATGAGGTATTTTTAAAGCTTTTATTTAACTTGTCTTGATAGTATGGGTCAAATCTAGCACCTGAATTTTGAAACAGTTATCCCCAACCGGTTGAGCTACAATTTTGCATACACGATTAGTTTGCATGCATGTTTAGTTTGCATGCATGATTAGCTAAGTGACGTCATTCTAAATCTAATATGGTGGACTCCTAAAGATGCGGACCAGTTAATTTTATGCAGGTCCGTGGTATGAGTATCAAGTGAAAGTGTTTGCAGAATAAGTAAAATTAAATGACATCATATCACAAATTCAATATGGCGGACGCCTTCAAGCTAATAATTGATCAGTTTTTTTAAATTAATTATTATATTATTATTTGATTACGCAAAGTAAAAATATGGTATCGTAGGAAGCGTGTAAGTGTGTAGATTCAAGGATTTTTTTTTTAGTTATTAAAGGCACTTGCCCAGTAAAACATAATTAGGTACTTAATAAGGGTGGCCTCTGGGTAGGTGTGGCGTCATCATAAAATATACAAGATGGCGACATACAAAGTAGGAAGAAAGTAGGGATGTTTTTTATACTGCACCCCTTTCAGTGACACATCATTGAAAAGGTCTTTTAAAATGAAAGTTAGGTTTCGTAATTTTTTTTTTGCGTACCGTTTGCAAATTGTGATGCGTTTTACCGTTGTCGGGGCTTTAATGTTTTTATAGAAAGTAGCTTTAGATTAATATTTTTTTCATCCTGCTCCTAAAATACAAGCCACTTGATTCAAAACCTTTCAGTTGAGTTTATTTAGAAAAAGTAATTTTCTAAAACTAATCTATTATTAATTAAGTACGATGGTGCTATGTACTTTAGAGATAGATGCTAATAAAAAAACTTATTTAATTTATTAAAAACCAGACAAGTACGCGTAGGATTGCGCTCCGAGGGTTCTGGTGGACGGAAAATACAAAGTGCGAATCCAAAAAAACACAAAAAAATTATTGAGATGTAGACAATCTAACTTTGTAGTGTATAAGGTGTTTCGATACATATCAACTACAAAATTTAAGCTTGTAATTGCAAAAGTTATATGATTATTTACGGGATATTTACCGTGGTAAGGTTGTGAAATGAGCTCCCGATATTTCCGATTTTTTGTAATTGCAATACAATATTTTTTATTATGATATATAAGTTCAAATTAACCACTTTTTTTTCCTTTATATGTGCAATATATAAATAATAAGACCTTGACTTTTGCCAAATTTCATGATTCTAGATCAACGGGAAGTACCCTATATGTTTTGATTCCCCTGTGAAATCGTAAAATATGCGACATAAACGTTCATATCTTTTGATTGCGTTGACTTACAACTTTGTTTTTTTCACAGCTGAAAGAAACCGTTGCTTTAAGTATTTGATATAAATTTCAATTTGATACCTTTACGCGTTCGTGAGAAAAGGCGTCTTGACAGACGGATTGACGGACAGACGGACAGACGGAAAGACGGACAGACGGACAGACGGACAGACGGACAGACGGACAGACGGACAGACGGACAGACGGACAGACGGACAGACGGACAGACGGACAGACGGACAACAAAGTGATCCTAAGGGTTCAGGTTTTTTTCCTTTTAAGGTACGGAATTTGAGGTTTCGATTCTACGTTTCTAATCCGTACGGCCAAAGTTTGGAACAACCTGCCAGCTTCCTTGTTTCCTGAGAGATATAACCTGGGCCTTTTCAAGGCTAGAGTGAATAGGTATCTTCTAAGTCTGCGTGCTTCATCTTCGACCACATCGTCGCTTACCAACAGGCGAGTTGGTGGTCAAACGCGGACTTATCAGCGTAAAAAAAAGGAACCCTAAATGAGTTTAAAGTAAAAAATCTTTACCTTGTGATGGATTTCGTTTAGAATTCACTTGCTCTTAGACTGATTTGATATACATTAGTGGATTTTTTAGTAAGAAATTATATATCCGCTGCTGCCATTTATAATTTAAAACCAATACTGTAGGGGTAGGGAAGGTGCGGGGTATAGTTTGTGACTTATAAAGACATTTCATGGCATCTCTGGAAACATTGAAAAAAAAATAAGAAATTTTCCTTTACGAGCTGATTTAACGGTAAAAGTGTACTGACAAATAAATACAAAATTCAAATAACAAAATAATGTCTTTATAAAAATGAGGGCAATCAGTCTGCTACAAAGGAGTTCGTCGCATTGATTAATATAGGCTACTTTACTAGGCAAGCAAAACCGTGAGCTAATGCTACTTATCAATAAAGACAATAAAAACACAGACTTTATCCATCTTTTTTATGTATATGTATGCTCAAGGATAGATAGCATAATCGTCCTTGGTATGCTTCACCCAAATGCTTAAACAAACCTACGACGTAGCGCCTTCGTAGCTCGTAGCTATTTGCGTTCCTTGTATATCGTAGCTCGTAACCGGCTACTGAACTCTTTTATCAGCTGTTATCTGACCTTCCCTTAACTAAAAAAAGCGAGTGAAATTACTATAAAAATTAACAAAATCGATCTAGCAAGGGTAAGTTTAACAAGGCTAAACAAGGAATGGCAGTCCTGGGGCCTTACGGCCTACTGCTAACGCGGTAACAAACTAACTTTTATTCCGCTCAGTTGGAAAATTACGCGAACGTGAACCTCAACGCGCCCAGATACGGTTTGCGGTCGCGTGATTTTCCAACTAAGCGGATTTAACGTTAGTTTGATACCAGGTTAGCAGTTGGCCGTACGGCCCTAGGTACTCACTAGCCGGTATGATTTTAGCAATGTAATTACAACTTACACCATGTTACTTATTATTTAGAAACTGATCGTCGTTAAATAAACCGGCCAAGTAAGAGTCGGACTCGCGCACTGAGGGTTCCGTACCACCAAAAAATACAAAAAGTAGTGTAAAAGACAACAGCACGCCCAGGCGGTCTCTCATCTAAGTACCAACCGCGATGGCGTCGCTAAACTTGGTGGTGTTCAAAAATTTGCCATAGAATTGCACTTAACTATTATTTAATATATTATGAATAATAAAGTGTGTACCTACTATAATCATGCCAAGTTTGACTCTTGTACATATTATTACCGTTTTTACATTAGAGCAATTACAAAAATACGTTTGTTTTTTGGAGACCCCCTTTAGTTATTACTTATTGGCTTTTTTTTTTTTTTTTAGTTAGTTCACCGTAACATTATATATTTTGTGAAAATTTCAATTGGCTATGTATGGTTATCTATGGTTCAAAAGATACAGCTGTTAAAATATAAGACAGAAAGGCAGGCAGACAGCGTAGGCTTAGTAATAAAATTCATTTGACACCCTTTGGGTACGGAACACTAAAAATAGATTCTGGCAACAACCAGTATTATACAGCATTGGCGAATGTTATATTTATAAAACAGAAAATACTACTCCATATTCGTTGACTCTCTTCATTTATATGGTAATTCGGTGCTTTGTCTTGTTGAGAGAGACAGTGAAATATAGGCACTGATATAAACGGAAGAGTAAATTGAATATAAAATATTACAGATTATGTTTATGTTACTATAGTGGAAAATAGGGTGCCACAGCTACTTGGTGGACAAACATGATGTCACATATATTTTTACTGGAAGACCACAACCGCCTCCACCAGTCACGCAACCGTGGCATGTTTGAACTGCCAAACCAACTTTTGGACTACCAAAGAAGATACCAGGGGGCTTAGTCCCAGATTTGATAGTTTTCAAAAACTTTTTTCGTATACGTATTGTTCCATACATTTTAGTAAAGCGCCTCCAGCGGAAACGCGGAGGAACTAAAATCGACGGTATAGATTGCTTCACTCTAAGACGAAAAAAGTTTTCGAATACGTTTCAGATCAGCAATGTATGGAACAATACGTAAGCGAAAAAAGTTTTCGATAACTATCAAATCTGGGACTAAGCCCCCAGAGCAGAAGCCAGAATCGTAATCATTTTTCGATATTACTTTTTATCCCGGAAAATATAAGGTCCCAGTAAAAGTCCACATGAGTAAAGTCGCAGGGCTCAGCTAGTATTTATTGTTTCCGAAAAGACTTCCAGCATATATCTAAAAAACTAAATCTCTATTTCTTAAAAACTCTACATGTCGCTTTTTATTTTAGCCGAAGACATGTCGTCTGACTTTATTCTGTCACCGGGTTTTTGGTAGACATAAAAAAATACCTAAAGTATACTGAATCTATGCCTAAAGTCATCCGACTCTGTCATCTGTAAACGTGATATTTAATATCTGTGATTATCAACACTCACCAGCGCTAGGAGTAATAGTGTACCGAACACACCAGTAACCATTATAAAAAAATTGCATTTGTTGTCAATATGAAATATGTAGAAAATAATGTGAAATAGGTACATCATTTATATCCTCGACATTTTGAGCGTTACATATACATACAATATTTTAAGGTACTATATAAAATGTCCGATAACCCTATATACATAGTTATGTTCTGGTAACCTATACTTAACTATTATGTGCTGGTAGGCTTCAGCATTTGCCTTGTCTTTAGACCTTGAACGATTTTTGGTCAAGTTTAGGTTTTAATATAATAAGTAAACTTGTAGTTTGTTAAGGTAATATAGGCACTAGCCAGTAAAAATATTAGCAGCCAAGTGCGAGTCGGGCTCGGGCACTGAAGGTTCCGCACCACCACATAAAAAGGTAACTACTAAAGTACAAAAAGTAGTGCAAAAAGACGTCATACCCATCACCCATCACCCATCCAAGTACCGACCACGCCCGACGTTGCTTAACTTCGGTGATCGTACGAGAACCGGTGGTGAATAGAAATTTGTCACCGACTCGCACTTGGCCAGTATTTATTATGTGTTGTTTTATTATTGAGTGTGTAATATAATCATGCCAAGTATGACGCTTGTACGTATTACTGTTTTTACACTAAAGCAAACACAAAAATACGTTAAAAAAAAACGTTTGTTAATTTTCACTTTTTGACTTTATTATTATTTCTCATTTAATTCGCCGTGAAATTACATATTCTGAGAAAATTCCAACTGGCTGTCTATTACGGTTCGAAAGATACAGCTGTTAAAAGGTAGGCCAGACGGACAGACTGACAGACAGCGTCGAAACCCTAAAAAGTACTACAATCTCAAAGTCTAGAGCAATCTTATATTCATAAAAGTTAGCTCTTCTTGACCTCGTTTTTGTGGTCCACGCAGATCCTTGCGGATAACATTGCGGCCAAAGCGGGAAATAGCTCGTTACGTAGAATGGAAAATCCGTAACTTTAGATTCATTTTAAAGTTTGTTGCTCAACTATACGTAGCAGGGGTTGAAAGTATTTTAGCTCTGTTTACACATTTAGGTACGTGTTTAAGAGCGTGTGTGTAATTGTGTGTTAACGTGTATCAAATGTTCGTACACCTACATATCAAACCCGCAAACATCCAAGTCAAACACGCAATGTCATACTATATCTAATGAATGACTGACTGAACCTGTAAATATTTAATGAGCCAACTTGCACCGATGATGCGATTCTTCCCCCTTTCTAGGGTGGGCTAAAAGTCAGCAGTGGACTGTTAAAAGGCTGATTATGATATATAAATCAATAGGCATGATGACTAATATTTTTTATTGCCTCATAAAAAAGCTGATGTTAAATAGAGCATCAACAAAAACAAAATTAAAATTAGTTCAAAAATAAATAAGATATAAGCATTTTAATTTCATGCTAGACAGAGAGCGCACTATACTGAGCCGTGACGTCACGGCTCAGGAGCGCCATACAAATGCTATACTAACATACACTTTGCGAGAAAGGGGTAGTACATCCCCTCTCTATCCCTACCGAAAACTTTTAACGCTCATATCTCAGAGATTTATCAGCCAATTCAAATTATTTTTTCAGTAAGTGTAATGTATTTAGTTATGTTCATTGCTAAGCCGGTTATTTGTAATAAATTAAACATTAGGACACATGCCTATTGCCGTGCGTTAGTCTAGCAAACACTCGAAAATGGCTTGACCTATTTGAATTCTTTTTTGTTTTATTCGTTTCAATAAAGGGTTGGTTTAAAAAAAAACCCTGTAACTTGGAAAATTCGGGAAAATTTTAGAGTGCTTTTTAGGGTTTCGTACCCAAAGCGTATAAACGGGTCCCTATTACTGAGCCTACGTTGTCTGTCTATCTGTCCGTCCGTCCTACCTTTAAACGGCTTTATCTTTCGAACCATCATAAATATATAGCTATAATTTTCACAGAATATGTAATGGTACGGCATATTAACAAAGAAATCATAAGAAAGTCAAAAATAAAAACGAAAGGCCCCTATACAACAAACGTATTTTATTAAAGTATTTTGTAAAAACGGTAATACGTACAAGCGTCAAACTTGGCTTGATATAGTACACACTTTAAATTATTATAATAAATAATTGCCAAGTGCGAGTTGGTGACAAATTGTTGTTTATTACCAAGTTAAGCATGGTATTTTGCTACTTAGATTACCTTATCATTCGTCTCACAAAATCAAAATGCCGCATGCATGCCCGATTGCTCGGGCATGTTCAGCAAATGGAGCAAAATCGGCCAGTCAAAAAGCGGTACTTGGGAAGGCCGACAGGACATATACCTACATATACCGCTGGTATGACGCAGTGAAGAAAGATTTGCTTAAACTCCAGCGGTCTCAGTGGCGTCAGGTCGCCCAGCACTGCGATAACTTGCCACTGTTATTGTCGGAGGCCAGGCCAGTTTTGGAAACACTGTGCCAGCTTAGTAAGTAAGAGTTTTTTTGTAGTTTATGGTAAGTTACATGATTAAATTTGTAGGTATTGAGATCTTCACTGATCCACCTCTCAGCTTACACTCTTTGTATAGGCTGTGTGGCCTAATGACAGGGTTTTAGGTCACCGCCGCCGCAAAATGAAGTACCTAACTTTATTCTGCTTACTTTTCCATAACTGGCCGCACGTGAATTCATAACCCATCCGTACAAAATATTGGGACAAATTTGGTTATCGATACACGACAATCGCTTCTACGAATCTAAATATTTTGTCGGTAACACAATAACTCTGCCTAAGTAATCTGTTTTGATACGATATTATGTATCTTCTGAATATTTCAACGGTAACACTATTATACTTCCAGCCTATCCAGCCTATAATACCCATAATACCAATAAAAGGCTATAATACCCTAGAATACATCCACACGCTACGCAAAGCTATACAGAAGGCCGAAGAATATAACTTGCCACTATGTTTAGTGTTTGTGGACTATGAGAAAGCCTTTGATTCGATCGAGACATGGGCGGTGCTCGAGTCTCTCTAGCGATGCCGTATTAACTATCGGTATGTCGAAGTGTTGAAGTGTTTGTACAATAACGCCACCATGTTGGTCCGAGTACAGGAGCAGAGTTCGAAGGCAATTCCATTGCGAAGAGGCGTGAGACAGGGAGACGTTATCTCTCCGAAACTGTTCACTGCCACAATGGAAGATGCCTTCAAGCTCCTGGAATGGCAAGGACTCGGCATCAACATCAACGGCGAGTACATCACTCACCTTCGGTTTGCCGACGATATTGTGGTCATGGCAAAATCGATGGAATATCTCAGCATGATGCTCGAAGGCCTCAATCGAGTCTCCCAACAGGTGGGCCTTAAAATGAACATGGACAAGATAAAGGTCATGTCAAATATCCATGTTGTGCTCACCCCAGTATCAGTTGGGAACTCAGTTCTTGAAGCTGTTGACGCGTATGTCACGTCTACCTAGGACAAACAGTCGAACTAGGTAGGTCCAACTTCAAGAAAGAAGTCAATCGGCGAATCCAACTCGGCTGGGCAGCGTTCGGTAAACTACGCAACGTCTTCTCGTCCAAAATACCTCAGTGCCTTAAGACGAAAGTCTTCGACCAGTGTGTGTTACCAGTGATGACAGATGGCACTGAAACGTGGTCTCTCACTATGGGCCTCATAAGCAAGCTCAAAGTCGCACGAGCTATGGAGAGGGCTATGCTCGGGGTATATCTACGAGATCGAATCCGAAATGAGGAGATCCGTAGACGAACGAAAGTCACCGACATAGCCCACCGGATTAACACGTTGAAATGGCAGTGGGCAGGGCACATATCACGCAGAACAGATAGCCAATGAGGCCTAAAGGTTCTGGAATGGAGACCACGGACTGGTAAGCGCAGCGTAGGACGTCCACCCACAAGATGGACAGACGACCTAAAAGAGACCGCAGGAAAATGCTGGATGCAGGCCGCTTCCAACCGGCCCTTTTGGAGATCGATGGAGGAGGCCTATGTCTAGAAGTGGACGTCCTATGGCTGCAATGATGATGTATAGTATACTCACAGCCGCACTCGGAGACGTTACTTAAGCTATGTCTCGTTTTCATGTGTGACAATTTCCGTCAACGAGAAGTTGACAGAGCAATTATAAGTATTCCTTAGCTTAAGTAACATCTCTGAGTGCGGCTGTTAATGCTATTGTCATATTGAGTGAAGACATACGGTTTTACTTAGAAACGTCAAGTTACACAGGGAGGTAAAATGTATTTGATGTGTTAGCAAATTAATATTATTTTTGCCTTGTTGTCTGTAAACAGGTTTGTGTTTACGTATTGTGTTTGCCGGCCATCTCGCCTAATGTTAAGTGATCATGCGGTATACAATGGAGCATGCTTGCCGAAGAAACGGATTCACTCGCAACTTGAACAACTTAACGTAGGTGAAAACGTCAAACCCAGATTGTAACCATCGAGGAACGCCGTCACATTTCGCAATCTATAGTTTGTACAGCGTTCGGTCTACATCGGTCTATATCTCATAGTGAATTTTCCTGCAACTTTTCAGTTTCGAAACAGTTTTCGAAGTTTTGTGATTAGTCAGAGAGCGAGTGGTATGATTACTTCTTGCCTGCAAGTTCGCACGCGTAAAATTTCAAATATTATAAATCACACTTATTTTATAAATGCGAAACTTTGTTTGTGAGTGTATGTTTGTTACACCTTCACGCAGAAACGGCTAGACAGTAGACAGATTTGGATGAAATTTGGAATATATTTGTAGCTATTGGTAGAAGTCAAATCAGAAATCCAGATCCCTATCCCACTGAAACTTTAATCCATTAGAAGTTTCAATTTAATTTTTTGGGCTCTTTTGCATTCGCTACGACGCAATCAGGTCAATTCTGACTTTTATTGTAATTTATGGAGCTATTTCAACGAAAAGTAGGAATAAAATGTAAAAGAACCTTTAGATAAGTAAGGACTAAAACGATTTAAAATATAGGTATGAGTAAAGATTCAAGATTGCCGTGGTTTTTTAAATGTGCTTTTATTAACTAAACAAAATACAAGCTAACACTAACACTACAAAACAACAGTTAGACTATAGCAAACGCATTATCATCTGAGTCGTCACGTCATAAATCATTGTCTCGCACCCACATGTCATTTCTGTCTATCTCGCTCGCACTTACAGGTCTTATTGTATGACGTTTATTGCTCGACGACTCAGTTGGTAACGCGGTGACTATAGCATTAGACAGTTGAGGGTCTACAGACAATCCAAATGCTCAAGCCCACTATCAGTTGGCAGCGTACACAGCATGCTAGTGGCATTACCACGCTTAATGGCAATGCTTGTGCGTTGAGCCAGAAACACGGCAGCATTTTAGTCGCGCGTCGCATTAACCAGGCGCACTGAAAGATTTTTGAAAATGGGGTGTCAAAAATGTCACCACTGTTTTGATTGTGAAACAATTGATTCTATAAATTCATTATATTACCTTTGTGTGCATGTATGGTGTATGAGAGTTGAGTTGACATGAACGTTTTTACGGTTAGGTACTTCATGCGCGTCGTAAAGTAAGCTTTTGATGGATATATACAGTCACAAGGAAATTGATATTTGCAAGTTATATTTTGTAAATTATTGTCGGCATATAAGTATATTTTATTACCTTTTTCATGGCACCTTTCGGTGTGTAGGGGTTTCAAATGAGATTAACTTCCAAGACGATCACATTTGGGAACTGGCTGTAGGGATATGAGTAAGTATTCGAAAAAAGGGATTAGTATGGCTGCTGCTACGAGTTGTCAACTATGGACACCAACGAATTTAAAATGCATGGTCAGATCATAAAGATTGTAAGACCCAACGCTGACTGCACTGGAAAAGGCATTCTAAAACCGATGTCTGCCAAAGTAAGACATTTTCCTTCCTAAATTTAGGAAAGAAAGGTCATATTTAGTAAGAAATCGGTTATTGAAGGCAAGGCTCAGATTGAAAATCAGGTTTTTTTTTTCAGTGTGGAGAGGTACCGGGACGCCAGCCGTATTGATTCTCCAGTTGGCGCATTCAACCTTAGTATGTAATAATGCAACAGCAGGCAACCAAAGCATGACAAACGCGAAAATGAAGGCTGAAGCGTAGCCGAGGCCAGCATACGGGAGTTCATAAATGCTCAGTTATTGCTAAGGCTTTTTTTAAACATTACGTTGATATTCATGTAATAATATACCTACATACATATTTTGGGGTAACTTTCATAATCCATTAGAACGATGCCTAGTAATCAATCATCGAAAAAAAACAGATGGCCATGTCTTGTATTGTGGGTTTATCACAGAACACCATCTGGAAATGACAGTTATTTAGCCGACATCAAAAATGGAGGAAGTTATGAATTTGACAGTACGTTTTTTTATGCGTAGTATATTTACATTTGGCCACCAACTATCTCAACTAACAACTAACTAACTAACTAACTTTAACTGTAACTTTGACTCTATTTTGTGTTTTTTTTCTTTTTGTATGGTGTTACGCGACTACTGCGGTGCGTTTTATGAATAAAATCAATAATTGATTTTGATGGTTCGTTTTTTGATTGGTAGGTCAAACTTCAGAGGTTCCAAATAATTTTTATCGGATTTGATTCAGCATTTTATGAAAACATCATTGTATTGTTCCATAGTTTACCAGAAATAACTAAATGTATTAAATTAAAAAAGGTTTAGGAAAAACGACGTTTTGTAGGTATAATGAATGGTTTACGTAACGGAAAGTTTCCGAAAAAAGAATTAGGTCAAAATATTACCTTAACAGGTAATTTAGAGTTTTGTTATTATGATTCTGTAACAAAACTTAGTTAAATTAAATCTTTTGTATTTTATTACAAAGAATTTGACTTCGGTTCAGAAAAGGGGAAGCCTTGGAAATACTTTGACCTTTCACAGAATTTGGCCGCTGAAATGGCAAGACTTCCACAATAATTATTCTTTGAAGCAGTAGATGCCTATTGTGCATAATGTCCATATGACCGTAATGGTCATGTAATGACCGTATGATGGTAATTTATAATTTAAATATACAAAAATATTGCTCTTAAATTGCTTTATTATCTAAAAATGGTTTTTACCTAACTATGTTTCCGAATTTGGTTTGAATTCACTTAGGCAGCCGAAATAGCAAACAATAGAATGTCAAACACGTCTGTATCAATACAAACATGTCGCCAGGTAAGTTTAATTATTTAAGGCGACACGAGCATGCACTGTGTGATTACATCGTAAAAATAATGAAGGTTCGTGACAAACTTGGCAATTTTGCGAGTTTGTAGTAAACTTCTGGGCGTCACCGGAGCCCAGGGGCTCGGAAACGCCGAGGGACCGGCCGACGACGCGACGAGACCGGCCTAAGTAACATGCTACCTTTATACACCATATTTTAAGTAATTACAAAGCTCAGCTGTAAACTTTAGACCTGGCATTTTACATAATTAAAATTATTATTGAGAATTTTGGTGCAAGTTGAAGAATTTTGGTATGCTTCAAGTTGGTGTCGAATATCAAAACCTTTTCAACTGAATTATAATAATTTAAAATTAAAAATAACTTGCCAAAAGCGTGTTGAGACACGCGTATGGTAGTGTTCCGTAACCAAAGCCATAAAATTGTGGCAAAATGAATGGACGGGCCATAATCATTGAACTTGCTCAGTAAAAACGAGGCAAAACCGTTGGACATAATATACTTCAACACCTAATTGTAACCATGTAGTAAAAAGATAGCGGTTTTTTAATGTGTATTTACACTTCGGGAAAGCACACGAAGGCATAATTTTGTCAGATGTTTCTTTATCATGTAACAATAGCTAAAGGTGCAGGGATTGTCTACACAACCTGCCAAACACAATAAGCTTTTGCGCCTCGCCGCGTGATTTTACTTTCAAGGCGCGCCAATAGATATTTCACATAAAAAAATATATTATTATATAAAAATCAACGTGTGTATGTTCCTGTGGACTCCAAAACGGCTGGACTAATTTTGACGGGACTTTGGGTGAAAACTAATATACCACAGCAGATAGCTAATCTTATAAGAAGTAATCCACGTGGATGAAACTGCCGTGCAAAGTTAAAAGTAAAGTAATCAATACAACTGTATATATACAACGTATCAGAAGTAGGTTAAAACCCACTTCCAAGATTCGTTTACATAATATTTCAATAATTAGTTACAAGTGACGTAAGTTATAAAAATGTGTTCATGATAAAATAGAAACACCAAAGCACAGACTAGGTAATGCTACAGTCTTTGCACCAAAGACATATCGTAGTCTACATTTAGAAAGCCCGTTGGTCCAGTGAACCTGCCTTCTGAGCTTGGGGGCGTGGGTTCGATTCCCACCTAGGACAAACATTTATGTGATGAACATTTGTGTTTGTTCTATATCTGGGTGTTTATATTTATTTGAGTATGTATTTAAAACAATTTAGTATGTATATCAGTCTCTGGCAGCCATATCACAAGCTTTGCTTAGTTTGGGGTCAGATGACCGAGTGTGAAAAAAATGTCCCGAATATTATATTTATTTATTTATTTTATTTGACCAGAGGGATATGCCTATAATAGTATATTATGCAATTAGTGAATAAAGGACGGATTTAAAACGAGGGTCATAGATGAATCACGAGCGTAGTGAGTGTTTCAAGAGTTAGAATCGTGAGCGACGCGCGTGATTCATGTGATTCATGGCTCTCGATATAAATCCGTTGTATTTTCGAGTATTCATACTATAAATTTATACCATAACTACGAGAAAAAGAAATGTTTAAGGAGTTTGTATCGAGAATTTTTTGCACAAGTAGGTTGTATAGCATCGTGATGGAGGTCGAATATATTGGTGTTCTAAATTCAAACACCAAAATAGTGACTTAAAAGCTTTTTATTCACTGTTTTCAGTAAATGAAATAAGCTTTTAGAGGGGGAATGGTATAAAGTAACTTCCTTGTTTTTATATGCTGAGTCGGTTTTTGTTTTTCGTAATTTTCAACGTCACGCCTGAAAAAATATGTACAGCACATTTGTTAAAAGAAAAAAGTGAGGTCATTTTTACTACCGTTCGGGGGTTCAGAGGCTCCAAAGTCGAGACAGTTGGTTTTTTATGATGTTTATAAAGTGAACTTGAGTTTTCTAACTGAAAGTGACTGTAAATTTTTTATGAAGTGTGTGGCCCGCAACATCTTACTTAGTTGTGTCAAAATTACTACTCGTAATACCGAGCGTTTTTCATTTTACGGACATGTTTATAGTGGAGTATATATCAAACTTTGTAACGAGCAAGTATTATTAACTAAGCTAAATGTAAACGAACTAAAATGGCTCTATATAAAAAATACTTACAACATGTTTTAAATGTTTATCGGGCCATATCACACATTATTATACATTGAGGTAAAAAAAAAAAATGTCATTACTCATACTCGGAAAGTAGGTCTGTAGGTAGGTAAAATCAAGTTCTATAGCCACAGACTGGGTAAAGCTACAACGTAGCTACAGCAGTGCGTTTGAAAATCAATTAGAAAAACATTGGAATTCGAGAACGTTCTGCTACAGTTCCAGAATTCAATTATATGCAGACAGTGTAATGTTCGTCGATTTTTTTTTTTTCAAAATCATTTTGTTCAGTAATCGTTACATTTCTATTTAATATCGCACTAATGCCCAAACTAGGTGTAGAAACACCTGTATCTTGGGGATTAGTCCTTCAGTATAATGATGATTGCATCAACTCAACACCCGCCTGTTAATAGAAATTGTTCTATAATCTACGAAACTTGGTTGTACTCTACATCGTCCTATATAAGATATCTCAGACTTGAGCTTGTGGAGCGTTGAATTTCAAGCGTGATCTTTCCGAATTACTTTCTACGAGAGTCTTTTTAGTATTCATTTCTCTAGAGTCGTTTTATTATTTCTATCCAAGATGCAGCTAGAGATAGAAGTTGATTAACATTGTAAAGCTCTGAAATGCTACAAGTCGAGTATATTCAATCTAGTATTTGATAGGAAAATATTTGTGCAGAAAGAATATTTTCGAGCGTGGCTTCGTTACATAGTGAAATAAGCAATGTTATGTGAACATGTTTATAAAAACCAGTTCAAAACTCAACATAATGCTATTATGATGATGATGATGATGTGATACTATTATTGAGGGGGCGCTTTTAAAACTATGACACAGTCGTTTATACTATTTCGTACTTACGCCCTACGGCTTTTGCACGGTTTTTCGGTTTTCCACATTTTCCGGGATACAACTTTTTTCGTCTCTTTGATGCACATAATGAGGTAATTGTTGAGGAATTTTCTTCTAAATCATTCCAACCATTTATAATAGTCGTATAAAGGAACAGGCAGAAGAAAAGAGACAAGAACGGAGAGTTAATTTCGCATTTTAGTATAACCACATAAAAAATTGCAAAGGCAAACAAATCCGAAAGCTGCTAAATTGGTGGAAGAATCTAGAATTAGTTTCAAATATCAGTTGCCATAAATTACAGAGCCGAATGGGGAAACATCTTTATAGAGCTTCCCTAAATGACCTGACTTCCTGAGTGCGAAGAAACAAGAAGAAGAAGAGTAAAACCGAAAACAGATACAACAGCGCAACAGTACATTTTTTGTGCAGTGGTACGGGAGGATTTCTACCGCGCTAGGTTTCCCCCAGTACCGACACCGCTTTTAACCCGAAATGTTTCCAGGTCACTGTGTCTTGTAATGGTCCAAACTGCAACCATTTTTTTTCGTCTGTGTGTCGCTGTTTTGTTTAAAGTCATCATCATCATCATCATCAGCCAGAAGACGTCCACTGCTGAACATAGGCCTCCCCCTTGCCGGCCTTGTTTAAAGTATTGGCGTCTATTTAAAGTCGACTCAAAAACGTGCGTCACTAAGAATTGCGTAACAAAAAATTTACGAAAAAAAAATACTTACTTGTCTTATGTTTTTAGATAAGTTAAATGTTGAACTAAATTTATTAGATGTTATTAAAATACACTTACGTATGCAATGTTTAACTAAAAATTAAGACAAGTCTTTTCCGACTTTTAGCAATTATGGTCATTATAATTTAAGTGTGAATACCTCCATGGTTAGCTTAAAATTATTAAAATGGTGTCATAACAAAATTGAATGTTTAATCTAGGAAACCCATGAGATCGAAAAACGATTAAGCACATTTCTATAGAAAAAATATATCAAAGTAGCACTGATTTGCGCTCTTATCCCTGTTTTTTGGGTTATTTAATAAATTGTCTGCGAAAAATTGTTGAATTGTTGAATTGTCTGTGTTTAATAAATTATCTTGATATATGGATTTCATAATTATGAAGGAAACCGGTAAGGTACATTTTACATAACAGCTATAATTTTCGAAAAATATGATTAAAACCCCAAAAATATAAGTAGCGAAACGCACGACTGTGTGTAAGCGCCATGATTTTGCTCCGCTAAATGCGACTTTAATACAATAGACCAAGGATTATGGTCATCTGTAGTAATAAGCGCAGCTTTAAAATGGGAAAACCTCGCCTTAAGCAGAATCAGAGAAATGTGTGACACACTCGCTTGTGTATTTTAATAGTTTTAGGCAGAGTTGTTCGTATCTCCGCACGTTACGGATAACGGTGATTTTCCGAACTGCGCCGTTTCAGCGCTAATTCGAGCCTGCATTATGTGTTAGCCGTAAGGCCTCTGTACGTGTTTCTTAGAAAAAGGGTCTTAACACACGAACAGACAGACAGGTGGACAACAAAGTGATCCTATAATGGATCAATTTTATTTTTCATTCTGAAGTACGGAACTCTAAAATCGATTTAAATAAATTGACAGTCAAGACCCACCCTGTGACGACCCCAAGATTTGCCCACTAATTAAACTTGGCTTCAACGGCAACAGCAGTGCGACGTGAAGCGAGACTGACTTTATAGTCGGCTCTTCTTACTGGGAGCCAGATAATTGCGGTTTGTGAAACTTCATCACAACGCAGTGGCTTCGCGGAGAGAGTTTTCAGCACAAACTAAGTAGGAATTATTGTTTGGTGGTTGGATATTGTAACCAGTGACATCATTGATTTAATATAGGACTGGATGGAGAGACGTTTAAATGACTGGCTAGGAGCGGGTCGAGACTCGAGACACGCATGTGTTAGGGTTCCGTTGTTCGTAGCCTAAGTCATATAATTTTATTGTGGTCAGAATCATCATTGTTCAGAAATTGGGGGTCACAGAACAAATCGATGTATGAAGCTCTGTGGACTTAACCAAATTTCAGAGGTACATCATACCAACATAACATATACTTATTATGCTTTAGTCGAAAAGAAAACTACTTGAATAACATTCTTTGTTAAGACAATTTTACGAAAAGGTCAATCTTTGAGCTAGAACGTCTTAAAAACATATAATTTTTTGAGATATAGCTATTATTTAGTTTGAAATAATTTTGAATAAAAGTTTTTCATATTATGAGCTATATGTGTGTGTGTTGCCAGTGATGACATGTTATGGTACTGAGACGTGGTCCTTAACTGTTGGCCTTTTTTTCATGAGCCACATCGCTCGAAGAACCAGTAACCGATGGGGAAGAAAGGTTCTTGAGTGGAGACCACGAACCGGAAGACGCAGCGTAGGTAGGCCTCCCACTAGATGGACCGACGTCATAGTGAGAGTCGCTGGCATCCAGTGGATGCAAAAGGCAGGCTGTCGTTCAGTGTGGAGGTTAAAGGGGGAGGCCTATGTTCAGCAGTGGACGTCTTCTGGCTGATGATGATGATGATATTATGAGCTATAGCTATATGAGCACGGTAAGTTACAAGTTTCTATATCTAATAGTTTAGAATATCTAATAGTTTAGTTATGTCAACGTTTTGCCACTTTGCCGGGCCATATTTCATGAAATATAGGTACACTTGATAAAAAGTGATGTATCAAACTTTCACTTTATTTTAAAATACCTATTTAACAATATCCCACACGAGAGGGTGCAGCAAAAATAATTTAATCCCCTTTCATATGTAACAGAGACCCCTAATAAATCTATTTTAAAACTGTAATTTTGCAATTTCAAGCACTTGCATTAATAACTATAGAAGATAGAAGGATAAAAAAAAATAGGACGGACGGATGGACAGACAGACGGACAGACGGACAGACGGACAGACGGACAGACGGACAGACGGACAGACGGACAGACGGACAGACGGACAGACGGACAGACGGACAGACGGACAGACGGACAGACGGACAGACGGACAGACGGACAGACGGACAGACGGACAGACGGACAGACGGACAGACGGACAGACGGACAGACGGACAGACGGACAGACGGACAGACGGACAGACGGACAGACGGACAGACGGACAGACGGACAGACGGACAGACGGACAGACGGACAGACGGACAGACGGACAGACGGACAGACGGACAGACGGACAGACGGACAGACGGACAGACGGACAGACGGACAGACGGACAGGCGGACAGACGGACAGACGGACAGACGGACAGACGGACAGACGGACAGACGGACAGACGGACAGACGGACAGACGGACAGACGGACAGACGGACAGACGGACAGACGGACAGACGGACAGACGGACAGACGGACAGACGGACAGACGGACAGACGGGCAGACGGACAGACGGACATTCGGACAGACGGACAGTCGGACAGACGGACAGAACGAACTTATAAGGGTTCCTTGTCAGGCTACGGAACCCTAAAAAGATCTCGCGAGTATACGTTAAATTGTGTCAGTTGTGTGTTCAACATTTTTGTACGTACAATAACGTCACGAGAGCAATTTAGTGGTAGTTAAACTTCAATCGAGAGCCCAAATGCTTTCAAAGAATTTTTACGGTTTACGGTAACGCAATTTGTAATTTTTTACCGACTTCAAAAAAGGAGGAAGTTTCTCAATTCGCCTCTTTAAAAATATGTTTATGTATGTAGGTACATTGATTACGGCGGCATCTGTGAACCAATTTGCGTGTTTATTTTTTTATCGTGTGGTAAAAATTCTCGAGCGGGTCCCACAAAAAAAAAAAATTTTTGGCTCAGTAGTTTTTAAACCAGCTTGACTTTTTAAATTGCTCAAGTGCCTACTAATTTCGCTACAATGCTACAAACTATAACTACAATAATTTTGTTCAGGCGCTTTGTTCGTTTCAAAACAAGGAGGTATTCATGCATGGCTGTTTATTCGTATCTATAAATAAACTAGTAGTTCGCCCCAAACAGAGTTAAACAAGGTTTTAAGCATTCCACTACCATAGGTCGTAATGTTTCACTACAAATACTAAAATAAAATTATCTTTTTAAAAACCGCCTTAAAAAAACCATATACCTCAATTTCTAATAATCCTAAAATAGGCATGATTCCTAATGTTTAATTTATTACAAATAACCGGCTTAGCGATGAATATAACTAAATACATTACACATACTGAAAAAATTATTTGATTTGGCTGATAAATCTCTGAGATATGAGTATTTAAAGTTTTAGGTGGGGATAGAGAGGGGATGTTCTATCCCTTTCTCGCAAAGCGTATGTTAGTATAGCATTTGTATGGCGCTCCTGAGCCGTGACGTCACGGCTCAGTATGGTGCGCTCTCTGTCTAGCATGAAATTAAATTATATTAAAATGCTTATATCTTATTTATTTTTAAACAAATTTTAATTTTGTTTAAGTTGATGTACTCTATTTATGATCAGCTTTTTTATGAGGTACTAAAAAAATATTAGTCATCATGCCTATTTTTGAATGTTAATGTGTACTAATGGTGAATTATTATTTATTAAACGCTCGTAAGCGTGCTTGAGTGGTCTTCATCACCAGACAAGTGGTGAAACATGTCTTTTCGTGTTGTTTCCAAATCTCCATAGAAGCCTCTTGTAAAGTCTCCACCACTTTACTGGGGAATGAGTTTGACTTGACCGTGAATTACTTTGCTTGACTCTGACTGTGACTATGACTTGTTTGACGCTATTAATACTATGTAAACTTGTTATAATATTACGACTAAAGGACTTTGCAATCACGGTCAAGAAAAAATTAACAAAAAAAAGCCGTACGAAAGTGGATTTTTGCCGTCAACGTGGAAAAAAACATGACGGCCCGTTGTATTATTTTGCTAAAATTGTGTATTTTCGAGTGTTCATGTGTAATAATGGTGGTATATTATTTATTAAGTGCTCGTGAATGTGCTTGGGTGAGGGAAAATGATATTGCGAGGTAAAACATGTATTTTCGAGTTGTTCCCAAAATTCCATAGAAGCTTCTTGTAAAGCCTCCACCCACCACTTTCCTGGGTCATGACGATGAGTTTGACTTGACCGTGACTTACTTTACTTGACTCTGACTGTGACGATAACTTGTTTGACGCTATTTAATATTATGTATTACGAGTGAAGAACTCTGTAATCATGGTCATAAAAAAAATTTACAAACATAAACAACCGTATGAAAGTGGCCGTCCAACGCAAAACATGTTGTATTAATTCGTAAATTATTACCTATCGGTAATACCATTATCTATGTCGTAAAATCCGAATACAAATTTTATGTTGTTTTTCCGACCTTAGTTTATTTATTGAGTGCAAAGGATTTTTGTTTTCATATTTATTAATAAAATATTATCGTACCGCGTATCTAATGGGTTGTGGTTACCTAAATATACCTACGTAATGTTCATGAGGTCTAAACACGTTACTAATGATTATGCAGATATATTAAAAAAACATAATTTCATTATGATAAACCTACAAATTATATTTTTTTATAGAAATTTGACTTACGCTCACGTAATTCGTAAGAACTAAAATGTGATTCAGAATTATGGACGCAATAAGTAACTTTTTTTAATCAAAAATGGCCCTATATTTTTTACGAGTACCTACTGCTACGAGATTTCATCATGAAGCCGTGTAAAAGTTACATCAATAGATAAACCTTTTTATTTTTCTCAAAATTCTAAGAAGATATCTGGTTTCATTTCATTATTTTTGAATAATATATGAGAAAAATATCAGACATCGAAGTTCCGTTTAACCACCATATTTTAGCTCTGATAAATGTGGCCCAATATAAGCGAATATACAAGTTAAACCTAATGGTCGACTGCGGTAACAAACGTGCTCACATCGAAATGAAAGCTCGCTTTAAGCCTGCGCTTACCGGCCAGGCCTATCCATTGCGCATTTTCTCTTTTTAAATATTTATTATTATCTAAATGGGAATAAAACACTATTGGGCATTATGTAATATTTAAATAAATTATGCGCAATTTATGAGGCCGTCGCTCAAAAACAAAATCAAATGTTCAAACATTGGAAAGTTGCGGCAACACCGTACACAAGCGATGAACAAAAGTTGAAGTTGAACTCAAAGACATAATGATATTCACCAATATGCACTGGGCCAGATTAGATTAGGGCATAGTATCCTCTCTTTCTGAGAGAAGCCCTGTGTCTCATTTGTTAACATGATAGGCAGTATTTATATAATAACATTGTAAACGTCTTAAAGTCCTTTTCAAGGCCAGGTGAATAGGTATCTTCTAAGTCTGCGTGCTTCATCTTTGACCACATCGTCGCTTACCAACTGTTACAGGCGAGTTGATGGTCTAACGCGGACTTAACCGCGAAAAAAAAAAATATTGATATGTTTTATTTTGATTATATATATATATTTTGAGGGTTGAAAGAATTTTTTTTCGAGGTTTTTACATCTCCGCTGCCCTATCAAATATTTACATGAAAATTGGTTTATACCATTTGCAATGTTATTCTAAAGAACCGTTAACCGTTTCTCACTTAGTGAATTTTTGTCTGAATAAATATTGAAGATGAGCGAAAGAGAAAGCTCTGACCAGTGAGCGCGGCCTTAAAATAAGAATTAACCTCTAAATTCGACCTAAAAAGAGTAACAAGGTAGCGGAGAGGTACTGCTAAAGGTGGATGTCAAAAACGCTTTTAATTCGGTCGATTGCGGTGCCCTGTTGACACAAGTAATAGATAAAATTCCTGATCTTTTAAATTTTCTCTGGCAATGCTATGGCAGTCCCACCAAATTGACATACCAAAACAATGTTTTGTTATCATCAGTCGGTTGTCAACAGGGTGATCCTTTCGGCCCCGCCATTTTCAGCCTGGCTATTCACCCAATTATTCAACGTCTCCAGTCCAAATTTAATGTTTGGTACTTGGATGACGGAACCTTAGGAGGCGACATTGACACTGTTCTAAGTGATTTACAAATTCTCATAGACGAATTTCGTCATACTGGATTGGAACAAAATTTTTCGAAATGCGAACTTTTTGTTTGCGGTTCATGTCCGGATAAAGATGTGGTTATTGAAAAATTCAATGATTTAGCTCCCAATATCAAATCATTAGACAGGCGTTCTCTCAGACTCCTGGGTTCACCGATATTGGATGAATCTTTTTCACCTTTTGTTGAGGAAAATTATATAGGTGCTTCCGACAGGTTACTCAAAATTAACGCCCATATGGCCCTTACAATTATCAGATATTGTTTGTTTGTTCCTAAATGTATGTACACTTTACGATGTGGTCCACTGTGGAAACACGCTGAGCTCCTTTCGAGCTTAGACAATGTCGTAAAGGAAACTCTAATATCGGTTTTGAATGTTGATTTGAATGACAGGACATGGTCACAATCCTCACTACCTGTAAGGCTAGGAGGCTTAGGGATCCGCCAAATTTCAAGTGTTGCGTTACCGGCATTCTTGTCCTCATTTCATAGTACTCATATATTAATAGAAAAAATCCTTGCACCCTCTCTAGGCGCTTCCGATGTAGTTGTATCTCATTCGAAAGAGGCGATGAATGCTTGGAGGCTGGCTTGTCCAAATACCGATTTTCCCAGGAAATTGTCTTCCCAGAAACTGTGGGATCGGCCGATCTGCGAACTAGCACGGAAATTGCTACTAGATACTTGTCCTAGTATTGCAGATCGCGCTCGTATTCTTGCTGTCTTTGTTTGGGAATCGGGACTTTGGTTGCAAGCCATGCCCTCTTTTAACACAGGTAGCCTTTTAGATCCAACCGCATTTCGTCTAGCTGTCAGCTTACGCTTGGGTGCAAGGTGCTGTGAGGCCCATCGCTGTCAGAGTGGCACTGCTGTTGACCAGCTCGGTCACCATGGTCTCTCTTGCTCGAGAAGCGCTGGTCGTTTTGGCCGACACGCTAGCCTGAACGATATCATACGCAGGGCACTTTCCACCGCCAATGTCGCAGCTGTGCTCGAACTGAGTGGTCTTGCGCGTGACGATGGAAAGAGGCCTGACGGTATGACACTTGTGCCCTGGAGGTTGGGGCGGTCCCTTGTATGGGACGCAACTTGTGTCGATACTTTGGCGCCGTCACATCTTCCTGAGACACAAGATAGGGCTAGCGTGGCTGCCAATTCGGCAGAGCTGCACAAGCGACGCAAATATGCTAACCTCGGCAGTGGTTACATATTTGAGGCGTTTGGGGTCGAGACATTGGGTCCTGGGGGACCGGGAGCTTACCACATTTTTAAAACCCTTTCAGAGCGATGTTGGTTAATGCGATGCGTGACCAAAATGCTGGCGTGTTTCTGGCTCAACGCATAACCATTGAAATTCAACGTGGTAATGCCGCCAGTATGCTGGGTACGCTACCAACTGGTAGTGGGCTTGATCATTTGGATTGTTTTAGACCTTTAACGGTCTATGGGCAGTCTAATTGTATTTGTAGTGTTAGTTTTAGCTTGTATTTTGTTTAGTTAATAAAGGTACTTGCCCAGTAAAAAACAACGTAGATAAAAAAAAAATATCTCATGGGCCGTGACAAGGCTTTTTGTCCGAACAAAATCGTTAGAACAAAAATGAAATAACATTATTAAGATAATTTTATAATAAACCACGAAATACACGCCGGGACGGCACTACGAAGTCGGCGGCAGGGAAACTCGAGAGACGTCCTCAATTACGTTTTACCTCTTTACGCCTTTAGTTAGACAAACCCTCATAAGCCTTTTCAAGATAATGTCCCTACCTTTTGTCATTGCAATCTGCCTGCCATTCAACAACAAAAGGGATATAAATTAAATAAGACCCGTTTGAAATGTTGCGCCAAATCGTGACATTTTTTATTTGCTTTACAAATTAGCACAAAGTAATAGTTAATTATATTAATATAGTAACATTTATTATCTATATCTAGGTGGTAATATCTATTTAAGTATGTATTTATATGTATGTAGAGTCCTTTTCATGAAAGAAGTCCCACGGCAAACAGCGGAACTAAATTTCCATGTTGTAGTTGTCAGGTGTTGTTACTGTGTTTGGACGCTAGTGAGATTTTTATTAATTTTCCATCGTTAAAGAGTCGTGTACGATGCCAAAAGTTGTTAAAGTTCTACTCGAGAAATGATACTGATAGTGATTGATACGCGATGACAGCGCCGCGTCTGGGGGACTTCAAACATGAAAAGCACTCTATATCAGTCTCTGGCAGCCATATCAAAATGCTTCGTTTGGGGTCAGATGACCATGTGTGCAAAAATGTCCCGAATATTTATTTATTAATTTATGTTTGCAGCATCGGTTATCTTAACGCGCAGCTCAAGAAATGTTTGTGTTGATATTTAAAAGGATGACGGAGGGGATGAAAATATAATTTTCGTATTATTTTCTAAATCCCCCGCCATTCTGTTAAATATCAAGGGGAAAATTGCTTGAATCTATTTCCAATAATAACCCAATCGGTTTTTCAGTACTCGTAGTTTTTTTTAGGGTTCCGTACCTCAAAAAGAAAAAACGGAACCCTTATAGGATCACTTTGTTGTCCGTCTGTCCGTCTGTCCGTCTATCCGTCTATCCGTCTGTCAAGACCATTTTCCTCAAGAATGCGTGAAGATATCAAGTTGAAATTTATATCAAATACTCAAATCTACAGTTGCTTTCAGCTGTGAAAAAATCAAACATAAGTTTACGCGATCTAAAACGCGATTACAAACTTCCATTTTGTAGTTGGAATGTATCGAAGAACCTTATTGTCCACTATAAAGTTAGGTTGGTCTTTCAATATTTTAACTTAATTATTTGTTATTTTTTTTTGTTTGGACTCGCGCTCTGAGGGTTCCGTTAGAAGGAACCGTCAGAGAGCGAGTACTTGTCTGTTTTTTTTATTTTTTATGTGCGGAAGTAATCGATCTGGCTGTCGAGCACAGCTTAAATTAAAGCTAGTCAACCCGACAAAGGTAGCCCAGACAAAATTTATATGGAACCATCTTTAAGTATACAGAAAGAATAATTGAAAATGAGAGTTACTCGCGCAGAGAATTTATTTGGCTATTCAACGCGGGGAATGCAGACTGAAGCGGTGATTTAACAACCTCCTATTTGAAGACAGTTTAAAATTGCCGAGATCAGAAAAGCTGTAACTACGGATATTAATAATTAACAAGCTTTGATTAAAAATATTTTGATGTGTATTGCATATTGTATAGTCACCAGAACAAAGGAGTATGCACAACTTCAGTAAAATGAACTAGTTCTAATAATTCAGCTTGAAATATTTAACCTAAACAAACTAACAAAAAAGCTTTTGAAACAAAATAATAGGAAAAAAGTAAATAAGAAAATATAAATTTTATGATGAATGCTCTATTGCTCGTAAATTTATTTTATAGTGTATACGAGTAAATTAAATCTATACTTATCTATACTAATATTATAAAGAGGAAAGATTTGTTTGTTTGTTTGTTTGCATTGAATAGGCTCCGGAACTACTGAACCGGTTCGAAAAATTCTTGCACTGTTGGGAAGCTACACTATCCCCGGGTAACATCTATACTAATATTATAAAGAGGAAAGATTTGATTGTTTGTTTGCATTGAATAGGCTACGAAACAACTGAACCAATTTGAAAAATTATTTTTCTGTTGGGAAGCTACACTATCCCCGGGTGACATAGGCTTTAATCTATACCGGTGCGAAGCTGGGGCGGGCCGCTAGTAATAATATTATAAAGAGGAAAGATTTGATTGTTTTTTTGCATTTAATAGCCTCTGAAACTACTGAACCAATTTGAAAAATTCTTTCACTGTTGGGATGCTATACTATTCCCGGGTAACATAGGATATATTATATTTTCGAAAAAAATAGGGATCCTTACTAAAACTCCAATAGTGTAACCCAAGGTGTAAAAAATAAGATTTACAATTTTAACTTTGCTTGTTTGACAGTTCTATGACAGGACAACGTCTGTCAGATCAGCTAGTATATAATAAGTAAGCATTTCAACATACGATTGTATCTTGTATACCGTAATAAACTTTAAAATTTTAGACATTATTGGGGCTTATGAACGCCGTGGCGACTCACCGGTCGATGGGATGGTATTGGCGGGGTAGAGTAGAATTAAACCTCTTGGGAGTGTATGTCCAACTGTCCTGCCCTCATTAGGTCAACACGCACTATTGAGGCACCTCTTCTACCACCGACGAGAAGCGAGAAGCGAGTTATAGTTTTGTATATGAGCGTGTTTAAATTCGTAATGCATGTCTGCGATGGTACCAGTTAATTAAATAGTAAATAATAAATTAAAAAAATTTAAAAAAAAAATATGTTCAAAGTATCAGTACAAGCGACATTGTTATAGCGATTTGTCGCCGGCAGTGTCAGATCTAAAAATGGATAAGCGTTTTTCTGTAGATATATACGAGTACACTCATTTATTCCCTTAAAAGAGGCGTATCAGTCAGCCGTACGTCAGTTAAGAGCCCGGTGCTTTCCAACAGAAAATTAACATTATTTAAGATAAAAAAATCACCGAGTAGTTATTTAGAAAACAAAATGTGCAATATTTTAAAAATTATGTTAAAACTTTTTAAAGCTCATGTAATTTTGTTTTTTTAGGCAATGTATATATTATCCACCGCCATAACACAGCATTTTTAGTTTGATATTTTATATAAGTGTCTTTGAAACGTTTGCAATGCTCTTTTACCAATAGTTTTTTTTATTACCACAGTAATTTTTTTTACCTTCAAGAATGTTGAAAATCACTTCATCAATGTTGAAAATATTTGATAGAGTTATATCTGGCCGGAAAGTGGGAAAGCAAGAAAATTGGCGATTTGTCGCTTGCTTGTCGCTTGTGAGACAGGTGCCTTATATTTGTAGAGTAAATTTCAATTAAGTACGTACAATATTATACTACTAACATAACTCGAAAACTTTCCTAATTCGGGCGCACCACTAAATAATAATTAATATGGCAGTACTGCTATAACTCCTTTATTTGAACGGCTTATGCAGCATTGTTTACGCAATACAAGTTGCGCAAGACTGCATGATTACTAGCTGCCACGACAGATTGTCTTGTCCAAATAAAAAAATACGCATCGAAACTAGAACCTTCCTCTTTTTCGAAGTCGGTTAATATATTTGGACAGGACAAGTTATGGATACAAAAACCCCATAGAAAAAACAGTTTCAGTTTTTACCGAATTTTCCAGTTTTCCGGAAAACTTGTCCCATTTTTCTGTCCGTAATAACTTTGTTCAAACTGTTACGAGCATTATAGATTATTCGGTACAGCCTTTCTCAAGTGATGCGTTTACTTATGAACAGCATGTACCTAATTTAAGTTTATTATAGATATATAGTTTTCTTTCTTCAAAAAGCGCCCTTGCAGAAAATGGACCTGGGTAAGCCCCGGAGGGAGAACAAGAAATGAGATTGAGTACATTATTACTGAACATAAAAATAACATCACTGACGTTGAAGTACTACAGAAATTAAAAATAAGTGATCATAGGATGGTGAGGGCAACGTTCAGGTATAACCTGCCTAAAGAACGAGCTAAGATGGTAGCAGCCAAACACCGACGATATGACAGAGTTGAATACAATTTCCTACAAGATAAATTCCGCTTAGAGCTAAAAAATCAATTTGAAGGCCTAGAAGAACAAAATCTGGATGTAAATACAATAAATGAAAAATTATGTAGAGCAGTTATTGATACCACTAAAAAGCACCTAGGTGCCGCACCACAAAAGGAATGTAAGTTATCGTCAAACACTCTGGCATTATTATCAAAGAGAAGGGAATTAAGAGACCGAACAGAATCAGATCAGAAAGAGCTTCAAAAACTAAACAAAGAGATAAACAGCGCTGTCAGAAAAGATCTTAGAACATACAACACAAAAATAATAGTAAATACAATTAAAGAAAATAGAGGACCTAAAGTTTTTTTTAAACGAAAAATAGATAAAAACCGATCAGATATAATTAAACTTCAGGACAGTACCGGAAATTATGTAACTGATCGCAATGGCATTTTAAAGTTGGTAGAGAAGTTTTACTCAGAGCTCTACGACACTAAAATAGCTGAGTCAGAATCACTAGACACCTCCGATCCCCGAGCAGAAACTGTAGAGTGCCTCGATGAAAGTTCATTGCCTTTGGTCACAGAGGACGAAGTCGGATTTGCTCTGAAAAATATGAAGCTAGGAAAGGCGGCTGGTGAGGACGGGATCTACGCTGAAATGCTACAAGCAGGCGGCACTCATGTTCTTAAAATACTGGCAAATTTATTTAAAATGGTCTTAAGGGATGGAATAACACCAGATTCGTGGAAGAATGCTGCAGTAGTGATAATTCACAAAAAAGGGGACAAATCTAAGCTTTCAAACTACAGACCCATCAGCCTTCTGTCTCAGATCTATAAGCTGTTTGCAAAAGTAATCTCCAACCGTTTATGTCGTCTCTTAGACGACTACCAACCCATAGAGCAAGCTGGTTTCCGGAGTAGATATTCAACACTCGACCACATACATGCTGTCAAGCAAGTGATGGAGAAGTGCAAAGAATACAACCGACCATTGTGTTTTGCCTTTGTCGATTACGAAAAGGCTTTCGACAGTGTCGAACATTGGGCCGTGTTTCACTCTCTGGATCGATGCGGCATTGACAAGAGGTATGTGGATGTCCTCCGGGAGTTATACAGTTCCGCTACAATGCAAGTGCGCATGCATGAACCGACCAACAGTATACCAATACGGTGTGGTGTGCGACAAGGCGATAATCTTTCACCCAAGCTCTTTACGAACGTGTTAGAAGACATAGTGAAGACACTTAATTGGGAAGAAAGAGGCCTCAATATCAATGGCGTACGCATGACGCACCTCCGTTTCGCGGATGACCTGATCATCCTAGCTGAGAACGTTGCTGATCTCCAGAACATGCTCACGGAATTGCTCGAAGCATCCCTGAAAGTTGGTCTTAAGATGAACAGGTCTAAGACCAAGATCATGACAAGTCAAGACATCCGCGTACCTAACATCACAGTAGGAGATAGTCCTATAGAGGTCGTGGATGACTATGTCTATCTTGGACATTGTTTATCTTTTGACCAAGGAGGCTCTCAGGTGAAGGAGGTCGCTAGACGAATCCAGCTGGGGTGGGCTGCTTTTGGAAAACTCGATGACGTATTTAAATCAAAGATCCCGCAAAGCCTTAAGACCAAGGTGTACAACCAATGTGTCCTGCCTATCCTCACATATGGTGCTGAAACATGGACGCTCACTAAAGAGACCACGCACAAGATCCAAGTGGCACAAAGGGCGATGGAACGGGCAATGTTGCGTATCTCTCTCCTGGACCGCATACCAAACGTAGAAATTCGACGAAGAACGAAGGTCGAAGACGTGGTTAAACGGATCACGAGACTCAAGTGGAGATGGGCGGGACACTTGGTCAGAAGGGAAGACGGACGGTGGACCAAAGCAGTCACAAAATGGTGGCCGCGGAACGGAAAGCGACCACCGGGCAGACCACCAGCCCGCTGGTCGGACGACATCGTTAAGGCAGCAGGAAAGCAGTGGACAAGGCTAGCACAGGACCGGAAAAGATGGCGCGCTGAAGAGGAGACCTATACCCAGCAGTGGGTGGAGAATGGTTGATGATGATGATAGATATATAGTAGTATATTGCACTGAATAAAAATGTGACCACAATTTGAGCGAAATAAATTTAACTTGAAGAATCCGAGAGCAGTATGATCGTTTAAACTTCAAGCAGGCCAATTTTCACCAAAATCAGTTCAGCTTTTTACTATCATTATTAGTGTGGAGTGTGGATATGTATTTGCAGTTTCAATAGTAGATCTCGTGGCGTAGCTTGACCAGGTGTTCTTAAACATCACCGAAATTAACCGGTCTGTTTTCGGATGGGTAGCCGCGAGTGACCAAGGAGTGGGCTATCCGTGGATCGGAAGACGGTTTAAATTGTAGGTCCTGGTTGGTTTATCCTATAACAAAAAGTGCTTAACCAAATCAGAGGCTTCTGAGTGGCTATAAACTTCGACATAAGGGCTGTGCTTGTAGATTTACATAAAGGTACTATTATGTAACTAACGGTCGTTGGTACTAGCTAGTTTCCAGACCTAATCCATCTTAACAAAAGGTTTCCGGAAGGTCAGCGCTTAAAAAAGCCTTCATTACGTCATGGTCGATTTGTAACGACGTTAGGGTTTCGTGTACTAGAAATGAATGTGGGTCAATTATGTAAATTAATTGTGGGGTAGTTGAACAGCCCTCGCTGGGGTTAATTTCGACCTTTGTTATTCATGCAGTGCCTAACATGCAAACGTTAAAATAAATTTGTTTTTCCTCTACAGGCTTACGCATACAACCTGCACTAAGCCGAAAGGAGGCCATTGTACTCATAATTATGAACATCTTTTACTATGGGACCAACCCTGAAATCGCGAAAAAATATCAGCTGTTTGATGGATAATGGTCATTGACACTACACAAAATGTATCGAACAGCTGTTTTGAACTTCATCATCATCACCCGCCAGAAGACGTCCATTGCTGAACATAGGCCTCCCCCTTTAACCTCCACACTAAACGACAGCCTGCCTTTTGCATCCACCGGATGCCAGTGATTCTCAAAATGTCGTCGGTCCATCTAGTGGGAGGCCTACCTACGCTGCGTCTTCCGGTTCGTGGTCTCCACTCAAGAACCTTTTGAACTTAGTTCCAAAGAACTAAGGTTTTAGTCTCTCCATGGGCGACACCCCTAGGTAATTAAAGTGGATTTAACGTAAATTACCAACGAGTCACTAGAAAGTCACACCAATATTGTTTGTCAATGGTGGACAGAACAACGGATCGACCTGATTATTTGCACGGATATAGTTCAAGGGCTGTAGAGTGACATAGGCTACTTTTCATCATCATCATCACCATTTTTCATCACTATGCGGGTGAAACCGCGGGGTGCAGCTATTAATATAATAATTAAGTTTCTTGTTTGCTCTCAATAATGACGCAACGCACAATGATTTTCACCCGTATTTATACCATACTTTGACAGTATTTCCTGTTTTATTTTACAGTGCCATAATTATGCCAAGTTTGACGCTTGTACTTGTTACCATTTTTACACGAGCAAAAACAAAAATTAGTTTCTATAAAACGTTTGTTGTATGGCGACACCCCCCCATAAGTTTATAATTTTTGACTTTATTATAATTGTTTCTTAATCCGCCGTAACATTAAATATTCTGTAAAAAAAACAACTGGCAATCTATTATGGGTCGAAAGATACAGCCGCTAAAAGGTAGGACAGACAGCGTAGGCTTAGTAATCTGGTCTCGTTTCACCCTGTGGGTACGGAACCCTAAAGAGCTAGCAGCAGAGAATCTTAACGGCCTCATATACCAAATTTGACGGTTTTAAATCAATTTTATTCAGTTAAATTACAATATTTGAGCTGGACAAAATACATGTCACAGATACATCTGTGTTTGAGTTTATGATTTGGTTCAAAACACGACAGAATAAAATTTCCTCGATCAAAAAAAGAATCTGAAACAAAGTCGATTTAGTTATTTTTTTTTCGTTTTATGCTCTAATGAAAGCTCGTAACAACCTGGAAATTGCATGTACTGAAAGGCAATCCTATTCAAAAAATTTGGTTTATATAGATTTTTGATAGTGAATAGTTTCGTTTTTAGTGAAATTAATAGCGTAAAAAGGTTGCGAGAATTTGCGCGCGCCGCGCTCAGTACCGCGCCAGGCGTCATCGAGGTCGAACCTATGTTCGTTTTTGTCGTTGCACTCCCCCCGCGGGTCTCCTGACTCTTGCGTGGCACAATACATCGTCGCTATTGGCCGGACTGAGGGAGCGTTTTGTTGCCTACGCGACTCGGATAACCGGCCGTTAACACACTGTCACGATTATTGAAATTGTAATACCCCATGTTTAGTGAAATAAATAATTTGTATGTTATTATAGGTTTCTATTCAATATATAAAAACCTCGCGATCGGCGTTGATCCTAAAACCCGTTCTCCAAAGACCTAAAAATCTAGGCACGTTACCACCCGCCCCTATTTTAGATGCCCTACAATTTAGACATACAATCACGTTTTTATGGAAAGACGTTTCTATTTTTTTATAAATATTTATTTATTTATAGCGTTATTCAATCAGGTGCAATTTGTTTAAACGTGTCGTAACGTTGAGAAATAAATTAACTGAACAACTAACATTCCGATACGCTATTTTTTTATCACTAGCGCTCGGTAAGCAGGTTTTTAATGGCTGCGGGCGGTAAGTAAATATCATGCCTAGGATAGTACTATACTGAATCTATGTGCCTAGGGAAGAAAGTAATTTAAAAACCGAACTAGTCCTATGTCAAAATTACCATTGAGCTTACTTTTTTCTTTTCTTCGACCATGCATGTCCGTACGATGTCGGAAACTTTTAGCACTGTGAAATGAAAGTAAAACCCCTGTGGTGTGAACCTGGTGCTTTGCAATTTTTTTCGGCGGGACATAAAAAATGAAACTGATTGTTTTCCGTTTTTTTTTTGTCTTACCTTACACTAGTGATGTAAAGTATATTATTTACACTCAAGTGTAGGTGATCTTTTACAGCCTCAAACTATTAGCACTCCCTTCGTTTCGCTCGTCAGGTGCCAAAATATCTCGTATGTGAAAAGATCCCCTTGTGCACAAGTGATGACCTTGTGTAACAATCTACACTAAATAAATTCGGGACATTTATTCGGGAATCTACACTATTATTTAGGTATAAGTTTTCTAAGCTAGCTGCACCCTGCGATTTTGCACGCTATTCCACAGGACCAGTAGGTACTGTGTACTATAATAATATATGTGAGATAAAAAGTATGTAGGTATATCAAATACAAGCTAGATTTTAATGACCGCTGACCGTCGCCGGTGGCCGTTGGGCCTTAGCTAAAAGTACGGTACGAGTAGGTACAAATGTTTTCTCCTCACCTTTATTTATTTTTCACGTTGACATTCGAAAACATTGAGTCCTATCACGCCCGATTTGATAATGTTATTTACTGTGTTTACGTATAAAATTCAAAGTATAAATCAATAGAGCTGACAGAGCTAGCCATCTAGCCAACCTGTATTTTTTTAATAGCTTTTATTCTACTTGCCCCGATTGTTAGTATGTAGGTACGTTCGCAGTATGTGTGGGACAGATCTTGTAACTGAATTTTAGACCAGTTATCCTTAACCGGTAAGCTGAAATTTAGCATTATGTAAGTTCGGTAACAATGCAATGTTATAGTAGGTATACCATCGAGCTGGTCTTACGATGAAGGTGGCCATAGGAACTCCCCATCGAGTCTGAGTTCGTTGAATTTGTCTTCCCAAGCACTTCAATATGGCGGACGCCCCAAGATGGCGGACAAAATGTTCTTATCTACCATCATGATATGGATATCAAATGAAAGGGTTTGCTGAGAAGAATACGAAAAACCTTGTATTTAAAAAGTATTTTAACTAAATTAATAAAGTTTTTTTACAATTTTATTTTTAATAACATACGTATTTTATTAATAGGCTTGCGTTTGACCGCCAACTCGAATGATGTTAAGCGATGATGCGGTCTACGATGGAGCACGCTTGCCTAGAAGAAACCGATTCACTCGATGATTTGAAGACACCCAGATTGTAAGTATTGGGGAACACCCACGCAACGCATTCCACAAACTCGCAGTTCCCACTATAAAAGTGGAATCAAAGCGCTCCGTACGGCTTTTCGGAATATCAACAATAAAGCGATGACGATTCTTCGTAACCACTCTGGTGTTAGTCCACATCATGCGCAAAGATTAAGAGCTTACCTAGAATGGATTTATTTGGTCTCGATTTGAAGACTCCTATATATTGTTCCTTTCGTGGAACACTCTTATCTAGCAGAGAGTTTCATATCCTCGCTGTGTAAATAAAAAAGTGGAATCAAGCGACAATGTCCAACCTGTATCTTTAACACAAGCTGTCCTTATATTGGATTTAGAAATACTTTATTCATTCATGACGTGGTAGAGGAGCGCTCTTGCACTATTCATTGTTGGGCTCCAACGCAACGGACGGTATGGATGAGAGGAATTTTAAATAAATTCACTTTACTCGATGAGAGTGCGCTCTTACACCAGAATATCCATATAAATAAAACTGAACTCGTGTCTGAACTGAATTAAAAATAATATCGGTGTCCATCGGTGTAAGTAGACGAAACATAGAAGAAAAATCACTGTTTTAAACTTTTCCGGACGTGTATTTTATTTTATTACCATATAATATTGTAAGTACAAGTGTCAAAGTTGATAAATATGTTTTGTTTGTATGTATGTATTTGTGTGTTACATTTTACGTAAAAGATAAAATATTATATGAAAAGAAACAGAAAAGTAATTAAAACTAAAATATAAAACTAATCTAAACCAAACTAATTTAATCTAATGTGTTATTAAGATTTTTATTAAGACTAAAGATTAAATTTTCTAAAAAGTCATGATATATCTCAGTTGCAGGCAGTTATCTACTTATTTAGAGATATGATGTATTGACGCTTTTACACTCTAAAAATCCAAATGGAACGACATTTCATGTGAATTACACCTAATAAAATCTAATCAAGATAGTAAAGTTACGCGAGACAATCCACTTTACTCCAAGTACAAGACATAAACTAAATTTAACGTTGTTTTTATTCAGTGTTTAAACACCCTACCCTGTTTTATTTTATGTTACGTTTCTGAGAGTTATAACTAAGTATATACCTACGGTTTAACTTTGCTATGTACATAAGGGTTAGCATTTTTTTTTATAGTAACGATTAAAAGCAAGAAAGGCAATTGAACATCGTCATAATTATCAGCTTAAGTTAGTAAGCTGCTGGTCATTGCCATCTGCCAAGAAACATAACTCCACCCCACCTTATTACTAGTTTTTATTAGTATGGGTCAAGTCTTCAACAAAATTTTAAAATAGTTATCCCCTACCGATTAAACTGAAATTTTGCATACACGTTTAGTTTGGATGCTAGTCCATTTTCTTAGGTTGCACCCGATTCATAAATATTTTTCTCTATGGAAGTCTCTCTTTACCTACCTACCTCTTCAGCGTTAGCGGTTATATTCTCTTTGCTAGTAATATTATATTATTGTGGCGTACTGGCCACATGCCAGCCAAGAAGTTTTTAGTTTTTAATTGAGGAAAACTTCTTTTGTTTTCTATCGTTTTTTTCTCTCTCACTTTTACTAAATTTGCTAAAAATAAAATACCTACTGTGAGTAAAAAACTTATTGATTGGCGACGAGTTTGGTGAGGAATATTCATATATATTGTGGCATTAATAATATAGCTACCAAAAAATAATCTCTTTCATATGGCACATAGGTACTGTAACTTGCCTCTTGTATAGACGTAAAGGTTATGTATGTATCTAACCAGAAAATGTAACCTTTTCTGCAGAAAAGCTGAAAAATTACTAAACTATTTCTGAAGTATTGTGTCGTAAATCAACCTGTGTTGTTGCGTGTGTGAAATACAAGAATACAACTCTCTTCAACGCTCACTTCTACCAGTCTAAAATCATAGGCTCGAAAGGCGGTTCGAAAGATACAGCCGTTAATAGGTAGGACAGACGGACGGACGGACGGACAGACAGACAGACATCGTAGCCTTAGTAATAGGGTCCCGTTTATACCCTTTAGATACGGAACCCTAAAAAATTATGATTGAAATCGGTAAAGTCGTTCTCAAGTAATGGCGTGACCATAGTAAATAGGGATTCATATTTGTATATATTATATAGATTTAGCTTATTCTTGACATTGACATTTGGACGCCAGATCCATATATCCACAAGGACGTTTCATAACTTAGGTTATGAAACGTCCTTGATCCCTCATCTATGAAAGATTTCGTCAGTGTCAAGTTATTGTGGTGGCACTTATGATATCTATCCAGACCAGAACTTACATTCTTCCCTGTAAGTAAAGTGTTGAAAATAGTTAATCAGTCTGAGCAGTAAACTTTCTCGCTGAAGTTTTATCCAATATAAAACGACAGCAAAGTTTGTAGTGGAATGTACCTACTATATACTTTTTATGTAAGTATGTTAGTGCCAAGAGTCTCGAATCAATAAATGGCTGTGCTGTGGTCATCGCCTTTTATATGTGTACTGTGTATTAGAAATGTTACTTAATGGTAAAAATTCGTGCTAACGTTTAAGTATATTATTATTTTTTCTGGAAATTTTCTGTGGCACTTTAATCACACTGGCATTTTTCTGTGGCACTTTTTACCTGGTATCATTTCTTTTTCTTATCTGCATTCCGTAGTAAGGAATAAACTGGTTAAGTGCGAGTTTGGCTCACCCACGGAGGGTTCCGTACCACCACATAATACAAAAGGTATGGTCACCCATCCAAGTACGTATACATAAACGAGAAAATGTTCGTATATAACCAACAAAAATTTGCACCATCAAAATAAATTCTTTGGAAAATTTAGCATAACGCGGTCTTGTGTGCAAAGCATATATTATTGTACCTGCATATAAAATTATACGTCATGTTGTACCTTACCATAAAGCCTCAGAATTCTCCGGAAAAATTCTGCAACATTTCCCGCAACGGGAAAGGTTTAAACAACAAACTCTGAGCTCTAGTAATCTCTAAAGTGCTCTTTTAAAGTTATTGATGCTTTATGTTTTCAAATGTATTTTAACTAATATTAGGTTACTTGACAAAAACAAATGCTACAGTAACTTCGTCTCTACTGTTGTTTGATACATATTTACTACAACTATTTTGTCGTAAACCAATTTTTAAAGAAATTTTTCACAAAAGCATTGTGCATTTTTAGGACGGATGTATTGTGTATTGAGCTGCATCAGCAGCCCGCTCCTGGGGAAAGCTATCTCTTGCGTATATTATCAATATATTTAAAGACATAAAATCACAGAGAGGGAAATAAAAATAAAACACTTAAGGGGACTGTTCCCATCTGCAGCTCACTCGCTCGCATATTTTCACATTATTGAAGATATAAAATCAATGCGCGACAGTCAACGCGATCAAAAGACTTATGACTGTTTATCGCATATTTTAGCATATTTTACGACTTTACAAGGGAATCAAACCCTATAGGGTACTTCCCGTTGACCTAGAATCATGAAATTTGGCAAGAGGCAAGATATCTTACAGTTACAGCGCATATAAAGAAAAAAAACTGAAAGTCGTTAATTTTAAGTTATACCATAAAATATAAATTGTTTTAAAATATACTAATATTGTTTTGCGATTACAAACTATATGGAATGTGGTATGTATGGAAGAATCTTATTGTCCGCTACAAAATTAAGTTTGTAATATAAAAAAAATTATTGTGGAATGTTTTTAATTGGACTCGCGCTCAGTCCAATGGAACCCTCGGAGCGCAGAGTCCTACTCGTACTTGTCCAGTTGTTTTTTTTTGTGAAAGAGAATCTTAAAAGATTACGTTTTTGTTCCGATCCAAAATATCATTATTTTTCATATTTGTGTGCCAACTGCTCACGAAGTGAGTTCACGATATTCTACATAAATATTTACTAAGTTGCCTAATGTGAAAGCACTCTAAGTATACCTAGATTTTCCATTAGGGACTGTTTCTAAGCGCGAATGTCGAGTAACTACTATCGAGTGTGAGCAGCGAGTGCAATGGCTCGTAGTTTGAAAGCAACTTTTTCTTGAAAGTCAATCGAGCAGTGACCAATCAGTTTAAGTCCTAAAGGTGGCAATACACGTTGACTGTAGCTTGGCGAAGGTGAGTATCAAGTACTAATGTATAGACAGCCAATTTGCCATTGCTTTTCGTCGTTTGAGCTGGCCGAGTGCATGGTATAATAATATATTCCGCCAGGTATAGCGCTCCGAGTTTTTTTTACGTGGTTGTCACCCTCTGACGTCATCGATGCCATAGATACACTTACACGTGCATAAGCAAGAGCAGTATAAGTAATTTATAACAAGTTCGAGAGAGATGACGATACACGAAACAATGGCGGAATCTCTATGAGACAGCTGATTTTCTGTGCTACTAGTAGCGTGAAATTATAACTCCCCAATCTCCGTATATTACCTGTGGAAATCCATCATGTGGGTGTGGTTTTGATATAAATAATGTGTTTAATATATTAAATTCGTGCTTAACTTTAATTGCTTTGCTTGAGCGGACAAACCAAATGACCATTGAAATGCTTTGTATTTTATTTAATAGATAATTAACAAATTTGTTTTCCAATATCTGTATTTGTTATAATAAAGTGGTAACTGGACAGTGACGTAATTGGGTGACAACTCCCGGAGCGCTAGACTTGTTTTCTTGTATCATGGGCGAGTGCAAGCCAGCGCCAACTTGCAGTGTAAACGGCTCGTTTGGCGTGTCTCACCACGCGGGATCGCTCGATACTTCTCGTCTCACTTCGGATCAGTTTGGTTTTTCTGCAGAAATCAAAGTTGGCATACTTGGCATTGGCTTAGCTCGATCAAACTTAACCAACGTGTAGCCTTGTATTAATTTGCCTGCCCTCGCGTTGGCCGAGGCTCGACTAGCCATGGCCAACGTGTAGTGCCTGCTTTAAAAATGCCTAAATGTAGTTTTTTCAGTGAAGTAAATTTCCAGGATCGGTTCAGTATCTAGTTCCAGAGATTACCTCTTACAAATATAATGCGCGTGGACGTTCCGTCAAGAACCGTATTTTTTTTTGGGATTAAACCGTACTGTACCTCTCCGGCCCTCAAAATATATCCATGCAAAAAATCACGTAGATCTTACTTACATCAATGCGTAGTAAAAAAAACATTATAATCCGTTTTTTATTTGCGCTATAAAATCTGGAACGTGATAATATCCGCCGCAGAACCACAGTCACAAAGCTGCTTAGATTTGCAAGTTGAAGTTGCAATGAGCAGGCCACATGAGCTACATCGCTCGAAAAACCGATAATCGATGGGGAAGAAAGGTTCTTGAGTAGAGACCAAGAACTGGAAGACGCAGCGTAGGTAGGCCACCCACTAGATTGACCGATGATATCGTGAGACTCGCGGGCATCCACTGGATGCAGATAGATATACAACTTTTTAATTTATTTACTATGTCTCTATATATCTAAACTGTATCAACGTCGCTATATCTCAACGCCGACCTATTTAAGTTGTCGCATGCCGCGTCACTCTTTGATTGACGACCAAGCTGACCCCCCGCATTGCTAGACAAACGTTGATAAACTAAACAATTTTTCTTCTGACTTGACACAAGCCAACAACTAAGCGAAGCAACAAAAATACTCTTTTTCCGTATATTTTTCAGTTATGTTTTGGCTCCAGACATCTTGTATATTTAGCCAATGACAATGTCCACTAGGCACTTCCAATAAATATGATGTACCTACGGGTTGTGCCATGCGGCTTTACTCGTTGTTTTCCAACTTTGCTGCAATTTTTCGCAAAATGATGCGAATACAGAAACCAAACCGAAACTGTTGCAATTCATGTGTGGCTTCGATATTCTCCCATTAAAAATGTGTCGAGCGCTCGTGCATTTGGCACGTGGTACGTGGTTTCGAGAAAACCCTCCTTTTTCCTCTCGGCCTTCCTTTTAATGTAAAGGAAGTGGCACCTGGTCCCGAAATCAAGGTAGGGTCGTTCCCGCGGAGGTTGTTATCAGGTTAATGTTTATCTTGCAAAGGAGGTAATAACAACAGATGCCTTCCAAATCAGACTATTGTCGGACTTGGAATTTGTTTCGAGCTTTACCGTTTACTTTACCATTTTCTTAAACTAGGTTTGAAATATATGTCATATGATCGTTGCTATAAAAAAAAAAAAAAAAAAATTTGCATAAGCTAGTTTTGGTATTTGCGGGTATTTTAATTTTCCTTTAATAATCCACTTGTTTCTGACGAGTTTTTGTCGCAATAAATAACTTTAATTAATCGACTTCAAAAAAGTAAGGGGCTATCATATTTCATCATCATGATCATTATTATGAGCCAGAAGACGTCCACTGCTGAACATAGGCCTCCCCCTTTATTCTTCACACTGAACACTCTTTTTTAGTTTGTTACCTCAGAAATCCGTTATTTATGAACTGATTTTTTTTTTTTTTATTACATACTTTTAGAAACTTTTACTTTCAGTCCAATGGAAATTTCATCAAAATCGGTTCAGTAGTTTGGTTTTAAACCAAAATAAGTATAAATCGGTTTAATTAAACAAAGTTTCCACAAAAACGGAAAACGAATATGCGTATTTGAATAATTTTTAAGTCGGTTTTTTTAATTGATTGTGATCTAATATCGTATCCAAGAGCCCTACCGTCCTGATTTAAGCAATTCAATTTAACGTTCGCATGATTTTTCGCAATCACCTAAGCAAACCTAAGTGATATTCATTTTTATTTTATTTTTTTACTGGGCAATTGCCTTTATTAACTAAACAAAATACAAGCTAAAACTAACACTACGAATACAGTTAGACTGCCCATAGACCGTTGAAGGTCTAAAGACAATCCAAATGCTCAAGCCCACTACCAGTTGGCAGCGTACCGAACATGCTGGCGGCATTACCACGTTGAATGGCAATGCTAATAGTGATAGTGGAAAATCATGCGAACGTGAACGATATTTGCTTTGGTTTGCTGTCGCGCAATCTTACACAATCTCCAAAACAGATCGTTTAAAACATGTGACGGTAATTACAGAGCTGTATCTCTGTGCTATAAACATAAAAACTAAAACTAGAGCTGTTGATCATTTTGATTCTTGTGCAAAACATCATTTTCTTCCATTAATCAATCGCCGTGAAATATCTGATGTAATTTTCCTTAAAAAGATTGTCACATCTAGCATTGACTGCCCTGATCTTCTTAGTAAAATTAATCTTTATGTCCCAACTGGATTATTTCGGAAATATAAACCGCTCTTCAGACCATCTGTCTCATTAACTAACTATCGGCAAAATAGCTTTATCGTTCGTGCGTGTGGAACCTATAATAGGTTACGTAAATATAGTCTAGGTATGGATATATTTGTCTCTAGTATTTCATCCATAAGGAAGTGGTTAAGTGACAACTTTTTCAATAATTATGTGTGAAAATTTTGGTACTATTTTGTCTTAAATATTATTAAATGTATTTCTTATCATGTTAAGTGCACATCTTAGTTTGTCTTAGTTTATTTAGAGTCTATTGCTTTTTTCTTTGTTCTAGTAATATTATACATCTATTTTTTTTATTTACATGTTTTAGCGTTCATATAATGTACTCTGTTTTTATAAGTAGAAACTTCTAAATGGCCTCTTTGTCTCTAGCTAATTATTAACTCTGTTAATTAAGACCGTTAGTTTCTCTAAGATAATAAAAAATAAAATAATAAAATAAATAAAAATAATTCCTTACGACGAACTCTTAATGCGGGCTCGAATTAGCGCTAAAACAGCGCAGTTCGGAAAATCATGCGAACGTGAACCTTAATGCGCCGAGATACGGTTTGCGCGTTTAGGCCTATGTTCAGCAGTGGATGTCTTCCGGCTGATGATGATGATGCAATACGAGTAAATCTTCAATAACGTCGTCGTAAACATAAAATAAGTCTACTTTTAAAAACTAACCAATTTACTAAAATGTCCGGACGTTTATTGAAATGTCCGGCTTTATGTCGGGACTTTTCAATTTTTGATTTGGTTACACTACGTTAGATAAGATTAGACGATACGACTACAACAGTAGTTGCCGGCGTACCAGCGTACTAAAGGACATTGAATCCACAGTCACGAAATTTTTTACAAAAAAAAATAACATGGGTTGGTCGTGATTTATTCCAATAATGATGTGCTTCGTACGGTATCGAAGTACTCATTATGATATTCCAATTAATTTACAGAAATATGCAACGGCAGTAGTTGCCAGCGTACCAGCGTACTTAAGGAATCCCGCTTCAGTCGTTTAGAAACCAATTTCCACACGTATAGAAATAACTAGCTTCGACCCACGGTTACATCCGCGTTAAATATACCTTTTAGCAACCTTGTAAAAACCTTGTAGTCTTGGTAGCGACAGCAACCTACTTTGACTTAGATGACAATATATTTTTTTCCATGATGTAATATAGGTATCAATGTATAGACTTCAAATTCTTGCCGGTCCGTTATCGCTTCTCGGCCTTTTGGCTAAGATTAAAGTGTAATATGGGAAAATGAGAAGTTAGTGGCTAACAAACTTCTCAGTCTGGAACACCGCCGTAAGGTAGCGAGTCTGTAAACTTTTTACAGAGCATTCGGAGCATATGCATCGGAGCTACATGACCTTATCCTACCATCCCCTTTCTACTACAGGACATGTAGGAAGTTGGCCCACTACCATCCATAGGTAGGTACATTGCGGATTTTCTTCGGAAACGTACCAAATGTTATGATTACGTTTCTAATCCGTACGGCCAAGGATTGGAACAACCTGCCGTCTCCCTTGTTTCTTAAGAGATATAATCTGAACCTTTTCAAGGTCAGAGCGAATAGGTATATTCTAAGTCTGTGTGCTTCATCTTCGACCACATCGTCGCTTACCAACAGGCAAGTTGGTGGTCAAACGCGAACATATCCGCATTGAAAACTATCTATATAACGTGTGCAAAAGTAATCCGCCGAAAATACCGTAGTCGGTTTTTTTTACTTTTGAAAATGCTGCTTAAATTCCAAGCTTCCCTAAAATTATTGTCTACTTATTAAATAAAACTGAGTGTTCTGAGTGTCCAATAGTGAGTATCTTGTGAAGGCCTTTTATATGATTTGACGAGCCAAACAACCAGATCATCCGAAACAAGGCGTTTATCTGATTCAGACAGATCGATCCTGTACCAGCAGATTCATGATACTCAGTCCTTAAGCCCTAGATTTGCCTTGGTCCATTGGCAGATCCAGGGGGGGGCATGGGGGCCATGCCCCCCCTCCCCAAAACACCTAGCAATTCCATACATTCGACTCAATTTGATTCCTTCGAACCTTGTCAGAATGCCCCCCCATAAGAAATCCAGAATGGCCCCCCCAAAATGAAATCCTGGATCCGCCCCTGCCTCGGTCCGAGTGTGTCTGTATCTGTAATTCTAACTTGTATCAAAATGGTAGTACGGATTAACGATTTGATACCCGACAAGCGTATAACAACATTAAGGTGATGAAATCCAAAACAGATCCAGGTGGAATAAAATGCTAAAGAAAATACTTCTTAGATTGTTTTCCTTGGCATTTTTAGGGTTTCGTACCTCAAAAGGAAAAAATTGAACCCTTATAGGATCACTTCGTTGTCCGTCTGTCTGTCCGTCTGTCAATTGTAAGTCAACGCAATCAAAAGATAATATGAACGTTTATGTCGCATATTTTGCGATTTCACAGGGGAATCAAAACCTATAGGATACTTCCCGTTGACCTAGAAACATGAAATTTGGCAAAAGGCAAGGTCTTATACCACATATATCGGAATAAATCCTAAAGTTACAAATTTGAAGTTATATCATTTAAAAATAATTATTTTGCTATTACAAACTTACATTTTGTAGTTGGAATGTATCGAAGAACCTTATTATCAACTACAAAGTTAAGTTTGCCTTTCAATATTTCAACTTGAATTAATTTTTTTTAGGACTAACGCTGGCGACTAACAACTAAGGCGTACTTTTCAAGTTCTAGCAAAACTTTGTATGAAATTTGGGATTTTAATACTAAGATTCTCAAATTCGAAAATCCTTTGTACAAACAGTGTGCTTCTATCAAGCTTAAAAAACACCTTATTTACAAGAGAAAAAAAAACACCTTATTTTTGACGATTATTTATGACCTTCACCAATAGTATCACCATCAGTAAACTTCAACAAAAGATCTTTAAGGTGCTCTTTTTTTGTTACTTCCGCAGTCCGCTTCATCCGAGGAGTTCTGTTTAGAACATAGCCTGGTGAACTTTCTCTCAGGATAGGTATTAGATATTAGATATAATTACTATCAACTTTCTTTGGAGGCAACTAACGCGATCATGTACAATGCATTTTACAAGTGCTCATGTCATGATCTGAATCCTTAAAAAATCGAGCAGCTAAAATCATATTTACTGTGGCTGAATATCGTATCCGTCCTTCTTATCCCTGATTCCACAGATTCATCGCAGCTTTTACGGTCTATTGTCTAGTCTACTCTATTCTACAGTCGAGATTTGAGTCGAGTGAAATTCACAAAAGCGTTCTAATTGGTGGCCGACTCGGCTGCCGACTTCACTTTCTGTGTGAGAATAACAAGACAATCTGTCATTGCACCTTTTTGCTGGCGCTATTGTTAAAAATGGCAGCAGAGCTGCGTATTACAGTTTTTTATTTAAATTGTTCTTTCTTACATGCCTTCGCACATCGTTAAATCAAATTCTGAGACATCACCTGAATCACGCGAGCGTAGCAGAAAAAAGCTAGTACGTACATAAAATAATCTCAGAGTTGCATCTTAATTTATCTATCCAATGTCTATCAATGTCGCATTGAAATCACTCGGAAATTAAGACAAGAATAGACATGAAAATTGGACTCGAATTCGAAAGGTGCTCATCCCAGTCTCTGTCAAACACTCGCGATAGGTAATCTTTCAAATTTCCGCCTGAGAACGACCCAAATCGGTAACTCGAAAATAAACCGACCAAACCACATAAAGCAAACATAGGTTTGGCTCCAGTGCATGATTTGTGCTTATTTCGGTTCTTTATCTTTCTAACAACCTCTTTTTAACGGACCTATATTCTAAAGTTATATTATATAGCGTAATGCCTGTATATATATGGTTTTTTTACGCGGCACGTTATCACAGCTTTATCACAGTAAATAGGATTACGATGTCTCTTGGGGAAATATGATTGTAAAATGTTAGAGCTGCTCGTATTTATTGGCCGTATATTATGAGTCTATTTACAAACCAGATAAAACCGATATTTCAAAGGGCAACTATCGGCAACTCCATATAGACCTATTTTAGCAGTTTGGAATATTTTATGAACTGAGTTACTTTTTCACTTTTGTAACTAGCAAGTGTGTTTTTTAACAAAACAAAATACAAGATAACTGACATGAAATACATAAACTACAGATTTTGGCCCAACAATACGCATTTTATTATAAACAAGTTTTGCAATTCGTAGATTACCAAAAACAAAAACACACAAGACACAAAAAACAAAAGAAAACTGTTTTCTTGTGAATAACATTAACTCCTTAGTGGCAAGTGGCCAGTACACCACATTTACCCAAATTCTAAAGACAATACAAATGCTCAAGCCATTATCAGTTGACTTGATAGCTTACACATGCTGGTGGCATAACCACAATAGATTTCAATGCATAATTATAAATACCTACAAGTTAAATTGTACCACCTAATTTGTTGCCTACTCGTTCAAGGAAACAAGTCTCATAAGTGACTAACAAAATCAAGGTGTATCTACTAAAATGTGCCTTTGATAGGTAAAAATAGGTATACACAAAAAATATTAGTAAGTAGCGGTCCACCCCAGCTTCGCACGGGTATAGATTATAGCCTATGTCACCCGGGGATAATGTAGCTTCCTAACAGGGAAAGAATTTTTCAAATCGGTTCAGTAGTTCGGTCGGTTCGGAGCCTATTCAATACAAACAAACAATCAAATCTTTCCTCTTTAAAATAATATTAAATATATATATATCGCTGCTTTAAAACTAAAGAGACACAATTTTTTTTTCAGGAGTCTAATTTGAAATTTTCATTTAGTTTTCAACCGTGAAAATGCCAAAAGGGCGTATGCATAAATTTGTCATCTAAAGGCCGATTTCGACCTGTCTTTGTGGTATATGAAAATAAGGCCAATTTTGGTCCCATTTTTTAATAAAAGTAATTTTGGATAATTTTGTTTTGTGGCTCTTTCGTTTTTAATCAGCGATATATATATAATAGTTGTTGCCCGCGACTTCGTACGCGTAGACTTTCATATAAACGTTCAACCCCCTTTTGTCCTCCTTAATTCGCCCCTTTCGCAAAATTTATTCTTAGCGGACCTCTACACACCATAAGGAATCTCCTTGCCTAAATTTAGATTCGTAATTACCAATCTTATTTTTTTTTATTAATACCCTTATTTCTCTTCCTTAATCCGTCCTTTCCATTTTTTTATAGAGTACATAAGTACTGTATAAAAAAACGGAAAGGACGAAATAATTATTTTAATAATTATTTTAAACTATTAACCTAAATACCAAATTTTGTGTCCCTAAGAACAAAAACAAAGGACTTTCATACAAACTTTCAACCTCCATTTGCCCCCCTTAATGCGGCTTTTTCGCAAAATCCTTTCTTAGTGGACCTTTACATCGTATAAGGAATTTACCTGCCAAATTTCAGCTTCGTAGGTTAAGTGGTTTTCGAGATTTCGTGATTAATGAGCGAGTAGATATGAGTAGATGAATTTCGCTTTTATATATATATATATATACTAGTAGGCCGCCCCGGCTTCGCACGGGTATAGATATATAACCTATGTCAACCGGGGAAAGTATAGCTTCCCAACAGTGAAAGAATTTTTCAAATCGGTTTAGTAGTTTCGGTGCCTATTCAATGCAAACAAACAAACAAACAATCAAATCTTTCCTCTTTATAATATTAGTATAGATATATATATTATATATAGTATAGATAACCACACGTCACACGACAGGCAGTCAGAATGTCAATTAGTCATAAATATTGATTTGTTCACAACTTGAAAACCCCTCTGTAAAACAAGAGCTGGGGCCTTACGGACAACAGCTAATTGCGGCACCTAATCCGCTCAGTTGGAAAATAACGCGAACGTGAACCTTATCGCGCCCAGATACGGTTGCGGTCGCGTGATTTTCCAACTAAGCGGATTAGGTGCCGCAATTAGCTGTTGTCCGTAAGGCCCCTGGTCTAAAGACACTTAAACGACAGAACTGGTAAGAACGCCAAGAATTTTTCTTTCATTATTATGTAAGATGCCACTCGCCCATCTGAATATTCTTATTTCCAATTTTTACTACCAATCGATGGGGATTACGATTGATAAACCAGAACCGAGATCTTCCCGCTATCAATAAGCTTGTAAACTATATACTTTATGACCCGACAAGGATAGTGCCCAGAATTGTTGAGTAGCTTTCTATTGGCATCTCAATATTATTATCGATACCTAGTAGAGCAGTTTGTTTACTCAACCCTACTATCTTCATGTCCAGTGTCCTATCCATACGCATCTTAATGCTTAGTCTGCGATAAACATTGCTTAGTTAGACTGTTCTTATCATCAATACTATGTACACAGTCGAATGTGGACGTGACCTGAATAATTTCCTAAGTAAACAAAACTATTTACAGTGTAACACAGATTATACGTGAGATGAGAGGGCGCTGATGAGGCACTGTTGCGCTTATTCCATTAATTAAACGTAAAAGAGAAAATAAACGTTCATACAAATAATTATGTGATGTTGATTATTGTTCATCCAACATTGTCCATACACAGTGGCCCAGCTGGCCGGTTGTTCGAAGTCTATGGGCGAGCAAAACCGGACGCGGGCCCGCCAGGCGTTTTAATTTCCGTAAAAACTTCGGACGAACTTAACTCGGCTGCTGCGCTTTTTATCCGCCCGACGGAAATTCAAATGCATTGTGTTATGTTTTCTATTTCCTTGTAACTTGCTGTAATACGTGAAGATAGATTTTAAAAAAGTGGTCGTAAGGTTCAACGCTCACTGTCAATCGGTCAACGCTCACCTTCAATCAAGGAGGCGGCGTAGGTGGCGGCGTCACGGCCTACAAGCGGCCGAGGAAAAGTCAATAGGCCTAGTTCGTATACCGTATTAGATTCGAATTTGTCCCGTCACGCGTTGACTGTTCTAAATTTTGGGTAAACACAATAAGCTAGCCCGTTAGCTTTCGAGGGACTAAATAAGTCTTTAACCTCGAGATAAACACTGTGCTTTTTATTACGAATACAAAGAAACTAAAAATAAAAACATTAAAAACTGACTTAAATTGAACATTTGAATTTCTTCTTCATACGTATGCAGGTTTCCTCGTGATGTTTTCCTTCACCGAAAAGCCAGTGGTATGAAAATCCGTACATAAACTCCAAAGAGCTCAAAGCTTCATTGGTACGGGCCCAGGCTTTGAACCGCGACCTTACGCTTTCAAGTCTAGCGGTCTCCCAAATAGGCTACCACGGCTTCCTTCTCTGCCCCTCGAAACATGGGCATAAAGAAATTTAACACGTAAATAATTATTTACTCACCAACTTTCCCATTTACATAATAATTATTAGTGTGATGTTAGTGTGATATTAATGTGATGGTATGTACTATATTTAATGACGTTATCATTTAATATTTTGATATCCCCCGTAGAGAAGCCACTGTTTATGCCTAAAATACTTACGACACCAATAATTTACTCCGCAAAACTCTCCCCATTCTTTAAGACTGAACTTGAAACAAAATTCATAATACCTTAGGAGCCAATATAAATCAATTAAATGGCACCATTAGTTTACTATCCGGAAAATCGCGGTAGCTTAAGGCGCTAGAAGACGATGCGTAGTACAAGTAACAAGTAGAAGTAGCAAGTGCCTACTACGCATCGTCTGCAACGGTGGGCTTAGTATTATAATAGTGAACGTGACAGTAAAGTACTTAGTACACTTTGCGTTGGTACATTGGTGCCAAGTGAAGCTTCGTATTCCCGCCCTGCTCGCGCGACGCCCATTACGCATCGTTCGTCTCGTGCGCGGATAGTTACTTGTCGTTTGAACGCCTACTTCTACTTCATTGCTAGTTCTATACTTGTTATTTATATTATTATTTATTTATTTATACTACGCATCGTCTGCAAGAGAACACTGGATTGAAACTGGCAAATGCACAAGATCGTCACACGAAAACAAAAAATCTTATTATTAATTTAAAAAATAGTTTTTAAAAACAAGGCGTTGGTCATATTGAATTTAGGTGAGATCATTTTATTTTTCGTATTTTTCTCAATAAATACTAATAATAATAAGTACATACCTTTTCATTTGAAACATATTTTATGTGCATAAAAAATAATAGCTCCGCCATCTTTGAGAGTCCGCCATATTAGATTTAGAATGACGTCACTTAGTTTACCATACATTGTCATCCAAACTAAACGCAGCTCAATCGGTTGAGGATAACTGGGGCCTTACGGCTAGCTGTTTAAAGCTATCCAGTTTAGGTGATAGAAAATGTTACACGACCGCAAACCGTATCTGGGTGAGTTAAGGTTCACGTTTGCATGATTTTCCGAGCTGCGCGGTTTTAACGTTAGTTTGATACCGCGTAAGCAGTTGGCCCCTGGTTTAAAATTCAGGTGCAATAGTTTTCTCGCTTACATACATACTAACAGGGCTAGCTTGTAATAATTCTCAATTTAAATAACCGACTTTGAAATTTGTTAATACGCAACTTTGTTTACTTGAATGACATATTTTTTTCTAGTTATTTTGATTTAAAAACTACTACTTAACCAATTTTGATAAAATTTCTATGGGACCATTCTAAAAGTATATTCTTTCTAGTAAAAATAATTTGGCAAATCGGTTTATAAATAAAGAGTTCTGAGGTAACAAACATAAAAAAATACATCCGAATTGAGTAGAGTCGGTGTTCATTGTCAAATTATAACTGGTAATTTCGTTACTTGGATGACCCCCAGGCCTTACGGACAACAGATATTTCGGCACCAAAATAACGTTAGATCCGCTCAGTTGGAAAATCACGCGAACGTGAACCTTAACGCGCCCAGATACGGTTTGCGGTCGCGTGATTTTCCAACTGAGCGGATCTAACGTTAGTTTGGTGCCGCTATAGCTGTTGTCCGTAAGGCCCCTTATCATTCGAACATCGACCATTTCACCGAATCCAAATGCCATATTTTACTAACTATCAAGTCAGTTTTTTTAAATTAAAAATTATTGCATTTTGTGGTGGTACGGAACCCTCAGTGCGCGAGCCTGACTCGCACTTGGTCGGTTTATTTTTTACGTCAATCGATTCGGGCGTTTTAGTCAAACTACTGCCTTAGCTTATAATTATAATCTACTGTGAATCAGTGGCTAGAGCACTGGGATCGTTTTCCCGGACTTGTGCAGGTAAGAATCCTGCCGGTTGTCGATTTTTAGAAGTACTTACCTATTTACAATACTCTCACTTGGCCGGTTTATTTCACCCCATTAGCTGAATTCCTTTACCTAAGATATTCATCATCATCATCAGCCGGAAGACGTCCACTGCTGAACATAGGCCTCCCCCTTTAACCTCCACACTGAACGACAGCCTGCCTTTTGCATCCACTCGGGACTCTCACAATGTCGTCGGTCCATCTAGTGGGAGGCCTCCCTACGCTGCGTCTTCCGGTTCGTGGTCTCCACTCCAGAACCTTTCTTCCCCATCGGTTATCGGTTCTTCGAGCGATGTGGCCTGCCCATTGCCACTTCAACTTGCAAATTTTAACTGCTATGTCGGTGACTCTGGTTCTTTGGCGAATATCCACGTTTCGGATCTTATCGCGCAAAGAAACTCCGAGCATAGCTCTCTCCATTGCCCGCTGTGTGACTCTGAGTTTTCCAAAAGGCCAACAGTTAACGACCACGTCTCAGTACCATATGTCATCACTGGCAACACACACTGGTCAAAGACCCTCGTCTTGAGGCACTGTGGTATCTTGGACGAGAAGATGTCACGCAATTTCCCTAACGCTAACCTTACATTTAATCGAACTAATTAATAAGATTTAATTTTATCGAACCTACGTGTGATGATACATTCGCCTAGAAAATAATGATACGTATTTATTGTAAAATTTGACGGCCCTAAGAACATGCAATGTGTCTACAGAGTGAATAAATTTTGAATTGAATTGAATTGAATTGAAGTTATCCATTCTCGCCATAACTCGCAGAATCACTAATTTTTCTCTTCTGTGCGCAGAATGTTTGTTTGACATGCTAGATTTTTAATTTCCGCTGGCTTCGGTACGACCGCCTCCATGACACAAGTAAAGCAAAGCACTACCGAATAGAATTTCGTTTTACAAATTGAAATGGTACCGGACATTAATGTTCTTTGTGCAAAATATATTCCCATTTTGCTAGAAAATTGGAGCAAACAAAAATCCGATATTTTGACCGCTGGTTGAGTAAACCTGAGTTTAGCCAAGCTAGGCTGCTGAAAACGTAGCCAAAATAGTGTTACTATGTCCAAAATAGAACATCTATGTACGCCTTACATTGTCATCGAACTGTGAACATTATATGCGGCTATTTATCTCCATATTCCACCCAAACGACCATCGTGTCGCAATTTCTAGATATAAATGTTGCTTCGCATGACTGCGATATAAAAATAAGTGTATCTTCCATCCGGTGACAGGGTATGGGTAGGTACCTATATATTATACTAGCGGTCCGCCCCAGCTTCACACGGGTATATATTATAGCCTATGTCACCCGGGGATAGTGTAGCTTCCCAACAGTGAAACAATTTTTCAAGTCGGTTTAGTTGTTTCGGAGCCTATTCAATGCAAACAAACAAACAAACAATCAAATCTTTCCTCTCTTTGCTATTATAGTATAGAAGTATAGATAAGCTTACATAAGGTACATAAGTACCGCCAGGCGAGTTAAGTAAATTTCAAAGGCATCTTCAAACAATTTCAGACTCTCCGGCTCCTTTTATTGTCAAGCTGCTTTGAGTACAGTTCTGTGGCTTCCATGTGTTTTTACAGGAGTCCAGAGGCCTTACGGCTACCTGCTTTGAGTGCTTCTGTTTAGGTGATACGAAAATTTGCGCGAGCACTAACCGTATCACAGAGTGCTAAGGTTCACGTTCACATGATTATACGCACTGCGCTGTTTCGAGCCTGCGTTAAGAAGTAGCCGTAACTTACGATTTTATATATTAATTAAGGTAGTTAAGGCTACGCTCACTGGCCAAAGCTATCTGTTTTAGACGCGTGGTTTTAGACGCGTGCATTATATCTTTAGAATAATATTGCAATTGGCAATGGTTCATATTTATTTTATTAACACCAGAAACATACAGTCAAATACAGGTTAAGAATTAACTTAATATAATGATTACTATAAATAATTAACTAAGCATGTAAATACATTTTAATACATAACAATAATTAATAGATATAGATGGCGGAGGGCGTAAAGAAAAAAATCGGTTTTTTTCTTCTGTTTGTATCTCTATTGCCAAAGAACACAGCACAAATTTCCTTATGCTCGTTTTTAGAAATCCGCAGAGAAATATGTCCTCAAGTAAAAATACTTGTCCAGAATACTCAATGATGGTGAATAAATAAGAAAATTTGCTGCTTGCGTATCACCTAAATAATAAACCTGAACACCTGATTTACAAGTAATCTTAGTGTATTTGGTCCATAACCGTGCTAAATGAATAAATAAATAAGTAAGACAATACAGTCATCATGTCCCGGCCATGTGCGAGTCGGGCTCGCACACTGAGGGTTCCGTACCACCACAAAATATAATTCAATTTAAAAAAGCGACTTCAAAAGTAGTAAAAGATAGCATTTCGATTCGGTGAGACGAATGATAAGGTCTCATCTAAGTAACTAAATTACCAGTACCTGGTAATTTATAATTTGTATTCATTACCATGTTATAATAACTTGGTAATTAACACTTTACCACCGACTCGCATTTGGTCATTGTTGTTATACTTTAGAGTGTGTACCTACTATAGTCATGATAAGTTTGACGCTTGTATTAATTACCGTTTTTACATTAAAGCAATTACAAAAATATACGTTAAAAATACGTTTGTTGTATGGGATGGGGTATTTCGGTTTTACTTTTTGACTTTATTATTATTTCTTAGTTATACCGCCGTAACATTACATATTCTGTGAAAATTTCAACTGGTTATCTATTACGTTTCGAAAGATTTAGGTAGGACGGACAGACAGACAGACATCGTAGGCTTGGTAATAGGGTCCCGTTTACACCCTTTGGGTACGGAATCCTAATTATGCCCCTAAATCAAGTTTTTTGTGCTGAAAAGTTTCAAGTATTTAAACGAGCGTCAGGGCGGAATTTAAAACCGTTATCGACTGAGATGGGATCTTAAAACAAAGGCTGTAGAAATGTAGATAATCAGGGTGCCAGGTCCTCAGAAACAGCCGGGCCCATGGGCCGTGTAATTAGGGCGGTGACTTGCCCCAATCGACCTCTCGTCCATCTGGCCGCCTCCGCTTACTACGTTATTTTTAGGGTTCCGTACTCAAAAGGTAAAACCGGACCCTATAACTAAGCCTATACGATGTCTGTCTGTCCGTCCTACATTTAAACGGCTGTATCTTTCGAACCACGTAATAGATAGCCAGTTAAAATTTTCACAGAATATGTAATGATATGGCGGATCAACTAAGAAATAATAAAAAAGTCACAAAGTAAAAAAGGAAAGGGCAAGGGCGAAAGGGCCGCATGCAGCAAACGTATTTTTTATGTATTTTTGTATTAGCTCTAATGTAAAAAAAGGTAATACTTACAAGCGTCCAGATTAGCATGATTATAGTACACACTCTAAAGTATAACAATTAATAAATAATGGCCAAGTACGAGTCGGTGACCAATTTCTGTTCATTGCCAAGTTATAACAAGTAATTGGGTTATTTGGATGACCTCATTTCTTTCACCGAATCGAAATGTCATATTTTACAAATTATGAAGTCGGTTTTTTTTAATTATAATTATTGTATTTTGTGGTGGTATGGAACCCTCAGTGCGCGAGCCTGACTCATACTTGGCTGGTTTTATTTATTTATTTTTCTATATAACTCTTATGATTTCTCTTTTTTATTATCTCCTTTTTATGATTTTAATTCAAATTCAAATTATTTATTGAGAATAAAAACGGACAACTTCCACTAACATTTATCTCACATACTGTTAAGCTTAAATAGATTTCCTGGTAAAAATAGGAATAATATTATAAAAAACTAATATAATAAATACAACAAATTGCTGTAAAAATATGTCAACACAAAATTAGTATGTCATACAAATTGTCATCATGTAGTCATCGGCTTTTTTGCCCGTACCACAGCCCGTACCATTGATCAGCTGCGTTTTCACAATAAGTCATAAACACTTTCGTTACAGGTTTTCAATTGTCACAAATAATATCACAATCAGTGTTGGTGGGACGGAGTGCATTGAAGTGGCGGCGGGCGCGAATCAGCGGAGACATGGAGCGTGCCACAGTGCGGCTGTGATACACGTGAAAAAGACTTACCTACTTATCTTAAATGTGTGTTTCTAATTTATTTCGGAAGAAAAGTATACACATTTTGAATCATAATAAACTTAACTAAATAAAAATTTATAATAAAAAAATGCCATAACGTGTATCTAACAGGGAGGCTTTGTCCAACAGTGGACGTTTAATGGCTGCTGGTGATGATGGTGAAATTAAAATTGATCAGCTGCGTTTTCACAATAAGTCATAAACACTTTCGTTACAGTTTTTCAATTGTCACAAATAATATCACAATCAGTGTTGGTGGGACGGAGTGCATTGAAGTGGCGGCGGGCGCGAATCAGCGGAGACATGGAGCGTGCCACAGTGCGGCTGTGATCCATGTGAAAAAGACTTACCTACTTATCTTAAATGTGTGTTTCTAATTTATTTCGGAAGAAAAGTATACACATTTTGAATCATAATAAACTTAACTAAATAAAAATTTATAATAAAAAAATGCCATAACGTGTATCTAACAGGGAGGCTTTGTCCAACAGTGGACGTTTAATGGCTGCTGGTGATGATGGTGAAATTAAAATAAAGACACAAACTTAACTAACCTAAAAACTACTCATGTTATTAAGAAAGATGTTTTTATCCATTAAGTAAGGTTGTTGACAATTGAGCAAATTATCAATTTAGAATAAGTATCAAAAATAGGTATACCCTGTATTCTGAGGGTATACCTATATACTTTCATTATTTGCTGTATATTGGTCCAAATATTTAAAAAAATAAAATGCTGGCGTGTTTCTGCGTTGAGCACGCATAAGCATTGCCATTCAGCGTGGTAATGCCGCCAGCATGCAGGGTACTCTGCCAACTGGTAGTGGGCTTGAGCATTTGGATTGTATTTAGACCTTCAACCGTCTATGGGCAGTCTAATTGTATTTGTAGTGTTTGTATTAGCTTGTATTTTGTTTAGTTATTAAAGGCACTTGCCCAGAAAATAAAATAAAATATTATAACATATATAATATACCTTAACTTTGTTGGTTAAATACACGACTGCTACTTCTTAATATAATATATTTAAAATATCAAATACAAAAAGTTCGGAATCTAAAAATCACCACGAATAAACTGTCCCGGATGATATAGGTAAGCGAAAAGGCAAGTTATTAAAGAAAATGTCCCTACTTTCCTGTGATCTTTATCAGAGTATGTACAATTTATTTTTATCGTGCCTTAGAAACAGTACGGACGTAACTTAGGCCCACGCTGATGCCTACGCATACAGTATTTAGACAAAAGCGCAAAATGAAGGTATATAAAAAAAAAAAAAAAAATTAAGCGTTGATGTTTCCGTCAAGACGTAGAATCTATGTTCCTTTATCATTCAAAGATAAAACGACCTAGCTCCAAAAACGAATAGCATCGAATCTTCTTTTATGGATATATTTTATTTATCTGTATGCAATTCTAACATATAAGCTGTCAAGAGCTGCGTGTATACCAGCGATTTTTATTTTTAGGGTTCCGTACCGTATTGTTAAAAACGGAACCTTATTACTGAGCTTACGCTGTCTGTCTGTTTGTCCGTCTGGCCGTCCATCCATCCTACCTTTAAACGGATGTATATTTCGAACCGTAATAGATAGCCTGTTGAAATTTTCACAGAATTTGTATTGTTACAGCGTAAATTATAAAAAAGTCAAAAAGTAATAACGAAAAGGGGGTGTGGGTCCCCATACAACAAACGTATTTTTTAAAGTTTTTTATAAAGTCAAATAAAAAAATATATATTCTTTCCTTTATATGTGCTGTAAGACCTTGAGAGTCTGGGTCAACGGGAAGTACCCTATAGGTTTTGATTCCCTTGTTAAATTACAAAATATGCGAAAATATGCGACATAAACGATCATATATTTTGATCGCATTGACTTACAAGTTTGATTTTTTCACAGGTAAAAGAAACTGTATCAAGTATTTAACATAAATTTCAACTTGATACCTCAACGCGTTCTTGAGAAAAAGGGTCTTAACAGACGGACAGGCGGACAACAAAGTGATACTATTATAAGGGTTCCGTTTTTCCTTTTGAGGTACGGAACCCTAAAACAAGTAAATCGTACATCATGGAGTAATCGTTGATCGATATAAACACGTACCTACTGAATTGGGAACCTCTCTCCTGAAGTCGGTTAAAAACACTACCGCGAGTGTGTGTAGCTTTGAATTTCCATAACTTTTCAACTTGCAAATGTCTATGAAATACCCATACTGCTTTTTCAGGCAATTTACTTTACCCCTGGGTCAGTATTAAATCTCGGCGCACATTTAACTTCGTTGTTCTATTACAGCTGGGACATTTTGTTAAAGCTAAGTTACTACTTGGGCATAGGCAATAGAGCCTTCCTTAAGACGAAATATGCTTCAAATTTGACGATTCGTCATCACGAATATTCAAAAGTAGACCTTTAAAATCGATTAATTGACATTATTTCTTTATGTTTAATAAATGTTCTTAAAATATTTTATTCGGATATGTTCACCGATACACGATTAAAGAAATTAGGCTCGATAGAAAAAAATCGTAAACTTTCCTAAAAAAACACCGGTTTTTACGTTCCCTTCAATGGATTGAATCAACTTCATTCAAATTTCATAGAAGACATTTTTATCCAAAAAAATATATTGTGTGTTATCCTAACAATCATTCAAATACTTTAGTGGTCGCAGTTTTTTGTAAAAGCGTAAGATTATTTGTAGAAAATAAAGAAAAAATAAATATTGAAAATATTTTAGAGCGCGCACGCCGCATTACCGTCATACAAGTGTACGGTTCTCTACCATGTCGCCTTAATACCTTTTCATGGCAGGCTGGTAAAGTAGAGTGTATCCTAAAACTTACAAGGATTCTCATTACTATACCTGTGACTGTACCTCACGTTGCATAAAAGCGTCCTACATTTAAAATAAGTAGGTATATCGCGCGGTTTCACACGCCATTAGCGCGACTTTATATAATTACTAGCGGTCCGCCCCAGCTTCGCACGGGTATAGATTAGCCTATGTCACCCGGGGATAGTGTAGCTTCCCAACAGTGAAAGAGTTTTTCAAATCAGTTCAGTAGTTTCGGAGCCTATTCAATGCAAACAAACAAACAATCAAAACTTTCCTCTTTATAATATGAGTATAGATAATTATATACATAATATATAAATAAATTATTAATACATAATTTTTATTATATTATAATACATTAATTGCCATATTACGAAAAAAAATATATACGTAAAGAATACGTTTGTTGTATGAGGACTCACCCCCCGTTCGTTATGACTTTTTGACTTTTTTAAATAACATCTTAGTTAATCTGCAGTAACATTACATATTCTGTGAACTAAAATATAATTTCAACTGGCTATCTATAACGGTTCGAAAGATACAGCCGTTTAAAGGAAGGACAGACGGACAGCGTAGGCTTAAATATATAGATAGATAAACTCTTTATTGTTCACACCACAAATTTCATACACACAATAAAACAGCTTAGTAGTAGGGTTCCGTATCCAAAGGGTAAAAACGGGACCCCGTTTTTACCCTTTGTATACGGAACCCTAAAAATGATCTCAATTATTATTTCAATTAGACAAGCAAAATACACAACATGTGAGAGAGACAAAACAGTTTTTGACTAAAGGGTGATTGAAACAAAGGCGACAATATAGTAAAGTAAGAAACGCATCTATTTTTTATTTGTTAGAAAAGTTTGTTTGTATGTGCATTTGTAATCTGTAATGATAACGGACCTTAAAAGAAACCTATGGCTCTAGGTGAAGCAAGGTTTTTGACCTTCACATTGATAGCTATGACATACGCCAAGACACGTTTAATTTCAATAAAATAATATCAAGTAGTTAAGTTCAGGCCCTGCATTCATATATATATAAGGTACAACACAATTTTGCGCTGCAGTCAACAAAAATACGCACATTTCTGTCGTTTGAGCTCCGTAGATCTCACTGCGGAGGCTTAGTAATGCGGTGATTTGTATGCAAGTAGGTATGTTTGTTTTGGGGCCCTTCCCCTCGGCCCTCGTCTCCCCTGCGAACTCACACCCCTTATTGAGTGAAAGAGCCGGTTGAAATCGGTTTAGTATATTTCCCGCGCAACATTATAAATATTCAGTATTACATTTTGTGGCTTGAAGAGAGTGGTGATATCAAATGGAAGCCTACTCAGCAGTCATTATGATAATAGACAATAATAAAATAGTAATAATAAGAAATAGAAAAAAGACAGAAAAATTTAGAGAAAGAGTGAGGAGTGAGTAAGTACAGCTGTGAAACCATCCTGAATCTTATAAATTAAGTTTTACGTGGTGTTTACGTGCGTACAATGTTTCAATGTGCAAAGAGGTTAGACAACATTAAAAAAAATCACTAAAAAGAGGCGAATGCACAAAGGTTATGTTAAAATTAAAAAAGAAAAAATTATTGATATTTAAAAATGTCTTCCTGTGACTCGTGTACTATGCTCGTATACTATGGTCTGAGATGTATGATGTATATATGATGTCTATGCTATGAGATGTATGATGTATGGTCTGGTATGGTATAAAATGATAAATTTGACAAGTCACGCCCATGAAGTTTCGTATTTTTTCCGGTAAAATGTACTACAAATAATGTCGTTCTTCATTGATGGGTACCACCCACTTAGTGAAGTGCCACGCATAATGAATAACCACAGACTAAAATATGAGTGAATTTTATTTGACATAAATCAACATTTTTGGTGTGAAATTTATTTTCCACTACTGCTTTAGCCTCTTCTCTTATGAAATCAGGCTCAATCTTATGAATCAAATGAACTCATTGTGTTAATAGGTACATACAATCTGTTATACGGAAGTATAAACAAAACTACAATGAAGACCGGATTCTCGCCAATTTATTTTTAACATTCTGGCACTGAAACATGCACGCGAAGTGCGAGTCCATATTGTCTGAGGAGATTTTTTTTTTTTAGGAACATGTTTCAATACAAATGTGAAAATAGAACTAGTTTTTTTTTAATAATTTGATTGTCTGTCATTTGTCAACTGTCACTGTCAGTTGAAAGTGATTCTCCCTAGGGCTGAAATGTATTACTTTCAACCCGCTCCTCAGGCAACTCCAGACCTACTTTCCGAGTATGAAGAATATAATATAGAATATAAGCGCTAAGTAGTCCTATTTATTAATAATGGCAAGAAAAACATCAGGTGCACGCGAAACAGGATAAAGCCTAGATAAGGCTGACTTATCTGAATAGCATCGGTGGGTAGGTACTTTTATTGTTTTGTTAGCAATAAAAGTGCTCTCCCCGGGGCAAAGTTTTATCATAAGATTGGAAAGAGCTCGGTTCGTGTGCTCAGTGCGTGACACAACAGTATGTCAGATGTACAGATTCAGAAAAACAAGATATTGTACCGATTTTGAGAGAATATGAAATTGGTTTCGTTTTGCTCTAACTACCACACCTATAGGTAGATAAACCTATCCCGGGATAAATAAATTACCGGGAAAACAACATAAACTTGAAAATACATAGGAAAAAATGATTATAAAGGCAACTATTATTATTACTGTGGGGGTATGGCTGCTTTGGGGCACAACAACATCAACTTTTTTTTGTATCGGGACTTGGCCAGGCGATCGGTAGAGGCGTCGGGTGTCCAGAATGCTTGCTTTCATTTCAAACAGAAATTGAGCATTGCCATTCTTTTTTTTTTTTGTTAAAATCTTCATGAGCGTGGATTCAATGTCCTTTAGTCGTAATATTAAACAGTTTACTTTGGCTTAATAGCGTCAAACAAGTCATAGTCACAGTCAGAGTCAAGCTAAGTAAGTCACGGTCAAGTCGAACTCATGCCCCTGTAAAGTGGTGGAGACTTTACAAGAGGCTCCTATGTAGTTTTGGAAACAACACGGAAAGACACGTTTTACCTCGTTATATCACTTGCCTACACTCGAGCACGTTTACGAGCACTTAATGAATAATAATTCACCATTTAGTACACATTAACACTCGAAAATACACAAGTTTAGGAAAATAATCCAACGAGCCGACATGTTTTTTCCGCGTTGGCGCCAAAACTCCGCATTGCCATTCAACGTGGCAATGCTGCCAGTATTCTAGGGACTTTTCCCTCCACTAATATTTATTCATTCTAAGTTTCAAAAGTAAAATAATTTACTTTTTTAGGGTTCCGTACCTCATAAGGAAAAAACGGAAACCTTATAGGATCACTTTTTGTCCATTTTTTTTAAATAATTAATAGGCTTGCCTTTGACCACCATCACGCCTGATGTTAAGCGATGATGCGGTCTACGTTGGAGTACGCTTGCCTAGAAGGAACCGATTCACTCGTGATTTGAAGACACCCAGATTGTAACACCCAGATTGTCCGTCTGTCTGTCCGTCTGTCTGTCCGTCTGTCCGTCTGTCAAGACCCTTTTTCTCAAGAACGCGTAAAGGTATCAAGTTGAAATTTATACTAAATACTTGGGTCTACGGTTTCTTTTGGCTGTAAAAAAATAAAAGTTGTAAGTCTACGCAATCAAAAGATATAAACGTTTATGTTGCATATTTTGCAATTTCACAGGGTAATCTAAACCTACAGGGTACTTTCCGTTGACCTAGAATCATGAAATTTGGCAAAAGGCATAGTCCCATAGCACATATATAGGTATAACCCTGAAAGTTACAAATTTGAAGTAATATCATTTAAAAATAATTATTTTGTAGTTGGAATGTATAGAATAACCTTATAGTCAACTACAAAGTTAAGTTTGCCTTTCAATATTTCAACATTAGTATATTTTTTTGGACTCACGCTCTGAGGGTTCTTTCCAACGGAACCCTCAGAGCACGAGTCCTACTCGTACTTGTCCGGTTTTTTAAAAATTATGAACGCCGGCATTGTCACGCATTTGAATTTTTGTCGGATCATGTTTCGCAAACGGTACACCAGTAACTTAACGTCACTTTCTGTCGAGCGTTACAAGGCTACGTTTTCGTATAAACCCCTACGAAGCGCTTTGATTCCACTTTTATTGTGCGAACAGCATAGTTAGTGAAATGCGCTGCCTGAATGGGTTCCCCGATAGTACAATCTGGGTGTCTTCAAATCACGAGTGAATCGGTTTCTTCTAGGCAAGCGTGCTCCATCGTAGACCGCATCAGGCGAGTTGGCGGTTAGACGCAAGCCTAGTCTATCTATCTATATAATATATAAAAGCGAAAATCACTTATTCACTCACTCATCACAAAATCTCGAAAACTACCTACGAAGCTGAAATTTGGCAGATAGATTCCTTATGGGATGTAGAGGTCCGCTAAGAATTTTGCGAAAGGACGAATTAAGGAGGACAAAAGGGGTTGAAAGTTTATATGAAAGATTACGCGTACGAAGTAACGGGCTACAGCTAGTTATTAATATAAAAAAAAAAGATTCTCGCTTTACTACGACAAAAAGTGTCGATAAATTTACACACTTATTTCTGTTACAACTGCTTTTAGATACAAGATTTGGTTACTGGCAATTAGCCTTTGTTTGCTTAGGTGGCATGAAAAATACACAATTAGAGTCTGGCTAATAAAAGACTGAAAAAGCGCGGCAAATTTAAAAATATCAGCATTGAAACCCCAAAAATTAGTATGAAATGCCTGGAATTATCTCACTTGATACTTATAAGTAATTAACTTTTATTGTAACACAGTCAGAACACAGTAATGTTTGCATTTCATATTAATGTTGGGGTTGCAAAGCGGATATTTTTAAATTTGACAGGCGTTTTCAGTCTCTACTTTCATTAGCCAGACTCTACCACTAAACGTTATATTAATAGTCCATTAATGTAGCGAGAGCCCACTGAAGCTTTTATAAACGAACGTGGAAATGTAATCCGACCAAAGCGTAACCGAGGCAAGCATACGTGAACTCATATATACTCAACTGAGCAACTGCCGCCAAGTTTTGTATACTACATTGTACTTTTTTCAAACATAGAGTGGATATTCACGTAAAAATATACATAATGTGTTTTATCAATATTTTCTGCCTCACTGTACATTTTACAAATGTCACCGACTCGCACGTGGCCATTATTTATAATTCTACTATATAAAAATAAGTTGGGTTTTCCTTCCTGACGCTATAAATCCAGAACGCACAAACCGATTTCCACGGTTTTGCATTCGTTGGAAAGGTCTCGGGCTCCGTGAAGTTTATAGCATATAGGTTTATAGTAGCAAGGCCGAAGGCCAAGCTCTACGCGTACGAAGTAGCGGGATTCAGCTAGTTTGTTATTATATTTTAGTATTTACCATGTTTTTACTTTAGAGCAAATACAAAAATACTTTTGTTGTATGGGGTACCCTTAGGTTTTGACTTTTTGACTTTTTTATTATTTCTTAGTTCATCCGCTGAAACATTACATATTCTGTGAAAATTTCAACTACTTAGCTATTTATTACGGTTAAAAAATACAGCCGTTAAAATGTAGGACAGTGAGACAGACGGACAGATAGACAGACAGACGGATGACAGACAGACAGCGCAGGCTTAGTAATAGGGTAGTAATAATTAGTCTTTTCGGTACGGAACCCTAACGTCAAGATACAGCATGAAACGAGTTAAGAAATTGGCAACGTGAAAAGGCGTCGGAACCTTTGAAATATTGTACGCACGTACAAGGAGCAGACAAAAATTGGCCACTAATTACTTTGGGAAAGTTTGAGACCTGAAGAAATTTGAGTTCTTCAAATAATGACAACATTATATACCATCTATGAGAAAATTAAGTAATACTAAGGTGCTATAACAATACAGCAAATCCGTAGCCAAGTAAAAAAAAAAACATTCCATTTATTTGCTTCTATAAGTGCAAACACGTAATCAAGCTCTTTGCACACAAATATTGTAACTTAAAGTCTTATAGAATCCAGTCCAGTGCGTGGAATCCAGTATTAGGTTGCCTTAAAAATAAAAGTTCGCGATCAAAATGTGTTCAAAATACTATACGCAGTGATACAGTGACTGTGTTTTCTCGGGACTTAGGTTCGAGTTCGAGTTCCAGTGATATCCGTAGCAAAAGACTAAGAAAGAGGGTAGATCGTTATGTCTGCACCTAACAACCACCCGCATTCTTCAGTCTTCCCGTGAACATGGTGCATGTAACTGCGCCGAAATATCGGGAGCTCATTCCACAACCTTACCACGGTAAATATCCCGTAAATAATCATATAACTTTAGTGAACAACCGTGCTAGCTTAAAACAGTGTTTTAAAAACTTATGTCGTCGAAGAGTGATGTTTAAAAATATACCATGCTTCAGAAAAAATATAGTTTTTTTAAATATAGTTATCAAGGTAATAGGAGCCACTGACAGACTAATTCTGTCCTTTGCTTTTGGATGTTTTTACTAGTGCTTACAACATGGGGTTCTTCAAAAGGCGAGATTTATTTGTAATGACTCTGGTGTTACAAGGATTGTTAAGTGTATATTGTTAAGTTGTAAGTGTTATAGTACACGCTAACTGCTTACCATCAGGCGGCCCGTCTTCTTGTATGCCACATAAGGCATAAAAAAAAGGTTACAAACACGAACACCCAAAGGAACAGTGTCCGAATTATCTTGGTCTCTGCACAGACCAGTGCACATAGCACAAGCTCTGAACTCACATCGACCGGTTTGAGATAGCTCTTCTACAAGAATACGCTGGGGAAGGCAGGGTGGGCCATTTCACTTAGTTTTTCCAACACAACGTGTTTTATAGCTGAAGCCTTTTGCCAGTTAGCTCTGGAACGACGTTTGTAGAAATGTTTAGGGAAAAGAGGAGGTTAACGGGAACAGGGGGGAGGCCTATGTTCAGGAGTGGACGTCTTCTGGCTGATTATGATGATGATGGGCTGGTAAAACTCCTATAAGAAAGAATTTAGCAAAAGGGCCGAATTTAAGGGGCAAAAGGGGTTGTTTTTTTAAAATAATAAATCGACCCTGCGTGTCGGGCTCGCGCGCTGAGGTTTCCGTACCACCACAAAATTCAATAACGGAATTACCAGCTATAACTTGGTAATGAACAGAAACTTGTCACGGACTCGCACTTGGCCATCATATATTATTTGTTGTTATATTTTAGAGCGTGTACTATAATCATGCCAAGTTTGACGCGTATTACCGTTTTTCCATTAGAGCTAATTACAAAAATACGTTTAAAAAATACGTCTATTGTTTGGGGACACCCCTTTCGTTTTTACTTTTTGACTTTTTTTTATTATTCCTTATTTAATCCGCCGTAACAATATACATTATGTAAAAATTTCAACTGGCTATCTATTACGATTCGAAAGAAACAGCCACTTAAAGGTAGGACAGACGAACGGACAGACAGACAGCCAGACAGACAGACATTGGAGGCTTAGTATTGGGGTCCCGTTTTTACCCTTTGGGTACGGAACCCTAAAAATCTATTCATACGAAGTTGTGAGCAACATCTAGTGATAACTAAAAAAATAATATAAGTTAGATCTTTTTTTTTATTTTATGTCTTCAAACGGGTACTTGCCACCATCAACATCCCTGCTGGTCTAGAGCCGGTGAGGATAGTTCGGGATGATAGCAAGCACCCTGATGGCTTAACCCTGATCCCCAGGGAGCGGGGAAGGGCTCTCGTTTGGGACGCTACATGCGTCGATACGTTAGCCCCTTCTCACCTCAGGGGGGGCAATTCAAAAGGCCGGAGCCGCGGCGGAGGCCGTAAAAGATGCCAAGCGGCGCAAGTATGCATCACTTTCAACTGGATGTATATTTATGCCGCTAAACGTCGAAAGGCTTTTGGTCCATGGGGTCCATGTACCAAAAAGATTTTTAAACAAATTTCGCCAATTTTAGTCGACGCCGCTGGTGATAAAAGTGCTGGCTCATTCCTCGCGCAAAGAATTTCTTTGGCAATTCAACGCTGGGAATGCAGCCAGCGTTCTTAGTATACCTACTTTACCACACGGACAACATCTTGTTTTTTATTTTTAGTTTAATTATAATAATTAAGGCTTTTTTATATTTGCTTCGTTTGATATACCTCTGTTTTTTAAATAAATAAAGATTGGAATAAATAAGAAAGTGTTTTTTTTTTAGTTGAATTTAGTAATATGTATTTTTAAAGTAGTTTTAGTTCATTTGAAATTGTATATAATTATGTTTTGTATTACTTTTTTGTGTAAATAAATGTCAGTATAAATATATTTAGATACATTAAGGAAATACTGAAAAACTACGTTATTTTTAAAGCTAGAAATAAAGTTATATCTATGTATATACACCCCTCACAATTAATAACGTGCCCTTGCAAGAAAAATCCAATGAAAAATACCTTGGCTTACACTTGGACACCCATTTAACATAGAAAGCCCACATCGATCCTATCAAAATCAAAACTCATCACAATTCGCGGTTCCCTTCGGAACTTTGTGCGATGCATCCCACGCAAGCTACGTCTCACAATTTATAACTCACTTGTGAAGCCGCACCTGCTATACCTTGTCGAAGTGTGGGGAAGTGCGGTCAAAACAAGAATAGCTGAATTGCAAATATTACAAAATAAAATCATCAAAGTTATATTTAACTTACCTTACACAAACTAAAAAAATCTATGAAGAAACAAAATTAATGAATATAAAACAACTATACGCCTATAACAGTTGCATTTTAATACGAAAAACTATTAATAAAAACTTCCACACAAACTTGGTGTTTGCTAAACGGAAACAAAATGTTTCGTACCCCTGCACTCGCCGCGCTAGCTTCATTTGCCTGATATGAACTAACTACGGCAAGACAATGATTACTTTTGAAGGAGCGTGCCTTTATAACAAACTACCCTCGGAAATTAAAAACACTAAGTCGTTCAACGCATTTAAAAAGCGACTTGCTGAGCATGTTATCACAACATAAAATTAAAGCAAATGTGTTGGACGAATAATTAGATGGATATATACTGTATGCTATATTATATTATTTTGTTCTACATGTTTGTAATGTTAATTTATTTTTTTATTTTTTGCGACGACGAACTGTAAATTTATTGTTAGCAGTGTTCTCATGGAAGTGATGTAACATCTTATATGAGAATAAATGTCTATAAGCCTAACTAATTTATATCCTATGTTGTTATAACAACGGAAGACAAGCGCCGGTTGTTTAACCACGGCATCGTGCTGAGTTGGAGCCGGTTTGTGACAAAAAAATATAATAATCTCTAGTTTAGTCTTATTTTAAATTAATTGTTTTACTTAACATTGTATGTTGTGTTTTTTCCACAAATTATTTATGTCTATGTATATGTCTTATTTCTTCATTATCTTAAACATCACCCTATTTTATATTACTGCTAGCATTCCCAAACGCGTCACATGATTGTATGATCAATCGATAGCACGAAGTAAAAATATATAATATCGTTCCTGAGATTTAAATGTCAATAAAATGTTCGCACTTTTAATTTAGAGAAGCGAAATTCTGGCGTTTATCAGCGCCACTATAGTAAACGCATTATCATCTGAGTCGTCAGGTCATAAATCATTGTCTGTCTATCTCGCTCGCACTTACAGGTCTTATGGTATGATATTAATTGCTCGACGACTCAGTTGGTAACGCGGTGACTATAGCATGCTTATAATATATGCTGTCAACTTGGGTTTGAGCATAAAAATTTTGTTACACTTTCAACTGTCTATAAATCAAAATATTTTTATGGGGCTAAGTGATTTAGGTACTTATTTAGTATCTTTGAATTTTTTTAAGTTAACAGAGAAAATAGACAGTACCCAATCTAATAAAATAAAAAACATCAAAATCATTGTGCTGAAGAAGTGATGAAGAAAAATGCATGTTTATACATAAATAAACCGGCCAAGTGCAAGTCAGGGTCACGCACTGAGGGTTTCGTACCACCACAAAAATTCAACTTACTTGCTGAAAGATGCAGCCGTTAAAATGTAGGACAGCCGGACGAGCGGACAGACAGACAGACAGCGTAGGCTTAGTACTAGGGCCCCGTTTACACACTTTGGGTACGGAATCCTAAAAAAGCGTCGACTAGAGAATCTTCTCCTTTTTTCGTCGGTTAAAAAGTGTAAATACTACAATATGGTCAGCGCAGTAAGTATATTCTCAGAGCGATAACATTTTATTCCAAGGTTTAAAAAACCTTATCAACGAGGCTATGCTTCATTGGAATAATTGCAACATAAATACCTACAATTCATGGCAATTTAGGTTATTCGAAATGGCCTAGCTCAAGCAAGGATTTATTAGGTAAATATTATTAAATTATTATAATCATGCTGCAAATTGATATTTATCATCTCTTTACTACACAATTAATAGTAGTTCACGCAGCTCCGCCGTATGTAATTTTTTTATATATTCAATACGGCTTGTTCCCATACGGGTCTAAAAAAAATCACGCTAGTTCCAAAAAATCATTTAAAAATTAATTAGGTATTCAATTTATTCCCAACGAGGTCCAATAATTAGCAGAGTAGAGTTAGCAAAAACACTGGTGACAAAAACTATATAAAACTATATACTTCTACGGTGTTTCCGAGAAGTTACAACATGGGGTTCTTCAAAAGGCGAGTTAATAGAGTTCTAAAGGGTCGGCAACGTATTTGTGATGCCTCTGGTGTTACAAGTATCCATAGGAAACGGTGACTGCTTACCATCAGGCAGCCCGTCTGCTTGTTTGCCACCTATGGCATAAAAAAAAATATAAAATTATTCTATTAGTACAAGAAAAAATATCCAACCAATCGTAAGGTACCAATTTTTGCCTAAATAATGCGGGATGAGTCCCGATGGACATTTAAAACCAGTTATATATATTACTATATTTAACACAATATAGGCTTGCGCTTGGCCGCCAATTCGCCTGATGTTGAGTGATGATGCGGTCTTTTTTTTAATAAATAATAGGCTTGCGTTTGACCACCATCATGCCTGATGTTAAGCGATGATGGTCTACGTTGGAGCACGCTTGCTTCGAAGAAACCAATTCACTCTCGACTTGAAGACACCCAGTAAATTCCATGGGTTTTGCATATTTACTTCGCACTAGAATTCATTGGGTTTTTGTATAGATATAACTAACCGTAGTTCATACTACGTTTTTGAGACATTCTAATTGACAGTTAGTTACAGTTTTTAAAAAGAACAGTCATCGAGGAACATGGATCTAAGATTTTTTTAAATTAAATTTGGTTAAGTTAAAAAATAATGTATATGTTAGAATATTGTCAAAATCGCTTATTTTATACCTAAATTAATATCTAGCATTTACTAACTATATCAGTTGTTATTTATTTTTTCTATTCTCGATCTTATATCAATTATTTTGTCTACACACATCAATGCTTAGGCTATGTACCGCAGCGACGTATTAAGGCCGCGCTCACAAACCAGAGCTATCACATTAAAAAAAACAACATTTAAAAAAAAAAAAACATTTAGTAAAAATTTAACAAGCTGATTAGGCATTATCTTGATAATAATATTGCAACTGCCATAAAGCAATTTTCGTTTGGATATGTTATAGGATAAGTAGCTGAGAAGATCGAAAATACTCATAAAAGTTTTCATCAATCTCTTCCGCCAAAATAAAACATATATACATCTATATTATATAAAAGCGAAAATCATTCATTCAGTCACTTTATCACTGACTCATCGAGAAATCTCGAAAACTACTTGACTTACGAACCTGAAGTTTGGCATTTAGATTCCTTATGGGGTGTAGAGGTCCGTTAAAAAAAAGGATTCTGCGAAACGGCTGAATTAAGGGGGGCGAATGGAGACTCGAAGTTTATATAAAAATCTACGCGCACAAAGTCGCGGCAACAGCTAGTGTAATATAACTAATTTTTAGAAAAAAAAACTTTTTTATTCTATATCTACATGTACAAACTTAAACCAAAAGGTAGATTAAAAAAAATCGACCTTACGATGAGAAAGCTTTAACATAAATGACACGGTTGTGTATTATTTCAACAACTAAGAAGTTCACTGTTTTAAACTATCACGGTTGTTCACTAAAGTTATATGATTATTTACGGGATATTTACAACCTTACCACGGTAAATATCCCGTAAATAATCATATAACTTTTAACTAAGAAGTTTTCTTTAAGAATCGGTTTTAATGTATAACTATTACGACGGCTCCTTACAAATACATACAATTTTCTTTGTTCTTGACTAATTGGCTAATGTTTCTGTGATGACCGTTAAAACAGAGGTTGAAGGTCGGACATCAAAACTTTTGCTGAAGGGAATCCAACACAACCCAACCAAACATCATCATAATATTTTTTTTATGTTCTTAACCTTAATATAATTTACATGGGACTACCTCTGAAGTATGGCCTACCAAATAAAAAAGAACCATTAAAATCCATTCATAATTGACGGAGAAATCGCGTAACAAACATAATACAAAAAACATAGGCAGTCGAATTGAGAACCGCCTCCTTTTTTATGTCGGTTGAAAATTACTTTATAACGTTTGCAATATTATGAATAGAAAACTCAATCGTTTTTTAATAACTACTTAGAAAATTTGTGTCTTTCGAAATATTGAAAATGTGCGAAAGAGTTAGCTGGGCGGTGGGAGCGGTTTTAATTGCATGACATCCTTTACCCAGCCTATGTTTTTATTCTACAAATTATCACTGGTAAATAAGCATGCCTTATTCACCTGGTTTCTTATGCTCGCATACTTACACACTTGAATAAAAGTGGCCACACACATCCCCTCGCATCGATATATCTCTGTTACCTATTTTTATTACTGTCAATATTTGCGAAGGGCAATTTCCCGCCCCTTTATACTATTGCAGGTTTTCTATGCTGTAATATTGGGAATCGTAATACATTTCTATAAGTGAGATAATACTTAAATAAAATAAGAATAAAAGTGGACAAGTGCGAGTTGGGCTCGCGCATTGAACATTCCGTACCACCACATAAATTGTTGGTTATTTTAAATTAAAATATATTTTAACTATATTAAAGTAAAAAAAAAAAGTACAATAAAATTGTGCTAAAGACATCACGCCCAACCGAGCCCGACGTTGATTATCTTCGGACGAAAACCGATGGTGAGCAGAAATTGGTTACCGACGCGCACTTGGCCTGTTTTACTTCATTATTAGGCCTACGTTTGACCACGATCTCGCCTGATGGAAAGCGACGATGCGGCCGAATATGGAGCCCGTTTGCCTAGTAATAACCTATTTCATCATCATCATCATTTCAGCTGTAGGACGTCCACTGCTGGACATAGGCCTCCCCCATCGATCTCCAAAAGGGCCGGTTGGAAGCGGCCTGCATCTAGCGTTTCCCTGCGGTCTCTTTTAGGTCGTCTGTCCATCTTGTGGGTGGACGTCCTACGCTGCGCTTACCGGTCGGCTTATAATAACCTATTTACTTGATTTGAATACTCCAAGATAAGGGTGACGCTTTGTCGTTTGTCTGGACGTCTGGTAAAGAAAAGGTAATGGGGACCAAGTTCGTGAAGTTCCATTGCACACTCTCCGTGAAAATCCTGTAAAATACCAACAACCTGCGACTTTACGGCGATGGTTCAGGTTCTGAATCATCTTTTTAACCAGCACTTTGTCATGAATGAGCTTTGTTTGTTTAGTTATTTACTTTAGAGTGTATAGTATAATCATGCCAAGTTTGACGCTTGTACGTATTACCGTTTTTACACTAGAGCAAATACAAAAAAAACATTTATTTTTAAGTTTGTTGTTTCCCTTTACTTTTTACTTTTTGGCTTTATTATTATTTGTTAGTTAATCCACCGCAACATTATCGGTCTATTCCACTTTGATCACCTGTGAAAATTTCAGCTGGCTAGCATCCAATGCAAGGTAAAACTTGCATTGGATGCTAGTCAATACTCTAATGGCATTTCATCTTTATAATTTACTATTTCAAAAATATATTGGCAAATAATTTATAGATGTAGAAGTTCTAAAATTAACTAAATTGGCAACCTAAAAAGGAACCCTGACTAAAAACTGCTTACAGATATGCAAAAACTCTTGCAAAATGTTACTTTAATATAAAGTGACCTAAGTGGGAACAGGCTGTTGCCCCCAGCGTTCGCGTCTGATTACTTTGCTCCCGACGGCAAGTCAGCAAACGACAATGGCACTTATGTTGTGCCCGTGTCCTGCTCACTTTATTGTAAAACTACTAAACCTTGCCAGAGCCCGACTGCAGATGGCAAGCTAATGCGCGATATCTATCCAATTATTACAGACGTAGCATAAATGTGATCTAGGAAATTTTGAGACGCACCAATTGCTCACATAGCCTAACATTCAATAAAATGCATCTGTGTGAAGCAAAAAAAGCTACTTAGCATCAGTCACATTAATCAGCACTGGTGCTTATTGGTAGATAAGATACCCAGCTGCAATTTGATGAATGTAGAATTAAATATACTTATTAAAACTCCCTCGGTGGTACCAAGATTTCCACAGAAAAGCACAAGTGCCCCTCAGCACTCCTCCCAAAAAAACCACTTGATCAATTGATCTAAGTACACACAGTACAAGACGTAGACGGCCAAAGGGGACACAACACACATTCTGCACATGTTAGTAATCAATAAAGCTAACACAAAAATAGTTCCACCGACATTATTACTACGATTCGAAATGTCAAATCGTGATGAGCGCAAATAAAGAACGGTTCAAGTATCGATGTGACAGCAACCACATCCGTGCCCTTCCACAAATGACTCGAGAATTGTCGGCAATTCAAGCATATTTTTCTTCGGTGATCGGGCCATGGGTATTGAATACACAATTTCCCAGAAACGCTTACGGTAAATCGGAAAAAAAATTGTTGTGGCATGCAGGACAAACTTGAAATTCAATAACTAGTAACATTTATAAAATATCTGTATCAGTCAAAACAAAAATGGATCTAGTAAAAATAAAAAATAACGCAAGATAAGTAAGTTATTTTTCCACAAACCCAAAGAAGACGAGTTCCCATACTTTTTTTTCACATCCACAACACAACAGTAGGCTTGAAAATAGCCAATATGTTGTAGATCTATTTGCGATTTTTTTGTATATCAGCACATTTTCTTTTTTATTTCAAAAAGCCTTGAAAGCAATGGATTGAATACCAATAATATAATTTTGACAGAATACGTGCAGACAAACAAAACTTTAGTTTCGAGACATCCTTTTATATTAAGTACAATCCATTCATACAGCTTTTTAGTGAAGTGGTTTTAGTATTTCAAAAGGTACGGTGTCACTTACCTAATGAAATCCATGGACAAATATGCACTCAAAGTGATCAGATATGGCGCGATAATATTGAAAACATATATTGGGATATAAGCTTGTATTCGGACACTAACATTATGACGTTTTATATGGCTCACCGAAACCTTAACTCCCAACATAAACCCATACAAAACTCTCACAAAATATGGACATTTACGCGGCTTCTGATAGATGATTTCTGTTACAATAAATTTCCGAAATGACTCTTGCTACCTACGATGTTTTACCATTTTCTTTTGTTACAATTTTCTATTTGAACGTGATGTAAAATTTCGATAGCACGTCAGTACTTCTATAATATTTGTCACAGTTACTTCGAGAAAGGTTGTAAAGTTTGTTGTCATCTCACCAGCTCGGAAAGGCTTCCATCATTGTGCAATGTCGTTTTTATCCGCTAGCACGAAAAGTAAAGTCGAGATTAAATAATCAGTACTAAAACCATCCAGCCTCTTTAAATAGCACCCAAAATAGTTGATTTGATGGAGGTTACTATCTAAACTTAAAGAAATACAATATTTTCCTCGCTGTGAGATGAAAAGTTGCAAGTTCCACTTGGCTGCAATTTTGTATGCATCTCGTGGCAATTTAATCCATCGCTACTCTCAGGATACTCTTTTGAACCCTTCGCTTGCTGTGGATTCAATACCAGGCCATGTAACAACTTTGCAGCCTAGTAACAAATACCAGTTGTTGTGTAGACTTGGCATGAAAACATAAAGGTACTTGTATACGCATAGAATTTGTAAGTGATAAAATGGATATGTTCGTTTCAAACAACGAACGCGCGCGAGATAGAAATGGAATAGGAGTAAATGTTTTCTGATATTCTCGCGCATTTTTGTAACGCTAAATTATTATTTGGCGTTACAAAAATGCCGCAGCGGAAAACTATTGTTTTCCTCTGCGGCATATGATGTCGGAAATTCACATAGATTAAGCTGGGAAAAACAAAGTTAGAGAAACGCTTTATGAACATTCCAATGCCACACGAGTAGGTATTACCTATATCCCAGGGCCTTTTTCACCAAATTCATCTTGTTTTGACAGCTCTACAATATCATATCTGTAAAATTTGGCAACTCAGCAAAGTTAAGCCCTGATGCTCTATTTTCGAATCGCTCGTATGATATTTTGCATGAAAATAATGTAAATCATGCAAATTTACAGACGAAACCCCAAACAAAGGTCGCATTTTTCAATAATCATATCACTCGCCAACGCAACGAATGGTTTGAACCAAAAAATATCGGTTTTTTCGTTCGAAATCATACGAGCTATAAAAAAATCGAGCCCCTGCGCTTATTTTATAGACTTCCACAGTTAATTTTTATTGACTGATCGAAGAAAGATCTTATACATAAAAATAAATATATACAGTCTAACTAAGGAAACACTGAACAAATCGGCGTCTGTATGTATGATTGTGAGTTTGTATATTTATATTTGTGCGAGACAAGTTTGTGTACCGTTAAGGCCACGCTCACCGGCCATCTCATCTCATCATACACAAGTAGATTAAACAAGTACGAGTAGGACTCGTGCTCTAAGGGTTCCGTTGGACGGAACTCTCAGAACGCGAGTCAAAAAAAAAACTGAAGTTGAAATGTTGAAAGACAAACTTAACTTTGTAGTTGACAATAAGGTTCTTTCACTACAATATGTAAGTTTGTAATAGCAAAATATTTTTTTTTTAATGATATAACTTCAAATTTATGACTTTCGGATTTATTCCTATATATGTGCTATGAGACCTTGCATCTTGCCAAATTTCATGATTCTAGGTCAACGGGAAGTACTCTATAGGTTTTGATTCCCCTGTGAAATCGCAAAATATGCGACATAAACGTTCATATCTTTTGATTGCGTTGACTTACAACTTTTATTTTTTTACAGCCGAAAGAAACCGTAAGCCCAAGTATTTAGTATAAATTTCAACTTGATACCTTTACGCGTTCTTGAGAAAAAGGGTCTTGACAGACGAACAGACAGACAGACGCACAGACAGACAGACGGACAGACAGACAGACGGACAACGAAGTGATCCTATAAGGGTTTTCTTTTTTTCCTTTTGAGGTAAGGAACCCTAAAATAGCTGAGTATTTAAAAAAAACAATTGGGCATTGTCTTTAGAACAGTACATACGTTTTAAAGCAGTTTTCATGTTGATGATATATTTTATCTTAGCGAAAAAGATCCCCAATTATATGGCATTTTTTTTTATCTCTTGCACCAAAATATAAAATATCAATATGAAAATTTACATTTTCAATGTTATGGAAAGATAAGGTACTTAATTGTTTTGTTTTTATTTATTTCAGTATTTTTTTATTTTTTTTATTTTAATATATCTACATTTGGCCACCAACTCGCCTGTTGGTAAGCGACGGTTTGGCCCAGTATGGAACTCGTTGATCTAGAAGAAATGTATTCACTCTAGACTTGAAGATGCCTAGATTGTTTTTCAAAATGTTAAAAATGTAAAAAATAACTCTGACTGGTCTCGAATTACCATTCGCCATTCGTGAGTGATGCGAACAGTAACAGTTATAGTTGCTTCATATACAATAGGAAGTCACGTCCTGAATCTATCATTAATCTTCGACCAAAATAACATGAATGGACGGGCAAGCCAACTACTAAATAAAAAAAGTTTCAGCCTGTATTTTTTTATCGCGTATAAATCTGCATTTGAGCACCAACTCGCCTGTTGGCGATAACGTGGTTGAAGATGGAGTACGCAGCCCTAGAAGAAAGAAGATTCACTTTGACCTTTAAAAACCTAGATTATTCCTTCGACCAAAATAAAATGAATGGACGGGCCCTAACCATTGAATTTACTCAGTAAAATCGAGTCAAACCCGTCGGACATAATTATATTTTAACACCTAATTATAACCATGTACAGTACATTTGTTCCAAAAACTAGATAGCGATTTTTTGTTTCGGGAAAACACACGAAGGCATAATTTTGTCAGATGTTTGGTTATCATCTAACAAAAGTTGCGTGTTGCACTTCCTACGGCTAGATACCGACTGAAACGAAGTGACCGCCGGCGCTCATTATGTAATCTTAAAAAATACGCTTCTTCTGGGCCCGTCCATTCATTTTATTTTGGCCGTAGTCATTAATCATGGACTGTATCAAGGGTGTACGGAATGATATTTGGTTTATTCACAGCTTTAATACACCTATTCAATATGCACCGCGCCGATTTTTTTTAAAATCGTAACAAAGAAAACTCTTACAGGCTCTTTATAATAACAGACGTTCTCATTTCAATAAAAATTTATAGGTGACATCAAACGTATATTTGCAAAAGCAAAGAAACTTTTTTTTTCTTTTTTCGAGCATCTTTATTTAACGGCTACTTTCTTTGAGTGCCACAATTTCATAACATTGCCCAAGAAATTAAATCTTGATTTCACTAAACTTCCCACACGATTTGACGTTTGAATCTCGTTAAATCGAGATTTTTCCGAGATTCGGTCGTACAAGTGGGTCCAAGATCCACTAAACGACGGAATAAGGGAAAAATTTAAAATCTTACATATTTATATATACATACACTCGAAAAACAACCCTCCTTGCGGAATCGGCTAATAAGACTACCGGATCGAACATTTTATCAACATTTGTCCAGGTATCTGTACCGAATAACGGTATTTAAGTTATAGTGTAATGAAGTCATTAAAATGAATTAAAATTAACTAATTTCTATGATACTAAGTAGAGGGACAAAGCCCAGGTACGTACTACCAAGGAAGATAGTCTATCTTCTTTCTTACTACGTATGACTCAGGCTCTACGAAAATGCGTAGCAGTGGCTACGCGACATATATTTTTTTAAATCCGTTGCTGAATATAAAAATTTCATCTTAAATGAACACGCTGTTGTTTAGTTCCACCCAATGCTATTTCCCATCGTATATTTGCCAAACGAAAACGGATAAGAATTAAACTTTTCACAAAATGAATACCTCTACGGCCGCTACGTGCTACGAAACGTACTCGGAGAACCGAACGAAAATACCTACCGTATATTTTTACAAACAACTTCGAACGTTGACTTATTTACGGTGTTACCAATAAATATTTCCGAATTCGTTAATTGAAGTGAGTGGTTTGGCTGATTCCTTTAATTTACGAGAAGTCGTTAAAACGGCGCGTAATGAACAACACGCTGTCGTGTTTGCGTGCCTAATTCATAAACGCTTCAGGTAGGCGGCTAAGTATTTTATGCGCTTACGTTATAAACGCAACAATTATAAAGTGGCTTAAAATTTCTAAACACAGGCAAGTATTAGACTTGAAGTTTCAGTAGTCAACAATATATGTTGTAGTATTTCATTTCAAACATTAATCATCATAATTCACCTTACACTTATTTGAAATCCTGAAAAATTACTCGAAATCGCATTGCTTTTTCTATAAAATATCCTATATATTTAAAATATATGAAAAATATATTATGTCATATAATTAAGGAGCTTGTCATCCGAACAAAGGCGCTGAACACTGCATGCTATTTTTTAAGTTGAAAAGTAAACGAATGTTATTTATCTTACCGCCTTCGACGAGAAGTGGGGGCGCAGCTGAGGACTGAAGTAAAGTTTATGATCCGATCAAGGGTCGGATATGCTAGACGCGACGCTCTCAGCGGACAGAGCGAGTTTGATTAACGCGCGCTTTGCAGCGGGGGACCGAGCACGGCACAGGTCTACCCTGGGAGACGAGCCAACGAAATGTAACCGTTAGCCTGCGCGGTGTTGCTCGCTACAACCCTCAGAGTCCTCACAAAATGCGCTCGGTCCCCTCGAAACTACTAACGGCATAGAGCGGACCGAGTTTTACAGTATTGGTCAATTATGGGTACGAATAAAGTTAGCAAATCTCTGTCACAAAAACAAATGTATTTTAACCTTATTATCGTCTGTGACAATGTCTACATTTTGTTTTAATTTCAAATGAGCGAACTAAAAATGCGTAAGTTGTAATAATAATTTCTCAAGGATGTTATAATTATATACCCTAAAGATCTTTGTAATTTCTCCATCTGAAAAAACACTCTAAAAACATATTAATTTATAATATGTTTTTTTATAATATATAATATTGTTATATAATATTATAAAATAGAGCATAAGCTACTGACTGTCGTGACTTCCATGACTGTGTACACACACACACTACTAGCGCCATCTTTTTTCTTAGTAGAGAAATATTCAACAAAGCATGGCGCCATATTGAGGGTACTTATGTGAAAATGTGCAGAGTCAGAATCAGAATATATTTATTGCAAGAACTGTGTACAAAAAATGTTCATAATAACTAGGGTATCAACAGTTTACCCATTTCGGGTGTGCAATTTTTTGTATAAAATTATATAAAACTAACGAAAACTATATAAAACTAACGAATAATAATTACACATAAAGCATTTACATTACACATAGAACGAAATAATAATTATACATAGGAGTAAGTATTTACATTTGCTTGGCTTAACTTGTTATAATTCAATAAAACTAAATATTTAATTATCATCTAAGTATTCTTTAAGACTATAATAAGTTTGTTGATTGAATCAGGCGTTACTTTGCGGAAGTCCATTTTAAATGTGTATATGAATTTCTAGTGTAATTCCGCTTCTACGTCGTTTTGAGTACAATAATGATTTGGGACAAACTATTTTACTCTATAGATATTTGTGATGCTAATTTATACCTATTCTGACAAAAGCGGAATTACACTAGAAATTCATATACACATTTATAATAAGTTTTTATATAAGCCAGGCTTTTAATTTAATTTTAAACTGTGGTATTTCTAATGACTTCAATTCTGTAGGCAAATGATTATAAATTCTAATGGCAGTATAGAAAGAAATATTATAGAACATGGAATTATTTACTTGACGTATGCATATGTTGTACTTTTGTTTACAACGCAATATATTGCGTTGTAAACAAAAGTACAACATTTACTCAAGCCGTGCTGACATATATGTCAGCACGGCTTGAGGAAATGTTATAGAAGTTTCATTATTCTTTATAAATAAGCATAATTCTAATATATAAAGTGCACCCACTGGCCACTATGTATCGTAGATAATGCGAAGTATAACCCCCTTTACCCTCCCACTCTTTGCTAAGAAAATAAATATCGTTATATAGTAAGCCTTGATTTTAGGGTTCCGTACGCAAAGGGTGTCAACAGGACCCTATTACTAAGCCTACGTTATAATTATGTCTGTCTATCCAACCTTTTAACGCCTGTATCTTTTTATTCGTAATAGCTAGCCGCAGTTTACATTTAAACATAATAATTATGCAATGTCACGGTGAAATAACTAAAAAGTAATAACAAAGTAAAAAAATTAAGGGGAGTCCCCGTAAGACAAACGTATCTTTTTAATAACACGTGTATACTATAATCATGATAAGTTTGGCGCTTGTAGGTATTATTACCGTTTAAAAAATGTTTTTGTATAGGTATGGTGTAATAGGTGGAGTAATACTTACACCTCTGTAAGAAAACTCTTTCTTACACCTACATCTATCTACACCTCTGTAAGATAACGCTTTACTTTCTATATTTTTCTGGCTGTACCTACATTTTCAAAACTGAGCATTCGGGGAAAACTGTTTTACTGGCAACACCGGTGGTTATATAACGCGGGGGAGTAGCGCAGCGCAACCCCGCGCCCCGCATTTGGGGAAAAGATGAATGAGTAAAGTTTCCTAACGGACGTTAGTCCATGGATCGCACCCGGATTCGGATCCCCTGGTTACATAAAGCCCTTTGGCTCATGCGCGATGTTGCGGCGGCAGCATCGGGGCTCGAGATCGCGCTGCTTGTTCCACACAATACCGTTTCTATGGTTTATCAATACTGGTGTAGTACTTACTCGTAACTCTATTTGGTAACTCTTAGCACAATAATAGGTACTCTTACTTATTCGTGATTTTTGATTATTGTTTGTTATCTCAGCTCAATAGGGTAAGCATTAGTGTGTTTGTTTACCTATGGGGTCGGCAATAATATCGCTGGGGTAATTCGTCGTTTTGGTAATTATATTATATGGCGTTAGATAACTACCATTTTAGCCTGTATAATTTGTAAGCACGCCAAAAAATTAAGCAAACGGCAACACTGATTTATACGTTGCTTAAAATAGTTCGGTTGTATTATTTTCCATGCGTTTCTTCTACTATTCAGTTTAAAAATAGTTCCGACACGCTCTGAAAGGCCGCATTTATTCAGCTAATTACCAAGTTTACTGAGTTATCCAGTAATAAAGGCCCTCTTTATGGGCCGTAAACGGGAAATGCTATTCTTGAGACTACCATGTTTACTGTTTAGTGCTTTTGAATATATTTCTCAGGGAAAAGGCCGCTATTCGGAGAAAGGCCATAATATAAGGTACATTTTTAGAGTTCGTAGCCCGACAAGGAACCCTTATAAGTTTGTTCTGTCCGTCCGTCTGTCCATCCGTCCAATTTTTTTAGAACCTGCTTGCTTATAAAAGCAAGCAGGTTTAAACTATTAGACATAGAAACTTGTACGAAAAACAGAACCCTACCATGAGCGTGTCTCGAGTCTCGACACGCTCTTAGCCAGTAATTTCTTTTCACTTCACATTTTTTAGGGTTTAGTACCCAGAAGGTAAAAACGGTTTCATATTACCATATTACTAAGCCTACGCTGTCTGTCTGTCCGTCATACATTCTAACGGCTATATCTTTCGAACCGTAATAGATAGCCAGTTGAAATTTCCAAATAATATGTAATGTTATGGCGGGTAATTAAGAAATAATATAAAAAAACGTTAGAGCGAAAGGGGTCCATACCACAAACGTATTTTTTACGTATTTTTGTAATTACTCTAATGTAGTTCTCAACTCGCACTTGGCCAGTTTATTTTTATTGTTTTTTCACGTTCTCCTCCCTAAGCGGGACAAAGCTGGTGGGGAGAAAGCTGGTCTAACGTCCAGAAAACTATGTGTTCTCAATAGGGCCAAGCGGTACGTCACGCCGAATCTTTAATTATACAAAGCGCAGGTTCGGCCACACATGAAATACTGCTCCCATCTCTGGAGTGGCGCACCGAAGTACCAGCTCGATGACCCAAATCTAACCAACACCTCGGAACCGCTGGGCTTACGCCGGGACGTTGGTTCGCTCAGCTTGTTCTACAGGTATTATAACGGGGAATACTCTGAAGAAATCTTTGACCTCATGATGGAGAGATGGAGGGCCATCGCGCGGTTTACTATCGAACCGGCCGCCAACGTCAGAAAAGCCATCCACACATTAGGTATTACCTATATATAGACGCGTGGAAGTCTCGCACTGTTCGATTTGATCGATTGTTTCTACCACGCACCTGTAAGTTGTTGAATGGCTTACCACCTTCTGTTGTTTCTCCAAAATATGACCTCAATTACTTCAAACGAAGATTGAATAATTTATACCTTTTTTTCGATGATTGATCACATTCCCAAACTGGAGCATAATCACTAACACTTTAATACATAATAATCCACCATAAACTAAACACAATTCGAAAATACACAATTATAGAAAATTAATATAATGAGACCCTAAAAACGGGACTCTATTACTAAGCCTACGATGCCTGTCTGTCCTACCTATTAACGGCTTTATCTTTCGAACTGTTTCGAACCGTAATAGATAGACAGTTGACATTTTCCCAGAATATGTAACGTTACAGCAGAATAATTAAAAAGTCAAAAAGTAGAAACGAAAGGGTGGTCCCCATAAAATACAACAAACGTATTTTTTAAAGTATTTTTGCATTAGCTCTAATGCATGGACGTTTTATACCGTCTTATAATAATTCCATGCTCAAAAAATCAATGTAAAAAAGATAATACATACAAACGTCAAACTTGGCGCGATTGTAGTACACACTCTAAAGTATAACAACAAATAATAAATAATGCGCAGTGCGAGTCGGTGACAAATTTATGTTCATTACCAAGTTATTATACTCGAGAGCCTGTAGCAAACTGCGTAGCAAATTACTCCGACGATTGGAAGGCGTTATGATAACTGGAAATTCGGTTACTTGGACAACCTTATTGTATTTTGTGGTGTACGGAACCCTCAGTGCGCGAGCCCGACTCGCACTTGGCCGGTTTTTTGTTTTTGCTCTAATGTAAAAACGTCTGTCTGTCTGTCCGTCCGATGAGGTCGGACGGACCATATTTACTTACACTCCACGACCAATTTTTTCGATATTTTGTTGCTTAATCAGTGTTACAAAGTAACAGTGAAAACCTATACCTACTGTACTGGCCCTCTTTTCCCATAATTATATGCACTTTTAGCAATTACGGTCATTTTAGTTGTAGTTTGTCTACTTCCATGGTTAGCTTAGAATCATAAAAATTTTGAGGAAACCGTCGGCTAGTCATTTATAGCTATACATTTTATCAGCATCATTATCAGCCTGTCATATTCCCACTGCTGGCACCTGGCACGCAAGCATTGGCGGATCTCAAAACACCTAGGCAATAGGTGTTAAATAAACTTATATTTATTTTACCTCCTTTTAAATTGGTATCGATGCGGTAACGCTCTCGGTATCGCCCACAGAAAATACTTTTTTTATCACCGATATTTTATAAGCGCCATCTCTACAAGAGTATCGGTATCGTATCGGCAAAAAGGCGTATTGATACATTCCCCACTGCTCTTCTAGAAAAAAACATGACAAGGCGCTGTTAGTTTACCGAACACCCACCCAGGTGGCGCTTTAGTTTACCGATACGCCCGCCAGGTAGCACTGTTAGTTACCAAAACATCCGCCAGGTGACGCTTATAATAGCAGTTGCTGAACACCCGACAGATGGCGCTTATAATAGGAACAATGACACGACAGATGGAGCTATCATTACCACTGACTTCCACCCTAGATAAACATATATACTAGAAGTAGTAGCTACTAGCAATCCTTTACGCTTCGCGGACGTAACCTCTCGTCGTATAAAAAGTACTCTGTGTCTGTCGTAAAATATTATGTTAAAGTAGGACCACGAGGAAACAGTGGTATAATTCATACGGCGGCGTGGTAGTTATGCCAGTATGCTGTTATACCTACTCTGCCAACTGGTAGTGCGCTAGACCATAGATTGTCTCAAGAGTATAATGGTAAATTCTTAACTTTTATGTAACTAATTATGTTGACTTTAATTTAATTAATTAAAAGGCAATTTGAGTGTATCGTGGCGAACTTCGAAATGGGATAAACCTAAAAAAATTAAAATAAAACTTGTTAAGTCAAATCAATCCTTTATCTGAAAATCAATATTTAGGGAGTAAAGTGCAGATTGAAATTAAACAACATTTATTTCACATTGCAGACGCAGGTTGGTGAGTTCTACCAGTTCTACGGAGTTTATTTTATTCTTGTCTACAATTATTTCAGTTGCTCTTGTGAACTCGTCCTTGTCTCTCTCACACGTTACGTAATTTGACAGTATTGTAAAAAAAATGCAATTTTATTCTTGCTTTTGCAAAAACTCTTGTACTATTAAAATAAAGTCAAGAATAAAATAAATTTTAGCTGTATTCGCATAGAACCCGTGCATTAGCGTCTGTCGTGTAAAAGTGAATAATTCACGTATTCTGTTTTATTCATTTATGTTTTTGCACCTGCATTTTTAATTACAAGCAAATACTTAATAACTATTTTCCCTATAACTATAATCGTAAAAATAACACAATAATACCTGTGTTTAAACTAATGCAATAATGATTGAAATTGCTGTGTTGAAAATTATACATTTTGTATCATCTAACTAAAAAACATGCAACAATATGTAGTTTTAAAGTGTACACTAGGATGTGATGTGAAATCCAGATGAAATAACTTATAAGTACCACAGAAGTATTTGTTTATCGTGTAATACCTACTTATTGCCGTAGTATATAAACTTTTGGTGGGCGAAAAACAAATTTTGTCATATTATTATCATTAAATTGTTTTATTAAAAGAAACTCTAAATTTCATTTTACATCACACTAGCTAAGAAAACGTAACTTTGTAAGTACATAACGTACGACAAGCTTAAAATTAAATATATTTACATATTAAAATTGAATTGCTGCATACTTTAAAAGGAATTCAACTGAAACATGTGATATTTAGTAATAAAAATATTTCCATAAATATTTATGATTATTCTGTAATTATTTTACATTTGCTACAGAGCATTTAAAATAAATATAGTTTTATTATCATACAACAAAATAATACCTTTGGCTTGTTGGGCGGATAGAAAAATCTTCTCTGATTATAACAGATCATAGTTTTCTGTGATGTGCAAAGCGTAACAAAAAATAAGCAGATTAATAATATTGTATAGCTACAGCGCATTTACAAATAACTATATAATATACTATATAATATAGAATAGCTATATAACAGTACATTACTACAGCGGTCGGTAGCGATATATTATGTGAGTAGAGTAGAGTAGAGTGTGAGTTTTTTTTACTTATACTTTTACTTTAATTATTAATTTACACTGATACTGAGACGTGGTCCTTAACTGTTGGCCTTTTGGAAAAACTCAGTCACACAGGTGGCAATGGAGAGAGCTATGCTCGGAGTTTCTTTGCGTGATAGAATCCGGAACGTGGATATTCGCCAAAGAACCAAAGTCACCGACATAGCTGTTAAAATTTGCAAGTTGAAGTGGCAATGGGCAGGCCACATCGCTCGAAGAACCGATAACCGATGGGGAAGAAAGGTTCTAGAGTGGAGACCACGAACCGGAAGACGCAGCGTTGGTAGGCCTCCTACTAGATGGACCGACGACACTGAGAGTCGTGGATGCAAAAGGCAGGCTGTCGTTCAGTGTGGAGGTTAAAGCGGGAGGCCTATGTTCAGCAGTGGACGTCTTCTGGCTGATGATGATGATTAATTTACATACATAATGTTGTCATAAAGAACAGGAAGATAAAAAAAACTATAGTCTTGTGCATTTGACCCTATTGGTATTGGTCTTTAGTACTTTCTAGGAAAACTAGTTTAAATTAGTATTATAATTTGCTGGCTTCCCCCAAGTGACAGCCGTGCTGAGGATGCAGGCACATTTGTAATTTTCATATATTATGAGATTGGTTTCACAGCTGCACTACGGGGGACGGGATGCAAGTCGCGTACGGAACAATCCGCGTCGCTGTAATGTTCTAGCGCCTCACGTATGTCTCCGCTCCGGGAGCCAGTACGGGCGACCCGCACAACTGTGAAACCAGCCTTACTCTACGTTCTTAAGATAATGTGTATCCCTAGCTTTATTGCAAGATACTTGCTTGCATAGATTCTAAGATTACTCTGCATTCACAAAATTTCAGGCACAATACAATCAGGTGCTCAGACTTGGACCCCTACGATTTCATGTTAACTTGTGAAAACTGGCAACAAGATTAAAATTCATGCCGTATTTCACTAACATATTAGGGGGGCGGCCATTAATTACATGAGGTGATTTTGGCGATTTTTCTCCCCCTCCCCCTACCCCACCCTCCCTCCCCCTTGGTGAAATATCGTGAGATTAGTCTTGACATGCTCCCCCAACCTTTTTCAAAATGCGTATTTTTAGTGTTTATACGTTAATCTGTAATACGTTGTGTAGGATTTAGCCATATTTTATTGGAGAAACATGTTTTAACTTAATCTAACCCAGTTGTCTCGCAATTTTCGCAGTTTTTTGCGGAAAAAAATAACGTGATATTTGTGTGTGTCCCCAGTGATCGGCTCGACCCCCTCCCCCTAAACACCTCACGTAATTAATGGACGCCCCCTTATGGGGAGAGTATTTTACAAAATAAATTACATAAGATTGTACTAGATTCATTTTTATTTAATTGTACGTAAAACCACCGTACGCAGCTTATAATTGAGCTGCTGATATTTCGGTATGGTTAACACAGGTTAGATAAAAAACACTTATTTAAACGGCTTATGTAGAAATCGTTCAAGTCCAGGGCCGCCTCAAAAACACTCAGATGCTCATTTAACAGATTCGCACCACTTATGATTAATAGTAAAGATTAAAATTAATGTGCGTTATTAGTGAGTTTAATAAGGAACGTTAACAGTAAGTTAGTATATATAAGGAATTATCCCTTTTTTTATGGAATTACTAAGGATCTATACGACAGAGTTGCAATCCAATCATACTTGATACCCTAGCTAGGTCTTTATAGTATAAAACAGATCGTAACCTACCAACACTTACCGTTTTACTCATTTCCTATGAAATATATACTTAAGTACCTTTTGGTAATATTTTACGATAATTTAATTTTTTATAGGTAAACTAATCCGGTTTTTTTTCGCGCGCGTTTGTTTTTTCCTCTTTCACGCAGCAACAGAGCAACGTATATATATATATATATACTAGCTGTTGCCCGCGACTTCGTACGCGTAGACTTTCATATAAACTTTCAACCTCCTTTTGTCATCCTTAATTCGGCCCTTTCGTAAAATCCATTCTTAGCGGACATCTACATCCCATAAGGAATCTACCTGCCAAATCTCAGCATTGTAGGTCAAGTGGTTTTCGAGTATTCGTGATTAATGAGTGAGTGAGTGAGTAGATGAATTTCGCTTTTATATGTATAGATATAATTATATATGTTAGACCAAAGTATTGATCTTAAAGTTATTTGGACTCTATGTCATGTTTCAGATTAATACTCTGCACCAGAAATTATACACATAGGTACATAGGATATGGCTTGAAAACTATTGTAACAACTGGATGCCCTACCGCTACAGGCGATTTCTATCGGGCAACCGTTTAATTTTACGTATAAGAATTTTTTGGTGACTTATTTTTATTTCATCACTGTTATTAGAGGCGGTAATTTATCACCTATCTGTTCTAATGTAAATAATACATTCAAGAGTTGGATAGAAAATAAAGTGTAAATTTTCTTATTTTTTTGTCAACATTATTTACCAATAGAGAACTTGATCAGGGGGCCTTACGGCCAACTGCTAAAGCGGTATCAAACTAACGTTCAATCCGCTCAGTTGGAAAATCACGCGACCGCAAACCGTATCTGGGCACGTTAAGGTTCACGTTCGCGTGATTTTCCGACAATATAAACTTTAAATTTATATAAACTTGAGCGACAATTTTTCCCACAGCTTTGATGCCTATACTAGAAAAGTATATATTTTTGGTTTACGTTGTGATCCCATTAGTTCCACATATTTCTGAATTTGAATACGAAATTCCCAAAAAGACTTTTCTTCAAAATGTTATCTATTTTTAATCTTTTTTTGTTTCTATGCCTTAGCGTTTCTTCTGCGTCTACGTCTTCAGGAAGTCGGGTTCTGTACAAGGAGTGCGTTCCTAACGCCGATAGCGACGCCGAGGCTTCCCGAAAACACCAATATAAAACAACTGAAAAAAAAAAAAAAAAAACCGCGTCTGTTTCAATAATAAAATTAAACAACTGCTTTAAACTGCCTTTACGCTGTTTGAGAGTCATCAATGGTGAATTGAGTATTGATGAGCAGACTGTAAGTGCCTCAGTTTATGTAGTCAGGGTCGGCGACCACCTATTTATCCAGGTTCATACTCTGAGCACGCTGATGCTTATATTACTAGCGTTTGTGAATAAAGAGCGAGTTATTAGTAGCAATGTGTTTATAAGCTACCTACTTACGAGCGTGTGTGTCGCTCCCTTAAATGATTTTCAAACAGCGTAAAGGCAATAGTTTAATGGTGGTGGTTTCGGGAGGCCTCTGCGTCTTTTCTGGTGATGTTCAGCGCCTCGGTCTTTAGGAAGTCGACGGTTTTGTACGCGGAGTCCGCGTCTACCGCCGATAGAGACTTGCCGTGAGATATGTCCAGGTTTTTGCGCGGTGACTCTTGCGGCTGGAAATTAGAAATAAAGTATGTTCAATAAGGACAACAATAAGGTCCAAGAAAGAGGTCAATCGGCGAATCCAACTCGGCTGGGCAGCGTTCGGTAAACTACGCAACGTCTTCTCGTCCAAAATACCTCAGTGCCTTAAGACGAAAGTCTTCGACCAGTGTGTGTTACAGTGATGACAGACGGCACTGAAACGTGGTTTCTCACTATAGGCCTCATAAGCAAGCTCAAAGTCGCACAACGAGCTATGGAGAGGGCTATGCTCGGGGTTTCTCTACGAGATCGAATCCGAAATGAGGAGATCCTTAGACAAACGAAAGCCACCGACATAGCCCACCGGATTAGCAAGTTGAAATGGCAATGGGCAGGGCACTGAATGGCAGCAATGTATATGTAGCCACGGACAGTCCACTGTGTCGTGGCTGCATGAAAGAGAACGGAACTGTAGAGCATGTGCTGTGGCATTGTGAAGCCACAGAAGAAACTAGAATCGCTACCGGGTTGCATGAGGCACCATTGCCTTCTTCATCCACGTCACCACAACATCTAGACTGCTTTTCATCATTATTTACACTACCATCTACGCAACTGGAGCAACTGTGCCAGCGCCCCAGAGCCTCACTCCGATATTTCAAGGAGTTGGGTTGGCTCGGGTAGGTGCTGGTAGGGGGAAATGCACAATACACCCCAAGCGGGACGTCAGTGCAGGACTTATCGCCCCCATCTCGAATAAGAATAAGAAGCAATGTATATTACCTTCGTTGGTGCCGGCTTCGACGTGTGTAGATCCAAATCTAGGTACTGCAAGCCGTCCGCTTTTATGTCGTCATGGTAAACCCGCAACCCTCCCTAAAATACAGAAAAAAAAACAAGGCGTTTTATAAAATTCACGATTTTTGTTCAACTAATCGAATTTCTTTTTATTTAAGTAAGACTTATCTATACTAATTTTATAAAGAGGAAAGATTTGATTGTTTGTTTGTTTGTTTGTTTGTTTGCATTGAATAGACTCCGAAACTACTAAACCGATTTGAAAAATTCTTTCACTGTTGGGAAGCTACACTATCCCCATAAAATCGGTCCAGCTGTTTTGGAGTCCATGTGAACCATACATACATACACACAGTCTTTTATATATAAGATTATCAAATATATGCCTTGATAATATTTTAGAAGATATACCAGGTTTCCGATTTAGGTTTTTTTTTAAACTGAGGTTTAGACCAAATAACACTTGGACAAAATGAGAGTAGGACGCTACAATACTTGGACAAACTAAGGCTTTGGTTTATTTGGGGTTGGAATGAGACTTGGATAATTAGTAACTAAACCAAATATTACAATTCGTACTGGAGACAAGGAGATATGGTTTGAATACTTTAGTCTGGCTGCAGGCCAAGAACGGACCGGGGGCAAATTGTTTTTCCATCGCATTTATTCCGCGAGAGAGAGACAAACGTATCCATATTATACACAGATAGCCCCGTTGGCCTAGTTGGTAGTGAACCTGCCTTCTGCGCTTGGGGGCGTGGGTTCGATTCCCGCCTAAAAAAATATTCAAGTGATGAAAAAAACAAACATCTGTATCTGGGTGGTTATATCTATTTGAGTATGTATTTAAAAATATATAGTTTCTGTCAGCCATATTGCAGGCTTTGTTTAGTTTGGAGTCAGATGAGCGTGTGTGCAAGTGTCCTGAATATTTATATTTGTTATATTATAGCTTTATCGCGTCTACGCGCGGATAAAAACGGTGGAAAGATAAATTGTCCAAGACCTTTGCTAGGTCTGCAGATGGGCAAATGTTTGGAAAATGTTTTACCTGTCCAATGAAGTGATTTATATGGCCTATGCTATGGCTGGAATGGCGTGGCTTCAGTGCGCGGTCCACTGCCGGTGGCAGCGATGGTAGATTGTAATACTGGACGGAGAAAGCAATCATTAGATAAGTTGGTACAAGTCGCCGCATACAAGTACGAAGCTATAAAACATTGGGAAGCGCGACCACATGAGAAAAAAGGTATTATATTATAAGATCTTCTTTCTCGTAATAAAGAAGATTTTATAATATAAGATATTCTTTATTATGGATATAATAACTTGAACTATATGACGGCGCGCGCGATCCGCGTGCCGGCAGTAATAAACCAACTACAGCAGAGTGCACGCGTTTCATTTGTCCGTCCATAGTACCTACCCCAGTAGTGGTTCCCGAATATTTATACTGCATTATATTATTCTTTATAAGTAGTACTTCACGCGGAGAGCACTGGCACCTGTAGCACAGTTTAATCACTAGTATGGGTGCCAGCCAGTTCCACAGTTCAAAATAACAATCATCTCATTGTACTTATGTTCTATGCCTAGCTATACAATATTATTGTTACCGTCTAATTTTAAAACTTTTGGTTAATAAATATTTTATTATTATTATATTATCATTATTTCATCTATCCCATCCTCGTCGCCAGATGAAATATTCGGGATTCGTTCTCTCTTCCCGACTATGAATCCCAAATAGTGGTGGGATCAGCCTTCCTAATTTTTCTCCTTGACCTCGCTATATTCTCGACGTCTTCGGAAACCTTACACCCTTTTATGTCCTTTAGTACATCTTTCCACCTTGTCTTGGGTCTGTTTCTTGATCTTCATCACACTAATATAATTAGTGTGTTTGTTGTAGTTTGTATGTAAGTGTGTATGTTGAACTATTTTCTCAAAGACCTTTTTTTCAATTAGTTAAAAATAGGCTTGCACTTAGCCTATGTCCAGCAGTGGACGTCCTATGGCTGAAATGATGATGATTTGCTTGCGCTTCTCCACCAACTCGCCCGATGTTAAGCGATGACGCTATCTACGATGGAGCACGCTTCTCTAGAAGAAACCGATAACCTTAGCTAATACAGATCTTAGAAATCGGTCTAGCTTGACACATCATGCTTGGGGCCTTTCCCCCTTAAATATAGACTAGACAACCACTAAATTGCTTTCGTTAAATAATAGGTACAAAAAATGCGGCACGATGGGTTTTCATAGAAGTTGACGTGCTCGCTGGATCTATCCTGGTAATAGCCTGTGCTCCGCACAAACAAATCTGGTAGCGGTAGGTTTTCTTTTTTAATCATTTCAAAGGCACTCGTCCTTAAGAAACTTACCATATGTGCTGGATTGTAATCATCTTCGTCGTCGGTAGTGCGCAGTCCCGGCGGGAACAACGCCCGGCCCGGCGACGGTGGCGCCCCGTGCGACTTCCGCCGGTACCACGCGAACGGCTGCTCGAAAATAAGCACATATTTATCAGCCAGAAAACATCCACTGCTGAACAAACGACTCCCCCTTAGAACCCCACACTGAATGACAGCCTGCCATCTGCATCCACTGGATGCCCGCGATCCTCACGATGTCATCGGTCCAACTAGTGGAAGGCCTACGTACGCTGCGTCTTCCGGTTCGGGGTTTCCACTAAAGAATCTTTTTTCACCTGCGCGGTGTGGCCTACCCATTGCACTTCAACTTGCAAATTTTAATCGCTGTCGGTGACTGCGTGCTTCTTCGGCGAATATCCTCGTACCAAAATCAAACGTGCAAAGAAACTTCGAGCACAGCTCTCCATTGCCTGCTGTGCAAATCTAAGTTTTCCCAAAAGTCCAGCAGTTAAGGACCAAGTCTCAGTACTATAATTATGTTATCACTGGCAATACACACTGGTTATAGACCCCTTGTCTTTAGGCACTGTGGTGTTTTTGACGATATGTTAATGTCCCAAACGCACAACACTTAATTACTCAATTTTAAAGTCTGCAGCACTCTCATTAGTCTGCTGTTATAAAAACCAGGAAGGTATGATGTTTGTAATAGGCAAGGTGGCTGTTTTTTTTCCACTGCCTTGTAAAATCAACGATAACAAATATAAGGAAGCTATAAGCATTTTGTATTTCATGCTTTCAGCCCCCGCTTTCTCCGCCCGCGCCTTTCCCTTTCCTCAGCCGCTACCTACACCCCTGCGCCCTTTATTCCGCAGATTAGGTAAGATAGTTGTCACAAAGAAATATTTTTCTATATATATATACATACTACCTACATATACAATGCTTTGTTTTATTTACTTTGAATTTCTCTATATAAACCAGTAATCCAAATATACCAATAATCCGACACCTTCTAGTATTTAATAGTGCCGGATTAGTAAGACTACTGTAGTGCGTGCTTATTTGAGCAAGCCACTTTTTGCGCAAGATATTTAGTATAACGTAAATGTTTCCTTTGTAAAAACCGTGCAAAAGTTAAGTACTTACTGAGACATTTTCTTGCGATTCTATCGGCTCTTGGATCTTCGGTCCTTGATAGCAAACGTTGTCTTTCAGCGTGTCCTTACTCATAGCAAAGGTTTTTGGCGGCCGCGGTGGCACCGGTGGCCCTGTAAACGTGATAATCAATTCGTAGCGAGGATAGCTGTGGTTAGGGTTGCCAGATGGCCCATCGGGCTTGTCCTGGAATGCGAGCCCATGTCCTGGGTCCCGAAATAGCAAAAAATTACACGGAAATTTAAAAAAAGCATCAGAATATTACTCGTTGTGTACAATGGTTTAAATGTCGCGCGTCTCAGTGGCGCGCTGGTCAACTCACACCGTGTCAATAATATGTCAATGTCAAGTCAAGTACAAATTTTTATTCTGTGACCTTGTCGTGCTACGACCGTTCCCGTCCCCCCGATCTGGGTTCAATGCTTGTTTTTTTTTCGTAGATGTTCCTTTTAAAACAGTAAACAAAATAAGCTTCTTTATTACTGCTTACATAAATATATGAGCTGTACTTAAGGCACGGTCTTATCACAACTTCAAATTAGTTTTTCGCCATGATCTCTAAATCGGCTTTGTTTAAAGTCGAAAATTGTATATCATCATGTTTGATGATGATGATGATGAATTTTTACTTGTAGTTATTTTATTTAGAGTATTTTGGAGGGTTTATATTTAATTAAGCAAAATATAAAAATTAATTTTACAATTAATAAATTTCGTAAAAAATGCTGTCTCTGAAAATTCAGATTACTTCAATTAAAAATCTTTTTTTTGTTGCGCAATAAATTTTTTTTATGATACCTTATAATTTTACATAATGTTATTCGGTTCAGATTATTAACAGACGTTTTTTCTAGTTAGTATTAAAGTATTTTTTTTTAAACTAATCAATTACTTTCTTCACATCATACTTTAAAAATACTTCATTTAGTTAATTTTGCGATTGTTCTGCGCCTTAATAAGTATTTTTTGTGTCCCGGAATTTCCGCCAGGAGATCCCAACCCCACATGATGTCATGCAACCCTAGCTGTGGTTGGCGAGATCGGCTGCGCCGCGGTGTTCTTTTTTAGTCGTAAACAGCCATCTTGGTTGATGGTAACAGGGCTACGCTGCAGGGTGTACTAAGCCGAAAGGGATCCATATATAGTACCTATCATTATTACCAACTTTTACTATGGGACCAACCCTGAAATAACAAATAAAAAAATCAACTGTTCCATACATTTTGTCGAGTGTGAATGACTTTGTTTCATGGATCAGCTGATATTTTATTCGCGTGGTACAAAGAAACTGAATAATTACATACCATCTTCAGGGAATCCATTTTTCGTATTTATTGCCAATTTCGTGAACGATTTTGCAACGGACCAGTCTCCTAAGCAAAGAGAAATGTTTATTAAATACTTGATCACGCAAAGTGTAACATTATGCTTCAGTGTACAACAGAAAATCACTCAAGTATATACAATGGAAAGAGTAACAAGTATTAATAAATGGTTTTGCTTCAATTAATTCGACTATAATAAAACCTCGCCTTAATTACATCAATAGTCGGGGTTTCTCGACGAGATCGAATCCGAAATGAGGAGATCCGTAGACGAACGAAAGTCCATAGCCCTTTACCCATAGATTAGCAAGTTGAAGTGGCAGTGGGCAGGGCACATATCACGCAGAACAGATGGCCGATGGGGCTGAAAGGTTCTGGAATGGAGACCACGGACCGGTAAGCGCAGCGTAGGACGTCCACCCACAAGATGGACAGACGACCTAAAAGAGACCACAGGAAAACGCTGGATGCAGGCCGCTTCCAACCGGCCCTTTTGGAGATCGACGGGGAGGCCTATATCCAGCAGTGGACGTCCTATGGCTGAAATGATGATGATAACATCAATAGTATACATATACGTACGTATGTTGGATTGACTAGCATTCAAAGATTTGCACTCTTCATCGCTCATGTTGGAGTCATTCTCCGATAGTTCTGTGTTATTCAGCCTTATATGGGGTTGGCTCAGGTACATCTGATGGGCTCTGTTTTCTGACACTCTGTCGAACGGAGTAAGGGTGCTCATCACGATGTTTTTTGGGTCGAATGTAAATGTTCTTTGCTCATCCTGTAATAAATAATATGCAATAATTAGAATATAGAACACAAACTATACGTTTTTTTTTTTTTTTTGCAATATACTATGATTAGGTTGTGACAGGTGTTGAAGCCTATGCCATAGTTGTTATACAACAATTTCAATTCTCGAAATCCTGTGATAGGTATGTGAAATAAACTGGCCAAGTGCGAGTCGGGCTCGCGCACTGAGGGTTCCGTACCACCACAAAATACAATAAATATCAATTTAAAACGACTTCAAAATTAGTTGAATATGGAATTTCGATTCGGTGAAAGAAATGATAAGGTCGTCCAAGTAACCGAAATTTCCAGTTGCTGTGGCTGCGTAGCAATTGATTTGACAATTTTCGGAAGGCGTTATAATACTGGTAATTCTGTTAATTGGACAACCTTATTGTATTTTGTGGTGGTACGAAACCCTCAGTGCGCGAGCCCGACACGCACTTTTCCGGTTTATTTTCGCGATTTCAGTGTTTATCCTATAGTGAACGTTATTCATAATGATGAGTACAATGACCCTCTTTCGGCTTAGAGTCTATATACAAATAGTTTATTCTCATTATAGTACTTTCCAGAAACAATAACTGCGCTAACTATCAAACTGGGTTTGATCGCCCGTATCTTGATGTTAGGCTTCCCTCACATGGCAAATAATTTTAAGTACTGTGATACGAAATGAAATGAAATTAATATGAGCGTAACCCTGTATAGTTTGTGTTCCATAACCAAACGAAAACAAAATCCCCTTCTGTTTTGCAATTAAGCGAGAACACATACTGTATTTACAGTGATTCTTGGAACAGTTGAAACATTTTGATTGATCGAGTAACAAAGTCGAGCGGTCTTTGTAGCTCAGTTGTTAGCACGTACACATTCCAAGCCGCATAGTGTGGGTTTAAATCTTAACGATGAGCTTACCGTAAACGTAAACATGAGATTTATATTTGATAGCCCGTTGGTCCAGTTGATAATGAACCTACCTTCTAAGCTTGGGGACGTGGGTTCGATTCCCACCTAGGACAAACATTTATGTGATGAACATTTGTTTGTTCTATATCTGGTTGATAATATCTAATTAAGTATGTATTTAAAACTATATATGTATGTATATCAGTCTCTGGCAGCCATATCACAAGCTTTGCTTAGTTTGGGGTCAGATGACCGTGTGTGCAAAAATGTCCTAAATATTTATTTATTATTATTATGACTCTTTATTGCATAAAATTCTCGTGTCTAGCCCGGTCATTTGTTAGGCATTGGTGGAGCCGAAAACAAAACCAAGAGGTCCCGTTGAATATAAAAATACAATTATGGAATGGGTATAAAATTGAATATAAAACTATTTTACAGTATAGGATATAAAAAGTCTGGGCTATTGAGGTGAACAACTTGTGGACGGGATAACAGATCTATCGTATGAGGTACGGCACCTGCCAATTATGCCTCACTTCAAAATACATAGGCAGGTGATGACTTGCCACCCACTAAATGAGCACCCCATAAAGGCTGCCGCATAATATGGGCACCGGAGGGGCAACATTGACGTGGGGTGGGTTAGATCACCAAGCACCACCTGATAACCATTCCATATGAGCTAGGGGCGCTTAGCATCTTCGACCATGTCTTAACTTAATATCAGGTGATCTACGGTAGCACGCCTAGCCTGCCAACCATTACAAAGAGTCAACTGGCAGGCCCCATCAGGGTGTAGTATCTTATAACGCGCAAAACAAAATATTACAAATGCTCTACACTCACGTGTTTTGTTTATCAATCGCTACAAGGGAGGGTATCGTATGGCGCTTGTGATTGGAGGCTTAAAATTAATTCTTTATTCATTAAATTCGCGCCTAGGATTGGCCCGCTCGAAAAGGGTTATGCTGAAACCGTTATGTTTAGACCTTTCTTATGGCGGGGTTAAGGATAAGCAGTCAATTGGTTATATCGTCCTTGCTTACATATGATGTCACTTAAAAAGTAGGCCATACAAACGCCATACTGACACTCACTTTTCCGGGAAAGGGTCAGAGCATCCATCCTAATCCGACCAAAAACTTAAAACGCTTATCTTAGAAATGTCTAAACCGATTAAAACAATTCCTCATTACATTTAGCTTTATTTTTCTAACTTTTTTTATTAGACCCGGGTATGTCCTACCAGAACCACCGGAGGATGGGCAGCAGCGTCCTATTAGTACACGGTGAACGTACTGCGATCCCCAAGCCGCCTGCCAAGCGTGGGTATTATGGCAACACCCCTCTCTAAGAGGGAGGCCTTTGTTCAGCAGTGGACGTTTAATGGCTGATGTGTAATGTGATATTTTTACTAAACCTTTATTTTAATCAAATACCTGTCCTTCTTCGAACAAATGTAAAATAATGTATTTAACGTGTAAGGGTATGTGGTTGGTATTAGTTTACCTGAGCTCGTGAATAAATGTAAAATAATGAACATAACGTGTAAGGGTATGTGGTTGGTATTAGTTTACCTGAGCTCGTGAATAAATGTAAAATAATGAACATAACGTGTAAGGGTATGTGGTTGGTATTTGTTTACCTGAGCTCGTGAATAAATGTAAAATAATGAACATAACGTGTAAGGGTATGTGGTTGGTATTTGTTTACCTGAGCAAGACATAAATGTAAAATAATGAACATAACGTGTTAGGGTATGTGGTTGGTATTTGTTTACCTGAGCAAGACATAAATGTAAAATAATGAACATAACGTGTAAGGGTATGTGGTTGGTATTAGTTTACCTGAGCTCGTAAATAAATGTAAAATAATTAATATAACGTGTAAGGGTATGTGGTTGGTATTAGTTTACCTGAGCTCGTACGCCAGTGATGCATTCAGAAATGGGTATATAAGGGCCGGTGCTGTCTGCGGTGTGCTCGTAATGCTCGTTCATGGATGTCATGGTGCCTATGTTGTTCTGATACGTGTCTGCAACAAACATTATATGAAAATATTATTGTGTGTTGTCATTGATTTTAATATAACATAAGTATATTTTCTTCAGACTAAACTTGTCCAGGTGCATATAGCCATGGTTCGTGGCGTAGCCATGGCGTAGCCAGGTTTTAATTTCGGGGGGAGTTAAAAAAAACAACAACAAAAGAAAAACAAAACAACAACAAAATAAGAAAATAAAACAACAAAAATGTTCATTAAATGCGACCGCACATCTATTTATTTCAATATACTTAATATTAATATTTTTAAATATTTGACCCCCTTAAACCTTCCCTAGACGGACCGACGGACAGACAGACAGACATCGTAGGCTTAGTAATAGGATCCCGATTTTACCCTTTCGGTACGCAACCCTAAAAACCGCCGAAAGAAGACCTGGGGCCTTACGGACAACTGCTATTACAGGCACCTAATCCGCTCAGTTGGAAAATCACGCGACCGCAAACCTTATCGCGCCCAGATACAGTTGTCCGTAAGACCCCTGATAATCTTCTAAAGACGAATTGATTTTTCTTGAATCATAGCTAAAGAACACTCTCGATCAAGTCGCTATTAGAGAGCTACGATGCCACAGACACAGATAAACAAGTTAAACTAAAAAAACAATTTATATATTTTGCGTAGGGCGCTAAAAATCGATTACAAAAAAAGCTTAGCACATTAAAAGCAGAGCATACGCCAGCTACATTGTTACTTCACAGTACAGTTATTAGAAATATATGTTCAATGATCATCATCATCAGCCACCGCTTTTCTATCCCACTTCTGTGGATAGATATTCCCATATAGGCAACAGCTTAGAGGCCCCGCGACTCGTGTCAAAAATAAGTCAAAGTTGTTTTTATGCTTTGTTTTAGGTTTATTTTTTAAATCAACAAATCTGAATTCCCGTTCCTTTTAAAAACGAATAAATGTATGTAGATAGGTAAGATATCACACGTTGCTCTTCGTGTTGAAATATTAGTATCGACAAGGAAGATATACTAAGAGGAAAGACAATAGCGGAACATTAGAGCGTAGCTCGGAAATTTGCCTAAAACGGTAGAAACTTAGATGGCGCCGTAATTAGAGCGTGCTATAGGTTGTCTCGAACTTCCGTAAGCGCTGCAGTCAGATAGCGTACGAAAGGGTTCTACAAATTACCGTAGCGCAGTCAAGTTTCGCAACATTTCAAGGGAATAAATCTTCCTTGGTATCAAGGATGAATTACAACTACGCCAGCAGAATTTATCAAGGCTGCCCAGCCAACAATGCAAGACATTGAAAAGCTAGACTAAATAATCAATACTACGTACATACAAAATTTTGTTTAAATGTGCATCAAATTAATGGCACCGCTCATCAGAGTAAAACAAAATGTTGCCCGCGACATTGGACGCGTAGACTTTCATATAAAAATTTAACCCCATTTGCCTCCCTCAATTCGGCCCTTTCGCAAAATTCTTTCTTAGCGGCCCTTTACATCCTATAAGGAATCTACTTGCCAAATTTCAGCTTCGTAGGTCAAGTAGTTTTCGAGATGAGTGAGTGAGTGAGTAAATGAATTTGGCTTTTATACATATAGATATAAATATATAGATAATTAAATCCACAAAGCTGTTTTCACACACTTTATCCCTTATCTTAATCGATTAAGTTTGCAATATTTCGCTCGTGAATAGCTACTGTTTTAGCAGGTGTAAGACAACACAGTGTACAGTAAAAAAAAATGTGTGTTCTCCTATAGTCCTTTTCAAATAGCATGGCACTTGACAGGTGGTTTGACGGTACGATAGAATGTAACGTGATTCGTAAATATTGAATGTGACGTCACAGAACTAAATTAAAGATTTACATTTTGCGGCGAAAACATATAGCTAAGCTACTATGAAAAGGACTATAGTGTATTCACACAAGGAGAACACACTTCGTGGATGCTATTTGAAGCATATCTAAGCCAACCTTGGTCGCGAAAACAAAAGTTTGTACCCCAATCCGTCACTTGATAACAAAAGTTTATTTTAAAACACACAGTGAATCACGGCAGAGAAAAACTTCATGATTCATCGCAATGGTTAACATAACAAATGGCTTTGGACATATCCTTTCAGCCTTTTGACACAGATTTTAGGAATTCGTTAACGCTATGGCAGACACGACTTGGCTTCCGAGAGATTTAAACTCTGCTTCATAGCAAAATTGGGATTCAACGATGTATAGAACGTGTACAAATATTTTTTTTACTTTCGCAGAATACGTATTGTTACGGCGGATTAACTAACTAATAAAAAAAGTCAAAAAGTAAAACTGAAAAGGGGGTCCCCATACAACAAACGTATTTTTTTAACGTACTTTTGTTTTAGCTCTAATGTAAAAACGATAATACGGACATGCGTCAAATTTGGCACGATTATAGTACACACTCTAAAATATAACAACAAATAATGGCCAAGTGCCCGTCTGTGACAAGTTTCTGTTCATTACCAAGTTATATAAATAATTGGTAATTTCGTTATAGAATTTTGTGGTGGTACGGAACCCTCAGTGCGCGAGCCCGACTCGCACTTGGCCGGTTTATTTAGATATTTGACCAGCAAATAGTTTGACCACACTTCTCTTAAAGTAAGCCCTCCGTTACGCCGGTTCGCCGTTTTAGGTAAAACAGACATATATACATATAAATAAAACCGGAAGCTTATAAACTACTGGGTAAGAAGTATCAACGATAACGCCAAGCATGCCCTAACTTCAACCAACACACATTGTTTCAACAACGACATCATCATTTTCAGCCTGTATGTATCTACTGCAGGGCAGAAACCTCTCCCTTGTGCGATTGTTCTCTGTCTCGGGCTAAATTCATCCACGTTAGCCACATTGTTTTTATTAGGCCCACTTGCACGAAAGACGCTTGCAGACGGTGCGTATTACAAGTAACAAGTAGATGTAGCAATTACAAGTAGGCGTTCAAACTATAAGTAGCTACTCGCGCGGTGACGCCACAACTTAAGTGCGAGTACGGACTCGCACGAGTGTTCGAACGAAACGAACGATGCGCAGTGGCCGTCGCGCGAGCAGGGCGGGGAAACGAAGCTTCACTTGGCGTCAAGTACCAGCGCGAAGTACCTTTTGGCGCCAAATATCACAGCCACGTTCACTATGCACACCGTTGAAACGATGCTTAGTAGGCACTTGCTACTTCTACTTGTTACTTGTACTACGCATCGTCCGCAAGCGCCTTAAAACAAAGTATCTAGTTGTTTAGTCAGTCCAGATTAAACGAATCCAGGCTAACTAATTATTATAACAAAAAATTCAAATGGTCACAAAAAATTCAAGCAATTCGGTTTTGTGACGAATCCTGAGATTTAAAAAGTTAGCACGGGACTAAGTTACTAGCCCAGGGCTAAGTGAAGCTGCGCAATTGGGCCTTAATACTTTTTAACCAGAAGAAAACAAGTGCCAGACGTGAGTTCACAAATAAACCTTTAGAGCTAAGGCACTCAACAATGCTTTCGCTGTGAAACAAAGTTGAACATGAAACAATTGATTATAACCCTATGAGTCATGATTACACTGAAACATTGCACAAACAAGATTAAAACGCGCTTATCAGCATTCCAGCAGTACCGAGAAATAATCAGAACGTGTAATAAATATAGGCACAAAAATAATTATTGAATACTTAATCATTTTAGTTTTAATGCCTATGTGGATTTAGGAAGGCCGTAGATAGAATGGTATCCTAACCGTGCGAAGACGGCCAGTGGCCACTTCAACGGTCTTTGAAGCTTGAATCTTCAATAAATCGTTTGATTATGTTACGCAATAAACAAACCAAGGACATATTCTAATTTTTTTGTAAAAGTTCAAAAATCTTGGTGGACGCGTAATGCGATGCTGTATAATAACCACGACTCTGTCTTCTGTCTCTGCCTATCTCTCTCTGTCCTTGTTCCCCAATTTTAAATGGAACAAATTTTATTCTTATTTTAAGTTTGTGCAAAATTTCCATATTCAAAATTAAAGCAAAAACTGGCTAGTATTCGAAATTAAAAATAAATAAGGATGTGACAGAACTTTTGACCCAACTATATATAATTGAAGTTATGTGTTGTTTTGTATTGAGTATAGTAGTGTTGTAGTTTAGTAGCTAAAAATATTATTCCAGCAAAACTTTAGTTTATTTATTTATTGAATACTTTATTGCACACTTACAAATTATATAGAAATGCACAAATGAAGGACTTAATGCTAAACATTTTCTACCAGTCGTCCACTAGGTTGAAACAAATGTTACGTAGGCGTTCATCAAAACACTACCCGTCTTACCACAAAAGATTTAAGAACGCTTTAGACACGTGTTTAGCAATTGTTTCACTGCGAAAAATATGCTAAACACTTGTCTAAAGCGTGCTTAAATCTTTTGTGGTAAGACGGTTATAGTCTAAAAGATAAAAAGCTGGTAAACCAACGAAAATAAACTAAAGAACTAAATATTTACAAGAAATAGATAACCAGATACATCAAATATAAATCTAACTTAAATTATATAGCAATACATAATTATTTAAGTAGGTACGTGTTTATACTACATATTATTATTACACAAATTAGAATATTAATATTATACATATAAAAATCTATATATATAAAAGCTAAATTCACCTACTCAATCGCTCACTCATCACGAAATCTCGAAAACTACTTGACCTACGAAGCTGAAAGTTGGCAGGTAGATTCCTTATTGGATGTAGTGGTCCGCAAAGAAAGTATTTTGCGAAAGGGCCTAATTGGGAACCAAACGGGGGTTAAATTTTTACACGAAAGTCGATGCGTACAAAGTCGCGTGCAACAGCTATTAATATATTATATAAGTGAGTGATTATATACAATTGGTTTGAACTTTGGGTTGTTTCACGCTGATCACAGTAAAGCTAAACCGCTTATAGCGTGTGATGTAACGTCTATAGAAGCAGCTTTGTGGTGAGCAGGACTATATGCAAGATAAATACTACTAATATTATAAATTTGTGTGCGTAAATGTTTGTTACCACGTATCTCCGTAACTACTAAATTGATTTAGATCAAATTTTGAATATAGTTAGTTCAAGGTTCTGGAATAATACAAAGCTAATCTATGGATTTATTATTGACCTGATGTTGTTCTCTTCTTGTAATAAATCAATTTCCGCGCGAGCAAAGCCGCGTGGCGCAACTAGTTATACATATACCTTCAAGAGTTAAAATATAAATTTCAAAATCAAACTGCAAAATTAATGTGTTAATTTTTTTCACAGGACTCGTCATGGCTTGTTATAATAAATACGTGTAAAATTATTTTTTTCCCCAAAACCCAAAGGACCCTTCAAATTACGTCCTAATGTAATACAATGGAGCCTTATCAAACGATTCTACTGTACTATAGTATATAATAATTACCTGGCAAGGTAGACCCTCAAAAAAAGATTCTATTTTAGTACAAAATTCTAGCTGTTGGCCAGGACTTCGTACGTCGTTCTTTATCTTTAATTTGGCCCTCTCACAAAATCCTTTCTTAGCACACACCATAACTAATCTACTTGCCAAGTTTCAGATTCGTAGGTCAAGTAGTTTGGAGATTTTGTGATGAGTCAGTCAGTTGAGTGAGTGACATTTCGCTTTAGAGATAGCCGTACCGATAATTATTGAGCCGTGAGCTGGATTGTACTATAATATGGTAAGGACTTACCCAACACGATGGAGGCTTCATCAGTGGCACGCAGTCCACATACTCTGCATATAGCATCCACCCACTTCTCCATGTCGGCCTCGCAATCTGCTTCGAGGTGGTAAGTGCGGGACTGGGTCTGGATTGTGAACACCGAGCCGCGGAGCTTTGGGTCTAGTATACCGTTCCCGGTACGTTCCATGTGCAAACCTGCATCAACCTGTAAGAAAGGATGTATTGTATTTACTGAGTCCGTCCACACCTACTGTTACAGCTTGGTATATCTAAGGACGCCTAACTAAATTGTTGTTCTAGGACAAACAACCAAGCCCTACAACCTAATGGGTCATCTACAAATATACCAAAGACTGATGAGATCGTCTTATATTTACCATTAATAATCTGTTGAGACTGGGTTGAGATAATACAGCAAGTGTCACCAAAGTAAAGGGGAAGACTTGATGGTAAGCGTCACTCTTGCCCGTAACATTTCAGTGCCATGTCTTTCTGGGGTCCACATCGAGGCAGAAAGCATACGCCCAACAATAAAGGTAAAAACACCATAAACTTACAAAATTTACAGTTGCCACAAATTTAGTGATACCTAGAATCCCGAATGACGTGTCTAAGTAAAATAGGTAATATTATTAATCACACAAATAGGTCATTACAGAGTAGTAAATTACTACTCTTGTCTGTTGTCTTTTTAAGTGCTTATGCAAAACTAGATTCAAATTCCCTATTACATGCAGCATCAAATAACGTGAATTTGAAATAGGTTGTATCAATAACAAGTGTCTATGTACATAAAATGCAACAGTGGACTATTTGACTAGGAAGTACATAGCCGTAATAAAATAGGCTATAGTGTCCTAATTTTTTATTTATATTTCTTTAAAAAGCTGCTCATAAATAGAGCACATCAACGCAAACAAAATTAAAATTTGTTCAAAAATAAATAAGTCATAAGTATTTTAATGGACGACGCAGTCAAGGCAGGCCCAAGAAACGCTGGCGTGACGATCTTAACTCATACCGGAGAGGTTGGCAAGAGGTGGCGGAGGACCGAGATTTGTGAAAGGAAATGGGGGAAACCTTTGCCCAGCAGTGTGACAGTATAGGTTAAGAAAAAAAATATTACATTCATGCTAGACAGAAAGCGCGCTGTAGCACGTGATAACGTCATACCGTGCGCGCGCCATACAAATATTATACTAACACACGCTTTGCGTGAAACAGACAGAGCATCCACTCTCTATCTCCACCAAAAACTTTAAGCGCTTATATCCCAGAGATATAAGCGCTCGCGAGCAAGTACAGAACGATAGTGAGATGGACGAAAAGCCACAAATCCTGCGTAAGTAATATAACGGCAGACACTCTTGCCAAGGAGGGTGCTAGGAAATAGGTAAGCAATGACGCAGTGGGCCTCTGCAAACCATCAGCGATGGGAGTGCGAGAGCTACTGCGTCGTCACACCGAAAAACGAAAAAGAACAACAGAATCTGTGGGACAAGAAAGATGACTGTAAGCATGCTAAAGCCACTTTCCCAATTCTTGACCGGGAGATCACCAACAACCTAATGAAGTTGCAACGGCAGGACCTGCGCCTTATAGTAGGCCTTATAACCGGTCATTGCAACTTGAATAGTCACTTCTTGTCTAGATTGTTCTTTGTTGTAGAGCATGTGCTGTGGCATTGTGAAGCCACAGAAGAAACTAAAATCGCTACCGGGTTGCATGAGGCACCATTGCCTTCTTCATCCACGTCGCCACAACAGGTAGACTGCTTTTCATCATCATTATTTACACTACCATCTACGCAACTGGAGCAACTGTACCAGTGCCCCAGAGCCTCACTCCGATATTTCAAGGAGTTGGGTTGGCTCAGGTAGGTAATGGTAGGGGGAAATGCACATTGCACAATACACCCCAAGCGGGATGTCAGTGCAGGACTTATCGCCCCCATCTCGAATAAGAATTTGAGATTTATCAGGCAAATTTTTTCAGGTTGTATAATGGATTTAGTGTTATCCTTTACTAAGCCTGTTATTTGTAATATCGTAAATGAAATGTTAGGACTCATGCCTATTACTTAAAGGTACATAGCTCAAGTACCAAGACGTCCACTGCTGAACATAGACCTTCCCCTTAGATCTCCAAAAGGGCCAGTTTCAATTAAACTTGCTATTGAGGTTCTCGAATGGAGACCACGGACCAGTAAGCGCAGCGTAGGACGTCAGCCCACAAGATGGACAGACAACCTTGACCGCAGGGAAACGGCCTGCATCCAGGGTTTCCCTGCAGTCTCTTTAAGGTTATCTGTCCTGCGCTGCGCTTACCGGTCCGTGGTCTCCATTCGAGAACCTCAATAGCAAGTTTAATTGATTGTAATAATTTTAATCAGTACCAGAACTCAAGGTATCAATGTATAGAACAATATTAATATCTTGAGTTTCTGATGGAAAGCGATAACTGCCACTCATGGACTGTTGGACCCTTCCAATGCTGGCCCAGTATCAGTAGTCCGATCCGATGATCGGACTGATAAGGCTTTTTTGTCTCAGGTGTCCGGTGTTATAAATAATCTGACTGCTGAGCCTTTTAGTTCAAATATTTTTCATACCTATTTTTTTTGTAACAAAAAAATATGGGAACATTAAAAAATATATATACTTATATTTAACCTATTATCTATTTCTGCAATACAAAACAAAGTACTAGGCGAGCAGATATATTGAAGAGGTAAGCAAAATGAGGGTTAAGTAAAATTTGTAAAATACGAAAAAATAAATGGTCGCTAAGGAATACCTCAATCATTATTTTTAAAGGTATGTGCACGTCAGTATGATGGTTAGTCGATCAGGAGAGTGAACGTGTAAACATCGAATTAAAAGGATCAGTAGTCCGATTTATTTATAACACTGGACCACTTAGACGAAAAAGTCTCATCAGTCCGATCACAGGACTACTGATACTGGGCCAGCGTTGGAGGTGTCTATGAGTGGCAGTTGCTGCTTTCCATCAGGCCAATCGCAAGCAAGTTTGCCGCCCTTTTTTTTTAAAATAAAAATTAAGCTTTATGTAGTCAATTCTGATACTAGATTACCATCTTTCTGGTATCATTCAATATCAAACTTATACACTTACATCGCTTTTAAAGTGGTTCTGGAGCTCAGCCAGAATCGGCCGACTTCAACAACACTTCACTTTACAAATAAGAACTCGAATTTAACTTTTTATAAGGCAGCCATTACACCTTGTCATAGCTACTAAAATCTGTTATATAGCTACTGGGTATATAAATATTAATTTAGAAATATAGGAATGTTGTAATTACATCAAATGCAACTTTGGTTACAGGAAAAGTGAAACAGGAAAGACGGATATTAGTAGAATAACGTAGATTCGTTATTTATTTACCTAACACAGATGAATGGACAATTTATTAACCAATGAGAAACCACTATAACAAAGTAATATTATTGTTCTCTGCTCTATCTCTTTTTAGTTTGCTATGCCTGCCTCTTGGTTTTAGGCAGCAAGTTGGAATAAACTAAGGCATCCACTTCAACATAAACAATCTCTTTGTAGTGACAAAAAGTAGGTTAGGTACTTACCTACATATTTTTGTTGTGGTCAGTGTGTGAGAATGTATTTGATAACACTGGTGTGGTGATATGTAGGTAAGGTAAGCACTGTGTTTAGTTCTTTTTAGAGAACTTGTAGATGATTTTTTACTTTATTTCACTGTTGAATATGTACATAGCTTTAACAGTTCACTTACTTGCTCACATAAATCCAAGTTGATAGTGCCCTTGAGCCGCCTGCAATTCCGGTCCGCATAGTAGTCTAAGAAATACTGCCCCGGGAGCTCGCCCGACTGTCGCAAGGCAAACCACCTTCTTCGCCATTTCTAATGAACAAAACCACGTTTGTGTACATTAATAGCGAAATTTTTAGGGATATAATTATTACATCTAATAAAGATACTAACGTTATTTCGTACAAAGCGATCAGTCCCGAGTACTTACATTTTAAATTATCGAAACCTATCAACAAAGGTATAAAAGTAAAGCTTCGAAAGTAGAACTTACTGTGCGCCAAATCCGTTTCGTTGGTGGCGATTTTGTCAACCAGCCCTCGAAAACTATGTTCTTAGACATACTTGAGATAAATATTTTTTTGTTCTAATAAATGAGTCACATATTCTAACAAATATTATGCACTACGCTCCCGCTGCCTACATTTCCTTTTGCAATCGTTTCGTAGAACTGAGAAGTTACAACGCTTCGCTATCAATCAATCAATTCATCGCGTTTCAGAAAAGACACAAGTTTTTTTTGTTCTTATAGTTTTGGCTCTACACAGCTTATGTATTTAGCAAGTGTCGAGTAAAATATAATTTTAATAGTAGTCGATAGCTTCAGGTTTATCAATACAAATAAGGTTAATTTTAGTTTACTTAACATTATTACTCAAAAAACACAAATAATACAATGCCACGATTTTTTTCCATATTGGCGCCAATATTTAAGGCTAAACGTCTTTTATTTATTTATTTAATGACCATTGATACAGAATCCTTCAGTCGACATAATAATAAATTAAGCTTCTAGACAAGTCATAGTCAAAGTCAAAATTAAGCAAAGTAAGTCACTGCCAAGTTCAAGTTATGCTCTATGAAGTAGTAAAGTGATGGAGACTTTACATGAGAGAGGTTCGACTAAAAGGACATTGAATCCACGGTCATGAAATTTTAACAAAAAAAAAAGCTAGATTTGTGCTAGCCCCCAAGGACTTTGTATACCATGAATGTAGTATCCTATGCAAGATCCTATGGATAGAGTGAATGCTTTGGCAGCGTGGTCATTTATGTTAGTGTGCGTATCTAGAACTGCTTGAGTTGCGTGAGTAGGGAAGTGACTGCTAGTGCAGATCTATCGATAAAAAGGTTCACAAATGTAGTGTTTTACAATGTTTTTATACAAATATACAGTTATTTTACAAATTACAAAATACAATTTACTACTAATTTATTACAAAATATAATTTACTACAAACTTATTACAAAATACAATTTTTAAGTTGCCAAAAGTTGTTAAAGTTCTACTCGAGAAATGATACTGATAGTGATTGATACGCGATGACAGCGCCGCGTCTGGGGGACTTCTTTCATGAAAAGCACTCTACCCTAAAGTTCCATGCTAGCCCCTACGGTTATAAAGTGTCTTCTGACATTTGACATTGACGCTCCCCTACGGAGTTTTGGCGCCAACGCGGAAAAAACATGTCGGCTCGTTGGATTATTTTCGAGTGTTAATGTGTACTAAATGCTGTTAAGTGCTCGTAAACGTGCTCGAGTGTGGGTAGTAATTTGACTAGGTGAAAAGTGTCATTTCGTGTTGTTTCCAAAACTCACCTACCTAACTACGTCACAGTCGTCACACAACATCCTTGGTCGTCACAGTCACACCTTAAAATTCTAACTAGAATGTCGATTAGGATTTTAGCAGTACTGCTAAAATCTAAAACTACCAAAATGGAAGGAATGGTTAAAGTTAGTTCAAAAAGTACAAATAGGAAGGTATTATTAGAGAATTTATTCATTTATTTATTATACGATACATAGTCGCACATCTAGATCAAAAAAAAGACAAATCCAAAAACATCAATTTGGAGATATCACTGTATTCGATTATTCTATAACAATTCTATTCTGTAACATACATAACGCAAGTAACCACAAAAGCAGGTTCAATAAAAGCTTCAAAAATGATCCAGTAGATGGCGTTAACTTCATGTTGTTGAATGAATGTCCGAAATTCTCTCCCACCTAAACAGGGCCCCGATTCTACTAAAGAAATTGTTTTTAAATTGTAATTGTTGCGATTTTAATTGTTAAATAACTGCTCAAAATTGACAGTTTTAAATATTTTTTTAAACTAGAAAAATACAACTACTTAATATTATAACTTAGTACAACCCGAGGCGGGTCGCTTATTATATATATAAACCTTCCGTGAAAATTTATCTAACTGATGGGGAAAACCGCATCAAAATCCGTTGCGTGGTTTAGGAGAAGTTAGCGGCCATACAGACACAGACAGACAGACGCGGAAAGTAACTTTAATTTATACTATGTAGAGATAGAGAAGAGATATCGGGGGACTCAGAATAGTTGTTTCGAATTCTGTCGGGGGATGCAAGAAAATAAAACATCAAAAATGTGTACGTCCTCGCCTCTATTTATTTCAATATAATATTTTTAATATTTCAGGGGTGATTGGGAAGGGGGGGGGGGGGAGGTTGATCCCAAAATGGCTATTTGTTCCTCTTTCACGCAGCAAACAAGCAGCAGATTGTCCACCCAGGAGAAACCACGCTCAGCTACACATAAATGCTGGGAACTTACTACTTTGCTACCAAAATTACCATGCTACCAAAGAGAATGTAATTATATCTGCTACTATAGCTTGCTATAGCTTTGATAGAACACGCTCTTTTGTTTTCCATCAAAATTAATCATGTCAAAATTTTCAGTATGATACAGTCGTAAAACCCGAAAAAACCTTATAAAAACAGTAAAATATCCCATCCCCGAAAAAAACCAACTATGACGAAGCAGGACGACGGCTTATTCCTCCTTGAGGTACTTGTCGATAAAATTGTTTTCGTAAAAAGTCCTTGCTTCTCTGATAAAGATTTTCGAACATGTGTCAATATAGAAGCTCCGTCTGTGGAGCCCCTCGAGATATGTGACGACGACCCGGGGGCCTGCGTCGCCACCAGCGGTGGACCCTTTGTTAAAACTTTCAACAACGGCAAGTCTTGCTTGTTCTCACTCAAAGAATCTGATATATCCAAAGCCATGAGCCAATTTCCGATTAAAATCTCGGTGTACAAGTCTCTGCCTTGTGGCTGTCTCCCGACTAAAATCATGATGGGAGAGGCAACTATAGATATGACGAAAGAGTTCGTTCAAGCACGCAAAAAATTTCTGGAAGATCCTAGTACTGTAAGTTACCAAGCTCTAAAGGATTCCTTCCGAATAGTCAGTCCAGATGGCGGAGAAAATGGTGAAATTGTAATGTTCCTAAGGATATCCTGTTTCGGGAAGCTTATTATTACGAGATTTCAAGGAGCGGGTGGTCCGCCTAAGCTTGGAGCTGAAGGTGGTTCAGCAATCGTAGACCGGTCGTGCAATCCTCGGAGAGATTTCCAGTTGTCACAGGACCCTTGTGCTTGCGGCACTGGGAGGAGTGCTGGCGCAGGCACCACGGCGGCAGGGTCGCCGCCCTGCCTGGCCCTAGGTGGTGGCGGAGGTTCTCCTTGCCCTATAGGTAGGTACATAATTATACTAAATCATCATCATCATTATCAGCGTAGCTGTTCCCAGTGCCGAGACACGGGCTTTCTCTCAGAGAGAGAGAGAGAGAGAGGATGGGCCGTAAACCACCACGCTGACCAAGTGTATGCTGGGGAATGTCATATCTCTTTGAACTTTTGAGGTTTTATGACATACCGTTTTCCCACGATATAAGTTTTCCTTCACCGTTGTTGAACGATGGCATCGAAACTGCACATAATTTATTTAAGTACTTACCATTAGTGCAGGGCTGAGGACCGAACCGGGGGCCGTTAGGTTGTAAATCGCACATGCTACCGCTCGACACCATCACCCTATATTGTACTAAAGACATAGGTATAATATATCAAACACTATGCTTCACATTGTAATGTAATTAGCTCAATATCTTTAATGTTTCAGCGCGTGATCCCTTTGACAGCATGCCTTGTGAAAACCCGGATGACCCATGCTATTGCTCGGGGCCTAGGCCAGCTCGTAATCCGCCCATGGTCTGTAGGAACACTGATCAGTACTGCTTACATGTGCCCAAAGGTGAGAATTAGGTATTTTTTACAATTATTTTTATAAGTAGATACAAAAAGTTGTTTACAATTATTTCGATTAAAAATCCAATTAACAGTAGATACACATCAAATAGGTGGTGTACATTGCACGTATCATATTTTTACACTTTGATTTGATTTTCCGCTTGGTTTTAATTCGATAGAGAAATATCGATAAGTAGACTGATGGTAGATTATTCTAAACATGTCGTTTGTATTTTTGATGATTGCTCTATAAGCGATTGTAAGTAGGTACAGATCTTGAAAGCATCTAGAACAAAATTTATTAATGGGCAGGTCGCACCAAACAGTTCGAAGAGATAGGAACCACTTTGATGGGCAATGAACTAAAGATCAAAGTACCCGCCACAGCGTCGATAATTAAGAAGATCAGTCAAACTCACTGCTTCATGCAGAGTCCATACGACAATGGAAAACATCCCGATAGAGGACAATGCGTTCCACCATGTGGAAAGAACCAAATATCTTTAGCTTTTCCCAGTGAAAAGACATGTTGTGCTGGAGCCCAGCCTGCAAAGACTCAGTTCACGTGTGTGACGGAAGGGTGTGGTGCCCTATCTAAGCACGGCCCACAACCTGCTTTTGGAAAGGGCGACAGTACCAGACCAGAACCACCCAATAAAGATGTATTCGTGTTGAAAGTAGCTAAAACAGCTTGGCAGGCTGATAAAAAATTAAGATTTGAAGTAGAGCTAACAACGCCCAAGAGTCTGGATAAGAAAATACCAGTTAGAAAAGTAAATACTATAATGCAATCTGAACCAGATTGTAACTGTTTTATTCCAAGACTTAAGAAGCATAAACCGAAGAGGAAGCTTTATTGAACGCTTTTTGAATTACTCTGAAGCGTAGTTTATAGTGGGTATCAAACTAATGGACATCAACTATCACCAAATAATCAGTAGGTAGGTACCACTACCTACCACTTACTTGCATCCAAACATAGCCCAAATCATAACCATCCTTTTGCCGTAGTCGGATAAAAAACTATAGTAGGTAAAGCCTTTTATATCCATTCCCTATCTGAAAGATTTTAGTAATTACAATGTATGTATGTATGTATATGTAACTATGTTTGTTCCGTTGGAATCTTGCAACTCAATTTTGAAGGAGATTTCTTCAACCGATTGATCTGTAATTTGGCATACTTATGTAAGCTCGGTGACAGTTCAATGTTATGGTACCTTCGAGCTGGTCTGATGATGGAGACAGAAGGTGGCCATAGGAACTTTAAAACGAGATGACGGAACCCCGTCGAGTTTGGATTCATTAGATTTGTCATCCCAAGCACTTTGGTCCTAGATGATAAATTAAATTTGGCGGACGCCCCAAGATGGCGGACAAAATGTTCACATCATGATATGGGTATTAAATGAAAGGGTTTGCTGAGAAGAATACGAATAAGCTTGTGCTTAACATTTTATTTATTTATGTATATAGAAAGCTTACACTAAGTTATGTTAGACAAGTAGGCTAGGTAAGTAAGTTGGGTAAGTATCAACTAAATCAACATACTATCAACTAAAACTCTTCTATATTTTTATAATTTTTTATATTCAATAATAGACTTGTGTTTGACGGCCACCTCGCCTGATTTTAAGCGGTGACGCAATCTACAATGGAGCTCGCTTGCCCAGAAGAAACCGATTCACTCGGACTTGAAGAACCCAGATTTTAAGTATCAGGGAACATTCAGGGAGCGCATTCCACAGACAATCGGTTCGCAGAATAATGGCGAAATCAAAGCTCTTCATACGGGTTTTCGGAATATCAACCATGACACGATGACGCCTTTTCGTTCCCGCCCTGGCCGTCTAAAGAAAAATGGTCAGAAAGGAATTGGCTCATACAGATCCAAAAAAACATCTCGCCGAAATGTATCCGTAAAAAACTGATAGGTACATTAGTAAATTTGCGCCAATATTCAAGGCTAGAAGCTAAGTCTGAACGAATGATTCGTTGCTGGTGAGCTTTTTATAGTACATATTATATATTTAAATATTTTATTCATCTAATTTTATTGAGAGAGATACGCCAGCAGTGAACATATTACACATTCTAATTTTTTTTTTTTATACATACAAGATCCGATATGATATGATAATTATGGTATGTATTATTTATATACATATAATTATACTTCAATGGACTCGTACGCCCCAAGTTGGTGCTTGGCTGATCCATCGACAGTACTACGACCGAGCTTGTGCTTGGTACAAATAAACTGTTCCGACGTGAAGTACCTTCGCACCTTCAAGAGAACACCCAGTTTTTTGGCAGCCAGTTGAGTCTTGTTCTCAATATTAGAGCTGAAGTTGAGGGCTAAAGACAGAGCTCATGCCTGGTCAATTAACGGAATGGATACATCCCGGAAATTAGGGGCTAGTTGGAATGGCGTCCTTTTAGCGGAGAACAGACACGCCTGGCATTGAGCTTAGTTGGCATCGTCGCAATTGAAAAACTATGTACCTACCTTAAGGGACAAGTTCATGCACTCGCAACCATGGCCTCTTTAGACGTTGGATTTGAGGTTCACCGGTTCGTGCATTGCATTAGTCTTTTAAGCTGTGCTGTTGTCGTCTGCGTACCCAAAGGTACCGGGCTTTAGCAGATCGTTGGTGTGCAGCAGGAAGTGTGTTGCTGAAAGCACCGATCATCTTTTTATAATGCCATATTTATATTTTTATATTAATATTTATTTTATGCCATAGTTGTTAAACACGCAAACAAGCCGCCCCGTGGTAAGCATTCACCGTCGCCTATGTAAGTATACTTGTAACACCAGAGGTATCACAAATACGTTGCCGATAGTTTAAGACGCTATTATCTCGTCTTTTGAAGAACCCCATGTTGTCATGGTAGGGAACCGGAATTCATTTCTATTCGATCGGACGAGCAGCCATCAATGACTACTTGAATCGATCTCCTAAGGAAGGCCAATCTCCACGCACTGAAACCGATAGAAAAGCCATACGAATAATCAATTATGAGTTTGACGAAATGTATATAGATCGTTCCGTTCCGACTATTGCCATACCCAAATAGGGGTCATGTGTAATACTTTATTGAACATGTTAATTTAAGAACTCCATGTATCTACATATGTCTGCAATAAAATATTGAGTTTTGAGTATTGAAGTGAGGGAAATGGCGAGCGCTTCCCCGTATTTCTTAATGGCCTCACTCCAGATGTGAGTAGCATACGCTAGGAGATCCCCAGTTGTCCGGTTTCGGCAGAATCCATATTGTTGATCACTGAGAAGAGCATTAAGAATACATTCAGAAGCTCCCGCTGCATTGCTGCTGCATTGCTGCGTAGCTCGGAATGTAATCTCATATTAACCTATAGATAATAATATGGGGATCAGTAGTGCTGCGGCAGCACCGCTGTGTGCAGCGGAGTTCGGAATCATATCTTTAGTTTCCAGGTATGCCAGGAGCCCGTTATTGAGGACACGTTCCATAGTTTTGCAGAGTATGGACGTGACCGAGATTGGCCTGTCGTTGGCAGGGTCAGCATGGTTGGTTGTAGCACAGATTACTTACACGTTTGCAAGCTTCCACCAAGAATCAGCGCAGGAGACAACTCAGGTGCACATATCATCAGAACTATGGTTGGAATACCATCCGGGCCTCTGGCTTTGTACAAGTTAATATTGCGAAGCCTTTGACTAACAACCATTTGGCGAATGTGAAATTCAGATATACGAGTAAGTATATGTCTCTGGTTGTCTTCTCATCTACGCTGTGCGACCGGTAGACACATTGTGCATGGAGAATTCCCTCTATTTCTGGACCCACCAGTGCAGAGAGAATCTGGGGTCTTCAAGTAGACGGAGACGCCGACAACCGAAGCCTTCTCGGGCGTATAAGCACAAAAGACAATAGACAGTAATATAAGCACACACGAGCTCGAGGCTTAAAAACTGTGCGCCAACAAGAATGCGTGCAGATCTCGGAGGTCGATGAGGTGAACTTTGAATGAAAGGGCATTCTTAACCTATTATTACCATAAATACATTATATGTAGTTAGAAACATTATATACACAAATTACATTAGAAACCTAAAATTTTCCTCTTTTAGGCAGCACTTACCTACCTAATTAACTTAACAGGATGCTGTAATCTGCTGTAAAACTATCTAGCATGGCATGTCATAAGACCACAAAAAATGTTGTTGGAAATGTGTTCCCGAGTTGATGCGTGCCATGCTAGATATTTTTAGTAATTTTGATTTCATACGCAAAGGGGACGATATTGACTGAACTGTACAGATTGCTGTCCGGTGGGGAACAAGGTGATATTCCAGTTGCCGACGGATACCTGCAACTTGGGGCACAAGCAGCGCGCCTACTTTAACTTCACCTCGGACGGAATAGGCGACGTGTCACGCGACGAGCCCGGCCAACTGGTGCCGGTCACTGCGGAGGATTACCCCGGTGTTATCTACGACTTTCCCCCACAAGTCATCAAACTTCGCATCTCCAAGACAGTAGAAATGATTAATAGGAAATCGAAATTCGAATACCATTTCATAACACCTGCTATAACCCACGAAAAGTTGGTGCCCGTCAAGGATACGCGCACGGCACAATGTGTGTCTACATGTCCTGACTGTTGCCCTATTATTTCTAAACCTAAAAGAAAATCTTAGATTGCGATTTTTGTTATTTTGTTATCTATTTTATTAAATGTTTGTTTTGTCTACAACGGCTTATTTTTTTCCCCTCTTCATTTCATTTTAGGCACCAATTTTTTATAAAGTATTTTTTTTTACTTAGTGCTCTTAAATCATCATCATCAGCCAGAAGACGTCCACTGCTGAACATAGGCATCCCCCATTAACCTCCACACTGAACGACCTGCCTTTTGCATCCACTGGATGCCCGCGACTCTCACAATGTCGTCGGCCCATCTAGTGGGAGGCATACCTACGCTGCGTCTTCCGCTCTTAAATACGTTTATTATATTGTTAACATCAAAATATCGCCGTAGGTGCGCTGCCGAGATTGCCGTTCTACCAAGACTTGAATGAAACGCAAAGAATGGACATTACAGCATCCTGCAAGGAACTGATGCAGGACTCTGAGAGATGCTCACCGAAAAACTTAATTTTGTCACATAAAGATTCTCAAGCTAACCTGATAGTATCGCAGTGTCTCAGAATTTTTCTAGATAACCTAAAACTCCTACGCAAAACTCATGAATCTAACTCTGTTCAAACATACTCCTACTCGTCAAGTTCAATGAGCATTCTCCGATCAAAAAGACGAAGTGTGTCTTTTTCGGATTCTGTGAATTACATAGCAAAGCCACGAAGTTCTTATTCTTCTATGAAATGCGGCGAGAGTGCTAGAAATTGGCTATTCAATAGAAAAGAGACTACCGTCTATATGACACTGTTCGATGATTTCTTTCCTCTTCACAATTCCGGTACACAAGCGACAGCTTCCATCAATAAATGTGTGCAAGTCTCTAGAGACCGTGATAATAATAAAATAAAATATTTGCAAAATACGGTTAGTGCGTTTCGTACAAAATTTGACATGCTCTCCTCAACCACTATGTCGACTCAGTCTTATAAAGGAGGCTTGCGACATTCTGAAGTTTATTTCTTTGGAAAAAAAAAAGATGGTGCCAAATCGGGGATGGGAAGTTCAAGTTCAGATACAAACACAAAAAGACACCAAAAAAAACCAGTCGATCTAGCACGAGGAACGATATGTACCAGTATACAAGCTAACTGTTCAAACAGCTGTGCTTGGGTACAAACAAGGGCAGATGGATCCTCCACTGGAACTGCAACAGCAAAAGCAGTTTCTATCAAAGAAGAATGCGAAAAAGCACCATGCCCTGCTACCTGCGTAAAAGCAGGAGACTTATCGGCAACTGTATCTCATATCCGAATCGGACCTAGTCAACCCTGTCCATTTCATCCATTGGATCCTTGTACGGGTCCGAAATGCATTCTTGCTACTTCTACAGAAGATGATAAAGTTCCAGTCAAAGTCACGACAGTTACTAATCCTAGACGTGGAGTATTTGAGTTAGTCATACGCAGATTGAACGGAGCTCCACTTGCAAGGAATGAACTCATGCTGGAATGGACACCGCCACCAACGCGGCCTCCTTCTTGTGGCTCTCCCTGTGCTACGCCTTGCAATTATCCAGGATCGTGCCGTCCATCTAAATGTAAAATGATTGTTTGTCGACCATCACCATGCAAACCTAAGTGTTGCAAGAAACCGTGCAAAAAGCCATGTGGTCCGATGTCATGCCACACGCCATGTCGTTCTCCATGTCGTTCACCATGCCGTCCTCCTTCATGTCGTTCACCATGTCGTCCCCCTTCATGTCGTTCACCATGCCGTCCATCTCCATGCCGTTCGCCATGCCGCCGTCGTTCTCCATGCCGCTCACCTTGTCGTCCTTCTCCGTGTCGCTCGCCATGCTATACAACATGCCGTGTGACACGCTCACGCCGCCCTTCGCCATTTCGCCCATCATGTCTTCCTACACCATGTGTTGGGCCATGCAGGCTAACTTGTAATACATCACCCTGTGGAAAACCATGTAAACCATCTAGAGCTTGTTCACAAATTTCACCTTGTAATCCTTGCCGGCCTTGCCGGCCTTGTAAGCCTTGCCCGCCTTGTAAACCTTACCCGCCATGCAGGAAGCGCTACGTACCGATCTACTGCATTAGTCCCGGTCCCCCGTCACCAGCACCCTGCGATATTCCGTGCTGCAGTTCTTACCCATGTAGCTCTCCTTGCCTGCGGCCGTGTCGCAGGAAGCCCCGGTGTCGTAGGGCTCGAAGCCAGCCACGCATGAAGCCACACAAGATACGAATCTCTCCGTGTCAAAACCGATCGCAGGCGTGTGCTGTCGTCCGGTGCCAAAGCGTACCCGGCCCCTGCTTTAATAGCTGCGCACCTACGCTCTCATGTCCACCGCGGAAATGCTGTTCAGTTTTACCATACAATCCAACTTGTTGCAGAAGCGCTTGTTCCACTTGCTGTGGATGATGCTTCTTACATCAGTACAGATAAAATTCAACCCAAAAATAATAAGGCTCGAAATCTTGCATTAAATATTTTACATGCCTGCAAATTTGCTTTTAAAGTTTTAAAATTCTAACTTGGCATAGTAAACGTGGCTTTTTGTACTGTTTTATCAACACCAATTAACAATCTTTACCGATGATCCAACACCATCAACAATCTGGCCATCATACTACTGGAGTTTCTCCTAAAAATCATCTCTGAATATAATAGTAATAGTATAATATCATAAATAAGTAAGAAATAAAATTACACCTTATTCACAAAATATACACCATACTTACAGAGTAATTCTTTCACTTTCAGAATGGGCGAGAGTAATGATTATGTCTGAGGTTTATTAGAAGGTCGTTCGTACTCGTACGATGCTTTGAATTCAAGAAAGTTTTCATTAAACTTGCAAATTTGTCGATAAATTAGTAAAAATCTTTTTATTCTGAAATTCATATAATAATATATCTAATATTTTTATCTATTAGATATATTATTATGTATATGATATATTAGATATATTAAAATTAACGATAGTATAGTCATCAATCACTAAAGGTAGCATTTCGATCTAGGCGACCGCGACCGGCGACCGCGGCCGCATCGCGCGACCCACTTCTACTAAAATAAAAGGTCGAAGGCGACCCACTACTAAGTAGGAATTTATATGAAGTGCTAAACAATGCAAGCGACCGCGTAGCTGGTCGCGGCCGCCAAGATCGGAAAATTACCGTACTTTAAGATGACTACTATCGTTAATTTTGATGCGATAATTAGCTAAAACCCACCTTGGTACATTACTTGACTTGAATCTTTTCCAATATGTACAACTATTTATTCAACTAATTGAAACTAACACTACAAATACAGTTAGACTGCCCATAGACCGTTGAAGGTCTAAAGACAATCCAAATGCTCAAGCCAGTTGGCAGCGTACTCAACATGCTGGCGGCATTACCACGTTGAATGGCAATGCTAATGCGTTGAGCCAGAAACACGCCAGCATTTTGGTCACGCGTCGCATTAACCAGGCTAATTGAACAGTTTGGACAATTTTATTCCAATTATTTGGAATAGTTGAGCACATTGGAAACGAAAAGTTTGATTAGTTTAAAATGCAGGTACAGTGATCAGTAAACAAGAAAAAAAAATGCGCTATGGTAGATTTTTGGGTTGCATTAGCGGACCTAATGGAGTACAATAGTATTTCGGCCACATGAATGCACGCACCTATGTAACCTTTATACTTCGGTAATGAATTTGTTTGCCTCGGCTAGCTCAGAGTTCGGAACCTAGGAATACGGGTTAGCTAGGGCGCCATGCACTTAAATTTATTTTATTTAAGACCTAAGTGCAAAGGTCTGTAGATTAGATTTAAAAAAAAAAAAGATATGAAAGCCTGATCTGTGTATGAATAAAAAAAAATATATTTTAATGTTTGATGGTTTATTATACTCACTACAAGTTAAGAACTTAAACTATTAACAAAGATCAAAAGGAACCAATATAAATCCACGGAGATTAATTGTCCCCTGCGTTACTTTAAATAAATTTACGTGGTTTCGTGGTGACAGGTGGTAAGAGTAGTCACCTTTTCATAGAAGACGTGAGTTCAAGGTGCAACTAACTAAAACTGCTCGAACTCCACTTCGTTACTTCAAGTACATTGTATAAATTTAGAAATAAAAAAAAAAAAAAAAAACTTATAAAAACAGGTTCTCACGCCCGCTCTCTAACCCCCCACCTAAGGTCCTCAGCAGCCGAAAACACAGCGTGCCACTACAAAAAGGATGAGATTAGCAACTAAAAACGGCTCCTAAAATATAAGTAGGTACTTAAAAACTAAAATTTATTGTTTAACATAACTTCAATTATGGTTTCTTCCGAACTATTGGCAAAATAATTCCAGTAAGTCTTGGATCCAAATGAATTGATGCATTTTGAACACAATCAAAGGTATCTAGGAAGATGGATGGGGTACATTCACCTGCGCTGTCAACATTACTTGATAAGTACGTGGTTCTAAACATCCCCAGTGTACTTCGTAAGCCAGCTGAGAAGCCTCCAAGTCTGCAGATGTGTAGCTGTGTAGCCGAAACACACGATGAGCCCACCTGTGCTGAATGTACTGGTGAGCGCACGGCAAGAATGTGCACGGCCCCCAGGACCGAAACTACGTTCGGATTTTCACAAAATGTATAGGCACGAAATTCCTCCTTAAGTCAAGTTATCCCTGCCTCTTATAGTTTTGCTATCACCCAAGCCTCACTGTGACAAAATGTAATACAATCATGTCCGTGTGAAATGAACTGCACCTCCACAACGTTGGTACAAAAGTGCTCCACAAAATGTTCGAAAAACTGATAAGTTGGTACAAGCACTGAATTGGTAGTACCCAAAACTAGGCTTATCACTTTCACGTTCTCACGGCCTCTTTTCTTTTTCATTTTATTCAAATCCCGACTTCAAACCCTCTTTTCTGGAAAAAAAAAACGCTGGTTTGCCCTTATAGAAAATATTAAAAAAATGCCGCGATTTGAATACAACGCCCTCTGTCTGCAACCTCACAAAGCCATAGATCAATGCCGTTCAATACTTTTAAAATCACCAAGTGAGCTAATTCTGCCATATACTCATAGATGTCACCGCACGTATTGCAAATCCTAAACCTTATTTAGCTGATTGCATGAAAATAGCTTTTTAGATGCAACAATACCACAATGCTTACAAAAAAAAAAAAAAAAAAAAATTTAGCTATTGTGTGTTCACTGAAAGAAACTTTCCAATAACTCAAAGTTATTCCATCTATGGCTCTGCTTTTAGCAAGTCCTTCACATGCCATCTACCCAACATCTTTTTGGTGAAAAAATCCCTCAACTCATAAGTAACCGCCGAAATCTTTCTGGTGACCATACACTTTTTAAACTTCGGAGCCAACTTTTTCGCGAAGAATTTCGACGCATCAGAAAGTGGGTATTCTCTTTTCCATACTACCTGGCCTTCTTCATATTCCACCTTACTTCTGTTTTTATTATAGTAAACTCTGCTCTTATGGTAAGCCTTCTTTAATGCTACATTAACCTTTTCAAATATGGGTTGCAGATGCTTCAATGAAGTGGCGTACTTATCTCTACTCACAAACTGTAGCTCATCTACGTTCAAATCTCTGGGTGGATACCAATCCCCAGACAATATAGCCTCCCTTCCAAAAGTCAAAAAGAAAGGAGTATAGCCAGTCACCTCGTGAACTGCAGTATTTATGGCAAACTCTATTTTATTTACATGCTCAGACCAATTCCGATGATCATCACCCACTAAAGATGCTAAAGCTGTCACTACTACTCTGTTAATTCTCTCTGAGGGATTGTTTTGTGGAGTATATCTGCAATTGTAAAATAAATGCGGAATTTTATACTTCTCCTTCAAATCCTTCATGTGTTTGGAGATATACTGTGGTCCATTGTCCATGATCAAAACTGCCGGAATGCCATACTTTAAAATGAAGTTATTTTCAATCGTAGCGACTACTGCCTTGGCCAGAGAGCTTCTCATTGGAAATAACTGAGTGTACTTAGTAAAATAGTCTGCAACAACCAAAACAAATTTGTAGCCCGCATAACTGCGAGGTAGTGGTCCCAATAAATCAGTGGAAAGAACTTGAAATGGTCTCTGTACCCTCTTTGGATTTTCCATCAAACCTGGCGTCAAAATATTGGTGCTTTTATAAGCTAGACAGATCTGACATTTACTTACATATTTCTTAACATCCGACAACATTCTAGGCCAAAAATAACTCTGTGCTGCCCTTCTGTAAGTCTTAAACACCCCAAAATGTGCCGCGTCAGGCCTGTCATGGCACTGATGAAGCACCTCATTTCTGAGACTCTCTGGGATCACCAACTTCCACTCACAGTCCAGGGACAAAGGATTCTGAGTCCTGACCCTCTTACACAAACGCTCGCCCATCACCCGCCAATCTGGAAATTTAGCTGGAGTATTATTGACCCTCTCAAACATGTTATGATACCAGTGATCTTTGGTATTGTTATCGGTTGATTGGTCAGTCAATAAACTGAGAATTGGTGCTCTAGACAATGCGTCAGCTGCCGCATTCTCCACTCCTTTACGATACTCTACCACAAAATTGTACTGAGAGAGCCTAATTGCCCACCGTGCTAGCCTTCCAGTAGGAGACTTCAAATTCACTAGCCATTTGAGACTACTGTGATCAGTGAACACCTTGGTTCTAAAAGGAGAACCATCTATATAACCCTTGAACTTTTCCAGGCCGAACAAAAGTGCAAATAGCTCCTTCTCAGTCGTAGAGTAATTTCTTTCACTACGACTGAGTGACCTGCTAGCGAAAGCCACCGGATGTTCTCCACCCTCATCGTCGAACTGCGACAAAATGCAACCAAGACCAACATCAGACGCGTCAGTGCTGATTATGAACGGCCGATCAAACCTAGGAATAGACAAAATTGGGGCGGATATCAAAAGGTTCTTTATTTCATTAAATGCTTTGAATGCATTTTCATTGAATTGGAAGGTTTCTCCCTTCCGTAGTTTCTTCGTCAAATTTGTGAGGGGTTCTACATTTGTTGAAAAATTATCGATAAAACGTCGATACCACGATACCATTCCCAAAAACCTTCTCACCTCTTTCTGAGTGGTGGGCATTGGGAACTCTAAAATTGACCGCACTTTATCCGGATCCGTCCTCAATCCTTGTCTATCCACTATGTAGCCCAAAAACCTGAGAGATGGACGACAAAACACCGACTTCTCAAAATTTATGGTCAGTCCTGCCTCGCCGAGCCTGTCATGAACCTTGTGGAGCAACTCCATATGAGCTGCAAATGAGTCTGAAATTAAAATTATATCGTCAACGTAATAAAATACGTTGCTCTGGAATTCAGGACCAAATACCTTGTCCATTAACCTCATCATTCTGGCCGTGCTATTCACCAAACCAAAAGCCATTCGACAAAACTGATATGATCCCAGTCCTGCCACAGAGAAACAAGTCTTCTCACGTGAGGATTTTTCTAAATTTATCTGGAAGAAAGCACTCTTTAAGTCTAGTGACGTCATGAACTTGGCGTTATTCAGTGAATCCAAAATCTCCTGCACTCTTGGCATTGGGTAAGAGTCAACCTTAGTTACACTATTCAATTTCCGGCTGTCCAAACAGAATCTGAGCTCTCCGTTGGCTTTTGGCACCAGAAGGACTGGACTGTTCCACGGAGATGTCGCTGCCTCAATAATACCCAACTGTAGCATATCGCTTATTTCACCTTTCACATAATCCCTATGGTAGTGCGGAATAGGATAACATTTTTGCTTAATAGGCTCACTGTCTCCCGTATCTATCACGTGCTCCTCCAGTGTGGTGGCTCCTAATTTCCCTTCAACTGCGGCCAAATCCCTATACCTTAAAATCATGCTTTGCAGCTCCATTCGCTGGTCGTCTGTCAAATCACCCATTTCATGCAAATGCAAATCTGTCACATTCAAAAGATCTAAAGTTTGAGTACCGGCGATGCTCTCATTCCTGTTAAAAATATCCTTGCAAAGACTGAACATCTTCAAAAAATCTACCCCTAAAATCAAAGGTTGATTGATGTCCTTGCAAACATAAAACTCCAACATCCTCACCTGTTCAGCAAACACGACAGGAATGGTTACCAATCCCAAAATAACCAGCCTGTCACCATTACCCACTGCAACAGTACTCTCTGTCTTTCTAAAACTAAAACTTAAATTGAAATCCAACAGAGTTTTATACGCGTTCTCACTAATGACTGATACTGTTGCCCCGCTGTCCGCTAAAGCATTGCATTGTAAACCTAGTATGCTTACAACTATGTATGGACGAGGATCATCATCGCGATGAGTGAACAGAGGGGAAACCACTTCGCGCTTAAAGAAAGAACTCACAAAATTCAACCACGACCTCCATTCCAGGTCAGAAGTTCGAGCCTTCTGTCTATGCATACTTACTTCTGACCCGGTTTCCCGTTTTTTGTGCAGCCACATTCCGTTGAGATAACTCCTGGCTTTTTACAAATGAAGCAATGCTTGCCCACGTACTTTTCACAACGAAAGTACGGATGGTCACCATCGCATTTCTGACACTTGGATGAACTTAAGTTATTTACAGACCGATTCCCGGCAACGGGTTTGCTTTTAATTCTGCAGACCTCAGGTATTATAGAGTCACTTCCCGGATTGTTGAAACCTCTATTGTCACACTTATGACGAGCAAGCTCCAATTTAGCACATACCTCCTTTAATTCTTTTATAGATTTTATTTCCACCAACGCCAACCTAGCTACAAAGAAAGGATTCATGTTAGTAGTGATGACATCCACCTGTTCAGACTCAGGAACAATCTGTGAAAGTCTAGAAAACAAATTCTGCATTATGTTGATATATGTGTTTATTTTCTCATCTGACCCTTGCAGCCTGCCCTGTATTTGATTTAAAAGCGAACGCTCAAAGTCCACAGGCAAGAATTCTCCTTTTAAAAATTCCACCAACAAGGCGAAAGAAGACGTATCAACGCAGTTGTTCCTATACCACAAGAGAGCCTCACCCTTTAATAAATGTGCAAAGTTTTTGAGCAACTCCTCATCCGATATGCCTGTAGATTTCCTATAATCCTCCAATTCAAACAAAAAGTCATGCAGTGGAGTGATACCATCAAATGAAATCTTCCACTTATAAACCTGCAAGCTTCCTTTTTGCGAATTTCCAGCTGCTGGCACTAAAACCGAAACTCCAGCATTCCGCGTTGAACATTCAGCCACAGCATCAGTGGAACGATTGCAGGCTATAGATCTAAGAGCATCTTGCGTTCTTAAAATGAGCTCGGTTTTTCTAGCTTGCAACTCCGCTGGAAAAGCAATTAACTTATCCAACCTCCATGAAACATGTTGCAACTTAGCCACACACTTTCGCTTACAAAGCGAAGACACATGGGAAGATGCCAGAACCGCACTCAATTTCTCCTCACATATAATCAACTCCGCGCTCACGTCCAAGGTCATTAAATATTTCACAGCGTCCTCCTGTTTGAACACGGTCTTGTTGGCTCTAAGGAGCTTTCTCAGTTCATCAACCGTTAAATCATCCTTTGCCAGATCTAAACCTCTGCTTTTACTTTCAAAAAGCAATTCCTCTCGTAGTAAATAGTCTACATCCATTGTGGGAGTCATTTTGCCAAAAGTTTAACAATTTAAGAAAATAATTGTATACCTAATAATTTTTTTTTTTTTTTTTTTTTTTTAATATTCAATTATATATATTAAAAAAAAAAAAAAAAAACAATTACTTCTTAACATAACTATAGTAAAGTAAAAATAAACATGTTTTTCAATCTGCCTGTAAGCAGAAATCGTTTGCCAATAGTTCGTAGAAAATTATATGCTGTACCCGTATTTCTAAAGCCCTGCCCGTTGAGGCGCCAATTGTAACCTTTATACTTCGGTAATGAATTTGTTTGCCTCGGCTAGCTCAGAGTTCGGAACCTAGGAATACGGGTTAGCTAGGGCGCCATGCACTTAAATTTATTTTATTTAAGACCTAAGTGCAAAGGTCTGTAGATTAGATTTAAAAAAAAAAAAGATATGAAAGCCTGATCTGTGTATGAATAAAAAAAAATATATTTTAATGTTTGATGGTTTATTATACTCACTACAAGTTAAGAACTTAAACTATTAACAAAGATCAAAAGGAACCAATATAAATCCACGGAGATTAATTGTCCCCTGCGTTACTTTAAATAAATTTACGTGGTTTCGTGGTGACAGGTGGTAAGAGTAGTCACCTTTTCATAGAAGACGTGAGTTCAAGGTGCAACTAACTAAAACTGCTCGAACTCCACTTCGTTACTTCAAGTACATTGTATAAATTTAGAAATAAAAAAAAAAAAAAAAAACTTATAAAAACAGGTTCTCACGCCCGCTCTCTAACCCCCCACCTAAGGTCCTCAGCAGCCGAAAACACAGCGTGCCACTACAAAAAGGATGAGATTAGCAACTAAAAACGGCTCCTAAAATATAAGTAGGTACTTAAAAACTAAAATTTATTGTTTAACATAACTTCAATTATGGTTTCTTCCGAACTATTGGCAAAATAATTCCAGTAAGTCTTGGATCCAAATGAATTGATGCATTTTGAACACAATCAAAGGTATCTAGGAAGATGGATGGGGTACATTCACCTGCGCTGTCAACATTACTTGATAAGTACGTGGTTCTAAACATCCCCAGTGTACTTCGTAAGCCAGCTGAGAAGCCTCCAAGTCTGCAGATGTGTAGCTGTGTAGCCGAAACACACGATGAGCCCACCTGTGCTGAATGTACTGGTGAGCGCACGGCAAGAATGTGCACGGCCCCCAGGACCGAAACTACGTTCGGATTTTCACAAAATGTATAGGCACGAAATTCCTCCTTAAGTCAAGTTATCCCTGCCTCTTATAGTTTTGCTATCACCCAAGCCTCACTGTGACAAAATGTAATACAATCATGTCCGTGTGAAATGAACTGCACCTCCACAACGTTGGTACAAAAGTGCTCCACAAAATGTTCGAAAAACTGATAAGTTGGTACAAGCACTGAATTGGTAGTACCCAAAACTAGGCTTATCACTTTCACGTTCTCACGGCCTCTTTTCTTTTTCATTTTATTCAAATCCCGACTTCAAACCCTCTTTTCTGGAAAAAAAAAACGCTGGTTTGCCCTTATAGAAAATATTAAAAAAATGCCGCGATTTGAATACAACGCCCTCTGTCTGCAACCTCACAAAGCCATAGATCAATGCCGTTCAATACTTTTAAAATCACCAAGTGAGCTAATTCTGCCATATACTCATAGATGTCACCGCACGTATTGCAAATCCTAAACCTTATTTAGCTGATTGCATGAAAATAGCTTTTTAGATGCAACACCTACACTTTAACTTTCCCACACTACGTTTGATCAGGATGGTTGCCGGTTACATAAGTATTAGAATACCTTGGTTAGACGTTAGGGCACTTGCAGTGGACTACTAAGCACTAGCACTGCCACTTGCACTAAGCAAAACGTTGCAGGCGATGCGTAGTTGCTACTTACAACTTCTACTTGCTACTTGTACTACGCAATAATTAGCAATAATTTCCTTACCAAGTAAGCGACGCAACGATGGGGTCGAAGTTGCAGCATGCCGCGGCCGACTAACCGTCACACTGTCACTGTGGACCATGTGGACCGTATGTGGACGGAATCTTCCTAACCTTCACATCCAAGAATTAGCTTTCCTAACCTTAACACCATGAAGACTTAGAAGATAATAAAATAAATATTCGGGACATTTTTGCACACACGGTCATCTGACCCCAAACTAAGCAAAGCTTGAGATATGGCTGCCAGATATTGATATACGTACATATATATATTTTTAAATACATATTTCATGTACAACATTTCATTTGTGTTTGTTCTTATAGTATGAGATCTTTGACATAGGTACTTAAATAGATATTAACACCCAGATATAGAACAAACACAAATGAAATGTTGTCCTAGGTGGGAATCGAACCCACACCCCCAAGCGCAGAAGGCAGGTTGACTACCAACTGGACCAACGGACTATCTAATACCTAAGATAGGTACCTATTCACTCTGACCTTTAAAAGGCCCAGATCACTCAGGAAAGAAGAAATTCGGCAGGTTGTTCCAATCCTTGGCCGTACGGATTGGAAATGGAGAATCACTTGCGTTTGGTACCAAGGAAATCCACAATGCATGAGTGGTGGTGGTGGTTGTTTGTTGGTTTGTTTGTTCCTGTTTCTCGCAGCGATAGGACAACGGATCGACCTGATTTTTTGCATAGATAGTAAAAAGCCGGAGAGTGAAATAGTATAGGATACTTTATATCCCGAAAAATACTTGTTCTGAAGGATGGTGGAGCCTACTGAGCCGCAGGGTCGGTTAGTTCAATATTAGTAGGTATGTGTAAAGAGAATGTAACGCTACGCTTAGGTAGGTATGTGAAGCAACGCGAAAGCATGGCCTGCTGTGTTGATATTTATGCTTAAGGTAGCATTCCGATACTGGCGACGCATTCCGGCGGCAGCGGCCGCGTCGTGCGACCCACTGCTCAGTATGAATTTATCAGTAATGCATACCCTGTTGTATACCCTAGGTAAAACGTCTTTGATTTATATGGAGTGCTAAACAATAAAAGCGACCACTGCAAGCGACCCACATTCATCAGGCTCAGTCATCAGGACACGTCGCCGTCGGGTACTATAGATACTGTGTTTCACTCACAGGTTTCACTAGACTCAAAAAGAGGTCATCTTTGAGTCTAGTGAATCACTACTCTTTGCTCATACAGAGATTAACCTCTATCAGTTATGAAGAAGTATCATAGGCAATTTTGACGACTGACTTTAATATATGAAGATTACTTATTGTTGTCAATATCAAAATCAAGCACTGACTGTGCTGACTATAGAATGTCCTATAGAAATTCCAAATTCCAAATAAATTCAAATCTTTTGTGAAATAAAGTAATAACTGTGATGGCTTAAACGAAGGAATATTAATATTTTTCAAAATTTTCGTATATATTTTCTTAATATGTCCGATAAAAAATCCTTTAAAGGTACACAGGTTAAAGGGAAAAAGAAGGACGAATCTAAGAAATCCACCAAAACTAAAGATGCACCATGTCCATTCCTATGTGACCTGGTGCCAGCTAATGTACCTGGTCCAGGCCCTGCACAACAGGTCTTACATCCAAGGAAAGATGTTTTTGTGTTGAAGGTATGTAGGTACACTGAGATCATAGAGAAAAATATTTTTTACTGACTAACGTAATAACGCCAAATTAGTAGTGAAATTAAGCTCTTTATATTCCATAATAATACGTACCACTTCTTTTTGTCTTGCCCCTGGACACAGTTCATCTGGGGCCGTCACACTTGTGGCACTAACTAAGTTTCTTTATCTGTAACTTTTATTTCTGGTGCGCAGAATAAAGAGTTTCTATCGATCTATATACTTATGCTTCTATACATACAATCATATCGGTTTCTTCTAGGCAAGAATGCTCCAACGTAGACCGCAATCAGGCGAGATGGTGGTCAAAGGCAATCCTAATATTTATAAAATAAATATACGGGACATTTTTTTTATTTATTTTTTTTCACAACGGTCGTCTGACCCCAAACTAAGCAAAGCTTGTGATATGGCTGCCAGAGACTGATATACATACATATATAGTTTTTAACAACCAGATATAGAACAAACACAAATTTTCATCACACAAATGTTTGTCCTAGATGGGAATCGAACCCACGTCCCCAAGCTCAGAAGGCAGGTTCACAACCACCTGGACCAACGGACTATATAATAAAAAAAATAAAAACTATCTCTTTCTATACAATATAGAAATGTAGAAAATACTTTAAAAAATTAGCAAATCCACGTGATTATGATTTATGAACCTTACAATAAAACACAATATACTTTCCTGTACGAAGATTCCAGCCTACGTTTACGGGAGGATGTTTTGACAGAGAGAGACCACATCAACCCACTTTAATCGTCCTTAGTGCTGGACACAGACTTTCAAGTCTTCATAGAGTCATAAAAAAAGACTCGAATCTGCCAATTTTCTACAGGATTTCGGAGAATGTGCATTGCAATCCCCTTTTTACTCCAGGACAAGTAGAAAAACGGCTCACTACATTGTTGATTTTTCAAACGTTAAATGTTAAATCTAGGTTTTTAAAGGTCAAAGTGAATCTCTCTCGAGTTTCTTCTAAGGTTGCGTACTCCATCTTCAAGCACATAATCGCCAAAAGGTGAGTTGTTGGTCAAATGCGGACTTATACGCGATAAAAAAATACAGGCTGAAACTTTTTATTTTATTTAGTAGTTGGCTTGCGTTTTACTGTGAACTCACCTGACATTAAACGATGATGCCGTCTACGATGGAGCACACTTGCCTAGAAGAAACCGATTAAAGAAGAAATTGATTTGAAGACACCCTGATTGTAACAATCGGGGAACACCAATTCAGGCAACGCATTCCACAGACTATAATATAGCAGTTCGCACAATACAAGTGGAATCAAAGTGGTTCGTATGGGTTTTCGGAATATCATACTAATATTATAAATGCGAAAGTGTGTTTGTTTGTTGGTTTGTTTGTTCCTCTTTCACGCAGTAACAGAGCAACGGATCGACCTGATTTTTTTGTATGGGTATAGTTCAAGGGCCGGGGAGTGACATAGGCTACTTTTAATCCCGGAAAAACTTACAGTTCCCGTGGGATAGTACGATAATATAATTGACGTAGGTAGGTACATTTATTTCCGTCCAACCAAACTTTTTATTCAGTCATGTAATAAAAAAAAACGTTAGACAGAAGTTTGTCTGTCATGTCCTAGCTCGATGGTATTGTCACGTCATCAAGTGAAGTTTGGCAGTGTTGACATCACAGATCTACTACCTATAGATTTTCAATGAGCGTGGCTAGCTCAGTGCCTCTCGCTTCAACAAGGTGTGTTGCCACATTAAAATGATTTGCTATAAGTTAGGGTAATTTACCTACTATGATAGGTGTGAATCTTCAATGAGTACTTTGGAAACAATACTACCTTTTAAATATTTATATTTTATACACTATCTGCTGCAACCCGCGGAGCTACCTGCAATTTTCTGGGAAGAAAAGTACGCTGTCTGTCCTCATGACACACCCCTATCGTCCTGACAAAATTTGACTTAGCCCATGATCTAAGAAAACAAGGTCTAGCAATTTGAGAGTGGTCCCGCAATGACGTCACTGTCCAGTTGCCACTTTATTCAATCAGCTGTTACGTGGTGTATCGTCATCTCTCTCGAACCTGTTGTAAATTGACATCATGACATCATTGCGGGACGCCCACGTAAACATTTTTTCTTGGATTGCTATACCTGGCGGAGTATATTATTATACCATGACTTAGCCATTTCCTCGTAAAAACAGACAGAAAGTTACTTGCGTTTTTATTATAATTATTTGTTAGGATTAGAATATAGTACTAGAAAAAAGGTTGTAAAGTAACCATAGCATGATTTTTTATAATTAATAAAATATAATAAAAAGTCAGAGTTAAAACGGAACGGGGGTCCCTCATGCAACAAACGTTAAACGTATTTTTGGATTTGTTCTAGTGTAAAAACGGTAATCCGTACAAGCGTCAAATTTAGCGGATTATAGTGAACATAAGTAAAACAACAAATAATAAACGCTGGCCAAGTGCGAGTCGATGACAAATTTCTGTTTACCACTAAGCTAAGCAACGTCGGGCGCGGTCGGTACTTGGATGGGTGACAGCCTGGGCGTGATGTTGTCTTTTTGCACAACTTTTTGTATTTTGTGATTGTAAAGAACTCTCAGCGTGCGAGCCCGACTCGCGCTTGGTCAGTTTAGTTTTTTCATGAATGGAATTATGTATAACATTCCAAATAATTAGATAAATAGACTCTTTAATGTTTACAGTACAAATTTCACGAACAGCGCGTAGCTTTTTGAATCGGTTCGCCGAAATCGCCTTTTGCTTTTCCAGCTTCATAACTGTGGCCTCATTAATATATATTTAATATTAACATTCACCATATTCATATGGGCATAAAAGGGTCGGTATTTTGCACTTCTTGCAATGTGCCAGCTTTTTTCAGCAATGTGACAGGATCAGTTGGAAACCTGCAGAACGAATAATTTATGTTAGTTGCGGTGGGTAATTTCTTTCATAAACTGGCAACATTCATAATTTATTTTCTAAGTGAATAATTTGATAAAATTCATAGAATTAGACCACAAATCGACCTAAAAACTGACTAATTATGAATAAAATATTTGCGAATTGATATCCTGAATTTATTTAGGTGATCGTTACAAGCTTTATATGTTTACTTACGTGTGAAATGATATTTCATCGTATTTTCGCTCACTGCGTTTCTTGCAGCCCTAAATGCTACAACCAACCATTGTAAAATATCTTTTACAATTATTTCTCAGAGGAAACACGCATTTATCACATTTAATCACCAAAAAAAGGCAATAAATATAATTCAGACCCGTTTTGTTTGTCACTGATTATTACAGATTTTGACACTTGAGGTACCAAAAACAGGTCACGTCGATAAGGACAACAAAATCTATTTATGTCCTTTTTGTACTTGTGCTGAGCCATATCAAGTTGTCTCTTTCACTAAAATATATTGCCGATCTGGTTGTGTATATCTGTGGTTGACATAGTCATATTTGATTTACCCCTTTATTATAAAAGCAGATAAATCAAATTAAATATAAATACAACGGTCAATTTTCTTTGTACCATTAGCTGTAATTTATACCTAATATAGAATATCAAGAAGGTAGAATAGAAAATACTATTATTGAATGCCTACTACAAGCTTAGTAATGTTTTTTTTACAAAACTGACATACAACACTTCCCATAAACAAGGGAAAGCCATACCACACTAACTGCCACCGATTCGAAACTGTCGCCAACGCCATCTAGCAGAGATAATAATAATGCTAAAATGATACTTGGAAGCTGCATTGAACCGTAATAGATGGCGAAATGAAGTTTTTACAGCAATGGTTATTTAATGTTACGGTGAAATAACTAAAAAACAATAAAAAAGTCAAAAAGTAAAAACTATAAGGGGGGTGGGTGTCCCATACAACAAACGCATTTTCTACGTATTTTTGTATTAGCTCTAATGTAAAAACACGAATACGTACAAGCGTCAAACTTGGTATAGTAGGTACACATTCTACAGTATAACAACAAATAATAAATAACCAAGGTAAGTGACCAAACTGTGTTATACTTGAGCGTCACTGTAGCAAAATGTTAACTATGTGACTGCGTAGCAATTGCTTCGACTATTTTGGAAGGCGTTAAATCTGAACAGTAACTGGTAATTCGGTTACTTGGATGACCTTAGTATTTTTTTCACCGAATCAAAATTCCATAATCTACTAATTTAGTTTTTGTAAATTGATAATTATTGTATTTTGTTGTGGTATGGAAACCTCAGTGCGCGAGCCCGACTCGCATTTGGCCAGTTTAATATTTAAGCTTCGTTTTTTATTTGTTTTTGTTTATTGGATAAAATGGAAAGATGAGACCGTCCCTCCCTTTGCTTGGCGAGCCGGAAGAACCTCTGAAAACTCTGTATTCATGACGCCAATAACACGACGACTTTTAAATAGAATCAGGAAATATAACTCTTTTTTCCAAAAGACATTTTCTGGAGTAGACAGGGAGATAATCATGCCCGGATTAGAATATATTTGGAGATGTCCAGTGTTATATGTATTCGATTGAAAGCAGAAACGAGGGCTACCACATGTCATCATCCATCATCCAGAAGACGTCCACTGCTGAACATAGGTTTCCCCCTTTAACCTCCACACTGAACGACAGCCTGCCTTTTTCATCCACTGGATGCCAGGAACTCTCACAATGTCGATGTGCCACATGTAAATATTCATCATCACCATCATCAGCCAGAAGACGTCCACTGCTGAACATGTACCTACATATTGTTATATGGTAATTTATATACTGACACGAACATCCTTCATTCTAAAATACTGATACCCTAATGACGAAACCTATTGTTTTCCCTCAAACTACGCGGGCGAAGCTGCGGGTAAAAGCTAGTCAACCATAAAGTGGTGTTGATTTTAGATACAAAAATGAAACGGTTAATTTTCAGGTAGCCAAGGTAGGAGCGAATGGTGACCGGCGCTGTAAAATAGAGCTTGAGCTGGTGACTCCTAAAAGCCCTGAAAAGAAGATTCCAGAGCGAGTGGACACCAGAGAGACACAGTGCGACCCCGACCCACCGCCGTGCTATTGCTGCGGTGGCAAACACAAACCGAACAGAAAATAACACACATATTCTACTTTTGTTCTGGCGTACTTTTGTTGTACCGCTTTTTTCTAGATGCCCGTACTCACGCACTGGCCACATAACAGTTAGGCACCTAAGTAAATAATTATGGATAATATACCCGCACAAATTTAAATAAAATAGAACCTTGTTTTTTTTCACTACTTATTCTTTAAAAAATATAAAGTACCTACCTAACTATATTATATATCTTTGGTATTTGTATAATAGTTATTTATGATACAAGTGCGGAAAGTTGGTTATTACAAACGAGTAGACGAATGTAAGCCCGAGACGAAGTCGAGGGCTTACCATAGTCACGAGTTTGTAATAACCAATCCGCACGTGTGCCATACAACGTTTTACAACACATTTGCGAGAAAAAAAGGCTACAAATGAAACAATTTTTGTTTATAACTTAATATCAGTCACAACAATAGTTTCTATAATATAATAAGAAAATGGCGCGAACATGCAAATAGCGCCACTATCACGTGGTGAAAATTAGAACTACATCTTTCGTCTCATTTTCTCTTTAGTATTAAACTGAGACAAAAGTATTGAGCAAAAGCGCTTCCAAGGAGGTTTGATCATTCAGCTTATTTATTCTCGTAATATGAAACTCTTTTGTGGAATTCTTATGTAATTATGATGGAAATTAAAAAAATACCGTAAATCACACGCACGGTGCTATACATCTGAGCGTGCGGACAAATTCATTTCCGCACGCTCCGTTGTATGATCCGTAATGTTTAACTTTCGAACGATGTATACAGGCTTCGTAAGTGCACTTTTTGAGCAAATGTGTTGTAAATATATGTACTTACTTGCAAAGGATAATTTTGATGTGGATCTATTACTAATGTGGGATGTGAGATCTTAGCCGGTCTTAGCAGCGGCAGCGATGCCAACAATGCAAACATCTAGCCCAGCTAAAAGGCTCTACCAGTCTGCCTGGGCTGTTTAAGGATAGGACCTTGGACAAAACCTTGTGTATTGTAGGGCAATGACATTACGTCTCTAAATAAGCAAAACAAAACCCAAGTGTGTTGATCCCTCTCCTTTCTTCAACTTTACTGTAGTTAGTGTCAGTATGAATACTTATTAAGTAGATATCGAATTTCTTTTGTATATACTTACCTCTAATGCTTGACTTAATACTAAGTATTTCGAGTAAACTTAAGTAATGCCAAACAGAAGTAAAGTCCTTTTCATGAAAGAAGTCCCACGGCAAACAGCGGAACTAAATTTCCATGTTGTAGTTGTCAGGTGTTGTTACTGTGTTTGGACGCTAGTGAGATTTTTATTAATTTAGAGTCGTGTACGATGCCAAAAGTTGTTAAAGTTCTACTCGAGAAATGATACTGATAGTGATTGATACGCGATGACAGTGCCGCGTCTGGGGGACTTCTTTCATGAAAAGCACTCTACCTATTTCAGTTTTCAATACAAAACATTAATTTGAACTAAATCTAAACTTCGTATACCAAAGCAATGAGTATAGATACTATAAAACACAATTAATTACGTAAGGGTGCAGACCTGTGTACAAACTGTACAAACATAAACCTAACACAAACCGTCGCGATTCCAGGTAGCAGCGTATTTTATATTCTCTTTGGTTTATTATACTCTTTGTCTTATAAAAACTTTCAGAAGGTACCTAAAAAACTTGATGTATAACAAAGAATTCTGATCTTACCTGTTTGTAACCCAATACCCATATACCTACTTCAAAGTGGTCCTACTTTCTATCAGGTTTTTGACATAATTACGTTTAGATTGTTTCTGGTTTCTGATGGGTTACTGACAGATCTCAATTTGTATCAATGGCAAAATCCCAAATCCTCATTGGCAAAATCACTGTAAATCTCATTGGTATAGTGCAAAATTAGATGTGGTTAACCTTCAACCCATAATTAAATCTAAAAGCAAATAGGAATTCTGTGTAATATATTTATAAAAAATGGCTAAGCCTGCAGAAGTGAACGTAGACAAAAAGCCAACAACGCGGAGGCCGTATGAAGAAATCGGTGCTATCTTCAATGGAAATGAGGTATGTAGAGACCTGGAGCTATCCAAATTTCTCCGGACTACCCATTGATGTAAGTAATTTTAAAACTGTCATTGGGACTACCACTCTCAATTCCAACAAGTAATTTTTTTTTGTATTTAGTGAAAGACTTCCAACGTTCTATATACCAATACACCTATGAAAATTCTTATTTTACGAACTTTTCATAAATCATTTGAAAAATTAACTGTTCCTGAGAGCGAATGGGTTAGTAGCACTTCCACTACAACTTGCACTAAGCAAAACGATGCAGACAATGCGTAGTAGCTACTTGCAACTCGTCTTGCTACTTGTTCTACGCATCGTCTGCAAACATGTAAAGCATGTTCCTGCTGATAAAACCACCAGCCGCAGATAGTATAATTATAGAATCCTGAAATCAGTGGCTATGGCTCTAATTAATATGAAAACAGTTCAAGATCCGAGTGCCGAAGAGTACGTCGAAACCGTCCCGGCTGACACCATCGCAGCTGAAGCTGCAGCAGACCTGCACCTGTGATGAAAACGAGTCCGTTTGCTCGGAGACATGTGGTTACGGCACCGCTGATGTCGGGAACAGTCTCAACTTCCAGGTATCATCAAGGCCGTACTCAGGGGGGTTTTAACCCCTCCGAAATCTATGTCTTAGCCAAGCCACTATTTTATAAGTAGATACTCACTTAGATATCGAACGCGAAGCGGGATGATAGTGTTCTACTGGGTACTAACGAAATGAATTTCTGGCTACGGCCTTGTCCACGCCAACCAGACTAAAGCCAACAAAACTAATGTAGGGTGTTGGAAATTGGCGTTGCCGTACTGCATCACTCAGGAAAAAAATAGCAAGCTTTTATTTAACTTGTAATGTTTGTTGGATTGTTTATGTCACAAATGTCATAATACAATATTTAATACCCTAAATTGTAATATTTTCAAAATGTCCGCCAAATAAAAATATAATCATTTCAATAAAAGCTTGTTTATTAATGACTGGCCAGGCGATTCTCCAGAGCTCCCCTGATGTTAAGTGGCGGTGTTGTCGAAGTTGGTAAACATGCCTAGCATTCAAGGCAAGGAAGTTTGCAGGGAAACTTCTCAAGTGTGGCTGCCGGAACAAACCTTTAGGTGCGTGGTGACAAGTTTTCAACTTGAGGATGGTAGCCAGCTGAGTAGGTACTAGAAAGTGCCCAGCCCAACCACCGCGCTATGGTTTCCTCACGATGTTTTACTTCCCGGCAGCTCAAGCTTATTGCTAAGATTTGAACCCACACCTTGCGGCTTAGATTTCAAACGCACCAACCACTGAGCTATCGCCGATACACATTCGATGGCAAATCCCACAAAATCTTATGTATTTATAAAGTTGGAGAGCTGCATGAAGAAAATTTGCAAATAAAACTTCATAGCATCTTGCTCTTAGCCAAAACGAGGCGCACGCGGAGATGCTTAAGTCGCGTCGACACCATAGCACCGATTTCCAGGATTTATGGGCATATATACAGGGTTATAAAGAATTGGTATGCTGAGCCAAAAGGGGTTCGATGAACTCATCATTATGATCAACTTTTACCATGAGTCTAACCCTGAAATTGCGAAAAAAATATCAGCTGTACCATAGAAAATTGTTATTCACACTTGACAAAATGTATGGAACAGTTGATATTTTTTTGCGATTTCAGGATTAGACTCATGGTAAAAGTTATTCATATCGAACCCCTTTCAGCTGAGCTATGGGTGTAAAATAGTAGTAGTAAATGTATTTATCAAAAAATTACATTAATAAACTGAGAAGCTTACAAAACATTCGAGAAGTAATGTAACTTTTCCCTAAGCGCCTGTCGATAATTGCACGATTATTGCACATAAGCAAACCAGCAATTTAATTGGCAGGCTATGTGTGTTACTTCTTCAACCATATCGGCAACTTCTTTCAAAATAATGTTTAGGGCAAATTTCCTCAGCTGGACAATAGTAACAAACTTTTACAATTATATAATCCAACTAGCGGTCCGTTCCGACTCCGCACGGGTATAGTTATATAGCCTATTAAAATAGCCTATGTCAGTGATAATGCAGCATTCTAATGGTAAAGGAATTTTTAAAATCAGTCCAGTATTTTTTGAGCCAATTCGTTACAAACATACATACAAATCTTTCCTCTTTATAATATTGTTAGATTTACACACACTGTCCTCCACGCCCCCATACCAATACACAAGCACAAGCCTTCCGTATGGAAGGAAGTAGAGGTGTAGTAATTTTTAAACTTTCGCGATTTGAACACATGTTTTAAATGTTTATCGGGACTTATCACGTATTATTTTATTTAGGTAAAAATATGTACCTTTCGCTCGACGTTTCGACCATGTTACAATGGCCGTGGTCACGGCCATACGTATGTTTCAAACCGTCCTTTAAAGTCCCGATAAACATTTAAAGCATGAGTTAGAGGTGTAGGTATAAGCTTGAAATACGCACCGGCACGCAATAAAAAAAATCAAGAAGATATATAAACAGTTACTGCGCGGTGAAATGGTGAGAGAGAATAACAAGAAAACATCCAGCTGTACAAAGGACGACATAATATGTCGTCCTTTTCAGGATTCCTTTTTTTTCGTTGAGGAATTGTATTATAATTCCTCAAGTACCTAAGTTATTTCGAAGAGTAGGTAAATAGAGAAAACTTAGAACATCCATTTTGAAGTTAAGGCTGCAGACTCCAAAAATGTACCTACTTCATACAAAAAAGAAATCGCGCAACTTTGCAAAAAAATGTTTGAACAAAGTTATGAATTAAATTAAATAACAGGAACCCGTTGATGTTTTTGTTCCGTTCTATTCTGCATTAAAAAAGAAATAGGAACCCGTTGATGTCTTTTGTTCCATTTATACCGTTTATTGTAGTTTTGACCTTCATGACTCGTGTCTCGTTTTATCTTACCCAATTTTTGAAAATGGGAAAAAGGTCCTGGTTAATAATAGGTTTGTATCCAAATTTTTATTTATGAAAGCTTATTGTAAATAGAGCCCTACAAATAAAACAAAATAAAAAAATTAGTTCAAAAAGAAATAAATTTTAAGTATTTTAATTTCATGCTAGACAGAGCGCACTAGCACGTGATGACGTCAAGCCGTGCGCGCGCCATACAAATACTATACTAGCACACACTTTGCGAGAAAGGGATATAAAACATCCGCTCTATATCCCCACCAAAAAAACACATGCCTATTGGTTGTGAAACAGTGAAGAAAATTTTTTTTTCGTCGCTAGTTATGAAACAATTCTGAAAACGGAAAAAGTCATGTTTAATAAGCGGTTTCGAAACAGCAAAGAAATATTTTTTTTTGTAGCTCCGTCTATTTATTTTATAATTTATTATCTAGATAGTTAATAAATTATTGATTGAATTTCAAGGAAAATAAATTATATTGATTGATTTATTGATTGATTGATTATTTTCCCTGTTAATGCTCATTCGTCTGATTAGGACGTAATGGCCGATAAAAGGAAAATAAATCATTTTTCCTGTTAATGCCCATTCGTCTGATTAGGACTGAATGACCGATTAACGCAATCTGAGTGAGAAAGTAACACCCCACCACTTACCCCCAGTTTCTGGAAGCCTGTTCATTTTAATAAATTGTCAAAACTTAAGTCAAGTGATTTGATTGGCTGTTGTTTTTTCAATCACGTCAGTTGTCATGAGATTTTACAACAGGTGCGTTCGGATAGGCTATGATGGCATTTTTAGCATTGTCAAAATTGGCGTTGATGTAAAGCGTTCGGTTTGAGAATTTTGCAATTTTTGCCACTTTTGATCCCTATCCTAAACGAACGCTACAGTCACCAGCGATGACGTCAAACACAGTAGTTCAAAGAGAATACAATCCGTAGTTGACCATAGATTTGTTGTAAAACGAGAAACTGACAGTCGCGCGCAAACAAAACACCAAAACACCGCGAAAAACAAACGTCAAAATCTTAATGTCAAAAAACGATCACAACGATCCCATGTCGCGAGGTGGGTCAAAAGTGGCAGATTACGATGGCATTTTTAGCTGTTTTCGACCTATCCGAACGGCGAGCGAAAACAGTTAATAATGCCACTTTTGCACACACATTCCCAAAACGAACGCTACATGTGATCATTATTGGCGTTTGTAACAGTTATTTTTGCCACCAAGGGGCTATCCGAACGCACCTAACGTGTCAGTAAATTTTTGTGTTGATCAGCCTTTCAGAAACCGACTCGAAAACTTGAATATATTAACTACAGAATTTACTGCGCGTTAGGTAAATACAGCCGACTTTTTGATAAATAGGTATATATTTTTATCAACTCTCTATACCTACTCTAATTTCAAAGAAAATAAATTATTTTACTTGTTAATTCCCATTCGTATAATTAGGTCTGAATTACCGAATAACGCAATCTGACTTATAAGGAACAATAAAACTTGAATAAATCAACTACAGAGTTTGACTGCTAAGTACTCTTGTTAAGTAAGTAGGTACAGTAAACTATGTCAGACACGTTGTTTGTGAGACCCATCGCTGACTGTAGAGTCGAGCAGTGTCACGGTGTTTTAGTGGCCGTGTAAAATTGAAAAAGGCATTACCCTAGGTTTAAAAAAATCCCGCCCGCGTTACCGAGATGTTCAGTATATAGCGTAAACTGAAACGTGACTGTTATCGCTGAGCACTGCCCTTTTTTAGGATGCCGTACCCAAATGGTGTAAAAGACACGCCTTTGCCGATTTTTTTGGGTTTCGTACCTCAAAAGTAAAAAAGAGGTACCCTTATAGGACCACTGTGTTGTCTGTCTGTCTGTCTGACAAGACCCTTTTCTCAGAAACGCGTAGAGGTATTTTGTTGAAAAATCTAACTTGTAAGTCATCGCGATTAAAAGATATGACCGTTTATGTCACATATTTACCCGGGATTTATATAGACCCGAGTATGTTTTAAAACTGCGACCAGAACCACCAGAGGATGGGCAGCAGCGTCCTATTAGTACACGGTGAACGTACTGCTGGCGCGGCTGCCAATTCGGCAGAGCAGCACAAGCGACCCAAATATGCTAACCTTGGCAGTGGTTACATATTTGAGGCGTTTGGGGTCGAGACATTGGGCCCTTGGGGACCGGGAGCTCACCTCATTTTCATAAATCTTTCAGAGCGCCTGGTTAATGCGACGCGTGACCAAAATGCTGGCGTGTTTCTGGCTCAACGCATTAGCATTGCCATTCAACGTGGTAATGCCGCCAGCATGCTGGGTACGCTGCCAACTGGTAGTGGGCTTGAGCATTTGGATTGTCTTTAGACCTTCAACGGTCTATGGGCAGTCTAACTGTATTTGTAGTGTTAGTTTTAGCTTATATTTTGTTTAGTTAATAGTTGTTATAGTTAATATATATATATATATATTTATTTATATATATATTTTGTATATAAATAAAATGCTTTGCGATTACAACTTACATTTTTTAGTTGGTATGTATGGAAGAACCTTATTGTCCACTACAAAGTTATGTTTGTCATTCAATGTTTAAATTATTTACTATTTTTGTTGTTGTTTTTTGTTTGAACTCGCGTTCTGAGAGTTCCGGCCAACGGTCAACTCAGAGCGCGAGTCCTACTCGTACTTGTCTGTTATTTTTTATTAATCCCACGCACACCAGCGGCTTGAAACCGATATTTTTCCGTAGATACCGGACGATATTACGGAGGCGTACACCAACCGCACGCAGCAGAACTCTGAGATGGTATACAGCAAGAGAGAAGCCCACGACAATCTTTGCACCCTCTGCAATGTCACCCCACGCGACGCTCCGAAAGGGGTTCAAGCGCAGAAGATCCTGCACCCCGACAAAGACGTTTTTATACTGAAAATCGGCAAACAAACAGATGAACCCAACCGCACTGGAAATATAGAAGTAAGTAATTTTGATAATGGCATCGATTCTGATGTACTTTAAACTAAACAAAATTTGACAGCTCTAAAATTGTTGCCATCCTTCTCTCACATATTAAAATGAAAAGAGAGCCAGATAATTTTAGTCCTGTCAGATTGGTTTAGTTTAGTGGTAGTTAAGTGGTATGACAGAACCGACACCATTGAGTACCTAAGCGTTCAACTACAGCCCACCTAATCAAGGAAGATGGTGAACAAATATGCTGAACACGCCTGGAATGGAACTTGGCTCTGAAGCGAGTAAGTGTAGCCAAGTGACTAGCCCCAGGAAGAGGGCTGCAAAATTTTAGATAAGTGCTTACTTAGATCCTAGTACGCTATTACAATTCCTCGCTACGGGCCTGTTATATGATAATACGAATACTAGAATGGATAAAATAACCGTGCTATAGAAACATAATAAATCAATATTTTTTTTGTAAACTATATGCTTAGTCTTTAGCTTTAGCATATTTAATTGATTAAGTAAATATCCATTTAATCTTGTTGCGTTCAGTAGTTCATATGATCACCTTGCAACTCTATCATCAAAAAAGCTCCATGGTACCATATTAATGCATTGTCATCCAAGTTACATAGGTGTACCAAATTTTGAATCCGATTGAACACCGGGAAGTGGGTCAAATTAGGCTTACAAGATTTGTACTTAACATACAAACAAGTATACCTACATACAAACATGATAGTGAAGATAAATAAAAACTTGTAATTATCAAGTTCATTGGCATTTCAACATTTTGAACCCATTTCAACTGATTGGCATCCGAAGAACCAACTACCGAGTCATTGCATTAAGCTCTACGACCATCCAAAAAGTCATCATCATCATGATAATCAGCCTTTTAACAGTCCACTGCTGGGCTTTTAGCCTACCCCCGAAAAGGCGATTGGGCCATATCCACCATGCTGGCCCAGTTGCGGGTTAATGGATTCACTTACGCCATGGAATTTCTTCTCCGTACGTATTTCCTCACGATGTTTTCCTTCACCGAAAAGCCAGTGGTATGAAAATCCGTACATAAACTCCAAAGAGCTCATTGATACGGGCCCGGGGTTTTAACCCGCGAGCTCACGCTTTCAAGTCTAGCGGTTTCCCAAATAGGCTACCACGGTTTTTTCCAAAAAGTCACACAAATTTAATTATGACATTCTCTTTGGTCTGCGGACTACAGTAATGACGTAATTTTAATGAACCTAACCTTTACTTACCTAGGATAAGGAATAAAGAACCGAATAATTATTTTAAATTAGCTGAGCAGTTAGGTATACAAGAGATCAAACGGCAAACGGTAGCCAGATGGCAGTGCGGCATCAATTGTAATGTGATTGTAATATTAAACCTGCAATACTGCGCTTGATATTGCATCAGCGGTACGATCCGATGGCACGCAACTTTTTGCAATGACTTGAGAATGCGATATGGTGCTCGAAATTTTATTCGCTCGTATGATATTTCGCACGAAAATATCACGCGAAATGACTGACTTTCGAACGAAATCCCAAAACAAGTCGCATGTTTGTAATAATCATAACCATAGTTTAATTTGGTTCTAAATTAAGTACTCTGACCGTTCATCTTTATTTGTATTTTATTAATATTGAATTTATTAGAGCATTATCAACACTTATATTGCACAAATGCACGCATGATTGTAGTCATATTTATTGATATTAAATTAAATATATAGAAAAATGTGAGTAATTTAGGTAATTAATAATTAGTTGTGTTCTATTTTGTCAACGCTGATCAATAAAATATGTATGCTCTGTTCTCAGGGTACCCAAGATACAGGGTTAGCCTAGTTTGGGGCCCACCGAATTTTTTTATTTGGGTTTCTCGTATTGTGTATCTCTATTGTTAATTTTTATGTGCTCTTTTTTGGTAATAAATGTATTATCATTATCACTTGCTAACGGCAACTAGTGGTTTGAACCACTCGCGTTTGCTTTCCATCATTAGAAAATCTTTCATTTTGCATATTTTCGTGCGAAATCATACGAGCGATTCAAAATTGTGCCCCTGATACATTTGTTCCAATGCGCAGACTGGGTAAAGCTACTTGGTTTCAATACGTAGTATAAGTAATAGATCGTTGGTTTCAACTTTCAATCGAAGTAATATATTTCTCGGAACGGAGAAGGTATATGCGACTGAAGAGGTTGTGTGTATGCTGTTACCTTTTTTCTTCAAAACGGCTGAACCTAATTTGGATTAATTTATTATTAATTAGAATTTGGATACCGTTGTTATGTTTAATAGTAATAATAATCTTTATTTTCTAAAGCAAGCTGTGGAATCTTAAATTATATAGCAACAAGCGGACCCGGCAGACGTCGTCCTGCCAGGAAAAGCAGCGCTACATTAAATATGATACTTTAAATATAAAATTTAGTTTGTTTTAATTTTGCGATTCCATATAATTACTTCTAACGAATCTACGGTTAAGTCATCATTTTTGATATCTCGCTGTTTACTATGTGGTCTTTATATATCTAAATTATTTAATTATTCATTTTCTTCCAAATCTTCTATGGTATTGGCGAGAAGTCTTTCTTAAATTCTTTTGAATCTAATCTAGCCCTTTCGATGCGTTTCTGCTTTCAATGTGATGTGTAACAAAAGTCAAGTGTGTCAAATACGGGTAACTTATAATTTTCTATTATAATTACCCAGGCAAAAAAAAAGTACCGCTCAAAATAATGTAATGTATTGTCAATTGTACAACAAATCAAAATTAGTTATATACCGTCAGCAGCGCCTGGCGGCTCTAATTGTGTTTTCAAACCATTCAGCAACCCATTGAAATATACACCCAAATTTCATCCAAATCAGTCCAGCCGTTTAGGAGGAGTTAGGTGACAAACACACGTACAGAAGAATTATATATATTAAGAGGTAATAAAACTTAAACATATTATAAAATGAAATTTAGCCCCACTGTAGGCTCCTCGCCCGTACTTTGGATGCCAAATGACGATTAGACTATGTTGCCTATGTATAGTTTGGGGGTCCTTAGTTTTGTATCTTTGTCCTGTGTTATTGTAATTACAGTTGTTGAATTATCGTGCTATGAACCTATGAACCTATAGGTATGATTCCTAACTCGGATGCTGCGGAACTGCTGGGGCAGCACTGTTGCGGCAGCACTGCTCCGTGCAGCTGAGTTCGGAATTATACCTTTATTTTATTTCGCCCTGAGAACTATTTTTTTCAAGGTGGAGCTGGTGACACCTCGTGCCCCCGCAAAAATGAAGCCGATGGCCCACTCGTGCAAACAGATCCAATGTGAAGAGGAGGACATCCCCTGCTGCGGGCCATGCCGGGCCTGTCGTATTACCGTGCCCAAGAAACGCAAGATTAGACGCTCTAGATGCATTTGCTAAACAAAAAAACCAACTATAAACCGTCCTTAGAATCAACGATAGATAATTTAAACGAGTCACTTACGCCTTCTAAATTACAAATCCAACCACATCGCTAACGAAGGATGAGAAATGGTGGGCAGGCGAATTTGATGGACTATTTCATTTTCGTTACTACCTACTCGTTGAAACAATTTGTGTCTATCTAGCTAATAAAGACAGAAAAAATTCAAATACCTATGAATCTTAAATAATTTAAAACTGTTGATTCTGATTCTAAATATTACATTTTTAACTTAGGAATGGTTGATTATTAGGACGGTCGATATCCCAACTCAGTTTTCGCGGCTTAATTTAATCTAAACCTAAAAATGAAGTGTTTTGAATTTTAATATCCACATTTATAAGTATTACTTTATCAACTGTTTATTACATGTTGTCTCTCATACAACAAATTGGAAAATATAAATTGAAATTGCTCCAATGTTTTTTAAACATCTCAACTCTCGGGTGATTTAAATAAATTCATATTTTGTAGTTTTTTTGCTAGCCTCTATAATATTGTTAGTTCTACACAATTATATGAAAAAAACTAAACATGTATGTATATCAGTCTCTGGCAGCCATATCACAAGCTTTGCTTAGTTTGGGGTCAGATGACCGTGTGTGCAAAAATGTCCCGATTAAGTATATAATAAATTTACGACTAACCGAATCTTTTAAAATGTAAGATAAAAAGCATGGTTCACACCATAAATAACATACATAAAACAGAAAGGTAAAACAAGCGTAACAATTAACTGGAGACATTGCTGAGAGCGATCTATTCCAGCTTATGTTAGAATTTACAGACAAATCATCGACATCATCAGCCATGAGACCTCCATTGCTGAACATAGGCCTCCCCCTTAGCACGTCACACTGAACGACAGCCTGCCATCTGCATCCACTGGATGCCCGCGACTGACGATGTCGACGGCCCAACTACGCTGCGTCTTCCGGGCCGTCATCTCCCCTCAAGAACCTTTCTTTCCCATCGGTTAACGATGTGGCTTGCTCATTGCTACTTCAACTTGCAAATCTTGGCAGCTATGTCGGTGACTGTAGAGCAAATATCTTCATTTTATCGCGCAAAGAAACTCCGAGAAATTCAATAGTAAGTAATACGGCAAAACACGTAAATATTGCATCATTCAGACTGTTCGAAACGCTCGTGTGTTTCGACGGCAATGAACTTGTGAACGCCTTGATTCGCCTACTGACATTGAACTGCTCGGAGCCGAGCGTAAATAGCTCTAAGAATCAAGTAAAGATTTAGAGAGCTCTTTGTGAATCAAATGACTCACAAAGAGCAATCGTTACAAAAAATAAACCAGCCAAATGCGAGTCGGGCTCTCGCACTGAGGGTTCCGTATCACCGCATTAATTGTTAACAACTGAAGTACAAAAAAGTAGTACATAAAGACATCATGCCCATGCAGTCACCCATCCCAGTAACGACCGCACCTGACGGCTACATTGCTTAATTTTGATAAACAGAAATTCATTACAGACTCGCACTTGTCCATTTTTTTTTTTTTGCATGTGTACTATAGTTTGGGTATAATCATGCGAGTTTGATGCTTGTACGTATTACAAATTCGTATTACAAATTCTTCTCGTCTTGCTTCGGGCGGGAGTGACAATTTCTGCAAGCAAAAGGCAAGGAAATATAGTTCCACTGTTAGCTAACTATCTCTAGGTAACTGATACCAAAAATACCACGTACTGAACACCAATATACATTTAAGGTATTTTAAAAATAATATTTAGCCATATAGACGTTGCCTGCAATTTGGTACGCGTATAATTTTTACATTAATTTTGCCAACCCGGTCCTTACGTGAAATTATTTCTTACCTCGCTTATTTCTTACTTAGCCGGAGACCTTTGCCCACTCCTGGGCAAAGGTCTCCCCCATTTCTTTCCAGACAGTGCGATCACCCGCCAGACTTAACCACTGTATCTGGAACTTGTCGAGATAAATTAATTACTTTGGTCGAAACGTTGTCGTAATTTTTTTTACAACACATTTGCTCAAAAAGTGCACTTACGAAGCCTGTATACATCGTTCGAAAGTTAAACATTACGGATCATACAACGGAGCGTGCGATAATGAATTTTACCGCACGCTCCGTTGTATAGCACCGTGCGTGTACCTAACAGTATTTTTTTAATTTCCATTTTTTGTTTTTTTCTCGCAAATGTGTTGTAAAACGTTGTATGGCACACGTGCGGATTGGTTATTACAAACTCGTGACTATGGTAAGCCCTCGACTTCGTCTCGGGCTTACATTCGTCTACTCGTTTGTAATAACCAACTTACCGCACTTGTATCATAAATAACTAATATTATTTAGTTGTGTTTTGGCATTTAGTTAGTAACATCTAATGAGAGAAGCCATTGGCTCCCGAAACACAGTATTTATTACTAGTTCAGAGTCAATGGGTCATTTATTTTTATTTTTATGCCTAATGAATAAATTTTGTATTTGTATTTTTGTAACGCTTGTTTGTAATACTACAGATGACGATAAAGCTTATTATTTTGTATTAAAGTCGCATTTAGCGGAGCAAAACTATGGCGCTTACACAGCCGTGCGTTTCACTACTTCTCATCATCATCATCATTTCAGCCATAGGACGTCCACTGCTGGACATATGCCTCCCCTCATCGATCTCCAAAAGGGCCGGTTGGAAGCGGCCTGCATCCAGCGTTTCCTTGCGGTCTCTTTTTATGTCGTCTGTCCATCTTGTGGGTGGACGTCCTACGCTGCGCTTACCGGTCCGCGGTCTCCATTCCAGAACCTTTCGGCCCCATCCGCCATCTGTTCTGCGTGCTATGTGCCCTGCCCACTGCCACTTCAACTTGGTAATCCGGTGGGTTATAGCGGAAACCTAAGAGTAGCTTTAAATAACGTTGAATTTCCCCCCCCCCCCCCCCCTCCCCCCTTCCGCGTAGCCCAGTATAAGAAAGTCTATGGGTACGAAAAAGGAACGTATCCTTTTAAATTAAAAGTTCCATATTAATCGTCGAAGTAATCGTTTATTTATTTTAAACATCAGTCTAAGTTTAAATTAATATTAATTCACAAAGTTAAGGTAAAATTTAAAGAATATACTTTCAGGTTGGTCTTTTTATATCTTTTTATGTCTTTTTATATTTGTTGGTTGGTTATATCAGTCTCTGGCAGCCATATCACAAGCTTTGCTTAGTTTGGGGTCAGATGACCGTGTGTGCAAAAATGTCCCGACTATTTATTTTATTTATTTTTGTTCGATCTGTCCCCTCGTAACAAAGGTCAAACAGAACTTTTTATCCCTGTCCCCCTGAGGGGACAGAGCAGGGGGACAGATCAGACTAATCCAATTACTGTATTACAGAAAATGAATGGTCAATTAAATGGATCTTTCTATTCGATAGAATCAAACTGAAAAATATAGTTTTTGTTTCATCAAAAAAAAATGTGCTCTTATCGAGATACAATAGGTACAGAGTCACAATCGTGCCAAAAAAATGTCCGAGACAAAACTCGGCGCACGCTAAAAATTGCGCAGACTTTTTTGTTAGTACCAGGTAACGCATTTCAAGGGAATAAAGAAAGGCGCCATCTATTGGTATGAGTTGAGCTTCTCTTGAAATGCTGCGAAACTTGACCGCGATACTAGCGCTACGGTAATTTGTAGAACCCTTTCGTACATTACCTGACTGCAGCGCTTACGGAAGTTCGAGACAACCTTATAGCACGCTCAAATTACGACGCCATCTAAGTTCGTACCGTTTTTAGGCAAATGGTCCGAGCTACGCTCTAATGTTCCGCTATTGGCTTTCCTCTTAGTCTATCTTCCTTGGGACCGTCCATTAATCACGTGAGGCTTGTAAGGGGGAGGGGGTTTAGCAAAAATCACGAAATATCACAAGGGGGGGGGGGGGGGGGGGAGTGTAGTAAGATATCACGTGTATTAATTTTTTCGTCAAACGCGCGATTTCTAATCCGAAAAGCGGTGTGTGCTGTGACCTTGCCAATTTATTTATTTTATTTATTCATCAACAGAATGCTTACAGTTAAACCAAAGCGCAAACTATTTAAATAACAAAATATTATGTATTCTACTTAAGGACGTTAGCCCGTCAACTGATAAAAATAAGCTAACTTTAGGTTCCGTTTCCGACGACTACGTAATACTTAGTCATTTAGTATTATTATCTACAGATAGAAACCTCTTTTTTTACACTATCAAGGTAAAAACTATGTATAAAATGATTATCAATAATTAATTAAAAATATTTTTCGTAGCCTCCTACCACAAAAGTTACGAAAATTAGTGGTGTTTCGGACCCCATTTCTCAAAAAATATATGTTTTTAATCAATTAAAAAAATACACTCTATTAGTATGCATATTTATAAACAAAACGAGGCAAAAAAAGTTTAAATATGTTTCAAATAGGCATAGGAAAAATAAAAGAGTTTAACGAACGTTTTGTAATATTTTGCTAGAACCGACATGGCTTAAATTATGCATGATAAGGTTTGTTTTCCTTTGATTATTTTTGTCTAATTTTGTCTATCATTTGAAACGGCGTGTCAGTCAGCCTATGCAGTCAGCCATAGAGCACATTATATATACGGGTACAGTCAGCGCTCGGACGCCGTCGAAAGCAGACCTACGCCGCTTGATACCAGCACCTCGAACTCGAAAACATCGCTGTATGTACACGGAAAATTTTACAATACGAACTTGATCTCTGATCATTGCGTAAGGAAAACGTACGAGTAAGAGCAACTAATTGTATTGTAGGTACTATTACTTTGACTTGACTGCACTAACTGGTGGCGGATTATGGAGTGGACTTTGGGTGCTGGAGTGACGGGCGCTCTAGCTGCACACGTCTGCAGCTAGAGCTTCGATTTTATGATGTGATCTTACACTCATAGTGACTGAACTGATCTGATGGTAGACTTTTTTTATTTATTTTTTATTTATCCAATTTACAGCTGTCATTACAGGAATGTTCTAATTCAATAAAATAAAAATAAATAAATGTGTATATCAACCACAGATCTACCATATCAACATAATATTATAATTCCGACTTCAAAGAATGCTGCCAAAAATCTTAGACGGCTAGAGCGAGATGTGCCGAGTTTGAGCTAGTTTGGTAAGTTGTGATGATATCTTTCTCCAGAAATTGATTAACTGACCTGATCGAGGACCTCAGAGACTGCTACGGAACTGCTAGACGGATAGAGCTAGAAGTGTCAAGTTTGGGCTCGTTTCATTAGTCGTGATGAGATCTTCTTCTAGGAATATTTTGACTGACCTGATCGAGGACTTCGGAGACTGCTACTGGAACTGCTAGACGGATAGAGATAGAAGTGTCGAGTTTGGGCTCGTTTCATTAGTCGTGATGAGATCTTCTTCCAGGAATATTTTGACTGACCTGATCGAGGACTTCGGAGACTGCTACTGGAACTGCTAGACGGATAGAGATAGAAGTGTCGAGTTTGGGCTCGTTTCATTAGTCGTGATGAGATCTTCTTTCAGGAATATTTTGACTGACCTGATCGAGGACTTCGGAGACTGCTACTGGAACTGCTAGACGGATAGAGATAGAAGTGTCGAGTTTGGGCTCGTTTCATTAGTTGTGATGAGATCTTCTTCTAGGAATATTTTGACTGACCTGATCGAGGACTTCGGAGACTGGTAGTGGAACTGCTAGACGGATAGAGATAGAAGTGTCGAGTTTGGGCTTGTTTTACACTAGACATTTTTGTCATGGTCCTTAATTTCAGAATAAAATTAGATCATACTTTATACCTTTATTTAAAGATAATATAAAAAAAAATAAGCTTCTTTGTAGGTACTAAAAAATACACGTGATTTTGGGGGGCTCACCATGTATCACCAAGGGGGAGGTTAAAAAATGCAAAAAAAACATCACGTGATTAATGGCCCCCTTGGTAATATGTCAAAGTCAAAGTTTTTATTTGCTTGCCAATGGGCATAAAAGGTCTTAAAATATTACACGTTCATCTATTAACAGCCCCAAGGGCAAGGGCGTGCAAAATTCGGTATGCTAAAAAAAATAACCTATGCCAATTCCAAAACCATTTCGAGATTTTATCTTACCAACCCTTATTTTTCTACTCTGACCTTTTAAAACGATAAGATGCCATTTATTTTAACATAAAACTAAGAAATCATTCGACTTTCATTGTCCTCTAAATGACGTCACATGTAGCATTTTATTTTCTGTGCCTTTTAAGAATAAAAATATTATACATTTGACACACTGTTCGTCACACAGAATAGAATATTTTTTCATTTCTGTGGTTTGACTGTCTGGTTTTTTTCAGGGCTGCCAATATGGGGTGCTTTTTTAGGTTTCTCAACGCAACGAAATGTTGTGCTATATGGTGACGTCACATAATTTCAATTTTCAAAAAAAAATTGTAAAATAACTACTCAATAGAATACAAAAATATTGAAATTAGTTTCTTAAAATAGCCTTATCTACGAAATAAAAAAATAAAAAAAGTGAAACGTACCACCTTAAACCAACTACCTCACTCTGAATCGGAATAATTGTTGTACGTAAGATGGTTGCTTCTAGTTATGTGTAGGGTGTTGATGAATTCTGAGTCGGGAGATATGGCTCCCTTGAGCACCCAGGCTCGGAGCGTCTCCGCGAGGTTCCTGCACTTGATGCTGAACGTCAGGCTGATGGTCTTCTTCATCAGAGACGGGTCGAAGCAGCGGTCTACGGTGTTCACAGTGAGCTCGGTCAGCAGGGGAGGGTTGGGACCTGGAATCACATATTTATATTTCGTTTATTGCATAATAGGTGTGCCCCGCGGTTTCAGTCGTAGTGATGAAAAATGGTGATGATGATTATGGTGATGATAGCCTTAGTCACTCTCCGGCCCTTGAACTATATCCATGCAAAAAATCAGTTCGATCCGTTGCTCTGGGCCCCGATTCTACTGAACCAATTGTTTCTAAATTAATAATGAATTGTCTCAACATTGCACTTTTGACACTTAAAAGTATAAAAAAGTGTCAATTTTGAGGCAATTCATGATACAACTAAAATTAAAACAACAACAATTAAAAACAATTGGTTCAGTAGAATCGGGGCCCAGCTTCGACTAAAATAAAATGAATGGACGGGCCCTAACCATTGAACATGCTCAGTAAAAACGAGTCAAAACCGTCGGACATATACTTCAACACCTAATAAGCATGATGACTAATATTTTTTATTACCTCATATAAAAGCTGATCATAAATAGAGCCCACCAACGAAAACAAAATTAAAAATAGTTCAAAAATAAATAAGATATAAGCAGATATAAGCATTTAAATTTCATGCTAGACAGAGAGCACACTATACTGAGCCGTGACGTCACAGCTCAGAAGCGCCATACAAATGCTATACTAACACACGCTTTGCGAGAAAGGGATAGAACATCCCCTCTCTATCCCCACCTAAAACTTTAAATACTCATATCTCAGAGATTTATCAGCCAATTCAAATTATTTTTTCTGTATGTGTAATGTATTTAGTTATATTCATCGCTAAGCCGGTTATTTGTAATAAATTAAACATTAGGACACATGCCTATTATAAACATATGTATAGTACATTTGTTACAAAAAATAGATCCCGGTTTTATTTGTGTATTTACACTTCGGGAAAGCATATGAATGCATAATTTTGTCAGATGTTTCGTTATCACGTAACAATAGACACGTGTTGCACTTCCTATGGCTAGAGACCGACTGAAACGAAATGAGAGCCGGCGCTCATTTTGTTATCTTCAAAAATGCGCTTCTACTGGGCCTGTCCATTCATTTTATTTTGGTCGAAGGGGCCCAGTTGCTTCGTAGTAAATGCCCATAGTAAAAGTTGTACCTACTCGTGGTAGAAACAGAAATGTTTCTCACCGCCTTATCTCGTAAACTACTGAGTATTTAAAAGTAGTGTTTCATATTATTTAAATTTGCTGAGTGACCTCTACATAATGATGGTAATATTTAACAAAGTTTGCTTATTATTTTTCGCTTTATTAATTTTTATGCGGACGCCATCAAGAATTCTTGTACCCTATGTCACATTAAATCCAATAAGCCGTGTAGGCTATGAAAGTGACACGCACACACACACACACACTCACACACATTCACACAAACGCACGCGTCGAATTTCTATTCACCACCGGTTCTAGTCAGTGCCGGATTAAGCAAGCGCGGGGCCCGTAGCAAATTCTTTCAAAGAGCCCTTGATCTAATATGGGTTCTTAAGTAGGTATAAAGTGGTAAAAAAAGTTGGTAGGAAAAGTTGTAACATTTCACGTTTTTGTGACATCAAGTAACTTCAATATACCACATCTTAATAAGTTTCACTCAAAAAATTACGCTCACGCAGAGATGAGTGGGTTTAAATATACGGGGCCCCCTTTCGCGCGGAGCCCGTAGCAATTTCTACTCTTGCTACGTGGTTAATCCGGCACTGGTTCTAGTACGATTACCGAAGTGAAGCAACGTCGGGCGCGGTCGGTACTTGGATGGGTGACCGCCTGAGCGTTGATGTCATGTTGTCTTTTTGCCCTATTTTTTGTACTTTAGTAGCTAACAAGTTATGTGGTGGTACGGAACCCTCAGTGTGCGAGCCCGACTGGTTTTATTTAAGCTTATTTTTGTATTTGTAAAACCACACTTTAATTAGGTACTGGATAATGTTTTTTTTTAATTTATTTATTGACAGACTACAAAACCGGAAATGCATTGTAAACTATCTTTAAAATTAACAAACAGCACTTAATATCTAACTAAATACTTACGGCCTTACCTATAAACGTTACTTAAGTTAAGCAACTGCTAGTCTGTGAGATGCGCTGTCTGAATGGTTCCCCGATAGTTACAATCTGGGTGTCTTCAAATCACGAGTGAATTGGTTTCTTCTATAGCGAGTTGGCGGGCAAACGCAAGCCTATTATTAAATTAATAAAAAAACAAATAAAAAGCAATGTTTAAAATTGCTCGTCTCGTTTTCACCTGTGACAATTTCCGTCAGTGAGAAATTGACAGAGCAATTTTAAGCATTGCTTAACTTTAGTAACGTTTATAAGCAAGGCCTTTAATATACAATTTAATACTTACCATCCAAGTCAAAGGATCCTTCGCCTTATCTGCTTATAGTCAAAAGACTGAACAAGAAACAAGAAAAAAAAAACTTACCATCCACACAGGCCTTGAGTACTTTAGCTCCGGCTAGAGAAGATATTAGCGCCACGGGCTCTCCGGGCGCTATCGCTATGTACAGTTTTGAACTCTTTTTGATATGCGATACAAACTGCACGGACAGGTAGATCAGATCTCCCATCATTACTGAATTCACCTGCAGGCAGAAAGGTTGGGTGTTATTAGTTTTTTTTTAAATTGTAAATAGGCTTGTGGCCGCCAACTCGCCATGGATCCATTTTCATTTTGGCTTACAGCCTAATCGGGCTTAGGGGAGTCGAGTCTTTTAGGTGGCTTTACAAGCACTGTAGTATGTAGTTACATGCTGCTAGAGATTGGGTCTCTGGCATATATAAGCTCGCTACCACTGCCATTGGCTCGCAACGTTTGCCATTGGCTCACTGCTAGTGCCACTGGCTCGCTATCACTGCCGCTTGGTATAATAATATACACCGCTAGGTATGCTATTCCAAAGCGCAAATGTCACGTGGGTGACACAAGCCTGCGTCATTGACGTTAAATATCTCTATCTCTACATAGTATAAATTAAAGTCGCTTTCCGCGTCTGTCAGTCTGTATGGCCGCTAACTCCTCCTAAGCCACGCAACGGATTTTGATGCGGTTTTCACTGTCAGTTAGATATATTTTCACGGAAGGGTTATATATATAATTAGCGACCCGCCCCGGCTTCACACGTAAATTACACCCGTGCGAAGCCGGGCGGGCGGGTCGCTAGTAATATATAAATTGGTTCCCTTGAGCGGACAAACCATTAAAGAGCTTTACTTCATAGAATATTAACAGATTTGTTTCTCAATTTCTGTATTTGTTGCAATTAAGGGTTACCATTACAAAGTTGACACTGACCGAGACATTACAAAGTTGACACTGACCGAGACATTTATAATGTTGGGTAATTTGTAAAAGTTGACACTGACCGAGATATTTATAATGTTGGGTAATTTGTAAAAGTTGACACTGACCGAGATATTTATAATGTTGGGTAATTTGTTAAAGTTGACACTGACCGAGACATTACAAAGTTGACACTGACCGAGACATTTATAATGTTGGGTAATTTGTAAAAGATGATTTTAGTTTTGCATTTATGGAGATGTTAATCAAAATTTACTCTTATTACATCGCTCAAGCAAAAAAAGCCAGACAAAGGATTAAAAGTCCGGACACATCTGGACAAATTCGGACGGAATGTAGCCCTAGTTGCAATGCAGTGGTAACTGGACAGTGATGTAGGGTTGTGTCACTGCCGAAATGTCAGACTTTATTTTATTGGATCATGCACTGCCGCTAGCTGACTGTCACTGGCTTGTTGCAACTGCCTTTGGCTCGACACCACTGCCCAGGGCTCGCTACTGCTGACATTGGCTCGCTACCAATCCCACTATCTTTAATTGGCTGCTACCACTGACATTGGTTACCTACTGGCTCACTAGACATTAGCTCTCCGCTACTGACAAAGCTTATTATACAGTATTATCTGTACCTCAGGCGTCATGACACCCTTGTTACTGTGCTGCAGTGCTGTGAGCAGTCTCTGAGGCAGCATCTGCAGCGGGTCGGTGTCTGGTTCATCATCTGTCGGGTCGTCTAGGTGTAGAACGTGCCAAGTGCGAGACTGGATCGATATCACTGTAATCACATTTCACATTTAAATCTATCTTATATAAAAAAGGCGATGTATGTTCCCTATGGACTGCAAAACAGTTGGACCGTCGATGGTGGCTGAGCGGTAGCATATTTACAATCAAAAGATACCCAACTCAATCCCCGGTTCTGCACCAATTACTTAAATAAATTAAGTGCAGTTTCGGTACCATCGCTCATAAATTGTGAAAGAAAATATCGTGAAGAAACCGGTATGTCCTGGTACATCAAAAGTTCAAAGACATGTACTATGATATTTACCAACATGCACGGGACCACTTTGGCGAGCCATATTTTGCAAGGTCACAATCGCTCTTCATTGATCCACGTGTTTATAAGTAAATGTAATAAGCTTACTTTTAAGTCTCAACCGAGCGATGATGTCGTCGAGTTCCTCCTCCGACAATGACTTGGCAAAGTATCGGCAGAGGACCTGAGCCACGCTGCACGACTGCATCGGCATTCGGCAGTTCCTTATGGTGCGGGCCACCTGAAACACGCGACATCACATCAGTGAAGGACTTAATTGAGCGACCTTTCATTTATCTTTTTTTTTAAAGTTTTCTATTACTCTGCAGAAGGTTCTTACAGAAAGAAAAATTTAGAAAATTGGAAAATTTCAGAAACTTGACGATTTTAACTTCGACCGTTTGACAGTTCTAAGACAGGACAACGTCTGTCGGGTCAGCTAGTATAAAATACAAATTAAATAGGTAGATAAATGTTCAAGTTACCAAACAAGCTCTAAATGGATTTAGTCATTATCAAAAAACTCCTTGATTGTATATATTGAGTGTGAATGACCATTTTCCATGGAATAGCTGTTATTTTTTTCGCAATGTCAGTTATTTATTTGTTGATAGGCGTAAAAGAGGTTACTAAAATTCAGGGAAGAAATCATAAAGCATCAGTCCTCTCGATGATGTAGTACCTCAATCCACAGCAAGGCCTCAAGAGTTTCACTATTGAGATCTCATTCTTGCTACAGAAAACAAGACTGCACTACCAAACCTTATCGTGTACGTTACTTACTTGTGTTACTTGTTACTTGTGTAGCGGGCATTTTCCGCAACTAGGCCATTCAATGGCCCATTTTGCGTCACCCGGCTGCAGCTAATTCAGCCACCCGGTCTCCTCCAGGAAAGCCAGCAGCTCGTTACCCGTGTACGTACACAGGATAAAAAGCAAAGAGAATCAAGATATGTGTTAGTTTGTCCTGAAAGGCCTGCTTTATGTGTGACACCATGTTTCGAACATACCATCTGAATTAGCATCGCAGAATAACCTTATTATTTTATTTTTATGATGAATGATGATTGAAATGTACCTTCATATTTGTAGTATGTACATGAAACTTTATAATTCCTTATTACGTTCCTAATTTGAACAATTAAGACTAATTTATGTTCTACCAAAAAAAATTGACTGCCCTATATTAATTTCTTTGAAAAGTATTTTGTAATAATGTAATCTTACTTTATCTTAACATCTTGTTTTATTTGAGGTGCCAATGCTCACATTCCAGTCGTCCGTATGGTGCCAGCATAAACGCTTTACTTAGAAATGGCCGTAGAAGTCATACGACATATCTCATAGCTGGCATTCAATGTGTTAAAAACGCATGCACAATAGGTGGGTAATGACGTCGACTTGTAGGTGGGTTAATATATTAGTCACTTTGTATCATGTTTTGCCTAGATTGTAGGCGTACAAATCTAGAGAGATGGTGTAATATATAGTATTTCGATTTTCACATAAATTAAAATACTGAATTAAATGACTGAGCAGGTGCGTGGGAGCCGTGGAAAGTAACTGTTTAAAAAAGTAATAAACTATGTACCCACCTCTTTCCAACGAACCCCAAATTCAGGCACAGCTGTAGAACAGCACACCGTTAGAGGCATCTTGGTGATAATGTTTTGAAGTACCCAGAGCTCTGGAATTGGTACCAAATTACAATAGAGACTGAAGTGACTGGAAATAATGAAAGACATACAACAATACAGAAGCAAGGTACTTACTATCTCTTGAATCCTTAGCGGTCTGCATTTTGCTATAATCTTAATCTATTGTAGCTAACTTAAAACAAAAGTACAATTATTCCTTGAGAGTACGAATCACGGAACACTATTACTCCTAACGAATCACGGAACACTATTACTCCGAATATCTGATAAATCCAGATTATTCCATTTCAAGTTCAAAAAAAAAAAAAATGCATACAATGGAATTGATAACCTCCTCCTTTTCGAAGTCGGTAAAAAAAAACTTGAAAATACTAATACTATTGGATATCTATTGTTTTTGTTTACGTTTATTTTCACTTATTTTCCTTTCATTTGCTTTGATATTATTACATTTTCAACTTCAACTTCAACTCTTATTTAATGGCCTCTTTTGTGGAGTGGGGTCACCACAATTTCGCCAATGCAACGTATTGGGATAAACCATCAAACGATTATTACATTTTATCACACATTTTATAAATTATTTCAAATCAAGCAACGGTTTCATAAATTTTCTTCTTTCCCCCATACAAAGATGTTGGCACCGCACACAGATATACACAACTCTGTGGCACCGCACGTTTTGAGCACCATTTCTACCAATGAGCATAATCTGTGAGGTTTTTTTTTCTTTTCTCTTTTAAGATTTTGGCGTCACACTTATTGTACATTTGCCAGTATCAAGTATTAAAATATTACCCATCAAGTTATCCATAAATATCGCCAAGCAATAGGTTATAGTCACAAATCATATAGTATCACAAATCATTAATAATCTTACAACTGTTGTAAGATTATAGTCACAGTCATTGACAGTCAGAGTCAAGCACATGGAGTCAAGCAATGTTCCGTGGTCAATTCCATTTCATTATAAAGTGCACTAAAGTGCAAATGGGTGCAGACGTTTTGTTCCCGGTGTATATATATATTTTTTTTAAATTCTTCTTTTTATTGGGGACATTTAGTCATAAATGACTATGTCAGTCCCATAGGAATCACCAAGTTTATATACTAGGGCACAGTACTAGGGTCTATCCTTAAATAGCCCGTAGGTAGACTGATAGAGCGTCCTAGCTGCGCTAGATGTTGGGTTACTATGTTACTGTGCCATAAACTGTTTCAACTCTTTGTTTGGTACATAAACAAAACACATTACTCTATGCAAAACACAGTCACTCACACAAACTCAAAGCGCGCCACACATTGATGTAAGTAAATAGGGGGAAGATGCGGGACGCACTCCTTGACGTGGACCGCACAATATAGGCTCCAGGGCACAATCGACTTCAGTCACAATCGAACTGTCGTTTTGATAGCACGTGAATTACTTGTCAAAATTGTGTTTAAATAAAGCAGCAAAAATGACTTCCTTACGTTTTTCACAAGGCGCACCAACAGTTCGAAGACTAAAACAATTTTCACGGCATTTCTTTTCACTCGTAAATGCTTAATAACAATTTAACTTAACCTATTGCTTTTTAACGCCATTTGTAGAAAAAAGTAGAGTCAGCAAAAAAAATACTAAGCTGACAGTCATGTCTTCATCATCACCCTCTGCTGAAAATCTTCTCAAATACCTATCTCTTAAATTCTCAAATATCTGGTTATGGACCTGGCTTGCCTGCTTTTGCTTTGTTATGTCACATATTTTTTCGTAATTATCTATTTTAAATTATACCGACTTCATAATTTGTAAAATACGCAAGGTTGTTTACTTAGAAGACAATCACACCATCCAAGTAAGACAATACAATGTCATCCAAATAAATGATTTTTCTAGTAATTTTGATTTTAAAACCAAACAAAAAAAACAGTCGAATTGAGAACCTCTCGTTATTTGAAGTCGGTTAAAAAGAGCTATACTGCAAAGACGGGCGAAGATTTAGATTTCCTAATGTGCCAAAAATCACACTATTGTTTAAAAACAAAGATAGTTACATTGATGTTCTTAAGAAGTAGTTGATGTATAACAAGTTTAAAAATATCAGCTGTTCCATACCTACTAGTAATAGTGGAAAGCAATGATTACTAAATCGATGTCTAGTAGTATGATGTAAGTATTGTATTTGTTTCACACGAATAGATTTCGTAAATACTATAAATACAAATACCTGCTCAAAATTTTACAAGTGATTTCCTGAACTTTGTTTGCTTACGCTAAATCTATGGACTAGTGTAGTGTCTAGTGGAGCGGTGAAGTTGACGTTTACAGTTTAGACGTCAACGTCATCGCTGACTCGAGCTCGAGCCGTATTTATTGGGTTGGGTACAATGCAGTGTCGCCAACTTGGGGGTTTTCCCCCTAAATTTGGGGATAAGTTAGATGAAGAGGGGTATTTTAGGGGCCATATTTTTTTAGGGGCATACACTAGGGGTATAATTTTTTTAACTTTTTAAACTACGGTTCATGTGTCAAATTCGTTCCTTCCGCCCGTATGCTCAAAATGTTCAACGTGAACATGTATGACTTTAAAAGTAAAGCGCAAAATGACAGCGAAGCCGATGTTTTCGGTGGAATTCTCGATAGCTTTCCTGACGTCGATGGAATTTAAAAACAAAAAAATGTATTACGCGTTTTTTTATTAAGCTTTAAGTTTAATATATATGTTTAAATAAACCTCCTTTTCATTGTTCAAGTGTGTATTTTCTTTTTTTCCTTTAAATTTGTCGTTGAAACAAGATGCCTATTTCGAATAAGAATTTTTTTCCAATATAGTCTAGGGTGATCTTGAGTTAGTGTTAGGGGGAAAGAGGGGGATTTCGAGACGACGCTAGGGGGGGACGCTTAGTCGAGGTTGGCAACACTGGTACAATGTTTGAATGTCAGAGAGTTTTGGCGCCAACGCGGAAAAAACATGTCGGCTCGTTGGATTATTTTCCTTAACTTGTGTATTTTCGAGTGTTAATGTGTACTAAATGGTGAATTATTATTCATTAAGTGCTCGTAAACGTGCTCGAGTGTGGGAAGTGATATGACGAGGTGAATCGTGTCTTTTCGTGTTGTTTCCAAAACTCCATAGGAGCCTCTTGTAAAGTCTCCACCACTTTACAGAGGCATGAGTTCGACTTGACCGTGACTTACTTAGCTTGACTCTGACTGTGACTATGACTTGTTTGACGCTATTAAGACAAAGTAAACTGTTTAATATTACGAGTAAAGGACATTGAATCCACGCTCATGAAGATTTTAACAAAAAAAAAAAAAAAGTTTGAATGTCACGCGTCTTCCGCCTGTTTAAGGCTGCGTTCCAAAACCGGCGAATTTCACCCGATGAGGGTGAAATTCACTCGATGCTGGTTCCAAAACACCTTGTGAGTTTTTCACCTGGTGTTTTGGAACGCCTCAGAGAGAGTAAAAATTCAACCGGTAGGTGAAATAATTCACTCTGCAAAAACCGCCGTTAAATTTCACCCTGCTGTCAGAATCGAAATGATTGACAGTAAACAGCATGTTTATCCGTTTATCTGCCACTAGCCCATAGCTTGTCAAAAAATAACTAAGAAAGAAACATTATAAACAAAATAAATAGAGTAAAACAATTTAGTTTTTATACTCAATTTTATTTTTTAAGGCTGTTGAGGTTATTTTGATATGACAAAAATGTCAATGGTATTATTGACAAGGGTAAATTTCCTGCGGTCTTATTCTAGCGCGCTCGAGATAATTTCGGTCACTCTTACACATAATGACAATCCCAACGAGAGAGAATAAGTCCGAAATAATCTCGAGCGCGCCAGAATGGAGTCCTTCGTTCCAAAACATAATTCACCCCGTTTGAATATTACCCGTATTAACCCAGTTCAAACCAAAATTCGTGCAACGTATTTCACTCGACAAAAGACTATATGTTTTGGAACGCAGCCTAAAGGTACTCTTTGTTCCCCCTTTTTAAAACTGTCATTGGCGCCACAGTTATGAACACAGATATACACAACCAGATCGGCAATATATTTTAGTGAAAGAGACAACTTGATATGGCTCAGCACAAGTACGAAAAGGACATAAATAGATATTGTTGTCCTTATCGGCGTGACCTGTTTTTGGTACCTCAAGTGTCAAAATCTGTAATAATCAGTGACAAACAAAACGGGTCTGAATTATATTTATTGCCTTTTTTTGGTGATTTAATGTGATAAATGCGTGTTTCCTCTGAGAAATAATTGTAAAAGATATTTTACAATGGTTGGTTGTAGCATTTTGGGCTGCAAGAAGCGCAGTGAGCGAAAATACGATGATGAGCGAGAGGCACTGAGCTAGCCACGCTCATTGAAAATCTATTGAATAGTTTTTAATTAGTTATTTGTTTCATGTTTCTGTTGATAGAAAGACATTACCAAAGTGTAATTGATAAAGTTTACATTAAACATACCTAGCGTCGCGTCGTAGTGTTTTCAGAAGATTTGTAAAATGGTAAAATGTTATTTAATCAAATTGTGTTTCGAACACCAACACTTTGATTTATTTGGATAATCTTAGCACTGACCTCTTCTAGGACTATTGTAAACCACTAAATTGAATTCATTGGTGAAAAATTTAATGGTGAAGTGGTGAAGTAATTCTTGAAGGCTGGCTCCGCAAAACCTGATAATAATCTCGACTTCTGCAAGACCGCATAATGTTTGACGAAATTGATCCTAATTTTACAATAGAAAATGGGCGTAAAGCAAGGACTACAAGGAGTAAGCGAAATAAACGTTACCCTTGTCCACTGTGTGGTGCAATGTTGCTAGGGGGCCTAAGTCGTCATATACAAATACATTTGGGCATAAAACCATATAAATGCACAATGTGTGATTACAAATCAACACGGAAGTACCACATAGACATGCACATGCAAACACATACTCGATATACAAATGAAAAACCATATGAATGTGATATATGTCAAACTAAATTTTTACATATTAGTGTCCTAAACAGTCATAAGAAAAGGCACATTGAGCAAAAGAGATTTGTTTGCGACGTGTGTGGTTACAGAAATCATCGTAAATTTGAATTATTACAGCATTTAAGAACACACACTGATGTTAAAAGCTTTGAATGCGAATATTGTGATTATAAATGTGCAAGTAAAAGAAGTTTACAGCATCACACAGTCATACACAGTGGAGTTACACCATTTCAATGTGACATTTGTAATTACAAATGTGCAAGAAAAGATAGTTTAAAGGTTCACATACAAAGACATATGGGATTGAAACCACATAAATGTAAAATTTGTGACTATAAATGTTTGATAAAGCATGACTTGATGGAACATTTCAAATCAGTGCACACAACTGAGACTCCATACGCTTGTCAAATATGCAACAATAAATATAAAAGTAAATTGCGCTTACAGCAGCATATTAAGATACACAGTGAGAATGCGAAACGGTATGCATGTGATGTGTGTGATTATAAAACTTACTATTCAGGCCATTTGCGACAGCACATAATAAAACACACGGGCGATAAACCTGTTCAATGCAGTATGTGTGAATATAGATGTGCAGCTCAATATCAGTTAAATCAGCACACGAAAACACACAGAAATGGACTACTCAAATGTGAACAATGTAATTATAAATGTAAGCATGAACAGACTTTGAAGAGGCATTTAAAAACACATACGGAAGTGTGACGGATGCATTCCACCAAAACATATGTGTTTTAGTAAAAACATAAATCTACATAACACATGTAATTTTATAAACTTTATACAGCAAACACCTATTTAACAGAAACCTGCCTAAGTAACACGGGTTAAAAAAACCTACTTAATGATATATTATAAAAGTAGTTTGCTACAGCATTTTGGAGTTCGCTATTAATTTTCATACCAACTTAATGTATTGTGATGAGCATATGGTTTTGTCATAAGGAGAGACAATTGAGTTTATATTTTTCAAATACTTTTTTTATTGGCCTTACTTAGAAATGTTACTTAAATTAAACCATGCTTAAAATTGCTGTCTCATCAAGTAGATAGAGCAATTTTAAGCATTGTGATATAAACGGTCTATGAATTTAAGTAACTTTTAAGCATTGTGATATAAACGGTCTATGAATTTAAGTAACTTTTAAGCATTGTGATATAAACGGTCTATGAATTTAAGTAACTTTTAAGCATTGTGATATATATGGTCTATGAATTTAAGTAACTTTTAAACATTGTTATAGATACGGTCGTATGAATTTCAGTAACGCTAATATGTAAGGCCGCAACTTTGGAGTTGTTAAGTATATTATGTTAAGTTGGAAAAATTGAATACAAAAGCATTACAATAAATAATTGAAGTTTCGGTTTCCTACCTTATTCAACCATCATCATTATCAGTCTATCATGTTCCCACTGCTGGGAGTGCTGGGACACAGGCCTTCTCTCAGAGAGGGTAGGACCTTAATCAACTATGCTGGTCCAGTGCATGTTGGTGAATGTCATATTATATCTTCGAGGTTCTCTGATATACCGGTTTTCTCACCATGTTTATCCTTCACCGTTGTTAGTGATGGCATTGGAACTGCACATAGTTTATTTAGGTACCTACTAAAATAAATAAATATTCGGGACATTTTTCACACACGGTCATCTGACCCCAAACGTGCCCAAACTAAGCAAAGCTTTTGATATGGCTGCCAGAGACTGATATACATACATATATAGTTTTAAATACATACTTATATAGATATTAACAACCAGATATAGAACAAATACAAATGTTCATCACCTAAATGTTTGTCCTAGGTGGGAATCGAACCCACACCCCCAAGCTCAGAAGGCAGGTTCACTACCAACTGGATCAACGGGCTATCGAATATCAAATACTAAATAAGTCATTGACTGAGGATCGAACGGGTACAGTCAGATTGTAAAACGCACATGCTACCTTGACTGTATTACGACCATGGCCATAACTATAACTGTTTTACCATCGATTCTGTGACGTAAATTCTTTCCATCCAATTATTGCCTGGAAGAGATCGCTTTTAGCGATAAGGCTGCCACTTGTGGCACTAGCTCGTAAGTGGTTTCTATCGTGTTGTAATTTTTATTTCTGGTGTACACAAAAAGAAGAAAAGTTTAGATAAAGAAAAATAATATTTTCTACAATTTATTACAAATTCAAGTACTTAAAACTACGACAAATCAAAACAAATGCTAACTGTAGTATTTTTTCCTAGTTTTTCGGAGACTAAGACAAACAAAGTTCATAATGTCTCTTGAGCTGTAAAAACCAGACACTGAGTTGCGTTCAGAAGGTATGTCCAGACGGGCCCAGAGTACAACAAAGCCCTTCAAAAAAATTGTGTGAAAAACAACCGTGACACATCTTGGTGGTAAACGTTTGAGCGTACACCTCATTTGCTACTAAACGCCCACCAAAATTGATAGTTAAACAAACTTTTTCTTATAAAACAATTTTACGTTTTTACTTTTATTTCGGCGGCCATTTTGAAAATATTACAATATTGGGTATTGCATATTGTATTGTCACCAGAATAGGGTATTTGACACTGATGGAAATAAAATATGAAAGCTAGCTATATTGAAAGGTTTTATATTAAGATATTTTTTCAATAATAATATTCACTCCTAAATTTAATTCGATTTCGATTTCAAAATCACGATTTTTTTATCTATGTGTCACGTGACTCTAAAATCCAATCACAGTGCGTGACGTCAATATGGTGATGACAGCACAACCAAAACAAAACAAAGCAAACAGATCGAAATCAAATCCATTTTCTGTAAAAGTTTACTGAATTTATCAGTATAGAACGAGTTTATTATGGTGATATATATGGTTATATCACTTTCCCACACTCAAGCACGTTTACGAGCACTTAATGAATAATAATTCACCATTTAGTACACATTAACATCGATCCGGCTCAAGTTTGGAAATTTCTGCGATCTATTGGAATTGGTAAATCACGCCAAGATAGTATTCCCCACGATCTGAATATTGATCTACTTAACCGTTATTTCTCTTCTTCGTCTAATATTGACATCATATCCAAAAATAATACCCTTCTATCTCTTTCAAACCCACCTACATTCGAATTTTCTCCATTTGATTTCAATCCTCTATCCGCTGGTGATGTTAAAAAGAGTGTACTGTCAATTGTATCCAATGCGGTAGGCAGTGATGGTATTAGTCGCAACATGATAGTTCCTATCCTTGATTTTATTCTTCCTGTGCTCTGTATTATTTTCAATAATTCTATTTCCTCTGGAACATTTCCATCTGCTTGGAAAGATGCTCAGATTATACCTCTACCTAAAAAACCTAATCCTAAATCGTTCTCTGAATATCGTCCTATTTCCATTCTCCCTTTCTTATCAAAAGTTCTTGAGCGTCTTGTCCACAATCAATTTAGCAGATACCTCTCCTGTAACAGCCTACTCAACCCTTATCAGTCCGGTTTTCGCCCTGGTCACAGAACTGTTAGCGCACTAGTAAAAATTACAGATGACATTCGTTTATCTATGGAAAATCGTAATTTTACTGTACTAACTTTGTTAGATTTTAGTAACGCATTTAATACAGTTGATCATGACGTTCTCCTAGCATTATTACGCTCTTCTAACGTATCTCCTTCGGCGGTGGGTTGGTTTAATAACTATCTCTGTGGACGCAGGCAACGAGTTCGCCTTGATGAAACTTTTTCCCAGTGGTGTGCTACGTCAGAAGGTGTCCCGCAGGGTGGGGTTTTATCCCCACCTCTATTTTCTTTTTTCATCAACTCAATTTCTCAGAACCTTTCTTCATCGTACCACCTATATGCCGATGATCTACAAATTTACTCTCATGCACCCCTAGACAACCTGCCTGATGCAATTGGTGTTATAAACACAGACTTGTCTCGCATTCTGGAATGGAGTAAGGCTTTTGGCTTAAAAGTTAATCCGACTAAGACGCAGGTTATCATCGTAGGAAGTTCTCGTCTTATTTCGGGAATAGATTGGTCAACTCTTCCTCAAGTCATGTTTGATGGTATCGCAATACCATATAGCGATACAGTTAAAAACTTGGGCATTACTATATACCGTTGTTTGGGTTGGGCTCCTCAGCTTCAAGCTACCAGCAAGAAACTTTATGCTGCGGCTGGTGCGTTGAGGAAGTTACGTAACTTTCTCCCTACGACTACTAAAATTGCGCTGGTGCAATCCTTACTGCTTCCAATCCTTGATTATGTCGATGTTTCTTACCTAGATCTTACTGAAGAAAAATTTAACAAATTTGAGCGCCTTCAAAATTTTTGTATAAGGTTTGTATTCGGCTTACGTAAGTATGACCGTATTTCTCAATTCCGCGCTAAACTCAAATGGCTCCCTGCTCGTCTTCGCCGAAATGCGCACATCCTGGCACTTCTCTTCAATACATTATATAATCCTTTCACCCCGTGCTATCTCAAAGAACGTTTAAAATTTTTCCACGACCCTGCTTCATCTCGTTCTCTGAGACAGTCAACTCTTCTCTCTCTTGTTACTCCCAAACATAAAAGTACTTTCCATGAAGATGCTTTCTCCGTGAAAGCCGTACGGTTGTGGAATTCCCTTCCGGTCTCCATTAGACAATCCCAATCTATCAACATTTTCAAGGCTAGAGTGAAAGACTTTTACCTTTCCCAAGTCTAAAACTGTTCGTTACTGTTGGAAGAGAGTTTTTGGACATACCTGTTGCTCCGAATTCGTGTTGGCCGTTATTTGCTCTGTCATTGTGTGTGTTCCTTGCTGCCCTTGCATTGTGTGCTCATAGTGCGAAGGTACTCCAGAGACTTAGGGTATAGTATATTCTTACTTGTCGCGTCTGTATTATGTGTGTTTATATATATTATACTATGTATCATTTAGTAGTATCTATTTAATGGTATAATTAAAAGTGTTTTAGCATCCCCCGTCGATTCTGTTACGTAAATTCTTTCCATCCAACGGTTGCCTGGAAGAGATCGCTTTTAGCGATAAGGCCGCCACTTGTGGCACTAGCTCGTAAGCGTTTTCTATCGTGTTGTAATTTTTATTTCTGGTGTACACAATAAAGAGTTTCTATCTATCTATCTAACACTCGAAAATACACAAGTTTGGGAAAATAATCCAACGAGCCGACATGTTTTTTGCGCGTTGGCGCCAAAACTCAGAAAGTTAAGTGGAGTGTTTGAATCGCCAGTAATTAAAATAATTGTTTTGAAGTCACTACATATTTTACATTTCAATTCCGGACGTTTCAAACACTTTGCAGCGTCCATCACAGGTAGACCCACCTGCCCCCCGATTCTACTAAACAAGTTGTCTGTAAATTGTAATTGTTGCGATTTTAATTTTTAAATAATTGCCTCAATATTTCGTTTTTTTTTTTATAATACTTAGTTATAATATTAGGTGGTAGTATTTACCTAGTATAAAAAAATATTTAAAACTGTCAATTTTGAGGCAATTATTTAACAATTAAAATCGCAACAATTACAATTTAAAAACAATTTCTTTAGTAGAGTCGGGGCCCTGTTTTTGTGTACCTGTGAATCCTGTGATCACGGTATTTTTTTAATTTGTTTGACAGTTGAAAACTAGGAATTAAAATATTGTAAAAACACGCGACAAAATCCATCAAAATTATAGAATTTTAATATGTATTGTCCTTTCGTTAAAATAAATAAAATGAGACAATCATGTCATTAATAATAATAATATAAGCAGGTTTTATAGCAATTATAAACAAGTACGAATAATTGGCCCGGGTATGTCCTAAAACTGCGGGACCCGGGTATGTCCTAAAACTGCGAACAGAACCACCGGAGGATGGGCAGCAGCGTCCTATTAGTACACGGTGAACGTACTGCGATCCCCAAGCCGCCTGCCAAGCGTGGGGATTATGGCAACACCCCTCTCTACGAGGGAGGCCTTTGTTCAGCAGTGGACGTTTACAGGCTGATGATGATGATGATGATGACGAATAATTGCTTCTGGCAGCAACACAAAAAAAAATTGAACGATCCTTCCGTTATTCTACAAATTGTGACTCTATAGGAATTATCTCTATAGATACAGCGATTTTTTTTCCGTGATACCATTTTTGGTCCGATACTAAAAGTGGTTCATAATGACGAGTATAACGGACCGTTTTCGATGATGAATTTTAGTTTACACCCTTTCTGCGTTACCCTCTATAACCTGGATTAATACATTCACTGCATTTTATTCTGGAAAAATATTTGGGTCCTGTAAGATAGAGGGTTTTTTGAGGAATGATGGCCGAGCGGTATATGTGCGCTTTACAATCTGAAAGCACCCGGTTCGATCCTCGGCCCTGCACCTTACCTGCCTTTTAATAGTAAGACCCTAAATAATTATACCATCGCTCAAAAATTGTAAAGGAAACTGGTATGTTCAAGAACAAAAGTTCAAAGACATGAGATTCACCAACACGCACTGGGCCAGCTTGGCCCAGGGTGGATTAGAGCCCATCCTCTCTCTCTTTCAGAGAGAAGGCTTGTGTTCCAGCAGTGGAAACATGATAGGCTGATAATGATAATGATGATGATGTAAGATAGAGGGTTAAACTGCGGATCGCTGCTAGAATAGATAGCATACCATTATGCAAGAGTACTTCTGTATGTCAGATACTTCAATTGGAGATACAGAAGTACTTGTAATTGAACACTAGTTAAAAACATATATATCCGTCTACTCCAATATAATATCAGCTGCTCGTATATCTGAAAGCGATTAGTGCATTGCGGTGCCACGCAGATTATATGCACAGAATAAATAATAACAAAAACAGCAGCAATTAAATACAAATGTAAATTTTACATATTTATAATATTTATGCGAAATATCACTCATTCACGACTGTAACAGTAAGCCTCAGAAACCTAGCATGCTAATAACCGTGACAATTTAGAATTTAGAACTTCAATTCAAATTCCTGGGCGGAACTCCACGACAAACTTTTGTACCAAAACACTCATCCCGCCTCCATAATATGGTCACCTTGGTGCAGGTGGTCAAAGGATACCCAAATAATAATTTAAATGGTCGCTTATGGTCACCCAGGTGAATAAAGGACACTAAAATGTCGACTTTGATCACCCAGGGAATCAAAGTGGAATTGATTATATAATGAGAATTGAGTGGTATATATAATGTAGTATACTACAGGCCCATAAACATGCTCCTTGGAGCCGTTTTCAAATTGTATTTCCTTCACATGTGATCTTAACTTTACAAAGTAGGTAAATAAATTACTTATATCATAATAGCAATGACGTAAAGCTTGCTTGTGTAGGTGTGTATAAGTTATGCAAATGTTGTTATTTGTTAATGTGTTCTACAGCAAGTCATCCGTACGCGGCTGTTTAAGGTCAAATCGTCTGGTTTATGAAAACGGATGGATTACGCGCCCTCTCGCTCGCACAGGCAATATTTTTGTCAGATGGAGATTTAAAAAAACGTTTCCTATTGATTTTCTTTATTATGTCATGTGAGATGTATTAATATTATTTATTATTTGTTTCATTTGAAACCTCATAGTCCTACATAGTTATCGTTTCACTTACCTACCTAATACGGTAGATTCCTGGAATTTCCATTAGATTGCGATTAAAGTATTTATAAAACTGTAATCTCAATTATTATCAATTGATATATTCGTATAGAAATCTATTGATATAAATTTATCATGATGGAAGCATGCAGGGCGAATAGAAGGACATAATATTTTTTTATCTGACTACGCAGGAAGGAGGTTTATATTTTTCTAATATATG